>OY728137.1:878419666-881335909 GCA_963277665.1 Viscum album | reverse complement strand
CATATATTTTGTGGTAAGATATGAACTAGTTTTAAACGATGATAATAATAATACCAACCACATTATTAGGGTTCAACCAACCACCTAGTGTGTGACCAATCATACTTGAGACAATATTGATATCAGTCCACACATACCACAACAATTATTGCTATGATTTCTATAATTTCTACACATCTCTATTAATAACCAACAAACACACACTATTATAATCATCAACCATTAAAATATAAAAAATTAACAATCTAGTTTTCATTCCATGATATTTCACATAACCCAAAAAATAAAAAGTCTTGGGCGGCATAATGTTCAACCCATTTACCATATCTAGTGAATATTGGGTATAATAACACATTACATAAATAAAATCCAATGATTAATGAGTATAATTTCCAATTTCATAATGGGTAAAAATTATTAATGGTCAAATTATTTCAAATAATAATCAATGACATATTTGAAATGGAATAAAATTCAATTATATATGAAATTAAAATAGTGGTGGGGTATATCATTCCCTACAATAACAACATCACGAATGAATTTACTTATCATCCCATACATTAAACATAATAAATAATAGATGATCAGATAATTATTCCTTAATTCCAAGTCTAACAAAGATGCATTACATCCTGCATCCCATTTAAATCCAATATGAGTGACATAGTGTTCCACTCCATAACCAAAATAATATGAATATCATTCCACTTAAACTCACCATATAACATGTTTGTGAATTTAACAAAACATAATCATCATATTGAATAACCAATTCAAATCAATAAACTTATCATAATAAGAAATTTCATATAATTTAATTAAAACACATCTCTTTTATAACGACCCATACATTACATTCATTGTTAATACTTCAAAATTGAAGCACACTTATTACAACATATGACAAAACCACAAAGGACCGTATAGGTATAGTGTCTTTAGAAACTGGGAAACATAAACAACTGGTTCATAAATCTTCTACAGTGTCTCCCATTTATTTCATCATATCTAGGGTCCCTTTTAGCATATTCTACTTAATATCCATCTTCCTGACCTGGGGAAAAGAAAACAAAAAAGGGTGAGCTCAAATGCTCAGCAAGGGAAAATAAAGGAAATAAAAATCATATCATATCTTTTTGAAAATCATAACCTGCAAAAGAGATCATAAAATCTTAACATGGAATAAATCATAGAAGTGAAAATGAGATCCCCATAATCATAAAATGAAACATGAAACTTTGTGGCATGAACACATAATCATGGAAAATCATTTCTTGTTAGTCATGACTCATTGCCAAGACTATCTTAGTGGACAAAGTCCCTTTCTGAACCGAGTCACCCTCGTTCCATTCCTATTTCGCTGAACCGGTATAACCTACCTTTCCAGCCATGTCTATCTCATGAGATATAAAATCTTTACCCAATGCATTGGAGGGAGATATAGGTCCCACCCAACTTATAATTAATCCTTTCTTATGTGCGCCACATAATCATAAATCATACATCATCGCATAACCCATGTAATAAAAATGGGATTCTTAAACAACATGACATCATAAAACAATTCATATAAGATAAAGGAATTCATAAAAATGTTTCCATCACAACATAATCAAGTCCATGTAATAATAGGGGTAAAAATAGAACCCTTTTATTATCTTAGATGGAAAATAATTTTGATAAAATAGTTGAACTTCATTCTTGAGGAAAATATCCTTTATACTTCAAAAACACTTTTCCTTTCTTAACATTTCATACAATTTTAAAATAATAGAAGTTGATTAAAAATAAACTTGAATACTTGTAAAGGAAGCTTCTTGGAAATAATTTTTTAGAAATCCATTCATGTTGTATAAGTTAAAAAAACATTCTTCGTTCTTTTGTCGGAAAAGTCAAAAAGTACCTCGTACGAAAAACGACAAAAGATTCCTTTCATACATATTACTAAAAACTCACCGAAGGGTAAAAATGGATTTAAAAAATTGTAGGTGGATGGAAATAATATTACATATTGAATAAACATGGATGTGGATGATAAAATACACCCTAGTAAAGACTTACGAATAAACAATCTCGGATAAAAATGAGATTGTGATATTTCCCTTACCTTAGGTCCAATTTGCTTTGTACGTGTCCGAAGATCCTGTATAATGGTTTAAATAATGTTATTGACTTATTCCAGAATCATACATATTGATATGATATCATATATGGTCATATTCTTAGCTTCTTGATAGTAATATTTCGTTGTTACTTGTTACTCGGGTCTTTATTGCCTTTTGTTCTTATGCGTGTTTTGCAGAATACATTCTTATTCTTTTTTTAAGGTTATAGATACCTTATATCCAGAATGGTATTAGTGTAACATATATCATATTTATTCATTCAATTTATATAATTACTATGTAATGATGATCATGTAGAACGAGTCGCATCACATCATGGAGACGGTATTCCGTACGTACGCACGAGTGATGATATCATTCATATGATCGTGGAACTGTATTGGAGTATATATATATTATTTCAGTATCAATATTACTTTATAATAATCATAAATAGTTACTCATTACACCATTATACCCATCCTTGTAAAGTGATGGTGGAAAATAGATTACACCACGGCGTGGAGACGGTATTCTGTACGTACGCACGCACGGTGATTTCATTTTCCGTAGGATGGATAGAAGGTGAATTATGGTTGTTTCATAATTATAATGAGATATCATTATGTAAGTAATACTGGTGTTATTACTTTATCATGAAACAACTAAAGAAGAAGAAGTTGAAGAAGAAAGAAATTGAAAAGATCGGTAATGGATATTACCTCTTCTTTGGAACGCTTCTTTGAATCCTCCACTTAGGGAACTAATATTGGTCTTTGAAGAAGACCAGGACCTCTAGGATTATTCTAGGGAAGTGGAGAGGAGAAAATGGCAGGGGTTGGCCGAGCTTGAGTGCTCAATTTGGTGTGAGGAGGAGGGGGAGGAGGTGCCCTTTTATAAGGGAGGAGAGGGGCACCTTAGGAATATCTCATAATATTATTTTATATTAAAGTCAAAATCGGTTTATAATGGTTCCAAAGGGTCTTATTTCGAAGCTAAAGTGGGGAAGGGTCGAAAGCCTATCAACCAATAGGATTTAGACAAGTTTAGGATATTATTTTAACCTTATCAATTAGATTTAACTCTAAGTTAAATAATTTAACTTTTACCGTGTCTTTTTGTTTTCTTTCACTATATGGTTAATAAACTTACTATAACATGTCAAACGAACCCCAAATTGTTTATTATTAATATATATATCCTTATCTAAGTCATTTGGCCGAACCTTAGATTTTTAGGAATAAAATAACAATTAATAATATAATATTTGATTTAAAAACTATTTTGTGTCAATTTTGACACTATTTGATATATGATTTTTGTGAAAGTCATAACAGAATTATATGTTCGAACCAAGTTGATTAAATCAACAATAATATATCATAGTAACCTATAAAATTTGTGTAATTCATAAAAAGTCTCAAATTACATTTATTTTGGTGTTTATAACATCAATTATGTCAATATTTCATTAATAAGATAATTACTGCATCATCATTGTGTCATAAATAAATTAAATTATTTAATGTCTAAAAATTACAAATAAAATACCATTATGTATGAAATCTTTTTATCTTTATAATGAATATTTATAGTCGAATTTATCTTATGTATAACCCCATATTAAAAATTATTTACTTATTAAACTTTGATTTTAACTATTTTAACCCTTCTTTAAATAAATTAATAATAAATGTCCAAGTGGGCCTAAATGGTCATATTTTATTCCTAAGTTTTTTTTGGTCGAATTACACTTGTCCAATAGAATTAGGACATGTGTTAGGGTAATAGTAATATCATATTTACCCTTAGTTACCCTATTTACTATTAACCGCGGTAAAAAAAGTAAAAAGTTACTATTCACCAAAAAATTATTTTTATCTCATTGAACCAAATTTTACTTACTGATATCAACCGTGTCTGTCGGATTTTCGAAATTCCATTCACAGAAGCGGTAAAATTAAGTTTTATGCAAAATTCAGTTTTTAACCTACCACTTAGTGGTTTCACTATTCATCAAAAATTGAAAGTTTTCAGAAAAATACCAAAATTTCACCCTAGGCTAATTTCGATATTCTGAGTCCAAAAATGAAGTCCCTTTTGAAAAATAAAATTTATAAAATTTCAAAAAGTGGTTATTACTATTCATAACGGCTAGTTTTAATAACATATTGTTGTTTAGTGAAACTCGGTATTGTGTACGATGCAAGCTATCGAGGAAGGTCGTGATTGCGTGTAAAGCAAGCCAAGCAAGTGTTGTGTAGAAAAAGATTCCTTTGATGATTTACATAACATAAAAGTCTCGGGTGTTACATTCTACCCCCCTTAAAAAGAATTTCTCCCTCGAAATTCGTCACTTTGTAAAAAACAGATGAGGATACTTCTCCCTCATCATATCCTCAAGCTCCCATGTAGCTTCTTCAAGTTGGTGGTTCCTCTATAAAACTTTCACCAATCGAGTGGTCTTGTTTCGTAGGACTTTTTCGCTACGATCCAGAATCTCTATCGGCTATTCTTCATAAGAAAGATCTTGCTCCAGCGGTACAACTTCTGAGCTGAGTACATGTGAAGGATCTGGTATGTACTTTCTCAGGAGAGATACATGGAACACATCGTGAACTTGAGAGAGATTCGGTGGAAGCGCCAATCGGTAAGCTACCTTCCCAACACGATCCAGTATTTCGAAAGGACCGATATATCTAGGGCTCAACTTCCCCTTCTTTCCAAATCTCATAACCCTCTTCCAGGGAGATATTCGTAAGAACACTTTATCACCCACTTCAAACTCTAGGTCTTTTCTTCGGTTGTCGGCATAACTTTTTTGTCGACTCTGAGCTGCTCTTATGTGTTGTTGAATAGATCTAACCTTTTCTGCCATTTCATCAATGAGATCAGGTCCTAATAGCTTTCTTTCCCCAACTTCATCCCAGCAAGTTGGAGTTCTGCATTTCTTTCCATAGAGAGCTTCATAAGGATCCATCTGAATACTGGAGTGAAAGCTATTATTATAAGAAAATTCCACCAAAGGTAGGTGTTGATCCCAACCTCCCTTGAAATCCATAGATCAAGCTCTCAAAATATCTTCTAGGGTTTGAATTGTTCTCTCAGACTGACCGTCTGTCTGGGGATGATAAGCAGTGCTGAAACTCAACTCTGTATCCAGAATATGCTGAAGACTTCGCCAGAACGTCGAGGTAAATCTCGGATCCTGATCAGATATAATAGAAAGTGGTACCCAATGCAATCTTACCACTTCCTTTACATATATCCTGGCAAGCTGATCTAGAGAGAAATCCTCTCTAATAGCAATGAAGTGTGTAGACTTTGTAAGACGATCAACTATGACCCAAATAGCATTATTGCCTTTGGATGTTTTCGGAAGTCCTGTGACAAAGTCCATAGTGATGTTTTCCCATTTCCATTCAGGTACGGGTAATGGTTGTAACATCCCCTTAGACTTCTGTCTCTCAGCTTTAACTTGTTGACAAACCAAGCATCGAGAGACATATTCAGCAACATCTCTTTTCATGCCATCCCACCAGAAGTACTCTTTCAGGTCCCTATACATCTTCGTGCTTCCAGGATGAATAGAGAATGATGAACTATGAGCCTCATCCAGCAGCTCCTTCTTTAATTCGGGGATGGAAGGAACACAAACCCGATTCCTGAACTTTATTATCCCATCACAATCAAGGTTGAATTCGAGAACATTTCTCACCTTCTTTTGTAACTCGACATCTTCTTTCTGTGCCTATTTAATCTTCACATGTATAGATGGTTGAACATTCATTTGAGAAAGATAAGATTTTCCCCTTCCATTATAATTCCAAGATCCATCCTTTGTAAATCCATAAATCTTGGATCTTTTGTGATCCTCATCATGGATAAACTAGCATGGTCTTGTCGACTTAATGCATCTGCCACCTTGTTTGCTTTCCCAGGGTGGTAATGGATTGAGCAGTTTTAATCCTTAATCAGCTCCAACCATCTTCTTTGACACATATTCAACTCCTTTTGTGTGAAAATATACTTTAAACTTTTATGATCAGTATAAATATCACACCTTTCACCATAAAGGTAATGCCTCCAAATCTTTAATGCAAAGATTACCGCAGCCAACTCCAAATCATAAGTTGGGTAATTTTTCTCATGGATTTTCAACTGTTGTGAGGCATAAGCTATCACCATATCATTTTCCATAAGAACACACCCCAATCCCTTCTTGGATGCATCACTGTAGATCACAAACCTTTCTCCACTACAAGGCAGTGTGAGCACAGGTGCACTGGATAACCTTCTTTTCAACTCCTTGAAATTCTCTTCACATTCCTCTGTCCAGACAAACTTAACTCCTTTCCGAGTCAACTTGGTGAGTGGATTAGATAATCGTGAAAAATCTTTTACAAAACGTCGATAATATCCAGCCAAACCAAGAAAACTTCGAATCTCAGTTACTGTTGTTGGTCTCGACCATCTTTCGATAACCTCTGTTTTTGCTGGATCCATAGATATCCCCTCTTTTGAGATTATGTGACCCAAAAATGCAACTTTTTGAAGCCAAAATTCACACTTGGTAAATTTGGCATAAAGCTTCTCCTTTCTCAGGGTCTTCAATATAATTCTCAAGTGATCTTCATGCTCTTCCTTGCTCTTTGAATAGACAAGAATATCGTCTATGAAGACTACCACAAATTGATCAAGATAGTCTCTAAAGACTCTATTCATTAGATCCATGAAGATAGCAGGGGCATTAGTAAGACCAAATGGCATCACTATAAATTTATAGTGTCCATACCTTGTACGGAAAGCCATCTTTGGTATATCCTCCCCTTTTACCCTTAATTGATGATACCCTGAACGAAGATCAATCTTGGAAAAGTATTGAGCTCCACGTAGTTGGTCAAATATGTCATCAATGCGTGGGAGAGGATATTTGTTCTTGATAGTGATCTTGTTAAGTTCTCGATAATCAATACAGAGTCTCATTGATCCATCTTTCTTCTTAACAAATAGAACAGGTGCTCCCCAAGGCGACGCACTAGGGCGTATGAATCCCTTATCAAGATTCTCTTGGAGTTGCTTCTTCAATTCCTGCAACTCAATTGGGGCCATTCTATAAGGTGTCTTTGAAATAGGCAAAGCACCCGGTACGAGTTCTATTGAAAACTCAACTTCACGATTTGGTGGAAGACCCGGTAATTCCTCCGGAAAGACATCATCAAACTCCCGTACAATGGGAATATTCTTAATCGTGAGTTTCTCACCAACCATTTGAGATAAATAACCTTCATTTAGTGGAATCAATACCCATAAGATAGAAGAAATTTCCAATGGAAGGTTGTGTTCATCCTTGCATTGGTATACGATCGTAGATTGATCTGGAATATGAAATGTGACTTCCCTTCTTTGGAAATTGATATGACCTCCATGTAGATAAAGCCAATCCATGCCAAGAATCACATCAAATTCCACTAAAGGAAGGATCACAAGATTTGCAGGAAGCACTTTCCCAGAAACTTCGATCGGAGAAGAATTATAAACTTTTGATGCGACTATTGTGCCATTAGGTGTTGTCACAGCTAACTCAACATCTAATTGTTGAGGTAATACAGTGATACCCTTAGAATATTCTTTAGAAATAAAAGAGTGGGTGGATCCAGAATCAAATAAAACATTTGCTACTTTAGAGTGGATGGTAAGTGTACCTTTGACCACTTCGTTATCGTACTCCACATCGCTGATAGAAATTGCATGTGACTTTCCTTTGTCTTTAGCCTTAAGATTTTGTTGACGTCGACCATCATCATCAACCCTTGGATTTGGGCATTGATTGGCATAATGCCCCATCTACTTTCACTTGAAACATTGAAGTGTAGTAGGTTTATTCTGTGTATCCCTTCCTTTGTTTGCATCATTAGACATCTTCTTCCCATTATCGCGGCATTCAAATGCCCGATGACCTTCCTTTCCACATTTGAAACATTTACTTGTCCCTTTAAGACAACTCCCTCCATGTTTCTTTCCACACTTTGAGCATAAGGGAAAGATCATCTTCTTTTCAGTGTGCTCTTTAGATTTTCCTTTGAATTCCATCTTCCTCTTCTTATCAAACCCATGTGACTGATGGGTTATTCCAATCTCCATCTCGACTTTGAGAGCACATCGAACGATTTCCTCGTAGCTATTGAAGTCCCTTATGGATAACGCCCTTCGAAGACTTGGTTTTAAGCCACTAAAGAATCGATCGATCTTACTCTCAGGTTGGATAATAATACCAGAAGCGTACCTTGCAAGTCTTGTAAAATTTGCTTCATAGGTACCAACAGATTCATCATCCCTTTTCTTCAGTTCAAGGAACTCTTTCTCCATCTTTGTTCAGAGAATACGAGGGAAGTACTTATTGAAAAATAAGTTCTTGAACTCGTCCCATTCCATAGACTCAATTTCATCCCTTTACCTCGTATTCTTAATAAGATTCCACCATTGATCAGCATCTCCTTCCAAACGATACACTGCTAGGATGACTTTATCATGTTCAGAACATTGAATAACTGAAAATATATTTTCAGTAGTACTAATCCATTGTTCAGCAACTAATGGATCAGTAGACCCACTGAAAGAAGGTGGACGCTGCCTCATGAAGGATTCAACAGAATGTTGCTCCTTCCTTTGCTCGTTTGGAAGTCCTGCATGATTCATAGCTTGAGAAAGTTGTGTGAGCATGGCTACAAGATTTTGCATTCCAGCTCCCATATCATTTGGTTGCTCAGGGGGACAATCATTGCATTGCCCATCGCATTCCACATTAACACGGTTCCTTCGGGTTCCAGCCATTGACTAAAACCAAGAAGAATAGTGTTAGCAACACTAATTATAATAGGAAAACCACATAATCAAGGATAAAATTTCACACTTAAGGTTTTATCCTAGGGTATTCATGGCCATTTCTAAAACACTAAGATTGTGTTCTATTCTTAGACTTATCCTTAGGGTTCTTACCAAGGCTTTCACATCCTAGTTTCCAAATGTTGACTATACCTTTCCTCTGATACCAACTATAACGACCCATACTTTACATACATTGTTAATACTTCAAAATTGAAGCACACTTATTACAACATATGTCAAAACCACAAAGGACCGTAATGGTATAGTGTCTTTAGAAACTGGGAAACACAAACAACTGGTTCATAAATCTTCTACAGTGTCTCCCATTTATTTCATCATATCTAGGGTCCCTTTTAGGATATTCTACTTAATATCCATCTTCCTGACCTGGGGAAAAGAAAACATAAAAGGGAGAGCTCAAATGCTCAGCAAGGGCAAATAAAGGAAATAAAAATCATATCATATCTTTTTGAAAATCATAACCTGCAAAAGAGATCATAAAATCTTAACATGGAATAAATCATAGAAGTGGAAATGAGATCCCCATAATCATAACATGAAACTTGAAACTTTGTGGCATGCACACATAATCATGGAAAATCATTTCTTGTTAGTCATGACTCATTGCCAAGACTATCTTAGTGGACAACGTCCCTTTCTGAACCGAGTCACCCTCATTCCAGTCCTGTTTCGCTGAACCGGTATAACCTACCATTCCAGCCATGTCTATCTCATGAGATATAAAATCTTTACCCAATGCATTGGAGTGAGATATAGGTCCCACCCATCTTATAATGAATCCTTGATTATGTGTGCCACATAATCATATATCATACATTATCGCATAACCCATGTAATAAAAATGGGATTCTTAAACAACATGACATCATAAAACAATTTATATAAGATAAAGGAATTCATAAAAATGTTTCCATAACAACATAATCAAATCCATGTAATAATATGGGTAAAAACAGAACCCTTTTATTATCTTAGATGGAAAATAATTTTGATAAAATACTTGAACTTCATTCTTGAGGAAAATATCCTTTCTACTTCAAAAACACTTTTCCTTTCTTAAAATGTCATAAAATTTTAAAATAAAAGAAGTTGATTAAAAATAAACTTTAATACTTGTAAAGGAAGCTTCTTGGAAATAATTTTTTAGAAATCCATTCATGCCGTATAAGTTAAAAAAAACATTATTCGTTCTTTTGTCGGAAAAGTCAAAAAGTACCTCGTACGAAAAACGACAAAAGATTCCTTTCATACATATTACTAAAAACTCACCGAAGGGTAAAAATGGATTTAAAAAATTGTAGGTGGATGGAAATAATATTACAAATTGAGTAAACATGGACGTGGATGATAAAATACACCCCAGTAAATACTTACGAATAAACAATCTCGGATAAAAATGAGATTGTGATATTTCCCTTACCTTAGGTCCAATTTGCTTTGTACGTGTCCGAAGCTCCTGTATAATGGTTTAATTTAATGTTATTGACTTATTCCAGAATCATACATATTGATATGATATCATATATGGTCATATTCATAGCTTCTTGATAGTAATATTTCATTGTTACTTGTTACTCGGGTCTTTATTGCCTTTTGTTCTTATGCGTGTTTTTCCGAATACATTCTTATTATTATTTTAAGGTTATAGATAACTTATATCCAGAATGGTATTAGTGTAACATATATCATATTTATTCATTCAATTTATATAATTACTATGTAATGATGATCATGTAGAACGAGTCGCATCACATCGTGGAGACGGTATTCCGTACGTACGCACGAGTGATGATATCGTTCCTATGATCGTGGAACTGTATTGAAGTATATATATATTATTTCTGTATCAATATTACTTTATAATAATCATAAATAGTTACTCATTACACCATTATACCCATCCTTGTAAAGTGATGGTGGAAAATAGATTACACCACGGCGTGGAGACGGTATTCCGTACGTACGCACGCGCGATGATTTCATTTTTCGGTAGGATGGATAGAAGGTGAATTAGGGTTGTTTCATAATTATAATAACATATAATTATGTATTTAATACTGGTGTTATTACTTTATCATGAAACAACTAAAGAAGAAGAAGTTGAAGAAGAAAGAAATTGAAAAGATCGGTAATGGATATTACCTCTTCTTTGGAACGCTTCTTTGAATCCTCCACTTAGGGAACTAATATTGGTCTTTGAAGAAGACCAGGACCTCTAGGATTATTCTAGGGTAGTGGAGAGGAGAAAATGGCAGGGTTTGGCCGAGCTTGAGTGCTCAATTTGGTGTGAGGAGGAGGGGGAGTAGGTGCCCTTTTATAAGGGAGGAGAGGGGCACCTTAGGAATATCTCAAAATATTATTTTATATTAAAGTCAAAATCGGTTTATAATGGTTCTAAAGGGTCTTATTTCGAAGCTAAAGTGGGGAAGGGTCGAAAGACTATCAACCAATAGGATTTAGACAAGTTTAGGATATTATTTTAACCTTATCAATTAGATTTAACTCTAAGTTAAATAATTTAACGTTTACCGTGTCTTTTTGTTTTCTTTCACTATATGGTTAATACACTTACTATAACATGCCAAAAGAACCCTAAATTGTTTATTATTAATATATATATCCTTATCTAAGTCATTTTCCGAACCTTAGATTTGTAGGAATAAAATAACAATTAATAATATAATATTTGATTTAAAAACTATTTTGTGTCAATTTTGACACTATTTGATATATGATTTTTGTGAAAGTCATAACAGAATTATATGTTCGAACCAAGTTGATTAAATCAACACTAATATATCATAGTAACCTATAAAATTTGTTTAATTCATAAAAAGTCTCAAATTACATTTATTTTTGTGTTTATAACATCAATTATGTCATTATTTCATTAATAAGATAATTACTGCATCATCATTGTGTCATAAATAAAATAAATTATTTAATGTCTAAAAATTACAAATAAAATACCATTATGTAGGAAATCTTTTTAGATTTATAATGAATATTTATAGTTGAATTTATCTTATGTATAACCCCATATTAAAAATGATTTAATTATTAAACTTTGATTTTAACTATTTTAACCCTTCTTTAAATAAATTAATAATAAATGTACAAGTGGGCCTAAATGGTCATATTTTATTCCTAAGTTTGTTTCTGGTCGAATTACACTTGTCCAATAGAATTAGGACATGTGTTAGGGTAATAGTAATATCATATTTACCCTTAGTTACCCTATTTACTATTAACCGCGGTAAAAAAAAAGTAAAAAGTTACTATTCACCAAAAAATTATTTTTATCTCATTGAACCACATATTACTTACTGATATCAACCGTGTCTGTCGGATTTTCGAAATTCCATTCACAGAAGCTGTAAAATTAAGTTTTATGCAAAATTCAGTTTTTAACCTACCACGTAGTGGTTTCACTATTCCTCAAAAATTGAAAGTTTTCAGAAAAATACCAAAATTTCACCCTAGTCTAATTTCGATATTCTGAGTCCAAAAATGAAGTCCATATTGAAAAATAAAATTTATAAAATTTCAAAAAGTTGTTATTACTATTCATAACGGCTAGTTTTAATAGCATATTGTTGTTTAGTGAAACTCGGTATTGCGTACGATGCAAGCTATCGAGGAAGGTCGCGATTGCGTGTAAACAAGCCAAGCAAGTGTTGTGTAGAAAAAGATTCCTTTGATGATTTATATAACATAAAAGTCTCGGGTGTTACATCTTACATTATCAAAAAATGATTTTAATGGTCTTGAATAAGATGTCCACATTAGGTGTCAATTGTCATAATATTCAATTATTTTATAAAGTAATCATGTTCATAATTATATCACAAAACCCCTCACTCCTTTTACATACTATACAATCAAAATGGCCATAAACTAAACCAAAACACTATTCCATGTATAACCTCACTTGATAGACACTCACCTAAATTTTTTCCCATCCTCAAAAATTCAATAAAGAACCAATTATGGTGTACTGTTCCATGATTTCACCAAGGACACCCCTCACTAGTTCCCATTTCAAATTTTAATAACACTTTAAATGACATACATTGTTATTAAGAACCATAGAATTAAAACATACCATAAAAGGACCACTCATTGACCTAAGGATTCTTAATAATCTCTTTAAAAAGTATATAAGATAATTTTGGTTCATTATGTGACATACATAATCACGCGTATAACCCCCACATCACAGGTCACATGAATACTCATACAAATATATAATGAATACTAGGGACCACCTAACTCCAAGTCATTGGACCCCAATAATTGATTAATGCTTGTGGATTTGGATTTAGGTTGAGTGAAACCAAAAATCTAACATACACCCCCAAATAAGTGATTTTTATTAGTGAAAACATAAATAGAGGAAGAAATATGATTGCGTGGAAATGTATTTGATGAATAATTTTCATGCATAGTATCAAAAAAATATTTATAATTTTAAATAATTGTAGCACATGATCTAAATAGGTAATTCTATTGGGGAGAGGTTTTAGTCAATTATTTACTACATCTAATTCACTCCTTATTTTTTAATGTAAGAGATAAAAATAAAATAAATTAATCTTTGATAATTGAGAATTAAATAAAAAATTAAACTTGAATATACAATGGAAAAACAATTAATGAAAACATAATGACATCAGAATGAAGATATATATTCCTCAGAGAATCAACCATATTATACTATCATTGTATTATTATTAATTAAATATATTCATAATGAATATAATACATCATATGTGTGAACATACTATTCTACCTACGGTTGTTAATATATATTTCCATTGATTGACTACACCACACATCCACCTCCTTAATTGAAGGAGAATTTTATAGAAGAGAAAATGAAGCCTCAGGTTACATGTGGAGACACATAGGTTCCTTATCCACTATGATCCCCCATCGACTAAATCTATGAAAATAAGAAACATTAATAATGGTAGCTAAAAAACATAGATTGAATATTCTATTTCTCCCCTGATAACTTACTTGGTATATCTACTCATTATGTTGAGCACTAGTGTTTGGAGTGAAGAAGAAAAATGAGATAGAAAATGAATGATAGATATAATAAGAGAGAAATGAAGACACTAAAAGTAAAAAAATTAAATAGAATTATAAAATTAGTTGAAAATTGATAATAAGCTAAAAAATACATTCATAAAAATATTTAGTGTAGTGGAAGTTCCATTGAATGGTTATGTAATTACAAATATATAGGTAGAAGAGTGATTTCCTTGGATTCAAAAGTGTTCTCTAAAATATTATGCATGGTAAATGAACTTAATGATAAATTTTGTATTTTTTTTTTCATTTTGGAATGTTGTTCCACAATGAACTACACATGTGGCCATAAAATTTTAGCTTTAGTTTCCAAGTGTATTTTAGGTAACATCCCATTTACTCAAAAAAATTATTTTGGAAAATAAGACTCTTTGTATTCTACATATCTGTTTTCACATGCATTTGTTTAATTGAATGAGGAAGAATCATGAATTTCCACAATTATTAAAAATATTCATTAAAATATTCTAAAACACCATGTTGAGTTTGAACCCATTTTTAATGCCCCTTTATGAGATATAGAACCATATTCAAAAGTATTCATATATGTTCATAAATTTCAACTCCCAACTTGTGAGCTAGTTTAGGCCTTCAAATGACGGATTAAAGATTTTAATCCAAAATAATTAAATAAGGCCCATGATTTATGTAATCTTATAAGAAAATAATTTTACTATATTATTTTTTGAATAAAAATGTACGGCTGAAATATAGAAATAAATTAAAATAGTTAAAATCCAAAATTAGGCATTTTTTACAATTATGATCAAAATGATACTAATACCATAAAATGTAAAAATTTCTACTAAAATAAAAGTTTTATGGGATTAATAACAATTAAATTCATATTAAA
Organism: Viscum album; assembly: GCA_963277665.1. NCBI lineage: Eukaryota > Viridiplantae > Streptophyta > Magnoliopsida > Santalales > Viscaceae > Viscum > Viscum album. The sequence continues at coordinate 881,320,942 of OY728137.1, read as the reverse complement.
ATAATTGAAAATATTTTCTCCCTCAGTAGCCATATAAATGCCTTTAGATATTCACTTGGATAGATGGAATAATGATTTAAAATCTAATGAGGAGGTTGTTAAACATTAATAGGATATACTTAGGACTAAGGGGAAACAAATATTGTAACCTTGAAACCAAATGGGGGTTTCATATTTATAATAATTTTAAAATATTTAATGAAATAAATAAATAATCTAGGGAGCTATTGGGTATCATATCCCCTCTCACTATATACTCGGATCCTCTTATGGTTATTACCCAAGGGGAACCAGGTGGTTGATGAACTACCAAGGTTATCCCGTACATTTTATGCACCACTAGGTACCTAGTATCTTGATTTTGGGTTCTTGCTAATTTTTTTTATTAATGATAACTTTTTTACAATGAGTCCTACTCCACATATCTCACCCCACAACTTCCATCAATTCATCCAACAATAAAAAACCAATAAATTCCATGGGTTGATAAACATTTAATAAATTATATAACATGAAATAAATGGGTTTTTTCAGTAAAAAATGATTTTTCTCTATTAACCATCATTATTGGATCACATAGTCATGTCATATGAAAATATTTCTGTTCAATAAATCAAACACATGAATGAATTTGGGAAACTACATAATCAGATCCAAATCAAGTTGTTGATTATGAATTTACCATATTATGTATATATGACACAATATTAAACCCCGAGTATCAATGAAAGTGGAACCTTACTAGGTGATTGATCATAGTCATTTTATGGTTAATGTGGTATAATATATCTAATTAATTTAAATTTTTATATATTATTTTATAAATATGTTATCATAATAAAAAATAAATTTCATGAAACACTTATATAAATTAATTCACTAATATTAAAAAAATAAAAAAACCTGAATCTCATTTATTTTTATTACATCCCACAAAATGTGACTACATATATGTTTAATCTAATAAGACTTTTATCTCATAAAACTATTTAAGATGTTTGCTATAAAAATAAATATAGAGACATTACATGTGATTATAATGATTTTTTAGATGAAGAAGGTCTATCACTATAGATAGGTTTAATACTTATTTTATATATAATCAAAACACTCTGAGTAGAGTCGTAGAGGGTGACTAATCCTCCCACTATTCAAAAATTACTCTATCAAAGAGTAGTATCAATACTAAAAAATCCCACATATATAAATGTGTATTTATTACTTCTATTTTTCATAAAAGTTTCAATTTATATAATAATATCATACATATATTAAAGGGATTATAACATATTCTATGTTAGGTATATTTTTAGGTTTCATGCATAAATATGTTTTATATAACATAATTCATAAACGTATAAGCTTGGATTTTTATATGATGTGTGATCATGAAATATTATACATATATTTATAAATATATAAAATTATATTTCAAAAATTAATTAGAATCTACTCATGATATCCTTTGAAGGGATTCTCGGGAAGACAACACCATTCCAGGAGTCATTTGAGATATACCGCTTATGTATATTTTGTGGGGAAATCATCCCAAAATGTTTTTTTGTTAATTTTATTAATTAAAAATTACCCAATTAAATTATATTTAATATCATATTTTGAAAATTATCTCTATTTTTATATTCAAATATATCTTTTTATAAAAAAATAAAAACAATTTTTTTAAATATCTTCAAAATTTCTGTGTTGGGATAAAAAAAACCATTATTCTTTTATTTTAAAAAATATATTTTAGAATTAAATATTATTCTATTTTTTTTAAGTTAAAAAATCACCATTGGTACAATATTCTCAATAATATTAACATATTCAAAAAAAGGTATTTTAAAAATCTATATATACATAAAAAAATTCCCCCTTTTAATTTATATTTAATTTTGTTATTCACAAAATTTTAAAATCTATAAAAATGTAAAACTATTATTTAAATTTAAAAAATTTGGTTTTCTAGATATCGTTAAAATAATGGTGATTCATCCTTCATTCAAATCAAATGTTTAGTTATAAAAATTTTCACTACACCTTAATACCCATATGGACGTGATTTTTTAAATTAATCCATAATCAGCCTTAAAAAAAATAAGAAATATTGACTCATTAAAATCAAAATACCATAGATTTCAACCATTTAAATATCTTCTAAAATAAGTAAGGATTTTTTAGTTGAAAATGAATATTTAAGGAAAAAAACACTTATTTAAGTATAAATATGAAACCACTATTAATATAATAGGAAATACTTTATAATTACAATGAAATAATATAATTATCCAATATAAAAGTTGATGTAATAATTAAATTTTTTAGTTATAGATTGAGTATTGGACCTCTCCCAGGTTTATGGACTGTGAACATTACAGTGGAATTTATTTTCCTTATTTTTTTGATATTATATTCAAAAATATAGGAGGATATATTTACCCTTCCTTAAATATTGGGAGGTTCTAAAATGATATATAATTATTAATGGGTGAGACAAAGATACAATTGTCATGATGGTTTAATTTTTGTGAGGAAAACTATCATACTTTAAAATTGAATGTTTCTTTATCCTTTATTACCCACATAAGATAGACCATTGTTGAAACTTGATCCATATTGTAAATATTAAAATTACTTATTTTAGTAGAAAATTATTTTGACAAATATCAAAGTAAATTAGTTCGGAATGAAAAATGTGAGAAATATAAATTTATCTATGAATGTTAGCAAATATATGATCTGATTGGGTCAAGAACCCACTTATTAAAAATTGTAGCATTGAGAATAGTTTATTCTCAATATAAAATTTAGTAATAAATTTATAAAAAAAACAATAACCTCATATACGGATTGCAGACGTATAAAAAAGAATAATAAAAATCTAAAAATAATGTATACCATGATTGGATTGTTTATATTTTCATTGAGAAAGGTGGATAATGATATTCATGTGAGATACTTTGTATTTATTTGAATATTAAAATATAATATATCCAATAATTTATTTCAAGGTTCCACCTCATAACTGACTTATTCAATAAAGAGAGAAACTATATAAAAATATTCTCCATGAATTTAAGTGTATATGTGTAACTAATTCATTCCCCCAGAATTATTTAAATCACATTTATATAAAAATTCTAAAATTTATTTATTTAAATAATTTATAAACAAATATATAATTACTTAATATATAAAATTAAATAAAATAATTATATATATATTTTATTTAATTAATTTAAATTTTGAATTAATTAATTCATCTTTATTAAATCACATTCAATAATATTTCATATCCTTAATTCACTTTGTGTGATCCTTTTCTCCCTTTATTATGGTGATAATAATATATAAATACTATAAATAAAAAGTATTTTGTTCATAATACATATTTTCTACTAAATTAATAAATAGGATTTAATGATCTATTCAAAAAATATGTATACATATTATTGAGTTTGGTGTGAGGTATATTTTTTAGGTCATGTGTGGAAGCTCTAGAAGTAACACTTGGGAATATAAATAGAGATAATGAACCAAAACTAGTGAATTTCTAGAATGAGGCCATTTGATGGAATATTATTCAAAAGGAGATGAATGGATGAAGTAAAGTGCATTCAGAATGGGTGAACAAAATACAACAATGACATCATTACGACTAAATATAGTGTCTTACAAAAGATATTTCTAGAATAAGGCCTCAATTATGATCATCAATATGAGGTTATGGAGAGTAAGATTGATGGAATCAAGTGGAGTTAGAGTACTAGAAGGGATAACTTCTAGAAGGATCTATAAGGCAGTCAGTCGCGTTCTAGTGGGGTGAAGTGAGGTGAAGAAAAGAAGAATCCTTTACATTTTGAATGGATATCCATATGTTTCTTATTAAAGTATTGTACGGAGGTAACTCTGAGTATATGATAGAGGAGATGAATCACTCAAATCACTCCATGAATATTTTTAGAAGGTTAATTTTTAGAGAAACGTAATGGAAAAGAACTGATGGTGTTATTCAGTATTAAACCATATGTTTTCGGTTGAGATGGTGATTGTTACTATAAATTTAATGTCTCCAAAGGCAACATATGGAGGAAAATACATTATGGATATTGGTGCTAAATAGACGATCGACTGAGTACCTCAATAAGTGGACCATTGGGCCGCCTGGGTAGAGAATGATTTAGTGGTGTTGATTAGTCTAGGGAAATTCTTAGGTATATTTATTTTTGGGAAGACAATTTGGATGTATACCATGTGTTGAAGGAAGCAGAGACAAGGGGGTATGATGAAGTTGAGAAGAATGGAGACCATAATGAGGGTATCGAAAGTAGTATTGTGTGTTAAAATTGAGAAAATTCCATTTGATAGTTTGAATAAGTTGGAAAGAATGTATGAGATTTATTATATCAGAATATATCATTGAATAGAAAATAAGTTCTTTCATTTCTCCCATATATATAAGATTAATGTTTGAACCATGTTAATCTTTATTTTTCATAGTTATTTTGTTTTTAAATGACTTTTTTTATACATTTCATGTACTTGTTAATTGTTTTGATAATGGAGAACCCAAGGTAGACCAAACCCAAGCTCAAATGTTTGATATGGTATGGTGGTTTGGATTCATAGTCTTCATATTTATGAAATTTGATGTCATGAAGGAATATTCAAATAAATATTGTGTAGTTATGATTTTTTTGTCTTATGGTTTCTTATAATATATGATTTGACAGTAGAAAATTAAATTTTTTCCATGAATTAGTGTTAAAGTTTGGTTGCATAATTCAGTAGTAGAGGATTATGGAAGTTTTCTCTAGTGATTAGTTTATAAATGTTTAAGAAGAAATTCATTATGTACAAATATAGGTTCCAGAGAGTTTTTAGATATTGAAAATATTTTTTACCATATGAAGTCCCAAGGTAAGTTTTATTTTTGGTTTAGGTCTTTGATCATGGATGTATGACTTTAAGGTTCCTCAGGTCAAGCGGTCTATCAGGTTTAGAATACTATTCACTGGAAGGGGGTTTTGGTACAAACTGTGATGTTGAGATACGAAAATTCATCTTGCTTATATGTATATTTTCGTGTGTTTAATTCATTGGGTGGAATTATAAAATTTGGTTAGATACTTTTGAAGTTATAAATAATGTTTATGAAAATATGATGGAGGAGTATGATAGAATTATAGTTTTCAGGAAATGCTACTCCTCATAGATTTTCAATATATGTTAGATAGAGAATCTATTCAGATGTAAGGGACCAAACTAGAGGCCAATACCATAGTACATGGATTGTTATTAATGTTTCATTTCATGGTTGATACATGTTCTTAAAAAGAGGTATTAGAAGAAGCCATAATTTACCATCCAATGAAATATTTGTCCTGTGAACTTGTCTAGTATGGCTTGATGGATATGAAGGTAGATTTCAGTTGGATAATAGCAGACTTGAAAGTAAATTGCAAATATATATTTCAAAACTTCCCATAACCATCAACCAAATCAGGTAACTAAAATGTTTCAAAATTTTTTCATGAGCCCATATCAGAATAAGGTGTGGTGAAACCAAATTCACATTTTCAAAAAAATATGATCAATAGAATCGATATGAATTGTAGAGGATGAGACTCAAGTAGGGGGAGTGGATTTATGATTATGGTGAATATTGGATTTGTTTCAAACTCTAGAAAGTGATGACCAAATAGATCATTGGCATACAGCAGATTACATGAATAAGGTAAGGAATATGAGACATATTTTTCATGAGTAAACCAAGTGAGAGAAGCAATGAACAATGTTATAAGTCTTGAAATTTATTGATGGAACTCATTTGTAAAGAGAGAAATATTTAGTGGATGTGATAGAAGATCAACTCTCTGATGGGTTTTTCTCATGGAAGCCCATTATAAAGAAATTTACTTTTAATAAAAGAAATCATAATTCGGTTAGATTGAATGTTGGCCTGAAATATGAGATTATGGGGCATATTTAAGTCCAAAAGTTTCATAAATGATGTTTCTAAAATCATAAAAGTCTTATAAAGTATTTTTTTTTCAACCATGTTAAAACCCGATAAAGGAAAACCCCATGTCAATAGTTCATGATTATTTGTAAAGAGTTGATGAAAACATTTGCTACTCGTTTCTCTATATAAATGATCTTTGAATGAGTTTTAGAGTAATATATGGACCTTTAGAAAAAATGTAGGACCGATATAAAGGTTTAGACCAAGAAGAGTAGTGGGCATAAAGGATCATAGAAGGCCTCAGTAGCACTGAATGAATTTTTAGTTGGATTTCACCATGCATATAAAATAATAATTTTTGGAAGGTGATGTTCTATATGGAGTTTTTTCCATTAATTTCACTTATGCTCATGTCATAAGTAGACATATGATATAGTTATTTCATGGTCTTTAATATTTCAAATGATTTTGGTAGACATAACGGAATGAGAGATCGTGGTTCAATAACTTGAAAGAGGATCTAATTCAATAGGATCATAGACAATCAGACTGAATAATGAAGTGTAGAACCATAAAATATTTGTAATAGAAGGAGGAATAATGGAAGTTGATATAATTATAATTTAGTGTGAGCATGAGAATAGTCTTTGAATGGGAGATTATTGGAGACGACATAAAAAAAATTCTTAAGTGGGAGATTTTCCGGTTTGCTATTAGAAATATTTTTTGGGTCCAGTGTGGAACCTGCAAATGTATACAATCTATTTGAAACATTTGGGAATCAGGATAGACATATATCACCAACACCATTACATTTCCAGAATGAGGCCAATGAAAGGATGTTCTTCCAAAATGAGCCGAATGGATGGTGTTTAATAGATGTGGAATGAGTGAATGGTTTACTAGAAGTAGGTTATTATGATCAAATTATGTTCTTAAAGAAGAACTTTCTAGACGGATCAAAGAATTAAATATTAATATTATGAGTTTAGGAAGTGGATGTTCGATGGAAGCATAGTGGAATCTATAAATTAGAAGGGTATGATTTACCAAGGATTTAAGAGGAAATAATTAATGTTCTATAGTGATGAAGTGAGGAAAATAGAACAGGAATCTTTTTGATTCAGAATAGAGTTTCTATATTTTATTGTTGAAATTTTGTGTGTAGGTATCTATGATTTGGAGGAACTGAATATGGAGTATTATAAGAAATCCTTACATATTTTCATATGGAAATGCATCAAAAAATCATCAGTGGTAAGATCAGAAGGTGATGTACTTACAAAACTATAAGTTTCTAGTCCAAGTTTTGATTATTATAGGAAAATGGAAGTCTATAGAGTCAATGGATTGAGTATCACACATTTTAGATGGCAGTTCTAATGGGATGACTATTTAGGGGCCTTTATAAGAAGTCCATTAGTCCACCTATGAATTGTATGATGAGGTGATGATGATTGGGACTTACAAAGCCTAAGTGGATTCACTTTTGAGGAGACAATCTTGGTACACACCATTTTATAGATGCACTGGATCTGGAGGAAATGTTTGAATCCTAAAATGATAGATACTTCAAGGAGGGTAACATAACAGGAAATCGGTGTAGACATTGATGAGACCCCGTCACATAGATTTAGTAGGTATGAAAGAAAGTGTGAGTTTATTTATAAGCCTAAATTCTCCTTGAATATAAATAAAGTGAATCTATTTCATTAATATTGTAGGATGCATGTTCAAATTAAATTAATCCATTTTATGAATTTTTCTTATGTTTTTAATTTTATTTTTATAAGGATGTCATGTGCTTGTTTATTTTTCAGATGATGGTAAACTAGAGAATAATCAACATGAATATTAGATTTTTGAAATTGTGTAGACGTTTGGGTGTCTAACCTTCTATGTTTTGAAAGATAAAGTCATTAGGGAATATTTTGATAGTATGTTACAGAGTTTACTTCCATTGGTTTTGGGGTTTCACTAAATGGATTTTTCAAAATTAGTCCCTTATAAATTTTTTCCAACATATACAATGATGATACATTACCTTGTTCTCAAAATGTTATATATGTTAAATAAATAAAATAAACATTCTAATAAATTTAAATTTATGATATATCAATTAATCCATGTAGACTAATAAATAATAGATTTTAACATCTTATGTTATTGTTTATTTAATCATCCATACACTTTTATTCGTCTTAATATTTAATGTCTATTTGTTTTAAGGGTTAAAAATACAATCATTATTCATATATTCTAGTCATGATGATTAGTAATATAATCAAAAACCATATATTATGTTAAAAAATAATGACATAAGATGGTGGTCAAAGTAAACAACCTTTCATTTCAATTATCTATATGACCTCAATGTTATGGAATAATTATTAATATACCCTAATGAAATTAAATTATTATTATGTAACATTTATTTAATTTCATTATGGAGGGTATATAAAATTATGTTCATAATTTGTATAGCCTTGAGTCAACTCATCATATATTAATATTGTATTTTACTTATGCCACTATTAATATTGTTTATAAGTAAATAATTATTTTTGATATACATTGTATAGGGGTGAACCTAACGAACGTTTCTTTAGGGGTTATTATTATTACAAATGTATAATGTAGCTATCATGGATAGTTATTGGACATGCCTTGCATAAATGAATTGTATATGATACATGATTCAAATATCTAAAATTCACAATCACATGATTGGATATATGATATACATTTCCAATAATTTGAATATCTTTGGTAAATTTTGAAAACATTATTACACTATTTATAAGAATTTATTATCAAAAGAGACTATTTTGGAAAAAAATTACCAAAAAAAATTAGATATTTTTAATATTATGGATACACGAAAATTTTAATTCATAATTAATCAACATTTATTTTATAATTTGATTCAATGTGATGGTGAAAACATGAATATATATACAATAAGAAAAAAATACTATTTTTTGTAAATATTATTATTCTTTGAAAAGTATCATTTTGTTGAATTGATTTGAATAAAATATTAAATGTAAATTATTTACCAAAAAATTAATTATTATTATTAAAAAAGATAAATAATGGGTTATCATAGTGATTCAACTACTTTTCTCTATAAATTTTTTGTCTTTGTCTTAGAAATATGAATTACATTCATAGGCTCTACAATTGTGAACTAGTAATATAATTTCATTGAAAAATCAATCAATGTGTGATAATATTATTTTATGGGGAGTGATGAAAAAATAAAATTTCAATGTCATGAGTTCTGAAAAAATGATGACATAAGGAAAATTTGATATATACCAACTTATGAAAATTTAATCTTCAGGTATATATTAGTTGATTTTTTTCCATACACATCACATTATTAAATTTATAAACATACTCTTTTTCCCTTGAAAATTAGAAAATAAATAAGATTACTAGTTCATTAAAGATATAAATCCATTGGGAAACATGCGTTTAATATATTTAAAAATGTTTATATCTTACTTATTTGAAGGAATACAATAATTATGGAAAATTTTTTAGTGTTTATTTGTATAATTATTTTAGATGAAAAAATTGGGGGATTTTATATAACATGATGTTCATTTTTAAAATTAAAATGATTTAATTAATTTATTTATCATTGAAGAGAATTTATAATTTCAAAAATAGATCCCTGTGATATCTATAAAAAACAAATCAATTGCCCATGATTTTTAAAATAAAAAACAGACAATAATAATTTTTATCTTTTAATTCACATTATTTCCATTTAGAAACAAATATGTAACTAAAAAAAGCTGAATAAATTAACTCTAAGGTTTATTAACTTAAATAAACTTTACAATAATAATAATTATGACTGATACCAACATAAAATCCCCTATAAAACTTATTTAGGTACTCATGTTTATAGGATAATTGTGTACTATGATATAAAATCCAGTTCCTCTGATGGGTATATGAGGTATAGAATAGGAATAGATAATATGAAGAGAAAATAATGAGATAATGAATTAACTATTACCAAAAAAATCATACTTTAGAGTAATAATAATGTATGACATCGTTCTTATCTTATTTTCTTGGATAACATGGATTATTATTTATTGGAATTTATAATTATATGGAATTATTAAAAAATTAAATGGTGCATACTCAACTAACTTAAACATTTTTCTAATTAATCAATATGATATCTCACAATTGTTTTACTTTGGTCTTCAACTTTTAGGTTCATAGTACATGAGATGTTGATCTATGAAACAGGAAGTACACCCCATTTCTAGGTCAATATCATCCATTTACTACTAAATTTATGTATATAGTGTGATGTACACGACATATACATCACTGAAAGTTTCAAAATTAATAATATAGTTTCCCTTAATTTACTAATTATAGAACATTTTAATTTCCATTATAATATAGATGAAGTATAGGTGTGAGTTCTAAGATGGGTATGTTTCTAATTGTTTGTAATTTGTTTGTTTCCATTTTCACATGATGATGTCCCCATTTAAATTATTTTTATTCATAATAGAAATTTGATCGTTATATATGGTTTTTTAAATATTAGCAAGATAAAATTGAAAGGGAAATATTTATCATATTTTTTACATTATAAATATATATATATATCTTAGTCACAATTTTGGCCACATAAACTACCCTATAATTTTTTATTTCTCACTCTTACAAGAATCAATATAAGGAATATACTACTAAAATCTTACTTATCATAGATAAAATCATAACATATTTACCTTCTTAATGATAATTCAAGCATTTAATGTATCTATATTTTAAATTCCATTTATATTTTCACAAGATTTATTAATTTCATAATATGTGTATTCCAATTTATTTACTTTATTCTACTAATCTAATGAAAAAATATTACTCCAAAAATCTATATTAGAGTTGTTTTCATACCCATTGGCCAAACAACTTTTCATAGCCTTTTAGTTATTCTTCCATAAAGATTCAAGATTCGGATGAATCCAATTTCAATTTTTTTTAAAAAGTGAAATAAAATGTTAAGTCATTAAAGGGGGTTTTACAATAATGGGAGTGGATCTCACTCTGCATACTCGTATGAACTATTGGTTCACAATTGTTTTGGATCCTAATGTTCTACATCATACTCATTTCCATGATCACTCTCTTTATAAAGGAATCCTCTAATTGATTAGCTTCCTAGTAAGCCTATTATAATCAAATTGAAACACATGAAATCTTGAATACATTTAATATAATGAGGATTCATTTTCCACGGAACATTTGTTGTTCTATCCGTAAGATCTCTAATATAATGTTAAGAGTTAGACTCAATATAGATAGAATTTCAATTATAATGGAATAAATATATTTGATGACATTTATCATGGACCATAGTTTTTCTTCATAAAAAAAATATAATTCCAATATAAGGATGAAATAACCCTTTGAAAAGTCCATGGTGGGTGTAGAATACACCTCCACAACCTGATGGTATAAGAATATCAGAGGTCACACCATCAACAGTGACATTTATCCATATAATGATAGGTGGAATCATATGGACATATTTGAGGAACTAGGGTTTTTAGGCATTCCAGGAACAACTAGATATCTTAGGACATTAATATCATTAAAAGTACACTCTATATATTAATTTTTCACTTTTGAAGAAGAATAAATGTATCTATTCTTTGAAAAAATACCCAAAGGTATAGTGAGAGAATTATTATCCAATATATAAAATTTGTTTCATTCTATACAAAAGAAATCCCATAAGTTGTAACCTGAAGAATAAGGTTATACATTAGGTCGCTTAATCCGTCATCATGATGGAAACCATAATATATTCTTTTTGGTTGTTTGTAAATATGTTGGTAGGAAATATATTTCCCACAAACTATAAAGATCATGGAAACATTATCATCCCATAAAGAGGTGTAACAAATTTTCATTATCTATCAAAAAATTGTAGAAGGATGAAACCAGATTTCGACTATCTCTATTCAATTGTTTAGGGGTGGGCAGACGTTTTTCAAGATATTACAAAGGAGAAGAAGTATTGAATTCTATATAAATGTTGTCCTGAATTTCAACAATCATAGTGGTGTCATAATATATACATTATATTTCATCTTGTAGTACTCGTTGCTATTAAATTGTCTATTCATGAAAAGTTTATAAACAATACTATTATTTCCCATAAAGAATACCTTTATATTTACAGAACATTTTGGGAGTGGAAAATATCTTTAAAGCTGTCACTTTATTTCAAGATATTATCAATAGATATATTATGTCTACTATTAAGTATAACCATAAATTATATAACGGGTCTCTATAGTCGAGTGGTATTCCAAAAATTGATATCGGATTTCCTAATGACCAACCACTTGGAGTTACACATGATTTCATTAAATGAAGACTAGAATAAAAGCCAAATAGATGATGTAATGTAGTGAGGGTATCCATATATAAGATTTTTCATTGATCCAATTTGAAATAAAACCAGTGGTACTGTCATTATAAATAAGAAGTTTCTAAGTGTATTTTTTAAGAATCGGATCACTGAGGATCCTGATATATTTGATGCCATGATCTCCCATATTTATGGGTTTGATGCATTCATTTAAAGAAATAATTAACAATTTCCTTTCACGGATAGACCCAACCCAGAGAAAAGTCATAATAATTCTTTATTTTATCATTAATGGTGCTTATAATCCATCTAAAAATAGATAGAGAGAGAGTAAAAAAAATTAGAGGTGACCTCCAAATTGACAAAGAACACCATTACATATTTGGACATAGACATCCTGTTATTCATAGCTAGCTGATTAAGGTTTTTGGAACATATGATTCAAAGGTTACAGCTTCTCACCTTTATCCAAAATGAGACTCCATGATATGTAAATGTGAGGTATCCCCTCTTCATACTAATAATTATAATGATCCAATTTTTTAGTGATGATAAATAAAATAACAAATGAATTGAATAATTTTTCATAACTAATAGATTTTACCACCACTTCTTCATAGTGATTAAAAAATAATTTTATGTGTTTAATGATTTTCAATGTGTATTGTCTAAGAAGAAGGACGTCATTAGTGTATGAGAGAATTAATTTATTAAGGGATTCGGTACTAGCCTTTATTTTCTTATAGATTCTAAAACGAGCAAGTTCATTAATGCATATACTCATTCAATCCTCAAAAATAGAATCTCAGAGTCATAAGAATGATTCCCCTTCTCTAACACCCCTAAATCAATAAAAGATACATCTAGAGGACCGATTTATAAAAATGTATATCCTTTTAGAGGTGAGAATTTACTTTATAAATCTTATAAAATAATTTTATAAACCAATAATTGAGAACAAGAAAATTTTGGCTCTTATTTAGATTATTTAATACCTATGAGATATCCATTTTGAGAGAAATATTTTCATCCTTCAAATTATGCATCATTAGATTGAAAAATTCCAAGGTTGTTAATAAAAAATGATGGATTATTCTCCCAAATTTAAAGCCAAGATAATTTGGGTGTAATGATTTATATCACTATTCTTCCCACCCTTGTCATAATGAATTTTCTAATAATTTTTGGAATGGTGTTTCCAAGTGAAACTATCCTGAATTATTTAATTTCGATTGAACTATACTTATTATATATAATATAGAAGAAATTCACGTTAATCCCATACAGAATAGAAGTTTGATTGAAGAATTATGTAATTTAATTCATCAAGTCATCATTAAATAATTCCCAATTGAACATGATGAATTTATTTGTAAATCTATCTAGGCCAATAGAACTATACATTTTGACATAGAAGAAATATTTTTCAAACCCAACATCAGAAGATGACATAATGAGAGCTCAGTTTTGGTAGTACTCAATATATAGAGGGATTCTATCAATAATTTTCTTGGTTTTGTGCACTATAAGATAAGAATAAATTCCACAAAACAATTTCCCCAGTACATTTACAATTTCATTTTTAGAATTATAAAGGAAAAAATTATTGTGAAGGGAATAATTTCCTATCAATTTCCACTTATCTTTTTATAGCTGATGAAATATACATGACTTACTATCACTATACCTCAACCACATGACATTCATTCGGTTTTTATTCTACCTTTATATAATAATTAATAGGTCATATTGTTTTTAAATGGATTTCATATCCTCCCTTGATAGAGTAATATGATTTTGGTTTTTGAATTGTTATTATGAAATCAATTCTATAGAAACCATGATTTAAATATCCATCTTAGAGAAGATTATCCATCTTGATTACCTTAATAGTTTTTTAGTATGCTTTAAATTTCTCGAATGATAATACTGGGGGATACCTCGGAGAACTATCCTCCAAGATTCAATAAACAATTCCATATACCCAATAGTATCATGAAAACCATTATTTAATTTAAAAGGGATATAAACATACCTTGTCACATGAGTTTATGGTTTAACATTGATTGGGTTTTAATCTAAGTGGTTTTTGTTGAGGGTGAGTCTAGAAATCCTAGGGGTAGCACTCCTATCATCCATTTGAAAAAATAATCAATACAACATACTAGATTATATTATATTCCAGGTGTATCATATCTATGTGAAGGTAGATCCAACAATTAGAGAATCGATAAGATTGAAATAATGAATATAGGATGAAAATTCCAAGGAGGATTCCATGTTGAAGTTGGATATCGATTTTTCCAGGATACAAATTAGGGTAGAATTCTACCATAGTCACCCACTTATGATTTATGTTTTCAGAAGTAACTTCATTTTTTATCCATAGATCCCCTCTATTGTTGTATGATGTAGAATAATATACAAATTATTTAGATATATTATGATATTGTATTAAAAAATAATCTAAGATGCTCTAACAATTCATGTTACATGTTAGGAGGTTGATTTTTCCTGGCATGAAGATCCATATATTGTCTATGTTAGTGTCATATAAGTTCTGTGAGATGAAGCTACACCAAAGGGGGGATCATTGGAAGGAAATATAATTATCAAAGTGATTTTTTTTCTAAAATTCCCATTAATAGGTGTTTATATGCCTCATGATAATATCTAAGGGATTTGGTCAGGGGGAATTAACTAACCCATGAAAATTCCAATATAGGATATTCATTACTTGATAGATTTTTTTTATTCTTATAGAACCTCCTTATATTTTCATATTCAAATTATATTTTTTCCTTTTCTAATATTCTTGTTTCTTCATTTTGATGGATATTGTAGACACCATTAACAATTCACTACTCCAAGAGTACTTAACTCCAGCCTAATGTTATGTGGGTTGAGTTCACCCATTATTAACATCAAATGAAGTGGTTCAGTTTTGATTTTTCTTAAGAGGGTGAAATCAATCATTCTAATCATCCCAAAAAAACCTCATAGTGGAATAAATTTTTTAATTTATTTTATAGGTTTATGAGTTATTTTTACATGGTTTATTCTTATTGAAACCTTAGAGAAAGGTACAGGTGAAAAAAAATCCCATTTCAATATGAACATCCCAACATATATTCTAGATATCATTCTTATCATATTTTCTAGATGTGGTTGCGGAATCATGTAGTCACCCATATTCATTCCCATATGGGATCACTATAATGGAAAATGATCCATCAACCCCAATAGACAAGCACAATGATCCAACTTCTGAAGACATCTCATGGATAATTGACATTGTATGGGTGTCTTATATGGAATCCTATTTAGGTGAGGTTGGGGGATATAAGAACTGTGGTAAATTACCATTAATGATCATTCTAGGTGGTCTAGTATCCTTATCTGGTAAATTATTAGGGCCCACCTCTAGATTTTTATTAGATTTGATGACATTAACTTTTTCAGGGAAAACTCCATATTATTGTTATTCTCCTGATATTTTATTATTAGGTAAAAATAAACTTATACAAAAATATTTTGGAACATTTCACTATAATTGAAGAAAACTAGACCCATGTATTGAATTTTGAAAAGACATACTTATATAAACCACCTGGGGAATGAAAAAAATAATAAATGGATGAATTTAAATAGGTAGTAATGGAAAAATTATAACTTTATCAATGTTTAGATCATAAAAAATGATAAAACATTAACCTGGGGAAGAAATATCTTATTTAAAAAATCAAAGGATTATAAAGGGAATCATAAAACTTATTTTAGCATTATAGATCATGATATTGGAACATATTACTATAGAATTGTCATCAAGGAATCACAATAATTATAAAATGTCTTTGAATCATATAATAATATCTAGAATTTTGGGATTATAACATAAGAATGTGAAATATCATATAAATATGGAACAAACATAAGAAAAGAAAATCATAAATTTATGAGAATACCCATGATGACCACACTTAATTTTGTGATCAAACCAATGATTCACACACATTAAGTTGTCTGCAAACCCATGATGACCAAGATTTATTTTTTGAACAAACCCATGATGTACATGAATTGTTGTATAATGTGATAAAAAACATAAAAAATACATAAGATGGTTATATAGGACCCCACCCGTCAATATACATACATATGTGATCTATAAGAAATCAATCATTAATCAAACCATAAAAACTAATGGAACAAAAATGAGTCTTATAGATTTTCCAAATGGTTTAACATAACATTATATTAATAGTAGACATATTGACACAAAATAACCAATCACCCAAAATGAGCATTTTATAAAAGAATTTATTGGTTGATTCATAAATATTATGTCCATTTGAGATATGTCATTTCAAAAATTAAAAAGAATACTGAAGTGATTTTTTTATAAGTATTTAGAAAAACAATTCTTAACATTCTCTTAAAGAGACGAAGTTATGTGAACATTTTGAAAAGATAATTTTCAATATGTTTTTATCAATAATTACTCAAAAATAATTAATTAATAAGTATCTATAAAGCATACACTGAAAGGAAATATTTTTTGAAGATAATATATACTATCAAGAAAGGATAAACCTTTTCAATATAAAAAATATAATTATTTAAACACACATTATAAAAAGTGTGATAAATATTAAATTTAAAATAATTTAAAGATACATTTAAAGAACATGAAAAATGAAACATATTTTTATTTAAAAATAATAAACTATAACATTGAAAGGAATAGTTAAATTAGATATTGAAGAAAAAGAATTCATTTTGAAAGAAAAACAATTATTATTAACATCAATTTTTTATTAAGAATTTAATCCTTAAAATAAGTCCTATTTGAAGTAAAAATATAATTCTATAGTAAATTAAGATAAAATTAAATATAACATCATCCTATTATATGAAAAAAAACAATATATTAAATCATTTTTTAATGTGTAATAATTATTACTCATTAAAATGAGTTGAGTTAACAAAACCCCTTACCTTTTACCTCAACGTTAATTAATGCTCTCTAACCTCCTATATAAAGAAATAACCATACAAATAACCTATTGAAAAATACATATTAATATCTATTACATTATAAATTAATTAATTATGATCTTTTATTAAACATTTATGAATGAATTATAGTTCTTCTCATCATTGGATGTTGAAGATTTTGATAATTTCAAAAGGATTTTAAAAATCTCCATCTCATACCCCATTATATGATATCATGTTTATAATTACTAGGTCATACAATATACTATAACAAATTATTTATAATTATATATTATATTCTAATTTCTTTCAATGAGAATTATAGTCACAATTCATGTGTATGGAATTAGTGACATGATTCTTTCAATAATTTTTGATGAAAAAGTATGTATAATAATAATGAGTCAAATCTTAATATAATTTCATGACCTATCCCCTGGGGCCTATGCTGTTAGTACCCCAATCACACCTCCCAAAGGCTAGGGGTAGGCGACTAGCGCCGAAGGAGTCAACTTTCATGTGGGAGGCATTTACCGGAGTATATGTATGCACACACATGCCTAACCACACCCCAACACACTGAAAGGGGGAAACAAGTACCACTAAAACAAGGTTGAGTGCAAGTACAACAGAAAGTCATTGGGGAAGAATACAAACCCAAAAAAGAACTAAAAATAGAAAGTACAAAAAGGATCTTTAATGGACATCCATAGAAAACCCCACCTGATCATGAGATTAGTGAAGCTACTGGAAGCTGAAGTAGTATGTCATGTCTGCCTGGTCCTACTAGGCCCCACATGGTCCTAGGCCACCAAGTCCACCGTCGTAGCGTCCGTTAGTTCCGTTTCCCTGAGCATCCATGTTGAAACATTAGTCATTTTCACCAGACACTACATGTGTGGGTGAATACCATGTAGGGGTGAGTAATATAGTACTCAGTCGGGACCCAAAAAAAGTAAATATCACACAACAATACCTCAAAGTAAAGGACAAAACTCAAGACAGCTCGAATCATGTATATTCTAGGGTAGTAATGGTAGCATCATCAGTCACATAGTCAAACACCTAAACTTATAGAGAAATTATCCTCTAACTAGTACACTGGGCATGCCAAGTCATGAAGAAGTGATTGCCACTATCCTTGGACTACTTAGGTACACCTCTCCATAACATACCATGGGCCTTAAATGTCTTAGAGAAGTGATTCCCACTAGTCATGGCCAACTGAGGTACTCCTAAATGTCAGGAAATATGGTAATGAAAAGTAACAAATAAGTGCTTGTAACACCCCAAGATTCCATGATACGCTTATCTTTGAATAAAACCGTAGCGTGTGTTGTACGCAACTTTGAGTTCTAACACACCACAACCAATCAAACTAGACGTTATTAATAGTAATACCCACTTTGTTAAAATTTTATACATTTTATCTTTCAAAATGGACTTAATTTTTGGATTTGGATTATCAAAATTAGCCTAGGGTGAAATTTTGGTATTTTTCTGAAAACTTTCAATTTTTGGTGAATAGTGAAAAACACTAAGTTATAATTTAAAACAGAATTTTTATTTAAATAATTATTTATATTATTTAAATTAATTTTAGGTTATAATAGATACATAATACCCATATAAGTTCAATGTAATTCATTGGAGTCAGTTTATAATAATTTTAGATATATAAAAATTTTATTGAACTTTTCACCGTCTTTTACCCATCTCCTAAGAGAATTTACAAATTCAAATTAAAATTAATTTTACTACTTCTGTGACTGGAATTTCAAAAATCTGAGAGATACGGTTAATATCAAGGAGTGAAATTTGGTTCAATAAGATAAAAATAAATTTTGGTGAATAATAACTTTTTGCTTTTATTTACCGCGGTTAAAATTAAATAGGGTAATTAAGGGTAAAAATGATATTATTATTACCATAACACATATCCTAATTCTATTGGATAAGTATAATTTGACAAAAAACAACATTAGGAATAAAATATGAACCTCTTTGGTCCACTTGGATTAGATTAGGACATTTATTATTATTTAATTCAAAGAAAAGTTAAAAGAGTATAAATCAAAGTTTAATAACTAAAACATTTTTAATATAGGGTTATACATAAGATAAATTTGATTATAAATATTACATAAAAATATAAAAATATTTCCTACATAATGGTATTTTATTTATAAGTTTTAGATATTAAATAATTTAATTTATTTATGACACAATGGTGATGCAGTAATTACCTAATTAATGATATATTAAAATAATTGATATTATAAATATCCAAATAAATGTAATTTGAGACTTTTTATGAATTCCAATAATTTTAAAGGTTAATATGACATGTTAGGATTTCTTAAATGAATTATTTATAATTAATAAAGTTGTAAATATTTTAACAAAAATCAATTATTAAATAGTGTCAAAATTGACAATAAGAAGTTTCTAAAACAAATATAATATTATAAATTGATATAACATCCCTAGAAATCTATGATTCGGCCAAAGAACTTATATAAGTATAGGTGTACAATTAATTAACCACTTGGGGTTCGCTTGGAAGTATATAGTATGTTTATTAACCATATAATATAAAAATAGAAAGAGAAATGGTAAATGTCAAACTATTTAACTAAGAGTCAAATATAAATGATAAGGTTAATATAGTGACCCAAAACTATAGAAAATCTATTGGATGAATGGATTTCAACCCATACCCACCTTATCCTTGAAATAAGTCACTTTGGAGCCATTATAAACTAAATAGGAATTTATTATAAAATACTATTTTAAGTTTTTCCTAAGGTGCCCCTCACCCCTCTTTTAAAAGGGCACTCCCCCTTCTCTCATATTCATACCTTCAAAGACTTTAGGTTCAGCCAACCCCTGAACAATTATCCTCTAAAATTCCCTCAATTCATTCTAAAGGCCTTCCTTATGTCAGAAATCCTACTTAAGGTGCCCTTTTGATCAAATCAAAAGGAAGAACCCGAAGAAGAGGTAATAATTTCACCACCCTCTTTCATGTTCCTTTCTTCTTCCACTTCTTCATTCTTTGTTATTTCCATTATAAAATAATAGCTCCAGTATCTTATATATAATGTGATGTTATTATAGATATGGTAAAACCATATTCAGTATTCTATCCATCCTTTGAATGACATGTCACCATACGTGCTTACGTACGACTTACCGTCTCCACGTCGTGGTGTAATTGTTATTCAAAACATTATTCTTTGGATGGGTATGATATGGATGTGTAATTGAATTAAATAATAAATATAACATTATAATGATTCTGTATATACGATATAACATCCAATTATATATTATTTTAATATGAAAATAATGATATTGTCGCTCGTGCGTATGTACAGAATACCGTCTCCATGAACGCGATGAGATTCATTCCCCATCATATCCATTCAAGACTAATTCTCATTTGATGATTAAAAATAATGTTTAAGGACTTGATGTCATTATGGATATGAATAAGAAAAAACCTATCCATAAAAAACACGACTTATGTATCAAAACATATAAAAGAAAATGAGTAAGCTAACACCCGAAAAGACGATAATACAAAGATATTATTAACAATGCAATCTGAGAAGATCATATATGATATCATATTAATGTATATTATTATTTTATAATTTAATAACAACTATTTCACCATTATACAGGAGTTTAACCTACCCTCAACGAAGAAAAAGTACAAGGTAAGGGTTTATTTCACAATCTCTTCATTATCCGAGGTTGTTTATAAGTAATTATCTACTGGGACCTCTTTATCATCCACATCCATGTTTCTTAAAAATGTATTCCAAAACATTTTTACTATTTAATAGACTATGGTTTAAAGTCATTTATACCCTTGTTTGACTTTTTCAAATATGGTTTTAATGGAATCTTCCCGTCATTTTCCAAACAAGTTCCTTTTTAACCTTTTCGACAAAATTAAGTTAAGAATGTCCTATTTAATTTATACGGCAGGTGCGACTATTTTCCTCCATTATAAAATCATCAAAGCTTCTCTTAAAAGCTTATAAGAATATTTTCAAAGTAAATGTTTTCTTTTACAATTATGTGACATTTAAATGATTTCAAAAAAGATATATTTCTCTCAAATAGTTTTGATTTCATTTATGTTAACATCCTTTGATGGATTTTATGCTTATTTGAAGTTGATTTATTATGATACAAAACTTTCATATTGTGTTGAAGGATTTGTGATATGTTTGAATGTGGATGTGTTATTTTTGTACCATTCATGGTTTATGGAGAAAGTATTGACATTTTTTATGCTAGTTTTAATACTAATATTTATGTTATATTTAAACCTATTCATATGAGGAATGCATTGGACTTATTAAGTGATGGGTGGAGCCCGCTATAACTCCTCGATACATCGGTAGGTCTTATGAGACAAACTTGGGTCTTGGAACAAGGCCTTGACAAAATCTTTTTTGTAGTCTTGGCACAAGGCATTGACTATATGGTTATGATAGTCTGACATTATGCATTCCATCATTATAAAAGTGGTTATTGATATTGCATGTGATTATTCGACTAGTAGAATATCTCTGTGAATATGTAAATGGAATTATTTCATTTTATTTTTTCCATATTATGCTGAAGTTCAAGTTTAAAAGGATTTTGTTTTAGTTACACATTACCTTAAATGTTTATGATTTTTTTTGAAAGTTTTCGCTATATTGTTATCCTTACTAAGCATCTGAGATCACCTCTTTTTATGTTTTATTTTTCCCATAATATGAAGAAATATTTTATGACTGACCTGTAGGGATAGTCTGAAGAGGATATGAGTGTGGACTATGGAGACTATGTTATTTCAGTTTTTTACTTTACGATGTAATGTGACATTTATGAATGTATCTAGTGTTTCCAAGGATAATAAACTAATCATTCTTTCGAGATATGATCTTTTGTGATCATGAAAATTTTACGTAATAATGCACCAACTCTGGGTAACTGGGGTCGGGGCGTTACAGTTGGTATTCGAGGATATTTAGTACAAACCCTGGAAGCTAGATTTAGATAAACTCTTATTAGAGCACATATCCCTAAGATAGGCTTTGAGTATTAGTATAGAAAAACTTCCTAGAATTTTGGTACTATAGAGATTTTGTGAGTTTTCTGAGCAATACATCACTGTCTGGATACGAGTAGGTAGAGGTGGCTCTAGCACAGATGTACCTAAGGGTAAAACCCGAAAACACCACTTTGCGCTAGACTCGAACGAGAACTGATGCACGAAAATGGGCCTTGATGCACTCTTGGTTACGACACTCTCGAGGAATATTTTTAGGATAATTCTCATTTTCATTACAAACAATTATGAAGGGTTTATGAGTATATACTTCCTCAAAGAAAACATTTTTATGATTATTGACTATATCCATAAACTGTCCAATTTATGTTATGTTTTTTACAAGTATGGAAATGCATTTCGATTCATAAACTAATCTAGTTTATGCCATTATTTGGAAATTGAGAATAGTGGAAGGAATGGAAACCATATCAATGCACACACTCCATGTAGGGATTGCACACCTGATCAACATAATTATAGTGGAGATGGTGACACAACTGGTGCAGATCAGGTTATCACTATACTGGGACAACTCACTCAGGTTATGAATAATAACCTTACCCGTATGGAGCACCCTGATCCTCAACGTGGAGGATCAATGTTAGATCGTTTCATGAGGCATCAACAACCAACATTAAATGGGAGTACAAATCCATTGGTAGATGAGAAATGGATAAGTTTCCTAGAGAAAATATTTCAGGCTTTGGGGAGTAGTGAAAGGGAAAAAGTTTTCATGACATTTTATCACCTTACTAGAGATGCTGATCAGTGGTGGTCATTAATTTAAAACACAAAGGAAGATGAAGAAGTATCAATTATGGAATGGAGGGAGTTTAAAGATATTTTCTTAGAAAAATACTTTCCTCATGACCGTCGAGCAGATATGGAAAGGAAATTTCTCATTCTGTGGCAATAGGAGGATGGGAATGTCGAAAGTATGAAGATAACATTACAAGGTTAGCGAGGCATGCAGAAGATTATATACAAAACTCGAGGAGTAAGATTGATCGTTTATTTGATGGGTTAAAACCATTTCTCTATCAAGCTTTAGTCTCACAATCCTTCTCATCATACGAAGACATTGTCTCATGTGCTATAAATACAGAAAAGGAATTATCTAAATCTTATGACAATAAAGTAAACCAAGAGAAGAAGATAATGGTGGAGAAAGAGATAGATAAAGGGAAAAAGTGAAAAAAGGATTATCAATTATTTGATAATTGTGGGAAGAAACACCCCAATACTTTCCTAAAATGAATGGGAGTTTGTTACAAATGTGGAGAAAAAGGTCACCAGGCTCGTGATTTCAAGGGAAAGAAAGAGGCTGTCAATGTTGAATGATAAAATTGTATAGAAATGGGGCATTATGCAAATGAATTCCCTATGTTCGAAGAAAACATACCTTAGAGAAGTCCAAGGGATCAAGGCTAATCATATTCTGTTACTACAGTTGAAGTAGACTAATTAATGTATTTGTGTTTTTGGACTCAATGATTATATTCTTGTTATAAGAATAATGTGATATATATAAGGATTTTACTGCAGTACTTGTTGTTTTATTTAAGGTTTTATTATGACTAAGGTAATAATATTTTTAGTATGTGACGCTAAGGTAAACTTTACTTTGTCTGGGTAATCTGATGTGACAATTGATTTTGGAATTTAGATACCTTATACAGAGAGTCTTGATAGAGATACTTTGGATAACTATAATGTTTGGAGTGGATAAAGTTGAACTTTGGATAGTATTGTCTAAGTTTCAAACAATTTTTATGGTTAATTTTTGGAATATTATGATACTATATTTTTAGGAAAAGGAAAACTTTCAGGTTGGGTGATAACCCGTCGCATCAGACAAAGCTGCAGGAATCGAACCCACAACCATAGTGCGACAAGCCTTTTTTAACTACCACTAGTCTATAGGAAGTCCCTGGTTATTTCAAAATATTTTTCTTCATTTTAATGGTAAGTGTTAATATTTGTAACCTTATACGATTAGGATAAATATAATATTTTTGAGTTCTATTATCTTTTGGAGTGAAAGATCAGTTTGAGGTAGAAATTAGTTGAAGGATGAAAATATACTTTTTGAGTATATATATATATTTATCTTATTCTATGAATAAATTAATTCTTAAACTATAGGGAAGGGATATTAAAACCAAAAATTTGTTATCCTAATACCTTATGTTTTGTTGAATTGATTATATTTTAAATCATCGTATACTGATGGCATTGGGGCCCTCAATCTTACACTTGTTTGTGATTGATGACCTCAATCAGTCCCTATAAATATTTATGTTTTTCCTCTAATTACGTGTCTATAATTTCCAACAATGTTCTATTATTTGAAACCCTAATTTGGTGGTGACATTCTCATTTATCTTTCCCTCTTATTAAAACTAAATTTTATTAACCCTATTTCCGATATGGGTTTTCCACAAAGGTATTTTCTATTTTCAACCTTTTATTTTTGAAAAAAAATTTCAAATTTTGATGACACCATTTATTGAAGGAGGGGATAATGTAACACCCAAAGATTCCATAGTACGCTTCTCTTTGAATAAAATAGTAGCATGTGTTGTACGCAACTTCGAGTTCTAACACACCACAACCAATCAAACTAGCCGTTATGAATAGTAATACCCAATTTTTGAAATTTAATACATTTTATCTTTCAAAATGGACATCATTTTTGGATTCGGAATATCGAAATTAGCCTAGGGTGAAATCTTAGTATTTTTCTGAAAACATTCAATTTTTGATGAATAGTGAAAAACACAGAGTTATAGTTTAAAACCAAAATTTTATTTAAACAATTATTTATATTATTTAAATTTATTTTAGGTCAAAATAGATACATAATACCTATATAAGTTCAATGTAATTAATTGGAGTCAGTTTATAATAATTTTATATATATAAAAATTTTATTGAACATTTCAGCGTCTTAAACCCATCTCCTAAGAGAATTTTCAAATTCACATAAAACATAATTTTACCACTTATGTGAGTGGAAATTCGAAAATCCGAGAGACACGGTTAATATCAAGGAGTAAAATGTGGTTCAATAAGATAAAAATAATTTTTTGTGAATAATAACTTTTTACTTTTATTTAGCACGGTTAAAAGTAAATAGTGTAATTAAGGGTAAAAATGATATTATTATTACCCTAAAGCATGTCCTCATTCTATTGGCTAAGTATAATTCGACCAAAAACAACCATAGGAATAAAATATGAACCTCTTTTTTCCACAGGGATTAGATTAGGACATTTATCATTATTCAATTCAAAGAATTGTTAAAAGAGTCAAAATGAAATTTAAATAACTAAAACATTTTTAATATAGGGTTATACATAAGATAAAATCGATTATAAATATTACTTATAAAGATAAAAGTATTTCCTACATAATCGTATTTTATTTATAATTTTTATATATTAAATAATTTAATTTATTTATGACAAAATTATGATGCAGTAATTACCTACTTAATGAAATATTAAAATAATTGATATTATAAATATCCAAATAAATGATATTTGAGACTTTTTATGAATTCCACTAATTTTATTGGTCGATATGACATGTTAGGATTTCTTAAATGATTTTTCTTAGAATTAATAAAGTTGTTAAGACTTTAACAAAAATCAATTATTATATGGTGTCAAAATTGACATAAAGGAGTTTTTAAAACAAATATTATATTATTAATTGATATAATATCCCTAAAAATCAAAGGTTCGGCCAAAGGACTTATATAATTATAGTTGTATCATTAATAAACCACTTTAGGTTAACCTGGATGTATATAGTATGTTTATTGACCATATAATATAAAAATACAAAGAGACATGGTAAATGTCAAACTATTTAACTAAGAGTTAAATATAAATGATAAGGTTAATATAGTGACCCAAACTTGTCTAAAATCTATTGGATGAATGGATTTAGACCTAACCCCACCTTATCCTTGAAATAAGTCAATTTGGTGCCATTATAAACCAAATATAAGTTTATTATAAAATAATATTTTATCTTTTTCCTAAGGTGCCCCTCACCCCTCTTATAAAAGGGCACTCCCCTTTCTCTCAAATTAATACCTTAAAAGCCTTTTGGATTGGCCAAAACCTACCCAATTATCTTCTAAACTTCTCTCACTTCATCCTAAAGGCCTTCTTTTAGTCAGAAAGCCAACTTACGGATCCATTTTGATCAAATAAAAAGGAAGTACCCAAAGAAGAGGTAATAATTTCACCACCATCTTTCATGTTCCTTTCTTCTTCCACTTATTCTTTCTTTGTTATTTCCATTATAAAACAATAACTCCAGTATATTCTATATACTATGATGTTATTATAAATATGGTACAACCATATTCAGTATTCTATCCATCCTTTGAATGACATGTCACCATACGTGCGTACGTACGACTTGCCGTCTCCACGCCGTGGTGTAATTGTTATTCAAAATATTATTATTTAGATGGGTATGATAATTATGTTTAATTTAATTAAATAATAAATATAACATTATTATTCTTTATATATGATATACCATCCAATTATATATTATTTTAATATCAAAATAATGATATTTTCGCTCTTGCGTACGTACGTATACCGTCTCCATGAACGCGATGAGATTCATTCCCCATTGTATCCATTTAAGATAAATTCTCATTTTATGATTAAAAATAATGTTTAAGGACTTGATATAATTCTGGATATGAATAATATACAACCTATCCTTAACAAACACGGCTTATGTGACAAAATATATAAAAGAAAACGAGTAAGTTAACACCCGAAACGACGATAATACTAAGATATTATTAACAAAGAAAATTTAAAAGATCATATATGAAATCATATTAATGTTTATGATCCTTTTATAATTTATTAACAATTATTTCACCATTATACAGGAGGTTAACCTTCCCTCGATCAAGTAAAAGTACAAGGTAAAGGTTTATTTCTTAATCGCTTCGTTATTCGAGGTTTTTTATACGTAACTATCTAATGGGACATCTATCATCCACATCCATGTTTCTTAAAAATGTATTCGAAAACATTTTTACTATTTACTATACTATGGTTTAATTTTATTTATACCCTTGTTTGAATTTTTATAAAATGTTTTGAAAGGAATCTTCCCGTCATTTTCCAAACAAGGTCCTTTTTAACATTTTCGACAAAATTAAGGTAAGAATGTATTTTTAACTTATACGGAGGGTGCGGCTATTTTCCACCATTATATAATCATAGAATCTTCCCTTACAATATTATAAGAATTTTTTCAAAGTAAATTTTTTCTTTTACAATTATGAGACTTTTAAATAATTTCAAAAAAGATATATTTCTCTAATATAGTTTTGATCTCTTCTATGTCAACATACTTTGATGGATTTTAAGATTATTTGAAATTGATTTATTATGATACAAAACCTCCATATTGTGTTGAAGGTTTTGGGATATGTTTGAATGTGGATGTGTTATTTTTATACCATTCATGGTTTATGGAGAAATTATTGAAATTTTGTATGATATTTTTAATACGAATGTTTATGTTATGTTTAAACCTATTCATATGAGGAATGCATTGGACTTAGTATGTGATGGGTGGAGCCTGCTATAGCTCCTCGATGCATCGGTAGGTCTCATGAGATAAACTAGTGTCTTGGCACAAGGCCTTGAAACAATCTTATTTGTAGTCTTGGCACAAGGCCTTAACTATGTGGTTATGATAGTATGGCATTATGCATTCCATCATTTTGAATGTGGTTATTAATATTTCATGTGATTATTCAACTAGTAAAATATCCATGTGAATAAGTAAATGGCATTATTTCATTTTATTTTTTCCATATTATGCTGAAGTTCAAGTTTAAAAGGCTTTTTTTAGTTATACATTGCCTTAAATGTTTATACTTATTTATGAAAGTTTCTTATATATTGTTATCCTTACTGAGCATCTGAGCTCACCCCTTTCTATGTTCTATTTTTCTCAGGATGTGAAGAAATATTTTATGACTGACCTGCAGGGATAGTCTGAAGGGGATATGAGTGTGGACTATGGAGACTATGTTATTGTAGTTTTTCACTTTATGATGTAATGTAACATTTATGAATATATCTTGAGTTTTCAAGGCTACTAAACACATCGGTCTTTCGAGACTTGATCTTTTGTGATCATGCCAATGTTATGAAATAATGCACTGACTTTGGGTAACTAGGGTCGGGGTGTTACAATTCATCCCACCGTGGGCCTGAAAATTCATAGAGAAGTACTTCCCACTAGCCCATGGTCAAGTCATCTAGAGTTGAAAGTAAACCGTCCTCAGGTCTCAGCCAACTACAGGGTTCTGTACATAGTACATTTGGAAGAACCACTCCTCAAGCCCTTAGCTGCCTCACAACAACCACTAAAGTTACAATAGATAATTTACAAAGATCCACCTTTTTGATAGCTTCCCAACACCACAAACATCTTGTCAATCAGACACACGA
Source organism: Viscum album (assembly GCA_963277665.1). NCBI lineage: Eukaryota > Viridiplantae > Streptophyta > Magnoliopsida > Santalales > Viscaceae > Viscum > Viscum album. The sequence goes on along the minus strand of OY728137.1, from coordinate 881,291,924 downwards.
TTTGCAAGATACATGTGTTTTAGTAATTAGGTGTCCGATTGCGATGAGACATAGACCAACATGATCGAACCGACCTGAACTACCCGTCCTGGGGGTCCCGCATGCCTCAGTTTAATATTGACCAACTCTACCTGACCCGGTTTGGTTCTAGGTCAATCTGGTCAAGTCTGGCCAATGGGTCAGGCCCAATGGGCCTCACTGGACCCGGCTCGGTTTTGTCGGGGGTCCAGACCGCCGGGTCGCCCGATGACCCTGTATAGTTTGACCCAGACCGAAGGGTGCGGGTCCAGCTTAATGGTGCGGGTATCGATCACTTGGTGTAGGTCTGGCCCGTTAGTGTGGGTCCAACCCATCAGTGCGGGTCTGGCCTATCAGCCTGCTAGGTTGCCGGTCGGGCCCGCTGGTGAGGGTGCAGCCTGCTGACCCGAGGCCCAGCCACATGAGGTGGATGAGGTTTGCCACTCGACCAGTACGCTGTAGTCACACCAGATCTAGCCTACTCCACTGGCCCTATGGATGCGGGTTCCCGATATCCATGATGGATGGACCATGGCTCACTAGGGCCCTGGTGACCTGGACGTGGGCCACTATTCTCCACGCGGCACCCAGCTGGCACCGCAATCCCCACCGATGCAACTGGTTGGTCGTGGCCTCCCAACGCCGCCTGATGCCTGGTACACCACCATTCTCCAGCACGACCAATGATGTTAGGTCACCTCCATTGCTATCATGGTGCCATGCGGCACTACCCACTTCACGTGGCTGGCATGGGCCAACAACCACCATTGGTTGCCGCCGCCGCCGCGCCAGTGGTGCTGCACCGGAAACACCTCCAGTGAGACACCAGAGTCGCTCCGATGGTCTGTTTTTCAATCCTTCTATTCCTACGCACCTCTCAGGTCATTTACATACCTACTCATGCCCTATTATAGAATTATCATCACTTAGAGAATACAACCATAAAGAACGCACCAGCAGAGGTTCTCAAGTCTTGTTCATGACAGCCTAGGACCTCCTCTGAAGAGGTTTAAATCAAGAATTAGGTTTGGGGATTGAATTTAGTTGTTCAATGCAAATTTGATCCTCAGATAAATAAATCCCCATCAAATGTCACCCACCTTTATAAACGCATGAATTGTGGACCAAACAGTTTGTGGTTTGATCCATGCCGTTCGTTTCTAGAAAATATGGATGGAGAAGACCATTGAAATTAACATCAAACCCCTACCTCATTGAAGTCCGATGTCGATGTGTTAGTCCTCAATGTTTCATGGTGTTGATGTCATCAATTACAGCTATTTTCATTGAGGGTTTTCAAATTCAGTGAACTCTCTCCAGTGTTCTTCATCATTTTTCATTAGAGATGAATTTCTATTGGAGATTCATTAGAGAGTTTCCATTATTTAATTGCATCATCTCTGACATTCCATAAATAATTAAAGGTAACAAAATCACACTGTCATTGCGTCAATTAATTATTCTTATTAAATGGGCCACATTTAATGAGCCCCATTTAATGTGTCATTATAAAAACAACATCATAGTTCCAAAAGATCCATTATTGGTCCTCCATTAATGCACCTCGTCACTGCACCGCAGCATCGCTGTCGGCCACCCAATGGTGAAAAAGAAATAAAATAATTAATTTATATTATATTAATATTTTTCATGAAAATCCTAAAAAATTACTTTTCTGCTCGGCCCTTTTCGTCCGAAGTTAAGTCATTTCACGGTGAATCTGAGTGTTCGGAGTTCAGCGATGCCCTCAGATTTTTGATCCATGCATCAGTTCAAAAGATAGAAAATCCTACTCGTGTGATTATTAAACTTACCTAAAAAAAGTTTAAAATTCCATTTCGGGCTCTTGGGGACTCGGAATCACATGCCATTGAATTTAACAGTCTTGAAATAATTACATATAATTTTATAAAAAAATTACATGGAAATTATGAGATGTTTTATTCACCCCACCTTAGGGATTTATGACCCCAAAATCCAAAACAACAACTAAACCAAAATATGGGGGTACTGAACATGAATTTGAGCCTCATACTTCTAGGTATTCTCATAAAAGATTCTTGTTCTTCCATTGGACACATACTAGAGGAATTGACTGCCTGTATAAGACCCACTCCTGTCAATCCTCTATCTCCACTGGGAACTCCACAAATATTGCCCCATCATCAATGTCTATATATCGTCAGTCAATGAAATGTGATGGATCATGAATGTACCTTCTCAGCTGTGACACATGGAAAAAATCATGCAACCAATGCATCTTCATGGTAAGAGAAAGGAGGTACACCACCTCACAAACTCTTCTCATGATATGAAAAGGTCTTATAAACCTCGATGATAGCTTTCCACCCCAGCCAAATCTCTATAATCCTTGTCGAGGTGAGACCCGAAGGAATGCATGATCACCCTCCTCAAACTCAAATGGTCTCTGTTTCCTGTCAGCATAAGACTTATTCCTTCTATGTACAATTCTCATCCACTCTTGGATGAAATGTACTTTCTTGGTGGTATCTCGTACCAACTATAGACTCATGATTTCCGACTCCCCTAGGTTTGTCCAGCATATGGGTGACCTGTAATGCTGCCAGTACAAGGCATCAAATGGTTCCACGCCAATTATGGAGTGATATATGTTTTTGTATGAAAAATCCACCAGTGAAAGGTGGTCCTCTATAATATGACCAAAGACTAGGACACAAGCATGAAACATATCCTCTAATGTTTGTACGGTATGTTTCATCTAACCATCCATTTGGGGGTGAAAAGTTGTGCTCAATCATAGCTGCGTCCCAAAAGCCTCATGAAATACCTTCCATAGTTAGGTTGTAAAGCGTGCATGATGATATGATATGATCATCGAAGGAACCCTGTGGATCCACACAATCACTTGGATGTAGAGGCATCTTGAGCCCCCCGACGGTCCCTACTCCCAAATGGGTAGGAAGTGAGCTGACTTGGTGAGTCGGTCAATGATCACCCAGATGAAATCATGTCCCTGGATGTATGTCGTAACCCCATCAAAAATTCCATGGAGATACTATCCAACTTCCACTCCGGTACCTCAAGTGGTTGGGCCATTCTTACTAGAACCTGATGCTCAACCTTAACATGATGGAAAGTGAGGCATCACGAAATGAACTTGGACACCACTTTATTCACCCCTGGCCACCAGTACTAACGTTAGAGTTCCTCGTACATCTTCACCACTCTAGGATGTACCACCACATGAGATGTATGAAAATCCTTCCACACGTCCTAAAAAAATTCCACTAGTACAATAGTGTGCCCATTGAAAAAGATGACGTGCTCCCCACCTATCAAAAATCCTCCAGGAGCCCATCCTAAGGATAACTGATCACATCGGGCCTCGCAGTCAACATCCACCAACTGTGCCTCCCTGACTCACTATAAGAGTTGGGGGTAAATTCATCAACTAATGGTATGAAGTTTCACCATCATCCATGAAGGATATCTACAATGTGGCTAATTGATCTGTCGCCTCACTCAATAGTTGCAACGAAGTCCTCTTATTGAGTGCTTCTACCACCACGTTCCCCTATCCATGAGTATAGACTATCTTAAAGTCATAGTCCAAGAGGAACTCTATCCATTGCTACTGCCTCCAGTTTAGGTCCTTCTAAGAGAAGATATACCTGAGACTCTTGTGGTCATAGTATACATTAAATCATTCACCTATCAAATAGTGCCACCACTTCTTTAAGGAAAAGTCCACTGCTGGTAACTCCAGGTCGTGGGTCACGTAGTTCTTCTCTTGATGTCTCAACTATCATGAGCTATAGTCGATCACTGCCCACTCCTGCGTTAGGACACAACCCAGTCTGGCCCCTAATGCATCGTAGTAAACTACATAACCAATACCCTCCTCTGGTTGTCTCAATGTGGGGCCACTTGTTAGTCTTTGCCTCATCTTAGGGATACTATTATGGAATTTCTCCATCCATAGGATGGGATGTCCCTTCTGTGTCAATACTGATAAGAGTGATGCTACACTATAAAAGTTGGTTATGAACCTCTGATAGTAACCATCCAACCCCAAGAAGCTCTGAACCTTAGGTATGCTCCTAGATGGATCCTAAGAAAGAACATCCTCTATCTTCGCTGGATCTACCACAACTCTAGCCTCTGAGATTACGTGTGCCAGAAATTGGACTTCTCAAATTGAAAATTGACACTTCTAGAGTTTACCAAAAAAACTTGTGCTCTCGATGTGTATCTAGGACCATACACAGGTGGGTAGAGTCCTCCTCCTTCATTTCTGAGTACACTGAGATTTCATCAATTAATACCACAAAAAACCGGTCAAGGTAAGGCTAGAAGATCATCTTAATGAGGCCCATGAAGCCTATCGGGGCATTGGTCACGTCGGAAGGCAACACCGGGAACTCATAATGGTCGTACCGTCACCTGATGGTTGTATTTAGTGTGTCCTCATCCAACACCCAATGTTTATTATAGCGTAATATAAGGTCTATCTTTTAGAACCACTTCTCCCCCTTTATCCAGTCGAAGTGGTCATCGATTCTTGACAATGGATACTTGTTCTTCATAGTCGCCTAGTTTAGGCCCTAGAAGTCGATGAAAAAACTACAAAAAACCATTTTCCTTCTTGGAAAAAGGTATCGGGGAAGCCCATGGTGAAATTCCAGGCCTTAAGAACCCCTTCTCATACATGTATTCCAGTAATACACTCATCTCGCAAAGTTCTGCGGGATCCATCTGATATGCCGGTGTGGATATTAGTTTCATCTCGAGGTACAGGTAGACGCAGAAGTCTACCCCTCTATGAGGAGGTTTCCCCACAATATTCTCAGGAATAACATCCTCTTATTCATCCACCACTATATGAAATCTTGTACACTTCTTCTCCACTACACCAAGGGTGAGGCTATCCAACGAGTGACTAATCGGCTACACCCTCATCTTGGATAGTACGTCCTATACTACAAGGGTTTCTTTCTTGCTGGTGAAAAAAAACCTGGTCCCATATCCACAGGCACACTGCACTATACATCTAAAATAGTGGATCTGAGCATAGACATTAGTTAACCATTCCATACCCAGGATGATGTCGTAGGGCCTCGACATCGCTACTGGGATATCCTAGCCGAAGTTCTTGCCTCCTATAGTATGCTCACACTGCCGACACCAATGTGTAATTGTTGAATCCCCTCCCATAGGATTCTCTAGTCTTAAGGATCAATCCAATGGATCCACCAGAATCTCTGACCTCCGAATGATAGTCATTGAAAGGAAGGAGTGAAAAGAACCATCATCTATAAGAACTACAGCTTGGTTGGAGAAAACATAGATCGTACCTCAGATCATCTCTGGAGCATCGTGGTCATAATACTTTGATGTTTGAATCTATACTCTCCCCTATCTTCCTGCTCCATGAGGTTTGGGTGGACCACCTGAGGGTGGTGGTAGTAACACCTCAAACCGCCTCTCATCAATGGTTTCTCATCCTGCTCCCTTCCACGTTAGTCTCCCTACATACCTACTCGCTCGAAAAAATGTCATTTTCTTGGTGTCCCCTCGACCGTCTTCTAGTTATCTATACAGTGGGATATGAAATCACTTTCCATGAGTCCCTACCATCCACACGAGTAGAAAATCATAGTTCTTGGCTGACTCTCTCTGGTCTGGGAGGCTCGTACTACCGACCATAAGTCCTTGGGTTATCCTCTAAAAGATGTATCCTGCTTGGGCCCTAGTGTCTTCTATCTGCAGCCTGCCGAAGACTATGCCTCCTAAGGTCTACTAGAAGCTCTAACTATCAGCACCGTCTCCTCCATGAATCTCTCCAAAAGAAGCACCCACTCAAGCTCCCCCACCGGGGTAGGGATGCTGAGAGACAACAATGATGCCCAGATATCCCGCCTAAGTCCCTACTAAAAGGATAGAGGCCTAAATAAAGGGTCTCAATATGTATATGTGGAGTAGAGAGATAGATATGTGAAACTCACTGAGTACTTGGCTACCATCATTCTTCCCTACTGTAGGTGAAGCATCTTTTAAATGAGCACAGAGCACAAATCCGAGGGGAAAAACTCCTCACAGAAAATCCTCTCGAAGTCTACCCAGGTAAGGGTTGCCTCATTGTGAATCTAGGTGGTCAATATCTACCGTCTTTCTACTGATCCCTACATATGTCTCACCCCCAAGATCAACATATGGTCAGGTGGTGTCCTCACTAGGCAGAAGACCCACTTCACAACCTTCATCTAGTCCTTAGTGACCTGAGGATCCATCTCACCCCTGAATCTGGGAAGTCTCAATCTCTGAAACTCATGTTGGGCACTAAGCCTATGAACTTTCTCTAACGGAACCTCTAGAAGTATATGTTTACCATCAGTTGGTGGGAGCACTAGTGCACCACGTGGTGGGTCCATCTCTAGAACTGATCCCTAAATGGATGCCTCTTCGATAGGTAGGCTTTCCTTAAGACCTAATATTGGGATCCCGACTGGTCTTCCATGTGGAGGCATCCAGAAATAGATCTAGGTTTACCATAGTCAAATATTGTACCCGGTGAGTTGAATTTTATTCAAAAAGACATAAGGAGGCACTTATGCAACCAATGTTTTCATATATTCTGCCAAAAAGCAGAATTTAAGGTCATGGTGTATGGATACTTCAGCTATTGCACCATCACTGGGCTCCCCAAATCTAAAAGTTATACTCGCAACACTTAACATTATTTCCCCAGAAGAAAACAAAGACTCCCAGTCATTGATGGGGAATCGACCACCCTGTGATACCACTTTGTGATGACCCATCCCCTAAGGCCCATGTCCTGACTACCCCAAGCCAGCCTCTTGAAGGCCTGGGGCTGGCGACTAGCTCCGAAGGTGTCAACATGCAAGGGGGAGACATTTTTCAAAGTACCTATATGGAGACACATGCCCCACCACATCCCAACACATTTAAAGGGGGAAACATATACCTCTAAAACAAGGATGAGTTTAGGTACAACTAAAAGTGAGTGGGCCAGAATAAAAACCCAACAAAGAATTGAAAACAGTACATACAAAAAAACTTTAATTTCCATCAACAAAAAACCCCACCTGATCACGAGAGTAGTGAAGCTATAGGAAAATGAAGTAGTATGTATTGTCCGCCCGGTTCTACTGGGCACCGCCTAGTCCTAGGCCACAATTTCCACCACTGTGGAATTTGTCAGGCCCATTTACCAGAGTACCAATGCTGAAACATCAGTCATCTGCACCAGAAAAAACACGTGCGGGCGAATCCCATGAAGGGGTGAGTAAAAAAGAACTCAGTAGGGACCCCAAAACAAAAATTAAATACCACACATCAATACCTCAAAGTAAAGCATGAAACACAAGACAACTCACACTTGGTATATTCTAGGATAGTTACAATAGCAACATCAATCACATCGTTGAACACATAAAATGATGGAGAACTCTTCCTATAACGAGTACATTGGGCCTGACAAGTCATGAGGATGTTCTTCCCACTAACATAGGGCGGCTTAGGTACACCTCTCCCTCACATACTTTGTGTCTGGAGAGTTATAGATATGTGCTTCCCACTAGATGTGGACAACTGAGGTACTACTCCTTGTTGCTTACCATGGGCATGAAAATTCAAAAATAAGTGCTTCCTACCATGGGACTACAATGTCCTAGTGATTTTCATCCCAAGGGGCCATGGTAGAGTTATCCAGAGTCAAAATTCAGCAGTCCTGAGGTCTCAACCCAACACTGGGTTCTGTATGTAGTGCATCCAGGAGAACTTCTCCTCAATCCCTTAATCACATCTCAACTTCCACGAAAGTCACCATAGAGGATTAAAAAAAGATACACCTCGTCGAGAGGGTCCCAATGCCGCAAACCTCTCATCAACCAGACACACAATTTTTAAGATACATGCATTTTAGTTATCCGAGGTCCGGTTGTGACAGGGCCCGGTCCAACCCGGTCAGACTGACCCATAAAACCTAGCCCAGGGGTCCTGGATACCTTGAATTAAGATCGAATAACTCAAATTGACCCAGTTTGGGTCTAGGTCAGTCTGGCCAATGGGCCTCACTGGACCTGGCCCAGTTTGGCAGAGGGTCAAGCCTGCCAGGTTGCCCGACAACCAGGTCTAATCCGGCCCAGCATGAAGGGCACGGGTCCAGCCTGCCAGCATGGGTCCAACTTACTGGGTACGGTTTCAGACTACCAGTGCGGGTCTGCCCCACTAGGCTATGGTTCCGGCCCACAGGCCTGGATGCATGAGGTGGACGGGGTGTGCCGCCCGATCGGGACACAGGAGTCATGCCACGTTCCACTTACTCTGCTGGCCCTACAGAAGTGGGGCCTCTAATGCCACGGTCAATAGACCGCAGCTCACTGGTGCACATGTGGCCCAGACTTAGGCCACCAATCACCCCGTGGAACCCGCCTGAGGCCATGATCCCTACCACCATCAAGGTCGGTTGGTCGTGGCCTCCTACCATCATGGTGCGCCCAACACACTGACGTTCTCCAGCATGGCCGATGAGGGCCAATTACCTCCGTTGCTGTAGTGACGTTAGGTGGTGCCTCCCCCTTCATGCAGCTGGTGTGGACCAGTCACCACTGTGCCTGTGGTGTCAGGTCGACGACACCTTCTGCGGCCCACCAGTGTCACTCTAGTGATCCATTTTGTGATCTATCTACACCTACGTGCCTCTCGGGTCGTCTCAATACCTGCTCAGGCCCCAGAATCAAATTTTAGTCACTTATAGAATGCAGCCAAAAAGAATGCACGAGAGGAGGTACTCTTACCTTGTTTATTCTGGCGTGGGACCTCTACATTAGTGATTTAAATCATGTGGGGAGGTTTGGGGGTTGAGTTTAATTGTTCAATGCCAAGTTGAACCTTAGATAAATAAATCCCTAACAAAAGTCACTCTCCTAAATAAAGACATGAATTGTGGACTGATTTGTTTATGTGTTGATCTGTGTTCGTCATTTCTAGAAATGATGTATGGGGAGAACATTGAAAATAAAATCAAACCCATTTATAGTTGACATTCAATGTCGACGTATTCATCTTCCAGTTTTTAAGTCGTCGATTCCATCACTTCTAGCTCCGTTCTTCTAGGTTCTTCAAAGTCAGTGAAGTCTCACTGCCATTCTTTATCGTTGTTCATTGAAGAAGAATTTTCACTAGAGATTTGTCAAAGATTCTCCAAGGTTTAATTACATCATCTCCACCATTAAAAAAATAATTAAAGGAAACAAAAGGATATCATCGTTGCATCAATTAATGATGCTCATTACATGAATCTCATTTAATAGGCCAAATTTAATGATTCATTATAAAATCTATGTCACAGTTTCAAAAGAGCCACTATTTTTCCTCTATTAATGTGACTCATTGCTGTCTCATCGATGTAGCATAGAATCGATTCTCGCCACCCAACAGTGAGAAAAAAAAATAAAGTAATACTTCTAAATTATTTTATTATTTTTTCTTAAAAAGTTGGAAAAATAAATTTTCCTCTTTGCCTTTTCCAGCCGAAGTTAATTCATTTATAAGTGAATCTCGAAGTTCCTAGTTTAATTGTTCCCTATTATTTTTGATCTGAGAACTTGTTCAAAGGAAATAAAATCCTACTCACATGTTTACTGAACGTACCTTAAAAAATTTCAATATTCAGTTTCGGGCTCTAAGGGTTTCGAAATCACGTTCTGTTGAATTTCATTATCTAAAAATAATTTCATTTAATTTAAAACAAATACCAGAAAATTATAAGATGTTACACATAAAAATTATATAACTTTAATAATGACATAATATTAATTTTCGCTAAATTAATGCACTCTTATAATCATCTAATAATGTTGGTGTTGAAAAATAAAATACATCATTTTATAGATGCGATACTTTGCAGCTACAGAAGAACATCATTTTTATTATCAATAGAACAAAGGCAATGTAGAAATTTATATTTTTTACAAAATATTAATAATGTTATAAATATCATATTATTCATTAAATATCCATTTTTAATGATTTGTGACTCGAATTTATGAAAGCTGAAATACATTTTTCCTGAAGGTCGGAGCCCACACATAGCATGCGGGAATTTTAATTTTTTTGAATGGTTAGGAGGATAGATAGAAATGGTTGTTACATAAATATAATAACATTTTATTATGATAATGATAATTATTTCATTATATTATTATTCTCATAATTCTTTTTGATGATGTTGGATGACAAAAAAAGATGAAAATATAGGGGAGATGATAATACTCATGTCGAGGACATGATTTTTCTCTTGTAATACATTTTAGAAATGGAGGACATGGGAAATGATATTGTATCCAAGGGTTTTTAAATGTTTAAAGTGATTAAAGGAGAGGTTAAATGGGTGGGGTTTAAATAAAAATTATGGTTATCTGTTGTTTTGAAGTTTGTTGTGTTGGTATTCTTTTATTGGTTAAAATTTGGAATTTTCCTTGGAAAGGAATGATAGGTGAGGGGTAAATACAAAATAACATAGGAGTTAGGTGAAGAATTTTTGGTCACACATTTGGGTATTAATTTTACACCTAAAATGGTATTATGTATGGTATTTGTGTCAGGTAAACTTAACCAAATTCTATACACTTTATATTACCTATTTTCCCTTTTTTATATTTATTAAAATGTTTTGATTCTAAATATTTTTTTAATAAAAATATAATATGACCTGACTTATAAACATTTGATTTTATGATTTCGAATTTGAAATAAATTTATTCTATTTGAATTTATAAATATTATAAAATTAACTTTTAAATTAACACATAATATATATAGAAAAAACTATTTTGGTAGAAAATATGTTTTTTATAATATTAACTATTATTATTCGCATTTTTCTATCAACTACTAAACAAATTAGTGTTAATATATTATTTATATCAATAATATGTTTTATCGTAAATAAGAAAATAATATATTTAGATCTCATAAAATTTAATTTCATAGAAAATGATTTTTTTCAAAAAATACATTTTAAGCACAAAATGATCTTATTATTTGATTAGGTATACTAATTAAATTTCATCAGAGAAATTATAATAGAATTGAAAAATGTTTTACTTTATAAATATATTTTATAATGAGTTTACTCATATTTATACCAACTAATTCAACAAATAATTTACAGTAGTTTTGTTTAATAAAATCTATCATGGTTTGTTTTAGTTAGATGTTTCGTATAAAACAATATACTTAATACAATGTTTATTTTAAGGAGGGATATTAATTAAATCATGGGTTTTTAAATGTGAAACACATTAAAAATAATTCCATCTTGAAATTTTATTAATAGGATCAAAACAAGTGAGGATAATTTTATCTCATTACATCCTTATATTTTAATGTAGCTTTCCAAAATTCATGATTCCTCTATAGAACACTCACAAAATGGATGGTCTTATTCCAGAAAACATTACCTCTTTGATTTAGGGTCACCACTAGTAACTAATTATATTATAGATAATATTTTATTTACATTTATTTATGTTCAGTACATGTGAAGTGTCATATATATTCTTCCTTTGGAGAAATACATGGAATACATCATGTATTGGGTTGAGGTCTCAATGAAGTACTAAGAAATAAAATACTAACCTAACATTGTAAAGGATCTAAAAGTGACTCATATAACCTTGTATAAACTTCCCTTTCATTTGAAATCTCATTGGCCACTTCTTATTTGATATTTAGAGGAATAAATTATCACAAAATTTAATATCTAGACCTCATTGATGATTTTAAACATAAATATTATATCAAATTTGTGCTAATTTCATATACCACTAATTGTTTTGAACCATATATATTATTTATTGTGAAAGGATAGGTCCCATTAGATTCCTCTCCCCAACGTTATCATATAATGTTGGAGACTGACATATATTCTAATTAAAAACCTCAAATGATCAAAATGAATTATAGAATGGAAACTATTATAATATAAGAACTATTTTAGGGGGAGGTGGTGATCTCAACATCCTTAAAAATTCATTGAAAAGAATATTATCATAACCCTGATTGTATGAATGTTCATTTCATACTAACCATCAAGCTTATTGTAATAATAAGGGATGATAATCCACATTATCTCAAATTATTGAAAAAAAACTTCTCTAGATTCTTGAAGTAAACCTATGATATCAATCATATACAATCGTGTTTGGTAATCCATACATAATTTTCAATTATTTTATATATATCATGTTGTGTTTTTCAAGTGAGAAATAATTTTTTATGGAAATAATATTTTCTAAATTCATAATGAAATCAACCACAATTTTTTTATTTATAATGCTAAAATATCAAGGGGAGTCTTATGAAAAAATATATAGAGATGTTTTACTATTTCCGTACTTTTATAGGAAATGGTTTTATTATACCCTTAGAATTCAATCACATGGTCTTAACTTTTTGGTATAACAATCAGAAAGATATGTATTATATAATCTCAGACATCTTATTATCCTATAATAAATTTTTCTTAAGATAAATATATATCTGCATTCTTCCTAGATGAATATAGTGGGATGATTACATTTTTATTTTTTTACTTCATTTGATACAGTTCTCAGTTTCATACCTTAAAACACTATATTTATCAATGTTGATGTTCAAATTATTCACTACCTTCTTCTATATCCCCATATAATCTATCTTGGATTCTATAAACCTGAAATGGATATTTTATTGAGCCATCATTTGTGAATGATATTATTTATACCCATCCATTACTAGTTCAAGTTTCATCATTTATATATCACTGAGTATTTAGTATTTTTTTAACCATCATCATTGATATGTTAGTATGATATATCCTTATTGGATCATATTTCTCCTTTTTTTACTTCCCTGGGTGGTAATGTATTTAGAAATCATACTCATTGATCAATTTAAACCATCTATTTGGTACATGTTTAGCTCATTTTGTATGAATATAGATTTTAAGCTCTTGAGATTAGTATATATATCACACATTACCATATAGAGATAACACAACCAAATCATTAATGTAATGATCACTATTGCAAGATACAAATTATGGATCTAGTATTTTTAGTCCTGTTTTTTCAAATTGCATGATGCATAAGAAATTACATTATCATCCCACATGATTATGTATCCTAATCAATTCATCAATGTATCACTATATTTTATAAAGCGTTATCAAATATAGGGTAGTTTATAAACAAATAATCTGACCAAAATCCTATTTATTTTATTTAATATATCTTTATATGCCTCTATACAAAGGAACAACAATCTATTCCTTTTAAATGTGGTTAATAGATTTTATAACATCATAAATATCTCAAAAAGAGTCAATATTATCCATATATCCCAATAAAAATATGTAACTCGATTACTTTTGTCAGTATGGCCCATTTTTTAATAACATTCATCTTTGAAGGATATATATATATATATATGCATTTTCATGATTATATGGACCCATAACGATACTTTATATCACCAAATTCTAACATTTTAAATTTCACATACATTTTTTAAAAATGTTTTCAAAATAGTATTCAACAGATCTTATTGATATTCATTTCTATTATAATATATGATTATATCATCTATAATAAAACCAAAAATTAATCAAGGAAGTATTTAGAGACTCTATTCAAAATATCTATGATGTTGGAATGATAATATTTTAGTTTGAATAAAATCATTGTAAATTCATAGAGTCAATACCTTGTATAAGAATAAATCTTGGAAATATCCTACCATTAACCCTTAATTGATGATATCTAGATCTATGATCAATCGTTGAGATGCATTGAGATCCTATAAGTTGATCAATAGTATCATAGATATAAGGTAGATGATACTTGTTATAGATCATGTTTTTTGTATCGAGATAATAAATACAAAATAAACATTGATCCATCATTCTTTTTAAAAATGTGGGCTGGTTCACCCAATAGTGAAGTAGTAGGGAACATAAAAAAATGACTGTATTCTCTTATAGTTACTCTTTTAAATCATCAAATTTAACAGAATACATTCTATACATACACTTTGAGAGAAGAGTGTTTCATGTAATGATTTCAATTGAAAAATCATCCTCGTTATTTGAAAAAATATCATACATTTTATCCAAAAATACTTCAATATATTCCTATAAAATAGGCATGTTACCAATATAGACATACAATATAATAATTTTTGCTAAAAAACTTTTTTATTGGTATCAGAACCAATATTATAAAATTTTATCCCAGAGGGAGGTTATGATCATCATTATATAAATATTTGATAATGTGATGATTCAAGATATAAAATAATATTTCATTACCCTAAAAATTGACATGTTATTTATATAGGGGAACACAATAATTAATCAATATTTTTTAAAATTAAACTAAGGGAAGAAAAACTAGATTTATAAGAAGTGACTTTCTATAAATTTTGGTCATAAAAGAGTTATATATCTAATGAGTGATCATCATACCACAAGGTGTTTTTATAGATAAATTAATATAGAGTGTTTTATTTAGTGAATCAATAATTGAAAAAAACGTGTTTCTAATTATTAAATGTGAATAATTATAATAAAATAAGAAATTTTTAGATCATGAGTAGATAATGACTTCACCCTTTATCACTTCATTATTCTAATCCACTGCATAATAGTTATAATTTATAGTCCTCCATTTTCCTTTGGTTTTTAGTCTTCTAATGCATATTATATTCATTAGATATAGGGTTATCGAATTAAATTGTGTAATTCCCAAACTCCATACATTTTAAGCATTCAAGTATATATGGTTCATTAGTTGAGTCATTATAATCATCTATTGTTTTAATCAGCCTCATAGAATTACTTCAATAGTTATGGGCTTGGATTCCTACATTACAACACTTAAAACAGTTTCTTGATCTCATGAGGAAATTAACAAGGTGATACCTACAACATTTTTTACATATAGGTGGTTGAAAATTCTTTTCTCAATGTGAATTATCATCAATGAATCCATTATAAACCACTTTTTTCTCTCAATAATAATGAGATTCCCCTATTTCCATTCCTATATTTAGTGAATATAAAAAATTTTCTTCTAATCATCCAAGGTTACATATGGATAAATAATTTTTAGTACATGGATTTAAGACACTAAAGAAAATATTGATTTTACTTTCATGGAATTAGATTAAACCGAAGACATACCATGTGATCCTCAGGATGTTTTCTTCATAGTTTCCGATGGGTTTATCTTCCTTTTTATTCAATTAAAAGAATTATCTCCCTATCTCTTTGTGAATATTTATAGAAAAACAGATGGTGTAGAATGTTTTCATGAACTACTCTTATTATATAGTGTATACATTCACCTTTTCTTGTGTTATTAATTACATTCCACCATTATTATGCCTCTCATTCTAAATGATAAAAGACTAGAAAAACCCTCTCATGTTTTGAGAAATGTTAAAAGAAAATATATTTTCCATTTTATTGATCCATTTTTGGTAATAAATGGATTGGAAGAGATATTTATGGAGGCTGGATATTTCACATGAAATAATCATAAATATGATTATTTTTCCTTATAGAGTTCAAGAGATAAACATGGTGAGAATTATTATTCATATATTTTTATTGTTGGGTCATATTTCCATAATTTTTATCACTCTAACTCCCATATCAAGTAGTTATTAATTGGAACAATAATTGTATTTTCCTCCACATTCATAGTTATCTCAATACCTTATGGTTCTATCTGTAACATAAACTAAATTTCGGGAAATAAAACAATTAACATAAAAGAAATATCTCATATATAATGTGTATATTTTAACTTATAAAATTATGGACATCAATTTGGGTTATCCATCGTCAATTTACTATTAGTTTTTTCACGAAAATATATATTCAATATATCATAATAGTTTAGAAAGAACATGTGAATCTATAAATATTATACCTTAAGAGTGTATAACCATGCATGTAATTAGGCCCTTTTTTGTACATCAAGTGATGATCATGTTAATATACAACCAGTATTTTCTAGGTTATTAACCCTAGGTGAATCTGTGCTAGATCTTGTATCCAGTTGTTTTTCTCCAAACAATAATTTCATTTTCAGGAAATCATAAAATCACTAATTTACTAAAACATTAGTATTTTTTTCTATACTTATACTTATCTATAGCGGTCTCAAAAAAGTTCTTGAATCCCAAGCCACAAAAATAACTGAATTAATCCCCAAAAATAACTAAACAACACTCCAAAAAAATTATGGTTACCCAAGAATAAAAATTTGTTATTTTACATCATTTATTTAGGTTAAACATTAATTATGAAAAATAAAATCTTAATTTAAATATCTAGAGGTTTAATGACATTGAAGATTCAATTTAAAATAAACTTTTATTATAATACTTAGGAAAATATTTCCCTAATATAACCACATTATACCCTCCTCTAGATCTCTCAAAAGTTATACTTGTATCATCCTAAAAAATTAGTTTTAAATAATATTATCTTTGTGAGATTTATTAACATTTAACACCGAGCTTTAGGTGAAATCTAATATACTAATAATAAATTATTATTTAAATGTGACCATTACAACCTAATCATTAAAATTAAAAAATAAATAGTAATAATAAAATTACAAAATAAAATTAATGGGTATATATATATATAATTTATTAATTAATGGATAATAAATAAATAATCAATTTTCTCTAATGTAATTTTATGGTTCAAAAATATATTTCTTTTATAAATAGTTTTTATTTCATTTTTCAATGTATACTATAACAAATTTCATAAAACATTATAAATTTATTTGAAAGAAAATTCATTTTTTAATTATTAATTAAATATTATCTTAGGGTTAATTTTTGAGAGTTTTATAAAAATATATACTCTATAGTTAATGGTGAAAATTTCTACTTTTGTAAAAAATTATATCATTTCATTAAAATAAATAATTTAAATGCATCAATATATATTGGATTTGGTTTTAGAGTAATATAAAGAATTTTTTTTTGAATTTAATATAAATAATTCTATGTGAATAAACATTATATTTTATTTTTCTATGTGTTCATTTTTATGCTTGAAAGCACAATTTTATATGAATTGTCATTCATTACATTTTATAGATTAATTTTAATATTTATTTCTTCTTTTTATTGAAATATAATATTTAAAAATGGATTAAATATTTTGAAACATGTGGGTAATTTTTGTTAAATTTTCCAATTTCATTTTTAGACCTAAGGAATAGTATCCATGGTAAAATTTTATCAACCTAATAATGTATAAAACAAGTTAATTTAGGTTAAAAATATGGGATACGGTCTCAAAATCAACCAAAAAATAAAATTTATTAAATTTTATTATATGAACCATCAGAACTAAAAATATATGTTATTTTTGTGTCATTTTCATTTAATAATTATATTTATATAATGTTATTTTAAGAAAATTACAAAATTTCACTCTTTTTATATATATATCTAATATCTTTTAATTTGGATAAAAATAATTTACGACAGGTTATAAATGGGTTTTTTAATATGAATACATTATTTTTATCATATTAATTTATTTTTAATTTTTAGTGATCCCCTTATTAGGTTAAACACTTACACAACATTGATATAGTGCTTTTGTAAGCAGTATAAAAATCAAGGTAAATGATTTTAAAAATAATAAAATTAATATTTTTTGGATTTATTATTGTATGAAATGAATTAAAATTGTAATTATAAATTATAAATGTTGTTAACAATTATTTTATCAAATTTTATTTCTATCTTGATGTGATAGAAGTCATATTAAATGAATAGTATGAAAAAATCAGTTATGATAATAAATATTTTATTAAAAGCATAAAAACATAAAAAACATTAAATAGGTAAATTAAGATAAGAAATGGTGTAAAATATCATCCGTGGATCATTTTTGAGACACTTTTCACAATATAAGTGAATTTATAACCCTTGAAAGATAAAAATGTGTCATAATGGTTAAGGTTATAAAGTGTTAATAAGGGGATTAAACTAATTGATAGTGTTTAAAATATAACTTAAACATGTATAATTTTTATTATTTGAAAATAATGAGTCCATATAATGACCTATGTTTTAAATTATGGCCATTTGGATACATTATAATTTATTAAGATTTATATTTTATATAATTACATGTGTCTCATTTCTATCCCCTATAAAAGGGCATGTCACATCCACCCTTATTCACAATGTCCTAGCCATCTCTATACGCCAATATATTACCAAATACATCCCTATATTTGTTAAATTCATCATAGATCATCTCGTAATTCTTTAATACCATCCTAATAATTCTTAAGGTGTAAATCAATATATGATTTAAAAATAATTGGTATAACTCTTAATCATTTACTTTCCATTTATTTATTCCTCTGCCTCTATCAATTATATGACAATAATTTTAATAAAATTAAATCATTATATTCAATATAATAATATATTATTATGTCTATGTTGAACCCATTATTAATCTCCCTCACCATCCTATGGGAAATGAAAACATCACTCTTTTGAACATGTGGACAACCACCTTCATAAAGTAGTGTGTTTCCTTTTTATCACCACCTCACAAAAATGATTGTTATATTTAATTTAATGAATATAAATATTATATTCATGAAATAGTTCTGATTTTTCAAAGATAATATATTACTAACATTCTTATCCTTCCACCTATTAATAAATGATAATGAAACTCTTGCGTACATGTGGACTACCTTTTCCATGAAGCGATGTGATTTGTTTTTCAGGCCATCTATTCATGGATGATCCTAAAATTGTATTTAATTTTTAAAAATTATAATTTTATCATGATTAATATTCTAGAGATTATGACACCATAACCCCTTTTACCATATTCTTCCTGCTGATGTTTTTTTGTGATTATGAACCAAACCCTCTCAAAACAACCAACATGAAATTAACTGATTTAAGAAATATATAAGGAATTGTAATAAATAAAATATAAGTGATAATAATAAGGGAATAAAAATTAATAGTGCATTTATTAATGTTTAAAATTAATTTGACCTTATTATATAGGAGATAATATACGTATGTGGTAAGTCATACTTGAGGTATGTGGTTTCTTAAGTTAAATTCTTTTCATGGGGTCATTTTAATTATTCATTGTTTATGTTACTCCATGATTATGTGTGTACTTAAATATAACTATTTTAGTTTTTATTTAAAAAGAATTATGTACATTTAGTTTTTGTACACATAATCACTTCATTTCTTAATTCTTATTTATATTTTATGATCATTGTATGGGTTTCTCATCTGAATTATATTTTTGTGAGACATATGCTATGTTCACTACATGTTTCTTTTTTGTGGTGTTTATAAAACCCCATTGATAATTTCTATAATTAATTAATTTATATTATTATTTTAAAATTTCATTTGAAGTTATTTATTATTGGGGAAATTATGATTCAAATGTTAGAAATGTGGTAAGGGTTTATTCTACCAGCTCATTTTCATTCGGGATTGTCTGTGTTTAAATAACCCTAGAAGAAAATTATATGATCTTTTCCTTTTAAAATATTTTTGTTCTATTCTTCACTAAAGATATTTGATGTCTACATTTTTCTTTTCTTCACTCTCTCTAGTACTCTATGAGACAAGGAAATTGTTTTTCAATCAAAGGATACCTTATTTCCTCTTAAGACAACAATATTTTCTTTCATGTTCATGTTTACTAGAAAAGTTGGAATAATGTTCATATATTAATTTAAATGATTTATTAAGGTCATTATAAACTATGTTTGACTTTATTTACAATGTTTTAAAAATTTAATCTTGTATTCATTTCAAGTACAATGCATTTTGACATTGCTTACAAAGTGAAAGAAGATGTTTTTTAATGTATATGACTTTACCACCTGTTATATCCATCGTGAAAACACATTTATTTAAATATTTCATTAATATTTCCAATGTTTTTTTAAAATAAATATTTTCCTAATATTGTAGAATTTTATTTATTTTAAATAAGTTATTCCAAAATCAATTGGTTATTTTCCTCAAAAAATTAGTGATATTTCAAAAGTATTTAAATCTAATAAACATTTTTCTAATATTAGGATTTTGGGGTTATTATCTAATTTTCATAGTCTTTATATTCCCCTATAATTCATATTATTGTGATATTATATATTTTATTGTGGAATTTATTGAAATTATGTATGTCTATTTTTCAGATAAATATATTTATTTATTGTTATGGAATGTTTATTATGTTATATTATTTATTCATATTATGAATACATTGAAATAATTAATTGATATGTGGGGATTTTAATTATATAACACCTCAATTCATCAGTAGGTATCCTAAGACAGAATAGGATATGTATTTAGATTATGTCTAACCCATTTAGGTATGATTTTATAAAACTAGGCCTTCATGGTATGTTTATGATATATTGGCACAAGGTATCGATGGAAAGTTCATCATGTCTTGAATTATGACATATATCCTTATGAAATCAATTATTGATTTTGATGTGATTATTCATATAGTTATCATATCCATGGATAGTATTCAAGATCATTTGACTATTTGGATATAATAATTAATTTATCATTTATTCCTATGATATTATTCATTAATAGTATTTCTATGATACTTTCTATTGTATGCTTTCCATTATCATGTATTTGAACTCACCCTTTTATTTTATATACTTTTCTATAATATTGTTATAATAACACTATAATTGATATTCAAGGAAATTCAAGAGGAAATAATAATTTTTTAAAAGATAATACTATATTGTATTTCATGTTTTGAAATATAATTTGAGATTCAAGAATGTATCAAGATTCCGAAGAAAACTGAACTATCTAACCCTTCTCAATGTGATCCCTTATATCTTATGCCAATATCGTAAAATAGTCACCATATCTAGGTTACTAGAGTCATGGTGTAACATTTTGTATTAAATGAATTTAGTAATACAATTAGAAGTAATATTTATAAAAACATATATTATAGAGTATAAACCTATGATAGATTCTATAGAAAAGTGTATATATATATTAATATCACAAATCATTGGTGAAGTAGATATTGTATGGTTTTACTATAAAAAACATTTCTTTTTGGATATTGAAATGTGGATATGGCTATGAAATAGATTAAACTATGCGTAATAACCTTGGAAGAGTTTTTTTGGGTATTAACTCAGTCATCACTGGTGCACGTTGAGTGGGTCTAAGACTGCACACTTGGATTAACACTCTTGAGGGGTCTTCCTAGTAAAATTCACTTTTTCATATTGAACCATTATGATGAATGAGAGGATAAAATATGTAGAAACTTTTGATATGTCATAGTGATTTGGGATAAACCTGAAGTATCTTGGTATGATATGTAAAATATTGATCACTAGTTTAATAGATTAGATAACACTTTTTTTGTTTTATGATATTAGAGTTTTGGATGATTTAGAATATTATGGGAGGCATTTATGGGAATATAACTGTTGGGTGTAGTATGTATTTTAGTGAAAAAGTTATTTGAAGAATAATTCGTTTATCCTTTTTAAACATTTTTTTAAAGGTATTGATAAAATTAAGGGTTAAGATGATCATTGATGTTGAGATCATTATAGGTTATTACAATTTGGGAATAGATATTTTACAATATAGATAACAATGGGATTGGAAAGATCATTCGTGACTAAATGATTAATTTTTTTTAGAAATAGGTTAACTATATTTTTAAGAAATTTTTTTTGGTTAAGGTAAATATAATATTATTTTATATAATTGGATTTTTTTAGTGATAAATATCAACTAAATATGATGAACCCTATATGTTTTTATAGTGGTTTTAAAGTGATTAGTGTTATTTTTCAAAATAATTAGTAATTATAGAGAATATATTATTAGGTTATATACAAATTGGTAACTAAAATTATGATGGATTAATGTTTTTTAGAGATAAATTTCAAGAATATTGTGGAATAATATATTAGTTAATAATTCGAGTCTTTGTGTTCCAATTTGTTCTACCATATTTTAAAGATTATTAAGGTTAATTGAACAATGGGTGTTATTTTTTATTCTTTGAGGACTAAATTAATATTTCTCCATATGAAGGACTATTTGTATCGGATATTATATCATCTTATGATTACCATTTTCGTTTTATTTAATAGAAATAAACATCGGGATAAAATTTTCATCCTCTTGTGGATATTTTGATACAGGTAAAGTTATTTTTTGTAATTCAGGAATGAAAAATTCATATTGAATATTCATTTCTTGAAGTAAGATATGAGATATAAGTTCAAACTGATTGAGGCACAACCAAAGAATGAAATAGTTTTTGTGAAATTGAACGAAATCATGTAAGTATATTTTCTCATGTTATCTATTCTGATAGTAAAATAATCACTAAAATTTATGAAAATTATCTTGAAAAAAAATTATTTTCTTATCTTCATTTTTAATGAATTGATGATTTTATTTATCCCTAAATAATTTATAGTTTTATGTCCATTTACTTTCTTATTATTATGTTCACTATAAATATCTATTATTAAAAGAACATTATTTCCTCAGATATGTCTATATTTTCATTTCCCAATAATATTATCATAATCGACGAACCTGATTGTGTGTTATTTAAGGTAACCTTTTCTACTTCCTCTTGTCATTTTCAAAGGAAGTTTTAATATTTATTTGTATGTTGTGATTTTGAAAGAAATAGATTTGTATAACCTAAAACTTTCATTACTGGGATAAGTTTTTTTAAAATGGTGAGATTGTATCAATATAAATTTTTTGTTCTAACAAATATTATTCTCAATAGCTTTCTTATCAAATAACACCGACCTTTAAAAAACCATGATATTTTATAAAAATGTTATTATTTAAATATGACCATTGTGACCTAGCGATTAAATTGGACGATATGATTAGTAATAATTACAACGTGAATATATATATATATGTCAAATATTTTAAATATATTTATTAATTCATACTAAATAAGTAATATATTTTTTGTAAAATTATTTTATTAATCGAAAAAATTTCTCAAAAATGGGGTTTATTCCATTTTGTGTATATATTATAATTAATTTATTATCCATTTATTAATATTTTTTAGAATAATTAATATAATTTTTTAAATCGTCATATAAATATTATCATAGTGTGATCTTTTAGAAGTTTCCTAAATATAATTATTTTTAGTGGATAGGGAAAAATACATATATTTTTTAAATTAGAATTTCTTTTCTTCAAATCCTGTAATTTAAAATTACTATTTAAATTTTTATTTGGATTTGGAATAACATAATATCTATTTTATTGAACATAATCTAAATTATTATATATTAATATTTATTTAATTTTATTTTTTAGAAAATTTATTTTTATGATTAATTTTTTTTTTAAAATAGTTTTTCATTGCATTTTACGAATTTATATTAAAATTTATTTTTTATAGTTATAGGGATTTAATAAGGAAAATTTTATTCAATATTTGGAAGTTAGGTGTTTATATTTTTTTACTATTTTTTCATTGTTGTTGATAATTAATAGTAACCCTGGTAAAAATTTATCACTTCGATAATGGGTAAAACAGATTAATTAAGGCTCTAACTATGGGATAAGGCCTAAAAATAAACCCAACACTTTCCATTTTTTAATTGGATGAGATTAATTTTAATCAATTCATATTAAATTAAAATATATGGAATTTTTGTGTTGTGTACCTTTGATAATGAGATTTATATTGTTTTATGTTTAAAAATTTTATATTATCACTATATTTATTTTAATATAACTAGTATATATTAATTAAGAAAAAAAGAAGTCGTAATAGTTTATAAATGGATTCATTTATATAAATAAATTATTTTTATTATAGTAACTATTTTTTAGTTTTGATATAATTATCTTAAATTCTTATGCAATGATGATACATTGCTCGTGTAAGGAGTTAATAAATCAAGGAAAATGATTTCAAAATATATAAAATTAAATGATTTTAAAAGTATTATGGTATTAAATGTATTTAATAGGTAATTTTAAAGTATACATTATGTTTAATTTTTTTATATTATAATTCCATTATTGTATTTACGTCTTTGAAGTCAAAATAAATTAATAGTCCTAAAATGACTGTAATGACATATTACGACAAACAATATTATATTAAATTATTTAATGTCTGAAAAAAATTAAAATGAAAATTGGAAACAATTTCATCTAGGGATCATTTTTGATACACTAGTCATATTGGAAGTAAATTTATGAACCAAAAATTCTAAAAATGTGTTAAAATGGTTTATGAAAACAAAGGGTTAACAAGGGGGGTTAAACTAAACGTTAAGGTTTAAAATATTGAGAAAAAATGTATTTTTTTGAATGTATTTTGAACATATAATGAACTAAATTAAGAATTGTGTCCATTTTTTATGACATGGATAGATTATAATATATATTATATTTAAATATTTTATATAATTAAAAGTGTTTCTTTTCCATCACTTATAAAATGGGGCCTCTCCTCTTCCGTTAATGTAAGGCCCCAGCCTTAAACATTTACTAATCTTGAATTATTTCAAGAATACACATTAAGGATCTTTTTAGGTTTAGAGTTATAGAGAATTAGATCATAAATCATGCATTACATTCCACATTTAAACAAGGTGGTTACATAAAAGACAGTATTCACATTTCCCATAAAAGGAAACATATTTAAAATAAAACATGGATTCTTTCTTAATACTTTCTCGACACTATCATCACATAATGTACGTTTCCCTTGACCTATGAAAAAACATTTCAAAAACTTGGGATGAGTATAAAAAGCTGAGTAAGGGATACACAAATACGGAAAAAAATCCTTAGTCCATGTATACATAAGAATCATTGAAATCATACTTTACTCATAAACATAAGAACTTTAACATACCTCATGAAAAAATAAGGTTTATAAATAACTCATTTAAATCATAAGACATAAAGGTAACTTGAGGCATTCATAACATTCTTACGTAGGGAGTAACCCTCATGGTTATGTTTGGACTACCCATCATAGTATATTCCCTAAAACTCTTTGGAGAAACCTTAGCATTTAACTCTTTCACGTTACCCAATGCATTGAAGACCTATATCGGGCTCACCCACCCTTAGTTTATCACGGAACCACCCGTCTTCATAAACAATTCCCAAGAACCATAACATAATCATATCAAATAAAACATGCATAAAAGAAACATAACATTCCCACATTTCAATCACAAGATATCAAAAACACATTAATATAATCAAAAAATTATCAAAACCATTTTCAATACCACAATAAAAAAAAATTAAAACATGGTATTTATTTTTCATTTAAAAATAATGTTATGGCTTGTAGAGGAAGATGAAACTTAAATAATGGTCACGGCGGTGGAGAATTCGTTGTCTCCGCATACGTAAGACAAAAACACCCCCTTTTTTTGTTTAGTAAAATTCTTCATATAAAAATATTCCTTTTGAATAAATGTAAAATTAAAAGGGGTTTATACACCGTATAAATGAAAGTTGTGTATAAAACAAAATATGCCTCAATGAAAGGAGATTGAGACGAAGCCCCCTACCTCATGTCCGACTTGACACGATCATTATTTAATCTCCAGAATAATAAACTAGAGTTAATTTATAATTTCTTAAGAACCTTTTTCAAGTTCATTATCCCTTTTATATCACTTATTACCATGTTATGAACATTATGTAATCATTTAAATTTATAACGGTCATTTTTTCGATCTTTGGAACTTGAGTCAAAAATAAAATTCTTATAATTACATGTTGTTCATGTGGTAAAATATCAATTACATGTATAATTATATTAATGATTTAGATATCATATATATCATATATATCTAGTATATACATGCATTTATAATATTACATAACATTTAGAGGTAAGAAATGAAATGCACCGTTCATGGAGACGGTAATCCGTACGTACGTATGAACGATACTTTCATTTCTATTTCATATTTAATGGGATGAAATCATAATGATATATAGGTAAATTATATTTCTTGTTTAATATCAAATATAATATCATTAACTATATCCTTTATACGTCCCACATATGGCATTAACGATTCAAATAACTTTGATGGGGCGGTAGTCCACACTTCCTAAAATGAAATTATCGCATTTACCCATAATGGAAACCATAGAGGTATGCCATAAATGAAAAATAAAGAAGCATAAGGAAAACAAAAAAAATAATATATATCATATATAAATAGAGTGACATATTAATGGCCACCATGAGAGGTGTTAACAGAAGATTGAACAATCATCATTTCATGAGGCAGTAATTCTCCATCTACAGAAACAGTATGTTCTTTAACCATTAGATGGAGGTGTGTGTAAGTGTAAATCAAATACTTCTCATAAAAACATCTTAGTATATTGAATATACTGGTGTTGTTACAAATTGAAGGAATAAAAAGAGTTTACGGGGTTTGAGAATAAAAATAAAACAAAAGGACATAAGAGAAGACATTACCTTTAAATCGGGTAAATCCTACTAGTTTGAACCAAAATGGTTTCTTGAAGAGATTTCTACCTAAGGTAAGGCTTATAGGATAAAGAGAGGGATTTGGAGAGATAAAATGAGTAGAGTTTTGCCCATCCAATGGCTTGAGAGGTGTGGGTAAGGTGGTATATGTGTGGACCTTTTATAAGAGGGACGAAGGGAACTCTTGGAAGGTCATGAAGTGTTACTTTATTTTAAAATGAGTTTCAGATTTTAAAGGTCCCAAAAAGATATATTTCGAGGGTAAGGTGATAAGGGTTCGAAATCCACCCATAAAATAAGTTTTTAAAAAGTGTTATTCTTATATTTTACATTATCTTTTCATTTTATTTAAATCGTTCATTAATGAGGTAATCGCTGCATCATCATGGTGTCATAAATAAATTAATTAATTTAATATCTAAAAATTATAAGAAAATACTAAAATGTAGCAAATATTTTTAGCTTTCCAATTACTATTTATAGTCTAAGATATCGTTTACACAGAAAAAACTAAAATTGTTTTACTTGGGTGTCACATACTTTGGTTATACTTTCCTTTAAAAAAAGAAATAATAAAAGGTCACTATCACACTAAAGTGATTCTATGAGGTACCAAAGATTGGAACAAAGCATTCCATGGTCGGCCATGACACAACCAGTAGAATTAGGACACATTTTGGGGTCTTTTTATAATATTATGATATTGTTTTATTACCCTTAACTACCCGATTACTAATTAATCACTATAATTAAATATAATTATC
Source organism: Viscum album (assembly GCA_963277665.1). Taxonomy (NCBI): domain Eukaryota; kingdom Viridiplantae; phylum Streptophyta; class Magnoliopsida; order Santalales; family Viscaceae; genus Viscum; species Viscum album. The sequence continues at coordinate 881,264,501 of OY728137.1, read as the reverse complement.
GGCATTATTATTCATAATGTCCAAAAACAAAAGTGTATTAATTACATAATTTGGACCTTCTGATTCCAAATATGGAATCCATTTTACCAAATAACAAACCTAGAAATTGCAATAATTAATTTAAAAAATAATTCCCGTTGTCAAAACAAATAGCAGGTTTTTTAGAAACAATATCTATCAAACGTTTGACACTTGTTTATGCCCAATTACAAAGTGAAATTAATTAAAATGACCAAAATTGGGTTAACTGGGAAAAATATATTCTAATTAAGCTTTAAACCCATTTAAAAGAAATATCTATATATATAATTAAATTTGATGAAAAAGCAGTTTTGATGTAAAATACCGAATTTTTCACTATTCATTAAAAAATTGAACATTGTCAGAAAAATACCAAAAAATAATCCAAATTAAATTTAAATGCCCTCATTCTAAAGAATAAGTTTATTTTGACATATAGAGCTTATAAAATTGTTAAGAGATAGATTTAAAAAATGGATCTCCATCAAAAGGTTGTAAAACAATCTTTTAAAAATATTATAGAATTTGATGCTTAAGATTGGATTTATTCTCATTTTATGCCTTTAAAACACAAAACATGACATGGATCTAGCATGTACATCCTTAACATTGAAACATGAAAAACATTATGTACCTGAGATAAACTCAGAGGTGAATCCACTTGGTACACAACTGATCCAACTCTTTCCAGAATTTCATATGGTCTAATGAACCTTGGACTCTACTTTCCTTTCTTACCAAATCGCATCACACTTTTCCATGGTGAAACTTTTGAGGAAGACATGATCACCTACCTCAAAAGTGAGATCCTTCCTCCAGTTGTCTGCATAAAATTTCTGCCTGCTCTGAGCTATTCTCATGTGTTTCTTTATCATCTGAACTTTTTCTGCCAACTCTTCTACCAATTCTGCTCCCATCAACTTCCTTTCACCTACTTCATCCAAAAAAGCTGGAGTTCAACACCGCTTCCCATATAATGCCTCAAATGGTGAAATATGTATACTAAAATAAAAACAATTATTATAAGAAAACTCAACCAAAGAAAGATATTGGTCCCAAATTCCCTGATAATTTATTGAACAACCAAGTAGCATATCCTCCAATGTCTGAATATTTAGTTCTGACTGCCCATCTGATTGAGGATGAAAAGCTGTACTATAATTTAATTTAGTACCCAACAACTTCTGAAGGACTTTCCAAAAGTTATAAGTAAACTTGAGATCTTGATCTGATACAATGGAGAGGGGAACTCCATGTAACCTGACTATCTTATTAAGATACAAATGAGAAAGTTGATCTAGAGAAAAATTATCTCGTATAGCACGAAAATGAGCAGATTTAGTCAAGTGATCAACAATAACCCAGATTGCATTATTACCTCGAGGTGTCTTCGGCAACCCCACAATGATGTCCACGGATATATTCTCCCATTTCCACTCTGGCACTGGTAAAGGCTGAAGCATCCCTTTCGGTAACTGCCGCTCTGATTTAACCTATTGACAAATCAAACACTTCATAGTAAAATCAGTAATTACTTTTTTTGTTCCATCCCACCAATAATACTCCCAAAGATCTCTATACATCTTGGTACTGCCATGATGAACTGAAAATAGAGAACTATGAGCTTCACATAACAACTCTCTCTTCAACTTTGAATCACATGGAACACACAATCTCTTCCCAAATATCAAAACATGATCATTATCAATGTTGAATTCAGGTAACATACCCTTCCGAACCATCTCAACCATTTTCTGAAAATCACTGTCTTGCTTCTAAGCTTTCTTAATTCTGTCTGATAGAGAAGATTTCCCTGATACCTGAAACAAAATAGAAGAACATCCTGAACCAACAAATTCTATGCCAAAGTTCATAAAATCCTTAACCAAAGGATCACGTTCCAAATGTATCATGGTTAATGAATCATTACTTTTTCAACTCAAAGCATCCGCCACTTTATTTTCTTTTCCTGGATGGTAATGAATTGTACAATCATAATCCTTGAATAATTCTAGCCATCTCATCTATCTCATGTTCAATTCTTTTTGAGTGAATATATACTTTAAACTTTTGTGATCAGTATATATTTCACACTTTACACCATTCAAATGATCCCTCCAAATTTTTAAAGCGAAAACCTCATCAGCTAATTCCAAATCATGTGTAGGGTAATTTACCTCAGGAGTTTTCAAATGACATGAAGCATAATAAATTACCTGATCATTCTGTATTAGGACGTAACCAAGTCCTTTCAATGAAGCATCACTATAGATAACAAACTCACCATTACTGGAAGGTAGTGCCAAAACTGGATCATTCACCAATCTTCTTTTCAATTCATGAAAACAATCATCACATTCTTTTGTCCAGATGAACTTAACACCCTTTTGATTTAGCTTAGTCATTGGACTAGATAACCGTGAATATTTTTTTAGCAAACCTTTGGTAGTTGCATGCCAAACCAAGAAAAATATGAATCTCAGTTACATTTGTGGTTCTTGGCCATTTTTCAACAACCATTGTTTTTTCAGGATCAATAGTTATTCCATATTTAGAAACAATGTGACCAAGGAAAGAAATTTGTTTCAACCAAAACTCACATTTGATGAATTTCCCATACATTTTCTTTTCTTTTATGATTTTCAAAATAACCCTTAAAGGTATTTCATGATCCTCTTTACTTTTAGAAAATACCAAAATATCATCAATGAAGATTACCGCAATCTTACCCAAGAACTCATGGAAAATTCTATTCATATGGTCCATGAATACAGCAGGTGCATTGGTTAACCCAAAAGGCATTAATACAAATTCATGATGGCCATATCTTGTATGAAACAAAATATTCCGAATATCTTCTTCCTTTAACTTCAACTGATGGTACCCTGATCTCAGGTTAATCTTTGAAAAATACTGAGCTCCCTGGAACTGATCAAACAAATCGTTGATATGAGGAAAATGATATTTGTTCTTAATAGTGATGTTTTTCAAGGCTCTATAATCAATTCCAAGTCTCATTGAACCATATTTCTCTTTAAAAAATAAGATAGGATCACCCCATGGTGATGTTATAGGTCGAATGAAACCTTTCTCTAATAAATATTGAAATTTCTCCTTCAACTCTAAAAGTTAAATTTGAGCCATTCGATAAGGGTTTTTTTGAAATTGGCTTAGCATCAGGAACTAAGTGAACAATAAATTCAACTTTTCGGTCTAGTATTATTCCAAGAAACACATCAGGGAAAACATCAGGATACTCATTTACCACTGGCACATCATTAATCTGAATAGTTCCTTTGTTTTCAACAATATGTACAAGGTAACATTCATTTCCATCTTTTACAAGTTTCTCAGCCTCTTGATAGGTTATCAACAGTAAGGGTTCATTATTTTACACAAACTGAATGTCTTTCTAAAAAGGAACTTCTTTAGCTCTATAATCAATCTTAGCATGGTAAACAGAGATCCAATCCATACCCAAGATAACATCAAACTCTACCAGAGGTAAAATAATAAGGTTTTAAAGTAGGTTCTTTCCACAGATAAGGATATGAAGAGTCTTATAAATTCTTTTTGCCTCAACATTTCCCCCAGGTGTTTTTACCACAAGTTCAAGAGTCATTTCTTGAGCTAGAATTCCCAATTTAAAAGAAAATTTTTCAGAGATGAAAGAATGTGTAGACCCCGAATCAAACAACACATTGGCATAATATAAAAAAAACAAACAATGTACCTGATACCACTTCATTAGATAGCCCGAAATCTACTGAAGTAGTTGCAAAGGATTTCCCCAAACCTTTCTACTTTTAGTATGACTACTTCCCATCATTTGAGCTCTTTGTTGAACACTCATTCGAATAATGACCCATCTCATTGCACTTGAAACATTTCACTAACTATAAATCAAATTTGGTCTTACCATCACCCTGATATTTTTCAGTGTAATCACGAGCCTTATGTCCCATATTACCACATCGGTAGCACTTTCCAAAATTCAAAATACATTCCCCAACATGATTTTTATCACATTTATCACAAACTGAAAACTTAGTTTTCTTACCATTAGACATTTTTGAAGGATTATTCCCTTTATCCTTCCACCTCGGTCTCTTATTCTGTTGGTTGTTATAGAACACTTGATCATAGACAAACTCAATTTACACCTTCTCATCACATCGAACAGGCTTTTCATAACTATTGAACTCGTGAGCAGCTAAAGCCCTTTGATATTTTGGCTTTAATCCTGAGTAAAAATGATTGATTTTACTATCAAGGTCTCTGATAAAATTTGGAGCATACCTTTCCAATCGAGTGAAATTTTCTTCATAAGCAGCCACTAAGTCATCCTCTTGCCTCAATTCCAAGAATTGTTTTTCCATCCTATGTCGAAAAGCCTTAGGAAAATATTTCTCAAGAAACATACCTTTTAATTCATCCAGGTCATGAGCATCAATCTCATCAGCGTCCCTGATATTTTTAACCATCGACCACCATTGATCTGTTTCACCCTCCAAACGGTAAACAACAATACTAACCTTTTGATTGTCTGAAAACCCCATGGCATATGAAAATTTTCTCCAGTACATTAATCCACCCTACCGCTAGCATAGGGCCAGATGATCCTGTGAATGATGGAGGATGTTGCCTCATGAAATGTTCCACCGCTGACATTTTCCTATGCGGTTGATCTGGCTAATCTCGTGCATGGATACCACCACCATTTATCGCTTGAGTCAACTGTGTAATTACTGCAAAAACTGTTCATTTCCAATTCCGACCATCTCAGGATGCTGATTTGGAAGGTCATTTCCTTCTGTATGCCTTCCTAACACTACTTCCCTATTTCCTCTACAGAAAACCATTCTGAACAAACATGTCTTAGATGAAGCAACATGGTAATCTTCAAATGCTATGTCATTTCAATTTTACAATAAAAAAAATATTTTTGGATAATCATTTAATAGAATTATAACTCCTAAAGTTATCTAAAACGACCTCTGATTGCAACTGTAAGGCCCCAGCTTTAAACATTTCTTAATCTTGATTTATTTCAAGAATACACATTGAGGATATTTTCAGTTTTAGAGTTTTAGAGAATTAGATCATAAATCATTCATTACATTCCACATTAAAATAATGTGGTTACATAAAAGAAAATATTCCCTTTTCCCATCAAATGAAACATATTTAAAATAAAATAAGGATTCTTTATTAATACTTCCATGACACTATCATCACATCATGTAACTTTCCCTTGACCAGTGAAAAAACTTTTCAAAAACATAGGATGAGCATAAAAAGCTCAGTAGAGGATATAAAAATACGGAAAGAAAACCTTAGTCCATGTATACATAAGAATCATTGAAATAATAATTTACTCATAAATATAAGCACTTTAACATACCTCATGAAAACATAAGGTTTATGAATAAATCATAGAAATTATAAGACATAAAGGTAAATTGAGGCATTCATAACATTCTTATGTAGGGAGTAACCCTCATGGTTACGTTTGGAATACCCATCACAGTATATTCCCTAAATCTCTTCAGAGAAACCTTAGAGTTAAACTCATTCGCATTACCCAATGCATTGGAGAGATATATCGGGCTCATCCACACTTAGTTTATCATATAACCACCTGTCTTCATAAACAATGCCCAAGAACCATAACATAATCCTATCAAATAAAACATGCATAAAGGAAACATAACATTCCCACATTTCAATCACAAGATATCAAAAACAAAATGATATAATAAAAACATTATCAAAACCATTTTCAATTACAAAATAAAATAAAATTAAAACATGGTATTTATTTTTGATTTAAAAAGAAATTTATGGCTTGTAGAGGAATTCAAAACTCAAATAATGGTCATGATAGCAGAGAAGTCATTGTCGCCGCATACGTAAGAAAACAACATTCCCTTTTGTTGTTTACTAAAACGATTCGTATAAAAAGATTACTTTTGAATAAAATTAAAATTCAAAGGGGTTTATACACTATATAAAATAAAGTTGTGTATACAACAAAATATTCGTCAATGAAAGGAGATTGAGACGAAGTCCCTTACCTCGTGTCCGACTTGACTCGATCATTCTTTAATCTTCTGAATAATAAACTAGAGATAATTTCTACTTGATTAAGAATAATTTTCATGTTCATTATCTCTTTTATATCACTTATTACAATGTTATGAACATTATGTAATAATTTAAATTAATAACGGTTGTTTTGTCGATCTTTGGTACTTGAGTCAAAGATAAAACTCTTATAATTACAAATTGTTCATGTGGTAAAATATCCATTATATACAGAATTATATTCATAATGTAGATATCATATATATCATATATATCCAGTATATACATTCATTTATAATATTACATAGAATTTAGATGTAAGAAATGAAATGCACCGTTCATGGAGACGGTAAGCCGTACGTACGCATGAACGCTGCTTTCATTTCTATTTCGTATTTAATGGAATGAAATAATAATGATATAAAGGTATATTATATTTCCAGTATAATATCATATATAATATCATTAAATCTATCATTTATACATCCAATATATAGAATTAACGATTCAAATCACTTTGAGGGGGTGGTAGTCCGCACTTCCTAAAATGAAATTATCGCGTTTACCTATAATAGAAACCATAGAGGTATGCCATAATTGAAAAATACAAAAGCATAAGGAAAAAACGAAAATAATATATATCATATATAAATAGAGTGACATCTTAATGGCCACCATGAGAGGTGTTGAAAGAAGATTGAACAATCATCATTTCGTGAGGCAGTAATTCGCCATCCACAGAAACAGTATGTTATTTAACCATTAGACGAAGGTGTGTGTAAGTGTAAATAAAATCCTTCTCATAAAAACATCCTAGTATATTTAAGATACTGGTTTTGTTACAAAAGGAAGGAATAAAAAGGGTTTTGGGGGTTTGATAAGAAAAATAAAATAAAAGGACATAAGAGAAGACATTACCATTAAATCGGGCAACTCCTCTTGGTTTGAACCAAAATGGTTTCTTGAAGGGATTTCTGCCTAAGGTAAGGATTCTAGGATGAAGAGAGGTATTTGGAGAGATAAAATGAGAAGATTTGGGCCAAGCCAATGGCTTGAGATGTATGGGTAAGGTGGTAGAGGTGGGGGCCTTTTATAAGAGGGAGCAGGGGAACTCTTGGAAAGTCATGAAATGTTGCTTTATTTTAAAATTAGTTTGGGATTTTAAAGGACCCAAAAAATATATTTCAGGGATAAGGTGATAGGGGTTCTAAATAAACCCATCCAATAAGTTTTTGACAAGTGTAACACTTATATTTTACATTATCTTTTCATTTTATTGAAATTGCTCATTAATGAGGTAATCGCTGCATCATCATGGTGTTATAAATAAATTAATTTATCTAATGTCTAAAAATTATAAAAAAAATACTATGATGTAGGAAATATTTTTAGATTTACAATGATAATTTATAGTCTAAGATATTGTTTACATAGACAAAACTAAAATTGTTTTACTTGGGTGTTACATACTTTGGTTGTACTTTCCTTTTAAAAAAAGATATAATAAAAGGTCTTTATCACACTAAAGTGATTCCATGGGGTCCCAAAGTTTGGAAAAAAGAATCCCATGGTCGACCATGACACAACCAGTTGCATTAGGACACATGATGGGGTCATTTAATTTTATTATGATATTGTTATACTACCCTTAACTACCTGATTACCAATTAATCATGATAATTAAAGATAATTACCATCCTTACTATTCATAATTTCCAAAAACAAAAGAGTCTAAATTACATAATTTGGACCTTATGATTCCAAATATGGAATCTATTTTACTAAATACCAAACACAGAAATTGAAATAATTAATTTAAAAAATAATTCCCATTGTCAAAACAAATTGTGGGTTTTCTAGAAACAATATCTATCAAAAGTTTGACAATTGTTTATGCCAAATTTCAAAGTGAAATTAATTACAATGACCAAAATTGGGTTTAATTGTAAAAATATATTATAATTAAACTTTAAAACCAATTAAAAGGAAAATATATCTATATAATTAAATTTGATGAAAAAGCAGTTTTGAAGTAAAATGCGGTATTTTTCACTATTCATTAAAAAAATGAACATTGTCAGAAAAATACAAAAAATTTATCCAAAGTAAATTTTAATGACCCGATTCTAAAGAATAAGTTTATTTTGAAAAATATAGCTTATAAAATTTTCATAAGATAGATTTTAAAAATGGTTTTCCATCAAAAGGCAGTAAAACAATCTTTTAAAAATATTAGGGAATTCTATGCCTAAGATTGGATTTATTCTCATTTTAAGCCTTTAAAACACTATCTAATTCATAAATAGACATAAATATGAAAATCCATAATTTTTTACTTACTTGGGATGTTACACTTAATGAAATTTTTTTAACCTTATATCTCATTAAATACCTATGATAATACCTCTGAGATTATTTAACATCATCCATGAGTTTATGGGATTCATTTAATACCATCCTAAGAATGCTTAACCTGCAATCCCAAAGTGGATTTCCAAATATGTGGTATAACTATTAACCAAGTTCTTTTCTTTTACTTATGCTTATGCATCCTTCAATTATGTCATGATAATGTTAATATAATAATATCATTATCTCCACTAAAATATTATTTTATAATTTCTATTTTATAACCCTCATTCATTTTCACCTATATCCTATGGGAAATGAAAACATCACTCATGTATATGTATGGACTACATCCTCCAAAAAGTTATTTTTTTAATCATCGCCTCACAAGGATGGTTATTATGATGTATTTAATTAATATATGTGATATTCATGAAATAATTATTATTCAATAAAGATAATATTTTAATTACCTTTTTATCAATATACATGTTAAAAAATGACAATGCCACTCCTTCGTATGTATGGACTACCACCTTGATGATGGTATGTGATTCATTTTCCATGTATTCCTTTAATGGATGATTATTAAATATTATAAAATGTATAAAAATGATAATATTTTCATGATTAATTTTTAGGAGATTAAAAAACCAATACCCATATCGATTTTTTTCAATTATGAAATGAATGTCGTCAAAAAAACTTACTTGAACATAACTAATTTAATAAATATATAAGGAATAATTATATATCAAATTAAATGATAAATAATAAGGAAATAAAAATTGAAAGTTTCTTAAAAAATAATAAAATATAAAATTTATTTTAATTTATATAAATTATGTATGTGGTGATTCAAAATTCAGGTTTGGGATTTCTTAACTCAACTCATTTTCACTGGGTTATATTACTTCATTACTATCTATGTTATGATAAGATTATATGTGTAGTGACATATAATTATTTTCTATATTATTTACAAATATTTTATTTGGATTAAATATTTTTAATCATAATCAGTTCATTAATAAATTCTTACGTCAATGTTGTGATCATTGTAAGGGTTTCTCATCTCACTTTTGTTTCTATGATACATATGACATATTCCAATATATTTATTTTTTGTGGTATTTTTTATTACTATTTTATAATCTATATGATGTATATATTTATATTTATTATATTTATAATTTTATTTGAAGATATTTTCTTTAAAGGGGTTTTGATTAAAATGGTACCAATATTTTAAAGGTTTATTCAACAATCTAATTTTAATTTAGAATTGTTGGTGTTTAAATTTAAATTGTATAAAAATACTGGATATTTAAATTTTAAGCTATAAATATTTTATTCTTAGTTGATTATCTATGGATTTAAGTAAAATTATTGGATTTTTATATTCAAAATAACATATATTTTTAGTTACATATATTTTTTGGTACATAAAATGATTGATACAACTTTTTTTAAGAAAAATTATCCTTATTTACTCTTTAGTGGATGGGATTTTTATTCTATGTCATTGTCTAATAATTTTTTTTCAAGAATGTTCTTATTTATATATCAATTATTTATTAGAGTAATTTTATAATATATTTTAATTTATTTAAATTGTTTTAGGAATGAATATTTTTAATATTGTTTATATGGAATATTTTGAATTTTTGTAGGAAGTGAAGACTGAATGTATTTTAATTAATATGGGATGACCACCTATTATCAATATCTTGAATACTATTTTCCTCAATTATTATTTCACAATTTTCAATGGTTATCTTTAAATAAAATATTTTTTCATTATATTCTTAAAGTTGTTAGTTTTTAAAAAACTGATTTCAAAATGAGAATGATATTTTCATCAAGAAAAATTTTAGTTCGTTTTAAAAATTAATTTAATCCATGAAAATATCTTTAAGTTAATATATTTTTTATTGAGTATATAATCTAATAATACCATCAAATATATCCCTCGACATCTCTTATGACCATGATATTTTATTTTTCACTAGGGGAAGTATTGGAATTATATATTCCTGGTCTTCTAATAAATATTTTTATTCAGTATTAAGACATGTTTATTAAGTTGTATTATTTATTCATGTTATAAATGAATTTGACTAGTTAGTTTTTAAATAACTAATTTTATATATGTTTTCTTGTAATGATTCATTAACAATATGATTATTATTCCTTGAAACAAGGCCTCAATAGTAAGTTTATAAAGTCTATTATTATTAATTACATCATTATGAATCCATTATTTCTGTACCTATGATTATTAAAATAATTAAAGTATATATGAATATGTTTCCAACTAATGTGATTAGTTATATGGAATAATTTTATTGGTATATATTCCATCCATATTATTCATGCATTATTTATTCTATGACAGTTTCTATTGTATGAATTCCCTTACTAATTATCTGAGATCATCCTTTTACTTTGATTCCATTCTTATCGGTTACTAGGAAGTGTTATATGATTAATATGAAATTATATTACATATGTATTAATAATTTTCTCTAAGGAAATTCTCTAATGTATTTTATGTTTTCAAATTTAACATGATATTCAACAATATATCTTGTTTCTATAGACAATTAAACTAACTAATCATCCTGAATGTGATTCCTTTCATATTACAAAAATGTATTAAAATAACAGTTGGATCAGTGTTTTTGGAGTTGGGGTCTTACGTTACTCATCTTCATATCCTGGGAAATGAAAATATAACAAATGGGTGATCTTTAATTATCAGTAAAGGAAAACTCATCAACATGTCATCAAGGGTTAGATTATAATCATATTAAAAAACATTATCTTGTGGGTGAAATATATGATAAAAATAATCATGATATAATAATTAGAAACATTAATCCTTTTTTGAGATATAAGAGTCATGATATAGGATCATAAGAATATAAAAAGGTTATATAGGTCACAAAATAATTATAACATGTCATAGAAGAATATACCAATAATATTGAATCGTGGTAGAATAACATGATAATACATAATATCAATGCAATATATGAAAAAATACATAAGAAATCATAAAATAGGTAGAAAACCCATGATGCAAACAATTATGTCATGAACAGACCCTTAAATCCCAAGATTTATGTTTGAGAAAACCCAAGATGCTAACACATTGCACAGTGAAAAAACCCTGGATTCACTTATATTATTTTCTCTTAAGACATTAAAAATAGCCATTGAATTTTAGGGATATATAAGACCCCACCCATCAACATCCATGAATATGAATTCTATACGGTTACAATCATTTATCATACCATGAAAACCCATGGAAGGAAAATGTGTTCCATATCATTTCTAAATGGTATCACAGAAAACGATATAAAAAGAAGAATGATTGATACAAAAAATTTAGTGACACAGGAGGAGTATTTTATAAAGAATTTATAGGGTGATTCCTAAATCATAACTCCATAAGAGATATACACATTGTAAATAAAGGAAAAAAGGAAGAAAATATATTTAAAAAAATATTGTCTCTGGATAAAATTTCTTAACATCATAATAAATATATAAATATCTGATTCACTCTCAAAATAATAATTTTTAATATGTTTTCAAGGTGAATTTATAAAATATTTTTTATTAATAAATCTTAATAAATTATCTTTGAAAAATAAGTAGTGTTTCTCTAAATAAAATATAGAGTGGAAGATAAAATATACAATAATGAGATGAAAAAATTCAATATTTAAAATATATTTATTAAAACTAACATCATAAAAATATTTATATGTTTTTCATTTAGATTGATAAAATGAGATATTTAAATATCACCAAAAATAATAAATATTTTCATTTCAAAATAATAAAGGAGAAACATATAGGGAAGAGTGAATAAACCCATGAAAGAAAAGGTGTTTTTTTTGGTGAGGATGATAATTATTCTCAACAACAGAAAATTTTATGATGAAAGAATACATAAAAGAGGTTATATATTTTAAGTAAAAATTTATGTCCTAATAATTTTATGAGAAAAAGAAATATAATATAATAATATTATAGAATAAAATGATATTTCCAAACTTATTTCAAATAGGAATAATTATGACTCAATAAAATTATAAGAGTCATGAAAACCACTTACCTTTTACTCCAAAATTCCATCAAATCACTAAAAACTATTGTAAAGAAATAAAAATTTTAATAACACATTTTATATGTTTATTAATATATATTACCATATATAACATTTACTTATATTAATTTCTTATAAACATATTAGTTATAGTTTATTGCCATCATTAGATGTTAGTGATTTTAATTGTTTCACACATGATTTAAAAATGTAGATATTGATCCCCAAAATTTATTACTAAATAATGATTATTATATTCTCCATATTAATTTAATTTATGTATTGTAATGGTTTATAATTTTATATTTTACTCCCAGGAGAATATTAGTCTTGATTCGTAAAGGCAAAATCAGTGATGAGATTATTTCTATAATTTACGATGAACAATAGTTGTTATATTAATAATGAGTTAAATTATAATATAACTTTAACAAAAGATTAATAATTTAATAAGAATAATTTTAATTTCATAAATAAATTCATATCATAATCCATGTTGGGTGGTGATAAAAAATGAAACATGTCGTTACATAAAAGCAAGGGTTCACCCAAACACACACACAATGTTTTGGATTTATATAGAAAAGAAAATGGTAGAAATTTATTTATATTTCAAGAATAAAAACAAAATTATAAATATAATACTTATTAATGAAATAAATTTTTTTATGCATTCATGAAAGGTAATGATTAAAAATGAAATACATCATTCATGGAGGTGGTAGTCCACATATAAAACAATGACATTTTCATTTGTTTGAATGGTTGTGAGGAAGGTATTAAATGGATATTTCATATATATAATTAAATTTATTTATAATAACTATACTGATTTCATTATGTTATTATGGTTAGAATAGTTTTATTAGAGGTTAAATAAAAAAGATAAATAATAAAAGACTAGGGAGTTTATAATACTTGAGAACATGATTTTTATCTTGGAAGGGTTATTGGAAATAGTGGTTTTGGGATAATTTATTATATCTAATGGATTCTAAACATAGAAAAGGATTCTCATAAAGATAACATGGGTAGGTATTGAGATGTAATGTGAAGTATAGAGTGTTTTGAAGAGGGTGGGGTTGAGATCCTTTTATAGGTGAAAAGTGGTAATTTTTCTTAGAAAGGAATATCTAGTGGAAAATAATACAACATGAATTTATTTTTATCTATACAGTTTTATGTACATAAAAAATTCTTTTCATTATTAGTTTTACGTTTAATGAGTTTAATCACATTGTATCTTTGGAGGTTGGTGTAGTCCATGATTAGTGGAGTGTAAGGGAGGATATGATATATATGATATCTTATTTTATTTTTCATTTCACATATAAATATCATTGAATCATTTGTGATTTTTTTTTAATTTTAAAAGTATATTGGGTTAAGTTATATATGAATTGCATTTATTTAATTATATTTCTATACTACGATGTGTAATTATCCAAAAAAACATCTAATGATAAATTCTATTACTAAAACCCATATAATAACAAGGATTATATTTATTTAATCTAATATGTTTTAGAGTATTTAATATATAAATACTGTAACACCCTGAGATTTTTGGAAATATATATATTTAAAATTATTTTAATATATTTCAAACTTTTCATTTCATACCATAATGGATTTAGCTTGTATTACAAATAACAACATTTGTCTTGTGTTACATGTTACAATGGGTTTATCTTTTATTACATGCAACACTATGTTTGGATTTTGTTACACATAATATCTTGTTTAGCTTTTCTTACATGTAAGATCGAGTTCAAACAAATCATGATATAACATTAAAATTATATTATTTAATATGTTTTTTATCACATATCCATTAGAATGGCCGGTATGAATAAAATTAAATAAATTATAAAATTATATAGTTTACAAATGTGTATATAGTAAATTTCTTTGTTAAAAAATTATTATAAATTTAAATAAAATATTTATGAAAATAAAGAAAATCATTAAAAAAAAACAATTTTTATGAAAATAAAACAATTTTACCTTGATAAAATAAATGAGAAACCTTTTCTGAATTATTTTCATAAGATATTTAGATTATATGTTTAATTAAATGTTTAAAATTCATCTTATGTGTTTAAAATTGAAAAAATAAAGAATAAATCCAATGTTTTTCTTGAAACTATATTAATTTAAAACACAGTTTTCTCACCTTTTTGAAAAATTATAATAAAATTAATTTTTGGAAATTTTAATAAAAATAATTTGATAAAATAAATTATATTTTTTAAATAATAATTTTTCAATTATCTTTGTTTTATTTTTTTTGGATTTTTCTAAAAAATTTCTTTTTTGAGGAATAGTGAAGCATAGTGATTTTTAATTAAAACCTGTGTTTTTTAAAATTTTATATAATGTTAAATTGTATTTTGAATTAATTTTAATGTATATTTATTTCAATTATATATCAATTAATCTAATATATTTCATTTTAAAAAATTTCATATTGAATTTTGATATAAATATATTTTAGACATTTGATCATTTTTCTCCTAAAACCCTCTTTCTCATTACGTATGCGGGATTAATTATAAATTAAAATTTTATAATTATTTTAATGGAATTATAAAAAAATATTCCATATATTGAAACACCATAATATATATTATATAATGAGTTCAATTTAATTTTCTATCACAAGGAATTATAAATGCAGTAAAAATTAATTTCCTTGAATAAGGTAAAAATTAGTTTATTAAGAGGTTAAAATAAATAGATAGGGGTAAAAAATACATAAAAAATTCTATAAAAAATATTTATAGGAAATAATAATATCATTATTCCTATAAGGTTCTATAATAGTCCAATTCAAACCGTTTTTACATATGAAAACATGAGAGCACTGAATTAATTTCAAAAATACCAAGTGTGTCCTCTCCCCCACTTATAAAATTCCACCACCTATCACATATTCTTCAAACATTAAAACCAATTTTTAAACCAATGAATACCCAAATAACTTCAAAAACATACTCCTCTCATCTGATAGTTATTTTTAGGATAAAAATCCAACCTAGAAGGCCTTTGGTGCAAACCTATGAAGGTTTCCCAAATAAAAGGTAACATTCATCAATGAGAATTTTTGTTTTATTTATTCCTCACCTCCTTGAACTATCATTATAGTATTATTAAATAATAAAATCACTATATTCAATATAATTTTATTTTTATTATTTTTACGGCATGTCCTACCACAATCTCTACTTCCATAAAATGGGTTACAAAATCATCGTTCGTGTGTACGGCGGACTACCGCCTCATGAGCCGATGTCATTAATTTCACCATTACCACCTATAGAGGCTATAAATAATGATTTATATGTTATTTATATGTTATATCTATGATATTCATGATTTTATTATGATTCTTGAATTATTATAACATACATTCCATCCAATTTTCCATTTTTTGGGAATATGATAATGTCGTTCGTGTGTATGGCAGTCTACCATCTCACGAAGCATTGTGATTAAGTTGGGCATTACATGGAAGGTATTAGGAATTATTTTAATGAATATAAGTGATATATATGACATAAATATTATTCTGGGATGATATTATATATCACTTACTTTTATTTCATTTAATCTGATACGATAATGGAAATACCAATCATTCATACATACGGTATGTCATCTCCATTAACGGTGTATTTGATTTCTTATCCCTAAATTTTTAGATTACTATAAATAAATTAATAATTAATATATGTGATCTTTATATCAAGTTTTACATTATATATTTTATTAAACCTTGATCTAAGAAATATAACAATGAAATAATGTGTTAAAACATACTCAAAGAACAAAACAGTTATTTCCTAAAACATGATTTCAACAAGGAATTGTTAATAAATGAGTAACAAAAGGTCATAAAGAATAATATAATGTATGAAAAAAGATGATTATATTTATATAAAATATTTATAATAAAATTATATTTATTATAATTTGGGTTTGAACGTGTATAAAGTCTGTCTATACTTAAGATAAGGAATTTATGTATCAATTTAATTTTATGTGAGAAAAATGTCATATCCACAAAATAGTTCTTTTATGAGGTGTATATACTATAAAATAATTTATTTTATTATTATTATCTTGAAATTTATGGGTATTTTTATATCCATTTTAGGATGTCTCTTTCATGGGGTTTACAGGTAAAAATTTAACAAATCGATATGGGTTTTTGTCCCAATTGTCCTTCTTTGGGACATATGTTATGTTGTTCACTTATATTATTTCATTATATGTATATACAGAACCATTAAAATGCAATATCATGGATTTATTCATCCTCATGATATTTTATTTTTCATTATATGTTATTTCTCTAGGGTCTTATGATTTAATGATACCAAAGTGGTAATGATTTAAAGTTGCAATATCATATTTTATTAGGATTATATATGATTATGTTTTCAATGATAAAATAATATGATCCATATCACAATTATTATCATTAATTTTCTTCTCTTATTATTATTATTAATTTTTTTATATAATATTACAATTTTACCACTCTCTTCAACATGAAATAATTAGGATTTTTTTATATGAAAAAATGAATATATTTCTATATTCAGTCGAAAATACATCTTTTTCAAAAACCATGTTTTCTAAAAATGTTGTATTATATTAATATTATTTTTATAAGATATTTTTACCATTTATTGAAATTTTACATAATTATTTTGAAACTAATCTTCATGTCATTTTTAAAATAATTCTTATCTGTATATTACCAAAAATGTGAAAAGAATATTTGTTTTTAACATGCATGACATGCATAGTATTTCTCGTTGTCATGAATATTCAATTATTTCAAAATTCTATTTAATTTTTTGAATTTTATTTTCAAATAATATTTTTTTGTAATATTTTGGAAATTTATTAATTTTTAAATAAATTATTCAGAATGAAATTATTTTAAAAATATTTTATTATTTTAAAAAAGATTTTAAAATTGGAATAGATATTTTTCTCTAAAATTTATTTAAATGATATTTAAGAATTACTTTCCATGTAGTTGGGGTTTGGCTTAGTGGTAAGCACCCCTTAATCCTACATGAAAAATGGGGGTTCAAAACCCATGGGGTGCATGCACTGTAGCAGTACTGTAGAGGTACTGTAGTAGTGGTGGTACTGTAGATCGGCAGGTACTGTAGCGGCGGAATGGAACTGTAGCGGTGACTGGTACTGTAGCAGCCAGGTTACTATTCACAGAATGGGTCTTAGGACAAAAAATTTGGGCCTACGGGCTATGTAATGGGATACATGCCCACTGGGCCTTCGGGCTATGTAATGGGTCTCCCTCTACCAAGTTAAAAAGAGGACTTTGCTTTACTTTAATAATAAAGTGATGTTTCGTCCCCAACCTTTTAAAAAAACATTCCATATAAGATGGAATCCATTGGTGTTACCTATTCCTTAAAGGGGATATGATATAAGGATAACATTCCAATTAATTGTCTAAAAGGTTTCTGTTTATGATTCCATGTTATTTACGTAACCTATTTATCTTCTATGAGATATACCCTGAGAAACTTCTTATGAAATGAAATTATATTCCTGGGTTATGATATGATGAATTATTATGAAACCATTCTCTTTTGCATAGGTTATGATATGATTAAATGATCATGATACCCTTCTCATTTCATGGGTCATGATATGATAAATGTTACATGATCTGGTGAAACACATAAATATGGTTTTCATTATTTGATGGTTTAGACCTAAAGCTCACTAAAATTAATAAAGTAAATATTTAAAAATTCTAAGATAGAAATGACTCAAATGAGGAGTAATCTTGGTTTAATAAGATATGGATGGAATGAGGAGTCATCCAGGTTTAGTAAGAATCTTTTTACACTATGATGTTCTTCAGGGAGAACCGTGACAATTATGATGGTTTGTAGAGTTAACCCATTCTAATATTATACTCTTACATATAATCATTGGCTAATACAATTTTTTCTTATTTATATGTGTAAACCAAAAATCCATGTCATAGTCTAACGTTATGATCTTGTGGCTCATTTCCTCTTATTGTTTTATGATTCATGTCATATAAACTACTAATGATTATCCCATTATTAAATATTATGATATTGGATATGTAGGGTATGGTTTTAAATTTTTTCTCTCTTATCATCATAGCTTTCTGTATATATTATTCTTACGTATATCCCTTATTTACTCTTATTGAGAATGTGAGTTCACATTTTCTTATGTTTCCTTTCCCACAGTTTTGAATAAATGTATTATGTATGTAATTTATAAGAAAGGTTCTAGTTATAAAGAACATAGTGGTAGAATGATTATCTCATTTATAGACCATTGTTTTTGTAACCATATTTGCAAAGGCTCTAAACTATTACAATCCTAAGTTGTGTGTTTGTGTAATGAAATATGTATTCATAAAAATGATGTAACTTCTATATATGATACTGCTGGGTAACTATAATTGGTATAAGAGGATAGGTTTAGTTACCCTTAAAAATAAGATGAGAAACTCTAAGTGAGATTCATAAGTACATGTATAATAATAAGTTTTAGGATGAGTCCTTGTATAGGAAACTATACTATAATTTTGGGAATTCATTGAGTGAGTGGTTTACGTGAAATTACATCCCTATCCAGATACTACAAGTGGATGTGGTGTTTGAATATATTTGATAAAGATAATCTATAATCCCTCTTCAACTAGTATATGATCCAAATTTCCACATACCAAAAGGGAATTCCCAATCCCCAGAGACCGGCGACTAGCAACCGGGTATAAAAAACAAACAGATGGAATAATTTCATCCAACCAGATGAATACAACATGAAATATATATATATAGACACAAACACACCCAAAAATAAAAATAGGGAGAAAAAATTAATATATATGTCATAATATATAGATAAAAGTGAAATAAATACAAGTGAAATGGTAGCAAAATGATTTCCAAGAGACAAGTCTAACTACAAATGATAATAAAACCAAAACAATGACTCCCACAGTCTCCATGTGATCTCTTGGGAAAGCCCCCACTAACTCACCATCCTTCTTCCCAAACCAAGATATCATAAAAAATCATTGTCTCATGGAATCACCTTACCTTTTCCTACATTGAAACACAAAAATGGTTTATTCACCAATGATGGGGGTTATAGGGAGTGAACTAATTGGCTCAGTAGGTTCCCACCCAAGTGTTCCATGAAAACCCTATATTAAATAATCCAACCATGCTTATATTTAAATAAAAAAATCTCTAGTATTCAGTTTTATTGATTTACATTAAAATCATGAGAAAAAATTATTTTCCCCCTTTTTCATATTTTCTAAACAAATCAGGAACATTTGTTTTAAAGAATTTCATATAAATATATCAAATCAAATATATCAAAACAAAGTGTGGGTTATATTTTTTATCAAAACCATGTAAAACCAAAATAGTAAAATCCAATTGCATATGTCACATTACGCCAAGTATCATAATTACTCAGAATTGCATAGAAACTCGTACCAAAAAATAGACAATCACACACACATCAAGGATTTAGACGTATGCATTGATTCTAGAGAGTAGAGGGAAAACCTAGAAGGTAAACCCCCAATAGGTCTAATATGTCTATAGGACAACATGCCTTGGGGAAGAGAAACACCCCATGAATAACCCCCCCATAATGAATGAGGCTTATTACTACCCATCCCACCTAAGCACTAGAAGCTTCAAATGTGCTCTTTTTTTATCCATTCCATCAAAACCATTCTTTTAAAACAATATTAAAAAAATATTTCCCAATCCTTTAGAAACCATTTTCAATTACCAATACCTTTGGTAAAAACATATTTTATAAAAAAACCCAGTTCCACACACACAAATAAAATCAGTAAAACCTATCATTTTATTTATAAAACATTTTATCAAAATGGAGAAATGTTGTTCCCCAATACAGGCTAGAGATAAAACCAACTACCTCAAAACAAGGGTCACACATTTCCACACATCAATCCACTAATAAAAATTACACAAAAATGAAAATAATGGGCCTATAATCAATATACACATCTTAGAATGGACTCAATTTAGAAAAAATGATCGGCAAAGAGGATAGATCCCATATACCTCAAATAAGTCACACTCGTTGCACCACAACAAACTAGGGTTGAGCCTAAAACAGTATAACTTGACAAATGTAAAAAGTTTCCAGAGGAAAAATCATCAATGATTTGTAGATCTAAAACCATAGTGTATCCGGGATACCAAGATCAAAATCAATAAAGAAGATGAAAGGATCACTCACCCAGAGAGACAATGTGGAAAACCTTGATGAATAAAAACTAAACAAAATGATTTGAAAGGAGTGGAGGTTCCAAAAATCATTAACAAAGAAATCTAGTTCAATAGATAAGGATCCTATGGATGAATGAAGGAAATATTATCCATGAAACACCCTAAATCCCATGTCATGAAACATACAAGATGTGTAATACCATTAAATTTCTTATAATCCATGGGGTCTATATAATCATAAAAAACTCATCACATTTTTATTAGAAACTAATATTTTAACATTATAGGGTGTGAAATCCTTACATGGTGTGTAACCATTCATTATGTGTGCCAAGATCAAAGATTCTTCTCAGAAAATGTTACACAACCTTTAATCTATTTACATGGTGTGTAATCACCCATGAGACAACGAAAATAATAGTTTGATACAGAAAACTCCATAACATATCAAGAATTATCTAAACTTGAGTAGATCCCTGTTAATCCATTACAATTTTATAACCATACTCTATCAATTAAAATAATCCTTAATCCATTATAATTTTTTCATTTTCCATAGAAAATTCTCTTTATCCTCGAGAGTCCCAAGACATGCCCAGATAAAGATAAAATATTTAAATTGATGGTAATTACCTGAAATATAGTAATATGATGTTACAAACTCACTACTATAATACATTCCTTACCTAGGAAGTCATTTGGAATAATGAAGTCTAGTAAAAAGGGGATTCCACTGCTCCCTCACCAATGACTCACACTCCCAAGTCTCATGAGAATCTGATCTATGTTTCCAAAACAATATTACTAATGGTGTAGACATCCCCTAAAATACTTCCACATGAAGTTCAACTGTCTCTATTGGATGATCCACAATAGAAAAATCTAGATCAAGATCAATTTATTTCCAACATGGAATGTGATAGAGATTGATATGGTATTTCCAGAGTTTTGATATTTAGAAAACATCAGGAATTCATGTTAACTAAACCAGAACTTCCAACTGATAAGAAAGCTATCCAATCCACTCGGTGACCTCAAATGGTCCAACATATCTTGGATCCAAAATTCCCTAATTTCCCAAACAATGGGGACTGAAAGAGAAAATATTTTCAAATATTTTATTCTAAACATCCATGTTTTTACCCCAAAAATGTGTTATGTCAAGGTCAATTGTCACATTTTATGTTTTGGAAGCATTTTTCAGCCTCATTGGAAAAATGGCATATTTTTTAATTTTAATAGTTTTATTGTATTTCAATGATTTGGGAATAACATTTTCTATGATGATCTAAATTTAAAAATTATTCTTTTACAGAATTCTATGTTTGGTAGGATTTATTTTATCCTTCAGGACCCAAAGCACAATCCACCATTTGAATGCTCAAATATAGAATAGAAGTCAATTATCAAAAAATATTTACATATCTAGATATGTATGAATATGAGGTTATATATCTACTTTGTAAGGACCAAACGATCTGGAATTTGGCAAAGAGATGTATAATTCATTAATGAAAAACATTTATTAATGAAGATACACCAGAATATTCTCTATCAAAGGTCATAATGGCATTTGAAGTTTTTTTTTGGAATACGAAGAGTCTATCTAGCAGAATTAGTTTATGGAGTATATTATATATATCAATCTATACACATGGAAAATTAATTAAATATATTTCTAACAGATATAAGAGAGATATGTGAAAATATTTGAATAATACCAATATTCCAAATTCAGTCATTTAATGGTACATCAATGTGAATAAATTCATTGGATAGATTTAGAGACAAATATTTCGCCTTTTATCATTATAAAAGGGTGTGCCTTCTTCATTCGGAATGGTTGGAAATTGAGGGGTAACATTCATTGGCCATTTTATTTAGCTTCGTATTTTTTTCATTTCTTTCCATTCTGTAATATGTTTCCATGTTTTAATTAATTTTTTCTCTTTTCTCTCTTATTCTGTATCTCTTTTGTTTTCTTCATCCATTTTCTTTATCACTATGAACTCTTATTCTTGTGATCATGAGTAGTTAACCCGAGTAAGTTCCCAGGGAGTAATACAATGATAAAACTAAGTCTTTGAACCCAAATATTTATTATTTAATATATTCTTAGATTTATTCAAAGGGGTTTTTAGTGGGAAAGTAATTGTTCTGTCTCGGCTTACCGCACTTGGATTATTTTTCACATATGAAATATTTTTGCTCGATCGAGGAGGTGGATGTGTGGTCTCACAGTGATCGTTGAGGGCACTTTATATTCAAAAATTTATGCATAGGAGGATGTTTTTGAATAAGATATAGAATGTTAATTAAGTAAATTCGAAACTAATTATGAGACGATGAAGGTTCACTCGGTGTGATTCTCTTCAAAATTCCTTCATTACTCCTAACATCATTTTGTTTTCATTCATTCCATTTTCACTAAATTTCCATGTTTAATTTAACTTTTTCATTTTCAATTCTCAATATTAATTTATGATCATTATATTTCATATATATAAAAATATATAAAAGAAGGTGAATTATAAATAGTGATTTCATGACCAGAAAATCTCATAATGAAAATGACATTGGTCAACCCCTATGATGCACATAGTTTTAAATATTTTTGAGAGGTTTAACAACAACAACTCATCAAATTGGAACTGTTTCTAGGGACATGAGAGGTATTCCCTAACGATTTTTATTTTTATTTTATAAATAATTTCCTTTTTAACAAAAACACAAAAAATCATAAATTTCAAAAGAAAAACTCTTTCTGTCCATGTTGTTTTTAGATTGTGATTATTATGCATGGATTAACTAATCTCAAGTACAAAAATAAAATGAAATTAAAATATTGCATATGAAATAACATAATGAATAAATATAAAAAATATGAGGAGAAATGATGAAAAGTTTTTGGAATATATTCATTCACTGTTGGGGAAACCTAGACCTGAACCACATCCAGAATCAGAACCAGAATGTTTGGTGTAAGAGATTTCACTGATCAATTTTTTATGTCAAAGAACTTGAGGTGTGTGACAAGGAGAATCTAAAGAATATAATCACATCATCCCACATTCAACCTTTTCTCGAGGAGGCCCCTGATGTACACATTATTGAAGATTCACTTATGGGAGATCAACATTTTTTTGGAATAATATTAGAAAAAAATTGCTGAAGATGGACTGAAACATGATCTTACCATCATTCATATTGAAAAAATAAACACCTTTTTACCTCTCTCTTTCTCTTCAATATTATGAAAAAGGTTCAACTACTAAGATAGAATTGACAATTTTATTTCCAAAATAGATCAATTTCAAAGCGGACATACTTAAAAGGGATGATTTCTTTATCGATTATTCGTGTTTTAATATTATTCATGTTGAATTGTTTTCTGGAATTCACTTTTCTAAAATTTTTGATACAGTAAAAATTGAGCAGGCCTTGGATGTTAAGGAAGATACCACCAATGTGGTGGTTATTGAAGAATAAAAGTCGGCAAGCTGGTTGTACTATGACTTCCTCCTTTATATCAACTTAAATTTCATATAGAGGAGGACACACCATAGATGTTCACAGGGAGCACCCCTATTTTCTCCTCCACCCCACTCATGAACTGAAATTCTATCTTTCTTCTTTATTTGGGTCAGAAAATTTCTTATCTTATTTGAGGTTCTCTATTCATTGTGTCTTCTCATTAAAATTGGGAAAAGTCACATTTGGTGGTTCATATCAATAAAACCAAACCAACCTTTTTATTTTGGATATTCTACTACAACTACCTTACTAGGGGATGCAGAAACCTATCATCTTCTTGGGGGTAAAACCAATCATTATCCCTTTTCTATCCCCTTTCTCTTTAATTTTATTTACTTTTATTGTGTCTCTTTATTTATTTCATTTAGTATTAAAGTGGTACCGGCTAGGAGCTTAACTCATTACTACAACTGAAAAAAATAAATAAGGTTGTGTATTTCCTTTTTATTTTATTTTATTTACATCCCAATTTAAATTCCAAGTGAAAATATATATTGAAATAATGTGAGATGAAAAAGGGGTTTAAATGGAATAAGTGTGGGGGAGGGATTCCAACCAATTTTAGGAATTTTGGGTGTTCTTTTATTTTTCTTGCATGTATTATATTTGAATTTTCATGTTTTTATTTTTCTTATTTTTTGATGTATTTTTAGAATTCTTAAGTAGAATTTAATTCTTTACAAAATTAAAGCCATGATATTATTTTTTTTCCAATTTCATTATTTGAGTGTTTGAGGATTTAAATTATTACTTATTGGATTTTGTTTCTCAATTTTTCATATTTTCATTTGAATAAGTTTGATTGATTGTGAAACACATGTGCACAAGTACTGTCTGAATTGAAAATCTTACCTAACACGAGATTTTTCTAAACCTTTTTGAAAAATTTATTACATTTCTATATGTCTTGAGATTCTTGAATCGTTTTTTGTGATTCATAACATGTTGTTTTTCTCTTTTTCAAAGCTGTTAATTTTTATGGATGTGTTAAGTATGATTGAGGCATCAATTTGAATGCCCTTTTTTTGCATTGAACTCTAATTTTTCATACCTTTTCATCTGACCATCATTAATCCACTTGTATACATGAAATAACTTATTAAGAAGACAAATTGTAATCCATTTATCCCTTTACAACCTTCTTTGGAAGTTAAATAAATTATCATTATTTAAGTCAAGTGTAGCGGTAGGAGAAGATGAGCTATGTTTTTCATTGTTGGAGATTCTATTTGAGATAAATAAAAAGTGTAGTCATATTTATTTCTAATTTGGTGGATGAAATTTTATGATGGAAATATGGACGGGTGGCCCAAAATATAATTACATATATGGGTTGGTTGTTTAATTTTATTTTAATATTTAAATATGCCTCTCTTTTCTTCAAAAACATGATTCTGAAGAAAAAAATCCAGATCTACATTCAAGTTGAAATGGTGCTATAATTGTTAAAAAGAGGGATTAAATTCATTGATATAGAAATTATAAGTGTGAATATCCCACGAAACTGGTGTTGGAAGGTTATTATTTTTTGATCTAATTGAGGAGCACACCATTCTTTAGAAAAAAAGTTTTCACACATTTACATCACCTGAGAGCATAACCGTCCTCATTCGATCTCAGATGTTTTTACTTTTAAAACCTAACAACCATCATCCTCAAAAAACCCATGAAAAAGACATATTTATTTAAGAATTTGTGACTATATGAAGTGGAGATACTAGAAAGATTTCAATCCTATTGAGATCACACCTCTTCCTGATAAATAGAAAAAGTCTATATTGAAAATACTTGAGTGAATCGGTAAAAATTATTCCAGGGAGGTAGGTATGAAATTCATGTGAGGATTAACCTAAAATTTAATGGATTCAAAATATTTTTGAGGAGTTATGAAAATTTTATCCACGTAGGATGCATGATATTATCTTGGATATTATAATTGAGTTGTAATGTCATTTATTCTTTGAGAAGTTTGTTTTGACATTTGTATAAGATGATTGCCCCAGAGTGAAAGGTTTATGTGTGCGAGAATTGAAAGAAAAAATATTATGAATTATTTTATTATTAATTTAAATTTTTTAATCCAAAAAATGTGTTATTTCAATGTAAATTGTCACATTTTATGTTTTTGAATAATTTTGAAGCTTAATTATAAAATTGGAATATTTTTGAATTTTAACACTTTTATTTTATTTTAGTTTTTCAGCCACAACATTTTCTGTACAATTCAGAATTTTAAAATTATTCTTTTATGACTTTCTTTGTTTGATGGGATTCGTTTTATCCTTCATGACCCAATGCTCAATCTACCATTTAAAGGATCAAATCTATCTCACAATTCTATCCCTAAAAACAGTGTACAGATCTACACATGTATGGAGATGAGATTATATATCTAATTATACATGTAAAAAATACCTGAAATCATGCATAAAGATCTACAAAATTTATTGAACAAAATTTATTAAGTAATAAATTCAAGAATATTCTAGATGCAATGTCAAAATGGTATGGGAAGTTGATGTTTTGGAATACGAAGATTCTATCTATCAGAATTCAATATCTGGAGTAAATCAGACGTATCACCCTCCACACATTTCCCATGAAGCCAATGTTTTTTGGGTCGATGGAACAATGATAGGTGAACAACTTTAAAAAATACCACTAATCAAAACTAGGTCATTTAATCATCCATCCACATGCATACATTCATTGGAAAAATTGGGACAAAATATTTCACCTTTTCTCCCTATAAAAGAGTGTGCCTTTTTCATTCCAAAGGGTTGGCAACTGTGGGGGATCCTTCATTGAGAATTTTATGTAGTTTAATATTTTTTTCTTCATTTATTTTCATTATCTAATTTCATTTCATGATTTACTTTACATTTTCTCCTTTTTCTCTTTTTCTTTCTCTCTTTTTTTTCTTCCCCCTTTTTCTTCAACACTGTGAACTTTTATGCTCATGATCATGAGTAGCTAACCTGAGGAAGTTCCAGGGGGAGTAATCCAGTGATTAACCTTACTTATTGAACACTCATTCGTAATTTTTCTTATCATCTTAGAGTTATTCCTAGTGGGATCTTAGTTGGAAAGGTTTCATTGTGTCTATACTTTCCACTCGAGTTTTAACTTTAACTTTTGTAATATTTTCCCTAGATTGAGGAGGTGGATGTGCAGTCTTTCAGTGATCATTGAGAGCAATGAATATTAACAAATATATGAAGAGGAGTATGTTCATTAATAATATGTATCATGTTGATTAATTAAATTCGAATCTAATTATGATATGATGAAGGTTAACATGTAGTGATTCTCTTGGGAATGTCTCATTTCATCCCAATATCATTTTGTTTTCATTCAATCCATTTTCATTGCATTTGAAATTTTAATTTTAGTATTTCATTTTTGATTCTAAATATTCATTTACAATAATTTTATTTCATATATATATATATATAATATGAAAAAGGTTAATTAAGAATATTTTTCGCTTGACCACAAAAGCTCCTCATGAGAATGTCCCAGGCCAGCCACTATGATGCACTTAGTTATAAATATTTTTGAGAGTGTGCACAAGAATTATTCTACAAATTGGAACAATTTACAAGATTACAGGTAGTACTCAATCAATATTTTTATTCATATTTTGTAAATAATTTTTTTTTCATAAAAAACACAAATAAATCATAAATTTAAAAAAACTATTTTTCCATTATGGTTTCATATTGGGATTATTATGCATGGGATACTACACCCAGGTGATGCAAGAAGATTAAATTATAAAAACATAGATAAAATAACACAATGAAGATGTATAAAAATTGAATATAAGTGCTGAAAGGTTTGAGGAATATATTTATTCATAGATGGAGAAACCCACACCTGAACATGAGCAGAACCTGAACCAAAACATTTGGTGGAAGAGATTTCACTGATCATTTTTATGTCACAGAACCTAAGGTGGTTAAGAAGGATATTCTAAATGAACTAGTCACATCATCCAATACTGATCCATTTATCTAGAAGGTCCGTGATTTGCACATTCCAGCTGATGCACTTACGGGAGATCAACATTTTTTGGAAGAATCTAGGAAAAAAATTGTGGAAGATAACCTGAAACATGATCTTCCTTACATTTATATAGAAAAATAAACACCTTTTGACCTCTCACTTAATTTTTAAGATGATAAATAAGATTCAACTACTAATATATAGTTGGAAATAGTCTTGATAGAAGAGATCAATTTCCAATATAACATACTTGAAAGTGATGATTTATTTATCGATTCTTCATGCTTTGATCTTATTAAATCTAAATTATTTTCTATTTTCCACTTTTCTAAATTTATTTACAAAAAACAAATAGATAAGGCCTTGGATTTTAAAGAATATACAACCAGAGGGGTGTTTATTCAATAAGAAGATTCGTACAAGAATGTGGTGGTGCGACTGAATACTTTATTACAGCATAAAAACCATATGGAGGAGGACACCATTGTAGTTCATAGGGATCACCCCTATTTTCTATTCCAACACACTCTTGAACTAAAATTATATCTTTAATGTTCATAGTGGGTGGGGAACTCTATTATCTTATTTTAGGTTCTCTATTATTGGTGCCCACTCATAAAGGCTGGGAAAAATAACCTATGGTGGTTCATGTTAAGGAGACCACACTAACCTTTTTATTTAGGATAATTTGATGAATCTTCTAGAATACGGGCAGTAAAAACCTATCATCTACTCCGTGGATAAACCAAGAATTGTCCACTTTCTGTCTTCTTTCCCTTTAAATTTAATTATTTTTATTATCCTGGACATTTCTTTCTTTTAGTGTTAATCTTGTAGCATTTATGAACTTAACTCAATGCTGTCATTGATAAAAATAAATCAATTTGTATGTTTCCATTTATTTATTTTATTTTCCTATGAATTTAAATTATAAATGAAAGTATTTATTGATCAAATTTGATCTAAAAATAGGGTAGTAAATGGAATAATTTTAGGGGTTTCAACATATTTTAGGAATATTGAGTGTGATTTTTTTCTTTCATGTCTTTTTTCCGAATTTTTCATGTGTTTATTTTTTTCATTTTTGGTGTATTTTAGGTATTATTGATCTGAATTGAATGATTCAGAAAATTTAAACCATATTAGTATTTTTGAATCATTTCGTGATTTGAATATTTGGGGATTTTAATTATTTTAAATAGATTTTGTTTCTTGATTTCATATCATTTCATTTGAGGAAGTTTGATTGATTGTGAAAGTCATGTACAAAAGTACTGTCTAAATTTAAAATCATGTCGAAATTGAGGGGGATCAAAACATTTTTTACTTATTTATTACATTTCTATTTTTTTAGAGTCTTGATACATATTGTGTGATAAATAACTTTCTGTTTTTTCTTTTTCAAATATTTTAATGTTTATGGAATGTCTTAAGTATGATTGATGCATAACTTTGAAATACCTTTTTGAATTGAACTCTAATTATGCATACATTTTCATATGACCATCATTAGGACCCTAGTATCCATGAAATACCATATTGAAAAACATTATAGTAATTTTATCCCTTTCCAACCGGATCTTGATGTTAAATTCAGGATTAATTTTTAAATTAAAGTGTGGGGGAGGGAGAAGATGAACTGCATATTTCTTTCCTGAAAAATCTATTAAAGTTGAATTAAAAGTGTTTCCATATTTATTTTATCTAGGGTGGATAAAATATCATGATAGAGATATGTATGGGTGGACTAAAATATAATTACATATATGGTTTGGGTGTTCACCAATTTTTTAAGATCAAATGTTGTCTCTCTTTTCATTAAAAACATGATTCTGAAGAGAAACCCAAATCTACATTCAAGCTAAAATAGTGCTACAATTGGGGAAAAACGGATGAAAGTAATTGTTTATGAAATTCCAAGTCTGAACTTCCAAATGAAATAGGTTTTTGGAGAGGATACCTTTTTGAGATGATTGAGGAGCATACCATTCCTGAGCAAAAAAAAATTCATGCATTTACTTCACTTTAGAGCTTAACCCGCCTCATTCTGCCTTAGATGATTTTACATTTAAAACCTGCCAACCCTCAGCCTAAGAAGAACTCATGAAAAAAGCCTTATGATTGACACATTTTCGACTCTATAAATTGGAGATAATAAGAGGATAGAAATACTATAGAGATCACACATGTTCTTGAGAATGAGAAAAACTCCATATTGAAAATCTTTGGGTGAAGAGAGAAATATTTTTCCAGTAAGGTAGGTATGAAATTCATGTGAGGATTGAATTAAAATTGAATAGATTATTATTATTTTTAAGGAGTTATGAAATGTTTATCTATGTATAATTCATGAAATTTTCATTGATATGAGAATTGAGTTCTGTTGTCATTTACGCTTTGAGATGTTTTTTTTGACCGTAATATAAGATGATTTCCCAGGAGTGCAATTTTTTAGTGTCAGGGAATTTGTAGAGTAATTTTTTTCAATTATTTTATTCTTAATTTATATTTTTTCTATCCCACCAATGTTTTATTTCAAGGTAAATTGTCTCATTTTATGTTTTCGAAGCATTTTGATCTTAATTTAAAATATGGCATATTTTAGAATTTTAACAGTTTTATTTTATTTCAATTTTTCCATCATAACTTATTTTATACTGTTCCAAATTTCAAAATTATTCTTATAGCAGTTTCTATGTTTTATTTTATTCATGTTATCTTTCAGGACCTAAATCTCAATCTACCATTTACTGGATCAAATCTAGCTAATAATTCCATTCTAAAAAATTATGTACAGATCTGGACACGTATGAAGAATATATTATATATCTAATTGGGAATGCCCAAAATGTCTAAAATTTAGCACGGATATGTAAAAGAATATAGTGAACGAAAATTATTAATTAAGGAAATACAGAATAATTTAGATGAAAGGTCACAATGGAATGTAAAGTTGAAGTTTGGGAATATGAAGAGTCTGTATAAAAGAATTAAATATTCAGAGTGAATCAGATGTATCACTCGTAACACGTGGAAAATAAAGCCTATATTCTATGGGTAGAAGTAAGAGAGATATTATAAAAATAATAATGAATACCAATTTTCAAAATTTGGTCATTTAATTGGACATCAACGCACATACATTTGGTGTAATGATTTAGATCCAAATATTTCACCTTCTCTCCCAATAACAGAGTGTGCCTTCTTCATCCCCAAGGGTTGGAAACTGAGGGGTAGTCTTATTTTACAATTTTATTTAGTTTATTATTATATTTTTCATTTCATTTCATTCTATAATTTTATTTCATGTTATAATTTTTGTGTTCTCCTTTGTCTCTTATTCATTATCTCTTTTGTTTTCTTCCCCTGTTTTCGTCATTACTGTGAACTCTAATGCTCGTTATCATGAGTAGCTAACCCAAGGATGTTACCAAGGGAGTAATCTAGTAATTAATCAAGGTCATTGAACAATCAAACTTAATTTTTCTTATCTTATTAGAGTTATTATGAGGGATATCTTAGTGGGAAAGGTGCCTCTATGTCTCTACTTTCCACTTAAGGTTTAGTTTTCACTTTTATGATATTTTCCCTCAAACGTGGTCGTGGATGTTAGGTCTCTCAGTGATCATTGAGAGAACCATATATTCACAAAAATATAAATAGGAGTATAATATTTCATACTATGGATCATTTTCATTTTTTAAATTTGAAACTAATTACGAGGTGATGAATTTTCACTTAGGGTGATTTTCTCAAGAATTTATCCTTTCATCCTAACATCATTTTGTTTTCATTCATTATATTTTAATACATTTGAATTTTTAGTTTCTTTTTTTTCATTTTCAATTATTAATATTTATTTCTGATCATTTTTTTAACACCGCAAGCTTCCACGGTACGCTTTTCTTTGAATAATACAGTAGCGTGTGTTGTACGCAACTTCGAGTTCTAACACACCACAACTAATCAAACTAGTTGTTAAGAATAGTAATACCCACTTTTTGAAATTTTATACATTTTACCTTTCAAAATGGACTTCATTTTTGGATTCAGAATATCGATATTAGCCTAGGGTGAAATTTTGGTATTTTTCTGAAATCTTTCAATTTTTGATGAATAGTGAAAAACACTAAGTTATAGTTTAAAAATGAATTTTTATTTAAATAATAATTTATTTTATTTAAATTTATTTTAGGTCAAAATAGATACATAATACCTATATAAGTTCAATATAAATAATTGGAGTCAGTTTATAATAATTATAGATATATAAAAATTTTATTGAACTTTTCACCGCCTTTTACACATCTCCTAGGAGAATTTACAATTTCACATAAAACTTAAATTTACCGCTTCTGTGAGTGGAATTTCAAAAATCTGAGAGACACAGTTAATATTAAGGAGTAAAATGTGGTTCAATAAGATAAAAATATTTTTTTGGTGAATAATAACTTTTTACTTTTATTTAGCACGGTTAAAAGTAAATATGTTAATTAAGGGTAAAAATAATATTATTATTACCCTAAAAAATGTCCTAATTCTATTGGATAAGTATAATTCAACCAAAAAAACCTTAAGAAAAAAATATGAACCTCTGGTCCACTTGGATTAGATTAGAGCATTTATTATTATTCAAAGAAGAGTTAAAAGAGTTAAAATCATAGTTTAATAACTAAAACATTTTTTAAATAGAGTTACACATAAGATAAATTGGATTATAAATATTTATTAGAAATATAAAATTATTTCCTACATAAGGGTATTTTATTTATTATTTTTAGATATTAAATAATTTAATTTATTTATGACACAACGGTGATGCAGTAATTACCTAATTAATGAAATATTAAAATAATTGATATTATAAATATCCAAATAAATGTAATTTGAGACTTTTTATGAATTCCACTGATTTTATAGGTTAATATGACATGTTAATATTGCTTAAAAGACTTTGGATTAAATTAATAAAGTTGTTTAGACTTAAAACAAATCAATTATTAAATAGTGTCAAAATTTACATAAAGGAGTTTTTAAAACAAATATTATATTATAAATTGATATAATATCCCAAAAAATCTAAGGATCGGCCAAAGAAAATATATAATGATAGATGTATCATTAATGAATCACTTGGGGTTTTCTTGGAAGTATATAGTAAGTTTATTAACCATAGAATATAAAAATACCAAGAGACATGGTAAATGTCAAACTATTTAACTAAGAGAAAAATATAAATGATAATTTTAATATAGTGACCCAAACCTATCTAAAATCTATGGGATGAAAGGATTTCTACCCATACCCACATTATCCTCTTAATAATCCACTTTGGAGCCATTAGAAACTTAATATGAATTTATTATAAAATAATATTTCTATCTTTTCCAAAGGTGCCTCTCACCCCTCTTATAAAAGGGCACTCCCCCTTCTCTCAAATTCACACCTTCAAATCATTTTGGCTCAGCCAAACCCTTCCCAAATTTCCTCTGAAATTCCCTAACTTCAACCTAGATGTATTAGTTTGATCAGAAATCCAAACTAAGGATCCCTTTTGATCAAATCAAAAGGAAGAACCCGAAGAAGAGGTAATGTTTTCACCACCCTCTTTCAAGTTCATTTCTTCTTCCAGTTCTTCTTTCTTTGTTATTTCTATTATAAAATAATAACTCCAGTATCTTATATATACTGTGATGTTATTATAAATATGGTACAACCATATTCAGTATTCTATCCATCCCTTGGATGACATGTCACCATACGTGCGTACGTACGGCTTACCGTCTCTATGTCGTGGTGTAATTGTTATTCAATAAATTTTTATTTGGAAGGTTTTAATAATGATGTATAATTCATGTAAATAACAAATATAACATGATAATTATCTTGTATATATGACACAACATCCAATAATATATTATTTTAATATCAAAATAATGATATTGTCGCTCGAGTGTACGTACGGACTACCATCTCCACGAACGTGACGAGATTCATTCCCCATCATATCCATTCAAGACTAATTTCATATGATGATCAAAAATAATGTTTAAGGACTTTATATCATTCTGAATATGAATAAGTTACATCCAATGGATAACAAACATGGCTTACGTAACAAAACATATAAAAGAAAATGAGTAAGTGAACACCTACAATGACGAAAATACTAAAATATTATTAGTAAAGAAATATTTAAAGATAATTTATGATATCATATTTATGTATATGATTCTCGTATAATTTAATAACAATCATTTAACTATTATACAGGAGATTAACCTACCCTCAACCAAGGAACAGTACAAGGTAAGGGTTTATTTCACAATCTCTTCATTATCCGAGGTTGTTTATATGTAATTATCTACTGGGACCTCTTTATCATCCACATCCATGTTTCTTAATAATGTATTTCAAATCCTTCATACAATTTTATGGACTATGGGTTAAAGTCATTTATACCCTTGTTTGAATTTTTATAAGAAGCTTATAAAGGAATCTTTCCGTCATTTTCCAAACAAGGTTCTTTTTAACCTTTTCGACAGAATTAAGGTAGGAATGTCTTCTTAACTTATACAGCGTGTGCGACTATTTTCCACTGTTAAATCGTCGAAGCTTCCCTTATAAGATTATAAGAATATTTTCAAAGTAAATGATTTATCTTATAATTATGTGACTTTTAAATGATTTAAAAAAAGATATATTTCTATCAAATAGTATTGATTTTATCTATGTTAACATCCTTTGATGGATTTTAAGATTATTTAAAGTTGAATTATTATGATACAAAACATCCATATTGAAGGTTGTGTGATATTTTTGAATATGGATGTGTTATTTTTATACCATTCATGGTTTATGGAGAAATTATTTAAATTTTGTATGCTACTTTTAATACAAAATTTTATGTTATGTTTAAACCTGTCCATATGAGGAATGAATTGGACTTAATAAGTGATGGATGGAGCCCTCTATAGCTCTTTGATGCATCGGTAGGTCTCATGAGACAAACTAGTGTCTTGACACAAGGTCTTGACAAAATCTTATTTGTAGTCTTGGCACAAGGCCTTGACTACGTGGTTATGATAGTCTGGAATTATGAATTCCATCATTATGAAAGTGGTTATTGATATTTCATGTGATTATTCGATTAATAGAATATCCATGTGAATTAGTAAATGACATTATTTCATTTTATTTCTGTCATATTATGCTGAAGTTCAAGTTTAAAAGGATTTTGTTTTAGTTATACATTGCCATAAATGTTTATGCTTATTTCTGAAAGTTTCCGATATATTGTTATCCTTACTTGGCATCTAAGCTCACCCCTTTTGATGTTTTATTATTCACAGGATATGAAGATGTATTTTATGAGTGTCATGCAGGGATAATATGAGGGGATATGAGTGTGGTCTATGAAGACAAGATTTTGTTGCAGTTTTTCACATTATGATGTAATGTAAACTTTATGAATGTATCTAGTGATTCCAAGGCTACTAAACTAATTGGTCATTCAAGACTTGATCTTTTGTGATAGTGCCAATGTTATGAAATAATTCACCGACTCTGGGTAACTGGGGTCGGGTGTTACAGTTGGTATCAGAGGATGTTTAGTACAAACCTTGGAAGCTAGATTTAGATAAAGTCTAATTAGAGCACATAAACCTAAGATGGACTTTGAGGATTAGTATATAAGAACTTTCTAGAATTTAGGTATTGTAGAGATTTTGTGAGTTTTCCAAGAAATACATCCCTGTCTCGATACGAGAAGGTAGAGGTGGCTCTTGCACAGATGTACCTAGGGGAAAAACTCGAAAACACCGCTTTGATCTAGACTCGAATGGGAAATGGTGCACGAAAATGGGCCTTGCTGCACTCTTGGTTACAACACTCCCAGGGGATATGCTTATGGTAATTATCATTTTCTTTACAAACCCTTATGAAGGGTTTATGAGTATAAACTTCCTCAAAGAAATTTTTTTATGATTATGGATTATATCCATAAACTGTTCAACAGATGTTATGTGTAGTAGAATTATGGATTTATGTATTGTGATTCATAAACTAATATAGTGTATGACATTGTTTAGAAATGGTCCCTAGAATAAGAAATGGAAAGCGTATCAATTCACGTACTCCATGTAGGGATTTTTCTCTAGCTCAAGATAATTATAGTAGAGCTGGTGATGCAACTGATGTTGATTAGCTAATCACCATACTTGGACAACTCATTCAGGTTATGAACAATAAACTTACCTGTATAGAGCACCCAGATCCAGAGCATGGAGGATCATTGTTAGATCTCTTCATGAGGCAACAACCACCAACATTCAATGGGAGTAAAAATCCATTAGTAGCTGAGCAATGGATAAATTCCTTAGAGAAAATATTTCATGCCTTGGGGAGTAGTGAAAGGGAAAAAGTTATCATGGCAGTTTACCACCTCACTGGAGATGCTGACCAATGGTGGTCATTGATTCAAAACACAAAGAAAAATGATTAAGTATCAAATATGGAATGGAGGGAGTTAAAAGAGATTTTCTTAGAAAAATACTTTCCTCGTGACCATCATGCAGATATGGAAAGGTAATTTCTATGTCTGAGGAAAAAGGAGGACGATAATGTCACAAAGTATGAGGCTAACTTTACAAGGTTAGCGTGGCATGCTGCAAATTATATATGTAACCCAAGAAGTAAGATTGATCGTTTCTTTGATGGGTTAAAACCTTTTCTCCATCGAGCATTAGTCTCACAATCTTTCTTGTCGTACGAAGATATTGTCTCATGTGCTATCAAGATAGAAAAATAATTTTATAAGTCTTATGACATTAAAGCAAAGAAAGATAATAAGAGATCTGTTGATCACTCTGAAAATGAAAATAAGGGGAAGAAGGGAAATTTTGAATATCCATCCTATAGTAAATGTGGGAAGGAACACCCCGTTACTTGCTTAAAAGGAATGAGAGTTTGTTATAAGTGTGGTGAAAAAGGCCACCAAGCTCGTGATTGAAAGGGGAAGAAATAAGCTACCGATGTTCAATGCTACAATTACAGGGAGATGAGACATTATGCAAATGAATGTCTTGAACGTCATAATAACTTACCTTAGAAAAGGCCAAGGGATCAAGGCCAAGATTATGCTATCCCTACTATTGAGGTTGATACTCCAAAAGAAGTGGTGGTAGGTAATTTAATGGTTTCCTCAAGTTTAGAAAATGCATTATTTGATTCTGGATCATTGCATTGTTTCATATCTTCCTAGTTTGCTAAGAAAATTAGATATTTCAAATTTGATTTAACAAGGGAGTTGTCAGTTAAAACTCCAAAGGGAAGTATCATCGCAAC
This sequence comes from Viscum album, assembly GCA_963277665.1. NCBI lineage: Eukaryota > Viridiplantae > Streptophyta > Magnoliopsida > Santalales > Viscaceae > Viscum > Viscum album. The sequence goes on along the minus strand of OY728137.1, from coordinate 881,226,719 downwards.
AAAGTTTTGTGAATCTGTTCCTATTAGATCATATAAATGTTCTTTATCTGTTGATCTCATCGTCATACCTATGATTGAGTTTGATATAATCCTCACTGTGGATTGGCTTTCGGACCATGATGAAAAGATTTATTGTAAGAAGAAGGAGGTTACGATTTTTGATGATTATGATAAGGAACACCTTATCTTTAGATCAGAATCGTCACCACCTAATTCTTATCTAGATCCACCCCCAATAGCTCAGCTAAATTTAATTATTGTGGAGGAAGAGAATGAAATGACTATGGGTGGGGAAAAGAATGTTCAAATAGATGATGTACCTATTGTGATAGAATATGTTGATGTGTTTCAATGAGATTTACCTGGACATCCTCCCGAACTAATAATTGAGTTTTCCATTGATTTAATTCCTAGATCAAGGCTCATATCAAAGACCCCTTATAGAATGGCCACTGTGGAATTAGTGGAACTAAAGAAACAACTTGAGGAATTGAGTAATAAGGGATTTATTCGCCCTAGTGTTTCTCCATGGGGATCCCCTGTCCTTTTTGTTAAGAAAAAATTATGGATCTATGAGGTTATGTATCTACTACAGGGAAATTAATGCTATAACAATAAAGAAAAAGTATCCCCTACCTCGCATTGATGATTTATTTGACCAACTGCAAGGAGCTCAATAATTTTCAAAGATTGACCTTTAATCTGGATATCATCAGTTGTGTGTGATGAAGGAATACATTCTGAAGACAGAATTTCGAACCAGGTACGGGCATTACGAGTTTACAATAATTCCTTTTGGATTTACTAATGCACCCTCTGTATTCATGGATCTAATGAACAGAGTTTTCAAGAAATATCTCGATGTTTTTTTAGTGGTATTTATTGATGATATCTTAGTATACTCTATAAGCTACGAATATCATGAAAATCACTTGCGCATTATCCCAAATACTCTTAGAAGTCATGAATTATATGGGAAGTTTAGAAAGTGTGAATTCTTGCTTCAGAAGATTTCTTTTATTGGTCATATTGTCTCTTAGGATGGAATCTCTGTTGATCCTTCTAAGACCAAGGAAATCCAAGAATGGCCAGCACCGACGCGTATAACTTAGGTACACAGTTTTATTGGTTTAGCAGGTTATTATCGGTGTTTCGTCTAGAATTTTTCTCGATTGGATAACCCATTAACGAAGCTCACACGTAAAGGGGTTAAATTTATTTGGACAAAAGAGTGTAAGAATGTTTTGAAGAACTGAAGAGAATATTAGTCAATGCTCCTATATTGAATCTACAATCGGGGAATTATTGGTTTGTTATTTATAGTAATGCTTCAAAGAAAGTACTTGGTTGTGTACTTATATAGAATGATAGGGTTATTGCCTATGCATCATGACAGCTGAAAATTTATGAGCAAAACTATCCTACTCATGATCTTGATTTAGCTATTGTAATTTTTTCTTTGAATATATGGAGACATTATCTCTATGGTGAAAAATGTGAGATATATACTGATCACAAGAGTTTGAAATATATTTTCTCATGGAAAGAACTGAATATGAGGAAAAGGCGATGGCTTGAACTAATCAAGGATTATGATTTCACGATACACTACCACCCAGATAAGGAAAATAAGAAGGAATATGCCTTGAGCTGAAAGGATCATGGAGTTTTGAACAAGATGAGAGTTGAAAGGGATCCAATTATAATGGATCTAGTAAAGTTGGATATGGGAAAAACCATGGAAGGTGAAACATTGATATTTTTTCAAATGGTTTCCAAACCATCTTTACTAGAAAAGATTAAGAGTTTTCAGACCGATGATGAAGAGTTTCAAAAGAAGATTAAAATTGTGAATGATGGGAGATTGAGTGACTTTGTGTATGAAGATGGAATTATGAAATTTGGGAAGAGAATTTGTGTTCCCAATATAAATAATGTAAAAAGATAATTGTTGGATGACGCTCATAGTTCCAATTTCTCTATACACCCTGAGAGCACCAAAATGTATAGCAGTTTGAAGGAACATTTTGGTGGGACAACATGAAGAGGGAGATTGCTGATTTTGTGTCAAGATGTATGGTTTGTCAACAAGTGAAAGCTATAAGGAAACAACCTAGAGGAGTCATGCAACCTCTTCCGATACCTGAGTGGAAATGGGATAATATCACGATGGATATTTTCATGGGACTACCAAAGACTCTTAGAAGGAATGATGAAATATGGGTCATTGTTGATTTTCTTACCAAGTCAACACATTTTCCCGCTATAAGAGAATATCTACCACTTGAACGTCTAGCAAGGATATATATTAATAAAGTTGTGGGACTTCATGGAGTACCCCAATGGATTGTTTCAGATCGTGATCTATGTTTTACTTCAAGATTCTAGAAAAGTCTTCAGAAGGCCTTGGATACTGAACTTCATTTGAGCACTGCTTACCACACCCAAACTGATGGAAAATCAGAACAGACTATTAAAACCTTAGAAGAAATGTTGAGATCTTTCTCACATGACTTTCAAGGTATGTGGGATCAATATTTACCTCTGGTGGAATTTTCCGATAACAATATCTTCCATTCAAGTATTTAGATGGCACCATATGAAGCGTTATATGGAAAGAGATGTCCCACACCAACCTGTTGGGATGAAGTTGGTGAATGAAAACTCATAGGCCTAGAACTGGTGGAGGAAATGATGGAAAAGGTGAAGGTAATACAAAACCACATCAAAGCAGCTCAAATTAGGCAGAAGATCTATGATAATAACCGAAGGAAGGATTTGGAATTTCAGGTAAGAGATCATGTTTTCATGAAGGTATATCCATGGAAGGGTGTTATAAGTTTTTGTAATAAAGGAAAATTGAGTCCCAGGTACATCGAACCTTTCGAGATTCTGGAACGAATTGGGGTTGTATCTTACGGTTTGGCAGTGCCTCCAAGTCTCTCCATAGTTCACGATGTGTTTCATGTATCACTATTGAGAAAATACATGCCTGACCCAACGCATGTACTCACCTATAAGGATAAATAACTGGAACCTGATCTATCTTATTGCGATGATCCCGTCAGGATTCTTGATACCAGAGTACAAGTGCTGAGAAACCGGACGACTCCTCTGGTAAAAGTTCTATGGAGAAACCATAAGATGGAAGAGGCAACGTAGGACCTTGAGGAACATATGGTGAAGAACCACCCGATTGTTTTCATGCGGTAGTATTCTAGAAACTTCTAGGATGAAATTATTTGAAGTAGGGGAGAATGTAACACCTTAAGCTTCCATGGTACGCTTCTCTTTGAATAATACAGCAGCATGTGTTGTACGCAACTTCGAGTTCTAACACACCACAACCAATCAAACTAGCCATTATAAATAGTAATACCCAAATTTCGAAATTTTATTCATTTTACCTTTCAAAATGGACTTCATTTTTGGATTCAAAATATCAAAATTAGCCTAGGGTAAAATTTTGCTATTTTTCTAAAAACATTCAATTTTTGATGAATAGTTAAAAACACTGAGTTGTAGTTTAAAACCGATTTTTTATTTAAATAATTATTTATTTTATTTAAATTTATTTTAGGTCAAAATAGATACATAATACCTATATAAGTTCAATGTAATTCATTGGAGTCAGTTTATAATAATTTTAGATATATAAAAAATTTATTGAACTTTTCACCGTCTTTCACCCATCTCCTAGGAGAATTTGCCACTTCTGTGAGTGGAATTTTGAAAATCCATGAGACATAGTTAATATCAAGGAGTAAAATTTGTTATAATAAGATAAAAATAATTTTTGATGAATAATATTTTTTTTCTTTTATTTACCATAGTTAAAATAAATAGGGTAATTAAGGGTAAAAATGATATTATTATTACCCTAACACAAGTCCTAATTCTATTGGCTATGTATAATTCAACCAAAAACAACTATACGAATAATATATGAGCCTCTTTGGTCCACATTGATTAGATTAGACCATTTATTATTATTCAAAGAAGAGTTAAAATAGTTAAAATCATAGTTTAATAAATAAAACATTTTTAATATAGGGTTACACATAATATAAACTTGATTATAAATATTCATTAGAAAGATAAAAATAATTTCTACATAATGGTATTTTATTTATAATTTTTAGATATTAATTAATTTAATTTATTTATGACATGATGGTGACACAGTAATTACCTAATTAATGAAATATTAAAATAAATGATATTTTAAATATCCAAATAAATGCAATTTGAGACTTTTTATGAATTCAATTGATTTTATAGGTTAATATTACATGTTAGGATTTCTTAAATGAATTTTTTTTCGAATTAATAAATTTTTTATGACTTTAACAAAAATCAATTATTAAATAGTGTCAAAATTGACATAAAAGAGTTTTTAAAACAAATATTATATTATAAATTGATATAATATCCCTAAAAATATAAGGTTAGGCCAATTGAATTATATAATGATAGGTGTATCATTAAAGAACCACTTGGGGTTCTCTTGGAAGTATATAGTATGTTTATTAACCATATAATATAAAAATACAAAGAGACATGGTAAATGTCAAACTATTTAACTAAGAGTTAAATATAAACGGTAAGGTCAATATTGTGACCAAAACCTATCTAAAATATATTTGATGAAAGGATTTCGACCCATCCCCAACTTATCCCCGAAATAATCCACTTTTGAGCCATTAGGAACCAAATATTAATTTATTATAAAATAATATTTCTAGCTTTTCCAAAGGTACCCCTCACCCCTCTTATAAAAGGGCACTCCCTCTTCTCTCGAATTCACACCTTAAATGCCTTTTGTATTGGCCGAACCCCACCCAAATATCCTCTAAACTTTCCTCACTTAAACCTAGAGGCCTTATTTTCATTAGAAAAAAAACCTAAGGTGTCATTTTGATCAAATCAAAAGGAAGAACCCGAAGAAGATGTAATGTTTTCACCACCCTCTTTCAAGTTCCTTTCTTCTTCCACTTCTTCTTAATTTGTTATTTCCATTATAAAATAATAAATCCAGTATATTATATATACAGTGATGTTATTATAAATATGGTACAACCATATTCAGTATTCTATCCATCTCTTGGATGACATGTCACCATACATGCATACGTACAGCTTACCGTCTCCACTTCGTGGTGTAATTGTTATTCAATACCTTATTATTTGGATGGGTATAATAATGATGTATAATTCATGTAAATAGTAAATATAACATGATAATTATTCTGTATATATGATACACCATCCAATTATATATTATTTCAATATCAAAATATTGATATTGTTGCTTCTGCGTACGTACGTACTACCGTCTCCATGAACGCGGTGAGATTCATTCCCTATCATATCCATTCAAGACAAATTTCATTTTATGATTAAAAATAAATTTTAAGGACTTGATATCATTCTATATATGAATAATATACAACCTATGGATAAAAAAACGGCTTATGTTACAAAACATATAAAAGAAAATGAGTAAGTGAACACCCGAAACGACGATAATAGTAAAATATTATTAACAAAGAAATATTAAAAGATCATATATGATATAATATTTATGTATATGATTAATGTATAATTTAATAACAATGATTTTAATATTCTACAATAGGTTATCCAACCCTCGACCAAGGAATATTACAAAGTAAGGGTTTATTTCACAATCTCTTTATTATCTGAGGTTGTTTATGCGTAATTATCTACTCGGACCTCTTTATCATCCACATCTATGTTTATTAAAAATGTATTTCAAATCATTATTAAAATTTTATAGAATATGGGTTAAATTAAATTATACCATTTTTTTACTTTTTCTAAGAAGTTTATAATGGAATCTTTTTGTCGTTTTCCAAACAAGATCCTTTTTTACCTTTTCGACAGAATTAAGGTAAGAATGTATTTTTAACTTATATGGCGTGTGTGGCTATTTTCCACCGTTAAATTGCCAAAGCATCCCTTAAAATATTATAAGAATATTTTCAAATTAAATGTTTTATTTTATAATTTTGTGACTATTAAATGATTTAAAAAAGAGATATTTCTCTGAAATAGTTTTTATTACATCTATGTCAACATCCTTTGCTGGATTTTAAGCTTATTTGAAGCTGAATTATTATGATACAAAACTTCCATATTGAAGGTTTTGTGATATTTTTTACTATGGATGTGTTATTTTTATACCATTCATGGTTTATGGAGAAATTATTTACATTTTGTATGCTAGTTTTAATACGAAGGTTTATGTTATGTTTAAACCTGTTTATATGAGGAATGAATTGAACTTAATAAGTGACGGGTGGAGCCTGCTATAGCTCCAAGATGAATCAGTAGGTCTCATGAGACATACTAGTGTCTTGGAACAAGGCCTTAACCAAATCTTATTTATAGTCTTGGCACAAGGCCTTGACTATGTAGTTATGATAGTATGGAATTATGCATTCCATCATTATGAAATTGGTTATTGATATTTCATGTGATTATTAGACTAGTAGAATATCCATGTGAATAAGATAATGTCATTATTTCATTTTATTTCTACCATATTTTTCTTAAGTTCAAGTTTAAAAGGTTTTTTTAGTTATACAATGCCTTAAATGTTTATGGTTATTTCTGAAAGTTTCTGCTATATTGTTATCCTTATTGGGAATCTGAGCTCACCCCTTTCTATGTTTTATTTTTCCAAGGATTTGAAGAAGTATTTTATGAATGACCTGAAGGGATAGTATGAGGGGATATGAGTGTGGTATATGGAGACAAGATGTGTTTGTAGTTTTTCACTTTATTATGTAATGTGAACTTTATGAATGTATCTAGTGATTCCAAGGCTGCTAAACTAATCGGTCTTTCGAGACATGATCTTTTGTGATCATGCCAATGTTATGAAATAATGCACCGACTCTGGGTAACTAGGGTCGGGGCGTTACAATTTTATTTTATACATATATGAAATAAAAAAATGTGAATTAGAAATAGTGATTTTTTTACTATAAAGGCTTCTTATGAGAACACCATAGGTCAGTCACTATGATAAACATAGTTATAAATATTTTGTAGAGAACAGACGACAAAGATTCATCAAATTGGCAGCATCACCATGGATCCAATTGGTCTTCCCTCATTATTGTTTTTCATATTTGGTAAATAATTTCATTTTTCATAAAAAAACACAAAAAATCAGAAATTTCAAAAACCAAAAACCTCTTTATAACCATGATGTTTTCAAATTGGGATAATTATCCATAGAATAACTACTCTCTAGTGTAGCAAGAATATAAAATTAAAAAATATTATATGAAATAACATAAAGAAGACCTAAAAACTGATGATAAATACTAAATTGTTTGAGGAATATATTCATTGACTCTCTGAGCAACTGAAACCTGAATAAAAATGTTAAGTGGACCATATTTCACAGATTATGTAATATGTCAAAGAACATGAGGCCGTTGAGGGTATTATAAAGGTACTAATAACATCATACCACACTCAACCATTACATGGGGAGGTTCCTTATGTACACATTCTAGCTGATGCACTTTTGAGAGATCCACATTTTTAAGAAGAATCTTTGGGAAAATGTGTTAAAGATAACCATAAATATGATATTCCCATCATTGATATTGAAAAATAAAGTCCTTTTGACATCTCTATTACTTTAGAAGATGAATAATAAGATGGATCTACTAATATGGAGTTTCCAATGTTCTTCCTAGAAGATATCAATTTCCAAGATGATGTACATGAAAGGGAAGGTTTCTTTATAGACACATTATGTTTTAATATTATTCAAGATGAATTGTTTTTTGGATTCTAATTTTCTAAAAAATTATATAGGAAAAATGGAGAAGGATTTGGATGTTAAGGAATATACCACCAATGTAATGGTTATTTAAGAAGAACAAGAATATATAGACAAGGTGGGGGTCCTGTGATTGCCTAATTTCAAAAAACATTAATACCATATGGAGGAGGACACCACAGACGTTCAATAGGAGCACCCCAATTTTCTATTACACCCAACTCTTGCACTAAAATTATACCTTTCTTATTTATTGGGGTTAGAAACATTATTATCTTATTTGGGGTACTCTATTCATGATGTCTACTCAAGGACACTGGGAAAATTCACCAGTGGTTTTTCATCTCAAAGAATCCACACCCACCATGTAATTGGGGATAATCTGTTACAAATGCCTGGCCAGGGGAGGTAAAAACCTATCATCTACTCAGGGGTAAAACAAATAATTATCAATTTTTTGTACCCTTTATCATTAATTTATTTTTGAAATTTATTTTCATTTATTTATTTTTGTATTAAATTGGTAGAGTCTAGGATATTAACACATGGGTAAAACTAAAAAAATAAATTTGCTTGTGTCTTTCCTTTTCGTTATTTTACTTGCTGGAAAATTTAAATTCTATGACAAAATAATTATTGATCTAATTTGAGCTGAATATAGGGTACTAAATTTAATAAGTGTGGTGGAGGGATTTCAATATGTTTTAGGAATTTTGAGTTTGCTTTTTTATTCTTTCATTACTTTTATCTAAATTTATCATGTTTTACTTCTTTTCATTTTTGTTGCATTTTTAGGATTCATGAGTTGAATTGAATTCAATAGAAAATTAAAACAATAATGGTATTTTTGACACAATTCTTTATGTTTATATTTGATGGTTTAAATGATTACTGAATAGATTTTTTCATGATTCTAATCATTCAATTTGTGAAAGTTTGATTGATTGTGAAACTCATGTTCACAAGTACTGTCTGAATTAAAAATCTAACCTAACCTCAGATATTATAAGATTTTTTGACATATTCATTACATTTATATTTTTTTGAGAGTTTTTGGAAATGTTGTGTGATTTATAACATGTTTTTTTCTCTTTTTCAATTTTTCTAAAGTTCATGGAATGTATTAAGTAAGATTGAGGCATTGCTTGGAAATAACTTTTTTTATTAAACTCTAATTTTGCCCAATTATTATTTTAACAATAATTATGCACCAATTATCCATGATATAACATGTTATGTAGCCACATTATAAGATATTTTTACCTTTAAAACTCTCTCTAGACGTTAAATACATGATTTTTTTGGACTCAAGTGTGGCGGCGGGAGAAGATGAGTTGTGTTTTTCAATCCTGGAGAATCTATTTGATTTGAATTAAAAGTGTTTCTATATTTTTTACTCCTTGGGTGGAAGAAATTTCATGATGGAAATTTGTATGGGTAGACCAAAATATCATTACATATATGGGTTGGGTGTTCAAATTTTTTTTTAAAATCACAATCTACCTCTCTTTTCCTCATAAACATGATTCCGAATAGAAATCTAGATATACATTCAAGCTAAAACAATGCTATAATTGGGGAAAATATGGATGAAATTCATTTATAATGAAATTAAATGTGTGAAAATCCAAAATAAATAGTTGTTTAGAGGTGATTATTTTTTAGTTGATTGAGGAGCACACCATTCTTGAGAAAAACTGTTTGCATGCATTTACTTCACTTTAGAGCTTAACCCTCATCATTCTACCACAGATGTTTTTACAATTAATACTTTCAAAAATTCCACCTGAGAACAACCCCTGAAAAAGAACTCATGATTTATACATTTCTAACTCTAAATAGTGAATATAATATGAGGATTGAAATCATTTGGAGATCACACATGTTCTTGAGAATAAGAAAAACTCCTTATTGAAAATCCTTAATTGAAGAGAGGAATATTTTTCCAAGGTGGTAGGTACGAAATTAATATTATGATTAACATGAAATTGACTGGATTATTATGATTTTTTTATATGTTATGAATTTTTTACCCATGTAGGATGCATGATATTTTTTTGATATGATAATCGAGTTGTGTTGTCATTTGTACTTTAGGAAGTTTTTTTAAACCTTGGTATAAGATAATTACCCAACATTTTAATGTTTATGTGTGGGGGAATTAATTGAGAAATTATTTTAATTATTTAATTCTGAATTTCAATGTTTTTAATCCCACAAATTTTTTATTTGAAGGCTAATTTTCACATTTTATGTTTTTGAATCTTTTTTGAGCTTAATTGAAAAAACGACATATTTTGGAATTTTAACAATTTAATTTTATTTCAATGTTCCGGCCATAATATTTTATTTATAGATCCAAATTTTGAAAATTCTTCTTTTATAGGTTTCTATGTTATATGGGATTCATTTTATCCATAAGGGTCAAAAGCTCAATCAATAAATTTTAAGGATCAAATATAGCTCAAATGTCCATGAAAACTATGTACAGATAACGACATGTATGAAGATGATATTATATCTAGAATTGGGCAATCCTAAAAGATATGAAATTCATTATGTAGATTTAAAAGGAATTAATTAACAACATTTTTTGAGGATGATATGACAGGATATTCTGGATGAAGGTTTATAATGGCACAAGATATTGAAGTTTTGGAATACGAAGAGTCTGTGTGGTAGAGTTAAATATCCATAGTAAATAAGATGAATCTCTCTACAAAGATGGCCAATGAATCTCAAATTTTGTGGGTCGAAAAAGGATAGATTGGTGAATAACATTGAAGAAGACCAATTTTAAAATTCATTTATTTAGTGGTCCATCAATGTGCATACATTCAATGGACAAATTTGGAGTCATATATTTCACATTCTCTCCGTATAAAAGAGTGTTCCATTTTCATTCCATAGGGTTGGTGATTGAGGGGTAGCCTTTTTTGGGCATTTTTATGTTTTTTAGTTTTTTTGAATTTATTTTAAATTTTTAATTTCATATCATGTCTAAATTTAGGAGTTCTCCTTTCTCTCTTATTCTTTCCCTCTTTTTTTTCTTCCCCCATGTTCTTCATAGCTCTGAACACTTTTTCACATGATCATGAGTAGCTATCCAAATGAAGTTACTAGGGGATTAATTCAGTGAGGAACCTAAGTCTTTTAACATTAATTATTAATCCCCCTTATCTTCTTAGAGTTATTCTAAATGGGATATCAGTGGTAAAGTATCTTTTGTGTCTCTGCTTGCCACCTGAGGTTTAGCTTTTACTTAGGTAATAGTTTCCCTCGATCGAGGAGGTGGATGTGCAATATCTCAGTAATCATTGAGAGCACCATAAATTCAGAACCATATGTAGAAGAGGATGTTCATTCATATGATTTTTCATGTTAATTATGTAAATTTTAAACTAATTATAATAGGATGAGGGTTCACTTAGGGTGATTCTCTTGGGAATGTCTCATTTTATCCTAACATCATTTTGTTTTTATTCATTATATTTTCATTTCATTGGAATGTTTAATTTTAGAATTGAATTTTCAATTCTATATATCCATTTCAAATCATTTTATTTCACAAATATATAATATAAAAAACGTGAATTATAAATAATGATTTCTTGACCACCAAAGCTCCTCATGAGAATGACCTAAGTCAACCACTGTGTTGTACAATGTTATAAATATTTTTGAGAGAATGTAGGAAAAAGATTCATCAAATTGTCATATTTTGAAAGGATAAAAGTGGTCCTCATTCAATATTTTTATTAAAATTTCATAAACAATTTCCTTTATCATAAAAAAAAGAAAAATCATAAATTTCAAAAAAAAACTTCATGTCCATGATTTTTTCAAAATTTGATTTTTATGCATGGAATAACTACCCTCATGTTTAGTAAGAAGATAAAATTCAAAAATCCCAGAAGAAAGAATTTAAATAATACATAGAAAAACTGAAGATAAATGTTGAATGTTTTAAGGAATATATTCATTCACTACTGGAGAAACCTAAACCTAAACCTGAGAAAAAACCTAAAACAAATCGTTTGGGGGAATTGGTTTCACCGATCATTTTTTATGTCAAAGAAACTAAGGCAGTTGAGATGGAACTTCTAAAGAAACTGATCACATCATCCAAAATTCAAACATTACACAAGGATATCCCTAATGTACACATCTCAGCAGATTCACTTATGGGAGATCAACATTTTATTTATGAATCTTGGAAATTAATTTCAAGATAACCTAAAACATGATCTTCCTATCATTGATATTGAAAAATCGAAACATTTTTAACTCTATCATTATTTGGATGATGATGAAGAATATTTACATGATAATATAGAGTTACCAATGGTCTTTGTATAAGAAATAAATTTGAATGATGAAAAACATTAAATGGAATATTTATTCATCGATTCATCACATTTTAATCTTATTCAATATGAATTATTTTCTAGATTCCACAAGTCTGAAATTCATGATACAGAACAAACAGATCAATACATGGATGATAAGTAAGATATCACCAAAGTTGTGATTATTTAATAATAAGAGTAGGAAAAACTGTTTGTGGTGCAACTACCTCCTTTAGAAGAACTTTAATACTATATCTAGGAAGACGCCATAGATGTTCATAGGGAGAACCACTATTTTCTATTCCACAACACTCTTGAACTAACGTTCTATCATTATTATATGTTGGGGTTGGAAACATTATTATATTATTCGGGGTTATCTATTATTGGTTTCTACTCATTTGAACTATTAAAAGTTAGATGTGGTGGTTATTCTCAAAGAAACCACACCTACCTTCTGATTGGGGATAATGTGATGCGATTGCCATACTAGGGGTAATAAAAACATAGCACCTTCTCATGGGTCAAACCAAGAATTAACAATTTTCTATACCCTTTCTCTTTCATTTTATTTATTTTTCTTATGACTTTTAATTTCTTTATTTTATTATTAAAGTGGTAGTAGCTAAGAGCTTAACTCAAGGCTGCCACTAAAAAAAATAAATCAGGTTGTCTTTATTTTTTCTTTATTTTAATTACTACTCTATTTAAATTCTAAGTGAAAATATTTCTTTATATAAATTGAGATAAAAAGAATTTAGTAAATTGAATAAGTTTGGGGAGGTATTTAAACATATTTTTTGAATTTGTAGTGTTCTTTTATTTTTCTTTCATGTATTTTTTCTGAATTTTTCATGTTTTCCTTTTTTTATTTTTGGAAACTTTTTAGGATTCATGAGCTAAATTGAATGATTAGGAAAATTAAAACCATATTTTATGTTTTTGATCATTTATTGATTTTAATACTTGAGGATTTATATTATTTCCCAATGGGTATTTTTTCATGATTTTTGATCTTTTCATTTGAGAATGTTTGATTGATAGTGAAACTCATGCGCACAAGAACTGTCTGAATTGAAAATCTTGCCTATCCCTAAAGGTTTCTAAACATTTTTGATATATTAATTAAATTTGCATTTTAATGAGATTATATAGACATGTTTTGTGATTTATAAAATTTGGGATTTCTCTTTTTCAATGATTTCAATGTCCAATGAATGTGTTGAGTATGATTGAGGCATCATTTTGAAATCCATTTTTTCATTAAAAACTACTTTTGCCTACCGTTTAATCTAAAAATCATTTAGACCCTAGTAGTAATTAAATACCATATTATGAAGCCACATTATAATCCATTAATCCATTTACAACCCGCTCTAGATGGAAAATGTGTGATTTTTGTTGAAATCGAGTGGGGGGGGTGAGAAGATTAGATGTGTTTTATTTCCCAAAGAATCTGTTTGAGCCGAATTAAAAGTGTTTTAATGTTTATTTCAACTTGGGTGGATGAAATTTCAAGAGGTAAATATGGATGGGGGGCCCAAAATATCATAAAAAATATATGGGCTGTGTGTTCACCAACATTTTAAAATAAAAATAAGCCTCTCTTTTCTTCAAAAACATGATTCTGAAGAGAAATATAGATCTATATTATAGCTGAAACAATGCTATAATTGAGGAAAAGTGGTGTGGAATATATTAAAGATGAAATTAAAATTATGAAATTACCAAATAAATAAGTTTTTTGTGGTGATTTAGTTTTTTCATATCTTAAGGAGCACACCATTAATGATCAAAACAATTTTTATGCATTTACTTCACTTTAGAGCTTAACCCTCCTCATTCTACCTCAGATGTTTTAACGTTTAAAATCGACCAACCCTCATCCTCAGAACAACCCATGAAAAATAAATAATTTTGAAACATTTTTTAATCTATTATATGGATATAATAGGAGTACAAAAAGTATTTGGAGACAAAAAATGTTCTTGAGAATGAGAAAAACTCTACATTGAAAATCCTTGAGTGAAGAGAGAAATATTTTTCCAGGGAGGTTGGTATGAAATGTATGTGGGGATTAACATAAAACATAATGTGTTATTATGATTTTCGTGGACTTATTAAATTTATATCCATGTAGGATGCAATGTATTTTTTTGATATGATAATTGATATGTGTTGTCATTTATGTTTTGAGAAGTTTGTTTGGACATTGGTATAAGATGAGTTCCCAAGAGTGAAATGTTTATGTGTGGGGGAAATTATATAAAACATATTTAAATTATTTTTTTATAAATTTAAATGTTTTTATTCCCAATAATGTGTTATTTTAAGGTAATTATTCACAATTTATGTTTTTAATGCATTTTTTAGCTTAATTGAAAAAATGGAATATTTCATAATTTTAGCAGTTTTATATTATTTCAATGTTTTATAAAAACGTTTTATATACTTATCCAAATATCCAAACTCATATTAAATATGTTTCTATGGTCATTAGTATTAATTTTATCCTTTAGGATCCAAAGCTCAACCAATAATTTGAAGGCTCCAAACGATCTCAAAATTTCTTGCCACAAAAACTATGTACAAATATGGAAATTTATCAAGATGCGATTATATTATGAATTGGTATGGCCCATAAACTATGAAAATCATCATAGAGAAATAAAAGGAATTAAATAACATCATTTACTAAGAAATAACACAAGAATATTCTGGATTAATGGTTATAATTTCATTGGAAGTTGATGTTTTGGAATATAAAGAGTCTGTGTGGTAATATTAGATATTTGGAGTAAATATGATGGATCACTCTCCACACAAAGAAATTGAACCAAATATTTTGTGGGTAGGAATAGGATAGATATGTGAAAACATTTAAAGATGAAATTTTTTCAAAATTTGGTCATTTAATTGACTATCCACTTGTATACATTCGTTGGACAGATTTGGAGCCAAATATTTCACCCTCTCTCCCATTAAAATAGTGGGTCTTCTTTATTCCAAAGGGTTGGAAACTGAGGGGTTGCCTTTTTTGAACATTTTATATAGTTTAGTATTTTATTTCAATTTCTTTTCATTCTCTAATTTTATATCATGTTTTAATTTTGTTTTCATCCTTTCTCTCCTATTCTTTCTCTCTTTTTTTTACTTCCCCCATTTTCTTCATCATTGTGAAATCTGATGCTCGTGATCATGAATATCAAACCCAAGGAAGTTCCTAGTGGAGTTATCCAATGATGAGCCTATGTATTTTAAATTTTTTTCTTAATGTTTATTATCTTCTTGGAGTTATTCTTAGGGGGTTCTTACTGGGAAAGTCACCTTTGTGTCTCCACTTTCTACCCAATGTTTAGCTTTCACTTTTACAATATTTTACCTTGATTGAGGTGGTGGATGTGCGGTCTCTCGGTGACCTTTGAGAGCACTAAATATTCACAAACATATGAATAGGATGATTTCAATACATATGATGGATCATTTTAATTATGTGAATTCCAAAATAATTATGAGATGATGAAGGTTCACTTGGGGTGATTCTCCCGGGAATGTCTCCTTTCTCCATGAATTCATTTTGTTTTCATTCATTATATTTGCATTGAATTTTCATAATTAATTTTAGATTCTCATTTTAAATTATCAATATTCATTTTTGACCATTTTTTAATATATATAAAATAATAAAAAAGGTGAATTATAAGTAGCGATTTCTTGACAGAAAAAGCTTCTCATGAGAAAAACCTAGGCTAACCACTATGATGTACTTAGATATAAATATTTTTCAGAGAATGCACAACAATTATTCATCAAATGGGCATAGTTTTGGGTGATCCTAGTGGTCTTAACACACTATTATTATTTAAGTTTTGTAAATAATTCCCATTTTATTAAAGAAATAAAAAATAAATAAATTTACCAAATAAAAAAATTATTTCTGACCATAATGTATTTCAAATTATGATTATTATGGATGGAATAACTACTCTTAAGGGAAAAAATAAGATAAAATTAAAAAATCTCATATGTAATAACTTAATTATGAAATAAAAAACACTAAAGAGATATTCTGAATTGTTTGAGGAATATATTCTCTCACTACTAGAGAAACGCTAAGTTGAAACTAAGCTGGAACCGAAACGAAAACATTTAGTGGATTATATTTCTATGATAATTTTATATGTCAAAGAACCCAATGAGGTTGAGAAAGAGCTTATAAAATAACTAGTCACATAATCCCGCACTCAACTATTGATCGAAAAGGTCTCTATTGTACACATTCTTGCTGAATCACTAATGGGAGATCAACATGTTTTGGAAGAATCATGGAAAATTTTATTGAATAAACCAAAAACAAGATATTCCCATCATTGATAATGAAAAATATACACATTTCAACCACTCTATTATTTTAAAATATAATAAATAATAAGAACCTGTTAATATGAATATTCCCATAGTCTTTCCAGAATAGATCAATTTACAAGCTGACATACATGAAAGGGATGATTTCATTATCAATTCTTCATGTTTTAATCTTATTCCAGATAAATTTTTTTCCAAATTCCATTTTTATGAAATTTTTGATACGACACAATTGGATCACCCATTTTCTGGTATGGATATACCAAAAAAGTGGTGTTTATTGAATAAAAAGATATAGAAAAATTGGTGGGGGTATGAATTCCTCTTTTAGAACAACTTGAGTACCATGTGGAGGAGGACACCATAGAGGTTCACAAGGTTCACCCCTATTTTCTGTTCCACCCCACTCTTCAACTAAAATTATATCATACTTCTTTATTTGGGTAGGGAAATTTCTTTTCTTATTTTGGGTTCTCTATTATTTGTGTCTACGCATGGACAATGGTAAAAGTCACATGTGGTGGTTCTTCTCAGCGGAACCACACCCACCTTTTGATGGGGGATAATATGCACTAACTGTGTGACTAGGGGTAGTAAAGACCTAGAATTTTCTCGAGGGTCAAACCAAGCATTATCCCTTTTCTATACACCTTATCATTCATTTTATTTATTTTTCTTATGTCTTATAATTTCCTTCTTTTAGTATTAATGTGGTAGCGGATAAGGTCTTAACTCACGACTGCTAATGAAAAAAATAAATCAGGTTGTGTATTTCCTTTTATTTATATTATTTTTGGCCCAATTTAAATTCTAAGTTCAAATATTTCTTAATCTAATTGAGCTAAAAATAAAATATTAAATGGAATATGTGTTTGGGAGGGAGGGTTAATTGTTTAATGAATTTTGAGTGTGCATTTATTTTTCATTCATTTATTCTTTTAAAATTTTTCATGTTTTCCTTTTTTTGGTGTATTTTTAGGATTCTTGAGCTGTATTGAATGAATTGGAAAATTAAAAATATCTTGGTATTTTTGTAAAATTTATTGATTTGAATATTTTGGGATTTAAATGATTTTTAAATGGAATTTTTTTGTTTATTTCTAAACTTTTCATTTGAGGATGTTTGATTGACTTTAAAACTTATATTCAAAAGTAATGCCTGAATTGAAAATATTTCCTAACATGAGAGGTTTCAAATTTTTTTGACATATTTATTATATTTATCATTTTCAAAATAGTATTGAGACATGTTTTGTGATCTAGAACTTTCTATTTTTCTCATTTTCAAAGCTGTTAAAGTTCATGGGATTTGTTAAGTATGATTAAGGAATCACTTTAAAAAACCTTTTTTTACATTGAACAATAATTTTGCCTTAATTTTCATCTGACCATCATTAGGACCCTATTATCCATGAAATACATGGTTAGGAAGCCACATTATAATCCATTAATAACTTTCCAAACTACTCTAGAATTAACATGCAAGATTATTATTGATCTCAAGTGTGGGGGAGGGAGAAGATGATCAGTGTTTTTCTTTCCTAGAGAATGAGTTTTATTGCAGTAAAAAGTGTTTCCATATATATTACTACTTGTGTAGAAGATATTCAATTATGGGAATATGTATAGGTTGCCCAAAATATCATTATATATTCGGGTTGGGTGTTCACCAATTTTTTAATATCAAAATCTTCTTATCTTTTCCTCAAAAACATGTTTGAAGAGTAATCTAGATCTTCATTTAAGATGCAACAATGCTAAAATTGGGGGAAAGAGAGATGAAATTAATTCATGAAGAAATTAATTGTTTGAACTTTCTAATGAAATTGGTGTTTTTATTTTATTCCTTTTTTATCTGATTGAGGAGAACACCATTATTGAGAGAAACTATTTTGATGCATTTACTTTACTTTAGTGCTTAACCCTCCCCATTCTGAAAAAGATATTATTACATATAAAAACTACCAACCCTCAGCCTCAATAAAGCCAATAAAAATAACATATTATTGACTAATTTTGGTCTCTATGAAGTTGATATACTATGAGGATAAAAATAGTATAGAGATCACACATGTTCTTGAGAATAAGAAACTCTCCAAAATACTTGAGTGAAGAGAGAAATATTTTTCTAGGGAGGTAGGTAGGAAAGAAATGTGAAGATTAATATTAAATTTAATGGGATCTTATGATTTTTTGGAGTTATTAAATTTTTATTCATGTAGGATGCATGTTATTTTCTTTGATATGATAATTTAGTTGTGTGGTCATTTATGCTTTGCCATGTTTTTTTGACCGTGGTATAAGATGATTACCGAGGAGTGAAATGTTTATGTTTGGAGGAATTTATAGAGAAAATATTTCCAATTTTTTTTTTCTTAATTTCAATATTTTAAATCCCACCAATGTGTTATTTCAAGGGAAATTGTCACATTTTATGTTTTTGAATCATTTTTAGCTTAATTAAAAAAATGACATATTTTTTATTTTTAACAGTATTTTTTATTTCAATGTTTCAGACATAACATTTTATGTATTGATTAAAATTTAAAAATTATCCATTTATTAGTTTCTATATTCGATGGGATTCATTTAATCCTGCAGGACACAATTCTTAATCTACCATTTGGAGGCTCGAAACTATCTCAGAAGTTTACCCTTGAAATATGTGTACAGATCTGGACATGTATACAGATGTTCAAATATCTTGAATTCTGACTACCCAAAAGATCTAAAAATCATCATGAATCTATAAAATGAATTAGTGGGAAACATTTATTAAGTAATTCAAGACAGAATAATCTGGATTAAAGGCTATAATGGCATCCAATGGCAAATATTTGGAAGGCAAAGTGTCTGTGTGGAAGAATTAAATATACAGAGTAAATAAGATTTCTACCTCCCCAAATGTGGCCAATGAATCCAAAATTATGTGGGTCAATAGAGAAAATATTTTTGAACAACATTTAAGAATAAAATTTTAATTAATTCCCCCATTTATTGGGCCATTAAGGCACATACATTCGGTGGAATGTTTTGGATCCAAATATTTCACATTATCTCCCAATAAAAGAGTGTGCCTTATTTATTCCAAAGGGTTGAAAACTAAGGGGTATCCTATGTCGGCCATTTTAGGAAGTTTTCATATTGTGTTTTAATTTCTTTTCATTCTGTTATTTTGTTTCATGGTTCAATTTAAGTGTTCTACTTTCTCTCTAATTCTTTCTCTCTTTTGTTTTCATCCCATGTCTTCTTCATCACTGGGAACTCTTATGCTCGTGATCCTAAGTAGCTAACCCGAGGAAGTTCGGTGGGTGGGGAGTAATCCAGTGATGAATCTAAATATTTAAAAAACCATTATTAATGTTTCTTATCTTCTTAGATTTATTATGATGAGGATATTTGTGGGAAAGTATTCTTTGTGTCTCCACATGCCACCTGAGGTTTATCTTTCACTTCTGCATTATTTTTTTCAATTAAGGAGGTGGATGCGTAGTCACTCTGTGATCATTGAGAGAACTATATATTAAGAAACATTTTAATTTTAGTATGTTCATTAATAATATATATCATGATCCTTAATTAAATTTTAAAATAATTTTAAGATGATAAAGGTTCACTCATGGTGATTCTCTTAGAAATGTCTTCTTTCTTCCTAACATCATTCTATTTTCATTCATTCTATTTTCATTGTATTTTCACGTTTAATTTTAGTTTTTCATTTTCAACATTAAATATTTATTTCTAATCATTTTATTTCATATATATATATATAATATAAATATGTTGAATTAGAAATAGTGATTTCTTGACCGCAAAAGCTCCTCAAGAAAAATACCTAGGTCATCCACTATGATGCACGTAGTTATAAATATTTTTAAGATAACACACAAAAATTCCTCATCAAATTAATTTGATAAAGTATTTTCCTACATGAAATCAAAAATATTTATAATTATGTACAATACAGGTGCTAACCTAGGTCGTTCTCTTGAGGAGTTGTCAGAGTCAATGAGTCACTATATCTAATTTAGCAATTTTTATATTTTCTTCTTAATGAAATAAAATAAATAGAAATGATATTTTAGAATTGAAAATTCAAAACTAAAATTAAATATGTAGATACAATGAAAATAGAATGAATGAAAACAAATTAATGTCAGAAGATAAGAAATATTCCTGAGAGAATCACCTTGGGTGAACCTTCATTATATATTAATTAGATTCAAATTTACATTATGAATACAGTCCATAATATGTATGAATATCCTCCTATGAATATGGTATTTAATATACAGTACACTCAATGATCTCCAAGATATATCCCATCCATGTCCTTGATTGATGGAAAATATTACAGAAGTGAAAGATAAACCTTGGGTGGGAGTGACCCAATAAAGGAAGAACTTGAAGGAACCTAGGTCACCCTATGGGGGGGGGGTGAATCCAGGTGTCAATTTTTTCTCCATTTATTGTATCTTTTTAACAAATTGGTATTATCTTAATTAAACATCTATGTTGGAAATGAACAGTAATTAAAACACTCACACATAAAAGAATGACACAACACTTTTACTGGGTTCCCCACTAAGGGCTACGTCCAAGGAGCATATTCCGACAGGTTACCGGGCGTACCTAATTCCACTAATCATAAAAAGTTGTGGATTAAAATGTCATGGTAAAATTTCTATATCCCAAGAACACTAACTTTACAAAAGTTTAGGGATAGATCACTACTTCCCTCAGATCACTTCTGTTGACTCCCCCTGGCTCACTGCCCTCAGTAAAGTCACACTCTGTTTATAGACACAAAGATCCCCTCAATGGATAGGCATGGAAGTATTTGTCTCCTATTCAGCATGAAAAATCTATTGTATCGAGGTCCTAAGTTTATTCTCTTTGATGTTCAATATTCTTCTCCAGTGCAACAATCAGATGTACTAAGACTTTTGATTTTTCTTGGACAGAATCACCAGTTCTCTTGTGATTGTTCAAACACTGAAAATCAGTTCACTGGGCATGATCATAATTAACTCTTATTCCATGTATTCATGTGACCATGCATGAGACAATACATATTTTCTCTTCCTCTTAACTTCTTTACACACATAAACCCTCAGTTTAGGATGATTCTCTTCAAATTATTCACATATGAATGTGCATGCATGAATGAAAGAACTTCCTCTTCTACCTTTTTATGTGAATCACTAAATGGATATGTTTTGGTTAATCACACATTAAAATAATTCCATGTACCCATTTATTTCTTTTCATACCATTTTATTTTTATGTGCTTACACCTTATGTTTGTACTTTTTCAAATAATTCATAACAATATATAAATGCATTTACCATCATCATGCCAAATCTTCTTTCTCCCTTCCTCAACACACACTTGTTCCCTTTGGTTTTCTTATATTTATATGTATGTGATTTTATTCAAACATCAAGGTGTTCATTAAGTTATGTCATGAATATTCTTGTTTTTATTTTACACCCCATAGGTATAGAGTTCTTTTATGCTCTTGTGTGCTTGTCTCCTCCATGAGCCAGGATGATTCGTAGCCCCTCCTCGCACAAGGGATGTGCAGGATTCCTTCTCACATGAAGTACAGACCTCTTTCATATACCAAGTGGTAAGTGATTCAGTTGGTTTGCAGGAAATCCTCGAGTAGGACCAAAATGGTATCTGGTACCATTTCCTCAAAAACCTAGAATGGTTCGTAGAAACTCTCTTTGCGAAACTAGGAAATTTCACGGGTCTCCTACCTCGCGTACCAAAGCGGTACATGATTCCTTGATTCGTGAACCTATGAGGTACGCGGAAACTCCTTATCTTCAAGAAACCAGAGTGGTCCATGGTTTTCTCTTCGTAAACCCAGAATGGTTCATAGGTCTTTCTTTCCCTCTAAAAACTGCAAGATCATAGAGACTCTGTTTCAAAAAATAGGATCCCTAGAATCCTTGGTTGTAGTAGTAATTTTTCAGATCAATGAGTCTCTTTTTATAATAACATATCAGATCTTTCCATGTTTATAATCTATATGATACACACTTCAAGATTATTCCTTGAATAATTGATATTTTCTATTCTTTAAAACCATTAAACCCATATGGATATATGTTACACTTCTTGGATGTATCCTTTTTTTCAAACTCACGGCCTTCTCACTGATCATTCAGGCATTCAAGATGGTATGTATCACTTTTTGAATCCCCACTCAAATCCACATGGACATATAAACTTTTTTTTCTTCATCCATTCACTTGCACTTCTTTTCATTCGCATTCATGCAAATGTAAATCCATGCATGTGATCGTAGCATCCTGACAATCACTATGGGCTTGAACTAAAATCAATTGATGACCAGAGTGCTGAGATCATTCTTTAACTTGAGTAATGGTTCGCAAGTGAATAAGAGTGTCTGGAGGTTGAAGAACCCTTGGTGGAGGTGATTGTAATACCCTACTTCAATCGAAATCCGAGAAGATCAGATAGACGACTTGGATGTACGGGATCAATCGCGTGATTGATCGAACGATAGACTACATGTCGCTGAGGGATCAACAATCGAGATTAGTTACTCATTTTTAAAAACTTACCCACATCAAAACATCATGAATTCTTCGGATTCTTTAAATAACAAAATTCTCCATCATTTGTTCAGAAATCTCCTCTCCCCCCCTCCTATGGCGCCCCGCACAAATTCTCTATGGGTGCGCTCTTAGCGCCCACTCTGCTTCCTTGAGCGTGTACCTGGAACACACTATGCATTCACATGTCACCACCATGCATGCATATGTAGGCTTGTACATGGCCCACCATCTTGTCTCATGTGGGCTGGCCATGTTGGCTTCCCTATGTGTGTGGTATACCCCTGTGGTCCTACATGAGCCTCGGGTTGAGGCTAACTACCTGGTTTGTGGGATGACCCTATTTTTAGGAAGTCTTATAAAATAACTTTGTTAAGTGCAAGTCCACCTTCAAGCCTAGTACCCTAACCCCATTCCATCTCTTTTACTTTTTTATATTACTCAGTATAGTTACTTTATTTGCATTGATTCATCATTTACATCTATTTGACACCCATTTACAACAAATACAAAAAACACACACAAAGTATTCCCAACAAAACATTTAGGAAAACATAGACACCTACAGAAAACATAAAAGGGTGAAATTTTTGATCCATATAAAATTTATTATGACTCTAGGATGCTATCATACAATGATGTATAACCTGAATACTCACAAACATCTCTTGAACCAATCTAATTTCTTATAACGAAGCTTCTCCCTCCTATGCCCAACAAAGAGGAGACATGCATGGGTGAACAAACAAATCCTCAAAATCTTCCATTCTGATTGATGAATTATAATAATTTTTATAATAAAACTCAATATTTCCTTGATGGATATGCCAAGATCCAAAAAAATCCAAGACACATGCACAAATCATACCCTCTTGGATTTGAATGACATTATATGTTTAACCATTCATCTGTATATGACAAGTGTTACTCAACCTGACTGAAGTACCCATCGCCTCTTGTAGAATCTTCTATAACCATGATGTAAACCAAGTATACCTATCTCAAAAAACATCATAAGTTACCCCATGTAACTAAATAATCTCATAGACACATAGATTACCAAGACATTAAACTTTAGTTGTGTTCTTGATTTGAATGAAATGAAATGGCATTGTAAACCGATTAATCGCTACCTATATAGAAATATGTTATAAGGGATTCTATGGTAACCCAAAAATAAATCCAATGGATACCACAAACCATTTTCAAAGAGCATGGATAAAAAAAGGTATAAAATATTGTACATTTATTAATTACCAGGTGTAACTATCGGAATTATAATCAGAAATTCCATATTTCATACCCATCTGCTAGAATCTCTGTATTATTTCATATTATATCTTCATAGTTCCTAGATAAATGTCCTATTAATAAACATGAAAATAAAAAAAATCACCTCACATATTCTAGGATTACATAATGATCCCAAAAAATGAGAATACCACTTGAAGAGAGAGACCAACCCAAAACAGTCTTCAAGACATATAGGGATTATAAAATTTATATGAAATCGTCATAATAATACATAACCAAGAGAATATAATCATGGAGATATGATGAAAACTGAACACTGTATAGAACCATACCAGAAACATCCACTTGGTTATCTATTTGAAACTAAGAAAAATGACCGTTAAGGTTCCACTATTCATTTCATTCCAAAAAAGCATGTTAAAACACATTCTAGATAAGAGAATCTATAATTAAATTAACATTCCATAGGGTATAAGTGATTTCAAATTCAAAAATTTCATGGTATTATACCTAGTACCTATATCTTATATTCTTTTTTTCTGATAAAATATATTTCTCAAACTCTTATTATTAAAAATAACTGTGAACATCTCTATAAAAATATATTTTCCCCAACATATAAGTTTATGAATTCCGACATCAAGATCTAAATCATGAGTGGGGTAATTAGTCTCATGAATTTGAAGATGATGTGATGCATAATCCATAACATAGTCATCCTGTATAATAAAATAACCCAAAACAATTCCATAAGAAACCAAAAAAAATCACATTCCCCTTATTGGGATCATTTATGATCATAATGGGATCCAATGTCAAAATTATGTTAATTTCAACAAAGGAAGATAGAAATTTTTTTCCCATGTGAATTTCAACCCTTTACAATAATATTAGTTAAAGGTGAAACCAACATTAAGAAATACTTGAGGAACTTTCAATAGCATCTATAAAGAATAAGGAAGCTCTAAATCTCAATGACATTAATTAGATATTCCCAAGAAAAGATAGCCTTTTTATTCTTAGGATAAATTGATAATCCATGATCAAAATTCAGAAGGCCCTAGAACATTACTTATAAGATCCAGAAAAATAATTTTCACTTTATCAATTACTACATCAGATCGTACAACTAAATATTAAGGTCCTTCATCTTTGATAGTTCTACATGGTATAATGGTATTGAAATAATATATATACCTAGAACCAAGTAAACTATAAACTCCACATACCTCTTTGAGGAAAGCCTAGAGAAATTATTTGGGAAGACATTAGTAAAATCCCAAACAACAATAGGAAGATAAAAAATAGATGAAACAACAACTAGATCAACTACTAAAACAGACCAAAAACATCTGAGCTATGGGAGGGAAGGCCCTACACATCCAGACTTCAGATACCTCTATCCTTGAAACACCCATGAGATCCAATCACAAGAGAGAAATTTTAAAATATGATGATAAAAATAAATATCATCATGGTGAGAAATAAGAAAATCCACCCCAATGCTGATTTGAAATAAAACTAGACCATGAATGAGAAAATCCTTGACTAACACTACAACAACTATCAATAAAACACAAGAAAGGTATTAAAACCCCTTCAAATTCCACTTCCCAAGATGTGTGTCTAACTCCATAATCAAGGACATGATCTTCATTGGAAGTTTACTCTTATAAAGAAATGAAAATATATAAACTAGTGGGATGCACTAATATCAAATAAATAAATATATAAAGAAGATTAAATAATGATGGTACATTAAATTATGGATAGACCCCCATATAACTCCATCATAAAATCGTATACTATGCAAAAGTGATACACTCATGAGGATTTTGGAGAGAACCTTATAGTATTTAAAACATCTAGCTATACTCTTGTAGCCATTACAGCCTGTAATCCTTGATAATAATAATGTGTAGACATAGGCTGATAGAAATGTAGAATATTATCCTAAAATCCACAACATCTACACATCTTTCAAGGTGAAGGAAAAGAATTCCATTTGTGTCTAATATTTCCACACTCAAAGAATTTAATAGTAACATCAATAAATATAGAAAGAGGTTACAAAGAATATTTTTTTTCCAAAAACCACCTCCACCACTCCTGTGGTAATCTTTCAACTTCATCATTTTCCCTAACATGCCACTCAAGCTTCCACTAGGTTGCATGAAATGGGATGAATGTCCAACCATCCCGAAAATATTCATATCATCCATTATAGAACTTTAAAATACCTCTAAAAAGATCATAAGATTTAGCATAAATACTAGAAATCTAATATATAGTCACAAACCCAGTAGGTACTTTAGAGAATATAGCTGGTCATTTTTTACAACCTGAGGTGAAAAATAAACCAGCTCAAAAAATTGATTGGTGTATGCTAAAAAAAATGCTATACCTACTGTAAAGAAGGAAACACTAGAGACTTTTATTTCATTTTAGGCATTAGAATAAAATTATGGAATAAGATAGTCTTGAAACCTTTCTATGAAAATCTGACATGCCTATCCACTAGCACCATTGAATCCCACCATCCCATTCTATGACTCTCATGTTTGAATGTTGTGCACTTCTCCTTGATAATCTCAGGTGTACATAGGAATAAAAATATCCAATCGATATTATAAAGACATTACTCCACCTCTTGAGATTCATTTTATACTAAAAGGACATTGGACTGTCATAAAAGTATTCTTGTGACTGAACACTATCTTTGATAACTCCCAGATGTTCCACAATGATTAATTTATAGATTTGAGGTACATTTTGGTCGACAACATAAACATTCCATATGATAGTATTGATTAAAATCATATTTATATGAGGATTATATTAAGTATAATCAACTACAACCTCATATGGAGAATATATAACATATCTCAAAGGATTTATAATTTACACTGAAACATAAGAAATGAAAAGATAATAGAAAAATCTCATTTAAAAATACAAAACCTAGATGAAAAATTGATATTATAGTTAATAACTCAAAATAGGAGACACACATCCCAACATCCCCTGGTAACATTAGTCATATTAGGGAAAGAGTTGGTAAGGAACTCACTAAAATCTACCTCTAAAGTCCTAAATCTCCTATCTTCAGTCAACCAAAACAAATGAAGACCACGAATCTTAAGGTAATAGCTCATCCTAAACAAAACTACGATAAACCCCACCAATATACCCTTTTAAAATGGTATCTGAATAGAATTTCCACATATCCGAGGGGGTTCCCAATCCCCATGGTATGGAAAATATCACACATGAATCACTATAAAATAGAGGGGACCATTGATTCTATCATGAGAAAGAAAAATAATATATATATATATATATATAAAGAAAAAAGTAGAAGAAAACATGAAAATATATGTCAAAAAATATATAGAACAATGGAATTGATACAAATAAAATGGTAAAAAAATAATCTATAAGAGAAAAGTCCAACTAGAAAGGATAATAAATCCAAAACAGCTTCTCCAACAGTATCTATGGATATTATGGGAAAACACCCACCATCTTACCATCAAATTATCCAAACCCATCTAACAGAAAAACTCACCACCTCACAGTGGTTACATTCCATTCCCTACATATAAATAAATTACCATGTATATGTACCACCAAAGGTGTGCACATGGTGTGAGCAAACAAGGTCAATATGGTCCCACCAAGGTGTTCGATAAAAAGTCTTTGTACACTAATCTAGGAATATTAAACATTAATGAAAAAAAGCCATGATATATGGTTCTAGTATTTTATATTAAAATCATGACAAAACAATTTAATTTACCCATTTTCCACATTTCTTAATAAACCAGGTAAAACAATTTCAAATCATTTCATATACAAATATCTAATCAGATATATCAAAAAAAGGTATCAAATATCATTTCAAATCCATGGATATGCATCCAAAATAGTCAAATCTAAAAGTACAGGTCACATCATGAAAAATATCATACTATTTTGGAATAGATAGGAAAATATTATGTATACATAGACAACATAACATGAATCAAGACTCTAAACACATGCATCAAGACTATAAATGAAAGTAACACCCTAGAAATTAAACCCCCTAATAGGTTTAACATCTTCCTAGAATAATAGGCCATGGGAAAATAGGAACACCCCAAGAATTAACCCCTCTAAAGTGGTCTAGTCCTATTGCAACTCCTTTAACCTAAGTATCAAAGGCTACACATGTGATCTATTTTTAAAAATATTACATAAAAACCATTCTTTAAAACCCATATCACAAAACAATTGGATAATTATTTGAAAACCCTATCCGTTTACCAAAAACTAGGGTGAAAACTATTTTATAAAAAATCCATTTCAAAAAACACAAATAAAATAAGTCAATCATGCCCTTCCGTATATAAAATAATTATAAAAAATTGTGTAATGATGTTCACCAAAACTGGCTGGATATGTAACCATCAAACTCAAAAATCAGGCCGCACATGCTTGCATAGGTATCCCCAAATAGTAAGAACACAAAAATGAAAATATAGGCCATAGAATAAATCTAAACATCATAGAAGTTATTCAGATCAGTAGAAAGGGCCAGTGAAGAGGATACATATTACAAACCGTGATGAATGCACACCCATCACACCATGACCAACCAAGGATTATCTCACCAAAACAAGATCAATAGAAAAATATTGAAAGAATAAATAATAAAAACCATAACATATCAAAAGATCTAAAAACATAGAGAAAAAGGGCTACCACAATCAATGTAAATGGAGAATAATAAATGATGACACTCTCAGAGAGATAATGTGAGAAACATTGATGTTAAATCAAGGAAATAATAGATTCAAAAGAATAATAAATATCCCAAAATTTCTAGAGAAGAGATATGGATAGAGGGAAAAAGGTCATGTGGATGAATGAATGAGACATTAGCTGTGTAGTGCCCTAAAATCCTAACTAACAACAAAAACCTGGTGTGAAATCCATTTACATGTTAAGTAATATACATAGTATATATATATGCTAAAATCCCATTTTTCTTTTATTTAAAACTTATATTTTTACATTATAAGGTGTGGGATTATTACATGGAATGTAACCATTCATGTGATGTACAAAGATCAGGGATTCTAACTAGAAAAAAATACATGATGTGTAATAACTTCACACAATATGTAGTCTCCAAACAAATAGTGAAAATAGTAATTATCAACTGAATAATCCAAACCACCCCAAGAATTCTCCAAACTTAGGTTCAACATTGTTAATCCATTAAATGTTTATACCACGATTCAATTTTTTATAACAAAAATTCACCCCAAATAATTTTTTCATTTCCCATAGAAAATTAAATCTATCTTTTAGAGTCCTAAGACACACCCAGTTAAAGAGTAAAATAATGAAATATAAATTAATTATATGAATGATATTAACATGATTTTAAAACATATATATAACTAGGGGTCATAAACCCAAAAAACAATATTGGTCTAGAATCGATCTGGAATTGGTTCTTGAAATGGGCCTTACTACACTCATAGTTCGACACTCTCATGATATATCCTTTGGAAATTCAAAAACTCTTTATGAACCATCATGAATGATTTAAATAAATTATGACTATTAATGACATTTTGTAAACCTAATGTGTCATATATTACAATTGTGTCATGAATTAGAAATCCTATAAGTTCCTTTCTATTGTTATTTGGTTCCCCTATATGATTAGTGTTTCTCTTAATATGTTTTTCATTTTAGTCGATGACAATAAGAAGATGGAACTAGGTTAACATCGAATGTCATGGAAAATTTTATGATTATAATCCAAATTAGATGATGAATAGTGTGAAAGATATTGTGATTATACCTAATTAGTAATCTTGAAACTTGATTAACAAAAGTCATCTTAACTAACTCTTGGACTCAACAACTAAGAGAAAAATGAAGGTCGTTGAGAGTTTGGGTAGTAGAGACTATAAAGGATAGAATATTAGGTTCCCTATATGTGAAAAATGTTTGAGGAAGCACCCAAGTGAATGTATCAAAGGAATAAAAAGATGTTTTGAGTGTGTAAAATAATGTCACAGAAAATTTAATTCCAAAAAAAAAAAAAATTTACGTTAACATAATGGATAGGAATATCGGTTTCTCTAAAGTATTATCAATATATGAACGTTTTAAATGTGGAATTTATAGGAGTTATTCAAATAAATGTCTTTGGGGGAAATATAATGAACGAAATAAATATGGTAGTATGGGTAATGATTTTGATACTGATGATGAAGAGACCATGAATGATGCATGAAATTTTTAAGCAATTCTAATAGTATTTTTTATAATCATGCTTAAATTGAGGTTGATGAATGTTGAGACATGATTTAGATTTCATAAATTTAAGAAATGAGTATTATAGAATAAGATGATGAATCCATATTAATGTTTTATTATGGAAGTGAAATGATTGAAGTGGATAGTTATTTTAAATCATGAATTATGTTATATGAATCGTGAAATTGTTCAGTATAAGTTTTTCATTAAGGATTTTGAAAAAGTATGTACAATGGTGCTAATGACATAGAAAAGTGATTTAATGGAAAGTTGAATTTTTTAAAGGCAATGTTGACCTTAATATAATCTTTATTTTGAATATATAGTGTTTATCTTGTGTAAATAGATAATATATATTTTCTATGTAAATTAGAGAGTATGAATGACCTTAGAAAAGATAATTTATTTATTGAAAAGTATTATATAATGTCATTGATAGAGTTTATAACATTTTTTGAGATGAGTACTATATCCAATAATATGTTTTTTATTCAACCTATGAAAAAATAATGAATTATTTATAAATTATTTTATGGATTTTATATTTATTACCAGGTTTTAAGAGAGTACACAATGAAGGTATTCACATAGTTATTATGTGGAAATCAAAATATACTTAAATATATATGTGGAATTAATGTAACATTGATTTTGAGAAATTTAGTGACCTTATTTATAAGTTTTAATATTTTTAATGGTTATAATGATAGTCATTTATGAAATGGTTTAAGTTAAACTTTTGATGAATCTTTATATTTTAATGTATTATTTAACCATATAAATATTTATTTATAAATTGTGCTAACCATTTTACTGTGATGATAAATAAAGGGTTATAGAATGACTGCTCATTCTATATATAGATCTTATGATCTATTAGTTCTTTAGGCATAATTATTTCACCTTCACTTTTTGGAGTAAGAGATAAATTAAAAATTGATTGAGGAAAAACTAAAGGATGAGATTATGATTAATGGAATGAAATCATTAATGTATATATTCTCATCATAAAAAAGAATATCGTAAAAAAATTTGTTATGTTATCATCAATTTTATGATATCAATGACTTTTTTATGCCACTTTGGTTTATGGTTTAATAGTTGATAGATTTATATGGTTCACCTTATTTCATATGATCAATGATATATATAACTCTCTATAATTATTTTATATTTTATTACATATCTATATATTCACTTCTTAGAAACTTTATCCTAAATAAAAACCATGATAAAAGATAATTTAGGTAACCACTATGTTTCTGACATCCTTTTTTAAGGGGAATTTTATTACTCATTTATATGTTGTGGGATTCTATAAATAAATTTTCAAAAGATAAAACCATGATTATAGGGATGAATTTAGAGGGTGGAAGTAATTTTAAGAATGGTAGAATTTTACACCCCATAGATTTTGTAATTGTTTTTAAAATTTGAATTAATGTTTTTTGATATTTTTTATTTCACGCCACACTAAATACATCTTACATTACATGAATGAACTGAGTTTGTTGTTTTTTTATCCCACATCAATAATTTTATATTTTGTTACATTGAATACTAGGTCTGGATTGTGTTAGACAGAATACCATATTTATCTTCGTTACATGCAACATTGAGTTTAAACGAAACATGAAATAGTATTAAAATATTATTATTTAATACGATATTTACCACATAGATATTGGAATGGTAGTTATGAATAGGATTAAATATTTTATTGAAATATAAGTTTTACACATGTATATATAATGAATTCTTTGGTTAGTAATTATTAATAAATAAAAACGAAAACATTTTAAAAATAAAGGAAATAATTTTCAGAAATGAACACATTTAACATAAATAAATTTAATTAATTTCTATTGGTGAATTGTTTTTAATGAAATATATATTTCATATATTTTATTAAATGTTTTAAATTCATATTATATTTTTTAGATGAAATAATAAAAAAAATTCTTATTTTATTCTTAAAACAATATTTTTCTGAAACGTAGGTTTATCAATTTTTTTGCAATTCTAATAAAAATATTTTTTTGATAATTTTAGAATATTAATTTGATAAAATAAAAATATTTTTCTGAATTATAATTTCAAAACTATCTGAGGGTGAATTTTTTGTATTTTTATGAAAATATTCATTTTTTGAGGAAAAATGAAAAATATTGAATCTTAATTAAAAACAACCCTTTCATTTAAATTAATTATATTGTTAAATTATATGTTTAATTGGTTTTAAATTAAAATTAGGTAAATTTTATATAAATTAATCCAATTTAGGTAATTTTAATCATTTTCAAATTGAGTTTTGATATAAATAATTTTCGTACTTTTGAACACTTTTCTCTTTAAAAACCCGCTTTCTCACCCCGTCTGCGTGATTAATTTTAAATTGAATTTTTTCACTTATATGAATAGAATTTGAAAAAATTTATTCTATATTTGAATCCATAATAATTTAAATTATCTAAGAATATGAAAATACATTTTTACCAAATGTAATAGTGATTTCATAAAAAATTAACTATCGTGTTTAAGATAAAAATGTGTTTACTGGGGATTTCAAATCCAAATTCATGGGTAAAATGACATATAAACATTTATAAAAAGTATTTTATAGACATATATATAACCTTACACATATAAGGTTATATAATATCCCATTGTTTACCCTTTGTACATTTAAAAAATGTGGTATCAGTCAATTCCTTTTAAAAATACTAAGTGTGTCGTCTCAACCACTTAAAAATGCTACCGGCTATCATCTCTTCAAAACACCATAAAATTAGTTTGGTAGAATTAATAAATATCCAAATAACATAAAAAATTCTCTACCCTCATAATATTATCCTTTTTTATATAAATCCATCCTAGAAGGCTTTTGGTGCAAACCTAAGGAGGATACCCGGAGAAGAGGTAATGTTCATCAATGAGAATTTTTCTTTTATTTATTCTTCAAACTACATCATTTATCATTATAATAGTTGTATATAATAACCTAAATATCTTCCACATATAGATATATTGTTAAATTAAATGCATTAACTGTAACTATCTCTACTTCAATCAAATTGGAACCAAAATCATTGTTCATGTGTGCAATGGACTACCACCTCACGAACTGATGTCATTAGTTATTATATTACCACCTATCAACGATAAACATAATGATGAATATATTATATATATATAGTATATATGTTATTCTTATGATTTCATTATCATTATAGAATTATTATATAAAATATTCTTTTATATTTTCTATTTTTTCGGAATATGATAACCTCGTTCATGGGTAAGGCGGAAAACCCCCACGTGAAGTGATGTGATTCATTCAAAATTTAATTAAAATTTAATAAGGATGGGTTTAATGAAAATATGTGATATATACATGACATATAAATTCTTCTATAATGATAATATATCAAATAATTTTCTCTCTTCTAATCTGATAACAAAATGGAAATAATGTTCATGCATACGTACGACCTATCATCTTTATCAATAGTTTACTTCCTTCCATATCCCTAAATAATATTTATTACTATAAACACATTATAATGAAAATATATTATATTTATATATATTTTTAATTATTTAGATGAAAAAACCTAATCTGCCTATTAAATAATGAAATAACAAGTTAAAACATACATGAAAAACAAAACAGTTATTGCATGGAACATGATTTTAACAAGGAGTTGTTAATAAAAAAATAGGATAAGGTCATAATAAAATAAAATATGGTATTATATATATATGAGTATAATTATTTAATAAATTCATATCAAAATTATGTTTACGATATATGAGTTTAAAACATGTATGGACAATTTCCAGACTTAAGGTAAAAGATTTTTGTCTTAATTTTATTTTCTATGAAAAAAATTCCATATCAATCAAATGTTTTTCATTGTGGTTATATAATAACTATGAAATTATTAATTATTTTTATCCTTAATATTATAGGTATTTGCACATCCATTTTAGGATCTCCCTTTCATCACGTTTATAGTTCAAAAGAAAACAAATCGGTAAAGATTTTTTGTCTCAATTTTTCTTCTTTGAGACGTACATTATGTTATGAACTGTTATTATTTCATGAGGTGTTTATAAATCATCTTTGACATTTAATATTTTAATATTACAATATTTTAATGAAATACTATGTTTGACGATGTACAAGATACAAAACACCAAGCTTCAACAAATACCTAAATATTATTATTGAAATGCGACCATTATAACCTAACAATTAAATAGGCTTGAAGGAAAATTATTTTGAAATATATATATAATGGAAATACCCATTTATAATATATTAATTCTTATTCAATAAATAATTTTTTTAGTGAATTCATTTTATTTATAAAAAACATATTTTCTTTAAAAAAGGTTTTATTATTTCTTTTTTAGGTACAAATAATGTAATTAATTTCTAGAAATTTTAGAAAATTAATTCTATTAAAATTAATTTATTATTTAAATCCTCATATAAATATTTACCTATATTTAATTTGGTACAATTATAGCATCATTTTTTTAATGAATGGTAAAAAAATACCAAATTTTATTGAAAACTGTTTTTTATTTAAAGTATTTCAAATTTTAATTATGTATTATATTTGTTTTAAAATATTATTAGTTAAATATTAAAAAAACTATTCCAATTATGATTTTAGAAATCGAATTTATAAGCTAATTAATGTAAAAAATTTCAAATTTAAAAATATCTTTTTTAGGAAAACATGTTTTTCATTCTATTTTTCCAGTTTTATTTTAAATTAGATTCTAAAACTACTTTGATTTTAATTTAATAAAATTGATGGATTTTTTTTATTTATTAGGTCATAATTTGGTAAATTGGATCCTTTTTTCATTTGGTCAATATTAATTGTAACCTTGGTAAATTTTGTGACCACAGTAAAGGGTAAATTGTGTAATTTAGGTTAAAAATAAAGCAATAAAGACTATAAATTTTCCCTTACACTTACCAAAGTTTTATTGGATAAATATAAGTATAAAATTAACAAATACGTATCTAAATTGAGTTATTAATGAAACCTTTTCCATGAAAAAGACTTTTTTTAATATTTAAATCAATGTAAGTCACCAAACGTCACTTTCTTTGTCTTAAATATAACTTATGTGTCCACATAGGGAAAACATTAGTTTATGAATGAATATATAGGATTATATTGAGTTTAATTTTTTTTATTTATGATATTAATTTATTTATAACTTTTATATGTAAAATAATGACATTTAATTCTTATGAAACAATAATACATTTCTTGTGAAAGAAAATGAAAAATAAATAAAATGATAAGAAATATTAAAAGACCTAGAAACATGAATAAATCTTATTAGATGAGTATATATTGCTATCGTAATTATCCAAGGGTCTAATTAATGACCATTTCGAGCCACATGACTATGATTATGACCTTTATAGTATTTAATTTAACGAAAAGTCCTACATGTCACACTCTTATTATTAATAAGTATAATACTTGAAAAATTTGGTTAAATAGAAGATATTGACAACTATTAATATTTTTTGTAAATATAAATTATATATCTACATTATTGTAATTTATCTATAATAATTAGAAATTAAATAATTTCTTTTAATAATTACACAATAATGATGCAGTAATTATTCAACTAATTACAAAAATAAAATAAAGGATATTAAATGTATTAAAATAATTATTATTTTAGTTTATTAAGATTAAAAAATATTTTTTTAGGTTAATGAGACATATTAGGGGTGTATTAAAATATACCTCAATAAGTTATATTTCAGTTATTAAATTTTTAATGTCAATTTTATAAATAGTGTCAATATTTAAAGATATGATATTTTATGCAAATAAGAAATTATTTAATTATTTAAATATAAACAAATACCTAAAAAATAAAAAAGTGAGTATGATAAGTTCAATAATTTCATAAATTAACTATTTAACTAAAATTTAAATCCTATAAGTAAAAATTAAATTGTTTTAATATTTAAGAATTTGCTACCACAGTTAAAATTAAAATGGTATAACCAAGGTTTAATCAAAACGATAAGGTATAAAATTACAAAAAACATGACTAAAATATATATTTTTATTATATTATGACCATATATAACAATATCTTATAATTTATGATTTTTTAGAGTTATTTGGATTTAGATAATTGTTTATAAATTAATCTTTTGAGAAATTTCAAAAGATCCCTTCTCGTCAATTATAAATGTGAACCTCCTGTCTCACTTATTAACATCACATTGAGATTTATATAGCATCCAAACACTAAAAAATTATCTTCTGCAGTTTGATTTTTATATTCATGAGGTGTTGGTCTTCTCAAAAGACCAAACCTAGATCCCTTTAGAGGATATCCAAAGGAGATGTTTCAAAGAAGAAGTAATCACACTAACTGATCACTTTATTTTTATAATCTTTCCCACCAACTATAAATATATAATGTTTA
This sequence comes from Viscum album, assembly GCA_963277665.1. Taxonomy (NCBI): domain Eukaryota; kingdom Viridiplantae; phylum Streptophyta; class Magnoliopsida; order Santalales; family Viscaceae; genus Viscum; species Viscum album. The sequence continues at coordinate 881,189,525 of OY728137.1, read as the reverse complement.
TAATAAAATAATAAATTTGGTGTTATAGATGTTAATAAATTTCATTATGACTATAAGGACACAATTATACACAGTATTTCTCATCAAACAAGAAATTAAAGCATCACTCGTGTGTACGTATGGTTTACCATCTCCACATAACAGTACAATTATTTTTTCATCATCATATTTTATGTATGGGTATTATGATGGGTTTAATTAATATATATATTGACTATATAATAAATATTCTGAAAATATTAATTATTATTTACCTTTCTCTTATTCCATCAATCGAAAAATAAAACAACGTTCTTGCATATGTATGACCTACCATTTCAATAAATAATGTAATTAATTTTCCATTTCTACATCAAATAAATGAATATAAACATATATATTATTTTTATATATTATTTTTATAAAATTATTAAAATTCTGTAAATTATGGGGACATTGATCAATGTATCCGAACCAAGACTGTCGAACAAAAAAATCATGGAAAACAAAGCATTTATCACCCAAAATAGTGATTTTAATAACAAAATATTAATAAAAGGATGATAATATATTATAAATAACTCATATATAGTATGATAATTATATTTTTATGTAATTAATGTATTATAAATTCATATTTATTACACCTTAGGTTTCAATGTGAACATCAAAATTTGAGATTTGAAGGGAATTCTTAACTCAATTTTGAATTCAATGGGTTAAAATACTATTTTAATGATTAGGTAATTATATAATTATATGTGAAATGAGTTTTTATTATCCTATGTGGTATTCATACTTTTTATGTGTATTTAAATAACATAAACAAAATTGATCCATTTGATTAATGGCCACATCAATGATTTGATAATTGTAAGAGGGTTTCAAGTATCATTTTTATTTTTGTGAGGATTATGCCATATTCACTCCTCATTAATTTCATTTAGCGTATATAATGACTATGAATTTAATATATTTCCTTAAATTAATTTTTTTAAATTACCATTACATTATCTCTCTTTCATGGGGTTTATAGTTTAAAATTTAATTAATTGATAAGGTAATTTAATCTCAAATTTCCTTCCTTAAGAAACATGTTATAATATTCACATATATTATTTTATGAGGTGTTTATAATACTATTTGAAATGTTTAATCATTAACAACATTAATATAATGATACTATAATATTTTTTTAATGTTATTATATATTATGATTGAAATATGTTTCCTTTTAAATCATTGTTTTCTAAAAATGTGTTAAAAGTATGTTAAATGATATTTTATAAATTTTAATGTAAATGGATATAAAATATGTTTAAAATGGTTTTAAAATGTTCCTTTATAATATTTTGAGATTATTTTCAATGATTTTTTTTTGTTTTATAATTTATGAATCATTTTTCAAATATAAAAGGAAATTGTCTTCAAGAATTCAAATGATCTTTCAAAATCATTTTCTATTTAAGATAACATTATTTGAGGTTACTTATGATTTAATGGGGTTATGATTAAAAGATAATGTCCTTATTTTTTTAAATGTTTAGTTTATGTTTATGATGAATGAGTAGTGCTCTTGAGGAACACAGATGTTTGGTTTGTATTTTTGATAGGGGGGAGTTATACCTCTATCCAATGCATTGGGTAATGATTTATATCTCATGATATATATTAGACTGAATTAGGTATTGAACAAGATTTAGTATGATACTTATTCCATGAAGATAATATCTGGGAGTTAACCTTTACTACTATGATGGTTTGGGGAGTGAAACCATTCCACTATAATAGAATTGGAAAAGAATATTTACTATTGAGGAAGTGATTTTCTATGATTATGTGTTTTCTAAAATTCCATGTTATATACAATTATATTTTCTTTTGGATAATGTTCCCATAGGATTTATGTCTTACGAACGTAAAATATTTCTTCCAGGACTCATGATTTTGATTTTTATATGCATGGTATAATTTTCAATTATTATGTTCATTTTCTTATACCCTAATAATCTTGTTATTCTTACATAATATTTAATATCTTATATAGGTATCCTTACTGTGCATATTATATCACCATTTCTTATATTTCTATTTAAACATTTTTTTAATAAATTTTTTATGTTGTAAATTTATAATAAGAGTTCTAGGCATGAATGAATTTCAGGAGATAATTTTTTTTATGAACTAGTTATTTAATTTTTAATGATATGTAATTTTTTCCCTAATTATATAAAATTGAAAACCTAAAGGGTACTTGGGTATGTAAGTGATAAAATATTTACTTTTTTTTTGTTTTAAGACTATATGAAAAAAATTGGGTGACATTTGTAATTTTTGTGTCGTTAGCACCGGAAACAAAAGTGTAGATTCTAGACTCTTAGATTTGGTATTAGATATGAGTTTAGATATGATTGGATATTAGGAATTTGCAGTAGATGTTATCTTAAGAGTTATAGACACGATCATGGATATATAATACCACAAGTTTCTATTCATAGAAACCCATGTTCAGGTAATTATTGATTATTTCATTTTAGTGATGAAAAATGAAATATATGAGATGGGCTTTGGGGATACAACATTTCTTTAATGTTGAATATGTTAAGGTTATTTTTTAGAATGTTGATCACTTTACTATAATTTTATAATACTTATATTAACATTGTTTTGTAAAAATTACAACTAAAAGATGGGTGAAAACCCATAACATCCTTTAATGTCGTGGGTATTAATCCCATAACCAAAGGATGATAAAGCTGCATCACCTACCATTGGCTTACGTGAGGTCACAGTTAGTATTTTTTTTCTTTTTAGTTAAATGATCTGATCAATAAAGGTTATATTCATTTTTGTGACATAATATTTATCATATAGTTAACCATGGGATTATAAAATTATTTGTTTTTAAGTGATTTATGTTATTTTGGAAGACATTTACTATTTTGGGAAGCATACATGAATAAGGTAAAAATAAAACAATGTGATTTTATTTAGGGAATAATGGTTGAATAATATTTTGTAAGCATATATCATTTAATTTTGGATTTATTGAAATTCAGGATATTTTGGAAAATGGTTAATGTACAGTGAGGATTATTAAGGAAATTATATTTTTGTATGATACATTAAGAGAGACTAATGTTATTTAGATATAAATATTAAAATTTATCTTAGAATACTATGCTATCATAAGCATCTAATTTTCAGGTTTCAATATTAGTTTAGACTATTTTTGAGGCATTTTAGGGTTAGTTATAATTTTAAATTTATAAGTTCAACATTGGGGATTACTATTGAATTTTGGGGATTTAAAATAGTTTTCCATCATTTAAATGTTTATTATTTTCGTAGAATTACCTTATATTGTACATACATTTTATTGTGAAAGATAATGTTTGAAGATAGAATAAATATATAGTTATTCCTTTTTCAATTATTCAGTTCATTATAATTAAATTTAGTGTTTTAGTTGTGAAAATAATTAAAATTTAATACTCATCGTTTGGTGAAAATTATGAGTTTTGTGGTGAAAATTTATTAAAGGATGAAACAGTATATTTCAAGTAAAGATGTTTCCTTATGTAATTAGAATAAAATTTAAAAGAATTTATTAACTCTAGGAAAATATTATTTATATAAAAATATTAAAAAAGTGTTATCCATTTGTTTTTCATACTGAGAAATCAATGACATTTTAACCCATCAGAGATTTATGGTTTTGTGATGGTTAACATTATAATGACCATGTTCTCTATTTGTTTCCCTCCATACATTATATTCCCTATTATCATCTATTTCCATATATTCCAACATGGAGTACTAGTATTTTTATCTAAAGTGTCCTTCATACTTTCCTTTCTCTCTTTTCAAATACACATTTTATTATCCCCTTTTTAGTGTGGGGTCTCAAAAAAAGATATTGTGATAAGTAAAATCCTTATTTATCAAGAATAAGGTCAAATTTATTAATGTGGTGGTGAATGTTATATCTTGATATTTTAAATAGAAAAACTCTATTTGACAGTGTACAAGTAATGAAACACCACGCTAAAACAAATGAATTAATATCTTTATTCAAATTTGACCATTATAACATAGTAGTTAAATAGGTCATAAATAACAGAATTATAAAATATATACTTTTCATAATCATTGAAAAATATATTAATTATATGTAAATAATTAAAATATTTTTTATAAACTCATTTTAATCATCAAAAACACATTTTCATAAAAGAAATATATTTTTATTGATTTTAATGTTAAAACTTATATAAAATATTTATGGATGTTTTAGAAAATTTATTTGATAAAATTAACATCTTTTTTTAAATCTGAATATTATGATTTTCCTATAATAAGATTTTTATAATTTTTAAAAAAATTGATTTTTCAATGAGTTATAAAAAATAACGATTTTTATTGAAAACAAAATTTTATTTAATTTATTTAAAAGTAACATTATGGTTTGTATTAGTTTTAAAATTATATATTTTAGGTTTTTTTAAATAATCCAATTATGGTTTCTAAAATGGATTTTATAATTAAAATTAGTATACTAACACATTAAATTGTAAAATAGCATTTTTCGAAGAAAATTGTTTTTATTGGATTTTTTTAGTTTTATTTTAAATTAAAATATTCAACTTCTATGATTTGAAATTTAAAAAAATTATTAAATAACTGGAATCATAATGTACAAATTTTTTAATTAGTTTCCATTTTTTTATGTTAGTATGAATAATAACCATGGTAAATTTTGTTACCATGGTAAAGGGTAAGTTGGGTATTTTTGGATAAAAATAAAATTATACATACTAAAAAATGACCATAAAACTTAACCAAATTTTAATGTATAAATAAAATACCATAATTAGAACCTAATAATGCAAATGGTTTTTATAATAAACACATGTCCATCAAAATGACATATACAATATTTAATTCAATGAAAGTAAAAAATGTCTCTTTCTTTGGCCAATATATTTCTTATGTGTCCCTATAGGGATAAAATTAGGTTATGGATCAATATAAAGGATTATATTGATATTTGTTTGCTTGTTTGTATGATATTTTTTATTTTCTTAATTTCATATGTGAAATAATTAACTTTAAAGATTATGAAACACTAATGAAGTGCTGTGAATGTAGATGAAAAATTAATAAAATGATTTTTATTAAAATTACATGAATCACTAAAAGACAAAAAAAATGAAATAATCATATTGTTTTAATAAATATCCAACATAATCTTCCAAGGGTCTAATTAATTACCAATTGGAGCCAATTGAATATGATTCTAACCATTATAATATTTAATTTAATGGAATGTCCAACATGTAACACTCTTATTTTTAATATGGGGATAAACAAAGGATATTAAAAACTATAAAAATTATTATTAAAGTTAAAATATTTATATACATCATGGTATTTAATATATATTTTTTATAAAATAAGTAATTATGTTAAATAATTACACAATAATGATGCATTAATTATTAAACTAATGAAGATGTAAAATAAATGATAATAATGATTTTAAAATAAATATAATTTTAATTTATTAGGGTTCCCCAAAAAATCTAATAGTTTACAATGAAATATTAGGGGTGTATTAATTTTTTTAAGTCATCTTGTTGTTTTTATTTTCTTAAAGTCAATGTAATGAAAGGTGTCAAAATCGACAATATGACATTTTATGAAAGTAATATTTTATTGAAATACTTGAAAATAATTAAAATGTTTAAAAAATATAAGTTTATTATGATAAGGTATAAAATTTAAAAATTTAAATTTTATGGATAATTGACACCATATAAGTAAAAATTATAATGTTTTAATATTAAAATAATTGCGACAATAGATAAACATAAAATTGCATAACTAATGTTTAATCATAATGATAAGGATTAAAATAAAACAAAAAACATATCTAACATATATATATTTTGATTATATTACAACCCTATACAAACTTTTCATCAAATTAGTGATAATTTGAAGGTATTTTATTGAGATTTATTTTAATATAAATTCACCTTTTGAGAAATTCAAAAAGTAAGCCTCCCCTCAAATATAAAAGGGAACCTCCTCCATCACTTATTCACATCATATTGAGAATTAAATATGTACCAAAATATTATAAATTATCTTATAATTTTCTCCAGATACATTCTAGATGTTTTTTACTTCTCAAAATACCAAACCCACAACTCTTTAGAGGATATCCAAAGGAGACGATTTGAAGAAGAGGTAATCTCTCTAACCAATCAATTTATTTTTATAATCTTCCTTAAATTATCAATGTATAATATATTTATCATAAGATAAAAACATAGTTATCCTAAATTTCTCTAACTGTTATTATTATTATTAATTTACCATTACACACCTTCTTTTGCATCACATAAGAAGTGAAAGTATAGCTCTTGCGTATGTACGACTTTTCATCTCCACGTAGTAATAAAATTTATTTTTCCTCACCAAATTTTATAGATAAGAATTATGATTGATTTAACGAATATATATATATATATTATGATAATGATTCTGGAAAATATGAATTATTGTTTTAATTTCACTTATTCCACCAATTGAAAAATGAAAACTGCATTCTTGCGTATGTACATCCTACAGTCTCCATGAGCATTGTAATTCATTTTATCTCTAAACCTTATATAAATTAATATAATTATTTATATAATTAATATATATTATTTTATATCATGATTAAAATTCTTGAAATTATGGTTAAAGAGGTCAAAGTATAAGCATTACGACTGCCCAACAAAAAATAGCATGGAAAACAAAGCAGGTATCACGTTGAACAGTGATTTCAATAACAAAATATTAATAAACAGATGATAAAATTTCATAAATAACTCATATATGATAATATAAGTATATTTTTTTGAATAAATGTATAATAAATCCATATTTATTACACATGAGGTTTTAATGTGAACGAAGAAAGTCGATACTCGAGGTAAGGGAATTCTTAACATAATTTTGAAATCATTGGGTTAAAGTAATATTTAATTTATTTTGTCATTATAAGATGATGTATGGAATAATTTTTTATTATAATATGTTGTATTTACATTTTTTATGTGTATTTATGTTGAATACACAAAATTGATTCATTTGGTTAATGCTCACTTCAATGATATGATAATTTTAAGAGGATTTCACGTCACACTTTTATTTATTTGAGCCTTATACGATATTTTCCACTTATTTATTTTGTTTTGTGTATGTAATAAATATGAATATAATGTTTCATTTTATCCTTAAATTTATTTTAATTTACACAACCATTTTATGATCTCACTTTTATGGGTTTTACAGTTCAAAAGTTACCAAAATGGTTAGGTTATTTTGACCCAATTTGGCTTCTTTGAGACACCTATTACATTATAAACCTATATTCTTTTACAAGGTGTATATAATTCCATATATCATGTTTTATCAGGAATATCCTTATTTTCAGATATTATAAGTTTCATGTAATATTATTCTCTATTCAGTCAGAAATATTTGATCTTTCAATCAATGTTTTCAAATAATAGTTTAAAAGTGTATTAAATTATATATTATGAATTTTCAAGGAAAAGGATTTCAGAGATTTTTAAATTGGTTTTGAAAGATTAATTTATAATTTTTATGTTTATTTTCATTAAAAACGGTTTTATAAAAGTTTTATGATTTAAAGAATTATTATTTTCAAAGAAGAAAGGATATTTTCCTCAAGAATTATTTCAAATGATCTTTCAAAACGATTTTCCATTTAAGATAAAGTTATTTGAAGTTACTTATAATTTATTAGGGTTATGATTCAAGGACACTATCCTATTAATGTCTACGATAATTTTATATTTATAATGAATTAGTAATGTTCATGTTGCACACATATGTATGGTTTTTAGGATTTTATGTGTGAGAACTATATATCCCTCTAAAGAATTGGTAAATGATTTTTATCTCATTAGATATATTTGATAGGAATATGAAGTGAACATGGTTCAATGATGTACTTTGTAAACCTTGATATTATTGGTAGTAAACATTTACTTCTATGATAGTTTGGGGAGTTAACCCATGCCACAATGATATTCTTGGAATAATACCTTAACTACAAAGGAAATGATTTTCTATGATTTTGTGTTCTCCATAATTACATGTTTTATTCCAATTATATTTTCTCTTGTATCATGTTCCTATATGATTTATGTCTTATAAACTACCAATATTTATTACATGACTCTATATTTTGATATTGATTTGCAGGTTGTAATTTTCAATTTTTATGTTTGTATTCTTATACCATTATCCACAAGTTATGCTTATATAATTTTTGATATCATCTATAGTTACCATCATTGAGCATATGATCTCACCAATTCATGTGTTTACATTTCCTTAGGTTATGACTAATGGTTTAAAGTATTATATGTCTAATAAGAGTTCTATAAATGAAGTAAATTTTGGACAGAACATATATAGACACATTGTTTAGTTTTCAATGATATGTAAGAGTTTGTCTAAATTCTATAAAATTATAAACCTAAAATGTGATTTGGTATGTAAGTGATATAATATTCCTTTTCAAATGTTGTATTTTTAGATAGAAAATTTTGATCACATTTGGAAAGTTTTTGTATTTAGCACTAGAACTGGAAATTTAGATTTTGGGATGTCACAAATATCATGAAGTTATTTTTCACAAACCTACCCGGGTCAACCCTGAACCGGTCGCCCGATCTGATCTGTGGAAAGGTCCGGAAGGCATTTGTAATCCTCCTGGATTGGGGATAAGTGCTAGGTAATTGACTTATTTCAAAAGAGAACAATTTATCCAAAAAATAATCTATTAATTTGAAACAAAATAGGACAACGCAAAATAGATAAACGATAGGAATGTAAAGAACAACCAACAACATGAATAACTTATCCATGACTAGGAATCCATGTAACCCCTTGGGTTACTCTCTAATACTGAAACCAAATGTCAACCAAGGAAATGAAAACAAAGTTAAAACCTTCAGCAGTTATTAGAAAAAAGAAAACATTATAAGAATGAGTATTAAAACTCAATAGGTAGGCCCGACTAATTATATTTTCAATTCACAACCATTAAAAGAAGAAAACATTGAATAAATGTTTTGAACTATAAAATATAAATATATGTTTTCTACTCATTAAATTTTAAAACAACAAATATAATACAAACAAGAAACATAATAAACTTCTCTCTTAATTAAAAAGAATGATCAAGTGGAAAGGTAAAAGAGAACATAGTAAAAGAAAATTATTTTTCATAAAATAGAGAGATGGGGGAGGGTATTCAGTGTATCCAAAACTTTATTTATTGCTATCTTTTTTAACAAAAAACACATTTATAATTTACCAAAAGAGCACCAAAACTAGACACAAAATCACGGTTCCACATAGTGAAGGAAATGGAAATAAAGTTACTAGTATTGGAATAACACGGGGAGAAATAAGAACTCAGAGGAAAACCAAAACATACAAATTTATAAGACTCATCCTGAATACATTCCCTACACAATGACGTCAAAACACCCAAACCCCCCACCACCCTAACATCGAAAAGACTGAGGAGCCCAATCCCATAACAATAAACTCATGAATACAGAACTAGTGACTTATTAACCCCCTCTAAATGTCTCCAATACAAATGATGCGCAAAAATATATTAACTTCCATCAAGAAATTCAGAAATTATTTTAATCCTCTAGATTGTCTCAAAGATGGGGTAATGTCTATGAGGATGAGAGGGTGCATGTTGGTACCCCTATTCGGGATTTGGGTAGTGGTGTGCATTCCTCTTTTAAGTATGCATTCCAAAGTGGCAAGACAAAGATCACTAATAGTGAGGGCCTTACCTCCGTTCCCCTAAAGAGGAGACCACGAAAGTATTATTCTACTCTTCTTAAGACTATGTCTACCAGATTGTCTTCTAGGCAGCCATAGAAGGTGGATGCAAATATCCTTAAGATTTTCAATCAAGGTAAGTCTCAATCTGAATGGGAAACTGGTGATGATTTTGATTATGGGAATGACATGTCATATTATGGTAATTAACATTGTTGTTTTATGGATGAGGGCATGTTTTGTTTGTTTGACCCCGTCTACCTCTTTTGTACATTTCCTTTCTTTTAAATAAATGGTCAGAGGCTCTGCTTCTAGCTGGACTTGGATAGTAAACCCATGTATCCACCTACAATGGACCACTAGTAGTGCACAATATATCTAGTGCACAAATCATTCTTAGTAGACTTATTTACTATTCCAGGTTACCATGCTATGTTCATAAAGGTGTGTTCCTAATATCTTAATCAATAAGACATATATATTTATTCCACCACACACACCACACAATTCAGCACCACCCCAGCCACCCCATAGGTAGTCTCTTTCCTCACATAATTATAACAAAAGGTACGTCTCATACTGAGGACACTCCCATATCCAAATCACCCAATAAGGAAAATGAACCACCCCTATGAGGGGTTTCCAAAAGAAACCATTTGATAAGAAAAATGTAAAATGTGCCTCAAGTATTTTCACATATCAAAGATTTTATAAACATCAATACATAATCCATTTTCAATACCAAACCAATTTAGAAATACAAATTGGAAATACCAACTTCCAATTAAACAACACCAATACATTTATCAAAAACCATGTCTTATTTATAAAAATAAAAAATCATTTAAAAAGTCTAATCAAGAAATTTCACAAGAATTGGATGTGAAAAACCCATTAAACCCTCATTTTACACCCCCCCAAAAAATAGATAATCAACTTAAATCACATGGAACAACTATTCTAATATTGGATTATAATTATTTATTAAATAAAAGGGTTGATAAAATCATTGAATTAGAAAAATATTCAATTTAAAGTAGAAGCGCAAAGGGATCCTACCTCAAGAATGGAGGAAACTTCAGAATTCTGGTGAGAAACTTCAAACACACATCGTTCACACCCCAATGAAGTTAAAATCGAACCTGAGCATTAATATTAAATGAAAAAACAAAGGAATCAACCATAAATAGGAGAAATAGAAAAAGAAATTTTTTATCACCCAACAACCGGGGGTAAGGGATGGATCGGTGGACAGGGAGGGTCGCACCAGCAAAGCGAGGTGGCGTGGGAGGTCTACGCCAGTAGGAAGAGGTGGTGTCGAAGAACCACAAGTTGCACCAAGGATAAGGGAGGTCGGGGATCATACATATGGGTAGGGAGTCATGATTAGGGTGTGCCATAGGCCAGCTACACCATTGAAGGGGGAGTGATGTAGGTCAGTGGTGCGCCGGTGTAGGGTTGGTCGGGGATGGGAAGTGTGGAAAAAACAAAAGGATGGTGTGTAGGAGGGTGTACCATGCTGGGTAGGGGGACTTGCAAGACACACACCATGGAAGGGAGGATATAGGGACTATAGATAAAACCCAAAAAAAATAAAATTAAAACTTAAAAATGAAAATAATAATAGCTATAATAATAATAATAATAATTGTTTTAATAACATAATAACTATAATAATATCAATATGATGATAAAATATTAATAAAGTTCATTTCATTATTTATTTATTATAGAAATTATAATATTAATACCAACCTAATGCTAGGATTAAACAACAACATTTATTTCATTATTAGTAGTAATAATAATAATAAAATTCTTAGCTTAATAATAAAATTTGTTCAATTTTAATAATATTAATTATAACAATTTTTAATCAAAAAAATAATATCAAAATGATAAAAATAATTACATTCAATTAATTTATCAATAATATTTACATCAGCCACAATTTTAATAATAATAATGATATTAATAACAATAATAATAATGACGATAATAAAAAATTGACTTTAAGAAGATTATTATTATTATTATTATTATCTTTAACTGTAATATAATTATAATTATTGATAGAATGCTTTCTCACCTTAATTTATTTTTTTGTAAATCTTCTTTTTATTTATTTATTTTATGTGTTGGGAAACCACACGGTTACCCCATGCAGCCCCTAAACATTTTCAAGATAAAGATAAGAACAAATATTCCACGCTTCGTAATAATAACACTTTTAATAATGACAATAATTATCATTTTTCATAATAATTATGATAATTTTAATTTTAATGATAATAAAAATATTAATAATATATTTCTTAATATTAATAATGATAATAATAATAATAATAATAACTAAATAATTGATAACATAATCAATGTAAATACTCGAATAATTCAAAGGAAATTTTCTCTTAATTTTCTTTCGAATTTTACAAGAACGCAGTTTTTGACGGCACCTGATTCCGAGACCCGGTGAGCCTGGAATAATTTTCTGAAGTTTAGCTCGGGTATGTTCAGTGAACGAACGAGTGGGATTTTCCTAACTTTTGAACTGCTGCTCAGAATCAAAATCAGTGGAAACTGATGGAATCATAGCGCTTGTAATTGATTAGGAACATCTTTTCTGGAGTTGCGTTTGCTCAGGTGTGGTAATTAAAATTTTGGGTTAAGTGAAGAATAAAATAAATTGGTGCAACCAATTTTATTTTTATTTAAAGCAGTTCAACATAAGTTATGTGGTTGGAGTGGGACCCACCATATCCTACTCCACTAGGTAGGATATTTTTGGGGTGGGGCCCACACGATCCCCACCTATTCAACTTCCTCAAACCCCCTCTTTTAATTAGGTAACGCACCCATACCCCCCATTAAATGAAAAGTCAACTCATTAATTGATTAAGTTATTAAAAGTAATTAATTATTGAATTCAATTCGAATTTCAAATTTTTAGTTGGATTGTGTGTTAATTAAATAAGACAGGGTCTTATTTCATTAAGTTGGAGATTTGGCTGTTCGGGGAGAATTTGGAGAGGATTCACTCAAGTCTTGAACTTCATCTTCCTCCATAAAGAACATGAAGAACTCACGATCACCAATGAAGAACACCAGTCTTTGATGAAGAACTCCGTCACCATAAAGGGGAGTTCATCGTACCGTCTTCTTCCCTCTCTGCAGCCGATAAGAGACGCCATCCTCGGAGATCGATGACGCAACGCCGTATACCGCGACGCCGATGATCCTCCTTCCAAGACGCCGTCTTCCGCGACGTCCCTTCCCCGCGACGAACCTTCATTCAACAATGCTTGAGGTAGTGGTTATTTTCTTCTTCGTGAATACTTTCGTCCCCATTCATCGATTCCTAATTAAGCCTCCTGTTATCGTAATAACGGGAGGAGGTCGGACCGCAGGAACACGGCCGACCCTCCTCCCCCCCATTGATGCTTGATTTTGTTGCGACACGAGCAAGGCAGCGTGGTGCTGTTTCACCGTGCGGAAGTAATGAAATACAAGCAGTGATGCGTGGCACCGACGCGCCGCGCCAGAGAACCTCGAAGAGGCCGCTGCCGGAGCAGGGCCGCGGCGGAGGGGCGCGGCGCCGTCGCGCCCCGCCGTTCGGACAGGCCGGGCCGTGCCCTGGCCGGGCCGGGCCGCGACGGTGGGGCCGGGCCATGCTCACTGAGTCGGGCCGTGCCCTAATGGGCCAGACCTAGACCCAGTTCTGGTCGACCCAGTGGGGGGGGGGTATCGGGCCGGGTCGGACCGGGCCCGAAACCCCTATTTTCAGACAGATCTGTTCAAACACCTATAACATGGTCTACGGACCTCTGATCGACGTACTATCAGCTGCGATGTGATCCATGGATCGAGATGGTCGTTTAGGTATATTACACTCAAGGTTTATGAGAACTTTGGGTACGACCGGGTTGGTTTGAACACAAAACCAACCGGGCCCTCGGAGCGGAAACACTTATAACTTGAGCTCCTGATGTCCGATTGACGTACCGTCAACTTTTTTGGATTAATCTTAGTGAGAAAGACCTTTTAGATTACTCTGGTCGAGGTTTGGATGCAGTTGGAGTATGGATGGGTAGGTTTTGACATAAAAACCAACCGGGCTCCTGGGACGAAAAATCCAATAACTCTCAGACCGGGCGTCTGATTGTGGTGTCGTCTATCATGTTGTGTTCCTTTCGACGTTACGAAACTTTGGGATACATCAACTCAGGACTTCATGTTAGTTAATGTATCAGACCTTAGGCTCGTGAAGCAGACCCTTCCAAAACGAGCTCGCTATGTGCGGGAACCCTAGAGCTGGCTGGGACTGCGATGACAATGAAGACTGCATGGGAATCCTCCGTGGGTTCGTCAGCAACGACTACAACACTTAGCGATCCTATGTGGATCAGTGCCTACCGATCCTGTGTGGATCAGATCCTATGTGGGTCAGCGCTCAGCGGTCCTGTGTGGACCAGCGCATACCGATCCTGCGTGGGTAAGATCCTATGAGGGCCATTTCGGGGGTTAGTACCTATCGATCCTGTGTGGGTCATTGCGGGGGTTAGTACCTGTCGATCCTGTGTGGGTCTGATGGCTTAGATGAATCAGTGGCTACATATAATCATCTCTATCGTCTTACGAAGATGTATTCCTGTGTGAGCTGAGTCTTGACTTTCAATCCTTATCTTTGATAAGATTCACCTATTATCCTGTGTGCATTACGTTATGATTTCCTGTGTGGATTGGGTTCTGTTTTCTTGTGTCGTCTGGGTTGTACTTAGGATCAGATGTTGGACCCGAATGAGAATTGATGACTTAGGTATATGTATGGGAATATACCTAAGTAGTGTCGGATGTTACTTCGTGATTGTATCTTTCCTTTTTGGATTATCCTTTGTGGATTCTGGGAGACCATCGGGGGTCTCGGGGTCCCTACTGAGTAGCATATACTCACCCCTTCACGGGCTATGCCCGCACTACGTTGTGTTGGTTGCAGACGACGGACAACGCAGATCGTGGTTGAGGCTTGCGGAGCTGGTTGGTACCTGGAGGTGGACCACTGGGCGGGACGTACTCAGAGTAGACGGCTGGACCCAAGGAGCTGAGGAGGCTATCTGTACCCACCCTTCCGATGGGAATTCCAGTGGACGGTTCGGCGTTGCGGATTTACATTTCAGTTGTTGTACTTCCTTTTCCAGTTGTACTTTACTTTCAGTTTGGGTTTGTATTCTGACCCACTTACTTTTCTGCACTTACTATTGTACCCAGTTTTACTTAGTCTTTACTTCTGCTTGCTCAGTATGTGTGTCTCTTTACTTTATAAAGGAAATGCCTTTCCATTTTATTGGGAATTACGCCTTGGTTCTAGTCTCCATCCCCTGACCTATGGATGGTGGGCTTGGGATATTCACAGCATGGGCCCTGAGGGCGGTTCGTGACAAATTGGTATCAGAGGAGTTCGGTTCTACCTCAGAACTCTGACTCTGATCTTTCTTCTATGCGAAGCAATAGTGTTCAGGGTATTGGGTGTGGTTATCAGTCCCGAGAGTCCAGTGTTGGTGTGGCGGCCGACGTATCCGTACACCAGGACCCTAGAAATATGATTTCTGACTTAATGCATGAAAACTTTGATTGCATGTGTGTTTCATGTTTTCTTTGTGATTACTTTGTGTCAGCTCACCAGGTATACTGTTTTGACTGTGGCGCACCTGTCTCTTTTCAGGATGGCCCCATGATGGTAGCCAGCTAGGGTTGTGAGTTTTTATGTGAAGACATCCCACTGAGTGACGAGGCCTCGTTACAGGGCCCTGTTACTTCGGGGGCACCGGTGGTACCACTACCCGCTGAGCCAACGATGATACCAGCCTCAGCCGCTGAGAGTGCACGTCACCTTGGAGCACTGCACGAGTTTCAGCGTCAGAGACCGCCCAGGTTCCATGGGGAGATGGACCCTCAAGCAGCCAAGGATTGGATAGAGGCTATTGTACGAGTTTTCCAATTGGTAGGGACACCAGCAGACCTCATGGTTATCCTTGCATCAAGTCTCCTTCACGCTGCAACAGGAAGATGGTGGAGCTTGATGCTCTAGGTGCATGGCGAGGCATCACTCTTCTGGACGGACGTTGAGAGCCACTTCTGCTCGGAGTTCTTCCCAGCCACCCTTCATGCGGTGTGCATCCAGGAGATTCTACAGTTATGGCAGGGAAGCATGACGGTCGCCCAGTACTCGGCGAGATTTACCGATCTCTCGTGCTATTAGACGGACATGGTTTGGGACCCATTCTTCTAGGCCCGGACCTTCGAGCAGGGACTGAGGCACGAGATCAAGGCATCTCTAATCTCTCTCAGTATCCCGACGTAGGCAGGAGTACTGGAGTGGGCCCTTCTCATTGAGATATTTCTTGATGATCTTACACCACCAGTGAGACCTACCGCAGGGCGGCACATAGCAGAGTCTTCTGCAGCCGACAGTAGACGGATGTCGCAGAGGTCCAAGGGGACCAAGCCATCAAGCAGATGACCACAGGATACTGGCTCGGAGGTGTGGGGAACATGCACCAGAACCAGTCTTGCGAGTGGAAAATAGTGCTATGCATGCGGCGGGCAGGGCCACTTGGATCGTGACTGCCCGACCCTCCATGGAGAGGGGCAGCAGACGGTTGAGGAACCACCTAGGTAGAGGAAGAGGTACGACTGTGGCAGTCGTTAGGGAGCAGGTGGATGAGGTCGAGGAGATGGTCGAGCGGCAGGTGGTGGAAGTCGTTTTGAGGCTCTACCACCATCACCACTAAGAGGTCCACCCCGACCATAGGGGAGAGCACAACTTCAGGCAACTGAAGCATACGATCATGGAGCTCCAAAAGCAGGTGGAAAAGTGTGGAACTAGCTCCAGGCATGGAGGACTTTTCCCATAATGCCTATAGCTTCGTCTTTTGTGTTTCATTGTGTCCTTGTTATTTGAGTTACAGTAATAAAAGACTCTTGCAATAGTGACGTTTTCCTTCTTGTCTTTTGTATGTTAATACTAAGAGGTTCCAGTTAAAAAAACTGTTAACTTGACCCTCACATACGAGATACCTACTAGAGGAGACCCAGTGTCCAAACACTGATGCCGACAGTGTGACTCAACCCTTGGAGGTGAGAGTAACGGTTGGATCTCTTGGTAGCAGTGTCGAGGCCTTACGACGTCATCCATGGCATGAATTAACTGATCATGATGGGATTGACTGTATTAGGCAAGGAACGGGGTTCATCCATGGGATGAGACCATATTTCTCTTTTCGAAAGAGGAGAAATCTTTGCAGCTTTGCAGAACGTTAACGAAGAAGGGGAAACCCTCTGTGTGGTCAGATAGATGTCAGCAGAGCTTCCAAGAGCCGAGATAGAGATTGACTACCGCACCTATCTTGAGGCTACCAGAGGAGGGAGTAGGGTACGTAGTTTACTGTGATGCATCAGGGCCCGGACTCGGATGTGTCCTGATGAAAGAGCGGGCAGTGATCGCCTATGGATCACGTCAGTTGAGGCAGCATGAGCAGAACTACTCTACCCATGACCTGGGGTTAATAGCAATGGTTTCGCTCTAAAGATGTGGCAACACTATCTGATGGAAGAGCGCTTTATAGTCTACTCTGACCACCAGAGTCTCAGGTACATCTTCTCATAGAAGGACCTGAACCTAAGACAATGGTGATGGATCGAGTTCTTCCAGTACTATGACTTTGGGACAGTCTATACTCCTAGAAAGGGGAATATATTAGCCAATTCTCTAAGTAGGAGGACAGGCATTTAGCGACTTCGGGAGGCGAGAGAGAAGCTAGAAGCTTTACAGATATCCTTCATGGACAATGATAGAGTAGCCTTTCTACAGTCACTCAAAGTCACTCCTCCACTTCTACAGCGGGTCAGAGAGGCACAGCGTGGGGACGATGACTGTAAGACCCGACGTGCACAGATATCCTCAGGACAGGAACCTGATGGATTCTCTGTGGGAGGAGAGCACGTCATCCATTTCAGAGGACGTACAATGGTACCAACTGCTTTACAGGAGGAGGTGCTAAGGGAGTTCCACACTTCCCCTTTAGCGGTACATCCAAGAGTGGAGAAGATTTACCCGGACCTCAGATGACATCACTGGTGGCCGGGTATAAAGAAGGGTGTGGCAGAGTTCGTTTCTCGATGCCTCACCTGCCAGCAGGTGAAGGCAGGGCACCAGGTACCAGCAGGCTTGGTACATCCCTTGGAGGTCCCGGAGTGGAAGTGGGACAAGATATATATGGATTTAATGACTAGACTTCCATGCAAATCCAGAAGTCATGACTCCATTTGGGTGATTGTCGACTAACTCACCAAGTCGGCCCACTTCTTACCCATCAGAGAGCAGGACTCAGTAGAGAGCTTGGGACGTCTCTACGTTCATGAGATTGTATGGCTTCATGGTTTTCCATCATCCATCGCCTCCGAACGAGATGCTCGATTTACATCCCTGCTTTGGAAGGAGTTACAGGAGGCATTCGGGATGCAGCTACATCTAAGCACCGCCTTTCACACTCAGACGGATGGTCAGACGGAGAGGACCATTCAGACTCTCGAGGACATGCTCCGTGCATGTTTCCTAGACTTTGGTCATAGCTGGGAGTATCACCTACCCTTGGTGGAGTTCGCATACAACAACAGATACCATTCCACAATCGGGATGGCACCATACGAGGCGTTGTACGACCCGACTCATATCATTGACCATGTGGAGATGGACATTGAGGATGGGGCGACTTTCGGGAAGGTCCTAGTGAAGATCGAGGATCGACAGGAGCGGGTCCTACATGGACGGTCAATACCTCCATTACGCATCAGATGGTAGCACGGGAACCTCTAGGAGAGCACTTGGGAGCTGGAGGCTCAGATGCGTGCACAGAACCCACATTTTTTCCTCTAGTTTATGATGTATCTTTACGGGGACGTAAAGCCCTGAAGTGGGAGTAATGTAAAGACCCGTAAAAATAAACGGAAATTTTTTCTTAATTTTTTTTTGAAATTTTACAAGAATGCACTTTCTGATGGAACCTATTTCAAAGGCCCGCTGAGCCTGGAATATTTTTCCAAAGTTTAGCTCAGGTAAGTTTAGTGAATGAATGAGCGGGATTTTCGTAACTTTTGAACCGGTGCTCGGAATCGAAATCCAAGGACACCGATGGAATCACAACACCGGTAATTGCTTAGGATCACTGTTTCTTGAGTTGTGTTTGCTTGGGTGTGGTAATTAAAATTTTGGGTTAGGTGAAGAATAAAATAAAATGGTGAAACCAATTTTATTTTTATTTAAAGTAGTTCAACCTAAGTTAAGTGGTTGGAGTGGGACCCACCATATCCTACTCCACTAGGTAGGATATTTATGGGGTGGGGCCCAAATGAGCCCCACCTATTCAAATTCCTCAAACCACCTCTTTTAATTATGTAATGCACCCCCACCCCCCCATTAAATGAAAAGTCAACTCATTAATTGATTAACTTATTCAAAGTAATTAATTCTTGAATTCAATTCGAATTTCAAATTTTTAGTTGGATCGTGTGTTAATTAAATGAGACGATGTCTTATTTCATTAAGTTGGAGTTTTGGTTGTGCGGGGAGAATTTGGAGAGGATTCCCTCAAGTCTTGAACTTCATCTTCCTCCTTGAAAACACGAAGAACTCACCGTCGCCAACGAAGAACGCCGGTCTTCGACGAAGAACTCCATCACTGCAAAGGGGAGTTCGTCGTACCGTTTTCTTCCCTCTCCGCAGCTGGTGAGAGACGCCATCCTCGGAGATCAACGACGCGACACAGTATACAGCGACGCTGACAATCGTCCTTCCGCGACGCCGTCTTCCACGACGTCCCTTCCCTGCGATGAACCTTCGCTCAACAACGCTTGAGGTAGGGGTTATTTTATTCTTCGTGAATACTTTCATTGTCGTTCATCGTTTCCTAATTGAGCCGGCAGTTATCGTAATAACATGAGGAGGTCGAACCGCACGAACAAGGCCGACCCTCCTCCCCCCCCCCCTTGATGCTTGATTTTGTTATGACACGAGCAAGGCAGCGTAGTTCCATTGCACCACACAGAAATAATGAAATATGGGAAGAGAAGCGCGGCACCGATGTACCACACCGGAGAACCTCAAAGAGGCTGCGGCCGGAGCGGGGCCTCGGCGGAGGTGCACGGCGCCGTTCAGACAGGCCATGGCTTATGGCCGCGGTGGTGCGGGGAGCGGCGACCGGAACCGCCGGCCGCCGGAGCAGGAGGGTGGGACCACGACGGTCCCACGGCGGTAGCAACCGGCCGCCCGGACCCGGCCGAACATTTCAAGGGGAGACCGGGGGTTCGTAACACCTGGATGGAAGGAGAGAGGCCCCCACATGGGGGGCTGCAGGTTGTCAAATAGGGGGGCAACACGCCCCCCCTTCCGCTATGTCGTTTCAGCCGAGCCACCTGGTCACGTGGGCGCCACCCCAGCGCCAGGCCAGCCGGGCCGCGCCCAGGCCGGGCCGGGCCGTGCCGGCTAGGCCAGGCCACGCCCACCAGGCCGGGCCTCTCCCTAATGGGTCGGACCCAGACCCATTTCGGGTCAACCCGAGGGGGTAGCGGGCCGGGTTGGACCGGGCCCGAACCCCCTATTTTCGGACAAATATGTTTAAATGCCCATAACATGGGCTACAGACCTCCAATCGATGAACCGTCATCTGAGATGAGATCCTTGGATCGGTACGGTCGTTTCAGTATATTACACTCAAGGTTTTGGAGAACTTTTGGTATGGACGGGTTGGTTCGAACACGAAACCAACCGGGCCCTCGGAGCGGAAACGCTTATAACTTGAGCTCCGGACGTCTGATTGACGTACCATCGACTTTGTTGGATTCCTCTTAGTAAGACGGACCTTTTGGCTTACTCCGCCCGAGGTTTGGATGTAGTTGGAGTATGGCCGGGTTGGTTTTTATTTAAAAACCAACCAAGACCCTGGGACGAAAAAGCCAATAACTCTCAAACTGTGCGTCCGATTGACGCACCGTTTTTCACGTTGTGTTCCTTTAGACGTTATGGAACTTTGGGATACATAAACTCCGAACTTCATGTCAGTTGATATATCAGCCCCTCGGCTTGTGAAGCGGACCCTCCCGAAACAAGCTTGCTGTGTGCGGGAACCCTAGAGCTGGCTGCGACTGCGACGACGATGAAGATTTCATGGGTATCCTCCGTGGGTTCGTCAGCGATGACTATAGCACTTAGAGATCCTGTGTGGATCAGTTCCTACCGATCCTGTGTGGATCAGATCCTATGTGGGTCAGCGCTCAGATGTCCTATCTGAGCCAGCTCATACCGATCCAGTGTGGGTCAGATCCTTTGTGGGTCATTGCGGGGGTTAGTACCTATCGATCCTGTGTGGGTCATTGCGGGGGTTAGTACCTATCGATCTTGTGTGGGTCCGACAACTTAGATGAATCAATGGCTACATCTGAACATCTCTATCGTCTTACGAAGAAGTATTCCTGTGTGATCTGAGTCTTGACTTTCAATCCTTATCTTCGATAAGGTTTACTTGTTATCCTATGTGGATTACGTTATGCTTTCTTGTGTGGATTAGGTTATGTTTTCCTATGTGGTCTGGGTTGTACTTGGGCTCGGATGTTGGAGCTGAATTGGAATTAATGACATAGGTATATGTATGGGAATATACCAAAGTAGTGTCGTATGTTACTTCATGATTGTATCATTCCTTTGTGGATTATCCTTTGTGGATTCTGGGAGACCTTCGGGGGTCTCGGTGTCCCTACTGAGTAGCATATACTCACCCCTACACGGTCTATGCCCGCACTACGTTGTATTGGTTGCAGACGATGGACATCGCTGATCGTGGTTGAGGCTTACAGAGCAGGTCGGTACTTGGAGGTGGACCACTGGGCGGGACGTACTCAGAGCGGACGGCTGGACCCGAGGAACTAAGGAGGCTATCTGTACCAACCTTTCAGGTGGGACCTACAGTGGATGGCTCGACGTTGCGGCTTTACTTTTCAGTTGTTGTTCTTCCTTTTCCAGTTGTACTTTACTTTCATTTTGGGTTTGTATTCTGGCCCACTTACTTTTCTTCACTTACTATTGTACACAGTTTTACTTAGTGTTTACTTCTTCTTTCTCACTCTGTGTGTTTGTTTACTTTATAAAGGCAATGCCTTCCCTTTTTATCGGGAATTACGCCTTGGTTCTAGTCGCCAGCCCCTGGCCTATGGAAGGTGGGCTTGGGGTAGTCACGACACGGGCCACGAGGGCGGGTCGTGACAATCAATGTCTTTAGTTCTATTTTACATTCCATTATCTTATTTAATCACTCAGTTTAACTTCACTTTATTATTCGTTTAACTTTTAAGTCTATCTTACATACTGGGCAGGTTGTGCAGTGACCAGGGTGTAACTAAATGGTCTCCCAACCACGATTCACCCGTGTACTAGACACTTTAAAACCCATAACTCACATCATTCTAAATAAAACACAAAAAGATAAATAGGGACACACCTAAGACTCAACCTAAGCTGACACTAAGGAAAAAAAAATAAAACCTAGCTGTGAAAATTCCTCCCACCATAATGCTTTCTGCCCCTAGAAATCCATATTAAGGCTGAAACCTCAAAGTAGAAATCGATACACATTTACAGTTTAAGAAGATTCCCAAATAACGATAACAAATAGATCATAAAACCCCACCAAAGATTGAAGGGATGACTCGAAAACCTAGGAGACCATGATGGACTCCCCTCTAAGTGATGCCTTCCCCAAAAAGTTTTAACACCCCCTGTTGATTGGTCCAAAAGATATAGAACTATCACAATGCACAAACAAGCCTTAAAACCAGAATACCTTAAACATTCTCAAATTGAACTCATATGAAGGATAAAACCGAGATATTGACATGACGAGGTCCAAACAGACTCCCCATCATATGAAACAGGATAACACTGAATCTGATGAAACTTGTGATGGGTCTCCCAGCAATAAAAACGGATGAGATTGACCAAACTACAAGACATTCCATGTGAACCGAAAACCCCCACAATAGGGAGGGGAGGAAATTTCTCAACTAACAAAATAGAAAAACTATATCCAACAACACCAACAACTCCACACCCTCAAAATAACACAACCCATGCCACATTGATAACATATACTAGACCAAAGCCTTTTTACTTTGCTGGGGTTCTCCTGGATATGTAATAGCTTCACTCCAATACCTATGGTTGGAGCTTGGATGATTGAACTACCTCCTTCCTCGTAGTCAGTCATTATAAACTTCCAAACATAACACATGAATCAAAATTTTATGAAATACTCCTTCATTAAACTAATAGATAATAAGGGTCCATTAACAAACACCCTTTCTGTTGGAGAAGATAAAAAACCACAAAACGACATAACACACGACGATTTCATCCTAGGAACACTATAGAGAGAAAACTCTAATCTAATCCAAAAAATTGCCCAACTATTTCTGATGGGTTGATGTGACCTTCGATGAGATGGTTCTGGCTCACGATGTTTCATGAAAACACCCCGACAGAACCGATGTAGGTTACCTAAGTATATACAGGTGTTCCATGTTCATAGAGCATTCAATAACATTGGCTTTTTATGACCCTACATACCACTGAATATAGACCACTACAATACACCATGATGAATATGACTAGCGGTCTGAAGGCCTCTTAATTCCCCTACCAACACAACCAGTAAGAGAGTGCTTCCCATCCTTATTATCAACATACACTTTACCACATCTAGAATTTGAAGGAAGGTTCACCACCACAATCCCTCTTGTTAACTCTTCCTCGATAGGAATGGCCTTCTCACCACTTCAAATAAGGTGGTGAGGTTTAGTTTTTCCAACTTTTATTGCAGTTTGGATCGGAGAGAAAGTTCCAATCATAGATCATTCTTAGGATTAGTTAAAATATACCATGGTTAATACATAACTAAGTCTAATAAATGTCAATATAATTATTATACAGGTCTACCATCATTTTTAAGACCTCATAACTCCATCCTCTTTCTCAAATTATTCACCTCAAATAAATATAGTTGTATGAATTATGAATTCAAGAACTCTCGTATAATATCTCCCCATGGACTTCTCAAAGGCACGATCTTCCACCATTTCTAGTTTCGAACATTGAGAATTATGGTATAAAATCCCACCATTAGTGTCTCGGGTATCATGAGAATTCCGTGGTCTTTCTAAATCTTCCACATGCACCCTTCCACTTAAAGAGAACCCTCTTGTTAAGAAAAATGTGGATGGTTCATCTTACAAAACTCAAGGACATAGTAAATAGGTTGATCAACCAGAGTGTTTACTATGGATTCACCAACCGAATCTACACCTTGTGTGTCCATCAAACCGTTGTGGTGGAAGACACTAAGAAAAAATGAATCAAGGAACTGGATCAAAACAAATACATTTCCATATGAAATTAAACTATTCACAATTTCTAAAACTAGACTTTATAAAACAATTTTCAGAATTAAAAAATAACCAAAAAAATAAAAATGGAAAACTAGTACCGATGGATGACTGAGATATATGGATGCATCCATACGCCAGTCACATCCCTATAATAGAGATAATTCTAGGGTAATCTCACTATATGCACATGGCTTCCTATGACTTGTGAGCATATAAAGGCCACCAACCAAGTCCCTTCTCACTTCCCAATACCAAATAATCCACAAGAATCAAAATACACCAACCACCCAGACATCCCATGGGACCCGAGTTCCAGAACGAGCAAGGGTTCATCATGCCCTTCCCTTTCCTACACCCTAAGCCCAAAAATCCTACCCCTTCTACCATGAAAACCCCAAATACCAATGGGAGCTCTAATATCAAGGTCCACTTAGATCTGACCCCCTGTGATACCATTTTGTCACAAACTAACCCAGGTTGACCCTGAACAGGTTGCCCGAGCCAATCTGTGGTAAGGGCTGAGAGGCGTTCCCAATCCTCCCGGGTTAGAGATAAGCACCAAGGCATTGAAAGAGTACAAAAGGGGATGATTTAGACCAATGAAAATAAATTGAGTAGTATAAATAAATTAGAACATTGTGAAATAGATAAACAACATGAAAGGATAGAATGACCATAAACATGACTAACCTATCCATGAATAAGACTCCACTTAACACCGCAAGTTACTCTAAAATTCTAAAACCAGATGTCATCCAAGGAAATAAAAAACAATTTGAAACCTGTAGGTGGAACTAAAAACAAGAAAAAACTATGGTCATGAGTATTAAAACCCAGTAGGCAGGTCCCACTAATCCTATTACCAATGAACTACCTTCAAATAAAAAAACAATTGATTAATGTGATTGAACTATAAAATATAAATATAGGTTTTCCATAATTTACATTTTAAAACAACAAACATAATCCAAAAAAAACATAATCCACTACCCTCAAACTTTTAAATAAGGAATATGGGGAATGGTAAAAGAAAATTAAGTAAGAGAAACTTATTTTTCTTAAAAGAGATCGGGTGGGGGGATGGTATTTATTCTTTTTGAAAAAACCCTTCTTGAAATCATTTTTAAGAAAACCACATGTTTATAATTTACCCAAAGGGCACCAAAACCAAACACAAGACCACAATTCCACATTGTGAGGGAAATGAAACTATTGTTACTTGAGTCAGAAGAACATGTGGAGACCTAGTAACTCATAGGAGAACCTGAACATACTATTACATGTGACTCATCTGGAAGGCATGCCCAACATGATGATGTCATAATGCCCAAATGCCAAGCCGCCCTAACCCAAGACAGACCACGGGGTCCAATCCCATAGTAATAAACCCATGTATCCACCTTCGATTGGCCACTAACAGTGCACAATCTAACTAGTGAATAAATAATTTTATGTAGACCTCTTTTCTATTCTCGGTTCCCATGAAATGTTAATAAAGTGGTGTTCCAAATATCTCAATCAACAATCCATATATATATATATATAACCACACACACCACACAATTAGGAACCACCATGGCTACCCAATTGGTAGTCTTTTTCCATAAATAATTATCACACAAGGGTGGTCACATAAAGAGGACACTCCAATATCCTAGTCACCCAATGAGGCAAGTGACCAACACCTAGGAGGGTTTTCCAAAAAAACCATATGATAATAAAAACTTCAAACAAGACTCATGTCTTTCCACATAATAAATCATTTATAAACATCTATACATAATCAATTTTAAATACCAAACCAATTTAGGAATCCACATTAGAAATACCAACCTCTATTTAAACAACACTAATACATTTATCAAAAACCAAATATTGTCTTTAAAAATCATAAATCAATTAAAAATGAAAATTGGGAAATTTCACAAGCATTGGGTATGAAAAATACTTTAAAGCCACATTTTACATGAAAAGTAATTTAGCTAAACAACTTAAATCACAAGAAACAATTATTATAAGAATGTATTTTCATTATTTATTAACTAAGAGAGGTTCAAAAATCATTCAATTAGTGAAATATTCAATTTAAAGAACGTGCACAAAGGGATCCTACCTCAAGAATAGATAAGCTTTCAGAATTCTAGTGTGAAAATTCAAATTCACATCGTTTCAATCCCTAGGATGTCAAAATCTACCCTAATCATTAATATTAAATGCAAAGACATTGTAAAAAACCTAGAAAAGGAGAAATCCAGGAATCCAAAATTCATCACCCAACAACCAGGGGAAAGAGATGGCTCTACAGAGGGGGAGGGTCATGTTGACAAAGGGAGATACTACCGGAGGTTCATGCTGGTGGGAGGAGGTAGTGTCAGAGAACAGAAACTTACGCCATAGGGAAGGGTGTCTAGTTGTCACATGGTTGGGTAGGGGGTCGGGTTGAGGGTGCGCCATGGGTCAGATCATACTGATAAAGGGGGGAGCGGTGCAGGTCAGGGGCACACCTATGGAGGGTCGGTTAGGTATGGGATATTTTGCAGCAGTAAAAGGACGGTGCACAGGAGGGTGCACCTAGCTGGGTAGGGGGAGTACTTGTAAACTTCACACCATGGAAGAGGGGATAAAGGGATTGTAGAAGAAACCCTAAAAACCAATAATATGAAAACATAATAATGCAAATAATAAAAGCTATAACAATAATAATATAATTGTTTTAATGACATAATAATAATAATAATAATGTTAAAATAATGATAAAATATTAATAATGTTCATTTCATTATTTTTTAATGAAATTATAATATTAATAACAACATAATGATGGGTTTAAGAAATATCATTTATTTCATTCTTGGTAATAAAAATAATATAATTCTAAGATTAATAATAATATTTTTTCACTTTTAATAATAACAATTGTAATAATTTTTAATCATATCAGTAAAAAATTGATAAAAATAATTACATTCAATTCATTTATCAGTGATATTAATATCAATAACAATTTTAATAATAATGATGATATTAATAACTTTAATAATGATGAAGATAATAACTAATAGACTTCAATAAAATTATTATTATTATTATTTTCAACCATAATATTATTATTATCATTGTTAGAATGCTCTCTCACCTTAATGTTTTTGTAAAAAATATATATATTTATTTATTCTTAGTTTCATGAAACCATGGGGTTCCCCCGCATGACCCCTAAATTTTTTCAGGATAAATATAAGAATAATCGTTTCACTCTTAGTAATAATAACTCTTTTAATAATAACAATAATTATCAGTTTTAATAAAATTTATGATAATGTCAATTTTAATTATAATAATGATATTATTATTTTTTATAATATAATTATATATATTAATAATGATAATAATAAAAATAATAATAATAATAATAATCACCATCATTGATAACATTATCAATACCTTTAGTTCTATTTTATATTCCCTTATTTTATTAAAACACTCATTTTAACATCACATTATTATCCACATATCTTTTTAATCCATCCAACATATCGAAAAGGTCACGCGGTAACCAAGGCATAGTTGAATGGTCTCCAAATAGTGCTCTACCCATGAGAAAAACGTTTTTAAACCCAAAACACACATCTTTCTAAATGAAACACAAAAATTTAGGCAGGGACTCACCCGAAACTCGACCCGAGTTGAAACCATGGAAAAAAATAAAACCCGAGTATGATATGATTCATCATAAGGATATTTTAATATTCATTTTATATTATTATTTAATGAGGCTTATGATTCAAATATACCATTGTGGTAAGGATTAAATGTGTCAATCACATCACTTATTGGGATTTTATATGATTATGTTTATGATGATAAAATATTATGATCCATCTCTAAAAAATTCTTCAGTATATTATCTTCTTGAGGATATTATTGAAATTTTAAAGTAATAGTACCATTTAAACTATTTTATTGTTAAAATAAATGATAAAATGTTTTTATGGAGACCTAACTATATTTATCTATTTGTTCAGAAAATCATTTTCATCCAAAACCATGTTTTATTAATATGTTTTATTTTTCACCTATGAATTTTAAAATACATTTTCATCCATGTTAAATTTTTAAATAATGTTTTAATGTAATAATCATGTCATTTTCAAAAATAATATTCATTTTTCTTTTACAAAAAATGTAAAAAAAATATTTTTTTAAACTTGAATGTCATGCAAAGTATTTTTCTCTTTCATGACTACTCAATGATTTCAAGCATCCCTTATAAATTTTCAAATTTAATTTTACTGAAATTTATTCCCTAATATTTGGGAATATTTTAGATTTTAAATAAATAATTTTAAAAGGAAATTATTTTTTAAATTTCTTATGTTTTAAAAAAATATTTTCAATGTGTAAAGGATATTTTTTTCCAAACATTTTTTAAATATTATTTCAAAATAATTAATCTAATATTCCAACCATCGATGATACCTATACCTATCTGATGATATGATCCAAATATTCAATTCTTATTGTTTCTTTGAATGGTAATGTTTATGATAATTTTTTTTATGAAAACTACTTCCCTTCCATGGGTTACACAATGAAAAATAATTATGAAACTACAATTCTATCACAGGTTATGTTATAATGAAATGATAATGAAAAATATCTCTTTTCTAAATGCTATGTTATGTTAAAATTTTTATTATACCAATTTCATTTCATGGGTAATGATATGATGAATGTTTTATGATCCTGTGGAACACAAAAATATAGATTTAATTATGGGATGATTGGGATCGATATATCCCTCCAATGCATTGGGTAAAAATTTATATCTCATGAGATATCTAGGACTGGAATGTTTAGTGAATCTGATTCAGTAAGATGGGGTTAGAATGGGGGTAGACCCAATTCAGTATAGAAATTTTTCCTCTATGATGGTCATGTGCGTAAAACATGACTACTATGGTGGTCTGGGGAGTAAACCCATTCCAATATGATATCCTTGTAATTAGCCTTGAAAAATATGGGGATTATTTTCTATGATTTTTGGTATGAAACAAAATCGATATCTTATTCCAATTTTATGCTCCCACGACTCATGTAGAGTTATGGAACAACATTATTTTATTTATATTTAACTATATTAGGGGTTCTTATATGACTTAAATGATCACAGTTTTTTCTAAATAAGTTTTTTAAATAGTGTTATTAGAATTTCATGAATTTCATATATTTAGATTATAAAAATATATAATGAACATGATGGAAAATTGATTTAAATAATTCAATTTTAATTTATTATTTTTATTAGCAAATTCTTCATTAATTCTGATATATATATATATATATATGAGATATTGACTAGGTATTCCATGGATTAAGCCCCAAAGGTGGATATTGTGGTCCCTTTTCTATAAGAGGTTGGGTGGGATGTCTTGCGTATTTTATGGTGTCTCAACCTTTTCCCTTTACCCCCATCATTAACCATGATTTTATTCCCTTGTTCCCTAGAAATGTGGTTTTCCCAAATTTTTTGTCACTGGGTCGTAAAATACCTATGTTTTCAATCCCAATATTGTAGTTTCTAAAAAAATTATATCCTCTAGATTAGTCCTCAATGGATCATTTCGGTGGAAATTTTCCTTAGGTTCACTACATTGATATGTTTATTATCAATTATTAGGGTCTTAATGGATTTCTAGTCATTTGTCTATTAGAGTATTAATATCTCCTTCTTCTCTTCATGAATTTGGATGACTTGATTATTATCTAGTATACTTCTTCACATTTATTAACTGGGTTACAATTATATATTTTCATATAGAATTATAGTTTTCCAATTATGATAGCTCACCCAACCCCAATTATCAATATTATTTTTTAGGGTTTATGTAATTTTCTGCTTATTCACATTATCTTGAGAATACAAAGAATCATTACATGGTCTTAAGGGACATCCCCAAGACCCCGAATACTGAAAATAAATGCCAAATGGTTTCAAATATAAGTGGAGGATTATTAAAACATTATTAATAAAACCATTAACTCAACAAACCAAAACAAAAAATCTCACTATATGATGCACAAATAAATGAAATAAAACAAAACCAATTCATTTATATCAAAACCACATCAATGTGTACAACAGCGGAAGATAATGAAACTATAAAAGTAAACAAAATTTAAAAAAATTAAGATTCCAAGAAGAACACAAGACTCCCTACTCCAAAAGATTTGTTCTACACAATTACTAAACATCCCATGGATCAAAATATGTTGGAAACTTTACCATTTCCCATTTCATAGAAAATAATATCTGTAAAAGCACCAAATTAATGATGAAGGGGAGAGTACAAAACTTAGTAGGATTTCCCTAATGACATCCCTACTCATGCCACTAGGATAAAAAATATAAAACCATTTATATTAAACAATTATAAAAAATAGTTTATAACAAAATATAACCAAGTTCCAAATATATTTATAAACAAATGAATGCAAGATAAATTGAAACCAATTTTTCAGAAAGTTATTTTTCTTGTAAAATAATTTACAAATGTTTGAAACTATTTCTCAATATTCCTTTAGCATACCAAATCCATTCCACACATCTACACAATCAATTATACGTGTAACATATATATCCCTATAATCGCAAGTGGTGATTCATCCTTTCACTATTTTTTACTTAGTAATACAATTTATGGGGGAGATCCATCACCCTTATCCATAATATATATAATGGGAGATACACCCAACACTTATATGTCCCACATGAATCCATTCTCAGGGGAGAGACCTAACCACTATTTATCCTATTAATGATGGAGGATAACCCTAACTCTTATCATCCCCACAAACCCCAGAACATACACAACCATTATGTCAAAACCCAAGTTTTTTCTACAAATTAAAATCATTCCAAAAATTATATTCGTTTACTAATAACGATTAACCAAACTAATTAAAATGAACCATTTCATTTCAATAAAACATTCCTTTTCAACAAAACATTCATTTTATTAAAAACCAAAGAACAACTTAATTTTAAATATCCATATCACATTAACAAAACATTCCATTTTAATGGGAAAAACTCTGAAAAACCGTTTTCTATGACTTTGTTAAATTCCCATCTTAAAATCTCTATTTTAAAATCAAGAACAAAAGCACATTATTCAAAACAAATACTTTTATAGATTTTTTATTTACCAAACCATTATAAAAAGGGTTTACCAAGATTTCTAAATAGACAAATAAAAAACTATTTATCACAAAGAATTTTTTTTAAATAATTCCGACCAGTTCAACTAAGTGGAGTAAAGGGAGAATCTGCATACCGCAAAGGTTTTGGAAAAAACTAAAAACGGATGAAGAACGCTCTAGAAACCGGGTTGATTATCCACAATAATAGGCACATATCCATTCTCCTATCTCAACCAAGACCTAATATCATCATATTTGGAATCAAAAATATTATATATACCCATAAACTGTATATATATGATGATGAAAGAGAATATAAAAAGTAGATCGATGTAGATCGAAAGAAAAGTGATGAGAATGAAGAAGAACATCACTTACTGTGAGCATCAGACTTTCAAACACCATGGGAGGGCTCCAAATTAGTACCAAAATTATTGGGAGAGGTTCCCTAAACAAAAATGGAGAGATATATCAAATTAGGGCCACTTAGTGAAAAATGATAATGTAGGAACAAAAACAATTAAGATCCTAAAAATTGGATCTTACTTTTTTCTAGCGTATAGTTAGTCCACACTGTTAGACAAATTGTGTCCTTACCATGAATTATCTACTACCTTATGAAAGAACCAACATGACCTCCTTGCATATTATCTTTGAAAGTGCTCAAACTATGCTAAAGGTACTAACTCAAAACTACAACTATGTACGATTTATACTATGATATACGTACGGTTTAGACAAACCGAGCACGGTCCATGTGAAACTAATTTTTATCCCAAATTTTTTTTAGAGCTCACAAAAATCTCCCATCCCTCACCCTTACACTTTATAACCATGAAAATTATCATGTAAGGGTTACATAACAGAAACCGGGGGTACTACATTCTCCCCACCATTGGTCTTTCAGACCTTGGAAAGTAGAAAACCCTCAAAACCATAATAGAGGTTCAACCATTTATATTTGATTTCCTTCTTGTGTTACCAAGTCTCTTTATGAATCTAGTCATGTTTCCATAAAACACAAACTCAAATGATTCCTTTTCCAGGGATGACTTTCTCTTCCATATCTACAATCCCCACCGGGATATGTACCAAAAAAGAATCTAGCTCTAGGATAACGTGATCCATCTGATCAAATGGTTAGATTCAAGTTGATACTTTTTCAACTAAAATCATGGAACAAAATATGCATCGAGCTGAACCACGCTAGTAATGTCAAACAATATGCCAACTCTCAAACCTGTTCTAGTATCTCTATGGGAGTAATGTGAAAAAGAGATAACTTCCCCTGCTTCTCGAAAAAACGATGTCCAAGTCTTTGTGAGATCATCAAGAAAACATTATCACTCATAGAAAATGAAAAATACCATCAATGATGATCCATATAAGATTTATTATGACTATGAGTTTCCTCCATTCTCTTTTAGATCAACAGAATCTTATCCATTGTTTCTTGGACTAGGATCGACATAACTAGTGAAGTCTCGCCTATTTCTACCCAACACAATGGAGAATGACAAGGACTCTCAAAAAATGCTTCAAACAGGGCCATATGTATCAACTCCTGATACCTGTTATTGTACGAGAACTCCACCAAGGGTACATGATCCTCCCATGAGACACCAACATCAATTACACAATCCCACTACATGTCTTCCAACATCTTTACCACCCTTTTGTATTTTCCATTTGTCTGAGAATGATACGTTATACTCAAATACAATTGAGCCCCAAGGTATTTCTTATAGAATTTCTAGAAATGATATGTGAACCTCATTTCTCATTCTAAGAGGATCAAAACTAGTATGCCATGTTTCTTTACCACTTCTTCAAAAAATATTTTGGATAGATCCTCCACCATATGTGTTTCAAAAATGGGAATGAAATAAGGTGACTTTGTAAGCCGATCCACTATCACCCATATGGCATCATGTTTCTAAACCATCCTAGGTATAACTGTAATAAAATCCATCACAATTTGATCCCATTTCCACACTGGGATAGGTAAATATTTCAAAATACCCACTTGTCATTGATGTTATTCTTTAACTTTCAGACAATTTAAGCACTTTGAAACTAACTCTTCCACTTTTCGTTTCATGTATCTCCACCAAAATTGATCTTTCATGGCATTATAAATATTTTATATTCATGAATGTATAGCCCATCAGGAATGGTGGTAACATGAAGAAGTTGTTCCTGAAAATACATATGTACAACCATCCGATCTATGACCCACAAAACGAAACTCCCATCAAGTTTCCAGCCCTCAATGGTCTCCCCACCATTGAGTTTTGAACTCATAACAGGGAATCCTATATCATATGTTTGTACCTCCTTTACCATCATTACCAAATCAAGAACCACTATAGTTGAAATGAAAACCACAACATCACCATTGTCTTTAAATTCCACATGCATGTCAGCTTGGACCCACATCCAACTATTATTCATCTGTGGATTCTTCTTCCAACTGAGCATATGACTTCTAACTTAACGCATCTTCAACTATATTTTTATTTCCTGATGTATACATTAGGTCAATGTCAAAAATTTGGAGATAATCTATCCATACACTTTTCCTCACATTCCAATTTTGTTGTGAGAAAATATGTTTCAATCTCTTATAATCCTTGAACACAACAAATTTCATCTCAAACATATAGTAACACCAAGTCTTCAAATCATGAAAGATTGAATCTAACTCCAAGTCATGTGTTGGGTACTTCTCTTCACACACTCTAAACTACCTTGAACCATAAGAAACCAAATGGTCTCCTTGCATGAGAACACAACCCAATCTTGATCATGAAGCATCACAGTACACCATGTACCCCTGTCTTGATTCTGGAAATATCAAGATAGGTGTTGATGTATGATGAACTTTCAGATCTTGGAAAGACTTATAAAATTTCTCAGTCTATTGGAATAGAGTAGTCTTATTTTATAAAGCTATGATTGGTGAATCTATACGTGTAAAGTAAAGAACAAAGCACTGATAATAACCATCCAGACCAAGAAAAATTCATATCTCAAAGTTATTATTTGGAGGTTTCCATGGGATAACAGATTATATCTTTTCGGGGTCCACTGAAACACCATTTTTTAAAAATCACATGGTCTATAAAGCATAACAATTTTATTCAAAAGTCACACATAGAAAATTTGGCCGAAAAATGAAGGTATCCCAAGGTTCCAAACATTATTTCCAATAATTACTCATGCTCATTCCTAGTCCTTAAATACACCAATATTTCATCCAAAAAATCACAAAAAAAGTATCAATATATCTATGAAATATTCAATTTATCAAATCCATAAGGATCATTGGTGAATTTGTAAGACCAAAAGGAAAGACTGCATATTTGTAGTGTCCATATCTAATATTGAAATCTATCTTCAAAATATCTACCTTCTGAACTCAAAATTGGTTATATATTGACCACAAGTCAATTGCAGAGAACTAGTGAACTCCCCACAGTTGATCGAGTAGATCATCAATGCATTGAAGTGGATACTTATAATTTATTGTAACTTTGTTAAGATTATGATAATCAATGTACAACCGAAGAGTTTCATATTATTTCTTCACGAAATAAAATTGTTCTTCCCATAGAGACGTACATGGATGAATGAAACCTTTAATTTCTAGCTCCTACAACTTCAAATTAAATTATCTTAATTCATTTGGTGCCATCCAATAATACATAATGGATATAAGACTAGTCTTTTGGAGGAGATAAATCATGAAATCCACTTCCATTATAGGTGGTAAATATGAGAAGATATTGGGAAATAAATCTGTAAGTTGATCCATATATATTGTAAAACTAGTATTCTTGATCTCTTTCATTGATTCCAAGGTCAACTCCTCCAATTGGAAAGAGTTCATTCCACCCGCTGGTTCCAACATGATTATTGCGCCTTTCTTTACAACGTTTTCTCCTCTTATGAGATTCTCAATGTCGTCCTCAATCATGAAGCTCATTGATCTTATAAAACAGTTCATGTGATCCTTAAACATTTTCAACTGATCAATACCTAGGATAACATCATTGAAATCCATCTCCAACATTGATAAGTTCCACTTCAGATAATCTCTATAAGTAGTTATAGAACATGGTAAACACACAAAGGCTCGACATTCTCTTTCACTGAGAGGAGTTTTATGTTTTAACTAAAATGACATCATTTCAGGTTTTAAACATATAAGATCAACACCACAAGAAGAAATAAAGGAAATTCAGTGCACCAGTATCAAAAGAGGCTTACATAAGGGTTAAATTCAAAATAATCATACCTCCCACCACAGATGGTTTACCCTGATCATCCAAAATCATTTACTCTTCTCCATGTAATTTCATTGTTGCTGCACTCTTCCCTTTGTTGACTTGCTGAGATTTCTGTTACTATGGAGTCATGGTATTCCTAGAATCCTGATGGCTAGTTATGATTTGTATATGAGACTGAGTCAGTTTTCCTCATCCTATCGAAGTATACAATGCTTCTGACACCTACTTTATATCTCGAGGACCTGACCTCAGAGCACTACAATAATAGTACTTAAGATGTCCCATCTTCATGAAATTTTTGAATGATCTATCTTTTGTTATACACTCTCATTTTATGTTGTAAAGTAACCACATTGGAAATAGCCTATTTTTCTCTTTGGCTGTGGAGGATAGTTCACTGATCCAGCCGTCCAATTTGGAGTCCCACTCCCACCTTGGAAATAGGTTTTTCTCATTCTCTTTCTCCCAGAATTCGATTTCCCCCCATTTCCCATAGGAATAATCATACTTCCTCCTCAAATATCTCCAGAGATATCCTACTCATCGATTGTTTCTCTTGTCACCATATTCATATAATCTATAATACATAGCATTGTTAACATTGATTGAATCTCTTACCTTATCCCTGATTTGAATAAGTGTTCCTACAAGGCCGTACTCACTGCCACTTTGCGTGTAAAATGCACTAAATTCAAGAAATATTCCAAAAAATCTGTGATAGAGATATTTTCCTATTTCATACTAAATAATTATATCTTCCACTAGATCCTAAACATTGTGATGATATAATTATTTATTAAATAATTCCACAAAATCCCCCCATGTAATTCCTTTATCTATTATAGCATGTAGAAATAGTTCCCACCACTAGAGTGCAAGATCCTTGAGCATATACGTGGCCATGCTTAATTTTAGTTCCATCAATGTTCCAATAAACTCAATGATATGATTCATCATGTTCATCCACAATTCTGTATTTTTGGGTTTAGAATCACCCCAGAGTATGGGTGGATTCTGCTTCAGGAACTGGATGGAATGATCCACATGCCTTGGTTCATTCCTCTGGTTCCCCATATCCATAGCTTGAAACACATAGAATATACTCTAAACCATCTCTTAGTTCACATGTGGCTCAAGGGAAACCACATTCTCTGTAGCTTCTTCTGATTGGTTTCTATGACGCATATCTAGTGCCATATGTAGAACAACAAAAAACCCAGTATGTCTCAATCCCTAGAAACTAATGGTTTCAGATTTCAAATTCTATCACATCAACTATCACAACATTTTTTTTCAAAAATGACATTTTTTATATTCAAGCATTTTTGAAGAAAAATTTCTTGATTTTGAAAATAAAACCATTTTCAAAGTACACCTTGTATCTTCTTTTCAAAATATTTCATTTGGAATCAAATTCTACATTTTTCAAAATTTAACACCTTTTCACAAAATCATAATTCATTACTCCAAATGAAATATGAAATCCTAGTGGGAATTCATTTCTCTAAAATGCTTGTCATGCTCTTCTCATTGGCTAAACACCTAACAATGAGATTCCATGATCCTATAAGTGTCCCCAAAACACTTATGTACCCAACTCCCTAGTATCTTTTTGTTCATCACAAATGGGTTGGCTACATTCTTCTATGATATACATTTCAATTCTAATCAATCCTACTCATTTCTAATATTACATCCCATGGAATAGACAAGAAATAATTTCAACTCCAAGACCTAGAAAATAGAAAAATACTTGTTAGGAAAGGATCTAATAAGATTATGTCATTTGTAATGACACATTTATTCCCATTGGATTGAGAATACAACTAATACTTAA
This sequence comes from Viscum album, assembly GCA_963277665.1. Lineage (NCBI taxonomy): Eukaryota > Viridiplantae > Streptophyta > Magnoliopsida > Santalales > Viscaceae > Viscum > Viscum album. Next base: position 881,151,833 of record OY728137.1, on the reverse strand, counting down.
TTCTCCTTAAGTGAAATCCCCAAGATGCAAAAGGCTGGAAATAAATGTCTACGGTTTTAAAATAAATATACGAGATGATTTACCCTTTAATAATAAAACCATTAACTCAAAAAACCATAAACAAACATCTCCCTATATGATTTATGAAAAAATGAAAGGCAACTCAACAAATTCATTTTTCTCAAACCCACATCAAAGTGTACCACATCAGAAGACAAAGTAACTATCAAAGTAAATAGTTGAATTAAAACTAAAGATTTTAGGAAGACCCCAAGACTCCATGATCAATAGAAATTGTTCTCCACAATCACCAAATATCCCAAGGATTACAAGACATGTAACACTTTACCTTTTCCCATATCTCAAAATATCGTATCAGCAAAAGCACCAAAGTACCAAAGTAGGGGTGATTATAAAAATCAATTGGTTTTACCTAATGAATTTTATACTCATTCCACTAGGATAAAAAAGTTATCCACATTTATATAAAATAATTTATATAAAACAATTCATCAAAAATTTTATAACACAATATAACCATGTTCCAAAGCCATTTGTGACCAAATGAAAATAGTAGAAATCGAAACAAATTTTGCAAAAATTTATTTTTTCAGAAAGATAGATAAACAAAGATTTGAGACCATTTATTGATATTCCTTTAGCATACCCAATCCATTACACACATCCACACAATCACCCATCCATGTAACCTTGATCTCCCTATACTCATGAGTTGCGAGTCATCCTTTCACTAAGTCGTCCCTAGAGAACCAATTGACGAGAGAGATCCCTAAAATTTATCCATCCTATTAATGATGGGGGATACCCCAACCTCTATCCATCCCACATGAACTCTTTTATGGTGGATATCCCTAACAGTTTCCCATCATGTAAATTATGGGGGATACCCCTACCCCTTATCCATCCCGAAAACTGATGAACAAAGAAAACCATCATGTCAAAAACCAACTTTGTTCAACCAATTCAAATCATTTCAAAAAAAGAATTATTTTATTGAAAAACATTAAGAAAATAAATTCAAATAAACCATTTCATTTCAATAAAACATTATTTTTCAATATAATTTTCCTTTTATTAAAACTGAAGAAAAAACCAATTTTTAAAACCCATATAACTTAAATAAAACATTCCCTTTTTATTGGAAACATATAAGAAAAGCCATGTTCCATAATTCTATAAAATTACCATTTTGAAATAACTATTTTAAAATCATAAACAAAATCACTTTATTCAAAAAACCAAATTTTCCTAATTTTTCCAATTTGTCAAATACTCTCAAATAAGGGATTCTAACAATTCTAAAAAATGAAAATCACAACTATAAGAATCCAGATCATCTTTTCAGGTATGTTTTCCCTTTTATGGTGTTTTGGAGGAAAAGGGGAGTTTCTAGAAATTTTTGAAGTATATGTCGAGTAATTATATGTACACTTAGTGTACTCTTTTGCCGCATGTAGCCATGTGATGGACCTATAATAGTCGAGCACACAACTGTGTATAGTGACCTGGAGACCGCCTTATACGGGGGCCGAATAAGGCTAGCACACACCATGTACTTCAAATGTACATGTCGTGTACTTTTTTTTTCATTGAACATTTTGGGGTTGCGTCTGACAGACAGAACACATGTATTCTCAACCTAGTTCATCTGAGAGCGTCTGTATGGTGTAGATCTTCTTAGAGCCCCTGATAGAGCATCTTTTCTATGAATTGAACTCCGTCGATTGCGTTGGAATCACATCAGTGAGTTCTCTCTTATTTTTGAACTCCTTCTTCTGATTACTTCTCTCTCGTGAGATATCATGGGTTGAATGTTTTCGAAATTTTTGTAGATATTTGGTGTTCTAGTATGATTCAAGGCTTGAGGTTCACGTATAGTGATCCTACAACACTGAGGTAGGTGGTTTTTTCCTTTACATAGATAGTGAAGTTATATGTGCAAAAGTGCACAATACAGTTGAATAAGAAATTTGTGTGTTTTTTATCCGTAATGTTTTCCAGCTATGCCATGGATTATTGGATAGAGGTTTTATGTTGTGAATAGGGTTTATTTTTCCATGCTATGGTGGTTTTTCCCATATTATCTTTTTTTGACCATTTGGTCTAGTTTTTCCTGTTAGGTTGCTGCTTTGTTTTCTATACCTAGTATTATTATAATGGAATGTTTAATCTAACTTGCTATTATGCTGTTTTTTGTTTAGCCAAGTAGTTCTTGAAGATTACTTTGGCTTCCATGTATTACTATGCTCATTTAAATACACAGGGCTGTGAGAACCTGGTGTTGTAGACCATAGGGAGAATTGACATGTGGGCTTCTCGAGAGGGTCTGTTTTTAATGTTACGATGCGAGACCATATGGGGAATTGAATTAAGTGATTCCTCATAGTGTTTGTATTCCCTCAACATGGCCCATAGTGGGAATGAGATGTATGTGCTTCCCCAGAGCGCCTTTTAGTTACCGATACAAGACTATAGGGAGGAATTGATGGTGAGTAATTCCTTAAAGAGTTTGTACTAAAGCTGAACTTGAGGGGTTAGACTGTGTGTACATCCTAGAGAGTTGCTTTTTTTTCTAGGTAGGAATAGAGGGGATTATGCTATGAGAATTTCCTAGAGGGTTACCTATTTGTGATTATCTGCATACTTGATATGTGGTGTGTGAATGCTTTGAATCTGTTGTAATGTTTACTTTTGATTACTTCCTTGTTTACTACTTATTTTTCTTATTTCTTACCATATATATTCACTGATTGTTTGGAATATATCTATTAGTGGTTTCCTACTGGGATATAGTCTCACAACTTGTTCGGGTCATTCTTTTGGGCCCAAATAAATTATATTTTTGTAGGTATAGATAAGGAAAAGAACCCTTCTACTTCAGGTACATGACTTCTTTGGAGGTGGAGAGCATGGGACTATGCTGGGTCTTGTGATGCTGAGGTGTTGTTTACTGTTTTCTTTCATACTTTATTTTAGTATGGTATTTCATCATTAGGAAGTGTTTGGATTCCTTCCATTACATATATATCATTCATTATTATATATGTGCTCCAGTTTCTTATTACTTTTAGTCTTCTGCTATTTACTGGTGTATGCCATTATTACTATTTCTGCTATTGTTATATGTTTCTCTTCCACTGTGTTACTCTTCCAAGGAAGGCATAGTTTCCCCACTATCAAAACCAAGTCATTTGCTACTAGTCAGTAGCCTCTGGCGTTATGGGAAATGCGCTTGAGTCCATGTGACCAATTGGGTATGGGGCACCTCTGGGTGGCTTTCAGAACCGAGACATTACAAAGTGGTATCACATGGATTTTTTTCTTCTTGACTTACTTTTTGGAGCCTATAGCCAGGGATAGGAAAGAATAGGAACTTAGTAATAAGCGATGCCCATGAGTAGCTAACCTGTGTACAGGGAAAAGCCAATTTATCATGTATTGAAATTTTTCTGGTTTTACAGTATTATAGTTGATTTGATTTTCACTATTGGGTGATCCACATGTTTTGTGTTGTTATCATTGATATTATTGTGGTTCTATTTCTGTTGAAACACGATGAGATGAGGGTATGCCCTCTCATGCATCATATAGGCACTTTCTAGAAATCACATTCCATGCCATTTAGGATGCATTAGTGATTCCATGTTGTTGTGATAAATGTTGTGCTATATATGCATGCTGTTGTGATAGATACCTTGATAAAAATACATGTTGTTTAATTGGGTATTAATTTTGTGTATGGTTTTGTTTTAATGAATGCCAAACTTTGGTTCTTGAGGTGTTATGGGCCCTCATATATCAGAATTTTTTGGATCATTAATTTGTTATGCTTGTATATGACATGTATAAGATGAAAAGCATTTATTTGTGGGGACTATGGGACCTCATGAATTTGAATTTTGAAATTAAATTTTTTAGTGTTTTTCTAGGATTCAGAGTAGTTTCTAAGGCTTACTATCCAGAAAATACAAGAATACATGTTGTGTAGTGATGAATACACACCATGTGTTCTTTAATTTGGGAAGAAAATATCTTTCTTAAGTACATGATGTGTACTCTGTGTACACATCGTGTAGTCTCTAACAGTGTCACTGTCTTTGTGGGTAGATACAAGAGATTGGGAAAAATATTGGTGGGCCACACCATGTACCTTAAGTACACTCCGTGTGTTTAGATCATGTGCATGCCCATGTGTCTAATGACATTGATGGATAATGATTAGTTCATACACGTCGTGTCAGTCTTGAACATGCTTTATAGTGTATCCCTTGAATTTGGCCATGTAATGAACACAATGGGTTAGTGAAATCTTTTAGTACATGTTGTGTCTTGATGAAACACACCATGTAGAGTAAGCCATGTAACTGGTTGTGTATCTAACAACACAGGTCAGTGAAGTTCGTCTAGTACATGTCGTGTATGCTACTAACACGTCGTGTAGTCTTGTTCTAGGAGAACCGTGCGGCTTAGCTGTGTAAGGGAACCCAGTCAGGGGAAGGGGATTCAAGTACACACAATGTCATAGGAAAACCCTTCGGGTATGGGGTGTTACACGACCCATTTTGGCAGATGTACATGCCCATGTGGTAGCATAAAAATACACGTTGTGTAACCTTTTAAAAAAGCATGAATTCTTTCTTTCTCATGTTACCTTATTTCAATTATATGTTTCATTCCCTATTAATCTTAATCTAAGTTGTGCGCTTGAACTTGTTGATTCATTCCACCAAGACGTCCTCTAGTCGTATGCCAGTTACAAGGATTGATCAGATGGCCGACGAGGCTGATCAAGGACTTCTAGTAGATCCTCCAGTTGTACCATTCTTGGTACCTGCCATCATTCCAGACATAAATGATGATGCATAGTCTCTTGAGGGATTTATTAAGTTCTTTCAAACCTTCCAAGGAGTACCACATCCTACCCCTTCTATGGAAGAGTTGACGCGGGTCTTTCAGTAGTAGAATCCTTCCACTTTCACCAAGGAAGGAGGACCTCAGGGTGCATAGTCATGGTTTGAAGCCATGCTTTCCATCTTCGAGCATCTGGAGACGCCTCCAAAGAGTAGGGTGAAGCATGATAGATACATTCTTCGAGACTCCACCAAGAGATGGTGGGATGTGATCTCATAGGTGGGACACCAACAGATTATGGCCTCAGGTGAGTTCCAAAGTGCCTTCTACGATTACTTATATCAGGAAGCCTTGAAGGCCAATCAAGCCTGACAGTTCATGAGTATGGAGTAGGGTACTCTTTCTGTTATGGATTATTCTTCTCACTTCACTGAGCTGTAGTTCTTCACACCTATTTCAGGAGGTGATGAGTTATTCATAGCAAGGAATTTTGAGGATGGTCTGAGGCACGACATCCGTTCGGAGGTGAACATCTTCAGGTTGTCTTCCATCACTTCTATAGACAACCAGGTGCTGCTCAAGAAGTGAATTTTCAGGTATTCTAGAGTTTTGATCTTTGGAGGTTTCACATCTGTAGTTAGTATCCCTCCTACAAATAGCAGGAAGCGCCATAGGGGGTCTTCTCGTGGTGATCCAAGGAGGTGAGACACCTCTTTTGGTAGCCAGGTGGTGTGATACCAGTGTGGGAAGAGCAGGCATACGAGGCCACATTTCTAGAGAGACCCATTAGAGTGCCAATCTTATGAAAAAATGGGTCACCTTCATCCCTTCTACAAGATCTTCTCACCAGTAGATGGTGAGAGGTATTCTTCTATGACTCCACATTCAAGAGAAGCACCACCAATTACTCCTCATTTAGGGAACTGAAGTTCTTTTATCTGCCCAGGCTATGGAAGAAGTCATGGTTGTGATAGTCATTCGCTGGGCCTTCATCAACAACAGGGTGGATAAGCTAAAAGTGGACAGGAAGGGTTGAAAGCCTATGGTACAAGCCAGACTTTTGTAGTGGAGCAGACCCAGTAGAAGCAAGATCCCAGACCCTCTATAGTTCGAGGTAAAATTCTTGTTGCCTCAGTTTTAGCATCAGCTCTTTTCGATACAGGACCCTCCCATTAATTTATATCTATTTCTGTTGTGGAGTTCCTTGGGCTTTGTATCTTTTCTTTTGTAGATATCTTGACGTTAGGCACTCTGTTGGGGACTAAAATGGCTAGTGTACAACAATGGAGGGAGTTCCCTCTTGAGGTTGGTGGGTGTCACTTTTTATGGGACCTCTATGTCTTAGAGATGATGGGCTATGATGTCATTCTCAGAATGCACTAGTTAGTTCCCTTCCTAGTAGTTGTCGATTTCTAACACTGTAGGGTGAGTTTCACATCAACAAAGGGAAATCGTTTCTGTATTTGGGAGAATGAGATGTCCATGTTAGCAAAGCAGGACCCGAGCATTATGGGTTGAGAGGAGTTACAATCCAGATTTCTAGTCTATGTCTGGATGACTAGGGTACTTCACAGATGAACATTATCCCAGTGGTGGATCATTTCAAGGACATCTTTCTAGAGGACCTTTTTGGTTTTCCTCTAAATAAGGAGGTGAACTTTTCTATTGATCTTGTTCCAGGAGTAGAACCGGTGTCCATTCCTCCTTATAGGATGACTAAACCAGAGTTACAGAAGCTCAAGAAGTAGTTGGAAGAGTTATAGGAAAAGGGCTTTATCCGACCTAGTACTTCTCCATGGGGTTCGCCTATCCTGTTTGCGAAAAATGTGGATGGTATTCTCAGACACTGTATGGATTATTGGAAGTTGAACTAGTTGATGGTCAAGAAACGATATCCCTTGATAAGGATTGGTGACCTCTTTGATCAACTTCAAGGATCCCAGGTGTTCTCAAAGATTGACTTTTAGATATGTTTACCATATGTTTTGTGTTAGACCATCTGATATACCCCTTATAGCCTTTCTAAGTATGTATGGTCTATACGAGAATGTGGTTATGCTATTCGGTCTCACGAACGGGCCTACAGTTTTAATGGAAATGATGAACTGAGTGTTCCATCCATACTTGTATTCTTTCATGGTAGTCTTCATGGATGATATCTTGGTGTACTATCACAATCGATACGACCATGCTACCCATCTTGAGATCATTTTGAGTACACTAAGAGAGCATTAGTTATATGCTAAGCTCTCCAGATGACACTTTTGGATGGACCAGATTCACTTATTAGGTCATGTTATCTAGGAGACCGGAGTATCATTAATCCCAGAGAAAGTGAGAGCAGTAGTTTCCTAAGAGAATCCAAAGAACATCTTTGATGTACAGAGTATTCCAGGGCTGGATGGATACTACAGATGTTTCATATAAGACTTTTCATGCTTATAAGTACTACGTATGGGCATGACTAAGAAGGGTGCAATGTTCTTATAGTCAGATTCTTGTGAGTCAGCCTTTCAGAAGCTAAAAGGGAGGTTTACTTCAGCACCAATACTTGTATTTCTAAAGCTTGGTATGATCTATACTGTTTACTATGATGTATCAGGTATCGGTTTTGGAGTTGTGCTTTTATAGGGGAAATAGTCATTGTGTACAAGTCTCAGGAGTTCAGGCCACATGAGAGGAATTACCCGATGAAGGATCTCAATTTAGCTACAATTGTTCATGATTTACAGTGCTGGAGACACTATCTTCTGGGAGATAATTTTGTGTTTTTCACCTACCACAAGAGTATCAAGTATATCTTCACTCAACATGATCTAAATTTGAGATAGATAAGGTGGGTTGAGTACCTTCAGTACATTGACTTTGAGCGTGCCTATATGCCTGGGAAAGGAAATGCAGTGGCTGATGTGCTGAGCAGGAGAACTTAGGTAGAATCAGTTAAGGAGTCCAATAGTGAGTGGTGGCCTATGGCTCTATTCTCTGAGATGCATTTGGAGGTGGAAAACAGATAGGGTCAAACGTTCCTTTCTTCTGTAGCTATTACCTCTAAATTTCTTGAACGAGTGAAAATGTGGTAGCTATCAAGATCAGAAGGCATAGTCCTACAGGAAAGAATGTCATGAGAGGACCCTATTTCTAGAAGTACCATAGGAGAGGATGATATATTGTGTTCCATGGGAGTGTATGGGTGTTAGCAGATATACGCGAGGAGCTGATGCATGAAATTCATTCCACTATTTGGGCAGTTCTACCTGGTGTCACTAATATGTATTGTGATCTACACCGGTTGTATTGGTGGCTAGGTATGAAGAGAGATGTTGCTGGTTTTGTCATGAGGTGTTCTACCTGTCAGTAGGTGAAGGCATAGCTTCAACAACCAGCAGGGATTTCACAGCAACTACCCATTCCCAAGTAGAAGTGGAATGTTGTCTCGATGGATTTTATGATAGGTTTTCCAAGGTCACCCGGAGGGAATGATGCAGTTTGGGTTGTCATTTATAGACCCACAAAGTTTTCTCACTTCTTTCCAATCAAGGAAACCTTCGGTGTTGATGAGCTGGAAAGTTTGTACATACGAGAGATTGTACATTTACATGGGGTTCCACCCTCCATTATCTCAGTCAGGGATGCACGTTTTACTTCTCGGGTTAGGCAGGGGCTACAGAAGGCCTTGGGCACACAGGTACTTTTGAGTACAGATAACCACCTCCAGATAGATAGCCAGTTCAGGCATATGATTCTAGTGCATGAGGACATGCTTCAAGCATACATCCTGGATTTTGGAGGTTGTAGGGAGAAACACATACCTCTTGTGGTGTTTTCCTACAATAATAGTTTTCAAGAAACTATTAAGATGGAACCTTATGAGGATTTATATGGTAGGCCATACTGATCACCCTTATGATGGATGGAGGAAGGAGAGATAGCTATGCTGGGACCTCGTCTTGTCCATGAGACCACAATGTAGATAATGTTGTTTTGGAAGAGGATGGCGAATGCACAGTGTCAACATAAGTCTTATGCTGATCATTAGAGACGACCTCTGGAGTTCGTGGTCGGGGATTAGGTTTTCCTATGTTCACATTGAGGTTGGGATATGGGAGGATTAATAGGTAGGGTAAGCTTTCTCCAGGGTATGTCGGGCCGTTTGAGGTGTTGGAGGGAGTTGGGCTAGTTTCCTATCGGTATCAATTACCTCAGTGGTATTGGGATATACAAGATGTATTCCATGTTTCTTAGATTCGACAATACTTCTCAGACCAGTCTCATGTTTCTCAACCTGAGGAGGTTGTGTTAGAGGTGGATGCCTAATTCGAGGGGAATCCTATCTAGATTGTTGATTGAAGAGAAAAGGTTCTCTATGGCTAGTCTTTTCCTCTAATACGAGTGCTATGGCAACACAGGCAAGTACATGATTCGACTTGGGAGAGGGAGGCTAATGTATGATCGCGGTGGTCAGATATGTTTGTGGTTTCTTCTTTTACCCCGCCTCGCTAGAGAAATTCAGTGACAAATTTCTTCAGGGAGAAGTTTATAAGAACCCATATCTTCTTTTTAGGTATGTTTTCCCTTTTCTAGTGTTTTTTAGGAAGATAAGATTTTCTGGAAATTTTTGATGTACACGTCGTGTACTCTTTTGCCGCACATAGCCATCAGCTGGCTATGTTTCAGCCGAGCAAATAGCCGTGTGTGGTGACCTAGAGACCGGCTTATGCAGGGGCTGAATAAGGTGCGTACACACTGTGTACTTCAAAAGTACACGCCATGCACATTTTTATCATTAAACATACCGAGGTTGCGTGTGAATGAAAAAACACATCTCTTATCAACCTAGTTCGTCTAAAAGCATCTGTATGGCATGGATCATCGCTACACCCCCAATCGATCATCTGTTCTCCAAATCGAACTCCATCGGTTGCGTTGGAATCACATCAGTGAGTTCTTTATTCTTCTTGAACACCTTATTCTGATTCATTTTCTCTTGCGATATATCATGGGTTGAAAAGTTTAGATGATTTTTTGATCTTCGATGTTCTTGGGTGATTCATGGCTTGAGGATCTTGTATAATTATCCTACAACACCGAGGTAGGTCGTTTGTTCCTTTCTGTAGTTAGTATTTTAGTTATATGTGCAAAAGTGCCCAATACCCTTGAAAGGGGTATTGTGTGTTTATGGTTTTAGCCCCAATGTTTTCCTACTTTTCCATGGTTGATTGGATAGTGGTTATAAATTTTGAATAAGGTTTATTTTTCTATACCATGGAGGAATTTCCTTGTTTTCTTGTTTTTATCATTTGTTCTAGTTTTTCCTGTTAGGCTGTTACTTTTTTACCTTACCTAGAATTATTGGGATGTAGTTTTTTATCTGACATGCCGTTATGATGTAGTTTGTTTAGCCAATTAGTTCATGACGACCACTTTGTCTTCCATGTATTTCTATGCTCGTTGACTTACACAGGGCTGTGAGAACCTGGTGTAGTTAACTATAGGGAGAATTTACATGAGGACTTCTCCATAGGGTCTATTTTAACTGTCACGATGCGAGACCATATGGGGAATTGACATAAGATCTTCCTCAGAGTGTCTGTAGTTCCTCGATGAAAGACATAGGGGGAATGAGATATAAGTGCTTCCCCAGAGCACCTTTTAGTTACTAATATGAGACTATAGAGGGAATTAATGGTGAGTGCTTCCCCAGAGAGTATGTGCTAAAGTTTAAGCAGAGGAGTTAGACTATGTGTACTTCCCAGAGGGTTGCTTGTGCACTCTAGGTAAGACCAGAGTGGATTAGACTATTAGAACATCCCATAGGGTTACCTATTTTTGATTATCTGGTTACTTGATATGTGGTGTTTGAATGCTTTGAAACTCTTGGAATTTTTACTATTGAGTACTTCCTTGTTTACTGCTTCTTATTCTTATTACCTCCAAATATATTCAATAACTATTAGGAACAAATCTCTTGGTGGTTACCTACTAGGATTTAGTCTCACAACCTATTTGGGTCATTCTTTTGGGCCAAAACAGATTATATTTTTGTAGGTATAGATTATGGAAAGTTCCCTTCTACTTTAGGTACTCGACCACTTTAGAGCTAGAGAGCATGGGACCAAACTGAGGCTTGGGATACTGAGGAGTTGTTTACTATTTTCTTTTATACATTGGTTTAGTACATTATTTCATAATTGTGATAGGTTTGGCTGCTTTCCTAGATATATATATCATGCATCATTATATATGTGCTCCACCAACTTATTACTTTCAGTTTTCCGCTATTTACTAGTATATGCCATTATTAATTTTTATGTTATTATAATATATTTCTCTTTCACTGCATTTTATAGCCAATGAGAGCACAGTTTATCCACTATCATACTCAAGGCCCTCACTGCTAGTCGGAAACCTCTGACATTAGGGGAAATGCGCTTGGGGGCATGTGACCAACAGGGTACGGGGTGCCTCTAGGAGGCTTCCAGAACCGGGAAATTAAAACAACCAATTTATCACAAAGAAACCAATATAAAATCCTTCCAATAATTTTTACTATGTGGATTTGATAGATAATCCACCTACCCAGATGTTTTTGGAAAAAACCAACAACGGACGAAGACCACTCTAGTAACCGGGTTGATACTCAACAAAAACACCCTTAGACCCGTTCTCCTATAACAACCAAATACAAATATCATCATATTTTGCATCCAACATTTTAGATATACCCATAATAGGTGTATATTTAACAAATAAAGAGAACACGAGAAGTAGATCTAAGTAGTTCTCAAGAAACCCGATGAGAACAAAGATGAATGGAACTTACCAAGTGAATCGGGCTTTCAAACACTAAAGAAGGGCTCCAAGTTAGTTTTTAAACTCTTGAAAGAGGTTCCTGAACGACTAATGGATTATAATATTGAAATTGGTCCATTTTGGAGAACAAAAAAGCAAGTTGGAACAAAAAAAGTAAGATCCTAAAAAAGTAGGATCTTATATTTTTCCTCCACAAGGTTAGTCCACAAGGTTATAGAAATTATGTGCTAACGGGGTGTCAGATACTACCTTAAAGAAACCCCTACATGGGATCCTCACATGGTCTCTATAACTATGCTCATAATATGTGGAAGGTACTACCACAAAATTGTAACTGAGCATGATTCCTCTTAGGATATCCGCATGGTTTAGACAAAATGTGCGTATATACATTATCCCTAAAAACTTATTTACAATTCACCCAACTCTGTAATACATCACCATTACACATTATAACCACAAAAACATCATGTAAGGGTTACATAAAAAAACACTAGATACAACTCTTTACACTTTCTATTCCAAAAATCAATAATTATAATATTTTTTTGAAAGATGATGGAGCACTACGTTTTCATAAAAAGTGATACCTAATTTATCTACTATCCATCCACCGAACAACTATATTAATGTATAAATATCTAAAAAACATATGAAATCTCTCTAGATTGTGGTTAAATAATAGTTTCCATGACAATAGTAATTATTTTTTAAGTCTTATGTTGATTTCTTATCCTTTTGTAATAATCCATGAAATGGGGAAACTTCATATAAAAATCATCCCAATTCTAAACTTTTTGTGTTTTCAGAGCATTCTAGAACATCAGTATTAGGTGACTAGAAACGGTAATGATGGTATCTATATTGGTTATTATTTGTATATTTCCTTTCCTTTTTTGATGGATAATTCATAGGTTGGTGGATCTATCCTTAAAGAAAGGGTGTCAGTATTTGTGGATGATCAAGGGAACCATATTTTTAATATAGGATATATTTCACCAATAAAATTCTTTTTTGAGGATGTTAGTAAGAACTATTCTAAAAGGATGGTTGAATAAATAAGGGATTCTTAATTCACCTTGATGATCTTCATGAAGGAACTGTGGAAGGAAACATTGATTGAAAAACTCATTTAAGGATGTTTAATTTATTAATATGGAAACAACTAGATATTATGGTGTTAGTTTGTTCTGGATTCTTAGATTCATCACACATTATTCCTTTATCTTGGATATAATGTAAGGCTACTCCCATGAGAAGATAGAGAATTAATAATGTTGACATGAGTTGGAATTTTTGAATACATTTAATGGAATCAAAGGGGAAATCCATCGCTTAATAAAACAAGATTGAAATATGGTAGAATATATGAAGAATAAGAAATTTATCTATATTGGTGAAAAGGTGGGTATAGATTCTATATATAGGACTATAATTTTCATACTCATATACTACATCCAAATAGAAAAATATCTATTACATAACAGTTTGATCCACACAAGAATAATTTAGGTATTAATTCAATTGAAAGATTGAAACATAAAAACCCAATTCATAAAATACATAAATTCTCTATTAAATATTTTTTCATTACATTGCCTTAGAAATATCATACTTGATAACTTTATTAATAAACCGGGGAAATGAAAAATAAGATAAGGGAAAACAAAAATGCACCATAAGGGTAAAAAAGGGATATATAAAGGATCAAATAAGAATCAAATGAACACAATAGTGCAACAACAAGATAGTAATGTTTGAAAACATTAGCATTTATATAAAAGAAAATAATATCACATAATAGAATAAATCAATGAAGTTCATATGAATTTTATAATAATGGAATCAAAGAACATGAACCATGAGATCATAATATAGGCATAATTAATGAAATTTTATCATACACATTAGAATAGAAAATCATTTATATAGTAGTGAAGGATTATTTATAAGGGGATCATAATATAATGATTTTACTCCCCAAAACATTTTTGTATTCATGGTTCCCTCATAGAACTATCATAGTTGACAGAGACCCTTACTAATCTTGGTTCACTCCCCATTCCAGCCCAATTTATCCCCTGAGATATCAATATTTACCCAATTAATTTGTGAGAGATATATGTCCCACCCATGAAATAATAAAATTTATATATATACGTTCCACAGGATCTTAAAACCTTTATCATATCAAAACTCATGAAAAGAAATGAATTTCATAAACATTTCATTATTGCATAATATGTTGAAAAGAAATCAGTCTCATAAACATATTCTAATCATAAAAAAACATAAATAAAAATAATGATAATAGTATAAATGCATAAAATAGATAGTAAAGAATATTTAACATCAAATAATTTAATATTATATGGGAAATTATTTTCAGAACTCACATAAAAAAATTTCTGAGGGAAATAAAATTTTTATTTCAAAATAATTTATTTTTAAAAAAATGTGGAAATATAAAGGAAAAAATATTCTTTAAAAAAACATTAAAACATGTGATGGAATAAAAATAATAATTGAATTTGGGAAAATATATTCCTATAATATACGTTAATAACATTTATTCTATATTTTTGTTGAAAAATATACAAAGTACCTTAATTGGAAAATAACAAAAACAATCCTTTAAAAATCTTGAAAAGAAAAACATGCATAAAGGTAAATTTTAAAAATCATTTTATAATTTTTTTTTAAAAATGAAAATATTTTTATAAAACATGTATATGGAAGAGAAATATCCCCCAAAGGAGATTTAACTTAAACAATATCGAATATTGATGTGATTCTAAAATAAACCCATACGTTGATGTTTTATTAATTTAAAAGTACTCTAACCTCATGTATAATAAAACTAATTTTTTTATAATTAAATATCTAAGTTATATTAATACTTATAATATCATATATGAACAGTTTATAACAATTAAACACCCACCATTTTTCAATAATTTTTTATAAAATGTTTTATTTCATGTTGTTAACTATTTTTTTATCATAGGTATATCCATTTAGTAGTTCTGATCCTAGTACATTTATCAGGGTTTTATAATATAAACCATATTTTTAATTGATCTAATATCATATATATTCATTATATGATTATTTATATTCCTTCATAAAATTTATATATTAAAAATGAGTTACTCCATACATGGAGATTGTAGGTCGTACGCACACAAGAACAATGTTTTCATTTTTCAATGGATGGAATGAAAGAAAGGTGAATATTAATTCACCATTAAAATATTATTAATATATCATAAATAACATATATATTCATAAAATTCATCCTTATTACCATCTATCTAAAATAAAAATGAAAAAATGTCACTTCATAGACGTGGTAGTTCACATGTATGCATGAGCGAAATTACCATTTATCAAAGGAATGGATGGTAAGATGGTATAATTGATATTATATCTCTTGAATTATAATTGTTTCATTAATATAATATACAAACATTTACCCCATAATAATACCCATCAATAAAATGTGCTGATGGAATATGAACTATAACTCTACATGGAGACAGTAATCTGTTCATACGTACAAGTGATACATTCAATTCACCTTTGATGGTAAAGAGTGTGTATAACATTGATTAAATAATCATAATAAAATTTTACAATATTTAGTATACTGAAATTATTACTAATGATATGTATCATATATTTGGAGTAGGTAAAGAAGTGTACAAAATAAAGTGATCTAGTAAGGGATTACCACTTCTTCAAAACAACTCCTTTAGATCTCCACTAAAGGGTTATAGGGTTAGTCTAATGGGAAGACTGGAGCTTATAGAATGCCAAAATTGACATAGAAAATAGAAAATTTCCATGTTTAGTCAATCTAGAAGCCTCTAAATTATGTGAATGAGTGAGGGGGAGGTTCCAGTTTTTAATTGAGCTGAGGGGAACTTTTAGAATTTATAAAAAGATAAAACTATAATAAATTAATTAACAATAAAAATTCCTCCAAATAGATTTTATTCTAATATAACCTTATATAGGATTTTAATCCCACCAACCAATATAATCTTCCAAAATTATTGGTGTAATTTTAAATCTTATCATTTTGATGAACCCTTAGTTAACCAATTTTTATTTTGGCTTCGGTAACATCATTTCACTGTGAAATGGTTATTATTTTTAAATATAAAGATATAATTTGACCATAAATGTTAAATTTGTTACATTTTTGACCATATCATAACCACCTTATCTTATTTCATTATTTTTATAATTTTTATATAATTTAATAAAATATTTTTTAGATAAAATATCACTATTGACAATTTTGACACTATTAATTTAATTTAATGTTATATTCCTCAATATTATTGGGGAATCTGAATCTAATTTTTTTAAAAAATAGTTTAATATTTCATATAAATATATAAAATTCATGGTTCTCATTAACTCTTTCAAATAATATCACTTTTTAATATTGATAAAAATCGTTTATTATATTTTTTATTAAATGGTGGCATATTGCATTAGTGTTTCATAGGTAATTTCAGTCATTATATAATTACTAGAAATATAGAAATTAAATAATGAACATAGTTTGATTAAAAAAATTAATGCTTATATTCATTTATAATTTACTTTTTCCCCTATGTGGATACATAAAGTATGTTAAAAACAAAGAGAGTGGAATTTTGTATATTTCTTTGATTTAAATAATATATAATTTATTTTCAAGGAAAGGATTCCATAAAAAAACTTCATTTCAATCCTAAGGTGTTAAGGCTAGAATTTAATTCGTCAAATAATAATTTCGATAAATAATTATGGCCTTATTACATTTTTTTAAATTTAGACTAACCCGATTTACCCTTTACGATGGTGATAAATTTTACAACGGTTACTATTCATATTGATTAAGAATAAAACGGACCTATTAAAAAAATTTAAACCTCCTATTTCTAAAAATGTAATTAAATTTTAATAGTTCAATAATTATAAGTGATATAAATTAATTTTAAAGTAACTGAAAAAATGTGATGAAAACCACTTTTTAGAAAAATTACATTCTTAATAATAAAAATGGATTTATTTTCATACTATGATTAGAAAAATATTTATTGATTTTGTAAAAATATGACCAAGTAAATAATATTTTAATTTCATTAAAATAATTCACCAAATAGGAGTAATATAATTTATTATGTTAAAAGTACATAACACACATACAAACTGCTTTTTAGAAAAATATTTTTTCCTTTCAATTGATTTTTCTTTTAATTTATAATCAATTTATAAATAATGAATTAGTTTTATATATATAAAAAAATAAAATTTTTTATAATTTAGTTATTCATATTCATTCCCTATAATCAAATTTCTATGTAATAACAACCAGAAAAATATTTTAATAATATATCATGGTTAGTTTGAACATGGTCTTGCATGTAACACATGCTATTGAATAAATAAAATTATTTAATGAGAAATATTTTATAAAAATATTGAGGTGTTAAATTATAAAACCTTAAAATGAATTTCACCAACTAAATTAATCACTCTAATACAAATATTTGAGGATAATTCTACCTTATTACATCGTGAGGTTCCCACATAGTTTTAACAAATTGGTGGTTTAACAAAAAAACATTAATTAGATGAGTGGTATTGTTTCATAGAACATTATCTCTATGATTTGGAATCTCTACCATTTTTTCTTAATAAGAAATATCATTCTCTAGTGGTATTCCCACTATGTTCTGTACATGTGCAGGATCAAGAATTTACATCCTTAGGAGAGATGCACATAATACGTCATGAACTTGGGAGAGAGTCGGTGGAAGTTTCAATCTACAAGCTACTTCCCTAATATGATCAAGAATTTAAAAACATACAATATACCTACAACATAGATTTATATTATTTCAAAGGATAATCACTAAATTATTAAATGATTTTTATAGGAATAACATATCACCATCTTGGAACTCTGGATCTTTTTAATTATTTTCAGCATAAAATATTTTTTCAACTTTAATATGATCATTTGTGTGGTTTTATTTATTGAACCTTATATTCGATTTCATCAAATAGATCATGTCCCAATACCATACTTTCTCTAGATTCATTTAAACATGTTGGATTCTATCACTTCCTACAATAAAGGGCTATATAAAGATTCAACTAAACATTGAGGTAAATGATATTATTATATGAAAATTCCACTAAAATAAGGTGTTTATTCCATCCACCTTTTAAATCCATTGAGAAAGATCACAAATTATATTCTAGAGTTTGAATGGTCCTCCCAGACTTGTCATATTTCTAAGGATGATATGATGTATTGAAATTTAACCTTGTATTTAGTTCCGATTGAATACTTCTCTAAAACATCAAGGTAAACCTCACAACCTAATTGGATACAATTGATAGTAGTAAACAATTAAATATAACCACATCCTTAATGTATAGAAAATAAATTTGATTAGTAGAGAAATATATTCTAATCGAAATAAATTCTGATAACTTATTAAGGATATTTACTATAATCCATATAGTATTGTTCCCTTTATATGTTTTTTAGACACCTGTGAAAAAATCCCTAGTTATTTTTTCCCATTTCTATTCTGGTATATGTAACGGTTGTTAAATAACCATAAAAATCTATACTAAATCCTTAAGTTATTGACATACCAAGAACCAATAATCTTGCTCTTTAATATCTCTCTTCATTCCATCACACTAAAAATACTCTTTCAAATATCTATACATATTCACAATTACTGGAATAATAAAGACTGATGAGCTAAGAGATTAAACCCTAACATCCTTTTACAAATCTAGTATAGAGGTTACACATACTCGATTCCTAAACCTTATTATTCTATCACAATCAAGGTTGATATCAGAATCATTTCTCAACTTATTTTGTATCTGTAAAAAAAATTTTATGCGAATTTAATTCTCACTTGGACTGATTTTATAACACAAATTTTAGAAAGAAAATATGTATCCCCCTTCCATTATTATTTCAATATCCAAACATTAAAATTACATAAATATCAAATCTTTTTTGATCCTCATCATAAAATAATAGCATCATCATTTTGACTATGAGAATATGACACCCTGTTCACTTTTCCAGAGTGGTAATGTATTGAAAATTTATAATATTTAATCATATATAACCAACCCCTTTAAAAGATTTTAATCTCTTCTTGAGTGAAAATAAACTTTAATCTTTTTTGATTAGTATATATGTCACACCTTTCTTCATATAGATAATTTTTTCATATCATTAATGAATGAATTACCATCGCTAAATCCAAATCATGAGTATGGTAATTTTTCTCATGAACCTTAAATATTAATAAAGCTTAATCTACATCTATATTTTTTACAGGAGGATACATCTATTTCCTTGCATTGATATATCGCTATAGCCTAAAAAACAATTCACTGCAATGTAGTGTGATAATTAGTGCACTTATTATACTTCTCTTTATTTCCATAAAACATTACTCACATTCCCCCATACAAAGTAACATGTATCCCTTTTGAATTTAAATATTTAGTGGAATTGATTATTTTGAGAAGATCTTTATAAAGTACTGATAATATCAACAAAAAGCATAAAATCTATAGATATTTGTCATAGTGGTTGGTTTGGGCCAATATTCAATAATATCTATCATTCAATGGTTTAATAATATACACCCACTTGAGTTTATATAACCCATGAATGAAACAATACAAAGAAAGAATTCTCACATGATAAATTTTTAAAAAGCTACTCATTTCTTAAGAACATCAGCACGATTCTAAAATGAACTTCATACTCTTCCAAGATATCTAAATAGATAAGAATATATTATATAAATATTACCAAAAATTTGATCAATGTAACATCAAAAATTATATTCATTAAATCCATGATGATAGAAAGGGAATTAATAAGATTGAATGGAATTAAAATAATTTCATAATTTTCATACCTTGGATGAAATACTATATTGATTATATCATCTTTGACCCTCAATTGATGATATCCATAGTGAAGATCAATATTAGAAAAGTATTGATATCCATGTAGTTTATCAAAGATGCCATAAATAATTGGATATAAATACATGCTCTTGATAGTGATTCTATTATATTCTAAATAATAAATGCATAGTCACATAGATCCATTTTTTCATAATAAATTGAAATGGATCACCCTAATGTGATGAACTTGGTTAAAAGGATAATTGGTCAAGATTCTACCAGTGTTACATCTTCAATAATTTCATCTCAATATGGATAATTCTATATGGTGTTTTGGAAAAAGGTTTAGCATAGGGTATGATTTCTATTGAAAACTCAACTTCATGATTCAGTGGGAAACCAGATAACCCTTCCATAAATACATCAATAAACTCCTACTTAATGGGAATATATTTTATGTTCGATTTCTCCCCAACCATTTTATATTGATTCCCCATTTGAATGGAAATCATTATCCTTATGATGGATGCCATTTTCATCGAAAGTCTATTTTATTCAACACATGGAAATGTGATCAATGGTTGGTCTATAATATCAAACATAACATCCCTTTATCTGTAATTTATGTGGGATTCATGTAAATAATGGAAATACGTGACAAAAATAATATTGAATTAAACTAGAGGAAGAATGAAAATTTTAATTTAAAAAATATTTCTATAAACATTAGCTAGAGAAGAATCATATACTTTGGAAGATATGATAAAAAATGTTAGTTTTTTTATTTATAACAACAAAACTAATTCTTGACGTGGTACTGTGATACACTTGGAAAAGCCTTTATATATAAAGTAGTGTATAGATCCTGAAACAAAAAACAAAATAGTATTTCTATAGTTGATGTTAAGTGTACCTTTCAACACATCTTTATCATATCCCTTGTTACAAATAGTGATCATATGAAATTTCCATTTCTCAATGGGACTAATATGTTTTTGATGTTGATCATATTAATTAACCTTCATATTTGGTCATTTTTTATCATCATGATAATAATCCTAAAATTTTAAATTATAGAGTGTGGGATGTCTATTATATGGTGCTTCTTCCATATTCACATAATTATTTAACTACTTCCCATTAAATTAGAATTTAATTTCTTGATGGACTTCCATTCCACACATGAATCATTTACCAGTTCCCTTGATTTAATTTCCTCCACGATTCTTTCTATATTCGGAGAATAGAAAAATATCATATTATTCCCACTATGGTTTTTAGAATTTCCATAAAATTACATTTTTCATTCCTTATAAAGACAACGAGATTAATGAATAACTCTACTTTACATCTCCACCATGATGGAAAATTGAGGAATTTATTTATAGCTATTGAAGTCCTTCATGGATAACGCCATTGGGATACCTGGTTTTAAACCACAAAAAAATAGACCAACATTACATTAAGGTTGGATGATAATAACATAACTGTATCACCAAATTGTTATGAAATATGACTCATATGTACCAATATATTTTTCATCATTAAGATTTAATTGAAGTAATTATTATTCTATTTTCATATGAAGAATATGATACAGTCACATATCCAGATATAATATTTTAAATACATTCCACTTTAAAGATTTAATTTATTATTGGTCCCTCATGTTCTAGATTAAAGTCCACCAATGATTTGCTTCTCCTTCAAAATGATAAAATATAAAAAATAACTTTTTCATAATCCAAACATTTGATAATATAAAATATATAATCATTTTTACTTAACCATTTATAAAAAATAAATATATCAGTGAACCCACTAAAATAATATGGTCATTTAATAATGGAGGAACTAACCGAATATTGTTCCCTTATTTTCTATTTTGGAAACTCAGTGTGATTCATATCTTGAAATATTTGTGTGAGAATAGTCAGATTTTTCATTCCACATTTTATAACACTCAGTTTCTCAGGAGGAAAATATTTAAATTATCCATCACATTAATAAATATTATGGTTACTTCATGTTCTAGCAATTGAATAAAACCAAAAATCAATGTTTTAGAAATAATAATAATTGCGGAAAACCACATGATCATTAAAAAACATTTATAGGATGCCTAAATTGTGACACCTTCTTCTATGAAAACTTTGATTCAACCTAGACCATTCATGATTAAAACAATAGAATTGTATACTATAAGTAGATATATTAATGAGGTTATAACTAATGATTTCTAATAAATGTTTGAAATGTTTAACTAAAAAAATCGATAATAC
Source organism: Viscum album (assembly GCA_963277665.1). Taxonomy (NCBI): domain Eukaryota; kingdom Viridiplantae; phylum Streptophyta; class Magnoliopsida; order Santalales; family Viscaceae; genus Viscum; species Viscum album. The sequence continues at coordinate 881,129,907 of OY728137.1, read as the reverse complement.
CAACTATAGTGACCAATAATTTTTATACATAAATAGTAAATCTAAAAAGTTTAGTATTTATTACATAACATTTTGATACGGACAATAATTTTTTAGGTCTAAAATCCTTAGAAACCTAGAAATATAAAAAATTATTTCATAAAATATATAAATCATATCCCACATATTTCATCATTAAAAAGACCCTTCCTTGTCATATCATACTTAATATCTTTCTTCATATCTCATGGAAAGAAAACAAAGAAACATGTGTGCTCAGATGCCCTGTAAGGGTAAATAAGGGAGGTATAAATGATAAAATGAGAATAACAAGAGAATAATTATATAAGAACATTATATGGATATTTAAAAACAACACCCTAAATATCAAAGTTCACAGTCCTAATACATTGAATAAATCATTGAAATTTAGGAGACATGAACCGTAAATGAATCAAAGAACATGAACCATGAAATCACAATATTGGCAAAAGACATGAAATATTTTAATACACATAAACATAGAGAATTACCTCCTTATTATTCAAGGATAATTTCCATGGATATCATATTGGAATGGTTCCACACCCCAAACCATCATAGTATTATAGGTTCACATTGAATACTATCATAGTTGACAAAGTCCCTTACTGAAGCAGGTTCACTCAACAGTCAAGTCTTATTTATCTCCTGAGATATCAATATTTACCCAATTCATTGGAGGAAGTTATAAGTTAGAGTATAACATAATGAAATTCATAAATATGTGTTCTACAATTTAATAAAACAATTATCATATCATAACCCATGAATATAAATGATTTTCAAAAAAATTCCATTGTTGTGTAACTAATGGAAAAGTAATGAGTTTCATAAACATAGTTGTATTATAAATAAAAACCACACATAGATAGAATAGTAATTATATCCTTGGACCACAATCCAAATAAATTAAATAATTCATCTTATATGGAAAATGATTTTGAAATATCACCTGGAATAAATCTTGAGGGAAATGAATTTTCCATTTCAAAGTCATTTATATATAAAAAGTTCAAAAACTGTAAAAGAAAAAAATTTAATTGAAAAGAAACATGAAAATATGTAAATTAATATTCAATAAAAAATTAAATCATGATAGAGGGAAAATAATTCATTCTTTATATGTTAAAAACTGTTACATCTATATTTTAGTCGATAAATTCACAATATATCTTGTTTGGAAAATGAAAAAATGATTCCATTCAATTTTTTTTTGAAAATTAAAAATGGGTAATATTTAATTTAAAAAATCAGGGGTGAATCATAAAAAAATTGAAATTTTTTATAAAACATGGATATGGAATATAAATGTTCTCTATCATAGGACTAATCATAAACAATCATAAATACTGATGAGATTATGAAATAAACTCTTGCCTCAGGTTCACCTTTCATTGAATGTACACTACCCAACTCTATAATAAATTCAAATTAAGTATAATTTTATAAAAGAGTCATATAAATACTTATAATATCATATATGATCATTTTATAACAGTTTAACACCACCTTTTATCAATAATTCCTTATTAATGTTAATATTTTTGGTCGTTAACTATTTGATTTATGTTAATTAGATTAGTTTAGTAGTTCCAGTTATTGTAAATTAATCTTTGTTCAATCATATATAGAATATATATCATGATATAAATATCATATATATTCATTATATACATATTTATATTCATACATAAAATTTAGACATAGAAAAATTAATTACACTTTTAATAGAGATGATAGGTTGTACGTATATATGGACGATGCTATGATTTTTCAATGGATGGAACAAAAGAAAGGTAAATATTAAATCCCATATAAAATATAATTTATATATAATATATAAAATATATATTCATCAAATAAATCCTCATTACCATCTAAGTAAAATATAAATGAAAAAAATCAAATCACTTTATGGGGGAAGTAATTCACATTTATGCACCAGCAACATTATCAGTTCTAAAAGGATTGGATGGTAAGAAGGTAAAAATGATATTTTTATTAAAAATGTATTATTGTTCCATTAATAAAATATATAACAATGAACCCATAATAATACTCATCCATAAAATACGGTAATGAGAAATGAATTTTATGCTACGAGCATATGGTAAGTCATACGTCCCAATAAAATATACATTCACTTATTATTTGATGTGAAATAGGGTTTATAACAGTGTTTTAACAATTATAATAACATTAAATAATATTTATGATATTTAATTTATTTTTTTGTGGTTCATACCACATATTTATAGGAGTTAAAGATAATTATAAAAGAAAGTAATTGGGTAAGTCAATTACGTATTCTTCTAAATGACTCTATTAGTTATCCTATAAAGGGTTCTAGGATTAGTGTTTTAGGAAGACCAAAAACACTATTATGTGGACAGGGAAGATTATGTGGTAAATCGGTAAATTTTTGATGATATAGAAGGCTAAAAATGTTTAGAATAAGCTAGGTAGGAGGTTCCATTTTATAATTGAGGTGAGGGGACCTTTTGGAATATGTCAAAATAATAAATTATAATAATATCATTAAAAATTAAAATGTCTCCTAATGGTTGTGGATTATAATATAAGATAGTACAGGGTTTTAATCCTTGAAACAGTATAAATTATACATGTTTCGGTATAATTTTAAACATTATTAATTTCATTAACCCTTAGTTAACTAATTTTAATTTGAAGTATAGTACCAACTTTTCAATATTAAAGGGTTGTAATTTTCACATATATGGTGACAAATGAAGCTTTAATTGTAAAATTATGACCTTTTAGACCATATAATAACTATTTTTTACTATTTAAGTATATTTATGATTTTTTATAATTTGATAATATATTATTTTTATAAAATATCGTTATTATCAATTTTGACACTATTCATTTTTTTTACTTTAAAAACAACCAGAAAAGGGGGAATTAAAATATAATTCTAAAAAACCTCCTTAATATGTTCTACAAATCAATAAAATTTATGATTCACATTATCTCCTTAAAATTATAACACTTTTACTATTTCAAAAATTATTTACTATATTTTTTATTACATGGAGACATACTACACCAGTGTTGCATGAGAAATTAAGCTTCTTATATAATTATTAAAAATTAAAAATAAATTTGTATCATGAAACTAATTTTATTGTTATAAAAATAAAAATAAAAATTTATTCATACTAATCTTTCTCTTCTATATGGACACATAAAATATATTAAAAACATAGAGAGTGGCATTTTATAACTTTCTTTGAGTTAAATATTATATAAGTAATTTTCAATAACATGTTTCCATGAGAAAACTCGTTTTCAAGCCTAATGTGGTATGTGTGGAATTAATTTCAGGTTTTTTATGAATAATTATATCCCTATTACCTATTTCTAATTTGTAATAGCCCGATTTTTCCTTTAATGAGGTCAATTGTTTTTACCATGGTTACTATTCATGTTGACAAAAAATAAAAGGGGTCTATTTATAAAATTTATCCTCAGGAATATTAATATTAATTTAATTTTATATAATTAAATAAATATAAATTTAATACATGAATTTTAATATTATTTTGTAAAATAAGACAAAAACATCTTCAAAAAATACATTTTTAACTATATAACTAGATTTATTCTTATCTTATGCCTACAAAAATACTTATTTATTTTTTAAAACATTTAGTCAAGTAAATAATATAAAAATTTCACTAAAATAAATTAATAATAGGTATTTATTTAATTTATTAATATAAGAATATGTTACATGCATATAACCTATTTTTCAGAAACAATATTTGGTTTTTTCCTTCAAAAGTTTTTTATTTTAGTTGATAATAAATTGATAACGTATGAATTAATTTCATACACATAAAGCCATTAATTTATCATAATTTAATTATTACTATACATAATCTACAATCCAATGGGATAGTGATAACTATATTTTTAAATAATAATTTTTTAAAATTATCAGGTTGTTTCTTTTAAACTCTTTTTTTAATGTAAAATAAGTAATCAAATAAATCAAACTACATAAAGATAAATATATCATAAAAATCTTTTAGTATTACATTACAATTTTTTATGAAGTTAAATTATTTTTGGGTTTCCATACACTAATAATTGACTCATCTCTTGAGGTTGGAATAGGTCTGGATACCCCCTCGTTGGATTCAATTGTCTTCGAAGTGGAAACAATAGTAGATAAGAAATTATATTTTGGAAATTAAAATTAGAAGAAAAGAAATTTTGATATGGGATGTTATGTAATAACAAAAGGGAATGAAATAATATAGAATAAGGATTATTTTTTATTACATAAGCCAGTAAAAATAATATTATCGAGAAAACCAATGATAATTTAGGAACCTTGTTAGAAAAAAGTCCATGAAATTTAAGACTAATAGGGGTTCATAAATTATCTTGATTATATGAGGGAAGATAAATAATTCTTTTGACACAATTTGAAAATTTTATTTTAATGTAATAAATTTTAATTATAATTTTATTTTGATCATTTATTTATCATTATTAATTCATCTATATCAAACTTTCTATAATTATTAGGTCTCAGACTCTCAACTATTTTTTCTCTATGAATACTCATTTTTTCAATATTTTACGTATATTTTATCACCTAATAATAAATTTAAAATATAGTTATAATATAATCTCCTTAAAATACCAATATAATAAAATATGAAAATATATATCAATAGATAAATAAAAAATCTAAAAATAACTTCTTTAAATATTACAATGAAGAAACATTAACTTGATCAATCTAATTATGAGAGACATCATAAATTCCATGAACCAATTGTTTAATATTTAAGGTTTAATAACAAATATAGACTGATATTAATAATAGGGGAGGGTGTGACTCATGTAAAAACCATTCAAGTGAATATATATGGTTACAATCCAAGAGATAAATGATTGTTCTAAAATTTACCGATAAATATTACCTTTTTCCATAATGTCTTCAATTTGACATTGAGTAGACACATACACAAATATCCCCAAATAGATATCAAAATTCTCTTTAATAAAGTTATAATTTATCTCAATGTTAATTTATATCATAATTTTTTAAAATGTAACACCTATAGATTTTATGATTTTTTTTCAAATTATTTTAATATTTTTGATATTTTTCATTACATCCAACACTGACTTTAAATGAAATGTGATATATTATTTAAAATATTGTTATTTAATATGTTAGTTATCACCTACACATTAGAATGTGGAGTATGAATATTATTAACTAAATTATTAAAATATATGGTTCATACATGAATATAAAATGAATTATATTGTGACAAATTAATTAAAAATAAAAAATTGAAAATAGTGGAATTCTTTTTCTGAAGAAACTATGTTATTGAAAAAAACATATTTTACCATAATAAATTAAGCCAATAACTTTTGTTGAATTATTTTAATGAAATTTATATACTATATATTCAAAAACAGTGTTCAATATTCATCTTATGTGTTTTATAGAAAATGGATATTAATAAATCCTATTTGATTGATCAAAAAAATAATATTTTTCAAAAAAACTAATATATCACAATTGAAAAAATTATAATAAATATATTTTTTTACACTTTTATAAAAGTTATTGGAAAAAATATATTTTATTCTATAAATAATCATTTAAAAATTTATTTATAGTGATGTTTTTGTTAAATTTCTAAAAAGATTAATTGTTTGATGAATAGTAAAAACTACTAAATTTTAGTTAAAAAAATGAATTTTTAATTATTTATAAACTATAATTTTATTTAAAATTAGATAAAGTAAAATTATTTTTATTATTTTTATATTAATAAAATTTAAGTCATTTTAATAAATTTAATATTGAAATTGGATATAAAAATATTCTGATCTTTTTGAATATTTTCACTTTGAAAGTCGGTTTTCTCATCGCCTCCACGAGATAAATTTTATAAAAAATGTCCAATTATATGAAATGAATTTGGAATAATTTATTCCATATATGGAATAAGAATAATTTATATTATATTATAATGTAAAAACTTTTTTACAAAAATTTTAAGTGAAAACATTAAAAATTAATTTCCGTAGTTACTGTGAAAATGGGTTTACTGAGGGTCAAACAGAAATCATAAGGGTTAAAATGAGCTAAAAAATACAATAAAACCTATTTTATCAAAATATAATTATATTAAAATATATAGTTATTGATAATATTCTATATTCGAATATTATGGAATGTGAAGGAGTGTGGGTACACTTTTTTTCAAAAATTACATGTGTGCCACTCAACTCACTTATAAAAGGCCACCCCCACTCCCCTCTTATTAAAAAATTAAAACCCATTTTGATTCCAATAATTAAAAAAGTAACATAAATATTTCACACCTATAATCATATATGGAATATTTTTTTGAGTAAATCCATCCTAAGAAGTATTTTGGTGAAAACATAAGGTGGTTACCCTTAGAAGAGGTAATGTTCTTCAATAAGTAATTTCATTTTATTTCTTCCTCATAATCATTTAATTATTATTAAAACATGATGATATAAAGAAATAAGTATATTACAATATCTTGTATTTTTAGGTTAATTTAATGTTCTACAACTATATACACTTGCATCAAATAAGTTACGAATTCATTACTCTTGTGTATAGTGGGATACTGCCTCGCCAACTGATGTCATTTTTTTTCAATTAACACATCTCATAGTGTGATTAGATGATGTATATAAAGTATATATATATATATGATATTTAAAAAATAATTATACCTATTTATATATTATATCATATATAAATTTCTAATTTTGATTCTGTAGGGAATCCAATATCGTTGTTCGTGTGTATGAAGAACTACTCACTCATGGAGCGATGTGATTCTTTTTCACAATTGATTTACATTGAAGATAATAAGGATAAATTAAATATATATATATATATGAAATATCAAATAATTATTATATTAATAAAATATTTATCATTTTTAATGATAATATATCATTTTATCTCCCACTTTTTCACTCACAAGAAGATGATTACATCATTCGTGTATGTGTGGACTACCGCCTTCCCAAAGCGATGTGACTATATTTTCAGCACCAAAAAACATTTATGGTATGAATATGTATTTTTAAAGAAATAATATGGTTTTTAATATATTATTAAAATTAATTAAAGTTAATATATAAATTTTTTTCTTTCCTTATTGATCATGGAAAAATCGAAATGCTTCTCATGCGTACTTACAGCCTACCATCTACATGATTATAATGTACTACATTACTCAAAACCATATATCATGATTAATATTAAAATTATAATTTTTGTGAAAATATGAAAATTATTTCATGATTAATATTATATATATTTTGGACCTAGGATCAATATAAGAGGACCAAAAATAACAACTCAAAACATATAAAAACAACAATGTGTTTATTACTTGAAACATGAATTTAATATGGAATTGTTGATAAATGGGTATATAAATGAAATAATTAAATCATATATTGTATAATAAAAATAATTATGGTCATATAGTATATGCATAATAACCATATATTTATTATATTAGAGCTAATAATGTGTATAAAGTATGTTTAGACTTAAGGTATGATATTTCTTATCTCACATTTTCTTCTGGGGGACATGCATATTCACAAATTATATATTTTTTGTGGGGAATATACTGACCCTATGAAATTATATATCCCAAATATCTTACTTTTAATTATATTCAATGTTCTATATAATTTTTTATTGGTTCATAGGATTCAAAAGATTAATAAAGAGGTAAGGTATTTCCATATCATGTTTTACTTATATGAGTTACATTCCATATTCACCACTTATTTATTATGTGTTGTATATAATTTGTATTAATATACATTATATTAATTATAATTAAACTTATGGGGATTCATATATCCATTTTTGGATCTCTCTTTTATGGGTTTTACAGTTCAAAGGACACCCAAGAGGAAATGGCCTTTGTCATAATTTACCTTCTTTGAGACATAAAGTTTTTTTATACACCAATATTATTTGTGAGGTATATATAACACCCATTTGAAATTTAATATCAGGAATTTTTTATGCTTGTGATATTATATGTTTCGATTAATGTTATAATTTCATGTGTCTTACAATTCAACGTTACCAAAGTGGTAAGGTTTTTATGTTAGAATCAATTTTTTTAGTGGGATTGCACTTGATTATTCATAAAATGATATAAATATTATGAAATAACTCTTAAGAAACTAATTTTTTATTATAATATGGTTATTTTTGTAGAATACATTTTTTACATTCATTTTCCACTTTTTATATATTCATGAGTTTAAAGTATTTTTTTAATAAAAATCATCTTTATTTATCTCTTCTATCAAAAACCTGATTTTCTAGAAAAACAATGTTTTCTATAAATGATTTAAAAAATGTTTTTTAAATTATTAAAATGATTTATTAATGGAATTATTAACATTGATTTAATTTTGAAAATAAATCTAAAATTATTCTTTTGGTTGTGTTCCAAAAAAATTACTGTTTTTGTTTTACCAAAAATGTAAATGTAATATTTATTTTAACTTGTACAACATGAACTAAATTTACATCAATAATGACCATTATATTTTTTGATCCTTATTTTATTTGTTTTTAATTATTATTTTCAAGGAAACAGAGTTTAAAAATGTCATATGTTTTAAGAATTTTTTTTGAATCTAGAAATGGTATTGTCTATAAGAAATGTTTTAAATTTTTATTAAAGATTAATTAATAAGATTCCAATGTTATTTTCTAAGGAAGGGATTTTGAAAATATATGCTATTTTAGTAATTTATTTTTATAAAATGGTTATTTATCATTATTATTTTTCTATGTGAACATTCTAAATCATTTTCTAGTTAGGATAACATATTTTTATGTTAATTATTATTCATAAGACATGAACCAAGGATACCATTATTATTATTTATCTATATGGTTTATGAGGATAATTTTTTTTTGAAACCTATTTATATTCTTGGGTTTATACCATAATAAAATTCTTATGAAAATCACAAATTTTTCCATAGATTATGGTTTGATGAAATGATGAAATGATTATGAAACTTGTTTCTTTTCCACAGGTTATGTTTTGGTGAAATATTTATAAAACCCATTTAATTTCATGGGTTATGATATGATGAGTGGTTTTTGATATTGTGCCAAAAACAATTATGATCTTCATTATGTGACAGTTGGGACCTATATATTCCTCCAATGCATTGGGTTATGATTACTGTTATATATTATTAAAGGGTGCATATGAGGTTATCTAATGCATGAATGAGGGTATGAAGGAGTTTCTCCAAAGTCCAAATGGGAGGTTATCCTAAGACTGAGGTAGGTACATGGGTGGTTAGACCAAACTTTTCATGTTATAAATGTTATAGTGCGTATCATTGAAATTAATTTTTATATACTTATGTGAATACAAGAATTGTCTATATAATTCTATTATTATGATATCATGGATCATGTTATTTTATTCCCTTATGATTTCTTTCTTATAAACTTTCAATCACTATTCCCTGAATTTTAATTATTGTATCTGATATATAGGTTTTGGGGTCAAATGATATTCTCATGTTCTAATACCATTATTCACATTCCATGATTACATATCTCTCTTGTTCACCCTTATTGAGTAATGTAATGAATATTCATCTAAAATAAATAATATTAATTTGTTGAGAAGCCTGATTCAATATATTTGGTATCATATGAAAGGATTATTTTACCATTGGGAATTGGAATGAGAAAACATTAGTGAGATCCCAATATATATTTCTAAGGATATGTTTATGGATGTATTTAAGGATAATTCCAAGGATGGGTCAAAGTAAATCAAAATTTCCTCTTTTTTCTGAAGGATAGAACAATAGGTTTCAAATAAATTATATCCATATCTAGATACTTCATGTATATGAGGATGTGTAACAAAGGTACCTAGGGGTAGAAACTCTAAAAATGGTGTATTGAGCTAGGCTCAATCATCGCCAAGTGAACGACAATGATCCTTGTTTAACACCATGTTTGAAACACCATGGGATATGATTTAGAAGTTCACAAACTCATTATGAACAATCAAGATTAATTTAAAACTATCATCACTATGAATTAACTATGATAAACAGAAAGGTTTCCTTGATTTAAAATGAAGTGTCATGATTTAGAAATTAAATTATTTATTATTCAGGATTGCATTGTAATGCACTATTCTTATTATTGTTAAGACTATGTATATTGGTTTAAATTAATGAAGGGAAACAATGATAATTAGGTTAACACTGAATATGAAAAACATTTTTCTGATGAGTATCCAAATGGTTTGATTAGTGTAGTGAAGAATATTTTGATTATTCCTAATTTTTTATCATGTAACATGATAAAAAACATGCCATTTAATCAACTCTTAAAGTTTCAATAGAATAGAAAGATTGTTTTTGTTATGATCATGGGTAATAGAGAACATAGAGGAAAGAATATTAAATTTACTATATGCCAAGAATGTGGGATGAAGAACCCAAGTGAATTTCTCAAAGGAAGAATAATATGTTTCAAGTGTGGATGAAAATGTCAAAAATCAAGTAATTATTGAGGAAAAGTAAGTTTTTGTTTAATTCAATGTATAAGAATTTTGGTCACCCAATGATATCATTGATAGTTGAATGTTTATAATGTTTTATGTAAAAAAATTATTAAAATATATGCTATAAGGGAAAGTATCCTAAAGATAATCAACAACATTTTATGAGAAATTGATTTTTCATTGATGATGAAGAGACTATGAGGGACATATGAAAGAAAAGAGGTATCAAGGAATAAGGTGATAAATCCATGGTAATGGTTTGATATTAATGTGGGATGATTAATGTATTTTTCTTATTAAAATTAAATAATTATGTAATGTATAAGGATTGTTCAGTATATGTCTTTGGTTAAGGATTTGATGAAATATGTTTAATGATACCGATGACCATGAAAAGTTACATAATAAAATGGTTATATTGATTAAAGGAATTATGAACATTGTTATTTTCCTATTTCCAAGATAATGATGTTGGGATAAAGAGATGATGTATATGGATAAAGTGAATTTGTAGTACTAATTAACTTGTAACTAATTAATGTTATGTTAAAAATGTGTTTTATGCTATAGTTGATGGAGTTTACAACATTTTAATATTTGAAGACTATATCCAGTAATCACTATTTTTTTGTGTGTAATTTTATTTAAATTTTATTATATGGTAATTAAGGTTATTACCATGTTTTAGGAGAAAACATGATTAATTTATTCACATGTTCAGTATGTCAAATTTTAGGAGCTACTTCATGTTGATTTTTTTTATTAATGATATTTTTATTTTGTAAATTTAATGACATTCCTTTTAATGTCTTAGATTTTAATATGTAGGAATTTTTATAAGGTTAACTATGTATATAAAGGTTTATGATGAAAAATGGATAAGGATTTATAGATTAATGTATTACTTCACCATATAATGATTTATGAATATTGGAAAACATGTGCTAACCATTAGGTTGTGATGGTGAAAAACAATATAGATAATGAATTATCATTATATTTATTGGTCTCATGATCCATTGGTTATTCATGAATAAAAAATTAACCTTCATTTAATGTAGTAAGATATAAAGTGAAAAATGATCAAGGCACAACCAAAGGGTGAGATTGTTCTTATAAAATATAATGAATTTAAGTATGTATAATATTATAATTAAAATTATTTAAAATTAATACAAGGTTCCTGAAATAATTTTTTTTCATATTACCTCAATTATTGATGATTTCAATAACCTTTTTTGTTCCTCTTTGGGTTATGGTTTTGTGGTCATTAACATTCTCTCGATCATCCACAATCTGGTGATCAATGATCTCGATCACTTTTTAATAATTATTTACACTCCTCTTACAACTATAAATCATAAAATACCACCTATGTTCTCCTATGTAGAAAACATAGTTATGAGTTACTTTGGGTAAAAATTAAATTTAAAACTTTCCCCGTTGAAGGGAAGTTTTATTATTCATTTGAATGTTGTGGTTTTTAATGAAGGAACATTAAAATATTATACCTTTGATGAAATAGATGAATTTTGAGGGAGAGATTAATTTTAAGGGAGGATAATGTAACACCTTGAGATTTTATGAAATATTTTTTTTCAAATTTATTTATTCATTTTCATATTTGTGTTACACACGAAACTGATATTAAACGAAATGTGATATATTATTAAAAATTGACTGTTTAATATGATAGTTATCACTTAGCCATTGGAATGGAGGGTAAGGATTGGATTAACTAAATTATGAAAATATATGGTTTACACATGTAGATAAAATTAATTACATGGTGACTAAATAATTATAAATTAAAATAAAAACTATTTGAAAATAATGGAATTATTTATCTAATAAATATTTTTTTGCACACAAACATGTTTTACCATAATACATTAAGGAAAAATATTTGTGAATTATGTTAATTAAATGTATGAATTATATGTTAAATAAAATTTTTATCATCCAACATATGTGTTTTCAATAAAAGATATAATAATAATTGAAATTTTATTCTTACAAACTATATTTTTCTAAAAATTATTATTTTTTTCACTTTTTACAGAATTATTTTAAAATTGATTTTTGAACATTTTTAAATTTTCTTTTTGGAAAAAAATATTAATTTTCAAAATCATAAATACAAAATTTTATTGTTGTTAATTTTTAGGAATTTTCTGATAAGAATAGTTTTTTTGATGAATAGGGAAAAATATTGAATTTTAATTGAAAACTTCTTTTTCAATTAAATTTTTGTATATTGTGAAATAATATTTTTAATTGTTTTTAAACTAAAATTATCTTATTTTTTATATATTAATAAAATCTGGGTAACTAGATTTAATTACATATTGTAATTTTATATAAAAACTTTGTAAACTTTTGAACATTTTATCATAACCTTCTCATTCCGTATGTGGGATTAATTTTAATTAAAATATTCAAATTCTGTAAATTGAGTTTAGAAAATGATATATAATATTTGGAATCCAAATAATTTGTATTATCTAATAAATAAAACATAATTTTTTCAATGAAATAAAAAGTGTAAATATTAAAAATTAACTATTGTTGTTAAGGTAAAAATAGGTTTACCAGGGGTTAAACTAAAAATATATGTGTTAAGATTACCTAAAAACATTTTAAAACATATTTAATTTACATTTTTAGACTATATAATGTGAACCCCTAGACAATAACCAATTTTGGACAATATTGGAATTTTTAAAATGTGGTTACTCTATTTTATTTATAAAATTTACATGCATGTCACTCAAAACACTTATAAAAAGCCACCCGCTCTCTACTGTTCTTATCACCATAAAAACATTTTAAATCATCAAATACCTTAAAAATTAACTTAAAAAACAAAATTATAAAAACATATATGTCTTAGTTTGGTATTAAAACCAACCTTTTATGAAATATGTGAAAACCTAAAGAGGTTACCCAAAGAATGGGTAACATTCTTCTACTAGTGTTATTGTTTTATTTATTCCTCCAAAAATTTAAATTCTTATTAAATAATGATTATTTAATAAAAAATGTATATTTCATATAATTATATGTTATTATTTAATTTAATTAACTAAGAATGTATCCAATTCCATCAAATGTGTTATCAAATCATTATCTGTTTGTACAAAGAAATACCTAATCGGGAACTGATGTAATTTGTCTTTCCATTACCACTTCACACGATTGGATATTATGCTGGATATAAATTATATATATAAAATTTATAACATAATTATACCAATTTAGTCATTATATAATATATAAAATTTTAATTTTCATTCTATAGGGGATACGATAACTTCATTAGTTTGTACGACGGACTATAGTCACGCAAAGCAATGTGATTTTTTAACTAATGCCTTACATGGAAGATAATGAGAATAAATTAAACATAAATATTTGAAATAAATATGATTTCAAGGACATATTTATCATTATTAAAATATAATATATCAATTTATTTCTTAAATTTTCACTCACTGAAAGATGATAAAATCACTCATGCACTCTTGGACTATACAACCCTCATGAGGTGATGTGAGTCCTTTAATCACTCTACCACATAGATTATATATATAAGTATATATAAAGAGAGACAATTTTTTCTATGATAGTATGGTAATTATGTAAGGATATTATATTACTTACCTTTTTTCTATAATGATCACTGAAAAATGGGAATGTTACTCATTCGTACGTATAAAGTATCATATCCCTGATCGTAACAACTTCATTTCTCGAAATAGAATTTAATGATTGGCCTTAAAATTATAGTTTATATATAAAGTTGATAATTGTTTCCAAATTATTATTTTGAAGATGACGTAACCATCATAAATTTTTGAGGAAAAGGAAAAACAATTCAAAACATATATGAAAAACCAAGAGGATATTACTGAGTGACTCTTTGAACAACATTATGTTTTAATAATTACAAACATTCATTTTTTAATTACCTTATAAGTATTAATAATTTGAATTTTAAAAATTATGATTAATGATGATCATATTATAATATAATTTTCTTAATATTATTATTTTTTAGATTTTATAGTTCATAATATGTATTATAAGTTTAATGAAGTGTTACCTGTATAAATAAGTCATTTGAGAACTAATAATATAATCTTATATATTATAGTAATAAAATTTAGATAAATCTATAAATACAAAATTTGGATATTTAGGTCACGTACCAGGCGATTCAACTCACTGTGTCACTTAACCATGTGAACCTACCTACTCTGGGAGTCAACCAACTATGTCAACCTTCCGCTTGAACAAAATTCCCTAACCATGGAACCTCCTATGAGATTCAACTGGCCATGTAAACTAAATGTTTCAAAATATGACATGAAAATAATATAATGACAATGGAACCTATCATGGGAGTCAAGTGACCATGTCAATTTACAGTATTAACCAACTATGGAAACTACCATGAGTGAATTTATCTTTTATTTTGTCACTATAATGCGGTATACAAAACTAAAAATTTAGTAACTATTATTGGATTTGAATGAATAAAAAATATTTTTAGATAATTATCATTAATAAAACATTGCTTTGATCTATAAAATTACAAAAATTTTCTTAATGTCACATAATTTTTTAGTTATAATTCTCTAGTTTTAAAAAATAATTTTCCACTATATTACAAGGATATATTGGGATTTAGATGTCAAATTTAATTAATAATATATTATATATAATTTTTATAAAATTATATAAATATAATTCAACATGATATAAATATAATTTTACTTTATTTATGTTATTTTTTAAGTGTGAAACATTATAAGTTAAACAGTCTAACATTTTCCAATGTTTCCAAAATTAAATTAGGCACGTGAATTTCATTAGATAGATTTGGATACTTAAAATCTATTATGAATATCAAACATAAATATACTATGTTAAATCCATATATGGATTTTCATACATATATTTTTTAATTTATATGAAATTTTTATATAATTTGAAATATGTTATGATTTACATAACATTTCACCTTTCATTTTCTGCACATTTATTATGGATATAATTAATTTAATATTCCTGATATAAATAATTATTAATTATTTATAATCAGTTATAATGATTGTTATTTTTTTTATTAAATTATTATAACATGGGTTGATGTTTAGCATTGATTTCATGGGAAAACATGAGTTCGACATTAAATGTTGTCAAAATGTGAAGATTTGGTCTCATATATTTCATCAGAGCATCTCAAGGATATTAATACTCAATATTAAACTTGTTATTAATTTTTCAAAACATTATACAGAGGAAAATCTAATATTTATTTTAATTATCACATTCTATATAAGTACAATCATTTCATATTGATTTCATAAGAAAAGACAAAATTAGAACACTTTGTCTCACATTATTTATTAGAGTTTTACAAGGAATTAATATTAAATATTTACCAACTTATTTAAAGTATTATTAGTTGTTTATTATTCTAATAATATTTTTCATAGCATGAATATAATTCTCAAATCATAATTAAAATCTACCTCTATGTGAATTTTTCAATCATTGGACTTTATGAAGGAGATTCCTATCATTTTTAGTGTAGAAAATATTTGTTTCTATTTTGGTGTATAAAATTACCAATATATGTATTAGAGAGAAAAGATATGTGACTTTTTTTAATTGATGCTCTATATACTGATAAACTGAGTCATGGAGCTCCATCATTCATCTTCTTTTTGAAATCACACTACCGGATGCCAGAGCGACACTATTTCAATATCTAGATGTGCCAGAGAACTACCCAATTCATTCACTATCATATTCATCAATATTTATTCACTAAGACAAGAAAAATATTATTTCAATGTAATATATCTTTCTGTTTTTTATATCCTCACCTAGTGCATCTTGAATGTGGTTATACCTCCCTAAAAAACTATGACTAGGTTTGGTATGTCCCTTTATAAGACTAGGTTTAGTCATTCCCCTTAGAAGACTGAGTTTTTCTTAACCCATAAAACAAGAAAATGAAAATAATTCTTATTTAAGAGTTTGGTATTTGCATGTACCCTTATAATAAAGAGATTCTCTTTACCCATATCGAAGAAGAGGTTTCATCTGAGCTAGTGAAAGTCTAGGTTGGGTCTTCTCCTATAAAAGAATTGGTTAGGTTTTCTCCCTTAAAAGAATGGGTTCTATCAAAACCCTAAAAAGGAAATAGGTCATGATTGATCATGATAATGTCTAGATTGGATCTTATCCAATAAAATTAGGCGTTTTTGTCTAAACCTATAAAATATAAGATAATTGTGCTGATCCTCCCAGTGTGTAAAAGGTGAATGTAAAGATTTGTCACTGTCCTTCAAAGTGATATACCATTTAGGGTTCAATACCCCAGGTTGGTGCATGGAGTGTATACGTAAGATCATTTAGGTCTAAAATACTATAATAATCTAGTTTTTTCATATTCTACTTTATATCTTTTTCATTTCTCCCTCTCTTCCCGTTATAGTGTTATTGAATATTTTAATATTTGAACCAATCACCTTCATCTCATAAATATTATACACTATTTAATTCTTTAAAGAAACACAATCCACCCACTCTCTTTTCCATTTCCATCACCCCTCCAGGATATAATAATTGTTATCATAGGAGGTACCCTTTTCAGGATAAGTTGTTTTTTCAATTTTTCTGACAACTCATAATTAGTATCATAACTTGGTTTTCTTGAGGATATGTTATGCTTCATTTGATAGTTTATATTATTTGTGATGAAAAAATATCCTACAACTTAACAAGACTATGGAAAATATCTTATTCAATGATGGCTAACATGGGGAATAAATTTGGTCTGAATCTGACATTACCAACACATTTCAATCTTATTATGTACTCTCTGTAGAAGATCATGATGGAAGTTTATTTAATGAGTATTTATATTCTATTATAGAATACTATGATTAAATATTATGATTTATATAAATCTAATCCAGTAGATTTTAAAGGAGAATATGATATTAAATATTATCTTAAATATATGTCCATGAATATTATTTATTGTAATGTTTATGGATATATTTTGGACAAATTTTTTTTGTTTTAACACTATTTATGAGATATGGAAACATCTTAAGACAACCAAATTTAAAGAAAGATATTGCATGAGGTTTGTTCACTCTAATTATATAATGAATGGGAAAATTAAAAAGGGGTGCCCTGCCATTGAAAGGGAAACTCTTGATTTTACCAATGTGGATACAATTATGTTAATTCACATTTGAATTTATATTTTTCCCATATTAGTTATTATGGTTATAGGAATAGAGGAAATATTAAACCAAATTTTCTGGATCTCAAAAATCCAAGTAAATTCAATAATAACTAATATAAATTTGTGAATACATAGAGTAATTGTGAAATATCATGTAATAACGTTGAAATACCAAAAAAACTAGTAATGATTCATTTATGGAATAATATTCTGAGGAAACATTTTCACCTCTACATTCTTGGTAATGTGATCATGGTTCATATATTTAAAAATGTGAAGATATAGGTTTGAGAAGTATAACTAGAGATCCTGATTTTAGTTCTAATTCTCACTCTTCAATCAATTTAGTAAATGATAATCCAATTATTTAGGATCTAAAGTAATAGTGTAATACATATGAAGATAAAATATAATAAGTTAATTCTATACCTATATTACACAAGGATAAATATAAATGGGGTTAGGAAAAGAAGAAGATCATATATTATAGATTTAAGAAAATTGATGAGTATAAGAAGTTTTTATTTCATAAACATGACAAATTGAGAAACCTAAATATTGATAAAAAATGTTGAATATTAATGTTGAAAATGATAGAATTAATTATTTTCATTCTAATTATAATGATGATCAATAAATAAGTATTAATTTATTATTGGAGGATATATATAAATATTAAGGTCAATATATATTGTATAAGAATGAAAATGAAAATCTTAGAAACATAGAAACTTCCTCACTTGATTTTTTTTGATAATTTAGGATTTTTTTAAAATGAAAAAAGGATAAAGAATTAATTTTATAAATTTATAAATTCAATTTTATTTTAGAAATGGTAAATTTATAAAAACTATGCTTCAAATATTAATTTTATGGAAATACTTCTTATGTAAAAAATGTAATGGTAAAAGGAATGGATAATAGTTGTAATTCATTTGTTTCGATTATGTTTAATAGTAATTTTTTGAAGGGAAAATTAGATGGAATTTATTCACTTAATTTATTTAAATATGGATCTCAGGGTCATTATTCTTGTGTTTTTCATTTTATTTTCACTTAGTCTTTTGGCCACAAGATGAATTTTATATCAAATTTCGGTTTCAAGGGCAAATTTTCAAAACCATATACTACTTGGGTACCTAAAGATATATACTCTAATTCTTGTAAAATAAATCCATTATTTTTACCTAGGTAATGTATATTTTCTAATTCTTATGTTCAACATGCATATCATTATTTTTTCATTATTATCATGTCGATATGAGAATTATAATATTTAATATGTCATTTTTTGAAAGATTGAGTACTCTATATAATTATGGGTTGCTACTATATCTTTAATTTTTTATTTATCATTAATTTGGTTAATATATTTATATGGTTGGGGAATATGTTAGTTTTGTTTTAAAATATGGTTTGCTTTTATAACATTATAATTTGGTTAGATTCAAAATTGTTTAAATATCTTTTAACATGTTTTGTGGTTCCTTGTGATATTAACCATTGTTTTTAGGAGTTTTATTTATTGGAATTTAAATTATTCTCATAATATTACGATACTGTTATTTTGAAAGGAAATAATCACTTTGGGTTGAATTATTTTTATTCTTAATTCTGAAATCACCTTATAAATTTTAAATATTAAAAACTATTATTCACATGTTTTATATGTGTATGTTTCAAAATATTAATTGTGTATAGTTTATTGAATTTTTGAATTATAATTAAACTAATTTGTGTTGGATCGATATGTAGATGTATATGTATATTATATGGAAAAATACAAGAGGGGGGGGGGATTTTAGGTTTAAAATTTTGTTTAAACACTTAAGAAATTAGTTTAAATTATTTTAAACAAAAACAATTCACAAAAAGAACTAACAACCACAATTGTATTGAATATAAAGGTATGATACAATGTAATACTATAAGAAATGTAAAATAATTGTATTCAAAATGAATACAATAATTAGAGTAAAACCATTGTGAAGGATTCTACCATAAAGCGTATAGAATCAATCAATACAATATGTTACCGTATGGTTGTAATTTAAACAATTACAAATGAATATGAAATGAATAAAGGAAACAATACAATTCCCTTTCTAAAACAAACAGTAGCGGAAATTTAAAAGTATTACAATACTTTTTTCCCAAAGAAAAGGGTTATCCTTTCACCTAGGATAAGAGGTCTGTCTTACCACCACCTTGTTAAGACATCGATTTGATGATTGGTTTGTCTGTCTTCCTATCCCTAGCAGCCCTCGATACGATGATCGATTCGTCTGTCTGCATATCCATGGAATCCCTCGATACGATGATCGGTTTGTCTGTCTGCCTATCCCTGGCATCCCTCTATTTTGTAGGTAATCAGCACCTTTGTCTTTCAATCACTTGAATGCCCTAGATACAATGATCGGTCACACAAAGCACAAATAAATCACTTATATAAATATACAACTAGGAACGATCCATTAACCTTTTGTAGTTTCAAGGCTTTTGCACATAACATGAGAGAAGTCACAGTATCTCTCTCTAGAACTTGAAAGGACAAAATGATCAGTCTCATACACATGTGTATTCTTGACATCAAATGACCTCCTATTTATAGGCCTCAGGTTCCAATGGTCATATTTACTTCAACGGTCATTTTTCTCTGAAAAACTCGGAGGGACATAGACACCTGGCATTATAACGGTTATATTGAAACAGAAAAAAATACATCGTTTTGATTAGTTTATAACTAACTCCACGACATCATTTTGGTTAAAACAGAAGATATATGAAGATGAAAAACATGAGTACGATTAAGCAAGTAATGAAAGAAAAGTATGAGTAATATAATTATTACTGTGTAATGTTTTGAAATGATAGAGAGTGAGTAGATTTATTGGACATAGTACGATTAATAGAGTTAATACAATTTCCAGTCAATATGAAAATTATAGTCAGTATGATCAGGATGGTCAGTATGATCAGAATGGTCAGTATGATCAGCATGATTAGTACAATCAGCATGGTTAGTACGATCAGCATGGCCAGTACGATCAACATGGTCAGTACGATCAGCATGGTCAGTACGATCAGCATGGTCAGTACGATCAGCATGGTCAGTATGATCAGCATGGTTAGTACGATCAGCATGATCTGTACGAATAGTATGGTCAGTACGATCAGCATGATCAGTACGATCAACATGGTCAGTACGATCAGTATGGTAAAAGACATTTGGGATTTCCAAAACAAGATATAAATGTCAAAAGAAAACATTTTACTCAATAATCTCCCCCTTTTTGGAAAGAAAAAAACACAAAGTAAAGACAACAATAAATACTTATCTTCCCCTGAGTTATTGGGAACTCTTTTGAATATGAAATTGAATACAACTAATTCCCCTTTAGGTATGTATTTTCCAAAGGATTGTATTCATATATTTTCCATGATTTAGAAGCGTTTTCTTTAACACACTACCCCTTTATAGAAAATTCTCCTCCTTTGTAAAACATTCTCCCCCTTTTTGATTTACAAAAATAATGGGGCAATCATTAGATGCCTGAAAGAGTCAGAGAAAAGGATTGCAAGAAAGGAGTAGAAAAAATGTCATTAAAATAACAGACTTATAGGGTTCAAAAAAAATACAACAGTCATTTGTTTTCTCTTTAATTTTCCTTCTTTATCAATTCATGAAGAACATCGTTCATCATTTTGATTTAATTCTTGTCTTCAGAAGTTGAATCACCCTGAGATTTAAGAAGCTCTTATTGGTCGGCAAAAAGCTGATCTTGATTCTTGATAGTCTCCTTCTGGACTCTGATTACTTCCTCAAGAGTATCAATTCTGTCTTGAAAATTCTTGTTAACATTAGATAACATAGAATTATTTTTCATCAACAAAACTATTTCATCTTTGAAAGATGAATCCTTCGAAAACTCAGACTAAAAAGCATTCATTCTATCTTGCAACACTATCACTGAAGGGATATTGGCTCCATGAGTTACCTGATTCAGTCTTTCAACAGTTTCTTTGTCAATTTTATTGAAAGCAATAGAAATATCATTTGATAACCTTCTTATGTCTTCAATTTCTATCTCATGGTCATTCACTGAGCTCTCTATTTTGTATGACAACCTTTTCATTCTGTTGCAAGACTTTTTATGAGCGGCCGAACTTTCATATAGAACTGTCAAATTGGCTTCAACTGACAAAACTTTCTTTCTCAATTATCTTACGGAGTTGAACTTCTTTCTCAGATTGTCAGTGATAAAATCAATTTTCCCTTCCGGGATGGGGAAATAGGGAACAGTCTTTTCAACCCTCTTTAAAACATGAACAATGTAATCACTCCTCTTGAGAGAGATTGTTTGTTCTGAATCAGTATCTTCATCATACGAAGTTATTTCATTTGACTGGCTTGAGTCTACAACTAGATGTTTTCCTTTTTCTTTTTCAATCCCTTTTCATTCTTCTTCCACTTTATCACTGATAACTATTTTCTCAGTATGAGAAGATTGAGGACGTTGCTTTTCTTGAGACGAAATTTTAACTGGAGTTTCAAAAGATTCAGTCGGTTCTTGATCGGCATGAGGAACTTGTTGAATACCTTCACTCTATTTTTGAACCGATTCTTCTCTACTTTTCTTTGAGCTCTGAAGAAATTCTAAAAGAAAATATCCTTCCTCTTATTTAACTTCCTGTATTTCTTCCAACATCTGTTTCCCTTTTTCTTCCTCTAGAAGACTCTGTCAGATAGGTTCTTGATGTACCTCTTTAGTTAGTTGACACTAGAATCCTCAACCATTTTCAGGACTTTAGAGATATCAAAGACTTGAGCCTTTCTTTTCAAAAGAGTCTTCTTTTTATTTTCAGCTTGAAGGGTTTCCTCTACCCTTATTCTTTCTGCAAAAGCTTCAGCTGGGTCAATACCGAACTTCGGTTCACATTCTTTTCTCTGTTCCCTATCTTTTCTCCACTTTTCCACAACCTCCTTACTGTACTTCGATTTCTTCTTAGGATTTGAACTGGTTTGCGGATATGACTTTTGAGGAGCACTAACAGAAGGATTGTCTTTGACAAGCATATGTGCCAATTGATTTTGAGCCGAATCAGCTTCTAAATCCTTTAAAAAAACATTGAATTCTGATCAAAACAAACATTTAACTTCTTCAATGTACTCTTACTAATCCAAGATAGATTTAAATCTATCAAATTTCCTTTCAATGGAATATTACAAAACTTCATGCTCTCGAGAATGAACTTTGTATGAATAGTTGGATACATAATCAAATGTGATTTTATTTCTCCTGGATTGACATTCTTAATTTTTTCCAAGATGTATCCCTTAAGATTTACTTTTCTCATATTGACTAGATAGTCCAACATGAAGATATTAGAATCCTTCAAAGTTTCTCTATCCCCTTTACTTGGGATAAGAAAACCTTACATCCACAACGTCACAAATCTGTTATCTGGAGAAAGATGAGCCACTTTCCTCTTTTCTTTATTTATAATAAACAAAGAATTTTCAGCACTTTCTTTGTTAAACGTACCAACTTCTTCTGGTAGTTTATGAGATGGACAGAAGGAGTCACCTTCTATTTGAACATTTAGGAAATTGGATGCTTGTTTCACAGTTATAGATAACATTTTATTGTATACATCAAAGTTGATAGTCATGTTATTATCAAAAGATACGATTTTGTAAAACTGACTGACTTCATCAATAAGAACCAGATCTTGAGAAATAGGTTTTTCAACACATAATTGCTCCCAGCTTTGAAACAAAATGATTTTCTGATTGTAGAATCGTATGAATCAAAAAAGTCCTAAGAAACTAAAATTTCTCTGAAAAATTCTTTCTCTAAATATGTCTTTGAATACATTTCTGCAGGAGTATTGGTAGGGGACTGAGACATATAGGTGAAGCTACTGAAAGATTGTACGGTGTCTTAAATCGATGGAGCAGAGCTTCGCCACAAATCCTGAAAAACTAGTGTGGGTTTGGGGAGGGGAGGGTCTATTTATAGGTGGAAAAATAATGACTGTTGGTCTTCTACAGTTGATACTAGAAGAAAATAAATCAACGGATAGTATTAAAATGAATAAATAAAAAAAATTAAAAAAAATTAAAAAAAGGATGAAAGTATCAACCTGCCGGAGATCATAGGGTAATTGTTGGTTTATATAGTATTAATAGTGAAATAAAAATCAAGCTTACGAAGATAAAAAAATTTCATGTCGATGAGAGACAAAGTTGTTATCATGAATTGACGTGCCGATAGAAAAGAAATTCATTACCATGAACAGACATGCCAATGGAAAAGAAATTCATTACCCTAAACAGACATTCCGATGGAAAAGAAATTCATTACTATGATCGAATGTGCTGATGGAAGAGAAACTCATTACCATGAATGGATGTGCCCATGGAAAAGAAATTCATTACCATGAACGGATGTGACGATGGAAAAGAAATTCATTACCATGATCAGATGTGCCAATGGAAAATAAACTTGTTACAGTAATCAGTCAATATAACAAACAGATAGGTAAATAATATGATAAAATAGTCAATACGATAAATAGATTGGTAAATAGTATGATAAAATAGTCAATACGATAAACAGATAGGTAAATAATACAATAAAACAGTCAATACGATAAACAGATAGGTAAATAATACGATAAAATTGTCAACACGATAAACAGATAGGTAAATAATATAATAAAATAGTCAATACAAAAAATAGATAGGTAAATAATACGATAAAACAGTTAGTAAGATAAATAGATAGGTAAATAATACGATAAAACAGTCAATAAGATAAATAGATAGGTAAATAATATGATAAAATAGTCAATACGATAAACAGAAAGACAAAAACACAAACCAAGAGAATAAAAAAATAAAGATCATAAGAAAATAAGAAACACAATAAGTAAAAAATGTTCTCCCCCTTTCTAAGAGGAGTTTTTTAATGTAAGGAGAAGTGTAAAACATGAAGTAGATATCAATGATTATTTTAATGTAATCATTCCTAGCTTCTATTTTATAAACTCAAATCTATCGGAAGGTAATGGTTTTGTAAAAAAGTCACCAAGTTGTTCTTGCGTTCCGATGAATTGTAAAATAATATCTCCTTTTTGTGTGTGATCCCTAAGAAAGTGATGCCTAATATCTATGTGTTTTTCACAGGAGTGATGTGATGGGTTCTTACTAAAATTTATAGAACTAGTATTATCACACATGAATTTGAGTTTTGGAAAAACTCAATCCATAATCAGTGAGTGCGTGTTTTATCCACAACACTTGAGCACAACAAATTCCAGCTGCTATATATTCAGCTTCAGCATTGGAAAGTGCTTCCAAGTGTTTTTTCTTATCGGACCAAGAAACCAGAGAATCTCCTAAGAAATTTCTTATTCCATATGTACTTTTTCTATCCATTCTACAACCACCAAGGTCAACATCTTAAAAAAAATTTAAAACAAAATCATTTCTAGAAGAGTAAAAGAGTCCTAAATCCATAGTGCCTTTTAAATACCTAAAGATTCTCTTCACAGATTTTAAATGAGACTCTTTTGGATTATATTGGTATCTTGAACATAAGAATACATAAAACATTAAGTCTGGTCGACTAGCTGTCAAGTATAGAAAACTTCTTATCATACCTTTAAAAATTGTTTGATCTACTGGTTTCCTAATTTCATCAAAATCAAGAGTATTTGAGGTACCAATTGGAGTGATAATACTTTTAGTGTTGTCGTATCCATACTTTTTGAGTAAGTCTTTAATATTCTTATGTTGAGATATAAATGTTCCTTCTGGTTTTTGAGAAATTTGAAAACCTAAAAAGAATGTTAACTCACCCATCATAGTCATTTCAAACTCATATATTATTAAATTTGCAAAAGAATCAGTTAAGGATTGCTGAGTTGATCCAAATATCATGTCATCAACATAAATTTGAACAATCAAAACATTTATATTTTCCATTTTTATAAAAAGAGTTGGATCTGCTGTACCTTTTGTATAATTTTTTTGTAAAAGAAATCTTGTAAGTCTATCATACCATGCTCTAGGGGGCTTGTTTAAGGCCGTATAGAGCCTTGGTAATTTTGAAAACACGATTATGATGTTTTGGGTCTAGAAAACCAGGAGGTTTTTCTACAAACACTTCTTCTTGAACAAAACCATTTAGAAAATCACATTTAACATCCATTTGAAATAGTTTGAAGTTAAAGTAAGCTGTAAAGGCTAATAGAATACGAATAGATTCAAGTCTAGCTACCGGAGCATATGTTTCTTCATAGAATATTTCTTCTTGTTGATTATACCCCTTAGCAACAAGTCTTGATTTATTTTGTACAATGATCCCATTTTCATGGAATTTGTTTCTGAAAACCCATTTTACACCAATTACAGTTGTTTCTTTAGGTCTTTCAACTAAAGTCCAGACTTGATTCCTTTCAAATTCATTTAGTTCATCTTTCATTGATTTAATCCAATCTTCATCACCTAAGGCCTCACTTGGACTTTTAGGTTCGAATTGTGAAATAAAGGAAAAGTGTTCTATTTAATTTCATAAGGAATTTTTGGTTCTTACAGGTTGATTTACATCACCAATGATATTATCACTGGGATGATTCCTAAGAAACAATTGATTTGGGTCTTGTAAGACTTTTTCATCAACATATGGTAGAAATTCTTCTAGGGTAAAAATTTCAGGAACACTATCTTGAACATTTTCCTTATCAGAAGGATCTTCTAACAGAGGTTGATAAACATTTATGGAAACCACATCCGAGGATGTAGGTTGGAGTTGGTTGAAAACAAAATGAATAGTTTCATCAAATTTAACATTTACTATTTCTTCAACAGTAAAAGTGTTTTTATTAAAAACTCTATATGCTTTAGAAGTTGTAGAATAGCCTAGAAATATTCCTTCATCATATTTTGGTGTGAATTTGTGTAGATTATCTTTAATATTCAGGATGAATACTTTGCACCCAAAAATATTGAAGTATGAAACTTTAGGTTTTTGGCCAGTCCACAATTCATAAGGTGTTTTATTAAGAAAAGGTCTGGTTAAAACACGATTTATAGTATAACAAGCAGTACTAACAGCTTCAACCCAAAAGTGCTTAGCAATTGAGTATTAACTCATCATGGTTCTAGTCATTTTCTGAAGAATACGATTTCTTCTTTCAAAAACTCCATTTTTCTAAGGGGATCTTGGAGCTGAGAAATTGTGAGTAATACCTTTCTTACTACAAAAAGATTCAAAATCTGAATTTTGAAATTCACCACCATGGTCACTATGAATAGTTATCAATGGTAGGTTTTTCTCATTTTTAACTTGGGATCTAATGGTTTTGAAATAGGAAAAGGCTTCAAATTTTTTCGATAGAAAATAGACCCATGTAAATCTAGTAAAGTCATCAACTAAAAAAATACATAGTATTTGCCTCCAATAATTCGAGTTTGTGAAGGACCAAGAAGATCCATATGCACTAGCTGTAATGCATTAGATGTTTAAACTTCATTAATTGATTTAAATCTTGTTTTATGTTGCTTACCAAATTGACAAGAATCACAGACTTCTGAAGAATCATATATAAGATCTGGTAGTCCCTTTACAAGACTTTTCTTTGAAAGTTTACAAAGGTTTCTCAGGTTACAGTGTCCTAGTATTCTATGCCATAGCCATGATTGGTCTTCTATTTCACTTAATCAGTGTATGTTTTGGATCCTAAGGTCTTCTAAGATAATAGTGTATACATTCTCTTGCCTATGGGTAGATAGAATGAACTCATACTTGGAATTGTGAACTAAAAATTTATCATTTTTAAAATTCACTAGGTATCCTTCATCACATAATTGGCTTGTGCTGATGAGATTGTTCTTAAGACCTTTAACAAACAAAACATTTTAGATAAGAACTTTTCCAAGGAAAACAATATTACATATTCCAACAATCTTTACTTGAGCATTATCTCTGAAGGAAACCTTTCCACATTTTGTTTTAATAATATTTCAAATGAAATTTATGTTTCTGGTCATGTGTAGAGAACAACCACTATCCAGGTACCAAATATTCTAGTTGGTACACTTCTCATTTTCCTGAAAAAGAAACAATTAGTTTTTTAGAATCCAAACTTGTTTGGATCTAGAAGAGTTAGATAAAAGAATTTTAGGAATCCACATTTGTTTTCCAAAATGAGATTTATGAAATTCTAAAGACTAAGTTCTATTAAGAGAACACTCTCCTTTACAGTGTCCACCAAATTGACACTTAGAACAAAAAGGGGTATTTTGAGGAACAAAATAGTTATTACTAAAAACCGGTTTGAAACGAGTATAAGAAAGTCCCGAATGATTTCTCAAAGGCCGAATTTGGGAATTTTTTTTGTCCAAGTTCTATTTTCCATAAGTAAAGTTTGACAAACATTTTTCCAATGAAACAATTTCTAATTTTAGTTTTATAACTAAATTCTTTATCCTCCAAATCATTTTATTTTGAACTAGAGTTAGGCTAAAAAACATTTTTCTTAGAAATTACATTTTCTAGATCCTTTGAAAGTTTAATCTTATCATATTTGACTTTCTCAAGGGTTTTTAAAATAATTTCAAAGTCAGATGTTTTCATATCTATGTCATTAGAAAGATCTGATACTTCTTTAGTGAAAATTGAAATTCTATAATTTGCTTTATCAAGATTTTTCTTGAGTTTAGAATTTTCATTCTCAAGTAATTTAACAAACCTAGATACTTCTTCAAATGAAAGTAATGTATTATCTTCTAATGAAAGAGAATCATCATTTGAAGATTCATAATATTTATTTTCAATATAATTCGCATTCAAGGAAACATTTGAAATATCTTCAGCATTGTGTTCCTTTGCCATAAAAAATGATCTTCAATTGGTAGTCTGGATATAAGTCCAGTATTCCTTTATCCTGAGGACTCATATTCAGAAGAATTATCTGATGAATCGCTACCACTTGCACTCCATGTATCATTTGACTTTAAGACCTTATTTGTCTTTGTCTTGTAATACCATTTCTAATTCCTTTCAGAATGTTTCTCCTTTCTGTCTTTTCTCTTTAATAAAGGAAAATTAGGCCTGATATGTCCCACTTTCTTACATTCATAACAAGTTACCTCTGAATCTTTATTGTCCTTCCTATATTTATTTTTGAATCTGTATTGGAATTCTTTCATTCCCATAATCTTTTTCATCCTTCGATCAAGATTGGATAACTCATTATCTGAGTGATCACTATCACCTGATTATAATATAACAACTTTCTTGCCTTTGGATCTTGTTCTCCTTTCAAGTGTTTTATCTTTAGATGTATTAGTAAAATCTACACATCTATTCCCATTTTTCTTCTTATTTAAATCAGAATCTATCTTCATTCTTATTTCGTGCTGTAGAAGAGTTCTAAAGAGTTCATCAAGAGTAATCTAGGAAGCTTTTTTGTTTTCATCAATAGCTATCACTTTTTACTCCCATTCATTTATAATTATGTCAATAATCTTATCTACAAGAGATTCATCATCAAGACCTTGTTCTCCCATAGATTTTAAACTTTTGATAATTGTCATAAATATTTGTTGCACTTTACACACTTGCTCTCCATAAGGAAAAATAAATCCATGATACTCTTCTCGAAGCATTTCTCTTCTTGTTTCTATAACCTTGGATGTACCAAAATGTGTGACTTCCAACTTCATCCAAATACAGTTGGATGCTTCACAAAAAGATATATGGCTATATATATTATGAGTCATAGAGCATAATAATGTATTTCATACCTTGTAATTCAGTTGATATTCTTGCTTCTCTTGGTTAGTGAAAGTACTGACTTCATTGTCAATAATTTTGTAACCTCCAGTAAGCATAATAATATTTTCTACACCAGTATTGATCACGAATGTCTTCATTCGATCTCTCAAGTACTCATAATCATTCCCATCAAGTATAGGTGGTATAGAAGGATTTAGGTTGTCAATTTACTCAATATTCATTCCTGTCATCAGTGTAAAATAAAATCTTTTCCACTCCACACGTTAGTGTAGTAAATAGTCGAAACAATAATATGATCGAATAAGAGCTAGTAATACAAATCAGTGGAAACCTCCTTGGATACCAATTTTTGGATCGATATGTAGATGTATATGTATATTAGATGGAACAATACAAGAGGGGGCTTGAATTGTAGGTTTAAAACTTTGTTTAAATAGTTAAGAAATTAGTTTAAATGATCTTAAACTAAAACAATTTACAACAAGAACTAACAATCACAATTGTATTGAATATAAAGGTATGATACAATTTAATACTATAATAAATGTAAAACAATTGTATTCAAGATGAATAAAATAATCAGAGTAAAACAATTGAGAAGGATTCTACCAAAAAGCGTATAGAATAAATCGATACAATATGTTACCATATGGTTGTAATTTAAATAATTACAAATGAATATAAAATTGAAAAAGGAAACAAAACAATTCCCTTTCTAAAACAAACAGTAGAGGAAATGAAAAAGTATTATATTTTTTTTGACCTAAAGAGAAGGGTTATCCATTCACCTAGGATAAGAGGTTTGTCATACCACCACCTTGGTAAGCCCTCAATACGATGATCAGTTCGTCTGTCTGCCTATCCCTGGCAGCCATCGATACAATGATTAGTTCGTCTATCTGCCTATCCCTGGAAGCCCTTGATATGATGATTGGTTCGTCTGTCTGCCTATCCCCGGAAGCGATCGATTTTGTAGGTAATCAACACCTATGTCTTTCAATCACTTGAAATCCCCCGATACGATGATCAGTCACACAAATCACAAACAAAGCACCTATAGAAATATAAAACAAGGAACGAGCTGTTCACATTTTGTAGTTTCAAGGATTTCGCATGATGTGGGAGAGAAGTCACAGTATCTCTCTATATAACTTGATATCACAAAATGACCAGTCTCATACACATTTGTATTCTTGACTTCAAATGACCTCCAATTTATAGGCCTCAGGTTCCAACGATCATATTTTCTTCAACGATCATTTTTCTTAAAAAAACTCGGAGGGACTTGGACACCTGGCATTATAACGGTCATATTGAAACAGAAAACATGACATCGTTTTGATTAGTTTATAACTAACTCCACAAAATCGTTTTGGTTAAATATATATATATATGAAGATGAAAAACATGAGTACGATTACACAAGTAATGAAAGAAATGTACGAGTACTATAAGTATTACTGTGTAATGTTTTAAAACTATAGAGAGTGAGTACATTTATAAGACTTAGTAAGATTAATAGAGTCAATAAAATTTCCAGTCATTACGAAAATTATAGTCAGTATGATCAGCATGGTCAGTACGATCATCATGGTCAGTACGATCAGCATGGTCAGTACGGTCAGCATGGTCAGTACGATTAGCATGGTGAGTACGATCAGCGTGGTCAGTATGATCAGCATGGTCAGTATGATCAACATGATCAGTACGATCAACATGTTCAGTATGATCAGTACAGTGACATTTTGTGATTTCCAAAACATGATATAAAATTCTAAAGAAAACTTTTGACTCAAAAATTTGATTTATCTTAAATGAAGGAAGGTAAAATCCAAATGGAATACATTATAATCATGTATTATTAAAATTATTCAATTCTTATTAATTTTTTATGAATTGGATTTAAAATTATATTTAATTTAATTGTGAAATATTTTAAGTTATAATTTTTTTTCATGATTCAAATATGTAAAATTTTAAAATATGGTTTATCAGGTAAAATTTTTCCCTAAAAAGTGTCTTCACTAGTTTATCTATTTTAAAAAAAAAATTTTATATAAAATAGACTCTCTATTCTTAATAATGAAGATAGAATTCAGTTGGATCACATTTTAGTAATTGATATTATTTTATTTGATATATATAATTATTTGACTAAGGGGGGGGGGGGGGGGTGGGAAACATAATATAAATTTTAAAATATTTTTTAAAATTGTTTCTTATATTATGTATATATCATCTTGTTAGTATTTGATTTTTAATTTTATTCTTGAGTTAAAATATAATGAATTAGATGATAAATCAAGGGGATTCTAATATGTGTTTTCAATGTTTAACTTTTTATCATGAAAATTTTGGTTTATCATATAGAAATATTTTTATTCATTTATTCTGATGAAGAATAATTTTTAATTCTAATATTTGAAGAGATTATGAGTGCTTTATGGGATGAAATTCTCATAATTATATAGATTTTTAATGTAGTAGTTTTTTTACATTATCATGAAATTTTTAAAATTTAGAAACTATTTTTTAGTTTAATATTGAATAATATTTACAAACAATTTTTATTATATTAGAACTCTTATTCTACATAATAAATTATGTTAACATACTATATAAAATTCTTGTTAGGATAAAATATTATTTTATGAAGGGTTCCTCAAAAAATTTTACAATCAAATTTTCAATTTGGACTTGATGAATAGTGGATTATTAATACAACTTTTCAAAAATGGATGGTTTTTTAGTTTCTCATTAATATATGTTTTGGAATATAAATATTTATGAAATTTATATATTAATTTATATAAGTATTTTTTAATTTAATGTGTATTAATTGTTTATGATTTAATTTCAAAGATATATACTATAACACAAATTTTTTGATGATTTCTAGAATGGGGATATATTTTTTAAACTTATATTTTTTGTAATTATCAAATAGGGAGATAATTTTGAGTGTATCCTTAATCCAAATTATGTTTTAATAATTAAACATTTTTTTTATTCTCTTTAAAATAATAACCAAATTTAATTATGTAAATTATTCTAAGTCAGGAACTTATTAAAAACTTTATTTTCCTAGAATATTTTTAGTTTTCTTTTTTTAGTTTATAACATGTAATACAAGTTCCATGAAGTGTTCCTAGGATAAATAAGTTATTTGAGACCCTGTAAAATCATTTTACCTTTTATCATAATAAAATTTGTTAGAGTTATGAAATAAAAAATTTGGAAAACTGTGGAACTTAATGTGGGAGTCAACTCACTGTGTCAACCTACCTAATGTATGAGTCAACTGAATTGGTCAACCTACTACAAAAACAAAATGTAATATCCTTGGAACCTACTATGGCAGTCCACTAACCATGTGAAATGACCATGCCACCTAAACATGTCGACCTACTATATGAAATAATATAATAACCATGAATCCCACTATGGGAGTTAACTACCTATTTCACTTGATTGTAGAAACCTAATATGGAACCTTTTGTGAGTGAATTTATCTTCTTTTATTTACAATAATGTTGGATATAGAACTCCATAATAAGTGATTACTATAATTTTTTATAGATAAAAAATATATCTAAAATTCATCAGTATAAATAAAAAAATTAATCAATATCTATAATTATACAAATTATATTGAATTTATTTTATGTTTTAAAATAAAATTCTATAGTTGTTCAAAATAAAATTTTCACTATATTTTATGATACCTTAATATATAGAATTGATATTGATCAGATACATGATTCAGTGGAATGATTATAAAATTATTGAAATATAATTACATTAGAGATAAATCTTATTCTATTATATTGAAGGACTGTTTTAAGTATGAATATTTATAGGTTAATCTCTCTACCATTTCTCAAAATAAACTACATCTAATTAGGTACAAGAATTTCTTGTAGTAGATTTCAAAACATAAATTCTATTTTTAATCCCCTATATAAAACAACTATATAAAACCCATATGTTGATTTTATATATGTATTTTTTATTTTTTATGGGATGTTGTGAAATATGGAAAAATGATCTAATTTATGTAAAAATTAACTCTTCTATTTTCTATATGTTTATTATGATTATAATTAATATTCTATTTACTTTATAATAACTTATTAATTATTTATAATCCTTGAAAATAGTTTTAAAATTTTATTGGTAAATTATAATCAAATAGGTTGATGTTTTATAATTATTTCTCAAGAAAACACGAATTCAACATTTCCTTTTGTAGGAATATGTACAGTTTGTCTCAGATATTTACTCAGACCTTCTCTAGGATATTAATTTTCAATATTAACTTCTTTATTAATTTTTGTAAATATTATATCTAATAAAAATATCACATGCATATTAATTTTATTTTTATGTATATACACGAGCAATTTGAATGGGTTTAAGGAAAAAATTTTGAATTATAATTGTTAGTCTCACATGATTTATGATGTTTTCCAAGTAATTTATTTTCAAATTTTAAAGATATATTTTCTATTTTATTAATTTTTTTTATTATAATTATTATTTTTATAGAATACTTTTCATTCACATATAATAATTAAATGATACCTCTATATAATGTTTTTATTTTTTGAAATTATCTAGGATATTCAGGTCATATTTAGTGTAGAAAATAGTCATCACTATTTTGGTTGATAAAAAGGAAAATGAATTAAGAGAATAGAGAAGATATGTGTATATTCTTTTATTTTACATGTTGTATAGTGAAGAACTGAGATCAGGGAGATTTATTTTCCATCATCTTGATAAAAGTACACTACTGGAAGTTTGAGCCTCACTGATTCAACATCTAGAAGACCTCGAGACCTACCAAATTCATTCTCCAACAAATCCATCAACATTTATTCACTAAGTTAAAATATTTTATTATTTTATTGTACTATAAAGGTTTGGGTTTTATTGTCCCACATAGTTCATCTTTCGTGGTGCTATACTATCTTTAGAAAAGATATTCATAGGTTTTGTCTATTCACTTAGAATACTAGGTGTAGTCATTCCACATAAAAGAATGTGTATCACTTAAAAAATTGAACAACATAGGAAAATAAATCTTATATACCATTGAAGACTTATTCAATCACTATAGAGGTCTCATTTTCTCTTATCCTATAACATATAAGAGTCCATAAATGAGCATGGTAACATCTATATTGGGGCTTCACGAATATATTATTGGATATTGTTTTCTACTATAGAATGATGGGTTTAATCTAAAGAAAGAAAGAGTATAATACTAAACAAGTAAAATTCTTGGTTAGTTATTATCCTATAAAAGACTATGTTTGGTCTAAACCTACAATAAAATAGAGAATTGGTTTGAGCCTCCATGTGTGAAAAAGGCAGATGTAATGAGTTCTCACTCACCTTGAAAATTGATATAACATAGTGGGTTTCATACACTATGTTGTTGTTTGAAGTGTAGATATAAGGTTATCTAGATCCAAAATACTAATAAAATCCCTTGTGTTCATATTTTACTTCATTAGATTTTATTTTCTCCCCATTTTCTTATATAAGTTTGATTAAATTTTTTAATATTTAAAATAAAAAATTTCAAATCATAAATTCTTTACTCCGGTCATTTTTTTAAAAAACATTTACCCTCTCTTTTCCTTTTCCGTCACCCCTCCAACACTTAACAACTATTTCCTAAAATGCTACTTCAAGATGGATTTTTTAACCAATGGGTTATAAAAATGAATAAGTAAATCATAGATGATATGATATATAAAATAATTAATTTTTAATAAACAAACATTTATTATACAGGTAGTTCAAACATGTACAAAAGATGTTGAGACATGAGGTAAGGGATTTCTTGTCTCACATTTATTTCGGGGATACATATGATAATTTACAACTAATTTTGGCTTTTTTTAATATAATTCCAATTTTAAATGTTATATCATGAGTATAAATATGATATTCAACACTTGTTTTATATATGTGGGGTATATATTGTCCATGAATGTATTTTATATTTTTTCATAAGAAAATTATGGAAAATCATATATCCATTTAAAATCTATCATTAATGTGGTTTACAATTCAAAAGATTGACAAGTTGTCTGGGAAGTTTTTCATAATTTTCCTTCTTCAAGAAATATGTTATGTTATGAACCTACCTTCTTTATAAGGTTTATATTGATCCCCTTTGACATGTAATATCTTGAATTTTTTTTCTCATAATAATCAATGTTTTATTTATTCTTAATCATGCATTTCTCTTAGGATTAAAATTTAAAAAATTGGTATGGGTTTTATGTTACAATCACATCATTTATTGGGATTTCTCGGGATTATTCTTCCAATCAATAAAGTATTATGATAAAACATTAATAAAACTCAGGAATTTTCTTACAATATTTTTATTTATAGTGAATAAAATTTTACCCTTTATTTTATAATCTTTATATACTCATGAGTTTTAATTTTTTTAGTATATTATATTTCTTATAATCTCTTTAGTCAAGAACCCATTTTTCTTTTGAAACTATCCCGGAAAAATTATTTTTTTAAAATGATTTATTAAAGATATTTTTACTGATGATTAAATTATTCAAAAAGGGTTTGAAATGAGTCTTCTTGTTATGTTTCGAAACATTTCCCATTTACCTTTTACTGAAAATGTGAATAGATTTTTTTTAATGTGTACAATATGAAAAATGTTTCCTTCCATCACTAACATTATTTTATTTTCAGATTCCTTTATATTCTTACAAGGATATTTTAAATGAAAACTATTTTAATAATTTTGTGTGTTTTAAAAACTCTTTCTCCAATTGAAAAATATATTTTATCAAAGAAATTTATTAAATTAATTTTAATGAATCCATTATCAGTTTTAAATTCTATTTCCAAATAAAAGTATTTTGAAAATGATTTCTATTTTAAAAAGTTATCATCAATTAAATATTGGTTTCATTAATAAATGTTCCTGGTTTCCTTTTAAAATCATTTTCCATTTAAGATTACCTCATTTGTTATTAATTATTTTTTGATGGAGAAATTATACAATAATACCATTCTTAATCATTCCCTATGATATTTATAATGATAATATGTTTATAAAACCTGCTTAACTTTTATTGGATATACCATGAATTTTTATTTGAAACCCACATATTTTTCCACTCATTACGCTTTATCAAAATGATGAAATTTTTATGAAACTTGTTTCTTTTCCAAAGGTTTTGTTATGATGAAATTTTTATAAGACTAGTTTCATTACATGGGTTATATTTGATGAATTTATTATGATCTTATGGCACACATATGTGTGATTTTTATTTTGTGGTAGTTGGGACCTATATCTCCCTCTAATGTATTGGGTAATGATTAATGATATATGAACTTAAAGGGTACATGTGAGTTTATAAGAATCCTGAAAGAGGGTACACTAGAATTTATCCCAAGCCCTAAATAAAGTACACATGAGGTTTTTTCAATCCTTAAGTAGTTACATGGTTTATTAGCCAAATTCTAACATGTTATAAATGTCTGGTTGGGTAGTTCTGACATAAAATTTTCTATTATTATGTGTTTGATATAATTTATAGTCTTATTAACATTTTATACTCTCATGGATGTTGTTATTTTATTACCTTGTGATTCATGTCTTGTAAACTTCAAAAATATATTCCATGACTCAAGATTGTGTTCATTGATATACTGGGTATAGATTTCAAATGTTAAAACATGTTATCATACACTTATTCTCATTTTATGATTACATACCCCTTGTTTACCCTTTCTGAGCATATGATCTCGCACTTTCAAATATTTACTATCCCAAGGTTTTTAAGAATGGTTTTAAGTAGGATTAATATAGGGGTGATCTTAATGAGAGAAATTGATAAAATTTCATGAATTTATAAGATCATGTTCCATGTTTCCAAAAGCACGAAAAGATTATCATCCTCAGGCATGTGTTTATGTAATGTAATAAATATTTATCAAAAAAATTTTAATATCCATGTATCATAATTTTTTGTCTTTATAGGGAAGATTTTTTTCTAAGATCAATAGTAGACATGTTATCACACTTTATTAGAATAGGATAACACAATTCAACTATGTTGTCTTCAAACAGTTTATTCACCCATAACAGTTATGTAAAGGTTTGAGTGGTTGTTAATTCAATTAGTATCTATAGTGATCAATGTAATAAAATCATGATTCTTAATAAGCCAATATATATATACATATATACATATCAAATAAAAAATATTCCACCTAATATAACCATCTTATCATCATCTAAATTAAATATATCCACATTTCTATATCCTAATAATAGTTATTGTTACAGTTTACCACTGTATAGTCTAATTTACAATGAATAATCAATATAATTAACTATTCATTTAACTACTTGAATATAAGATTCTAAAAGAAAACTTTGATACCAAAAAATTTAATAAATTGAAAAAATAGCCGGTCTTGATGTTGTTTAGTAAAATGGAATCCTAATAATTTATTTTCATATACACTATCACATCATCATCTTCGTTATTGTCATCTCAAAAACTTCATCTAGGTAGGAACAAATTTTTTTCTTTTCCTCGCAATCTAATATTCCAAATATTTTCAGTACTTATAATGAATATTTTTATTATAAAATAAAATATACAAGACTTTATTGTATCACTTTAAAACAAATTAAATACATGAATTCACTAATCATTAAAATTTAATAATTAATCCTTTTATATTTAGGGAACTCCATTCTCTGATCCTTATTCAATAAAATAAATATAAAGTTATAAACATATATAATCACTGATATATTTTTATCATTATCATTTTGTAAATGATGATAATAGTTTAATATACCATTATATAAACTATTATTACATATATATTGATGAATACTAGAATACCGCAGTCTTGGTAGATGATTCAAACAATAAAGTTTTAAATTTAACCAAGATACATTTTTCTCATCTTCATGAATGAAAAATATATCAAGTTATTCAGTATATACTTATTTATCAAGAACTATATTAATAAGTATAAAATTCATATACATAATTAAAACCTTTAATTTGTTTTTTATCACTGTAAAAAAATATTTGAATCGTATCAAATATATAAATGTGAAAAAATGTATAATATACATAATTTTAATTTCCGAGTTTCCTTTACACATTGTGAATTTCATGTTTTGAACAAATTATACTTATTCATTCAACTTTATTTGGATGACCCATTTGAATTAGATAACATTATTCTCCTCTAACATTTAAATAATCTCCAATTTATGATTTTATTTTATTTTTTCAAGATATTCATTCACAGGTTTGATCCAACTTTGATCCTTTCAAGCGTAATAAAATATATTTATCTTATGATATGATTTATTCTTGATGGGGAGACCTCATTCACAACATATTAACCTAAGGTATTATGTCACCAATAATGTTTTTATTCTCAATTTTGTGCTTTTTTTGTTCACTTCATTAATGTTGAAAAACTTATTTCAATGTCCTCATAAACAATGTATTAATAAAAATAAATTCTATCCCTATATTCTTCCTGTAGGATACTAAATCCCAAAACTAATTCCACCATAATTATCATGTTGACTTTTTTAAAATATACTCATTTTCACCATAAATATATCCTAGTATTCAATTGTCGTTGCAATCATTTTGTTAAAAAAATACTCCTTTATTTTAAATAGTTACTATAAAAAACATTTAATCTCTAAAATATTCAAAATTAGGATTATTTTCTCTTTATTTTTCTTACTTCTATAGATTTTAAATTATTTTAATATCTTATTCTTATAGTACCACATCTTATAGAAAGTCTTTCCCCCCCGAAAATTAAAAATTATCCATTATTTATATAAAATATCTCACAATTCTACCTTCCAAAATTTCTTTGGTACATCCTTTTCAATATGTAACGTTTGAATAATGAATGTAATGATTTTGTTCCTCATCTTAACTGCAATATTTTTAAGGACCCCTTATTGTTATGACTTGATACCTTATTTCGTTATTCTCAAGATATTCCTCTATATTCCTATTATTAAAAACTATTCTATTTTGAATTTAAAATTATAAAATTTTTACTCCATGAATCAGTTTTTTATCATTGGTAGTGATTAATACATTTAATACACTTTGAATAGGGATTGATAACCATTTTTCATTCCATTTTTTATAATCATTATTAAATTAATCACATTTCTTATTACTATTAATGGATCTTGGTGATATTAAACCACAAACATAAAGATGGAAATATTATTGTAATCATGTCAAAATATATTCAAATAGAAATATTTCTTTCAAAATGATATTTTCTTATTATAATATATCACACATAATAGTATTATCACATGTATGATTAAGAATATCACATGATATTACATGTTTTATCATCTACACCATGTTTTTTGGAACATGTGGTCAATCCCTTTATATGATAAATTTATTTCGTATTCCTTAGATAAAAAATAAATATATTTTTATCTGCTATTAATATATAGATTATCTTCTGTTTTCTTTAAATACATCTCCATTCCTCCATCCTTTTACATTTAAAGTATAATTTTTTAACAAAAAATTATTATATATCACGAGCCACCGAATTTTATTATACTCATTTAATTGTGATTGTGGCCTTTAACTAGCAATACATTCCATATCCTTAGGGAATTTAATTTAATTTGAGTTTTTGAAAGAAAATTAATTTTTAATCATTCATCATTCAAGAACTATATAACTAATGTTATAATATTATCACTACGAAATTATCCTTATCTCCCATATAGTGGGAATGATATAGACTATTATGAATCCAGACACCATATATGTTTATTACATTCAAATATATATCTACCATAATAGCCTTTTAAATACCTTTCATTTTGTCTGAATCAAGTTACTTTTCAAAATTGGATATTGATATATATTTTATCCTTTTAGATATCAGGGATATTTATCGTATTGAAATTATTTGAATCATTTTTTAATTTTCATCGTGATTAATAAGTCCCCATGTTTCTTATTTCTACAAATTTTATCCCCCTTTAAACATTCCATCGTATCTTTTATATATAAAATATGGACTTGTGTTAATATGCCTGACACTAAAAATAATTTCCATTAATTAAATAATAAAAATATTTATATTTACTTATTTTTATATTTTTATATTTTTCCATAATTTTCTGATTTCCTATAGAACCCATGTTATTGGTATGACCCATCTTTCAATAAAAATAATACATGATTTTGGGTGTATTCATATACATTTTCATTGATTCTAGAGTGTTTTTTTGGTTCCTCCTAAATTAATCTTTCTTATAGAGGTAGTTTCTTATTTATTAACCACCAATATGAATAAATATGATTCATGATCCAGTCATATAACTAACATTCATTCATGCAAAAGGTTTTGTTTCTAAAGAAAATTCTCTAACTTGTTTATTATATATCCCTATTTCTCTATCAGTTTCTTTGGATCATATATGATACAACATCTTGATGTAATCTCAAGAATCAAGGAGATTTTTGTTTATCTTTCTGATTTTCAATAATTTCAATTAATTGTCCTTCATATTCGATAATTAATTTAACCATATATTTAATTATATATTTATTATATAAATGGTCAAGGAATAATTATTAATTTTTTACTTGATCTCAATAATATTCTTATAATTTTATATATTTTACGATTTAATCACTTCAATCTCAATAGTTTACTCACAATTTTCCATTTTATTTCCAAATATGATCACTAATACATTCCCTAAACATAAGATCCTAGAGAATTGAACCAGGCATCTAAGAAAAACTGACCTAAGACAAATTCCCCCATTTAAAAAAAAACTAAATATTAGAAGAAAATTTCTAATGAAATTAAATGAATTTCACATAACAAATACTTACTCAAACCCAAAAAATTGAAATTATAAAAAATAAGGCTCTTAATGCACTTGGATAAGTTCCGACACTATCTAAAATCTCCAAATACAACACTATGTATAAGTGTACCCATACTATTTATGACCATCTAATAAAGAAAAACATGCTTCCAAACATCTTCTATTAAATGTGGGTATCGGTAAAATAGGCCATGAAGAAACATGTCCATCATAGTACACAAGTTGGGTGTAATCATAAAATTATTATTAAGAATTCATTAATATTTAAGTACATATAAAACCCACATAAGTGTGTGTTTTAGATCAAAATAATCATTTACATATATATATATACACTAAATAATTATAGGTGGTTATCAATCAATGATTAACAACTATAGATAATAATGAATTCTATTGATTAGAATTTAAAATAAATGATAACTACCTATGCCAAGAGGTTTCATACATCTAATAACTTCTTCTATCCTTATCTCGGGATCTGAGATGTGTAGGACTAATAGATCTTATAGTTTTTCTACTATATTATTATAAATTAGTTTGGGTGTAATACCGGTCATGTGGGGGGGGGGATTATTTATAATTTATCTAGATAGATATTATATTCTATCCCTTCTAGAATAATAGAATGGGTATAATTGAGTTAATGAAATATTTTATCATGTCCCTAATGTCTGATTTTGGCACCACTGAGTGGGTAAATGCATACAACTTATATAATAATAACACCAATAAGAGTTATACCAAGGATTCTTTTATATAAATATATGATATACCACCTTACTACGTCATACTAAAAATACCATAAATAAAATCACTAGCCATGATCAAGGCACTTTACTGGTTACAAAAATAATCATTTTTATAAAAGATATCAATCACACGAAACATATTAGAGTAATAATAATTATCATGGAATAGTTTCATGAGAAGAAATATAATTCTCAACATCATAAAAGATAATCATATATTCATAACCTAAATTTGTCATCATATTGAATAAACATAATTTAAGTCTTTAATAATTTCAAATTTACTTGGGTAACCTCTAAATAAAATCAGGTAGTTCGAGGAATATATCTTGAGATGAAATTGTTTCATGTCATTCTAGAGGTTTATTATGAAAAATTAAGATATAGAGTAAATAGTAGTTCAATTTTCATTAACATCCTATCAAAATGAGATTATAAAAATACATGGGTAGTAATTAAGGTATAATATTAGATAAATAAGTGACAATCCATGTCTCATGTTGTTCATGTACAATTCATAATAGGATCATCTAATTTTTAAAATTTTAGAATGTATAAGTACAAAGACCAAATTTTTTCAAAATAGTGTTCTCTTCAAAATAGGTTTTTTAATATAGATATATTATCTAATTAAATTCACACATTTTAATTTTAGTGTCATCAAAATAATTACACTTACCTATGTAGTATATCAGGTAGTATGGAAAGATATATTTTTAAAAATAGAATAGGTTTTATGAAACCAAGTCATGTTAAAAAGGGTTTTCTACAAAAAAACATATCAATGAAATTTTTATAAGAAACAAAGTAAATGTTTTTTTAAAAATAATATATAGTTTGTTTTGAAACTAATTAATGAATAATATTAGGTTTAGATATTATATAATTTATTTCAACATTCATGATTTCACCTTTCAACTGATGAAACTACTAAATAAAGTCATGTGTAGATAATTGACTTAAAACTGACGTTGGTGGAAGTGTAATGAAATTAATTCATTGATATTAATATCCTAAGTCATAAGAAAACATTATTTCATTTAAATATTGGTTATATAACC
Organism: Viscum album; assembly: GCA_963277665.1. Taxonomy (NCBI): domain Eukaryota; kingdom Viridiplantae; phylum Streptophyta; class Magnoliopsida; order Santalales; family Viscaceae; genus Viscum; species Viscum album. Next base: position 881,086,412 of record OY728137.1, on the reverse strand, counting down.
CATGATTCTTAACCAGTCAACTATGGTGTCTATTACGATAATTTTTATGGGTTTATAAAGGATCATGAGAATAACTTGATGTTATTCAGAAAATTAAAAACCACTCATAGTGGTTTATTTATCAATCTAGAAAATATTAATTATATAAAATATTTTGTCTATAATATAATGAACCATCCTAGGATAAAAGGGAACATCATCCAGGTCAATATGCTATTATGTTTGATTCACATTCCTAAACGCCTCGGGCTGGTGACAAGCAGCAAGGTATAACAAGGGAATTATTAGGAACAATTAAAACCTTATAAAATAAGGATCAATCATGATCCCTCACAAATCCTAGTATAATGTATCCTTAAATTATAAAAAAATTCCAATATAAATAAGTATATATTATTAATAAAACACCCAAAGAGGACAAAAATATTAAATATAACCAAAATATTTAAAAAACTATACAAGAACCCATTTTTTTCAAAATATTTTCACATTTACAAAATTATTAAATAAATACTAAAATAAAATTAAATAGTTATCATATTAAGATGATACACCACATGAAAAGTAATTAAACAAACTCAAACAGGTGAAACCCCCCAACACCTCCTCATGATTCTCAATTCACCACCATAACACAAAAAACAGTTACATCCCAATATAGATAGTTAACAATCCAACATAAAAACAATCACTTAAAACCTATAGAAAACATGAATACCTCATATCCAATAAAATGTGTATGTATGGTGTTATCATAAGGTTATTAAGACACCACCAACAGTCCAATAAAGTTATATTTATTATTAAACCAAGAATTCTTTTTTGAGTAATATGGAATAATAAAACAGGCTTTCATTAACTTTATATAGAATTAAAATAACACATTATATAATAAATATACTTTCTTAAATCACCATAATTTCAAATGATACCTTAAATAGGACATAATATGTTATATAAATTTAAAAACCACTTACCTTTATAAAATGGAACCTACTTCATTTATAAAAGAAAAGTTATACAATTTCCTTAAAATAAATCAACCCTTTTGAAAATGAACACACACATGGTTTAAAATACATTTTCAAAGGAATAACACATAAAGGATTTTATTTTAATTAAATTTATATAATCACTTCTTATAATTTTATAAAAAACATACCACATTTTTATAGAAATGAGAGAACATAATTAAATAGAAATTTATAACATGTTACAAATAAATTCCAATAAAAATATCATATCCCACCCCCATAATGATCAATCATAAATAACTAAGGTAATAAAATAAATAAATGTTTAAAATCATTAGTCAAAAACCAAAAATTAGTATAACATAAGTTAAAACCAAGAGGAAACACCTTAGAAACTAATGGTAAAATTTTATCAATGAAAAAATGTGGAACAAATTAATATAAGGTTAATGGTCACAAAAATCATCACCTGAATATGTCTTGAATAGAATCATTAGTGATACATCCCATAAATATGTGTCACATTCATTATGGTGTTACTAGATAGGGTGTAACACTCAAATTGTAAAGAGACACCCCTAAATTTAATTCTTAGAAACATGGGCTCCTCATGTCATGGCTAAAATAATGTTTTTATTTTCAAGGTAACATCACCATGTGACATAAAAACCACCCTATGGTGTGAAAGCATTGTAAAAAAATATATATTCCACCTCAAACAGACCACCTATGATATTTATCCCTTACCAAAACATAAATATAACATGAATAATAATTTGTATTATCTAAATCATGATAATAATCATAAAAGAAAATGTTAACGGGATCATCAAGGGTGTTAATGATAGCTAAGAAAAGTAAATCACATAATATACCAACCATTCCTTCTAATTATATATAAAGATTATATGATCTTTAAATATGTTCCCAAAACTATTTGGATGAAAAATTCCACCCAAGGGAAAATCATACACAGACTAAAGCACAATAAGGAATCAACACATCTAAAAAAAATCAAAGGCATAATCAAATCTAACAATCCAAAAATGAATCAAACAACCATTTTTTAAAACATTGAAAGTGTTTGATTAAAAATACATTTTTGAATCCAAATAAAAACATTCAAAAAAAATATGTTTCTTTATAAATCGAGGGAAACTTTTTAAAATAGGTAAATAACGTTTTACTAAAATAACACATCACTTTATAAAACCCAACTATTATTGAACACCATAAACTGATAGTTTTTTAAATATAAAAACATCATTATAATTTTATCAGAAACCGAGAATACCCAAAACTCCAGAAAATTCAACATTACAATGAACCAAGAATTTCACCACATTTTTCCGATGAAAAAACACCGAATTATTGAAAAACATTTATAAAAAATCTCGATATCACATATATCATTAATTATGTTTAAAAAACATTTATTTCATAAAAGAATCAAGGGAATATATATAAAATTATAAGGTAATTGAACCACCTACCTTAGTTGGTGAAAATATGTAAAATATGATAGAAAACACCAACATCATCTTTAAGGGATGGATTAATACATTTAAAAACCAACGAAATCAATTTAGAAATACCCTAACCATTAAAATAATTCTACCATGGATACTAGGGTTATATAAAATTTTTAGGATGATAAAACTATGAAATAAAGAGAGGAGATGAAAATATAATCTCATACCATTTTATCTTGATGATGATCCTATTTGAAATCCCTCTAAATTTCCTTATAGGGACATGGGATTGGGAGATATATCATTGAATGGATCCACAACTAAGGGACTCTAAATTGGGGTGTTAGGGGTGAAATACCTAATTAAAAATTTATAAAATTAAATATATAACATAACATGAGTAGGTTGCATGTTTTTGCAACACAATTTTCCAAACTATGTGAAACTACATGGCTACCATAACATCAACACCCCATTGGCTACACAATTGTCTTGCAAAATTTCAATAACCATGAACAGAAGGCTATCCTATTTCTATCACTTCAAACGGTGTACTATCTCCACTTAATGGATTTCAAAACATTGTTTCAAATTTTCCACACCTAAAAAAGATAAAAAGTAAAAATTTTAAACTTGGGACACCCTTGAAACAAAGTAGAAATCAACTACCAAATAAAGTTCATCAAAAAATTTTGGGGTGTCAAAATTCTTCTCAATATTACACTTTAATACTCTAAAAATTCCACTCTTATAAATTAGTCAGGGGATTATATTAGAGGAATGAAATATACTAACCCACTATAATAAATGTGTCAAGATAATATTTTAACTCCTAAACAAAATCATGAACATATAACATGAAAAGCCTGCCTATTGGGAAAACCCATGAAACTAGATATCTCCTGATCACTGAATCAATAAAATTTTTAGGAATTCATTATATAAATAAAAAAATAGTGGGACCTCTACTCCCATGTCCCACCTTGAATCCGAAAACTGTACTAATTGAAAATTATAAAATCCACCGGCACATTTTGAGTCATGAACCAAGGACGAAGGATAAAGATGCTACTAGAAAAACTAAGACCTAAATCATGAGATACAATGTCCCATCATTTTATTATTGTGGGTTCCCTATACCCAATATTAACAGTAATTTTTTATACCATTACATGTATAAATTTTAATATATAAATTTATTTATTCCTACCATAATATAGTTGATATTATTTTGTCCACTATTTAAATGGTAATGCCCTTAGATTATGTGTCATATAAAAAGGTTATAAGAGTGCCCAGCTATAATTAGAACCTAGAGATATTATGAAAAAAATATTAAATATATATTTCATATGGTTTAGATACATCATAATAATAGGTCATATATGATATCAGACTATTAGATGCAAGTGCTTCAAAATCCTTGATACTTCTGCTCATGAATTTTGCACACGTTGATCTCAACTAGTGAGATTATGAGGAATGACCCACCAATAGGAACACAACATGTTCTGGGTGTCAATGGTTGTTCCTATATATGATAATGTGTATTGTACTTTGGACTTGAGATCATTATCAGCGTGTTCCATTTGATCTTGTTCTTTGATTAATGGTGAAACCCATGAAAATGAGATTGTGGTGAGGTAGTTTTTGTGGGGTGTGTCATTGGTTTTGGGACATTGATCGAATGATGAAGATAATATTTGTCACTTCTGAGTTGAGGAAGAGATACCTTGTGGACCCAGGTTGACTAGGATGGTAGTACTATAATAAATCCATGGCATTGGTACATGAAGGTACTTATGTCTAGTTAAGTCATAAAACATATAAAGTAATAAAAGGATGATGCCACAAGTGTGAAACCGTCATTCTGAGATATCACCAGATAAAGAGATAATATTACATAGTATGTGTTCATAAAAGGAAGTCATAGCTATGAAATTCCTTATCCATAGAGGGACAATGATGGGTTTCTAGACTACACTCTTGTTCTGGGGGTTATATTAATTGTTGTAGAGATATGTACCTAGAGGGTAACACACATTGGGTATCCACAAGTTCCACCTATACAAATGAATTAAAATTTAGGGAGAAGTGGGTACCACATGAGGTGATTGGTGAATGTCCATGTATAACTTATTGCAATTAAAACGAATTTGGTTATATCATTAAATTTTAGAAAAATATTGATTGAATTTATTTCAAATGATATTCACAAGCGTTTTTATCATAAATTTGAATATGAGAAAATTGTAATTTTTCAAATGAACATTGTATTCTCAAAGGTAGTTAAATTATTTAGAGATATTATAGTATAATTTAATGGCTTATTTTTAAGAACTAATATTTTATAGTGTTACAAGTGAGTGGAAATATATTTATGACATTTATGACAATTTTCATAAGTCATACATGTGCATAAAGGTCTAAAATGTAGTTCAATAGTTTCTATGGGACAATGTGCAATTTGTGAAAGTATAACATATGTATAAAAGCTCATTTTATACTCTTGAATTCAAATATCAACCATTTTAAATAATTTAGTGAGATAATCTCTCCCCTTCTCTCCTCTATTCTCCTCTTATGTTGATAGAGATTGATTCAAAAGGAAGAATAAGGTTGGATCAATGCCACATTCTTGATCAAGTCTATGTTCTTCAAGAGAACAAAGGATTGTTGAGAGTTTATTTAATATCCCATTATAGAACCCATAAAATGTAGATCTATGATACTGGAATTTTGGATCATGTGTGGAAGATCTATAAGAATCTATTTTGGTGTCTTACAATCACGACACTTCAACTGTATGCAAATAAAACTAGAAACTACAAACGAATGATTGACATTTAATCATTAATTTTTTTATATTTAATTCTTTAATTGAATTAGTAATGATTGTTTTAGAAATACATGCATGAGGTTTAGTAGATTCTTTGTTTTTATGAATAATCCATACACATAATTTTAAATTGTTTCTATTTCTTGCTTCTATTGCGCCATGCGCTCCGTCTGTTGGTACCAATGAAAACTTGTAATTATTTAAGTAAAATGCTTCAAAATTTCAATTAAATTTTCCATTATTTGGAAATAGGGTATCGATGTGATCCTAATAAAACTAATGGAAAATAAATCTATTTTTTTTATTTCCATGATATGGCCAATCGAATACAAATAGGTTTTTTGAAAAGGTATCCCTAAAAATCAATTTTTTAATTTTCATCAATTTAATGGATACTAGTGTGAATTATTTTTATTGATAGTGTTATGTAATTTTTTTGAATAGTAACTGAATATACCAAAAGACAGTTGGGGTTGTCCATTGAAAATATGAGCTTGTCCTAGATTCTTGTTAAATTATATGGATAAATCATTCTATGGAAGTTAGTTTAAAGATTCTAATAGGGGCTTGTTTAACTTAATAGGTAAATATTACCATGTAAACTCATCTAATTATTCCCATAGAATTTTTCTTAATTAATCAAATAAATATTCTCATGCAATATAGTTTAAGTCTCCTCATGGAATCTAGTTTAATTAAATGTAAAAAAATTCCCACGGAAGAATATTCAAAGCATTCAATGGAAGGTTGTTTAATATATATATATATATATATGAAAAAATCTTTCGTTAGAAGATTTTTATCATTTTATATTATATATATATATCCTTTAAATGGATTCCCCCTCTTGATTTAATGTCCCGACCCCAGCTACCTAGAGCCGGTGCATTACTTCATAACATTGGCATGATCACAAAAGATCAAGTCTCGAAAGACCGATTAGTTTAGTAGCCTTGGAAACACTAGATACATTCATAAGTCTTTCATTACAACAAAAAGTAAACAAACTACAATAACATGGTCTTCATAGTCCACAATCATATCCCTTTCTGACTACCCCGGCAGGTCATTCATAAAAATACTTTTCACATCCTGGAAAAATATTAAAACATTGAAAGGGGTGAGCTCAGATGCTCAGTAAGGTTAACAATATAGAAGAAGCTTTCATAAATAAACATTAACATTTAAGGCAATGTATAACTAAAAAAAGCCTTTTAAACTTGAACTTTAGCATAATATGGCAAAAGTAAAATGAAATAATTCCATTTACTTACTCACATGGATATTCTACTAGTCGAATATTCACATGAAATATCGTTAACCACTTTCATAATGATGGAATCCATAATGCCAGACTATCATAACCACGTAGCCAAGGCCTCGTGCCAAGACCACAAGTAAGATTTTGTCAAGGCCTCATGCCAAGACAGTAGATTGTCTCATGAGACCTACCGATGCGTCGAGGAGCTGTAGCGGGCTCCACTCGTCACTTATTAAGTCCAATGCATTCCTCATATGAATAGGTTTAAGCATATCATAAACCATAACATAATCGTATCACATAAAACATGCATAAAGGAAACATAAAATTTCCACATTTCAATCACAAGATATCAATACAACACATTGATATAATAAAAACGCTTTCAAAACCATTTTCAATACCAAAATAAAAGAAAGTTAAAACTTTGTATTTATTTTTCATTAAAAAAATGATGGCTTGTAGAGGAAGCTGAAACTCAAATAATGGTCACGACGGCGAAGACGTTGTTGTAACCGCATAAGTACGGAAAGAAAAACATTCCCTTTTTGTCGTTTAGTAAAACGCTTTGTATAAAAAAGATTCCTTTTGAATAAATATAAAATTCAAAGGGGTTTATACACAGTATAAAAGAAAGTTGTGTATAAAACCAAATATGCCTCAATGAAAGGAGATTGAGACGAAGTCCTTAAAAAGATAATTTTTAAAATAAAATAGATCTATTATGTGTATTCACTATAGGTACACATAAATAAAGTAAAAATACAAAATAGAACATAATAACATCATGACATAATTTGAAAGTAGGAGATTAACCCAAAGAATGGAAGTTGAGTTAAGAAGTTCCCTTACCTCGTGTCTGACATGACTCAACCGTTCTTTAACCTCCTGAATAATAAACTAGAGTTAATATATACCTTATTAAGAACCATTTTCAATTTCATTATCCTTTTTATATCACTTATTACAATGATATGAACATTATGTAATTATTTAAGTTAATAACAGTCATTTTGTCGATCTTTGGTACTTGAGTCAACAATAAACTTCTTATAATTACAAGTTGTTTATGTGCTAGAATATCCATTATATCCAGAATTATATTCATGATGTAGATGTCATATATATCTTATATATCCATTATATACATTCATTTATAATATTACGTAACATTTAGAGGTAGGAAATGAAATGCACCGTTCATGGAGACGGTAAGCCGTACGTACGCATGAACGCTACTTTCATTTAAATTTCATATATAATGGAATGAAATCATAATGATATAAATTTATAATATAATTCCAGTATAATATTGTGTGTAATAACATTTAATCCATCCTTTATACATCCCACATATGGCATTAACGATTCAAATCACTTTGAGGGGGCGGTAGTCCGCACTTCCTAAAATGAAATTATCGCGTTTTACCCATAATGGAAATCATAAAGTATGCCATAAATGAGAAATACAGAAGCATAAGTAAAAAAATAAACACATTATATATCATATATAAATATAGTGACATCTTAATGTCCGCCTTTGAAGGTGTTATATGAGTGTTGAACAATCATCGTTTCGTGAGGCAGAAATTTGCCATCCACAGAAACCGTATGTTCTTTAACCATTAGATGTTGGTGTGTGTAAGTGTAGCTCAAATACTTATTATAACAACATCCTAGTATATTTAGGATACTGGTGTTGTTACAAAAGAAATGAATAAAAAGAGTTTAGGGGGTTGGAGAAGAAAAATAAAACAAAACAACATTAGAGAAGACATTACCTCAAAATCGGGTAACTCTTTTTGATTTGAGCCAAAGGATTCCTTGGGAAGAGTTCTGCCCAAAGTGAGGATTCTAGGAGTAATAGGGGGAAGTTGGGAGAGTATTTGGGCAGAGGTTGGACGAGCCAAATGGCTTGAAGGTGTGAATAAGGTGGGAGAGGTGGGGGCCTTTTATAAGAGGAGAGGAGGGGCTCTTTTGGAAAGATTGAAATGTTACATTATTATACAATTATTTTCGGATTCTAAAGGTCCCACACATATATAATTCGTGGCTAAGGTGATAAGGGTTCGAAATCGCCTCATCCAATAGGCTTTGGACAAGTGTAAGCCTTGTATTTTTCATTATCTTCTCATTTTATTTAAATCGTTAAATAATGAGGTCATCGCTGCATCATAATAATGTCATTTATAATTTAATTTATATAATTTCTAAAAATTATAAAAAAATACTATGATGTAGGAAATCTTTTTAGATTTCTAATGAATATTTATAGTCAAAATATGGACTTGTGTAACCCCACTTAAAAACTGTTTTAGTAAAACAACTCATGTTTGTGTCAATTTAATTTTAACATTAAATAAATATATATTAATGTCATTTTCCAACCAAAGTGGCTCCATGGGGTCCCCAAGTTTACCCATGGGTTTTCTTGGTCGGCCATGACTCATCCAATAGGAGTAGGACAAGTGTCAAGCTCATATCATATTATTAAAACATTGTTTTTACCTTAAACTACACTAATTACCTCTAATCGCGATTAAGAACTTAAAAGTTAATATTCACCAAAAAATTATTTTAATCTCATTGAACCACATTTTACTTCTTAATGAAAACCATGTTTTTATGATTTTTTAAAATCAAATCACAGAAGTGGTAATATTTCATTTTAACAAAAAAATCAGTTTTTAACAACCACTTAGTGGTTTCACTATTCCTCAAAAATTGAATTTTTTCAGAATAAGGACAAAATTTCACCCTAAGCTATAATTGATATTCCGAATTCAAAAATGATGTCTATTTTACAAAATTCCAAACATATAAGTTTCATTAATTAATTTTATAATTAATTCCCGCTGTCACAACAAATAACGTGTTTTTAAGAAACAATTTATATCAAAAGATTGGCAGTTATTTATGTCAAATTTCAATGTTAAATTAATTCTAATGACCACCATTGGATAAAATGGTAAAAATATATCCTAATTATACTTTAAAACCACTAAATAGTATAATTTATCACAATAAATTATTTTGATTAAAAAAGTTGTTTTTAAGTATTTTTCACTATTCATAAAAAAATTGGAAGTTCTCAGAAAATTACAAAAAATTCAACTTAGGATAATTTCGATATTACGAATACAAAAATGAAGTCCATTTTGAAATATAAAATTTCTATAATTTTAAAAAGTGGTTATTACTATTCATAACGACTACTTTGATTAGTTTCGGGGTTTTAGAACTCGAAGTTGCGTACAATGCAAGCTATTGCATTATTGAATGAGAAGCGTATCGTGGAAGCTCGGGGTGTTACACTTGAGCTGAACCAATTTTGTCCTGGTCTAACCATCCTAACCATTTTAACTCAGCAGTAGTCCTAAATTTATATTTAGGGATGCTCTTTATGTCTAAATAGAGTTAAAAATTATAAAAAAATTTATACATTTAATTTCATTTTATATGATTTAATAAAATTATTTTAGGTGTTTTGGAATTTATTTTGAATTAAATAAAATTATTTTAATACATGTTAAAAAATTAAAAAAATACCCTCAACTCAAATTTTGAAAATTATAAATTTTCTTATCCATTTTAATTATAGGTTGACTGATCATGTGGTGAGACTAACACATACATGCTTTTTTATTATTGATTTAATTAAATTATCTAATTTATGTTTTATAAAATTTAATAATTATTTTATTTTTATGATCTACGCATCATCCCTCCATATTTAATTTTTATATGGCCCTATGAGTGCACATTTATGGGATAAAATGTAATTCTGAATTCTGATCTCCCCTCACCTATGTTTGAGTATATATATTAATGTTTGGAGGAGTTTTTTGGTGATTTAGATTGAGTTGAGAGCTGGTGTAGACCAAAAAATAGAAATGCGTGAAATTTGTGGGAACTTCAATTGATGTGAGTTATTAACATAAAAAATTCTAATAGGGTGTCAGTTAATCCATTATTTTCTCAATTTATTACCCAGTAGTTAATGGATCATGATCATGTGATAATTTATTTATTTTATCATTTCCATGGTTTATTATTTTTTGAATTTGTATTTGTAACGTGCGATCGTACAATATAATAATAAGTAAGAATGAAAAGATAAAATGAACATGTTAATTTATTTTTTTCTATTTAAAATCATGGATATGTTGTAAGCACCATAACATAGAACATGAATTTTAAATAGGAAGGGATTACATTAATCGATATCAAATTACCAAATCTATCAATTAAAATATCAAGCCAATAAATTTCTTCCATCCCTCAAATTTTAGAACAACTGAGTGAACATGGTGCTCTGTTATCTATGGTGGAGGGTATATCTAACTAATAGGGAATTATTATGAGAGTTTTATGTCAAATTTAATAAATTTTATATAAAGGGAATATACATAGATATATTATTTTAACTTTATAGGAAAAGTGTTGAGTAATGATGTGTAATTGTTTGCAGGTGAAGGGATTCCACTCAATATATCAAATATATGTGAGTGGATGTTGTTGGCTAGTGAGGCACATTCCATGGACTCTGTGAGTAGTGTTGTATCCATATCTTCTACACTATGAGTAGATGTTCAAGGATACTTTTCCCTATAATACTCAAGTGACATATCATTTTGGTTTGAGTACATTGGGTTTTTAGAGTTTCCTAAAACTGGGGGAAACATTTAAAATTAATAATTTGAAAATGTCTAAATAAGTAATCAATTTAAAAGTAAAATCCAACAGATTTTATATTGTATAAAAATAGAAAATAACACCACATTTACAATGTGATAAATAATGGAAAAATTAAATGTGTTATCCAACATACATTTCTAAGAGTAGTATAGGGAATTGATAAAAGTAATATGATATCATAAATTTAAGGAATATGAATCCATAATACTCATCTGTCCACCTCATAATGTGTGGGAGTTAAAAATTCTTATAGGAGGCTCATTTATGAGGAATATGACGGTTATCTCATTTTGATATCATCAATGTGCAATGTGAGTTGTGGATACAACATCAATACGTGGATTATGTCAATAGTTTTATCATATATGAGATGCTTGTGAGAAGAAAGTGAAGAATGTTATGAATGGATGATGATTAAACTGGATACATGTAAATTGAAATATGGTTCATGATCTTTTAGTACATCCCACACTTATAATCATTTTATTACTTCCCACTATTCTGTACTATATTAGCTGGAACTGTTCATCTGTTAGGGCTTTCAGGCCATATGATTGGGCCTCAGTTCCATTAAGTCCTTTGGGGATCCCATTATCTTTGGTCCAGTAAGGCTTTAGGGCCACCTCAAGGCCTTCGGGGTACCTCAAGGCCTTCAGGCCACCTAAAATTGTGCTATAATGACCAAACAGACTGTACCAGGAGAAAACTATAGATGAGGATTCAGAGCAGGTGCATTCACCATAGCAGAAGCTAAGAAGATTTTTCAGAAATAGAGGGTATGTCATTTCCATCCAGGACAACCTATTATTGCACGGGAAGCCTAGCCGAACAAGCCATGTGAAGGTGGAGAGATGATATCATGAGGAAGATGCTGGGAAGGAGCAGTTCTATGTATAGTCTATATAATTCCTAAGACCTATGGGTTATATAATCTATTCAGACTATGGGCCATGTAAGGGTTCCCCCTCATCTATTAAAAGGGGGGTTATCAAAAATCAATAAAAAAATGCCTTCGGGCCATTCAGGGAGGGAAAAAATATTTATTTCCTTCTCATTAAGGTTCTCAAAGAAATAATAACATTAAAGGATGATAAGTCATTAGTTTTTATTATTAACATGTTGAAATGACAATGTGAAAATGTTACTGGCAGGAGTAGAACCAAATGAACCTTCAAAAAATCCTTCATGGAAAATAGGAAATAACCACAAGGTTATTTTTTTCATATCATGAAATATATTTATGGGTGTTTAAATTCAATTAATTTAATTGAATAATTAAGTGGTCTCTTCTTCTGTAGGAATATTCCTTAAATACAAGTAATGTTTCAATTTTAACTTATTTGTTATTAAATAACATATGTTTTTCACATTTGTGTTTTTATATAAATTAACCATGTTTGTAGAGAAATATTACTATAAGTAAGATCTGTTCCTAATGTATCTAAAAAATGAATTTCCAAAATTAGCAGTGAGAAGTACACAACATATATATTTCAAATTTCATTGATTTGAGTTGAACATTTGGAGTGTCACAAAGACATTAATCTCATGTGTCCATTAGTCTCAATGAGAATTTATTCAGTTTCAAATTGATTGTTTTTTTGGTGTTGAATATAGAAGTCACACTTCAATGATACAAGAATCCTTGAAAATACATGATGAATATAAAATATAATACTAATATTCCCAATTTTCAAAAGAAAATATTTTTTCAAGAAAAAAATAGTTTTCAAGGATATACCCAATATGGTTTTATAATCATCACAGTTAATTACATTAGGTACCATCTACTTACTTATATACATAGGTTTGGACAAGTAACCCATTATAGATCAAGGTAATCCCCAATGCTTTCAGAACTACTTCAACTAGGGACCTAGAACTATTCCAAGGGTATGATAGAAGTAAGTGTATATCATAATATTAAATTAATTATTAATGGAATATGAATGTGAATTAAGAAATATACCTGGTCAAATGTTATGAGAGGCTTTGGACTAGTCTGCAATGGGTCTTCAAGCCAGTTTGGGGGCCTTTGGGTATGTAATGGGCTTTATGCCCACTGAGACTTTTGGCCATGAATTTAATAAATAAGGATTGCTGGGTGGGATATCCCGTATGGGGGGTTACAGTCTACCTTTCCAAACTATGTGTGTATTCTATATATGTTTAATATAGTTGTACCCTCAAATACAAAATATTTATATCATAGTCATGATGTAAGTAAAAGGAAAATAAATGTAACAAACTCTGGCATTGTAGATACTTCAATTTTTAAATACATGCTTCGCAAATAATGACTTCATCCCATAAGAATATGTCAAATATCCTGAAATGTTAATATAATATGAGTTATAGTGTGATTTAAATCCACTATAAAAACAAGTATTTAGATGAAAATATTTTTTAAAATTATAAAAGTAATTTCATCAATGAAAAACACAATGTGCATCTATAGTATTCATCATAATGTTTTATATGGATATTCTAAAAAGAATTATGATATAATTGATACAATGAAGTTATCAATAATATTTCTACAAAAGGGGGGCACATCTATATTTGATATACTTGGAAAAATATTGACTTGGGTTTAGTTGATGATAGATATGAATGAATAGTTTCTATAGGAATATCCACCACCAGATGTATGGAAGAGGAATATTCCAAAGATAAATACTAAATGGTATGGATAAAAACATTTTGCTGGTTTGATATTCACCACATTTGGCGATACATTATTCATTGAGAATAATGATTCCTATAGGAAAGAAGTATATATAAATTAGCTAATATTAACATGATTAATTAAAATTCAATAATGGATTCCTTATATCATAGTATAGGAGGCTTACTAATTTGAATATTGTGGTGGGTATTCAAATGACACTATACGTGGATAGTAAAATTGTGGTACCAATAAGGCTTGATTGGTAAATCCATGAAATTATGAATAAATCCATTATCATTTTACATTTCATACATAATATTTTATGCATTATATTGATAATTGGATTTTAAGGCCTCCAATCATGAAATATATCTATAATACACAACCAAAAAATGATGGTGACATTGTTGAATTCCAATAAGGGTGAAAGTTACTAAAATCTAGTTCACGATTAAATTAATAAATAGATCATAGAATACTGATTTGGAATGAATATTATTCATGAGTCTACTTGGGGTTAGTTGGAATGACCTTGTTTTCAAAGTAAAATATGTATGTTAACATAAGAAAAACATTTATTGTCCTTATAGATAGTTAAGTATGGGATAAAAATATCTCTTCATATATTGATATAAAGTAGAAGCCATCATTTTAGGGAATGATATTAACTAAGGTAGATACAATGGTTACTTAGACCTAGTCATTTGTACATATACTGGCATAGTATTGTAGAATACATGTTGTAATAATTGAAGAGAGAATTTTTACAGGTTTCATATGAAATAAACATTTCTCCCTCAAGGAAGACATGTCCCAGATATTGGTGGAGATAAACTCGGTGATATGAATTACACATGCTTTAGTGATAGATCAATCACATATTCCCTAATATGTACACGAATCTTTATTTCCATGATATAAATTATAGTATGAAAATATAAATTATATCCTAGAGAACTGCAAGGGATGCATTCAGAACTATCTTTTTGTGCTTGAGATGTTTAAACAATGTATACCTAGTATGTAGAGAAAAATGGATACTAGTATTCATGGGAAAAAACTATTATTCCTTAGATCGGTGTGGTTTAACATCATAGTTAGGATAAGGTAATGAGAAATAAAAGTTCATTCAATCTAGTTGTATCTATATCTACAAATACTAAGTATGTTGCAGCTTTTGAGGCTGTGGATAAGTAGTGTAAAATATGCATTGTTTTATTCCAGTTCATGGAGTTTCACATAGTAACTAAAGTATTATCATATTTTATATTATGATACTATTACTTTCCAAGATTTAAAGTTTGTACATATGAAAAAATGTATACACTCGTGGATTATATCTCGTGATGAGTTTTACTCAAGAAGACGAGGTCACACATAAAATAAGATCCATGTAGTTGAAATATTGTTAGCCCATGACTAAATACATAACTCAATAGAAACATTATCATAATCATGTAAGAGGTGTAAAATATGGTTAACAAGCTATCTCTATTTGAAGAGGGAATGTTGTAATAGTGGGTTACCTAGACCAAACATGAACAATACCTTCAATTACCATTAAATTTATACAGTTTTATATAAAAATGTGTTTATTAACACCATAATAGTGTTGATATTCTTCCATCCACTATTTATATGGTAATGTCCGTAGATTATGTGTCATATCAAATGGTTTTTTGTAGTTCCCATATTTAATGAGAACCTCGAGATACTATGATAGTAATCATAAATATATATTTCATATGGTATAGATGCATCATATTGATATGAACATATGAAATTATGACTATAAAGTTTTAGGGGATTATAAGCATCGAGACTTATTCTCATGAAGATTGAACTTTCTCATCTCTAGTAGTGATATCACGAGGAAAACCCCGCAAATAGGTCCACTACAAGTTTTAGTTGTCATTGGTTGTTCCTATAAAAAAACATGTGTATTGGTCTCTAGAATTTAGATCATTAACAATGTGTTACATTTTATTGTGTACTCTCATTCAAGGTAAAATCCATGGTAATGAAATTATGGTATGGAAGTTTGTGTTGGGTGAGTCATTGGGGGTATAAAATTGGGTTAATGATCAAGATAATTTTTTTCTCTTCAGAGTTGAGGATGAGATATCTCATGAGACCAAGTTGACTAAGATGGTATTAACTGTATAAATCCATAGTCATGGTATAGGAAGGTACACCTTTCTAGTAAGGTCATGAAATATATAAAGTAAAAAAGGATGAAGACAAAAGTGTGCATCCTTATTTATGAGATATCATAAGAAAAATATATTGTATTACACAATAAGTGTTCATATGTGGATGTTATTGGTATAAAATTTTTCATATTTTTAGGGGAATGATCGGTTGTTAGAATCTTTTCTTGGTCTATGGGTAGGACACACTACTATTGACATAAAAAATCTAGAGGGTCACCCACATAGTATCAACAAGTTCCAAGTATTATAATGAATATGTGTTTAGGATGATGTGGGTCCCATATGTGGGGGCCAATGAATTTCTTGTATAGTTGATCAAAATTAATGAAAATTCAATTATATTAATCAATTTTAGAATAATGATGATAAAATTTATTTCTCAAGGAATTCACCGGTTGTTTGATAGTAAAAGTTAATATGAGAAAAATTTAATTTTTCGAACCAATATTGGATCTTCAAGGTTTTTTAAATTATTTAGAGCGCTTACATACTAAGTTGAGGTTTTTTATCATATAAAATTTTATAGTGTGACAAGTGAGATATAAAATATTTTTCACATTTATTCCAAGTTTATTATTTAATATAAATGTGAAAAGATCTAAAATGTTGGATATTTCTATCTAGGGACCAAAGGTTAATTTTGGAGAGTATAACCTAAGTATGAAAGCTAATTTTAGAATCTTTAATTCATTGCTCCAAAATTTAGACAAATTTAATGAGATAATCTCTCCTCTAATCTCATATAAATTTCCTAGTGAGAGATTATAATAGAGGTACATGTTCAAATCATTCCCACTTTCTTCATAGATTCAATTTTCCTCAAGCGATCGATGCAATTTAGTAAATATATTTTCATTCCTATGATAGAACCCAAAAAATGTATATCAAATATTGTAGAATTCTATATCTCATTTATAATATCTATAGGACATATATTTTCCCATCATACATCCACAATACATCGATGATTAGTGAATCAAACTGAAAATAATAAATAAATGAGGTATTTTTTGAGCATTCATTGAATTTATTTTTCATTCATTAATTGAATTAAAATTAATCCTTTTATAAATATAGGTAATGGTTTAAGTGGATTCTAGGTTTTTAATATGAATCCAAAACTAAAACATTAAATTTCTTCTCATTTATACGTACTATGTTCCATGAGTTTTTTCATATTAGAGCTCAATAAATCTTGGAAATGCTCCATAAAAAAGAAAAAAACACAAAATGACTAGTTGCAGGTCTCTCTTTAGTATATAATTAATCAAAAATGGTGAAACAATGAGAGCCAACTCAATATAATATTCTTCCCCAATAATAGAAAACTATCTCAAAACACTATAAAAAGAACATTCTAAAAACACCCAAAGGATCACCATATCAATGAAATCAACTAAATTGAAAAAAAAACTCCAAAAAATAACTCAACCTGGAATGACATGACTCTGACTTCAATTTATATAAATCCATGAAAGATAACTTGGTTCCAAACTTATAGAACACCAACGCATGATGTTTTGAATAGAAAATAATGTCTTGGTTGCTCTCTTAGTGTACCATATATCTATAATACTGTCCCTGATACGTAATCCCATGACTAATGAATTCCCATATCATTTATCAATCGACCCTAAAATAATGTACAACACCACGAACAACAAAAACCATCATGATAACAACATGGAATTAAAATTTAAATAATTAGAAAATGACTGAAAAGATTCATCATACAATAAAACCAATGAAATTTTGTTTACAAAGTGATATAGGAAATATTAACACTAGATGAGGATAGAAAAAAATAGAATACTTAAACAAAAAAATAGATTTCGACTCTCGAGGTGAAAAAAACACTATAAATCATTAATCAAATTGATGTTCCCTCCTAGCCTTCTTCATCAGATGTCCATTAAAATTGAAGAATATTTAAAGGGGATCCATATGGACATGCTAATTTTTAGCCATAATGTTACTAGAGAATATGTCTGAAGGTTCTTGGTCTTCTTACACTAATAGAACACAACTTCAATTCATTTTTACTAGCTGGAACAATCTAACCGACATTAGATGAGGTTAAAACATCACCTAATATATGTTTTTTATGATAATTCCTTAAAAAATATACATTTAAACATAAATTACTTGGATGTATTTAGTCTAGAGTAAAATAAAATAAAACTGAGATCTGAATATAAAGGAACCTAGGATAGAACCACAACTTATTCAATTCATCAAATACCAATTTGGGATAAACCATAACCAGCCCAGTGAAACAAACCACATAAGATTCTACTAAATGATATCCTTAATGGATCCTTAATAACCATTCAACTTATTTATTCTCATCTACTCAGGATATAATTTTTGAATAAAGGAATCCTTAACACAATATTAGGACATTAATTCAAATGGTTGTTCATAGATTGTGTTCCTCCTATAATATGAGTTCAAAATTATGAACAAAGGAGCAGTGCACCTCACCCTAGATGACCATAGAGTTCCTAGAAATTCAAATATCAACTTGAGCATAGATATCCACTAATTATAAATATTAATTATTTTATCGCTAATAAACATATACAAATTCAGATTCATAAACTCTCACACAGGATCCATATGTCGCGAAAGACTAGGCCCTACCAATTTTTCATGAGTCAAAAAATATTCTATGATAGATAAGGCTATATCAAGATCACTATGAAGGCAAATTTTGAGATTAAATTCAATAATTTACAAATATTTTCTATGGGTAACATTATAAAACATCAAAAAACTCTACATAATTAAATCATAAATGATCGAGATAAAATGGTTAAAATACCCATTAAAAGGAAACAAAATTACAAACACCTTTTGAAAACTCATATAAAAAATGATTAACATAGCCTTTTTCTCTTCTCCAAAACATAAAGTTGCTTCAAAACCCTAACATGACCCATTTATTGAAAACCAATTTTCTTATTAAACCTCGTATTCTAAAAAATAATAAAAATTACTACTTAGAACCCATAAAATTATTTCCTTGAAAATTATCACAACTCAAAGTTATTTTCAAGATTTCCGAATATTTTCACCAACAAAATTAAACAAAAAAAACATGGTTTTCAGAAAAATTCAAAGACAAAATAATTGTTTTAAAAAACATCATAAAGTACTAAAAATTGATAAGGAGTAACATAAATTTTTAATAAAAAACTCAAACAAACACAAGTGGGGATGAAAACAACAAGGGAGACAAAAGAATAAAAATCCACAACATGCTCCACTATGCATGGTTTGGATGTAATATTTTTCATACCCTTCACCAAGCATGAAAGTTACAGTAGATTAATTCATAATAGATTGAATTGGATAAACATAGTTTGATAGACCATGCTCTTTAACATTTCTCGCCAAATGTTTCACCTATTTCACTCTAAAACCCTAAATTTACCATGATAGCTTTGGAGATCTTCCTAAAACTCATTGTCGATTCAGAAAAAATAAAAAAATTCACGAACACACCACCATAAATATAAGAATTAAATAAAATCTCCATCACCCATTTCAACTCATGTTCCAACAAAAGGAAGAGTTGGTCGAGAAGTTCCACTGATCTACCGCTCGATTATTGATTATCCTAACTCCTTTCTCCATTTAACCACAAATAAAAATGTTCCTTTAATACCATTTTGAAATGAAATATCCCATTATAAATAGACAATCTCCCAACTTCAACTGTTCAGAAAGACAATGGGTTTTTCATGATCACCCAAGGATGGTGGCAAGTACCAAGGTATCAAAAGTGAATGCCTGGAAATTATTTCACTATCATAAAAAAGGATAATTTATAGCCCCACATAGAAAAAAATAAGGTCTATTT
Source organism: Viscum album (assembly GCA_963277665.1). Taxonomy (NCBI): domain Eukaryota; kingdom Viridiplantae; phylum Streptophyta; class Magnoliopsida; order Santalales; family Viscaceae; genus Viscum; species Viscum album. Next base: position 881,066,419 of record OY728137.1, on the reverse strand, counting down.
TCAAAATAATACCATGCTAAAATAAAAAAAACAAACAATAATTAAAACATCCAAACTGTCGACAAACATAAAGGATAAACATGAGGTTTTATAAAAAACCTTAACAATAAACCATTTCTATAAAAATATTTCACATTTCTAAATCAAGGAAATAGAAACAAAACTAAGAGAAAACATATGGCCTAATAGTTAGATACACAACATGACATGAAACTCACCAAAGTCAAACATGCAATAAACCCACTCAACCTCCATACGACTCTCAAGTCACCACCATTACAAAATAGATTCCTACATTCAAAAATGGAGTAGAAACATGAAAACCTTTAATTCATAACCTGAAACCTCCTGTAAAAAAGAAGAGTGTATACCAAACTAGGATAACACCATGAATCCATTCACATTCCATTTATAATGATCTATAATTTCTAGTTTGAAAGGTGTGTAAGAATATAATATTATTCTAATTCATTTATAAAAAATGAAAATAAAACTAGATATTCAACATAAAATTTATCAAAGAACCAAATTTTCAAAACATGCCTGAAATAGTATTTTCCAAGATATACGCATTTAAAAAAATAAACACTTAACATTTTAAAATGGAAGCACTATCATTTCATAGAAAAAATGTTAACCATTTTCATTAAAATAAAGTATCATACTTTGAAAAGAAACCGATACATGGATTCAAATACATTTTCAAAGGAAACACACTTTTAGGATTTCATTTAAAAAATGTCTCTCTTCACTTTATAAAAAGTTAAAATACAAAAACAACATGATTACAGGTTAGAGATAACATAATAAATTGTAAATATTTAATAATTTATAAATAATTTTCAACAAGAAAATAAAGTGTGTCTCTTCCCACATGATTATAACTCATAAATATCCAAGATAAACACATAAATAAAAATATAAAGTAATATTCTAAACCCCATAAATAAAAATAACATAATGTCAAAATCTTGAGTAAACACCATAAGAATTAATGGTTCCAATATTTTGATATTTAAAGGTGGATCTAACAATCAGTAAGTTAATTGTAAAACTACTCATCTCCAGAATTTCTCTCATATAGCCTCATCAGTGGAACATCCCCCTACCAGGTAAAAAATTAAACAAGGGTTTACTACATATGGTGTCAAACTTAACTAGCAATAAAAATCCCCTAAACATCACACTTAATAACATAATATTTATATTTCAATACTAAAATAAGGTTCTTATTATCAAGCTAACACCATTATTGGACACAAAAACCACCCTAAGGCATGAGAACATGATAATAAAATAATAATTCCCCCTCCAGCACACAGCCTCCAATATTTATCCCCAACTAAAAATAAAAATAACATGAATAATAATTCATATCATCTAAAAAATACTCATAATAATAAAAAATGGGAAATATGGGGCTCATCTATGGTGTAAATATTATATAAGAAAAGAGAATAACATAAATATCCTGCAAGAGTTTCTCTATATATATAAACATCATATTCTTTGGAAATAACTTTCTTAACCATTGAAATAAAAATTCCACCCCGGTTGAAATCATACACATTCCAATGAATAAAAAGGGATAAAATTCTCAAAAACAAAAGGCATATACTAAAAAATTAATCCAAAATAGAATCACACCACCTTGTTTTAAAACATAAAAAACATTTCTTAAACAAAAAACCCATTTCACCCAAGGGGAAACTATTCACAAATAATGACGTATCATTATTAAACAAGGAAAATATCATAGAATAAAGAAACCTATTTTAACAAATGAAACCATTACATTATGAAACCCAATTGGTCCTAAAAAAATATACAAATTGTTTTTCTCATGAAAAAATATTAATGTCATTTTATCAAATAGATAGAATGCATAATACACCTTTTAAAATAAAAGTTTCATTTGACCAATAATTTCACAAAATTTTTCTAAATTAAGGATAAAAAACATAGAAAATTTTGGACATGGAGTACTATATATCACATATATCATTAATCAGGTTAGAAAAACTCTTTTAAAGCATCATTGAATCAAGTAACTCTATAGTAAATGAAAATGGAATAGAAAAACCGACCTCAAACTAAGGAAGCTATTCTCATTCAATGGAAACAACTAAAATAGGCCTCAAGGGATGGATTTAAAACATTAATAAAACTCCAATTTAGAACAACCATATCCATTAAAATTATTCCTCCATTTCTAATAGGGTTACGGAAAATTTGATAATTAAGAGTAATCCTAGAGTGGTAGGGATGAAAAGTAAAAAATTATCTCCATCCTTTTGATCTAGATAATGAACCATGAAGGAGTCAATACAAATAAAATTGGAGAAGCATGGGTTGGGTAGAGATATCCTTCAAACATTCCATAATAAGTGGAAGCCAAATGGGGGAGATTTTCATGTAAGCCACAATTAAAGATATTAATTGGAAAATTTACCCCTACATAACAAGGTTTCAAAGTTGTCTCACAATGTTTCCCAAAACATTTTGTTTCTAAAACCTCAACACCATATGGGTAGCATGATTGTTCCCTAATGTTTAACAAAGTATGTGTAAACCATGTTCTCTCTTCTATCCATCACCTCACAAGACAAATATTTTTTACTTTATGGTTTTCCAAATGGTTTTCCTAACCATTAAGCCCTATGAAAACTCCAAAAACTAAAAAATTTATCCCCAAGATAGCCTTAAACCAATGTAGAAATTAACATAAAAATAAATATAAAGAGAATGGCATCATGGGTTTTTCACTTATAATTAATACTTTCCATTTCACAATTAGGCGTTTATAAAGGATGTAACACAATAGATGTCCTTTAGAATCAAGGAACTATATATCCACATTACTCAACTTGGTTATGATTCATGTCATATTTAGTTATTCATGACTAGATTATTAATAGTTTTATAAAACATGTTCTCCAATTTAAATTTTAATAATTAATCATTGGAATATAAAAAGAATAATTTATAAACCTCAAATATATATTAAATATATAGAAAATTAGAGATTCTAACAAATCAAAAAGTTTCAAAAAATGATTTAAATCACATATTTTAATGTATTAATGTAGCATAATGACATAAAATTAAAAAAAATTATTTATTCTAATATTTAAATGATGTAATTGTAGAATTTTTTTAATGTGACACTATGGTATCCATTAGACACTATGACTTTAGAATATTTGATAAACAAGAAGAATTTTATATATTGGCTTTATAAAAATAGTGGAAGATGAATCTATGTAACTTGTAAAGATTTTCTTATTGTCTAGGACCACCTAACACTAAAATACCCTTCATAAGTCCATGCATGTACTCTAATAGAATCATAACATCCCCAAAAATCAATAAAAATATCCATAAATATATATAATTTATCTATTATATATAAAAAATAACCATATTCAGAACCTAAATGAAACTTAATCGAAACCAAGCAAGGGAAATCCATAAAACATTCTAGATATTATTTGGATGAAATCTAAAACTGAACAGATGATTACAAAAATTTAGATTTGAAATAAATAAAACACGAAATATTTTTTTTTTATTTTTGAGGAATATCAAAATAGTAAATAAAATCTAAACTAATATCCAATAATCTCATACCTAACCCATACAAGAATAAAAATAAGTAATAAGAATGATTTTTCAATGACTTTGGTTCAATCTCAGTTTGGAGAATTATTTTTTAATAAGGGGAGAAAATCACACAAATAATGATTTATTAAAAGGTTATTATAGAATAATTCCCATTTCATAAGTACCATCTTCCCTTAAAAACCCCTAAAATAAATTCCAAATCATATAGAGGTTTAAAAAACATTATAATTGGATAAGGTGATCCTAATGTAGGAATTAAATGAAGACAAAATTATGGGGAGGTGGGATACCATTAAGGGTAAAATTGTATTAGATAATAATTACCATTTTTTATAAAAATTAAGATTTATTAAAAATATTCCTAAGAGGAAATCATAGTTATTGTGGAACACCTACGGAATTTCAAAGGCATCCTATTAGACTTTTGGTTTCACTCAATAGTCATATAGCTACCGATCTATCAATATAGATCTTTTGGACTCCCAAATAATTTGTTATGGTAGATAGATACATACCCCAACACTCCTTCCTCCATCAACCCTTCAAGAATAATCATATAAAATTAAATAAAACAATATTAAAGTCTAATAAACCAGTTTAAAAACTTAAAAGCCTCAAAAAATTACATCATACATAACCAAGAAAAAATATGAATATTTCTAATGATTTCATGATCGAATTTCTTCAAAATATATTTTCTATGATCATAGTCATTAAAAAATCTATAAAAAAGAATGTATCCTCCCCAAAAAACATATAGTGAAAATATATTAAACCACTATTATGTCTCCAAATACTAAAACCTATTATATTTGTATCAAATTATAATAACAATGACTCATTATACCAATCACACTAGCTCAAAATCACATAGACCCTTAATAATTACCAATGTATAAAAAAATAGAATAATATAGAACTACTTGTATATATAATATTAATTACTCAAAATTATAGAATTATAAATTTAAAATACAATTCATAGAAAAAAACCCCATGTAGAGGATTCAATACCATTACACACAGTATACACTTATTCAAAAAAACAACATGTTCAAGTAATATACGAATCGAAAATATTCGAATACGCAAAAATACCATTTCATATTCAGGTTCTATTTTCTATAAAATGTACATAGGACCTACTCTTTCTGATCACTAACTTATTTTATTATATAATAAAATGTTTAATTTATCAAAAAATATCTTCAAAATTCAATTTTAAAATCCGACATCCAAACTAATTTTTTTAAAAAATTCCCTAATAAAATAAGAATGTAAGCATTAATATAAAATTTTAAATTTTACGTTGAATTATCATTTCCATGTTTTATATAAACATTTTTTTAAACATTTTTTCCCTATTAATTTTTAATGAACCCAAAGTTCTTTAAAAATTTATAATAAAATATCTTTTAAAAAACTCCGAATATTAGAAAATAAAGGAGTTCATTTTTAAAGGTACCTTTTTTTAGAGTTTCCTTTAACTACCAAGTCATTATGGAATATATTAACTATATCATAAAATTAATTTATACTATTATAAATTTAAAATATTTCTAAATGTTCAATATTAAGTATCCTTAATATAGTTATAGTAACAAATAAACATATAAAAATGTTATTTTCTTATAGGAATTAAACAACCCTAAAAACAACATCATGCTCTAACCAATGTTAACTACTAAATTTATAGTGATATATCAATAAAAAACATAAAAATTATGTATGATCAATAAAACTATATTGATAGATAAACGCGAAGAGTCATTCATTGACATTGCTAGCACATAATGAAAAACCTAATCGTGCTTGAAAGTGAAACATTTTAAATAATAATAACTATTAACAAAAATATGTAGGAATATTTTAAATAAAAAAACCAATACGTGAATAATAAAAATCTAAAAATAACAAATATTTGTATATAGGAAAAAAACTACATATATATATATATTATTTATGTTTCAGTAAATATAAAACCCCAATTGATATTATCTACAGTACAAAAAAATTAGAAAGCACCCAGATGTAATATTTCCCTACTATGACTAAATATAAATTCCTATTCATTATTCTTGGTTCAAAATTAAATATGTCACCTAGATGAGCCCTATATGTATTTGTCAATTATTTAATTCCAATAATTTAGGTACTCAAACTAATTCCCCGTTCATATTATTCATGACTATATAACTACATGAATATCCTGGGTAACTTAAAATTTCTTCATAAAAAGGTTAATGATCCCTTTTATGGGTTAATTATCATGTAATAAAAGTCCAATATCTAATATAATTTCAATCATATAAATCCTAATAGCTTTATGTGAGAAATTCTTTTTGAGTGGATATTTTTCAATTGGGTTATTTTATTTTGATAGTGTCAAATATCCCGATGATAGAATATTGATTCTTATTTTATTTGTGTTTAGTTTTAATGTTTATTATTTAATTTGAAATATTATATTACATGAATATGATTAATGGGTTTATTTAAGAATTAATTAATTAATTTGGTTGATTATTTAATAGCCATTACTATTATAAATAAGATTCACCTTTTGATTTAATTAAATGTTTTATTATCTATAATGTTTATGGAAAAACATGAAATTATTTTTTTTATTTTAACCTATTAGATTTAAAAAACTATATTTCATTCTTACCATTCATAATATATTTATTCAACAGTGATAACTTGATTATTATAAATATTGGTTTTTTAAAATCAAATTGTCACAGGAAAAGGAAGTGATTACCTCAAATAGTAGGATTATACACTATATTATATATTTGGAGGGAGATAGAAGCACTGGGATTTCCCCTAATCAATACCATGCTAATATCCAACAATATATGTCATAACTAGTTTTTAATGTCTTGGTTTTGATCAACTTCGTTGGAAAAACCGATACATTTTCAGGGTTTTGGGTGAGATGAATGTTGAGTTTTGAATTTTCATATATGTCTAATCATACTACCTTTGGTGCCCATAGATGTTTTGGGAATTTTGGGAGAAAGGGTTGTTAGTTCAAGACTTGGGCCAACCGTGAACGCATTTCCACATTTAAAGATGAATTTTTTCTTTCTTTTATAACTTTTTCATTTTCCATCATTTTCACTCATTCCATTTACCACTTGGCCTCCCCTGACCTATTAAATTCACCATTTCCATTTTGTCCTCATAAGAATTAATAATCATGGTGAATAAGAGTTATGTATTCAGGTATTTTTACATTATATGTATTATATGTATTGTTTTTTACCCTTTAGTTTAATTATTTAGTGTGAAACATTGGTAGTTTATGCCTTGTTTTGTTAAAAATGTCTTGTTTTGGTTAAAGTGTGCACAGTAGGTGTTAGTTTAAATGATCCATTTTCTTTCACACAAGACACAAAAATTTTAGAAACAATTTTATCTATTTAAATAAATCTTTGGCAAGAAAATTTGGAATTATAACATTTTTAGTGTTTAATTGATTTTGTTTTATTAATTATTGCATGCCCCATTTTCAAGAAAGTGCATAGTTGGATTATTTATTATTAAGGTGATATAAAAATATTGTTTTGGATTATGAAAAATTTTCGTAGAATATTAAGAAATGATTTTGGGTTCTTCAGGTGGGTTCCAATATGGTTTTTAGTTGTATAATTAAGTGAGTATCGGTTTTAGGCTGTTTGGCCATGTGTTCATAGAAAATGGCTCATTTAGAACCTTTATAGAAATGGATGGGTATTCAATGTGTATCCTGAGTTTTTAGGGGTTTATTTATAATTTCTAATATAATAAATTTTTTTTCTACACCTATTTATGAATTTTGAAATTTATTGTTTTGATAAATGTTGTTTTAGTGAAGAATATTTAAATTCAAGTTTGGAATTTTTCTTATAAAAATGATTTTCATTTGTACTTAATGTCGTAACATTTTGATCCATTTTATGGCCAATAAAATTGATCTATTAAATGGTTTGGGGGATTCCAAATCAAGTTTTCTATGGTAATGGAGGGTGTTCATCCATAAAATATATTTTTAAAGGATTTTATGTGAAAAGCCTTGTTATACATCTTGTAATTGTTTTATGAAAATTTTAAGAGGTTTAATGATCTCTGAAATAAATAAAAAGAATATTTGAGGGATATTTGTGTGTTTTTGATTTTGGGAATGAAATTTTCATGTGAAAAGTGTATTTTATAATATGTGGAACTTGATTGACCACTAGAGGGAAACCCGAGTATCTAGGTGGGAGGACGTGTACTAGTATGCTAGTGATCTGGAGTGTTTTTGTCTCTATTTCACATAGAGGAAAACCCAAGTATCTAGGTGGGTGGACATGTACTAGATTTCTAGTGATCCAGAGTGGTTTTGTCCCTATTCTACATAATAAGATTGATGATAAAAAAACTAACTTCAATATGATGATGATGTTTGAGACTAGTAGTTTATTGGTATTTGTTCCCTACTAGTTTCTCATTTGTGAGAACATATATTTTTTTATTGTTACTTTCTCAACAAGATATAAGAAACCTAGGGCCCAAGATGAACTAGGGCCTAGGGGTGTTCTTGTGACTCATGATCGTTGGCTATTTTGTACTCACCGTCTCCATATGGTGTGCTTGGTTCATAAAGTCAGTATAGTGTGTTTTTTATTTAAAATTGTACATTTTTTAAAGAATCCCTCTTGAAAACTTTTTTTTGATGTTTTATATCTTTTAAATTGGTTACGAGCATTTCCTAGTTGTGAAAATTTTTAACCATTTAATTTTATAATGATTATAGCATGGAACCATATTTGGAAAACATAATTTTATATATTTTATATCAAAATTTTAATTGATGTTTCTTTAATTTTATATTAAGTGCAATGGGGATTGAATATCATGCTAACCTACATAGTTTTAATACTCATGCCTATTGTCTTCTTCTAATTTTAGCCCGTGTGCATCTTTCAACTCAATTTTAATCACCTTGGGTGGTGTCTGATTATTGTGTTGGAGAGTGACTTGTAGGGTCACATGGAGATAGTTAGTTGTTAGTTTTGTATGGTTGAGTTTCTTAGTTCGGATCTACTTTCACTACTATTTGAAAATAATGTTTAGTTTAACATTTATTTAAATGTTTACTAGGCAGTCTGTTTCCTTCTTCTGGTTTATTAATTATTTTCATGTGGGATAATTCATTCCCTTATCACTCTGATTATGACTTTGGTTCTTTTTTTTCATCATGGGAGGATAAAGGGCACCTCTAGGGACTTGTCACGCACTGGCCTGGGAGAACGGTTCAAGTTCAAGTCAGGCTGGATCATGACAAAATGGCATTAAAGGGGGGTTGGCTCTTAGCATACCATTCTTTTTAGATCACCCTTTTTATTTGGGGTAGTTCAAGGTAGATGGTTTGGGATTGTCGGGACATGAGGGGTATGTACGGGAAGACCATCACCAACTTTTTCTTGTTCTGATCCTCATTACATTATGGGAAGTACATTTTTATTAGTGTATTTGGTTCTTGTTGATTACTTGGTGTTGGGATATAATAATGGGAGTTGGACTAATGGTTTCCATGATCACACAGGGCTTGACCGCCATGTGGAGTCGGGGCATGGTATTGGGAATGCTCTCTATGATGGTGGTGTGTTCGGATTATGGCCGCCAACCATATATTCAAGTCACCCACAGACACTAGTTCACTTTTGTGGGTCTATTATACCATTACTGATTTAAAAAATTATTTTAAAAATACTCATGTGAGAATTTTTGAAATTGGTTTTAGAAAATTTATATTAGAATGGTTTTGGAAAGTTGATTTTTGTGAAACAAATTTTTGGAATAAAGTAAAAATGATTTAATGGGATTGTATTTTCCCTAATCTAAACATGTGTTTGTTAAAATAAAATGTTTTGGAATCCTAGATCCTTTTAAGGTGATTCTGAAATGTTGTTTTAAATGAGGTTTTTTATATATTTAAATGTGTTTGAATCTAATGAATTGGTTTTGTAAATTGTTTTTGAGTGGTTTTTTTCCTAGAAATGGTCTTGGTCTCTATAGACAATGGATTATGGAAAGAGACCTTATGGAATTCTGAAAATGAGAGGGGGTTGTTTGGAGTAACTTTGTTTTTTTGAAAGATGTTAAAAATAAAAAGTGGAAGGTTTTAAGAAAATGGTTCTTAATGAAGGGTGGTTTGTTTTGTGAAATCTAAAAATGGGTTTTTGAATTGGTAGTTAGTTTTTATTTGCAAGGTACAAATTTTTTGTAATGGTGTTGTTTTGTTATAGACTTTTTCCTTTTCATGTGTGCTCACATGCATGGTTTTATGTAAATCGGGATGGATGGTCGGTATGGAATGGTGTTTGGGGGCCTAGGGTGGTATGGAAATGTTCATGTGAGTGATACATGATGAAAAACCATTGGTGAATGTGGGAATGCACAAAGTTTGTTTTTCAAAATTGATTTGAGCTGAAAATTGTTGCATTTGTTTATAAATAGATGGTTATATGGCTTGTTTTTCATATATCATAGATGTGTTTTTTATTCAGTATGCTTCCTTGTGATTTGAAAGTCATATTATTATTGTATCTTGAGATGGTATCTTATTGGGGGATAAATTTTGGAGCAATGTCTAGTGGGTTTCTAAAGATGTGTTGGATGTTGTGATGTGGCCACAGATGGTTCTCTATTGGAAAGATTTATTTTTGATCATCCTAAGGATTCATTCCAAAGGACAAATCCACATATTTGATTGATTCCTCAGCCTGTTTGTTGTAAAAGAGAGTAGTTAGGGCTTAGATTGAAATGCATTCCTATTAAAGTGACTCTTTTTGTTGTTTTAATTGTGGTTAGTGGTGTTTATGTTTTTTGCAGTGTTCCTTGACCATTATGATCCTCATTCAGAGTGAGGGAGAATGTTTGTGTGTGTCCTTATGATTTTATTGAGTGATGGTGTTTTTTGTACTAGTGATGTTCCTGATGTTTTTTACCCTTATCTCTTGACTACGGCACAAAATATGATTCATATATCAGGGCTCCAGCCATAGTCCTTAGAGGGAATCGTTTCAATGAATTAGGAAATCACTAGAGGTGTGCGGAGCTCCCTAAGCTTATGACTCCACCATTTTGGTAAGTTATTTTTATGTCTCTATTTTGGTTCCTCATTACTCTTAGTTTTCTCTTGTCCCAGAGAGCATGGTGGACTTACCACACATGTTGTGTCTATGATTATGCCTTCTCGAATGAGGTTTTTCGACAGATGTTGCTGTTTGGACCGCCAATGTGAATCATGTGAAGTATTGGTTTTACATTATTATAAGGGGAAAATGTTGGGTTGTTCCTCTATATATTCTTTGGATTCATTGGCCCAATTATTGGGTCCCCATTCCTCCCCACCTCGAGTGGTGGGGGGTTTTTATCCGTGTTGAAAGTGTTAGACCAGTTCTTGTACCCTCCGTTCGGGAGTGGTTCGTTTAAATATTCATATTATAACCATCTTAACTTGGGTTTGTAGGTTTTTATGTGTGAGTATTGGTGGGTATTTGTAGGTGATTTATGATTCTAGTTTATGTTGTATTATAGTTTGTTCATTTCTAGTAGGTCTCCAATTGTAGAGAGACCCATTGTTGGTCTCGAATATCTTTACATTAAAAATTTGTGAGATGGTAGTTGTGATTTAATAATGGAAATCCCGTTCCAACCACCCCACAAGTTTTTTTTCATTCATGGTTGAACTTTGGTTTGGTTGATCGTTGGATTCATTGGAAGAAATCCCAAAAATTTGGTTATTGGCTTGGTTGTGGAGGTGGTGGCTTGATCTTTCCATTGATTCTCTCGATGTGGATGTGAGTTAGAGTGTTTTTGGGAAAGAGGATTATATTACATTGATGTTGGATGGTATTTAATTGGATTGAGAGGCTGGACCATGTTTATATCGAATCCTTAGGTGTTGATTTTTCATCTAGAAAGTGTTACAACATTTTGGGGGTGGAAAGGTTTAATGGTGTGGAGAATTTACACACCCGGTTTTTCATGTCTTGGTTTTGATCCAGATTTTTTCCAATACCAATCATTTTATTGGGATTTGGGTGATTTGAATGTTTATTTTTGAAGTACCATATATTTCTAATCATCCTACCATGTTTTCCCTTATCATGTTTGGGAGTTTTTGGAGAAAGGTTGGTTACTTAAAGATTTCTACCAACCATGAGCCCATTTCCCGATATAAAAACCAATTTTTTTCTTTCATAAATCCTTAGATTTTTAAACATTTTTCAATCATTGAACTTCCCATTTGTCCTACCCTATCTTATTAAAACCTACATATCTATTTTTTACTTCTTATTAATTCATAATCATGGTGGATTTGGATTATTTATTCATGTATTGGGCCAGCCCGTGAGCCGATTTCCGATTTTAAAAAATAATTTGTTTGTTTTATATATTATTTATTTAGTAATATATTTTGGTGATTATACCTCTAAATAGATCAAAAAAATATATATGTGCACCCTCATGTTCCATTTTCTTTCTTTGGAGCTCATCTTCGTTACATATTATGGTGAACATTCTCACGACATCTCAAATCATCCAAGTTTGGTAAGGTAATTTGTTTCATTCATGTATCATTAAATTTTTTAATATTCACCCAAAATCATATTTTCTATAGTTCTTCTAGATCAATGTATCCTCTCTATTGAGTTATATGCCATTCCCTCTCCTCTAAGGGTGTGGATATAAGGGAAGTTGAAGAGTTCTCTAGTTTTCAAGGTCCGTTTCCTTCTCCTTTCTCCTCCTTCCTCCTCCTCCTTCCATTATTTATTGGATATCTCTTTATTTATGGTCATGAATGAACTAGGGTTATGTTATCCCAGGATTTTTTATGGGTATTTCATTCTTTTCTGTATGGTATTCATAGATATAGTGTTTTTGAACCCTCGTGGATGGTTTTTGGGTGTGTGTTTACATTCCACCCTGGATTCATGGTAGTTTGTCCCAGAAATTGATTTTATAATTCAATATTCATTTTTTCTTCTTATTTACATATTATATGTATTCTAGGTATTGTTTTTACCCTTTTTTTAATTATTTAGTGTGCAAGATGGGTAGTTTATACCTTGTTTTGAGAAAACCGTGTTTTTTTGTTAATGTGTTTACACTCAGTGTTTGTTTAAGTGATCCATTTTCATTCAAACCTGAATTATAATATTTCAAACCTATTTCGTCTTTAAAATTAATTTTTTGGCTCGAAAATTTGGTTTTATCAAATTTTTAGAGTCAAATATAATTTTCTATTAATTGTTGCGTACATCATTTTCAAGAAAGTGCCTGTTTGGCTTTTATAAGATCAAGATGATAAAAATGATTTTTTTGGATTATGAAAAACATTGGAAGCATTTGAATTAATGTGTTTGGGTCCTTTTTGGGTTCAAATCTGGGTTTGGTTTTTATAATTAAGTGAGTATCATATTTTAGGGTGTTTTGGCATGTGTTCTTAGCAAATGGCCCATTTGGAACCTTCATAGAAATGGATGGGTTTGGAATGTGTAACTAGAGTTTTTTATGGGTTTAATATAATTTTATAATACTTAAAATAGTGTGTCTACACCAATTTATATATAGTGGAATTGGATATTTTGATAAATGTTGTATTTGTGAATAATGATTAAAGGCTCATTTGGTATTTTTATTGTAAAAAAGGTTTTCTTGTGTACTTAATTCTGTATCATTTGGATCCATTTATGGTCCATAAAATTGATTTATTAAATGATTTAGGGGATACCAAATATGGTTTGATATGGTAATGGTTTGTTTTTGTCCCTAAACAGGAATTTTTAATGGATTTTATGTTCAAAGCCTCGTAACACTTATTGAAATTGTTTTATGAATATTTTTTGTGGTTTATTGATCCGTGAAAGAAATGTGAATCCCTTTTACAGTATTTTTGTGTTTATATGATTTGGGAATGAAATTTTCATGTGAAAAGTGTATTTAATAATATGTTGAACTTTATTGACCACTAAAGGGAATCCCAATTATCTAGGTGGGCAGACGTGTACTAGTATGGTAGTGATCCAGAGTGGTTTCATCCCTGTTTCACATAGCAAGTTCGGAAATCAAAAGACAAACAAAACTATGATGATGATGTTTAGAAACACTAGGTTATGGGTATTTTTTACCTACTATTGGCTCATGTACGAGAGATAATATATATTGTTTGGTTACCTTTACACTGAGATATGAGGTACCTAGGGCTCACAACGAACTAGTACCTAGGGGTGTTTCTATGACTTGTGATCATTGGTTATTTTGTACTCACTGCCAGCATAGGATGTTTTGGGTTCATAAATTCAGAAGTATTTTTTCTTTATTTAAAAGTGTACATTATTTAAAGTATCCATCCTGAAAACTATTTTTATTTTGACATTGAATCTCTTTAAAATTGGTTACTAGCATTTCCTAGTTATGAAAACTTGAAACAATTTTATTTTATAATGATTATGGCATAGAACCATGTTTGGAAAACATAATTTTATATATTTTATTTTAATATTGGAATTTATGTTTCATTTATTTTAAAGGAAGTGAATTTGGGATAGAATACCAGGCTAATCTACTGAGTTTTAATATTCACGTCTATAGTCTTCTTCTATTTTTAGTCTTTGTGGAAGTTTCAGTTTGTGTTTGATGGTATAGGGAGGTGTGTGATCATTATGTCGGAGAGTGACCTGCAGTGTCACATGGAAATTTTTAGTTGCCAGGTTTTGTCAATTTATTTGTTTGGTTCAGTTTTACATTCATTTCCATGTGCAAATAATTTTTATTTAAACATTTTTATAAATGTTTACTTGGTTGTTTAATTCTTTTCACTGGTTGTTTAATTGTTTAAATATTGGAGAAATCATTACCTTTTCACTCTAATGATTCCATATGTTCTTGTTTCTATCTTAGGAAGATTGGGAACACCTCTTGGGACTTGTCACTTGCTGGCCTGGGTGACCAGTTGAGGGTTGAGTAGGGCTAATTTGTGAAAACATAATAATGAGTGGAACCAGTTATGGGAGAAGTTAAAGCTTATTGAAATCATGGACCAAACCATGTATATCAAACCACCCAAAGAAAATATCACAATTACACACCTTACCCATAGGATAATTTTTAGGTGTATTAAAAGGACATGTATTAGGACTAGAATATTATGATTATGTATATTCTTTTTTTAATATAATAATTGTTAAATTTACTTTTTAACATTACTTTATAAATAATTTTTATTTTTATACAATAAAACCAAAATTGTATTTTTAATTAGTATACAATTTCAATAGTGAAGATTATTTTTGATGAATTGTAGTATTTTTGAAAAAAAATATTTTAATAAAATATTGTTATTAAATAATTTTTACTAAATATAAATGGTCATATAATTTTTATGAAGTCAATTGTATTTTTCATAAGGGTTCAAAAACTTTTATTATCAAAAAACCCCAACATTTCTCAATAACTTATGATTCTTATTTGAGAAGTGAAAATGGAAATATTTAGAATTTTTTTGATAAAATGTATATTAAATTTTGAAATTAGAGTGTCGAAATTATTCAACAAAAAAGTTTTCATAATATTGTGAGAGAGACGAATTTTAGGATAAAAATTAAATAAAATATTAATATATGGTGGGTATTATGACATCATAATCACTTGAAACTATTGTTATAAAAAAATAAATTTTATCCATGACCAAATATATGTCTTCCCTTTAAAATAATGTAAAATTAAGTTTAGTTAAATAATTTTATAAATTCATTATGAATCCTCTAAAGTCTATATTATATTTTATGGTTTTAAAATCACTTGTTTATGAGAATGGATTACTTCAACATCTGCAAGGGTATTATTTTACAAATTTCAGACCTTTTAATTATGAAATAATGAAAACCACTCCCATTAGGCACAAACCATAGGAAAAACCATGTGAAGGGTTGTTCTTTTGTTTTTTTATTATATAGAGTGAAAAACCTAAGTTTGATAAATAATAATGAAACCCCACACATCTCCTATATAAACCCACCCAAGAACTCATTTCCCTTCACTAAAAATACTTGTATAACATCCTTACTCCACCCTCACCTATATATATATTTTTTCCATGTTTCCCCTTACCTATCTATAATATCCTTTCAAGAATTTGGATTCACACTCTCAAGATATGGTATCCTCACCTTATCCTCTTTATCGATGTTTTATTATTATCTTATTCCTCAAAATTTCCAATTAATATTGTAGGGATATGTTTTCCAATGCCACTATTACTTTAAATTTTCATTAGAAATTATTATAGACCCCTTTCTCTCTCATCAACAAATTTTAATAATTTTTATGTGTTGTCATTATAATGCCGAAATTCAACCACAATTTTCCATTACAATAAATTGTGTAGTGAATACTCATACCCAATTCCTATCATGGGTGTTAAACTTTATTCACTTATACATATTGATTTGGAAAATACCTTTTTTATTATACAATCATTAACCATGGAATAAATTATTATTATGAATTAATCCATGTCATTTGATCTATGTGGCACACATAATCATGAGAATGAAATAAAAATAATGGGTGTGCCGAGAATTACATAGTTCTCCAATTACTGAAAAATAACTTTTTTATTATAAAAACACTTTTATGTAAGAATGTTAGAAACCAAATGTTTTCACCATGGTTGAAAAATAAGATATGTCATCACAATCTCTTTGATAAATATATTATGTCTATTAGTATATGATTCCCTAAATACTTTCCAGGATAGTATTATTACCAGAGTTCCTAGATCATATTTTATAAGGTCTTCAAATTGTTAAGTTAATTTGTCCCAGAATTCGATGTTCTTGTCTCTATTGATCTTCCCTTTGCTGAAACATCTTATCAGTTTACGGTTTTGTTTGCCGATCTAAGAACACTATTCAGTAATGTTTAGTATCATGAGCCATCATATTTTGATAGTGAGTAAACCTGATTCATTTATCAGACATTTTACATTATGGTTTCTTATAACTTATCCCTAACCTATATTTATCATGTTTTTTTGTTTTTTTCTACATCTCCTATCATCCCATTATTTTATAATGCTATAACATTTCTTTTTACTCATTTTTAGTATTATCAACCCTTTTATGCTCTATTGATATTCATATTGTCTAACATGTATTAATTTATTCATGTTATGCAATGTTTTGTTCCCTTGATAGGATTTATAGCTCACCCCTTTCTTATATATGTCCCCATGTTATCCCATACAATGTTATGTATAAAAGAATAATTTGATCATGTTAAACTAGTTTTCAGTAAAGTTGTTTTATTCTTTTTTTAATGTTTTTATGTAATGTACTTAATTAAAAAAAGACAATATAACTATTTATCATCCATGATTTATTAATTGGTATATTATATAATAAATCATGAATTAATATGAAATAAAAAGATGGGTTGTCATGGATGGTATTAAAGGAAAAGTTCAGTTATTTTTTGGATTTTAATTAGATAATTATAGGTAAATCCTTATAAATAAGACTACACATAAGAAAAATCCCCAAATTTTATAATGTATATAGTTAGTGGGTAATTAATAAAATAAATCGTTATCTGGATACTAGAAGTGGATGTGGCTCTAGAACATATGTACCTAGCGGTATAACCCAAAAACATTTCATTGATATATACTCGATCAGGAACAGGTTCATGAAAAAAGTCCTTGTTTCACACCAATATTTACACCTCAATGTTATTAGATTGGGTAAATTCATAATATTAGTATAATTCATTGTTATAGGAGTAGAAAATTCCCATAATAGAATATGTTAGGAAATATAACATGGATGACATATACAAAATCCTATAATTTTAAGGAAAACCACTATTTATAATTTATCCCTTTAATTTCATTGAATTACATATTCATGTATTCCATTGTTTAAAAATATAGATTCATAATTTTTCCCGTCATTCTAGCCAGTGGTCAGAAATATGATTATTTAGTTGAATAACTAATGGAAATGGAAATGTGATATATTCCCAAATGAGTTTTACAAACCAATGAGAGTGGGAATTGAAAAAGTTATAAAGATAATATCTCAGATGACTAAGGTTATAAATAGAATCCTAGATCATGAAGAGCATATAAACCCCCCTTAGAATGAACAAGAAGCAATTAAGACCTTTAGGCGATAAAGTCCTCCAAATTTCAATAGACCATTTGATCTCCTAATCATGAGATAATTGATCAAATCCTATAATAATATTTTCACCAACCTTCATTATTATGAGTAATAGAAGGTTCTACTTGTTTTTTATCATATATATGGTGAAGTTGATCAGTGATTGAAATTTATAAAGAATACAAAGCCTTAGGTGGAGTGCAATGTGATGGGGTGTAAGGAATTCCAAAATATGTTTTTTGAAAAATATTTTACTCTCAATCTCCGACTTCAAATAGAATGTGATTTCATTTCCCTCAATCAGGAAGTTGACCACTATATCAGTGCATATGAAGGAAAAATCATAATACTTTCATGATATGTATCTATCTTTGTCATTAACCCCCAATGAATGTTTTCCCACTTATTTGGTGGGATAAAACATAGTCTATGATAATCCTAGATGATTAGAGTATTCGATATCTTTGAGAAAATTATATATTGTTCCATTAAACTCCAAATGGAGATTGGAAAATCGCAGGGGTATCCTGAAGATAAGAGGTTGAAAGTGGTTTTTTATTTTTGTGGTATGATATAGAAATATAATTGTGCTAAGAAATTTAAACATCCCACTTGTCAAAGTTGTAGAAATAAGCATACTAGAAATTTTCTAAGGCGAATGAGGAAATTATTTATGTGCAGTAATGAAGGAAACCTAGAAAGAAACTGTCAATAGCCTAAACCCACTAATGTGTTAAAGGAGAGGAATCATGTTGTCAACCCACCACACATTTTCATTGCTTCCACTGCAAGGAACTAGGGAACTTTAAAAACTAATGCACTAAAAAATGGTTTTCAAGGACAACTGACAACCTCCAAGGTAACAAGGATGATCTTATTCTATCACAACTACTAAGGTGGATTATGAAGACAATTTGGTGACATGTATGATAGTTATTCATTCAAGAACAGTGAACATAATTTTTGATTTTGGTTCTATGAATTCCTTATATCACAAATGTTTAGTATAACTATTCAAACACACCCACAAATAATGGATGTTGCAATGTCTGTGAAAACAGAAAATATGGAAAATATTGAATCCAAAGTATATAACTCATGCCTTATCAAAATTTGTGGGATATACATGTCAGAAAACATTATCATACTCCCTTTGGTGTAATATTATTCAATTATGGGTAAGTATTGGATTTCCCTATATAAAGACTTCATAAATTTCTGTGAGAATGAAATCACTCTACATATCAAGAATCGTCCTCTCATTATATCAAAATATAATAAGATGGATAAATATTCTTTAGAATCAACATCTTACAAATGGATACTATTTGCCTAATAGCAATCACATCTAGCTCAAATGATTGATTCTAAGAAAATTATCATCCTTGAAGGCATTCTTATTGTGAGGGAATACACTGATGTGTTTCTTCTGTAATTTTGCAGTCTTTATTCTAGATGATATGTTGGATTCTCAATCGATCTGATTACAAGGGAATTTCCATTATCCAAAACTCTATATATAATGTTTATTGATGAACTTTAATAGATTAAGAAACAACTACATGATAATATGGATAAAGGATTCATACGAATAAGTGTTTCTCCATGGAGTGCACCAATCCTCTTCGTCAAGAATGTGGATTGGTCAATGTGCCTTTGTATTTATTATCATGAGCTAAAAATGATCATAAAAATAACCAGTATCCTCTACCATGTATTGATGACTTTTTCGATTAGATATGTCGAGTAAAAAAAATCTCTATGGTGAAACTGTGATCAGGGTTCTAACAAGTTACGGTGAATTATATATATATAACCAAGACTAGTTTTCGCAAAAGTTACAAGCAATACGAGTTTATATAATTTCAATTCAGACTCTCTAATTATCCTATAATCTTTATATGCATGATTAAAATATTATTTATAGATTAAATATAAAAAATGTGGTATTCTTTATAGATTATATTTAATATACTCCAAAATCAATGAGCATCATGAGGATTATTTGAGAACATTTCTAAAGACCTTACGAAAGAAGAAAATTTATTCCAAATATACTAAATGTGAGTTCTCATTGAAGTAAATGTCATTATTAGAGAATATAATCACAAGAAATAATAAATCTATGGACCCGTAAAATATAAAATAAATTGAATGATGGACAAGGTCAACATCTATTGTAGATATCCATAGTTTCCTTATAATATCAGGGTACTATCATTGATTTGTGAAAATTTTATTCAAATTGAAAATAAACACATTCCAAAGCTAACCTATAAGGGAGTCATGTTTTTATGGAATAATGAATTTGAAGAGAGATTAATAGAGTTTAATAATATTCCTATCACTGCAATTGTGCACACAATACCCACAAGTGGAGAAATTTTCATGGTATTCAGCAATGATTTGATGTGGGGAATATGCTCTTTGTTCATACATAATGACAAAGTGATAACCTATGCTTTAAGAAAATTGAATGTTTAAAAACAAAACTATAGAAGGCATGATCTAGATTTTGGTACAGTTATCTTCATGTTGAAAATTTTATGACATTATCTCTTTAGGGAGAGTTATAAAATATATACCGATCGCAAAAGGTTTAATTATATATTTATAAATAAAGTGATGAATATACACTAACAAATATGGTTAGAAATAATAATGTACTATAACATCCCAATCCACTACCATATTGGTATAGAGAATAAATTGGAAGGAACTTTAAATAGATAGGATTGATAAATTTAATTATTTACGAGAATTTAGAATCATATTAAATTCTTATACTTGAAGAATGTGGACATTGGAATCATAATCGATGAAATATCATTAATCCATTCACAAATGATTTCTCAAACATCCCTTCTAGAGAAGATAAAGGGTGATCAAAGGGATGTTGTGTGAATTTAAAAGAATGTAGAAATGATAAGAAATGGGAAATCATCATAGTTAAATGTTAATGAAGAAGGAGTTTAGAGATTTGGGTAACGACTATGTGTATCATCAAATACAAAGTTAAAGAAGGAGTTATTGGATGATTCACATGTCTTGACCTTCTCTAACAATCCTGGTAGCACAAAGATGATTTGAGATCTCTAAGATCATTATTTGTGGGAAAATATGATGAATGATATCATATAATATACATAATGATGTATTGTATGCCATCAAGTGAAGGCGGAATGTCAAAAATATAAGGGGATGATGCGAACATTACCCGTAAATACATGTAAATGAGAAAACACCCACAGGAAATTTATCATTAGTATTAAAAAACATCAGGTGGAAATACCACTATTTGGGTTGTCATGGATCATCCTAAAAATACAACACCCTTCATTTTGATTTGAGAGGACTTCTCACTTGACCAAATTTTAAGGATATAAATTAAATAATTGGTGAGGCTATATGAAACAACAATATCAATTATATATGATCAAGATCTATGATTAACCTAAATGTTCTGTTAGAGTATTCAAAATGATCTAAATACTGATCTATACATTAGCACAGCTTATCACCCTCAATCTGAAGGCCAATCTAAAAAGAAAATATAGACACTTAAGGACATGTTAAGAGAATTCTCAATTTAATTCAAAGGTGGATGGTACCAAAATCTTTCCCAAGTTGAGTTCTCATACAATAATAGTTTCCATTCAAGTATCCAAATAGATCCCTATAATGACCTTTATGGGAAGCAGTGCATAACACCTGGATGTTGGGATGATCTTGGTGAATAAAAATTGTTAGATCCTAAAATGGTCAAGGAAATGGTAGAAAATGGAAATACCATTCATCATCAAATCAAGGCTTCGCAAAGTTGAGAAAATATTTATAATAATAATTTTCATTGAGACACCGAGTTTTTTTGTTACAGAAATGTTATTCTTACACATATATCCATGGACAAAAGTCATGAGATTAGTAAATAAGGTCATCTAATATACATTTGTCCCATGGAGATCCTTGATCATGTCAGAGTGGTGGCCTATCGACTATAACTCACACGTATCAAATCTCAAATATATGGTGTCTTCCATATATACTTACTGGGGATGCACATACTAGACCCCTTACATGTACTCAATATAGAGGTGGTACCAGTGGAGAATGAATGGTCCTATGAGAGGAAACCAATGAATATATTTGATCGTAGAGGCAAATTCCTACAAAATAATGCAATTCATCCTGTCAAAGTGATGTAGGGAAACTACAATTTGGAATAAGAGACATGTGAACTAGAGGATCTAATGAAACTAAATTATTCTCATCTGCATTAGTTTGGGAAATTAAAATTTTGATGGTAAAATTTTTTAAGGGGGAAGATTATAATGACCAAAACTGTTATAAATAACATCCCTATTGTTATTTAATTAAATGTAATACTATATTATATTTTTATAGAAAACTAATTCACTTATTTGGTTTTATTTTATCATACTAGATTTAAAATACTATTAATAATTATTACTATTGATAATATAGTCATTGAAAATTGATCCCTTGGTTAGTATAAATATAGTGCTTTAACGAATCCAATTGACACAAACAAAGGTAGTGATGGCCTCAACCAGTAGAATCGTACACTATGATGATCAATATTTTGAAAGTAAAAATTCAAATATTTTGAAAATAATTTTTATTAAATGAATATTATATTTTGAATCTATATGTTAACATTATGAAATGGTGAAATTTTATAATTTTCTAAGATTGTCAAATTTTCGGGAAAAAATTAGATATAGTATTAATATATTGTGTGTATTATAGCAAACTGATGACCCAAAATTGATGTAATAAATACAATAAAGGTTATAAAATACCAAATATATGTTTTCCATTTAAAATAATTTAATATTATGTTTATTTTATTTATTTTATAAAGTCATTATGATTACTCCAAAACCAGTAATATATCTTAATGTGTCAAAATCATTTCATTAAGAGTATGACTCACTTCCACGTCAGCAGGGGTATAATTTTATTAATTTCATAACATGGAATTATTAAATATTTAAATAAACTCCCATTTTTTAGAAAAAGGGGGAAACCTCCTGGTGAGGTTTTTTGTTTTGGTTATTTTGTTATATAGAGTCCAAAACCTAGGTTTGAAAAATATTAAACAAATCCCCACACATTTCCTAGAGAAACCCACCCATGATCCCATTTGACATTAATAAAAATCCTTGGAGAATTTGGTTACTCTTCCATCCCCTCTTTGGATTCCTCCCAAGGTTCCCCTTACCTCTTATAAATCTCTTTTCAAGTATTTGGAGTCACACTCTTAAAGTAAGGGATCCTCACTATCTCTTCTTTTTTCAATTTTTTTACTATATTATAACAATTATTTCTAGTTCAAAAATGTTGGGATATGTTTCTACATGTAACTATTTCTATCCATTTCATTTAAAAATTATTATATACCCATCTATCTCTCATAAACCGAGTTTTTGAATTTTTATGTGACACCATTATGCTGTAGAAATACCACTACAATTTTTCATGCCAAACAATTGTGTAGTGAATACCCATACCCATTTACAATAAAAGTTAATAACCTTTTTGTACATATACATATTAATTGGGGTCTACAATTTATTTATTCAACGTTTCTTTTTCATTGAATAAATTATAATGATGAATGAATCCTTGTTGTATGATTTATGTGGAACACATAAGCTTGAGAATGAAATGAAAGTGATCGGTGTACCCAAAATTATAGAGCACTCCAATGAATTGGTAATTCTTAGTCTCATGAGACTTCATGTTGTGATAGAGAGTAAGTCTAATTCCATTATGTAACTTTTTCCATCATGATCTCTTGGTTGTCCGCAATGACCTATTTCTATGATGTAGTGTTTTAAGTTGTTTCTACATTTCCTGTGTTGCCTTTATGTTATCAGGATATATCATTTCTTATTGCTCATGTTTATTATTCTCACTCATTTTATAATCCATTCGTATTCCTATTTTTTTACAATGTATTACTTTCTTCATGTTATTCAATTTTTATTCCCTTACTGGTCATTATGGCACACCACTTTCTAATGTATACCCCCAGTTTATCCCATATAATATTAAGTAAAAATAAATAATATGACCATTTTAATGTTTTTTCAATAAAGATGATGTATTCCTTGTATTAATTTGTTATGTAATGTTCCTAATTCAAAATACACTAAATTATCGAAAAAATATGTTGGACTAAGTATAATATTATGTAATAAATATTGTATTAATGTGAAATAAATATAATGGTTGCCATATATTTTGTTCAAATAAATTATTCATTCTAAACTTTATTCTATATGAATGAGTTTTCATATAATAATGTATAAACATGTGATGCTTATGTAAATATTCATGAAAAAGTATTGATGAAAATATACTTTTCATATAAAACATAAATATATATTAAATATTATTATAGTTTTACCACATGGATAAATGGATATTTGTTTGATTGAATAGGGATTAAAAAAATTCATTTCCATAAGAAATTACTCTATTTATTAAATATTCCTGAAGCACATATTAAATATTTGTATTATTGATAATTATTCCTCAAATTCATATTACAAAAATTTAAATTATTTAAAGTGAATGAAATTTGATTTCATTATTATTTAATTTATATAGTTATGTAAGTTTTTTATAAATGGTTTTAGCACAACATGATATTTTCATTTATTTTCTTGATATTACGTAACATTTTATAAGTAAATGTTTTTTATCCTATTTCAAATCATGATATAGTAGATCACAAATAGTAACAGATAAGAAATGTATGTTGTGATAATGTGAAAAATCTACCAATTTTATCAAAAAATTGTGACTTCAATGGACATTATGATATCTAAATACCAGAATTATGAACCAAACATGATGGTAAAATATTAAGAGAATGAAAGATGTGAAATGATATCAAATTATTTTTATTGATTCATTTAATGTTTATTTTCATATCAAATCATATGATTATTTCATATCATGTTATGATAATAGTAATTGTATTATCAAATTATTTCCTTGATTGTTATATTATAATAATTCAATTATTTTTAGATTACTGTGATATTTATGGAAAATATACATGAATATATTATTATTCAGAGGAGAAGAAATATCGTGGAGATTCATCATAAAATGTTATTTTGGGAAAATTTATTTAAATAATTTTTAAGTTTGAGGTAGAATAATATAGGTTAAAACTACTATGCACATGATCATTTTTTAATATTGATATCATTATGAATTATAATTCACTCTAATGGATCAAAAAAATCATCCCTGTTATATAACATTACAGAAAGGAAAAAAGAATATTATTCGGTATATGTACCTCATCTACTCTATTCATTGGATTCTTTGTTTCAGTATTTCATTATACTATATTTGTTAATGATTTGAATGATATTTGTCTAATTATAAAAAAAGTGACGCATACATTATACGATATAAAATGTAGTGACTCATCATTATCACATAACCAAAATTTTATATCATGGGTTTTGTTTCTCTTTGTAAAGGTAATTATTTGTATTGTGCGTCGTGATTTACAGATGGTAGTCTCTATGATATGAATCCTAGTGTGAAATTAGTATATTGTAATATTTTTCACTCTCATTAAAAATGAGTTTGACCAGATAGATATAAATATTATTAGTTTTAAGGGAATAAAGTATGATTATCAAAGAAAATATTTTATTTATTTTACATAATTTCACTAATTTAATCCTTACATCTCAGAAATAAACACACAATACC
The DNA here is from genome assembly GCA_963277665.1 of Viscum album. Lineage (NCBI taxonomy): Eukaryota > Viridiplantae > Streptophyta > Magnoliopsida > Santalales > Viscaceae > Viscum > Viscum album. Next base: position 881,040,827 of record OY728137.1, on the reverse strand, counting down.
AAAACCCAAAGTTTCAATTTATTTCGATATTAGCTACATCAATGTCATATTTCCCATTATTAATAGAACATCACCCAAAAAATACTTTATCCCATGAAATAGTTATAAAAATATTCCACTTAATACTTTAATAAAATACCCAAGGAATGTAAACATAAGATGGGGTGAGCTCAAATTCTTAGCAAGTTAAAAACATATTAATGAGTCCAAAATGCATAGATCTTAATAATGTGAGAAAATGTGATCATGTGATAAATTTCATATTAAAAATGGAAATTAATTATAATATTTTTCTATAAGTATTGATATAAGGACATATAACCTCAAATCATCATACATATACCATGGCATAAAAATGTGAATACATAATTAAAAAATCATGGTCCATGGAGTAAAACCTATGAATTTTTTCAAACAATATAATACATCACATTCATAAGAATTAAAAATCACACCATTTTCAGAAAACTAAAATAATTCCCACATATAATTTTTTGAACATATATAACCACAGTCACATCCATTATTAAGGTTGTGATTATATCTAACTGAAACCATGTCCCTAAAAAATGTTGTGAACATAGATAAATTAAATCATGAACATTCACATTGTTGAGAACAAAGATGAACAAAAATAATTTCAATTAACAAAGATATGAACATATATATACAATTCTCACGTCCATGTATATAGTTTTTTACCTTGGTAATTAAAAATCTAGTCCAAAAATATAGTTGTGACCATATCTAAACAAAAAATATTTCCACACATAACATATTAATCCCTTGAGATATGAAGCACTATAATATTAATTGGAGGGATATATGGGACCCACCTATCACAGAAAGATAAATAAAAAATATGAGTTACAAATTAATTCAATCACACATTTCATCATGAAAAAACCCATGAAAATAAAATGGGTTGCATATACTTTTTAAATGGAATCACATTAAATGAAATCAAGAATTGAATCGGTTGATACCAAAAAATAAATATCCCAAAATAAGTATATCATAAGTTAATTTAGATTTTTATAGTTAATAATACTATATATATGATATATATTTTTATGATATAAATGGAAAATTATGTGAAATCATAAAAAAAAGATTCAAAATATGTTCTTTTAAAAATTTTAGAAAAATCACTAAAATCAAGTCACATTTAAAAAGTCATTTTAGGTAAAATGAAAACAACTATATTTTAAAAAATTATTTTAAAAATACTCCTAAATAATTGAACTGTGAAAATAAATAAAGTTCAATTAATTGAATATAGATTGTAATATTCAAAATATATGAATGTGAAAATAAATTCATTTTAAATATTTATAATCAGTTTTTGATTAATTCCACATTATTTAAAGAGTTATAAAATTACCTTTTAAAATGGAAAAAGAAAAATATTAAAAGTGAAAAAATGATAACACATATTTAGATGTCAAAATTAGAAAAAAAATTTATTTCTCATTGTATAGAATGTTGACATGGTGGATAAATAGATAAGAGAGTTGTTTTGAATTATTCCAAACAATATCATATTTTTATGAATAAAGAAATCCATCAAAGAAGAATATTTTGACATGAAATTGTAATTTTATAATTTGAAAAAAGAAAATATATTATAATTTTGAGAAATATAAGGATTTAAAAATATAATAATAATATAGTTAAAGAATAAATTATACAACTCTATGAAAAGATATCAGGTCAACAAAACCCTTAAATTTTTAATAAAATTTATTTCAAAAGGAAAAAATTATAAAACAAATGAGAAGATAAATTACTTTAATAACCTGGGAATAAATATATAAGAATCATCACAAAGAAAACTAATGTTTATGAAAGAAAAATACGATCATTCAAAAAGTGTTTTTCTAAAGTAAAAAACCCTTACAACAATATCTCAATTATATTAGAATTATAGTATGGAAATAAGATAGAATGAGAGATAAATGAGAGATAGTGAGTGAAAGTTAGTTTCTCAAATTATGAACAAAGAGAGGAAAATCTGGTGAAAATATGATCAATATTTAATATAGTAGTGAAATATCAATACCAAAACTAATTAAAGGTGTATTTATAGCCTATGGTGGTTCATTGAGGGTATTCAAGCCATTAGGTATAAAAAATATCATTAGGAAGGCAAAAAATGCTAGCGAGGTCTAACCATCATAGCTAATTTTTTCCTCCTGAAAAGGGCCATTGACCATCTAGTTGGAACCACTAGCCATCCAGTGGACTTTTATGTAGCCAAAGATTGGTTTATGGACCATGTAGTAGCTATGTGTTACTATAAGCCCTGCCAGCTAGTCGATGATTCTTTATCAGGTATCTAGTAGGATTAAAAGTTTCCTGGTATCACTGGATAGAATACAGGCTTTCCCATGGTCTTACTCTAGCTATCTAGTGTTTTTTCCTAGTGGGAGCATTAGAAATGGCCCTATATTCCCTTCTTGAACCATTTCTCAACTGATCATCTTCCTAATTTCACATTGAAACATAATTTTTAAAATATAAACAAGTGAAATTTTTTAAATAATTAATTTTTGTTGTGATCATTAAAACATATATGAATGTGAGTAAAACCACAGTGAGTCCCTTTTTAATGATCATAAATATTTGAAACAATCAAAGTAAGAAAGAAAGAGTTAAAATCAAAATATAAAAATTATTTTATATAAATATATCCATGATAATTTCTAAATGAATTTTTATATTTCATAATGAAATTATAAAGATATTGAGAAATTATTTTCAATATAAAATTATATTAAATGTAGATAAAAATGATTAACCTTCAAAATGAAAGATTAAATTTTTAAAAATAAAATTTAAAAGACATGTGTTAATTAAATCATTAAAAGAATTTTAGTAAAGAAAGTATTCTTAAATCCTTCAAACCTCTAGATAAATAAAAGAATTGATACCTTTATCCCCCATTGTGGATATCAAAACCTCATAAATAAAGATATATAAATAAAAAAATATTCATATATAACAAAAAGTGATCTACTCCGTAAAGGATATAAATGTTTTCTAAATTAAAATAATATATAAAATACATTCACCTTAAAATGTGAACTCCCACATTTTATACATGTAAAAATAAAGACTCATGAAAAAAATATAAATTTATTTTCCAGATATAAAATTAGTTTCAAGTTATTATGGAACTAATAAAATTCATGATTTCCTAACTTAAATGAATATGATATAAGCATGTCACACCTAACCCCATTAATAAAATTACAATGCATAAAATCTAGGAATTTTGTAAAAATATATTCCAATTAATGATTCTTTCTAATAAATTATAAAATGATATATCCCTTTTGAAATTTATCTCTTAAAGAGTAGTGTGTAAGGTCCATGTGATTTTTTATTATTTAATTGAATAACTAGAAATTATGAAATCACTTATGTTATCAATCTTAATAGGAACAATATAAAATATAAGCCCTTAATCGAAGTGTGTTATTTTCATCAAAAAATTATATTCAACACCATCCGAATTATATATATTCCACCTTGACCATAGAATGAGAAACATATTTTAATATCTTACTATTCCAAGAGACTAAGGACTTTCGAAGTATGTGATAATTCCATCTTTTCCTTTCAAATATAATTTGATCCACAAAAATTGGAATATGAAGAAACAATATGTTCAAATCTATCAACTTTTTGATAAAATTAAACATAATTTTTATAAACTTTTAAAAAAATTAAATGTATTTAAGGAACTTATAAATGAGTTTCCTTTTTATTGTCATGAGAATAATAACAATTAAAAAAATTAAAAAAAATTATTTTAGGTTTGAAGTAAGGTAAAAATACTCCCAATCACACTATAGAATGAAATTTATTGAATACATTTATAGTTTCACCCAATTTTTTTTAAAAAACAATCATGCATAGGCTAATTATTTCCATTATTGATCAATAAAAAAATGTTTTAATGTACTATTAGTCTACTTAAATTAACAATGAATAATATATTCTTTATTCTTAATGATTTTAAAACCTAGAAAAAATTTTAATCATTCACTAAAACTAATTTCCAATTCATTCACATTACATCATATAAATCATTAAGAATAGTTTCTTATGTAGTCTTGAAAAAATAATCACCAAAATATATTTTAATAGTTAATAAATTATGGGAAATATGTTTAAAAAAAATATTAAATCACATTTTCCCATTTTAAAATAATTTTCCATGATATTTTTAGTTAACCAATCACTCTATGTTTAGGATTTTTTTTAAACCATAATGATCCTTGGTTGACATAAAAACCTTATTTTTACATGTGGACTTTTTAAAATCTGGTGTTCGTTTAACCAAAACATTCTCTAAAATAAAACCACTCTAAAAAAACGTTTTAACATCTATTTTAACAATCATAAAATTTTTGTTGTCAGTGAAATTCATTTAGATTCTAGTGGACTTAAGCTATATGGAATGTGAAAATGTCTCACCAAAATAAAATCCTTCTTATTGATTTTAAAATTTAGCTATGATCATAACTTTTTTACTAGTGATTTTACATTTCTCATCAAATTTGTTACTAAAATACCATTTGGTAAAAATAATGTGATGGTTATCATGAAATTAAACAAGAGTCTAAATTTTGTCTCTTGTAAATCAGTTCATCAATTACTTGACAGAGAGTGACCAATTTTCATAATTCATGGAATCACTAATAGTTTAGGGTTTTATGTGGGAAGTAAAAGTGTGATATTCAACCATATTTAAAACTTTGTTTTCTAGTATGAGTACTGGCTTGCAAATAACTAAATTTTTTTTTAAAGGGTGTTCATCAGATTTCACCCATGCCTTGGGTAAGATTTAGAAGAAGTTTATATTTAAATTTTAATTTCTTCATAAGGTGTTTTATTATTCAGGTTTATATTTTCTTAGTCATCATCAACATAAATTTGGAGATAAGGTTTTGGAAAATTCTGATCAAATTCGATGTGAATTGAAAATTCTATTCATGTATTGTTTATTAAAGACCAGTTGTGATTTACAAGAGTTATAGTTCCCATGAATAATACCTTCCAAAAATTTTGTGTTTAGTTTTTTATTTTTTCCATGGATAAAATAATATATAATTCAAAACTAAAGAACATAAAATCAAAAATTTATAATTTTCTCAATTCAAAATCTCACTATCATCTCTTTAAATAAGGCCCTTATAAGAACAAATTTCAAGGTATAATAATAGCTATTGAACGTTTCAAACCAAAAATATTAAGAGAGTTTAAATTTAATAAATATAGTTCGTAAAATATCTTTTATAGTTTGACTTCATCATTCAATAACCTCATTTTGTTGTGGAGCCATAATATTGTAAATAATGGTTATAACCTTATAACGTTAAATGTTTATCAAAATATTTATTTTTAAAGTGTCCCCCATAATCAATTTTAATGTCTAAGATCTTATAATAATTTTAATTTTAAACCTTATTTGTATATTTAATAATAGTTTAGAAGAAAAATTTTTGGGATCATAGAAATAAACCCAAGTAAATCCTTAATAATCATTGATTATTACAAAAGTATAACATTTAAATCATATACTTACAACATAGGATGGTCCAAATAAATCAAGGTAATCCATATAAATAGACTTAGAGGGATAATTTTACTTCTTTTAACGTTTTAATTTTGCAGCTTACCATGTAGTCAAGGATCACAAAAAATGTCATTTTTTAAATGAAAATTTTGAAAATTTTGTACGAGTTGATTTCAGTTGAGTTTATAAAGTGTGAGTCTGATATAATAATCAATGATCCTATATCATAACCCTAAAAAAAATTAACATAGTAATTTAAAATGTTTTCTATTAATATATTTTCAATCAATAACATAAATATTTTGAAATCAAGAGTTTGAAAATAAAATAATTTTTTTTGAGTTAAAAACATTTCAAATATCATTTTCAAAATAAATTTAAAAACCTCTATCACAAAATTGGCTAATAGAAATAAAATTATGTTTCAAAACCCTAAAATATTATTATATTTAGAGAAATAATAATTTAATAATCAAATAGTACCTATACCTATTTTATTACTCTTTGAGTTATAAACAAAGTTTCCAAGGCCTCCGTCAAAATTTTCAAGGAGGAAAAACTCAGAATAGTAACCACACATGTCACTTAATCACCTATTTTCATTGCACTGTATAGATTTTTATGGTTTTATCTTGATAATTTTTTCTATAAAATAATATTATATAAAATTATTTGGTACCCAAAACAATTTGGTTCTAATAATTTTTTCTAAAATAGACTTTGAAACCCTAAATTCTTTTGTATAATATTTTCTAAATTAAATATAAAAATAGTGATATACCTGACTGGGTCCACCATATCAATTATTTATAGTTTAAAAATCATAAATAAGATTATAAACTTTATAATAATAGTTTAAATTTTAATTTCATGAGAATCCTCTTATAAAGGTAATATTTTTAGAGGTTATTGATTGATTTGAAAAACCAATTAGGGAATTATTTTCCACAATATTTCAAGAACCTATAATTTTATTCTAATTTATCTCACCATCAGTGATAATCGAGAGATAATTTTTAAGCTCCTTAATATTGGATTATATTTTTCAAAATTTGGTATATCTTTTAATTAGAAGGATAATTTATCTTTTTCATTAGAGAGGTGATCATTTTTATTAATTAATTGATATTTTTTTATTAACTTTTAATATTGTCCTATGTTCATAAAATCAAACCGTGTAAAAATATCTAGAATATTTTCATAATTCATATTACTTGAAGAAAAATTGGATGGTGTAAAATTTTCTTCATCATCTACATTAATTTGAGAGATGAAAAGTTTTTCATCATTATCACTTGAATCGGTCGAGAAGAATGAGTTGTCACTAGCACTCCATGTAGAATCATTGAAGAATTTTTTTATTTTCCTCTTTAACTTAATATTTTTTTAATATAAGGAATTCATTTTTTCCCTTTTTTATTTCACTCATAGATACTTATATCAACTTCCCTTTGTTGATTCTCCTATTTAGCATGATGAAAATATTTCTTCTTCCTCTTGAATTTATTTATCTTCCTGGGTAAGTGAGACGTTTAAGTGTCACTATTCAAAATATTATCATCAATTACCTCAAATGAGATAGTATTTTTTCCTAGAATTCCTTTTATTCATTTTTATATTATCTCTTAACAGTGATCTCATATGTCATGATTGGTTTAATGAGTTCTTCTACCAAAATCTTCTGGATATAATATTATTCTTGAATTGTGTTTACTATGGGTGGTGAAGAACATATAAATACTATAATTATATTATTCACAAGAAATAATATAGTAATAACATCACTAAATAATTTTCAGGCATTTTAATTTCCATTAAAGTGATTAATCATTTCAGTTATGGTTTCATTCGAATGCATGATAAAATATTCATGTTTTTATGATACATATAAAGTCTAGTGTATTTGATCTTTTTTCACCCTAATCTGTGACTGTAAGAAGTTTCCATATATTATGTAATATATTCTTTTGTAAATGAAATTAAATTTGATTTTATTTATAACACAATCAATAGAAATCATAATAATGCTCAATGATTATAATATCACCATGTGTCCATTTTTCCTATAATTCCTAAATGTATATATAACTATACATGATATGTTTTCAAACATGATAACCAATGATTCTAAGAAATATTTAAAAGTAATTTTTAAATTAACTATAATCTAGGTCATCAAATAATGGGTTTTGTCCCTTTTTTTCTATGAGATCACTATGTGTGTTAGAGGAAGTGTGCATTTTTTTATCACTACATAAAACAAATTATGGTTTAGAAACCAAGAATGACTCTGATACCAACTATTGGTATGAGTAGGAATGAATGATGGTTATGGGTGGTTGAATTGAAATTTATATATTAAAAAATTATGTAATTAAATTTATTTAATTAATTTTAAAATAATAATTGATAAACTAAAATAGATAAAGAAAAATATATATGAATTAAAAAAGATAACACTTCGAATATAGATTAAAAGGAAAAAGAGTTATGGAATTTAAAATTATAAAAAAATATTTTAAATGATTTCGAATAATAGAACACCAAATATCATGTTAAGAAAAAAAACCCCAAACTCCCAAACATTAATGCTTTTGAGAACCCAAGAAGAAATAAAAATAAGAGTTTTTCTTTAAGAAAATCTATTAAAACACACTCTAAATTATTTCAGTATGATATTAGTGAAAAATTAGTGAATAGTATAAAAATCATAGAGGGATAAAATGAATTACAAAAATGATGTACAAAGAGAGCTAAAACAGGGGGATAATGGAATCAATATTATATATTTCAGTTAGGTGTTGTGTCAAAGACTTCTTGGATGTGTACTTATAGAATCAAAATTATCCTTGTGATATTATATCTATTGGGGGGAATAAATAAAAATTTGGATGTAAAATTATTGGTGTGGTCCACATACAATGGGTAATTTTCTCTCTCGAAAAGAGCCACTTGTTGGATTATAGACTCTACTGGCCAACTAGTGGGATATTATACAGCCAACGGCTAGGTGGTGGGTCAGGTAATATACAGGTGATACTGTCAGCCTTACTAGTCGGTTGCTCCAAATTCCTAGTAAGGCCCTTTGAAATGCACCTAAAACCACTTTATAAACCCTTCTATTAGTTTTTTAACATCCTAACATTAAATTTAAATAGAATAGATTATATAAAATAAAATAAATCAAAAAGTTTAATAAATAGTATTTATTGATCATTAAAACATCTAAGAGACTGAGGGGAAATAATTTCACAATAAACCATTAAATGATAAAAGATCGTGGCCTGATTTATGATATGAAATTTTATTTACCTATCCCGATAATTAATATGGATTCTTTGTCAGGAAATACTATCTATGCCCAAAATGACATTAATGTTGTCTTAAATGAGGAAAAATAAATTTTTATAAAGCATATTCCAACAAATTTATATTTGAGAGAAGTTATAGACATGTGATGAAATAATAATTCCATAAGATTTTTTCACCAATAATTTAATTTATTATCATTAAGGTGGTGATTTGATGCTTCTAGAAATCAATCTCACCTTAAGGTTATGGGTAGTACTAGTATCAATATATGTATTCTTAGTTAATGAGTGAATGTTGAGTGAACCTTTCACCCTTTATTTTTGTGAAACACTTATTATGTTGTAAATATATCAACCTTCCCTTTTTTCATTTATTTAGAGGTAACCTATGTCTATTATCATTGTTAACCTTCGAAATATTGAATCTATTTTCATAATGACAAAACTCAATGAATTTGAATAATTGATGTTTTTAGAGCATTAGGATGTGTTTTCATTCCATCCATTTCATTAGTTAGCATCTTTATATAAAATTTCCATTCATGTGCTTGATATCCCACCATTCCACAACTAAAAGATTTCTGCTATTACATCCATATAATTTCTAGTAGCTTCCTTACATATTTTTGGCATGTCGGTTAGTGTTTTTTATTTTTACCATGTGATTTATCATTAATGTTTCCATGGAAATAATTTTTCTTTTTCTTATCATGAAATATATTAAAAATATAAGGTTCCCCAATTTACTTTTCCTAATGAAGGGAACATTGAAAAATTTCTTCATGGTTATGAATGTTTCATATATCAATTTCATTTCGAATAATTGATTTTTGGCCACTGAAAAAGTGATTCATCCTAGTTTTAGGATGAAAGGTAAAAATTGAAGTGTACCATATAAGTCTTGTCATTTTTAGGAAAAGGTACCAATAGATTCATACTCGAAATTTTCAATCTAAATGAATTTTATCTACATATTAGCGTAAATTGTTTTTGGAAAATATTTATGGAAAATTATCTCCATAAACTTAACCCATTTTCTGTTATTGATTTATTCATCTTACCTCATGTTATTTATTGATATCCACCATTAATCATTTTATGTTCAAAATAGAAAACAAAAAATATAACATTTTCATGTGTTTTATCTAAAGAAAGGTATATATATTTTATGTTACGTTCATCCATTTCTCAGAAATTAGAATATTTAATGACCCACTAATATATAGAGGTCATTGAATTATAAAAGAATCAATTGTATGTTTCACCTTCTATGGTTTATTTGTGAGCTCAACATGGCTTCGGTAATTACTCATAACATGATAAAAAATTTATTGATTGTTTTAACTCAATCAACCATCACATTCTTTTCCTAATTAGAAAAATTGTTGAATTATTCATCACAATCATTATTAACTATGTTCTTCCCTTTTCCATCCATTTACGTAAAATTAAAGGGGATAATAATGTTAATAAACCTTAATATCTTAGTAAAACTAGATTAAATAATTGTATAAATAAGAAAAATTATTATACAACCATTTTGCTCTATGACATTCTCATTTTTTTCTATGTTACCATTTGTACAACCTTAGACACATTATGTTGGGTTATATCATACTACTTATTTAATGTCACAAAAAATAATGAAACCTAATTTCTATGATAACTGAGAATTATAGAGAATAAATTGTATGTATTTAAATAATTTATATAATTTTAATATTACATATAAAAACTAAACACATTTTTCCATAAACTAAAGGTTTAGTTAATTTATGATTTACGTTAAGAATTCTTTATTACATGTTATTTATTAAATTTATCTACAAGGTCATATCCTTAAAGAGTACATATTTTAGAGACTTTATAATAAATTCAACTAATTTTTTCAATGATATTTTAGGAGAATAGTTTTAGTGATTATGTTATTAATTGTAAATATTTATCCCATATATTAAAAAGTGAAAGCATCGGATTATTATCAATGTTTACCATAATATAAGACTTTAAAAATAAAAAAAAAATCTTTTAAGGAAAAATATTCAAAATATTAAACATTAATTATTACTTTCCTTTACCCATACTTAAACACTATGATTTTTTTAAAAAGTCATTGTATAAGAAAAAAATCTTGCTGAGGGACATATAAAGATGGATTTCTTTTGTTTAGTAAAAAACATGAGAACCCTAGAAAACCCATTTTAAGAACACATAACATTTCTCCCTAAAATGGAATCATAGTTTTTATAAAAATATAATATGTTTTTACTTTTTTTAAAAACTATTTTGATAAAAACTCAATAGTAAGAGTCAAGAAGTCATGTTGGTGATTTAAAAATCATATTCATTAGACCATTATAAATTGGAATAACCATATAGTCAACATGAAACATAACTCTCTAGAGAAAATAATAATTAATAAATGAATTGGTGATCCATAATGGGGCTCACACATCATATCCTAAGCTATAATTGGGATTAAATCAACATATCTTGATCTATAATAAGGTCCAACCCATCATATATTAACCTATAATGGTGATCAAAGCTTCGTATAAGCTAAATTAGGCTCAATTGTTATTATAAGAAATTTATTAGGACTAAATCCATAATGAATCTATTTATTCTTCCTATTAATCGTCATAAACCCATTGAAAACACTTTTTATCCCATTTGAGAACCACTTTTGGATATTGAAATATCTTTTTTCAAAACACACATTCAAAATCAAACTAATCAAAAAAAGGAAAGTGAGTTTTTTATTTTAAGAAAACATGAAATATTTTAAATTAAGGTAAAAATAAAACCATATTTATTGAGGTGGGAGTATTCATTGTTAGTGTATATGTTAAAATAGAACCATCCTTTTTTCTTTTCTAAATAAACTAAAAAATTCAATAAAAGAATAATTTTTGAAATCCTTTAAAAGAAAGTAAAAGGATACATAAAAATGCCATTTATAATTATGTTATGATCATAAAAAGTATTCATAAATTAATTTTAAAAACATGTAATGGTAATATAAATATTTAGAAAATAAATTTTTAAATATTTAATTCTAGGTTTTAATTTAAAGTGATTTTACCTTGAGTGATAGTCATATCATATACTCTTTATCTTATAGAATAATAAACTTATTTTAATTATTTTTTTATTAATAACTTTATATTATTGTGTATTATTAATATTATTTTATATTTTACCATTCTATAAATAATTATTTAATCATTTAGGTTCACTTCTTAAGTTTTAAGGGTATTCAGATTATAAGTCAAATTGACTCCTGTAGGTTGAATATGGTAAGGAGTTAATTATTTCATCATATAAAAAATTATAATCATGGAATATTTGTAATATATTTAGATAAATTATATTTTAAAATATAATCACGAAAGTTGGATATGGAGAATAAACTATGTTACAATCATTGAGATGGTTGGTTTTAAATACACATGAGTAACAATTCCATTTTTGAACAATCATTTTGGAAATAAGTAATGTGTTATTTTAACATTAAATACTTATAATAATACAATAAATACCATATTATTTATTTAAATACACTTTTATATATCATTCATGTGATGTGGTGATGAAAAAATAATCACATTACTTTGTGGAGGTGGTAGTACACATGTATGCATGAACGATGTTATCATTTTTCAGTGAGTGGAAAGGTAATAAATTAAATTATATATTATCTTTTATAAATGATAAATATTTAATGAATATCATATATATATATATATTAAATTAATTATTACAAACAACTGTAATAGGTGATGAAGGAAAATTAATTACATTAGTTCTTGAGGTGGTAGTCCTCTGTTCAGAAGAATAATGGTTTTGTTTCTCATTTAACGGAAGAGGACATGGATTTATGTCATGAAATTATCATTATAAAGTATCTTTATATTGGATATATTAATTTTATTATATCATAATTGTTGAATAACAATTTAAGGAAGTGTAAGAAGATATAAAGAAAAATCCTCAATTAAGAACGATACCTATTTTTCGAATGACCTCTTTATGATTATACTTTAATCCATCTGAGTTTGGATTTATGATAAAAAAACAGACCCCAAGAAAAGGTTAGATAATAAATGAGGGTATTTGGTTAGGTATTTTCAAAACCAAATTTCTATTGAAGATTTAGAGGGAGATGATAGGGGGTGTCCTTTTATAAGTGGTGGAGATGATACATATAGAATTTTGAAAAATTAAAATTATAAACACATGTTTTACACATTAAAAATAATAAAAAATGTAAATTTATCAATAATTATATGATATAAGGTCAAAATATTTCCATCCAATATATTTAATGAATGTTTTTAGGCCATTTTAACTCTGAACATTTTTAGTTTAACCCCTAATAAACTTTTTTGAACCATAATCGTGATAAAGGATTCCTACTGTTTATCTATTTATTATTACTAAAATTTATATTGAAATTATTATAAAATTAATATTATTATGATGAAAAATTTTGATTATTGATATCCAATTCAACTCATATAAGTGGGAGAATTTAATTTAAAATTAAACCCATAGACGCGATGAAAAAAGATTCTTTTCAATAAAAACATTCTTCATGTGTATGATGATTTTATATTAAAGAAATTAATTTTAATTATAATTAAATGAAATTAAATGAATAGTTATATATATATATACTATATTATTTTAATTTAAATTATACATCATTATGTTTTCTTTAATTAATTAACATGGATAAACATTATGCACTTTAAAACATTTTTTAGGAAAAATGTGTTTCAAGAATAAAAAAACTTATACTAAAATATAGTATAAATATGATTCAAATGTATTTGATTTTATTAATTTTAACTCAATAATAATAGTATTACTTGATATAAAATTAATCAATTAATGGGACCAATAATTTACTTAACTTATTGAAAATAAATGATTTTATTTGAAAAAATGATATTTTCACTATTCATTAAAAATCTATATTTTCAAAAAAAATACCAAAATATCACCCTTTGTCTGTTTTTATATTATGACTTAAAAAAGTATTTTATTTTTATAAAATTAAATTTATATAATTTCTTAAAATTTAATTATAAAATTTTCTCACCAAAATAAATAAATAAAATTTTATGAAGAAAATATTTCTTAAAGAATTAAATTGCTTCAAAATATATGATTGATTATTTAAAAATAAATTAGTAATATATTTTTATTGATTAGAAAATAATTATATATTTAGTAAATTATTTAATAAAATTCATAATCATTAATTTAGAAGCTATGTTATAATGGTCAAATTTGAATAATAAATTTTCATGTATTGTTTATGTTCGGTGTCGTGTATCTTGTATGCTAAGTAGTATAGTTTTATTTTATAAAATATCATCTTGATAAATTATCCAAAAAAATAACCTTCTCATATTATATCCTTATATATACATCATAATAAAATACTCTACTTCATTATCTTGGAAAATGGCACATAAAAAGGATTGAGCTGAAATTATCTGTAAGGGGAAACAAATTATCGACGAGTAAAAAAATGATATATCATAAGAACATGGGAAAGAAGGGTTAAATATAGATTAAAAGGAACATGAAATAAAAAAGAATAGTATATAAGGTATTATAAAATTACTAATAACCTCAAATTATCACATAAATACCATGGTGTAGTAATGTGATGAAATGAGGAAATAAATATATACCATGAAGCATAACATTGAAATGAGACCAAAAATAAATATAGCACAATCATAAGCATAATAAATAATAAAAATATCGGTAAACTGAAATCATTACCATGTATAAATTTGTGAATAAATATAACTAAAATCATTTCCAAGAACATGGTTTTGAGTATATCTAATTTCAATCATCTCCACACATATGGTTGTGAATATAGTTAAACTCAATCATACCCATTCAAAAAAATATGTACGTAGATAAAAAATCAATTTACATTCATAGAGTTCTGAACATAGTGAACAATTATATCTCTAAATAAATTTTCTATGAATCATAAAAAAAATCTTGTCCATAAATATATCAGTGAACATATTAAAATAAAAATCATGTCCACTAAAAAAATCATTAACTCGTGAGATATAAATCTTTACCCAAATAATTTGAGGGATATATTGGAACCACTCTTCACATAAACTTAAAACTGATATACTTTTTCTATATGAATTCCATCATAAATTTCATTATGAAAAACCTATGGAAATAAAATAGTTTATATAAAATTTTAAAATGGTATCACATATGTCATAATGGATTTAATCTATTGATAAAAAAATGTTACCTCTAAAAATAAATACATCTTAATGTAATATAGAGGGTGATCATGATGATTACTTCATAAGATATAAATATTCAAAAATTATAGATCCAAATGGGTTTGAAATCATAAAAATAATTTTTCCTAAATCATTTTTTACATTTTCAAAAAAGATAAATCTACAACTAACTTTCATAAATAATTTTTAGGAATGTTACAATAAGATTATTTTTAAAGAATAATTTTAAAAAAGCCCTATATAATATAACCTTGAAACCAAATAATGGTCCAGTTAAAAAAATAGTGAGGGATATGTTGTAAAATTGGGCACCCTGGACCCATCTTGAAAAGTAATTTTTGATTGCCATATGATTTATAATTTTAGTTATGAATGATGTACATGTACCATAACAGTGTTGACATCTCTACACCACAAATTTTATTGTAATTTCCTAATATTATATGTCATATCAAAAGTATATAGTCTTTAATATGATATAAAGAGGACATTCAGAAATCATGATAGTAATCTAAAACATATGTCATATTGTACATATAAATCATATTGAAAGGATACATAATATTTGTGATCATCAATTGTTGGGGGATCATAATCATTGAGACTTATTCTCATGATGTTTTCCCTTGGTGATCTTAAGTAGATGAGGTCATGAGGAATGATACAAAAATCAGAACCCCAAATGTTTAATGTGTCACAATCTGTTTCTATAGGAAAACATGTTGATTTATCTCCTAGATTGAGGTTATTAGGAATGTGTACCATTTAATTTTGTACATTAAGGTAAGATGAAAACTCTAGAATTGATGTTTTAGTAAGGAAAATTGTTTTGGGTATTTCATTGGTGGTATGAAATTGAATGAATAATCAATGAATAAATTTTCACATTCAAATATAGATAATATCTCAAACATAGTAGATCATGGAAGTAATACCTTCACTAAATTTTTATCTATGGAAGAATAAGGTATGTTCATTAAACTAAGTCAAGAAATAATTAATCACGAAAGGATGATGACACAAAATGTGTTTCTTACTTTAAGTGATATCATTAAACAAAGATATTATATTACATTGTTTGTGTTCATAGAAAATGTTTTAGTTTCTATGAATATAACCTATCTTCATAGGGGCCTTGATGGGCTTCTAAACTCCACTGCTGGTCTAAGAATGTTATTCACTGCTCTCGAGGTTAGGTCCTAGAGGGTATCATAATTTGGATATTCAAAATTCTACCATATTCTAATGAATATGAGTTTAAAACATAGTGGGTGCACCCAAGGGGGTCTGGGGATGTTTGAGAATATATGATTTCCAATAATAGATAAATTCATATTTTTCAATTATAGAATAATTTTTATGTAATTGAAATAAAAGTATTCAATGGATTTTAAGTTAATACATGAGAAACTGTTTAATGAGATAATATTTTTTTTAATATTCATGGTTTGTTTAAATTTTTTTAGAATGAATAGTCATGTAAATGGATCTCTGTTATCACAAAATATATTTATTATATTACAAGTAGGTGATTAAAATATAAATTAGATTTATAACATAGTGTCAACAAACTTCAGCGAGAATTAAAATATGGTAATGATTTATTAATTAAGAAATAAAATCATACAAGGAAGAAGCCAGGGTCAATCAATGGTACATGCCCTCATCCAGTAAACAAAATAGTTAGAGATGACAATATGACATTTCATTTTCATAATCAAAATTATTATAATTTCCTTACTCAGACTGAGAATTACCTCGATTGAAGATCCAAAAGATCTATATATTGTTATTTTTGACATATTGGAAGACAATCTGTAGGACTCAATCTTTTCTAGGTTGGAACAATCCTTCTATATACTTCTCATAAATGGGGAATGAGTGAAACAATCACCTTCAACCACATATTCCTTTCCATTTATGATAGCATTCTTAAATTAGGCATGGAAACCACTTACTGATGCCCGTAGGGGAGTGATATCTTCCACCCCTTCATAATTAGACACATTAATCCATTTTTTAGATATTATTGAATAATTGATGATATTCTATATCACCTGAAAGAAATAAACATTTTTTGGAGAATAGGTTGTTTGAGACCACAAGCCTATGTAGTATGTCTTGAAAAATCAGGAGCAGATGACTAAATGCACCCCTACCTAAAAATATGAGGTTGTTCAAGTGTGTATTAAAATACAATACATTGAATATCATCATAAGCATCTTTTCCAGGAAGATGATAATTCACCTGACCTTCTTATTACTGATTAAATGTAGAACCCTCATGTACATGGCATTTACAACATATTTAGTTAGTCATAACATGTCATTTCTATATTATTTAGTGGGAATTATTTATTTGGGTTCATGGGAGACCTTTTCGTGTGTTTAATCTACACTATATAATAAAATTGGAGATATTTTCCAAGTAAATATTCATCTACACTAATTTTATAGAACATTTATCCTCCCTCCCACATCCTAGTGAGTGAAGCAACTAATCCAAGCCTTTGATCCAAGTTCTTATTCACCAATAAAAGGATCAAAATTTTGGTGATCATCGGAAGACCATATGGATAATTGGATCCCCATGCTAGAATCTATATTTGTATGATCGATATTCCTAGAGACATTCATAGAATGTGCATATGATATAGAGGGATTCATCTTTTCTTCCTTCCAACAATGGTCACCGATGATGAGCGGTTATCAAATATAGATTCAAATTGAATGAGGTAATTATTTGATATACTTTTCTTGCAGAAAATATTCACCATTTATAAAAAGATTTTCTTTAGGATGCACACCACTTGAGATGATGTTGTAACATTGATGGATATTGAAAAATTATAAACCCCCATCCCATATATTTCCACCGCATTCCACAATACCTTTAATCAGTATCTTAGTGATCACATGAATTTTTAATCCAATATAAATTAAGTTAGAATAAATTCATCAAGTGAGTGCTGTTACAGTCTCATAATCATAGAGGATGATCAATCTGACATTGGATAACCAGTTTGTATCCATCTGAATTTGGGAATCAGATTGAAGTATGGGACTTCATGTTTAAAACAAAATAACTTTTGGCCATATCAAGATAAAAGATCATATAAAAAATCATCATATAGAAGGTTCTAAATGAATAATATATCTATATATATATTCTATTTTTCAAAAATACTTAAACCATTCTATATATATCCAAGAAATGTTAGGTACAATTCATCTTTTGTAAGGAGGGATTGGTTCCTTGGGAATGGGGGTTTTCATTCAACAATTTTATGGAATTAAATTAAAATATATGTTCTTATCATATTGTATTTTTTAATTTATCAAAGAACCAAAAAAGGAGGAGGGAATAAATTAAAAAATGGAAGGGTTGTAATTTTTTATGCTACTAAAAAAATAAAATAAAAAAATCGAGGTTAGGGGTGGTATCCACCCACATGATTACAAAATATTTTAGGATGGAAGTGTTGATTTCCCACTCCACCATGACCATCACTAGACAAAAAAATGTAACCACCCCTCTGTCTTGGCCTATCATATCCATCCACCAATTCCACCACCTCACCTCCCAATAGGTACGGTTGCACTCACACCACATAGAGACTCGGCAATCATCCTCCCACCACAAGGGCTTCCATAATTTCCACCCCCTCTTTTTTGCCTCCAACGTAGTCCTTTATCACATAACTCATACTTTCATCCTCCCAATTGGTCTTCCCCATCAACCTCCCATGCTGGACCTCCTAGTTGCAATCCCACTACCGCAGTTTTTCTCCCAATGCTTGACCTCCCACCCAAATCCTTATACATGACCATCCCAACTTGGCATAGTCTAGGACTAGACATATGTGACCTACAAAACACCATTTAGGCTTAGAAAATACTGAAAAACATTTTAATTTGTTTCTAGGAAACACGATGCCTAAGAAAGAAATTTATTTTCTATTAATGATATTTAAATTAATTTTAATTTTTTGTACTAAAATTATATATATTGGTGTTGAGTGACATATATTACTTAAAATAAAATTGAAAATAATTTTTTAATTATTTTAAATTCCCAAATTATATATTTATTGACAATTTATTTTTTATTAAAAATTTAATTTTCTTGTATACTGATCATAAGGGACGATTATGCAATGTATATATGGTTTTTATAAATATATTAATTATTTATTTAGGATGATATATATTGGAATTAACTAATAAAATAGTTGGTATGAACATCGTCTATCTTAATCATTATATGTATAAGGGTATGTGTGTCAATTTAATATATAATTCATATATTACAAATTCCCATGATTTCAACACTAACATGTGAGTATTTCTATATTGTGAATAGGATAAATGGAGAAGTGGACAACAAAAAAAGATGTGGTGTTCTAGAAAATATGTAAATTCATTGTGTTGGTGTGGAACTATGAAATGTCTAAGATATGAGTCTAGTAATTACCCCTAGGGTCTCAATTAATCTAGTTTTGCTGAGTGGATCAACTAGTAATTACTAATCATGATTAGTATTGTATTTTATATAACTTATTTATTTATAATTAATATTTTATAAGTATGTATGTGGGAATGATCATGTAAAACAATGAAAAAATTCATATATTAAATAAAATTCAGATACAACGAATATATTGTATTTAATTCATGTCCAAGTTGTTAGTATGTTCCCATTATACATGCATATCAGTTAGAAAATATTTTTATTTCTAAAAAATTAACAAAAACCCTCAAAGAAACATTATGTTGTAATGAAATTTTTCATTTATATATTAACAAAACTAGGCATATGAGGTGCTAATCCATCATAGCTGAGGGTGAATCCTACAACAGGGGAGTTCTTATGATAGTGATAGGTCAAATTAAATATTGATTGTAACAAAGAATTATCTGTAGCTATCGTGGTCCCCTATTAGAGTAAAAGTGTTGAGCAAATCGTGTTTATAATTTCTAGAAGCTGGTACTTCACTATACAGTTTATGGAGCTATGAGTTATTATAGTTGTCCAGTCAAACACCTGCCTTGAAACTCTATTAGCGATGGTGTAATAATAGGTTCGACTATGAACATTGGTTTAATGGAATCTATCGATAATAATACTCAAGAGACTGGTTATTTTTATTCATGAAGTGAGTGGTACTAGGGTTTGATAAAATATTGGCAAATAATTAATTATTTTATAGGTAATTCCCAATCAGTAATTAATATAAGGTACTTATATTCTAATATTATATTTGATAAAAAATTATGATTACAAAAATTTAACTTTGATCAATTTTAGACAAATATCATGTCCTATCAAACTCCAATCTCATAGTAAAGTACAATAGCTTTTGTAAAGTACTAAAAAATTAATTGAAATTCAATATTCAATATTACCAGCAATATGATTATCCACCTTAGTAAAAGAGGGTGTAATATATTATTACATGACACCTTTTTTAAAGCATTTTATGCTTACTTCATAATGATATCATTACTTTCCCAGGAGTTGGGAAAAAAACATCAGGTCATGGATGATTAAACATGTTGTCACATCTTTGAGAAGTTTGAATGGAGAAAGAGAAGTGAGATTTTAATTTGGTGATCATTACATTAAATACATTTAAATTCAAAGATGGATCTTGGTCTTCCAATACGTCCCCTGAATAAATTATATTCACCCAATTACTCTATTATTTTTAATAATAAAAAAATGAATAGTTTAGAGAGAATAATTTATTTACCTTTGAGGTAAGTTTCCCCAAAAATATAGGAAGCTAAAGAAATATTAATCTTTAGTTATTAAGGTGAAAAAGATAAAATAAAAGAGGAAAATGAAAATGAAAACTGTGATTCTAAAGGATCCTTTGAAATTTCCTTCAAATAATATACGATGATCATTATACGGGAATATATTTTCTTCTTATATCATTTGATAAGTATATTTTTTATAAAATGTAATTAATTAAAGTAGCATAAGTAGAGGACTCCATTTAATGTTGTTTTTCTATCATACTTATTAGTTTTAAATAAAATGTTACTATCACTAATGTTTCATTAAATACAAAAACAAAGGTAGGAAAGTCAACATTATAAGAAGCAGGGTGAATCCCCTAAGCGACCGATAAAGGGTGATTCCTAAGTAAGAAATGATATGTAAACAACTTATAATTGACAAGGTTTATGGGTTCTAGTTTAATTTTTTTAGTATTACAAAAAAATTATATCTCGTGTCCATTGGACACAAGAAGACATTATTATATTTCGGAATATATGTTGTTTATGCTGACTAATATTCAAATTTTTTTTCTTTAATTATAGAATCAATGATAATAAATTATGAATATATCATGTAAGACACATTTATACACATATGTGGAAATATGTTCCTTTTGATGGTAAAATTAAATAGTTTTCAAGGATATAAATATTATGGATTTAGACTCATTGTAGCTAAATACCTTATGTTTTATTACAACATTATCTTTTTTATATTTGGATAAATAAAAAAACTATTGAAATAAATGTAATCAATAAATCTTATAGAATTAGTCAAACTATAGAGTTTGAACTATTATATGGTAAATCTAGAGTTAAATATACATAATAAGAATCATTAATGTTTTTTAAGGAATTAATAAATGAATTATGTTATTAATATTATTAAAATATGTTAGTTTCATCGAGAAAGTGAGATAAAATCTATCATGATCAAGCACTCATAGATCATGAAATGTAGATTGGAATTATTCATAAAATCGTATCTCCTTATACACATTGAAGACAAAATGTTAGTGAGGAGGATCAATAATTATTATTACATGAAAATATTAATCTATAAGGAATGAATTAATTTATAAATTCACAGTTAATTAAAATATCATATTCATGACATAATTAAAATTTGGATCTATTCTAAAACAAATATGCATTGAAAAACATCCATTATTTTTCGAAATAAGTTTCCCAAATAGTGTCAATATCCCAAAAATATATTTCAGATATAATTATTACTATATATTATATGATTTATAGCTTCATAAAAAACCATCACGTCAAAATATAATGTGTTTATAATCAAATTGGTTATTAAGGATATAAACCAACATGTATCAAAAAAAATATCTGTCTAACTTAATTTCCATTAAATCTTATACTATTATTAAAAAATAACTATAGATAAAAAAGTTTTAGTCAAATAATAGACCATATTTCTATTAAATATTGAACATATTGATTTGATATAGTGGTAGAAGGATTTAATAGAATTCATTCAATGTGGAATATGCGCAAGTAGTTCATATCGGAAAAACCTACAAAAACTATTTTTGAAAATGAATTCACCAAAGACACATATTGTGGAGGATGTATGAAACTATAGTGTTGGATTTATATTTCCCATAGTGGGTAAAGGATTATTCATTGTAAATAATTGATATGAGAAAGAAGCAGTAAATGGTAGTAAACTATAATTGAAAGGATTTTTTGAAATCAATAAATCAACTCAATGTTTCAAATCAAGTCATTATTTTGGTAGATCCTTCAATTGATGTAAATTTTTTAGTGGTAATTGAAGAGGGAATCTAGATGGATGGTACAAGTGTGGTACTGATAAGGATTGATTTTTTATAGAATTTGGTAACGTATAATTCTAATAGAATTCAGGATTTCATAGATACTCTTGATGATCATTTTACTTTTCCTGTGAAGTTAATACCACCTTTCTTAGAAGGTTTCTACATGATAAATTATGAATATATGGTGACACCTTATAATGCTAACAAGGGGTGAAATTTAATGATTTCCAATTTTCAATTTTTGTATGAAAATAGATTAAATAATATTCATTTGGATAGAATTTTGTTCATGTATCTACAAGAGTATAGTGGGAGTACCATTGTTTAAAAGTAATTTATATTTAATAACATATAGAAAATAGCTATTGGTTATATGTTTATTTAAGAATAGAATGAATGTAACTTTCTAAAAATTCCCTTAAACTTGAAACAAATATTATATAGAATGAGATCTACTATGTTAGATCTGATGGGGTTTCTAGACTAAGTCAAATGCATATATAAAAACAAGGTATTTAAAAATACAAGGTTAAAAAATTAACGATAAAATTGATTCTAATGTCATGATGACTAAATATATTTAAGAAGACATGTATGAGAAATAAAGAAGATTAAATTAGTGAGGATAATCTTATAATAATAAGTAATGGGTCTATCACCTAATATATGGTACACATTATATATGTTATTTCCCTAAAAAATTATGGTAGGATAAAATTAGTGAAATATAGGAGAACTGCAGATGAAGAAGTTAGGAATATCTAATTGTGCTTAAGAATATACAAGGGATATACATCTGCTACATGGAGAGAAAGGGGGACTAGTTCTATGGGGACATATACTAGTTTTCCATTTTCTTAATATGATTTAATATCATATTTAGGATAAGACAAAGAGAAAGAAAATATTAGTCAATGCAATTTCTATCCATATCTATTAGTACAGTGTGTATTATGTCTTCTAATATAGCTGAAAAAGTAGTGTAAAATAATAAAATATTTTTTCCAGTTTGTGTTATACACCTAGTAAGTAAAATTATATCATAATATAAATTATTTTAATCCTAATACTAGTACTATAAAAGATACCATGTTTTTACCTTGAAAAAATTGTATATTCTTAGGGATATCATTTCTTAAGGAATCTAATTCGTGGAATTTGAGTCACATATATTATAGTTCCCACACAATGATGATATTTATACCCCAATGACTAAATACATAACTCATAAAAATAATTATCTTATTACTTTAGAGATAAAAATGGTGGTTAAAATGTTTTCTCTAGTTCAAGTGGGAGTTTTGTAAATGTGGGTTACCTAGAACATACATGAATTGTACTTTTGTATTACTATATCATGTATAAAATGAGTTATGTTTTATATAAACTTACCATAATAGTGTTGACATTTCTTCATCCACAATTTAGATGGTAATATCCTTATATTAAATTCAATATCCAAAGGTTATAGTAGTTCCCATGATATGATGAGAACCTATAGATAACATGATAGTAATCGTAAACTAATTTCATATGGTCCAGATACCTCATGTCAACAAGAAACAAATGATGTGTGACCATCATTTTATAGTGGTTAATAAGTATTTATACATCTTCCCATGAGGTTAAAATTTAGTTATCTCTAGTAGATGAGATAATGAGTACTGACCTACAAATGGGAATGCAAAATGATTCATGTATCATTGGTTTTTTTCACTATTAACATGTGTATTGGAATAAATATGTGTAGTTATTATTGACTTGTACCATATTATTATATACATTGATGCAATATTAAAACCATGTAATTGATGTTGCAGTGAGGTAGGTTGTATTGGGTGAGTCGTTTGTGGTATGACATTGATTGAATAATCTAGATTGAATTTGTCTCTTTTAAAAATAAGTCATATCTAAGGCCTATTTGATCATGATGGTATTGTGCTTACTTGATCCATGTAATTGGTATAATAATGTGAGTCTATCCTATTTTTATAGTGAATAATGATTCCATAATAGATGATGAAGCAATCTGTGCATCCATATTTATGAGATATTGTGAGATAAAGAGGTTATGTTACATGATTTGTGTCCATAGAAATTGTTTTCATTATTATGGTTATACCTTATGTTTTCATGGGACTTGATGGTCTTCTAGACTCTTCTAATGGTCTCTTATTAGTATTCACTACTATCAAGATAAGGACCAATAGGGTCATAACTCAATGTATTCAAATGTTTAGAATACTCTAATGAATATAATTTTAGGACATAGTGATCCCCATAACTAGGGTTCAAGGATTTCGAAGAAAATGCGATCAACATGAATAAAAAAAATTTATATTACTAAATTTTAGAATAATTGTAATTTAATTTATTTATTAAATATAGTCATAATATTTTAAATGAATACATGGGATGATACTTAACGAATGAATATGATTTTAATATTCAATGATAATTTTATATTTTTTGAACTATGAGTTGAGTCAGTGACTAAATTTTATCATGTAATATATTTATTATATTATATGTTAGTGATAATAATATAAATGGAATTTTTTAAATAGTTGGTTTTTTCATAACATTTAATTGATGAATTATTTAGTGGGAATTATTTATACATGGATGGGGATCCCTTTCTGCGTGTTAAATCATCACTATATAAGAAAGTGGAAGTTTTTTAATGACTATTTATCTTCTAGAACATGATAACCCCTCTCTCAAACCTATTACATCCTACAGAGGGAAAAACTTATCCATTCCATCAATATGATTTCTTCTTCATAGATTGATGGATATATGATCGTCTTTGGGTCAAAGACATCATTGAAAATCCATTCCATCACCTAAATTATAATGGTAAAAATTTATACATATTTTTTTAGAGTTTATGGATGATCTTGAGGTATTTATATTCTATTTCTATGAGAAATGGATGTTAGATATGATTGTTTTTCTAATGAATATTCAAATTTAAAGAGGGTATTTTTTGATTTATTTTTTATGCTAAAAATATTAATCTTTGACCCTCTTCTTTCAAGCCAAGCTGTGCATTTAGAAAGGTGACATAGTTATATCATTCAATGATAATTTTTTAAAATATCTACCCTACATTATTCTACTTTATTCCCACGTACCTTCATAATATAAAAACTTATAAAGCTAAAATTAAATAGATTTTAAATTTTTAGTTAGTTTTATATAAAACGCATATAGATGAATGTTTTATAAAATTTATCTTTTCAAAAAGAAAAAAACAAAAAAAATTAAAAATTTACATTTAAATTTAAGAAAATAATAATCTATGGTATGAAAAAATATCATAATATAGGTAAAAGAGATAACTGAGAGGATGATAATTATTATAAACATTGTAAAATGTTTATTAATAAATAAGTACGTTAATGAATATGATAATGACATGAAAAAGTACTATCTTTATTGTTAAATAGAAAATATCTTATAAACTATATAAATGGATAGATATAAAAATTATATAAGGAATAAGTGAATGAAGAACGTTTTTTACTCGATGAAAAAAGATTGTGTAAACAAAACCTGTCCATTTTTAATAAATTTTATTTTTAAAAGAATAAATTTATAAAATAATGAGAATACAAATTACCTTCAAAACCCATAAATACTTTGAAAGTAATATTCATAAATAAAACTAATGTGGATGGTGGGAAAATTTTATTATGAAAAATTAATTAAAAATGATTATAACTCAATAAAATAAAATAGAGTTAATAAAAACCCGTACAAATTCAATGACATGTGAATCAAAATAATATGAAGGATGGATCATGATATATACTTGTAAATACCTTAAATAAAACATGAATAAAACATTAATAATGATAAGGTAAGTCAATAGGTTACTATGTACACCTTCTAAATGAAACATTAGTTTATATTATGAAAAATGTATGATTGTAGGTAAATTGAGATAAAACATATTTCCATGGATTTCAGTTTTTTTATACATGATCTAGCCTCATCAAAGACTTGATACTTTAATTTAAATATACTCTTATAAATGAAGGGTTCAGGTCATGATCCTATAACTAGAGGTCACCAAATGTTATATAGGATTTATAGGGAGATAATGTGGGTAAGTATTTAAGAGGAAACTGAATGATAGTTGTAGAGTTATTTGGGTGTGTATGAGTCCTCTTATAGGTGATCTTGAGTTCTATTTTTTAAAATAAACATTCATTAATGAGTTTTTGAATTAATTTATCATTTATTGTTTTTCCAAATTGGAAAAATAATTGAGATAAGATAAGGGGTGGTCATACATTCCCTTATACACTCATTTAGGGATAATGTTTCTTGATATGTTTCATCATTACCCTGTTGTATCCCCAAAAATCATTTTGAAAAATGTTTAAGGAAAAAATAAATCCTTTCCATATGAGGGTGTACTCCTAAAGTTGAAGGATTCATATTGGGTTCATCATTTTGATTCAATCGAAAACACCCAGTGGGTCCCACTTCTTTATTGAGCTGCATGCCAACATTCTAAAGGAAGATAGTCAGTCGATTTTCTTACCAACAACACTTAAAAATTCACAATTTTTAGGATAATTAGATGTTGGTATCATTTAATCCTATTGGTGAGATGTATTTCCTACTCTTGGACTCTCGTATTGAGTTAAGATATGTTCATGAAGCATTCATATATCCAAATATAAGACTGATTACCCTAATAAAATAACCGGTTTCTTAACCCATTTGTGTATAAATGTGTTTCCTATCAATGGTACCATTTTTCTGTATTCTAATTTCTCAATCTTTTTTCCCATTAACAATGAGTGGCTATTTATGATTTAAAGAGAAATTATTTGGTAATCATGTGATTATTTCCATCTTGGAAGGAAGATGGCGTTTTTTACATTCGATTGAACCTCTACAAAGCATTCATGAATATTCTATTTTCATACTAATCAATCCCCACAAATTTATTAGAAGAAATTACCATGATTTATATCATCATGTTTTTAGAACAAAAAAATAGAATTTAATCCTTGGATATGGGAGATCATGCCTTAGGGGTGTATCTTATGTATCTCATGCACATAAGAATCATATTCCATATAGTTACAATTATGAATTTGTTTCATAAAAAGTCATGGTAAAGAGGTTTGAATAGTATTTGTATTTATTAGGGATTTTGTGACAAATTTCATCGAGAATATAGACCTTGAAGAGAAGAGAATATGTAATTGGTCTTATATAAAAAAAATAACCATATTGGGGATATTTTCATTATATTGATGACATAATCATCACTATTATCCAATCCCATGTGATTTATTATTTGTTCGAGAAACAAGAGATAATGGAAGATTGATCACATCATACAAGAGAAATCTATTGAATTATAGAGGGTTTACACGTTGAAGTTTCCAAGATGTTTCATGGGTAATAAGATCCCTTAAAGAGAATAAAGCTGTGTTTGGGGCATAAACCCTAGAAGGGAATCTATATCATATTTTTTTGTATGGGGCATACATAGTGAGGTCACCCTGATAGATGAGTGGGACTTACTCAATTCGGATTCCAAGATAGATTAGAGGGAATGCAGACTGAGGTCACCCTTATGTTTTAGTGGGGCTTAAACACTGAGGTTGTCTTGATGGTTGTGTAGGGAATAGACACTATGGTTACATTGATGGTTGGTATGCGTATTATACACTGAATATATCATGATGTATTAGGGGGGGCTTAAACAATGAAGTTAAAAACAATTTAGTGAGGATTACACACCGAGGATTCAAAATTTACATAATTTTTATTATTTAAAAAAATATAAACATATCAAGCCTCTAATACCATGAAATTTACACTCAGTGTGAAAAACAAGACACAGTTAGATATCATATTCATTTCATTTTGGTGATATACTTACACAATGAGGACTCAATTAGGGAATATTATCTTGATCTGATAAAGGATATGTATCTATGAGTATATCAAATAGTCATTGTAATGCGAAGGATAATGTGGGGATATTAAATCATTCTTATAGAATATGGATGTGTGGAAATAAAAAGTGAAAATAAGTTTAATATGGATCTCTTCCCTAAGGATATTTCTCTACTTATCCTCTTTGGAAATGAGTAAGATTCATTGTAGTTGAAAATTTCTTTTCATGATTAGGAGAAATGAATGATGGTTATGTTTATAGATATATCAACACTATGAGTTTGGGGGGTTTGGATAATTTTTAAAGGAATGTAGCCTTTAGGGTAGGATAATTCATTGGTAGAGTATGAGTGACACCCTTCGAATTCATGATATCATGTGAATGTCATGGGTTCATGCACTTCGAAATAAGTAAGGATGTTCACACACATTGTGGTATTCCTTTTGAGTCATGATAATATAAAATTAAATAAGGTCCATGAATTTGTATGAGTGATGAGGGTCTATGTGATCATATGTCTTAAGATCATGACTGATATGATTTCTCATAATAATATGGTTCACATGTGACTAAGGTGAATTTTCATGATTGTATACATATTGTGTAATCATGATTGGATATCATGATTATATTACCATTGCATAATCAATAGAGAATTTCATGATTTAGCCTCTTGAAACTCATTTTTTATATCTCTTAATCTACTATCTAACCTTAGGATGAAGAATTTTATTATCACATGATCTCTAGACTACTAAAATATTTTTCACTTGGGTATCTTATTTTTCCTTCTCTCTGTGTTTTTTCCTTTTCTGAGGGGGATTTTATGGGCATCATTACTAATGTATTTATGCCTATTTTTACAATGAAAAAGACACATTCCCCATATTGAGACAATAAAACGACTGTCTATAGAAGTTGATGACGTACTATATTACTCATATACTCAAGGCCCACACCATTAATAGAATCCTACCCTCATCGTATGTTAAACAGAGATTTAAAAATTATTTTATCATTACCAGCCTCCTAGATCACATGATAATTTCTTATTTTCTGAATATCATGGAATTTATCATGAGACTCTAAGAGAGATCATGTAATCAGATCAAGATCATGAGATGGAACACAATCCTTTTCATGGATAACCACTCGACTTGTATCTGTACATTAAGTAGCATCCTGTGATGAATAATAAACAAATGATCATCTCATCATTACTGGATTTATTGAACATTCGGTAATATTGGTTATTCCTAAATGAAAAAGGGTACATAGTTAAGAGTTCTAGTTACATGTCTAAGACCACATGGAGGCACTATATGTTGTTTAAGGATGACATGTCAAAGGTATTTTTTCGTGATCATGTTGACATGTCCAGAGGATTTTGTGTGACAATGATCCAATTATGAGAAATGCGAATGAACATCATGTGAATAATAGTTAAATGTCCATATTATAATTATACTTTCATTTATATAAATTATTTTCATGGGGCACATGGAATTTTACAACCATATGTCTAGTATGTAAGCACATGATTAATAAGTCGGTCTCATGAACCGCATGGCCTGATTGTCATGGCATCGATTGTGAAACTCCAAGTGGATATCACGTAACTCAAAGTAGTTTTTTCAAGATCATTCATGAATCATGTGATGGTGAAAAACCATTTTCATGGAAATAAACACTGATTTTACTCAGTGAATTGCATTATGTTACAAATGCTACATGGTCACGTGTATCAATAACAGTTTAGTGATCACATAAAACCTAGAGTCTTGATCTCTTATAACCAGGATATATTTTTTACCTATTTGAAAAATTGATACTTGTTATTTGGGTACTTATTGAATTAAAAAATTTCCAATGGTCCTTTTGAGGGTGTCAAAAAAAAATTTCTTACCTTGGAAGTGAAGTTCAAATGAAATAATAAGGACTCCATTTTTTAGGAAGTAAATTCTATCATAAGTCCCTTGGGATTCCACCCCTTGGCCTTCCTAGTGATTCTTAGTCTTTCAATATCCCTTTGTTATTCCATGAGATACCCCATAAATATGATGTAGAAGGGATAACCATTTCACTTGTGACCTATAAGTTTTGGATATCTCTAATATGTTTTTTATTTAATATTATATATTTAAATTTATCCATTTCAAGAACTAGTCACATGATCCATTTATGTATGAAAAAAAAATTACCTCACTATTTTATCATATTATCTTGAAAAATAAAATAAAAACAAACCAATTGATAAACATTAATTTATTTAAACTATGTCATGTATAAATGGTCGTGGGGTTACTTTGTATGATTTATGTGGATTTCATACAGTCTCATAATGTTGTATTTCATTCACATTACACTATGATGGACACCAGATCTGCAAGATATCAAAAAATTCATGATCTGATTTCATGATTCTATAGTTTCTCTATTTTAAAAATTATATTATTTGGTTTATATGGATTACAACTCAGGTAATTCCTCTAAAATGACAAGTTAGAGGGTTATTATTTTTGTGAACCTCCATACTGACCCTTGATACTAGAATTTCGCAAACAATGATTTTCTAATATGTATTCTTCTTATCAATAATCAAGTAAATATTGTATAAAATACCACAAAATATGTTTTTTGTTATATATTATTAATATATTCCCTCACCTATTCATAACAGTCTAGTTTATTGGTTCTCATCTTCATATGGATGTGTTTGGGTGGTCAACTATGAAAATGGAATACTGGTCTAAGAAATAATTCAGGGGTTATCTTATACATTGGTCATCACCACTCAAAGACAAGTCATTCTTGACCTCAATCTTCAGCCCATCATCCAGAGTTACTCAGCTATACATTATTCCTCTAAAGGTGGAATGTGTTTTAAGTGGGACCTTCACCATGGTAGAAATTTCTATAATGAATGTGTGTATCCATTCTAGGTCAATCCGATACATATAGTGTTTGTTTATCATCTTAATTTCATATAAATCTATAAGAAAATGTAATTTTAATAGTTCATCTTATATCATACTCTAGATATTATTTGATAATTCATTTTCCATTGGTGTCCTTGTACTAATTTGTTATACCTTCCTCAAGGAAAGGTAGGGAATATCATTTGGTTCATCGATCAGTTCGGGAGTATTCCTCCTCTCGGGTAAATGTATGATGACTTCGATCTTACAATGAACCTTTTGGATAACCCTAAATGAAATATTACATTGTATCAGGATATTCGCATTCTAGTAAAAGAGATTTTGAAGAAGGAGATGAGCCTATGCTCAACCATTTCTTTCGGATAATGTACAAGCATTTTTCATTATTGAAACATATCGCAACCAACAATAGTAATTCCTCATAGCATCATTTATTTAAAGTATTGGGATTAAAATGGATATTATTGGTCCATATTATAGATCAAGGATAGAACATTTTTGGGATATAAGGATAGGCCGAGTGTGTCCCCATTTCTTTGATTGGTTGTATTTTTGTCCTTGTTTCTAAATTGATGAAATATCCTAGATTAAGATATATATTTTGTTATTAGGATCAACACAATGGTTATATATGCTCGATAGGTATAAGGGAGACCTCCTGACATATATTTTCAAAACCTTTCACAAATTTATCAACTATTGTCTCATTTAGATAGGGTAATAACCCATAAAAAATTAATGGGCCATTCTAGTTCTTATTTAGTTGGATAGATGATAACATCTAAAATTACAATTTTCAAATAATCATTGAGATTCCTCACTCCCTATTATTTACCAAGAATCTATATGAATCCAGGGTTAGGAAATGCCACTAGAAATTGATGAAGCTATCAGTATATTTAAAAACCAACATAATTTTAATTTCACACCATATATATCTCTTTATAATAAAATAATTGACAAAGAAAATGGTTACCCTAATGAGTGGCCATATAGATCCTTTCTATAGGATAGGGTTATGGTATATCACTTTTAAGAACTAATCATTTGTTAGCCATATACCCCTTATATATTTTCTCAAAAATTCCACTGTACTCGAAGGTTTTCTCCACTTCATTTTGTTGTCCTGGGAGGATAATAGTATACTGGCCTTATTCGTCAATTTTGGATGATGCTGACAAATGGGTATACTAATAAAAGGATCACCCTACCACATATTGATTCCTCTACTTACCTATCTTAGGGTTATATCATGTTTGGATAAAACCTAAAATAGTTCGTATACTGATCCAAATTGTTAGGTAAGTAGAAAAGACTCACTCTTACCCCAATCACCTTGCCTATGGATTTAGTAAAACTTATTCAATACTCAAGGATATATTTAGCTAAAGTCTCTTGAAATTAAAAAGGGTGATCTTATGACAAGGAAGAGTTTATTAAGGAACCCAACCCCTCGAAGCTTACATAATATGATATGCAGATCGGATATGGGTCAATTTATATTATTATGAAAGGGAATATAATATAAGATACTCTATTTTAATACTCATTGATTGGTCTAGTAATTATATTGATGGACCTAATAGAATAATATATCTTTACCATTTTTCCCCAAGATGAAACACCCTCTGAAATAGCCACAGAAAAGATGATAACATGAAGACTGATTTAGAACCAGATAAAATCTGTAATTATTTAGAGTCATTTGGAGGAAATTTAAATCCAAGGTGAGTAACTCTGCTCACTATTCCATAACATGGGGGAGGAATATTCAATTATTAGAGATTATAAAAAAATCACACTGTGAATCATCCTTTCCCAAAAAACTATTATACCGTTAAGAGAGAGAGATTCATGACTTTGACAAGAAGAATTTTCTACTCCAATATTTTAGGTATGCCTCAAAGGCTCTGGATCAAAAATAACATTCATCCTCCCATATACAATATCCTATGAGTGACCTAATTGTGCATATAATATAACATGAAGAATTTATATAATGCATAATGGATGATTTATCAATGGAATCCAATTTACTAGAGGACACTCGGAAAGAGGGTGATGAGTTACCTTCCTTGATCGAGGATTTGTCCACTGTCAACATTGGAGGAGATAAAGTGGAAGATAATTCTAAAATCAATTAACACCTCCTCTTGGAATCTTGATAAACTAAAAATCTCATGAAACTAAATATTACTATGATCTTATTGTATTCCCTCTATGGAATCATAGGAGAGTCTCTAAACTATAGATATTCCACAATTCATTTGTACTCAGTTAATTAAAATAATTTCTTGAAACAATTTTGATATTTATAAGCCTCTTATTATCTTACCATGTACTTAAAATCTTAATATATTAATATCATATAATTCATTGAACACAAAAATCATTCCATAAATTCCATGAAAACACAAATATGAAATCAAACGATCAAATCATAATGGATTCATTCCCAGAATTTCTTATAGATGTCAATAGACATAAACAAAATTATTAATTCTTATATTCATCCCTTTGATATCATCTAGTTCAATGGGATGGCTGACGGTAGTTGTTCCTCATAAATATAGAGATAGTGTGTTTTTGTGTGTGTGTGATCAATCTTTTTTTAAGACCAGAGGCCTAGTGATCATAACATGACTATTTCTACTTAAATTTGTTGGTATCTTCAATATTTTATTTCTAATTAACTTGTTTATAATTTCCCTTTCTTTTTTATAATATTTATTTGGAGAAATCTTAATAGACAGAGTCCCATATTTTTCATAGGTCACATTTTCAATGTCTTTAGCCTAACATGTTTTATGAATTATTTTTATTATATAATTATATATTTTTTAATGACAAATTGTTTCTAAAACATTTAAATAATGGGTTTAATGATAAAATATTTGAATTTATCCAATAATTCCCTTAGTAGGTTCTATGTCGGACTAGTACAATATCTTATGGAATTTTTAGTTTTATGATCATATGAATTGGATCAATAGATTGTTATTGTTTTATATCAAACAGCCTAAACCTTATATTTCTATAGTATAGATTCATCCATATTCTACGCATTTTTTTCATTAATATTTTTAATACATAGAGGATGAATATTTAAAAATTGTTTAGAAAAAATTTATCCAAACTAAAATTATGAAAGATTGATATTCATGAAGGATTCTGACATCGAACATCAATACTTGAATTATTATGGATTAATATTCCAAAAGGGTTCTAAAACCCTATGTCCTTACTAAATTTTTGAATGATGAATATTAATTAAGGGTTATAACACCCTATAACATAAAAAAAATTATAAAGGATGAATATTCATAAATCGTTCTGACACCGTACATGACTATTGAAATTGTGAAGGATGAATATTCATAAAGCGTTATAACACCCAACATCCCTACAAGAGTTATGAAAGATGAAAATTCATGAAGTGTTCTAAAACCATTTATCCATACTAAAATTGTGATGCATGAATATTCATGAAGGGTTTTGACACTATTCACTATTTTTTAAAATTGTTATGGATGAATATTTGTGAAGGGTTCTGATAAACTACATCCTTACTCAAATTATGATGGATTAATACTCGTGATCAATTCAAACACCATGTGTATTTGTTGAATGGTCCTTTGTAGAGAGTGAGATAAGGTCAACTATATCAAACCTACTTTGTTTGTTGGAATATGGGGTATGTGAATCACATATCAAGGAGTTTTAACTAAATATGATCAAATGGGGAAGTCATGCTAGGGATTATATAAGAACAAATAGAGGTGTTAAATTCTTTTAAAAAAATTGGGATTATAGGTTTTTGAGTTCCTTTATTTTATGGAAATCATGCCTTTATATGATGGGTTAAGGTCCTTTATGGATGAACGAATATAGGATTACATGCATTTTAAAAAATATTAGTCCCTTATCCTTTCTCGAGGAGTTGAGAGATTTAAAATGATTTAAACCCTTGGTTAACGAATTAGGGTATAGAGAAAATCTTATCTAATTAGTTTTATAAAAACCTATCATAGTTCAGTTTGTATTTGTGAATATCAGGACCTATGTCAAATGTTTTAGTACTATATAATGAGGCCACTAAAAGGTTCATAAAATGAGTATTAAATTATCATTTTTATAATGAGTAAAATATATAGTGAAATAATGTGGGGGATGTTGAATACAAAAGAATATTTTTTTCCATGGGGATTATAGGTCATGATCTACGAATATCAGAGTCAATGAGGTTCATGGACCAGTGGATATAGGTCGACCATCATTAATTGTGGATGCACATATCAAAAAAATTAGAAAAATAACATATATATTTAAGGGAGAAATATTCTATGGTACCAAAACATCCCTGGAAATAAGCTATTAGGAATTGAGTTATTCACCAGTGAATACATGTGGGTCCGTTTGTATCAGGCAGTCCTTGTTTCCCATATGCTATAGGGGGGAACTAAGACAAATGACTCAAGTATATGAGGCCCAATATAATTATATCAGCTCATGTTAATGGATGGTATCAACTCAAATGTTAAATATATGAAGTTGGTGTATATATAACTTAATATTAAAGAAGTATTCGAGCACCCTAAAATTTCCATCTATATATAATAAAATATTTATCATGGTGAGTCAATGTGATAAATCATTGAACCAATATTTTGATATAGTAGAGGGATCCAATGACCATGGATCATCTTTTACTAGGGCCATAATATAGGCCCCATGATAATTATTAATATTTTATTCATATTATAATGTTTTCTTAAACTATTGAGATGAGGATTTTAGATAGTGGATATATGTATTTCTCTCAAACCACGCTTTTTTGGATTTTAGTTTGATAAGGGTTGTATCCCTTTCACTAGATGTTTAATGTATTATGATTTGTTCTATAAGAGGATAGAGTATATGGTAGTAAAACTTTTACCAATGTTAACATATATTAAGGGAATGGTATATAGAACTAGTATCAAGGGAGTGTTAAAAAAAACCTAATTAGAATTTACATGATTGGGAGTACTGCATCACCCTCCTAAATAGAGGATGAAGGTGATGCAAATCATGGACCATGGGTCACAAATCATTAATAATTTTATGAGATAGTCATTCTAAGGATGATCATGAATCACAATGATATTGTGACTTCCATTGTAATTTTTTCAGTATTCATAAGGATAAGAGGAACATTTTTCAAGGAAAAGACACATTTAGTAGATACGAAATGATTATATATATATATATATGAACCAGGGGCATAGATTTATAGTACAAAAAGGGTCTGTTAGGGCTAGCTATTATTTTCTATGGGTCATGGAAGATTTCTGAAAATCTATGAAACTAAAGAAACAAGTGTGATTTATGGATTGAGGTTCTCAAAAAGGTGATAGAAGCACCCTCATACCTTAGTTGTCAATGGTTATGATATTTTTTCCTTTTATAAGGAGTGATGATGGATGTTCATTTATGAAACTTTTGTTCATGTAGTGAGGATGAATATTTTGTATAGTTTAACATCATGTTCCAAGTAACATATACTATGTAGTATAATTTAATACATCTAAGTCGAAGGTCAAATAGTTTAAATTCATTTGATCGGGACATTAAGAACTGGTATGTAAAAAATAATGTATATCTTTAGAGACACCATTCATTGGTCAAGGAAATTTAGATACAGTTGTTATTTTTATCCTTGTATGAGACTATCGATGGATTTCAATATATTATACCTCATTTTTTATAGATTTGAACCATTCAAAATAAATCCATATGTTAATAAATATCATACCTAGGTGGAATGATTTTATATAACACAACTATTCTTAACTAGTTCAATGACTTTCAAGGTTGACTCATAATAGAATGCGCCTTAGTTCATGACACTCCCATCCACTTAAAATGGTTTATTCTAGTGATCTAAGTTATTGTGACTCACGATCAGTGTCATAAAAATGATAAATGTGAGATAAGCCAAACTATGATGACTAGGGGTTTACAACTATCAAAGTGATTGATCTTGATGCCGAGAATGGGAAATTCCCATTACAAATCATGTGATTTCCCATTTGTGATTCCTATGGCTGGGATCCACTTGACTTTACCAATACATCTTATGAGTGGTTAAATCATTCCATAATTATATTTTTCAAATGGAACCATTAATATAGATCCGGATTATACACAAGAGGAAATTTGCCTATTTTTATTTTATTTTTTCACTAGGACTAGGATTGAAGGATCTGAGGATCACTATCTCATGGAAATATAAACATAAAAACATGTAGTTCTCATATAACTCCCCACATAGACCAAAATCATATATGGGGATTTATCATTCCATTTAGGACATACAAAATGTTTTTTAGGCTTCCCATATATGGTTCCATCTAATATAAAGTAATGGATAATTAAACCCTCCCAAAGTATATGGACATCAAGGAAGTGAAGAATCACTCTAATGGTCCAAATACTAATGTAGAAAGAAACCATTTGAAATTTATCCCTTGGATCAGTGACTTGATAAATGATTTTCAATACTTATCTAAAATGAATAAGGGTAATGACCATACATAGTTCTATAAAAAGAAATCTTCCGAGTAGATATTAGGATAGTGCATTGGGAAGGGGGAATCATTGTTTTAATATTGCAACTTGGAATGGGATTAAAGGATTCAAGAATCGCTATATATATTTAATGTTCAATAATCAAGAAAAAAATAGTTCATAAAGAAGTTTTTCCAACTAATTTGACTCATATATGAGGGGTAATTTTCCATCATTATAGTTAGGATTGGGTCATGATATCTGAGAATCACCATGTATTTTAAAGGAATGATAACCAAGATTTTTTTTTATAAAGGTAGTTGAAATAGATCAAGCTCATATATAGGGAAGTGGAACATTTTTCTATTCCTGGGTGGGAATTGATCTTATAATTTGATAATAGGGTCTTTTATATAGATTGGGATCATACATTGGGAAAAAGAATTTCCATATTCAATTTAGGTAAGGGGAATAAATTTTCAAACCTATCATAGACTTATGGATAGATGTCAAATATACTTGAATGTGTCATATATCTCTTGTTTTCTATAGGTCCCATAGGATGGACTGCACTAAGGAGTCTTAAATATTAAAGGATGCACCTAATGGGATTATCAAGATGAATGACTAATTATGGTCATTTGGTTCTTCATAAGGGATATATCCCCTAAAATAAAAGGGTAAAAGAATACAATGTTATAATCTTTCTTTTATGGTGAGTACAGTGTATAGATAAGTAATAGTGAGGGTGTCACATACTTCTTGAATAGTTGGGTTGTTGGAAATATTAATCATAAAACAATAATATATGACTTAATGTAGAATGGATGTCGACGGGTATAGGCTGACCCATAGTTGTGGTGGAAACTCATGTGATTGAAAATCAAGAAAATAACATCGGGATTTAGGGGGGCCACTAATCTGGGTCCAAAATACCCCTCAGCACAATATATAAGTCTTGGTGTAATTCACCAGTGAATCCTTATGGGGCTTGTTCTAATCTATTATTCCCGATTACCAATATTATATAGGGTAGAATCAAGAGTATGTGGTCTCGTGGTCTAGGTAATTCCAATTGAATATATGATCAAAGAATAAGTTGGTATTAACTTAGATATTAGTATAATCAATTTGATTTATAGAGAATGTTATATTCAAGAGGTGTTCAAGAACCCTAAAGACTGCATCAATGTGTATTAGAAATTATTCTATTGTGAGGGGATATTTCATGTGATTCATGAGTAAACAGTTATCCGAGGGGATGATATGTTTATTGTAAAGACCCCTTGTCATGTAGTTTAATGTCATGTGACAACAAAAAGGTCACATATCACTGAATAAAATTAATATCAATCATTATAATAAGATTTAATTTCTAGGTTCCCCTAGATCAAATGAGTCATGCTCAACATGAGAATTAAGAAACCTCAATGAAATCAAATAAACCCCACTAGGGTTCATGCTAGGGGACATGTGAGAGATTTAAAATTTTAACATCAGAAGGGTTCCCCACAGAGATTTGGTTATCCTCATAAAAGTTCATAAAATTTAGAACTAGATTGATGTTAGGATAAAAATAGAAGATGTAGGTGTCACAATATATCCCATGAATATGGGAATCAATAAAGGAATGGTTACTAAAGAAAACACCTCTATAAGTCCAGAACACACATGATAGAGATTTTTTCTTTATGGATAAGCCTTAGACATGGGAACTAAAAATCACTCTATATCTAATATATACATGAATAATCCCAATTTTATTTTTTATATAGAATATTCCCAACATGGATTTTTCTTCATGTCTATGGATGTAAGGAATCATTTATCTCAGGCAAAATCCGACCATGTGTTGAATATTTCTATATATATCAAGCTCCAATTTAGGGAAGAGAAGGTGGCCAAAATGAGTTGTCCATTATTAGAAGTTTAGATTCATGCATTATGGAATATTTCCTTACATTTTAACATCATATGGTGGAGTTGATGTGATTCAGTTTAGCATCTTGTGACTATGATGTATGTGCCTAGTAGTTTGATGACATGCAACGAAGTCCTGGGATGATTTGAATTTTAAAGGCATTCCTATTAGACATAGGGTTTTTAATTTAATTCCATATGAATAGTTTGTTTTTTAGATTGTTTAGAATCATAATGTGAGGATATATTCATTTTAGTTTACCTCGATGTGCTGGGATTTCTTTCATGCAGTTTAGCATTCGGTGGTAGGAGGTATTCCATGATGTTTAGCGTCATGTGGTATGATATCTTCTGTGCATTTTTTCATTATGATGTAGAATGTATTTCTTCACATGGTCTTAATAGATAATTTATTTATAAGGAAATTGTCTATTATTTAATTAAAATCCATGCATTGAGACAATGTGGGGGTGGGGTTTGAATTTTGGCTATGGAAGTAGATAGATATACACATTACATTTTCTATTAAAAATTTGTGTTTGGTCTCAGAGTATAAGATCTCAATATCTATACATATATTAAAGAAATTCTAATCAAGATACATATTGTTCATATATCTACTCACTTATGTGGATCTGACTATCACATTGGTATGGGGTTACTGTATTTTTTGTTTAGTTTTAGATCATGAATTTTAAATTATTGTTAAATATGTATCCTATCTTGAGAAAGAAGGTAACATGATATGGGTAAGGTTTAAGTTAAATTATGACGGTGGGACCATGTTTTACCCTTAAGGGGTTATTAGAAAAAACACTTCACAATCTGTTTAACCCATACACAATAATCCTTCGGCATGGATTTGTCTCACACAAAAAAGGGTCAGTAGGACTCATTGGTTAAACAAGTGATGATCAATTTATGGTCTTTTGATGAGGACCATTATCTATCTTAATCTTTTCCTAGGAACACATAAGTCATCACATAGTTTAATGATGTGTGACTAGGACATGTTTAGTTTATTTTAATTCCATACAGGAAGGATATGGTGTCTATTAGTTTTAAAGTCATGCGATGAGGAGCTAGGGTTATCTACAATTTGATGTCTTACTACCATGACATTGGTCATATAGTTTAACTTCATGTGACTAGGATTACTAGATTGGAGTGAAATTTATGAAAATTATTTCTTGAGAAATATTATTCTAGTGGAAGAATGATGAATTCTATATCCACTATATCTAATGAGTAAGAACTATTAGAACATACCTCATATATTGTTTATGGATATTCCAAAGCATGTTACAGAATTCTAGTTTTCTTCCCCAATATCATTAGGGATCTAATAACTAGTACACTTATCCTTGTAGGAATGAGTAGAGGTGAACCTTTTTTTAAAGGATCGTACAATTTGGTTCGGATGGACATCGATGTTGTAAAGTGTATGTATTCTTTTCTCAGAGAGTTATTCTAACACATCAAGAAACTTATTTAAGTTTTCATATTCTAAGAGTTATAAATATAAAGTAACTTAGATTTATGGAAACTAAAATTTTATGGGTAACACTTTCTATTTTCTATAGACTAGTGATTATGGTGTCACTTATATGGTAATGAAAGATGTGGTATAAAATTTTTATAAAACATGAAGGATCTTGTATGTCTATGAATTATTTACTTTCTTCTCCATTTTCAAGAGTATATTCAAGAGTGTCTTATTTATGGCCTCTATCCTCCCATTTGACACTTCATGATAATGAGATGAGTGGTTGGACTCAATGTTATACTCCTGATATTGCTTCTTCAAATTAGGGGAATAGTAGTTGGTATTGATTTCCATTAGTATTTTATGGGAGATACCAAATAGAGTAATAATATTTTAATTCATGATTTTCATTATTCTCTTAGTCCCAACATCCTTGAATAGTATACACTCATCCCATTTTGAAAAGAAATCAATATGTGTAAGGATGTACATAAAATTTTTACGTATATATGGTGGTTATAGTTCCATGATTCTAATTTCCTATATATAAAAATTCCATGAATAGTTATCCATATTTATAAATTATAGGGGTTGATGAATGAAGGTTTCCTGTACCTGAAATCTATGAAATTTCATTACAGACACCACATAGTCTTGTATTATTATTGGAAATATGTTACCAAACTTCTTCATTTAGTGGTAGATCATGGATCATGAATATTGAACATGGAACAAGCCTAAATTTGTTTTATTCAAGATGGAAATCGTCTCTCCTTTTGGAATTCATGCGAGGAGGACTCTATAAAATCCTTTTTTATAAAGGATGTTATATTCATTTGGACCTCCCCAAATGGTAATGTTCACTACACATTTTCAAATCTATTCCCTTTTGGATTGATCTAGTGGTCGGGTCCCATCATATAGGTATTCTATTATGGG
The DNA here is from genome assembly GCA_963277665.1 of Viscum album. Classification (NCBI taxonomy): domain Eukaryota; kingdom Viridiplantae; phylum Streptophyta; class Magnoliopsida; order Santalales; family Viscaceae; genus Viscum; species Viscum album. The sequence goes on along the minus strand of OY728137.1, from coordinate 880,998,276 downwards.
GGTTTTCAATGCTCAAATGGATTTCCATCGATCAATATCTATGACATCGTTCATTTGATTGAGTTTCTCCACATCACAAATGATGACTGGTGACACTACCATTTATTACATAATGTAGAATACTACCTCATATTTTCCATGATTGACTAGAACTATAGATATATCATACAATGTGTTATCAATATCATTTTGTGTCCCATAGATCTAATGGAGCATTATATCTAAAGGGAACTCCACTATAATCCCCCTTATGTAACTGATGAGAGGAGTTAACTTTTCCATCATTATAAAATATTCAACATTGATTTTATTGATCACTTGCTCAGAGTCCCCTTTGAAATAACAATATTATATTTATAGCTAAAGGGATATCTCTAATACTACTATAAGAACATGGTATTCCACCTCATTATTAGTGAATCCTTAAGATAGTGAGATAGATCAAGGAAACATTTCCTATTAGGGGGAAATACGGAAAATCTCTAGACCAACTTGGTTGAGCATTAAGTTTTACATTTTCTTCCAAATTGGTTTTTTGAAGGACCAATCAAAATACCTATCCCATTTTGGGGGAATCATAGGCATAAATAACTTCACCTTATAAAATATTTCTATTCACTAGAATGATTTATGGGGAAGGATACACCATAATTAAAATTAGATACTGCCTTCCCTTTTATTTCCTTATATGACGTGAATTAAATTTCAGGTTATTATCGGATAACTTTCTATCAGAAGTAACTTTTTATTAGAATAGTGAGGTTTATAATATACATGAGTGGGTCAATATGTGAGACCAACTGGACTAAATGGTATTGAAAATAATATTATATCATTAAAATTTTGAATATGAGTAAGGGAAGTGCTTCTCTATTTTAAATTACTATGTCTCATTATCTATCATTATTTAACTGATACACTAGAGAATTATTTTCATTCCCCATATCATTTTATGTGTAAGGAGGGAACCACAGGTTTTCTTTATTCTAGATACATATTGGATGAATAGAGTCCCATTTACAAGAGGTATTTGTAAAAGGTACTATTTGATATTATCAAAAGCTCTCTAGAAGTACTAATCCCAATGGTAAGAGACCTCCTTCTTCATTATCTTAGTTAAGAGGATACAGTTACAGGACATGTTGGCTATGAAATGGATAACATATGTGAGGAGCCCTTAGAGGCCTCTCAACACTTTAAGATTATGAGAATACTGATTTTCTATATTTACACTAGTCTTTTCTTGATCAACCTTGAGGCCATGGTCTCTGGACACATAGATAAGGAATTTTATTGATGTTACCTAGAAAAATCACTTTAGAGTGTTCATTGTCCAACTGTGAGTAACAACCCCTATTTTTTAACCCATATGAAATTCTAATAGAATTTTTATTTTTCCATTTACTGGGTGTGAAGTTCTTAAAAAGGAGATTCAGAACGTAATTATGAGATTTGGAACACATCAATGTGTTTTTTATACATGGATCATGTCCTGAGGGGTCCCTCAGGTTTTTCATAGTGTTTCGAGAGTACTAGGGCAGGGTATTCCATGGTTTGGAGGGTCCGAACAAGGCACATGGTTTGTCTGATACTGTGTGGCCTCTATCAAAGGAGTAGATTATCTTCAAATGGAATGTGCATAGTTTACCCATACTGTGTTCCTAGCATACACAATTAATGCCACATAGGCATTACCCTCACACTATTAATCAAACGATTTCTACACAAGTAAGGTAACCATGTCGAACAACACATGAGAGGTGAATTCATAAATAAAGGTTTTTACATTGTTTTTCCAAACCATGCAACCCAATTTTGAGTGAGAAATTACAAAAAATCCCATAATTAACCTTTGAGTTTCTTTTCATTGTTTCTTCCTCTCCTCCATTAATGCAAACCTACTCTACTAGAATAATGTGCTCCACCTCCTTTCCAATCATATGTATAGTGATTTCTCCTCTGTCTGTTGTCTGAATCATGTGACGTTCGTCTCTATGGATTTGTATCAGTATTCTCTTAATTCGTTTTGATCTTTTCATTGTTTAATATTCTCTCGAAAAATTATCGTGGTGCATGGTCAGTTTTCATATGTTTAGGGTGAATGTATGTTTCATCAATTTCTTCCAAACCAGATCGAATCAAACCTTGATATTGGAAAAATGATACATTTTATCCATAAGATAAGGGGTCTAGGAATATTTCCTCATTTTTCCATCATTTAATAAATAGAGTTGTTGCGCCGCACACCAACCCTTATCATGAGTTTCTTTAAAAATGTTTTATCTATATTAAATTCATCTATGCACCTTATCACACACCCGTTGAGTGTTGTTATATTATTAAAGGTAGAAAAAATTGATCACAAACATCCCTTTAGTGTTTGAGCATAAATTTATCCGTTATTAATAAATGGTTAAAATACCATAATTCCTAATAATCATTCTTCTTAAAGAATAAATGGTATTTCATTTTTTTATGTTTGTCCAAATGATAATGGATCCACCTAAATTCCACTGAAACCCTTATGAATAAAATTTCCATGTTTGTAATTATTTTTTAAATGATTGTTTTGAAGAATTGAGGAATTCCTTTGGGAAGGTTGTTTAAATATTTTAAATGAATTGTTTCTAAATAATGTTAGGGTTTTAAAATAAAACCCCTTGGATGAGGTGTATGGTCTTCAAAACTAAAAAATAGAGATTGGTTATTTATATCATTCTTGGCCTTATAGAATTAGTGATTCTTTATACTTCTTTTATGGTTAGTTATGCAGAATTTTTAGGACACAGAAATAAATTATATACCTTAATGGAGTTTCCCAATTTTTATATAGTTTTATAATGAACTGATAAACTCCATAGTTCATGGATTTATTTAAAAAATAGATTTTCACAAGTAGTTAAATGAACAATTGTTCATGGTGCCTTCTATGTTGCATCTTTCAATTCTAAATGAATTTCTATGTTTTGATAAATTCAATGACATGTCTTAAAATTTAATAGCTTACCCATAGTGATTTTTGTTTCTAAAAATGATTTATATGAAATAAATAGAATGGATTGACAAGTTGACTTTCATTCCTTGATGTGTTAAATAGTTAAATAAAAATGGATTTGAAATGGGTAGTATGGCCATGCCCCTTGTCAAAATTTAATAAGAACGAATTATATGAAATGGTTTACAATTATATGAATAGGTTATAAAGATAGTCATGATTCCTGAATTTTTACATGCCATGAATGATTTGTATGTTTAAATGGAATGAAATTTTAAGGGGGGAAGGACACATTGTTTCTTTCATGTTGTGTACATTCTATAACTGAAATGTTATGCCTTGATGATAATGGATTAATAAATGTATATCTTGAGAGGGAAAAAATCCTGGATCCTGTGATTAATATAATATGATTATTCTTTATACATAATATGTAGTAAAATTTTAAGGGTTTATTTGAGAATGGAGAAATTATACTCCCTTACATAGGGTGATGAGTTATGGAATCTCACACCAGTGATACTAGTGGATGATGGGAATGGTGCATCAAGTCCCTTATGAGTGTTGACATGATAGAATACACAGTTCTATTAGATTGTTGACATGATGGAAGAATCACAATCTGGTGTGACGAGTATGATTTATCCCAGTTATTATGAGATATAGGGTGTATAACCTATTGTTAGAGCATATAGGCTCGTTTAGGTTTGTTATAGATTTATGAGTTATGCCTGATCCATCCATCATCTAGTATTTTTTTTATATATCCATTAACATCTACATGTACTTGGTCCATATGGATGTATTTGATAAAAAACTATATTATATACATATATATAGTTATTATATATACATAGTAACTGATTAGACATGTATTATGTCTATGATCTAAAGTATGTATAGCCTTCAAGTGTCCCTTAGGAACTTGAGTGGGTTTTTTTATTTATTCATATTTGTTTTTTATTCTTCTCATTCCTACACATTACATTACCTTATATTCATGGACAATATTCAGTTATAGACTCTATGGGGGGAAACCTACTGATATTTATATCTCACATCCTGATCAGACCATCATTGCACTGGGGTACCTGAGAACCACTTTATGTTCCCAAGACCATGAATTTTTTATTGTCTTGATTTTCTTGTACCTGGGAGTTATAAGCATAGGACTGAGAAGGATCTTAAGATACTTGTGGAGATCACCCTCAAGGATTGAATTTATTTTCTTTATTCAAGCAGTGTATTTTATATTTTTTCCTTCTATATGTATCTTATTTAGTTATGTATTATCACCAGGACATGCATGCATCTATTTTATACATTGTAATTGGCCATTTTTATTCAATTATTATTATTATTATTCCACTTCTCCATTATATGCCTTTCATTATTTAATGCATTCTATTCTATTTATATATTATATATCTATTATACCGTTGTTCTAAATTGATCGTGACAATATATTATCCCCAATATCAACTCCTTATACCCTCGTTTCTAGTCATCGGCCTCTGGAATATGGGGAGGTGCACTTGAGTCAATGTTACCCACTGATCTAGCAACCGTCTTTATGGTCAGTCAGGTCAACGAGTTACAAATTGGTATCAGATCTCCTTTTCCGTTTGTATTACTATTTTGGGATGGTATAAAGGTGACTATAGATGTGTCAACACCTAGTAAATAGTAATTTCTAGGACTTATCATCCCACCCATGAGGAAATTAAAAACTCTTCATGGTTGATAATTATTTTTCATATTGTTATATATCACATTTTATTATTATTTCACCCTGATTTAATGGTGTATTTTCCCCTTCCTATGTATTTATAAAATTTATTTTATTCTTCCCTCCTCATAGTATGGTAAATAATAATAATTACATGCATCATTATAGGAACATAGAAAGTTCACATTTCATGCATATTTCTTTCCATGTAGTTGAATTTATAGGCTGCTTGCTGATTTGTATTGTGTTCCTTGATTGGTATATGACATGTTGCCCAATTTATTTAGATTTACATATCTATATTCCAGGATTTTGATCTTATTATCACGATTCAATGTTTAATACTTATAATAAAACGATATCTTTTTTATATATATATATTCGGTTGCATTGATTAAATTTATTGGTTGTGATTTAATGGGAACTAGTTTCCTGTTGTAAGTCATAGGGGAACCTTATAATTGGGAAAACCAATCCATGTATTCACAACATCTTTTGAGACTGTAAACACATGTAAACACAGTTGTTAAAATAAAAAGGTCTTCTATAGTTCAAATATTAATGTGAATTAGTTGTAATTAATGGAAGCCAATTTTAAGTTTATAATGTTTGTGGTAACTTTATAAATTTTTAAAGGGAAATCCATATAATCTAACTATTATATATTACCTTGTTATATTTTGAAATGGTTAAAAATTTAAATGATATATTATGTTTACACTAAAATTAATTGTTTTCCTTTATAAAGGCTTGTGACTCTATCAGACAATTATAGAGATCGTGTGATTATCTTATAAATGAATAATTGAACCCAAATAAGTCGGTAGGGGAATTTTTCTTCTATGATAACCCTCTATGGGTGTTTTAAAAACAAAAAATAATTAAGAAACTGCTATGGGGTTGCATTCTAATGAACCTAGGTTGGCTGAGCGGGAACTGAGTAGGTATCCTTATCTGTTAAAAGGAATTTATAAAATTTATTTCGTAATTAATATGGGATGTCAATAAATGGTAAAAAAATTTAAAAAGGATATTTTATGATACATTCATATTTTTCTTTGTCTTTTAAAAATTTATTTTGTTTAGTAAATATTACTTTATGTTCTATTTTAAATAACATAAATTATTAAAGATTGAATATGAATCAAGGAAATGGATTTAAAAATAGAACTTGTTTTAGTTTCCTTTTTTCAAATTCTCATGCAAGGGTAGATTAATATTCTCTTTGAGTTCCTATAGAATGGAAACATGAGCATTTTTCATAACTCTTTCTCCTTTCTAGAAATGAATTAAGTGATAGGAGTAGCGATTATTGAAATCTATTTGGATTGACCTAGTGACTTGGTTGAAACTAATGATTTTTTAAGGGGATATCCTATACTAGTTATCACCCTTAGAGATTTAATTCATTAATAATGATGTGAGTTTTCTAATTTTTTGTGCCATTTAGGTGTCATTTTCCATTGTAGGACTCTTAGAATCTAAATGACACCCTTGTTTGGATGGATGACCATAGTATCCTTGGATTTTTTTATAGGTGTGAGCAATGATTAATACTCGTTTTGAGTTTATTATACATGCCAATGGTGTTCTCATCTATTGAATAGGTCTCGTGACCCTCTCTCATTCCTTAATGATGGATGTCTCGGTATTTTATTGTCCATGTTAAGGTCGTATAGAGAAATAAAACTCTATGTTAGATCTCTAGTGAATTCCACCTAATACTCAAATTCATAGCGAGGTAATACTATAGTTATTATCAAGGGTCTATCGTGTTTCCTTTTAAAACTAGGGTAATGTGTGGTTATATATTTTGTACTCTCCGAGAGATAAATTTTTTGAGGGACCAGTTGATTCTATCAAATTGTTGAGCCTTGATATTTTGAGTATGTTCCTAGTTCATATATTCATTAGAGTGATCTTCTAGTTAAAGAACCCAAGTTCATCCCAATGCTCGAAATGAATACATTGAGGCTTGTGTGTTTTGAAATTCCAGTCAGTCTAGTTAGGTTTTCATGCTAAATGCTTTAACATTTGTTTCTATGTTGATTTTAATCTAGTGAACTTTTGAGTGGCTAGTTAATCACTTCTTTATATGAATTAGACACCCCTATGGTGAGGAGTGTCTTGTCAGTGCTTTTGAATACATGTATATCTGAGTATAACGAACATAATTAAAGAGGACCATTTTGGAAAGGGTCCATCTTTCTTGAATTCCTTTGTGGTCTAAAAGTTTATAATTGTGTTGCTTCTTTCTTGGTGGCACGAAGCTGATGTGGTTGGATGTGTATGCAACTTATTGAAAAACTATATATCTTTGAAGAATTCGGTGGGTAATATAAAGCTATCACTGAGTTCCTCACTTAGTAAAAGCTTGTGATTGACAAATGGCTATTTGTCTATAGGTGAATGTGATCTTCTTTTAGGGGAAGTGAACTAGTTGTGTTTTAGGAGATCGTATTGGAAATCCTTGAGACTCTCTCAGCATATTATTAGTAGCAATGATTATGTCCCCTATCTTGACATTATCATTGATGTGGTAGGAGGGAATATTTTTTACATTTCCCTAATGTTTAAAAATCCATTAGGCTGGAGAGGTGGTATCCATCTTAGTTACTCATCGAACATATGGTTGATTTAAATTGGCCTGGTTAGTCTTTAGTGATACAAAGTTTCTCATGTAGGAATTACTTGGATGTACTCCTGGACAACATCTATTTTCTAATGATGTTAACGTTAGGTGGATACCACTCTAGTATCATTCAATAACCTAATGTAGATGTTTTTTCCTTCTACCAACGCCTCACTTGTAAACATGAGTATGGACTACTCGTGGTTAGTTCTTGGGATTTCAGTTATTTGAATTTGAGGTTTTCCTAGCCATTTAGTCGGGCTTAGAGGTGGTGTTTAATGGTGTAATGGTTCCAGTAGTATTTATTGGGATTATCACCTTGTTCATACTGAGTCATGATAACTTAAAATGGTTAGGTTATGTCATGACCATGTAATGTCACCAAAATTCATGTATGGTCTTTGGTGATCATTTCCATAGTAAACGCAAGATGCCTTGGAAGAATTCATCTTCATTTTTGTTTGTAATCTGCCTACCATATATGTTGGGCTTCTTTAGGTTAGTTAGCCAGAGGAGGCCTGAAATATTTTCCTTCTAGTCATTGTTTATGGTTGAATTGAACTAGTTTAAACATGTCTCTAGGTTATTAAGGGTGTGTTTTAAAGGTCAGCAGTGTCTTCCTAAATTCATGTATGACCATTTTTAGTTTGGTCTATTGAGATCTGACCGTTTAATTAAGAATAGGTCCCTCAAATAGAATATCATGTAATCGATTTCTCTAATTAGTGATATCATTCATAGAGCTTCATTATAATTCTTTTGGATGTTCTTTATAAGGAAAATTTAATGGTGGATCGTGTTATGGTTTATAATTCACTGTTAAATGTTATGGATTTTGGTGTAAAGAACAATTGGACAAAAGATTAAATAGAAGCTGATGTGAATGTGCCTCTAGATGGATTGGCTTTGAAACCCACCATTTCAGTGTTTCATTTATAATACATGTATTTTCTTTGGTTTTAATGGCTTAAGTTTTATATGATTAAAAAATTTAGGAAGGTCTGTTGGGAGTTTTGAAACATAGCATGACCATTTGAAAGATACATGACAACAATAATAGGTTGGGTGTTGTTTTTTTATTCCCAAAGGCTTCATATAGATGAAAAGTTCAAAGATGGGTAGGCTGTAACGACCCTTGTTTTTGACCGTAGCTAAAATTATATGTGAATTTGAATTCTGGAACTTACTAGACGAATTGTTTTTAAATATGAGCCTTGGAACATAATTGAAAGAGTTGGAACACTTCAATTGGTTCAACACTCGAGGGGTACCACAAGTGTCTCATTTAGTTTTGAGAGAACCAAGGCTAGAAATTCCAAGGCTTTGAGGGTCTACATAGGGTGCATGACCTTTTTGAAATCATTCATCCCCCAGGATCAAACCGCGTGGCCCTCATGGGATGAGCATGGATTACCTAAACCATCCACCTAGCCTGCATGGTTAGTGCCACTTACATGGTAACCCCACAATATTCATCATATGGTAGGTTCACATTTAGGGAAACCATGTGGGACAAACCGTGTGAGGTGGATTCTTAAGGAATGGCTACCACAGGGTTGGCACAATGTTTGTCCAAACCATGCATCCAAAATCAAGTGACTCAATTTTGATGGTGAAATTAAAAAAATTCCTTTAATGAAACATTAAGTTTCTTTTCATGTTTTCTTCCTCTCATCCAACTTTGTGAACCTCCTCCCTTAGTTACATGAGATTCTTCTCCACACTAATCCTAGAAATTATGATTCCTCCTCTGTTCATTTTCAGAATTATGTTTTATGGGTCACTATGGATTTTTATCGGTAAGACATCAATTCCATTTGAACCTTTCTACGTATAATCTTCTCTCGATGTAGTTATCTACGTGCAAGATAAATTTACCTATTTTTATGGAATATTTCTATATTTATTGTTTCTTCCAAACTAGATCGAATCAAACCTTGATATTGGAAGCATGATATGTCTTAATCATAAGGTAAGTGGTTTTTGGATTTTTCCTCATTTTTTAATTTTTTTAAGTCGTTTCATTGTGTTACATGCATACCTTTGTCATGCATTTCAATAAAAAAAATTTCTTCATATTAAATTATTTCTCGCACCTTGTCGGATACCCATTGAGTGTTATTATCTAATTATAGATTTTCAACCTCAACCACAGACATCCATTGGGTGTGCCAGCTTAATTTACCCCTTTATAAATTAATGATTAAAAGAATAGAACACCTTATAAGTGTTTGTATTAGGATATAAATGGTTTTCCTTTTTTATTTGTCTTAATGAGTATAAAACCTCATAAATACCATTGGAACACTAAGTAATTGAATTTTTTATTTTGGTAGTTATTTTTGAAATACTTCTTTTAAAGAGTTGAGTCATTCTTTTGATATTGATGTTTGAATATGTTAAATGAATTTTTTATAAAAAATGTGATGTTTTTATAATAAAAATTGTTGAATGAGTTTTATTTTCTTTTGAACTAAAAAATTGATATTGTTTATTTACATAATGGTTGGCCTTATGGTCTTGTTGATTCATTATGCTTCAATTATGGTTAGTTATTTGGAATTTTTAAGACAAGTCACATAATTATGTTCCAAAATGGATTTTATCGAATATTATATAATTTGAAAAATAACCCAAGACCTCCTTGGTTCTTGGATTACATTATAAAAAAAATTTCCCATGTATGTAAATGAAAAATTGTTCATAGTTCCTTCTTAGTTCAATCTTTCCATTCTAAATGAATTTTCATATTTTGATAGATTCAATGGAATATATTGAATTTAAAAGCCCATTCATGATGGATTGTTTTATTAAAATGAGTTTTATCAAATAAATATAATGTCTTGAAATGATGACATTCAATCCTTGTTTTATTAAATGGTAAATTTAAAATGAAATTTTACTGGGTAGTATGACCACGCCACTTGTTACAATTTAATAATCACAACTTATGCGAAATGTTTTTAAATTATTTAAATTAGTTATATTGATAGGAATACATAATGAAGGTTTTCATGTCTTGAATTATTTGGATGAATTAAATGAAATAAATGTAAATGGTGGCAAGTCGAGACCATTTATTTCTTGTTATGTATATGATATAATCTAAATGTTATTACTTGATGATGATGGATTAATAAATGTAAAGAATGAGAGGTAATGACTCCGGGATCCTATTATTAATATAATATTATTATTCCCTATATATAGTCTATGAAATGATGGTAAGGGTGAAATTTAGCATGGAAGAATCACACTCCCTTACATTAGGTGTCGACTCATGGTGTCTCACATCAGTGATACTAGTGGATATTGAGTATGGCGCATCATGTACCTTATGAGTGCTGACATGATGGTGAACTCACTTTTATTCAAGTTTTAGCATGAGGGTACACTCACCATCACAAGACACAATCATGATTTCTCAAACTCATTATGAGATATATGGTATGTACCCTATTGTTAGATCTTATAGGCTTGTTTAAACTACTAATGGATATCTTTGTTATGACCAATCTAGCCAGTAGGTTGTATTTCACGTATATAAACACTTACGTTCGCACATAATTGGTCCATATAGGTGGATGTAATATAAAACTATATTATATAAATATATAGTTTTACTATATATGTATGGTAATTGATCAGACACTTCTTCCAACTATGAGTCGAAGCAAGTATAGTCTGTATGTCTCCTTTAGGAATGTGGGTGGGTTGTTGTTTATCTATTCTGATTTCTTTATTTTTTAACTCATACATATACACTACATTAATTTATATTCATAGACTTTATTTAGTTATAGACTCTATGGGTGAAATCCTACTAGGATTTATATCTCACACTTTTCTCGGGCCACCATTTCACTAAAGTGTCAGAGTGGATATTTATGTTCTCAGGACCATGGAATTTTTCTTGAGTTTCTTTTGTTGTACCTAGGAGTTAAGAGCACAAGACTGAGAAGGATAATAATATTTTCATGGAGATCACCATCAGGGATTTTATATTCTTTTCTTTATTCTATCATTGTATTGTATACTATTTCGTACTGAATGTATTCTATTTAGTTTTGTATTATTGTGAGGACATACAGGAATCTGTTTTATACATTGGAATTTTCCATTTTGATTCTATTGTTATTATTATTATTGTGTTTCTCTATTATCTTTATTTCTTTATTTACTACATTTTATTTTGTCATTTTTTTTCTATCTACAATACCACTGCACAACATTGTTGTTTTGGGTATATTCTCTATGTTATCACCTCATTACAAACTCATTTATAGTAGAAAGCCTTTGGTGTATAGAGAGGCATGCTTGGAGCCATGAGACCCATCGGTCTAGCAACTGTCATAGTGGTTAGTCATGTTGGGATGTTACACTGTGTTGTCATAATTTTTTATGTATCATTTTAAGATCAATGAAAAGATATGAAATTTGTAGAGATGTAACCCCCAGTTCATCAATGTAGCACTTTAAAATTTATCCTAATAAGGCTATGATGATATTAAATATTTTTTGTTTCTAAGTGATTTTGAAATTCTTTAAAATTAGTATAATTTTCTTGAAACTACTTATCTTTTTATTTTCTCTGAAAAAAGTGTATTCCTTTTCTTTGGTGGCATTGTTAATCTAATTATACCCTGAATACCCATCAGTAAAGGAAAGGGTTTCGAAGAAATCAATCACATCAATAAAAAGTTCTATTATTATTGTTATAAGAAATAATAATTTAGTCAATTTTGATTAATATATTATAACATCAAAGAATACCATGATATTCTTGTTCTTTTTATTAGTGACAGTAATTTTTTCAAGCCATTTTTGGTACTTCACCTCTCAAATAAATCTTCCTCTAATCATCGTAACAACTTTCAATTCCACCATGGTAGCATTAAAGTGATGAATTATATAGTCTGCATGATTGAAATATTGATGGTCGTCTGGTAGGACAAGTTTATGAGTATATACATAAAGGAACGAACCAATAATATCTATAAAATTAAAAAATTATACATTAAAAAATATTTATATAGATCTTTATCCTTGATAAGCATTATAGAAGAGATCAAAGTAGGTACTATATCCTCTTCTACAACTAGATTTACGTACCTGAGATCATCGATAGCATTGGAGACACCATCTTAAAATATTGGAGGGGAATCCTTAAGGTCATCATCTTCTACCTCTATATCCATATTGATGAGATCTTCTTTAGGAATGGTAGATAACATGGTGTTTCCATTTTCCATTATGACGAGTAAGAGGCAATGAGAAGAAGTATTAACATACCAAACATCTAGGGATGTTTTCAAGGTATTTTGGGGATCCAGTCTTCATATACTACTACCATCAGAGGTACAAGATTATGGAAATATGATGTTTTAGAGAATTTCATGAGGGGGGTTGATTTATACTAATGGTGAAAGAAAATATCTTGATCTCAATATATAATAAACATATCTATCATTTGACAAACCCACATAATTTGGAACATTTTTCATTTCTTATGCATGGATAGAGATGTTTTCTAGTTTGAAAATGAATGATGAAACTTGATATTTACCTTTTTCATATTATTTGGTGGAATATATTAACTATAGTGAAAATTGAAAGGGTTTATAGGGGTGGTTACCAATATTTTGGGATCATAATCCTACTCGGTTCCCTCTACCACAGTTGGTTTCCTTACATCCCATATAAACCCACCTAAATTTATAATAATTAAAAGGATTAAAATTGGGTGTTATCTCCACATAATATCATCAGTTTTCCATCGATTTAGTACTTAAAATTTTTATGAAATGTTGATAGAACTACTACATGTATTTGATGAGAGGGACTCCCGTGTAAAAATTTTCATGTTGTTTATTAATTTATTATATTGAGTTCAACATTATATGTGAGGTATCGAAATTAGTATTCATTATTGATCTTCCAGTGGGGAGTTATTTCCCTCTTATCATACCCTTGAATGGTCATCTTCATATGGAAAAATCAACATCTCTATATTCAAAATGTCAAAGAATCTAGAATGGGATAAGATTAATCATATAATTTTTTTCAACCAAATTCTATAAAACATCAACATTTTCATTCTTTGTTTTGACATACATGGGTTTGTTATGTCCTTTAATGTATTCCTCTTGATCATGCTCTATGATTGAGGTGGTGGAAAGAAATTCTACAAGAGTAGTTTCAAGCCGATAAACCATGGATATGGAAATTTTTTCTCAAACATTTATGGAATATGAATGGAATAGAATATCAACATACTATTCTATTTCAAGATATAACGAATATAAAAAAATTAGATATTGGTCAGGATGGTTCCCAACTTTTTTATGATGTCATATTTTTGTATTAGAGGCTAGTAGTTCCCAACACAAGATTGTTCCTTATTTTAAGGCACATCTGATTAAGTTCATGAGTTAGATGGGCTTTTTTTTGGACCTATGCCAATGGAGAATTTATTTTTGAGTGAATACGATGCTCTAGTATAACCCTCTATTTGGGCTGATCATACAATAGTATACCCGCCTACTGGTCATCCAAAATAGTTAGATCTGGACTACTACTGAAGGACTCTGAGGCTTCTACATGGTCTCTTTTGGTTTTATGAAATGATCAACTATGTATATCAACCAAATATATGGTTTCATTAGGGATGTTGATAAGATAATAGGTTTTAACAGAACTACACCTACCATGATTCCCTTGGATTCGACATCTTTAGTTTATGAATTGTCGATCAAGTATAGGGAACCCATATTATTCGGTGTACTCCTCATTGTAGAAAGGGTATAATAAGTCGATTAAATTAATAAAGTCTGAAATGACCTCATCATCCATGAAGGTTTTGTTTGGTGGGATAGATCCCATTCTCTAGATGATGAGGGAAAAAAGTCTACAAGAGTTATATATAGTGTGGGATTTCTATGAGACTCTTGTACTTGTTTACTTTCATGTTTCTTATTATTACATTCTTCTTTTTAAGGGTGGGATAAAAAAAACCTTTTTTAGATTTGGAATCATGATTTTTCTATGAATCTGTTCTCCAATGGTGGTGTGACCTTGGTGAACTGTCTTTCAGTTTATCGAGTCATCAAAATTCTCTTCACACATATTTTTAAATTCTTTCCAGTCACTCTAATCCCCTAGTTGGATGGGGTCACAACGAACTCCTACATCAAAACTTTTTGTAGTCTTAAATTCTCAAAATTAAATGTTCTCTATAGTATGTCTCTGAATAAAAAGTAGTGCAATATTGTGTATCCTAGTCTTCAATAGAAATGGAAATTTTTGAGTTGGTCATCAGGATAAACATCATTTGGTTTTTAAGGATTCGAAATATTGAGGAAAATCTTTCATGATGTGAGTTAATACACAAGAAAAAATTCAATCCAAAAATAATATAGACTATTATTCTATTCCTAAAATTTTGAGAACCCATTATCTATAATTTTCTATGGAAAAGACCAGTTTTTATACTATTTTCACTTTATAGGAGGTCTTGGGTGATGTAGGGCCTTCTTTGGTATTATAGTGATCTCTGTTACGAACTTTAGAATGAAAATGGTTTTTTTATAATTAACTATACTTTATCCCATGTACCACAAATTTTGGGTGATACTTTTCAATATTTCTTGAATAGAATCATCTACGAGTTATTCTATTTCTATAAACTCTCGAAATAATCTTTAGAATTTCATTAAGGTCAATGGTGTCTATAGATCAACATAGAGATTATTAGAATAAATTTCCAATAACTTCTCATGTGAGAGTGGAATAATGAGTTATTACATTAGGCTTTTCTATCAAGATATAAGTTTATACACCCTATCTTCTTTATGTTGTTATCTATTATTGAGTTTGAAAATAAAAATTGTACATAATGTGTAGAAAAATTGGTAGAAAATTTGATAATGAAGATATTTTTATCCTATGATGGACCCTACTGGGAGGATGTTATACCATGTGAAAATTTTCCCACTATAATTTCTATAAAACATCTCAATTACATTAATTCTTTCTAGTATTAGGGGACATCATGGGGTCACATTAGGATATCATGTTTGTGGGGTGTTGTTTTGGATCCCATATACTGTTGAAGGTTGAGAATATATGGTTTTTAAATTTGGATGGTGTCAAAATATCATCCACTCATTCTGTTATAGCTTCCTATCAGGTTGTATGGGGTGCATCACCACTCTATATCCTCCTTCTGATTAGTTAGTTACTCTATGGTATTGATGATTTCCTATGGTACTACATTCTAATCTACCTCACAAGCATGGAAATTGGGAGTATTTAATGCATTTTCCATACCATTATCTCGTGCTAATTTCTTGCCCTTATTGAGACTAGATGATCAACTCAATAAGGTATGTTTTATCACTATAATGGAGTAATATTATGGTCTTACACCAGTCCCATATCTATATAAGATGGTTTTCTGGATCCAGTACCAAACTATTTCTCAGATCCCATTCTTATAGGTGGGTTAGCTCTATCTTATACAGTGTGAAGAGGGATATAAGTTCATGCATTAAGGTGGTAAATAGTGGGAATGTGTTCCTTGAGTAGTTTCTCACTGTGTCATCTGAGGTTGTATATCTCACTGTCATATTGTGCCATCAGATCCTCTATAGAGGTTATTTTACCCTTTCAAGGTGGTGATTGGTATGTGGCCACACCACTCTATTTACCTATAATAGAGTATCATTAAGGATGTCGAAACGTAGTATTTTTAGGATCCATGTTCTGATTCCTCCTCTAATTCTGTATTTGTGTGGCCTTATTTTTTCATCAGCATCACCCACCTCCTAGGGAAATAATTCTACTCCACACCCATCATCATTTGTTTATCATTATGTGTTTTTATCTAAATTTATTGTGATTGTCTTCAATAACCTATACCACGTATCATGAATAATTTCTCTATCCCACAAATATTATCGTAATTTTTCATTTTTTATCTTCCCCTTCTATGGTTATACTGGGGTCTTCCCATTATCCATCAGTATTACTGGTATATTCTAGATTATTCTCCTTACGTGGTTTGATTTTCATGGATAGGTGTTCCCCTAGGTTTCACTTGTGAATCATAACTATTAGGGATTCTTTGACCATTATTATTGAGAATGACCCAAATGGTATGGGTATATTATATGGAGAGCGGAACATTTGGGTTTCCTACCATTGGTATCCACTACCATTCTTAGAGAAGACAAATATTCATATGGTTGATGTTAAAAATATCCCCATACCTGATGGTTGGGGTTGATTCCAAGCCTCATTTGGAACTTTATAATCCTTTTATAAATGGATTAATGACTTCTATAATTAATTTCATAATAAATATACTCAAATACCTATGAGATTCTATTGATTTTTTGTAGAAATTAATTTTTAAGGATTTTATGACCCTCAAGGTGGAGTTATCTATAAAAACTCCCATCCCTATGGGGTGGTTTTTCTCTCATATGGTGACCATGGATAATATGATCACAATATTCCTTTATTTTTGTAGTTTAAATCTATCATGTTCCAGATGCAGTTTACACTCATAATGGGAGTCACATACTATGTTGATCTATCAAGAAGTATGATAGGTTATCTATCTCTTTTGAGGGGCATTGCCTTTTTGTTGAGTTTCCATGATTAAGAGCCTATTGTCGACCCCCACCCACTATCCAAGATGATTTTCTGTATTTTAAATAGGGTTACATTCTAGGATTGACCAACTAGAACACATGTTATTTAGTCCCATGAAATCTATTACAGCTATGAATTTATAAGATTCTATGTTAGGGGAACTCTATTATCATGTGGATAAGGTGGAAGTATATATCATTGTACCCTCCCCATCCTCAGATACATATGTATAAAGGGTCTTCAGAGATTAGTTTCTATAATTATGTTATGTTTAGGAGGAAATCATGTCATTGAATTTTACTATTCCTTTCTGATCTGAGGTCCTTAGCCCTGGAGAAATCAGCCTGGTACATCTTACATCATAGTGTGTCAAAGAACTTTATATGGGCCTCATATTTCTAATTTTTGGGACCATGTTATCGAGAGAATATTTTTGGAAGTTAGAATAATTTTTTGGGGAAATTTTTTTTTCTAGTAATGTCTAATATTTTTCAACGAGAAGAAACAATTCACAATTTTAAAGTATACAATATTATTGAA
The DNA here is from genome assembly GCA_963277665.1 of Viscum album. Classification (NCBI taxonomy): domain Eukaryota; kingdom Viridiplantae; phylum Streptophyta; class Magnoliopsida; order Santalales; family Viscaceae; genus Viscum; species Viscum album. The sequence continues at coordinate 880,980,723 of OY728137.1, read as the reverse complement.
CATCATATTAAAAAAATTAGACTCACATTGGTTAAGAAATTACATCATATTGAGAATAATTTTTCTGGAATAAAAGATTCATCAGACTAACCTTGGGTCTAGAATGAAGGATGATTAAAATGAGAGGTTTCTTCAGAGACTTCTAGCCTCTAATTTAAATATTATAATTATTTTCTATTTTAAAATTATGAAAAATAATTTTTTTAAAAATTTTTTGTGCTATCCTTATAAAGGAAAGGAGGAGTGCTACAAATCTTATTGAGGATCATATTGGAAAAAATATGTTTTTGTATGGAAAATTACAATGACTCCCAATTAAAGTTAGACAATTCCATTCTGATCTTAAGCTTAATCAAAGTCATGAAGGGTTTAATGCTTTCAAGAAGATGTTTACGAAAGAAGAAATCTTTTGAAGCTAGAGATTTCTAGTCTTAGATCATCAATGTGAGATCACTGGACACAGATTTGTTTGAAGGTTGGGAAGGATTATTGTAATGTGGGAAAGAGGAAGTGTTGGTTTTTTCAATCAGACCAATAATCTATAAGAAATAAATATTCATAGAAAGAAATTAACTACTGAATCATCATTGTTATCATAATTGGAAAAAGATATAAGATGTTGAAATCGAAGCTGTTGGAACCATTCCACCAGACACGATTACCACCGATTATCGAAGTCAATCTAACAACGATCATGAGTTGATTTCAAATGATGTATTAGAGATATAATTCTGTATGATAGGGTATTCTTGTACCAATAAATACGATAAGTAATAGGATTTTTTGTGACCAATGGATAATAAAATAAACTAAGAAACCAATCAACAGAGTAGTAAAAATTTCATCAGGTTGAAATGTTTTTTATTTCTTTTGTATATTTCTAAATTGGTTCAAGAATTGAATATAAACACATATATATTTAAAAGAGTTTCTTGTATCTTTTAGGATAAGAATGACTAAACTCTATACAGTCCCAATCAACATAACATAAGTGACACCAGTCTAATAGAGTGTAGAAGAGACAGATTTTTCTGATGTTTCCTGACACCGTTTAGCTTTATTAGCTTCTAAATCATTGATATAAATAAAAGAAAAATGATGAATCTTGTTTAGAGAATTTTTAATGTATTTTTAAAGGGTTTTTGTATGTTTTCTGGAAGTATTTTAATGAGATGTAAAAACATCTTCATGGGGATCATATTTTTTTAAAATATGTCTGTCTTTTTAAAAAAAATTGAGGAGTAACCTAATGATGAATATATTGTCTTCATTATAATGATAAAATCAATATAGGTATATTAGTATTTCAATTAGTGTGGTGAAATGTAATATGAAAATAAAATATAGAATATTTTTATTTCTCCATTTATATAATTGGTATAGATAAACGTAATGAATAAATCATAATGAAAATCATAATCATACATATGTTTTTAGAAGATTTAATTGAGATGAGGTCATGAGAAGACTTAATAAGATTCTAGAATATTTTAGAATCATTGAAGAAGTCCGAGTTTAATAATGAATTAAAATAAAATTTATGTTTTAGGATTTTTTAGTGGGAATGGTTTTATAATCCCACCCAAAGCACATTTGGGTCACCTATAAATTGAGGAAGTAAATTTTACTATCCTAACACCAATAATATTTGATAGAGAAGATAGTGAATCTCCAAATATATTGGGATAAGTAGTTTCGAGATTGATATTTCTTAATGTGTTTTTCTATATAGAAAAATGAAATGAGAATATATAAGATCATATTTAGAGTTTCCAAAATTAGACCAAGTAATCGGATGGGGATTCATAAACAGAAGAGAGAGAAGTTCAAAATTGTTTCAGTGGTATTATAAAAAAGTCATACTTCGTTATTAAGAAATCAGGATAGAAAATCTGATTGGGAAATTAGAAAAAGTATCAATATGATGTTAAGGGAAGTTATTTCCATCTATTGGATAAGGATTTTAATATTTTTTTTATTTTTATATTATTTAAATTTGATCAAGCTACACCATAAAAGGTTTTTTTCAAAAATTTTATTACACCATTTTGTGATACTTAAAGCACATGCACTATTGTATTTAACATAATACTACATATGTTTAATAGAATATACTACTTGGTGTATTCTATATAATTTTTTTTATATTATATTTCTTCATATTTAATTATTTTCCGACCATACCAAAGACATAGGTACTTTGGTTTAGTGGTAAACCTTGTAAGTTATTATGTTCTAGTGGATTTGTGTGTGATTATTTTCGACTAGGAATGAAATCATTAATAATAAGAAAAATATTTTATTCATGTAAGGAAACATAAAATAAAAACATATCATTGATTAACCCCCTCACACTCCAAGTGATGATAAGATCCTAGTTGGGAAATATCAATTGGCATTAGATTGAATGTTCCCTTCATTTAATATTTTCTAAAGTATTGAAGAAAAGTTAGTGGAGAATCTGAATTATGACAGTTGTAATGGTATTATAGTTTTCAATTATAAGAAGTATCGTATCTATAAAGATATAAAGTTTCCTTATCTTGTGTCTCCGGGATATAATGATATTGAAGCTACAACATATGGATTTCCTCATATTGATGATAAATTTACTCGTACATCTGTTGATAAGAACATTCTTGAGAATTATGTAAGGGATCAGATTAACATACTTTTATTACTTTATAAAATTGAATTCTTAAGAGTGAAGTGTTTTTCTACTACCAAAGGTATTTGGGATAAGTGAAAAAACATTTTAAAAAGAAATAAAAAGGTAAAGAATGAAAAGATGAAAATATTTAGATTGAGGTATGAATATCTCAAGATGGGTGAATACAAATCAGTTTGTGACTTATTTACCAGGGTGAATGAAATTTTTAGTAATATCAGACTTTTTAGGGAGAAGTAGGAAGACTCAACCATTGTTGAGATGATCATGGAAATTATTTATGAAATGTTTTATTCAAAAGATTGTTTATTTTAATATAGATATCCTGAATCATTATATCCATATGACTTGCCTAGTACATTTATCACTTATGAGATGAGAATAGAGAAAGCTATGAAAGGAAAAATGGTTGATCGACAAATTTCTTTCAAGTCATCTAAGAAATAAAATACCAATAAAGTTCTTGAGGAATAATATGTTTCTAAATATTATTCTAAAAATGAGTTATGATAAAATATTGAGGAATTTTTATCCTTGTTTTCTAAAAATATCAGAAATGGTTTATGAATGTATAACGGAAGACATCCCTTGAAAGGAGTTCAATGTGAAGATATTGGGAACATTGAGACTAATTTTCTATGAATAAAGAAATAAGAGGATATTGATGAAGAAGAAATAAGGCTAAGAAGGTGGTGGAAGAAACAAGGAGATAAATATAAATCCTATTACAAAGGGAAAGAAAAAAATTTCAACAAATCAGAAAGAATGATATTTGTTTCTAAATATGGAGAAGAAGAAGATAGTGAAGAAGAATCTGAAATATATAATTAGTATGTTAGAGAGAATTCATGTATAGAAATATTTAACAATGAATAATTTAGAAGCACCAGTTCTGTAGATGAAGTTACTCAATTAGAATTTCATCTGAAAGAATAATTGAAAGAATGTCTGAGAAAGATTGGAAGGATTCAAAAAGAAATTTGGAAGTTGAAAAATAAAAAATCCTTAACAAAGATATACAAGAATTTTTTCCTGAAATTAAGGAAAATCTTCTAGAATGGATTGTATATTTATATAAATTAGTAGAGAATGAAAATAATCATAATGAGCAACTAGATGTAAAGTAGATATAAAAAATAGAAGAGTTGGAACTTTTGAAAAAAAATACTTTATTAATATTATATAATGGTTATATGTTTCAAAAAAATTATATTTGATATTAGTGAAGCATCTAGGAAGGATAAACCTATAATGGATCAATAAAAGTTTTTATCAAATGTTTAAAGGAAAGCTGAAGTTTTTTTTGATAAGAATAAAGGTGGTAATGTTTTGTATGTGTCCAAAATTTACAATGTGCATAAATCCAAGGGTTCAAAAAATTAAGAGCCTAAAAAGGTTTACATTGCTTCTATTTTTGATAATGATGAAAAAATGACTTTAATCATAAGGTTATAATTGATTATATAAAGGTTGGTTGTCAAAAAATTTCAGATAAGATTTTTGTAGAGAAACATGTCCACAAATCTACTCAATATGGAAGGTATAGAAGAAAATACCATATAAATTGATACATATGGTATTATGGTGGATTCATACCCATGAAAAAATGTTTTTATTTAGTTAGAAATATTTCTAACACTACAAAAATTTTAAAAGGGAAATTTTCAGTGGGAGTAAATTCTCTCAATGGAAGAACTCTAAAAAGAATGTTTGTAAGAAACCAGAGAAGGTTAGTGTGAAAATTCAAAATAGATTTCAACCATTCCAAAATATTTTTGAAGTGAGTGAAAAACCTAGACACCTTGGAAAAGGATTTCTTTTTTTATTATAGGCTCAAAAAAATTTAAGTGTTCTAAAAAATTTTAAGTGAAGAAAGACTAATGGAAAGAAAATGCCCATATTTTTTAAAATACACTTAAAGCTACACAAGGAGAACGACCATAGATTCTTGTTAATGATTTTTCTTCTCATATAAAAAGATACATTATTTTTTTGAATAATGTGAAATAAATCAAATAAAGAACAGTGTCATTTCATAATGATTAGTCTCTAAGAATCAATGTTTTTGGATCACCTATCATTAGGAAAGAAAAGTTGAAATCAAAGAAGGATTTATTTGTTGATGGGATAAAACCCAACCTACTAGGTGTTTCACAACATTTTGATAAATGAAAAAAAAATTGTTTTCTAAAAATATTGGTTTCTTTTAAAAATTAATGATGGTGGAAATATTGTTACAAGAGTCCATTGAACAAAAGTAAACTTATTTCAAGTCGGTGAAATAAAAAAGTATTGTAACTTTTTAAATGATAAATAGAAATAGATATTGTATAAAATTGTGGGACACATGTGTTAAATAAACATGAGCATGTTATCATAAAGATATTGTGTCCAATATATTCATGATATTTCGCGAAGAATATATTTTGGTTTCACCTATCATCAAAAGGGAAATATTACAAACGATGTGAATAATAATGCTATCATTTTTTCAAAACGACCCCTAAAACATATCCATTCTTATATTCATTGTCCAATGATAAAAATATAAATAAATAAACTTATTTACTTGATTACATTCATTGATGACTTTACTCACATAATGTGTATTATGTATATGAATCTTAAGTTAGATTATATGAAAAAGTTTAAATAGTTCCTGAGGAAATCTAAGAAACAATGTGAGTATTCAGTGACGAAGTTAAGAAGATATAATAGCAGGGAACAAAAAAATGAAGATTTTGAAAATTCTTTTAAGAAACGTGGAATTCAGCATGAGTACATTACACCATAATCTCCTCAAAAAATGGTGTGGATAACAAATAAAAATAATGTTTGGTGGAAATGTGTAGAATTAGGTTACCTGAACATGGTTTCTCTCATTAATTTTTGAGGAATAACATGACTACGACAATTTATAATGAAAACTGATATTTCTAGACCATGTTTTGATATGAATCCGTTCAAAAAAATTATTATAAATATCTATGTTTGAAACACTTAACAGTTTTTTAGAGACCACGAATCATAAAGAATAATGGTGGAATCATGGGAAAGTTTGAGAAGAGAGGCAATTTTTCTGGGTTATGCTCCCAAAATAAGAGGATACAAATGTTTCAAAAAAATGAATAGTTTATCTTGTTGATCTGAAATTTTTTGAAATTGTTGAGAAAGATTATAATAAGACTTGTGATGGTAAAAACTATAATAATTATGAAAAAATTTAAAACATTTATGATAATGATACAGAAAATTGTAACCCTAATCATGATGAAGCATCAGACTCAGCTTTTACTAATGATGAGGAAGAAACTCTAAAATCTCGTCCTAGATAGAGGAAATATGTAGAGGCTCAGAACATTATTGGTGATCAAAATCTAAATTATTAAATAAGGAAAACATAAAAATATATTGCACATACTTATTTATATTAAAAATTTTAGCCGAAATATGTGAATGGTGATTTTGGGTATCATGAATGGGTTCAGGAAATGAATAAACAGCTAGATTAGATAGAAAATAATGATACATGGGAAATCATACACAATCTAGAAAACAAAAACCTTCTTAGTACAAAGTGAGTTATATAGAAGAAGTAGAATAAAGAGGTTTAATTAATAAGAAACAAATAAATAATAGTGTTCAAAGGATACTCATATATTTAAGATGTAGATTTTTATGAGACCATTGACTTAGTGGAAAGGATAGAAATAATCAGAATCTATCCTTCTATTTTTTCAGAACGAAGTTACAACAATTTTTCAACGGATGTGTAGTCCAAATTTATTAATGGGGATCTTGATGAAAAATTTTATATTGAACAACCATGTGGCGTTTTTTTGGAAAAGATAAAAGTTAAGTGTGTAAGATGATTAAAGCATTATATTAGATAAAACAAGCTCTATGATCATGGTTTTCCAAATTGGAATTTTATTAAGGAATAATATTATTATGAAAGGAATATTTGATATAAATAATTACATCATCTAAAGTTAATAGTTTTATTTAATTTTTATTATTTATGTTAATGAATTTATATTTACTGGTAATGATGAAAAAACATGTGAAATAATTTCTATGGAGATGAAAATTTTGTTTGAGATATCGATTCTAAACATTATTCTGTTAAATATCATATAAAAGAAGAAAACTAATTTTTATCCTCAATAAATGTAAGCTAAGGAACTTCTTAAGAAGTTCATCATTTAAAATTATAAACCTATTTCTATATTAATTTAAGTGAGAACCATATTTTATAAAGATGGATAAGTAAAAGAAATTTACCCACTAGTGTTTCATATGTTTATTGAAAGTTTTTTTACTAACTCAAAACCCGATATTGTTTATGTTGTCACATTATGTGAGATGTTTTAGAGATATTATAAACAATGACATTTATATTCTCAAAAATGAAGTGTCAGATATTTAAAAGGAACAATATATTTCAGATTCATTTATGATATCTTAGAAGGAATTTACATGTTTGGTTATTTAAATGTAGGTCAGGAAGGAAATGTTGATGATAGAAGATCTACATTTGGTGGAGTTTTCTCTCTCCAAAAAATATGTGTCAGTTAGAATATAAAGAAATAGTTTTCTTTAATTATTAGCATGGTTGAAGATGATTATACTTTTTCTACTCAAGATTATACCCAACTTATGTGGGTGAAGACTTAGTTGGACGATTTACTTATTGATATAATGTTACCCTTTCTCTTGGGTTATGATAATCAAATTGAAATCACCCTTTCCAAAAACAAAATAAAAAATTATCATTCAAAACAAATTGATATCAAAAATAATTTCATCAAAGATAATGTGGTGAAGAATGAATTAAAGATGGAGTATGTCCCCACATTATAACAAGTGGCTAATAATTTGAAAAAATATATTAACAAATGAACCTTTTTAGAAACTGAGGACAAATATGGGTTTCCAAACTCACTCTTATCAAGGTTAAGGTGTGTTTTTCTATCCCATATCTCATCATCTCTGTGGATAGTGTTTTCAAGGGGGAATATTTTTTAAAAATATATCCTTAAGAAAACTTGTGTAAAGGTGGATTTGTGGGTAATATATGAATATAATATGTAGCTTTGTGAACATTTATAATGGTTTATTAGAGTAGTTATAGGAAAATTTGGTATATAATAAAATGTAAATGAAATAAATATTTGAAGACAAGATATGAAAGTCTCATGAGTCACTAATTTTGGAGAGCATGGTTTTACTATCAATAGTTATTCATTCCTAAAATTACATAGCTCAAGTAGGATTAGAATTGTTGATAAGTAATACATATCTTGAGGTTAAAAAGTTAAATGATATATATTTCTTGGTTGAAAAAAATATAAATAGGGAGATTTTTGGGACCAAGTTTCTTGGATAAGATTATTAAAAGCTAGAAGTAGTTTGTTTCACAAATGTTTTGTCATTTTTTGTAAAATATTTTTAAAATAAAATAAATCAATTCAATTTGAAAGAGTTGGCAGTTGGACAGACCTTCATATTTATAACATTAGACTGGAATTTGCTTAAGAAAGTAAATCAGATTGAGAAGTAGTTTTCTAGGTGAAAAATTTTATTAGATTTACCTTGGGTCGAAAATTAAGGAATATCATAATGAGAATTTACATTAGAGTCTTCCTCCCACTAACATAAATATGATGATTCTTTGATGTTTTTTAATTCTCACAATTCATATGTTGTTTGAAAACATGTGGAGGTAGCCTTATAAATTAATGGGGGAATGATTTTAATTCTATTGATGAATAGATTTGAATGAAATAATTTTCTAGAAGGAATGTTACAATTTTATCCAATGGAAGTTAGAAGATTCTGTGCCGATCGTCAATGTAATCAAGGAAATGAAGGGAGTTATTGTTATAAGATAGTGTTTGTGAAAGAAGGAAGTTGTTAAAGCTATATATTTCCAGCTTCATATCACCGATGTGAGAACGCCAGACCCAAATTTTTTTGATGTTTGGGATGAATGATCATAATGAGAGATATAGAAGGTGATGGTTTTCATTCAGACCAATAATTCACAAGAAACAAATATTTATAGAGTACAGTTGAGTAATAGATGTTCATTGGGATTGTAATCTGAAAAAGAAATGTGTTTTTTAAGTCAAAGTTGCTGGAACCAGTCAATCAGAAATAGTGTGCCACCGATTATCAAAGTCAATCCGACAACCATCACCAGTTGATTACGAAATATTCATTAGTGAAAGAATTATTTTTAGAAGAGTATATTGGGACTAAAAATGTGGAAAAAATATGTGTTTTTGGGACTAAAGGAATAGAAAATAAAGTAATAAATCGATCAACAATATAGTCAACTATTAATCATATTGAATTATTTTGTTTCCATTATATGTTTTACAATTGGTTCAAAAAATAAAGATGAAATATGATATATTTTCAAAAGTTTATTATATTTTTTGCATCAAGAGACATAAGAATATATGTGTTTCCAATAAACATAATCAAATTGACATTGATCCAATATAGAAAATAAGATATAGATCTTTTAGGAATTTCCTGACACCAATTATCTTTATCAGATATAGGATCATCAATCTAGAGAAAAGAAAAAGAAGAATCTTGTATAGAGTGTTTTGAAAGTGTTGTAAAAGGGGGTATAAAATATTTCATGATGAGTTTGATGGAGATATAAATTTATTGTCAAGGGGAGAATAAATTTTAATGAATATGTTTTCCTCTAACAACAATTTATGCCGAGTAACGTATTGTAGAATCTAATGTCTTCATGATCATGAGGAAATTAGAATTGACAGATTAGTCCTTCAATTGGTATGGAACAACAAGGTCTGAAAATCATATTAAGTGTCTATCTATTTCTTGATTTATATAATCAGTATGGTGCATCATAATGAATAAATCATAATTAATATCTAAATATGACCTGATTTTGATAAGAACATTAAATCGAGTGGAAGTCGTGAGAAGATTCGATAAGATTCGAGAAGAGTTGATAAGCACTAAAAATGTCAAGGATTCATAAAAAATTCAAGGAAGTTTTTTGGTTTAGGAAAATTTTTTGAGTGAGAATGGTTTTTAGATTCCTTCCCAAACCATATTTGGTATTCCTATAAATAGAAGATCTACTTTGCATATTCATGACACATGTACTATTCATAAGAGAAGATAGTGAAGATATAAAGTTCTATGGATAATATGTTTATTTATTTTGCTTTCATGAGGTCTTTTTAGAGATATAAGAAAGAAATGAGAAGAGATAACATCTTATTTAGAGTTTTAGGAATCAAATTGAGTAAACAGACTAGGATTCCCGAACTGAAGAGGGAGAAATTATGAATTATTTCAGCAGTATTTTTGAAAATTTATGTTTTTGTATTGAGAAATAAAAAAGAGAAATTTGACTAGGAAATCCGAAAAGGTATTATTACAAATTACATGAAAGTTATTTCTTGCCGATGGATGGGGAAGTGAAGAATTATTTTGAAGTTACGCATTTGAAATTTGATCTAGAAGCATCATAAAATTTTTGTTACACAAAATGTATTACAACATTTCGTGATACTTGACCCACATGCATTGTTTTACTGAACATAGTTCTACAAAAGTGTAAGGTAATATTCTACTTGTTTTATTCCACATGAAATGATTTATTTCTAGTGTACTGTGTGGTATTGAAGTTTTTACAAACAATTACGTGGACATATCTACTCTTATTGAGTAGTAAACAATGTAAATTCCTATGTTCTTATGTATGTGTGATTGATTTTTTTTCAAGAGAGAAAGAAATTTTTAATAGAAGGAGAATTTTTTTAAATAAGGAAACATAAAGAATGATATCACTAACTCACCCCTCCCCCTCCAGGTAACAATAAGATCATAGTTGGGTAATCTCACTACTAATGAAATTCTCTAGAATATAACCATTGAAATGTTTCCCATATATGCTCACATAATTAAGGTATATAGACCTGTATTAGATCATCTAGGACTTCATAATTAAAAGTGGTGATGATCCAAAACATAGATTAATGGTTTTTGTATTCTATAAATTTCCACATATCAAATCTATCCACTTTTTCATTCAGAGTGTATTCCTCCACTATGTCAAAGCATAGAGGTCGCTTCACTATGTTGCCTACTGAATGAGGAGAGGTGTTTTCAGTGTTCAATGGGGAACTATATAAAGTTAATACACGTTTTTCAAACACCATTATATATAATGGTATATTGAAAATTAGAGAGTTTACTTATTTTAAAATTATATCATTATGGGTAGGGTCTCCACAGTAGATGTAATGGGCATGATCTGCATATTTCATCTATATACTACTATAACGAGGATGATGGTGGTCATAATTGTATTTTTATTTGGTTGAAGTGTTTTTGGAACCTTGAGGTGTTATAAATATGTGTTCTATGGCCTCAAGTATATTGGTACTGAGTAGGTTAGGAGTATGAGAATAATCTCTCATTGTAGATAAAATATATCAACCTTTCTATTCGGTTTTAATAGGAGAACGGGCTTTATACAAGGTGGTCACCAGAGTATGTCTATGATCATATGTTTTTGTGGGATTTTGAGCTCACTGATAAGAAACTAATGGAGTATGTTGGTGATATTATTTTCCACTGGTAATAATATGAGCCTATCATTTGGTGGTTTCTGTAATATGCCTCTCAAATCAAATTGAATAGGGGAAATGATCCCAATTCAAGTATAAATCCCATGCCCGAATATGATGCGGAACATTCGGTATGGAAATATTAATATTGAAAACCTACAGTATTTCATTTTTAGGATACAGGTGTATTATTTTTTTGGCGGGAGAATAAACATGTGCCTGACTCTAGTGAGCTTTGAGATTGTGTTATGAATATTTTTTATTTTCGATAAGAATATGGTCATTCCCTAGGAGATTTCCAAACTAGGTTGAAAAACCTCGATTGGAATGGGAGTACAGGACCGATCTTATAATTATGGTGTATTCCACTAGCTTACATTGATAACAATATTCCCCTATTGTGAGTTGATTTCCTAATTAAGTTTACAAACCCCAATTCAATAGGGTATATGAACTCGGTTCTATGCATCATCCGTAATCTAAATATGTGGATAATATTCTTGTATAAGATAAAGTATATGTGAATTATCTAGTGTATACATATTCTAATGTTGTTAATACTGATATGATTACCTGGGTTTTGGTATAACAATATGTGATTGTCCCTATATCTATATCATTTTTTAAATATATTAATTAATCTTTCCTTATGATTCCATAATATTGTGGCACTTCCTAATTGTATGTGTGGGGATATAGTCATGTATGATCTCGGTTTCTAGAATATAATGGAAAATTTCTTTTATTGAAGTGGGAATATATTCCCACTCTTTTCCACCTTGACCTATCAAAATATAAAGATGGGCTTCATTGTGGGGGTTGGTATATGTGAATTCCCCATTCCTATTATAGAGATATGTGTACAAACATAGTCGGGGTGAGTATGTATATTGTCCTGATAAATGGTTTCCTTCAGAAAATTCCTACGGTTTTCATCAATTAAATCATTACTATAGGCTCACTCCCTCTTTCGAGAAACTTTTTCCCCCAATGAGATATCATTGGTGATCAGACCTAAATTTATAGGGAGGTAACCTATTGGGTAGCTCTCTTTAATGTAATTGAGGGTAATTTATGGGATACTGTTGGAGGAGGTGGTTGATAAGATACATCCACAGAGGTTCAGGAACTATTACTGAGCTTTGGTAGTCTCCTTGATTCACCTTCTAATGTCAAGGAAAATGCTGATTTTCATGCTTTAGGTATAGGATCCCTAAGTGGTTAGTAGTGGGGATAAATGTTATTGGTTTCATTGTAGCATTCATTATGTGAGGTGGGATTGTAGGATTTATCATCTGAAGACCCCTAAAAGCATCCTCAAGTGTCATGATATTACTAGGTAGGTGGTACTCCCTAAGAATTTTCTTTTTTACTCGATGTTGCAGGCATTTCATAGATGACACTTATTTCATATCTGAGGTTGAAAAACATTCTCTTAATGATGTCATGGTCTTGGGTCAAGTTGAATGTTTGTGACAAAGGTTTCTAAAATCACAAGGATAATAATAAATTATTTTTCCAACTAATAAAACATTTTTGATAAGATACAATCTTAATATTTAATTTATGATGAATCTATTTGTTTAGTATTATTACTAGTTTGGTCATTTTTTTTGCATGTAATGTTCATACAGAAATTAGTTGAGGTGTGGAAACATGTTATTTTTATTATTCTAATAGTAATTTCATGTTCACTATTTTTTTCTCAATATAAACACATGTTCACCAATTTTTAGAGGCAAAATGATCATTTACCATGCATGAACAAAATAGGTAAACTGAGGGATTTATGTTGAGTTAACCATTTTACTTCAACCAGAAACAACCAACAAATCCCTCATCCATAACAAGATATGGTCATGATTTACAACGACCGGTGGTCATTGGGGTTTTATACTAATGAATCTTAGGAATGCACATTGGGTTTGAAGAAGTAAGGTTAGGCTCATCGCAACCCATTGGGGGGGATTATTTCTTACTCTAGGGCACTCTTATACATTTAATATATGTTCTATAATCTTTACCAAATCCTCACATGAGACTGGTTAACCTAAATACAATCAGTTTCTAAATCCATTTTCATAAAAGAGGGGATCCTATCAATGGTACCATCTATATGTGTCGATGGTTCTCCATATTTCTACATATTAAAAAAGGGACTAATTATTTTTATTGGTGTATTATTTGGAACACCAGAGTTTATTTCCATCTTGGGAGGAAATTTGTGTTTTAGAATTTCGATTAATCCTTTAATGATAAATCATATGTATCATATTTCCAAAAGAATCAAAACTCATATAGTTTCTATATGACCCAATAATAAATTTTAATTTTATAATGTAAGGATGTATATAGGGGAATTTAAGCCATGAATATGGGGACTTGAGCCTTAGGGAGACATCCAACATATCATATGGAGATATTGATTAGAGTCAACTTATTTCTAATTAAAAATATGTGCTAAAAAATTAAGGGAAATAGGGGATTGAATGAGACTTATGTGTATCAATTTTTCCTTGAGGTATTTCATTCGGAATATAGCCATTTGAATGAAGAGAAGATTTAGTTGGTATTACATATGAAAGGTGTCCCATATTGGGGGAACTTACCCCATGATGACTAAATAATAATCATTAATCTTTATACCCAAATGAGTTATGCAAAGTGTGAGAAACAAGAGACAATTGAATATCGAGTGCATTGTATGGGAGAATAGTATTGAATTATACAAGGATTAGACATTGATGATTCCCTAATGATTCATGGGGAATATTAAACCTCAAATAGAATAAGGATATGTCCAAGGATTACACATGAGAAGGATACACATATCAGAAGTGTTTCTGTATGGGTCATACACACTAGGGATTCCCTTATTGTTAAATAGGGTATACACACCGAGGATTCCCTACTAGTTGAGTGGGGATTACACACTGTGGTCACCCTAATGATTGATTCGGGCTTACACATTGAGGTTTCTCTGATAGTTGAGTTGAGATTACACACTATGAATTTTCTAATTGTTTATATGGGACATACACACTAATATTTCCATAATTATTGAGAAAGGATTACACATTGAGGATTTACTGATTGTTGAGCGGGGAATACACACTATGGTTACCCATATTTTTTATTTGGGAAAAAATGAGGTTCCCAAAATTAGGGTATCTTTATTATACTAATGATGTGATCATAGGAAGTGTTTAAGCCCACATCAATCATTATAGTTATAGTAAACAAGAGATATATATAGGTTAGAATCATTAATTGTAGGTGTGAGACGTACACATTAAATCCGTACAAAGGTAATGAGATCCTGATCTCATGAATTATATGCCTCCATGAGTTTTTTTCCAGATTAATGTTAATGTGAATGATCACAAAATAATATTAATGTTTTAATTAAGAACATAAATGTATGCAAATATATGATGAAACCGTGTTTGAAAAAGAGATTGGGCCTTAGGAAGTTGTCTTACAGATCTGGTTTATAAAGGAAACATAGTTAAAATAGTTAACAATCCCTTTTCCTACTGATGATAAAGGTGTCATTGTAGGGTTTTTTAAGAACAGGAATTTTTAAGTTAGAGATTGATGGAGAATTTTTAAAATAATATAGTATTTGTGATTGGATAAGACGTTATGGGAGTGTTGGTGACACTTTATGAAGTTATGCAGTCATGTTGGTGTGATAGGGTTACGCGCTATACATGAAGAAAGGGTGGTCACTTGTTTCACATGATCCCATTGTAGTAGTGATAATTGGAAAGGATGTGAGGTATATGAATTTATGTAGACAATTAGGGTCCCTTTGATCATATGGCCTAGTCTCATGATGAAGAGTTCATCTCATGATCATATGGTTATCATGTGGCTAAGGAGTTGTCTCATGATTGTAAAACCATCAATTAATCCGGATGAGATCACGTGACATAATTCACATTGCATGAACAATTTGATATCTCGTGATAGATTCTCACTCAACTCATTTTTTATTTCTCTTAATATATTACAAAAAAATAGGTGGTTGTCTCTTATGATTGGGTGATCCCTCTTCTCTAGAATATTCTCCCTGATGTGTATCATATCTGTCTTACTCCTTATGTATTTTCCATTTCCAAAGGGGGATTTTATAGGAATCACCAAACGGTTATATATTATAATTTGTTTTGTAAATAATATGTGTACATATCCATATTTTTTAGGAAAGTACCATCCACAAAATGAGGAAATATCTTATATAGATCTCATGATAAAGGTATACATCATTAGTGGAATCTTCTCCTCTTCATGTGTTAAACGTTAATCACGTGATTGATCCTTAATTACCATCCTACTTAATCACTTGACCGTTTTTAAATAGCAGATTTTCATTAATTCTATAATGAGACTTTGAAGGGAATAACTTTATATATTCTGTATCATGTGACGAAATGATCAACATTTCAGGAGAAACCACTCTTATTTTACCAATTATTTATGGGGTGTTTTTTGAAGAAAAATGAAGGTATGATCGAGAATCAGGTCATGTAGTTTTAGTAAAACAGTACTTTTTCTTTGGGTAATATGATTATGAGCATCATTTGATGTTTCAAGGGTAACATGATTCTGTGTCTCTCTAAGTGTTACATAATCACATAAAACCTTGGTACTTTATCCCTACTGTTCATTCATGATTATTTTCTTATTTTAGTAAAACAATACTTTTTCTTTGGGAACTTATTAGATTCCAAATTTTACAATGTTCATTTTCTAATTGTGAACACCCATAGTCAAATAATTTTACCACATTATACCATCACCATGGTAAGTCATTTGTTTACCATTGTATATTACTTGTATGACTACAAATTATATTTACCTTGTCACCTATTTTTTATATGATGATTCCAAATATGAAGGACATTATATTGTATTAAATTTATAAAATTTATAGAAATAGATATTTATTTAATAGAACATGATTCTTAATAATTAATTTTTATAAGAATAATTATTTTAAGAAGAAAATAATATTGATACTTTTTAATTTTGATTTAATAATAATTAGATGGTTGTTAATTTATTTGATTGTATATATTTTCAAAAAAATTCAATAACATCAAAATTTAATAGTGATTAATTAAATTTATTATGTTAAAAATAAATTACACAAAAAAACTATAAAAATATATCTTTTATCATTAAATTATACATTTCATAATTATTTAAAATTGATTAATAATAAGCATTATCAAAATTTTAAGAAAAAAATAATCAAAATAACGTTTTCTTTTCAACTAAATTCATTGTTTAACAGTAAATTTTATAAAAATAATGAATTTTTAAAACGTATGTAATAATGAAAATATAAATGTTATTTATTATATAAATGCTTACATAATGACATATTATACTAAAAATCCCAATTTCCTCTTCATAGTTCCTTAGTAAAATAAGTAAAGGAGGCATTCATGGGTGTTAACCCAACTAACACGTATTTTATAGTGATTTATATGAGATTGAACTTCTCACAAATATTATATTTCATAACACATACTTATTGAATTTCATCTTTTGATTGGTCTTGGGAAGTCCTTGGTGAGGCTACCACTATTCCAGGATTGAATAAAATGATCCTCACAAGGTTTAATTTAATTACTTCATTCAATTTCTTATTCTTTATATATAGTTTTCATAATGTATTTGATCTTATTTATACCCACTAATTCAACATCCATGTTATAATAGGCATGTTTTAATCAAAAATGACACATTTTTTATTCCTATGTCTATTGATACTGTCAACTATCATATAATCCAATTTTCCATATATGCTAAATAACCATACATTCCCAAAGACCATATTATATTCCTATATATATAGTTATATACATCTTTAAAATCAGTTATCCAATTTATTTACCTCATTCTAAAAATTTTAATTATAATTATAATCTTTTTATTTCATTTGATATTTATAATTGTATGTATGATTTTCAATGAAAATAATGAAGATGAGGATTTCACATTCATGGTCTTGATATTTAATCACAGTTTTATTGCTCTTTTAGTTTTATTAAGGATGTATCGTATCTCATTATCAAATTTTTTTAATATTATTCATTCATTTTAATATTTTAAATTAAAAAATATATTGTTGTTTTTTATGAAACACCCCAAGGATTTAGAATACATTTTTGATTTATTAATTTTATTTCATTAATACATTTATTAACATGAAATATTTAGCCCTAAGTGTTCTAGTATATACTATAATAATATTATTATTTATATTTGATATATATCAGTTAACCTTTGTATTGGATGTTATGAATACAAAAAACAAAATTATAAAAAAAATATTTCATAAACATGTAGAAAATTAATTCACTGGTTATAAATTGGTAAGAAAATAAAGTGAAATCATTTAAATGTTAAAGGATAAATTTTTCTAAAGAAACTATTTTTATACACACAATGTTTCTTTATCTTAAAAAATAAATTAATCATTATTTATGTATTATTTTCTTAAAATATATAGAAAATACATTCAATAAAATATATTAAATTTCACATAATTATAGTTATTAAGAATGCAATTAATTTAAATTTATTTAATGATTCAAAAATATGTTGTCCTCATATATGATTTTAATGATTTTATTTTAAAAAAATAATAAATAATTTAAAAAAACCCATTAAAATATTTTTTTGAATAAATAGATATAGTTTTGGGAATAATCATTCCAAAATTGTATTAGTATTTTTTTGGAATTTTCTAAACATATTTATTTTTGAGTGAGTTGTGAAAAATTATGATTTTTCAAATACTCTCAATTTTATGAAATTATTATGATGTAATAATGACATAATAAATTATTAAACTAGGTATTGAAAAAAAAATTTGGAGTAAACACTTACTTTATATTTTTTGAGTTTGGGAATCCATGCTTTACTTTTATGAATATAAGTTATAAGTTATTGAAATTAAAAATAATTTTTTTTCTTTCCATTAAATGGTATGGATGGAGGGTTCTATTCGGTTTTGGATTTATCCAAAACTCTTGAGCCTTATTTTTAATTAAATGAAAAAAATTATTGGAAATAAATTTTTTAACTAATTTCAATGTAAAATGAAATTTACAGCTATATCAGGTATTTTCATAAAAAACCACTTTTCATGAATTTTTTGATGTTTTATTAAAATTAATTCATACCACCAGTAAAATTTGAATATAATAAAACAGATTTCTTATTTGAAATAATAATATCCAAATTTGGCTATAAGTGCCTTTTATTTTGTCTATATAATTAAGTTATCATGGTAAAAATTTCAATAATCACATTTAATTTTACAGTAGGAATAAAGTCAGTTAACTAGCTGAAAAGGCTCAAAATGTCTCTAAAAATTGCCTAAATGTGATTGTTTGACTTAATTAAGAACCTATAACATTTTATATAAAAATTAATGGTTCCTTGGTTTAACTTTACATGATTATGATATAATTTATAGTTAAAAATTTAATGTAATTCAGAGTGTGTCATTTCCCTTACTTATAAAAGGAGGCCTCTGCCTATCCTTTATCCAAAAAAATTGAGACCTATAGCTCATTTAATCCGTGCATTATTACTTTTCAAGATTCCACCACTTAATCCTAAATCCTATGGTCTTCCACTAATACAATATTATGATGGATTAAAGTGTAATATAATGGGGGACTCTTGAATAAGATGTTATCATTTTACCAAACACACTCGAATTTTATTTCTTCTTTAAATTCATAAAAGTATATTGAATTCATTATAAAATTATGAATATTGTTTCATAAAATAATAATATGTAAACAAAATTTTAAGGGATTTACAATACAATATAATTTATTATTGATATTACCTATGTTAAATTTAGATTGACTCAAATTATAAAATCCTTAAAATTTTGAACCACTTTATTTTGTTCTCAACTAGTTATTTCGTTTATTTTAATATTTTCCCTTCATTATCCACTATTTGGTACCTAAAATTATTTATAAAATTTTTTTAATAACATTTTACATTCTTTCCACTTCGGTCGGGGATCATTTTCTTCCATATTCGTATTTTTAAAAAATGTGTTGAAGGATGTTTTTAATATTATCCAATGATTGATAAATTAATTATTACCCTATAAGGACCCATCCTTAAAACATTAAATAATATTGAATTAAACAAATAATTAACATTGGGAATCTTTTCAGGTTTAGAGTTTTAGATAATTAGGCCCTACATATACATGACGACTTGAATTATACATGTAGACACATCTACTCAGTTCCCAGTTTTTCACAAAATAAAAAATCTTGAAAAAAGAGTCTTGTCTAGTTCCATGTTTTAGATAGCATGACCTTTCCTTGATCCCATCCTTGACCCTATTCTACTTTATTTCCTATGAAGAATATTTCAAAAACATTGTATGAGCATAAAAATCTCATTAAGGGATACACAATGAAGGAAAACTGTTAGTTTTTCAAAACAACAAGTAAACCATGAATACATTATCATAAGTAATACTTTTCAGCTATATGAAGTAGTAAATAATCTTTACTGAATAAAAGATTATTTATTACCCCTTTTTAACCAAAATATTACCATAAAACCCATATAAATAATACATAACATATAAAGGTAGCTTGGGACATAAAAATTCTTAAGTGGAATAACCATACAGTAGATTTCCACACAAATCACTAAATGGAATAGCCATAAGGATGACTACCACACCCAATGAATTAGAGGTTATAATGTAACCACCCTTCCTAGTTTATCACGGCACCACCCATCATTTAGTTTATCACATAACCACCTGAAAAATTTCCAAGTACCCTTATAAAATCATAACACATAAAATATTGAAAATATAAACATTTCACTAATAACATTTAATTCAAAATCACAAGAAATCATTTCAAGACATTGAAATAATCAATCAATTTCAAAATCAATTTTCATTACCAAAATATGTAAAAACTGAATAAGGGATTTCCTTTTCATTTTAGAAAACAATAAGGCTTATAGAGGATGCCAAATAACGATTATGGCGCCAGAGAGGTCATTGTCAACACAAATGTTAAAAACATTCTGTTTTTGATTAGTAAAACGCTTCATATAAAAAGATTACGTTTGAGAGAAAGTAAAATTATAAGGGTTTTATTATACACCGTGTAAAAGAAGAAGGTATATATTATTGACACATGCCTTAATGAAAGGAGACTGAGATGAAGTCCCTTACCTCATGACTGACTAGACTTGTTCGTTCTTTAATCTCCTGAATAATGAACTAAAGTTAATTTCAACATTATTAAGAACCTTTTTAAAGTTTATTATTCCTTTTATATCACTTATTACCATTTTATAAACATTATGTAATCATTTAAGTTTATAATGGTTTTTTTTCAATATTTGGTACTTGAGTCACAAATGAACACCATATAATTACATGTTGTCCATGTGGTCAATAGTCCATTATCTCAAAAATGATATTCATGGTTTAGATATCATATAAATCATATATATCCAGTATATATATGTATTTATATTAGTACATAACATTTTGGAGATAATAAATGAAATGCACCGTTCATGGAGATGGCAAGTCGTACGTACGCATGAACGCTACTTTCATTTCTATTTCGTACTTTAATGGAAATAAAACATAATTATACATAGTTATATTATAATTACAGTATAATATCATACATAATATCATTAAAACTATCCTTTATATGTCACACAAATTGAATTAACGAGTCATATCACTTTGAGGGGGTGGTAGTCCGCACTTCCTCAAATGAAATTATCAAGTTTACCCATAATGGAAACCATAAAGGTATGATATAAATGGAAAATAAAGAAGAATAAAGAAACAAAAAACATAATATATATCATATATAAATATATTTTTATCTTAACGGCCACCATGAGAGGTGGTAGGAGATAATCGAACAATCATCGTTTCGTGAGGCGTTAGTTTGTCATCCAGAGAAACAGTATGTTCTTCACCCATTAGATGGAGGTGTGTGTAAGTGTAGTTCAAATCATTCTCATAAAAACATCCATGTGTATTGAGGATACTGGTGTGGTTATAAAATAAAGTAATAAAAATATTTTAGGGGTTGGAGTAGTAAAATAAAAGAAAAGATTTTAAGAGAAATTGTTACCATTAATTTGGGTAACTTCCTTTGGTTTGAACCAAAAGGACTTCTTGAAGTGCCTTTTTTCTAAGGTAAGGCTTCTAGGAGGAGGAGATGGATCTTGAGAGCTTATCTAGTTAGGGTTTATATGATACAATGGGCTTGATAGGTGTAATGAATGAGTAAGAAGTGAGGTCTTTTTATAAGGAGGAGGAGGGGCTCTTTTGGAAAGTGTGAAAATATTATATTATTATATAATGATATTCAGTTTCTAAAGGTAAAAAACAAATTAAAGTCGATGATAAGATGAATCATGGTCGAAATAAAATCATCCAATAAAAATTAGAAAGTTTTTGGATATTTTTTTTCATATTTATAATTTTATTTATTTAAATATTTTATTTATGAGGTAAATACTGCCTCATTATTATGTCATAAATAATTTATTTTTTTGATGTCTAAAAATTAAAAAAAATAACTTGTTGTAGTAAATAATTTTATATTTACAATTAATATTTATAGTCTAAAATATAACTTATATAACCCCATGTAAGAATTAATTTACTAAAAGATATTTGTTTTTGTCATTTTTGTCATTACATTAAGTTAATTAATCTAAAGTGTCATTATAACTCCCAAGTGGCTCCATGGGGTCCCAAAATCGACCCAAATATAACCATGGTCATTATTGACTCAAAAAATAATGTTAGGACAAGTGTTAAGTTAATTATTTATTATTATAATATTCTTTCTACCTTTAATTACCCAATTTACCTTTAACCATGGTAAATAAAAGTAAAAAGTTACTATTCACCGGAAATTACTTTCATCTTATTGAACCACATTTTATTTACTAATAACAACCATGTATGTTTTATTTTCTAAATTCAATTCACAGAAGTGTTAAAATTTCATTTAAATGAAAAATTCAGTTTTTAAACTACTACTAAGTGGTTTCATTATTCATCAAAAATTGATGTTATTGAGAAAAATACAAAAAATTCAGCATATGATATATTTGATATTCTAAATTAAAATATTATGTCTATTTTAAAAAATTTAAAACATAGAATTTTGATTTATTAATTTGAAATTAATTCTCATTATCAAAACAAATATCTTGTTTTTTAGAAACAACAACTAACAATAGAATAATACTTATTTACAACCAATTTCAAAGTGAAATTAATTACAATGACCATCATTGGATAAAATGGTAAAAATATATTCTAATTAAACATTAAAACCAATTAAAAATATAATATTACCATATAAATAAATTTGATTAAAAGGCACTTTTGAATTAAATTACAGTATTTTCTCTATTCATTAAAAAATGAACTTTATCAGAAAAATAACAAAAATTTACCCAAAGTAAATTTTGTTG
Organism: Viscum album; assembly: GCA_963277665.1. Taxonomy (NCBI): domain Eukaryota; kingdom Viridiplantae; phylum Streptophyta; class Magnoliopsida; order Santalales; family Viscaceae; genus Viscum; species Viscum album. The sequence goes on along the minus strand of OY728137.1, from coordinate 880,957,887 downwards.
TCCCAAATCTAAAAAATAATTTTGTTTCCAAATATAACATATAAAAATGGAATAAAACAAGATTTAATGAGGTTTTTCCATCAAAAGGTGGAAAATTGACCTTTTAGTGAATATTAGAGTATGTATGCTTAAAATTGGATTCATTCATACTTTAAGCCCTTAACTTTTATCAGCTAAATGTAAAACAATTTAACAAACATGTATAATAATATTGTAGTTTGTTCTATTCATTCCCACCAATATAACAGCTAGTCATTAACTACCATTTAAAATAATAATATTATATTATTAGTGTGCAACGTAAGATTTCAAAGAAACCCATTCTTTCATATCAGGTAATCCATCGAAAATAGCATCCCTTTTAAAGTAAAATAAATATTTAATTCTCAAATATTAATAAATATGAAAAAAAATTATTCTTTATTTACTTGGGATGTTACATACACATATTAAATATTTCATAAAAATGATTAAAAAGTATATTATTGTCCTGTTCAAAATGAGCTGCATTCAAATGTGTGAAGAGAAAAAAATATTTTTTTAATGTACACCAAATGATCAAAATTTCTACAATTAAAAAAAGTATTTACTTTGTTTCCACCATTACATGTTTACATGGTTATGTTAATGATTTTTTTCTCCCAAAATTATCATTTTTTTAATTTATATATTTTAAAAAGAATAGTTCATTTTCTAAATAAATATTCTACTGATATGTATATATATATATATTATTCTATGAAAATGCCCTTTGATTTTACTTTGGAATCATTCGGATATGATCTAATGAAACCATCCACTTATTTTCTTGGAATAGTTTATCATGATGAATTTTTATGGACGATTATATTAAAAGAGTTTATTTATCATATGCTTTATAAGTTAAGATGACGTATTTATGAGGAACATTTGTTTTATATAGGTTATATAATGATGAAACGATGGGAATTTTTATGATCTTGTATAAAATTTATGGTTTGAGGTTATTTGATTGTCGTGTCCATTATGACACTCTAATGAACTGTATAAATCTGTAATCATGAGAAAAATATTATATGTGTGAACAAAATTTCATAGTTAATATTTTATGTGTGGGCCTTATTTCATGTCCACAAGTTTTTTTGTAGACCTAATTTAATTTCAATAAGTTTATTCAGGGACTTGATTTCAAGTGCTTAACATAATGAGTGTAACTGTTACTATTATTACATGTGCACAATGGTATAATCCTATACATGTTTCACATTCCTCGATTTCTAATATACCCTCATAGATCAGGATAAATTGTTAATGATTCCACTCTATTATGAATTATTTTTTTATAACCTAGACTTATTCAATGACTCATGATTAATGTTATTTAATTTATTGTATCTAATTTTATTATTTTTAAATAATTTTATTATACCATTATTCTAACTTATGATAATTTATTGGTATCTCTTATGCTTACCATTATAGTGAATCTATTATTTCCCTTTATTATAATTATATTTCCCATAAGTTATGATGAATGGTTTTAAGAAGGGTATTTATATGAGGAATATTATGATTGAAGATAATTATGGGAGATATTTAAGAAATTTTATTTAATATGTTGTATATATATAGTCTCTAGAGACAATAAAACTTTCGAGTTATCAGATATATATTGTTACAAGATATATTGAATATTAATCTGAAATGATGTAAAATTTTCATATTTAATACTTCATATTCCTATGTTTTTATCAAATATGGTTTTAGTTATTTTTGGATATTAATATTATTAATCATTGGTGAAAACACTAAAAATAATTCTTAGTATATGATCACATTATAATGTCTGAGTAATGTAGAGATTTTGTGTTTTCTTGGAAAATATGTCACTATATAAATGCAAGAAAGTTGTTACATTTGTGCAACATATTCACCTAGGGGTAACCAATCAAAAATGGGAGGATTGGTTATTGACTACAGCTTAATCAATTAATGATGATAGGGGCCTAAGACATCACTACTAGCAAGAAACTCTTAGGGGATTAAATTTGGTAATTCATATTCTCTTTATGAACCATTATGAGAAATGAGAGGAAAACCCCTATGAAAGCTGATGACAATCATTAGTTATATGAGAAAAAAATTATGTGTCATGGGATGAATAAATGATTCATTATTTTGACATCATATGAATAATTTACATATTCATATAATTTTTTACTTTGATTATTGATCGTCGACAAACATTGTTTTATTTTATTAAATGGATTGAACCATGATGAGTCATGTGAGAAATGAATGTGAATTACAATTCAATTATTTTCTTCATTAGAAACAAAATTAAATAGGAGCTATAATGAGAGACTGTGTTATTATAAAGAAATAACTATATTGATATGTTATTAACGTTATAAACTTGGGTGAGTATTCAAATGCACTTAATAAGAAAAAAATGGACTTCCATATGAGTTTTTTATCATTATCATGTATTAAAGAATATCCATCTTCCAATATGTTGAAAATGTGGTATTAAGAACCAAATAAAAAGTCTCTAAGAAGTTAGAATAATTTTTAGGTGTTGAATATAATGACATAAATTAACTAATTGTCAAGGAAAAAATAAAGAGTTCTATTTATGGAAATGAAACCGATCATTTGAGGAAACTATTAGTTCAATGTATTATATATGGGGAACTTTGGAATTATTTGATTCAATGTACTAATATAATGGATAACACCTAGAACAATTAATGGTCTATGATATTTCAATTGTTGATATGGATTATAATGTATAAGGAACTCTAATCCTACACACTAGAGTTGGAGATACCATTTCAATGTTAATTTGAATGTACCCTACAAAAATCATGTTGTTCATAATTTATAGAAATTTTATGTGATTTTTTGTAATTATTAACTCCCTATATATATATTCCAAACATTTTTTCTAAATAAGGATGTTATGTTTGATATTTAGAATTAACCTATTATCACCTTTCAATGAAAGGATGAATATAAACTTTTTATGTTATTTACCTCAATTATAAGTGTCTTACTACCTATTCATGAGGGATATTTATCTCAAATGGTTGGTGACACACACAATAATAAATATATGCATTATTATTGGGTTTGGTTCTTATATTTCATGATGAAAATCTTATTCTTCCCCTGAATCTTGAAGTTCAGTTTTCAATGAAACTCTTACCTGGTGATACACCTATTTCAATGACACCATTTAGAATAGACAATATTGTGTTTTAGAAATTTAATAATTATCTTTATATATATCATTATAAGGGATTAATTTGTTCTAGTACATCACCACGAGGTGAAAATTATCTTTTTATTTAGAATAGAAATGATTTAATGGTTCTTTTAATTGATTTTTTTTAACATAACATGATCAATTTTAAGAAAATTTATTATATACAACAAAATGAGGACCAATATGATCTATTATGATGATATCAATAATTTTCCATGATTAAAATTCAATTTGGATATCATTAGTTATGGGTCATGGAAGATATTGATTTGTTGAATAATGTGAAAAAATCTCTGAAGTTGAACCATTATTGTGATTTAATGACATGATTCAAGAACCGAGTATTTGTCCCATAAATAATATATTTAATGAATTATTTTTCGAATAAAACATGGATTTGGTCATTTTATATTCATATATAAGTACCTATATGTTTAGAGACATGAAAAATGTATTTCTATAGGGATAATGTCACGACCCGACCCTAACCGGGCTCGAGCCGTAACTACCCCAAGCTCGCCTCCATAGGCCAGGGGCTGGCAACCAATGCCGAAGGCACAACAACCCAGGGAGGCCTTCGCCTAAGTACCTTTACACACACACACACAGCACACTCAATGAAAAAGTGCAGCATAAAAGAAAAGACAAGCAGAGTAAAGTGCAACTGCTATATATAAACCACCAAAAGAGAATCGACCTCTAATCAGTACAAAGGAAGTGCTGAAAGTAAACTGAAAAGAAAGGGTGAAAACACCTGCCCAACCAGAGAAGTGCCACAACCCGGCAATGGGTGAACAAAACGTAAACAACTATAAGGGTCCCCCACCTAGAACCCAACTCCGAACACCGCACGCGATCTATACTCCTGAACTCCTAAGATCCACTGAAGTCATGACCAACCTGTTCATCGTCTGCAAGGTCCAACCAACTGCGGGCAAATCCCAAGTAGGGGTGAGTATAAAAATACTCAGTAGGATACCCCGAAGGCTCGAGGGAGAAACAAAAGAGGTACCAAAGGGTGAGCAATAGATAGAATAGGGAAAAGTAAAGGGGTAAAACTGAGAGAGAAGTAAAGAGTATATAAGAGAGTACAGCCTAACCCAATAACAGAAAGGAAGTAGACTCGCCCAGACACAAGGAGATAAAAATAGTGAGAAGATGAAGTCCTCATTGAGTCTTCGCTACCTATAGTAGGAGAGTGGACTCATCCAACCACGAGAAGCTAGACAAGGAAAGCACATGGCGTACCCCGTGCGTATTCGCCTCTCCTGGAAAGAGTGTAACCAAAATCAAGAAGTGGGTACTGGAACAAGGTATATACATATCCATATGCTCAATAATGAAGCCCAAACAAGATCATAAGGGGATCTACATCCCATTGCTCAGCCCAAGAATGTGAGTAACCATCAATCCCAGAAGTAAACACCATCGATGCCCAGCATCCCGCACGTCTGCCCCGAACTACATGTCAAGGGCTCAAGTCACTTCACCTTGACACTATCCGCTTTGGGCGGCACTGACTCACCCGCACGGTTTTATGTCGCATCATAAGGACATGTCTCGGTGGGGAAATCACCTCTCGTACTTGAGAGTTCTTGGGGAACGTCAAGACACACCTCGTCACTGCCCGCAGTCGAGAGGTATCCTCAAAGTAAACAGGCGACCCCCTGCCTAGCCTCGCTAGAGGGTAATCCCTGGAAGTCAATGGGTTCCCACTGGAGGGAGACCCAGCATGAGTCGACAGGTGACACACTGCCCAGTCCTGAAAAAGGGTAATCCACTGGAAGGCGACCCGACTAAAGTCGTCGATGAGTCCTAATGCCCAGTTTAATAAAAGGGTACTCCCCTGGAGGGAGGCTTAGAACTATCATTGGGGACCACTTCCTAGGCCAGCTGGAGGTAAACCCGGCATCGGGGACCGCTTCCCAGCCCCGCTGGAGGTAATCCCGACATCAGGGACCACTGCCCTGCCCTGCTGGAGGTAAAACCGGAACCGTTCTGGCCATCCTTGATGGATGGTACAACTGGCGAGCCCTGCTCAAAACAACCTCAGCCCTGCTGGAAAAAACCTCATCCCTACTTGAAACAACCTCAGCCCTGCGGGAAACAACCTCCTGGGTAGAGGATCGGTGCCCGCGTAAAGTGTTGGTCACACCGAATCCACAAGAAGTCTTCCAGGGAACACAAAGGGATGGGAGAAACTCCCTGACCTCTCAGGGCGATCACGCTCCAATCTGTTAAGTCACTATCGAAGCGGACCGAGACAACTCACCCAAGAAAGTGGGAAAACAACCCACGCGGTACGAGCACACGTAGTCGTAATCGATATCGTAGTCCGGTGTAAGGGCACGATACAGAAACCCCTCACAACTGAAGAAATAGAGGAACCAAACCATATCTTCCAGCCAAACGAGAACATAACCAGGGGAAAAACTCAACCCTACTGGTCAACAAACGAGAACGGAACCAGGGGAAAACTCAACCCCGCTGGTCAACAAATGAGAACAAAGGGACCCTCTATGTCGTGAGTGGTCAAAAGTACGTAAAGAAGAACACGAAATGCACATGGGTCCCACACGACGTGTGTCCCCAAGTCAACCCTAACCAAGCGCACAAACATTCTCAGGTACCAAAATCCACATGTACCTCCCAGAGTTCCCGTATACTCCCAGAGTATATCACGTCTTCAGCCCAAAGGCTAACATGCACACGGAACCCAATGTCAATGCGAAGTAGTGAACGTAACGACTCTAACCTTCCACCTCATTGGCCAAGGAATAGCCAACTACATCTCTTCAAGCATTCACTTCACTCTCCCAAGAGTGAACACAATCACGCGCCACGGGTTCTCTGCAAACACCGCTGGAAGAATCACCACCAGTACACCTTTCATATTTCCACATTTAATAAGATCTCTTAAGAGGCTCCGCATGCCGGAACAGATTACACTGTTGTAATCCTCGCAGAAAAACACGTGAGATAGACTACTTACTCACTGGAAACATATATCCGACAGAAAAGTCACTTTCACAGCCTTACGCCTGAACGACGTCCCGTGATCCTGAGCCTCGGCCCCGAAAACAGTCGGGCGCATTTAGCCATTATGATTCCCTTGGGAAAACACTTCAAAAGGACTACTCACTTGAGTGGAATGGATATCCGGAAAAAAAGATGCATTCCGGCGCACCGCACATGAGCGGTGCTACGTGGGACCTATATCCCGGTCCCGAAAGACAACGAACGGATCGTACCATTGTGATCCTCTTGAAAAAGTACACAATATGGACTATTCATTTGTCCAAAATGGACACATGGTGAAGGAGATAGAAATTCACCGTCAACGCCCAAAATGGCCCTTGTGGGGCCCACACCATCATGCAGAATTAAAGCGGGCAGACTGCGCCAATGCAATACCCTCGGAAAAACTCCCAAAATCGACTGCTCGGACACCCCGAACAGAAGACTGATGAAAAAGTTGAAAAACGCTGTGTATGGCTCGAAAGACGGGCTGTGGGGCCCACACATAAACTCTAGTTTCAACGACAGAAACCACAGTGGAAAACTCTGGCTCAATGCCAGGGTCACAACGCCACTCACGATGATCAAAATGGACGTCGGACGCATCCGTGCCGTCCAAAACAAGATCCCTAAAAAACATCAATTAGCGTAAAGAGATGTCGCGCCTCCGAGGCCCCTCGTTTCGAGAATTAAAAATTCCAAAAACCATCTCAAAAATATTTCCTCGATGTTTGGAGTACACTGCCACAGACGACATGCAAATCGGACAACCGTAATGAAAATTACGGGCGTCCAAAGGGGGGGGGATCCCCTTGGGCTGGACCGGCCAAGGCCGGCCCACGCCGGATCGCCCAGAACTGAGCCGCGGTCCACCACCGACCGACCCTCGTGGGGTCGGTCATCCCGCCATGTGAAGACCCGTCGAAGGCGGGTCATGTCTCCCCACGGGGTCGCGCGCCGCGACCTCGGCTCTGCCTCCCCTGTGCCGTCGCACACGGCCGCCGCCTGAGGACCCTGTCGACCTCCGTGCTCACCCGACCGCCTCCTCCACTGAAGACCCACCTCCGCCGGCCTCCTCTCCACCATGATTCTCCATGGATGCCTCCTCCACTGAATGCCATGTTGCCGCCACCGGAATCCCCAAATCTGGCCGAGAAGTTCAAAAACCCTACGGATTTCGGTGAACAACTGCGGTCAACTCCGAACTTGGATTATCAATGCGAAAGATGCATCGGGTAGATCATCAATTATACTACACAATTAAGTGATTTTTTTAAAAATCCACCAACAAATAGATTCCATAAATCGGGATCAAAGTGGGTGCACGAATTAAAAACTCAAAACGAAAACTCCTACCTCTTGGACGTTGCCCGGAGCTCCGCCGTCGAACCGCTGGAGCTGCCGTGCCTCGTCGGAGCTGCCTCACCAGAGCCGCCTCGCCAGAGTAGAGGAGGAGGGGGGAGGGAGCTACCACCTACCGCTGTCCAGGAGATGAAGAAGATGTAGAAGACGGAGGTGGTGTGTTTAAGTAGAAAACACTTAAACCCCCCCGCCAGGCACGCCCCCGACTCCGCTCCCGACGCAGACAAAAAGGAGGGCACACCTAGGGTAAACACGACGCTCTGAGCGCAACGGTGTGCTCAGAATTTTAATCTGAGGCCACATTCAAAAGTTATAAAACTGAACGCCCAAAGTTTCCAAATTACAAAAACACCCCCGGGTCCATTTTTCACAAACAGCCTGCGCCCGCGAAACTTACACCCCTCTTATGGTAAACGACATGTTTTGGACTCAACAATACCCTCAGTTTTCCAATATGATCTACCATTTCAGAGATACTTGTGTTAACCTGTTAAAAGAATAAATTAATTATTAAATTTATCTGTTTCACATTTCGATAGTGAGCGAGGGGTCCAAACGACCCGCACCGACATGTTTTATGTCATTCCTGGGGTAACTACCCCATTTCGGACCCATCCGTACACTCATATATCTGATCTAGATTACCTATTAGGAGTTATCCCATTTATTTGGCATGCACAGTGTGAACGCATTGAAAATTAAATTCCGGCCACTCCGGGGCTCAGAATCACAGGCCTTCTAAAGACGCTGCTCTGGAATAACATCAAGAATATTCCATAGTCTTTTATGGAAAACAATCAAGGTCCTACATCATTCCCTTCATCAAGATTTTATTCCCCGAAAAGCAAAACCAGGGAACAACTCAGGATACTAAGCCTGCACCTAGCTCTCCCATACTCAGAAGAACTCTTGCACAGTTCTGCATCACCGTACACAGACCAGTGGATTTGATCTGTTTACGCGAGGTCTTCCCATGCTGATGACGTGCATAGGAGCACTCACACTTCTTCTCAGGTGAATCACGCGGGGGACGCTATGCACCCAAAGTAGCCTTTGGGGTTAGGGCAAGGCGGTAGGGAACCTCTCCATCTCTTTGCACAGTCTCAAATGGCCGGAACCCCTACGTAGCACGACGCGACTGAAATCACTGCCCGCACCTGGAACAAGGCCCAGTGATTCTATCCTTCAGAATATCCATATGGTGAAACACCAAAGGATATCTGATCACGCAAGATTTCACTGTCGATGTCCCATGACCAAGACTCTCTTACACGCTCAAAAGGCGAAGGAGTCGCTACCATCGACTAAAGTTAAAGCTCCTACGCCCTTTTACCATACCAACATAGGGTTACACTGACTCCCCGTGCCACCCTAGTAACAACTCAAGCAAGGAGTAGGGAGAAAAATCATTTCAGAGACAGAGTCTAACAATTCTGCTGCAAAAAATTAGAAGAGCTGTAGAGCGTACCCCTTATCACCTCATGATCTACAGGATCAGAGACAACCAAAGCTCGCAGCTGTCTTTGCTCCCAACTGTCAGCTCATGGATCCTGACATGGACCACCTAGGGGTGATGGGAAGACCACATAATGGCGTTCCCCACTACCATTTTCCCCCACTCCTCTGCTAGCACCACCTCTCCGGGTACTACTATGATCACGGCGCTGCCTCCATCATGGCAGCGCACCTGCTGCATGCCCGAGGCTCTCCGCATTCCTAGTTGGGAAGTCTCATGCCATGAGACCTCGCCCATCACAAGAATAGAACTGACTCACTTTGGGCTGCACTAGTTCTCTCCGGCGCCACTATGGTGTACGACCACGCCCCTGAGTCTGGTTGTCAGAAAGCCACTTGTGTCGAGGTTCTGCTTGCCGATGCCCGCTAGCTGCGGCAGACATCTCGGCTCTGTTGAGCCTACAGCAACCACCGACTGTAGAATGTGACAGGAAGTCCTCTATCAGTAGCGCCCGCTCTAGCCCCTGGCATATGTGGAAATGACCAAGGGTACTATGACAACATGAATCTCTCTACGGAGACCCTGCTCGAACTTCCGCGCTTGGATGTTATCATCGTGGACCAAGTCCGGGTAAAACGTGCATGGTCTGCAATACTAGCCACGTACTCGGCCACCACCATCCTTCCCCACTGAAACTGAAGGAGATCCGGAATCCGAACTGAGCACAAGTAGGAGGGGAGAAACTCCTCGTAGAACAACAAATAAAATTCTCCCCACGAAAGTGATGACTCATCAAGAAATTGAGTAACCAGACTCCACCAACACCCAGCTACTCCACAAAAAAGGTTGGTGGCCAAAGCCACCATAAGATTTGTAGGCATCTGCACAAGCCTGAAAAGGAAAACCATTGTCTCTAGCCAAACCTCTGCTACCTAAGGGTCTGGCTCACCACTGAACCTCAGCGGTCTCTGCCGTTGGAACTCACGGAACACACTCAACCTGCACTCAAGCCCCTTCTGCTTTGCTGAAGCTGTCTACTGCTCACCAGGTGGGGGTGTTGCTACCGGCCCACCCGGAGAAAGGTTCTTTCATGATGGGTCCTGGACTGTGGCTTTGTAGCTCACAAGGTTATTATCACGAACCAAAGTTGGTATCCCGGCTGGCTATCTTCGTAGAGTCATCCTGAATATTATCAAGGAGTGCCGCGATCAGATGAGCATATATGTATATCACAACAACAACACTGATGGGGATCTGACTCAAGAAGGACAGTCAAGACTCAATCCTATGTGATGCAAAAACCAATTTTCCCTGAAACAACTGTCTCAAAATGCCGAGTTGACAAGCGGGTTATCAGGGTCCTGGTGAATGGATACATCGGCTGTCGCACCATCACTGGACTCCCTGGCCTGAGAGATGCTCTCAAGACACGTTGTCACTGTTTCCCTATATCCCAACCAACTCCTTTTTATTTTAAGGACGTCCAAACAGTGTCCCAAGGAACGAACCACCTCTGATACCGCATTTTCACGACCCGACCCTACCCGGGCTCGAGCCGCAACTACCCCAAGCCCGCCTCCATAGGCCAAGGGATGGCGACCAGCACCAAAGGCACAATAACCCGAGGAGGTCTTTGCCTAAGTAACTATACACACACACACACACACACATCACACTCAATGCAAAAGTGCAGTGTAAAAGAAAAGACAAGTAGAGTAATGTGGAAATGCTATATATAAACCACCAAAAGTGCATAAACCTCTAATCAGTATAAATAAAGTGCTGAAAGTAAACTGAAAAGAAAACAGAAAAAACACACACCCAGCCAGAAAAGTGCCACAAACCGGCAACAGGTGAACAAAAAGTAAATAGCTCGAAGGGTCCCCCACCTGGAACCTGACTCCGACCACCGCACGTGGTCCACTCTTTCAAACACTTAAGGTCCAATGAAGTCACGACCAACCTATCCATCGTCTGTAAGGGCACACTAAGTGCGGGAAAAGCCCAAGAAGGGGTGAGTATAAAAATACTCAGTAGGATACCCCAAAGGCTAAAGGGAGAAACAAAGAGGTACCTAAGGGTGAGAAGTAGAGCGAATAGTGAAAAGTAAAGGGGTACAACTAAGAGAGCAGTAAAGAGTATAGTAGCGAGTCCAGATCAACCCAACAAGAGAAATGAATTAGACTTTCCTAGACACAAGGAGCTGGAAACAGTGAGAATGTGAACTTCTCGTCGAGTCTTCACTACCTATTGCAGGAGAGTAGACATGTCCAAACACGAGAAGCTAGACACGGAAATCATGTGGCGTACCCCACGCGTATTCACCTCTCCTGGAAGGAGAGTAACCAAACCCAATTAGTGGGTAATGGAACAAGGTATATACATATCCATATGCTCAATCAAGAATCCCAAACAAGATCATAAGGGGATCTCCATCCCGTAGCTCAACCTAAGAATGTGAGCAACCAACAGTCCCAGAAGTAAACAACATTGATGCCCAGCATCTCACACGTCTTCCCCAAACTGCAAGTCAAGGTCTCGCGTCAGCGCACCTCGACACTATCCACTTTTTGTGGCACTTACTCGCCTGCACGGTTATAGGTCGCATCACAAGGACGCATCTCGGTGGGGAAAGCGCCCCTCATACTTGAGAGTTATGGGGGAACGTCAAGCCACACCTCGTCACTACCCCACAGTTGATAGGTCTCTTCAATGTTGATAGGTGACCCCCTACCCATCCCCGTTGGTGGGTAATCCCTTGAAGTCGACAGGTTCCCACTAGAGGGAGACCCGACAAGATTCGACGGGTGCCACACTGCCCAGTCCTGAAAAATGGTAATCCACTAGAGGGAGACCCAGCTAAACTCGTCGACGATTCCTAATGCCCAGTCTCATAAAACGGTACTCAACTGGAGGGAGGCTCAGAACCGTCATCGGGGACCACTTCCCAGCCCAGTTGGAGGAAAACCCGGCAGCGGGGACCACTTCCCAGCACCGCTAGAGGTAACCCCGGCATCGGGGACCACTGCCCTGCCCCGCTGGAGGTAAACTTGGATCCTCATTGGCCATCCTTGCTGGACAGTATAACTGGAGAGCCCTACTCGAAACAACCTCAGCCCTGCTGGAAACATCCTCAGCCCTGCTGGAAACATTCTCAGCCCTGCTGAAAACAACCTATTGGGTAGATGATTGTTGCCCGCAAAAAGTGTTGGTCACACCAAATCCACAAGAACTCTACTAAGGAACAAAAAGGGATGGGATAAACTCCCGACCTCTCAGGGAGATCACACTCCAATCCACTGAGTCACTGTCGAAGCGGACTGAGACAACTCACCTCAGAAAGTGGGAAAACTCCCCACGCGGTACGAGCACACGTAGTCGTAATCGGTACCGCAGTCTGGTGAAAGTGCACGGTACTGAAACCCCTCACAGCTGAAGAAACAGAGGAACCAAACCATCTCTTCCGGCCAAATAGGAATAGAACAAGGGGAAAAACTCAACCCTAGTGGTCAACAAATGAGAACGGAACCAGGGGAAAATTGAACACCGCTGGTCAATAAAAAAAACAAAGGTACCCTCTACGTCACGAGAGGTAAAAAGTATGTAATGAAGAACACAACATGCACATGGGGCCCACATGACGTGTAACCCCTTGTCAACACCAACCAAGAGCACAAACATTCTCAGGAACCAAAATCCACATGTACCTCCCAGTGTTCCCGTATACTCCCAGAGTATATCACGTCTCCAGCCCAAAGGCTAATGTGAACCTGGCATCCCATGTTAGCGCAAAGGTGTGAACGTAACGACTCCAACATTCCACCTCATTGAACCAGGCATGGCCAAATACATCTCTTCAAGCATTCACTTCACTCTCCCAAGAGTGAACACAATCACACGCCCAGGGATCTCTACAAACACCGCAGGAAGAACCACCACTAGTACACCTTTCATATTTCCACATTTAAAAAGATCATGAAAGAGGCTCTGCACGCCTGAACAGATTACACCGTTGTAATCCTCACAAAAAAACACCCGAGATAAACTACTTACTCACATCAAACAGATATCCGACAGAAAAGTCACCATCACTGCCTTATGCCCGAACGATGTCCCGTGATCCCGAGCCTCAGCCCTGAAAACAGTCGGGCACATCACGCCATTGCCATCCCCTCGGGAAAACACGTCAATAGGAATACTCACTTGAGTAGAATGTATATTCAAAGAAAAAGATTCATTCTGGTGCACCGCACACGAGCGGTGCTACGTGGGACCCACATCCCGGTCCCGAAACACAATTAATGGATCACGCCATTGCGATCTTCTCCAAAAAGTACATATGATGGACTATTCACTTGTCCAAAACAGACACACAGTGAAGGAGATAGAAAATCACGGTCAACGCCCAAAATGGCCCTCATGGGGCCCGCACCTTCATGAAAAATTAAAGCGGACAGACTACGCAAATGCAATGCCCTCATAAGCACACCCAAAATCGACTACTTGCACACCCCTAATGGACACCCGATGAAAAAGTTACAAAAAGATGTGTACGGCTCGAAAGACGGGTCGTGGGGCCCACGCCTCAACTCCGGTATCAACGCCCGAAACCATACTGGAAAACTCCGGCTCAATGTCGGGGTCACAATGCCACTAACGGTGCTCAAAACAAACATCAGATGTGTCTGTGCCATCCAAAACAAGATCCCCCGAAAAAAACGTCAATTCATATAAAGACGTGTCGCGCCTCCGAGGCCCCTCGTTTTGGGAATTATAAATTTCCGTAACCATTTCAAAAAGTCAACCTCGACGTCTGTAGTACACTACTGAAGACGGCATGCAAATCCGACACCCGTAATGAAAATTACGGGCGTCCGAATGGGGGGGGGGAACGGATCCCCTTGGGCCGGACCGACAGGTCCGCCCGGCCGGCCCGGCACTGAGCCGTGGTCCACCGTCGACCGAACCTCGTGGGATCAGTCATCCCGCCGCGTGAAGACCCACCAAAGGCGGGTTTGGTCTCCCCGTAGGGTCGTTCACCGCGACCCCTGCGCTGCCTCCCCCATGCCCTCGTGCACGAACGCCGCCTGAGGACCCCGCCGACCTCCGCGCTCGCCCGAACGCCTCCTCCGCTGAAGAACCACCTCCACTGGCTTCCGCTCCACCACAATTCCCTGCGGCCGCCTCCTCTACTGAACGCTGAGCCACCACCACCGGAATCCTCAAATCTGGTCGGGAAGCTCCAAAAACCTGCGGATTTCGGCGAACAATCGCGGTCAACTCCGAACACAGATTTTCAATCTGAAAGATGCATCGCGTAGCTCATAAATTATACTACATGGTTCTGAGCTTTGTTTGAAAATCCAACAGAAAATCGATGCCATTAATTGGGATCAAAGTCGGTGCGGGAATTAAAAACTCAAAACGAAAACTCCTACCTCTTGGGCATTGACTGGAGCTTCGTCGTCGAACCGCTGGAGCTGCCACGCCTCGCCGGAGCTACCTCACCAGAGGCACCTTTCTGGAGTGGAGGAGGAGATGGGAGGGGGCTGCCGCCTGTCACTATCTAGTCAAAGAAGAAGAAGAAGAAGAGGGAGGGGGTGTTTTTAAGTTGAAAATACTTAACCCCCCCCCCCCCCCCCCGCCCGACACGCCCCCGACTCCGCTCCCAACGCATACAAAAAGAAGGGCGCCCTAGGGTAAAAACGATGCTCCGAGCACAACGGTGGTCTCATAATTTTAATATGAGGCCCCGTTCAAAAGTTATAAAATTGAACGCCCAAAGCTGCGAAATTACGAAAACGCCCTCGGGGCCATTTTTCACAGACGGTTCGCGCCCACTAATCTTACACCCCTCCTAGGGTAAATGACACGTTCTGGACTCAACGGTGCCCTCGGTTTTCCAATACAAGCCACTGTTTAAGGGATACTTGAGTTAATCTGTTAATCAAATAAATTAATTATTTAATTCATCTGGTTCACATTCCGATAGCGAGCGAGGGGTCCAAACATCCCGCCCCGACATGTTTTATGTCATTATTAGGGTAAAAACCCCATTTCAGACCCATTCGTACACTCGGATATCTAATCCAGATCACTGTTTAGGACTTATCCCATTTTTTTGGTGTGCAGAGTGTGAACACACTGAAAATTAAATTTCGGCCCCTCCAGGGCTCAGAATCGCACGCCTTCTGAAGGCGCTGCTCTGGAATAACATCAAGAATATTCCAATGTCCTTTATAGCCAAAAAACGAGTTCTTAAATCATTCCCTTCTTCAAGATTTTCATCCTCGAAAAGAAAAAATAGGGAATAACTCAGGGTACTAAGCCCGAACCTGGTTCTCCCGTACTCAGAAAAACACTTGCACAGTTCTACGTCACCATACACAGACCAAAGGATTTGATCTGTTAATGCGTGGTCTACCCTTGACTATGACGTCCATAGGATCATGCACACTTCTTCTTGGGTGAATCACGTGGGAGACACTATGCACCCAAACCAGCCTTTTGGGTTAGGGCAAGGTAGTAGGGAACCATGACATCCCTTTGCACAGTCTCAAATGGCCCGAAGGATCTCTGGGGTAGCTCACCTCCCCTAATGAACCCCTACATCACACGTCATGACTGGAATCACTACCCTCACCTAGAATACGGCCCGGTGATTCCCTCCTTCAGAATATCTATATGGTAAAACATCCAAGGATATCTGGTCATGCAAGTTTTCACAGTCGATGTCCCACGACCAAGACTCTCTTACACACCCAAAAGGTGAAGGAGTCTCTACCATAGACTAAAGGGAATGGTACTATGCCCTTTTACCTTACAAACACAGGGTTACACTAATGCCCCACGCCACCCTGGTAACACCTTAAGCAAGGTGCATGGAGAAAAAGAATTTAACAGACAGAGTCTAACAATTCTACTACAAAAAGTAGAAGAGCTGTAGAGCATACCCCTTATCACCTCATACTCTGCAGGATCGAAGACATCCAAAGATGGAGGCTATCTGTTGTCCCAACTGCTAGCTACCAGAGACTGACGTGGACCACCTGGGGGTGATGGGAGGACCTCATAAAGTTGTTCCCCACTACCATTTTCTCCCGCACCTCTGCTAGCACCACCTCTCTGGGTACTACTCCGATCAAGGTGCTGCCTCTGTCATGGCAGCGCACCAGCTGCCTGCCCGAGGCTCTCCACATGCCTAGTCGGGAAGATCCGTGCCAGTTGACCTCACCCATCGCAAGCATATCACAAAATCTCTTTGGGCTGAACTAGTGCCCTCTGGTGCCACTGTGGTGTACGACCACACCCCTGAGTCTGGTTGTCAAAAATCCACCTATGTCGAGGTTCTGCTTGCCGATGCCCACTAGCTGCTGCAGACATCTCGGTTCTGTCGAGCCTGCTGCCACCACGGACTGTGGAACACGACAGGAAGCCCTCCTTCACCAGCGCTCGCTCTAGCACCCAGAAATATGTGGAATTTTACAAGGGTACTATGACAGCATGAATATCTCTGCGGAGACCCTGCTCGAACTTTTGCACTCAGAAGTTATCATCGTGGACCAAGTCCGGGTAAAAGTGAGCATGGTCTGCGAAACTAGGCGAATACTCAGCCACCGTCATCCCTCCCTACTGAAACTGAAGGTTCTCCTGAATCTGAATGGAGCATAAAAAGGAGGGGAAAAACTCCTCACGGAACAACAACTAAAAGTTACCCCACGAAAGTGACGACTCATCAAGAAACTGAGTCACCAGACTCCACCAACGCCCAACTGCTCCGCGGAGAAGGTTGGCAGCCAAAGACACCATAAGATCTGTCGACATTTTAACATGCCTGGAAAGGAAAACCACTATCTCTAGCCAATCCTCTGCTACCCGAGGGTCTGGGTCACCATTGAACCTCAGCGGTCTCCACCGCTGGAACTCACGGAATGCGCTCAACCAGCGCTCAAGCCCCGTCTGCTCGGCTAAAGCTGTCTACTGCTCACCAAGAGAGGGTGCTGCTACCGGCCCACCCAGAAAAAGGGGCTCGTATGATGTGTACTGGAATGTGTCCTTGTAGCTCATAAGGTCGTCATTATGAACCAAAGCTGGTATCATGGCTGGCTGTCTTCGAAGACTCATCCTGAATATTATCAAGGTGTTCCACGATGTGATGAGAATATATGTATATCACAACAACAACAACGATGGGGAGATGACTCAAGAAGGATCTTCAAGACTCCATCCTATGTGATGCACAAACCAATTTTCCCTGCAACAATTGTCTCATCATGCCGAGTACACAAGAGGGTTATCAAGGTCCTGGCGAATGGATAAGTCGGCCACCGCACCATCACCGGACTCCCTAGCCTTGGAGCCGCTCTCGAGACACCTTGAAACGGTTTCCCTATATCCCAACCAATTCCATTTTATTTTAGGGACATCCAAGCAGCGTCCCAAGGAATGAACCACCTCTGATACCACTTTGTCACAACCCGACCCTACCCGGGCTCGAGCCGCAATGACCCCAAGCCCGCCTTTATTGGCCAGGGGCTGGCGACCAGCGCCGAAGGCTCTACAACTCGGGGAGGCCTTTTCCTAAGTACCTGTACACACACACACACACAACACACTCAATGAAAAAGTGTGGAGTAATAGAAAATACAAGCAGAGTAAAGTGAAACTGCTATATATAAACCACCAAAATTCCATCAACCTCTAATCAGTACAAAGAAAGTGCTGAAAGTAAACTGAATAGAAAAGGGGTAAAAACATGCGCCCAACCAGAAAAGTGCCACAACTCGGCAACAGGTGAAGAAAAAGAAAACAACTGGAAGGATCCCCCACCTGGAACCTGACTGCGACCACCACATGTGGTCCACGCTCCAGAACTTCTAAGCTCCACTAAAGTCATGACCAACCTGTCTGTCGTCATCAAGGGTACACCATGTGCGGGCAAATCCCAAGAAGGCATGAGTATAAAAATACTCAATAGGATACCCCGAAGGCTCAAGGGAGAAAAAAAGGAGGTACTGAAGGGCGAGAAGTAGAGAGAACATGGAAAAGTAAAGGGGTAAAACCAAGAGAGCAGTAAAGAGTACAATAGATAGTCTATCTCAACCTAATAAGAGAAAGGAAGTAGACTCGCCCAGACACAAGGATCTGGAAATGGTGAGAAGATTAACTTCTCATCGAGTCTTCACTACCTATAGCAGGAGAGTTGACTCGTCCAACCACGAGAAGCTAGACCTGGAAATCACATGGTGTACCCCATGCGTATTCGCCTCTCCTGGAAGGAGAGTAACCAAACCCAAGAAGTGGGTACTGGAACAAGGTATATACATATCTATATGCTCAATCAAAAAGCTCGAACAAGATTTTAAGGGGATCTCAATCTCATAGCTCTGCCCAAGACAGTGAGTAACCAACAGTCCTAGAAGTAAACACCATTGATGCCTAGCATCCCGCACGTCTTCCCCGAACTGCAAGTCAAGGGCTCAAGTCACTGCACCTCGACACTATCCACTTTGTGCGGCACTGACTCACCTGTACAGTTTTAGGTCGCATAACAAGGACGCGTCTCAGTGGGGAAAGTGTCCCTCGTACTTGAGAGTTATGGGGGAATGTCAAGCCACACCTCGTCACTGCCCCGTAGTCGAGAGGTCTCCTCAAAGTCGATAGGCGACCTCCTAACCAGCCCTGATGGAGGGTAATCCCTAGAAGTCGACGTGTTCCCACTGGAGGGAGACCTAGAAAGAGTCAACGTGTTCCACACTTCCCATCCCAAAAAAGGGTAATACAGTGGAGGGAGACCCGGCTAAAGCCATCAACGAGTCCCAATGCCTAGTCCCGTAAAAGGGTACTCCACTGGAGGGAGGTTCGGAACTGTCATCGGGGACCACCTACCAGCCCGGCTGGAGTTACACCCGATATCAGGGATCACTTCCCAGCCCCGCTGGAGGGGAGCTTGGCATCTGGGACCTATGCCCAGCCCCGCTAGAGGTAAACCCAGAACCGTTCTGGCCATCCCTGCTGGATGGTACAACTGGAGAGCATGGCTAGAAACAACCTCAGTAGTGGAAAAAACCTCAGCCCTCATGGAAACAACCCTAGCCCTGCTGGAAACAACCACTTGGGTAGAGGATCGGTGCCCGCGTAAAGTGTTGGTCACACCGAATACACAAGAACTCTACCAGGGAACACACAGGGATGAGAGAAACTCCCCGACCTCTCAGGGTGATCACGCTCTAATCCACTGAGTCACTGTCGAAGCGGACCGAGACAACTCACCCTAGAATGTGGGAAAACACCCCACGTGGTACGAGCACACGTAGTTGTAATCGGTACCGCAGTCTGGTGAAAGGGAACGGTACTGAAACCCCTCACAGATAAAGAAATAGAGGAACCAAACCATCTCTTCCAGCCAAACGAGAACAGAACCATGAGAAAAACTCAACCCTGTTGGTCAAAAAACGAGAACGGAACCAGGGGAAAACTCAAACCCGCTGGTCAACAAACGAAAACAAATTAACCCTCTACGTCGCGAGAGGTCAAAATTACGTAAAGCAGAACATGGCATGCACATGGGTCCCACACGACATGTTACCTCAATTCAACCCCATCCAAGTGCACAAACATTCTCAAGTACCAAAATCCACATGTACCTCCCAGCGTTCCCATATACTCGTAGAGTATATCATGTCTCCAGCTCAAAGTCTAATGTGCACAAGACACCCAATGTCAATGCGAAGGCCTGAATGTAAAGACTCCAACATGCCACCTCATTATCCCAGGCACGACCAACTACATCTCTTCAAGCATTCACTTCACTCTCCCAAGAGTGAACACAATCACACGCCAAGGGTTCTCTGCAAGCACAACAGGAAGAACCACCACCAGTACACCATTTATATTTTCACATTTAATAATATTGCGCATGAAGCTCCGCGTGCCTGAACAGATTAAATCGTTGTAATCCTCGTGTAAAAACACGCGAGATAGACAACTTACTCACCTCAAAAGGATATCCGACTGAAAAGTCACCATCGCTACCTTTCGCCCGAACTGTGTCCTGTGATCCCGAGCCTCAGCCCCAAAAACAGTCGGGCGCATCGTGCCATTGCGATCTCATTGGAAAAACACGTCAAAATGACTGCTCGCTTGAGTGGAACGGATAGCCGAAGAAAAATATGCATTTCGGTGCACCGCACACAAGTGGCGCTATGTGGGACCCGCATATCTGTTCCGAAACACAACGAACGGATCACGCTGTTGTGATCCCCTCGAAAAAGTACACAAGTTAGACTATTCACTTGACCAAAATGGAAAAATGGTGAAGGAAATAGAAATTCACTATCAATGCCCAAAAAGGCCCTCGTGGGGACTGCACCATCGTGCAGAATTAAAGTGGGCAGACTGTGCCAATCCAATGCTCTCGAAAAAACACCCAAAATCGACTGCTCGCACACCACGAATGGACGTCCGATGAGAATGTTACAAAAATATATGTACAGATCGAAAGACGGGTCGTGGAGCCCATGCCAAAAATCTTGTTTCAATGCCTGAAACCACACTGAAAAACTCCGGCTTAATGCCAGGGTCACAACGCCACTAACGGCTCTCAAAACAGATGTCAGGCGCGTCTGCACCGTCTAAAACATGATCCCCCGAAAAAACGTCCATTCACTTAAAGATGCATCGCGCCTCTGAGGCCCCACATTTGGGGAATTAAAAATTCCCGAAACCATCTCAAAAAGTCCGCCTCAATGTCTAGAGTACACTACCGTAGACGACATGCAAATTGGACGCCCGGAATGAAAATTACGGGCATCTGAAGGGGGGAACAGATCCCCTTGGGCTGGACCGGCCTGGGCCGGCCGGTCTGCCCGGCCTGGGACGGCCCGTGCCGGCCAGCCCGGTGCTGAGCCACGGTCCACCGTTGACCGACCCTCGTGTGGTCGGTCATCCCGCCACGTGGAGACCCAGTGAAGGAAGGTCTTGTCTCCCCGCAGGGTCGCGCAACGCGACCCCGGCGTTGCCTCCCCCGTGCCGTCACGCACGGCCGCCGCCTGAGGACCCCTGCGACCTCTGCGCTCACCCGGCCGCCTCCTCTGCTGAAGACCAACCTCCGCCGGCCTCCACTCCACTGCAATGCCCCATGGCCACCTCCTCCACTGAATACCCACCTCCGCCG
Source organism: Viscum album (assembly GCA_963277665.1). NCBI lineage: Eukaryota > Viridiplantae > Streptophyta > Magnoliopsida > Santalales > Viscaceae > Viscum > Viscum album. The sequence continues at coordinate 880,936,629 of OY728137.1, read as the reverse complement.
GCCTTTTCTCCAATGTAAACCCTGCGGCCACCTCCTCCGCTGAACGCTGAGCCGCCGCCATAGGAATCCCCAAATCCGATCGGGAAGCTCAAAAAACCACGGATTTCGGCGAACAACCATGGTCATCTCCGAACTCAGGTTTTCAATCTGAAAGATGCGTCAGGTTGCTCATAAATTATACTACATGATTATGGGATTTGTTTGAAAATGAAACAAAAAATCAACGCCATAAATAGGGATCAATGTTGGTGTGGGAATTAAATACTCAAAACGAAAACTCCTACATCTTAGGCGTTGCCTGGTGCTTCACTGTCGAACCTCTGGAGCTTCCATGCCTCGCCAGAGTTGCCTTGCCGGAGCCGCCATGCCGGAGTGGAGGAGGAGATGGGAGGGGGCTTCTACCTGCCACTGTCCAGGCGAAGAAGAAGAAGAATAAGAGGGAGGGGGTGTGTTTAAGTAGAAAACACTTAAACCCCCCTGCCTGGCACGCCCCCGACTCCTCTCCCGACGCAGACAAAAAGGAGGGCGTCCATGGAGTAAGCATGATGCTCTGAGTGAAACGGTGGTCTCAGAATTTTAATCTGAGTCCCAATTCAAATGTTATAAAACTTAACGCCCAAATCCTCCAAATTATGAAAACGCCCCCGAGGCCATTTTTCACAGACGGCCCGCGCCCGCGAAACTTACACCACTCCTAGGGTAAACGGAACGTTCTGGACTCAACTGTGCCCTCAGTTTTCTAATATGATCCATTTTTTAAGAGATACATGAGTTAAGCCATTAAACGAATAAATTAATTATTTAATTTATCCGTTTCACGTTCCGATAGCAAGAGAGGGATCCAAACGTCCCGTGCCGACATGTTTTATGTCGTTTCTAGGGTAACCACCCCATTTCTGACCCATACGTACACTCAGATCTCTGATCCGGATCACCGTTTAAGAGTTATCCCATTTATTTGGCATACACAGTGTGAACACACTGAAAATTAAATTCCAGCCACTCCGGGGCTCAGAATCGCACGCCGTCTGAAGGCGCTGCTCTAGAATAACATCAAGAATATTGGAAAGTCCTTTATGGAACGAAACTGAGTTCTTAAATGATAAGGGATATTTTAGAGTATATATATTTATATATGGTATTTTATTAAGTTAATTATGAGAGAGAAAATTAAATAGGGATGTTATAACCATTATCCATACTAGGGTTGGTGTGGTGCCACCTCCCTCATGCTCAGTATTTTTGCGACAGTTGATCCTCAGTTGCGGTGGCATCGACGACCAACTCGACCATCATCATTTGAAACGTTGTTTTCCTCACCTCACCTTAATCCCTCATCACCGGTTAGGGTATTTCAAGGTATCACATTACCCGTCGGTGGCCAAGATCTATCTTCAGTAGAATGTGTGTATTGCCGTATCTTCTATCTGTTTGTAGGGTGGTTCATCGGGGACTTCACGTGTGTTAGGAATGGCGACGAAGAGATCTGACATGCGGCGGGTCTACCTGCTGGTGAACTGGTGATGTTTTCTTGTTTTTTTCTTCAGTTGATCATGGTTTAGTGTGCAGATTTGTTGCTGAGCCAACATCTGTTTTGAGGATTTGTTATTTGGATAAGGTTTTATGTTGGTTGGATTCTTCGACTTTTTGATTCTCATCGGGTTTCTTAAGGTTGTTGATGTTTCTGTTCGGATTGTGGTCGACTGTGTTCTGGTGGCTGGATAAAGTGATGGATATAAATCCTTGCGATCTTGAATCAGGTTAGGGTTTTGGATGCGAATTTTTGTGAGTCTTGCGGTGTGTTGTGAGATTATTCTGTTTTGAATCTAGTGGTATTTAACTTTATCTATTTGCGATTTCATTCTAGTTGAACTGGTTGTTGTGCATCTGCGTACCACCGAGTTCTCTGCCGAAAAGAATTTGTGATATGAAATGACCTTGAAAATGATGAAGGATTTAATTTCTTCCGAAGGTCAATTAGAGAAGCAGTGATTGAACATTGGGAATCTTGAAATTAGAGAAGCTGGGAATGAACATTGGGAGTCTAAAAATTGAGGTTGAATTAAGGTTCTTGATTGATTGTTGAATTTTGGATATGTTTGTCATCAGTATGATACATGGATCTACTTCAGATGAAGAACAGAGCAGGAAGCTTTTTCCTGAGCATGCCATTCGGATTTGGATGTTCGAGAGGGTATGGCTCTGCCATCAGTACCATGCTCGTGCATCCCTACACGGGTCAGGTAGTCAAGTGGTCATGTGATGGTGAAAGATTTTCATCATGATGCAGTCACTAGGGAAGAAATGATCATGTAGTCTTGTCCTTGGTTATCATATTACATGGTTTTATTTTGTGTAATGTTTGGATTTTCCGGTTTCTCATTTTTCCTCAAAAGTGTATTGATAATAAAAAAAGTTAAATTTCAGTCAATAATTAAATTTTTAACCATTAAAGAATATTTCTATGATAAACCCTATCATTATTAAAATTATTTCATAATTTATTACTTAAAATTACCCATAATACAACCCAATTGTTCAATAATTCTTGTGTATTTGGAAATTAGTATCATTAAATAATTAATTAAAACAAGGAATACATCATATTTATTTTAAAATTATTTAACATGATCATCATATCCCTTCATACTTAAAACTACATGGGATAACCTGGGGACATACATAAGAAAGGGGTGATCTATAAAGCCCAATTAGGGAATAAGAATTGCCCAACATGAAGATAATAATAAATTTTAGACAATATTCATAGAAATGTGTCATAAAATTAGTAAGAATCCTAAAAATTAAGAACGATACATGATATAACATGATAATCACAAAGGAAACATGGGAAATGTGGAAACAAATTAAAACACTACATCATAAGCATATGTCAAGGGTGACTGCTAATAAATCATAATGGAAAAAACCCATAAAGGAATAAGTTGTACTCCCTGTCCTAGAATTACGTCTCATGTGAATAAAAATTACCCAATGCATTGGAGAACTATATAATTTTGGGTGCACCCATCACTTTCATTTCATTTCCATGCTTAATTGTGCCACATAGATCGAACAACATGGATTAAATCATCATAATATTATATTCAATAATAATGGAGTGGGTAATATATTCATGTAATTACCAATTCAAATAATTATATGTGTATAATGTTTAGAATCCATGATAATAAATTGGTATGGTATTCACTACATAATTTTTTGGTATGCGAAAACATGTTGAAATGTTTGCAGCATAACAATGTCACTTCAGAATTCATAAAACGAGTTAATGGGGGATAAACGGATATATCATGATTTTGAAAATAAAGGGGAAGTAATAGGGATATGTAAATACATATCCCAACATTGGGAATTGAAAATATAAGGAATAAGATAATAAAGAATCATTTATACATAGAACAATGAGGGGATTCCTTACCTTGAGAGCATGACACCAAATGATTGGGAGGTGCTTCTTGAGAGCATGGGGGAAACCCTAGGAGGACTATAGAGAGGGTATAGAAGAAAAAAATTAATACAAGTATTTTTATGGAAGATAAATAGGACCCTGCGTGGGGTTATACAGGAAATAAGTGGGGAATTTATTATTATTTATGAAATTTAGGTTTTGGACACTATATAATAATATAACAAAAAACGCAAACCATAACCTAGTTTTTGCCCAAGGATTCTACTAAATGGGAGTAGTATTAATTTTTTTTATAAGTCCAATGGATGAAATTAATAAAATAATACCATTTTTTATGTGGAAGTGATTCATAATCTTAATACACAAACCTTTATTTATTGTATTTATTACATCATTTTGGTCCATTATTATGTCATAATACACTGTATATTAATAACATATTTAACTTTTACATGAAAATTTGACTTTCTCATAAAATTATGAAAAATTAACCATTGGATAATTTGGAAATTATAATTCAAAAAATAATATTTATTTTATCAATATAATTTTATAAATATGTACATTTACACTTTTTAAATAATAATATATATTTATTGACAAATGCAGAGTTTTTTTGAAAATAAAAGATCTTTAACCCTTATAAAAATTACATATGACTTCATAAAGATTATATTATCATTTATATTTAACAAAATTATTTAATAATAATATTTTAATAAAATATTTTTTATTTCAAAAATCAATTAATTCTTGAAAATAATTTCCTTAATTGAATTTGAATATTACCCAAAAATAAAATTTCTATTTTATTATATAAAAAATAAAAACAGTTTATATAGAAAAAAGAAGAAGTGAAAAAATGATTACTCTATTGAAAATAGAATATAAATATTTGTATTATTATATTTTTTATACATATCTCTTTAATACACTAGAAAACGCCATATGGGTAAGGTGTGTGATGGTGATATTTTCATGGGGTGGTTCATCGTAAATGGATTGGGTTGTGATCTCGCTGAGCTGGAACAACACCTGTAAATAATTTCCCTCATATTTAAGTTATTGGATCTCAAATTTGGGTTGGTCAAGGGATATTATTTGTGAATATTACCGCCTTTGAAGTTTCATTAAATGGGCTTCATATGGTAAGATACTACTGGTTGAGGCCATTACTTCCTTTGTTTTTGTCAACTAAATTTTTAAAACCCTATATTTATAATAACCAAGTTATCACTATTCAATGGCTATGTTATCAACATTTGTAATGTCTAACATTATTTTAAACCTAATGTGATATTTTAAAACCAAATAATTTCAGGTTTATTCAATAACCATAATATATAATAAGGCATTTAATTACAACGAATGGGGATTCTTTTTATAAGTGTTTAGGTCATTACAGTCTTCCCCCTATAAGAAATTTCCCCCTCAAAATTTTCAATTCCCATAATAAAATTTATAATGGAAATTCTATTCCTTCAAATCCTCTGGTTACCATGTTTCTTCCTGGAAATTTTGGTTTCTCTATAGTACTCTGACCATGTGTATTTCCCAAATTTAGTATAACTTCGTCTCTATGATCTAAGATACTCACCAACTACTCCTCATATGATAGATCAGTCTCCAATGTTACCACCTCTGGATTGAATACATGTGAGGGTTATAGTATGTATTTACTCAAGAGGGATAGATGAAATAAATCATTTAAATGATGTAGATTAGATGTGAGTTTAATTTTATAGGCCACCACTCTAATGTGATCAAGGATCTTAAAGGAACCCATGTATCTTTGACTAAGTTTTCCCTTATTTCAAAATATCTTGAATTTATTAAATTTGTTTATGTAAAGGACTAACATTTCCCCCACATCAATCTCTAGATATCATTAATGATTGTTACCATATATCATACAATGACTCTAAGCATCCTCGATATGCTGTAGAATTTTATATACATTTTCCATCATTTCCTTAAACATTTAATGACCTAGATGTTTTCATTCCCGAAAATCATACCAACATGTTGGTGTTATTCACCTATTCCCATAAAGGCCTTCATAGGGATCCATTGGGATTTTTTTGTAGAAACTGTTAATGTATGGAAAATCAACTAGTAGAAGATATTGATCTCATCGTCCTTTGAAGTCTATTAAACATTATAAAAACATATCCTTGAGTGTCTAGATAGTCCACTCAGATTGGATATCAGTTTGAGGGTGATAATCTCTTATGAAGATCAACTCTGTATTTAGATCAGGTTGAAGAATCCTCTCGAAGTTATAGGTAAATCTTTGATCTCGATCACATACAATTGTTAATGGTGTTTCATGTAGCCTACCCAATTCTCTAATATATATCCCTGCAAGTCGAACGAGGAATAATTCATCCCATATCAAAAATAATTATGGAGTATTTTTAAGATGATCCACCAGAACCTAGATGGGATTATTTCCCCTTGATGTATTTAGAAGACCAGTGACATTTTCCTAGTTGATATTTTTCATTTTTATGTAGGTATGGGTAATATTCTCATTATACCCTTGTATTTTTGTCTTTACATCTTCACATGATAACATACAAGACATCATGATTTATATTCTGTGATCCCCTATTTCATATTGTCTGAGTAATAATTCTCTATATGATCTTGATATATCTATATGCTTTCCAGATGTATGTATAATGTCATGATATGTGTATCTTCAAAAAAATCTTTATTTAAATTGGGATTTTATGGAACAAATATCCACAAACCAAATCTTATAACTCATTCTTCAATAACATTAAACTCCATGGATTTAAATTTACTTTTAGTTCCTATTTTGTTTTGAATTACCAAATCATCTATTTGAAAATCATTTATCTTATTTAGAAGGGATGGTTGATTAATAATTTATTAAAGGATTGAAGATCTTCATTCCTCTACTATTATCATGTCCATACTCTTATGTCAAATATGATTGGATCCCTCTTAATTATTATCAATGAAAAAATTTACATATCATTTCAACTTAGATCATCTGCCTCTTTATTTTGTTTCTTAGGATGGAAATGGATTAAGCAGTCATAGTTCTTGATTATCTCTAACCATCTTCATTGGTGCATATTCAACTCTTTATATGAAAACATTTACATGAGGCATATATGATCCGTATATATTTCACACTTCTCCACAAAGAGATAATTCCACCGTATTTTCCTTATGAAGATCATTGAATCAAACTCTTAATCATGTGATGGGTAGTTCTGTTCATCAACATTCAACTTCTTGAATCATAGTCTATCATGTTTTCATTATTTATTAACATACATCCCAATCACTTCTTCAATGCATCAATGAATACCCTGAAAATTTATCCAATTATGGGTATTGTGAGTACAAGTGTCGGGGTAATACTCTTTTTAAACTCCAAATGATATATTCATATTCAAAATTTCACGAAAACATTACTCACTTATGAGTTATCTTGGTAAAATGGTTTCATAATCTTGAGAAGTATCACACAAATCATCAATAGTTCCTATAAAATCGAAGGAAACTATAGATGTTTATCAGAGATGTTGGACTTGAGCATCCTTTATTTTCTTCTATATTTGAACGGTCCACAGATATCCCATTGCTTGTGATGATATTACCCAAAAAAGATTCTTCCTTCAACTAGAAGTAAGATTTATTATACTTGGTATAAAGCTTCTCCTTTTTTAAGGCCTTTTACATAGTACTCATGTGCTCCTACTTGGTTTTGGAGTATGTTAAAATATCATCAATAAATACTACCACAAATATGTTGAGGTAATATCAAAATACTCTATTTATTAGGTCTATGAAGATTTATAGAGCATTAGTGAGTCCAAAATCCATTATAATGAACTCATAGGTATTGTACCTTTTATAAAAAGCAGTCTTGGAGATATGATGCTTCTTCCCCCTAACATAGTAATACCCCGACTGTCGATCCAACATAGAGAATTATTGGGCCCCACATAACTAATTGAATAAGTCATCAACCCATGGTATAGGACAAATTTTTTTTTCTTGATCTAGTTTCTCTCATGATTGTTAATGAAAAGGTGCATATACCCATCCTACTTCTTAACACAGAGGACTGGTGAACCCAATAGTGAATCACCTAAGTGTATGAACCCATTATCCAGATTCTCCTATGTTTTTTCTTTATCTCATATAAATCCACAATATCCACTCTACATGGTGTGTTGGATAATGGAAATACCCCAGGTATAATATTGATTGAAAATTCAGCATCTCAGTTAGGAGGAAGACCAGCCAATTCTTTAGGAAAAACATCAATATATTCCCTCACAACGGGCATGTCATAAAGCATGATCATTTCCATAGACTCAATAATTTGAGCTAAGTACTATTTCTCATAGGTAAATAATATCCATTTTGGATATGTTGGTGCTAAACAATATTTATTCATCTCCTTTCATTTTTACATAATTGGAGGATGATTCAAGATACAAAGAGTGATTTCCTTCTCATAGAAAATAATGTTGCCTATATATAGCTAAATCTAATCCATACACAGAATTTCATAAATTTATTCTAAAGAGAGTATAAAAATATTTACAAGGAATTATAGTAGGTAATTTTTTATTGGGAGGAGTTATATATTTGGAATGAAATAATTTTCCTATTGTTCGTATTCACTAACAGCTCTACTTGCATGGTTTTTTGTGGTGTTTGAATAGTTCTACTATATTTTTTTTGAAATGAAGGATTGTTTATAACTAGAATAAAAAATTTATGTTTTATATTATTGAATGAATAACTATTTTACGGATCACCACTTCATTTTCGGGGTCCACCATAGTTTTTTTATGTAAAAACCTCTCTCTTGCTTCCATGGAGGTTGTTGGTTGTCTCCAAAAAATATTGTCTTAGTGAAATTGATAGAATAGATCACTAGTTCCTTCTAGTTGATATAATCAACAGTGAACTATGGATTGAAAAAGGAATTCGTATCCTCCATTTCATTAGCGGTCCTCTCATGTTGTAATTATCTATTTAGGTGCCCTTTCTTCCCATGCCTAAATAATTTATTTGTTCCCCTTATGAAATTTTTGGGATGCTTCTTTCTTCACCTTTGAAAAGTGGGATATTGAAATTTATTAGCACGATTATATTTATACATTAGATAGCCATAATTAAACTCCACTTTATGCTTCTTATCCTCTAGATACCCTTGAGACTCTATAATCTCCATTTAAAAATTTGATGGTAGGTCATACAATTTTCTCATAGTAATCAAAGACTTGGGTTTCCAGGGTTTCTTGATGACCTAGTTTTATCCCACTAAAAAAGTTCTCAACTATGAATTCTAGCATAATGAAAAATCCAAAGGTGTATCATGAAATTATTTTTATTTTTTACTTGTATAGCCCAATATATTCATTAGCTTTTTCTTGAGGGAAAGGAAATTCCTTTCTATTTTAAGCCGGAGAGTGTGAGGAATAATATTTATGAATTTTTTTTAAGAATTCCTTCCACCCCATCACTTATATATTTTTCTCATACTTCGTATTCTGGATCCATATCCACCAATGATCAACTTCACCCTCCATATGATAAATATCTAGTATAATCACTTCTTTATCTGAGCATTGAAGGAAGAAGAATATATTCTCAATAGAGTTTATCCATTGATACCTGATTAAGGGATCATATAGCCCATTGAATGTTAGTGGCATTTTTGACGTAAAGAACCCAATTATAGATTGTTCTCTTTTAGGATAATTTGGATAGTCCTCATGATCTAGGTTTCATTCAGAGCCTGATTCAAATAAGAGACTATCTTTATAAAGTTCACAATTACCACTCTCATTGGGTTGGGTATCTGATTTGATTAGGCATCAGATATCCCTCCACACTGGTTGTTTAATTGATTCCTCATACATCCATACATTGGATAGAATAAAGTAAAAAATCAGGGATGAGTATTTTTAAACTATTAAACATATAAAAAGGTAACCCAATGACATTAAATGGTTAACTTATAAGTTTCATGAATTTATTTGACATTCTAGGATTCAATCTATATTATTCATGATCTATTTAATCATATCGCCTCGTATTGGATTTTTCTCCTTAATAATGTTTGATAATGACATTATGAATTTACCAATGAATATAACATGGGAGTGTCAAACTAGATATGAATCGAAGATCATTTTCATGCACCAGTTCTTGTTTCGGTCTAGCTCAATGCAGTGTTTTTGGGTTTTACCCCATATGTACATTTGTGCCAAAGCCACATCCACATGGAGTACATATAGGTGGGTGTATTTTTTATAAAACACATACTATATAATTACAAAAATTTAGGGATCTCTTATTATACTTAGTCTTATCCCCAAGTATTTCGCTAGAGTTTTCTAATCCTAATCCCGAAAATAACTAATCATTTCCTTTGATACCAACTATGACAACCCTTCAACTTATTACACATTAATTCATGATTTATATACAACATTACAGATAATAAAAACTTGAATATCAATAATTCTATTGTTTTTGGAAATTAATTACAATAGATAACTATAAAAAACTAGGAATATGTCATAATTATTGAAAAAATATTTAACATGATCATAATATTCCATTGTAATTAACCCTGTATGAGATAACACGGGGACATACATCAGAAAGGGGTGATATATAAAGAATAATAATGGAATAAACATGTAATAACATGAATAAAATAATTCATTTTACACATTATGTATATCAATGGTATGTAAATAGAGTAATAATCATAAACATGAACAATAAGACATGATATAGTATGATAACCAAAAAGGTAACATGGTAATCTTGGAAGAAAACATAAAACAATGCCTCATAAACAAAAGTTAGGGATAAATTAGAAGACATCATGATGGGAAAATTCCCATTAAGTAATTATGTTTACTCTCTATCCCAACATGAAATCTCCTGAGAGTAAACACTATCCAATACATTGGATTGATATAAAATTATTGGATCACCCGTCACTTTCATTTCATTCTCATCCTTATGTTTACCACATAGACCATACAACATGAAATCATTCATCATCGTATTTTTTCTATGATCAAGGAGTGTGTAATAAATACATTTATGTCCCATGTAAATGTAGTATAATGTATAATGGGGAACACCCTTGACAAGAAACAAGTATAATATTCACTATAAAATTGTTTTGACATTGAAAATAGCGGTGAAATTTTGGAATCATAATAACATCACTTAAAAATTAATAAAATGGATTGATGAGAGATAAAGGGGTATCTCATAATTTTTAAATCAAATGGGCAGTAATATAGATATATAAATTCATATCCCAACATGATAAATTGAAAATAGAATGCATAAGATAATATGTAAACATTAATAAAGTGGATATTGAGAGGATTCATGATGTTGAGAGTCTAACACCAAATGATTGGGAAGAGATGCTTAAGATCTGGAGGAAATTTGGGAGTACTGTAGAGAGGATTGGGAAGAGTAATCAGATGATAAAAGGTTTTTTAGTGATTATAAATGGTATCATGGATGGGTTTATATATGGAATGAGTTGGGAATTGTTTTTTATTTCTCAAATGTATATTTTTCTCTCTGTTTAATAAAATAAAGAAAACCAAAAACTTCTTATGTTTTTTTCCAATGGTTTCTACCAAATGGGAGGGTTTTATGTATTTTATAAGTTCAAGGGCCGTACATAATAAAATAGTACCCCTGCTGACATGGAAGTGATTAAGACTCCTAATGGAATTATTTTAAAATATTTAAATATATAAATGGTTTTATAAGATTCATGAAGGCTTTATTAAAGTTGTCTAGTGATTTGGTGAGAAATAAATTGTTTTCAAAAATTTAAAAAAATGAAAAGTCAGTGAGGTATAATGTGATGATTGTTGATCTGGTATTTAGTTTCAAATACTTGTGAAAATATGAATGCATAATGTTTAATACATTGATTTGGAGAGTAATAAGAAGATTCCATGAAAACATAATATTTTACATATGGTTGTTTTGTATGATTTGAGTATGTTTTTTATGAGTAATTTGGATAATATTTTAATGTTGTGTTTATTAAAAAAATATACACTAACTAACCATCAATCAAGGAAGTATCATGCCAATCGTGGGATGCCAAGATTAACCCCAACGTCAGCCAGCATGAGGCTGAAGAGTGTGGAGGACCAAACCCATATAATGTAAGGGAACAATGTCAAACCACTATGTAAGGCAGCATGGTAGTGGAGGAGCGCCGACATGGGGTAGTTCCAACAGAGCGGGGAGTTTATGAGGTAACTGATTTATGGTGAGTGAATTCCTTGAATTATATTATAAGTAAGTGGTGAATCTCTATGTGTTTCGATATGAGATTGTTTTGAATGAACCTTGATCGTCTGATTGATCTATCAAATCATCTTATATGAGAATATTTTTAGGCCACTTTATAAAACATGGAGAGAATCTCATCCATCCAATCTTTTGTTCAAATTGTACTAACCCTATGATCATCATGATGATTTCCTCAACTATCGATATTTTTAATCTACGATCTGATCTATACAAGTATTTTTTTTCTGAGTCTTCTACTCTTGTAGGCTTCTTAAGGAATTTTATTCTCAATGCTCTATTCCACAATTATCGAAGCCTAATCAAGATCTCCTCTCAATCGTTCCTAATCTTTATTCATGATTCTTTAAGCTTCAATTCTGATATTTGTTTGTTATATATACCAAGAGATTCACATGATTAAACATTTTTTAATATTGTGAATTTATTTTCACATGATGTTGAGTTCCCTAAATATTTCATGATCATGAAGGCTACCATGAATTTATTTTTTACGTAATGAAGACTTGGAGGATGCAAGTGTTCGATCTGTGTAATCCACACTCGAGCAGCTTCATGAAGAAACTTGTTTTTATAAAGCACTCAGGATAGCATGTTGTGTGTCCCCTGTCTTTTTTGATGAGTCAAGATATCCTTATTTTAATCATAGTGAACTGTTGCATGTGAAGAATAGTATATAGTGTTCTACGGATATTCATTTTTTTGTTTTAGTGGATATTTTGTGTATCTTTGTTGAAGAAATATTAAGCGTGAGTTTTTCATGAAGGTGAGTGCACAATTGAGTAGGCAGTGTACATGACTGTGTATTTTCTAACTTGAGAATGTATGCATAAAGAATAGAACACGACATACACTTCTATTAACATTCACATGTAAAGGGATATTAAAAAGAGAGAGTGTGTGTGTGTGTGCAAAGGATTACTCAGTGTGTGTACATTAATTGGAGAGGTAAAAATGTAGTGAATGTGTACATACATTTGTATGTTTATACACAAGTTATTTTTAAATCTCATGAAGAAACAAGAAGTAAGTTTTTATTTTTTTAGGCTATATGCATTTTATAAAGGTGATTTCATACAGATGAATTAATGAATGCATAGAGTGAGAAGGCCATAAATTGTACAATATGCATCCATGAATTTTGAAAAGGGTTATGTGAAATATTATTTTTATATTAATCATATATTTTTTTAAGACTATATGATAGAAATTTATTCTATCACTGTTTCATAATATTCATTTATTTGATTTTTATGTTCTTGGTGAGGTCATATCTTCATCACAAGAAAGAATTAATTCCTATGTTCTTTTTCACTGAGTCATTTGATTAGATATAGTGATCAGGTTTATTGACCAAGACCAGCATCATTTCAAAGATAATTGTATTGTACATAGGCCAGTTTAATCGAGAAATCTCATGGAGGAAGATTTAAATATCCTCTTATCTATGGATCAAATATTGTGGGACTCATGATTGTGAAGTATTCAATGGGACTCTAAAGTAGTGGATGTCTCTAGTGGGACTCTAGATCTAGCTGGTGTGATGCTTCTAACACATTGGTATGTAGTATAAAGATCCTATCGTGCGACCCAAAAGTCCCTAGTGAAGGTGGGAACTGGTTAACTCATGTGGGACTCTAGAGTGAAACACAATGGGGCTCAGTGTTGATAGAAATGGAAAATTACCTTATTGTAACCATATACATATAATAATAATCTATAACTTGGGGTAATCACTAGTTTTAGAAAGGATGTAGGTCTTGAAAATGAACATTGTAAAAATAATATCTTCTAGTCTTCATTTTCATTCTGAATTGCATACAATATCCACTATTTCTAACATGTGACAGAGGATTAAATGGGTTTAATAAAAGAAAAGAATTTAGTGAAAACAAGCCACATGAGATCAACCCCCCCCCCCCTCAATGTGACTACATGATATTTGGAAAGTTAAATCTGTATCAGAGGGAGGTTACCTCTCATTGGATCTACTATACTTGACCGGTAGTTTATACCATAAGTATTTGATGTTCTTATATAAGATTTAAGAAATTTAAGAAGAAATATAGATGGAAAGGTCTATCATTATTAATAATGTTAAAAATGTTGAAGTTTCAGTAAAATCAAAGAACAATATATAGAAGAGATTGGAAAGGAAGATGAAGAACAATTCAAATATGAATAAAAAACAACTGGTATCTAAAGGAACTCAATGTTAAAATTGTTTAGTAAAAACTGTTGAGAAGTCATTTTCAAATTGTGATGATGATATGTTGAATTCTGAAATCAGAAATCATCTAAATAAACTTCCCAAAGAATTGGTCATATGGTTTCGTGAATTTTTCGAGGAACTTCCAGATGAAAAAATATAGATTGAAGATGAGGGAGATGCTATGGAAGAAGCCTTGACTAAAAATGATGGCATAGCCAACACTCTTACAAAAAAAATGTAAAGTAAAAAATATATATCCTTTCAAAGAAAGATATGCTGAAGCCATTATAGAATTGGAAAATAATTTTTGTGAGAAAAAAGTATTTGGAAAAAATTAAAATGCTATCCATGCACTTGAAAAGAAACTAATGTATCTATGAACGTCCAAGATTCTAAGAAGAATGTTAAAGTAGAAATAATAAAGGAGAATGAAAAATTGATACAAATGGAAAATCATATTCATGAATATGAGATTCATAAGATGAATATTTAGTGGAATTAAAGTGTGCAATCAGTTAAAGATGAGAAAGTTGATCTCAAATTTTAGAGTCTTGAACTATAAGTGAAACATATAATTATGGAAGAGATACAAGATGAAACTTCCCAAGTTTCTAAGAAATATATATTGTAAAGTATTCATCTAATAAGAATCGTATTTTGAAAACAATAAAACTATATATACAACATTTACATTTGAAAAAACATGGGAGAAGAGAAATACTCATGAATACCCAACATCTTCAAAGATATATGTGAAGAAGTATGTAAATTCATGTTCCCAATTGAAATCACAGAAGAAGAAATGTGCTATCCTAAATTTGAAAAATGTCAAAGATATTTATAATCTGTTACAGAAGAAGAAATCCATATTTTTATACTACTGTTGGTGCTATTTCAATTTTGGGAATTAGGAAATTAATTATGGGCACATTATGTCATTTTATGAAAATTACAGAATGCCTGCATTTAGGGGTAGAAATGCTGAAGAAAATTTGAAACCTACAAAATATAAATAGAATTCACATAAAGAGAATGAGTTTATCAAAAAACAGATATGATTACATTGAAATTTTCTATGAATATTGCAACAGAAGTGGTCATTATTATGATGAGTACTGGTATGTACCAATCATGCCCAAATCATTTATAGATATGAATAGAAGTCCACAAAAAAAGGAAAGTAGGTTAGAAAATAAGATAACATGTCAGCCCTGGGTTGTGAACAAAAGAAGAATGTTGTTAAATAGAAAAACTCTTAATATGTTTATGAAGAATAATGTGAATAGTGTCTCACCAAAGAAAAGATGTTTCAATTACGGTAATAAAGGTCACATCATAGACCATTTTTAGTTGGCCAAGAACATTCCTACTCAAGGAAGAAAGCTGGAATCAATGAAAGAATCAGTACAGAAGAGAAATAAAATTATTTATTTAGTGAAAGACATTATTGATAACGAATCGGAAAATTTTCTTAAAAGTGGTTACTTGTTGAACTCTAAAGTTGTGTGTGACAAGTGAAACATATTTATACATTTTGGTAATAGTTTTTTGAGATAGAAATCTGGTCAGGAAAACTTCTTAAAGAAGTCTACATGTAGAGTGAAGAATGAGAATGCTCCTAAATATTGTTTGATCATATGGAAAAAATAGTTCGAAGAGGCCAGAAAAATGGTGAATGTAGAGAGAAATGAAACCACATTGCTAAAAAAATATTAAGAAGCTTTTCTCATTTAATAATATTTCTTGTATGGGAAGAAACTATCAACCATATTTCTCAAACTGAGTATCATTGAAGAGACACATTATTCCAATATATTTTGTGTTTGTTTCATGTAGGGAATTGAGGTCAAGAAAATATTCATGAGGAGACTTGAATTCATAACAGTTATCCTTCATGGAAGACTATTGGAATCATTTTGTCTCTTAAAACATCTCAAATAATCTCAGAATACACATAGTATTTATTCTTGAAAATCCAATCATGATGAACAGGTTATTAGTGCATCTCTTAAGGTGGAGCACAGAAGATCATCCATCAGATATTTCTATTTCAATTGACATCTTATAGGTATAAGAAGTTCTGATGTGGAATGAATCTGATAATTTTGAAAGTTAAATGTTTCAAATCTATTTTGTGAGATATATGTAGGGTATTAGTTGAAAATATTTTAAGAAAAATCTAAAAATAAGTTTCAGTGATTGATATCACATTTTGATTGTTTAATGATATTACTGATGTTAAATTTGATCAATCTTTTTTCTATATAGATCATTTCTGACGTAGACATAGAGATTGTTGTTTTAATCTCTTTGCTAAGATAGAATTGATTCTATCCTTCTTATAAGTAAATCATAAAATATCTTTTAGAAGGGAAGAGGATATTTTGAGAATTCAAAATTTGGAAAATAATAAGTTATTCCCATGATTTTATTTTTGAATTTATTTCCAATAATGGGGAGAATATGTAATTGATTTATTATATGAATTAAGTCGTGACAGAAAAATCGGATTCGGGATATTGAATTCATCAAGTGATTTGTTGCAGTTACCATTATGGTCAATATTTTAAGAAGATGAAAAGTAAATGAGGTATAATGTTACAGTTTTTGAGCTGGTCTATAGTTACCATGAATTGTGAAAATATGAATGCATAATTATTAATACATGGATTTAATGAGTAAGAAGAAGATTACATTAAAAAATAATATTTTTCATACTGTTGTTTTGGATGATTTTATTTTGTTAGTTATGAGGAATTTTTCTATGATTTTAATGGTGTTTTATTAAAAATATAATCAGAAACTGACCAGCTAACAATGAATCATCATGCCAAAAATGGGAAGCCAAGCCTAACCCCACTCCAGCTAGCACAAGGTTGTAGAGTGTGGAGGACAAATCCCATAGGCCTCAAGAGAACAGCGTGACGCCGCCATGCATGGTGGAACTATAGTAGAGGAGCTCTGGAACTGGCCAGTGCCATTAGAGTGGGGAGTCAATGAGGTAACAAATTTTTGGAGAGTGGATGCCTCATATTATATTGTAAGAGAGAAGTGAATCTCAATCTATTTGGATGTGGCATTGTTCGTAATGAACCTTGATCATCCAATAGATTGGTCAAAGAATCCTGTCTGCTAATATGTTTAAGTAAATTAAAAAAAACTCAAAGTGAATCTCATCAATATGATGTGTTTTTTAAATTATCCAAACCATATGGTCATCACATCAAGTTCTTTAACTGTCAATCTATTTGATCTATGATCTGAGCTGTCTGAGGATTTTTTTTCTGAGTTGTCTTCTCTTGAAAGATTGTTCAAGAAGTTTCTTCTAAAATCTCTATACCACAATGACTAAATCCTAATCTGAATCTAGTCTCAATGAATCTGTATATTTATTGAAGAATATAGAATCTTCTATGATGATATTCATGTCATATACATACTGATGGATTCACACAATTCAGCTGCAATTGAGATTAAGAAGATTATTTTCTAGTGAAGTTGAGTTATAGAAATCTATCTGGATCGTGAACGTTTCTATGAATTTAATATTTTTTCAAAGATGACATGAAGGCTGTGAGTGTTCTATTTATTTATTCTACACTCAAACATCATCATCAAGAATCAATTTTCTATGAAACACTCGAGATAAAATGTTATGTGTCTCCCTAGCTTGCGCGATGAGTCAAGATCTCGTGCTTTGAATCGCAGTAAACTATTTCATGTGTATAATAGTATACATTGGTATGAACACCTTCATTTTTTTGTTTTAGTAGATATTTTTTGTGTCTTGTGATAATAAATATCGAGGATTAGGATTTCACAAATGTGAGTGCACAATTGTGCAGGCAGTGTACATGACTGCGTGTTTACTAAGTTGATAGTGTATACATAAATAATGACAGAAATCAAAAGAATCTATTCACATGAACACCTTAAGGGTTATTGAAAAGATTTTGTGTGTATGTGTGGAATTGATTGATCGGTGTGTGTTCATAAATTTGAGATGTGAAATTTTTTTGCACGTGTACATGCATGTGTATGTCTAGGCACATGTGATTGTTAAATAACTTCAAGAAAAAAAATAAGGTAAGTGTATATTTTCTTAGGCTATATGAATTTTATAAAGGAAATTTTATGAACCTGAATTAATCCATGCATAAAATGAGAAGGCCATTCATTGTATAATATACATGCATGAAATTTAAAAAAGTGCATGTGAAAGATTAATTGTATATTATGCATACAGTGTTTGAGACAGAAGTCAGGAAAATTATTCTAAAAGTGTTTTATAATATTTGGGTATTTGTGATTTCAATGCTTAGTGATGTTGGGTGTTCTGCAAAAGAAAGAATTCATACCAAAGCAGTTTTGTACCAAGTCAGCTGATTTGATACACTGATCAAAATTATTGAGAAATTCCTGCATCATTGCAAATGTACTTGAATTGTACACGGGATATTTTGATTAATAAATCTCATGGTTAAATATTTAATATCAACCAATAAGTGAATAAAATATTTTTGGACTCAATATTGTGATGTCTTCAGTGGGACTCTGATGTAGTGGAATTCTCAAGTGGGACTTTAGAGCAGGTTGGTGGGATACTATTAACATTGTGGGATGCAGTATAAATATCCTCTTAAGAGACTCTGGAGTCACTAGTCTAGGTGTGAACTATTTAAATCTAGTGGGACTCTAGAGCATAACATTTTGGGAGTCAGTGATGATGGGAATGGGGATTTCCCTAGTTGTAAACATCTACATATAGTGAGGAATATGTAACTTGGGGTAATCACCGATTACAGCAGGGTCATGGGTCTTAGTACCGAACATTGTAATAATATTTTTTTCTTCTATTTTTCATTTACATTATTCATTTAATATAGGATCCACTCATCCTAACATGTGATAGAGGTTTAAAAGGGTTTAAGGAAAGAAAATAATGTTGTTAAAACAAGTCACACCCTATTCACCCCCCTAGTGTGACTACATGATCCCTGGAAACATTAATTATAAAACTAATAAAATAAAAAATAAAATCAAATTATTTTAATGTGAAAACGAAATTTTTTAATTTTATACCATTTATAGTATTTATTACATCCTTTTTTGTCATTATGGTGTCATAATACACACTATATATTATTACAGTATTCAATTTTTAGCTGGAAATTTGACTTTCTCAAAAAATTAGGTAAAATTAACCATTGGATAATTCTGAATTTTTTATTCCAAAAATAATATTCATTTTAAATAAATAATTTTCAAACAATATTCATTTGAAATTTTAAAATAATAATCGACATTTATTGAGAAATGATGAGTTTTCTTTACAAAAATAGATATTAAACCCTTCTAACAATTAAATTTGACTTCATAAAAATTATATGATCATTTATATTTAATTAAAATTATTTCATAATAATATTTATTTAAAATATTATTTGTCTAAAAATCTAGTAATTCATGTAAATAAATGCTTTAATTGAATTTTAATATTTCCCGAAAATGCAATTTGTGATATATTGTATCAAAAATAAAAAAACATTTATAATGTAATAATAAGAAGTAAATATAACTATTATTATATTGAAAATAGAATCTAAATAATCTTATTATTATGGTCTTGGTACATATCCATTTAATACACAAACAAACATGCTAAGGGTAATGTGAAAGATGGTGATATTTTCGAAGAGTGTTTTGGAATACATGGTTTGGGTTGTGATCTTGATGAGATTGAACTTATCCTGTAAATAGTTTCACTCATGCTTAAATTATTTTATACCAGCATGTACTTGGTCAAGTGAAAATCACATTGATTCTGCATCCCTTGATGCTCTGATAAATGAGAACTATAGGGTATGATTATACCAGTTGAGGCCATCACATCCTTTTTCTGTTTCAATTGGATTTGATAAAACCATATATTTATAAAAATCCTATGGTCACTATTAAATTGAAATATTATCAAAGGGTAATGATTCTTAATGGTATTTTAAATCATCCAAGATATTATAAAACTAATTAAGTGCTTGTGATTTCTACAACCATAGTATATAATAAGAAAACTAATTCAATAAAAGGGGAATTTTATTTATAATAGTTCTGGTAAATACAATATATCTCTTGACCAGCATACCAGGAATATATTTAAATATTTATAAAATTTCATGGACTAAAATTTTTTATAATATTTGATCGAGATCTATCGATTACCTTAAATTTTTTGTGACCTATTTTGTAAGATCATGATATAGAGTTAACTTTAATTACTAATTATCTTCCTCAAATAGAAAGGGCATATGATGAAAAAAATGAAAACCTTAAACATATATTGAGATAAGGGTTTATAGATTTCAATGGTTTTTGTGATAAAACCCAACATTTGGAATAATTTTCTTATAATAATTGTTTTCACTCAAGCATTTGGATAGATCCTTATGTTTCCATATTTGGCAAAAAGTGATGAAATCAAACATGTTAAGATAATGTTTTATAAATAATACTATTGGAACATGAGCTAGATATGTAAATTGTTGATATATTTAGAACCATTCAAAAACACAGTAGCTACTCTCATAGTTGAATTTTTTTATTAAATTATCGATGAGATTTGGAGTTAAATGTTGGTGTCATGGTGTTTCTATGAATATATCCATGGAATATACATTTGATATTTGGAAAGAAGGTAAAATTTATTTTCATATATACCATCCATTTTGATATTCTTAATTGGATTTGGATGGTTTCTTAGAGCTTCCACAAAATATCTCTCAACTTCATGATGTGTTCCATGTATCACTATTGAGGATGTACACACTCGATCATTCACATGTATTGAATTTAGCAGTTTTAACAAAGGAGGATTATTTTGAACACCCCAGGATTTCATAGTACCATATCTCTTTAAAGTAATTCAATAGCCTGTGCTACACGCAACATCGAGTTTGAGTGCACCACGACTTACTAAACTAGCTGTTTAAAATGCATTTATGAATAATATTAACTTAATGTTCAATTTTATATAATCCATATAACTTTAGAATCCATATTATGTGTTTTTTTAGACATAATGTAAGAACATATTCATTTTTTTCAGATAAAAGAAGTATTTTTCAAGAAATGAAATTTTAACGCCTTTTAATGGAGACCATTTTTTAAATCCAATATTTGACAATTTTATATATATAATTTAATGAAAGTAAATTCTTCTTTAGAATATGGATATAAAAATTTAATTTGGATTAATTTTTGGTTCGTTTCTGATAACTTTCATGTTTTGATGAATATTGAAAAATACTAAATTTTAATTGAAAACAACTTTTTAATAGAAACAATGTATAGTGTAAAATTATTAATTTGAGTGGTTTTAAAGAATAATTAGATTATATTTTTATAATTTTATATAATTTTTTTCATTTGCTATAAATTCACATTTAAATTGTATATAAAAACACGTCAATATTTTGATAGTTTTTACTAGACATATTTTTTGGATTCATAATTTCAAAATTATCTTAGGGTAATGTTTTTGTATTTTTCCGAAAACCTTTATTTTTTGATGAATAGTGAAAAACACTACGTTATCGTTGAAAAACGACTTTTATTTAAATATTTATTATTTTTATTTAAATTTATTTTAAATTAAAAATAGATAAATAATACATTAATTAGTTCAATGTAATTTATTGGAGTCATTTTATAATAAGATTAGATGTATAATTTTTTTTAATTTTGTAACGTCTTTCACCCACCATCTAGGAACATTTACCAATTTGCATAAATATAATTTTACCACTTCTATGAATTGAATTTCAAAAAATTTAGAGACACAGTTGACATCAATAAGTAAAATATGGTTCAATAGGATGATAATAATTTTTGGTGGATAGTAACTTTTAAATTTATTTTACCACAGTTAAAAGTTAATAGGGAAATTAAAGGTAAAAATGATATAATAATTACCCTAACACATGAACTAATTATATTTTATAAGTTCTTTTCGACAAAAATAAACATTATAAATAAAATATGATCCTATTTTATCCACTTGAATTAAATTAGAACATTTATTATAATTTTATTTAAAAAAGAGTTAAAAGTGTTAAATTCAAATTTTCATAACTAAAACATTTTTAATATAGTGTTATGCATAAGATAAATTAAACTATAAGTATTAATTATAAAGCTAAAAATATTTCCTAAATAATGGTATTTTATTTATAAATTTTATACATTAAATAATTAAATTTATTTATGACACAATGATGATGTGGTAATTATCTTATTAATGAAAGATTAAAATAATTGATATTATAAATATAAAAAAAATGTAAATTGAGACTTTTGATTAATTAAACTAATTTTTTAGGTTAATATGACATGTTAGGACTGATTTAATATTTTTTAAGTAATCATTTTTTGTTTACATCAACAAAAACAAAATACCAAATAGTGTCAAAATTAACATAATTGAGTTTTTCAAACAAATAATAAATTATTAATTGATATAATATTACTAAAAATATAATTTTCTGAGAAAAGATTTAGAAAATGTTATATATATCAATAAGGAACAACATGGGGTTCTCTTGTCTTTTTATAGTAAGTTTATTAACCATTTATTATAATAATACAAATAATACATGGTAAAAGTTAACCTATTTAAATAAGAGTTAAATCTAAGAGATAATGTTAATATGGTGATATAAACTTATCTGAAACCTATTGGTTGATATTTTTTTGACCCAAAACCACTTTAGTTTCTAAATATATCCTTTTTATCCATTATAAATCGAATATGATTGAATAATAAAATTATATTTCAAGCATTTCGTAATGTGCCCCTCACCTCTCTTATAAAAGGGTACTTTCCCTTGTCTAAAATTCACATCTCCAAAGCCATTTGGCTCAGCCTAACATGGCTCAAATATCCTCCCAAATACCATCACATAAACTTAGAGGCCTTACTTTGATCATAAAAACTACCAAAGAGCCCTTTTGATCAAATCAAAAGGACGAACCCGAAGAAGAGGTAATTATTTCATCACCTCTTTCAATGTTCTTTTCTTCTTCCACTTCCTCATTCATTGTTGCTTCCATAACAAAATAATAAATCCAGTACCATATACATACTAATGTGTTATTATAAACATGTTACAACCATATTCCTTATTCTATCCATCCTATGAATAACAATGTCACGATACGTGCGTACGTACAACTTACTATCTCTACGTTGTGGTGTAGTTTATTATTCAACACTTCATTATATGGATGAGTATAACAAAGAGTATAATTTATGTAAATAATAAATATAAAATTTTAGTCATTATGTTTATATAATATAACATCCAGTTATTTACAATTTTACTATTAATAGAATGATATCGTCACTCGTGCATAAGTACGGCTTACCATCTCCACGACGCGATGAGATTCATTTCAACATTCACCATCCAACGATGATTATAAAAATATTTATTATTAATATGTATGTAATATGTGAAATAATAATTCTACTAGAAATATATATATATACGTATTTATTTATTTATGTATTTACATATATATCATTCACTTATTTTTGTTTAATACGATATGAAAATGGAAACAACATTTATGCGTATGTATGGCCTACCATCTCCATAAACTGTGTTTTCCATTTCATATATCTATCTATTATACATATTTATATTCTGAATATATATGATACATAAAGAATTTTTTATATTCTGGAAGCAATTAAATCATGATGTAAGTGATATGACCAAAAATAACATGTTAAAACACGTACGATAAAGAAAGTGATTATTACCTGAAATGTTATTTTAACATGGAAATTATTATTAAATGGGTAGTATAAAGTCATAAATGAATCAAGTATGATATCATAAATATGAATATTCTTATGGTATAATTTAATAACATACTCTGGTCATTTTACAGGAGGTTAAACATACCCTCGACCAAAGGAAAGTATATGGTAAGGGTTAATTCCTCAATCTCGTTATTATTCGATATTGTTTATATGTATGTATATACTAGGACATATTTATCATCCATGTCCATGTTTCATAAAAAAATATAGGTAATATTTTAAGGTTTTATGGAAGGGAATCATTAACTATATCATCATTTTAAATGTTTTAAATATTTATTTTCGAAATCTATTTCAGTATTGTCCATTTTTTCAAAATGATTTTAAGGATTTATTCATATGGACATAATTGTTTGAAAATGTTAATTCCTTAAAAATATTTCAACGTTTTATGGGACAATTTGATTCAAAAATATCTTATAAATGAATTCCATTATAAATTGTGAGACTTTTAAATGATTTCATGAAAAAGGGGTATTTCTCTCAAAGTATTTTACTGATCATTTTCAACTATGTCAACATCCTTTATTGGATATTGCTCTTGATTGAGGTTGTTTTATTATATAAAAATATTCCATATTGTTTTTAATGAGTTGTGATTTGTTTTAATATGGACGTGCTATTTTTATACCATTCATGTTTTATGGTTAATGTACTGACATTTCATATGCATGTCTTACTACGAATGTTTATGTTATGCTTAACCATTTTCATATGAGGAATGAATTGGACTTAGTAAGTGATGGGTGGATCCCCCTATAGCTCCTCGATGAATCAGTAGGTCTCATGAGACAAAATAGTGTCTTGGAACAAGGACTTGACAAAATTTTATTTGAAGTCTTGGCATGAGTCCTTGATTATGTTGTTATGATATCCGACATTATGCATTCCCTCATTTTGAACTTAGTTATTACATGTGATTATTCGACTAGTAGAATATCCATGTGAATGTTTATATGGGAATGTTTGATTTATTTTTTATCCATATTATGTTCAATTTTATGTTTGAAAAGGCTATTGTTTTTCTTACCCATCATTCCTTAATTGTTTACAGCTTCTGCTAAATTATTTACCCTTTATGAGCATCTGATCTCACCCCTTTCTAATGATTTATTTTCCAAGGATGAGAAGAAGTGTTTTATGATTGATATGTAGGGTTAATATTGGGTAATATTGGAGTTCACAAATAATTATTTATGTTTTGTTTTCTTTTAGAAATTTTAATGTAACATCCATATATGTAATCTATTTTCCTAGACTGAAAAACTGATCGGTCCTTCAGGACTTGATTCCTTGTAATGGTTCCAATGTATTAAAATAATGCACCAACTCTGGTTTACTAGGGTTGGGTCATTAAATTATTTTTCTTATGGGGAATAACCATTATATATTTTATAACGTATATATAATGTCATGTGAAAAATGACCACTCACATGTTCAAAGATTGATGGTAAAACAATTAATTTGAAGAAGTTATGTGGGATCCCAAGGGTGTGATGAGGTGGTTGTCTCCTCATTTGTTTATATCATAGTAATTATATTTAGAGTTTTAAATTCAAATAAGTCGGTATAATGTAACAAACATATATTTTATAATATAATTTTCCTTTATTAATAATATTTATTTGATAACATTCTTAAAACGTAACACCAAGCACTGAGTAAACTACAATATAAAATATTAATACTCTTATTCAGATGTGATCGTATTCTCCTCGTTGGTGGACTGGTAGGTATAAATAGAACAAAATAAATTATAAAAATTTATTATTTACATATTTATTAAATTAATTAATTGGATGTCAACTGGATAAAAAATAAAATAAAACAATTCTATGGTTAACGTAAATGTTTTTTCAAAAAAGTATTCTTATACACACATGTGTTTGTATATTAATAAATTAAATTAATCTCTATTAATGAATTATTTTATTAATTTTTTCGATAATATATTCAAAAAATATATATATTAAAATTAATTTAATTATAGTCATTATGTATGGAAAGAGAATAAAGATAGTTTATGCTTTAAGAATAAATTTTCTTCAAAAAATGTTTTATTTCATTTTATTTGAAAACATTATAAGTAATTTATGGAAAAAATTTAAATCATCTTTTAAAAAATAAATGTATTATTTAAAATAACCATTTCATAAAATTTAAAAGATGAATTTTTTATAATTATTTAAAAACATTGATTTTTTTGAGTGAATAGTGAAAAATATCGATTTTTCAAATACTTTCACATTTGTGAAATTATTATGACATAATAATAACATAAAAAATATTTAAAAAATTCCCCAAAAAATTACATTTATGGATTTAAATATTCATTTTAAACCATTATTTTGAATTTGTGAACCCAGGCTTGACTTTTGTGATTATAAGATAAATGTTATTAAAAAAAAAAAAAATTGGGTGTATACATTTAATTGTATTGTTAGAAGGTAAAATTCTATCTTTTATTTATCCAAAAGTCTAATACAATTATTTTTTAAGATATTTTTTTTTTAAATTCAACTATTTTACTTGAATTCAATGTAAAATTATTTTTAGGTATATAATAAGAATTTTCTTAAAAAATGTTTTACTTTCATTTTGTGTGCATATATTAAATTTAATTTCTCTCATATATAGAAATTAAATATAATAAATATATTAATTATTTTTAATCATCATTTTGTTTTTTTAATTCCCTTATATTTGTTTCATATAATTATGTTCTCATGGTAAAAAAGATAGGTTATCACAGTTAAGGTTGAAATGTGTGTAAAGTGGTTTTTACTTGGATATAAGGATTAAAATGACTCCAAACATGCATTAATGTAATTTGTTAATTTTATTTAGATATTATAAAACTTTATCTATGAATTTCGGGTTCTTTTTTCCCACATTACATGATATATATATATATATATATATTATATTTAAGTCTTTTAAGTAATTCCATGAGTGTCATTTCCCCCACTGATAAAAGGGAACCTGATCTTCTCATTTGTAAATAATTCTTGAGAACTCTAGCAGAGCCACTACATACTCTAATACCTTAAATGATTCTTCACATTCAACTTATATCTTCTTTTCATCACCTAAGACTATCCTAAGAAGGCTAAATGTGGAATCAAAAGTAGGTTTCTTAAACAAGTGGCAACAGTCTTACACTACTATTTAAAAAATCATTTATTCTTCTAATTCAAAAGAAATTTTTACATAATAAAATAATTCATATATTGAAATTAATAAACTAATATGTTATTATGAATTTTGAACAACCATTTTTTACCTGTCTTCCATCAAATGGGAAATGAACGTACTGCTCGTGTTTGTATGTGTGTGTGGACTACCTCATTCAAGTAGAGACATGAATCATATTTCATCACAATATTTTAAGGTCTATTATTATAATGGATTTAATGTGTATATATGAAATTTAGTAAAATATTATGATTCTATAATTGTAATATCTTATATACATTCTTACAATAGCATCCTTTGGAAATTTCAAACATCACTTGTTCGTATGTGTGGACTACCACCTCCACGAAGCGAAGTGATTCATTTTTCATTTAGGTATTACATGGATTGTAATAAAAATTTATTTAATAAATATATATGATTTTTATTATTTCATTTTTCTTATATAATTTTTAATTATTATACACCATTCTGTCATTCCATCCATTGAAAAGTGAATGGATCACTTGTGCGTACGTACGATCTATCCTCTCCACGAAGTGATGTTATTAATTTTCTATAACTAAATTATATAAATTGATATAAAAGTGTATATAATTAATAAATGTGATAATTATATAATTATAAATAATATTTAAATTATGGAACCATGACCAAGGTTTAAGTACAAAACCATTAAACCAAAACATGCACGAAAAACTGACTAGTTTTCACTCAAATAATGATTTTAATGAGTACTTGTTAATAATGGGATAATTGGAATTTATATAAGAATGATATATAGTATCACATATATATTTAGAGTTAATTTATAGATTTATAATAAATATATATTTACAATACATGATGATCAAGTGCATACAAAGTAGGATGAGACTTGAGGTAAGGGTTCCTTATCTCACTTTAATTAATGTGAGATGTATGACATTTTCCCAACCTATTTACTTTTTTATGTTGATATTATTCAGATGAATTTATTATATGATTATATTATTGAAAATATTTTTAAAAACCTACATATTTTTATCACTTTAATTAAGTTTTGATTGAGTTATTACCAAATCTGTATGGAAATTATGATACAATATTATTTTTTTTCAGGATTGTTCAAATTAAATTTCCATTGACAGAAATTGATGATATATATCCTTCAAAATATATTTATTTTATTCAAATATTATTATTTTTGGTGGTTTCATGTTTTCCCTTAATCCTACTCTTTTGGTTCAAAAATTATTGAGAATATATTTTTAAGAAAAGTTGATTTTATTTCTATTTTTTCGGGAATATTTTTATACCATGTATATATTTATTTTTAAATGATTTAAAAAAATTTTCTACTATTATATATTAACTAAATTAATTTATATTTCTTGTATTTTACTTTAAATAAATGGTTTAAAAAGATAATTCTTTTCATATTATGAAAGATGATGTTTTTAACTAGAGTGTAAATAAATCATTTGTTTTAACATATACCAGAAGATTTGATTTTCTTCCTTCATAAATATTATTTTCATTGGAGAATAAATTAAAAATTAATATGGTCATTTCCAATGATTTTTTTCCAAATTTTCTGTAATATTCAGATTTTGAAAAATTAATTTCAAAATATATTGGGTATTTTCAGTAGAAAATGATACATTAAACATTGGAAGGTATTTTCAACTATGAACACATCCTTTCATGTTAATTAGGATTCAATAAGTGTTTGATCCAATTACACCATCTTCTTATTTTCTCATGATGGTTTATGATGATGATTTTTAAATGATGATTATATGAAAACATGTTATTTTCTCCATGTTCACAAAGTTATGATGAAATCATTCATAAAACCATTTTTAGATGGGTTATACTATGATGAAATGATGAATATCTTAATTATATTTTGGTGCATTTATGGTTTAGATTATATGATTGGTGGATCAGTTATATCCACCAAATAAAATGAGTAAATAAAATAACATATGGTATAACAATGTTATGTGTGAACTTGATTTCATACTCTTTATATTATTCATGGACCTAGTTTCATTTCCTTTTATTTCAGTGTTTACCTTGTTTTTTGTTAATAAGTTTATATGAGGAGATGATTTCATGTAATTTACATAATGAGTGAACCTATTACTATTGATTTATGTTCCAATTATTATAATCTCACACTTTTTCAATATTTCTTTGTTTATGATATGCTCTAATGGATCATAATTGATTATTGATGATTACACACACTTATGATTTTTCATTATTATTAAAAAACCTTATTATTCCATGACATAGGATTAACGATATTTAATTTATTGGTTATGAATTTATTTTTGTTATGATCTTGTTCTCATACCCTAATACTCACTTATGATCATTGATGCATATCTCTTATGTTTACTCCTACTATTCATTTGAGCTCACCACTTATTTTGTTTTAATATTCCTTAGCAATTGAAGAATGTTTTCATGGTGGGTATGTCTATGAAAATTTTTATTATAGAAGAAATTTCGTCCATATTTTTAAGATCCTATATCAAATAATATGTCTCTAAATACAATAAACATTAATAGTTTTGGGGTATGTATTAATAATAGATATATTGAATACTGATCTAAAATGATGTAATATTTATGTATGTAATACTTAGGTCACCTCAGTTTAAGTTCACTGTTTCATGTACCAAATATTGTTGATTGTAATATTTATTTTCTGGGAAGTACATAATAAAATATTGGGATATTACATGAAGATTATGCATTTGATCTTTAGGATCCAAACTATTATAAAATTCTTATTCACACTTATTCTAAGGTTTACTGCTTACTCTCCATTCACCTTTTACATGCTCACTTTTTTTATTCTATAATTCATAAATCTATTTCTATAAAATTCAACATACATTACTTAAATACTTTTATTATTTAAGACTAAAAATCATCCCCATCTATTATCTTATATTATCTATTATTGGAATTAATAATTTCTATCAATGAAGGTTCCATTTTGAAATAGGTATCTCTAATTATATATATTTAAGTTGTATTTTTTATTTTTTTCTAACTTTTACCATTGTCCCTAAAATGTGTCTGGTTGTGTTCTATTATTAGTTATATAAATTAAGGGGATGATTTATCACACAAATATACTAATACCACCTCATTTAAATGTAAATGATTATTGTTATTAGACATAAAAAATAGTGGTATCTATGAAAATATAGGTTTTCTGTACTGAATTATAATGTTATGTTATTATAAGATACTTTAATTTTATCTTGATACTTTGGTATCTAATTATTATTTTAAATATTTCTTATTAACATGTTTTGAATTATATGTATTATTCTATTAGTAGAAGTGTTTATAGACATATTTATTCATCTAAAATTTCTTTATAACATTCATGTACATTATAATTCACTAATAAAAGATGTGATAAGTTGTATAAAAAATATATTGTAATTATTATGGAATAATTTCATGAATTCATATTGATTGAGAATTATAGTTTTAATGTGATTTATTATAGGATTAAAATAGATCATGAACATCATGGTTTCGCTTGGAGAGGAATTCAAGATTAATTTAACAATTGAAAAAGTTCTTTGTGATCTAAAAACATAGTTTTATTAAAATATTTTTATGATTGAATAATGAATTTTTATTCTCAGTATACTTTTGATGGGATTTTTGGATCACTTTTAAATATATAATTGAGTTTTAAAATACTGTTTAATTAAGATAAAAAGAAGGTTATGGATTTTAAATGTTCTAAATAAATTCATATAGATTCTTTGGTGATACTCTAGGGGTAGTGACATTTATGAGTTGATATAAATTATCAAGGCATTAAAAAAGACTATAAGGGGAATAAGTAGTCTAAACATTATAGAATAAAGTAAAATAAGGATAAAAATACACGTAGCTCTAAATAAAATTCCAATCTAGTTATTATTTATAATGAAAATTTGATGTTAAGAAACACTAAATATTATTTTCAAATGTATAAAAATTAAATAAATGATAAAACTTTTAAGAATAAATAAAAAATATAAGAGGTCATGGGAATGACCTATACTAAGGATTCATATTCATGTGATGAATCTATAATAGAGAATAAGTATATAAATTATTATTTTTTTGTGTCTATTATGTTTGAGTTTAGTGATACTAGATCTAATTATGATCTAATATTTATTATTATAGTGATTATCAAAGAATAAAAGTGTCATAATATTATGATAATAATTGTTAGAATAATATACTCAACAATGGTAAAGTTTACAAGAAACTAAATAAAAAACAAAAAGGATATTGAGGAGAATAATTATCTTATGTTGGAAGTTTAAAATATTAAAATTTTATGTTAAGATGAAGTTTATAAACTCTTGGAAAAAAAATTTATGTTTTTAAATAATGCTTAAAATAATAGTGAGAAGGTATGTGGGGATTAAAAATATATTCCAAATGGAAATCAAAGATAATGGTTGAGATATAAATCCAAAAGAAGCATGGTATAAATTCCAAAATTGAAGGGAGAATTATTAAAAAAAGGTTTCTTTCTGAAGGATTCTAAAAAAGGATTATGTATTGTTTATTCAAGATAACAAATACATTGTGAAAGGTAATTTTTTTATCATTTATAGCTATAATGGTGTTATAAGTTTTCCATTTGGATATTTTGACTCAATATTCTATTTAATGTTTATTCAATCTCATGGTCAAAGGAAGGATTTTCATTCTAAGTCTCTTGTAAATGATACATTATATAACTATTATCCAACATGGGTTCCAAAATGATATTATCTGAATATAATGGACCTATGATGGTTAATACGCGTAGGTAATTATATTTTAATACTAATATCATACATACCCATATAGTCTTCATAATTTTATGTTGCAATAAGCTAGTATCTAAGTTGTTATTTTGTCCAAAAAGATGGTATTTACTATTACCTTATTTTGTATCTTTGAATTTGATAAAATATAGGTTTTTAAGTCATTGAGAATCTTTTATAAATTCTTTAAATATATTTACCAAGACTTCTAGGTCCCTATAGTTAATTACTTTATATAGAGGGAGATTAAAAATGAAAATTTCATTTTCAAATTTTTTCGAAGTTGAAGTATCCTATATTAAGGGTGAGTATTCCATGTCACTTTTCATTTCATTTATTCATTTAAATTTTTTTATCCTATATGATCATGTTCATTTTTACAATTCATATTAGATATCATTTTCTATAATGAAATAATGATGTGCTGTTAAACATAGTTTTTTTTTGAGATTATTATTATTTTAATTCCCCTACTCAGAATTCTTTGAATTATCTATTTTTTATCCTTTTGTAATCTTATCTTTTTTTCCTTATAGTTTTGTCTGTATAAAAATGGCGATATATGCTTATGTTTTGAAATTATCATAAATGGGGATGGTGTTGAGTGGATCTCACCGCATTGATTTTTGTCTTCTGATAATTTATAACATCTATTTCATAGTATATTCATTATTATTTTATATGTGTTTAGGTTTGTATGGTCTTTCTTTAACATTTATTAATTAATTTGTTAAATTGTGATTATTAGTTTTTATTAATAATGCATGTATTAATGTTTTTATTTGGTTTAAATAAATTATAAATTCGTTTCCTTATTTTATTCACATTAGTTTTTAATATAATGATATATGATTGGGTGAAGTGCTTATAAATATGCATGATACAGTCATGGGGAAAATATAAATTTTATGTAAAATATATCAAAAGTGTATATTCCTAGAGTTTAAATTCATGAATGAATGGATATTTTCATGATTATATAATTACTAAATACTACAAAATCATGATTAATTATTCTACACAAGATTTATTTATAATCATGTATTATGAAACTATATTTTCACTGGTTATTCCTTAATTTCAAATTATGAAATTTCAATGTGTTTATAGTTCATGATATTATATTTATATTTTTTAGTATTTTTGTAGATGTGTAATATTTTTCTAATTGCGTATCCAACGTCATCACTCTTCCATATTATTATATAGTAAATCATTATCATGGACATAAATTTATATTGTGGTATCATGAAGATAAATTCTAGGTACACCATGATTTTAGTTTGTATTATGATATCCAAATATAATAATTTATAAAAAACATGACATTAAAATATCAACAGAATAGATGATGCATCCGGTTCCCACATACCATCTTATGAAAATGTAACATTGAATTGTTTATTAAAGGATACAACAAATTAATTTCATCTTATAATAACCATCAATTTATTATTATAAATCCAATAAAAATGTATCTATTTCCTATTTATGTTTGAAAATCCAATACATGATCCTTCACATTGTAATAACTATATTAAGGAACAACAGAAGATATGAACCATAGATAATAAAAGATAAATGTAATGTTATATTATTCATGCATTTCCAACATCATATTAGAAAAACATTGAGGATAACATAATCTAATAAATAAGATCAAGGTTCTATAATGAAGATAACATAATATTATGAATTAATGTTAAAGAAAATGTTGAATAATTGAATCCATTTTTAAGAAAAGTCTAGGTCACATTAGGATGTGGAATGTATTGTTAGTTACTAATACAAGATTTTTTTGATTATACTATTTTATGCGGAAATATAATGATAATATGATATGATGATAACATAATAATAATGTGAATCATGAAATTATATTAATCAATGATTTGTGATATCTCAAGTAAAAGTAATGGGTCATTTTCCTATTTTTTACCTAATAGATATTGCATGATTCATATAACATTGTGATGATTAATGAAAATACATTTTCAGATACAATTGATTAACAAAAAAATGATAATACAGATTAATAAGAAAAAATATACCCACTGGAAAAATGCGTTTAAATATCCTCAAATGTATAGGCAGTACGATAGAGGTTATAACTACTGGGAAAAGAATTATTCTTTTCAACTTACCATCATTCTAAAATAGATATTAATATGATAGATAACTAGAGGCTTAATCATTTTATTACTTTTATAATGGGATAAATATCAATGTTCTCAACTAGAACCTTATCTACTAAATTAAGAAGTTTAATTATTTTAGTAATTCGTTGTAATGTATATTTTAAATATTTGTAAAGTTATTTATCAAGTTGTAACAACAACCCACCCAAGGTTTTGTCCTAATAAAATGTAGTTCCAAGTTATTATCACCTAATAAAAAATAATTATCATGAATAATACAACTCCTAATAAAAGTAAGGGTTTTTTTCGGCCCTAGGTGTAGAGAAGGTCGGGTCCATATTATAATCCTAGTATAAGAAGAATATTGTAAGAGTTTTCACTCTTCTTAAAATGTGAGGTCTATGAAGTGAATAAATATACACAAGAGTTTTAAATCTTCTTCTCATGAGTTTTAACACATGTTTGGATCAGTTTTTATCCAAACTACAATAAAATTTATATTCTCTATTGTTCTTTAATTTATTAAATAATCTTTATAAAATTTCTCTATATTAACTTCTTAATGCATGAATTTTTAAATAAATTTACATAGAATTCCAAATACATTGTTTAAAAAATATAATTATTTATTATTGATAATTTACCCCCCCCCACTTTTATTTTCCTTATCAATTATGGGACAGAAAAATGATATAATTTTAATTTTCTAAAACCTATTTATAGGGATAACTACATGAATCACATAGACTTCTCCCAAATCAGGCCACTACATAATCTCAAGATCACCTTTAAACTACCAATGAAAGCTGAATAGTACCAATTATCTAAGAAAAATAGGGAAATGAGGTCATTACTCTTTGATAAAAATAAATGAAATGTAAAATTAAATATAATACTCAAAAAATTAAAGTTATAAATTTTATTTTATCAATATCCTAGATAAACAAAAAAAATAAAAAATTAGCCTCGTAATACCCCTGTTAAGAGACAACACTATCTCTAACATAAAGTTGTCACATAAAGTGGGAATCTATTATATAATTGATGACGAGGAAAAAATGAAAAACAAACATCCATATTTCTACCAATTCCTTTGGGTAACTAAAACACTATCCATGATGTTACATGTACACTATAGTGTAGATTTATGGTTTGAGCATAACATACTCAGTAGGAAACCACTAATATTACAACATATATGAAGAAAACTTTGTTGTATGCAGTAGATAAATTTACCCATTTATAAAAATATTCATAAAAACAAATTTACAGGTGTTTATCAATAAATTAATAATAAAAATTGATAATATGGTATTCTACTAATCTAAATTTTCCAAAAAATTATAACTCTATATACTAAGAGTATTTATATCTATCATCCTTGATATGTGCCTCACATTAATATTTGAGATCATTATGATTTACAAATATGGTATCCATCCCCATAAAATAATCATAATGATATCTACCTTCAATATTCATCGCCTAAGGGTATGGTATTATGCATATTCATGTTATGGAAATCATTTGGAATTCCATTTAGGGAATGGGGGAATGGGTATAATGGAGTTTGATCGATCTTAAAGCTTGTCCTATAAACCCAGTTTTGACACCCCTGAGTGGGTACCCATATAATTGCTATATAACATTAATACCAATCAATGGTACCCCTTAGAACATTTTTATGAAAATATATGTTATACCCCTTATAGATAAAAACTATCATTACTATATATAAAAATATTGGTCATGCTTAAAGAACATTATTAGTTACACATATCAATAAGCTCTCTAAATAGTGTAGTAATGACTCTAAACATATAAATTAACAGTCACAATCATGTAATAATTTCTTCATAAATAATATAATAATTGTCACAGAAAAAGATTATCATACTTTCAAAAACTACCTTAGTAATCAAATTAACTAAACATAATTCCAAGTCACACATGATTTAAATATAACATTGGTAAATATTGAATATCACATTATATAATCCAAAGTGTATAAAACATCAATCTAAAAAAGACATAAATTATAAGATGAAATTATTTCAATTCATTTTAGTGGCATATAATTCCAGCTTGGGGATATATAGTAATAACTAGTTAAAGGTAAATTAACATTATAACCAAATGTCTATTAAAACATATATGGATTGAAACTAACGTTCTATAGTAGATTAATATGTGATAGTACATGAATAGTGGTTTTCATGTCCAATTAATACAAACAAAATCCATTTTTAAAAGTTACATAAGCTATATGTGTTGAACATAATGCATTTGTTTTAAAATAATGTTCTCCAAAAAATAGGGTTTTTATATATTGAGTTTACATTATATATATTATATGTGTTTAATATTATTGTAATCAAAATATTTTTCTTTAAACCCGATATATTATAAGGTAGTAAAGATATTAATATTTTCTAAAAGATAATACCATTTATGAAAATAATTTCTGGTAAGTAGGTTTTATATTAAAATAAGAACATATCATTGACTTTATGATTATGAGGTAAGAAAAGGATTTCAAAAATTAAACTATCCAATTATGGTTAAACCCAATTAATGAAAAAAATCAAGTGTAGATATTAGATAATTTATTTTCACCTCTAAACCATCATATCGCCATGGATGAAACTCTTAATCGATATCATGTTTGGTTCATTCACCTATAACACATTCATGTGGATGTAAAAATAAAAAATATCATTAACATTAATTGTTAATGTCATAATGGGTGATGATATTTTTAATGAGTGGGACCAGAACCTGTGGTTCTTAACATAATCAAATATGGATGATATTTTTATAATTATTATGAGTTTACAAATATTCAATAAGATGGGTTAAAGTAATATAGAAATTTTCATGCCTCTCATAGAGTTTTGTTGATCACAACACAACAATTTAATTAATAACACTCTTAGGTGTATATGAAATAGTTTCTATAGTATAAGTAGGGTTTTATAACAATTTCAACATCCTAGAAGTCATTTAGAATCATTGTACTATATATCCACATTAATCATCTCAGTTGGGATCTAGGTTATCTCTAGTTAATTTTGAATATATTCTTAATCATGTAATCAAACATTAAATCTAGTTTAAAATATATAATTTTATAAAAATAAAATAATATGAAAAATTTATCTACCACGTGAATAAATAATAAATACCCAAGCATTAATTTTTTTTATAAATCAAGAGTATAAAAAAACTTGGAAATAAAATCATTGAATTTATTAGTGTATCATTGTGTATTTTAAAAAAATATAAACTATGATAATTAATTTGGTAATTTTCTCTTAGATTAAAAATATATTCATATATGAAACTTTATTAACGTATGTGACTATGGGATCTGTTGAAAACCATGGATTTATAACATTATAAAAAAAATTGAATTTGATATATTGGATTAAGAAATATTGTTGTAGGTGAATCTAAGAAATATGTAAAGGATTACATGTGGGTTATTACTACGTAATAATTAAATAACATTAATGGGGGTGGTGACTAAAGCATCACATAAATTAATATTACATCATTTTATATAAACACTCAATACATATTATTGCAATACACATACCATAAACATAATTGTTTTTCTCTTTATAGACTAGATACAAAAAGAAGTTATTTTATGAATGATTTTAAATATCTCCCACAAATTCTCCTCATGCAGTACCCTTATTATACATTCCCTACGTAAAACCTTTCCACCCAACCAAGGGAATAAATGAATAAAAAATTGATATAAGATGCTCAAAAGTTTAAACATTTTATATTTCAATTGACGATCATATGTGAGTATAATATAATATTAAACGTATGAGAACATGATCACAAGTTATGAGATCATATCCAATAATTCAAAAAACATAAATAAAGAGTCATGGATTAAGATTTTATCATATGAGTCATAAGAGTAAGAAATAATCAATAATAAATAATGATCCATGAGAGTAGGTCATAAGAACATTAAATAAGTGTATGGAATAAATATGGGTCATAAATAAAAGATAAGGAAAACCTTTCTTTATCTAAGGCTCACTTCCAAGACAACCATAGTGGAAGGAGTCCAATTGTTTATTGGGTTGAATCCTCATTCCCACAAACAAAGAAATCATAATTCATAGATACTCACAATGAAATATGTCATAAATTGTGATTTGGATAATTACTCATGAACCTTCTTGGTATTAGGCCAACCACTAGTGTACCATCTTGGGTTTGGTCTAATCGCTCAAGTACCTCATGTCATGGGATAAAAAATCGTGTAACTTTCTGGACATCATGGGATATAACACATTAAACAATGAATTGTAAAGATATAAAATACCCACCCATAATAAAATAATAATCCATATATATCCATGGAATAATAACATATATGCATCCATCATTCCATAATAGTTTTACAAACCGATTAAAAATAAATATGTTTCACAAAGCATCATTAAAACATAATCATCATAAGACATATAGAGAAAGGAAGTGGCTGTTTTAATAAGATCATGCAAATAGTGAGGAATTTCTATATTTGAAGGATTTTTACATATATAAATAATACTTATCTAAAAAT
The DNA here is from genome assembly GCA_963277665.1 of Viscum album. Lineage (NCBI taxonomy): Eukaryota > Viridiplantae > Streptophyta > Magnoliopsida > Santalales > Viscaceae > Viscum > Viscum album. Next base: position 880,897,971 of record OY728137.1, on the reverse strand, counting down.
TTTAAAAATATGAAATGAAAAACAAGGGACAACATCGTTTTCTTTTGGTAACTTTTAAAAACAAAAAAAAAATCTGAGAAGAATGAAAATATGATTTTCTAGGAAAACCCATAGAACCATGTAAAGTAATTTATATAATGAATAATTTTAATGACATTATTAAAAATATATTTATCAATAAAAAAATATTTTCTGACTCTTTCAATCATTCAAATCATAGTTGTAAAGAAAATGATTGAAATGGTTCTATTTAATTAACTTTAAAATTATTATTTTAATATAAAAATACCATTTTAAATCATTTAAAAGTGGATAATAACATCAAAAAAATAATACATTTAAGAATATATTTTGACGAAAATATTACCAATGAGAAAGAGAAATAATGACGTATTTTTTAAAACATTTTCTCTTCTCCTTTTTAATACCAAAAAGGGGAATATGGGAATAATAATTGAAAACATAAAAATAACAAGAGGAAAAGAAAATAGATTATGTTTAAGAAATAAATAACCTAAATTTTTCTATTATCTGGATTTAAACATAATAAGTTCTAATAATAAAGTAAGATTGTAACATAATCCTATACCAAAAGTCTCAACATTATTCATACATAATATACCGTACTTTTCCTTGGATACAATCCTTTGAAAAAAAATTTAGGCATATTGGATGGATATTTTGGGAGGAAAATAACCACTAAGACAGAGATAGAGGACTCAGAATGGTATTTGGGATGATATTTTTTTATCCAAGGAGATAACGTGGGGAATAAAAGTGAGAACAAGGGGTTCCCTGTTATAAGTTAGGGGAGTGACACTATTATTAGTATGAAGAAAATTGAAATACAATAATTTCACAATAATAGTAAAGTGGCCCCAAAATATCTAATTTTAAAATTTAAGGTGATAGAAGAAAATGTCAACCTATCAAATGAAAAAGAAGACAGGTTTTATTTATATCAAGAAAAAATTTCCCTTTATTTTAACTATTTTTACACATTTTTACCTTTACAATAGTTATTTTTTTACCATGGAAAATTATTTTTATAGAAAGAAATAAAATTTACCTTTTTTTTAATGTTGATTCCAAATATTTAATCCTTTTTAAAATATTCAATTCTAATTAGTGGGAAAATTTATTAATGACATGTTCACACAAAACACATAAAAATCATTTTTCGAGAAAAAAATCAAGAATAAATATATTTTATTCTCATTAATTACCTAATAATAACAATTCAATGAATGATAATTTTTCTTCAATATATTATATAAACATTTCACTAAAATCATCAATCAATAGTTATTAATTTAATTTATTAACATAAAACACATTTATATATAAAAGTCATTTCGTAGAAAAATATCACTTTTTATATTTATTTTATTTTATTTTTATTTAAAATCATTTGATAATCAATTAAAGAAAAATAACTATTTTTCAAAATGTGTAAACAATAATTTTCCAAATCTCTAATACCCAAAATAATAGATATTTACTTTAGAAAACTATTACAACAAAAAAATTTCTGTTAATAAATAATTTCTATTTTCTCAAGAATATATTGAGTAACATTACATATAATTTGCTAAATATTTCAGGGATAATAGTATTTTATTTAATTTTTGGAATATTACTAATTTCATTTTAATAAATATTAATTTATTTCATTTTATATTTCAATGTGATTTTACATACCTAATTGTTGTCTTTTGTGAGACACAATCTATCAAACATATCAAATTTATTAATGAGAAAAATATCCTAATATCCATGTTGAGTCAATAAGGTTTCCTTATGACTTTTACAATTCTTTATGTTTTGAAAATAAAAAACACTCTATCTCACGGACAATTTTATTTTTCTGAAGATTTAATTTAATATGGATGATTTTTCATCCTTAGAGAAATTCCCTTTTTACTAAAATTTTCCTTAATAAATAAAATTTTTCATTTTCCAAGGAAAATTTATGCTTATATGTTTTTCATTGTTCATATTTTAGTTCCTCTAAATATAAAACTTTTTATTCCTATGAGAAAATTTTGGTTTCACATCTAAAACCTCATAATTCTATAAATACATATATATATTGTATTCTGTTTTCAAGATCTGAATTCAGACTCTAAATTCCTCTGAATTCAGATTCTGAATTATCTAAAATTCAGGTTCTAAATTCTCTAAAATTCAGAATCTAAATTCTAGGAAATTCAGGTTATTATTTCTTAGAAATTCATAATCCGAATTCTCGGAAGTTCAGAATCTGATTTCTTTGAAATTCAGGTTTTGAATTCCTTAGAATTAATACTTCAAATTCCATAGAATTCAGACTCCAAATTCCTTATAATTCAAACTCCAAATTCCTTATAATTCAGACTATGAAATCCTTATAATTCAGACTCCGAATTCCTTAGATTTTGGGTTTTTAATTCCTTATAATTCAGAATCATAATTCCTTATAATTAAGGTTACAAATTATTTAGAATTAAGATGTTGAATTCCATAGAATTTAGAGTCAGAATTCCTCTGAATTCATACTTCTAATTCCTTAGAATTCAGCGTCCAAATTATTTAGAATTCTGACTCTGAATTTTTTAGAATTCAGACTCTGAAGTCTAAAGAATTTGGATTCCGAGTTCCATGGAAAACAGAATCCGAATATCCATGTAATTTGGACTTTGAATTATTTCCACATGAATCTGAACTTTATTTTTTCCATAGACTCTGAAAAACAAATTTTATAGAGAAACCATATTTTACTTACCCTTGTTATAGTTGTAAAATGATGTCGTGCATTCCGTTTCTAACCAGTGGTTGTTTGAGTGAAACATGTACAGGTCCCTATAAGATTCAAGGAAAAATATAACTGTTGGGGGATAGAGTCGAACATTTGGAAAATTCATATAAATAGGATCCCAATTGAACGAGCCCAAAATATTTTTCTATAACTCTATAGATTACATGCTGCTGAAGTGATTTATAGAGAGAGAGACTCTCATTCTTTGTGCATACTGAAAATATTGTTCATATTGCTTCATGCAACTTCGATTGTTGTTGTGAAAAATCGAGGGCTTCCTGGGATAGAAAGACATAGGATCTGACTACCTTAATTTTCAAGGACTTCCATGATAAGGAAGACAAATGTGTTGACTACATTGAAGGTTGAGGGCCTGTGGGGATATCAAGTTGGACTCTGATATTCCTATCGAGGGCTTACCCTAGTGTGGGTAAGACAGACATTCTTAAAATTATAAATCAATGGACCTTTATCCAAGGTTGTTGGATACCCTACTCTTTGGGTTAAAAGATTCTATACATGTTATATGTATTGTTTCAAGTTTGTTTTCCACTACATTTTTATGATTAAGGAAAGTATAACTATCTTATACTTTCTTATACTTGTATAATCTGGTTAGTAAGATTCTATATGCTTTAAGGTAGAATATTTTTTCTTTTAATCATATCTTATGTTTCATTTCCCGAACCGTATTTCTTGATTCTATCATGTTTTCAGAAGTAAAAGGTCTTGTGAATTTACCTTGTTAACTTTCTTAAAAAATAGAATGTTTTATACCATCTTTAAAATTTCCAATAAAAATTTTAAAGTATACAATTCACCACCCCTTCTTGTATATTGAGCATCTACATCATATTTTGATCCTATAATTATTATAAGAGGAGGTTTCTGAAATACGTAAATTCATATATATGTTTTCTTGCTCAATTTTCCATTGTTCTATTTTTCCTTTCTTATGATTTTTATCCTTGTTTGGAATCATTTTTTACAAACAAGATTCTATGTAAAGATACTTTCTATTAGATGGTAGGAATGAATGTTGGTTCAATTGAAAATATTAATCCTACCAGAACACCTATATTTTTTGGGGAATGATTATGTATATTGGAAAGATCAGATGAAGATATTTTTCATTAACACTGGAGTGGACAACTTTGTAAAGCTTACTAAAGATTACAAGATTTTTATAAGGAAGTCAGAACTTTTACTAATCAGGAATAGTCAGAATATCAACTAAACTACAAGTTACACAATACTTTGTTGTGTTCCATGAAGATGAATATATATAGCCTGATTTCTTCTTTTGAATCTGAAAATTTTATTTGGAAGAAATTGGAGGTTACTCATTTTGGAACTTCCAAAGTTATCAAAACTAGAAGAGCGATGCTTAGAGAAAAATATAGTGGATTTTTATTTTCTTATGGAGAACCAGAGTGCAAGGTAAAATAGAGGATTATGACTATTGTTAATAGTTTACAATCCATGGGTGAAAAAGGTTTAGAAGATGAGGCACTTGTGGAAAAGATTATAGATATCATTCCTAATGAGTGGGAATGAAAGAGAACATCCATTGATGAGAATAGGAAAGTCTCACAGATTAATCTTGATGCGATTTTTGGAACTCTTCTTTAACATGAGACAATAATGAAAAGATATGTTGATCTAAATGAGAAGAATGGAAATGTAAGTGTTTCTTTTACAACTACTTCAAATCATAAGAAATCCAGGACTCCTAAGAGAGTTAAAAGATCCAAATCAAAGAGGATTGTTAATTAATCTGAATCTAGTGGAAGTGAATCCTCAAAAAACGAGTTAGCCAATCTTTCTCAAAGGATGAGAAACATTGTTGGACAGAATAACATTCAATCTAGATACAGGACGAAATAAATAAAGGACAAGAAAGAATCAGAAGTCACTTTCTATGAATGCAAAAGAGTAGGGAATATTAGGCCAGATTGTCCTATTCTTAAGAGAAAATATAGAAAGGAAAAGAATTATGAGAGGAATATAAAGAATTACTACAAGGATAAATATAACAAGTTTTGGAAATCCAATGACAACTGAAGTGCCAGTGGAGGTGACTCTTCTGATGAATCCTCAGAGTATGAATCTTCTCGATAGAAGAATCTTGGTTTACTGGCCAAGCTACCTATTGAAAATCATTTTCTAATGGCTAAGTTTCACAATGCTGAATCCATAACCAATGTATCCTTGAACTCTAATTATAGTGATAGTAAATATTATGAATCCTCAGATGAATAATTTTTCTTATGATGAAGATAATACTTTACCTACTTATGAAGAAGTTTCAAAGTTTTCTAAGGTTCTTAAGAATAAAAATTTTGAAGTCAAGAAAAATCATGATAAATAAAACTATTTAATTACTACTATTACTAAGGAAATATTAGATCTTTCTAAATATCATGACAAGAAAACCCATTATTTTTAAAGTATTTCAAAAAACCTTGAGGAAGCTAATTTTGAGAAGGATAAACTTTCTAAGGATCTAGAAAAACTAATTTGAAACAATAATCTTTTAGAGACTAAATCTAGTGCTAAAACTAATGTTTTTTAGGATAGAAACTTAGTTATTAAACTGAAGTCAGAAATAGTTTCCTTGAGTATGTGTTTTTCAAACTTTACCTTAGGAAAAGAAAATTTTGATAAGATGTATTTCCAAATTCGACCTCTAAGGAATAATTCTGGATTTGGCTATAATCATTCAAAACCAATTTTTAGTAACAATTTTTTTCTACCTCAAAGTGGATCATTATGCACTAAGTGTCAGTGTGGTGGGTATTGGACAAAAAATTATTCCTTAAACAAAACTCAGTATTTATGTTTTCATAAAGCTTATTTTTCAAAGAAAATGAAGATTCCTAAAATGTTGCTTTCTTAAGTTTCCAGAGCCAAGAATGTTTAGGTCCGAAAGTCTGACACTCTTATTTTTGGAAAACTAAAGATAATACCAATATAAATACATGTTACATGGATAGTGGATGTTCCCAGTATATGACTGGTAACAAAAACTTCTATGAAAATATTTTCAAGACAAAAGGAGATATCATTCTTTGATTTATCAGAATGCAAGATCAACTTGCGGATATTTTCACAAAATCGTTACAATATGATAGATTTGAATACATTAAACAGAATTCTGGAAGGATAACTGTAATGTATTCTTCCTTATTAACAACTTTTTGAAACCTATCTTCTTACAGAAAAAACTGCTCTTCACAGGGAGAGTACATTTTCTTGATAGTTAAAACATTCGTAGCCAAAAAATTCTGTAAAGTAATCTTATTTATTAACTTCTTTTTGAAACCTATCTATTTCTAGAAACAAACTCTTTTTCATAGGGGGAGTACATTTTCTTGTTAGATAAATCATTTTTAGCCAAAATTTTCATAATTAATTTTTTTTAATCTAAATGTTTCGTAATCTAAAATTTTCGTAATCAAATATTCGGAATCTAAAGTTATTCAAGAAGAATTTTTCTTATTATGAATAATCTTCCTAAAATCTAAAAGGTATGTTTCCTTTACTAAATTTCCATAATCACTTTTTAGTTTTTTTAATTATCTTTTTGTTTTCAAAATTTTTCAGATTCACATTTCCTTAAATCTGAATGTTTCTCTAGAAAACCTCAAAAGATCAGAATCGATCAAAATCCTTCTTCATCTATCATCTCAACCATAAAATATCTTCAAGAAGTTTTCAACTATTGGATCAATCAGGGAAGTTGAAATGTCACTTCAATTGCCTATATAAAGGGCCCCTTGATGGTTGTATCACATTGAATCCGAAGCTCTTGCGTGCTGAAGCTTTTCCCTTCCTAGATAAGATAGTTCCAAATTTCTTAGGTCATCCTTAGTTCTGAATGTTTAAAGAAGCCTCTCCTTAGAAGGATGTAAAGACCCGAATCTTAACATACATGGACATTACATTACATTTTCGGAATACATAGTACATAACAAAAAACACACACACAAGGATCGTAATAGTTTAGTGTCTTTGGAAACTCGGAATAAAATCTTCTAATCGTGGTGAATGATCTTCAACATCTCCCATAAAGATCTTCTTTTTTTTACCTAAAACCTTTTTTTATATCCTAGGGAAAAGAAAACATAAAAGGGTGAGCTCAAATTCTCTGTAAGGGTAATCAAAAGAAATATCAATCACATCATATACATAAGCACATAACTTTTGGAAATCATAACCTGCAAAAAAGATCATAATTTCATAACATGGGGTAAATCATGGTAGTGAAATGTAATCACAATAATCATAACTTAAAACATGAAACTTTTTGGCATTCACACATAATCATAGAGAATCATTTCTTGTTAGTCAAGACTCATTGCCAAGACTATCTTAGTGGACAAAGTCCCTTTCTGAATCGAGTAACCCTCGTTTCAGTCCTGTTTCACTGAACTGGTATAACCTACCATTTCAGCCATGTCTATCTCATGAGATATAAAATCTTTAGCCAATGCATTGGAGGGAGATATAGGTCCCACCCATATTATAATGAATCCTTTCTTATGTGTGCCACAAAATCATAAATCATACATCATTGCATAACCCATGTAATAAAAATGGGATTCTTAAACAACATGACATCATAAAACAATTCATATAAGATAAAGTAATTCATAAAAATATTTCCATCACAACATAATCAAATCCATGTAATAATAGGGATAGAAACAGAACCCTTTATTATCTTAGATGGAAAATAATTTTGATAAAACACTTGAAATCCATTCTTGAGGAAAATATCCTTTCTACTTCAAAAACATTTTCCTTTCTTAACATGTCTTACAATTTAAAACTAAAAGAAGTTGATTAAAAATAAACTTGAAAACTTGTAAAGGAAGCTTCTTGGAAATAATTTTTTAAAAATCCATTCATTCCGTATAAGTTAAAAAAACATTCTTCGTACTTTTGTCGGAAAAGTCAAAAAGTACCTCGTACGAAAAACGACAAATGATTCCTTTCATACATATTACTAAAAACTCATCGAAGGGTAAAATTGGATATAAACTATTGTATAAGGATGGAAATAATATTACATATTGGGGAAACATGGATGTGGATGATAAAATACACCCCAGTAAATACCAAAGTATAAACAATCTCGGATAAAAATGAGATTGTGATATTTCCCTTACCTTAGGACCGATTTGCTTCGTATGTGTCCGAAACTCCTGTATAATGATTTAAATAATGTCATTGACTTATTACAGAATCATATTCATTGTTATTATATCATATATGGTTCACTTATGACATTATATTACCCGTTCTTTTGTAAATTCCATGTTAAAGAAGCGTTTTGGGTAAAATCGTTTCATTTATCGTAGGTGTTTTGACTTGTTGTTCTTGACATTATTATTACTTATATCATGATTTAATTACTTCCAAAATATAAAATATGATTTATATATCATATATATTCAGTATATATATATATATAATAGATAGTTAAATGAAATGAAAAACACCGTTCATGAAGACGGTAGTCCGTACATACGCATGAACGTTGTTTTCCTTTCCTTATTGTCTTGAATGGAAGTAAGTAGATGAAATACACATATATATATATACATAAATCCAGTAGCTTTATAATGTCATATATTTCATTATTATTTCTTATATATACTTTATAATCATTCTTAAATGGTTAACATGGAGAATGAATCTCATCGCGTCGTGGAGACGGTAGTCCGTACGTACGCACGAGCGATGATATCATTTCCATAAATATTGAATTGAATTGGAGTGGATTATACAATGTATCAGAATCAATATGATGTTGTAATAACTATGTATAGTTATTCTTTACACCATTATACCCATCCATGTAAGGTGGTGGTGGAAAATAGATTACACCACGGCGTGGAGACGGTATTCTGTACGTACGCACGCGCGGTGATTTCTTTTTCCGTAGGATGGATAGATGGTGAAATAGGGATGTTTCATACTTAAAATAACATATCAGTATATGAGTGATACTGATGTTATTACTTCATAATGAAACAACCTAAGATGAATAAGTGGAAGAAGAAAAAAAGATGAAAGAATTGGTAACGGTAATTACCTATTCTTTGAAGCGCCTCTTTGAGACCTCCTCTTAGGGCACTAAAATTGGTCTTTGAGGAAGACCAGATCCTCTAGGATGTTTCTAGGGAAGTGGAGAAGAGATTTTTTCAGGGGTTGGCCGAGCTTGAGTGCTCAAATTGGTGTGAGGAGAAGGGGGAGGAGGTGTCCTTTTATAAGGGAGGAGAGGGGCACCTTAGGAATACCTCAAAATATTATTTTATATTAATGTCAAAATCGGTTTATAATTGTTCCAAAGGGTCTTATTTCGAAGATAAAGGGGGGATGGGTCGAAATACTATCATCCAATAGGATTTAGACAAGTTTAGGGTATTATTTTAACCTTATCAATTAGATTTAACTCTAAGTTAAATAATTTAACTTTTACCGTGTCTTTTTGTTTTCTTTCACTATATGGTTAATAAACTTACTATAACATGCCAAACGAACCCCAAATTGTTTATTATTAATATATATATCTTTATCTAAGTCATTTGGCCGAACCTTAGATTTTTAGTAATAAAATAACAATTAATAATATAATATTTGATTTAAAAACTATTTACTTTCAATTTTGACACTATTTGATATATGATTTTTGTGAAAGTAATAACAGAATTATATGTTCGAACCAAGTTGATTAAATCAACAATAATATATCATAGTAACCTATAAAATTAGTGTAATTCATAAAAAGTCTCAAATTACATTTATTTGAGCATTTATAACATCAATTATGTTAACATTTCCTTAAAAGGGTAATTACTGCATCATCGTTGTGTCATAAATAAATTAATTTATTTGAATTCTAAAAATTATAAATAAAATATAATTATGTAGGAAATATTTTTAGCTTTCTAATTAATATTTATAATTGAATTTATCTTATGTATAAACCCATATTAAAAATGTTTTAGTAAATAAACTTTGATTTTAACTCTTTTAACTCTTCTTTGAATTAAATAATAATAAATGTCCTAATCTAATCCAAGTGGGCCTAAATGATAATATTTTACACTTAAGGTTGTTTTTGGTCGAGATACACTTGTCCAATAGGATTAGGACATGTGTTAGGGTAATATTAATATCATTTTTACCCTTAATTACCCTATTTACTTTTAACCGTGGTAAATAAAAGTAAAAAGTTACTATTCACCAAAAATTATTTTCATCTCATTGAACCACATTTTACATACTGACATCAACCGTGTCTTTTGGATTTTTGAAATTCCATTCACAGAAGCGGTAAAATTAAGATTTATGAAGAAATTAATTTTTTTAACTACCACTTAGTAGTTTCACTATTCATCAAAAATTGATGTTTTTCAGAACAATGCCAAAATTTCATCCTAAGCTATATTTAATATTCCAAATTCAAAAATGAAGTGTAATTTACCAAATTCATAACATAGAAGTTGCATTAATTAATTTTATAATTAAATCCCGCTGTTAAAACAAATAGCGTGTTTTTAAGAAACAAAATCTACCAAAAGATTGGCACTTGTTTATGTCTGGTGTAAATGTGAAATTACATCCAATGACCAACATTGTATTGAATTGTAAAAATATATTCTAAATATACTTTAAAACCACTCAAATTAATAATTTATCACTATTAATTATTTCGATTAAAAAAGTTGTTTTTAATTAAAATTTAGTAATTTTCACTATTCATCAGAATATGAAAGTTATCCGAAATGTACCAAAATTTCACCTTAGGCTAAATTCGATACTATGAATCCAAAAATAAAATCCATTTTGAAAAATAAAATTTACAAAATTTCAAAAAGTGGTTATTACTATTCATAACGGCTAGTTTTAATAACATTTTAATAGCATATCGCTGTTTAGTGAAACTCGTTATTGCGTACTACACACGCTATCGAGGAAGTTCGCGATTGCGTGTAATGAAAGGAAAGTCAAGGATGCATGTTGTGCAAGCTCCTTTTGGTGTAGCGTACAACACAAGACATTAGTTAAATAAAAAGAATGTTTTTCATAAAATCTCGGGCTGTTACATTCTACCCCCCTTAAAATGAATTTCTCCCTCAAAATTCGTCGAGGTTATAAATGGATTACTATTCGAAAGTTTCTTTAATAGAAACCCACATCGTAAAAAGGAATACCAAAACTTGGTTTAAAAAACTAAAGTATGAAATGTAACGATTGCCCAAATAAACTAATCGATGGGTTTCCACATAGGTGAAAATATGGATATGGAAGAAAAATATAACCATCATGTTCTGATGGAGAGTGGTAGAGAACATGGCTATGGAAAATCCAGTAATCACAAATCCATAAATTTGTGATGATCTAAGTTACCATCTGATTCATCAGGTATAAGATCACTAGGACAACATTTTTGGTTTTCAAGATCATTTCCCTAAAGTTGAAAATTTGAATTAGAATAAATACTTTCTTTATTTTGGTACAATCTCACTGTTGTTCATGCCTTGAACAATTTCCACTTAATCTCTTAAATAAATGAAGTTGAATTTGTTATTTGTGAAGTGTTAGCAGATCATGTGATAGAATGACGGGTCATTCCATCTGTCTCAAACAAAAGGTTAGAAAAAATTATATACATAAGTCGATCTATAGTGAGATTAATCACATATGGTTCCTAAAATGGAATTATACTTCATATATCATTCTGATTAATATAATAAAACTAGTTTCTACTAAACAGGGACTTCATGTAGGTCAGTGGTAGGCGATAAAGGCCAGTCGCACTTCGGTTGTGGGTTCGATTCCCACAGCCTTGTCCGAAGCGATGGGCTGTCGCCCGTCCCGCAGGTTGTCCTTTTTCTAAAACTACATTACTATAACATCCAATCAATAATATCAAAAAAAACTTTTATCCTTAAACAATACTCACTTATGTCCAACATAATCCATTTCATTCTTTAGGCCTATCCATAATACTGCAGTCCACTCTCATAACATAGTGAAAACGATTACCAGAGATTTAATACCATCGTTGATCCCCATATATCATAAGATATGTTTTGTTGGTCACATACCAAACATTCAATGTCCTTAATAATGTATTATCTTGAATACCCATTGAACCATAGAGAAAAATTGAATGCAGTTAAAAGTTAACACTTTTCACATACCAAAATCCTCAAAACTCTATATACTCAAACCATGATATCACTTAGTTTTTATATCAATCATGAGCTCATGAATACTATTAAACATTTCATTTTCTCTTTTTCCCTTCATTATGCGCATATCATCTTATTTCCAAAAAAATATCTCAATCACATTGAATACCACATCAATAAATATTGCAATACTCAATGATACAACATTATTTTGGAATCCCGTTACATAAACACTTAATCATTCCACCACATCGTTGTCATATTCAACATTGCCAATAGTGATCGCATGTGACTTCCCTTTGTCCTTTGCCTTCAGTGGTTGCTCATGTTGATCGTCACTAACCCTTGGATTAGGGCATTTATTAGAATAATGCCCCATTTCCTTGCACTTGAAGCATTGAAGTGTTGGTGGTGCGTTCTCTGCAGTGTTTGCTTTATTCACATCATTAGAAACCCTTTTTCCATTACTTCGACACTCAGTTGTTCGATGACCTTCTTTTCCACACTTAAAACATTTTCTAGTCCCTTTAAGACAATCTCAACCATGCTTCTTTCCACACTTTGTGCATAAGGAAACATTCATCTTCTTTTCATCATTATTCTTAGATTTCTCCTTGAACTCCATCTTTCGTTTCTTGTCAAAGCCATGAGATGGATATGTAACACCAACTTCAATTTCTACCTTGATAGCACAATGCACAATTTCTTCATAGCTACTGAAGTCTCTTATAGCTAATGCCCTTCGAAGACTTGGTTTTAAGACACTGAAAAATCGATCAACTTTACTTTCAGGTTGGATGATAATGCCAGATGCATACCTTGAAAGTCTTGTAAAATTCGCTTCGTATATACTAACAGATTCATCATCCTTTTGCTTTAGTTCAAGAAACTCCTTCTCCGTCTTTGTTCGAAGAATACAAGGGAAGTACTTATTGAAAAATAAGTTCTTGAACTCGTCCCATTACATGGACTCAATTTCATCTCTTTGCCTTTTATTCTTGATAAGATTCCACCATTGATCAGCTTCACCTTCCATACGATATACTGCTAAGATGACTTTATCATGTTTAGAACATCAAAGAACTGAAAATATCTTTTCAGTGGTAATGTTCCATTGTTCAGCAACAAGTGGATCAGAAGACCCACTGAAAGAAGGTGGACGTTGCCTCATGAAGGACTCAATAGAATATTGTTTCCTTCTCTACTCATTTGGATGTACATAATGACTCATAGCTTGTGTAAGTATAACAATAAGATTTTTCACTCCATCTCCCATAACATTTGTTTGTTCAGGAGGACAATCATTGCATTGTCCATTGCATTGATCAACACAGTTCCTTCGGGTTCCAGCCATCGTTTAAAACCCAAAAAGAATAGTGTGAGAGGAAAAAATCATGCTAGGGAAAAAAACATAATAAAGGGGGAGTACCCTCAATATCTAACATCTTAGGTTAAATACTAAGATCGTTACCATAGTTCTAGGACTATATCCTATATGTATACTTATCCTTAGGGACATCCCTAGACATACCTTAGAAATATGTCTAGGGATCTCACTAACGTTCTCACATCCTAGTTTCCAAAGGTTGACTAAACCTTTCCTCTGATACCAACTGTAGAGACCCGAAGCCTGACGTACATGGACATTACATTACATTTGCGGAATACTTAGTACATAACAAAAAACACACACACAAGAATCGTAATAGTTTAGTGTCTTTGGAAACTCGGAATAAAATCTTCTAATCGTGGTGAAAGATCTTCAACATCTCCCATAAAGATCTTCTTCTTTTTTACCTAAAACCTTTCTTTATATCCTGGGGAAAAGAAAACATAAAAGGGTGAGCTCAAATGCTCAGTAAGGGTAAAAAAAAGAAATATCAATCACATCATATACATAAGCACATAACTTTTGGAAATCTTAACCTGCAAAAGAGGTCATAATTTCATAACATGGGGTAAATCATGGCAGTGAAATGTAATCACAATAATCATAACTTAAAACATGAAACTTTGTGGCATTCACACATAATAATAGAGAATAATTTCTTGTTAGTCAAGACTCATTGCCAAGACTATCTTAGTGGACAAAGTCCCTTTCTGAATCGAGTAACCCTCGTTTTAGTCCTGTTTCACTGAACCGGTATAACCTACCATTTCAGCCATGTCTATCTCATGAGATATAAAATATTTACCCAATGCATTGGAGGGAGATATAGGTCCCACCCATCTTATAATGAATCCTTTCTTATGTGTGCCACAAAATCATAAATCATACATCATTGCATAACCCATGTAATAAAAATGGGATTCTTAAACAACATGACATCATAAAACAATTCATATAAGATAAAGGAATTCATAAAAATATTTCCATCACAACATAATCAAATCCATGTAAATATAGGGATAGAAACAGAACCCTTTATTATCTTAGATGGAAAATAATTTTGATAAAACACTTGAAATCCATTCTTGAGGAAAATATCCTTTCTACTTTAAAAACATTTTCCTTTCTTAACATGTCTTACAATTTAAAACTAAAAGAAGTTGATTAAAAATAAACTTGAAAACTTGTAAAGGAAGCTTCTTGGAAATAATTTTTTAAAAATCCATTCATGCCGTATAAGTTAAAAAAAACATTCTTCGTACTTTTGTCGGAAAAGTCAAAAAGTACCTCGTACGAAAAACGACAAAAGATTCCTTTCATACATATTACTAAAAACTCACCGAAGGGTAAAATTGGATATAAACTATTGTAGAAGTATGGAAATAATATTACATATTGAGGAATCACTGATGTGGATGATAAAATAAACCCCAGTAAATACCAAAGTATAAACAATCTCGGATAAAAATGAGATTGTGATATTTCCCTTACCATAGGTCCGATTTTCTTCGTATGTGTCCGAACCTCCTGTATAATGATTTAAATAATGTCATTGACTTATTAAAGAATCATATTCATTGTTATGATATCATATATGGTTCACTTATGACATTATATTACCCGTTCTTTTGTAAATTCCATGTTAAAGAAGCGTTTTGGGTAAAATCGTTTCATTTATCGTAGGTGTTTTGACTTGTTGTTCTTGACATTATTATTAATTATATCATGATTTACTTACTTCCAGAATATAAAATATGATTTATATATCATATATATTCAGTATATATATATATAATAGATAGATAAATGAAATGAAAAACACCGTTCATGGAGACGGTAGTCCGTACGTACGCATGAACGCTGTTTTCCTTTCCTTATTGTCTTGAATGGAAGTAAGTAGATGACATACATACATATATATATATATATATACATAAATCAAGTAGCTTTATAATGTCATATATTTCATTATTATTTCTTATATATACTTTATAATCATTCTTAAATGGTTAACATGGAGAATGAATCTCATCGCGTCGGGGAGACGGTAGTCCGTACGTACGCACGAGCGATGATATCATTTCCATAAATATTGAATTGAATTGGATTGGATTATACAATGTATCAGAATCAATATTATGTTGTAATAACTATGTATAGTTATTCTTTACACCATTATACCCATCCATGTAAGGTGGTGGTGGAAAATAGATTACACCACGGCGTGGAGACGGTATTCCGTACGTACGCACGCGCGGTGATTTCTTTTTCCGTAGGATGGATAGATGGTGAAATAGGGTTGTTTCATACTTAAAATAACATATCAGTATATGAGTGATACTGATGTTATTACTTCATAATGAAACAACCTAATAAGAAGAAGTGGAAGAAGAAATAAAGATGAAAGTATTGGTAACGGTAATTACCTCTTATTTTGAAGCGCCTCTTTAAGACCTCCTCTTAGGGCACGAAAATTGGTCTTTGAGGAAGAACAGATCCTCTAAGATGTTTCTAGGGAAGTGGAGAAGAGATTTTGGTAGGGGTTGGCCGAGCTTGAGTGCTCAAATTGGTGTGAGGAGAAGGGGGAGGATGTGTCCTTTTATGAGGGAGGAGAGGGGCACCTTAGGAATACCTCAAAATATTATTTTATATTAATGTAAAAATCAGTTTATAATGGTTCCAAAGGGTCTTATTTCGAATATAAAGTGGGGATAGGTCCAAATCCTATCATTCAATAGGATTTAGACAAGTTTAGGGTATTATTTTAACCTTATCAATTACATTTAACTCTAAGTTAAATAATTTAACTTTTACCGTGTCTTTTTTTTTCTTTCACTATATGGTTAATACACTTACTATAACATGCCAAACGAACCCCAAATTGTTTATTATTAATATATATATCTTTATTTAAGTAATTTGACCGAACCTTATATTTTTAGTAATAAAAGAACAATTAATAATATAATATTTGATTTAAAAACTATTTTGTGTCAATTTTGACACTATTTGATATATGATTTTTGTGAAAGTCATAACAGAATTATATGTTAGAAAAAAGTTGATTAAATAAACAATAATATGTCATAGTAACCTATAAAATTAGTTTAATTCATAAAAAGTCTCAAATTACATTTATTTGAGCATTTATAACATCAATTATGTTAACATTTCCTTAAAAGGGTAATTACTGCATCATTGTTGTGTCATAAATAAATTAATTTATTTGAAGTATAAAAATTATAAATAAAATATCATTATGTAGGAAGTCTTTTTAGCTTTCTAATTAATATTTATAATCGAATTTATCTTGTGTATAAACCCATATTAAAAATGTTTTAGTAAATAAACTTTGATTTTAACTCTTTTAACTCTTCTTTGAATTAAATAATAATAAATGTCCTAATCTAATTCAAGTGGGCCTAAATGATAATATTTTACTCTGAAGATTGTTTCTGGTCGAGATACACTTGTCCAATAGGATTGGGACATGTGTTAGGGTAATATTAATATCATTTTACCCTTAATTACCCTATTTACTTTTAACCGTGGTAATTAAAAGTAAAAAGTTACTATTCACCAAAAATTATTTTCATCTCATTGAACCACATTTTACTTACTGACATCAACCGTGTCTCTCGGATTTTTGAAATTCCATTCACCGAAGCGGTAAAATTATGATTTATGAAGAAATTAATTTTTTTAACTACCACTTAGTAGTTTCACTATTTATCAAAAATTGATGTTTTTCAAAACAGTTCCAAAATTTCATCCTAAGCTATATTTCATATTCCAAATTCAAAAATGAAGTCTAATTTACCAAATTCATAACATAGAAGTTGTATTAATTAATTTTATAATTAAATCCCGCTGTTAAAAAAAATAGCGTGTTTTTAAGAAACAATATCTATCAAAAGATTGACACTTGTTTATGTCTGGTGTAAATGTCAAATTACATCCAATGACCAACATTGTATTGAATTGTAAAAATATATTCTAAATATACTTTAAAACAAATCAAATTAATAATTTATCACTATTAATTATTTCGATTAAAAAAGTTGTTTTTAATTAAAATTTAGTAATTTTCACTATTCATCAGAATATGAAAGTTATCCGAAATGTACCAAAATTTCACCTTAGGCTAAATTCGATAATATGAATCCAAAAATGAAATCCATTTTGAAAAATAAAATTTAAAAAATTTCAAAAAGTGGTTATTACTATTCATAACGGCTAGTTTTAATAACATTTTTATAGCATGTCGCTGTTTAGTGAAACTCGTTATTGCGTACTACACATGCTATCGAGGAAGGTCGTGATTGCGTGTAATGCAAGGCAAGTCAAGGATGCGTGTTGTGAAAGCACCTTTTGGTGTAGCGTACAACACAAGACATTAGTGAAATAAAAAGAATATTTTTCATAAAATCTCGGGCTGTTACAAAGGGAATGTCAACCATAAAAGAAATCTCTAAATGGAAGATTTATCGTGAAATGATGGTAGACCCAGACTTTTTTAATAAGTATGATTCAATCATCTCAAAGAAAATCATGTTAAATAGCTGGGGGAGTATAGTTGTATCTAAACCCAAGGTAGAGGATCTGGTGATTCCAATGTTTCTAGTAGAGTTCTATGAATTCGTATATTTTTTCAATAAAAGAGGCAAAGAGAAATTTTCTTTGAAGAGTTATGGTAATACATACTCTCCTTTTGAATCTAAGGAAGCTAGTATGACTGAAATACCTTACAAAAGAGAAGCTGAATTTTGTTTTCATAAGTTACCTGATGTTAAAGGAAGTTTTGATAAGGAGAAGTCCATAGAGTGCCTTGGTTTGGTTGGAGGCAAGACTCCAAAGATTCTTCATCTTTCATCAAATTTCTGGATTCATGAACTTTGGGTTCAAGGATTTATCATTCTGAGGAAAAGAGATAAACATACTCTTATGAAAAGTGATATATATGTTTTAGATTTCTTAGTGAACCTCTAGAAACTGAATCTAGGTAAGTATATTTTGATTATGATTGAGAATATCAAGAATGGAAATTCAAAGACTCATATTGTCATATATCAGGTGATTCTATCAAAGATCATTGTTTCTTGTTTTGAATCAATGAAAATATCTTGCAAAATGAAGTCAATAAATTTCAGGGTAATGTTGCTAATTGATGACACTCTATGTAGAATGAAAATTGTATTTTCTGGTGAATCCGGAGAGTTTTATGATTCATCTAATGAAGAAGTTGAAGCTTTATCAAAGAATCCTATTGCAGCTGAAACCTCCATGAAAGGTGGAAGGAAGAGGAAAGTGAAGGAAATTAAAGAGATATAAAAAGTTTCTGTTGCAATGGAAATTCAATCTACACCACCGAAGTTAAATAATAAAAAAATCATATCCTGGTGAGGTAGTTGAAAAACAGAGAGAGGAAAAGAAAAAAAAATAAAGAAGGGGAGCCTAATCATGGCTTAGATCTTGCTTAGTCAATATCCTTAAAGGAAAAGGCTACTGAAGATCTTGAGAAGCAACAAAAAAGAAGAAACAAAAGAAGAAGATTTCTGAGGCTGATATAGTACAATCTCTTCTTAAAGATGTTGAGAAATCTTCTAAGAAAATTCCATTACCAAAATTATTTTTAATAGAATCAATCCCTGGGACTCCGAGAAAGTAGTCGGTGATTCCGGAGCGAGATCAAGAAGAAGAAATAATTCAAGAAGAAGAAGGGGATGAAGAAGAAGAATGGAGTAGTGAAACCGAAGATATGATAAAGCAAGTAGAATATTATAATGAGAAGGAGGGTCCTAATGAATAGTTATCAATCCAAACCTCTGAATCCGAGTATTTAAAACATGATACCCCAAGAAAAGATGAAAAGGATGAGGAATAAGTAAATAAATTTTCTAAAGAAGAATGTAGAAATCATGATTACATTCAGCCAGAGGGTGTTATGGCAGGAGCTGAGAAGGATGAAATTGATGACGTTAAGATTGTTTAGCTATCAGATTGTGATCATGAATCACCTAAACAAGAATAAATCATTTCAAGAACAAATAAGGTTAAAAAGTGATGTTTCATACTTATATAAAGTATTTGGTCAGTAAGAAAGATGATGGTGCTTCATCAAAGAGGAATGTTGATGTACATGAAAATGAATCTTCATCATCAAAGCATTAAAATTCAGAATCAGCTTATCTTGGCCATGGATTTGATTTTCTATCTTTAAAGAATCTTGTATGTAATATTCTATTATTTCCAAGGATAGATTCAAGATTCCAAATGCTTCATCATTCCTTAAATTAGAAAATAGATTCAGTGTCCATGGTGATGGATAATTGTGTCAGACTTGAGGCCAATTTCTAAACTTTTTTCATTAATTATGATTCCCATAAAAGATCATACAAAAATATTACTAGTTGGTCAAGGGAAATAATTGAAGAGATGATAATTCTCAATGAGTTTTAAGATAATGTCAAGGATACCTTAGAAACTGAAGATTATAAGTTCAAAGATCTCACCAAGTATTTTGAAGAAAAGTTATCTCTTGAAGAAACTACTCAGAAGTAAGAAGTGAAAGATCCGAATGGGAAATTGAATTTTGTTTCTCAAATTCAGAAAAGGGAAAGGGATCTCAGAATAGAACTTGAGGAAAAACTTGCTAAACAGGAAGAATCATTGAAGGCTCAGGTTGACATGCTTAATGTTCAGGAAGAAAAAATTAATTCCTTAGAAAAGAAAAGTGAAGACCGAGATCAGTTGCTCATGCGCATGGAATATGATCACAAGGAACTCAATAAGCTCAATAATATTGTGAATAAGCTAATTCCGAAATAGAAAGATGGATAATTTCATTCAAATTTGATCTTTTGTTTTATTTTTCTGTTGTACAAATTCATTCAATCTTAGTGGAATTTTCATTTCACTTCATATATTTTGTTTTTTAGTACTAATATTTCAAATACCATCTTTTCTTTTCCATTCCTTTCATTTCTTTTTAAAAAACACAAAGGGGGAGAAAGGAATGAAAAAATAATAATACTAAGTAAAGAATAAATTTCCATATGTAAGAGGAAGTTAATCTATGGAAGAGTATTTATCATAAATATTTTCATATGCAAGAAATTAAAAAATCTCATTCAAGAAATATATAATTAAATAATTTAGGATTTCAAAGCCTAGGGGGGGTATTTGTATTCATTATTATCCATAAGTAAATGGAGATAAGTTTTATTTTCATTTTCATAAAATTTTGAATGTCGTTATATTCATTTTAGTAAGGATGTTTGTTCTTTCCAAAAAGGAGGAGTATGTTGAGTTAATAAGGTTTCCTTATGACTTTTCAATTCCTTTATGTTTGGAAAATCAAATACACTCTATCTTAAGGAAAATTTTATTTTTTCAAATATTTATTTATATGGAAGAATTTCCTTCCTTACAGAAATTATCTTTTTACTCATATTTTCCTTAATAATGAAAATTATCCTTCTACAAGTAAAATTTATCCCTGCCTATTTTTCATTGTTCATATTTTAGTTTCTCTAAATCTAAATCTGTTTATTCCTAACTAAAAATTTTGGTTTCACATCTAAAACCTCAGAATTATATAAATACTTTGATATAGAGTATTCTATTGTCAAGATCAGAATTCAGATTCCCAATTCTTCTGAATTCTAATTTTGAATTCTCTGAAATATAGGATCTGAATTCTATAATATTTAAAATCTAAATTTTCTGAAATTTATGTTCTGAATTCATTGCAATTTAGAATCTGATTTCTCTAAAATTCGGGTTCAGAATTCCTTAGAATTTAGACTCTGAATTCCTTAGAATTCAGACTGTAAATTCCTCAGAATTAAAACTCCGAATTCCTTAGAATTTAGACTATGAATTCCTTATAATTCAGGTTTTGAATTCCCTTAAATTCAAACACCGAATTACTTAAAATTCAGGTTTCGAATTCCTTAGAATTCAGACTCTGAATTTATAAGAATTCATACGTTGAATTCCTTTGAATTCAGACTCCAAATTCCTCTAAATTTGGACTACCAATTCCTTAGAATTCAGAATCCAAATTCCTTATCATTCAGAAACTAAATTCCATAGAATTAAAACTTTGATGTCTATAGATTTCTGATTCAGATTTCCTTGGAAAACAGAGTCTGAATATCCATGTAATCTAGTCTCTAAATTTTTTTCCACATAAACTCTGAACATTATTTTTTCCTTATACTCCAAAAAATATATTTGATTGGGAAACCATATTTTACATACCCTTGTTATAGTTATAAAAAGATGTCATGCATTCTGTTTCTATCCAACCATTGTTTGAGTGACACATGTACAGGTCCTTCCGAGGTGAAAAAAAATTACCATTGGAGGAGGGAGCCGACTGTTGGAAAAATTCCTACAAATAAGAGCTCATTTGAACGAGGCCAAAATATTGTTCTATAACTATAGAGAATACATGATTCTGGAGTGATTTCTAGAGGGAGAGACTCTCATGCTTTGTGCATACTAAACATCCTATTCAGATTTCTTCGTGTGACTTTGATTGTTGTTGTGTACAATCAAAGGCTTCTGGGGATAGGAAGATAGAGGTACCGACTACCTTAATGTTTGAGGACTTCTTTGATAAGGAAGACATGGGTTCTGACTACCTTAAAGTTCAAGGGCTAGCAAGGATAGCAAGACAGAATATGATATTCCTATCGAGGGATTAATCAGGTGTGGGTAATATAGGCTTTATTGAATGTATAAATCAAGGGACCTTTATCCAAGGTTATTGGATACCCTACTCTGTGGGTTAAAAGATTCTAAACTTGTTGCATGTATGGTTTCAAGTTGGTTTTCAACTGCATTTTTATTATTAAGGAAAGTATAACTATATTATACTTTCTAAACCTTGTATACTCTAATTAGTAATATTCTCTATGCATTAAGGTAGAATCTTTTCCCTTGTAAACTTCTCTTAATTTTCATTTCAGGAACCGTATTTCCAGAATCTAGCATGTTTGTAGAACTAAGAGGTCCTGTGAATTTACCATGTTTAACTATTTTAAACAATATAAAGTTTTATACTATCTTTAAAAGTTCCAAAGGAATTCTTTAATGTATACAATTAACCCCCCCTTCATGTATATTGAGCATCTACATCATATTTCAATCCTAAAATCCATGGGTGTCACATTATACCACCTTTATAAGAATTTTTATATTTAATTTTTATTACTATAAAGAAAAAAAGAGGATAATTTTTTTTCATTACATCCTCAGGTTCCCACAAGGATTCCTCACATTTATGGTTTCACCCCAAAACATTGACAAGGTTAGTGGTCATTTTCTATATATATTTACCTCTTCTATTAAGAATATCCACAAGTTTCTCTTCATAAGAAGGATCATTCTCAAGTTCTATAAACTCTTAGTTTAGTATATCTGAAGGATCATTTATATTTTTCCGGAAAATAGATACATGTAACACATCATTAACTTGGGAGAGGTTTGGTTGAAGCACTAAGAAGTAAACTACTATCAAGACATAATCATGACTATAATAGTGATTGATATATCTTGGGCTCAAATTCCCATCACGTAAAAATATAATAACATTTTTCTTATTAGATATCTATTATAATACAATCTCTATAACTTCTAACTCTAGATCTCATCAATGGTTATCGATATAACCCTTTTGTCGACTCTGAGTTACTTTGATATATTGTTGAATGAAATCAAATTTTTATACCCATATTCAGTTAGCTCAATACCCAATAGATTTCGTGATCCAAATTAATTCTAGTATGTTTGAGTTATATACATATTTCTATAGAAGGATTCATAAGGATTCATCAAAATTCTTGGATTAAAATCAATTATGTATTAAAATTTAACTAAATAAAGATGTTAGTCCAAACATCCAATGAAATATGTAGAGAAACCAATGAAAATATACTATAGGGATTGAATAGTCCTATAACATAAACCATATTTCTAATAATGATATATTTTATGGTAAATCCCAGCTCTGTACTCAATGGTTACTAAATAAATCTCTATAAAATTAATGTAAACCTCATATATTGATCAGATATGATTGAGAGTGGTATATTATGCTACCTTAATAATTCTTTAATGTATATCCTATAATGTTTTTCAACTATAAAATCTTCTATTATATTAATGAAATGGGTTGAATTCATATAGAGATATATTGTAAACCAAATATCATTATACACATTAGGCGTTTCAGGGATTTATATGACAAAATCTAGGGTGATTCTTTTTCATTTCCACATAGGTATGGGTAATAGATATTTAATCACTTTAGGAATATAATATTATGAATTAAATTTATTACATACCAATCATTGATATACAAACTCCAAAATATATCTCTTCATTTGATCCCACTATAAATCCTCTTTGAGACCTTTATACAACTTTACATTTCCAAGATTGATAGAGAATGATGAGAAATGTGATTTATTAAATATAACCTAATAAATATATAGTATTGATGGGAAAAATATCATGTTCTAGAATAATATAATTCTATCACAGTGAAAAATGAAATAAAGAACACTTGTTACCATCATTTATAATTCTAGATCCTCCTTCTATGCCTCTTCAATCTTCACCTGGATGGATGTTTGAATAGTCATTTGTGTATGATAAAATTTATCACCTTCCAACACAATTTCAGGTTCCATACTCTATAAATACATAATATATGGATATATTTAAATCCTAATTATGGGGAAACAAGCATAGTTATTTTGACTCAGAGCATTATCCACTGTGTGGGCCACTTACACTCTGTTTGACCCCTGAGGTGGGGGGGGTGGTGAATCAATTGTTATTTATTTTTATGTTGTATTTTTAAAAAAACATTCACTTCTATTAAGAGTGAAATGACTCTAACAAAACATTATGCACATGAACACTCATAATATCATAATAATTTATAAGTTTCACCACTAAATAAGATTAGCTAGTTCTTCTAATGATCTGGAATCATTATGAGATCACACAGCCCAGTTGAAAACATTCCTTATTGATTAAAGCATGTAAGGTCAGTCCATCACATGTAATTCATTATAGTACTTTGATGGTGTATGTTATCCTCACATAGTTGATATGATAATATATATTTTTCAATAATGGATCAATACTTCACCAAAAGGATTCAACGCATTTTCATTGTACTACATGGAATCATCACATCTATTCTTGTGAAAATCATATCTTATTCTCCTTTGATTTATTATACAACACCAAGAAGAAACTATTTTTATTTTTTTTCCTATATCTTATTATTTATTCATTTGACAAATCATTTTTCTCAAATACATTTTCCTGATATGATATAATTATATATATATATAACATGTGGTTTTGGTTACCACTCCAATGTCCCGAAGGCCTTCATTTTTATTGATTTTTATATTCCACCTTTCAAGGGGTGAGGAGGAACCCTTACAAGGCCTGTAGGCGTAAGTATTACATAGATCGTAGGCTTTAGAGGAATTCATTTCCCATAGGTTTCAAACATAACATACAACCTAGACTAACTACTTGGAACTGCTCCTCCCCAACATCTTCATCATGAAATCACCTCTCCACCTTCGCATGGTTGTTTGGATAGGATTTCCCATGCATGCAAAGGCTTTCCCGTGCATGCACAAGATTTTCCATGTATGCATAGGCTTGTTCTCAGGCATGCATATTCTTTTCCAGATGATGATATCTTAAATGATTCCATAAAGAAAATATTCTTATTTTTTTCATTTTTTTTCTATGATATATGGACATATCCTATAGCTTTCGATTTTATTTTTCCCAAAAAATGAATTTTTTATCTCTAAGAGAGTTTTTTTCTCGTTTTTTTGTTGTGGAATTATTTCCCAAAAAACCATCAAAACAATAGATATCTCAAATTTTCAACGTCTCAAAGGATTACCCAAAAGCCATAGGTTTAGGTAAAGGCTTGATCCCATTCCTTTATCATTATTTCATCCCCAATGGAATCATAAACTAAAGATGTATTATTATCATGAAGACTTATTCTCAAAATCAAGGTCACGTTATCGACTGAAAATTCTTATGATATAACCAAGATTTAATAAAAACCAATCTTCTTCGCATAATACTATAGGATTTGTTTTTTTTTCACATAGCATCCATTTTTATTTAAAATCAATGATTGAATCAAAATATAATTTTGATATTTAATTGATGATGATTAGTAAAAGATAATAACCAAATATATACTAATTTAGATAATCCATGGTGGAAATAACATCATGAATGCCCTTTTTCTTATTATATTTTCCAATAAGAGTCATGATAAAAATTATGTTGAAATTTTATATGATGAAGATCAAGATATATGGATTCCACTAAATTCAATATATATTCTTTATTTATTTTTTTATTTTTCTAAACTAATATAGTAACAGTTGCATGTCACTAATTTCATAATGAGCTTCAAAACAATTCAAATCTTTCCTCCTTGATCATTCATGTCGATGATCAAGCAGTAGATCTACCTACAATGAATGTCTATAGTCATATGACATACCATGTGTGTCCATAGTCACAAGCCCTACCATACAAGATATATATAATCCTTCACATTTTAGGACTAAAATTATTCATGTGGTAGCTTCACATTCCTTCATATAATAGGTTCTATTTTATTGATGTTTTAAGTTACCTTTTCTTTATTTATTAGATCCATATTTCTTCATGTTGTGAGATTTCTTCATGTGGTCACATTCTCATGGTATCTTCACCTACTATGTGAATCTTACAGTAATTCATCTTCTTCATGTGGTTACTACATCAACCATGAATTCACCCTTCTTCATTGTTGTAAATAATACACAATATCTAAAATATATACATATTTTAAAATTTATAAAAACAAAAAAACATGAAATATTATAACTCTTCCTACAATAACATACTGATTTATGGGTTGATAATAGAATACAACACTATAACCAATATTAGTTTATATTCACTAGATTCTTCACAAATCCAACATAAACTCCAAACAACTTTGTATGAAAAATCCTCTCCATTTATATTTTATTATCAACCAAGGAACATAAATCATAAAATATATTAAACTAAATATATATATCACTATCCAATATATATAGTTCTATGTGATCTATCATGATGTAGGAAACAAGAATCATTGAAAAATAATAACCTTTTATATATAATGAATTGACCAAAAATAATTCCAAACATCTTTCTTTACTGTAAAATTAATCATCACAACTTCACAAAAAACCTAAATTTATCTAAAAAATATCATTCTCTATCATCCACTTCAAGAAATCATTAATATTTTTTAAATAGTTAACACTAATAAAAAATGCAGTCATTATAGGTAGGTGAAGCACATATCAATGTATAGGTTTTTTTGTAATATTTATCCCCATTTTACAATAACATCCAAATATAAAATGTTATAGGTGATGAAATAACATATGTTAGCCTTGAAGTGGGTGAGATTAAACAGTCATAATCAACCTCATCTCCTAAAAAGTGTCTTTTTGTAATGGATTACAAAAATATCATCCATATACTCTTCCATAGGAATAAATTATAGATTTATTTCATTTCATTACACTATATCCTTGATTAAGTGATATTTAATAGCAATGTGCTTTGATCGTGAATGTTTCATTAAATTCTTTATATGATTAATGAAAAATTTATTATCACAACCCATGACTAGTAGAATATTCACATTAACTAACTATCCTTCAATATGTTTATTCATCCACAATAATCAGGTTTCAAATTTAGTGGTATCCAAATAGTTAGCTTTTATAGTATAGAGAGTTACTAAGAGTTGTTTCTTTGTATGCTAACTCAAACATATTTATCCCAGAAAGAAGACACCAACATATCTAGATCTCTGGTCATCAACAAAACCAACACAGTCTGCATCGGTATAAACAAAGAGATTAATATTTTCTATTATTTCATACTTTATCCAATAATTTTTACTTCACATAATGTATATGAGAACCCTCTTTCTATAAGAAATTGTTACATTTTTTTGGTACATTGGAATTATGGACACAATATAACAACATAAGCCATGTATGGTCTAAAGTCTATAAAATATTGAAATATTCGAATCAAATTCTAAATTTTTTTAGAATTAGCATACCATCCATCATTATCCTAAAATTACTTTTTACTCATTGAGATTGGTGTTGAAATAGTATTTGAATCTTTCATGCCATATATTTTCAAAAAGATTCTTTGTATTATTTTCTTATGGTAGTAAAATGTGATCATTATCTTAAGATATTTGTAATATACGAAAATATCATCATTACCCATAGTATAGAAATGTTACATAACATCTTCATATAATTTGAATACCCTTCACAGTCTTATTAATTATTTATATCAATAATAATATCATCAATATAAAAAATCACAATGACAGAAAACTTTGGATTTTATTTTATTCATTTGTTGTTTTTTACTCTTCCTTTATTGAAGTTAATCTTATTTATACAAGCATAATTCTTGTAATATTAAGCTATTTGGGATTACTTTAACCCATATAATGATTTTCTCAACCAATTAGAGATAAATAACTTTCCTTCCATGAAATAAACCACTTGCATACTTTATATAATAAATGTAATCCAAATATATATTGATAAAGCATGACTTGAAATCCATTGGGAAAATATTATATTTCCATTGTGTATAAATAATTAGATAGATTATCATGGTTTTATTTCTTGAAACTATGGAGAAGTTTTTATAAAAATAAATTCCTTCAATCTATATGCAGCCATTACAAACTAGTCTTTCCTTTTTTTATTAATACTTCACCTTTTTCATTAAAATTATTCTTGAAAACCCAATTTCATCCATTCCCATTCTAATCGAACTTTTCGGTTACTAGTTCCCATTTTTTATTTTCTAAAATTTCATCTAATTCATTAATTATGTATTACATCCACACTTCATGCTAAAATGCTTCTTCAACTTCTCCTGGGTAAACTTGTGGAAATAATGACCTTTGTGAAACTACCCTCAATGATCCTCTTATTTGATAATATTTTCTTGACCGATAATGAGGTTTTTGATATATAGTTTTTTTATTATCCTTTGACATAAATAATTATTTTTAATATCCTCACTTTATACACACTAATATTCTTCTATATCTTGTAAAAATTCTATATCATATCTTTTATTGTTGAAATAATTTAGTTTCATAATAAAAATTGAATATATTTCACCTCCATTTTAGTATATAACAACCTCTATAATTTTTTATGAATTTTATAGAATATTAACATATGTAGAGTAAACAATTATTCTTGTCTCCTTGTTATATCACTTGTATCTTATACCATTTAGATGGCATATCATTAATATACCTTCAACACCTATTTTGTAAAAATGTCTCAAGATTATCACATTTTACCATAATAATGAAGGGGATAAAAAAATCCGTAAGAACATAAATCACGAGGTATACTTATAAAAAATATTAAATTGATACATTTCTGAATTTTATCTATAAAATTAGTAATTTCTTCTATAGATAGTTAAAATAATATATTGTCTCCAAAAGAATCAAGAAGTATCATATTTAATAAACAAGGTTCTAGATATCTAGTCCAAGATTTTATTATTTTCTTAAGCCACACCCTTTTTTGGGAATTTATATTTAACTAATATCATGCTCAATACCATTCATCTCATGATAACCCTCAAAATTATCATTTTTTTATTTATCACCTTTACCAATTTGAATAATCTTTATAGAGTAGCCAAATATCTTTTAAACACTTCACCTGAAACTTTTGAACATCTAGAGAGCCCATGACTTTGGAATTAATAACCCTATACATGAATGACAAGTCAATAAATCAGTATTGTAAATAAAATATAAATCTATATATTTTGATTTATTTTTCATGGGACCACATATGTCAGATTTAATATGATCCATGGGATAAGATGTATGTATCTCAACCTTCTTGTGTAAGAGTTTTAGAATTAAAATTTATAAAATAGATAAAAACACTAATATTTTATTCTTATTATATCATTGAAATCATAGAAACATCATATATGTTTTAACTTGTTCATATTTCCTTAAAACATATTTCTAATACTTCTATTCCATAATTTATTGTCTTCTTTCATACATAGATAACATGAATTATGTGCATATTCATCTTGGAACTGGTTCCCCTTGGTTTGATGTACTCCTTTAATTACATCCCCATGTTTAGGAATTATAATAATAAATCCAAGTATTATGAAGGTAACTTCATTTCTTTTATCAAAAATATATGAAGCACTTAATAGATTTTTTTCATTCTATCAATAAACAAGGAATTTTTTGATTTCAAATTTAAATTTCTAATGACAGTAGATCCAATGCCTTTCTTATAATAGACTCGTGATTTATAGAATTCTACATCTCTTATTTATAGTATTTCACATTTTCAACAAAATCACATATATTCATTTTTAAATAATACCCACAATCTAATATCTAAGGTTATCCTCCTCCTGTAGCCTTGAGAGAAGTTTCAATAAAAAGGGCCTTATCATAACATTTTTCCTCATTATATTGATGATTTTGAGATTTTTAATTAAATATTTATTGATATAGTGTCATCACAAGATATAATGTTTCAAGATGATCGGGTTAGTCACATATTTCAATTCTTTCAAGTGGTTTAAATATATTATTAGTATCAAAACATGACTTTTTTTATTTGAGACTATTTTCATTGATTGGGTTAAATCCCTATAAAAATACACATAAATTCTATTATATAATTGTTTTATTATTGATGGTTGAACCAAAATTTCTTTCTTTTATGACCAAATCATCTATAGTTCCATAGAAAACATATCTACCTTTGAAAATAGAATGTCGTCTAGAACTATAAAAATATATCCCATCAACCGTTTATCTATCAGTCCCGATTCTTTTTTGTAATTTTTTTTAATATAATCCATATATCTTCTTCTTAATATTATACTTATTCTCATACATAATAGAGGCTCTAATTTTATTAGTTTTTTAGGAAATCATTTTTTCGTTGAAAAATCAGAATTTAATAATATTATTATATTAGCTTCAAACATATGTCCTTCAATATATATTTTCTTATAATACTTATTATAAATGTTATGAGCATTTATATCACAATTTGAATATATTTTTATGAACCTTCTATGATTCACCTTTCTTATATTATTCTTTAAGCTGTAAATTTGAATTTTGGAAGCTATAATTTTGTCATTTATATTCAAATAGATTCAATTGAACAAGATAAGATTCTTTATCTTTATCATTTATTTTTTATTATATATTTATAATAAGATATTTAACTTCATTGAGTAATTTCTTCATATCATAAATCTCTTTTAAAAACCTCAATATTTCTTTATGTAATGATTTCTATTTTTTTCAAATTGATCTTATCTCTTGTACACCTTATACACTTTCTCAATTTTTGGTAATTTTTGAAATATATTATTTCAATTATATTTTATAAATTAACTCATTATGAGTTTTCTCTTCATTATCTTTAAATTTACCACTTTTTCACCTTTAAAACTTATACCATTCACCTTTGGAATGAGAACTTTTCCTCACATTTATCACTGAATTTTTAAACATTCACTTCTTCTTAAATTTCATCACCATCCTCCCATTTGGAAAATAAGTTTATCTTTTTATTTTTATAGGATATATTATTCATTTTTAATATAACATTGATTTTTCTTCTGTTCTCTTTATTGGTTTTATTTATCTTTCTTATTCTTTATCACATTCATCATCTTTCTCCGGTCTTGGATAATTTTCTACAAAATTTCAAATAGATCCATATTAGATATAGTTAAATGGTAATGTTCCTTTATAGTTCCCTATGACACTTTTTAAATTTATATAAAATAAATAGTTAAATTAATCAAACATATTAATCACATAAATTTATGAATCATAATCAATAACTTGGTTCTAAATCACAACCATTTTTTAATTTTTTTAAATATTATTGAAGGAAATATCATGATCCTCTTTTCCCTTAAATTGGTTACATTATCTTTTCCCATATCATATGTAAATATAATACTATGAAAATAATCAGGATACATCATTTCTAGATCTCTGTCTTAAAATTATGATACTATGGAATTAAATATACCAGGAAGAATTCTCAAGATCTTATTCACAATTGTTGAGTATTCCAATTTTTATCTAAATCCTTTAATGGTAATTAAAATAAAAATTTATCCGGGTGATTTTTTTTAATAAATTAATCATCACCCATTTTCATATCTTCATATTTTTATTTTTAAATTTCAGACTTTTAATTCTTTAATTTCATGTTCTCTTCATAAATATTCCTCAACATATCCCAGATTCCTTTAAACATTCATAATCCTTTAGCTATTAGGAATTCTCTTTCTCAGAGATTTTAAAGTAATGAATTTTTGGATAATAATTTATTCTTTAATTTATTATCATTAGTATATAATAATGGATAACCTTCCACATATGGAATAGAAAAATCTATATCAACCTCCAAAACATCATAGGTAATGGATTATAGATAGGGTAGAAATATATACTTCTAGATATAATAGTATTTTCCATCAATGGCAGGAATACCCTTTTTAATAAATATGTTTTTAATATCCATGGTAGTAATATTATTCATCAAACTTTAAATAGCTTACATTTAATGAAGGTTCTAAGAATTGATACCACCTGTAAGGGATACTTATGAACTATATGACCACATAGTGGGGATTATTTGTCATTACTTTTTATGTTTTCTTCTTTGAAAACAAACTTCACATCTGGTAAGATATAAATGAATATGATGAAACACAAAAAATAATAAGACATATATGAACACAATAATTTTAAAGGATCATTACTCAACAAGAGTATCTACTCCATGAAATTATCTAGAAATAATCTTAGATCACTCAATACACTATAAAAAATCCTTGTGATTTATAGTAATTGGTGTATTCCCATTACTAATATTGCACTATAGTCTTTTGATAGTTAATTTCCTCCATGTCCACTTAGTATGCATATAAAAATTTAGGGAAAATATACATTCCCTTTCATGCTTCAAAACATTATTACTATACAACTTTTATTGTTCACACTTGTTATTATGTAAGTTAGATACTCTTCTTGTTTGATTTATAACACAACAACTAGAAAATACCTCTTATTTGTTTCCTTTGTCTCTCTATTATTCATTCTTTATTTGATAACACAATCTTCTCACACACATATTAATCATCTGAAATGACTATATATAAATAAAACATGAATTTACTATGATAATACACTACTTTTATCTCATATTTATTAATAATACCATGTGAATAAATATTTTGGATAACTAATACTTTCAAATTCTCAAAAATCCTGAAAAATTCTCATGATGACTCTATTTAACACTTCCATGATAATTGGTTTCTCATTTTTAACATCTTAGACCATTATAAAATGACTATGTTATTACAAATTATTTTATTTCCTTGACATATAGAAATAGAATACACCTTTTAATTTAATTCATTGAATAAAATAATACTTCTTTATCACCTATATAATTCTTATCCATTATTTAATATTGGAATTATATCTCATAAAAACTATCAACCATGTTGACATCTCAAATCCATTAGGTTGTGAAGGGTTATACAGAATTAATATTGTTATCCAAAGGCTTATAATCATTCCTTTATCATTCATTCATCCCTATTGAATTAATTAAATCATTAATTCTTATGATCATGAACAATTACACTTAATATTATAGTCTTATAATCAGAATGAATGTCTTATACTCCTACCCATCTACAACAACAACTCAATCTTATTTACCAGAATAACTTTTAATTTAATGTTATTTAATTTGAAACAATTTTTCTGAAAAAAAAAATTAAATCACAATTTCATTATGATTTTTAATTGAAAAGGATTAGTAAAAGAGTATCACATTTATCATTACAATTTAAATAATGAATGTTTTAAAGGGAATTATGAATTCCCTACTTCTTCTAATATTTTTTATAATGAATGATGGTGATGATAATCTTGATATTTGGTTTAATGAAGATATTTATACCTATAATCATATAAATTAAATATCTACTATTTTTTACTTCTATGCAAATTCATTCATATAGCACAATTTCAATTTTAGGTCAGTGCCCTCATAAATGCTTTAGTAAATATCAGATCTTTTACTCCATGATCTTATACTTGATTGATTATATAGTTGATTAATCTATTATGTGAACCCAATGTCACATGAAATTATGTGAATTTTCATGTTCATGTGGCCTTATTTGTGTGAGATTATCAATGATTCCCATTGTAAATATGCATTTAAACATACATTAGGTTTGCATTCATTCATGTAGTAGGTTCCTTTTTTATCATGTGGTAAGTTTTCTTTTCATAATATGGTATCCCCAAATTTTTTCTTATGTTGGGATCTATTAATTGGGAAAAATATTTATGGTATCTTACCTTACCTTTTGAATTTCATGGTGAGTAATCATTTTCACATATTCATTACATCGACCAAGACATCATACTTATTCATTATTTAAAACAATGTGCACTCTCCACAAAAAGCACATGTTTTGAACATTGTGAATATAAAAACAATAATAACATATTATAAATATTACAATAATAACATACTAATTTATGTGTGAAAAAAAATACATTATCCAATCATAGTTCATGTTCACAAGCTTCTTCACCAATCCCACAATAACTCAAAACCTCATTTTCCCAACAGCCACCATGTTTTCTTTCTTAAGATGGTGATTTATTTAGTATTAATAATCATTAATAAATTAAAACCATCTCATATCTGTCATATATAACCTTTAAATGTGAATACATAATTTAATATTTTATGATTGGTATATATATCACACATTTCACTATAAATACAGTGCATCCATGTCATGAAAGAGAAAATTATTGTTTCAAGATCCAAAAAATGATTTAGGTAACTTTTCTCATGGACCTAAAATTTTTGTTAGGCGTACTCTTGAACCACTACATTCTACGTGAGATCGCATTGTTTTTTATTCTTGGATACATCACTATAGATCACAAACCCTTCTCTATTTTTGGTTAGTGTTAGCATGGGTGTACTAATAAACTTTTCCTTTTAATTCCTAAACATTTTCTTCACATTCATCAATATAAAAGATATTTGATCCCTTTCACATCAAATTTATTGCTGAATATTTTTATCCATGTTAAAATGAACACGATTAATTTATAGATTCCATAAAATACCATATATCTATGAATCTTAGTCATAATGGTTGGTCTGGTCCATTTCCCAATAACTTATTCCTTAAAATGATCCACCCATATACTCTATTTGGTAATAACATAACTGATGAAAGATAATTTCTTTATCTAGAATTAAAACTTTTTAAATTTGAAAAAAAACTATCCATTTTAAACTTCTCCAATAAAATCCTCAAATAGTATTCATAATATTTATTTTCCTAGGAATTTATATGAATATTATCTATAAGGACTAATAAAAAAATTTCATGTTAATCAATAAAGACTTAATTCAGTAGATCTTTGAAGATATTGGAGGAATTTTTAATTACAAAAGAAATACCAATATATTATAGTGTATATACATCATAAAGAATGTCTTGATCATTATGACCTACCTTTTGAAACTTTACTGATGATATCCAGAATAAAATTCAATCCCATGAAACTATTTGGATCCCCATAATTGATTAAAAAATAAACAATACAAGATAAATGATATTTATTCTTGATATTTATCTTAATATGTCCATGATTATCAATATAGAGATGCCTTAAACCATTGTTGCTTTTAATAAATGAATAGGTGATCCCCGTGTAAAAGAACATGAATGGATGAATCAATTATCTAGATTCTACTATAGTTGCTTCTTTAATTTGTGCAACTCAATTAGTGATATTTTATAAATATTATTTAAGAGTTATAGGTAAAGGCATGAGTTCTATTGAAAACTCAACATAATGATTTAAGGGAATAATTGGGAAAACATTATAAGATACACTAAAATATTTTAGAACAAAAATAATATGTTCAATGTTATCTTTCTCCCTGATCATTTGCGATAAATAACCACATGAAAACGCAATTTCACCTTATAATCTATTAAAATTTTATGTTTATCCACACGGTTATATTAGATCATAGGCTGATTGAAAATATCAAACATGACTTCACATATTTGAAATTTGACATAGGATCTATATAGATATATCCAATCCCTAAAAAAAACACATCAAAATCAAATGGTGAGATAATAATAAGATTTAAAGGAAGCATATTCCCAAAAAAGTTTATTGATAAGAAACTATATACTACAGATGATATCATCTTATCATTTTATGTTTTCACTATAAAATCAGCATATAATCATGGAGGTTGTGATGTGATACTATTTGAAAATTATTCATATATAAATGATTAGATATATATGGAATCAAATAAGACATATTGTTAATAAAATATGATGATTATTATATATTTAGACATATCAT
This sequence comes from Viscum album, assembly GCA_963277665.1. NCBI lineage: Eukaryota > Viridiplantae > Streptophyta > Magnoliopsida > Santalales > Viscaceae > Viscum > Viscum album. The sequence continues at coordinate 880,861,930 of OY728137.1, read as the reverse complement.
TCTCATGATCCACTTCATCAGTTGTGATCTCTTGTGAATTACCTTTTTCTCATGGATTAAGAGGTTATCAGTGCTGATTATTTTCATTAACTATTATATTGATTCACCAGTTTTCATAATTGTCATACCCTTTCTAATTAGATCCTTGTAGTGTGGGTGATTCATTTAGTTGAGCTTTCTCTATATTCATTTCATTGACCAGTATATTCCTATATCTTCAATATTCAATTTTTAATGGGACTTTTTTTATTTCAAATTTAAAACATTTAACATTACCCTTAAATAAATTTCTTCCACACTTCATTACAAAATTTTTATATGAAGGTGTATTAAATTTATTTCCTCGGGTTCTATTTTTATAATTTTCCCAAAACTACTTCTTTCACTTCATGTCCCCAAATAGATGAGAATAATTAATCTATACTCCATTGCTACCTCAAGATAACCTTAGAAGACTTATTCAAACCTATAAAAGTCTATTATATCCAATGAATTTTCACAATTTTGATTTAAAACACTAAATAATAGATCAGTTTTTCTTTCATGGTCAATGAGGACACTAAAGAAATACCATATAGGTTTGGTATAATTTTACACATTTACCAATGAATTCATCATACTTATAATTTATCTTAGGAATTACCTTTCAATTTTCATGTTTTGATTATTCTTAAACTACATATTTAAATATATCTACGTTAACTCCCCTATTCCATAGAGTATATTTCATTATCTTTGATTGTAATCTTCATAACAGTATACTATTGATCACCTTCACCTTCCAAATAATAATTTTCAAATAAATTTCTTTCATAAACTGAGCACTATAGAATTACACATATCTTCTTAGAGGTACTGATCCATTGATGGATAATTAGTGGATCAAATATCCTACAAAAGGAAGGTGGGTGTTGTTTCATGAATTTCTAAATGTTGGGTTATTCAATCCTTTGGACATTTTGATGTTCAACATGATTATGATTTATATTTATTTCTTAATATATTTGGGTTATTATTGAAAAAATATTTTCCATCCTAGAACCCATTCAATTTGGATTCTCATGAGAACAATCATTACATTACCCACCACATTTTTTACATGATTCCACCTATTTCTAACCATTGACTAAAATTGAAATTCATTATGTAAAAATTATTTATCAATAATTTGAGTGAGAAATCAAATTATTAACCCTTATTACCAATTTATGAAAAATTAGGTTCATCTTATTTAACATTGTATTATCATAGGTTATCATATTTTATATCCTCTAATTTTTCATAATCTAGTAACCAAAAATACCAAAACCCAAAACAGATACCAAACAAGGAAAACTAATAATTACTTAAATAAATATAACAACATTTTATATTAATATTCTATATAACATGTGAAAATACACACCTCATAACTATAATTGTTTAGTGTCTTTGGAAACTAGACACATAATAAAATTACTTCATTAAATTTATTCATCATCTCTGTAGACACTAAAAAATTCATTCTAGACAATTTACCTAGAATTAATAATGTTTTCCTCAATTAGAAACCAAATTTCGAGTTATGGTAAAAATGATTCTTTATTCTATAAGGAACATATTCAATTTCCATGTGTTGTACGAATTCTCACTCACTGGGGGATAAATATTCCAAAATAGTGTTGTCCAATCCAATGGCATGGTAGTGAGAACCACTATCAAAGATTAGTTTTTGGGTTTGTATTTATAACTGGGTTATATATTTCATGACCCAAAACATCCTCGACACAACCCAAGATGTTCATGGTGTGACTCTTTATTTTTCATGGGGGTCAGTGATGGTGGTTAAGTGACCATAAATAAGGGATGGGACCATAGGTCGGTACAGATCTGTATGGGGGGTATGGGGGCACAACACACATGTAACAGATTACTAGGTCCACCCAAGTAGTTCACCCGGCTAGCAAGATTTTCCTAGGTGTCCCTACAAACACATAGCCTATACACTAAGAGGCTTCCATAGGCTCAGCCTGCATGGAAGAGAATTTTTTTCAAACCCTCATGGGAAACCTATGCGGGGTAACTATGTGAGAAACCTCGTTCACCCAGGGTCCCATGTTTGCCTATAAATTTTCCCTTGAGGGTCCTCTTTTAACATGATGTAACAACAAGAAGAATCATCGAATCTCTACTCAATCTTGTCCTTTTCCCTGACCACAGAAACCAATCAAGTAGCTCTCTAAAACCCAATAGAAGTGGTAATTAATGGGGATTGGGGGATATCAAAGTTCCTCCATGTCATGGAACACAAAAAATCTACACGAGGAGATACAACCTCCCTAATGATTAGGGACTAGAAAAAAGATATCCTCTTACATCTGGGACCTATGAGATACCACTCAATGGACACTTGAGGTGACCCTTGGAGTGTCACAACCCGTCCCCCGGGGCCTCTGTCATGACTACCCAAATTATGGCTCCCAAAGGCTAGGGGCTAGCGACTAGCATTGAAGGCATTATCCCATGAGTGGGAGACATTTTCCTTAATATCTAAATGCATGAAAACACAAAAAACCATGTCCCAAATAACTGGAATGGAAAACATGAATGCCTATAAACAACCACTAAGAAAACGTATAGGCTGTAAGTCAAATGGACCAGAATACAAACTCAACAAAAGAAAAACTCAAATAGGAAAGTACACAAGATCTCTGTAAGACATCCGCAGAAGATCCCACCTAAAGGTTAGGTAAGGAGTGTCTTTCGGAAGTTATGGATGTATGTCATTCATTTCATATCTCATAGGGTACCTCCTAGTCCCATGCCACTGAGGTCTTTATCGAATCACATGTTGTCTGCACAAGGCACAACACATTCTGTTGAAGCCCGTTCAGGGGTGAGTAAAAAAAATATTTAGTAGGGATCTCGGAACACAATGGAAAGATCATAAATTAAATTATACATAAGTTATTGTCATCTCATGAAGGTATAATCTAATATATGTAAAGAAAGACTATGATTTGTAAAACAGAACACCTAGGACTGTTGAGGTACTCAACCCTGCTGAGTACTGTGGGTCTGCTGGGTCACACGGAGCTGCTCCCCACAGTGGGCATGTTGGGTCACACAGATCCACTTCCCACATAGGCCATGATGATGAGGTACTCATCTCTAATGAATATCATGGGTTTATCGGGTAATATAGAGTTTCTCCCCACCGTGGGCTTGTCAGGTCACAAAAATTTGCTTCCCACTTAGGCCATCATAGTTGGTCTGCAGAAGGCCACTTATGGTTGGTCCACACATGGCCTCTTATTAGTTGTCTTAGGGTCTTATCCAACTACATGATTCTTTCATGTATTTTAACTTACATGAATGTATCCTCAGAGAACTCTAAATAAACATTCTTGTCGTGAGGGTTCTAATGCCGTAAGAGGCTTTCCAATCAGACGCCCAGTATGAATGATATGAGTAGTTTATTAAATAGGGGTAAGCTGTGTTTGGGCCCATTCCGACCTGGTCAGACTGACCTAACCAACCCAGCCATGTGTTCCCACATGGCCCGATCAAGTTCGACTGACCTAACCCATCCCAGTATGGGTATGGCCTGGCATGATCCGGTCGTGGGTCTAGCCTGCCAGGTTTCCCAGTGACTAGGTTCAATTGGATCTGGAATACAAAAGGTGGGTCAGTTTTTTCTCATCCCAGACCGCCCAGGGGCCTCGTTTTATCCCACCAGCCTAGTTTTCAAAAGTGGGTCAGCCTGAGTTCTAACCCAGGCCGCCTAGGGGCCTAGTTTGTGCCCTCCGGTCTGTCCTCCATGGTGGGCCGGTCTCCCCCAGCTGAGATTTTAGCTAGGCATCTAGCTCGATGTGATGAAACTAGTAGTATCCAGCTAACCCTTGTCTCTTACACGGTCCCCACTAGACTCTTTGTAGGTGAGCCACTCCACCGATGTGTTCGGGTAGCCGTGTCCACATCCACCAGCCGTCGAACTGCTTTCAGTAGCCCCATACTGCACCGCCACGGCCCCAGATGGTCGTGGCCTTCAACTCGGCGCGCCATTGTAGAATGCCTCCACCCAACAACAGGGATGCCGACTTGCCTCTCACAGACCACCCGGTTCACTCTGGTGGTTCGTTCCTCGAACCGTCTAAGACTCCGACCTCCTTGGGTATCATCTTCCCTATTACAGCATCAAGATTTCATTGTCAGCAATTCAGAGGCGCAGTCACAAAGAAAACATGATAACCCAATGATGAAGTAATTAGGGCCTTGTCTGTGTGGGCATGATTTCTTCGCATCATTGTTTTTGAAACATGGGCTAGGAGGATTAAGGTACTATCAAAAAAATAACCACAATGAAAACCCCAAGATAAACAACCTCCCTGAATAATAAGTGACTCGAAGATCAACATGTTTATGGTTTGATCAGCATTTTTTGTTTTTAGAAAGAAATATAGGGCAATGAAAATCAAAATAAAACCCCTACCTAGAGAAGATTTGATCAGAGGGAAGTCTCCTCGCTGATGGTGATATGTTAGTGGGGATCCCTGATCCATTAAAATTCGTTGGAATTCATCGTTCATGATTCAAAAATCTATTCTCCAAGGTGTCATCACTACTTCTTTTATTAGCCAAAATTTTTCATGAAAGATGATTATATCATCTTTCATTAGAGTAATTATAGATCTAAATTTGTTTCTCCAACCTCATCATCCCATTAAAAGAGAAACGCATCGTAGAGTTTTTGTTACATTTTTTCATAACCTCATTATGTTGTTTCATTTATGAAATACTATTTATTTTATGCTTTAGTTAAAGAGTCATTACGCTATTTCATTTATGGAATGAAAACGTCAACAAAGCATTCTGTTGTAGAAAAACAATTATTTAAAAAAGTATAATTTTTATGATTATTTAATTTTATTAAAACGACTGAAAATTAATTTTTTTCCCTCAACCCATTCTAGTTGATGTTAGGTCCATTCTTAGGAAATGTCATCATTCTAGATGCAACAGTTCCCTCATTTTTCAATCCGGACACCCATTTAGATGTTTCCAAAAACACACATACGGCCCATTTTAATTATCTTAAAAGAAGTTCAAGAACAATCATTCACCCTCGACCCGCATTGGTCGAGGTTAGGCTTTGCCTAAGAGTATCACACACTCACGGGCACACCAATACTCTCGGATTTCCAATCTGAGTTAATTTTTTGGAGCATTAAGGATTTTAAAATATCATAATTATTACTTAGTTATTTTATTTATAGGAGAAAACTAACATCCACTATTGTCCTGCCCCGACTAATGATAGGTGTTTCTAGGAGAATCCTGATACTCTATGTTCAATGATTCCTTCAGATTTTGTATTTGGGTACCTGTTTAAAATTTAGAAAAACATGATCATGTGATAATTTAATAAACCTTGAAAGATGTTCAAAAATACATTCTAGAAACTCTCAGCCTCGGAATTATGTGTCGTCTTAGAGCCTATTCACAAAAAAAATCCATTTAATTTTAAAAAAAATCATGGAATTATAGGGTATTAAATTACTCCCCATTTTATGGATTAACGTCCTCATAAGCCAAAATAAGGGCTAATCAAACAGAACGTTGTACGTACCACATATCAGAGTCTACAGCTCCCATGTGATCTCCTGGATATTCTCATGCTGCAAATGAATACGCACCAGATGAATCGACCGAACATGAAAGAATTGCTCATATCAATCCTCTATCTCCACTAGGGGACCCACAATAGTCAACCCATCGTCAATATTCATCTCTCCCAAGTCGATAATGTGTGATGGATCATGCATGTACCTTATCAACTGTGACATTTGGAAAACATCATGCACCTGGTGCATCTATGGGGGAATGTCTAGGCGGTACACCACCTCACCAACTCTGCTCAGAATCTGGAAAGGGCATATTAACCTCATAGATAGATTGTCACCCCAACCCCATAGAGATGAGACCTAAAGAAACACATGGTCTCCATCCTCAAATGCCAAGATCCTCCATCTCTTATTAGCATAAGATTTTTATTGGATTTGTTTAGTCTTCATCAACTCTTGAATCACCTCCACCTTCTCAGTGGTAGCTTGTACTATCTATGGACCCATGAGTGCAGACTCCCCTAGGTCTGGCCAATATAACAAAAACCTGAATGGTCATCTGTACAGTTCCTTGAACAGTGTGATGTTTATGGTGGAGTGGTATCTATTATTGTACGCAACCTCCACCAATAGTAAGTGGTCCACTTAACTACGACAAAAAACAAAAAGTTAATCATGAAGAATGTCCTCGAAGGTATGGTTGGTCCACGCTGTCTAACCATCCATATGTGGGTGAAAGGTTCTACTCAAGTGCAGCTGAGTGCTAAACCCCTCTCCTAATCCCTTATACAACCCGGATGTAAAGCATTCATCATGATCATAGACTATTTTAGATGGGACTCCATGTAATTGAACTATGTACTGCACATAGAGGTTTCCAAAGCCCTCTAGTGAACCAAATTCTCAAATGGGTAGGAAGTGGTCTGACTTGGTGAGTTGGTCTACAATCACCCCGATGGTATCGTGACCCTGTGATATAGATATTAATCCCATCACAATGTCCATATATATCTCATCCCACTTCAACGCCAATACCTCGAGGGGTTTTCTAAAACCTTTTAGAGCCTGGTGCCCAGCCTTCACATATTAACAAGTGAGGCATCTCAAGAAAAACTCTTCCATTGCCTTCTTCATCCCTAGCCACCAGTAATGATTTCGGAGGTCCTAGTACATATTCCACACACCTATATGTACTGATAAAGGGTATGTATAGAACTCCCTCAATATCTCCTCCTATAATGCCACTAGGTTTACAGTGCGTCCAACGAAAATGATGATGTGCTCTGCTTCTATCAAAAATCCATCAAGAGACTGTCGTGAGGATAACTGAGCACATCAGGACTCACAGTCAACATCCACAAGTTGTGCCTCCCTAAATCACTGTATGATTGGAGGAGTCATATTAATCAACTGAAGTTAAGCTATCCATTATCATCCTTGAAAAATATCTACATCACGGCTAGCTGGTGTGTCGCCTCACTCGGTAGCTGAAAACCAAACCTCCTGCTGAGCACATCTCCCACTAAGTTCCCCTTTCTAGGTGTATAGACTATTTATAAGTCAAATTCCTAGAGTAACTCTATCCATTTACACTAACAAAATTTTATGTACTTTTTGGAAAATATATACTTGAGACTTTTGTGGTCAGATTTGACTATAAACCGCTCACCCATTCTTATGCGCCGACACATATTCAAAGAAAATACCACTACTGCTTGCTCCAAGTCATCATTTGTGTAGTTCTTCTCATGATTCCTAAATTTCCATGAACCATAGGCGATCACAACTTTCTCATACATCAGAACAAAACCCAATCTGGTCCCTGATGCATCGTAGAAAACTATATACCCAACACCCTCCTCTAGTTGACTCAAGATGGGCACAACCGTGATTATCTGCATCATCTCCTGGAAAAAATATTGGACCTTCTCTAACTACACGAAGGGTTGTCCCTTTAATGTCAAATATGATAAGTGTGAGGCTACCCTACAAAATGTGGGCATGAACCTCTGGTGGTATCCATCTAATCCAAAGATATTTCACACCTCAGTCACGCTACTAGGTGCCTCCCAAGAAAGAACTGCCACTATATTTTCCAGATAAACTACAAATCCAACCTCTAATATAACATGTCCTAGAAAGTAGACCATGTAACGCCCCAACCCCAGTTACCCATAGTCTTTACATTATTACATAACATTGTCATGATTACAATGAATCAAGTCCCGAAAGACTGATCAGTTTAGCTATTTTTGAAAATAGATTACATACATGAACGTTACATTACACATTAGCAAATAAAACAAAACATAAATTATCCATTGAGAATTCCATTAATCCTTTAGATTAACCCTACTTATCAATCATAATACACTTCTTGTAATCCTGGGAAAATTAATACATAGAAGGGAGTGAGCTCATATGTTCAGTAAGGATAACAATACTACATGAACTTTCATAAATAAGAATAAAAATTTAAGGCAATGTATAAGACTATGAAAAAATCATTTTAAACATAAACATCATCATAATATCACAATGATAAAAAAAATTCCATTTACTTATTCACATGGATATACTACTAGCCGAATAATCACATGCAATATCAATAGCCACTTTCATAATGAAGGAATGTATAATGCCAGACTTCATAAACAAAGAGTCAAGGCCTTGTGCCAAGACTAAAAATAAGATTTTTTCAAGCCCTTGTGCCAAGACACTATTTTGTCTCATGATACCTACTGATACATCGAGGTGCTATAGCAGGCTCCACCCATCACATACTTAGTCCAATTCATTCCTCATATGAAAAGGTTTAAACATAACACACAAATTCGTAATAAACTAGCTTATGAAATGTTAATGATTTGTCCATTAACCATGAATGGAATAAAAATAACACATCTGCAGTCAAAAATATCACAAAACCTTCATTACAGTATAGAAGATTTGTATCATAATAAATCAACTTCAAACATGTTTAAAATCCATCAAAGGATATTGACATAGATGAAAACGATTTGTAAAACTCATTGAGATAAATATCCCTTTTTCATGAAAACATTTAAAAGTCACGCAATTTAGAAAGGAAGAAATTTAAAGTCATTTTTGAATCAAAGTTTCCCATACCACTTTGAAACTTTTGAAAGGAATTAACATTTTAAAAACATTCTTGTCTATATAAATAAATCCTTAAAACCCATTTTGAAAACATGGACATTAATGAGAATGATTTAGAAGAATAAATATTTAAAACATTTAAAATGATGTTTTAGTAAAAATGAACCTTAAAAATAATCCCTTTGAAAACTATTTTATGAAACATGGACATGTATAATAATTATGTCCCGGTAGATACTTACATAAAAACAACCTCAGATAATAAAGAGTTTGTAAAATTAACCCTTACCTTGCACTTCCCATTGGTCAAGGGTAATTTTATCTTCCTATATAATGACCATAGTATGTTATTAAATTATACCAAAACCATATTCATATTTATTATATCATACATGATTCATTTATAACTTTATACTACCCATTTAATAAAGATTTTAATGTTAAATTAAAATTTTGGGTAATAATTGCTTTCTTTATCTTACCTATTTTAACTTGTTATTCCTAATCATATCATTTAGATAATGATTTAAATAATTCCAGAATATAAACCTTGATTTATATTTCATGTATATTTATAATATAAATATTTATAATAAATAGATATATGAAATGGAAGGCACTGTTTATGGAGATGGTAGGTCGTGCTTACGCATAAACGTTGTTTCCGCTTACATATCATATTGAACGGAAGTAGGTTAATAAGATATATGTAAGTACATATATATATATATATATATCCAGTTGAATTATTATTTCATATATTACATACTTATTAATAATATATATTTTTATAATCATCGTTGAATGGTGAATGTGGGAATGAATCTCATCGCTTCATGGAGATGGTAACCTGTACGTACGCACGAGCGACAATATCATTATATTGATGGTGAAATCGTCTTTAATTGGATGGTATATCATATATACAGAATAATTAACATGTTATATTTATTATTTACATTATTTATACTCATTATTATAGCCATCCAAATAATGGAGTGTTTGAATAACAAACTACACCACGACGTGGAGACAGTAAGTCGTACGTACGCACGTATGGTGATTTTGTCATTTATTGGATGGGTTGAATAAGAAATATGGTTGTACCATTTTTATAATAACATAAAATTATATATAATACAGTGGATTTATTATTTTAGAATGGAAACAACAAAGAAAGAGGAAGTGGAAGAAATAAAGAACTGGAAAGAGGTGATAAAATATTTACCTCTTTTTCGGGTTCTTCCTTTTTATTTGATCAAAAGGGCTCCTTAGGATAAATTTATGACCAAAGGAAGGCCTCTAGGATGAAGGGGGGAATGTTGGTAGGATATTTGGGCAGGGTGTGGCCGAGCCAAAAGTCTTTGGATTTGGGAAATTAAGAGAAGGAGAAGTGCCCTTTTATAATAGTGGTGATGGTCACTTTAGGAAAAGCTTGAAATATTATTTTATAACAAAATAATTTTCAATTTCTAATTGCTCCAAAATGAATTATATAAATTATAAGGTGTTTATAGTTTACAAACCACTCAACCAATAGGTTTTATATAGGTTTGGGTCACCATATTAACCTTATCTTTTAAATTTAACTCTTCGTTAAATAGTTGGACATTTACCTTGTATCTTTGTATTTTTATATTATATGGTTAATAAAGATACTATAAACTTCCAAGTGAACCCCAATAGGTTTATTAATGACATATATACTATTATTAAGTCCCTTTATCCGATCCTTATATTTTTATAAATATTATATAAACCAATAATATAGTATTTTTTGTTAAAAACTCAATTATGTCAATTTTGACATAATTTAATAAATGAATTTTGTTAAAGTCCTAACAACTTTATTACTTCAAATTAAGTTTATATTTTAAATAATAACATGTTATATTAACCTATATAATTAGTGTAATTTATCAAAAGTCCCATATTACATTTATTTTGATATTTATAATATTAATTATTTTAATATTTCATTATTAAGGTAATTACTGCGTTATAATTGTGTCATAAATAAATTAAATTATTTAATGTCTAAAAATTATAAATAAAATATTATTATGTATGAAATTTTTTTATATTTCTAATGAATATTTATAGTCGAATTTATATTTTTTATTACCCAATATTAAAAATGGTTTAGTTACTAAACATCGAATTTAACTCCTTTAACTCTTCTTTAAATAAAATAATAATAAATGACCTAATCTAATCCAAGTGGACCTAAAGGATCATATTTTATTTAAAAATTTGTATTTTTTCTAATTTCATATATCCCATAGAATATGGATATGTGTTAGAGTAATAATAATAATATCATTTTTACCCTTAATCACCATATTTACTTTTAACCGTGGTAAATATAAACAAAAAGTTACTATTCACCAAAAATTCTTTTCATCTTATTGAATGAAATTTATCATACTGATATCAATTATGTCTCTTGGATTTTTGGAATTTAACTCACAAAAGTAGAAAAATTATTTTTTATGTGAATTTGCAAATGCTCCTAAGTGGTGGGTAAAAGACGTTAAAAAGTTCAATAAAATTTTATATATCTAATATTATAAATAAATGACTCCAATGAATTAAATTAAGAATATATAGGTATTATGTATCTATTTTTACCTAAATTAAATTTAAATAAAATAAGTAATTAATTAATTAAAATGCCGTTTTTAAACAATAACGTAGTGCTTTTCACTATTCATAAAAAATTGAATGTTTTCAAAAAAATACCATAATTTTTCCCTAAGATGATTTTGATATTCCTAATTCAAAAATTATGTTTATTTTTCTAGATTCAAAACATAGAATTTTCATTTATTAATTTAAAATTAATTCCGTTGACAAAACCAAAAAGCAGGTTTTTTTAAAAAAAGTAAAAATTATCAAAAGATTCACATGTGTTTATGAAAAATTTAAATGTTAAATTACTTATAATGACCTAAATTGTATTAAATAATAAAAATACAATCTAATTATACTTAAAAAACTTTCAAATGCGTAATATAACCCTATAAAATATTTCAATTAAAAAAATTGTTTTCAATTAAAACATAGTATTTTTCACTATTTGTGAAAATATGAAAGTTATCAGAAAAGTACAATAAATTTATCCAAAAAAATATTTATGTCCCAATTATAATGAAGAATTTAATTAAATTAAATTTAACATATAAAACTATCAAATATTAGTTTTAAAAAAGGTTCTCCATTAAAATGCGGTAAAATTGTATTTTTTGAAAAATACATATTTTATCTAAAAAATGAATTTTTTCTCTATAATGTCTAAGAGTCAAATAATATGGATGTTAAAATTATATAGTGTATATAAGATTTGAAATTCAGTTAATACTATTCATAACCACTTTTTGAACGGTTAGTTCGGTATGTTATGGTGCGCTCGAACTCGGTGTTGTGTGTAGCGCATGCTATTGAATTACATTAATATGATAACATTCCATGAACTCTTGGGGTGTTACATTCTCCCCTCCTTAAATAAATTGTGTCCTCGCAATTTGAAACTATCCTTTAAAAATTAATGGTTAAAAATAGAAAAATACCTTTTTGGAAAAACCCACATCAGAAATTGGGTTAATAAAATTTTGTCTTAATAAGAGGGAAAGGAAAATGAAAAATTTACCACCAAATTATGATATCTATTAGGAGAACATTGGTGGAAATTAGAGGCACATAATTGGAGGGAAATCATAAATATTTATAGATTTATTGATTACATCAATCATAAACAAGTGTAAAACTAAGGGCCTCAAAGCAATCAATATAAGATGATTTAAAATATCATCAGTTCAAAAAAACATAAGTTATTAGGATAACACATTTTTTGTTTTAATATCCCTTCCCCAAAGTTTAAGAATTAATTTATTCATATAATTATAGGAAATATATATATATGTGTATATATATATATAATTGACATGTTGAGTTTCATCCTTCAACTAATTCTTACCACAAACTCACCTTTCACTCCAAAGATTATAGAATTAAAAAATATTATATTTATAATAATCGTATAGGGTTAAAAAAATGAATTTATAATTTATTTGTTAGACCGTTTAAAAAACTAGATTATACAATCCAGGACATCACGTAGGCCAGTGGTAGGTGGTGCACTCTTGGCGCTCTTCGGTTGTGGGTTCAAGTCTCACATCCTTGACAGACGTGACGGGTTGTCACCCGACCTTCGGGTTGTCCTTTTTATGACAATGAAAAAATAATCTCAAGAAATTATTTATCCTTAAAAATAGTATCCAATGTCAAACTTAATCGATTCCAACCTTTAGAATTATCCAAAATACTCGCGTACAAACTCACACTCAAAAATTTATAGGGAAGGTAAACACAATGAATATCTTTTTTTCACATAATAACATATGAATACCTTCATCATGTATTATTTTAAAATACTATAACACCCTGAATTACCATAAAATCTTTTCATGCTCCGTTATTCCTTATAGAATACAAGATATACTCTAATCCAAAATTGTTGTAAACTCCAACAATGATGGAATATAAAAATCATTAATCAGTTTTAAGGTAGTCATGAATATCCAATATAATTTATCCAAATAAATCAAATATTATTCCAAAATCACCACCTCAGTATCAGGACCATATTAATGTTTTTATTTCCTTAAATCATATAGTTTCCAAAATATTTAACATTCCATTGATTCACTTTTCTTGGTTCCACACAATCTCAAGTCCTTAATGAAATAGTACTGCAGTACAATCCTTATATACTCTATAATTCTTAGAACATGTACATCATTAATACAATACTCAAACAACATAATACTTTAAGAACAACAAAATAAATCTTAATCATTCCTCTTCATCTTAGGTAGTATCATAACTTTATTATTATCCAATAGCATAATTTTGGGTATATTCTGATGATTTGGACATTGATTTGCATAGTGTCCCAACTCCTTATAGATGAAACATTGTACATTTGAAACCTTTTTTTACCCTTGAAATCACATACTTGGTGTCTTTTTTCTCAACACTTATAACAAACTCCAATTCTATTCAATCATATACCAAGGTAATTCTTTCCATAGTTATCACATAAGGGAAAATCCTACTTTCCTCTATTCCCTTTATCTATCCTTCTTTCTACCTTCCTTTTCTTATCTGGCTTCCCTTCAAAGCCATTGGACTCAGAAAATTCATTACTTATCTTATTAACACATGATATTATTTCTTCATATGATGATAATATGTGGGAGACTATTTTCATTCTAAATATTATCTAAATACCATGAAAGATATGATCCTTCTTTATATTTGGATCATGCGTATTGTTAGAGTTATTATTTTATCTACCAAGCGGCATTTCTAAATGATGGCATACACTAGATTAGTTTATGAATCGCAATGCATAATTACAAAATTGTAAAATACCTAACGAAAATTGAAAAAAAATATGCATATAATCTATAATCATAAAATGTTTTTTTGAGGAGTCATTTACTCCTAAATCCTTTATAATGGATAATAATGAAAATGTGAATTATCTTAAGAATATCCCCCGAGATTGTCATAACCAAGAGTGTAGCAAGGCCTGTTATCGTGCACTAGTTCTTGTTCGAGTCTAGCTTAAAGTGGTGTTTTCGAGTTTAACCCCTAGTTACATTTTTCCAGAGCCGCCTCTACCTGCTCGTGTCCAGACAGGGATGTATTGCTTGGAAAAATTACAAATTCTCTACAATACCAAAATTCTAAGAAGTTCTTCTATACTAATCCTCAAAGTATGTCTTAGGGTAATGTTCTCTAATCAGAGTCTATCTAAATATATTTCCAAGGTTGTTTCTAATCTTTCTCTGATACCAATTGTAATGCCCCGACCCCAGTTACCCAGATTTAGTGCATTATTACATAACATTGGAATGATTACAAAGAATCAAGTCCTGAAAGACCGATCAGTTTAGCAGTCTTGGAATATATATTACATGCATGAATGTTACATTACACATTAGAAAATAAAACACAACATAAATGATCCTATGAAATTCCATTAATATCCTACCTTAACCATTCTTATCAATCATAATATACTTCTTGGAATCCTAGGAAAATTAAAACCATGAAAGGGGTGAGCTTAGATTCTCAATAAGGATAACAATATAGCGGAAACATTCATAAATAAGTATAAAAATTTAAGGTAATATATAATACTAAAACAAAATCCAGCTAAACTTAAACATCAATATAATATGGAAATGATACAATAAAATAATTTAATTTACTTATTCACATGAATATTCTACTAGTCGAATAATCTAATCCAATATCAATAGCCACTTTCATAATGATGGAATGCATAATACCAGACTTCATAACCACATAGTCAAGGCTTTGTGCCAATAATACAAATAAGATTTTGTCAAGGCCTTGTTCCATGACACTAGTTTGTCTCATGTGTCCTACCGATACATTGGGAGATATAGCGGGCTCCACCCATTACTTACTAAGTCCAATGCATTCCTCCTATGAAAAGGTTTAAACATAACATAAACATTCATATTAAAATGAGCCTAAAAATGACAATACTTTATCCATAAACCATGAATGGTATAAAAATAACACATCTATATTCAAACATATCAAAAAAAAATCAATACGGTATGGAAGATTTGTATCTTAATAAATCAACTTCAAACAAGTTTAAAATCCATGAAAGGATGTTGACATAGATTAACATGATTTGTAAAAATCCTTGACAGAAATATCCCTTTTTCATGAAATCATTTAAAAGTCACACAATTTAGAAAGGAAGAAATTTAAAGACATTTTTTCAGTAAAAGTTTCCCATACCACTTTGATAATTTTTAAAGGAATTAAAATTTTAAAATCATTCATTTCCATATAAATAAATCCTTAAAACCCATTTTGAAAACATGGACATTAATGAGAATGATTTAGAAGAATATATATTTAAAACATTTAAAATTATGTTTTAGTAGAAAATACCTTAAAAATAATCCCTTTGAAAACTATTTTATGAAACATGGACATGGATAATAAATCATTCCCAGTAGATACTTATGTAAAAAACAAACTTGGATAATAAAGTGATTGTGAAATTAACCCATACCTTGAACATTTCTTTAGTTAAGGGTACCTTTTTTCTCCTATATATTGACCATATTATGTTATTAAATTATTCCAAAACAATATTTTTATTTATTATATCATACATGACTCATTTATGTCTTTATACTACCCATTTAATAATTATTTCAATGTTATATTATCAATTTGGGTAATAATCGCTTTCTTTATCGTATGTATTTTAACTTGTTATTCTTGATGATATCATTTAGATAATGATTTAAATACTTCCATAATATAAAAAAATATTTATATATCACATATATTTATAATAGATAGATATATGAAATGAAAGGTACCGTTTATGGAGACAGTAGGTTGTGCGTACGCATAAATGTTGTTTCCATTTTCATATCGTATTGAACGAAAGTAAGTGAATAAGATATATGTAAGTACATAAATATATATATTTCTCATGTATACTTATTATTTAATATATTACATATTTATTAATAATATATATTTTTATAATCATCGTTCAATGGTGAACGTGGGAATAAATCTCATCGCTTCGTGGAGAAGGTAATCCGTACATACACACGAGTGACAGCATCATTATATTGATAGTGAAATAATATGTAATTGGATGGTATATCATACATAAAAAATCATTAACATGTTATATTTATTATTTACATTAGTTATACTCATTATTATACTCATCCAAATAATTAAGTGTTTGAATAACAAACTACACCACGATGTGGAGACGGTAAGCTGTATGTACACACGTATGGTGACATTGTCATTTATAGGATGGATAAAATAATGAATATGGTTGTACCATTATTATAATAACATCACATTATATATAATATACTAGAGTTATTATTTTATAATGTAAACAACAAATAAATAGGAAGTGGAAGAAGAAAAGTATTTGAAAGAGGTGATGAAATATTTACCTCTTCTTTGGGTTCTTCCTTTTGATTTGATCAAAAGGTCTCCATAGGTTGGATTTCTGACCAACATAAGGCCTCCAAGAGGAAGGGAGAAACGTTGGGATGATATTTGGGTAGTTTTTGGCTGATCCAAAAGGCTTTGGTGGTGTGAGATTAAGAGATGGGGAAGTTCCCTTTTATAAGAGAGGTGAGGGTCACTTTAGGAAAAGATTGAAATATTATTTTATAATAAAATTATTCTCGGTTTCTAATGGCTCCAAAATGAATTATTTAAATTATAATGTGGGGATAGGTCAAAGACCACTCAAACAATAGGTTTTGGATTGGTTTGGTTCAACATATTAAACTTATAGTTTAGATTTAACTCTTAGTTAAATAGTTTGACTTTTACCATGTCTCTTTGTATTTTTATATTATATTGTTAATAAACTTACTATAAACTGCCAAGAGAACCCCAATAAGTTCATTAATGAATTATATATTATTATTAAGTCCCTTTATCTGAACCTTATAATTTTGTAAATATTATATCAACCAATAATACAGTATTTTCTTTATAAACTCAATTTGGTTAATTTTGACATTATTTAATAAATGATTTTTTAAGCCCTAACAACTTTATTACTTCAAAATAAATTCATATGTTGAATCCTAACATGTCATATTAACCTATAAAATTATTATATTTTATCAAAAGTCTCAAATTACATTTATTTGGATATTTTGAATATCACTTATTTTAATATTTCAATATTAATGTAATTAATGTGTCACCATTGTGTCATAAATAAAATAAATTATTTAATTTATAAAATTATAAATAAAATATAATTATGTAGGAAATAATTTTAGATTTCTAATTAATATTTATAGGTGAATTTATATTATTTATAACCATATATTACAAATTATTTAGTTATTAAATATTGAATTTAACTCTTTTAACTCTTCTTTAAATAAAATAATAATAAATGTCCTAATCTAATCCAAGTAGACCTAGAGGATCATATTTTATTCCTAAGGTTGTTTTTATTGAATTACACTTATACAATAGAATTAGGACATGTGTTAGGGTAATAATAATATCATTTTTACCCTTAATTACCCTATTTACTTTTAACAATGGTAAATAAAAGAAAAAAAGATATTATTCACCAAAAATTATTTTCATCTTATTGAACCACATTTTTCTTACTGATATTAACTGTGTCTCTTGAATTTTTGAAATTCCACTCACAGAAGTGGTAAAATTATGTTTTATGTGAATTTTCAAATGCTCATAGGAGGTGGGTAAAAGATGGTAAAAGGTTCAATAAAATTTTATATATCTAATATTATTACTAAATTACTCCAATAAATAACATTGAACATATATAGTTATTATGTATCTATTTTGAACTAAAATAAAATTAAATAAAATAAGAAATTATTTAAATAAAAAGACAGCTTTAATCAATAACGTAGTATTTTTCACAATTCATCAAAAATTGAATGTTTTCTGAAAAATAACAAAATATTACCCTAAGATAATTTTGATATTTAGAAATCAAAAATGAATTATATTTTAAAAAATTCCAAACATAGAAGTTTCATTTATTAATTTAAAATTAATTCCCGTTGTTAAAACCAAAAAGCGGGTTTTTTAAAAAAAACCATCAAAAGACTAACATGTGTGTATGTCAAATTTAATTCTGAAATTACTTATAATGAATTACATTGTATTAAGTGATAAAATATAATCTTATTATACTTCAAAACATTTCAAATTCATAATTTAACACTATAAATTATTTCGATTAATAATGTTATTTTCAATTAAAACAATGTATTTTTCACTATTCATCATAATATGAAAGTTATCAGAAAACTACCAAAAAAATTATCCAAATTTTTTTATGTCCTGATTCTAAAGAAGAATTTAATTTCATTAAATTAAATATATAAAAGTGTCATATATTAGTTTTAAAAAGGGTTCTCTATTAAAAGGTAACACAATTTCTTTTTTTTTTGGAAAAATACTTCTTTTATCTAAAAAATGAATTTGTTCTTATATTATGTCTAAGAAACACATAATATGGGTGTTAAAATTATATAGAGTATATAATATTCAACTTTCAGTTAATAATATTCATAACTAATTTTTGAACGGCTATTTTAGTAAGTTGTGGTGCACTCGAACTCGGTTTTGTGTGTAGCGCAAGCTATTGAATTACATTAATAATATAACATACTATAAAATATTGGGGTGTTACAGACCACCCATATCTAGAACTCACCTTCAAGAGATTAATTTAATTTTGGTTCTCTTAGAGTGTATCTAGGACTATCTGAAGGTGTATAGTGTGATCCTCCTCACACACTTAGTACAACAGGATGTCATCAATGAATACCGCCACAAAACAATAGAGGTATGGTTGGAAGATCTTGTTCTTGAGTCCCATAAACACTACTGGGGAATTGGTCACACTAAAAGGCATAACCAAGAACTCATAGTGTCTATACCGACGTCTAAAAGTCATCTTTGAGGTGTCATAATCTTGTACTCAAAGATGGTGATCGCTTAATCTGAGGTCTATCTTCGAGAACCATCTCGCTCCATTCTGCTGATCGAAGAGGTTATCAATCCTCAGTAAAGTATATTTGTTCTTCACATTCACCTGGTTCCAGAACCAAGAGTCCATGAAAAACCTCAAGATTCTATCTACCTTCTTGGAAAAAAACACTGGGGTTGCCCATGGTGAAATGTTGGGCCATAAGAACACCTTCCACTGAAATTATTCCAACTACACCCACAGCTCTTGAAGCTCTACGGGTGTCATCCTATATTCAGGTGTAGATATCAGTGTCAAACCAGGGTACATATCAATGCATAAATATACCTCTCTATGACGAGTTAGTCTTTGAACGTCCTCTGGAAAGACGTCCTTATACTCATCCAAGTCTCTGAGACTGATGTTGGTTTCCTACTTTCCCACTCCTAACATTCACTTCTTGTATCTACTCATCCAAAGAAATTTAAAACAAAAATATTCTCTCTATCACCCTAGAATAAGTAGGAATATACAAAAGAATAGTGTTACCTTAGATGTCCCTAAACACATCTCTCTTGGAGGTCTGAGACATGAAGCATTGTTCAAATCATATTCATCGATTACCTGGAAGGGTTGGTACACCTCAATGAATACTTATCTATCAACCTGTCATCCCAACGAAGCTGAAGAAGCACTTAGGCTCACATAGCCCTTAGATTTTATAGTTATAGATCATTCTTAGATAGTGGTTCTCAAGCTTTGTCCACATAAAAGTCACCACATTTTAAAATCTGTTGATTTTAACTGCATCATCTCCCTACTAAGACACTTAAAAGGCTCTATTACTGAACTACCATCTGATATAATGGTGCCCTAAAAAGATGAAAAACTTGGTCACCATATCAAGCCAGTCCTTAGTCACCTGTTAGCCAAGCACGCCACAGAACCTGAGGGGTCGCTATTACTGAAACTCATGTACGCCGTGAGCCAACGTGCATCCTCTACCAGTAGCATTGTTAGTAACTTCTAACCAATGTGTGGTGGTAAATCTATAACACCACCCAAAGGTTCAATCTCGGGAAACATTCCATTTACCAAATCCTCATCACTCTATGGACCATCCTTGTGGTAACACACAAGAATCAAGGTTTTATGTCTTTTTGGAGGCATCTTGAAAGAGATGAAGGTTACCCACAATGAATAAATTATTCCCAGTGATCTAACTCTGATTAAAAAAGAACACGATGAAACAAATAAATTCCTATATGATGCATGTACCCTTTATTTCCCACAACCGGTATTTCAATGTACCGAGTAAGAAAAAAGGTGTCCAGAGTTCTGGTGTTTGGATACATCTACCACCACACCAACACTAGAGTCTCTGTCCTGATAGCTGAACTCGAAACACATAGCACGATTTCCCCAAAACAAAACCGTAGACTCCCGGTCTTTGAGGTAGAACTGAACACCTCTGATACCACTTTGTCAGGACCCGTACCCTAGGGCCCATGCCATGATTACCCCCAACCCCACCTCTTAATAGCCAAGGGTTGGAGATTAGAATTTAATGCATGATACCATGTGTGGGAGGCATTTGCCTTAAATACCTGTATGCATTCATGTATACACAACCAAATCCAAAATATCTGGAAAGGAAAACATGAATTACACTAAAAAACCACTGAGAAAAGGTAAAAGTTGTAAGTCAAATGGGCCAGAATACAAACCCAAAAAAAAGAAAACTAAAAATAATAATGATCAAAAGATTGTTGTAAGATGTCCACAAAAGAACCCACCTAAAGGGTAGGCAAGGGGTGGCTTTTAGATGTTGTTGAAGTATGTAATTCCTTTCATATCTCACTAGGAACTTCCTGGTCCCTAGTAATCGTGGTCTCTATCGATCCACCTATTATCTGCACCAGGAATAACACATGTTGGTGAAGCCTATTATATGGTGAGTAAAAAAATAATTAGTAGAGATCCCAAAACACAAGGGAAATACCAAAATCGAACATATACACAAGGTATTATTAGCTCACGTTGTTATAATCTAAATTATGGAAACCAATACTATCAGTCATGTTAAGAAAAAAATCCCTCTACGTATCATTGAAGCAATTTTGAGGTGATTTTGTTTGTTGAAAAAATGGACATCTATGTTGTGTTTATGAAAAAAGAAAACCATGAAAAACAAATTTGTTGACAAAGGGGATTTTGTGGTGGCATGTCGAGTTCAAGGGACATTGTTAACGATCCATGATTATTTCAAGAATGTCGACAAAGGAATGGAAGATCTGGAGGCAGTTCAAAAAGAGTAGATAAAAGGGGACTCCGTTTTCCAGTGTTTGCCAAACTTTTGGGCATGAAAATCGACAAATGGAGAAAACTGTTTTTGGAAAAGGGACATGTGTGCCAATGTCTTCAAGGAGATTAAACATTCATGCCATATGTTTTTCAAGATCAAAACATCAAAATATGGAAAGGGAAGAAGGGTCTCACAAGTTTTATGTTTGGTCGCGAAAGTCACTTGCGTGGAAGAGACTAGGGCGGCAAGACTTGCACGCAGATGGAAGACATGCACACCATCACGCAGGGTATCCAAATGCCTATAAATAGAGTTCGACCCCTCCACATTCAGCAGGAGTTAAAAACTTAGAGAAAATAAGAGCTCCCATCGCGCAGGTATATTGGTCGCGCAAGTGGTGGTTTGGTCGCGAAAGTATATGTTGCGCTCTAGGTGATAGTTATGCACCCAAGGTGGTTTGAGCGAGAAAGGAAGTGAGTCTCCCAAGTTTTTAGTTGAAGAAGGGGGTGTCACGCAAGTGGTTTGGTGGACTTGTGCACCAGATTTTGATGAAGCGCGACAGTTGGTGGTTGTGTGCCAATATTGGTTTGGGCATAAAAGGGTGTGAGCCACACAAGTTTAGAGTTGTAGAAGCTTTTGTCGTGCAAGTGGTTGAGGTGAACTTGCGTGCCAGTTGTAACTTTCCTGCCAAGACTTGCATGCCGGCTTGGAGAAGGTAGCCATGTATGGTTGATTCACGGTAGTGATTCAGGGCTGCGTGAAAGCTGGAATATTGCCTGATACCTTCAGTGCAAAGTGAGATTCATCTACGGGTGAAAGTTGGACTTCAATAGAGAATCTACATACAATAGAGGATGCATTCATTAGAGATAATTAAGAGACCTACATGTCTATAAACTGTGAGTGGATCCTTTCCAAAGTAGTGAGAAAAGGAAGAGGAAGAAGGCGATATTCTCCACCAGCAGTGATCCAGAGAGAGATAAATAGGGAGTGACCATTGGGAAAGCAGTGAGCTGACCCTAAACATTGTAAAGGCAGTGAGCTTGGGAATAGAAGTGATCTATCCCGAACCTTGTAAACAGTAGTGTGCTTTAGTGAATTTTGTATAGTGGCACATCGTCATTGTATGCTCCTTGGACGTAGCACAGTGAGGGTTAACCAAGTAAAAATCTATGTGTTTTCCTTCTTACTTCCCTACATTTCATTTAAAGAATCATCATCAGATAAAGAAGAAAATAAGTGGTCATAATAAACACCCAAGTTCAAATAATGTGACCCTTGTAATAAATAGGTCAAGATCCAATGGGGCAGGAATAATTTTGAAAAAGAATATCCATACCCTGATTCACCTCCCCTCTCAGGGTATATAGGCCCCTATTGGTCCTAACAAGTCGTAATAGTGAACACCAAGTAATGTTGATGTACTCATCCCTGATTAGTATCATGGGTCTACTGGATCACATAGAGCCGCTGAACACCATGGGCCTACTAGGTCACACAATGCAACTTCCCACTTAGGCCATCATGTTGAGGTACTCATCAGTGATGAGTGTTGGGGGTATGTCGGGTGACACAGAACCACTCCTTACCATGGGCTTGCTGGGTCACATAGAGTCACTTCCCGCATAGGCCATCATAGAAAGTCCACATAGGGATACTTATAGCTTTTCTACACATGTCCTTTTATTGATAGTCTTTGAGTCTTTTCCAACTATAGGTTTTCTATAGGTAGTAAGCTTACTTCCAGGAGAATCCACTTCTCAAACAATTCTTCATATTTCAAAATCCATAAAAGTCTTTTTAGAACAATATGAAAGTACCTTCTCATCGAGAGGGTTCAAATTCTATAAACATCATTCTAATCAGACGCCAAATTTGAAAGATGTGTGTGTTTTAGTAAACTGGGGGTGGTTGTATCCGATCCAGGTCTAACTAAGTCAGACCGACTTGACCAACCCATCTAGGGGTCCCGCATGACCCGGTCTAGTTCAAACCGACCCGACCTGAACCAGTTCGGATCTAGGACGACTCAGTCCAACCTGGCCACTAGGACAGGTCCATTGGTCCTTTTCGGACCTGGCCTGGTTCAATTAGGGGTCCAGCCTGTTGGGTCACCCAGTGTCCTGGTTCCATCCAGCAACCTGAAATAGGCGAGTCGATTATTTCCCTTCCCAAGCCACCTAGTGGTTCAGTTTTATTCAGAAGGCCCATTTCACAGAATCAGTCCAACTTGAGTTCTATCCTGGGCCAGCGAGTGGGCTGGTTTGAGCCCCCCGTCCGGCTGGCATGGTGGACGAGTCTTCTTCTACCCAGACGCATGCTGGGAATCTAGTTTGGCATGATGTGGCCAATAGGAGCCTTATACCCCTTATCCAACACATGGTCCTTGATACTATTGTTTCCCCCTACTACACCACAACATCTAAGCCAGTCGTGGCCTCCACCTCAGCGCACCATCATGGGACGCTGCCACCAACACATTACAGCCATCGCGAGCCACCACATCCGCTGTCAGCGTCGGCATGCTATCTGCGGACCACTAAGTCTACTTTAATGGTCTGTTCCTTGAACATTCTATGCTTTCAGCCTCCATGGGTTGTTGTCTTCCTTGCTATAACCTCGATATTTCTTTACCACTAATTCGAAGGTGTGGTCACGAAGAACACATGAGCGACCAAATAAGGAGGAATCAGGGCCTTATTCATGTCATCTGGGTTCCTCCATGTTATAGATTTTGAAACATGTTGTGGGGGATTAATGTACTATCATCCAAATAACCCCGATGTAATCCCTGAGAGAAACACCCTTCTACAAGAACAAGCCACCCACTGATTATCCTGTTCATGGGTTGATCGACATTCGTTTTTTTAGAATAAATAACGGGGAAAATAAAATCAAAATTAAACCCCTACCTTGAGAAGCTTCAATCGTAGGGAATGATCTTCATTTATCGTGATCCGTTTGTGGGGATCCACGATCTGTTCAAATTCATTGGCATTCTTCATTTGTCCATCCTGGATCTATTCTCCAAGGTGTCATCTCCACTTCTTTGATTAGCTGGAATTCATTATTTGAGAGTATTCTCTCATCATTCATCAGAAGAATTAAAAATATAAATTTTTTTTATCCAACCCCATCATCTCATTAAAAGAGAAACACATCACAACATTTTGGTTACAATTTTTCTTCTCGTCATTATGATGTTTCATTTATGAAACATAGTTTCTGTTATGCTTTAGTTAAAGAGCCATTACACCTTTTCATTTATGGAATGAAATAGTTAGAACATAATTGCATTGTAGAAAAACAATTATCGAAAAAAATAATATTTTTATGTTTATTTTATTTTCTTAGAATGACTAAAAATTATCTTTTTCCCTCAACCCACTTCAGTTATGGTTAGTTCTATTATTAGGTAATATCATCATTTCAGATGCAACTATGCCATTGAATTTTCATTTCCAGAAACTATTTAGAAGTTGTAAAAACCATGCACACACACCATTTGAATTTTCTTAAATGGTGTTCAAAAAATATCTCTTAACCTCAACCTACGCCAGTTGAGGATAGGCTCTACCTAAGGGTAACACGCCCTCACGAGCTCAACAGTACTCTCAAATTTCCAATCTGAGTTACCATTTAGGAGTTATAAGGATTTAAATATAAAATAATTGTTATGTAATTATTTTATTTATGGCCCAAAACTAACTTCTACTATTGAATTGCACCGTCCAACATTAGGACCTTTCTAGTTAAATCCAAATACTCTGAGTTCAATGATGCCCTCATATTTTTAATCCAGTAAATCATTAAAAATTTATACAAACCCACTGGTATAATTATTTATTGATCCTAAAAATTTTCAAAAATATGTCCTGGCTATTCTAGGCCTTAAAATTATGTTTTATATCAGAGCCTGTTCTCAAAATAATCCCATTTAATTTTAACAAAAAATCATGAAATTCCAAGGTATTACATGAAGCCTAAAGAAATGCCTCGACCAAGTGTTGTTTCCTATGCTTTTAATCTTATGTAATTAATCTCTAGGTTATACTATCCAACCCTTCATGAAGATCTTATGATATACATCTGCCTTGGCCTACATAATACTCCCTTTGTCCCACAAATCCATCACTTGAACAGTCCTTCTTTGATCCCTCTTTCATTCCACCAATGGAAGGCACCACATGTAACGCCCCGACCCCAGTTACCTAGAGTCGGTGCATTATTACATAACATTGGCATGATCACAAGAAGGATCAAATCTCGAAAGACCGATTGGTTTAGTAGCCTTGGAAACACTCGATATATTCATAAGTCTTACATTACATCATAAAAATGAAAACTACAACAACATCTTTTCTTCATATTCCACACTCATATCCCCACATACTATCTTTGCAGGTCATTCATAATTTACTTATTCATACCCTGAGAAAAACAAAACATAGAAAAGGGGTGATCTCAAATGCCTTGTAAGGATAACAATATAGCGGAAACATTCATAAATAAGAATAAACATTTAAGGCAATGTATAACTAAAACAAAAGCCTTTTAAACTTGAACTTCGACATAGTATGGAAAAAATAAAATGAAATAATGCCATTTATGTAACACCCCTAGATTTTATGAAAAATATTCTTTTTAATTTCATTAATGTATTTTGTTATACGCTACACCAAAAGGAGCTTTCACAACACGCATCCTTGACTTGCCTTGCATTAAACGCAATCGCGACCTTCCTCGATAGCGTGTGTAGTACGCAATACCGAGTTTCACTAAACAAAGATATGCTTAAAACTTGCTGTTATGAATAGTAATAACCACTTTTTTAAAATTTATAAATTTTATTCTTAAAAATGGACTTCATTTTTGGATTCGGAATTTCAAAATTAGCTTAGGGTGAAATTTTGGTATATTTCGGATAACTTTCATTTTCTGATGAATAGTGAAAATTACTAAATTTTAATTAAAAACAACCTTTTTAATAGAAATAATTAATAGTGATAAATTATTAATTTGAGTGGTTTTAAAGTATATTTAGAATATAGTATTAAAATTTAATACAATTTTGGTCATTGGATGTAATTCTACATTTAAACCAGACATAAACAAGTGTCAATCTTTTGATAGTTATTATCTCTTTAGAACACTCTATTTGTTTTGACGACGGAAATTAATTTTTAAAATAATTAATGCAAATGATATTTTTTGAATTTGGTAAAATAGACATCATTTTTGAGTTCATAATATCAAATATAGCTTAGTCCTAATTTTTGGTATTTTTCTGGAAACTTTCATTTTTTGATTAATAGTGAAACCACTAAGTGGTAGTTAAGAAAAATGAATTTTTCATAAAACATAATTTTACCGCTTCTGTAAGTGGAATTTCAAAAATCCGAGAGACACGGTTGATGTTAGTAAGTAAAATGTGGTTCAATGAGATGAAAATAATTTTTGATGAATAGTAACTTTTAACTTTTTTTTACCACGGTTAAAAGTAAATAGGGTAATTAAGGGTAAAAATGTTATTATTATTACCCTAACACATGTTCTAATTCTATTGGATAAGTGTAATTCGACAAAAAACAACCTTAGTAATAAAATATGATCATTTAGGCCCACTTGGATTAGATTGGGACATTTATTATTAATTTATTTAAAGAAGGGTTAAAATAGTTAAAATCAATGTTTAATAAGTAAATAATTTTTAATATAGGGTTATACATAAGAAAAATTCGACTACAAATACTCATTAGAAAGATAAAAATATTTCCTATATAATGGTATTTTATTTTTTATTTTTAGACATTAAATAAGTTAATTTATTTTTGACACAAAGATGATACAATAATTATCTTATTAATGAAATTTTGACATAATTGATGTTATAAATACCCAAATAAATGTAATTTGAAACTTTTTATAAATTACAATAATTTTATAGGTTAATATGACATGTTAGTATTTATTTAATTAACTTTTTTAGAACTAATCATTCTGTTATGATTTTCACAAAAATCAATTACTAAATAGTGTCAAAATTGACATAAAATAGTTTTTAAAACAAATATTATATTATTAATTGTTATTTTATCCCTAAAAATATATGGTTCGGCCAAATGACTTAGATAAGGTTATATATATTAATAATAAACAACTTGGGATTCGTTTGTCTTCTTATTGTACGTTTATTAACCTTATAGTGTAAGAACACAAAAAGACACGGTAAAAGTAAAATTATCTAACATAAAGTTAAATATAAATGATAAGGTTAAAATAGGAACCTAAAATTGTCTAAATTCTATTGGATAAGAGTATTTCTACCCCTACCCACCTTATCTTCGAAATATATCAATTGTTAGCTATTAAAAACAGAATTTGACTTTATAATAAAATAATATTTTTAGTTATTCCAAAGGTTCCCCTCTCCTCCCTTATAAAAGGGCACCTCCTCCCTCTCTTCCTCACACAACATTGAGCCTTCAAGATCGGCCAAAACCTGACAAATTCTCTTATCCACTTCCCTAGAAACATACTAGAGGTTCTGGTATTCCTCAAAGACCAATTTTAGTGCCCTAAAAGAAGATCTCAAAGAGGCGCTTCAAAGAAGAGGTAATGTCTGTTACCGATTCTTTCAACTTTATTTCTTCTTCCACATCTTCTTCTTAGGTTGTTTCATAATGAAGTAATAACATCTGTATCACTCATATACTGATATGTTATTATAAGTATTAAACGACCCTATTTCACCATCTATCCATCCTACGGAAAATGAAATCACCGCACGTGCGTACGTACGGAATACCGTCTCCACGCCGTGGTGAAATCTATTTTCCACCACCACCTTACTTGGATGGGTATAATGGTGTAAATAATAACTATATATGATTAAATTAAAGTGATATTGATTCTTAAATAGTATACATACACTCCAATACAGTCCCACAATCAGGAGAACGATATCATCGCACGTGCGTACGTAAGAACTACCGTCTGCACGACGCGATGAGATTCATTTTCCACTTTAACCATTCATGAATGATTATAAAGTATATATAATAAGTAATTATGAAATATATTACATAATAATGATACTGTATTTATGTGTATATATATGTATGTCATCTACTTAATTCCATTCAACTCAATAAAGAAACAAAAACAGCGTTCATGCATACATACGGCCTACCGTCTCCATGAACGGTGTATTTCTTTCCATTTACTGATCTATTATACATATGTATATTCTGAATATATATTATATATAAATCATTTTTTATATTCTAGAATTATTTAATCATGATTTAAGTAATCATATGAATAATTACAAGTCAAACATGGATGACAAATGAAACGATTTTACCCAAAATGCTCTTTAACATGGAATTTACAAAAGAACGGCTAAAATAAAGTCATAAGTGAACCATATATTATATCATAACAATTAGTATGATTCTGGAATAATCAATGACATTATTTAAATCATTATATAGGTGGTTCAGACACTTACGAAGCAAATAAGACCTAAGGTAAGGGAAAATATCACAATCTCATTTTTATCCGAGATTATTTATACTTTGGTATATACTGGGGTGTATTTTATCATCCACATCCATGTTTCCTAAATATGTAATATTATTTCCATCCACGTACAATTGTTTAAATCCATTTTTACCCTTTTGTGAGTTTATAGTAAAAGATATGAAAGGAATCTTTTGTCGTTTTTCATACGAGGTACTTTTTGACTTTTCTGACAAAAGTACGAGAAGAATGCTTTTTTAACTCATATGGAATGAATGGATTTTTAAAACATTATTTCCAAGAAGAATCCTTTACAAGTTTTCAAGATTATTTTTAATCAACTTCTTTTAGATTAAAGTTTTATGACATGTTAAGAAAGGAAAAATATTTTTGAAGTAGAAAGGATATTTTCTTCAAGAATGGAGTTCAAGTGTTTTATCAAAATTATTTTCCATATAAGATAATAAGGGGTTATGTTTATATCCCTATTTTTACATTGATTTGACTATGTTGTGATGGAATTATTTTTATGAATTCCTTTATCTTATATGAATTGTTTTATGATGTCACGATGTTTAAGATTCCCATTTTTATTACATGGGTTATGCTATGATGTATGGTTTATGATTTTGTGGCACACATAAGAATGGTATCATTATGAGATGGGTGGGACCTATATCTCCCTCCAATGCATTGGGTAATGATTTTATATCTCATGAGATAGACATGTCTGGAATGGTAGGTTATACTGGTTCAGTGAAACAAGACTGAAATGAGGAGTGAACTCGGTTCAGAAATGGACTTTGTCCACTAAGATAGTCTTGGAAATGAGTTTTGACTAATAAGAAATTATTCTCTATGATTATGTGTGAATGCCACAAGATTTCATGTTTTATGTTATGATTATTTGGATTCCATTTCAATACTATTATTTATCCCATGTTATGAAATTATGCTCTCTTTTGCGGGTTAAGATTTCCAAAAGTTAGGTTCTTATGAATATGATGTGATTGATATTTCTTTTGTTTACCCTTACTGAGCATTTGAGCTCACCCTTTTATGTTTTCTTTTCCCAATGATATAAAGAAAGGTTTTAGGTAAAAAAAGAAAAGATCTTTATGGGAGATGTTGAGGATCTTTCACCACGATTAGAAGATTATATTCCGAGTTTTAAAAGACACTAAACTATTACGGTCCTTGTGTGTGTTTTTGTTATGTACTAAGTATTCCGAAAAAGTAATGTATTGTCTATGTACATCAAGATTTGGGTCTCTACAATTTACATATTCACATTGATATTCTACTAATAGAATAATCACATGCAATATCAATAACCACTTTCATAATGATGGAATACATAATGCCAGAATATCATAACCACATAGCAAAGGTCTCGTGCCAAGACTACAAATAAGATTTTGTCAAGGCCTGGTAATAAGACACTAGTTTGTCTCATGAGACCTACCGATGCATCAATGAGCTATAGCGGGCTCCACCCGTCACATATTAAGTCCAATGAATTCCCATATGAAAAGGTTTAAACATAACATAAACATTCGTATTAAAACTAGCATACTAAATGTTAATACTTTCACCATAAACTATGAATGGTTTAAAAATAGCACATCCACAGTCAAACATATCACAAAACCTTCAATACAATATATAAGTTTTGTATCATATTAAATCAACTTCAAATAAGCGTAAAATCCATCAAAGGATGTTGACATAGAAGAAATCAAAACTCTTTTTAGAGAAATATCTCTTTCTTTTTTGAAAACATTTAAGAGTCATATATTTATAAAATAAAACATTTTCTTTGAAAATATTCTTATAAGCTTGTAAGGGAAGCTTCGACGATTTTATAACGGCGGAAAATAACTGCACCCGCCGTATAAGTTAAAAAAACATTCTTACCTTAATTCTGTCGAAAAGGTTAAAAAGCACCTTGTTTGGAAAACGACGGAAAGATTCCTTTATAAAACTCTTATAAAAAGTCAAACAAGGGTATAAATGAATTTAAACCGTATTCTTTTAAATAGTAAAAATGTTTTGAAATACATTTTTATGAAACATGGATGTGGATGATAAAGCTGTCCCAGTAGATTATTACGTATAAACAACCTCGGATAATGAAGAGATTGTGAAGTAAATCCTAACCAAGTAATTTTCCTTGGTTGGGGTAGGTTAACCTCCTATATAATGGTGAAATAATTGTTATTAAATTATACAAGAATCATATAAATTAATATGATATCATATATGATTTTTTTAAAATTGATTTGTTAATAATATCTCAGTATTACCGATGTTTTGGCTGTTAACTTACTCGTCTTATTTTATTTTTTTTGTTACGTAATCCATGTTTGTATTGGATAGGTTGTATATTATTCATATCCATAATGATATCAAGTACTTAAACATTATTTTTAAATCATCAAATGATAATTATACTTGAATGGATGCGATGGAGAATGAATCTCATCGCGTTCGTGGAGACGGTAGTCCGTACGTACGCACGAGCGACAATATCATTCTTCTGATATTAAAATAATATATAAATGGATGGTATATCATATATACAGAATCATTAACATGTTATATTTATTATTTAGACGAGTTAAACATCATTATTATACCCATCCAAATAATAATATATTGAATAACAATTACACCACGACGTGGAGACGGTATGCCGTACGTACGCACGTATGGTGACATGTTATTCAAAGGGTGGATAGAATACTGAATATGGTTGTACCATATTTATAATAACATCACAGTATATATATGATACTGGAGTTATTATTTTAGAATGGTAATAACAAAGGAATAATAAGTGGACGAAGAAAGGAACTTGGAAAAGGGTGGTGAAATCATTACCTCTTCTTCGGGTTCTTCCTTTTGATTTGATAAAAAGGGCTCCTTAGGTTGGCTTTCTGATCAAAATAAGGCCTCTAGGTTGTAGTGAGGGAATTTGGGAGAGTATTTGGGCAGAGTTTGGCCGAACCAAAAGGCATTGATGGTGTGGATAAATGAGAAGGAGGAGTTCCCTTTTGTAAGAGGGGTGAGGGGAACCTTTGGAAAAGCTAGAAATATTAATTTATAATAAATTCATATTTGGTTTATAATGGCTCCAAAGTTTATTATTTAAATTTTAAGGTGATATAGGTCAAAAACCATTCAACCAATAGAATTTAGACAGGTTTGGGTTACTATATTACCCTTATCTTCAAGTATTAACTCTTAGTTAATTAGTTTGACATTTACCATATCACTTTGTATTTTTATATTATATAGTTAATAAACATACTATATACATCCAAGAGACCCCCAAGTGGTCCATTAATGATACAAATATCATGATATAAGTCTCTTTTCCGAACCTTATATTTTTAGTAATTTAATATCAATTAATAATATAATATTTTTTTTAAAAACTATTTTATGTCAATTTTGACAATATTCAATAGTTGATTTTTTTGAAACTCATAACAGAATTATTACTTCGAACAAATATAATTAAATCAGTCATAATATGTCATATTATCATAGAAAATTATATTAATTCATTAAAAGTCTTAAATTATATTTATTTGGGTATTTATAATATCAATTATTTTAAATTTTCACTATTATGTTAATTACTGAATCATCATTATGTCATAAATAAATTAAATTATGTAATCTCTAAATTTATAAATAAAATATCATTATGTAGGAAATAATTTTTTCTTTATAGTTAATATTTATAGTCTAAAATCCAACATATATAACCTTATGTAAAAATTGTTTTTCTAAAAGATATATGCTTGTGTCATTTTTGTATTCATTTTAACATAATTAAAATAAAGTGTCCCTATCACCTACAAGTGGATACATGGGGTCCCCATATAGACCCAAAGATGCCTATGGTCGAACATGTATCTACCAATAAGGCTAGAACACGTTTTAGGGTAATTTAGTATTATTATAATATTATTTTTTTACCCTTATTCTAGAGACCCGAAGCTTGACATACATGGACATTACATTACTTTTTAGGAATACTTAGTACATAACAAAAAAACACACACACAAGGATCGTAATAGTTTAGTGTCTTTGGAAACTCAGAACGTAATCTTCTAATCGTGGTGAAAGATATTCAAAATCTCCCATAAAGATCTTCCTTTTTTTTTACCTAAAAACTTTCTTTATATCCTGGGGAAAAGAAAACAAAAAAGGGTGAGCTCAAATGCTCAGTAAGGGTAAAAAAAACAAATATCAATCACATCGTATTCATAAGAACATAACATTTTGGAAATCATAACCTGCAAAAGAGAGCATAATTTCATAACATGGGATAAATCATGGTAGTGAAATGTAATCACAATAATCATAACTTACAACATGAAACTTTGTGTCATTCACACATAATCATAGAGAATCATTTATTGTTAGTCAAGACTCATTGACAAGACTATCTTAGTGGACAAATTCCCTTTCTGAATCGAGTAACCCTCGTTTCAGTCCTGTTTCACTAAACCGGTATAACCTACCATTCCAGCCATGTCTATTACATGAGATATAAAATCTTTACCCAATGCATTGGAGGGAGATATAGGTCCCACCCATCTCATAATGATACCATTCTTATGTGTGCCACAAAATCTTAAAACATACATCATTGCATAACCCATGTAATAAAAATGGGATTCATAAACATCATGACATCATAAAACAATTCATATAAGATAAAGGAATTCATAAAAATAATTCCATCACAACATAATCAAATCAATGTAATAATAAGGATAAAACATAACCCTTTATTATCTTAGATGGAAAATAATTTTGATAAAACACTTGAACTCCATTCTTGAGGAAAATATCCTTTCTACTTCAAAAACAATTTTCCTTTCTTAACATGTCATACATTTTTAAACTAAAATAAGTTGATTAAAAATAAACTTGAATAATTGTAAAGGAAGCTTCTTGGAAATAATGTTTTAGAAATCCATTCATGCCGTATAAGTTAAAAAAAACATTCTTCTCGTACTTTTGTCGAAAAAGTCAAAAAAGTACCTCGTACGAAAAATGACAAAAGATTCATTTCATATCCTTTACTAAAAACTCACCAAAGGGTAAAATTGGATTTAAACAATTGTAGGTGGATGGAAATAATATTACATATTGTGGAAGAATGGATGTGGATGATAAAATACACCCCAGTAAATACCAAAGTATACGCAATCACGGATAAAAATGAGATTGTGATATTTCCCTTACCTTAGGTCCGATTTGCTTTGTACATGTCCGAAGATCCTGTATAATGGTTTAAATAATGTTATTGACTTATTACAGAATCATATTCATTGTTATGATGTCATATATTGTTCACTTATGACATTATATTACCCGTTCATTTGTAAATTCCATGTTAAAGAAGCGTTTTGGGTAAAATCGTTTCATTTATCGTAGGTGTTTTGACTTGTTGTTCTTGACATTATTATTACTTATATCATGATTTACTTACTTCCAGAATATAAAATATGATTTATATATCATATATATTCAGTATATATATATATATAATAGATAGATAAATGAAATGAAAAACACCATTCATGGAGACGGTAGTCCGTACGTACGCATGAACGCAGTTTTCCTTTCCTTATTGTCTTGAATGGAAGTAAGTAGATGACATAAATATATATATATATACATCAATCCAGTAGCTTTATAATGTCATATATTTCATTATTATTTCTTATATATACTTTATAATAATTCTTAAATGGTTAACATGGAGAATGAATCTCATCGCGTCGTGGAGACGGTAGTCCGTACGTACGCACAAGCGATGATATCATTTCCATAAATATTGAATTGAATTGGAGTGGATTATACAATATATCAGAATAAATATGATGTTTTAATAACTATGTATAGTTATTCTTTACACCATTATACCCATCCATGTAAGGTGGTGGTGGAAAATAGATTACACCACGGCGTGGAGACGGTATTCCGTACGTACGCACGCACGGTGATTTGTTTTTCCGTAGGATGGATAGATTGTGAAATAGGGTTGTTTCATAATTATAATAACATATCAGTATATGAGTGATACTGATGTTATTACTTCATAATGAAACAACCTAAGAAGAAGAATTGGAAGAAGAAATAAAGATGAAAGAATTGGTAACGGTAATTACCTCTTCTTTGAAGCGCCTCTTTGAGACCTCCTCTTAGGGCACTAAAATTGGTCTTTGAGGAAGACCAGAACCTCTAGGATGTTTCTAGGGAAGTGGAGAAGAGATTTTGGCAGGGTTTGGCCGATCTTGAGTGCTCAAATTTGTGTGAGGAGGAGGGGGAGGAGGTGTCCTTTTATAAGGGAGGAGAGGGGCACCTTAGGAATATCTCAAAATATTATTTTATATTAAAGTCAAAATCGGTTTATAATGGTTCCAAAGGGTCTTATCTTGAATCTAAAGTGGGGATGGGTCGAAATACTATCAACCAATAGGATTTAGACAAGTTTAGGATATTATTTTAACCTTATCAATTAGATTTAACTCTAAGTTAAATAATTTAACTTTTACCGTGTCTTTTTGTTTTCTTTCAATATATGGTTAATACACTTACTATAACATGCCAAACGAACCCCAAATTGTTTATTACTAATATATATATTCATATCTAAGTCATTCGGCCGAACCTTATATTTTTAGGAATAGAATAACAATTAATAATATAATATTTTATTTAAAAACTATTTTGTGTCAATTTTGACACTATTTGATATATGATTTTTGTGAAAGTCATAACAGAATTATATGTTCAAACCAAGTTGATTAAATCAACACTAATATATCATAGTAACCTAGAAAATTAGTGGAATTCATAAAAAGTCTCAAATTACATTCATTTGAGAATTTATAACATCAATTATGTTAATATTTCCTTAAAAGGGTAATTACTGCATCATCGTTGTGTCATAAATAAATTAAATTATTTGATGTATAAAAATTACAAATAAAATACCATCATGTAGGAAATCGTTTTATCTTTCTAATGAATATTTACAATCGAATTTATATTATGTAAAACCCTATATTAAAAATGTTTTAGTAAATATACATTGATTTTAACTCTTTTAACTCTTCTTTGAATTAAATAATAATAAATGTCCTAATCTAATCCAAGTGGGCCTAAATTATAATATTTTACACTTAAGGTTGTTTCTGGTTGAGATACACTTGTCCAATAGAATTAGGACATGTGTTAGGGTAATATCAATATCATTCTTACCCTTAATTACCCTATTTACTTTTAACCGTGGTAAATAAAAGTAAAAAGTTACTATTCACCAAAAATTATTTTCATCCCATTGAACCACATTTTACTTACTGACATCAACCGTGTCTCTCGGATTTTTGAAATTCCATTCACAGAAGCGGTAAAATTAAGTTTTATGAAAAATTCAATTTTTTAACTACCACTTAGTAGTTTCACTATTCATCAAAAATTGATGTTTTTCAGAAAAATGCCAAAATTTCATCCTAAGCTATATTTCATATTCCGAATTCAAAAATGAAGTCTATTTTACAAAATTAATAACATAGAAGTTTCATTAATTAATTTTATAATTAAATCCTGCTGTTAAAACAAATAGCGTGTTTTTAAGAAACAATATCTATCAAAAGATTGACACTTGATTATGTCTGGTTTAAATGTGAAATTACATCCAATGACCAACATTGTATTAAATTGTAAAAATATATTCTAAATATACTTTAAAACCACTCAAATTAATAATTTATCAGTATTAATTATTTCAATTAAAAAAAATTGTTTTTAATTATAATTTAGTAATTTTCACTATTCATCAGAATATGAAAGTTATCCGAAAAGTACCAAAATTTCACCTTAGGCTAAATTCGATACTCCGAATCCAAAAATGAATTCCATTTTTAAAAATAAAATTTACAAAATTTCAAAAAGTAGTTATTACTCTTCATAACGGCTAGTTTTAATAATATCTTAATAGCATATCGTTGTTTAGAGAAACTTGGTGTTGCGTACAACACACACTATCGTGGAAGGTTGTGATTGCGTGTAATGGAAGGAAAGTCAAGGAAGCGTGTTGTGAAAGCTTCTTTTGTTGTAGCGTACAACACAAGACATTAATGAAATTAAAAATAATATTTTTCATAAAATCTTGGGGTGTTACATTCTACCCCCCTTAAAATGAATTTCGACCTCGAAATTCGTCGGGGTTATAAATAGTTTACTATTCGAAAGATTCTTTAATAGAAACCCACATCGTAAAAAGGAATACCAAAACTTGTCTTTAAAAACTAAAGTATGAAATGTAACGATTACCCAAATAAACTAATCACTGGGTTTCCACATAGGTGAAAATATGGATATGGAAGAGAAATCTAACCATCATGTTCTGATAGAGAGTGGTAGAGAACATGGCTATGAAATAGCCAACAATCACAAAGCCATAGATTTGTGACGATATAAGGTATCATCTGATTAATCAGATATAATATCACTAGGACAACATTTTTTGTTTTTCAAGATCGTTTCCCTAAAGTTAAAGAATTTAAATTAGAATAAATACTTACTTTATGTTCGTACAAACTCACTATTGTTCGTGCCTTTAACAATTTCCACTTCATCTCTTAAATAAATGAAGTTGAATTTGTTATTCATGAAGTTTTAGCAGATCATGTGATAGAATGACGGGTCATTCCATCTGTCTAAAAAGGTTAGTAAAATTTATATACATAAGTCGATCTATAGTGGGATTAATCATATATGGTTCCTAAAATGGACTTTATACTTCATATATAATACTGCTTAATATAATAAAACTAGTTTCTAATAAACAGGGACTTCCTGTAGGCCAGTGGTAGGCGATAAAGGCCAGTCGCACTTCGGTTGTGGGTTCGATTCCCACATCCTTGTCTGACGCGATGGGTTGTCGCCCGTCCTGCAGGTTTTCCTTTTTCTAAAACTACATTACTATAACATTCCATCAATAATATCGAAAAAAAACTTCTATCCTTAAACAATACTCACTTATGTCCAACATAATCCATTTCAATCTTTAGGCTTATCCATAATACTGCAGTCCACTCTCATAACATAGTGAAAACGATTACCAGAGATTTAATACCATCGTTGATCCCCATATATCATAAGATATGTTTTGTTGGTCACATTCCAAACATTCAAAGTCCTTAATCATGTATTCTCTTGAATACCTTAGTGAAAACATGAATGCAGTTTAAATTTAACACTTTCCACATACCAAAATCCTCAAAATTCTATATACTCAAACCATGATATCACTTAGTCCTTATATCAATCATGAGCTCATGAATATTGTCAAACATTTCATTTTCTCCTTATCCCTTCATTATGCGCATATCATCTGCTTTCCAAAATATTTGAATCACTTTTCATGGTTACCGGTACCTTAAAATTATTGAAAACCACAATAATACAAAAATATTATAATAAACAATAAAAGTACCTCAACAACATTATTCTTGAATACCAATACATAAACACTTCAATCCATCCTCTTCAATTATTGTCCTAGAATAAGTCCTTCCATGATTTAGAAGTAACTTTTTAGGTCAGGGCATTGAGTTGGGTAATGCCCATGTTCTCCACAAATAATACATTGAACTCCATAATAGTCTGTCACTCTATGACCCTTATCTCCACACAAATAACATCGGTCCCTCCATTTGAGATATTCTTCAAGGTTCTTCTTCCCTTCTTTAGAAATCTCAATCTTCCTTTCTTTATGCTCCTCAACATGCGAACATGAATAATAGTCTATCTTCCTCTTCATTGATGAATTAGGCATACCACTAAATTTCACCTTGTTAATCATATATCGCGATGACTGATTCGGCATAATCACAACATCTTTCTCTCTAGGCATTACACAATTTTGTTTCTCATAGTCACCAATTTGTCCATTGGATTTACTATTAACCGAATTCCTTTTGGTTCCCTCTATTAACTAAAACACAAAAATAATTTTGTGAGAGGAAAAAATCATGCTAGGGAAAACAACATAATAAAGGGGGAGTTCCTTCAATATCTAACATCGTAGGTTTAATTCTATGATCATTAGCGTAATTCTAGTACTATAACCTATACGTATACTTAACCTTAGGGACATCCCTATACATACCTTAGAAATATCTCTAGAGATCTCACTAACGTTTTCGCATCCTAGTTTCCAAAGGTTGACTAAACCTTTCCTCTGATACCAACTGTAGAGACCCGAAGCTTGACATACATGGACATTACATTACTTTTGCGGAATACTTAGTACATAACAAAAACACACACACACAAGGATCGTAATAGTTTAGTGTCTTTGGAAACTCGGAACGTAATCTTCTAATCATGGTGAAAGATCTTCAAAATCTCTCATAAAGATCTTCCTTTTTTTACCTAAAACCTTTCTTTATATCCTGGGGAAAAGAAAACATAAAAGTGTGATCTAAAATTCTTAGTAAGGGTAAACAAAAGAAATATCAATCACATCGTATTCATAAGAACATAACATTTTGGAAATCATAACCTGCAAAAGAGAGCATAATTTCATAACATGGGATAAATCATGGTAGTGAAATGTAATCACAATAATCATAACTTACAACATGAAACATTTTGGAATTCACACATAATCATAGAGAATCATTTCTTGTTAGTCAAGACTCATTGCCAAGACTATATTAGTGGACAAAGTCCCTTTCTGAATCGAGTAACCCTCGTTTCAGTCCTATTTCACTGAACCGGTATAACCTACCATTCCATCCATGTCTATCTCATGAGATATAAAATCTTTACCCAATGCATTGGAGGGAGATATAGTTCCCACCCATCTCATAATGATACCATTATTATGTGTGCCACAAAATCTTAAAACATACATCACTGCATAACCCATGTAATAAAAATGGGATTCTTAAACATCATGACATCATAAAACAATTCATATAAGATAAAGGAATTCATAAAAATAATTCCATCACAACATAATCAAATCAATGCAATAATAGGGATAAAACATAACCCTTTATTATCTTAGATGGAAAATAATTTTGATAAAACACTTGAACTCCGTTCTTGAGGAAAATATCCTTTCTACATCAAAAACACTTTTCCTTTCTTAACATGTCATACAATTTTAAACTAAAAGAAGTTAATTAAAAATAAATGTGAATACTTGTAAAGGAAGCTTCTTTGAAATAATGTTTTAGAAATCCATTCATGCTGTATAAGTTAAAAAAAACATTCTTCTCGTACTTTTGTCGGAAAAGTCAAAAAAGTACCTCGTACGAAAAACGACAAAAGGTTCCTTTAATATCCTTTACTAAAAACTCACCAAAGGGTAAAATTGGATTTAAAAAATTGTAGGTGGATGGAAATAATATTACATATTGAGGAAGCATGGATGTGGATGATAAAATACACCCCAGTAAATACCAAAGTATACGCAATCTCGGATAAAAATGAGATTGTGATATTTCCCTTACCTTAGGTCAGATTTGCTTTGTACGTGTCCGAAGCTCCTGTATAATGGTTTAAATAATGTTATTGACTTATTACAGAATCATATTCATTGTTATGATATCATATATTGTTCACTTATGACATTATATTACCCGTTATTTTGTAAATTCCATGTTGAAGAAGCGTTTTGGGTAAAATCGTTTCATTTATCGTAGGTGTTTTGACTTGTTGTTCTTGACATTATTATTACTTATATCATGATTTAATTACTTCTAGAATATAAAATATGATTTATATATCATATATATTCAGTATATATATAGATATAATAGATAGATAAATGAAATGAAAAACACCGTTCATGGAGACGGTAGTCCGTACGTACGCATGAACGTTGTTTTCCTTTCCTTATTGTCTTGAATGGAAGTAAGTAGATGACATACATATATATATATATATGTATACATAAATCCAGTAGCTTCATAATGTCATATATTTCATTATTATTTCTTATATATACTTTATAATCATTCTTAAATGGTTAACATGGAGAATGAATCTCATCGTGTCGTGGAGACGGTAGTCCGTACGTACGCACGAGCGATGATATCATTTCCATAAATATTGAATTGAATTTGAGTGGATTATAAAATATATCAGAATCAATATGATGTTTTAATAACTATGTATAGTTATTCTTTACACCATTATACCCATCCATGGAAGGTGGTGGTGGAAAATAGATTACACCACGGCGTGGAGACGGTATTCCGTACGTACGCACGCGCGGTGATTTCTTTTTCCTTAGGATGGATAGATTGTGAAATAAGGTTGTTTCATAATTATAATAACATATCAGTATATGAGTGATACTGATGTTATTACTTCATAATGAAA
This sequence comes from Viscum album, assembly GCA_963277665.1. Taxonomy (NCBI): domain Eukaryota; kingdom Viridiplantae; phylum Streptophyta; class Magnoliopsida; order Santalales; family Viscaceae; genus Viscum; species Viscum album. The sequence goes on along the minus strand of OY728137.1, from coordinate 880,820,363 downwards.
CAACCTAAGAAGAATAAGTAGAAGAAGAAATAAAGATGAAAGAATTGGTAATGGTAATTACCTCTTCTTTGTAGCGCCTCTTTGAGACCTCCTCTTAGGGCACTAAAATTGGTCTTTGAGGAAGACCAGAACCTCTAGGATGTTTCTAGGGATGTGGAGAAGAGATTTTGTCAGGGTTTGGCCGAGATTGAGTGCTCAAATTTGTGTGAGGAGGAGGGGGAGGAGGTGTCCTTTTATAAGGGAGGAGAGGGGCACCTTAGGAATATCTCAAAATATTATTTTATATTAAAGTCCAAATCGGTTTATAATGGTTTCAAAGGGTATTATTTCGAAGCTAAAGTGGGGATGGGTCGAAATCCTATCAACCAATAGGATTTAGACTAGTTTAGGATATTATTGTAACCTTATCAATTAGATTTAACTCTAAGTTAAATAATTTAACTTTTACCGTGTCTTTTTGTTTTCTTTCACTATATGGTTAATACACTTACTATAACATGCCAAACGAACCCCAAATTGTGTATTAATAATATATATATCCTTATCTAAGTAATTTGGCCGATCCTTAGTTTTTTAGGAATAGAATAACAATTAATAATATAATATTTGATTTAAAAACTATTTTGTGTCAATTTTGACACTATTTGATATATGATTTTTTTGAAAGTCATAACAGAATTATATGTTCGAACCAAGTTGATTAAATCAACACTAATATATCATAGTAACCTAGAAAATTAGTTTAATTCATAAAAAGTCTCATAGTACATTATTTTGAGCATTTATAACATCAATTATGTTAATATTTCCTTAAAAGGGTAATTACTGCATCATCGTTGTGTCATAAATAAATTAAATTATTTGATGTCTGAAAATTACAAATAAACTACCATAATGTAGGAAATCTTTTAAGCTTTCTAATGAATATTTAAAATCGAATTTATCTTATGTAAAACCCTATATTAAAAATGTTTTAGTAAATATACTTTGATTTTAACTCTTTTAACTCTTCTTTGAATTAAATAATAATAAATGTCCTAATCTAATCCAAGTGGGGCTAAATGATAATATTTTACACTTAAGGTTATTTCTGGTCGAGATACACTTGTTCAATAGAATTAGGACATGTGTTAGGGTAAAATCAATACCATTCTTACCCTTAATTACCCTATTTACTTTTAACCGTGGTAAATAAAAGTAAAAAGTTACTATTCACCAAAAATTATTTTCATCCCATTGAACCACATTTTACTTACTGACATCAACCGTGTCTCTCGGATTTTTGAAATTACATTCACAGAAGCGGTAAAATTAAGTTTTATGAAAAAATCAATTTTTTAACTACCACTTAGTAGTTTCACTATTCATCAAAAATTGATGTTTTTCAGAAAAATGCCAAAATTTCATCCTAAGCTATATGTCATATTCCGAATTCAAAAATGAAGTCTATTTTACCAAATTAATAACATAGAATTTTCATTAATTAATTTTATAATTAAATTCCGCTGTTAAAACAAATAGCGTGTTTTTAAGAAACAATATCTATCAAAAGATTGACACTTGATTATGTCTGGTTTAAATGTGAAATTACATCCAATGACCAACATTGTATTAAATTGTAAAAATATATTCTAAATATACTTTAAAACCACTCAAATTAATAATTTATCACTATTAATTATTTCGATTAAAAAAATTGTTTTTAATTATAATTTAGTAATTTTCACTATTCATCAGAATATGAAAGTTATCCGAAAAGTACCAAAATTTCACCTTAGGCTAAATTCGATACCTCGAATCCTAAAATGAATTCCATTTTGAAAAATAAAATTTACAAAATTTCAAAAAGTAGTTATTACTATTCATAACGGCTAGTTTTAATAATATCTTAATAGCATATCGTTGTTTAGTGAAACTTGGTGTTGCGTACAACACACGCTATCGTGGAAGGTCGTGATTGCGTGTAATGGAAGGAAAGTCAAGGATGCGTGTTGTGAAAGCTTCTTTTGGTGTAGTGTACAACAAAAGACATTAATGAAATTAAAAAGAATATTTTTCATAAAATCTAGGGGTGTTACACTTATTTACCGGATTTACCCTTAACCATGGTAAATAAAATATTTACCGAAGTAATTATTCAAAATGTCTAAAAATAAAAGTTAACTATTTACACAATTTGAACATAATGATTCCAAATATGGAATCCATCTTTCCAAATTCAAAACATAGAAGTGGCTGAAATTAATTTAAAATTAATTCTCGTTGTTAAAACAAAAAGCGTGTTTTTAAGAGATAATAACTATCAAAAGATTGACACTTGTTTATTGCCGGTTTAATTATAAAATTATTTCCAATGAGAAACATTATATTAAATGGTAAAAATATATTCTAAATATACTTTAAAACCACTCAAATTCATAAATTATCACTGTTAATTATTTTTATTAAAAATGTTTTTTTAATTAAAATTTAGTAATTTTCAATATTCATCAAAATATTAAATTTATCCGAAAAGTACCAAAATTTCACCTTAGGATAAATTTGATATTCCGAATCCAAAAATGAAGTCCATTTTAAAATATAAAATTTAAATAATTTCAAAAAGTAGGTATTACTATTCATAACGGCTAGTTTGATTGGTTATGGTGTGTTAGAACTCGATGTTGCGTACAACACACGCTATCACATTATTCAAAGAGAAGCGTACCGTAGAAGCTTGGGGTGTTACATTTTCTCCTCCTTCAAATAATTCCATCCTTGAAATTTCTAGGATATTATCGCATGAAAATACTCGGGTGGTTCTTCATCATAAGTTCCTCGGTTTCCCACGTTGCCTCTTCCATCTTATGGTTTCTCCACAAAACTTTTACGAGACGTGTTGTTCGGTTTCTCAGTACTTGTTCTCTTGTATCAAGAATCCTGACAGGCTCTTCGAAATAAGACAGATCGGGTTCCAGTTCTAATTCCTCGTAAGTGAGTACGTGCGTTGGGTCAGGCATGTATTTCCTAAATAGAGATACGTGGAACACATCATGATCTTTGGAGAGACTTGGCGGCATTGCCAATCGGTAAGCTACAACCCCAATTCGTTCTAAAATTTTGAAAGGTCTGATGTACCTGGGACTCAATTTACCTTTCATACCAAAACGTATGACTCCCTTCCAGGGAGATACCTTCAGGAAAACATGATCACCGATGTGAAATTCCAAATCCTTCCTTCGATTATTAGCATAGATCTTCTGCCTCCATTGAGCTATTTTGATGTGATTTTGGATTACATTCACCTTTTCCATAATTTCCTCCACCAGTTCTGGACCTACAAGTTTTCTTTCACCAACGTCATCCCAACACGTTGGTGTACGCCATCTATTTCCATATAATGCTTCATATGGTGCCATCTGAATACTCGAATGGAAGCTATTGTTATAGGAAAATTCTAATAAAGGTAAATATTGATCCCACATACACTGAAAGTCAAGTGAGAAAGATCTCAACATGTCTTCTAAGGTTTAAATAGTCCATTCTGATTATCCGTCTGCCTGAGGGTGGTAGTCAGTGCTCAAATAAATTTTAGTATCCCGGCATTTCTGAAGACTTTTCCAGAATCTTAAAGTAAAACGGGGATCACGATCTGAAACAATCGATAGGGGTACTCCATGATGTCTCAAAACTTCATTAATATATAGTCTTGCTAGACGTTCCAATGGTAGATCTTCTCTTATAGCAAGAAAATGTGCTGACTTGGTAAGACGATCAATAATAACCCATATTGCATCGTTCCTTCTAGGATTCTTTGGTAGTCCCATGACAAATTCCATCGTAATATTGTCCCATTTCCACTCCGGTATGGGAAGAGGTTGCATGACTCCTCCAGGTTGTTGCCTTCCGTCTTTCACTTGTTGAAACACCATACATCTTGAAAAAAAATCGGCAATCTCCCTCTTCATGTTGTCCCACCAAAAATGTTTCTTCAAATCTCTATACATTTTGGTGCTCCCAGGGTGTATAGAGAAATTGGAACTATGAGCATCATACAGCAATTGCCTTTTTAGATCAGGTATATCGGGAACACAAAGTCTCTTCCCAAATTTCAAAATTCCATCTTCATACACAATGTCTCTCAATCTCCCATCATTCACAGCTTTAATCATCTTTTCAAATTCTTTATCATCGGTCTGAGAACTCTTAATCCTTTCTAGTAAAGATGGTTTGGAAACCATTTGAGAAATCATTGATGTTTCTCCTTCCCTGGTTATTCCCATGTCCATCTTCACTAGATCCATGAAAATTGGATCCCTTTCAATTGTCATATTGTTCAAAACTCCATGATCTTTTTTTCTCAAAGCATCTGCCACCTTGTTTTCCTTCCCTGGGTGGTAGTGTATCATGCAATAATAATCCATGAGTAATTCAAGCCATCTCCTTTGCCTCATGTTGAGTTCTTTTTGTGAGAAAATATTCTTCAAACTCTTGTGATCAGTATAAATCTCACATTTTTCACCATAGAGGTAGTGCATCCATATATTCAATGCAAAGATCACAACTTCTAACTCGAGATCATGAATAGGATAGTTTTGTTCATGAATTTTCAACTGTCGTGATGCATAGGCAATAACTCTATCATTCTGTATAAGGACACAACCAAGTCCTTTCTTTGATGCATCACTATAAATAACGAACCCATCATTCCCCAATGGTAGAGTCAATATAGGAGCATTGACTAATCTTCTCTTCAGTTCTTCGAAACATTCTTCACACTCTTTTGTCCAAACAAATTTAACCCCTTTACGTGTGAGCTTCGTTAATGGGTTAGCCAATCGGGCAAAATTATGGACGAAACATCGATAATAACCTGCCAAACCAATAAAACTACGTACCTCAGTTATACTCGTAGGTGCTGGCCATTCTTGGATTGCCCTGGTCATAGAAAGATCAACAGAGATTCCATCTTTAGAGACAATATGTCCAAGAAAAGAAATGTCCTGAAGCCAAAATTCACACTTGCTAAACTTCCCATATAATTCATGCCTTCTCAGAGTCTTCAAGATAATGCTCAAGTGATTTTCATGATCTTCGTATCTTTTGGAGTATACCAAGATATCATCAATAAATACCACCAAAAATTCATCGAGATACTCCTTGAAAACACTATTCATCATATCCATAAATATAGAGGGTGCATTAGTCAATCCAAAAGGCATTACAGTAAACTCGTAATTCCCGTACCTGGTTTGAAATGCTGTCTTCAGAATGTCTTCCTTCTTCACACACAACTGATGGTATCCAGATTGAAGGTCAATATTTGAAAAGTATTGAGCTCCATGCAGTTGGTCAAATAAATCATCAATGCGAGGTAGGGGATACTTGTTCTTTATCTTTATAGAATTGATCTCCCTGTAGTCGATACATAACCCCATATATCCATCTTTCTTTTAAACAAAAAGAACAGGGGCTCCCCATGGAGAAACACTAGGGTGAATAAATACCTTATTACTCAATTCCTCTAGTTGTTTCTTTAGTTAAAATAATTCTACAGTGGCCATTTTATAAGGGGTCTTCGATATAGTCCTTGATCCAGGAATTAAATCAATGGAAAACTCAACTTCTCGTTCTGGAGGATATCCAGGTAAAACTTCCGGAAATACATCTACATATTCTTTCAAAACAGGTACATCCTCTATTTGAACATTCCTTTCCTCACCCATAGTCATTTAAATCTCTTCCTCCCCAATAATTGAATTTAGTTGAGCTACTGGGGGTGGATCTATATAAGAATTTGGCGGTGATGATTCTGCTCTAAAGATTACGTGTTCCTTATCATCATCATCAAGAATCGTAACCCATTTCTTCTTATAATAAATCTTCGCATCATAATCTGAAAGACAATCCATACGGAGGATTATATCAAACTAAATCATAGGTATGACAATGAGATCAGTGGATAAAGAACATTTATTTGCTCTAATGGGGACTGATTCACAAAACTTTCTTGCAATGATACTTCCCTTAGGAGTTTTAACTGACAACTCCCTTGTTAAATCAAATTGGAAATATCTAATTTTTTTAGCAAACTGGGAAGATATGAAACAATGCGATGATCCAGAATCAAATAATGTAATTTCTAAACTTGAGGAAACTATTAAATTACCTGCCAACACATCTTTCAGAGCTTCTACCTCAGCAGTAGTGATAGCATAAGCTTGGCCTTGATCCCTTGGCCTTTTATGAGGTAAGTTCTGTTAACGCTTAGGAAATTCATTTTCATAATGCCCCATCTCCCTACAATTGTAGCATTGAACATTGGTAGATTCCTTCTTCCCCTTGCAATCACGAGCTTGGTGGCCTTTTTCACCACACTTGTAACAGACTCATGTTCCCTTCAAGCATGTACCGAGGTGTTTCTTACCATATTTACCATATGATGGATATTAGACCTTTCCCTTGTTCCCCTTATTTCCAATCCCAATTTGATCAGCAGGTCACTTCTTCTCTTGTTTTTCTTTAAAGTCATAAGACTTAGAGAATTCCTTTTCGGTCTTGATAGCACATGAGACAATGTCTTCGTACGATGAAAAGGATTGTGAGACTAATTCTCGACGGAGAAATGGTTTTAACCCATCAAAGAAACGATCAATCTTACTTCTTGGGTTACATATATAATCTCCATCATACCTTGCTATCCTTATAAAGTTATCCACATACTTTGCGACATTCTCATCCTCCTTTTGTCTCAGACTCAAAAATTTCCTTTCCATATCTGTTCGATGGTCGCGAGGAAAGTATTTTTCTAAAAATAGATCTTTGAACACCCTCCATTATATATTTGATACTTCATCATCTTCCTTCGTGTTTTGAATCAATGACCACCACTGATCAGCATCTCCAGTGAGTCAGTAACCTGCCATGATAACTTTTTCCCTTTCACTACTCCCCAAAGCCTGAAATATTTTCTCTAGGGAATTTATCCATTGCTCAGCTACTAAAGGATTTGTATTCCCATTTAACATTGGTTGTTGTTGCCTCATGAATCAATCTGACATTGATCCTCCATGCTGAGGATCATGGTGCTCCATACAGGTAATTTTATTATTCATAACCTAAGTGAGTTGTCCTAGTATGGTGATTAGCTGATCGGCACCGGTTGCATCACTAGCTCCACTATAATTATCTTGAGCAAGAGGGAAATCCCTACATGGAGTGCATCCATTGATACGGTTTCCATTTGTTCCACTAGTCTTCATTTCTAAATAATGGCATAAACTAGATCAGTTTATGAATCAAAATACATAATTCCATACTTATAAAACACTTAACATAAATTGAACTATTTATCGATATAATCCATAATCATAAAAATGTTTTCTTTGAGGAAGTATATACTCATAAATTATTTGTAAAGAAAGTGAGAGTTATCCTAAGAATATCCCACGGGAGTGTCGTAACCAATAGTGCATCAAGGACCGTTGTTGTGAACCAGTTCCCGTTCGAGTCTAGCTCAAAGCGGTGTTTTCGGGTTTTACCCCTAGGTACATCTGTGCCAGAGCCGCCTCTACCTGATCGTATCCAGACAGGGATGTATTGCTCGGAAAACTCACAAAATCTCTACAATACCAAAATTTAGGAAGTTCTTCTATACTAATCCTCAAATTTTATCTTAGGTCTACGTGCTCTAATCAGAGTTTGTCTAAATCTAGCTTCCAAGGTTTGTACAAAACTTTCTCTGATACCAACTGTAACACCCCGACCCCAATTACCTAGATTCGGTGCAATATTACATAACATTGGCATGATCACAAGAAAGATCAAATCTCGAAAGACCGATTGGTTTAGTATCCTTGGAAACAGTGGATATATTCATATGTCTTACATTACATCATAAAAATGAAAACTACAACAACAACTTTTCTTCATATTCCACACTCATATCCCCACATAATAACCCTACAGATCATTCATAATTTACTTCTTCATACCCTGGGAAAAATAAATCATAGAAAAGGGGTGAGCTCAAATGCCCAGTAAGGATAACAATATACGGAAACATTCATAAATAAGAATAAACATTTAAGGCAATGTATAACTAAAACAAAATCCTTTTAAACTTAAACGTCAGCATAGTATAGAAAAAATAAAATGAAATAATTCCATTTACATATTCACATGGATATTCTACTAATCTAATAATCACATGCAATATCAATAACCACTTTCATAATGATGGAATGCATAATGCCAGACTATCATAACCACATAGACAAGGCCTCGTGCCAAGACTGCAAATAATATTTTTTCAAGGCCTTGTGCCAAGAAACTAGTTTGTCTCATGAGACCTACCGATGCATCGAGGAGCTGTAGCGGGCTCCACCCGTCACATATTAAGTCCAATGCATTCCCATATGAAAAGGATTAAACATAACATAAACATTCGTATTAAAACTAGCATACGAAATGTAAATAATTTCACCATAAACTATGAATGGTATAAAAATAGAACATCCACAGTCAAACATATCACAAAACCTTCAATACAATATAGAAGTTTTGTATCATAATAAATCAACTTCAAATAAGAATAAAATCCATCAAAGGATGTTGACATAGATGAAATCAAAACACTTTTTAGAGAAATATCTCTTTCTATTTTGAAATCATTTAAGAGTCATATATTTATAAAATAAAACATTTTCATTGAAAATATTCTTATAAGCTTTTAAGGGAAGCTTCGACGATTTTATAATGGCGGAAAATAACCGCACCCACCGTATAAGTTAAAAAACATTCTTACCTTAATTCTGTCGAAAAGGTTAAAAAGCACCTTGTTTGGAAAACGACGGAAATATTCATTTATAAAACTCTTATAAAAAGTCAAACAAGGTTATAAATGACTTTATCCCATATTATTTTAAATAGTAAAATGTTTTGATATACATTTTTAAGAAACATGGATGTGGATGAAAAAGATGTCCCAGTAGATTATTATATATAAACAACCTCGGATAATGAAGAGATTGTGAAATAAACCCTTACCTTGTACTTTTCCTTGGTTGGGGTAGGTTAACCTCCTGTATAATGGTGAAATAATTGTTATTAAATTATAAAATAATCATATACATTAATATGATATCATATATGATCTTTTAACATTGATTTGTTAATAATATCTTCGTATTATCGTTGTTTCTCGTGTTAACTTACTCGTTTTATTTTATATGTTTTGGTATGTAAGCCATGTTTTTAATGGATAGGTTGTATATTATTCATATAAATAATGATATCATGTCTTTAAACATTATTTTTAAATCATCAAATGATAATTATACTTGAATGGATACGATGGAGGATGAATCTCATCACGTTCGTAGAGACGGTAGTCCGTACGTACGCACGAGCGACAATATCATTCTTTTGATATTAAAATAATATATAAATGGATGGTATATCATATACACAGAATCATTAACATGTTATATTTATTATTTACATGAGTTACACATCATTATTATACCCATCCAAATAATAATATATTGAATAACAATTACACCACGACGTGGAGACGGTAATCCGTACGTACGCACGTATGGTTACATGTTATTCAAAGGGTAGATAGAATACTAAATATGGTTGTACCATAATTATAATAACATCACAGTATATATATGATACTGGAGTTATTATTTTAGAATGGTTATAACAAAGGAAGAAGAAGTGAAAGAAGAAAGGAACTTGGAAAGGGTGGTGAAATCATTACCTCTTCTTCGGGTTCTTCCTTTTGATTTGATCAAAATGGCTCATTAGGTTGCCTTTATGATCAAACTAAGGCCTCTAGGTTGTAGTGAGGGAAGTTGGGAGAGTATTTGAAAAGATTTTTTCCTAACCAAAAGGCTTTGAAGGTGTGAAGAAATGAGAAGGAGGAGTTCCCTTTTATAAGAGGGGTGAGGGGCACCTTTGGAAAAGCTAGAAATATTAATTTATAATAAATTCATATTGGGTTTCTAATGGCTCAATTTTGATTATTTAAATTTTAAGGTGGGGATAGGTCAAAAACCATTCATCCATTGTAATTTATACAGGTTTGGGTTACTATATTAACCTTATCATTAAGTATTAACTCTTAGTTAATTTGTTTGACATTTACCATGTCACTTTGTATTTTTATATTATATAGTTAATAAAATTACTATATACATCCAAGAGAGCCCCAAGTGGTCCATTGATGATAAAAATATAATTATATAAGTCTCTTGGCCGAACGTTATATTTTTATGAATTTAATATCAATTAATAATATAATATTTGTTTTAAAAACTCTTTTATGTCAATTTTTACACTATTCAATAGTTGATTTTTGTGAAACTCATAACAGAATGATTACTTCTAAAAACATTAATTAAATCAATCCTAATATGTCATATTATCCTAGAAAATTATTTTAATTCATTAAAATTCTCAAATTATATTTATTTGTGTATTTATAATATCAATTATTTTAAATTTTCACTATTATATTAATTACTGCATCATTATTGTGTCATAAATAAATTAAATTATGTAATCTCTAAAAATTATAAATAAAATATCATTATGTAGGAAATCGTTTTATCTTTCTAATGAATATTTATAGTCTAAAATAAAAAATACATAACCCTATGTAAAAATTGTTTTTCTTAAAGATATATGCTTGTGTCATTTTTGTATTCATTTTAACTTAATTAAAATAAAGTGTCTCTATCACCTACAAGTGGCTACATGGAGTACCAAAATCGAGCCAAAGATGTCTATGGTCTAGCATGTATCAACCAATAAGTCTATGACACGTTTTAGGGTAATTTTGTATTATTATAATATTGTTTTTTAACCCTTATTTACCGGATTTACCCTTAACCATGGTAAATAAAATATTTACCGAAGTAATTATTCAAAATGTCTAAAAATAAAAGTTACCTATTTACACAATTTGAACATCCTTATTACAAATATGGAATCCATTTTTCCAAATTCAAAACACAGTAGTGGTAGAAATTAATTTAAAATTAATTCCCGTTGTTAAAACAAAAAGCGTGTTTTTAAGAGATAATAACTATCAAAAGATTGACACTTGTTTATGTCCGGTTTAATTGTAAAATTATGTCCAATGACCAAAATTATATTAAATGGTGAAAATATATTCTAAATATACTTTAAAACCACTCAAATTTATAATTTATCACTATTAATTATTTTGATTAAAAAAGTTGTTTTTAATTAAAATTTAGTAATTTTCACTATTCATCGAAATATTAAAGTTATCTGAAAAGTACCAAAATTTCACTTGAGAAAAAATTTGATATTCCGAATCCAAAAATGAAGTCCATTTTGAAATATAAAATATATATAATTTCAAAAAGTAGGTATTACTATTCATAACGGCTAGTTTGATTGGTTATGGTGTGTTAGAACTCAGTGTTGCGTACAACACATGCTATCACATTATTCAAAGAGAAGCGTACCGTAGAATCTTGGGGTGTTACACCACCTTCCTTGGGACTCCCATCTAAGGGAGATCAAATAAAATCAGTCACTAAATCCTCTATAATTGCACAAATATGGTGAAATAAACACCAGCATTTCTAACATTCAGTAATGCATTCTATCGGTCAGATGTGCCCCCACAATTTTCCATCCCAACGAGTAGGTTCTGAGGGGTGATTGCAATTATGAATCTATTTGTGCATGAGGACCCCAATCCTGGGGGTAGTCCAAGGTACTTCTCAATCGTAGACACGATTTCTAGGGTCATTTCCTTTATTCATCATCTATGATACTTCAGGCCTCTAGTTCTATATGGTAAGGGTGTTGATCATTCTGGTTTTTCCATTTGATGGGTATTAGGGGTTCATCCACCAAATTCCTCTTGAAATAAGAGTAAGAAATCTCCCTTGGAGTAATACACTAGAATTTCTCATGTGTAATAGCTAATAATTAAGCCATATGTGACTATCATTCCTAAATAAATAGGGAAAGAGATAGATACATCATATCCCTTTCTTATTCTCTCATAGCACCGACCTCTTCCACTAGTGGAAGAAGGATTGTGGTGTTTTATAGATATTATACATCCTCTAGTTTCTTACATACTATCATGAATCAAAAGGTATTATAGGTTAGTTACGATCATGACATCTTAACGATCATATACATGTTTTATCAGAGATAAATTACCTTTATCTTACTTTATGCTTCTTTCATAGGACCTCCATATACATGGGTCCTCAAATCTATGTATCCATCTCAAAGGGAAAAATTACATGCGATACAAAGGGACTCTTATTTGTTATAAGTCCCAACTCAATCCATTCAATAACATTCATTGTGATAAAAACCTTTAGATAACCTCTATAGGCATGGATCCTTCACTTTATCTAATCTATGTGATCTTTGATTTGCATCTGAATAGGATACATAAGAATCCTCCCTAAGGTCCAATCCCAACACCCCGAAATCAACCCTAATTTCTTATGGGCCACATACCTAGTAGGGTCATATCCAATGTAGGATCCCACACCCCTTCCATGTTCCCTAGGATAATTCAGCATAATTCCTCAACCATAATTTTATTGTGCACCTTTTTCTTAGATACCCTTGCTCCATGATATTAAACTGTACAGTTTGGTCCTCATCACATGACCTTAAAAGATATGATGTGTCCCATTATGTGGCACTGAACTACATTGGTTATAATTCCATTCATAAGGATATGTTGGAATCACATCTTATGGACCATATAAAGATATTAGAACAACTTTTATCCCCTAGATGATGATAAATTATAGAGTGCTCTATTATGTGGCTCAAAACTAGCATCGTGATAACAAATGAAAAAAAATATCAAATCCATTCATAAAAAGGTACCATTAGTGGAGAACCTCATATACATAAAAATATATCCATCGATGAAGAACCTCATATACATGTAGATGATTCTAAATTCCATGCATTCTAATAATGGATTGTTAACGCCAAGGTGACCCATGTTATTTTTTGTAATGAATGGAGGATTCCTGAATAGTTTTAAATATCAAATAGAGGCCAGTAGTAAGAAATAATTCCCCCTAATAAATTTGGAATGATCCCAACCTCCAATACTATCAGATATTGTGAGTACCTAATCATTGTTGGACCATTTCACAATAACCAATTACCTTTTGAAATATGTTTCATAAAGAATCTCAAATAAGGAAACCATTGGGTGTTTCCAGCACCAAGAGAAAAACACATTGGAAGATATTCAAAAATAGTGAGCCAGATATGGATGATTATGAAATATTCAAACCCCCAAAATAAATAATCAAGGGCACACAATTTATCATCAGAAATAAAAATGGTGAACCAAATGTTAATTCATACCTAAGATGATAGTCCCACCTACTTTATTGTACCCTTTCACATAGAAAATGAAATTGGTCCTAACGAGGATCCAAAAAAATAAATCCAAAATGTGTTCATTTATTGATATGTTACATTAAAGATTTATTATGGTGTTTTTTGACATATATTTCAGCTTCCATTGAAAAGAACTCCCTTTGATCCAAATAGTTTCATACTTGTTACCTCCAATAAACTCTTTTGCCACTGTTCATGTTGAGTTCTCAACAGAAAAAAGGACAATATATCCCACAATGCGAGTTCAATGCTAGTTCTAACATTAAATGGTTTGGGAGTACCACTAAAATGGTACCCTCTAAACCATGGAGGTATCTTGATATTCCCTCCAACATATTAATCCCCACCATTCATCCCCTCAGTGATGGATAAAGTACTTGTATCATATGTCACCAATGAACATCTCAAATCCTTTTGGGATATCATCCTCGAAATTCAACAATCAACTACCCCATTATCATACGGATGAAATTGAATATTCCATTAATGTAATCACCTATATATCATTGGGGTCCCTCCAAAGGGACACTATACACACCCACCATCACCAATGTCACAAGATGATAAGCCCTCAAGATGATAGGGTAATTTTCCTCCAAAATTCGGCCTCAGTCACTGAGACCCAAGAATGAATAATTGGATACTAAGGGTAAAAATTAGGCAAAAAGGAGTTACGACACACCTTTTCTCACACTCAAGATTTCCTCCAATCAAATTTGGTAGAGAATCAGGATTATAAAAAATCACCTACCCTCATAAACCATTTAATCCATTCAAATTCAGCGGTGAAATATGAAAAGGTAAAAATACATTCCCACACCATCAAATCTAACCAGAAAAATTTTGAAGCATCTTGGAATGACATATATTTATATTTGATGGTAACCCATGAACCATAAAAAACACATGCATCCACCAAAAAATTATACCGGCCAAATTTTGAGGAGAATGTCGAGTAGTATAACACACCCTCATGCATCCATTGATCTTTTCAACCTAACCTAGTGGAGGTTGGACAAATTGGTTGACACATCCTTGAAAAAATAGGGGTTAGACCCATATCTTTACCCCCAAACATGAGTACTATTAGTACCAATAGATAGGAAGTGGAGAAAAGGACTAGGCACACACCCCAGCTCAATCCATAGAATAGGAATATATTTTTGTTCTATCTTCTAATTTTTCTATGAAGATTCAATAAATAGTGAAGGTATTGATGAAAATCCAAGCCCATATCCTACAAACTTGTCAAGACATTATAATTGCATATATAGTGGTATAGGGTAGAACACAAAAATCCATCCTCACAAATGGGGTTATTCATCACCACAAAACTATGGTCATTCTAGAGTATAAAGATACCCATTCTTCTATATAAGAGGTTTCTGGGCTAAATTCCCTGGTAATATCTGGATACAGGATTGGGACCATACCCCCCATTCTAGCTTTAGGTAAATGGCCTATCCTAATAGACACTCCAAGGTATGCATAAACCCCTTAAAAAATTTCAATGAAAAAATTATAATAGTTCAGCATAATCTCAAGAGTGAACCCAATATGATACCATATATGAAAAAAAATCCCTAGAAAGTGGTCCTAGTCATCTGGAAGAAGGAATCCAAAAATAAGTACCACCATTGGAGAATAGAAATTGAGCAGCTGGTCTATGATTCCACAATACATAATGTTTGAGTTCATGAAGCCCTCAGATTAATATCTATGTAAACTCAAGATCCTTCTCTCCTATTACGTAATTATAAGAATATAAGAATTAATGCCTGGGGTCATCCCTAGGATGATCACTATAAAGGAATAATTCATGTACAAAACCTAAATGATATTGAGATCCAATATCTTGATGATCTCCTCAGAATCCCTCACTATGTCAATAAGATCAAACAGGAATAATTTCCTCCCAATACTAGCATCCTCTCTAGAGGTCCTCCTAATGGAATTTTCTCTAGGAACACTCCTCATCATTGGAATTCAATCCATGATTGTATTTCTCCCCATAATGTCATTTTACATTCTCATGAATGTCCTACCATTTTAATTTAATGATGATAAATCCCTCCTATTAAGAGGAACTTGGGAAAATGATGAGTTTCATGCCTGATGCCTTATCATTGACATGTTAAATCCTTTCTCGTCCAGAAGATTGACCAAGTTGGTTGTTATTCAATGAACCAACCTTGGATCACCTTCCTTCCAATATAAAAGAGTAAGTTAATATCAACCATACTCTTTAACATAGAGTAATAGGGAACCATCCACATTGGCTAGATTAGGTTAAGGACCCTCTAGGAAAAGACAAATATTACATGTCGAACATGATGATACATTTCGATAAACACATCATAGTAGTATTGTATTTTCCTTTATCCACTCCCAAATATAGAATTTGAATTACATTGTAGAAATATAATGTACATGACATCCTATTAAATATATAGAACACCCTTCATCAAATAATATAAAAAATATTACCTTATTATTAATGTCTAAAACACATCAAGGTAATAGAAGTGATACACTAAAAAATTGACATACTGGATCTCCTGGATGTAAAAAATTCAAAATTGGAAAGACTACAAGGATCCCTTCAGCATGCATGTCTCTAAATGTTAATTGAATGGCATTGGTTAATGGTAGATTCATGTATTGTGTTTATATAAAAATATGGGGTTAACATGTGTTCTCTCATTGCACCAAAATCCCGAATTAAAATAGCACACCAAAGGTTACATCATGAAATGTCATAGCTTCATGAAAACTTCAAAAAATGGACATTGTCTTCAAATAAAAGTGTGTTAAAAAACACCCCACAACAAATATTACAGATATTGTTCCAAAAGAGATAAATACATCAAAATAATTTTTCACCAGGAATCTAAAAAATATCTTACAAGACTTTTTCCCAAGGGAATTCTACCATCAGATATTGAAAATATCACAAATGTCACAAATGTATTTTGAATCTTGTAGATTGGGTATTGTAGATAATATGAATCCATCCAATTATTAGACATAATTCTATAAAATCAAGAAAGTAGTGGAGACACCAAAAGCCACAACAATCTTGGAGAGAGTCCAACTCACTGGGTGGAGGGATGTTTTACCAAAACATTAAATATTGGAAAAATAGGCTTGAAATGTTATGGAAAGCTTGTATTAATAGCCCCATCCCGTAGGGTTGGGGTTTTTTTACATTGAGAACCTCCTTCCAAAAAAATTCAATCTTCTCTAGATTAGGGGAAGAATATAAATATTTATTTTCCTAGTTTATCCCATCCCATGACCCAGTTCCTCCTTGGGAACATATATAACAATATTTTTCAGTGATTCCCTTTGGATTACCATCTTCCCAATGATTCCTAGAAGACCAGTGGAAGATTGGATAAGGCCTCGTGGTGGTGAAAACAAAGTAAGTATCTCAAAGAGAATAGTGAAGTGAATCTCATGCATTAAACATCAGTGAATATCATTAACACCACCCCTACAGACCCTATAGAACATGTGGAAAATACATATGAGTGTGAGGAAGAAGTTTCAATTCATAATACAACTCATAATTAAATGATCAAAGAAGGTGTGTGTACCGAGAACCAGAGGATGGATATAAAATTTTGGATTCCCTAAAACACTCTATTACTAGATCCTCAACAATAATCATCCAAATAAAATGATAAAGGTAATTTTGGGACTCAGACACCTCTTGAAGAGGTTAAAACCATCATACTCAAGTAAATATTCACATATAAGGAGGAAAATATGAATGAGTTGAGAAGACTCAATGTAGAATTACTTTGAGTTAACATTCCAAACATATATGTTCTACAGAAAGAGCCTCAAATCTCACTTGAAACCGGTGTACCTCAACAAAGAGGTTTCACCCCAATAACTAAAGAGGAACAAGAATAACTTCTCTATGTGTGGGACTGAGGACCAAAATATTTTCACCCAATGATAATAATATATCAAAAGCTTCCTCCATTGTGAACATAAACATGGATGGTTTAGACATGTCCTCATGAACTAGATCTTATAGGTTTCCCAATATAGGTGTACGTAGAGTCGCACAAATGGATCTACCTATTCCTACCCCTACACAATCCCCTATTCAACCAGACATCATCCAACTTCACCTCATTACTATTGAGTAACTAGCATCTTGAGTGGTGTCCATGAAAGAACAACGAGAACTAGTAGAGAAAAAAAGACCCTGGATAGGTGGATCCAACCCCTCCCCTACAATATTTTAGGAACCCAACATTTCTAATTTTTAATGGTTTGAGGGATCCATAGAAGCATTTAACACATTTTGTATCCCATTATGAGATCATGATGGGTAATATTTCAAAACAAGAAATAGTGAAGGTTAGATGATTTATAAAAATATTTCAAAGGAAATCCCTCGTATGGTACACCAGTTATCCAGCACGATCAATCATGGGATGGGAATACCTCTATATATAGTTTCTCTTTCAATCCAGTTCGATGCTTCATGAAATAATATTTATCAACCTCTCAAACTATAAAGAGTGAGAGAATTATAGGGCTTCATATTTGATTTATCTATGGAAGGGGTTGACTTACTCTATGAACCAATAGATTCCCAAGGAGTATTTTTTGTCCATATGTATGAAAATATACCAGATGAGTTTCATACACCACTCATTCTAGTGAAATATACATGTGGGTTCTGGGATCTAGAAATGGTATATTAGAAAATAGAATATTCTATCTTGATAACCAAGGCTATATCTTTTGTAATTTCATGAGCTTAAGGGTAGATAAAGGGGAAAGGAGATACTTTCACAGTCTTTCTTATGTTATCACCTACACTAGGACTAACTCCATAACCAATTACATATCACGAGGCACCCCTCTTAAGAGTCAGTAGAAATTACCACCTCTTTGGTTTCTGATAAAGGAGAAGAGCTTAAACATGTTAATGAAGCTAAGAACAATATTTATTCATTATAAGACAACAAAGTACTTGGATAATTCATCACTACCTTGGAAAACAACATAATCAATTTTCTAATCCCAATAGGCCTAATGAAGAGAACCTAAAAGATCTCCAAGACTATTTTCCATTCCTCCAAACATAAGGGAAAACCATCTAGACATATTTTTTAAAAAATATATGCAAAAAAACTGTAGACTCTATATAGGTAAATCTGAGAAAGACACCTGTACAAGTAGTGTGTGTTTATACCACTAATCTAGAGGAAGATAGTGGGTGGCTAGATTTCAAAATAACTGACCGAAAATATCATTGATTGTATGGCATGAAATATGATCAACTAGTATCACAACATCCTCCTAACATAGATGAAGAAACCAACTATTCCCCCCCCTAACCACTCCTTTTATGTAACATATAACTCTATCATTATCACAGTCCACCAATTTAAAATCTTCCAAAAAAATTGACATGGCTAGAAGGGAAGAAATAAAACATAAGAACATGAATTTTTAGAATGTCTATAAAAAATTTTTACACATTAGGACATCATTCATTTAGATCTCAAATTATGAGCACCACCCCACCAAATGGTAGAATAATAATTATCCCACCAAACCAATTCCTCATTAGAAATGATGTTAATCTTAAATTCCATTAATTTTATTCACATAATGGATCCATTCATAGATGATGAGTGTGGATATGAACCCATGTTATCAATATACAATTGGGGAATAGGGGGAGTGGCCAAAGGGTCCAAGGATACATGGGAAGAAATGGTCACAACATAATTTAATACTTCGATCACATCCCCACCTAGACAATTTATGGGGCCAAAAATCATTGGATACACATCTAGAAAGCCCAAATGCATTTGGAAAACATCCCTACCTGTAAAATTGAATTCCCTAAATTAACCACCTCTGATGATTAACTAAAAGGTACATCTTCATCAAATCAGCATCGACATGCAGGCATACCTAAATGTCCTAACCCACTAATGATAGAAGTGCCATCAACTCTTATTCGAAGGAACAATAGAACTAGATCAAGTACTTAAGTTCCTAAATCACAATAAAAAGAGCCACACAATTCTATGATGTAAAAACATTTAGCCTCTAATTATGATGTTTTAATGAAACTGACCTTGGTACTAGCCTTGTTTTCAATCCTGGTTTCTCTAAGTCTATCAATAGACCTCTGGAGAGCACTCATGTATTCTTCTCTAATACATCAAGAATTTGAAGAAGAATTTGTCGATAATAAAGTATATAATGTATGGATAGATCATAAATAATTCCATACAATCATATATTTCATGGAGCTATATAGATATTCCATTATACAAGGACGCATTAGTCCTTTGTATGTATCTAGTCTGAAAAATGATGTTTAAATCTGATGGGATTTCATTGAAAACGGATTAGGAGACAAGCTCATTTCAATTTGAACACATCGAAGACTAATTTACAACATGATTATCTTTCCCCCTCTTCAACTATGATGATTTGGGGTTATGATAAGAGTGAGAAACATCCTCTTTCCATGATTAAGATCAAGGCCCAGTATGGGGACCACTTTCCTGACTCAGAGTTTCTTATTATTCTACAAGACACATAATTCAACGTTATTCTAGAAAGGCATTGGATAAATTAGTATCTGTTGATCCCCACATCATACCTCAAATTCCACGAATGCGCTAATAATGGTCTGATTTGTATATTTTAGGGTCATAAACACCACTAAAAATCTAGAAAAAAACTCAATACATTGATATAGGATTCTACGAAATGGAAGAGAAATACCTTGTGACCAAAAAGATTACTTGAGTCACATCCCTGAATAGTATATAAATGACCCAGAGTAATCCATTCAATTACCTTAGTGATGAATATGTGTTTCATATCAATAATATCGAAGTCAAGGGCCCAAATCCAGGCACATACTCACCAAACTTTATAATATTACTCAGTTCAACTGAGCCTAGAAGCACTAAAATAGTCACAGACTCTCCAAAAATGGTATATGATTTTTTGAAAAATCCCTTGTTCCACCCAAAGATCCTAAATAAATCATGACATTATCATTTTATCCAAAATAAGATAAAGATTCTCTTCCTCCATCCATCTCTCTATCCCCTTTAGAGCTTTAAAAAGACCTCACATTGTTAGTGGGGTATGAAGGAGTCGGTTCATCTTCAATATTTTAAAATGTAAGGTCTCATCTTAACTCTGTAGGACATCTTCCAAAACCCACCCCCCGTAGATTAAGTTAGAAGAGAAAGAGGTAGAGGAATATATTGATAATGAGGGCCTTAGTGATTCCCCTCCATCATTTGAGGAAGGTGTTTCTACAATCATTGATGAGCATAGATAAATAAATATAGGTTTATTAGAAGATCCATGACCCACTTTGATCAGTGTGGCCATGTATTTATAAGAACAAGAGGTGTGCAATTTATTTTATGCAGTAGTATCAGTAATGGTTTTCATAGAATTACATTGAAATTTTGGGCCTTAATAATACAGTATCCACTCACCATACTAAAACATTAATAACGTTTTGTGGTGGTATTTTAGCAGCAGTTTACTAAACAACCACTAATTTTTTTATTAATTATTTAGCAGCAGTTTTTAATAAACTTCCACACAAAAAAATTCAATCCCAACACTCCCCCCACCCCTGAGACCCCCACCCCCGTCTCCCCCCAACCCCGACAAGACCCCCCCTTTCGACCCCCAAATCCCTAGCCCCTCACCTATTCATTGCCTTGCCGACATTCTGGTAGGTTGGAAGTCCTATTTAATATTCATTATTATATTTATTTTATAATACTTATGGTGTAAATTTTCTGAGTTATCACTTAAAATATGGATGGACACGACTGGTATTCTCTTATATATTAGTGTGTTGGAATGAATACATCTTAGTTTCAATTCTCATAATTCCTAAATCTAATTATGTACCATTGTGTGTATTGGTATTTGGTGAAAAATTGTTACATTAATGATCATTTTTTAATGAGGAATTTATTATGAGTGCTTATATGTCCAATGATGATTTTCAGGATTTGAATATATATTATTTCTATTTACTATTTAGTATATTACTCTTGGTTACATGAAACTATTTATAATTTTTGGTTCCCCTAATTTTTTGGTATATTTTCAATGTTTTAGTGCCCCATTACTTTGAATACATGATTCAAGTATGTCATTTGTATTTTTAAAACATTTCAGCTAACTAATAAATATCATTATTTTCTCCAAATAGGTAAAATCTATCCATCATTGAATATTGAATTAGATTAATTAACTCCTTTCCAAGAAATATCATACTATCATTTACATTTATATTCTATATAATATATATACCTTTTAATATCCACATCACTACTATTCCAAGAAAAAAGAATTTTATTAATATTTGATTTTAGCTAACTCCCCATTGATTCCTTAAATTATAATAGTATTAAATTTTAATGTATTATTAACACCAATTCATTGACATAAATACAATAATAACATATAACAACTTTTTTGTTTCATGTGATAAGGGGAATTCTTGAAACCTTGTTCCATTATATTAGTTAAAATATATGTTTACTAGGGAGACAGTAACTTTTCAGACCCTATAACTATTTTTTATTAATTTAAATTTTTTACCCAGGTATAGTATAAATATGTTGATTCTTTAGAGAGAATTTTTATTTCAAATTAATTTAAATATATAAAATTTCTAATGGATGTTATTTTCAAGTAATATGATCTTTCAGATGGTATCTATTATAAAAAATGATTAAAATACCTCAAGATAAAATTTTATTCATGATTTAATGAGATATAAAATCATAAAATGTTTCATTTTTTGAAATGAAATTATTTTAAAGTAAAGGCATGAGTTTTTGATAAAAATTATTTGATATTGGTTTTGGAAATGAAAGGCATGTTTTGAAACTTTTACTTGGGGACTATTTATTTGATTGATTGAGTTATTGATTATATTGATTGATATCCCAAATTATGACTAATTTCGTTGAAGCACATGGGATTAAAGGTTGTTAGGAGAATGAATATTAAGGCTAGTTTAATTTATATCTTACATCGACTTAATGATGAAAATGAAACAAAACTACTTGAGGGAAAGTAGTTTATTCTTTTGGGTGTCATCATATCCCCCCTAAAAATATAGATCTAAGGAGTGTGTGTACACCGAGAGGCTTCTTTCACTGAGATTTTGTGAATCCTTGCGACTAGTACTAACCCTAGATGTTATCACCAGGGTTCTGTTATTGAAAATGATGTAAAATGATTTTTACATGCCAATTATTGATTGAAATTATTTAATCATGTTTGTTTTGATAGAAATGATTATTCATTCATATTTTGATGTAGATACTTATGTCTCCCTAATTATATAGAAAGTCACTTTGAAATGATTTAATCATGTTTGTTTTGATTACAAGGCACTAGTAACCATCCTTTGGGGATTGGGAACATCCATTAGGATATATCAAAACTACATTTTGTGCTGCTTAGGTCGGTTATCTAGGTTTTTTGTGACAAATTGATATCAAAGGAATTCATCCCTATTCTTTGAAATTTCTATATAGTTTGGGATGTCTTGGTTTACATGAGATAGTATTTTGGAGACTTAAGAGGTGTATTGTGAGAAATTTCTTGGCCATATATCATCTTAAAGTGCCGTAAGATACCATGGGATATTGGGAAAAAGTGTCTTTGATGATTTTTTGATCAAATCCTATACTTTTTCAAAATCTTTAACATATTTATATATTTTTTCAACAATTATATATGAATCTATTTCCCTGTTTATTAGTAGTTATCTGTTTTAATTTTTTTAATATTGTGTAGTAACATTGTGATATACTTGGATAACAACTAGATCACATTACCGAGGAACACACCTCAGTATGTTAAGGGTTTAGAGGAGTTCTTAGATTTTACAATTTTTAATTGATACGTTGAAGAGAGAATAATATGTCTATGTCCTAAATGTAAATTTAGAATATTGTTGAAGGTAGATGAAGTTTATGAACATTTTATATTGAAGCAATTCCATGGTCAATATTTGTGTTGGATTAGGCATGGAGAATAAAATGTTACAGAAAGGTTGAGCAGTGATGTAAATCCACATAATGAGCTCCCAACATCAAAGAAAATGGGAAATGAAATGAAAACCCATATAAATGATGAATTCAACACTGCAAGACACCACCATCAACATCAAAACATATCAAAACAACCAGATGAGTGTGATAGAAATAGCAAAGTGAAAAGTGATGTTTTTGAGACTCAAGGTCAACTAGATAAAGATTATAACATATCAGTGGATCTTCATCATGATTATGTGGAGAATAATCTAATAGAAAACATCACTGAGTATAATAAATTTCATGATTTATTTGATGATGGAAATCAAGAGTTGTATAGTGGAAGTTTGAAATATTCAAAACTTTCTTTTCTGTTGAAGTTGTACCATATAAAATATATATATGGAATTACAAATAACTCAATGTCCATGATATTGGAATTGTTATGTGATACATTTACTAAAGTAAACATCCCCAATTCTTTTTATTATATGAAAAAAGTTTTTAATAAGACTGGTTTGAATTATACAAAAATACATGTGTGTCCAGATGATTGTATGCTTTATTGGTGTGAGGATTCAAGTTTAAAGGATTGAAATTTTTTTCTTCTTCTAGATAGAAGTCAATGGCTGATGTTTGAAGTCTGAATAAACATACTACCCTAAAGAATAAGAAAAGGAACACACCTTTAAGGGATTTTCTTTACTTTCCTTTAAAGCCTTGATTACAATGATTATTTATGTCATTGAAAACTACCGAACACATGAAGTGGCATTCTATGTATAATTACAATGATGGATTAATGTGACATCCATGATATTCACAATCATGAAAGAAATTTGATTCATTACAACCATATTTCTCATCTGATCCAATGAATGTTAGATTGGGATTAGATGCTAATGGATTCAACCCATCTGGGACTTTGAGTACCAGTTATAGCATTTGTCCAGTTGTTTGGATCCCTTACAATCTGCCTCCGTGGATGTGTATACAACAAACTCATTTTACCTTTTTGATGATTATTCAGGTAAAAAATGTATAGAAATGGTATTGATGTATAATTTCATCCTTTAATTGAATAATTACAGGAGTTATGGAGCAAAGGTGTTGAGACATTTGATTCTTTTTCTAAAACAATGTTTAAAATACATACTGCTTTAATCTGAACCATTAGTAACATCTCTGGGCTAGGGAATGTATCTAGTTCAAACACTTATGTGGGTTTGTCTTGTCCTATTTATAAATTTTATTTTGAGCCCAAACATCTACCTCATATTAGAAAATGTTGCTTCTTATGCCATCGATGATTTTTCGATGGATCTCCTAGATTTTGACTGAACAGATAAAAAATTAACAGTTTCATTAATCGCATAACACCTCCAATGTTGTTAACTATTTTTTAAATGTTGACACAACTTGGAAAAGTTTAAATAGAATTTGGTAAGGTTTATCATTTGAATGATAGTGGGAAACGAGTTTGAAGTAAAACGTCAAGTGATATCAGAACGCAACAATGGGAGAAAAAAAGAATATTCTTCAAAATTCTGTATTGGGAATTTAATTTTTTGTGGTATAATCTTGGTTTGATGCATATTGAAAAAAATGTATGCAAAAATGTATCTTCACATTGCTGAATGAGCATGGAAAGTCGAAGGATCATTTTTAGCCAGATGAGAATGAAACGTATGCTCTGGAATTGATTTCAATGAAATATAGGGATAAAGAAAAATTCCATCGAATTTTAAATCATGTGAAAGTATCTTAAGGGTTTACAAGTAACATCTAGAGGTGTGTTGACTTAAAAAATTATAAGTTACATGTATTGAAAAGTCTCGATTCACATATTTTGTTACAGGTGTTACTATCAATGGCATTGCATACATTATTAACTGAAAAAGATACTACTGTTGTACTCCAATTCTGCACATTTTCTAGAAAACTATGTGAGAATTCACTACATCCATTTGATCTTTATAACCTTTAGGAGTAGTTTTTATTGACACTTTGTGCAATGGAAATGATATTTCCTCCGTCGTTTTATACTATCATGGTGTATTTAATTGTGTATTTAGTTGATGAAGCAAAATTAGGAGGCCCCATTCATTATAAATGGATATATCCAATTTAGATATACTTTATTTATATGTTTTCCAGTTAAGTATACACTTTTTGGAACTTCATTAAATTAATAATTATATTTGTTTTTTTTATTTCACATATATCTTTGGCATTTGAAATCATCTGTGAGAAATAAATATCAAACAGAAGGCTCTGTTGCTGAATCCTATTTAGTAGAAGAGTTTTTTTACCTTTTGTTCTAGATACTTGGATGATATTGAGACAAGATTTAATCAAGTTGGACTTGTTGATGACACACTCACTCAATATCAAATACATGGGAAATCAAAAATATTTCCTGCTATTGGACGATCAATTGAGAGGACCTCAAATGTTACACTAACATAAGTACAATTATTAGAGGCACATAGATATGTGATTCTGAATATTGAAATTGAAAATCCATTTATTAAAGATTTGTTGATACAAACAAAGAGACGAATGAGAGGTTAAACATGAAATGAGAAAGATATAACGAAATATGTTAAAACATAATCTTATAAATTTTTTTGCACGACGTGTAAGTTCATAAATATTTCAATAAATAAAAATATTAGGTTGAAACATATATTTTTTAATTTTAATAAAGTATATTTCTTTTTTTAGATCATGAATACTGATACTCGAATTTGGGTATGGCACGTCACTCACTTGGGCGCTCCCTACCTCTCAGCCCATCTCCTAGGGTTTCGACTTACCTAGGCGGTGATGGTTCCTTCACACCACTCCTCTCGGGCTCTTCTTATCTCGTACTCATGCTGGGATACGCTGTCATTCATCTTTTCAGTATCTACCACTAGAATCTCCCAACTCTATGATGGAAGTCTATTTTTACATGTTCACCCCTTTGCACTCAGTTCATGCGGTCCTTAGCTCATCTCTATGTCGGATTTGGAAAATGGGATATGATGAGGATTTCGAAAATCGATTTGGAAGAAGACATATTTCCATGAATTATAGGAGTCGTTTCATTTTCCTACGGTTTCATTCCCATGATCTATTTTGGGTTTTGTCCCGCTTTCATTTTTTCTGGTTCAGGTTGTTTACTGGTTAAGGATCTCCCTCTATGTTTGTTCATGGGTATCAATCCCATTTTTCTTCTTCCTTGTTACATGGTGCTATGAGGTATGATTCTTTTTCCATTGAGTGGATAGTGATGTTTTTCTCTTTGGTGTTTTGTGATGGTTGTGTTCCTAGGTGGTTTTTCGGTGTCACAGATGACGTTAACTTGCAACGAAATGTTTTCGATTTTTATGGTTCCGTGATTGTTCAAGGTGAAGGGATCAACTCTATATGGGGTATTTAGTAATAGAAATACTCCCTGGACTCAAGTCCCATTTCTCCTTCCCTGGATGGCTAGGTGGGATGGTTCTTTAGGGCTTTGGGATGTGATTTTTGGGTGGACAACAACTTTCCAAGGGATGGTTTGTTTTCTCAGATGTCTGATGTGATGGTGTATGTTCGTTCTGATGAGTCTTACAGGTTTTTGTTTCTAATGGTTGGTGATGGTGTGTTTGTGTAAGGATGACTACGAGGGAAATGAGGTAGAGGTTGATTATGCTTTAACCCCCGATGACGAGGATTTGTTGAGAAAAAAGGATGGTGATGACGGTTTTGGATGCTCTGGTGATGTCTACAGCGATGATGAATGTGGTGGTTCTGAGAAGCAATGATGAAGGATATGTATGGTTGATTCGAGGAAGGTGACTTAACCAAGGTTTTTGCAATTCTAGGTGGCTCTTGGATCAATTCATGATGGATGGATGACTGGCGTGATTGTTGTGATCTCGAAGAAGGAACATGAATGATATAGATTTTTGAATTTTGAATGTTGTGTTTTTTGGAAGGTAGAAACGGTGGTACAGATTAGGGTTGGTTGTAGTGTTTGTTTGATTTTGAATGTTATATGTTGTAAATCTCATAATGGGTTGAATCTTGTGGTTTTGTAAGGGTCTACACTTACCCCTTTAAATGTTTTATTAGAATATACAAAAATATGGATAGTGGACTGATACTCAAGAATAGTTGTCAAAATATTTGAAGTTTATTGCTTGAGGTACTTTAAAAAAAGTTATAATGTTCGATTCTTATAATGTGAATGTATTTAGATTTCATACAGTCAATCGAGAAGAGGGTTTGAAAACAAAAAATTGTTGTATATTTACATTTTCTGAAGTGGGATACTATAGAAAGATATCTGATATTATTTAATTAAACCACCACAGGTATTTTTCAGTTGTCTTTTTCAAATGAAATTGTGTCGATATTATGAGAGGTGTTAAAAGATATTCCTTGCAATTTACTTTTGTGAACTTCTCTTGCTTGATAGATGTTGGTAATCTTTAAGTACATGATCCATATATCTTATCATTTCATGAAAAAATGTTTTATAATGTGAATTATGTTGTGGATGAAGGGTGGAGTGTAGTATCTCATGTAAAAAAATGATATTTTTATGATGTGGGTGATGAAATAGAATATTTGACCTATGACATTGAATCTCATCATCAACAAGAATCTTAATTATTTTTCCACCATGACACTAAAAATATTATTCAAGCAAGGATGAATGAAGTGGATGAAGTAATGGAGTAGTAAACCGACATGATTGAAGGAGAAAATGATTTTATGTGTAGTTATTCATTCATTTAGAAACCACTAATTTCATTTGTGCAATCATTCATTATCATTGTTATGTATATATTTTTTTGTACTATACATATGTTATCTTTTTAATTTTTTTTTCATAATGTTTTTGAAATATATGTTCTAAACATAATTTTATTTGATTAAATGATAGAAATGCCAAGTAGAAAGCAGAATACTATTTCATCGACCACTACGATAGATGATGATCCATCTATCTCACTCCCTATAAAATCTGAGCCACCATCCTCCTTCCCACATGCACCATATCCCCCTGCACCATCTTTAACACCCTCTGTGAGCGTCCCTTCAGTAGTTCAGTCATCACCTCCTACTTCAGGAGCCTCAGTAGTGGGGGAGCAGTGTGCCACTTCTAGTTCTGGGTGGGGATACTGGAGGGTGACTGTTATAGGTACAAATTTTAATATGAATAAATTTATTGTACTTTTGTTATACTAACTATTTGTTCATTAAATGTGGAAATAATGCAACTATGGGGAAAATATAAAAAGTTCAGATGTATGGAATCTGACCAGAGAGATGATATTTTCCCATTTGATACATATGGGGTCCCTACGGATGATGTTATAGGATTACCTGGCCAGATTTTAGGCCAACTGGCCATAGAGACCATTTCCCTTCCTATTTCATAAGATTATTTGAGACATATTCCTGCAATTTGGAAAAATAATTTTTTTTGATTCCCAAATAAAGTTAATTTTAATACATTATGGTGTAATTGAATTTCAGGTTATTAATATTTTCAAAATTAATTTCTGGGTACAGATGTCTTTCATCTTTATGGTTGCTGATGTGATAGCATGAAAGTGGACATTGAAAAATCTTGGAAAAAATGGAAAGACTTTAAATGTATATTGTAGGGCAATGTCAATGATACTTCGTTGACTGCCCGACAGATCTATGACATGCTACCCTGATGGGGTACCCAAAGAGAAATGGAATGTTTTTGTTGATAGACATCATGAAGAGAAGCAGATGGTATTTAAATATATATTAATATAATAAACTCATTTCAAATATATATTTATATATGAAGAGGAGATGACATTGAATACATTACTATTAAATTCCATTTTATTTATTTCAGGATGTTTCAAGAAATAATACATCAAGTCGGGCTAGGAAGGTCATCCCTCACACTGTGGGGTCAAAGAGTTTTTCTAAAAGTAGATATGCTCTGGTAATCGTTTCATTAGTTTAAATGTTTATAAGACAATAGTATTTTTTAATATATTAAATTTTTTATATATGTTTGTTTAATTCTGTCACAGAGTTTAGGGCATGAAACATCTTGAATAGAAGTGTGGTTGAATGTTCACCAAATATCTGATGGAATTTTTTATAATGATCTTACCAAAGAAGTAGGGGTGTGAACTCAATTTTCATTATAATAACTTATTATTAGTTGTTACTGTGTTAATATATATTTATTCTAATATGACTACTATTTTATTTATAGGTAAAAATTAATGAACTATGGGATGCCAATCCTACACAGTCCTACTCAGTTTCCCAGGATGACCTGGTTGCTAAAGGCCTTGGGAAGAAGCATCCTGGTAGAGTGTGTGGGATGGGTTTGGGACTCGTACCATCTGGGGTATCTGGAAGGCCCCTGGAGATTGCAGCATTATCTACTACTAGTTGTAGTTAGTCCATATCCCGAGTTACTCAGAGAGAGATTGTTTCACTAAGAAACAGAGTTCACAACCAGGGGGATCATATATCCACTTTGCAGAAAGAGTTGATTGATTTATATCGGATGACTACTGGATTTTCCCCTGGTGGTATTGCATAGACTGGTGGAGAGAAGGTAAATCACAAAAATTCAAAATCATTTATTTTTCAAACTTTAATTGGTTTTATGTTTAAATATAAATATACAATAGTATTTAATTTTCAATATAATGTTCTTTCAGGTGTTAGAATGAAATAGAGATGGTAGTTGAGAGGGTGACAAGTTGTGTTCATCATTAAACTGTGATTAGTTATTTTGTTGATATATTGGACAAATATGGTAACAGTCAGCTTGTATATGTATCATGTGTGGCACATAGTTGCCACCTAACTTTTTCTTGACCTAACATTTTCTTGACTTCTCATGTTTCCTTTTATATATTTTATGGATTTCTGATGTTTCCTTTTATTTCTTGATTTCTCGAGTGTGGTATGCACCATATATGTCAATTCATTATTGTTATAAATCATTTTTTATGATTCATTTTTTCTAAATTTATTATTTTTGACACCCAAGGATGAACGATCAAAAACATATCCTATAGTAGGAGGAATCAATCCATTCATAGTTCTTGGAAAAGGTCCTCTATAAAAATTTGTCTCATGTATTGGAGGAGAAGGATGAGATGTAGGGAAACATTATGTAAGAAAGAAAGAAAATGATTTGAATGAGGAAGGGCCTCACCTTTAGGGTATAACCTGTGTGATTATAATTTTCACCAAGTCCTGTTATAGGAGATCCCAATATCTTTACATATATTGAAACATCATGAATCAATCCACAAATAGTTTTTATATAATACCCCTATGAATATTAGGATCTTTCATAGTGTAAGAGTTATTTTTTCTTAACATAGGTTTATGGATACAGAACCAATGATAAGGATCCTTTTGTAGATTTGGATAATATGTCGGGAAAGATAGGTCTTACTAGGTATACTGCTCTAAGAAGTTTCATGTCTTACAAGATGGACCATTCATCACATAGTTTAACATCATGTGAAAATGACTAAAATAATATATAGTTCAAGATCATATGAAAATAACTTATTATATGAGTTTTAATGTAGTTTAAAATGATGTTTAAAATGAATTGAACTTGTCTTGATTCCAACCCTATAGATAGAAAGCCAATGTGAATAAAGAAACATAGTCACTAAGATAATGTGGGGGATATAATATCAGTTCTTTTGTTAGGTTTGGGATAGGAGATCTAGAAATCACTATGTATCCCATGAAAATAGGAATCAATCCACACATAGTTCTTATAATTTTGGGGAAAATATGATCACCTTGACTTATAATTGAGAAATAATAGGGAAACCAAAATAAATATAATGAATGTAATGGTACATAACCTTTATGAACTTCCTTTTCTGCAATATCAAATCTTGGGGATGTTTAGGGAGTGTTTTGTGGAGATTTTAAGGTTTGAGGTGGTGTTTTAGCCTTCTGAAGGCCACCATGGCTTGTGCAATGACTTTTCTGGATATGAAGGAGGTAGTTTTATGTTGGGAATGTTCTTGGGTAAAATGGGATATATATATATATATAAAACCATGACATGTGGATGACATGTTACTATGCAAGTTTTTCTAGTGGTTTTCTTATGCAGCATGAGAATCTTGAAATTCCCTTGGGTGGGCATGGAATATCAGAGGACCACCTGTCCAAAATAGGAAACCCAAGCTCACCGCAGTGTAACCATGGGCATGGTGAGGGTATAGTGGTTAGGAAATGGGAACTAGGTCTTGTATTATATTCATATAAAAATTTAGAAGAACCACTATGGCTTAGACCACCCCATGTTCTATGATTTTTGGGTGGCCAAATACCATTCTAAAATGGGGAAAAAGATAAAACGGAATTGAGGGTTCTAGATAACACTTTTTCTAAACCCACCAAACGCATTTTAGAGATTAACCATGTTTTGGAAGAGTCCAGTGTGATTCACTTATAAATAATAGTTTTATTACCTCCTTGTTTTGAATTTTAGACTTTCCCTCAATTCTTGGTTGACCCTTACTCATCCTCCCATTCTTCTGTCACCTCCCTTGACATTCCAAACCACTTGGATCATATTAGATCATTGAAATTGATGTTATTTGATTCATGTTATCCCTCTCTTTCCCCATTACTCATTTATTATATTTCAATTATATTCAAGATTTCATTATGGTGGTAATTGTCCTCGTTTTCTGGTATGTTTTGATTATGGAATTATTATTTATTAGATTCAATTCTGATTCACTTGATATAAATGGTGGTTTATCTTTGGTTCTTTTTCATTTCTCCTTGAAGATTCAATCAAGGTTGGGGATCCTTCATCTCCCCTTCCTTATATGTACATTTGGAAATATCATGATTTTGTGTTTCTTAGGTTTAATGGTATATATCATCTTAATAATGTTAATGAACAAGATTAATTTAATTTTATGGGGAAGGGAGAAATCACAGGATTTTTACTTATCCTTGATTTTTATTCTTATATGGCCACACTTATATGGTTTTCATATTATGACTTATTTTGTTATAGTGTGTTCTATTAGTTTTTATAAAATATTCAATGTATGTTTGTATAACCTCATCACATTTGACTAAGAATATATATCGAACTATTAAATTGGTTTCCCACGAAATATTGTATTATTGTGTGAATAACCTTAATAATAATTTACTAATTATGATAAAAACTCTCATTGAAACTAAATTTTGTGTGGTGTTTGTGATCTGTAGTGATTATGATGTATGGTGGGGGTGGTGTGGGGTTGTTGTGATGTGGGGTGGTTGTGATGTGGGGTGGTTGCTATTTGTTTTGGTTATGAAGTGTTATATGTTACATCAACTGGAATGGTTTTTTAGGGAATTGGTAATGGTCCTGCAGTATCAGATTCTTTTTTTAATCTGGCTTTAGCGGTGGTTTTAACGGCTGAAAAATAAATATAATATATTTATTGGCGGTTTTAACCACTACTACAAAAATGCTATTTTTCTATCTGTGGTGGTTAAAACCGCTACTATGGACAATAATTTAGCATTTATTTTAATCACCACTACACAACTTTCATATTACTTTATTATTTAGTGGTGGTTAACTTGGTTTTAGTGTCAATTTTTTCTAGAGAAAATGATATTTTTTTAGCGGTGGGGAAAACTGCCACTAAATCCATAAAACCAATGAAAAATGCACCCACTACGATGGTTACCATAAAACGCCACCAAATCATGGAAACCGTTGTGTAATGTATGCTAAAACACACTTTAGCAATGGTCTTTTTAAACCACTGCCATTTCCAAAAAATCACAAAAAATGGTCATTTTTTAGTAGTTTCACCTAGGATTGCCAAAAATTTATTAGGGATACAAACAGGTAGCCAGAAGGAAACACTGGAATCACTCCACTAAAATTGAGGCTGAAGTTGGAAACCTCATAAAATTCAATTTAATTATGAATGTCCATTATTATAAATGGATAGAAAACATAGTGCTAATGAAGTTGAAGAATGGGAAAATCAGGGTCTGCATCATCTTTGGAGATCTCAACCAATACTGTCAGAAAGCAGATTTCCCAATCCCAATCAGAGAGATAATGATTGATTTAAGGACTGGATATCAACCAATATCCTTCATGTATAGATATTCAGGGTATAATAAAATCCAAATATCTTAGGAAGTATTTTTTATGGGTTAATTCCATTTATCTTGAAGAATGATAGCTTCACATATCAAAGTGTCATTCAAGTATCTTAAAACCATTATTATGAAGGTTTTTTGAATGCTAAATTGATAATCTATCAGTTATTTCTAAACAATATTCTGACTACATGAATGATCTTGATTCCATTTTCATCAAGTTGAAATAGTACATCCAAAAGATGAACCCCATGAAATGTTATTTAGGTGTTACCTCAAGGGAATTTTTGTGCTTCATCACACACTATCAAGACATCAATATAAACCCTGAAAAGAAAGATAGTATCCCTAATATTTCACCTCCACAAAACCTAAATGTTTTTAGGGTTCTATAGAGACATGTTACCTACATTAAGAACATTATAGAAAACCTCATAGTAAATTGTTTAAACTTTAATTGGTTTAAGAATAACGGTGTCACATATGGGTGGACTGGTGACTACTAATAATCATTTTAAAGATTCAAGAAATATCTGTTGATCCCCCTAGTGTTGGCTTTTCATGTTGATTGGTAGCCATACATTTTGTATGAGACATCCCTAGAGTGATCCCTAGGATATTTACTTTCATAAAATTATGATGAATGCAATGAAAATAGATTTTATAATCATATTTGAACCATTATTGACAATGAGACTTGTTATTTAGATTTTGAAAAGGACATCATGTAATTAATCTTTATAGTTTAGAAGGTTAGGAAATACCTATATAAAAAAGAGGTCCATTTGGTCATTCATAACAATCCACTCAATATATCCCCATTCATCAAATGTTAATAGTGTGTTCGGCACGATGGATGGTCATCTTGTAGAAGATTGAAATTTTTTTCCTTATAAAGTGTTAAGAGAATAGTATTTTGAATATTTTCATGCAAAACACCTTTTTTTAAAACAATGTTATTGAATACATAATTTCATAATGAAGAGATCTTCACGATTCAAAAAGTGCCCCCAGGTGTGTGATGTATATTACAATGGAATGTCTAGAATCCCAATAAGGAAGATTAGAGAAGACTGCAAGATCAACAATGTCGAGATAGGAGTCGTTCTCATCTCTCAGGAAATGCAGTCTTGCATTGCTCCATCCTATTGTTAGAAGGCTATAAAATGAGGTAGAATATCAGGACCCTGTTGCAAGGCTATAATAGTGAATTAAAATTCTAGTGGAACCTTTATAGGTGAAAGAAGATTTTGAGTTTGTATCAAATTTATCAAATAATATTATTATATCAGAAAAAAAAAGATAATCTCCATTCTTAAATATGTATTGGGGATAATGGAAAAATTCCCTTCAGAGCCAATATTGTCACACATCCCATTATCATGGAATAGCCTAGTGGAAGCATAAGAAAATAAATCCATTGTATTGAAAGATCTAGGTTGGTATAAAATATTCATCAGTATTTCTCACTTCCACATGTTATCACCTTTTGTTCATGTCGTCATGAAAGAAGTCAATAAGATCTGTCCAGTCCCCAAACTAGAAAGTATCATTACTTGTTTTATGATACTTTCTATAGAATAACTTCAAAATAGAGTAATCCATCAAAGAAAAAATATGATGATGAGTGGTCAACATTACTCTTTATGATGCCCTAAATTACCAAACATTACTCTACACATGAGGATTTTATGGAGTCCTTCATAGATGGATCAATGGAAAGAGACTGCTACTGTCATGAAAACTATACATAAAGGAGCTTATGGTTACCCAAAGTCAAGGTTAAGGTTTTATAATCAAATATTAAGTCTCAAATATTTCTAGAATTTAATAAAATAGGTTTAGAGAAAACTCACTAAGAAGTTCCCTTCCTACCAAGTGCACGTCAACTTCATCCATCAACCCTCATAGTTTCTACACAAATTCAAATACTATTTGATATTCATTGTATGGGGAATAGATGTTATATGATCATGTCCACAATTAATGAATAAGAATATGAAATACATCTTAATTTTTACCAACCTTTTCTTGAAATGGGTTTGGTAAATACCCCTAGGAGAAGATGAGACCAAAATAATTATTTGCTTTGTGAAATCTAACATCATTACATGATTTATCACCCCTTATACAATATTATTGTAAAATGGAAACCATTTCTATTCTTATGATTTATAGAAGATGTATTGTGAATATAATATCATATCCAAACATTAATCTCTTTATCATATGAATGATAATGGAATGATAGAGGCCTTCAACATGACCCTATAAAAAATACTCTAAAAGATAGTGGATAATGATAAAAATTCTTGTCCTGAAAATATTTGGAATACCTTGTGGGACTATAGGAATATAACTCATAATTACACAAGGGAATCCCGGAATTTAGTTGTTCATAGGACAAAATATGTGTTATCCATTGATTTTCAACTACCCTCACTTCACATTTTCATCTATAATCAATTATCCATACATGACCAATCCCATAATTGCGTAGATGAATTGGAGTGGCTGGATGAGAAAATTTTTCACACCTTGAATCATATGAAGGTCCATCAAAATTAGATAAAACATTCTTTTAAAAAGACTTTCTACCTCCACTCATTCCTCTAAGGTGAACTGGTATAATTCTGCAATGATCTAACAATTTTAGGGAGGAAGCCTCCAAAATACTAATCCTAAATGGCAGTGACCCTATTCCATACATATGTTTAACTATAGTGGAGAGTATTATCTAATATTGATGTGTGGATATCTCATTACATCCCCTACCAATGCATGATTTCTCAAGAAAAAATTTGTCTGATAAAAGGAAATATAATCTCCAATGCACATTGCTAAAATGTGTAGACATCCTTTCTTGCATGACCTCAACAACTATGACATATCATAATTTTCTAAAGGTGATAAAATATATTCCACAAATGTCCTAGTCACACAATGTAAAACTACACATCATCACGGTTATATACAGCTGAACTTAAAAGGCATTCCATATAGTCCTAGTAATATGACCAAAAACTACAAGACGTCACTATTTGGGATGTAAGACTATAAACTACCTAGAATAATTTCCTATCACAACATGTTAAAATATAAAACAATGTCCCTATTTAATGACATAAAATGGTGTGGTTGTTTCCCTTATTTCTATATGAAAACTGTATAACATTTCATTTCATTCTTGAGTGGATCATTATATTTGGTGATGGTCTTCCACTACACCTTTGTTCAAGTACTATGTGTGGTTTGATTCCTACCAGCATGAGATACATAGTGATTCCTAGATATCAAATCATGGGTTTCTCCAAACATTAAAAATCCCCCTCCCTATTCATAGGTAATATATACATAGGGATCCTTATAATAACTATGTGTGGCTTCATTCTCATTCCCATGAGATGTATAGTGACACATAGACCCTATGTCCTAGCCCTAACCAGATAGAAAAAAAATATCTATCTCTTATTGAAAAATACATATCAAAGTAGGAGACCATAACTTGAGTTCCCTCTTCATGGATCCCATCATGAAAAAAAGTCCCTTAACCCAAATATAAACAAAAAAAAATTGTGTATAGAATTCCATAGTCCATGGCTAATGCCGGTCTAAATGATTCCTTTTTTCTTAGATGTATTCCTTTCACACATCATACTCCTTGTCTTGGGAAATATCAATTCTCTATAAGATCTACATGGCCATTATTTATAGGGTGTAATATTCTTAATGGAAACTCTGTCTATCTATATACTAATACCCCAAGTTGGGTTTTCATACATCACCCACCAAAATGTCCAATCAGCTAGAGGATTTTGTTGTTTAACTATGTATTGATAGTCCCCTGTTTCATTTTCATAAGTGACCCAAAAACTAGGCCAATCAGCTAACTTCAATTTATTCCTCAAGATATACCTCTTCTATCTTCTTGGGCCTCAACAACATTACGATGATAACCCTCTATTCGAACATTGTTCCTCTATTATTCCATTAATTTTTTCCCATACAAACCCTCATGATACAAGAACCCCCAAGGTCATCTCTTAAAATTTTCTTTATCATATTCTATGTATGATAGGGAATACTTTTACCGATAATCCTTACATCACTCTTTATTTCTAGGATCGATATGGTCCTAGCTGTATCACTTAAAACTATATGACAATATTATCCTAGTAAGATAACCTTAAACTAAATGACAACATCTTTATCACATGAAGTCAAAATGTAGCCTCACCATATGTACTGAGCATAGGATTCCCTAGGAATCCTTCTCAGGTAGCCTCATATCAAAAATATGATATGCATCTCATGAGATGATTTCCTAAATGCATATTTTTTATCATTACCATATGAAACAAAAATACATGTTTAATATCCCTCTTATTAGACAATAAAACATAGTAACTATATGTGGATTGATTCCTTCCATCATCAAAGACATAGTGATCCCCAACTCTTTAGTCTTGGGACTAGTCACAATATTTATTTTTCACAACGAGTGAGCTTTTTACCTACTTCATGATGTTAAACTACAAGGATCGTGTCCTTAGAGAATGCCACTGGACTACACAGTTTCTCATAAATACATATGACTTGATTCTCATTATAATGAGATATGTAGATATATACAGATCTCACATCCTAGTCTAGCCACAAAAAATCAAAATACCCTAGTCCTTAATTTTTATCACCTTTTTGTTGTGGGATAAAACTTGGAAATTCCTTTTTTTAGATTGAGCATAGCTCACATGGGCTTAGGATTTTGGTAAAGGATTACCCTCTAGGTAAATGCACATAAATTAACATTAGGGTTACTATAATCATGGTATGAAGACATTAAAAGGAACAGAAGACATCTTTACGACATTATGTTATAATAAATGGATGATTTCCTGATCATATGACACTAAAATGTATACTTCCCTAGAGCTGCATATAGATTGATTATTATTATGAAGAGATATTCAGTAAAGCCTAGATACTACATCCTAGTTCCATAAAAAAATATGAAATGTCCATACTCTCATATGTTTGAGTCATATCTTTATGTAATGATCAAATATAGGTTCTCACCAAATTCATGAGCCTATAGTAATAAATTCCTCATATAAACCCATGATATCAATTACAGTATTGAGAATTTTTAATAAATACACATGGATTGATTGAAACTCTAACAAGATATATTGAGACTCTCATATACTTTTCCTTGGGCCCTTCTTTTTTTCAAGTAGGTTGAGGGGAAAGCCCCATTTTATTAAGAAATAAAATACCCACTTTTAGAATGGGAAAGAGGAAAACCATTACAAGTAGGGCACAAGCATTAAAAAACAACAACAAAGTCAAAGGAAACAAACATCTAAGTGGACATATGAAAACATCATCGCCCCCTTGATAAGTATAACAAAGTGAGTCCCATCAAGAAATATTAATCTCACCATTCTTGATAATTTTAATATGAGATAATCATTTCAAATTTCGGTTCTTTCCTTCTATAAACAAATATCTATGTTTTGGAAAATATTAATTTCCAAAATAGTTTCATGGCCATTGGTGATGAAATATCATATTATTGAAGGCACCATTGTCTGACTATGCAATAATATACCCTTTTAGACATTACCTATGTTTCCCACCAAAAGGTAATGTCATCTATAGGATTACACTATTTTATTATACATTAATACACCCTAGTTTTCATTTTATAAGTCACCCAAAAAAGGTATATCAACAAGAGGTACTTACATCCTAGGAGGGACTTCTTCTATCTCTATAAGCCCCACCAAAATTATAATGTGAACCTTGTTTTTTAACATTTTTTTAAGGTAATTTCCTCTACATTTTCTCAATATAACTCTTAAAATCTAGAAACCCTTATAGAAAAACGTACAAACCATTCTCCTTCATGTCTAAACATGATGGATTTTTATTATACAAATTACCATAAAAGTGATAATCATTTATTTTTTATCAAAGTTAAAGTATTAAAATTATAGACCTCAGCATCTTTTCTATAAGATGTTGAAATATGTGGTATGTGTCATGGATTCACGATATTAAACTGCATTATACTTTTACCCTTTTCAAGTAGGAGCCTTTCATCATGAAATTGGTTGTCCAATAGGATGTTCCCTACCTTACACAACACAATTTTTATAGGATTTGTTTCCCATTCAAAGCTAATGCCAATAAAATTCATCTCTCCATTCTCAGAAACCTTCCCTTGACATAAAACCCTTTATGGTCTTAAAAAATACATATCTTCAAAAAATACCAATCCATAAATAATGTAATTTTAGATTTAGGAAGAAACCTTTTTTCTGACTATGTATTAATAATCCCTACTTTATTTTTCATAAGTTTTCCACCCAAAAGGTCCTATTAGCTAAAGGATTATTTTTCTTGACTATGTAGTAATATTTCCAAGTCAGCATTTCATACAACACCTACTAAAATGACCAATCAAAAAAGGTACATATATGCCTAGGAGAGACCTATTCTATCTCCATAAGCCCCCAACAATAATATCATATTGGAAACCCCTTATCAAATATGGTATGTGGTCTTCCCTTGTATGTTTAACTCATATCATTTTTAATATCAAGAAATCAAAAAATCATGACTCAAAATTTTCCTTTAGGTATCTGAATTATGTAAGAAAACTCTTGGATTGAAAACCCTAATTTTTCATCATTATATTACTCATAGTCAATGGATTTCATCTTAAAACATTGGTCACATTAGTTTGGATTTCAAGACTATAAATATAACTTCCCATGACCAAAACTCCTAGATTCAGTAATAGAATCGTAAACATTATAATTATATCATTGATGATGATAATTGTGACACAAATTTTTAATCTAAACCATACAAAAGAAAAATTCAAAAATGGGATCACTTATAACCTTAAGGACCTTTTGGGTTTATAGTATTATATAATTAGGTTAAAATCCAACATAAACAATTCGCATGACTTTAAGTGAGCATTTCTCCCTCATAACTTATCATTTATTTTTTACATTATGAAATCATCATAATACATACTAAATCTATTCTAGAAATTCCACATTCAACCTCATTATTTATAATATAAAGTAAATGGAAATATAAGAGGGGTGAGATAAAATGCGTGGTAAGGGTGAACATAGGTATTAAAAATTTAATGGAATCAATGAGAATAATAAGTCAATAATGGTATGAAATCATAATGAAAGAGCATGAGAGAGTCATAAAATATCACATACCCATCAATACTTGGATTACTAAATATGAAATAATGGAAAATATAGGAGTCATCAGAATCAATAATCATGAGACATGTGATGTCAATCCTAATCCAATGAAACATTATAATCCCATAGAATTAAAATTAAAACCATTTTGGTTATTTTTTTGCATCTTATTCATTATAACCTTTCAAACACCTTTTAATTTGAATAACCATATGACCAACATCCAATATAATCATTACCGATTTCATTGGATCACTATCTGGGTACACCCACAAATTAATCTATAATTGGATCTCCCATAGTTCTTTGGGACACCGCATGATTAAGATGTAATGGGATTACCCGACTCTATATGGGATACACCTTGTTTAAGCCATAATTGGCTTACCTGGTGCTATCTGGGCTACCCCATATTAAAAATATATTATCCAAGAACCACATAAAGAAAAAATAATATATATATTTCCTTTCATTATAAAACTCATAAGAAAAATAATGATTATTTCATAACTAGATTAAATCATGTAAAATAAATGGGTTTCATGTCAATCTCTTTGAATCAAGTTTAACCCATGGAAATGAAATGAGTTCCATAATAATCTCTTTGAAAAAATCATTATCAATATATAGAAACAATGAGGATGGTATTAATAAAAAAGATACCCAATGAAAGATTAGTAACAACTAGGGTTTTTTACATTAATGAATAAAAATACCATTAAAATATCATTATAAACATTTTTGAGGAAAACATCCTTTTTATTTAAAAAAATTAAAATATAAAAATTTTGTACAATCCTTTTATTTTAAAACCATTTTTAAAACCATTTATTTTCAAGAATATTAAGGAAAAATTTAATTTAAAAATAACATTATAATCTTTCCAAGGATTCTTAAATTAAATTTGGGGGGTAAATCCATATGTACCATCCATGGTAAAAATTTAATTCCCTTTGCATTGTAAAAATGATAAAAATTTCCTTGGTTAGAAAACGTCAATAAGATTCTTTTCACATTTTCGGTAAAAGAAAAATGACTAATGTTTTGAAAATGATTTAAATATACCATTAAAAATTCTGTTAAAATTTATTGAATAAATCATTGCAAGTAGGATAAAACTTTTTTTAAATCAATTTCATAAAATAATATTTTGGAAGAAACAAAATTTCTAACATAAGATAGAAATGAAATTGTATTTTTATAATAACTTTTTCTGAATTATATTCAGTAAAAAAGAGTAGAGATTTTGAACTATTAGATGAAAATATTATTAACAACCACAGTTTTACAAAAATCATGAATTATTGAGTGATATTTTATATGAATTTATCATCATAAACATAATCATAAAGTATCCTGATAAATGATGAGATTATAACACAAGACTCTTACTAATTTGTTGACATTGAATCACAAAAAAATTAATGAAAAAAATTAATGAAAACATTATTTATTATTAAATTAGTTCTATTCATGATATAACATTTCATAGGGTTGTATATACAATACACAAAATGAAGAAGTTGTGAATATGGTGTAAGTCACTCAGATATAAGAGTGAGTCTAGAAATCCCCTTATAGATTTATCACGCTTTGAACCATGAACCCCATGAAAGAGAAATAATGAAATGGTTATGTAATAAAAAATATATTTCAGAACAATACTAATCATATATATTCATGTGTATCATATACACCACATTAAATAAATATTTGGTGATTGTGACATATGTGTCATGGAAGTAAAAAGTGAAACAAAATTCTTTTACCTCATGTCTTGGCTTCCATCGTACTTATTTAAATATCTTGTATAATAAATATATGTTTATTAATAATCTATTAAATACCGATATTAATATGTTTCATACTATATATGATTGTATCAACACCATTTATTACCAATTTATTAATAATTTCATGTTAAAATTACATTTTTTGTAATAATTGATTTATTTTTGTATATGTTTTGATTTGTTATTTTATTAGTCCACTTACTTTGATCATGATTTAATCATTTAAAAAAGGTAAACCATTATATAAATATAATATATATTCAATATATATTTTTATAGTAATAAAAATATGTATTGATAGGTAATGAAATATAACATTCATAGGGATGGTTTGTTGTTACATACACATGAACGATGATCCCATTTTATTTTCATATTGAAATAAATTAATGTATGTGATATATATATATATATCATTATATAATAACTAATAGGTTATATATATCATATATGTTTATTAAAACGATTCTTAATACATTCCATGTAAAATAGTTCATGAATCAAATCGCTTCGTGAGGCCGAAGTCTGTCATACACACGAATAACGTTATTCTAATCTTGAAAAATGGAAAACATGAAGGTATGTGTTATATAATAATTAAAGAATCATAATAAAATATAAAATTTAATATATATCATATATAAATAGTGTGACTGTCAATATGATGGACCTTGAAAGGTGCTAATGAAAAAATGAACAACATTTATTCGTAAGGCAGTAATCCACCGTACTCACGAACAACGATTTCATAACACATTTGATGGAAGTGAGTGAGTTTTTAAGAAATATACATAAAATAAAATAAA
Organism: Viscum album; assembly: GCA_963277665.1. NCBI lineage: Eukaryota > Viridiplantae > Streptophyta > Magnoliopsida > Santalales > Viscaceae > Viscum > Viscum album. Next base: position 880,776,867 of record OY728137.1, on the reverse strand, counting down.
ATCAGTAATATTAGGATATTATAGTTATTATATAATAATTTTATATGATAAATTGAAGGTTGTGGAGTAATAAATAAAATAAAAATCCTCATTGATAAACAACACATCTTCTTCTGGTAACTACATTTTGTTTGAACCAAAGGCCTTATGTGGTTTTATTTCTTCCCAATTTGAGAAATCTAGAATGAGTGGAGGTAATATTTGAAGTTATTTGGGATAATGTTTTATGATGCAAGTGTATTTCTTGGTGTGGATAATTGATGGAAGTGAGTGCCATTTTATAGTTGAGGATGAGTGGCATTCTTGTAAAAAAAGAAAACTATTCACTATTGGGATGTCAAAATTAAAAAAAGTGGAATTAAAAATGGGAATTTAATATATGGTCTATAAAAAACTCCACCACATATTTACAAAAAAAAAATTAAATATTTTTTTCATTAACATCCATGTTTACTAATTTTTTTCATTTTAGTTTTCTCTTGAAGGTAACTTTTTTTCTAATATAAATTATTTTTCCATTACAAATAAATTAAATTAAGCAATATTATATAATATATAAACAATTATTATATATAGTAAATCTAAATTATAGAATAAAAATACCATATTTTTTGGAAATTAATTTTCATCGAAACACATATAACGTAAAAAACGATGCTTTAACCATAATAGTACCATTTTTTTTTACAATTTATGGGTAAATATGTTCATTATAAAAGATAAGTTGGAACTTTAATATATCATATTTTTTATTTATTAACATTTAAAAATAAATTGGGAGAAGGTATTGTTTTTATAATTTTTAAATAATTTAATAAAATAACATTTATTATAAAATAACATTATTGCCAATTTTGAAATTATTCATTTTAAATGAATTTTAAAAAAATTACCAATTCAATGCTGGAATTTAAATATATTAAATTAAAAACTATATAACATAATATATTAATCTAAAAAATAATGGTAAACAATACTTCACTCAATTTAAATATGTTTTAGATTTTTTAGTATAACGTGTTTTGTTTAATAATTAACTAAATAATTACTACATTGGAATTTCTTAAGCATTTCATGTAATTATTTCATCTCTAAAACTAAAACAATAAATTATCATGATAAAAAAGACTCAATTATATTTATAAAGATCAATTAAAACTAAACATATGTTATTTTCTCACTATCCAAAGTCATTATATAAATTAAAAGGAAAAAGGGTTCCTTTTTCTATTTTTATTTAATTTAAATATTATTTGGGTAAAATTCCTAGAATAGTGTCTAAAAACTCTTAAAAAATAATTCTAGGATCATAAGGGTCGATATATGTCCATAAAATGGTTTCTGGACATGTGTATATGTAATTTTACCCGTTTGTTTAAAGCATAATCCCATGGTAAAATTATTTTTATCTTAATTATTTTCATTAAATTTAACTATTTCCAATAATTATATTGTTAAAAAATTAATTTGTTCATATTATAAATTAGAAATTTTTTTAATTTAAAATTTTAAATACATTTTTCTAAATTCAACTCACATAAGTACAATAATTTCATCTAACATTAATCTCATGGACATTGTGAGACAGCTGGTTCTTAAGAAGAGTATTTTTTACAAAAAAGATGACTCCATATTAACTCAGTCTATACTAAAAATCATTATATGAAACTAAATTAATTTTAGTAAAATATAATATAAGAATTTACATTGATAGTTTTTCAATTATTTATTATTTTATTTTTTTAAAAAAGGAATATAATGCATTTTAAAATAGTTTTAATAAACCAAATTTAAACACAAAAAACTTATACTGAAAAATGATATGAATTTGATTTAAAATTAATAAATTTGATTAAATATATATAAAAAATCCTTAATAAAAATGAAACAATATTCAAAAATATTGGTACTTTTATATTAAATAATTTATTGACATGAAACGACTATTTAAAAAACGTTAAATTTTTACAATTCATCAAAAGACAAATTTTTTTGAAATACCCCAATATTTAAACCAATATAAAATTTTGATATTATGATTCAAAAAATGAATTCAATTTTATAATATAAAAATTTTCAAATTTTTAAAAAATATATTATAATATTTTTTCTTGAAAATAGTTAAAAATTATTTTTGAAGAAATCATATTTTTTTTATGAATAAAATCCCTTTACAAAAAATTAATTTTGTATTTACTAAAAAATTACCAATAATTTATACTGAGTGAGAAATTTATATATATAAATATATATTTATTTATTTCATAACATATTTAATATAACTCTTATCCATAAATTTAAGGGCTTTGTTATAATAGTAATTTATATTATAGGTCGTTTAATTTTGGCAAAACATTGTCTTGTGTGTAACATAAGCTATCAAAGAAAATTATTGTTTAGTGTAACATAATATAAGTTATTGTTTCATTTCCATTAAACTATTGAACATAATTTTATTCTTTATAATTCTTGGGTTGTTAAATTGTAATGTCTCAGACCAAGATGGCTCTCAATAATGCACCGAGCTCGGTTGGACACATAGCCTCTAGAGCATCTCCCAAAATATCTGATGCTTAAAAATAGTAGGAAGTTCCTTATTGTGTTAGTAGAAAAACTATAACCTCATTACCAGAGTGTTACATAATGGAAATAAAATAACAAATAGATTTAGGAAATAGTAAATCATAAAAACAATAGATACAAAACATGAATAGATGACAATCCCGACAGAAGGACCACATGAAATGATGATAATGATACCTATTATATGATTAATAAAACATAAAAAATAGGTACATAGTAGTATATTATATCACGTGAAAAAATATTACAAAATAGAGAATAATTTATATCTCTGAATAGAATCATGAGCCTCAACATGGTCATGTTCCCCCTACCCCTAACATGGCACAAAAATGAACTTTGAACCTTTGTGTTCTTTCCCATTTCCTTGACTTCATTCAAATAAAATGTTGGGGTAAATAAAGGAATGTTGAATAGGGTGAGAGGTACAATCCCAATAGGTAACCCCCAAATACCTATACATTTTTGTTTGTGCAATATAAAGTATGTAGTGTGAAAGTAAACAGATAAGAATATATAAAAGTAAGAAGTAAAGTTCCCATGAAACATGTAACCAAGCCATAAGTATCATATAGACAAACATGCATCCACTCAAATAAAATGTCAGCTCCTATATCTAGCCATATTAAAAAAATCAAATAAAACAAGCATGGACTTATCATAAAACCCATCTTCTCACATCAAACATGGCCTTTTCGTACAACCCGAAGTGTGTAAACATCCATGACCAAGATTTATAATCAAGTGCCAAATTTCCATAGCCACTCCATAATAATAAATGTGTGATATCACGAAGGTCTAAATCCAAGGTATAGAGGACCAAGGAATCCTCATTGATTCCCATGATCAACTTGGTGGAAACTCAGTTAGGTACTACTTAGAGACCTAGAACCATGGCATACTGGACACATCCTATGTGAGTTCAAGAAATCTTGATCCATGGGTTAGCGAGGCCCATGTCATCAAACAGAATCAAGATCAAAAGATAATAACCTCTCAATGGAATCCACTACCCCATTAGTATCTATGTAATAACATCCAAGTCATCTAATCAAATCACCTTTTGATACCATTTATTAATTAATACCATATGATTCGACCAACTCATATAAACAAAAACTATTCAATACACACCATGAGTATACCCATTCACATAACACAATTTATGTTTAAGGAAACCCAGTGGGTATACCATTTAATCGAAACTAATTAACATTAGGCATATCACATGAGTTTAGCCACTCATTTTTACATTTTTCCAATTAAATAATTTTGACAATACATGTTCAATATAGTTGTTCCATTCAAGTGAATCATTTTGAGAAGGAGGAAGTACATATATTAATTAAGAAATTCATTCCCATTTAAATATATTTTTTCTTACTTTAATGAGGAAAACTCAACAACACACCCCTTGGGTGGTTCATCAATGGTAAACACCAAGTACAATGCATTGAACACCCCATGGGTGGCTATGGGTTGAAGAAAAAACCTCCATCAAGTCTCATGGTAGCTAAAGGGAATCCCTTACAGGCTCCAATTAAATTAATTCAATTATTTCATTTAATATCTGGGTTGAGAAAGAAGGCCTGATGGGTGTTATAATGTAAGGTATCCTAAATAATAACCAAAGGTCATGGAATATGGATTTACCACCTACCTTAGCTCAGTTGGGGAGTTTTCATCCAGTATTAACTCTGAATCTGACTCAGATTAGGAGAAAATAAAAAGAAATAATGAAGAACCTTAAAATAGGGAAATTATCTTTCACCAAAATAGTGCATCTAATATCCATAAGAATGATGAATGGATAAAAATAACATATTACTCATGGATGTGGATCCAACGAGATGTTCAGTGCTTGAATCTGAGATCAAATATAGAAGATTCATCAAATCTAATTTTAGTCATCCTTGAGAACTTCAAAATGATTCCTTTGTTTCCCATTGATAAAAAAGCCAAATTTAGGTCAATTAAAGAATAAAATTTAATTTAGAATTATTATATTTTACAAATTTTAAGGGGATCCATGGTATAGTCACACAGTTTGAGAAAACATGTTCCAAACCACACTGTTTACAATAGAAGGAGGGGAACCAGCATGGTTTCCTCACACAGTTTGGAAAACCATGCAAGATTTTTGAAAAAAAACCTATGTTTAAATTTTAGAGGTTTTCTTACAAACATGAATATTCATCTAAATTTTTTTAATTTAACCATGTATCCTATAGAACCCCTCTATCCAGCGTCACACTTTTTGATCAAACCACATGGCTTTCCCCACACTGTTATAACTAACCATTAACCAAGACATTTAACCTCTGATACTTGGGTTACAAGCTCTGAAAGAACCTTAAACACCCTCTAAACACTCGTGATATCCAAGGGAATTCACATTAAACCATTAATAGACATTTAGATAGAAACAGAAGTAATTTTTACCTCATTAAAGACTTAGGTACTTAAAATATCCCCCCACCCCAAATTCATCCCCAAATTTCCCTCTAAAGGGTGGTTGAGATTCGTCTGAGAACAACTCTGGCCACTCAGCACGTACATAGGCCTCCCACTCCAAAGTATAATATTGTAAATGCTCATGCTGCAATCACCCATACTATAGGAACTGACTATCCTCAGAGAACCTTTCTGATCCTATCAACAATATGAATCAGATGCTTCTCAAAGGATGAATGTACCTATAGCTCAACATCCTCATCCTAAAAAGCATGAGATGAGACTAAGTCACAGTGGAGAAGCTACGATACATATAAGAGGTAATGAAATGCTCAGTACCTTTAAGGAAACTATAACTATTATTATTTTGACTCGACTCTCCCTATAATATCAAAGAAACTGATATATCATGTTGAAAGCTTATAATGTCTCTTGATCTGTCTATATACCAGCCTCAGTGAAACATGCCAAAAGACCCAATCCATGACATAAAACTCTAGAGTTCTTCTACAGTGATTAGTGAAAGATTTATATCTATATTGTGTTGTAACCATTTGATTCTAAATCAACTGGACCTACAATGAAGTCTCTTGCATGTGATGTCATCCTAGTAATGTTGACTCTCCTACCTCTTTTTGACATAGTGATGACTAGAATGAATTTCCATGCAATTCCCCATAAGGTGTAACATGTATCATCTCTTGATAACTATTATTGTAGTAAAGTTCAACAAGGGGGATATGTTTCTCCCAAGATCCCCAAAATTATATGAACATTCTCACAACATGCCTCCAAGCACCTTTATTATATGCTATGATGGTCCATCATTATGAGGTTGGAAAATTGTGCTCAGAAGCACCTATGTACCTAGAAACATCTAAAAAATGGAATAAATGATAAGTAAAGTGTGTGTCCCTATCTAAAATGATAGTTTTTGGGCCCCTATGGAGTTGTACTATTTCGCATATATACAACCTCACAAGATCACTCACACTGAAGGTCTCCTTGATCGTCTTGAAATGAGAAACCTTCATGCGTCTGTCAACAACAACCCACACAACTCCATTACCAAGAGGAGACCTTGATAATCCAGTCACAAAATCCATCATTATATAATCCTATTTACAATTGGTAATAAGTAAATTTTTTAGAATTTTGGATTTTCATCGATGATTTTTTTCACCTTCTAACAATTTGAACACCTCATAATAAAACCATGTAACTCACCTTTAATACCCATCCAATTTTACTAATGAAACAAGTCATGTTACATATTTGTGACTCTTTTCTACACTACCCAAGATGAGGTATGAAATTCATGCATCATCTCCTCATGTATTTCCATGAGAAATTAAATGTGACCATGGATATATAGGATCTCATCCTCACTTATGGTCCAACTAGGAGGTGGATCACCACCTATCACACTCCCCCAAAAGAATAGTCCTTTTTTATTGATTTCTACCTCATCTTCACTCTCTCTATAATGGTAGAGGTAATAGTTAAAGATTATAGAATAGTCTCCCCCTGGATTTCATGCACCTCGAAGTGCATATTAGATAATAGAGCCATAATCTACCACTCGCTACTAGCCTGCTACACTGCATGTATCTGATTCCTCCAACACAGTTCCTTGGAAATTGTATTTCTTTTTCCAGGCATGTTGGAAAGCTCAATGTAAAAATACCATAGGTACTCCACCCAAATTTTCTACCTCAAATTCATATCATTCTATAAAAAAATTTACCTGAGAATTTTTTGGTTTAGGTACTCAAAAAAATTATCTCTCAATAAATAGTGTCTCTAATAGTGAAAAGTATGAGAGACTGTAGCTAACTCAAGGTCGTGTGTTGGGTAATTTCTATCATGTTTCCTTCACTATAAAAACCCATACACCTTGAATATATACCCTCATATCAGAACATCTTCAACTCTAAAATTTGATGTGTCAAAATACATTGTGTAGCTCATAACCTACTCTAGTTGTATCTATATCGATGTAGATGTCAATATCCCTTTCATCTTCAAAAGGGTAGTCTCAGACAAATCTAACCTTAAAAACATCACAACCTTCTTAGTCTGGTATGTAACCAGTGCTACAAACCATGAGAATATATGTATGAAACACCTATAATAACCAGTAATCCCCCAAAAAAATCCATATTTCAAAGACGTTCTACGGTTGTTACCAAGAAACCACATCTTTCACCCTCTCTAGGCCAACTGATACTTCTATCTCAGAGATAATGTGGGCCAAGAAATGAATCTTGTCCATACATAAGTGGAACTTCTTGAGATTAGCGTATAATTGATGCACTCTCATTGTATCCAAAATGATCTCAAGATGTTTGACATGGTCTTGTCGATTGTACAAATACACCAAGATATCATCCATAAAAAACACCAAAAACAAATCCAAATAAGTATAGAAGACTTGGGTCATCATTTCCATAAAAACCATAGGCACATTAATGGTACTAGATTACATAAAAAAATACTTTTATAGAATAAACCTTCTATGAAAGGATGTACAGGGTATGTCTAAAGTTCAAACATGTACATGGTGATATCCACACATCAAATCGATTTGCAAGAACACTTGATCTCCTCAAAGCTGAGAGAAACGTCATCTGTTTGTGGAATGTGATATCATTTCTTAACTATTAGTTGGTTCAACTTATGATAATCCATGCATAGTCTCAGAGTTTGGTCTACATTTTTCTAAAAAAGGACTGTTGAACCCCGTGTCGAAGTATTGGGTAAAATAAACCTATTTTCCTCCAAATCCACTACTTTCCTCTTGAGCTCCTGAAACTCTATCATTTCCATCCTATAAGGAATAATCGATATAGGTGATTCATATAACACTAGTTAAATGGATAATTAGACCTCTCTATTTTGAGGTAAACCAGAAAATTCATCTATAAAAACATCCTTGAAACAATCAACCACTTTAGGGACATCTGTTGGGTGTGCTCTCTGATCATCGATATATAAACTAGCAATCTGAGCTATTATCGGGCCTATCCCATGATGCTCTGGTCTATCTTGACTCGACTAGACATCTCATTCACCCTTTTGAGTATACAATGAACTCTTTGGGTATGTGAAAGTCACGCTTTGGTGGTTGTAGTCAATTTAATATCGACAAGCTACTAGCCAATCTATCATGAGTATGATGTCAAATCTTTTCATCTCGAGGACATAAAGATCTTAGACTAAGTGACACCCACCAAACTCAAGATGGAATTCCCTATACTATAATACATCCTTAGTTATAATTCACAATGGTGTATTGAGTATCATAACTCTATCAGAATATAGAACAATGAGCCAAAAAAATTTCATCATAGGTGGAGATATGAAACTATGAGATGTACTTGTATCAAAAAGAGAAGATTCAATAGTAAAGTCCACTAAGATCACACCTCTCACCATATATGGTCAAAAACCCTGATCATCAAGGTTAGGGTGTATAGAATACATATATCCTATATCAAGGCCATGTGACACAACCTCACTAGCTAGATTGTCCCACTCGAATGTCTCAGTGTAATAAGCATCTGGATTCCTTAGTCAAAAACACGACTACCTCAAACTGATTGACTCACAGTGCATCAACTCCCTTCCTGACTTGAAGATGAGAAACCCACTTTTGTACCAAGTATTAGATCTAACACCCTACCACTCATGGCTGGAGGGAAAGTCTTAAATAAATGTTTCACATGGCTAATTCTTCCAAAGGCTTCTCACTAAACTGTTTTATAGTCACTCTAATTCTTCATGTAGCCAGCCTGTCACACTAATGAGAGTAAACTAAGCTACTAGTACTCACATCCTAATTGGTTCACATCTCAAGGGAATCCTCAAGGTGGTGCTTTATTATTGAAGAATTTTAAACACTAGTTTGATAAATAGCATTTCCCTACACTGCGCCACTAGCTTCCCTTAGGTTCCACTCTGTAATTGACGCATGATTCACATTTTTTGTAATAGAGGACAATCTGAACATGTTGACCTGAGATCTGATATCTTATCAGATGTCTTACTTGAAGTGTCTTTCCCTCGATATCTCATCATCATGGTACATTGTCTTAAAATATTGTAACTCTATAATGAATACTGATTATTCCATAACTTTCATCACTCCTTTATCCAGATGCATGAACTCATTAGCCCACTCTACTCGAAAATTAGTTTGTTAAAAAGCAGTCATGGAAGTAGATTTGGAAATTAGACCAACCCACATCCTGAATCCTACCAGCCTAGTTTAGAACAACCCACTAGCACATTTCTAGTTCACAAAGAATGTAAGTGGTGAGAGTCACTCTCATCTAAGGAGGTGTCTCAAGATACACAAAGATATATAGCATAGTCTCGAAACACATCTCAACATCATATAGACCTGGATCCCAAGAAAATGTGGGAGGATTATTCTATTATAATAGACACATCAGCTCATCCATACACAAGGCAGGATATGGTGCTACAAGATAAGTCTTCATGATGTGATATAATCCCTTACAGAACTTTGACTCTTCACCTTTGTCCATTACAATAGATAGTATTGCATCTATCACTAAAGAAGGATCCACCAGTAGCCCATGGCCCACAACCTTTAGAGCATGGTCGTTTAGACCACCCTAGTGCACCATTGGGGGTTGTGGTGGTATTATGCCTCTACAATTCCCAACACATTCCTCAGAAATAATAATAACAAAGTTCAAATCTCAAAATCATAGTATAGTCCAAAACCCTCCTAAAAAATTTAAAACCACAACCTTCTTTTAAATCCAATACTATATAAGTAATATCTAAAATAATTCCCTAAAGACACTACATTATGGACACTAATAAGATGGGTCTTGGTTAGGTATCTTTTTCATGTTTCCCTTTATTTGGTATCCATTTTCATTTATTTACCATCCTCCATTTATTCCAAATATTTAACCAATGGTTTTCCAATTTTTAATTTATGATGGCCTATAACACCTCATGAACCAAAATTTGGTGTTTATACCACTCATATCCATACAAGAACACATTAAAGAGTTGATTCAAATAATGTATCACTTTTTGGTCCATACGGGATCATACTCTATAAAAAAAAAATATAGAATCACTTTCTTTAAATAATATATCACAATAGTAGGTACGTGTATCACATCTCCTATCACAATAGTGTGAAATAAGTAATGCCTCCAAAATGGAATCGCATAATGCATGACATGTGATTTCTAATAAGTGACAATATGATTCATGAGATGGAATACCCACATCTCATCATGTTGAAATATAAATGTAACCCCCGATCATGTAAATGATAACATCATAAATCATGTTCATCACCCAATGGTGGAGTCAAATCAACTATAAAGGTCAAAATATAGAAAATGATAATTCAATTTGAAGAATTTTGGATTTTCCCTATATGTGGGTTAGCTATTCCCATTAATAGCTTCTTAAAAAATTCCAATACCTTCCTATCCCTATCTATTATTTCCAAATTGTAATGAAAACAAGAAAATAAATTCTCCAATATCACATTGTAACATCGCGAACTTGGATGCCACTAAACAGTGCCCTGAGCCCGATTGGCCGCATGGCCTCAAGCACATCTCCCCAAACACTATAGTATGTTGTACATTAGTGGGGGCCTGGGATTCTTAATGTTCAAATTGTTACCTATTTAATAGAGTGTTAAACAATTGAAATAAAATAATAGAAGGATAAAGAAAATAGAAAAAAATGTAGTCAATAGATACATAGCTGGAATAGATGACAATCCCAATAGAAGGCTCAATTTAATGATTATAAAGATACCTTTAATATTTTTAAAAAAATATAAAAAATAGGTAAATGGTAGTATATTACATCAAATGTAACCAAAATACAGAAAATAACAAAAGTTATATCATTGAATAGCATCGAGAGACTTATCTTGGTCTGAGGAGCCCATACCCCTAGCATGGCTAAGAAAATCAACTCTGGAACTGTGGGTACTTTCCCCTATCCCTACCTATATCCAAATAGTCATTTCGGGTACCCAAAAGTGGCCTGAAAAACGTGTGAGAAAAAATCTCATAAGGAGACCTTCCAAATATCTATATATTTCAGTTTGGGCAATATAAACTATGAAATTTTAAAGTAAATAGATAAGAATATATAAAAGTTAGAAGTATAGTTCCAATGGAACATGTAGCCAAGACATAGGTATCATATATCCAAACATGTCACCCTACAAAAAAATGTATACTCTTATATCCAGAAAGCTACAAACAAAGAAAATATAACTAATACTCCCTCGACATATAACCTATCCTGTCATGTCAAACATGGCCCTACCATATAACATGAAGTGTAAAAACAACCACTACCAAGCCATATAATCATGTGTCACATTCCTCTAGCTATGGTATAATAATAAAAGTGTCAGACCATAATGGGTCAGATCCATGGTATAGAAGACCAAGTAATATTCATTGATCCCCATTAACATATTAGTGTAAAATTAGTTAGGCACCGGTTGGAGTCCTAGGAGCATGTCATACTGGAAACATCCTACATGAGTTCATGAAATATATATCCATGGGTTAGCAAGGCCTAAGGTATCCCAGATAATCAATACCCTAGGAGAATACCCTCTTGAAGGAATCCACTACCAAATCAATATCTAAGGAATAAAATCCAAGGCATCTAATAAAATTACCACTTCATACAATTTATTATTTCATAGCATATGATTCAACCCACTCAAATAACGAAACACATTCATATACACATCATGAGTATACCCACTCACATAACACAATTCATGTTCAAGGACGCCTAATGAGTATACCCTCTCATTGCTCACAATTCACATTAAACATATCACACGATATTACCCACTCATTCCACATTTTTTCGATTAAATAATTAATCTAATACAAGTTCAGTATAGCCATTCCATTCCAGAGAAACATTATTCAAGGGAGGTAGTACATCTCTTAAATAATCAATTAAATCTCATTTAAATAAAATTTATCTTTCTTTAACTATGATAACTCCACAACACACCCCTTGGGTGGTTCATAAAAGGTAAACCCCAAGGAAAATGAATGGAACATCCCATGGGTGGCCAGGGGATGGGTAAATAACCTTCAAAAAGTATCATGGAAGCTAAAGTGAATCTCTAATAGGTTCTAATTTTATTAATTCAATCAATAACATTAATTTTGGGGTTTCATCAGAAATTTTAGTAGGTGGAATAATATAAGGTAACCAAAATAATAACCAAAACTCAAGTAAGATGTATAGAACACTTACCTTTTATCAGTAGTGGAAAGACCATCTAGTATAGACTTTTGATTCGACTCAGATCAGGATAAAGAAAGAATAACGGATGAAGAACCTAAAAATAGGGAAAACAATTCGGGTCCCCAAATTGTGCATTCGATACCCCGAGGAATGAATAATGGATAAAATGTAATGGATTAGTCATCAATGAGGAACCAATAATAGATTTCGTGCTTGAATTAGTGATCAGATGAAGAAGAATCCTCAAATCCAATCTTAGTCATTCTTGGGTGCTTCAAAATGAAGGCTTTACTACCCGTTGAAGAAAAACATAAATTAGGTTTATAAGAGAATTTAATTTAATTTAAAATTTTCTAATTTTACTAATTTTAAGATGCTTCATGGTCTAGGTAAATGGTTTGACAAACTGTGATCCATATTGCATGGTCAACTATAAGAGAAGGGGCACCTACACAGCTTCCTCACATGATTTGACTAACTGTGTGGAAACCTTGCAAAACCCCTATGTTAAAATAAAATAGGTTTTCACACTTCCATGTGACCCAATCCATATGGTTTGAGTGTAATAATTCATCATGTAGACCCCCTCTATCTAGCCTAGCATGGTTTGATCTAGCAATTTGACTTTCTCTGCACAGTTACAACAAATTATGCATAGGCTATTTCACCCCTAAAGCTGGGGTTTTGGGCTCCAAGAACGCCCCAAAACCCCTAAAACACCTATGATCTAATTTTTAATTCACATTAGGCCATAAATAACCATTTAATCTAAATAAAAACGGATTTTTACCACATACAAAAAGCTGGATTCTTACATACATCCCCCCTTTAATAAATTTTGTCCTTATAATTTTAACGTTTTCTCTGTAATCAATGGTGGGAATTTTGAAAATACATTTTTTCTAAATCCACATAATAAAAATGCTTAATAAAATATCCTATTAATAATAGTGAAATTAAAGTAAATTTTTTTTGTGAAAACAAATAACTAGGTTTCCAAATAAAACAAGATAGGTGGGAAAGGAGGAAAATCCTAAATAATTATGAGCGTGATTCAGGTCATTGATCACAAGAAAGTGAATAATCAATAGAAAGTTGAGGGCCACAAAATCATAAATTTGGGATGATAAAAAGGCCATCTGATTCATTATTTATGAAGGTAATATGATAAATAAAATTCATTATCATTTTCCCAGAGTTTAGGAATTCTCTTATAACCTTGATAGAGAGATTATGTAAATATAATTACATTATTTGTTTAATTTAACCATTTAATAAAATTATATAAAGAATAAAATATTCTTATCCAAATTATGTGTATTCCAGATTAAGTTTTAACACCTGAATTATTGAAATACAATTTTAAAGAACACATTACAATAAATAGGATAACAAGCTATTCCTCTTGGCTATAGACATTACCCAAAACCAAAATGGTTAACACATGGTAATATAATTCCCAAAATGAATAAACTATCATATGATATATTAATCTTAAAAATTCAATAGTAATACTTAAAGTTCAAATGAAATCTATCCTTGAAATTCTTCAAAAATTTCCTTACTAAATTTGAAACCCAATGATTAGAATGATTTCAAAATATATTCTTCTAAGATAATTCAACTGTCATACCTCAAATAAAATCCAAAATGTATTTACAAAAAATAATTAATATTTACCTATAAAAGAATCATACTAACTAAGACATCACATAGGCCAGTGGTAGGTGTTACAACCTTGTCATCCTTTGGTACAGGGTTCACGCCCCACCACCTTACCAAATATGAAGGGTTGTCACCAAGCCTTCGGGTTGTCATTTTCCCCTTAATCATGGAGAAAATAATTACTCCCTAGATATCACTTCATATTGATCACAGGGTTTACAAATAACCTAACCTAAAAAAATAACCAAAAATGTAATTAAGCACATCAAGATTCTCACTAAATAAAGTATTCAATTATGGTGCCTATGAATTTTAACATACGATCATCCTTAATCATATAATCCTATGATGGTATCAATAACTCTTAATATGACATCACATTAAAACATCCTAATATCCAAAGTTTTATAAACTGTCCATTAACACCATCTATAATATTCTAGAGGCCAAAATATCATATATGGTGCATAAATCGTAAACATTACATTTACATCCTCGATACAGATAATTGTGACCTAATTATTTCAACTAAAACATACAACATAAAAAGGAAAAATTGTATAACATAAAACATCAGTGAATTTTTGGTTTAGATTTTTTTATAACTAATAAATACTACCATATAAATAATTTACATTACATTAAATGATAATTTATCCCTCTAATCACAACTTTTATTTTCTACGTTAATACCTCATCATCGTCCAAATGAAATCCCCACAAGACATAACACATTCAACCTCATTCTTTAGAAACTGGGTAAAATGAATCATCATAAGGGTGAGATCAAATGTATACTAACCTTTATTTTTCTTATATAACTATTATATCATATTAAAGAAAAACAACATAAAAGTGTTACACAACTAGGACCCTGATTTTTAGTGTCTTGGGAAAATGAGTTCTATACATAAATTTTAAATAATTAAACCTAAAAATTCATTTAATTCTTTCTTCTATAGCTTTTTATTGGCCCTTATGTCTCCTTTGTACAAGAATTCACCTGAGGAAATACATAAAAAGATGAAGTGAGCTAAAATAATAGTAATAGGATGAACAAAAAATATGAATCATTGGTGAGTGTAATCATCATCAGAATATAATAAAAGGATCATATTCCTAATCATTCAAGGAAATATTATATAAAGACATGGAATGCAGAAATGTATAAAAATGGAACATCATTTCCTAGATCTCAAATACCACACACTGTAGTAAACAAATAAAGCATAATGTTCACAGATATTTCACATTGACTCATGAAATTCATCACATTACCCAATTAATTATGGAGATATTTAATTTCAGTTGTACCCATAAAATCATGAAATTTTCATGTGCTATATAATTCTGGGTTCACTCATCACTTTATAACATTTACATTATCATACATGACACATAGAACGTATATCAATATTGGACATAATGTAACCCATGAAAAAGATTGGGTTTAATTTAATAAATCATAAATATATAAAAATTAGAGCTCCCAAAACGGGAATAATATGCTTGGTGTCGATCTGGGTTGAATAAGAATAGATCCCATGAGAAGTATAAGATGTGTTTTTTAGAATGAAGAATTATTTTCTGGAAAGATCATTTAATTTATCATAAAATCAGTTTATAAACATGTATATATATAAAATAAAAGGGAAGGATAAATAAATTATATTTATGGAAAACAATGGAACATTCAGACTAAAAAATAAGTGATGGGGAGAAAACCCAATGGAAGAGAGTTGGGTTCGAAAATACCTTTACCTTATATAAGAATGCATTATTCTTTTCTATTATCATAGATATTCAAATTTAATTAATTAATTAAAAATTATAGAACCTTTAATACATGATTTTTATTCATTATAGTTTTACTAAGTTCATTTATGGGCTTTTTGATGAGTCATAGAATTTAATTTCATCATTTAGGAGTATCCATTTCCTTGGTTTTTAGGATCAGTTTTCTTGTTTACAGGAAATGAAGTTCATTTGAAATTGGAATAATAATCCAAAATTGAAATTATAGTTTTTTAATGATCATAGAGGTGTTTAAATTGTTATATATATCATTTGGTTATATGTTTTGAGTCTCAGTAATTATATAATGCCATAGTAATAATCTTTCAGATTATTACGGTGATTTTTCGATCACAATGATCTCTTTTTTGTATTATTATTCAATATTATGTATATAAGTTAGTTCTAGAACATAAAAATTGTTCATAAATAAATTTAACCAAAAAATCATCCATTATAATGGTATTGTTAATCATCCTGGAAGGATTTAATATAAAATTAAAGCGCATTGTCCATAATATTAGTAAATTGACACATCACAGGTGATGATATAGTTTTTAGAATAAAATATATTGAAGGAGGAGTTAATTTATAGATATTACATTAACATGCTATAATTATAGTATATAATATATACTGGAGTTATCATGTACATTTTTATAGAGGATGTGAGGAGAGGAAATGAAAATAAATAGAAATTAAAAAATATATAAGAAAATGAAAGATGATTTTACCACTTCATTTCTTCCTCCTTGAGAACATCCTTTGGGAATGTTGTTTAGTATATTGAAGAGACTAAGGGTTCAGGGATGAGTTGATATGATTGGAAAGAGGATTGAAAATGATCAAATCTTAAAAGGTGTGGGGAGAAGTGGTGGTGAGGGGTTGTATTTATAGTGGAGGAGAGGGATGTTTTCCCATTATTTTATTCATTAGGCAATTATTTTGGATAAAGACTATTAATATTTTTGATTCACATGACTAAATAAAGTAAAAAGAGAAGTTTTTTTCAATTTTATGGTTCTTACATCATCATTACACCAATAATGACACTAAAATTCATGTATTTAGCATTTATTGAAAATTATCAAAATTTTCAATTCACCAAAAATTCATGTATTTTAGAAAAATACCAAAAAATCACCATAACCATTTATTGATTTATAGAATAAAAAAAATTAACTCTACTTTATAGAAAAAAATAGAAAATAATTGAAATCAAATTTTATATTAAAATCAATGTTTACTCAAATAATACAGTTTTCAAATTTATAACAAATTTTATTACACTTTAAAAAATTAATTAATGTATCATAAAATTATAGTAAAATCATAATAAAAAAATATTAATTTATGAATACATTTTATGAAAATTTATTTTAATTTTATTTATTAAATTAATCATAATATTTAATTAAATATTTATGTCTTACAAAAATACCAGCACTTAATAAATAATTTTTGAAATATTTATTTTTATATGCTATTATATAATTATCTATTTATTTCATTTATAAGATGCCAAAATTCTATTTATACTTTAATAGGTGAGGTCACTATTCATTTTATTGGTTTACAATTTATAAGGGTCATATTATAATTCCTAAGGTTATGTAATTATTTTATCAGTAAAGGTTCTTTAATTTCTTGAAATACCTCTTATTTCATTAGATATTCATTTATAAAGTTTTTGCTATGTTATAAATTGATTTCATGTGGTCTATATTATATGGAATAATTATAATAAAAGAGTTACCATTGATAAATTTCGAGGTTGTTACATTCTTCCCCCTTTAAGAAATTTAACCCTCAAAATTTCATTTTACATTCAATGGTGAAAAAAGTGAGGGTATTTATTCTTTTTCACTTCCTCTGGATGCCATGTTGCCTCTTTATATGTATTATTCCACCATACTACATTGACCAGAGGAGTAGTATTGTTGTGTCGAACTTTATCTCTATAATCCAAGATCTTCATTGACTACCCCTTATAAGAGAGATCATTATACAACTATAACACCTATGGATTCAGTATATGTGAGAGATTTGGTATGTAATTATTCAAGAGTGATTCATGGAATACATTAGGTAATTGATACATGGTAGGAGGAAGTGTCAATTTATAGGCCACAGATCTGACATGATAAAGGATATTTTAGGGTCTTATATTCTCGTAACTCATATTTCCTTTCTTCCCAAATCTCATGATCCTATTCCATATATATATATAGAGGAATACCATGTCTCTAGACTTAAAATATAGGTCTCTTCATTGATTATATTCATATATCTTCTTTCAAATTGGGCTGCATTGATGTGCTGCAGAATGTTTTTCACCTTTTCCAACATTTATTCAACCATTTCAGGTCCTATAAGCTTATTTTCACCAACAACATCCTATCACGCTAGTGTTATATATCTTATCCCATAAACGGGTTTATATAGACCATTTGGATACTAGAGTGGAAACTATTCTTGTAAGAGAAATAAACTAAAGGTACATGTTTGTCAAATCCTTTATTTAACCCCATAGAACACACTCTCAACATTCCATTTAGTTTCAAGATATTTAACTCAGATTTTATATCAGTTTGAGGATGATATGTTGTACAAATGCTCAAAACATTATTCAGAGCATGTTGGATACTTTTCTAGAACATAGAAGTAATTATCAAATATCAATCATATAAAATTGATAGTGGTAGTACATGTAGACTTACCACTTGTAACACCCCAAGCTTCCATAGTACGCTACTCTTTGAATAATACAGTAGCATGTGTTGTACGCAACTTTATGTTCTAACACACACCACAACCAATCAAAGTACCTATTATGAATAGTAATACCCACTTTTTAAAATTTTATAAATTTTCACTTTTAAAATGGACTCAATTTATAGATTAGGAATATTGAAATTATCTTAGGATGAAATTTTGGTAATTTTTAGATAACTTTACATTTTGATGAATAGTGAAATTTACTAAATTTTTTTTAAAAACAACTTTTTTAATCGAAATAATTAATAGTGATTAATTATGAATTTGACTGGTTTTAAAGTATATTTAGAATATAATTTTACCTTTTAATAAAATGTTGGTCATTGGACATAATTTCACATTTAAACCGGTCATAAACAAGTGTCAATCTATTGATAGTTATTATCTCTTAAAAACATGCTTTTTGTTATGACAACAGGAATTAAGATTAAATTAATTTCTGCCACTTCTGTGTTTTGAATTTGGAAAAATGGACTCCATATTTGGAATCCTGATGTCCAAATTGTGTAAATATGTAACTTTAATTTTTAGACATTTTGAATAATTACTTCGGTAAATATTTTATTTAACATGGTTAAAGGGTAAATCCCGCAAATAAGGGTAATAAAACAATATTATAATAACAATAAATTACCCTAAAACATGTCTTAACCCAATTGGTTGATACATTTCAAACCATGGGCATCTTTGGGTCGATTTTGGGACCCCATCGATCCACATGTAAGTGATAATGACACTTTATATTAATTAAGTTAAAGTAAATACAAAAATGACATAATCCTATATCTGTTAGAAAAAAAAAATTTACGTAGGGTTATATATGCTATATATTAGACTATAAATATTCATTGCAAAGATAAATAATTTCCTACCTAATGTTATTTTATTTATAATTTTTAGACATTAAATAATTTAATTTATTTATGACACAATGATGATGCAATAATTCCCTTATTAGTGAAATATTAAAATAATTGATATTATAAATACCCAAATAAATATAATTTAAGACTTTTAATTAATTAAAAAACTTTTATAGGTTAATATTACATGTTAGGATTGATTTAATTAACTGTATTTGAAGTAATCATGATGTTATGATTTTCACAAAAATCAAATACCAAATAGTGTCAAAATTGACATAAAAGTGTTTTTAAAACAAATATTATATTATTAATTGATATTAAATTCATAAAAATATATGGTTCGGACAAAGGACTTTTATTATCATAGGTGTATCATTGATGAACCACTTGGGGGGTCTCTTGGAGGTATATAGTATGTTTATTAACTATATAATATAAAAATACAAAGTGACATGGTAAGTGTCAAACTAATTAACCAAGAGTTAAAACTAAAAGATAAGGTTATTATAATGACCCAAACCTGTCTAAAATATATTGGTTGAAAGTGTTTCGACCCATACCCCCCGTAGGCTTTGAATAATCCACTTTGGAGCTATTAGAGACTGAATACGAATTTATTATAAATTAATAATTTAGTTTTTTCCTAAAGAGCCCCTCCTCCCACTTATAAAAGGACACCACTTCTAACCAATTCCTCACACCTCTAAAGCCTTTTGGATAGTACAAAATCTTCCCAATTAATCTTCCAACATCCTTATCCTCCACCTAGAAGCCTCACCTTAGGCATAAGTCACTTCAAGAGTCCTTTTTGGTTCAAACCGAAGGGAGTTACCCAAATTGAAGGTAACAATTTCTCTTAGCTTCGTTTCTTTTATTTTACTTCTCGAACCCGTAAAATCTTATTATTATTTTCTTTTGTAAAAAAAACAGTATCCAAAATATACTAGGATAATGTTATTATAGGTATTCGAACTACACTTACACACACCTCCATCTAATGGGTGAAAAACATAATGTTTCTCTGGATGGAAACCAAACGCCTCACAAAACGATGATTGTTCAATTATCTCCTACCACCTCTCATGGTGAAAATTATTATGGCAATATAATTTCATATCATATTAATGATATTTATTTTATATATAAGCTTCTGTAATTCCATTTTATATCATACCATTATTCATTTCATGTTTTATATATATACGATAATTTCATTTGAGGAATTGTGGACTACCACCCCCTCAATGTGATATGACTCGTTCATACCATACATGAAACATATAAAGGATGGTGTTAATGAACGTAAGTAAAATATATGAGATATTACATTATACTGGAATAAAAATATACCTATGTATAATTTTATTTTTATTCCTTCTAAAATTAAAAATGAAATGGAAGTAGCGTGCGTGCGTACGTACGGACTACTGTCCCCATAAACAGTGTTTTCCATTTCATATATACGTCTTTTATATATATTTATATTATAAATTTATATGAAAAATAAATCATTTTTTATATTCTGTAAGTATTTAAATCATGATCTAAGTGATATAATCAAGAGTAACAAGTTAAAACACGTACGATAAAGAAAGCGATTATTACCCAGATTTTTAATATAACATGAAAATTATTATTAAATGGGTAGTATAAAGTAATAAATGAATAATGTATGATATAATAAATATTAATATGGCTATATTATAATTTAATAACATACTATAGTCTTCATAAAGAAGGATAAACGTACCCTTGACTAAAGGAAAGTTCAAGGTAAGGGGTATTCTTCTCACTCCTTATTCCCGTGAGATTCATGCCATACTGCCACTATTACCTTTTGTGTGGTGTATTTACTGCCCATAATTGTATTATTAATGTAATAAACTTTAATTTATGTGTATTTACATATTCATTGTATGATACCTCTTTCGTGGGGTGTATGTTTCGTAAGTTACCAAATTTGGTTAGGGTTAATTTCACAATCTCTTTATTATCTGAGGTTGTTTTTACGTAAGTATCTATTGGGAAATATTTATTATCCATGTCCATGTTTTATGAAAGAGTTTTAAAAGGGATTATTTTAAGTTAATTTTTACTAAAACATCATTTCAAATGTTTTAAATATTTATTCTTCTAAATTTTTAACATTAATGTCCATGTCTTCAAAATGGGTTTTAAGGATTTATTTATATGGACATGAATGTTTTTAAAATTTTAATTTCATTCAAAAGTTTAAAAGTGGTATGGGACAGTTTGATTCAAAAATTTCATTAAATGAATTATTTTCCAAATTGTGTGACTTTTAAATGTTTTCATGAAAAATGGGTATTTCTCTTAAAGAGTTTTACAAATCATTTTCATCAACATCAAAATCATTTAATGGATTTAAAAATTGTTTTCAAGTTGATTTATCATGATTCAAATCTTCCATATTGTGTGGAGGGTTTTGTGATATGTTTTTCTATGGTTGTGTTATTTTTATACAATTCATGGTTTATGGGAAAAGTATTTACATTTCATATGATAGTTTTAATACGAATGTTTATGTTATGTCTAGACCTTTTTATATGAGGAATGCATTGGACTTAGTAAGTGACGGGTGGAGCTCGCTATAGATCCTTGACACATCGGTAGGTCTCATGAGACAAACTAGTGTCTTGGAAAGAGTCCTTCACAAAATCTTATTTTTAGTCTTGGCACGAGGCCTTGGATATGTGTTTATGATAGTCTGGCATTATGCATTCCCTCGTTATGAAAGTGGTTATTGATATTGCATGTGATTATATGACTAGTAGAATATCTATGTCAATAAGTAAATGTAATTATTTCATTTTATCTTTTCTATACTATGCTGAAGTTAAAGTTTAAAAGGATTTTTTTAGTTATACATTGCCTTAAATGTTTAAGCTTATTTTTGAAAGTTTCCGCTGTATTTCTTACCCTTACTGAGCGTTTGAGCTCACCCATTTCTATGTTTTATTTTCCCAGGATTACAAGAAGTGTATTGTGATTGATATACAGGGTTAAGACAAGGGGATAATGGTGTTCTCAAAGAAATATTTGCATTGTGTTTTATGTTTGAAATTGTAATGTAATGTTAATGTATGTAATCTATTTTCCAAGACTGCTAAATTGATCGGTCCTTTGGGACTTGATTCCTTGTAATCATGCCAATGTATTTTAATAATGCACTGACTCCAAGTAGCTGGGGTCGGGGAGTTACAGTTGGTATCAGAGGAAGTTTAGCAATAACCTTGGAAACTAGATTTAGATAAACTATGATTAGAGCACATTACCCTAAGATAGACTTTGAGGATTATTATAGAATAACTTTCTAGAATTTTGTTATTGTAGAGATTTTGTGAGTTTTCTGAGCAATACATCCTTGTCTAGATACAAGAAGGTAGAGGTAGATCTGGCACAGATGTACCTAGGGGTAAAACCAAAAAACACCGCTTTGAGCTAGACTCCAACGGGAACTGTTGCACGACAATGAGCCTTGCTGCACTCTTGGTTACGACACTCCTGGCCGATATGCTTAGGATAATTCTCATTTTCTTTATAAACTCTATGAAGGGTTTATGAGTATATACCTCCTCAAAGAAAACATTTTTGGGATTATGGATTATATCCATAAACTATTCAATTTATGTTTGGTATTTTACATGTTTGGAATTATGAATTGTGATTCATAAATTGACTTAGAGTATGTGATTTTTTAGAAATGGCGCCCAGTAGAAGGAATGAAAACTCCAGCAATACGTATGATCCAATGAGTAAGAAGGGTCATATCATTCATGTTATTCAGACAACATTTATAAAAAAAAATAGTCTCCCACGTATTATCATCATATGAAAAAATAGTATCAAAAGATCAGTAATGAACTCTCTGAATTTGATGGATTTGAAGGGAATCCAGAGAAGAAAAGGATGGTAGAAATAAATATGGATAAAGGTAATACGGGAAAGAAGTATTTTCCAATAATTGATTAATTTGGAATGAATCACCTTGGTAAATTATTAATGGGAATGGGAGTTTTTATAAGTGTGGAGAAAGAGGACACCAAGTACGTGATTGCAAGGGTAAGAAAAAGTTTTCAAATATAAAACGATTCATCTGCAAGGAGTTGGGACACTATGCAAACCAATGTACAAATCATCAGAGTATGCACCAAATGATGCAATTGGTTAATAATAAATTTATGATACTACCATAGATGAAGAGGAATGAGTAGTGTTCTTATGTTGTTATTAAATAATTATTTCATTTGAGTGTTGTATCAATGATGTACTGGTTATATGAATTATGGACATAAATAAGGATTGTAATTTAGTAAAAATCATTAGCCTTTTAATAGCCATGTTATCTACCACTCTCCATCAGATAGTGATGGTTATATTTCTCTTCCATATCCATATTTTCATACATGGAACCCTAGTATGTGTTATTTCTGGTAACCTTCATAATAACCACTCTTTATTTAAATAGAGGCCTCATTAATCTATTTTTCGATGTGGGATTTTGACTAAGATGTTTTGAAATGTCAACCCCAAGTTTCCAATACCAAGAATAAATTTCAAAGACACAATTTATTGAAGTAGGGAAGAATTTAACACCCTAAGCTTCCACAATACACTTCTCTTTGAATAATACAGTAGCATGTGTTGTAAGCAACTTCGATTTCTAACACACCACAACCAATCAAAGTAGCCGTTATGAATAGTAATATCCACTTTTTGAAATTATATACATTTTATATTTCAAAATGGACTTTATTTTTGGATTCATAATATCAAAATTATCGTAGGCTGAAATTTGAGTACTTTTCAGAAAATTTTATATTTTGATGAATAGTGAAAATTACTAATTTTTTATTAAACACAACTTTTTTTATCGAAATAACTAACAGTGATAAATTATGAATTTGAGTGGTTTTAAATTATATTTAGAATATATTTTTACCATTTAATACAATTTTGGTCATTGGACATAATTTCACATTTAAACCGGACATAAACAAGTGTCAATCTTTTGATAGTTATTATCTCTTAAAACACACTTTTTGTTTTGACAACGGGAATTAATTTTAAATAAATTTCTGCCACTTCTGTGTTTTTAATTATGAAAAATGGACTCCATATATGGAATCAGGATGTCCAAATTGTGTAAATAGGTAACATTGATTTTTAGACATTTTGAATAATTACTTCGGAAAATATTTTATTTAACATGGTTAAAGGGTAAATCTGGTAAATAAGGTTAAAAAATAATATAATAATAATAATAAATTACCCTAAAACGTGTCTTAACCCAATTTATTGACACATGACCGACCATGTATATCATTGTATAGATTTTGGGACCCCATGGATCCACTTTTAAGTGATAATGACACTTTATATTAATTAAGTTAAAGTAAATACAAAAATGACATAAGCCTATATATTTTAGAAAACCAATTTTTACATAGGGTTATATGTTTATATATTGGACTATAAATATTCATTAGAAAAATAAAAACATTTCTTACATAATGGTATTTTATTTATAATTTTTAGACATTATATAATTTAATTTATTTATGACACAATGATGATGCAATAATTACCTTATTAGTGAAATAATAAAATAATTGATATTATGAATACCTAAATAAATATAATTTGAGACTTTTAATGAATTACACTAATTTTATAGGTTAATATTACATGTTAGGATTGATTTAATTAACTGTATTTGAAGTAATCATGATGTTATGATTTTCAAAAAAATCAAATACCAAATAGTGTCAAAATTGACATAAAAGTGTTTTTAAAACAAATATTATATTATTAATTGATATTAAATTCATAAAAATATATGGTTCGGACAAAGGACTTTTATTATCATAGGTGTATCATTGATGCACCACTTGGGGGGTCTCTTGGAGGTATATAGTATGTTAATTAACTATATAATATAAAAATACAAAGTGACATGGTAAGTGTCAAACTAATTAACCAAGAGTTAAAACTAAACGATAAGGTTATTATAATGACCCAAACCTGTCTAAAATATATTGGTTGAAAGTGTTTCGACCCATACCCCCCGTAGGCTTTGAATAATCCACTTTGGAGCCATTAGAGACTGAATATGAATTTATTATAAATTAATAATTTAGTTTTTTCCTAAAGAGCCCCTCCTCCCACTTATAAAAGGACACCACTTCTAACCAATTCCTCACACCTCTAAAGCCTTTTGGATAGTACAAAATCTTCCCAATTAATCTACCTACATCTCTATCCTACTTTTAGAATCCTCACCTTAGGAATAAGTCACTTCAAGAGTCCTTTTTGGTTCAAACCAAAGGGAGTTACCCAAATTAAATGCAACGATTTCTCTTAGCTTCTTTTCTTTTATTTTACTTCTCCAACCCCTAAAATCTTCTTATTATATTCTTTTGTAACAAAAAATGTATCCTAAATATACTATGATAATGTTATTATATTGTTTCTAACTACACTTACATACACCTCCATCTAATTGGTGAATAACATAATGTTTCTGTGGATGGAAACCAAACGCCTCACGAAACGACGATTGTTCAATTTTATCCTACCACCTCTCATGGTGGACATTATGATGGCAGTATAATTAAATATGATATTAATGATATGAATTTTATATATAAGTTTCTTTAATTCCATTTTATATCATACCATTATTCATTTCACGTTGTATATATATACGATAATTTCTTTTGAGGAAGTGCGGACTACCGCCCCTCAAAGTGATATGACTCGTTTATACCATACATGGAATTTATAAATTATGGTGTTAATGAATTTAAGTAACATATATAAGATATTATATTATACTGTAATAATAATATACCTATGTATCATTTGGTTTTTAATCTTTTTAATATGAAAAATGAAATGGAAGTAGCGTGTGTGCATACGTACGGACTACCATCTCCATAAATGGCGTTTTCCATTTCATATATACATATATTATAAATTTTTATATTCTAAATATATATGAAAAATAAATCTTGTTTTATATTCTGGAAGTATTTAAATCCTGATCTAAGTGATACAATCAAGAGTAACAAGCTAAAACACGTACGATAAAGAAAGCGATTATTACCCAAATTATTAATATAACATGAAAATTATTGTTAAATTGGTAGTATAAAGTCATAAATGAATAGTGTATGATATCATAAATATTAATATGGTTCTTGTATAATTTAATAACATACTATATTCTTCATGCAGGAGGAAAAATGTACACTCGACTAAAGGAAAGAGAAAGGTAATAGGTTTTCATCTCACTCCTTATTCCCGTGAGATTCATGCCATATTGCAACTATTACCTTTTGTGTGGTGTATGTACTACCCATAATTGTATTGATTATGTAATAAACTCTAATTTATGTGTATTTACATATTCATTGTATGATACCTCTTTCATGGGGTGTATGTTTCGTAAGTTACCAAATTTGGTTAGGGTTAATTTCATAATCTCTTTATTATCCGAGGTTGTTTTAACGTAAGTATCTACTGGGAAATATTTATTATCCATGTCCATGTTTTATGAAAGAGTTTTCAAAGGTATTATCTTAAGGGAAGTTTTACTAAAACATCATTTCTATTGTTTTAAATATTTATTATTATAAATGTTTTTCATTAATGTTCATGTCTTCAAAATGGGTTTTAAGGATTTATTTATATGGACATGAATCTTTTTAAAATTTTAATTTATTTCAAAAGTTTCAAAGTGGTATGGGACACTTTGATTAAAAAATGTCTTTAAATTAATTCTTTTCAAAATTGCGTGACTTTTAAATGTTTTCATGAAAAAGGGTTATTTCTCTCAAAGAGTTTTAGAAATCATTTTCATCAACCTCAAAATCCTTTAATGTATTTTAAACTTGTTTTGAAGTTGATTTCTCATGATACAAATATTCCATATTGTGTTGAAGGTTTTGTGATATGTTTTAATGTGTATGTGTTATTTTTATACCATTCATTGTTTATGGGTAATGTATTGACATTTCATATGCTAGTTTTAATATGAATGTTTATGTTATGTTTAGAACTTTTTATATGAGGAATGCATTGGACTTAGTAAGTGATGGGTGTAGCCCGCTATAGCTCCTCGGTGCATTAGTATGTCTCATGATACAAACTAGTGTCTTGGCATGAGCCCTTGAAAAAATCTTATTTATAGTCTTGGCATGAGGCCTTGGCTACGTGGTTATAATAGTCTCACATTATGCATTCCATCGTTATGAATGTGGTTATTGATATTGCATGTGATTATACAACTAGTAGAATATCCATGTGAATAAGTAAATGGAATTATTTTATTTTATCTTTTCCATATTATTCTGAAGTTCAAGTGTATATGGATTTTGTTTTAGTTATACATTGACTTAAATTTTTATGCTTATTTTTCAATGTTTCCACTGTATTGCTTACCCTTACTGAGAGTTTGTGCTCACCCCTTTCTATGTTTTATTTTCCCCGGATTCCAAGAAGTGTATTGTGATTGATATGCACGGTTATGCCAATGGGATAATGGTGTTCATAAAATATTATTTATTTTGTTTTGTATGTTATAAAGTGTACTGTAATATTCATGTATGTAATCTATTTTCCAAGATTGCTAAAATGATCGGTCCTTCAGGACATGATTCCTTGTAATCATGCCAATGTATTAAAATAATGCACCGACTCTGGGTAACTGGGGTCGGGGTGTTACACCACTTCTCTAATGTATATCCATAGAATCTAATTCAGGGATAAGTCCTCTTGAATTGTGATAAAGTTGGATGTATTTATAAGAAAATCTAAAAATAACCCATATACCATTGTTTCCTCAAGAAGTCTTTGGATGTTGAGTGAAAAAGTCTATGGTGATGTTTTTTTATTTCCTTGTTAATATGATTCAAGGTATTATAATCCATTTATAATTTTGTCTTTTAGAATTAACCAGATAACATAATAGGCACATTTATTTATATTTAGTGATATCCTTTTTCATATTTTCCCAAGAATTGTTCTACCAATGATCTTGATACATATTTTTTCTCCCTGGGTGAATAGAGAAGGTTGAGTTATATGTTTCATTTAGAATATCCTTCTTTATCTCTAGATCATATGGTACACATAATCATGACCCAAATATTACAACACCTTCCTCAACAATTATAAACTATGAGGATTTCCCGTGTCTCATAACTTCTTTCTTCTTCTGTAATTCCACATCATTCCTTTGATCATCCTTTATTTTCTCTCTGAAATATAGTTCAACAATATTTTGAGAAAGGATTGACGACATTTCTTCCTTAATGATTCACCAATAAATAATTTTCAAAAATAAGAATTTTGGTTCGTTCTCAATTCTCATCATTGATAATGTTGTTGGATCCTTCCTATATAGATCATCCTACACTTAATTTGATATGGTAGTGGATTGAGTAGTCATAATCCTTGATGACCTCTAACCATCTCTGTGGGATCATATTAATCTCATTCTATGTGAATACATATTTCAGTTTCTTATGATCATTATATATTTCACACCTCTCCCCATAAAGTTAATTCCACTATATTTTCAATGAAAAGATCACCACTGCCAACTATAAATTATTCATGTGATAGATTTTCTCATGAATTTTCGACTGTCTTGAGGTGTAGGCTATCACATTATCATTTTGTATCAATACACAACCTAATACATTCTTTTATGTATCTAGATATACCATAAAGACTTCCCCACTTTTTTTAAGTATAAGTATTGGCATAGTGATGAGCCTCATTTTTAACTCTTTAAATTGTTATTCACATTCACCAGTCTAGAAAAACATTTCTCCCTTCTGAGTTAGCTTGTCTAGTGGATTTTATATTAATGTGATATTATTCACAAATCACTGGTAATACCCAACTAGACCAAGGAAACTATGGATATCCATTACAGATGTTGTCCTAGGACACTCTTCTACAACCATTTTCTTTGAAGGGTCCCCATATATTCCTTTCATGGTGATAAATTTCCCCAATAAAGATACATCATCCATATAGAACTCTCATTTATAGTACATTCCATAAATATTCTCCCTTAAGAATGTCTTTAACATAGTAATCAAATACTACTCATGATCCTCCTTACTGCTAGAGTATATCACAAAATAATCAATAAAGACTACCACAAATTTATTGAGGTATTCTCTAAAGACTCTATTCATTAAGTCGATAATTTATTATAGATCATTAGTGATTCTGAAATCCATCACTATGAATTAATATTTTTCATACCTCATTTGAATGGTAGTCCTGGGAATATATTCATTCGTCACTTTTAATTAGTGATATCCTGACCAAAGTTCCCTCTAAGAGAAATACTTGACCCCATGCGGTTGGTAAAACGAGTCATCTATTTGTTGAAGGGGATACTTATTCTTTATATTGAATTTGTTGATCTCATAATAAACAAGGTAGATGCACATTTTTCAATACAACCTTTTGGTGAAGAGGACTAGTACACCCCATGGTGAAGCACTCAAGCATATAAAACCCTTATCATTTTCCCTTGTAACTACTTATTATATTCATCCAATTCAATGGTGGTCATTCTATGAGGTTTCATTCATATTTGCAGATATCCAAGAATAAGTTAAATTGAGAACTCAAAATCTATATTAGGAGGATGAAAAATTAACTCTTCCATAAACACATAAGTTTAGTCCCTAAAAATGGTAATGTCTTAGAGAATGATCATCTCCTTTGTCTCAATTATTTGATTTTGATATGTGTTATCATAAGGTAGTAATTTCCACACTTGAGACAATGATTCTGAAATATATTCATCTTTATCCTTACACTTGTACAAAAAGAATGTATTCTTCATGACGTGAAGAGTGATCTCCCTTTCCCGACAGTTGATGTTGTATTTGTATAATGATATCTAATCCATGACCAATATAGAAGAAAAGTCTACCAAAGGTGGTAAAAAAAGATTTTCTGGGAGTTTCAGTCCAAAAACATTAATAGGGAGGAGTTATAATCATTTAAATCATTATTTTTCCAATTTTCTATTCTCAAAGATAACTCAGCCTCAATATTTTAAGGTGGAGTTTTAATAGTTATACTAAACATGTAGGTTAGAAAAGAATGCGTATAACCAGAATAAAATAGTATATTCACTATTCTTGAATGAATAAATAGTGTATCTGTAACCACATCATTATCTGGCTTTATTTTAATTATAGGGATGGCATAACCCTTGACTTTCTCCATTTTCATTTGAGCATGATGAAATTAATTACCCTCAAGGACTTAGGGTTTAGTGCACTGGCTTGCATGGTGCCCTTTCTCCCTACAATTGAAGCATTGAACCTGAGGTGGTTCTCTCTTTTCCCCCCACCACATTGTCTTAATTCCTCAAATATTTTATACATTCATGACATTAGGGATATTCTCCCCCACAATTATAGAATTTCCTATCACATTGATGAAATTCCCATGATGCTTCTTACCAAATTTTTAACATGTGGGTTGTTGAGTTTTCTTTCCAGCTTTTTCATTATATCTTCCAAAATGAAACTCCATCTTCCATTTTTTATCACCATATCCATGGGACCATTCTCCAAACTATATATCCTCATTGAGATAACATCAAAAAACTTCTTCATAGCTCCCAAAGTCTTGAATTATTAGAGCCTTTCAATGGTGTGGTTTTAAATCTAGTAATGAATCTATACATTTTTATATCATTAAGGTCAAACAAACCCTAACCATACATTTAAATCCTTGTGAAACATCCTTCATAGTCTGTGATAGATTCAATTTCCTTTTTCTTCATCTCGAGGAATTATCTATTTTTCTTTGTATGAATAGTAATAGGGAAATACTTGTTATAAAATATTATTTTAATTACTTATCACTCCATATAATAATTTCATCCTTTAGAATAGTGTTCTTTATCAACATCCATTATTGATCGACCTCTCCATCTAAACAATAAATGGATAGATTCACATTTCACTTCTCATAATAGTGGATCATAGAAATGATCTTCTCTATTGATTTGACCAACTGTTCAATGACTAGTGTATTAGAAGATCCCCTTAAAGGTGGTGGTCATTGTGGTATAAATGACCCGATAGCCAGTTTCTCCCTCTTAGGTGAGGGATGATGTTATAAAGTATTTAGCTTATTGTTTATAGCCTAATATGGCTATATAAGAATCACCATGAGATTTTTAACTCCACCTCCCAAATAATTAGGGTTATCATGTGGGAAATCACTACATTGTCCATCTCATGAGTTGTTAGAATGATTTCTCATGATTTCCATCATTTTATAAAATTTTAAAGGTTTGAACTAAACATAACTAAACATTTCAAGAATAAGTAATTTACTCATTTTGGCAATTAAAGCTAAAGACATATCTTATGGGATCACTATTTCTATAATGTTTCAAAAACAAAGCTTATTGGGTGTTAACTTATACATAGTCTAATAATAAGGATTTTCACTAAGGTTCTATAATACTAATTCCTAAATTAACTAAATTGTGATGTGATACCAACGATAGTGACCATAATTTTTCTTAGATAATTGTTACATTATTTTAATGATAAAAAACATAAAATTAATACACATCTACGATCCAATGGTTTCATGTCTTCAGAAAATTATCACCATACATAACATTTACATAATTAAACATGAACCTTTATTTAATTCATTATTCTATAGAATCTTATTATCCCTCAAATCTCCTTAGTATAAGTATTCATCTGAGGATATATATAAGAAAAGAGGATGAGTTAAAAGACCAGTAAAATGATGAATAAGAGGCATGAAATATGGGTGAGCATAATCACCATCATCATAATATGCGTAAAATAATAATCATAATCATGATAGGAATCATTATATAAAGGCAGGGAATATGGTAATTCATTAAAATGAAACATCATGTCTTAGTGGGAAAATAACACACATTATTGGGAAAAAATATAGCATTATCTTCACATATGTTTCACATTATCTCAAGATATTCATCACATAAACCAATGAATTAGAGCTATATATAATTCTAGGAGCACCTGGAACATCATTACATTTCCATGCACTATATAATTCTGGGAATTCCCATCACATCATAACATTTACATTGTCATGCAGTTCACATGGGACATATATCAATCGTGTATATAAACTAACCCATGGAAATGAATGGGTTAAATTTCATAAATCATACATTAATCAAATTTAGGTCTGCCAAACATGTACTAAGATTCTTGGTATCAATCTGGATTAAATAATAAACAGTCTCATGAGAAGTAAAAGATGTGTTTTTTTTGAAAGAAGAGTTATTTTATAAAAATATTTTTATTTTTTAGAAAAATAGATTTGAAACATTTATATCATTGAAATAAAACTTTAATGATAAATAAATTAAATTTAGGGAACATCAATGGAACATTCATCCTATAAAATGGATAAAAATATTAAAAACCCAAAAGAATCGAGTTGGGTTCCAAAACCCCCTTACATTATGTCTAAATGATTTTTCTCTTTAATATCCAAGATAATCATACTTAATTCATTAACTAAAAACTAAAAACCTTTTATATATTCAATTTATTCATTATATAGTTATTAAGTTAATTTATAAACATTTTTATGAGTTCAAGTGTTTAATTTTATCATTTGGGAGCATTTGTTTTCTTGGTTTCCATGATCGTTTCACTTGTTTATAAGTAATAAAGTTCATGTAAAAATGGAATAATTCTTCCAAATTGAAATTATAGGTTTTTTTTTACTATATAGAAACATAAATGGTTATATATATCTTTTTGTTAAATGTTATGAGGATGAATAATTATATAAGACATTAATGATAATTGTTTATATTATTACAATGGTTTTTCGATCACACGAACTCATTTTGTTATATTATTGAATATTATGTATATATGTTAGTTAAAAAACATTAAAAAGGGTTATAAAATATGTTCTAAAATCTATTTCAACCATTATAATGATTTTATTAATTACCCTTGAAGGTATAAAAGGAAAATTAATGTGCATCATCCATGATGTCGGTAAATTGAAATATCATGGGTGATGATTACATTTTTATAATAAAAGATAGAGAGGGAAGAGTTTAATGATGAATATTCAATTAACATGAAATAATTATATTATATAATAGAAACTTGAGTTATCATTTACATTTTTATAGAGGATCTGAGGAGAGGATAAGAAATAAAAAATAAATTAAAATGAGGTTAAAAGAAAAATAAATTAAAAATAAAGTAATAAAAAAAGTGTATTTTACCACTTGATTTCCTCGATCTTGAGAACATACATATGGAAAAGGGTTTGGTATTTTTGGAAGAAAAAGTGATCCTCAACTTTGGAAGAGGACTTGGAAGAGGATTGTGTGGAATTTTTACATGGCTCAAATCTCAGAAGGTGTGAGGAGAGGAGGTTGGGAAATGTGGTATTTACAATGGAGGAGAGGGGTATTTCTAATTTTTTATATTCATTTTTTTATTATTTTGGCACAAGACTATGAATAGTTTTGATTACCATGAATAAATATAGTAAATTTATAATGATTGTTCGAGATTATGGTGTTTACATCATCTTTACATCAGTAATGAATCAATCATTCATGTATTTGGCATTTATAAAAAATTATCATATATCCCTATTCAGAAAAAAATCATATATTTTAGAATAACCACAAAAAATTTTATAGACATTTTATGAATTATGGAATTAAAAAATAAACTCAATTTTAAGAAAAAAATTTCTAAATAAGTGAAATTTAATTTTTAATTATAATCATCACTTACTCAAAAAATACAAATTTTAAAATTATAACAGATTCTACAACACATTGAAAATTTAATTAAGGTATCATAAAATTATATTAAAATAATAAGACCCAAATAGTTTAATTTATTAATATAGTTTATGAAAATATTTTTTTAATTTATTAATCTAATCATTAAAATTTTTATTAAATATTTACGACTTAAAAAATTATCAAAACTTAATTAATAATTTTTAAAATATTTATTTAATTTTACTATGATGTAATTTTACTAATATTTTCTTTATAATATGCCTAAAATTTATTTATAATTTTATTGGTGAGGTTAATATTCATTTTCTCAGTTTCCTATTCGTAAAGGTTATATTAATATTCCTAAGGTCATGTTACTATTTCATCAATAAGGTTCCGTAATTTCTAGATTTACCTCTCATTTCATTCATTCTTCATTTATAATGTTTTTATTGTGTTATAAAAGTGATTTTAGGTGGTTTATACTTCTTGTAATAATTATAATATGGGATTTTCCATTGATAAATATCTAGGTTGATAAAAAATGATTAGTATAGCTAAACATAAGCACTAAAAATTGATTTACACCAAAGAGCCTAAAAATTTAAGAAGATTATTTAATCATAATAAAAGTTCTTTACTAAATCATAAAATAAATAATACCCCCAAATGCATGTATTATTTAATTATAAAACATTTTTTGGGAAAGAGTCATTAGAAAAAATATTCATGAGCCATGTGATATCAATCATGATCAAATGAAACATCGAAAACCCATATAAATAAAATTAAAACCTTTTTTTGGTAACTTGGAACATATTATTCATAAATCCATTTCAATAAAATTAATTTTAATAATCATATAGAATACATATAATATAATCATTACCCAATTTATTAGAGCACTATATAGTATCACCCATCATTGATGCTATATGTATCTCACCTGGTGTTATCTGGGCCACCTTGTGTTTATGATGTAATGGGATTACCTTGCACTATATGATACACCCCATGTTTATTCTATAACGGACTTACTTGACACTATGTGGGCCACCCAATGTTTAAGATTTAATGTCCATGAACCCCAACATGAATAAAAAACATAGAGATTTAACTTCATTATTAAACGCATATATTAAATCATTATTATTTAGAAACCTGATTAACCCATATAAAAGAATGGGTCTCATGTTAATCACTTTAAAACATGATTAATAATTATAAACTAAACTAGTTCCATAACAATATATTTGAAATAATCATTATCCATCCATTGGATCAATTATAATGTCATTACAATAAAATATCCTTTGTGGAGTATAAGTAACAATAAGGGTTGATAATTTTTAAAAATGGAAATAACCTTAAAATATAATTAAAACATTCTTGAGGAAAATAACATTTAAATTTTTAAAAATAATTTTTAAAATAGAAAACATTTTGAAAATCCTTCTTTTTGTAAACCATTTTTTAAGAACAACAAATTCGCAAAATATTACAAAAATTTTTTACTTAAAAAAATACTTGTAAACATTAAAAATAAGATTCAATAAAATGAATATTGGTAAATTAATACATACCATACAAGTTAGAAATAACATTATACATTCACTATAAAATCTAATAAAGTGCCCAGTTCAGAAAATGAAAATAATATTCCTTTTATATTTTCAATATAGGAAAATGGGAATTGTTTTGAAAATGAAATAACGATCCCTTTGAAAAAATTTATTAAAATTAATTTAATAAATCATTATTAAGTGGTTAAAAACATTTTATAAAACATTTTATGAAAACATGGTTTGGAAGAAAAGATATTTTGGACTGGAGAGAGAAATAAAGATAGATTTTTATAAAAACAATCGCATTTATCATTAGTTAAAAAACTATGGAATCATGGTAAAACTAATTTAATATATAATGTATAAGAATAAGATAATAAAAACCATTAATTTATTGAGATATGTATCATTAAAATCCATCATTGAAAATATAATCATAAACAATCATGATAAATGATAAGGTTATAACATAGGACTCCTACCACTTTGGTAACTACGAATCAAAATCCCCATGAAATAATGACATAAATGGGAATATTAATTATCCAAAAATGAGTTATATTCATGATATAACATGTAATTATATATTATATACACCACACAAAAGAATTTAGAGGTGAATATGTAATAATTCTCTTGGAAATAAAAGTGAGATTATAAATTCCCTTCTTGATTTGTCAACATTTGAACTGTAAACCCCATGATATAGAAATAATAAATTGGATTTGTAAACCCAAATATTAATAATTATGTTAATAATAATGTAAATTTATGTTCGTTATATAAACCATATATGTGGAATAGTTGTGGATTATGGATTATGTCTCACATAAGTAAAAAATGTGAAATGGAATTCCCATTAATAAAGTCTTGGGTTCTATCATACTCGTTCAAACCTCCAATATAATAAATATATGTTTATTATAAATATATTACAGAAAAATAGTTATATTCATTTTAAAATATATTATATTTTCATGACTTTTTATAACCCTTTTTTAATAATTACATGTTAAAATTTCCCTTCGGGTTATAACCGCTTTGTTTTTTATATATGTTTTGATTTGTTATTTTATTTATCTTATTTTGATCTTGATTTAGTCATATCAAAAATTTAAAACATTATATAAATATCATATATATTAATTATATATGTATTTATATCATTACATAATATTTAATGATTATAAGTGAAATTCATCGTTCATAGAGATAGTAGGTTGTACGTATATAGGAACACAATTATCATTTTATTGTTGTACTGAAAGAAAGAAAAGTAAATGATATGTATATATGTATATATTATCCTCAAAATAGAATTATTATTTCATATATATCAAATATTTCTATTTAACATATCCTTAAAACATTCCATGTAAAGAGTGAATGAATCATATCGCTTCATAATGCGATAGTATACCATACACACGAACGATGTTATCATATTCGCCCAAAATGAAAAGAATTAATATATTTGTTAGATAAAGATTCATGAATAATAATAAAAAATATAAAAAATATATATCATATATTATATATAAACATTTTTCCCATCATTATTCTCAATCTAGAAAATGGTAACGGAAAAATGAACATCTGTTTGCGAGGCTGTAGTCCACCATACACATGAACAATGATTTTGTAGCTTATTTTATTGATGTGTGCGTCATTTTAGGTCATAACATTAACTTAAATACATATTATTATATTTAGGGTATTTGTTTTATTATATAATCATGTAATAAATATAATTAAGGTGGTGAAGAAAGAAATAAAAAAATGCATGTTGATGGACATTACATCTTTTACTGGTATCTCTTTTTTTGGTTTGAACAAAATGACACACTCTATTTGATTTATTCCAAAATTTAGGACCCAAGTATGATAGTATGGAATTTTTTAAGTCACATAGGTAGATTTTTTATTATCCAAATATCTTGAGAGGTGTGATGTAGTTAGGGTAGTGAATTCCCATTTATAGTTGTTGAAGAGTAGAATTCTTGTTAATACTCAAAATTATTCACTATTAAGAAGTAATAATTGCCTAAAGTGGATAAAAATTGATAACTAAATTTATTTATGGATTATATGTTTTTTTAAACCTCTATCACATAATGAAACACATGTTTTAAATATTTTTTAAATTATCTCTTATGTTTTATTATTTTTTTCATTTTGGATTTTTCATTAAGGTAACATGTTTTCTAAATTAAGATATTTATCCATTAAGACTAAGTTAAAGTGATAATTATTACTAAATTTCAAACATATATTTTTATGTATTAAATACAACACATAAAATAAAAATATCATGTGTCTTGTAAATGAATTTTAACATAAGCGAATGTAATGCGTAAGAACACAGCTTTAACCCTAATCATGAAAATATTTTTTTTAAATATATGGGTCAATGTGTTCAATATAAAAGATAAATTGGAATATTAATTGAAATTATTTCATATTTATTGAAATTAAAAAATAATTTTACAGTTGAATTTTTTTTATTAATTTTTTATCATTTAATAAAATATCATTTATTATAAAATAACATGAATGTCAATTTTGAAATTATTCATTTAAATTGAATTTTAAAAAATATAAATAAAAATGTTTAATATGAATTTATTGTTTTCAAACATATTTTACATGATATATCCACCTAAAAAATAATTAAACATAATAAATTCAACAATTTTATTTTCCCATTAATATTTTTAGTATCATTTATTTTAGTTAATTATTAACTATAGAATTATTACCTTGGAATTTCAAAAGAATTTCAAGTAATAATTTAATATCTAAAAAATAATGAAAATTTTTCAAGATAAAAAAACACATTTATATTTCAAAATGTTATATATAACCTAACATATGTGTTTTTCCCCAATCCCATGGCTTTATATAAATTAAAATGAAAAAGGGTTATTTTTGTCTCTTTCTTTACTTAACTTACTATATGGGTCACTTTTATGGAATAGTGTCCCAAAAACTCATACAAATATATCATAAGTTCATAAGGGTTGACATATGTCCATGAAATGTGGTTTTTGAAAGTTCCTATATCATTATTTCCCTTATGTTTAATGTTTTATCCCCTGCTAAACTCATTTTTACCTTAATTGTTATAATTAAATTTATCTATTTTCACTAATCAATATGATAAACAACTGAGTATGACTTATTAGAAATTAGAAATTATTCTTATTCAAAATAAAGAATGCATTTTGTAAAATTTTGTTATTATAAGTATAAATTTTAATTAAATATTAATATGGTAGACATGGAGAGACATCGGGTTATTAAGAAGAGTGTTTGTTTAGAAAAGATGATTTGATATTAACTCAGGGAATAATAATCATCATTTTATGAGATAAGTTAATATTTAAAAATATATTATCTTTAAATTTAATTTAAAAAATTCCATCTGGAATTATTTTAATTAATTAAATAGAGTATATTATGCATTTAAAAACAAATTTTAAGAAAATCCATTTTTAAACCCAAGAATAAACATATACAAAAAACCAATATAAAGATGTTTCAAAGTAAATGATGTGGATTAAATATAAATAAATAATATAATGTTACTTTAAAAAATATTCAAAAAATATTGGGATAGTTAACTTGATTAATTTATTAAAATGATAGTTTTTTACAACATTTTTTTTTTACAATTCACTGAGAAATCAATATTTTTTCAAAAATAACACAATTCTTATCATCATATGTTTCGATATTAAAATTTAAAAAATTATTTTAATTTTATCAAATAAATTTTCAATAATTTCTCTATGTTGATTATAATATTTTTTTTAAAATAAATAAAAAATATTTTCAATGAAATAAATATTATTTGAAGAATAAAATCACTAAAAAAAATTGATTGATTAATAACTAATAATTTATCAATAATTTATATTGAGTGATCTATATATATATATATATATCATTAAGTAGTTAATATTATTTATATCCACTAATTTAATGGATAGTTTATAATGGTAATATATATCATGGGTCATTTAGGTTCGGTAAAACCCAATCTTACGTGTAATGAAAGATATCAAATAAACTAATTTTTTTATGTAACAAAAGTTATTTCATTTTTTCATGCCCTTTATTCAATCAAATATAATTTTATTCTTTTAAAATATCAAGGATTTACAATAAATTTTCCCTAAAAGAGACACGGTACTCACGAGTTTAAACACCAATAAAAGGGAATCTTGGGTAAACTATTACCTGTAGATCACTAAACCCATAATCTACATGTTTTTGGATAAAATAAATAAATTAAAATAAAGATTCATAAAACTTTTTAGTATGAAAACACACAATGGGAAGCCTAAGAAAAAATCCAAGTCACGCCTTTTAAAGTCATATTCATCTCGACTTGCGAAAAAATTAGGGTGATGATAAAAAAGTCACATAGCTTTTAGGTTATGTCATATGACTCTAGAAATATTTTAACTATGCACTCTAGTGCCCATGTATTAGAAAAAATAAGATCTTACTCCCACATATGAGATAGCTCCAAATCCAACCAAGTGATGTTAGAATGTGTCAACATTCCCTGTAGTTATTGTAGAACTATATTCTTTTCATTAAAAATTATTCTATTTCTAAGGAGGGATTTTGTTGATTAAAAAAAATAAATTCCATAAACATTACTATAAAATTTATTATGTTATCTTCAAATAGACATTGAGTGTTGAGTTTAAGTAGGAATGCATCTTTATTCAATAAGAATAAGAAGATTGGATTTCCATGTGTCGTAAGTATTATCCCTCAGGGGGAGACAAATATTCCTAAAAAATTGTATAATATAGTGGAATATTGGTGAGAACCTCCATATATGAGTAGTCCATTTACTAGGAATAAAAGGGGGTGTAGTATATGTCTCTACCCAAAACATCATTGACATATATCAATATGTTCATGGTGTGACTCTCCATTTTTCCTAGTGGTATGTAACTATAGTAAAGAGATCATAGTGTAGGGACAAGATAGTATCCTAATAGTAATAATGAGTTGGGGTTTTAGGGAGATTCCCATGTAGTATAGTTAAATGGGTTTAGCTAAGTCATTTTTCTAGGTAGTAGGGCTCACCTAGGTGGTCTTATGCACACATAGCTTGTACAACAAGAGGCCTATGTAGTCCATTCATGTATGACCCATATGTTTTTTCACCCCTGCATTAGGTATCTACGTGGAAACCTTTGAGAGGTACCTACTTGAGAAACCTCTTTCCACAAGGTTCCTTTTTTCTATAAATAGGCCAATGGATCTCCTCATTTGACATGATGAAAAATCTCGAAGGATCCTCAAAGATCTGTATGCCCTAGTCCTTTTCTAATTCCATAAAAACCACCTAGGTAACTCTATAATATCTTATATAAGAGTTAATTATGAGGGATAGTGTGATAAATTTCCCTTTTCTATTTGAAACACAAAACACCAATGCGAGGACCCACACCCTCCCTAATCCAAATAGACTAGCCCGAAGGCCCCCTCTTAAATCTAGGACCTGAGCGAGACCCCTCCAAGGAAACTTGAGACAACCATTCTATCCTAAATAAATGCCACTCCCAAGTGTTTTTTCTAAGTGTTTCCATCATCCATAAGTCATATCTAGCTCATGAAGTTCTACCTCAGGAAATTCACTTCTGATTAACGCTTGCCTTACCCAGTGCGAGACCCCCTTGGGCTCGCCAAGCCTTTACATGTGTGATCCTCCTTTTATCCCTCTTTCATGAAACCAATGGCTAGAAACCTATTTTATTGGGAATAAAATATGATTAAGACCAAATA
The DNA here is from genome assembly GCA_963277665.1 of Viscum album. Taxonomy (NCBI): domain Eukaryota; kingdom Viridiplantae; phylum Streptophyta; class Magnoliopsida; order Santalales; family Viscaceae; genus Viscum; species Viscum album. The sequence continues at coordinate 880,735,195 of OY728137.1, read as the reverse complement.
GAGGCATAAACTAAAGCCTCTAAACTTGAACGACCATGGTTAGAGACACACCAACTTATCTCTCATTCGGTTATGCATTCCATCATTTATAGGTGTCTGGTACTTGACATATCTGATGGGTAGGGTCCTTGGGTGTATGAAATTGTACATCCCTTTGATTTAAAAGAACAATAACATAGTTAAAGTTTTAGGAAATTTCTAATTTCATACATGATGTCTAGGTAAATGTCCTTCAATCATCATCTATAAGACTTGGGACCTCTGTTTCCAAATTGTGGGGGAGGATATCATGATTTATTTTCCCTTTGATGGGGATTAGTGGATTTTCTTCTGTTATTTCCAAGAAACTGTAGGAGGGAATCCCTATTTGAGTATGCCCCAAGCCTCTCTAATGGGTTTTATCAAGAAATGTAGTTATATGTGTCTATTTGGGTTACAAAAATGGGAGATGAGATGGGCACATTGAAACCCTTTATTCATCTCTCATTTTCCAAGATTCTTCCAATAGAAGAAAAAGGATTGTGGGGTTTTACAGATCTTCTACATTGTATTCTCTATCACATTTGAGCATGACACATGTCATCTTTGAGTTTATCTACAATCATGAAATATGTATGATCATATTAATGTATCACCAGAGAATCTTTTTTAGGATCTTCCACTCACCTTCCTTCAAAGGGTATCCATAGGTGTGAGTCCTCAAAGACATATAAGCTTCTCTAAGGGACATATTGTGCATGGGACAAAGGGACTCATATTCTATAAAATTCTAAAATAAATCCTCTCAAAGGTAGAAATACCAATAAAAACGATAAGAGGACCTCCATATGAATGGTACCTCTACCTTATCCAAATTGTGTGAGATTTGATTCATATTTGAATGAGATACGTATGAAGGATCTCTAAGTTCCAAAAAAACACCCCAAAATCAACTTTAATTTCATATGGGACACATCCCGACTAGGGCCTTATCCAACCTAGGATCCCATATCACTTCCAAATTCAAAGTTATACATCGGTTTATGTCCCACAATAAACATTGATTGCACACATTTCGCCTAGACTTCCTTGTCACATGATTTTAAAATTCATGGTTTGGTCCCCATCATATGACCTTAAAGGGTATGAGGTGTCCCGTTAAGTAGTTATGAACTATTTGGTTTTGTATCCCTTTCATAAGGATACATAGGAAGCCCGTGTTATTGGACTGATCCCAATATACGAACGTATCACATCTCTCTATATGGTGAAAAATTCAATAATACCTCATTGTGTGCCATGAAACTAGTGTTGTGATAATAAATGACAAAATAATATCTAATTAATTCATAAAAGGGTACCAATGATGTAGAACCTTGGGTATATACATATACCCACATTTATGATGAACCTGAAATCTGTATAGATGATTGTAAATTCCATGCAAGATAATAATTTATTTTTAACCCATGGGAGATCTATGTTATACTTGGGAATGAATCAAGGATTCAAAAATATGTCATAAAAATTTATGAGTATCATAGTATACAATAATTTCCCAAAAAAATGGTGTGATGAGCCTGATATCCCATCCTCTTAACCAATGTGAGTCACTAAGAGTAATTGGATCATTTACCAACAATATCCATCCTTTGGAAATAAAGTTTGTAAAAAATCTTGAATAAGAGAATTGTTAGGTGTTTCCAGCTCCATGAATAAAACCTGGTGGAATATATTCAAAAACTGTGATCCCAACATGGATGATTATGCAACATTCAAAACCCCATGATCAAATTTCAAGGTAACATCCATTCTAATAGAAAACAATCTACAAAAAATTATCCTTATGTAGTACCCTTCATATTCTTTACCCAATAATACATTTTAAAAAACATAGGGAAAGAAAATATAAAAATGGTGAGTTCATATGCTCATTAAGGATAAAAATTTGATATTTCAATTGATGATCATTACTGAGTATAAGATATGTTCACAGTTTTCATAACAAGAACATAACTTTAATGATCATAAGAAGATAGTAATAAACCATAAAACACCAGTTGGGGAATAATGCTTTTTCATATGAGATATATGAGTGAGGAATATTCAATAATCAGTATTGATATATGAAAGCATATCATAAGAATAATACATAAGTTTCTGGCATAATATAATTCCACAAACATAATCATAGAAAATCATTTCTGAAACTAATTCTCACATCCAAGTCTATCATAATAGAAAGAGACCCATAGTTTATTGGGTTCACACTCCATTCCAAAAAATATATAAATCATATGTCAAAGCATCTCACCATGTCATTTATCACATAGTAGGACTAAGATAATATCTTATTTACTTTCTGAAGCTTGGTCTAATAACATGTATACCGTCCTATTTTTGGGTTAATAACCTTTGTAACCTCTTGATCTCAAGATAACCTCCTATGTACCATGTTGTGGTTATGTTATAAAAAAACTCTTAATTTATTATAGTGATCTAAAATACCAACCTATCAGATAATAATAATCCATTCATATATATTCTACAATAATATATGCACATTAATCATTCCATCATAGTTTAATTAACCCATTAGAATGTAATAGGTTTTAGGAAACAACCTTAAAACATTGTCATCATAAAAAAATATTGAAAATAGGTTGATGGTAAAATATGATCATATCCCCAGTGAAGTAGATAAATCATTAAATGATCTTGACATACATGAATGACACTTTTATAAAATAATTATAAATATGGTTTGAAAAATATTAGAAAACATCCTTTTCATTTGGTAACATTTTAAAATTAAAAAATACTAGAAGAATGGGAATAATACTTCCTCAGAAAAGTTTAGATAATTATAAAGGAAGATTCATAATGAATAATGCTAATGATATTTATAAAATGTGTTTGAGTCATAATATTAAAAAAACATTATATTATTATTATTTCAAAAATTAAAAAAATAAATTCATTAGGAAAATGTTTGAAAATATTCATTTTAATTATTAGTAATAAAATTAAAATCTAAAAGAAAATTACCTGTTAATTCTTTTAAAAGTATATAATAAAATTCATAAAAAAATTAGAACATTAATATTCATGAAAATTATTCCAGATTAAAATATAATAATAAGGCTATCTTTTCATAATAAATAATAATTTACAATTTTGTTGTACCAAATCGGGACATCAGGAAAGAATAATTCAAGCCACAGAAATAACAATAGGAGAAGAAAATAATTGAGTTTTAAAAATGGGAGAAACCTATATTTTCCCATAATGGATATTGAATCATAAATAACCCGGATAAGTAGTGATATTATAACATAAACACCCTCCATAAGTCCCGAATTTTATCATTCATGCTCTACCCTCCACATCTTTAGATAATATCCATTGAAAATTTAATTATGGATTCTTGTATGGTTATTTTTTGATGAATAAAACCTCTAGGATGTGGGGATGATATTTGGGAAGTTATTTGGTTATAAATTGGTAGTTAAATTTCTCTCAAGTGGTGTGGTGAAGTTAGGAGCATACGTTCCAGTTTATAAGTGAGGGAAGTGACACCCTTATAAATATTAAGAATTTAAGGTATAATAAATTAAATCTTAAATGAATGTGTCATAAAAATTACCAATTCATGAATATTATGTAATGTAGGTCAAAATTCACTAAACCAAAAAATTTATAGATAAGGTTTTGTGATATATTTAATCCCTATTCATTTATTTTAACTATTTTTACTCTTTTTTACCATTACTGTTGTGAAACAATCACAACCAATTTAATAAATATTTTTGAAAAAAATAAAATTTTACATATAAAATAAATTTATATGAAAATTAAAATTTATAATCTTTTTATTAATATTGCATGTCTAATGGTGGAAGAAATTAATTCTAATATATATGTATAAAACATTTATAAAATACTTTTTTTGAAAAAAATTATTTTAACCATAAAATATTTTATTATCACTCGTTACGCAGTAAAAATCATCATGTTAATGTTAATTTATTTTATTGAATAAATTATCTTCACATTTAGTAAAAATCATTCGTTAATAGTAAAAAAATTAATTTATTAACATAAAAACACATTGCAAGGTTAAAGTGTTTTCTGAAAAAAGTTTATCATATTACCTTTAATTGATTTTATCTTCATTTCTAAATTTTTGATAATCACTGTATGAAAGATTAATCATTTATATTAATGTGAAAAATAATTTACATAAGATTACTAATCAAAATAAAATAAATAAATTTTTATATATAAAATATAAATAATAATAATAAGTGTGTAAAAAACATTTCTGTTTATCCAAGATTTACTAAATTTACATTCCTTGTAGTTTCCCATCTATTTCATGAATACCAACAATTTATTTTATTATGTGGATTTTAATAATTTAATTTAAAAAAATTCAGAGGTAATTATTAACTTAAGTTCTATGTTGTAAACATCACAATATATTGAACACATAAAATTTATTAAAGTGAAAAATAATCTGAAATATATGGGCATTATAATGACTCCACAACCATACTGTAATGATGTCAGATTATCCCCTAAAAATCACCCAAACACAATATAAAACATTTAAAAGATATCAATAATATATCCAAGTTGTGAATATTGAAAAACAGAATGAAACTTGACCAAAACTAAAGAAGATAAATTCCAATATCATGCCAACCATTAATTAAGAGAAATTACAAATTTATTCAGAACTAGGATGACCTAAATCAATTGTAGAAAAAGACAAGTCACTAGGTAATTTAAATATAACAAAATAATGAAAAAATGACAAGGATAGAATCTTATTCCATCCCTATCCCAAGAAATAAGAATGAAGAGAAATAAAAAATTATTTCACTTTGAATTTGGTGAAATAACAATTTTGGGGACTCATTTTCCATTAGAGAAAAGTATAAAAATATGAGTAATATAGGTGATATTATTAGAGTGGTATTACCTATCCCTAACCGTGAACAAAATCCACCAAAATATATTCCAAATAAATATGTAGGTTGAATAAAAATGAAGAGAGGAGGAATATAGCCAATATATAACATTCTGCCAAGAGAAAATAAGGGGAAGGGGATAGGGTCAAAATTTAAAGGGAATTAAAGAATAATTACATTTATAAATCAATTAATATTTATATAAAATAATACTTGGAGGAAACTAAAGTTACATTGGAATATCACCAAGATTTTTATGGTAGTTCAATAGCTATACAACTACTAGACTACCACTATATTTTGATAGACTCACGCCAATGTTTTGATGGTAGAAAAATGAATACCCCAACACTTATTTATCCATATATTATCCCCCAATACTCCAATATACATAAATTGTTCCAAATTATTCACCAAAAAACCATTTTATACACTTTGAAATAACAAAACATTGCATCGCAATTAATAAATAAAAAAACATATTTTTTCATACTTCCATGACCAAATTTCTTCAATGAATAATGACTAAGATTAGGTTCATTATAATAACAATTTCATTTCTACTAAATTTATAGTTTTTATATAAAGTAAATAATAAATTCCTTATCTAGGGTTTTGACATATTTTATTTCTTACACATCCATTTCTTATTATGTGTTTTCCTATTATGAAATCATGTTTCTATATTTGTGGAATATTTACTTCAGGATTCTTGTTACATTCACATCATTAGAGGATTTATTATGTAGTACATCACCATTCTCATCATATAAATAATTCCAAATAAACATATATGTGAGGTTACTAACCTTTCAACCTCAAAATAATATTAGTGTAATATTTCTTATATATATTCTATTAATTATTTTATAATTGAGTAAATGAATAAAATAACCTCTTAAATCACCATTTCATCAAGGTCATCCTCCATAGAAAGGTTCTTCATTTCATTTAATTCCAATTCATGTGACATCAACTTATCCATTTAATTATCCTCATTAGTCCTCATTGTATATTAAAAAATATTTCTATAAATAGTTTTTAATGAATCTTCCTTTGGTTAATACTACACAATCAGTAAAAACTTTAGATTAAAATACATTCAAAATATTCTCAGGATATGATTCAAAATTTTGATATCATAAGGGGTTTCACCAAGTTCATGAATATCCTCTTTAAATATATTCAACCAATAAAAATTCATTCAAAAATTCATTTATGTACGTCCTCAAATCCAGATACTTTTTAAATTGAGCATGAGTTTTTTTCACATGGCTTTTTTCTCATCTATAGTCATTGACCAGATTTTACAATAAATAATTTAATCTCTAAAAGACATAATCTTTATGTATATTTTTTGTCAAAATATGCACCTAACACATAAATTCCTTTATCATAAACATCAAACATATGATAGAATATGTTAGATAAATATCTGGTGTCTATATTGAATACAATTCCATGAAATATATCAATTTACACATCTATTACTAAGGATATTGTTTAATATTGTATACATAGAAGATCATAATTCATGTGGGATTCAATTCAATAACCATAATTACCCTAGAGTGTAAACTTCTATAAACATTACTTTCCATAATGATAGAATTTTCTTAGAAAAATAAACATACCCTGTTTTAGGTGTGAATCAATTTCTAAAGAAATAAAACACCCCTTTACGATGGTTATATTTTATGATTATTTGAAACTCATTTCTATCCCTCCCATTAAATGAAGATGATAATTTAATAGATACTTAAGTCAACACCATTTAATTTTATCATGTCACAAGTTAAAGTGGGAGCATTAATTATAGAAATTGTTGGGAATGTTGATAGTGAATGATTAACTACAATATTCGTGTGATTTTTCAAATTCTTTATATAGGGGGAACCTATGTGATGTTAGTTGACTTATCCTAGATAGATATGAAGTAAATTTAAAATTTTGAAGTCCTTATCTATACAAATTTTATATGGTAGTGTGTTAAAGTTTTCATAATATTTATTAACAATAAAGAAGAATATAATATTTCACTAGTAAGATAAATATGACATATTGAATTACTATTCTAGAGACCATTAAGAAAACTCTATTTGTGTGTAATATTATATTATATAGATAATTATAATACCCTAATATTTATTTAATAAATTAATATCTTGTTATTATTTTTATTTTAGAATAAAAAAATTCTGAAAAAAGAGAATGGATTGTGTTTAGGTAAATGATTAATAGGAATAATATATAATGAATGATGAAACCATTACTTATGTCATGTGAGAGTTAGAAGTGGGTTTCATGATTATGTTCATTATTATCTAATCATGAAAAATAACTTTTCATCATTCAAAATCGTCATCAAACAAAATTATTCTCTATTAAACCACTCAAGATTGTTTTTAATATAATACAGAGATTTTATTTGGGTTATTAAAAATGGTTATGATTATTGTGTTATTATAAAAGTGTGATAATAATTGTATCTGAGTTAATTAATTTAATGAATGTTTACATTTTTTTGTTCTATTGTTGATGTTAATGGTGTAATTTTTATTTTTTTGGTTAATATTATTATTACATTTATGTTATTAGAAGTATGATCCACATCCTTCCTTGTTAAAATGATAATAGAGAGTGCACCCTCCCTCTCCATCATTATCCTAACTCCGTGGAGGTCCTCTCTTCCTCTCCCCTTGGATGATTCCTAATTTAGGTAAGGTTTCATTCTATCTGATCATCTTCTTCATATTCCCCTTCCTGTCAACTTATGTTATAATTTTTTTTCCAACCATGGGATTTAGTGTTTTTGTATTTCTAAAAGGGTGAAAAAACAATCAATTTTGACAAGTCTTTCACTATGTGTATATTAAAAAAATTTATTTTATTTGAACACGCTATATTGGATGGTACATCGAAATAAAATGATATCATAGCATGTATTCTTAGATATATGATCAATATATACCTATTTAGTTAGGTATATAATTTATGAAATTCATTTTCTATGATTCCTTTAGTACTAGTGGGTGATTTTATGATCAGGAATATTTATATTATTTTTGTAAAGGTGAATGAAAGTTGGTGAAAAAATCTATTTCTTATTTTTATGATGGATTTATTCCAACTTGATTAATTATTTTGAGAAACCCATTTTAAAATATATATAGTTGTTTTAAAAATATTTTTTAGTTATTTTCAAATTTTTAAATAAAAAGATAATCATTAATTTATAATATTTAGAGGCATAATTTATAAATGTTTTATAAATTTTAATATGATTTTAAATAATTTATAACTGTATTGTGGATTAGTTGGTAAACCTAATTGATTTTGGGAATTATTATGGGTAGTTTAAATTATGTTATAAGGTTTAATAGAAATAGTTAACATGTGATATTTAATGAAGGTTATTTATAACTTTGGTAAATGTTTTAGAATTGGGATTTTTATATATTTAGGGGAGGTAATAGGAAAGAGTGGCCTAATTAGACTAATTAGATGTGGTAACTATGACATCCCTGATATTTTATTACACAATTAAACATAATTTATTACATAAACTTCATTTGATACAATATAGAATATCGAGAGGTCCAATTTCTTTGGGGCTTAGTATCATTACATAAAAAATTAAAACATGAAAAAAAAACATCTTTATTGAAAACTTACATTACATGACCACAACATTCCCTTGTACATTGCATTTCATTGGATAACCTGAGGACATGCATAAAAAAGGTGAGCTATAAAGCCCAATAAGGGATTAATCATGGAATAACATGAGTAATAAAATACATGTTTGACAATATGAATATCAATATATCACAAGAGAATCATAAACATAAATCCATTATAATTCATCATAATCAAAACATGGAAATGTGGCAACAACAGTTAACAAGGAATTAGCATGAGCCAAAGCTCATTGCACATGGAGCACGAGTAAACACTCATTGCACATGAAGCACGATTAAAACCTAGTTTCACTTGAATTATAATTAGTAAACACCCATTACACATGACGTATCATGATACTATACTTTACCCAATGCATTGGAGCGCTATCAGGGTGCATCCTTCTTAAACATTTCATTTCATGCATAAGTGTGCCACATGGATCATAAAACATTCAATCATTCAACACTATTTTTTATTCCACAATAAAAAAATATGGAATATATACATGAAACTATTTAAAAAATAAGTAAATTTTTATAATTTTTAGTACCCTTGATAGAGAAATGGTCATGGTATTCGTTACACAATGACGTTAGCTTGGAAAAGTGTTGTGCAATTTTGACATCATAATGGTGTGACATAAGAACTTATAAAAATTGATGATGAGAGATAAAATGGGTGTATCATAATATTTACAAGACATGGATAGTAATGTGGTCATATATACACATTTACCAAAATGTTTAATGGAATTTAGATTCATGATACAAAAGAATTTCTTGAATGTAAATGAGGAGAGAGAAAATCCTTTTGGAATTTTGGAATAGTAACAGGTGTACATGAGAGGAATTTAATGAGAGATAAAGGGGTATATCATCATTAAAACATAAAGACGGAAGTATGGGGGAGGTTTGAAACAATACCCCAACATTTATAATTGAAATTAAAAAGGCATAACAATTTAAAGAATATTGGACAAAAATGAGAAAGGAAGAAAGCCCTTACTTAGAAGTATGCTTCCAAAGGCTTGAGAGAGGCTTGAGAGAGGCTTCTTGGAAGCTTGGGGAGCCTTGGGAGGATTATAGAGAGATGTGGGTAGATTTTGGACAAACTCCAAAGGCTTTTAGTGAGTTTAAAGTGGGAGCATGGGTGGGTATATAAGAAAGATGAGGGAATTCTTTATTATCTAGGATTGGGACACCTCAAATTAAACTAATCTAAACCACAAACCAACCCATGGTTTTTGCCCATGGTTTTTAAAAAAGGGAAGTGGAAAACAATATTTTATAAGGCCAAAGTCCGAAATTCTTAAAATAATGGGGTTTCTTATATGGAGGTGAGTCACACTCCCAAGGAAAACAATTTAAAAAGGCAAAAGATTAATAAGTCTTGAAGGGTCCACTAAAACATTGTAAAATAAATAAAACAAACAAAAAATCACATTATTTTAATGGTAAAATATATATTGTCTGAATGTATATTTTATAGTATTTTATTACATCACTATTTGGTCATTATGATGTCATAAAACACATTATATATTTAAACAGTATTCAATTTTTACACAAAAATTTGACTGTCTCAAAAAATTATGAATAATTCACCATTGGATAATTTCGACGTCCTAATTCCAGAAATAATATTAATTTTATATAGATAATTTTCTAAATATATTAATTCTCACTTTTAAAATAAAAACCAACATTTATCGAAAATTCATGGGTTTTGACAAAAATGGGTTTCAAACCTTAATAAAAATTACAATTGCATTAATAAAATTATACGATCATTTATATTTAATAAAAATAATAACATTTTATTAAAATATTATTAAATTCAAAAATCTATTACTTTATCAAAATAGATTTCTTAGTTGAACATTAACTTAAAATATTATTTGTGATTTAAAAAATATTTACTAGGTAATAATAATAAAATGAAAGTATTCTCATTATTATATACAAAAATAATGTACATAACCATAGTGGTAAGGTCTTGATACATAACCCCTTATAAAACCCACATAAGGCCGAGGGTGAGGTGTGCGATGGTGACATACTCTTGGGGTGGCTTGGATAACATTGCTCGGGTGGTAATCCATATCATCTTCCACTTCTCCCATAGGCGGTCCCACTCAAGATTAACATATTTAAGATTGTATTGGGATTGGTCAAGAGCAAAGACCAAAGATGCAAACTCCTTTCTGAACTCTGAAAAATGGTCTTCGCATGGGGCATGACTACTTGATGAGGTCATCACTTCCTTTGTCTAAGTAAATTGGATTTGTTAAAGCCCTATATTTATACTAATCATGTGATCACTGTTCAACAGCTATATTAGAAATGATCACAATTCATAATCGTATTTTAAAATCCAAAAACATAAAACCAAATAATTTTACATTTTATATAAAAATTTTACATAAAGATACCGTTAATTAGATCAAGAGGGATTTCCCTTAATTAAAGTCTGGGTCGTTAAAATCTCCCCCCTTAAGAAATGTCACCCTCAAAATTTCTTTTTCACGCACTAAAATAGATGTGGGTATCTCTTCTTCATCATTTAATCTGATTTCCACGCCACTTATTTAAACTTATGGGGTTTCCACAACACCTTAACGAGGGTCATTGTCTTATTTCGTAGAACTTTTTCTCTATGATCTAAGATCTTTACTGGTTGATCCTCATAAAAATATCATCTTATAATTATACCACCTATAAAGAGAGTGGATGTGAAGGGTCTGGTATGTAATTATTTAAGAGAGATACATGAAATAAATCATGTAATTTGGCCATGGTAGGTGGAAGTTCTAGTCTATAGGCCGTAACCCCGACACGATCAAGAATCTGAAAGGGGCCGATGTACCTTGGACTAAACTTCCATTTCATTCCAAAACTCATGACGTTCTTCCATGGTGATATGTGTAGAAATACCATGTCTACAACTTTAAACTCAAGGTCTCATTGACGGTTATCTGCATAACTCTTTTGTCGACTCTGGGCTACCTTGATATGCTGCTGAATGGTTTTCACCTTCTCCACCATTTCTTCGACCATTTCTGGTCAAAGAAACTTACACTCACCGACCTTATCCCAACACACTGGTGTTATGCACCTTTTCCAAAAAGGGCTTCATATGGTGTCATTTGTATGCTTTAGTGGAAACTATTATTATAAGAGAACTCAACCAGAGGGAGATATTGATCCCATCCTCCTTTGAAGTCCATTGAGCACGCTCCCAAAATGTCCTCAAGTGTTTGGATAGTCCGCTTGGATTGGTCGTCATTTTGATGATGATAGGCCATACTGATGTTTAATTCAGTATTCAGAGCATGTTGAAGACTCTTCCAAAATGTAGAGGTAAATCTTGGATCTTTATTGTACACAATAGATAGTGGTACTTCATGAATCATTTCCACTTCGGTTATATATATTTGTGCCAGTTGATCCAATAAGAAATCCTCCTAAATAGCGATAAAGTGTGCAGCCTTCGTAAGACGATCCACAAAAACCCAGATTACATTGTTGCCTTTGGATGTCTTCAGAAGTCTGGTGACAAACTCCATGGCGATGTTCTCCCATTTACATTCTGGTATGGTAAATGGTTGCATCATCCCCTTATACTTCTACCTCTCTGCCTTCACTTGTTGAAACACTAGGCACTTTGATATATATTCATCTATATCCTTCTTAATAATATCCCACCAATAATGCTCTCGGAGATCTCGATACATATCAATGTTTCCTGGATTAATAGATAAATTTGAACTATGTGCATCATCCAAAAGTTCCTTCTTCAGCTCTGGACTTGATGAAACACATAGTCTTTTTCCAAATCTCATAAATCCTTCTTCATTAAAATTATACTCCAAAGATTTCACTCTTCCGATAGCTTCCACTTTTTCTTGAATTCCCACGTCATCCTTTTGAGAATCTTTCAACGTTTCTAAAAGAAACAGTTGAGCAATCATTTGTGAAAGGATTGATGATGTTCCGTTCTTTATGATTCCCATGTAAATCTTCATCAAGTGTAAGTTGATTGGATCCTTTTCAATTCTCAGCAATGAAAGAATCATTGTGTCCTTTCTACATAGGTCATCTGCCACCTTCTTCACTTTCCCAGGGTGGTAATGGATTGAGTAGTCATAGTCATTGATCACCTCTAAACATCTTCATTGGAGCATGTTCAACTATTTTTATGTGAATATATACTTGATGCTTTTTTGAATCATATATATTTCACATGTCTCTCCAAATAGATAATGTTTACAAATTTTCAAAGTGAAGATCACTACAGCCAACTTGAGGACATGTGTTGGATATTTCTGTTCATTAACTTTCAATTGCCTTGATCCATATGCAATGACTATGTTAGTTTTCATCAACACACATCCCAAGCCCTTCTTAGAAGCATCAATGAATACCAAAAAAGGTTCACCACTTGTGGGTAAAGTGAGCACGAGCACAGTGATAAGGCTCATTTTCAAATCCTTGAAGCATTCTTCAATCATCAATCCAAGAAAACTTTACTCCCTTCCGAGTTAGCTAGGTAAGAGGGTTGGAAAATTGTGAACTATTTCTCACAAATCTTCGATAATATCCAGTTAACCCCAAGAAGCTACGGATATCCGTTACCGATGATGGCCTTTGTCATCCCTCAATTTCATTTGTTTTGGAGGGATCCATAGATATCCCATTGCTTATGATGATATGGTCCAAGAATGAGTCCTCCTTCAACTAGAACTCACACTTTATGTACATTTCATAGATCCTATCCTTCCGCAAGGTTTCTATATAGTTATTAGATGCTCCTCATAATCCTCCTTGGTTTTGGAGTCTATCAGAATATCATCTATAAAGACTATGAAAAATTTGTCGAGTTAATCTCTAATGACTATATTCATCAAGTCCATGAAGATTGCTAGAGCATTAGTGAGTCTCAAAGGCATTACTATGAATTAATATTTCTTGTATCTTGTACAAAAAGATATCTTGGGGATATATTCCTTCTTCAACCATACTTGATTATATCCCTATGGAAAGTCCATCTTGGAGAAGTATTTTTCTCCATGAATCTTATTGAAAAATTCATCAATTCATGGGAGAGGATACTTGTTCATTATCGTGATTTTGTTAATCTCAGGTAATCGATGAAAAGGCGCATTGACCCATCCTTCTTCTTGATGACGAGGACTGATGCACCCCATGGTGAATCACTTGGGCATATAAACCCTTATTCAGATTCTTCTGTAGTTGTTTCTTCAACTCCTCAAGCCCTACAACAGCCATTCAATACGGAGTCTTGGATATTGGGAATTCCCAGGTATAAGTTCAATTGAGAATTCAACATCTCTTCTAGGAGGAAGACCATGCAATTTCTTAGGAAACACTTCAATGAATTCCCTCACAATATGAATGTCTTCAAGGACGGTTGCTTCCTTGGAATCAATCATCTGAACTAGACACGTGTGATCATAAGGAAGTAATATCCACTCTTGAGATGATGGAGCTAAAGAAGATTCATCTTCCTCCTTGCACTTGTATAGAATCGGGGGTCGATTATCCACATGGAGAGTGATTTACCTCTCATGGAAATGTTTGTTGGATCTATATAAGGAAAGCCAATCCTTGCCAAGAATCACAACAAATTCCACCAGAGGGAGTATGATAAGGTTCGCGGGGAAGTTTAATCCATAGATTATGATAGTGGAGTATTTATATTCATGGGATGCAATGATTTCCCCATTTCCCATACTCACCGACAACTTAACTTCCATGATTTGTGGAGGTCCTATGACTGTTCTACTAAACGTTTGATATATAAAATAATGCGTAGAACCTGAATCAAAAAGATTGTTCACTATTGTTGAATGAATAACTAGCGTAACTTATCACCACTTCATTGCAGGGGTTCACTTTAGCAGTAGAAATGGAAAAAGCTCGTCCTTGCTGCCTTGGAGGTTGTTGGTTGCCTCCGAAAACCCTTGTCTTAGGGAACTGATTTGCAACATGCCCTAGTTATTTACAGTTTCAATAGTGAACAACACATTGAGGTTCTAACGGAGTGTTTCTCTCCTCTATTTCAGCCACATATTTTTCTTTCTGATATTTAATATCCAAGTGCCCTTATCTTACACACATAATGCATTTTATCATAACCTTCAGGAAATTTCTAGGGTGCTACTTTCCATACCTTTGGAAAGTGGGGGACTGGATCTTCTTAGCACCATTGGATTTATCCATCGAACTACCAGCATTGATGTTCACCTTATGCTTCTTACCCCCATGATACCCCTGAGATTCTCCAATCTCCATTTCAACCTTGAGGGCGCATCGGAAAATTTCCTCATTGATGTCAAAGTCACGGATCACCAGTGCTTTAAACAGCCTAGGTTTCAACACACCAAATAAGTGGTCAACCATGCATTCAGGGGTAATGACAAAGCTGGAAGCGTATCATGCAAGACTTGTGAAGTTTTTCTCATATGATCCAATACATTTGTCATCTTTTTTCTTGAGGGAAAATAAGTCCTTTTCCATCTTAAGTCAGAGGGTGTGCCAGAAATACTTATCAAAAAACATCTTCCATAAATCCTTCCATTCCAATGCCTCGATCTCCTCCATAGGCTTTGTATTTTTGATCAACGTCCACCAACGGTTAGCTTCACCCTTCATATGATAAGAAGCCAGGAGAACCTTCTCTTATTCAAAACATTTAAAAATGGAGAAGATATTTTCAATGGAGTTGATCCATTGTTCAATGATTGAGGGATCAGATGATCCATTAAAAGTAGGAGTCCTTTGTCTCATTAATCTCTCGATAGCAAATTGTTCTTTCTTCTAGGGGTTGAATGTTCCCATTGACCCATGTTTCTATTCAAAGCTTGAGTTAGCTGAGAGAGAAGCATGACAATTTCCACAATTCTATCTCCCATTGGATTGGGAATCTCATTAGTACAGTCATCACATTGATCTTCACATCAGTTGTTAGCCCGAGTACTCCTACTACCAGCCATTTGCTGGAATAAAAGGAAAGTTAGGGGTAAAACATAAAAGGCAATACAAGGAAAAAACTGATAACTTATAAAAACCATTTATTTCCTTAAAATATGAATCTATTGGCTTCAGTCCATGTTATCTATGATCTACTTTCTAACATATATTCTTAGGGAATTTTTTTTATCCCTTAATAATGGTTCATAATAAGCTTGTGAATTTACGAAAGAATATCCCCACGAGTGTGTCATAACCAAGAGTGCAGCAAGGCCCGTTTTCGTGCACCATTTCTAGTTTGAGTCTAGATCAAAGCGGTGTTTTCAGGTTTTACCTCTAGGATACATCTGTACTTGAGCCGCCTCTACCTGCTCGTATCCATACATGTATGTATTTTCTTGATAAACAACTTACTCAATACTAAGAAAAACTTAAGGCTGCTTTTATTATAATTAGTCCTGTATTTAAGGCTTTACTGGGGTTTTCTAATCCTAATCCTAAAAATAACTAAACCTATCCTCTGATACTATGTCTGACAACACTGATCTTTTATTACACAATTAAACATAATTTATTACATAAACATCATTTGATACAACATAGAATATTGATAGGTATACTGTATTTGGGTATTAGGATCATTACATAAAAACTTAAAACCTGAAAAACAACATCTTTACTGAAAACATCCTTTACATGACCACAATATTCTCTCGTACTTAGAATTGCATAGGATAACCTGAGGACATGCATAAAAAAGGGTGAGCTATAAATCCCAGTAAGGGATTAATCATGGAATAACATGAGGAATACAGTACATGTTAGAAAATAGGCATATCAATAGAGAAATAGATAATCATAAACAAAAAGTCATGATAAATCATGATAATCATAACATGGAAATGTGGCAACAACACTTTACATGGAATTATCATGAGCCAAGGCTCATTGCACATGGAGCATGAGTAAACCCTCATTGCACATGGAGTATGAGTAAACCCTCATTGCACTTGAATTATCATGAGTAAACACCCATTGCACCTGAATTATCATGATACTATACTTTACCCAATGCATTGGATCACTATCTGGGTGCACCCTTCTTAAACATTTCATTTCATGCATAAGTGTGCCACATAGATCATAAAACAATGAATCATTCAACATAATCATTTATTTCAGTATAAAAGAATTATGAATACATACACAAACCTATTTAAACAATAATTACATGTGAATAATGTTGAATACCCTTGATAGAAAAATGGGCATGGTATTCACTACACAATGACATTGTCTTGGAAAAAGGCAGTGCAATTTCGAAAGCATAACGGCGTGACATAAGAACTCATTAAAATGGTTGATGAGAGAGAAAAGGGGTGTATAATAATATTTACATGACATTAATGGTAAGAGGGTCATATAGATATATGTCCCAACAAATCTAACAGAATTTATATTCATGATACAAAAGAATTGCTTGAATGGAAATGAGGAGAGGGAAATTCCTTTCAGAATTTCAGCATAGTAATAGGTGTACATGGGAGGCATTTAATGAGAGATAAAGGGTTCTCACATCATTAAAACATAAATAGGGATGTATGGGTGAGGTTTTAAACCATACCCCAACATTTCTAATTGATGTTAAGATGTCAAAACAATTTAAAGAATATTTGACAAAAATGAGAAAGGAAGAAAAACCCTTACCTAGAAATGTTCTTCCAAAGGCTTGAGAGAGGCTTATGAGAGGCTTCTTGGGAGCTTGTGGTGCCTTAGGAGGATTATAGAGATTGGAGGGAATAGGTGGGACGAACTACAAAGGATTGTAGTGAGGATGAAGTGGTAGCCTGGTGGGTTTATATAGGAAAGGTGAGGGAATTCTTTATTATTTTGGTTTGGGACACCTCACATTATACTAATCCAAACCACAAACCTGCCCATATTTTTTCCCATGTTTTTTGGAAAAGGGATTTATAAAACAAAATTTTATTAGGCCAAAGTCCTAGCATCTTAAAATAATGGGGTTTCTTATGTGGAGGTAAGTCACACTCCCAAGGAAAACAATTTAAAAAGACAAAATGTTTAATAAGTCTTGAAGGGTCAACTAAAGATTTTTTAAATAACTCAAACAAACCCAAAATCACATTATTTTAATGGTAAAACATATATATTCCGAAAATAATGTTTATATTATTTTATTACATCGCTATTGGGTCATTATGATGTCATAAAACAGATTATATATTGAAATGGTTTATAATTTTTACCAAAAAATTTGACTGTCTCAAAAAATTATGAAAAATTTACCGATGGATAATTTCAACATCCTGATTCCAAAAAAAATATTCATTTTATCTAAATAATTTTCTAAATATTTTAATTTTCACTTTTAAAATAAAAACCAACATTTATCGAAAATTCATGGGTTTTGACAAAAATGGCTTTCAAACCATAATAAAAATTACAATTGCATCATAAAATTATATGATCATTTATATTTAATAAAATTTAATTTAATAAAAATAATAATATTTTATTAAAATATTATTTAATTAAAAATTCCATTATTTCATCAAAATATATTTCTTAGTTGAACATTGACTAAAAATACTATTTATTCTTTAAAAACTATTTACAAGGTAACAATAATAAAATGAAAGTATATTCATTATTATACAAAAACATAATGTACATAACCATAGTGATTAGGTCTTGTTACATAACCCCTTATAACACCCTCATAAGATCGAAGGGTTAGGTGTGCGATGGTGACCGACTCTTGGGGTGGCTCAGATTACATCACTCGGGTGGTAATCTCTATCAACTTCCACTTCTCCCGTAGGTTCTAACACCCCAGGTAAATAAAGAATATGACATTTTTATATTTATCCATATTTGTGAATAAAAAATTAATATTACTTTAAAGGGGATGCTATGCTCGATGGCATACCCAACACGCAACAATGAGTTTCTTGGGAATCTTATGTTGCACTCTAATAATAAAATAATATTATTTTAAATAGTAGTTAACACATAGCTGTTGTAATGGAGGGAATGAACAGAACTAACTACAAAATGATTATATATGTTTGTCAAATATTTTTACTTTTTGCAATAAATGTTAGAGGATTAAAAATGCAAATGAATCCAATTTTAAGCGTAAACATTCTAATATTCTTTAAAAGGCCGATTAACCGCCTTTTGATGGAGAACCTCTTTTAAATCCACTTTTTGACAATTTTATGTGTTATATTTGACAAAATAAAATTCTTCTTAAGAATCGGGACATCAAAATTTACTTTGTGTAAATTTTTGGTATTTTTCCGAAAAAGTTCAATTTTTAATGAATAATGAATAATGTAGTATTTTAATTCAAAACATTTTTTTAATCTAATTTATTTATATGATTATATTATCTTTTGAAATGGGTTTTAAATTGAAAATAGAATATATTTTTTCCATTTAATCCAATAGTGTTCTTTGGAATTAATTTCACTTTGAAATCAGACTTAAACTAGTGTCAATATTTTGATATATTTTGTTTCATAAAAACACGCTATTTGTTTTGACAACGGGAATTAATTATTAAATTAATTAATGCAACTTATATGTTTTGAATTTTGTAAAATAGAAAACATTTTTGAATTCGGAATATCAAATATATCTTAGGGTGAATGTTTGGTAATTTTCTGAAAAACTTCAATTTTTGATGAAAAATGAAACCACTAAGTGGTACTTATAAAAACTGATTTTCCGTTTAAATGAAATTTTTCCATCTTTGTGTTTTTAATTTCAAAAATCCGACATACATGGTTGTCATTAAGAAGTAAAATGTGGTTCAATGGGATTAAAATAATTTTTTTTGTGAATAGTAACTTATTATGTTTTTAATCGCGATTAGAGGTAATTAGTGTAGTTTAAGGTAAGAATAAAGTTTTAATAAAATGATATGACCTAGAAACATGTCCTACCCTTATTGTATGTGTCATAGCCGACCTAGAAAATCCATGTGTCAACTTGGGGAGCCCATGGATCCACTTTGGTTAGAAAATGACATAAATATCTTTTTATTTAATGTTAAAGAAAAAATGACACAAACATGAGATGTTTTACAAAAACAATTTGTACATGGGGTTATACAAGTAATATTTTTGATTATAAATAATAAATGGAAATCTAAAACGATATCCTACATCATAGTATTTTTTTTATAATTTTTAGACATTATATAAATTAAATTATTTATGACATCATGATGATGCAGCGATGACCTCATTATTTAACGATTTAAATAAAATGGAAGGATAATGTAAAATCTAAGACCTACACATGTCCAAAAACTATTGTATGGGTGTATTTATAACCCTTATCACCTTATCCTCGAAACACATCAATGTGGGAGCATTAAAATCCGAAACTCATTCTAAAATAATGTAACATTTCCTTACTTTCCAAGAGTGCCCCTCCTCTCCTCTTATAAAAGGCCCCCACCTCTACCTCCTTACCCACACTTCCAAAGCCTTTGGCTTGGCCAACCCTTGCCCATTTGGTCTCTACACATCCCTCAATAACTCCTTGAAGCATCACTTTGGGCAGAAGTCCTCCCATGGAAGCCTTTGAGCTCAAACCAAAGGGAGTTACCCGATTTTAAGGTAATGTATTCACTTGTGTCCTTTTGTTTTATTTTGCTTCTCCAACCCCCTAAACTCTTTTTATTAATTTCTTTTGTAACAAATCCAGTATATTGAATATACTATGATGTTTTTATAAGAAGGATTAGAGATAAACTTACACACAACTTCTTCTAATGGTTAAAGAACATACTGTTTCTGTGGTTGGCGATTTTCTACCTCACGAAACGATGATTGTTCAATATTATTTTAAAACCTTTAAAGCTGGCCATTATGATGTAACTGTACTTTATATATGATATATATGGTATTTATTTTAACTATATGCTTCTGTATTTTATATCTAAACCATACCTTTATTCTTTTCATGTTGTGTAAATGCGATAATTTCATATGAGGAAGTGTGGACTACCACCCCCTCAAGTGATTTGACTCGTACACGCAATACATGGAATGTATAAAAAATGCAATTAATGATCATATGTGACCAATATAAAATATATATTATACTGTAATTATAATATATATATATATCATTTATTTTTAATTCCGTTAAAATGAAAAAGAAAAAATGGAAGTTGCGTTCATGCGTACGTACGGCCTAACGTCTCCATGAACGATTATCTTCATTTTTATCTCCAAATGATATGGAACAATATAAAGTGAATATTTACTGGATATATATGATATTTTAATAATTAAAACTATTATGGAAATTATTTACTTATAACTACATGGACAATCATTTTTCAAACAAGTTCATTTTTGACTCATGTACCAAACATTGGCAAAAACGTCTGATATGAACAAACATTATTAAACCTTTATTATAACATTATAATATGTGATATTAACTGAATAATAATCTTTAAATTAGGTCCTTAGGAAATTATAAATTTACCAAAGTTTATTATTCAGGAATATAAAGAAATGAACAAGACAAGTTGGACTTGAGGTAAGGGATCCAACTCCTCTCTTTCTTTTAAAGTACACTCTTTTATGTCATTCATTTTAAAGCTCATATTTCTTGTTATTGGGATATTCTTTTATATTACTCTTACTGTAATTTCTATTTTCGTATGATGAGAGACCCTATTATATCTCATCAATCCATTTTGGAAGTTTTATGTGGCGTCGTTAGGCTGTCGAGTTTTTGTAAGGGATTTTTCATCTCACTTTTATTCCCGTGAGATTTATGCTACATTTGCCACAATTTCCATTGAGTGGTGTATGTAATGCCCATTATTATACACTTTGTGTAGTATAATTTCATTTATGGGTATTCACATCTTCATTGTATGACCCTTCTTCCATGGGGTGTATGTTTCGAAAGTTACCCAACTCGGTAAGGGGACCTTTCACCCTCCACTTTTTAAAAGACTTCTTTTGTTATGTCTTTTAATTCACATACTATTACGATGGGATATGTTTTTTATATACTTATTTATTTAAATTGTATGTCCAAGTGATTACATGTAATTTTTATCTCTCATCAACTCATTTTCTGAATTTTTAAGTGACACTGTTAGGCTGTCGAATTTTACTAAGGGATCTTTTTAACCCAATTTTGATTTCTTTGGGTTCAACATGTAGTTATTGAATATGTCATACATTGAATATGTGTGAATGAACTTTTATTTAGTTACACTTAATATCCACTTATATTGGGTGTATTTATATTTTTCAAACATAATTTTGAGATTGATTTATCCTTAATTTAAGGATACCTTCTTTATAAGGGGTTTCATCGCATTTTACATTTCTATTGAGACTTCATTGTTGTTATGCACCAATTCACTCTTATATGGTGTATATACTGTCCTTTGGAATATTATATCATGAATCCATTTATTCTCATGATATTTTAAAGTTCTTAATAAATGTGATTCCTCAATTATTGTATTCAAGTGTCTCTAATTTTGGTAAAAACACTTTAACCAAAATATCAATTTAAATGTTTTAATGATTTGTTCTTATTAATATCCAGGTTTTCAAAATGGTTTTAAGAATTTATTTATATAGATATTAATGGATTAAAATTTCAAAAGATTCAAGGTGGTATGGGGCACTTTGTTTCAAAAATCACTTTATTAAATGTTTTAAATGGTTTTGAAAATGGTTTTTAGAATGGATTAATTATTTCAATATCTTAAAATGTTATATTGTTTTTGCAATGTGGGAATGTTATCTTTCCTTTATTATTAAGTTATGTGATATAATTATGTTATGGTTCTTGGGAATTCTTATGAAGATGGGTGGTTCCGTGATAAACTAAGGGCGGGTGAGCCCAATATAGCTCTCCAATGCATTGGGTAATGCGAAGGAGTGAAACATTATGGTTTCTCCGAAGAGATTTAGGGAATATACTATCATGGGTATTCCAAACGTAACCAAGAGGGTTAATCCCTACGTAAGAATGTTATGAATGCCTCAATTTACCTTTTATTTCTTATGATTTCTATGATTTATTCATGACTTGATGAGGTATGTTAAAGTGCCTATGTTTTATGGGTAAAGTATGATTTCATTCTTATGTATATATGAACTCATGTTTCTTTTCCACATTTTTTTTAACCCTTACTGAGTTTTTTATGCTCATCCCAAGTTTTTGAAATGTTTTTCGCAGGTCAAGGGAAAGGTACATTATGTGATGATAGTGTCAAGGATGTGTCAAGAAAGAATCCATGTTTTATTTTAAATATGTTTCCATTGATGGGAAAAATGAATACTGTATTTTATGTAACCACTTTGCTTAAATGTTGAATGTAATGAAAGTTTCATGATTTAATTCTCTAAAACTCTAAACATGAAAAGATCCTCAATGTGTAATCTTGTAATAACTCAAGATTATGTAAGGTTTATGGCTGGGGCCTTATAGTTGGTATCAGAGGTCGGTTTAGATAACTTTAGAGGTTAGGGTATCTTCTAAGCATAAGTGACATTACCATAATGGTTAGGATTTAAGAAAGAGTCCTAGTTTTAGATAAAGTGAATAAGTAAGTTTATATTAGTGGTTATCTTCCTCATTAATACATGATGGTTTTGTTGATATACTCACACTGACATTTCTATTTTTAGTGAATGGATGGATCTAACAGGAACCAATGTGACAATAGGTTTGAAGGAAACTGTGGTGGTTCTCTGATTAAGAGATTGGATGAAATGGGGTATTCAATGAGGAAACTCATGGTTGTTCTAAACCAACTATCATGGATTCATGATCATCCACTTGAACCTTGGTATGTTCTGTAATGCATCATGTACGAGATGACCAATCAACGTAGAAGTTCAGGTAATAATTATAAAGGTAACCATTAGGGTTTATATGATCCTTACTTTTGAGGTAATTATGGGTTATATATGTTATGATGGAAAATGAAAGGCATGAGATAAACTTGAGGTTAAAATATGTTATGATTATTTTTGAAGATTTTATCTCATTTTGGGGAATGTTTTGAGAATTATACAGTTTTGGAAAAAGGACAACACACAGACCGTGTGACAACCCGTCGCGTCGGACAAAGCTGTGGGAATTGAACCCACAACCAAAGTGTGACTGGTATTTATCATCTACCAATGGACTACGTGAAGTCCCTGGTTAGTTTGACTGATTCTTTTTAGTTAGATGTTTTTATGAATTAAGAGTAAGCTGATTTTGGGTTATCTATGGAAATTTATTAACCTATCATGGAGGATATGTGATTAGGTTAATTACTTTTCAATACGAGACATTAAGAGTAATTGATGTTATTTAGAGATAGGTGTTAATTTGTACCTTTGAAGACTATGCGACTAAATCCTTCAAATATTTGGGTTTCAATCTTAGTTTGGTTTACTTTGAAGTATTTTATGGACAATTTGTTTATTGAATGTTCTTTGTTGAACTTTGGGTATTGTTTGATAAATTTTGGAGATTAAGAATAGATTTGTTTTTTTAAAGGATTTTCCTTTTTGGGTATTATCTGATCTGGTACTAACCTTTTTAGTTTTGGTTTTGGTTAAAGTCTAAAGATATGGGAAGTATATATTTCTCTTTTGTGGATTAGGTGATTCTCTAGATGTTTATTATAGTACTCTTAATGTGAACAAGTCTTCCTAAATACTCATCTTTTGGTGAAAATATGAGTTTGTGTAAGGAATCTGATAAAAGTTGAAAGTCAACATAATAATTGATTATGTTTCCTTATGAATAAATTCCTCAATAAAAAGTAACTTAAAACAAAAATGTTGTCTATTAACGTTTCTTACTGGGGAATCGAATACAGTTTAACCCATCACAAGTCTGTGATTTTCTTGTGGTTAAATTTCTCCTAAAAATATTTTCTATCACTCTCCATCAGAACACGACCCTATGTTTTCTCCTCCATGTACATGTTTTCCTACATGTAATCCTATTATGGGTTAACTCGGGTGACCTCTGTACTTATCTTCCTTTATTTTAAAGTGATTGTTTTACAGACTCTTGTTCCGATGTGGGAATTTCAAGGATGTTTCCAAGCTCAATTTTAAAATTGCAAGGACGCAATTCCCAAAAGGGGTGAAGGATGTAACACCCCAGGTAAATAAATAATATGAAATTTTTATATTTATCCATATTTGTGAATAAAATATTAATATTACTTTAAAGGGGATGCTATGCTCGATGGCGTACCCAACACGCAACAACGAGTTTCTTGGGAATCTTACGTAGCACTCTAATAATAAAATAATATTATTTTAAATAGTAGTTAATGCCTAGCGGTTTTAATGGAGGGAATGAACAGAACTAACTACAAAATGATTATATATTTTTGTCAAATATTTTTACTTTTTACAATAAATGTTAGAGGATTTAAAATGCAAATGAATCCAATTTTAAGCGTAAACATTCTAATATTCTTTAAAAGGTCGATTAACCGCCTTTTGACGGCAAACCTCTTTTAAATCCACTTTTTGAAAATTCTATGTGTTATATTTGACAAAATAAAATTCTTCTTTTTAATCGGGACATCAAAATTTACTTTGTGTAATTTTTTGGTATTTTCCTGAAAAAGTTCAATTTTTAATGAATAGTGAAAAATGTTGTATTTTGATTCAAAACCTCTTTTTAATCTAATTTATTTATATGATTAGATTATCTTTTGAATTGGTTTTAAAGTGAAATTAGAATATATTTTTACCATTTAATCCCATAGTGTTCTTTGAAATTAATTTCACTTTTAAATCAGACTTAAACTAGTGTCAATCTTTTGATATATTTTGTTTCATAAAAACACACTATTTGTTTTGACAGTGGGAATTAATTATTAAATTAATTAATGAAACTTATATATTTTGAATTTTGTAAAATAGAAATCATTTTTGAATTCCGAATATCAAATATAGCTTAGGGTGAATTTTTGGTAATAATCTAAAAAACTTCAATTTTTGATGAATATGAAACCACTAAGTGGTACTTATAAAACCTGATTTTCCGTTTAAATGAAATTTTTCCATCATTGTGTTTTGAATTTCAAAAATCCGACATACATTGTTGTCATTAAGAAGTAAAATGTGGTTCAATGGGATTAAAATAATTTTTAGGTGAATATTAACCTATTAAGTTTTTAATCACGATTAGAGGTAATTAGTGTAGTTTATGGTAAGAATAATGTTTTAATAAACTGAAATGACCTAGACACATGTCCTACCCTCATTGTATGTGTCATGGCCGACCACTAAAATCCATGGGTCAACTTGGGGACCCCATGGAGCCACTTTGGTTGGAAAATGACATAAATATGTTTTTATTTAATGTCAAAGTAAAATTGACACAAACATGACATGTTTTACTAAACCAATTTTTACATGGGGTAATACAATTCAGAATTTTGACTATAAATAATAAATGGAAAGATAAAAAGATTTCCTACATCATAGTAGTTTTTTTATAATTTTTATACATTAAATAAATTAAATTCTATATGACATTATGATGATGCAGCGATGACCTCATTATTTAATGATTTAAATAAAATAGAAAGATAATGTAAAATATAAGACCTACAAATGTCCAAAACCTATTGGATAGGTTTATTTATAACCCTTATCACCTTATCCTAGAAACACATCAATGTGGGACCATTAAAATTCGAAAGTCATTCTAAAATAAAGTAACATTTCCCTACTTTCCAAGAGTGCCCCTCCTCTCCTCTTATAAAAGGCCCCACCTCTACCTCCTTACCCACACTTCCAAAGCCTTTTGCTCGGCCAAACCCTGCCCATTTTGTCTCTCCACATACCTCTCTAACTCCTTTAATCCTCACTTTGGGCAGAAGTCTCCCCAAGGAAGCCCTTTGAGCTCAAACCAAAGGGAGTTACCCGATTTTAATGTAATGTCTTGACCTGTGTCCTTTTGTTTTATTTTGCTTCTCCAACCCCCTAAAATATTTTTATTCATTTATTTTGTAACAACTACAGTATATTAAATATACTAGGATGTTTTTATAAGAAGTATTTGAGCTACACTTACACACACCTTCGTCTAATGGTTAAAGAACATACTGTTTCTGTGGTTGGCGATTTTCTGCCTCACGAAACGATTATTGTTCAATATTCTTTTAACACCTTTAAAGGTGGCCATTATGATGACACTGTATTTTATATATGATATATATGGTATTTATTTTTACTATATGCTTCTGTATTTTATATTTAAACCATACCTTTATTCTTTTCATGTTGTGTAAATGCGATAATTTCATATGAGGAAGTGTGGACTACCGCCCCCTCGAGTGATTTGACTCATACATGCAATACATGGAACATATAAAGAATGACATTAATGATCATATGTGACCTATATAACATATATATTATACTGGAATTATAATATATATATATATATATATATATCACTTATTTTTAATTCTGTTAATATGACAACGAAAAAATGGAAGTAGCGTTCATGTGTACGTACGACCTACCGTCTCCATGAATGGTGCTTTTTGTTTTTATCTCAAAATGATATGGAATAGTATAAAATGAATATGAACTGAATATATATGATATTTTTATCATTAAAAATATTCTGGATATTATTTTCTTATAACTACATGGACAATCATTTTTCAAACAAGTTCATTTTTGACTCATGTACCAAACATCGACAAAAACGTCCGATATGAACTAACATTATTAAACAATTATTATAACATTATAATATGTGATATTAACTGAATAATAATCTTTAAAGGAGGTCCATATGCTATTATAAATTTACCAATGTTTATTATTCAGGAATATAAAGAAACGAACAAGACAAGTTGGACTTGAGGTAAGGGATCTGACTCCTCTCTTTCTTTTAAAGTACACTCTTTTATGTCATTCCTTTTAAAGCTCATATTTCTTGTTATTGGGATATTATTTTATATTAATATTACTGTAATTTTTATGTTCATATGATGTGAGACCCTATTCTCTCTCATCAATCCATTTTGGATGTTTTAAGTGGCGCCGTTAGGCTGCCGATTTTTCGTAAGGGATTTTTCATCTCACTTTTATTCCCGTGAGATTGATGCTACATTTGCCACAATTTTCTTTGATTGGTGTATGTACTTACAATTATTATACACTTTTTTAGTATAATTTCATTTATGGGTATTCACATCTTCGTTGTATGACCCTTCTTTAATGGGGTGTACGTTTCGAAAGTTACCCAACTCGGTAAGGGGACCTTTCACCCTCCACTTTTTAAAAGACTTCTTTTGTTATGTATTTTAATTCACATAATATTATGTTGTGATATGTTATTTTATATCCTTATTGATGTAAATTTTATGTCCAAGTGATTATATTCCCTTTTTATCTCTAATCAACTCATTTTATGAATTTTGAAGTGACGTCGTTAGGCTGTCGAATTTTACCAAGGGAACTTTTTAACCCAATATCGATTTCTTTGGGTTCAACATGTAGTTATTAAATATGTCATACATTGAATATGTGTGAATGAACTTTTATTTATTTACACTTAATATTCACTTATATTTGGTGTATTTATATTTTTCACACATAATTTTGATATTGACTTATCCTTAATTTAAGGATACCTTCTTTATAAGGGATTTCATCACATTTTACATTTCTATTGAGACTTCATTGTTGTTATGAACCAATTCACTCTTATATGGTGTATATGCTGTCCTTTGGAATATTATATCTTGAATCCATTTATTCTCATGATATTATAATGTTCTGATTAAATGTTATTCCTCAATTATTGTATTCAAGTGTCTCTAATTTTGGTAAAAACCCTTTAACCAAAATATCACTTTAAATGTTTTAATGATTTGTTCTTATTAATATCCATGTTTTCAAAATTGTTTTAGGAATTTATTTATGTAGATATTAATGGTTTAAAATTTTAAAAGCTTCAAGGTGGTATGGGACACTTTGATTCAAAAATCACTTTATTAAATGTTTTAAATGGTTTTGAAAAAGGTTTTTAGAATGGATTCATTATTTCAATATCTTAAAATGTTATATTGTTTTTGCAATGTGGGAATGTTATCTTTCCTTTATGATTAAGTTATGTTCTATGATTATGTTATGGTTCTTGGGAATTGTTTTTTAGATGGGTGGTTCCATGATAAACTAAGGGCGGGTGAGCCCGATATAGCTCTCCAATGCATTGGGTAACGCGATGGAGTGAAACGTTAAGGTTTCTACGAAGAGAGTTAGGGAATATACTGTGGTGGGTATTCCAAACATAACAAAGAGGGTTACTCCCTACGTAAGAATGTTATGAATGCCTCAAGTTACCTTTTATGTCTTGTGATTTCTATGATTTATTCATGACTTGATGAGGTATGTTAAAGTGCCATTGTTTTATGGGTAATGTATGATTTCATTCTTATGTATATATGAACTCATGTTTATTTTCCAAATTTTTTTAACCCTTACTGAGATTTTTATTCTCATCCCATGTTTTTGAAATGTTTTTCACAGGTCATGGGAATGGTACATGATGTGATGATAGTGTCAAGGATGTGTCAAGAAAGAATCCTTGTTTTATTTTAAATATGTTTCCGTTGATGGTAAAAATGAATACTGTCTTTTATATAACCACTTTGCTTAAATGTGGAATGTAATGAAAGTTTCATGATCTAATTCTCTAAAACTCTAAACCTGAAAAGATCCTCAATGTGTAATCTTGTAATAACTCAATATTAAGTAAGGTTTAAGGCTGGGGCCTTATATCGGTGGTACCGCTTAAGCATAACATATTCAAGCTCAATTTGGGATTGGTCAATATCGAATCCCAATGAGGAAACCTCCTTTCCGAGCTCTGACAAATGGGCTTCGTATGGGGAACATATATTGTATGAGTCCATGACATCCTTTTTTTGAGTAAATTGGATTTTTTAGAGCCATATATTTATACTAATCATTTGATCACTGTTCAACAACTATATTTTAAACGGTCACAACTATTAACAGTATTTTAAAATACAAAAACATAAAACCAAATAAGTTGACATTTTATATAAACATTTTATATAAAGATACCTTTAATTAGATAAAGTGGTATTTCTATTAATGAATGTTTGGTTCGTTATAGTAAATCTGTAGGAGAGTTAGGGGAGTTAATGGTATAGCCAAAATACATCTGTGTATATTGTACATAGGTGAGATAGAGGGTTTTTTATTATTCAAAATGGTTTATCTTGGAATGAAATGATATATTTTTTACTAATTATTTTCTAGTAGATTTTTTGGTAATTTTTTATTTTGAGTGATTTGGGTTAATTTTTGGAATAAAGATGAATGGGTTGAGTTGGGATTGAATGAAAATAGATGTTTTAGGTTCATTGGTTGAAATTATTTTTTTTATAAATTAATCATTTTTAAATTAATTATTTTTTAAATAGAGCATCGATTCATTCCATAGAATATATGAATAAGTTCCCATTGACTAAATAGTATATAATTATATTAATGAATATAAATAAATATTTCTATGAAGTATATTGTTGAATGGAAAATGAATAAGGAATGAATTAAATCATTTAAATTAAAAATAAACTAAAATAAAATGTGGAAAGAATTAAAATAATAGAAAAAAATATTTATATATATATGGTTAGAAAAAATTAATGAAATACTAAAATTTGAAGAATTTATTTAGAGAAAAATTAGACCAACAAGAAATAAAAAAATTGATAAAAATATATGGAATGTAAGTGTCCATAATTAATACAGTTTGATGATAATAAATTATTACTTTTAAAATAAAAATTCATTATAAATTCTATTCTTGTTATACTCACTGTGTATAAAAAATATTTCACATAATAAAACCTCAAACATATTTAGGATATAAAATTTATTAAAAAGGATAATTTTGTAGTGATTGTGTGAACTAATTTCAAATTCAAATGTTATTGTGAATACAATAATCTAATCTATTATTTTTTTTAAAACATACTTTATAAATTTTTCATTTATCCTTGGGATATTATTATATTATTAAAATAGATAAGGGTATGCAATATAGGATATCTGTTTTCACAAATTATCATTACATAACATTTGTATAATACTTAAACAATTATATATATATACTCCCAAGTACTTTTTTAGTCTAGTGCTTTGGGAAACATGGTAGCATAAACACTGGTACATAAGTGAACTATATTATTTTCCATTAGGTTCATTATGACTAGGTCCCTTCTTAGACACTGAATACTTAATACATATCTTTATAACCTAGAAAATGATACATCAAATGGGCGAGCTCAAATGCTCAATGAGGATAAATAATGGAGAAATGTAAGCATAAACATGATCATATGGGTATAAGGATGTGATCATAACATTATAATATCACACCCTACATATCAAATATTATAAACATAAATCAGGACGTAATTCATGGATGTTCATAAGAGGTGAATCATAAGGAAATTATTAACATAATCCATGAAATATTAATGTAAGAATAAGACATGGAATTGTGTAGGACACATAAATATGTAAAAAAATATTTCCATTTTAGTCTAAGCATCGCTTCCAAAAATGTATTAGTAGTATGGGTTCACTACCAATACAATCTTAGTAGTCATGGTCCACTCCCATTGACATCATAGCAGTATGAGTTCACTCCCCATACCTTCGTAGTAGTCATGGTTCACTCCCATAGTTATCTAAATAGTCAAGGATCACTCATAATACTATCTTAGTCTATCTCATAAGATATAAAAATTTACCCAATTAATTGGATGGGGATATAGGTCCCAAAAATATAAAAACAAAATCATACATACATTTCCCAAAAAATAATCAATAATCATATCATAACCCATGAAATCAAATGGGTATAAAAAACATGTAATTATATCATAACATTTGGAAAGTGATATAGGTTCATAATAATTTCAAAATCATATCTCATGAAAAGAAGTGGGTTTCAAAATTATATAAACCATAAATGATAAACTTGTTTCATAAACACCATTTTATGACAAAAAAATCTATTTTTAGAAATAATATGAATGCTGACATTTAATATTTTTCCCAAAAGGATTGAGAAATACCAATTTATGTCATAAAATATGGGAATTTTTTTTGAAAGATCTGTTCAAACATTTCATGCGGAAAATAACCTTTCTGCACTGAAAAAATGCATTTTAAAACAAAAGATATTTTTTAATATCTTTTTCCTAGAAAACAGGTTTGAAAACATTTAAATTAATATTTTTTTAAAACCCCTTTTTCTTTCAAAAAAATCATTTTTTAATATTATTTTTTAAATAAAATACATTCACAACTGAAGAGAGTGATACAGTCAGGTTTTCCATAAGAACATTATTAATCATATTTAGTACCAAATAGTGGAAAATGGTTTTTATAACTGGATATATATTGAATAAAAAGTGGATAATAAATCTCATGATTTTTTTTAGATATGTATCATAATATTTCATCATTGGAAGCATAATCATAAACAATCTCAATAAATGATGAGAATGTTTCAATAAACTCTTACAACATGGTAACATTGAATCCTAAACTCCATGTAAGAAAATGAAAATTTATAATGCTTAAAATATCATGAGAAAAATTATATTCATGATATAATATGTCAAATATAAGAATATAAATCTATAAAAATAATGTAGGTGTATAACAAAATATGTGTCTCAATGAAGTAAAATTGATACAAAATATTCTTACAGTTTTGGGAACTCTTGAAATATAAACCCCAAGGAAGAAAGATACTAGAATGGATATTTAAACACCGATAAATTTTATAATTAAAATTATAGAATAAATTTATCATTTTTATATACACCATTAGAGATAAAAGATGTGGTAACATGGAATGTATCTTATATATATAAAAACTGAGATGAAACTAACTTACCTTATGTCTTGACTCTCATCATACTCATAAAATATCATATATAATAAATATAATCTTATTATAAATATATCAAATAACCACATAGTTATATCTAATATCATATTGGATTTTATTATGACTTTATATTACCCTCATGTTAATAATTGTATGTCAGGGTTTTACCTCAGGTATTATCTGCTTTGTTCTTCACTTGTGTCTTAATTTGTTATATCTTCGATACTTATACATATATCATGATTTACATAATGTAAACCATGATAAAAATATAAATTATATAAATTATATGTGTTTTATAATAATCCATATAATATAGAAGATTAAATTGGAATACAGC
Organism: Viscum album; assembly: GCA_963277665.1. Classification (NCBI taxonomy): domain Eukaryota; kingdom Viridiplantae; phylum Streptophyta; class Magnoliopsida; order Santalales; family Viscaceae; genus Viscum; species Viscum album. The sequence goes on along the minus strand of OY728137.1, from coordinate 880,702,217 downwards.
GTTTAAGGATGTGGTATTCCATACGAACACATGAACACCATTTTCTTTTTATTATCATCTTAAAAAAATAAAAGAAAAAAATATATGTTTATATATGTATAATATAATTTTAGTAACATTATTTTTTAACATATATCATATAATTTCAATAAATACATTATTTATACAATCCATGTAGTGTTTGAAAGATTCACATCACATTGAGGGGGTATCAGTCCCAACTTCCTCAAATGAAATTATCATATTTACAAAAAAATGAAGACTGTAAAGGTATGAAGTGTAAAATAATTGTATAAGAATAAATAAAAAAATTAATATATATCATATATAAATATATTTTCCATAATAATTTCCTACCATGAAAGTGGGTAATGGAAAATTGAACAATCATCATCTCGTGAGGCGGTAGTTCATTGTACATGTAAACAATTTTCTCGTTACCCATTAGATGGATGTGTGTATAATTCTAGGTTCAAAACAAAACTATAATAATATCTCATTATATTTAGGATATTAGTTTTATTATATAATCAAGGAATAAATAGAGTTTAGGGGGTGTATAAAGAAAATAAATGAAAGGAGCTTGAGAAAAGATCTTATATCTTCTTTGGGTAACTCCTTTTAGTTTTTACCAAAGGGGTTCCTTGTATTTATTTATACCAAATTTAGGATTATAGGTTTAGGTGATGAATATTTGGGATCTATTTTGTCTGATATTAGTCAATAAAAAGTTCCTTGATAGGTGTGAGGAACTTGGAGTAGAGGAGGCCTTTTATAGTGGAGGAGGAGTGGCACTTTTGTAAATTTAGGGAAAAGGAATTCTACAAACATTTTTCCCATCTCAAGTGGATCAGTTAATGGAAAAAATTAGAGAAAGTGGAGTATAATGTCTAAATGTGGATATCCAATGGATCTTGGAAATGTTTTTAGGTCTTTTTAGGTATTAAATTTTTGTTTTAGTACTTTGTTAACCTATATTTTCTCTTCATCATTGTAATTGATTTTAATCACATTCACTATTAATTTTATTCAAAAACTAATTTTGCATGAATAAAAATTATAAATTATGCTGATTATAATCATGGAATCTGTTTTTTTTTAATTCCAATCCCATAAGTGGTAGAAATTAATTTAAATTTAATCTCATAGATATGACAACAATGAGATTTTTTAAAGTAAAAATATCCAAAAGTTTTCTTTGTACCCAATTTCAGAGTTAAATTGATTAAAATGATATAAAATGGGTTAATTGAAATAAAATATGATCATATTATAATTTGAAACTAATTAATATATAATTTAACTTCATAAATAAGTTAGATAAAAAGCAATCTTTGAATTAAATTTCAGTATTTTCCACTATTCATCCAAAAATATAGTTTCTCAGAAAAAACCCAAAAAAATCCTAAGATAATTTCAACATAAAAATTCAGTAAAGTATTTTATTTTATCAAATTCAATTTCTAAACGTTTCAAAAATTAATTTTTTTAACATAAGGACATGAAAAGAAAATCATTTGAGAAACTAGTATTTGTAAATATATAAGGAATTTTCCAAAAATTATATATTTTGTTATCAATATGTTTTATTTATATAAATAAATATAAAAAAATTCTAAAATTAGTTATTACTATTCATATTAGTATGTTTAATATCTTGGTCATCATTAACTCATTTAAATAATTATAACAAAAAAAGTCGTTTCATAGTAACTAAGTGTTGTGTGTAATGTATGCCATATTGGTTTTGTCTGTAATGTACACCAAGTAGGATCCATGTCAATGGAATTATTCACTTAGTGAAATGAATAATATCAATGAAAATTTAATTTATTAGAGAAAAATCTCCATAAAAACAAATGGTGGTACATTATACCCACTTAAAATGAATTATGTCCATAAAATTCATCATTTAGGTAAAAAATAAGGATACTTATAATTCATCATATCCTCAACTTCCCAAATAGCTTCATATAATTTGGGATTTGTTCACAAAACATTGTCCTTGTGAGTTTTCTTGTTTTGTCAAACATTTTTTGTGTTATACAGAATTCCAAATTGTTGTTCCTCATAAGAATGATCATAATTTAGTTGTATGGAATATGAGTTCAGTACATGTGAGAGGTTAGGTATTTACTTCCTCATGGGAGATACATGGAACACATCCTGTACTTGAGAGAGATTTAGAGGTAGTTCCAAGTGATGCGATATCATGCTGATACGATCAAGAATCTCTAAGGGATTAATAAACCTAAGGTATAGATTCCATTTTGTTCTGAGCCTCACAACTTTTTTCCAAGGATATTTTTATAGAAATACCTTCTCATCAAAGTCATATTTCATATCACACTACCGGTTATTGGTATAACGTTTCTTACAACATTGAACTTCCATGATATGTTCCTGAATAGATCTAAATTTCTATACCATTTCTTCTGTGATCTCATGTCTGAATAGACTTCATTATCCAAACTCATCCCAACATGTTGGAGCTCTAAATTTATTCCCATATTGGGCTTCATAAGGTGACATCTAAATTCTTAAGTTAAAAACTTTTTTGTACAAAAACTCAACTACAGGAAGGTGTTGACCCCAATAACTTTTTAAATCTAGAGAACAGGACCTCAACATATCATCTAGGGTTTGAAATGATCTTTTATACTGACCATATGTCTGAGGATGATAAGTAGTGATGAAAATAATTTTTTTATCAATTACCTGCTAAATACTTCACTAGATCGTACAGGTAAAACTCGTATCACAATCTGATACAATAGAATGTGGTACTCGATACAAACTTACAACTTCTTTAATGTATATCACAGAAAGAAGATATAGATAGAATCCTTCTCTAATAGAAATGAATATGATGAATTTGTATGGCGATTGACTACCACCAATATATAATTAAATCCTTTATAGGTTTTGGGTAGTTCAATGAAACCACCTATAGTGATGTTAACCCATTTCCATTATGGGATGGGTAATGGATACAATATCCCCTTTGACTTTTTTATTTCAACCTTAACTTATTGACATTCAAAGCACCAAGATATAAAATCAGTGGTATCTCTCTTTGTTTCATCCCATAAAATGTATTTTTTCAAGTCCCTATACAAATTTGTATTTTATGATGAATAGATAATGAAGAAATATTATTTTCCTCTAATAGCCCTATCTTCAAATATGAAATATAGGGAACACATAAATGGTTCATGAACCTTATCATTACATCCTAATCAAGGTTAAACACATGAACATTTCTAACTTTCTTTTGTAGTTCTATATCTTCATTATGTGCCTCTTTAAAATTCACTTCTATAAAGGGTTAAAAATTCATTTGATAAAGATAATATTTTGACCCTTCATTCAGGATTTCTAACTACATCCATTGTAGATCAGGATATATCAAATATTTTTAATCCTCCTTGTAGATAATAAAGCGTGATACTTTCAACTAAAAGCATCATCCACCTTGTTCACTTTCCCAGGGTGGTAATGTATTGAGTAGTCATAATCCTTTATCAACTCTAACCACCTTCCGGATAACATTTTCAACTCCTTTTGAGAGAATATATATCATACTTTTATGATTAGTATATATATCAAACTCTTCTCTATAAAGATAATACCTCTATATCATAAATTCAAAAATTACTGCTCCTAAATCCAAATCATGAGTTGGGAAATTTTACTCATTAATCTTCAAATATCATGTGTCATAACTGATAACCATGTTATTCAGTATAATAGAACATCCTAATCCCTTCATAGATGAAATTCCAAAGAATAAAAACTTTTATCCACTATAAGGTAATGTAATAATAGGTGCACTGACTAACCTTATTTTTTTTCCTTGAAATTTCCCACACATTCATACTTCCATAGAAACATGTAAACTTTCCAAGTTAACTTGGTAATTGGATTAGATAGTACTGAGAAAATATGTACAAACCATCAATAAAATACAAATAAAATACGAAATCTATGGATCTCAATCTTCGTGGTGGGCCTAGCCTAGAATTCAATATCCTAAATCATTGATGGATCTATTGATATACCATCTCTTGAGATTATGAGACCCAAAAATGAATCCTTTTTTATCCAAAATTCAATTTTAAAATTTTAAATATATTTTCTCCATATTTAGGGTCTTTAATAAAATTTTCAAGTGATTTTAATTCCATCAATTACTCATTGAATATATAAGAATATCATCTACAAATACATCCAAAAAATAGTTGAGGTGATCTCAAAAGACTTTATTCATCAAATACATGAAGATAGTAGGGGAATTAGTAAGACCAAATGGAATTACTATATAGTCATAGTGTCAATACCTTGTATGGAATGTCCTCTTGGGTATATCCTCTTCCTTGATCCTAAATTAGTTATATCATAAATGAAGGTCAATCGTGGAAAAGTATTGAGATCTATGTATTTTATCAAACAAGTCATCAATATGGGTGAGAATATACTTGTTCTTGATCATGATCTTGTTAAAATCATGATAATAAATGCATATTCTCATTGATCCATCATTAATTTTATAGAAAAATAATAGGTGCATCTCAAGTGACACACATGGTCAAATGAATCTTATATCAAGGTTTTCTTGGAGTTTATTCTTCAAGTCATGTAACTTAATCTGGGACATTATATAGGGAGTCATTGAAATAGGTGTGTAACTTGGTATGGGTTATATTGAGAACTCAACTTCTTCTTTTAGGGAATGTCTAGGAAACTCTTCCGAAAAGACATCCAAAAAATCTCAAACAAAAGTATATAATTGATGAATCTTTTATCCCCATCCATTTGAGATAAAAAAAACTCTTTTTATGGGAATTATGATTGATATACTAGATGAAATATCCATAAGAAGTTTGTGATTATCATCACATTGATTAATGATCATAAGGGGTTTTGAAATATCACACATAACATTGCTTTCTTGACAATTGATGTGGTATTTATGAAGATAAATGCAATACAACCCTATTAAGACTTCAAATTCAACCAATTAATGAGTTATAAGATATTTAGTAAGCTCATTCCCACAGACGTCAACTAGAGATGAATCATAACCATGGGATGAAATCATCATTCAATTAAGTGTTTTCACTTCAAATTCCATATCTAATCATTTTAGTGTAATCTTAACAGCCTTATAAGATTCTTTAGATCTGATATATTGGGTAGATCTAGAATCAAATAAGACATTAGTAGTTCTATATTGGATGGTAATTATACCTTTCACTACATGATTATCTCACCCCATGTTAAAAATAGTGATTGCATAAGATTCCCCATTTTTACTCATTTGAAGAGATTTTTGACATTGTTCATCATCATCATCACTTGGATTTGAGAAGTGCTTTTCATAATTATTATTCTCCTTACATTTTTAGCATTAAATCCTAGTAGGTGCATTATGTTCCTCTTTTTCTCTATTTATACTGTTATCTAACTTCTTCCCGTAAAATTGGAAATAAAATAATTGATATCCTTTGTAAGATCCAGATTTTTATAAGGGTATGTTTTCGTTATGTTTTGGTTGAATCCCTCGTTTCAGACTTCAAGGGATGTCTTTTGAAAGAATGAGCGGTCTTGGGGGTGTTTCCGGGGCTTGGAGAACGAATGATCGGAAAGCTGGGCAAGACAAGCCTGGGCGCACGACCTGTGCACAGCCAGGGCAAACCATGCGGCCTGCCCAAGTAAATTGTGAAACCCTCCTCCTCCAAATAGTAGCATGAACAGGGTTTGCACACGGTTTTTCAAACCATGTGGCCAAACCGTGCAGCCTCTTAAAGGTGGGAAAATTAAAAAATCGCCACCACGGGATTTTAAGAACCCACTCAGGATTTCCTCTCCATTCCTCCCTCTTCACCCTAGGAATGAACCAAATCTCCCAAGAGCTCCAAGACGTTGATCTCCCACATTTCTAAGGCGTTTTTGGTGCCTTTGGATGTAGATCAAAGCTCCAGGTAAGGCTAATCCCATCCTTGCTTCTCTTTTTGGATTAGGGTTTGTATCGTATCTCCCTCTACACCCTAGGAACGAACCAAATCACCCAAGAGCTCCAAGAGGTCGATCTCTCTCGTTTCTAAGGCATTTTTGGTGCTGTTGGAAGCGGATTGATGCTCCGGTTTGATGCTCCAATGGCTGGTTAGATTGAGGTCTAAGGACTCAATTGAGTGTGCGTTCAACTGCGGTTTCGAGGTAGGTTGTCTACAAACGTTATCCCATAGTTTTATGGTGTATTTATGCATGTGTTGCTTTGCTCAAGGTTTTCCTTTTGATGAGCTTTGATTAACATGGATGCATTGGTATAAAGGATTCTTAAAAATGTTAAATGTGAACTCTCACGATCCCCATGGGATGCGTTGAGAATAACATGACCTAATTGGGGTCATCCATGGGGTGTGCCGGCTTTTCCCTGGCCTAGGGATTGTTGTTAAACAAGTGACCTTATTTTAATAAATGGTATATCCCTTGAAGAATATGTTGGCATGATTGGTTTAACTTGGAATAGAAGTTAGGGGATGCACCTAGACTTGGTAATAACCTAATGGTTATTTGGAATGGGTTGAATGGTTGATTTATGGAAATGATGAATGGGTTAAATTGGTAATATGTAAACGGATTAAATACCATAATGTGATAGATTATGGGTCTAGTGTTTAATGCATAGTGAGATAGGCATAACACGTGGGAATTGGGTGAATGATTGAATGTTGTGAAATGGTAATGTGTTAATGGGTTAAGGCATAATTTGGATTCTCGTGTGGATGTTGTGAATGGTGTTTGTCAAAGGGAAATGGTATAGTGGGTTGATGGTTATATATATTTATAAGCATATGCACATGGCTTGGTAGAGTGGGGTATGACTTGAGGATCTACACCCACGGGTCGAGGGAAGACTGATGCTCTGAACTCCACCCTAAATGCATGGGTTAGGAATAGGGACTGATGACCTATTCTCCTAATGGTTGCATCCACCTGGACTGAGGCTTCGAGGTGAGGATATGGTTAATATGAGGGTATTAGTCCTAGTGAGATAGGATAATGATGTGTTTACCCTCTTGCATGTGGTTGTTGTCCTTAGAACCATGTAACATAATGTATGTGATTAACCCATGGAAATGTGATGAAATGGTAAGTGATGATAATTGGTGTGAAATTAATGGTAATGGAAGTGGCAATGGATTTCGATTTGAACTCATTAATGGAACCTTAAATAATTTCTTGGAAATTATCATTCATATTCATTTTGAATGCACTACCTATTCATACTGGATATTTTGTAGACACCATTGGTGGTGGCCTACTGAGTTGTACTCACACCCTATTCGGGCCGCCGTTGGGTACCCGAGCAGACTTCATATTTTTAGGTCAGAAGAAGGGCAAGGGTCCTTGCTATATAGTTTTGTATACATGGGTAGCACTTGGTGGAGGATCCAGACTTGGAGTCAAAACCATTTTGGGGATTTTCGACGTTGTCTTGATTTTGGGATTTTTTCACTTTTGAACTTGTAGTAGGACATGGCATGTTTATTGTTAGAAATGGTTGTTATTCATGTTACGTGTTTATTTATTATTGTTTCCGATATTAGTTTATTTCTATTGTGGCTTACTCTGATAAAAAGGGGGTATAGTCTCCCCACATGACCGCATAGACCCCCGCTGCTAGTCGGCAGCCTTTGGCGTACATGGAGGAGCGCTTAAGGTTATGTAACTACCCAGCTAGGAGCACTGGTTTAGTGGCGTCTGGGTCGGGGACTTTACAGCCTTATGTTATACACATAAATCATTTATTAGACCCCTTAAGGAAATTTCCTCCATGTTTCTTCCCACAAATAGAGCATAAAGTAATGTTAGTCATCTTTTCTTCATGGTTTTTATATTTTCCTCTAAAATCTATCTTCCATTTCTTTTCAAAACCAGGAGTTTGATACATGAATCAACATCAATTTCAACCTTGAATTAACAACAAACAATATCTTCTTAGCTACTAAATTCTCTTATGGAAAATTCCTATCTATGAATTTTCTTCAGTACAATTATGAATATATCAACATTACTTTTAGGTTGGATGAAAATTATTGAACTGTACCTTGTATATATTGTGAAATTATCCACACAGGTACCAAAAAAGTCATAATCCATTTTCTTCAACTCAAGGAACTCTTTCTACATATTGGAATAAAGAATCCTATGAAACTAATTATTTAAGAAGAAGTTCTTGAACTCATCTAAATCTATGGATTCAATCTCATCTTCCTTCCTTGTGTTCTAGATTAGCATCCACCACTATTCTACTTCAACTTCTAACTCATAAATAGCCAGAATGACTTTCTCATGCTTTGAACACCAGATAATGAAGAATATAATTACAGTTGTAATGATCTATTTTTTAGGATAATGTGGATCATAATACCCATTGAAAGAATGTGTGCATTGCCTCATGAAGGACTCAATAGAATGGTGGTACCTCATTTTATCATTTGGAATTCCACCATGATTCATATGTTGAGTGATTTTGGTGAGCATAGTAATTAGATTTTTAATTCCTTCTTTAATAGAATTTTATTTCTCAGGAAGAAAATTATTTCAATGTCCATTTTAATCACCATTTATGTGATTCCTTCAGATTACATCCATTGATTAAAACCAAAATCATAGAGTATGAAATAGTTAACATAATGAGGAATTCATAATCCTAAAAATTCACTTATGGGATGTCTAAATTTTGACACTTTCCTTAATTTATGACACCTTAGGTTAATCCTATGTTTTTAATAGCCAACTTCAATTTTTATCATTCATGATGGTTTATGAAGTGTTCATGAATTCTCCAAAAATATCCCTTGGGAGTGTTCAACCAAGTGTGTAGCTAGGCCTGTTGTCATGTACCATGTTACACTAAGTCAGTTCTGACACACCTTGTTAGAGTTGTTAACACTAGGTACATCTTTTTCATTTCCAAATCCACTTCTAGAATATAGACAGGGATTTATTACTAGGGAACCACTTACTCCATCCTTTTCCAAAATTACATGAAATTTTCCTATACTTTTCCATATCCTTAGACTTATTCTTAGACATGTCCTTAGGGTTCTTAGTAAGTTATTCTCCTACTAGATTCCAAAGGTTAACTAAAAGTTTTATATAATAGCAAATATATAGACCCCAACTTTTCATACAATAAATTTATGTAACTTGTACATAATACATTAAAAATAATACAAAAATACTTCTAAATAATGTAGTATTCTAGTGCCTTTAGAAACATGGAAACATAAATACAAGTACATAAGTAAACTATATTATCTCTCACTAGTCCCATCATGACTAACACCCTTCTTATACACATCATACTTAATTCATATCTTCATAATATGGTAAAGTAAACCAAAAAATTGGTGACATCACATGCTCAATAAGGGTAAAAAAGGGAGACATGTAATCATAAACATGAACATATGGTTATGAGAATGTGATCATAACATTAGAACACTTTACCCTGCATATCACAAGATTATAAAGTGAATCATTGAATAAATCAGGGACGTTTATAAACATTAATTATAAGGAAGTAATTAATATAACCCATGAAAGAATAATTTATTAATAAGACATGTAATTGTGGAAGACATATAAGAATATACAAAATGATTTTCATAGTTGTCAATGCATCATTGTCAATGCCATATTAATAGTATGGGTTCACTCTCCAAGCCATATTGGTAGTCATGGTTCAGTCCCATTGTCATACTAGTAGTATGAGTTTACTCCCCATACCATCTTGGAAGTCATAGTTCAGTCTCACAACCATCTTAGACATCAAGGTTCACTTTCAAGACTATCATAGTCAATCTCATGATACATAAATCATTATGCAATGAATTGGAGGGTGATATAGGCCCTAATAATATAACAATTAATTAATACATACATGTGACAAACAATCAAAAATAATCATATCATAACCCATAAAATGAAATGTGTATCACAAACCCGTAATCATATCATAATCTATAAAAAAGATATAGGATTCATGATCATTTAAAAATAATTACCCATGAAAAGAAGTGGGTTTCAAAAGAATATAACCCATGAATGTGAAATGGGTTTCATAAATATCATGAAATAAAAACCAAATTCCATTTTGAGAAATAATATGAATGGAAAATTTGAATATTTTTCACAAAAATAATTATGTAACACTAATGGATATCATCTTATATGTAAAATAATATTGGAATATCATTTGAAAACATTTCATCAAGAAAACAACCTTTCTTCATTGAAAAAATATTTTTTCAACAAATGATATTTTTGAATATATTTTTCATGAAAATTTTGTTTCAAAAACCTTTGATGGAATACACGAAAACAATAAAACATTTTTAAATAATTTTCTAGGAAACAAATTTTTGAAAACTTTTTTGAAAACATGGTTATTTAAATAAAACATATTTTCTACTACAGAGAGAAATATAGTCATATTTTCTATAAAAACATTTTCTTAATCATCTTAGGTACAAAAGAGTGGAAAATGGAACTAATATATGGATGTATCTTTAATAAATATAGTATATAAAAAATAATGACTATTTTTTAGATATTTATCATAATATTTCATCAATGATATCATAATCATAAATAATCATGACAAACAATGATATTGTTTCAATAAAATCTTACCACATAGTAACATGGAATCATAAACTCAATGTAAAAAAATAAAATAAAATAAAGCTTAAAATATCATGAGAATAAGGAGATTCATGATATAATATGTCAAAAGGAAGTATATACAACTCAAACCAATTAGGTGTATAACAAAACATGTGTCTAAACAAAGGAAAATTGTGACAAAACTGTCTTACTGATTTGGTAACTCTTGAAACATAACCCCCAAGAAAGAAAGGTCATGGAATTGATATATAAAAACCAATAAATTTAATAATAAAAATCATATAATACATTCATGTTCAGTATATACACTATAAATAAGAAAATATTTGTGAACATGGCATGTATCTCACGAATATAAAAAGTGAGGGGAAATTCCATTACCTTATGTCTTGACACATCGTACTCATAAAAATTCATGTATAATAAATATAAGCTTATTATAAATCTATCACACAAACATATTATTATATCTAATACCATATTTGTTTTTATTATGACTTTAAATGGTTTTCTTGTTAATAATTCTATATTAAGGTTTCACTTTGGGTAATATTTTCTTTGTTCTTCGCATATGTCTTAATTTTTTTTACTTGTGTTCCATACACTTATATTATGATTTACATAATTTAAAACAACATATAAATATGAATTATATTAATTGTATTTTTAGTATAATAATCCATATAATATATATGTTTAAATTTGAATACACTGTTTATGGAGATGGTAGGTCATAGGTATGCATGAATGTCATTTCTTTTTTATCGTTGTACTGAAAGAACAAAAGAAAATGACATATATGTATATAATATAATTAAGTTTGAATTATTATTTAATATATATATATATATATATTATAACTTCACTAAACACTTAATAAATTTCATTTAGAGTGTGAATGAATCACATCGCTTTGAGGGGGTCGTAGTCCACACTTCTTCAAATGAAATTATAATATTTACAAAAAACATGGAAATTGTAAAGGTATGTATTATAAAAGAATTACATGATCATAAAAAAATCACAAATATAAAATATAAATAAATTAATTTCATTTACATCATAATTCACAACCATGAAATAGGGTAAAAAAATGAACAATCACATTTCATGAGGTGATAGTTCCCCATACACGTAAACATTTTGTTCGTTACCCATTATATGAAATTGTGTGTCGGTGTAGGTCAAAAAATTATTATAATAATATATAATTATATTTATTATTCTTTTTTTACTATATAGTCATAAAATAATTATAATTTAGGTTATGAATAATGAAAAGAAAAGAAAGGAGCTTGAGGAAGGATGTCACATCATCTTTGGCTAACTCCTTTTGGTTTGCACAAAAGTGATTCCATGGATTCAATTATGGAAAATTTGAGTCTTATAGATTTAGGGGAAATATGTTTAGGATATATTTTTTCATATCTTGGTTGAGCCATAGTGAATCTATAGGTGTGAATATGTGGGAGAAGGGGGGGCTTTTTATAATAGAGGAGGAGTGGCACTCTCGTACGTTTTAGGAAAAAATAATTCCACCGACATTTTTCCCATGTCATGTTGACCCAATAATGGGATAAAATATATAAAATGGAGGATAGGTTCAAAATATTTCCACAAAATGTCTATTGGAAAATTTTATAGGATTTTTTGGGTCTTAAATTTAAGTTTTAGTACTTTGTTAACCTAATTTTATCTTAGTCATTGTGATTAATTTTTATCACTTTCACTAATATTTTTGATATAAAATCAAATTTGAACTTAATATTATTTATAAATAATTCTAATTTGAAATATGGAATCCAATTTTCCAAATTCAAATAACATAAGTAGAATAAATTAATTTAAATTTAATCCTATATATTGGAAGACAATGTGAGTTTTTAAAGTATAAACATCCAAATGATTGCAAAGTTTTTAATCCCAATTTCAAAGTAAAATTGATTAAAATGAACTAAATTGGATTAAATGATTAAAATATGATCCAATTAAACATTTAAAACAATTTAAAATATAATTTAACCTTATAAATAACTTATTAAAAATACATTTTTGAAATAAAATTCTGTATTTTTTCACTATTCATCTAGAAATGAAGTTTCATAGAAAAATCCCAAAAAAATCCTTACTATAAATTAGAAATTATAAATTCAAAAAATAAATTTTTTTATCAAAATAAATATAAATTTTTTTCTAAAATTTAATTAATTTTATTTCACAAAAGGACATGAAAAACAGTTAATTTGAAAAAATTATATTTTTAAGAATATAACGACTTTACCAAAAATTATATATTTCATTATAAATAATTTTATTTATATAGAAACATTAAAAAATATACTTTAAAAGTAGATATTATTATTCATATTTATAATTTTAACAGCTATGTTATAATTATATCATTTAAATAATTATAATAAAAAAATATGTCTTGAAGAAAATCAGTGTTGCATGTATCGTATACTAATTAAATGTTTTTTGTAACGTATTCCAAGTTAGTTATATGTGAAAGAAATTACTGGCTTATTGTAGTGAAATATATCATTAAAAAATAATTTATTCAACAAAAAAGGTCCATAAAAACATGGGGTGTTACATAAGACTTGTCTTCTCCATATTTATTATAGATCATAATGATTTGTGTTTATGAAATCAGGGAAGAATTGATATGATGAATAGAAATAATAGAAAAGAATATAATAAGTAAAATATAAATTTTTATTGATATTATTTAAAATCATTAATACCTATAATCTAAAAGAAATTATCTTGAAAACATCATAATAAATAGCATCAATGCCATTATGATCATATAAGGTATTAATATTAAGAAAATTGATAAAGAAAAATATAGAAGCAATTTCAAAATAACTTTTTATCCACATTGATCAATTTCTATTCTCTAAGTTTTTATTGACTTTTTAAAATCATATTTTCTCAATATTGAGGATTCTAAAAAATATAAAATATAGAGGTTTTTTACAAAATATAAAATATTTAGTTCAAAAAACACACACATATTTTATTTCTATAATTCATAAGTTATTTCAAATAATTCCACATTTTCTCTTCTATAAATATTTTTCAAAGTACCCTTTAAATATATCATGGATTTCACCATTATTTTATCAAACAAATATGGTATGTATTACTCCTTAAAATGTATATGATTTTAATCAAATTATAATTATGAATATTATGAAAACTACTTTTATCCAGGGATTTCACATATATAGACACAATTTAATGAATTAATTATTACGTAGCCTTTGGAAAATAAAATTCTAACACACATAAAAACTCATTCTTTCCCTCAATTATCATAAATTAAGAAATATCTATTTTATTAGAAAAGGAAAGGAAAAGAAAAAATATGGATGGATGAGGTCATACAATCATTCATGCCCTCATTCCAAGAAGAATACACTCAAATATAAAAGTGACTTTAGTATGAAGCATATAGATAGTGATATTCTCTATCAGCTTTAGTAATTTTTCATTTTCTTTTCTTTTCATTTATCACTGTATTTAGATATTCCTTATATTAGTTTATGAAAAATAAATATCATCTAGTGTGAACTACATCTACATTATGATATATCAAGTCGCCCTTTTGGTAAAGTAATGGGAAATGAAAATGCCATTCCACTATTAGTAATATATCCACATATTATTCATGCATGTATTATTAGGGGATATAATTATTATTGTCATATATTGCGACATACTTTAACCATATTTCCATAACCATATCTTCTTCCCTAGTAATTTAAAATGTTTTATTGAATTTTAATTCAATTATATTCCTCTCCTACGATTCCATGGTTTTGATATGGGTGGAGATTAGGATAAAAATCAGTCACTTGAATTATTTCTTTATTTTAACTCAATATAATCCTATTTTTTATTTCATATACTTTACCATGTACATCAAATTACAATTCATGGTTGATATTATTTCTTTTACACATAAGACATTTTTTCTTCATGGTTGACTCATTATAATCACATTAAAATAAAATAATCCACATGGTAAATTGTTTAGTTCAAAAATATTATATTCATAACTACATGTATTACTATACATAGTCATTTCCATGGGTTTAATGGTCAACTATTTCATTAACACTTTCTTAAAATAAACACCTATGAATCAGTTTTCACTTCCTTCATTGGATCTAATAACATTAACATTTAATTAACTAGATTAAATCATAAATAAAATCACTCAAAATTATACAAAAAATCGTCAAATAACTCAAATATTCCAATTATACCCATATATATTCAATAGTAATGAAAATAGTTGATTTAAAGGAGATACATGTGTTAAAAATAAAAATATAATACTAAAAAATGATATTTATCTCTCCTAAAAATTATTTTATTAGTTTCTCCCATATATAAAATTTTTATTTGATATGGTAAATCCTTCAATATTATTCAAAAATAACAAAATTTAGTTTATTGGGTAATGATTCAATGATTTCATAAAAATTAGAGTTTGATTAATTTTCCATCAATCATGAAGTAAATCATTCCAAATAACTTTTCTTAATGCAACCATTCACGTAAATTGTTTAATCTTATTCAAATCCACATATATATATAAGATTTAATTTAACAATTTCATTTTTCTTCATTTTAACAATATATATACCTTTTAATCGAATTTCATAAAAAATTATGCACACATACTTCACATTCATTTTATTATTTTTTCTATTTTTATATTTTATTATCCATAGCAGTCAAATATATCACAATCTTAGATCATGCTATCAATTAGCTTCTAAATTTATTTTTTAATCAAGAAACAAATAAATGATGTATGTTTGTTGTTTTTAAAATGATTATCCTATATTTTAGTAGTAAACATGAGATAATAAAAAAATATCACTTGATATAGCACTAAAAACCACCCAAATGATAAGGGGTAAAGCCTGACGATAAAAAATATGGGTCACTACTAGTAAAATGAAGGTACACACTCTCTCTCAATATCAAAATGAGAAAATATCATAAATTATATAATGTAAAAATAGATTAAACAAGATCCGAAATATTCACTTTCATTAAAATATAAGATAGACAGTGATAATATTATGATGATGGAAATAAGTTGAAGTGGTACTCTTTTCATAGGCTATCCCCACTACCTTTTTCTCCTCTCGTACTAGGTTATTGGTGCGGTATACCACCTACCTCGTCTTCCCTTACCCACCCCATTGACATTTAGAGGTTGTATCCAACCATGATAAAGTTGATGGGGAATCTAGAAAAAGATATAAATATCTAATATGTTCCCCACTTATAAATTTAATTGAGAATTAATTACATCTCTTCATATCCTTCCTATCTACAGTACATGATTATCACTTATCAATGAGTATTATCAATGATCTACACTATCTAAACATATAAAAATAAATTTCCCTCATAAAAATAAAAGCCATATTTTATTTTGAGTGAATTTTATATATATCTGATGTTGCATCATATACCACTTCTTAAACAATGTTGTGCAATACACTAATACTTTTTACCCTAGATTGAGAAGATATATTCCATACAATATGAAAGGAAATATGAAAATGATATAATATTGGAGTCTTCAACTTCATATCCCTGAGATTATACTAAAAATCTGTCATCTAAATTACCTAATTAGACGATTGTGTAACTACTATGTATTCTACCTCAGACTTCGATAGAGCCACAACTAACTACAAGTTTTAAATACAATTCATAGATCCTCTAGAAATAGTTCACATATAATGAAATGTGGATTTCCATATATAAAAATCAATTATTTTATCAGTATTAACTTTGGATTTAATATTGAACTCTGATCATGTATAACATAATAAGATATGTAAGTTCTCTTTAATGTCTTATGATCCTCTACACTATTTTAAAATAATCTTATTAGTTATTTTCTGTGTTGTGACTAAATGTTCCCACTATATATATAATATCAACAATAATTCCAAATATATCCAATAAAAAACCCTCTATTGATAATTTATAAGTTACCAAAGACATATATCTCCTTTCTGCTTTACTACTATGACTCTTCAATGAGGATAAATTGAAATCAATGGGAAAAGGGGTTTATATTTTCTTATAATCATGCATGTGAAATATTTAAAGATATTCCTTATGTAATTCCTCTAAGATATCGAAAATTTCTTAATACATCCATCTTGGTAAATGTTAATACCAATAATTTTATTTATTTTATACAAGTCCATAGTATGAAAATTCTTATATAATTGTGCCTCCATAATCAGGATTAAATCATTGTTAGGGTAAAAAACCAAAATTTCCCAAATAATAAAAAAATTTAAAAAGTATTTCTAGTTAAACCACTGAAATATAAACAAGTAACTAAATGAGTTCAGTTTTATCCGATGATAATTATATTAGAATAAATTTTTTACCAATATCTTTATACTTAATTATGGCTATACATATATTTTTTTCAAACAATAAATTGGGTTCTCCTTTATTTTTTTCAATAAAACATTATAGTTAAATAATATAGATCTCTTTATCATGATAAAATTAGAGAATTTTTTTCATGGAAATATTCTTCTATATATTTTTTAAAAAAATTATTACATATCATCAGAACAACTTACATAATCATGAGTCTAAAAAAATTAGATAATTTTTCATTTAAGTCATTACATTCCTTCTGATTATATCCAACAACCACTATCCTCACATGATCTCATTCTACCTGAATATCTATATCTCCTTTTATCATAATGTCTCATTTTTTAATGTTTACATCCCTTCATAGAGTAATGAAATAAGATCCTAAGTAATTTTCATGTATTGGGATTCAATTTCCTCTTGCATCATAGTTACCGATTTAGATACATCTTGATTGAATATTACTTCAATAAAATAAGATTACTCACTACCCTCCATTAATAATAAGTGATCATGTAGTTATTGATCCTCATTATCTTGTAATGATTCAAATGAAACATATTCATCTGTTTCTATCCCAAATTATGATTTTTTTAGTTTTTATTTTCGATACATACATGTCTCTAATAATATTTATTATAACCTATTTTTCAATAAAAATAGCATATCCCTATTGATGACATTTTTGGGATTTGGTTATCATAAATTATACCCCATCACAACATCTTTGTATCTAAGGAAGAGAAATTTTCATAATCAATAATCTAACATTTATCATTCCTATATATTAATAAATACTTATATAAGACATATACATATTTTTTTACCATAATAGTTAGTAGGTTGACCCAACCAAATGGCTTCATCAATTCTAGTGGATGATTTTAATGTTAGAAATTAAATTTTTTATCCCTCAAAATGTAACTACAACGGTGTGGTATTGTTTATATTTTATGTACGATAAATATAGAATAAGTAACATCCCCAAATCCCATAATATAGTATCTCATTGATTCTTAATTATTTAATCTATAATTAAAATTCCTATTTAAAATAATACATAATTTTCCATTACTTACTTGTGAAAAAATAAAAATAATAAACTAATTTCAAAGGATGGTTTTTATAAAAATATGATTTCAATCACTTGTTTACATAATTGAATTTCTTAGTTCGAGTATTATCAATGTTAATAAAATCTATATGAAAAATTTCAATCAATTATACCCTAGTTCTTTCAATTATTTATGGATAGAGGATAAACAAAGATGATTTAAAATAAAATATTAACAAACAAAGAGTCATGATCACTTTCATATATTAAATATCCCTATAGAATATTGATTTTTCTCCCCTAAAAAATCATTTATCAATGAATCAATTATAGATTAATATAATTAATTAAATATAAAAAAAAGACTAATATAAAAAACACATTCATAATAAAAAATAGTATTTAATATGTACTAGTTATCCTACTCAAAATTTTCCATCCCTTAATGTAAATTTTCACTAATGAAATGTGAAAAATGAATTAAAAATGGATAATTTAACTCAAAGGATCTAGAAAATATGATATAAGAATAACAGATCAAATAGATTAATCAAGATAAATAAATAACCTTAATTATTCTAAAACATTGATCAATGTCTTCCATATCCATGTTCAAAATGTCTTATCTTTATCATGAAAAGTAAAATTGTAAAAATCCTCTTAGAGGATCCGAAATAATTAAATTTAATTATATCTAAGAAATAATTAAATAAATTCATACATTGTTCCCTAAAATATTTATCACCAATTATTTATAATTATTTTTTTTATTATCCATCACATATCTCCTCATCTCAATTTCCAAGTCTCTCGTATTATGAAATAATTATTGTTCATACATTTCAATACATTAAAATATATAAAAAAATCTCATATATTTAATTAATTTCTTCCTTTGAAATTTTATTTATCATTAACTATGACCTTGAAATTTTTCCCTAATTACAATGTGAAATATGTTGTTTGTAACTTTTCACTTTTACTTAAGTATTGATATATGATGTATTTATTTCTTCCTAGATTTTTCTTTCACAAAAAAACTACAATTCAATTGTTATGAAATCAATTTTCAATTATTAATTATTAATATCCTCAAATCATGTCTCACTTGGTTATTGCGACATATAATTTTCACTATACCACTATAATTCATCCATAGTTACACTACTACAAAAACGGGCTTTATCAACACTCAAAACAGGCTTTAACAGCGCTAAAAAAGCACTATAAAGCTCAGCGTTGACAAAGGTAGCCTTTATTAGTGCTAAAAAGCCGTTGATAAAGGGATCCTTTATCATATCTAAAACACACTGATAGAGGGAGCCTTTATTAGCGCTAAAAAGGTGCCGAAAAAATACTTCTTTATCAGTGCTAAAAAAAGCTCCTAATAAAGGGATCATTTATCAGTGCTTCAATAGTGCGGATAAATGCCCTGCAAGTTGTAACATAAAATTCTACAGTAGTACACCCAAAAAAGACCTACAAAAATATACGAATATCAACAAGTATACCCATACAAAATTAACAAATAATTAATAAGGTAATTACAACAAGAATACACATAAAAATATTATACCCATACAACAAGTATAACCATACACCATTAACACCCAATTCATATGTTAATTAAATTAATAAAGAATTAAAATCGTAATTCAGGGGGTTGGGGGCTGTTCAGGGTTTGGGGTGGCTTTCCAAGGGGGTAGGGGGTGTCTAGGGGGTGGGGCTGTCCAGTGGGATGGGGTGTACATGGGGTGGGTGCTATCCTTGTGGGGGGGGGGGGGGGGTTGTCCATCGTGGTGTCTAGGGGGTGGTGTAGTGTCTAGGGGGTTTGGGGGATTTCTAGGCGGTGGGGGTGTCTAGGGGGTGGGGGTGTCCAGGGGCTGGGGTGGTTTCCGGGGGGTGGGGGCAGTCTAGGAGGTTTGGGGCTGTCCAAGGGGGTGGGGTGGTGTCCAGGGGGTGGGGATGGCTATCCATGGGGGTGGGGTGTCCAGGTGGTGGGGGTGTCTAGGGTTTTGGAGTGGTCTCTAGGAGGGGTTGGGGTCGTCCAGGGGGCGGGAGCGTCCATGGAGTTGGGGGTGTCTAGGGGGTGGTGGATGGGTGTCCAAGGGGTAAGGGTGTCCATGGGGTGTGGGTGTATAGGGGGTGGGGGTGTCTAAGGGGGTGGTGACCAGGGGCTAGGGGTAGTGTTCAGGGGGTGGGGTGGTGTCCAAGGGGGGTGGGGGTGGTTGTCCAAGGGGGTGGGGTGTCCAGAGGAGGGGGTGTCCAAGTGGTGGGGTGGTGTCTAAGAGGGGTTGGGGCGTCCAGGGTGTGGGGGGCCATCCAGGGGGTTGAGGTTTCCAGGGGTGGGGGGCTATCTATGGTAGGGGGTTTTCCAGGGGGTGGGGTGTCTAGGGGGTGGGGTGGTGTCCAGGGGGTGGGGTGGTCTAGGGGGTTGGGGCTGTCCAAGGGGGGTTGGGTGGTGTCTAGGGGGTGGGGGTAGTTGTCCATGGGTGTAGGGGTGTCTAGGGGGGTGTTCAAGTGGTGGGGTAATGTTTAGGATGGGTGGGGGCGTTTAGGGGGTGGGGGTCTTCTATGGTGTTAGGGGTGTCCAGGGGGTGGGGTCTGTCCAGGGTGGAGGGAGGGGGCTGTCCATGGGGTTGTCCAAGGGGTAGGACAGTGTCCAGGGAGGTGGGGTGGTGTCTAGGGGGTGGGGTGGTGTCCCGGTGGTGGGGGGCTTTAATGGTTTTAATGGAATTAATTTCATGGATTTTAAGATCATTGGTATTTTTAAAATGGTTTTGGAATAGTTTTTATTTCAATAGTATGTTTTTCTTTAGGAAAAAATAAATGATTTTGGTGTGTATGGTGGGAATGGGGATTTCTGTGAGTTATTTGTTGTTTTCACTAAAAATTATGTCCATTTTAAACAAAAGAGAGACACTTTGAGTGATACCGGACACACCATTCCTCACATTGAGGTGGGGTTGACTCGTACATGTCACAAATGACCATGGAATGTTCTCATAATGTATCAACACAATCCGAATGTGTTTGGCCTATGCTCAGAATTCCCATTAGGGACTCATGGAATGTCTCAATGGTGATTTTGTAATTTTCCTTGATAGAATCAACCATGGATTTCCTCATCAATTTGGTAGAAGAAAGAGATTCATTAGTAGCTAAAATAGAACATGAGGGGTCCATACATTTTATTTAGAAAAATCAATAGTTAAAAGGGGTTAGTCTCCATAAAAAAATAAAAATTACAAGGCACCGTGAGTCAATAGTGTAGGATGAATTGGTCCGTAAACCATCAGTTCATGAAGATTATAACCAAAAAGTGATACCCCAAGAGGTGCTCTATTTTTGGGGAACTCAAATATGTGAGTAATTTAATATCTATAGTAAAATTGAATATACCATTCATGGATTATGATTTTGATTTCATGGAATTTTTTCCCATAAAGTAGATAAGTCTATATAGAGGAAGTAGTAAGAAATGAGTTCGTGGGAAGCACTAGTATGTAGAGAGGATCCTGTAAAATATAAATGAGTCAAGAACCCAATTTATAGTTGTGGTCCCATCATGGGGGTACACCTGAAAACCCAAACTAGGTCAAAATTGGACCACTTTCTTCATTGGAACCTCCTTCTCTTCTTCCCAATCAGGGCCCATTTTGAGGGGGGGGATTTTAATGTCCATAAAACTCTTCAGGAAAGGAAACATTAAACCATGAATTTGGAGAAATAAAAGAAAAAATACAAATAAGAGTTTTATGGAAAATTTCCAAGGGGTGAATCCATAAAGGAAGACATGATCCCTCGAAGTGAAAATCACCTGACAGACCACCACTTCATGAAGTACCCAGCGAACAAAATCATTTGTGGGATGAGATGGCACCATGGGCCCCTCATAATGATAAGTATTTTTTATGGGGAGGTATGGTGATATTATTACACTGTTAATGAATGACCC
Organism: Viscum album; assembly: GCA_963277665.1. Lineage (NCBI taxonomy): Eukaryota > Viridiplantae > Streptophyta > Magnoliopsida > Santalales > Viscaceae > Viscum > Viscum album. Next base: position 880,680,063 of record OY728137.1, on the reverse strand, counting down.
CATGAATGGAAGTGATTCATAGGAACTGATGCTCTTTTCTCTCTCCAACGAATGAAATTGTTCGCAGGTTGGGGAGTCATTATTGGGCTCCTGCAAACGAATCCCCATAGACACCAGTAAAAGCCAACCATTCTAGTATTTGGTTCCTATATTATTATATAAAATTACTTAAGGGGAATCAGATAAGGACGAAAAAGGAATAGAATAAGTCAATGCAAGAGAGTAGACAAAATGATGAATTGAGAGAGAGTCATTCATTACAGTTACGTAAACACCACAAATAGAAATAAGGATGAAATAAATTTTTCTGGATGTCTGTAAACTCAATACCCATTAGAGGAATCCATCATATGGGTCAAAAATGAATGAATCGTTTTAGGTCCATTACCAAGAATAGAAAAATTCTTTATAAGTAGAACCCTTCCCCAGGTAGTGAAATTCTACGTCGGAGGAACCCGACCCCCCATAAAATATGTCATGTGTATGAAACCCAACCCCATGTAGAAAAAGTCTAAATGGGAAGAACCGAGGTCTATATAACACAATGATACATAAATGATACCCTCACCTACATATAAACATGCAATGAAGAGGGAACCTCATCCCATATAAGAACATGCAGCAAAGAATGGGAAATACTATGGTGTTCTTCTCTCCAAGTCCCATCACTCCCTTCCATCACATCATCGTGCCCCAAATTGGACACATTTTTAACTAGTCTAATGGAATTAGGATAAGACCTCCTTAAAATCTACCAAGCATGTGTGATTATATCATATTGCACATAAGCGCGTCATCTTGATTCTACATACCTATGGTAAGAAGAGTCATGTCGGTAACCTCTATGATAAGGTGGACCCTAGGAATGTCTTCATGTATACATTACCATGGTAATGAGTATCCTAATCATATAGGTGACCACATGTACCACCCTATTCTAGGGATTCAGGGGAACCAATGGACTTTTTCTTCTCTAAGGACCAATGCTGATCACTCCTCTATTTCTTAGGAACCGATTGGGAATCCTTCATGGAGTAAGACCCTAGTCTTTCATGTGAGATGTGACACTCTTTCTCCCCATCACAATGTAAGAAAACCTGAAAAAATCCTGGATATAGAAACTTCAATACCCGATCTCTCCCCCTTTGGGCCCATACCTCATCCATGAGTGGAAAAATTGGATCGTGTGATCTATAGGTCTACATGTTACACTTCTTTCTCACACTGAGCATGACTCACATGGGAATATAGGTTAGGGAAGATCATGATTTCACATGATCCTTAACCTTCACATGGTAATCCTTCTGAGTGTAATCCCCAGTCAAAACATCCTTAATAACATGAGTTGAAAATTTCCTCAAGGTTCCTGAAATACGGGGCTCTTATCTAGTATAATTCACAACCATTTTCAATTGGGAATCCTAACATGTGTAATAACCAACACAATACATTCAAAGGTCCATATTCTTGATGAAGAAAATACACAAGCATCCTCATAGGTGTAATCCCTAATAATGTCCCCTCAAATGTCCATCCTCATAGGCATACACACCAACATATTGAACTATGTGTGCTTTGATTTAAAACTATCTGGGATACATAGAAAGCCAACCTGAGGTCCAAACCCTACACCCAAATTCACACTAACATTCCCCAAGATGCATTCCCAGTAGAGTCATATCAACCCAGGAGACCACATCTTTTCTAGGTCCCTTTGTCTACCATAACATAAGTCCCACACCATCCTTGACCAGACACCGTGCACCTAGAATTAATTGACATTTGACATTAATCTACATAGTTTGGTCCTTGTATCATGACATTAAAAAGAGACATGTCCGATTAAATGGCACCGAACTACCTGGGTTCTTATTTCTTTCATGGAGATATGTAGCAGACCCATTTTAGGGGTTCAATCCAAACACCCGAAAATCTTAAATCCCCTAGATGATATTAAAATCTAGATAACCTCACCATAAAGCTTAAAATTGGCATCGTCATAATGAATGTTCAAATAATCTCTGATCAATCCATGAAAGGGCACCATTTATGGAGAACCTCAGATACATACAAATATCCCTATCAATAGACGACTTTAGATATATATAGATGATTATAAACCCATTCATGTTTATAATTGATCATTACATAATGATGATCTATGTCAAACATACTTTGAAATAAAAAAAGGATTCAAGAACATGTCTTAAATATTTGAGAGTGTCCTTGAATAAGAAATAGTTCATACCAAAAGGGTGTGATGAGCCCGATTTCCCACCCAATTGCCCAATGTGAGTTCTTAAGTATCATTTTCAATATTACACAATGAGTACCTGACTCTCGGAAATAGTTCCATGTAATAAAACATATGTAAGAGTCATTGGGTGTTTCCAGCTCCCTGAACAAAACCCATTAGAGACAATTCATAAATGATTTACCTAATGCAAATGATTGCACATAATTCAACCCCCTCTAATCAACTGTCAGACACATTGTCTTTTTCCAGAAATAGTGTTTTATTAGTTGAACCAAATGTAACATTAAAATATTTGTATAATAAAAATAAATTCTTTTTTTAATATGAATTAAATTTAATTAGTTTACCTAAAATTACTAATACAATCATTTTTTTACATTGGTATTTTTCTAAAAATTAACTTTCAATTGATATGAAATTATATTTCCAAAAAAATTGTGTTTAAGGAAGATAAAACATATTTCATCTGAATAATTGGTTAATACAAATTTGACTAGTATGTGGTAGTAAATATGAATGAGAATGATTAATATTCTAAAAATATTATTTTCCTATAAAAATAGTTCTTCATTATATTTTATGATTTTATTAAAATAATGAATTAGGTAATTTTATAATTTGAATTTGAAAATATCAAAATATATTTATTGGATTTAGAATGAAAATATTTATAAAACATTGATATTTTAAAATAATAATAGTTTTTTATATCTTTTATGACATGCAACACTAATTTAATAAGAAAATGTAACACCCCTGAAATTACAAAATATTTCTTTATAAATATATTTATTATCTTCAATAGCTTTCCAAACATGCAATCCCGATTCGAAATGAACCTCAATATAGTATAATGGTATAACCAAAAAATTATATTGGTGGTTATTAAAATAATTAGCTAAATTAAAAAAAAATAGTTATATAATGATTATAAATAAAATAAGAATAATTTAAAATAAAAAATAAAAGTTTTATGAAAAACTATATTCTCTCTAAGGGATGGTTTTTTTGTGCTTTGTGTACATAATTTAAAATTAATTTTTCCAATTTTAGAAAGTTTTTTAAATAAAATATCTAAATTTTTTAAACTAGAATATTAAAATTATATTATAGTTATTTTTATAATATTTTTTTAAAATGATTCATTTTTTGATTAATAATGAAAAATACTAAATTTTATTCTAAGGTTTCATTTTATTTTAATTAATTTACATGTTTAAATTAACTTATAAATTGGTTAAAAAAAATTCAATTTTAAATCAAATAATCTAATTTAGTTCAATGGAATACTTTTTATATTTAAATGAGATATAAAAACTTTATAAACATTTGATCATTTTCTCATTGAAACCCACTTTCTCATCACATCATCAAAATTAATTGTAAATTAAAAATTTTATTTTATGTGAATAAAATTTTTATCAATGGATTCCATATTTTTAATACTCTGAATTTATATTATCTAATAATGTCATATTAAATTTTCATCAAAATTAATAGTGATAATAGTAAAAAATATTCATCATAGTGATTTTAAAAATGGATTTACTAGGGTAAATAAAATAAGATAAGGGTAATAAATACCTAAAACCTTGTATAAAATAAATTTTATGGGAATAAGTTTACCCTATAATTACTAATTATTGATAATAATCCATTTTTTTAACCTTGTGTAACTTGAAAAATGTTGGTACATCTTCTTCTTTTAAAAAATTATATGTGTGCCACTCACCTCACTTATAAAAGGCCACCCTCCCCTATCTTATTCAAACCTAAAAACTATTTGAATTTATAGTACCTATAAAAATAAATTCCATACTTCTTTAACCTAATACTATAATCCATACATGTGATAAAAATCATACCTAGTAAGGATTGACGTGTAATCCTAAGGAGGTTACTTAAAGAAGAAGTAACGATATTCAATGAGTGATTTTTATTTTATTTGTTCCTCCATATAATTAAATGATTAGTAAAACATGATTATACAAATATAATTAGATATTAATATGTTATGGAAATTTTCTAATCCGATACCCACTTCCATCAAATGGCCTGTAAAATCATCATTCATGTGTACGACAGACTACCGCCTCACGAACCGATGTCATTAATTTTTCCATTACCACCTCTCATAGGTGTGTATGAAGAATCAGGTAAAGTATATATATGATATTTATAAATAATTATAAATATGGATTCACTATAACATATTTTGATTTTTAATGTTTATTCTGTTCCTAATACGATAATGTTTATCATGTGTATGATGGACTACAATCTCAGGGAGCGATGTGTTTTGTTTTTCACTAACACTTTACCGGGAAGGTTGTAAGGATACATTTAATGAATATATCTGATATAAATGACATATATATGATAGTAATGAAATATTAATCATTATGATATCATAATATATCTTTTTTTATTTCTTACACTTTCATTTTCATAAAAATAATAACATCGTTCATGTTCGTGTTGACTACCGCCTTTATGAAGTAATGTGGCTATATTTTCATCACCATTCCACATGGATTATATATACATATTAAGGTATATTTAAATAAATAATATACTATTTATTATATTATTTTAATGATGTAAATATAAAATATTACATACCTAATTTTAGTAAAGGTGGTTGAAAAATCGAAATGATTCCCATAGGTATGTTTAGACTACTGTCTCCAAGATCATAACATACTTCATTTCTCAAAACCAACCGTCATGGTTTGTCATAAAAGTATAATTAGTATATAAATATGATAATTATATCATTATTATTATTCCTTATATTATGTAATTATTTAATATACACAAGAACTAGATCTTTCACCACAAAACATGATTTAGAAAACAAAGCAATTAACACGAGAAACAATGAATATAATGAGATATAATTAACTAACGAGTGAAAAGATGTCATAAAAAGATCATATATGATATTATAAACATTAGTATGGTTATCTATTAATTTAATAACATTTTTAATCCCAATATATAAGAGTTTAAATCTTTCCGAACTAAAAGGAATCATGAGGTAAGGGACTTCGTCTCCATTACACAACATTGAAGAATATTTTATTATTTTCCACCTAATTTATATTATATGGTATAAATAATACCCCATTATAATTTATTATCATGGTTAATTAATAATTCAAGGTATCTTTATTTTAATTTTGAGTTATTTCATATAAAGGTAATTTAATTTAAAGTAACCAAGTGGTAAAAAAAATAAAAACTCAATTTCTTTTCATTGGGTTATATTACTTCATCATCATCATTGATATTCTAAGATTATGTTGGTAATTATTTTTTAATGAATTATGTTTTATTTAAAAATGTTTTATGTGTATTTATAATTGAAAAATATATTAAATTTATTGATTAATTCTCACATAAACGTTATTGTCATTCTAACTATTTATTTCAAAATCTCATTCTAATCGAGATTGTTTATTCTTGAATTTCAATTGAAGTATATTATTTGATAATTGTTTTTGATAAAACTAGCCCATTTTATTATCATATGATTATTCATGATATTTACAAGTAATATTATAATTTTACTACTCTTTGGTACATAAATTGTTTGATAAATTATTTTTATGAAAACCTAGCTTTATTTCTCTCTTCTATCAGAAATTGTTTTCTTCCAAAACCAGGTTATTCAAAAATGTTTTCAATTTTTTTTAAAATTATCCAAATGATATGTTAATAAATATTTTTACTCATTTTGAATTTTTATATTTTTTTAAGGGATATTCTTGTTTTTATCAAAACATGGATTATTTAGATTTTACAAAAAATTTGAAAGGAATCCTTGTTTTAATGTACTCTGTATTTACAGATTTTCTTATTTTCATAACCACACAATGTTTTATAAATTCATGTATATGTTAAAAATTTTATTTTAAAATAAATATAATTTTATTTTCTTTTTGATAAATTTTAGTTTTAAAATTTTATTTTCAAAATTGAAAGGATAATTTCCTCATGAAATTTTTAAGTATATTTTGATGGATTTTTAATTTATTAATGAAAAAACCTTTAATTATTACTGCAAAGGGTATATGTTGTTTTATCACCATCCTTATTATTTTATATTGATGTTTTATGATCATTTGACTTAGGAAAGTATTTATCTTCCCTTTCTTGATTATTTTTTATATAAATTAACTTTACCATGAAATATTAACTTTATTTTGATCATTATACATTAAATTTCCCCTAAATATCCATATTATTTGTCAGGGGTATTCTTATTTAATAAACCTTAACTCATTTCTACATATAGCAATTAAATTTTAATGTTATTGATTAGTTGGGGAAATATTGATAATTTGTATTCTTTATCATATATCGATATTTAGTGGTGATTCATTTTGATTACTGAATTAAATTGATCATTCAACATGTGAGGAATGATTTAGACTGTAAATGATGGGTTGGGATAGTATTATATATCCCACTGATTAATCCCTATGTATAATGAGACCAATCAGTTAGCTTTCATTAAATGGGGTTCTACCGGGAGTTTTAAACCTTGTTAACAGACTTGATGGTAAACATATCATGTTTCTAAGACATGAAATATAGTAATTAAGCATTTCATTCCTTAAGAATTTATTTAATATTATCCATGATATTTTCATAATGATATATTATCTACATGCATTTCATTAGATATCACCATTATATTTGTTTTGATTCCTAGGAATCCATGAAGTTTATAAATACTGATATACACAAATTTACTAGTCAAAATAAAGATATTCTCAAAAATATGTGTTGTAATTTGAATATTCAAATCCAATTCAAGATCATTTTATGTATCTAGTTCATGAAGACTGGTATACTATTCTAGCATTCATGATGTGATTACTTGTATCTTATCCCAATGTAATAAAGTTGAAATTGGCTCCCAAATTCTAGGTTCAAGGTCACTATAGTTGGTATCAGAGGAATATTTGTAGAAACATTTGGAACTAGAATTGGGAAAACACATATTTGAGAACAAAAACCTATGATAGTATTTGAGAATAATAATAAAATAACATCATAATAGTTTATTAAAAAAGATATTATGTATTTTTTCCTTAAAATAAATCCCTATATAGATACTATAAGTACACATATTTCTAGAAAAGATATATTAAGGGGTAATAACAATGAAATGAGAACATTGAGTTTGACTTGATCGTTACCTAGTGCATGAAAATGGGCCTTACTACACACTTGGTTTGACACTTATAGTGGGTATTCTTAGGATAATTGGTATTTTAATTACAGTCCAATATGAAGGATTTGATTTAGAGATATCCCCAATGAGGGAATGTTAATGATTATGATATTATATATGTATATATTATCCAATTTATGTTAAATATATCAGTTGTTTTGGGTTTATAAATTATGTTTTATAATTATATGTTCTAGTATGGTGTATTCCATCATTTATAAATGGTTCCTAGAATAAGAAATATAAACCACAGAAATTCACATAATCGAAAGAGTAAGAATGGTAATTTCATGGATAGTCTTAAGACAATCATTAAAAGATAAATAGCCACCCAAACATTCTCATCATATGAGGAAATAGTATCATGTGCTGAAAAGAGAGAGAAATAATTATATAAGTATTATGGATTTAGAGGGAAGCATGAGGAGAAGAGGACGATAGGGGAAAATATGGATAAAGGTAATAAGGCAAAGAAATATTTTTCCACATATAGCCTCATAATTGCTTAAATGGAATGGGAGTTTGATACAATTGTGGAGAGATAGTACAATGTGTTTGTGATTTAAAGGGCCAAAAAATGTTTCCAATGTACAATGCATCCAATCTATGGAAAGGGAACTACACAAATCAATGTATCATGAATCAAAGGAATATACCTCAAAAAATCTAACGAATCATGTTCAATATTATGTTATTACCATAGAAGAAGTTAAATGATTAATGTTTTTCTATTTGAATTCAAGAATTATTTAATTTTAGTATTTTTTCAATTATATCCTGGTGATATGATTTTATGGAATATATATATACTTTACATTAGTACATTTTCAATAAGAATTTGAAATAGTATGTTAAATAGTACCAATAAATATGAAAAACGATTCAGTAGAAAGTTAAACTTCATGGAATGAATGTGATTGGGGGAAATGTAACCATTAATATGTTCCTAAAGTTAAGATAATGGTGTTAGGATAATGAGATGATTGATATGGATAAAGTAAATCGGATATTACTAAATACCTTTGGACTAATTAATTATTTTTTGGGAGAGTGGTTTATACTATCATCAAAAAAGTTTACAACATCATTAGATTTAAGTGATATATCCAATAATATATGTTTTACTTAATGAACAACAAATAATTTAAATTTTCAGCATTTTTTCAAGGTAATTTAGGTTATTACCATGTTTCAGTAAAGTAAATTATGAAGGTATTCATATGTTTGGCAAGTGGTGATTAAGAGATACTTCAGTTTTTTCAAGGGATCAAAAATAAGTTCATTTTGAAAATTTAGTGACCTTACTTCTAAAGTTATGGATCTTAATATTTTAGAAGGGCTATATGGTTAACCATTTATGAAATGGTTTAGGTTAAACCTTGGAAGATGTTTTAGAGATTAATGAATTACCTCACCATATGAAGATTTATGTATATTGGATATCTTACGCTAACAATTATATCATAATAATAACTTGAGATCAAAGGAAAGAATTATAATTATGCTATGGATACATTGATACCTTAAAAGTGAATTTTAGTGCTTTATGCATAAAAAATCAGTATTTGGATATTCATTTTTGGGATTAGGTGGTGAATTGTAAATTGATCAAAGTACAACCAAAGGATGAAATTGTTTTTATTGGGCATAAACACAAAATTTAAGTATATTTAATTATAACATTAGACAGTAAAATATCATATAAACATTAATAAAAGGATCTTTAATAAAAAATTATATATTATTACCTTCATATATGATGAATTATAGGGTCTTTTCAATCATTAAAAATTTATGGTTTTGAGGTCCTTAATATTCCATTGATTAATGACTTTTTTATGAGAAATGGCATTTATCACTCTCAATAATTATGTACACTTTTATTCCATGTAAATGTTTTCCTTTCCCACATTGTTCTCATACTTGGAAACATTGTTATATGTTATTCTATATAATATTCATATTTCTTTTTCCCTCTTATTATGATGATGTTTTATTAACCCCTTTACGATGTGGGTTTTCAATAATGATATTTTCAAATGTGAAACCCTTGATTACTGAGATCAATTTTAAATTACAAGGATGAAAATTATTTATATTGGAAAAAATTTATAACCTTTATATTTTAAAATAATCAAATTGTTTTTTATAGTGAGTATGACATTCAACACAAATCATATAACAAAATATAACACTTGAGACTTTAAGAAATATTTCATTTTAAATAAATTTAATCTATTTGATAGCCTGTGAAACACGCAACCCTGGGTCTAAATATACCATAGTAAAGTATAATAGTATAATCTAGCTATTATTATGGTTGGTATGAATATTAGAAAATATATTATTAAAATCATTGTTATATATTGATTATAAATAAGGTAAGAGTGATTCAAACAAAAAATATTTTTAAAAAAACTGTATTCTTTATAATTGATGGTTTAGTCATGAATTTTTCATATAATTTAAAATTAATTTCTACCAATTTTGGACATTTTATTTGATAAAATTTACATTATTATATAAATTATAATATAATAATTATATTATGGTGATTTTTTTGGATTTTTTTGAAATGATTCATTTGTTTTGAGCATATATAATACTGCATTTTTTTTTGAAAAATTCCATTTTAGTTAAATAATATACAAGGTTAAATAATATATTAAATTGTTTTTAATGAAAAGTAAATTAAATTATATATAAATTAATAAAATGTATTCATTTTAATTGTTTTAATATTGAATTTTTATATAACCACTTTGTGTCCTTTTCAACATTTTCTCTCTAAAAACCCGCTTTCTCATCCCATCTATGTGATTAATTTTCAAAAAAAAATTCCACTTCTATGAATTGAATTTTGAAAATGAATTAAAAATATTATCTAATAATAATTTATATCATCTAATTATTTCAACTAAATTTTTGACCAAAATTAATATTGAAAATAGTAAAAATTATTTATCGCAGTTATGGTAAAAATGGATTTACGAGAGGTTAAACTAAAAGATAAGGGTTAAAATGGTGTAAACAATTGTCCAAAATTAGTTTTATGGACATATTTCTACGAAAAATATAATAATTTGTGAGAATAATCCATTTTGGATACTTTTGTAATGTTAAAAACATGGTTACATCTTCTTATTTTCAAAAAAGAAAAGTGTACCACTCACCTCACATATAAAACTCAACCCATCCCCTCTATTCTGAATGACTTAAAACCCATTGGGATAAGATGAGACCTACAAAAATAAATTAAAAAATTTCTTTCAATAGTCCCAAAAGAATTATTTTTATAAAAAATTAAATCTATAATGTATTTTGGCGAAAACCTAAGGAGTTCAATTGAAGAACAAATAATGTTCTTCAGAGAGCATTTTCATTTTATTTCTTCATCTACCACCTTAAATTATTTTAAAAAATAAATATATAATAACATCAGTATATAAAAAATATTTTTATGTTTTTATGTTATATTTAAGACCAAAAAACATCCCCAATTACATCAAATGGGTCATGAAATCATCATTTCTGTGTACGGAAGATTGCCGCCTCACGAACCGATGTCATTCATTTTTGCATTACCTCATATCATGGTTGGTATTGATGATGGATATAAAGTATATATATGGTATTTATAACATAATTATAAATATTTATTAATTATATAATATATATATATTTTTCTATATTCCATTTTAAAGCGGTTATGATAATGTTACTCATGTGTACATCGGACTACTGCCTTGTGAAGTGATGTGATTCATTTTTTACTAACACTTTACCTATAAGGTAATAAGGATAATTTTAATGAATATATGTTATTTAAATGACATAATTATGACATTAATGACATGTTTATCATTATTAAATAATAATATATAATTTTATTTCATAAATTTTCACTCAGTTAATGGTGATAACATCGTTTATGTACATCTCAACTATCACCGTCACAAAGCGATGTGACTCTCTTTTTTTCACCGAATCACATGGGTGATATATATATATATATAAATTAATAATATGTCTTTTATGATATTATGATTATTATGGAAAGATAAAATATTACATACCTTTTTTTTCAAAATTATTGTTGAAAAATCGAAACGTTACCCATATGTTAGTATGACCTACCATCTCCATGATCCTAACGTACTTCATTTCTCATTACCATATTTTATGATCGATATTTAAAGTATAATTGATATATAAATATGATAATTATTTCACGGTTATTATTCTTTATATGATTTAACTATATAATATATGAACGAACTAGAACTTTCATTAACACATATGACTGAGAAAACATAGAAATTGACACACAAAACAATGAAAATAATGATAAATAATAAATTAACAGGTGATAAGATGTTATAAAAGGATTTTATATGATATTATAATTATTAATATGGATATTTATTATGTTATTAACATTTTTAAAACAACTATATAGGTGGATATATAATTTTCAACGAAAAGGAAATGTGCGGTAAGGGAATTTGTTTCAATTTCCCATCATTGAGGTATATTTTATTACAATAAACCTAATTTATTTTATATAGTGTAAATACATACCATTTGGAATGTAATATCAAGATTCATTAATAATTAAAGGTATTTTATTATTCAATTTGAATTATCTCAACCAAGAGGATTTTGCATAAAAGTTACCAAGGGTTAAATAATTTCATAACTTAATTTCTTATCATTAGGTTAGTTTACATCGTCATTGTCTAAGATATTCTAACATTATGTGTATAATGAATTTATATTATATTATATTTTACCTCCACCTGTTTTGTGTTGATTTATAGGTGATACATGTAATTGATTCATTGATTAATTCTCACATCAACATTATGGGAATTTTAAGGTTTTGTTTCACAATCTCATTATAACCAAGATTGTTTATTCTTGAATTTTAGTTTAAGTGAATTTTGTAATCATTAACTAATAAAAAATTTAAATTTTATTCTGATATATTTATTCATGGTATTTTCAAGTAGTGGTACCATTTTTTCCACTCACTGGTATTTAAAATAATGGAAATAAAATTTTTATGAAAACCTGACTTCATTTTTCTCTTCGGTCAGAAATCTATTTTCTTCATAAACCATGTTTGATAAAAATGTTTTAATTTTTTTAAAAAAAATTCAAAAATTATTTTTTAAAAAAAAATTTTTGCATTTAAATTTTTTAAAATTTATTTTTGATGAAATATTCATGAAATTTTCAAAACATGGCCCATTTTTACATTACCCAAAATGTGAAGTGAATACTTGTGTTAATGTACTCAGCATGTATATAATTTTCCACCCTCATGAAAACTCAATGATTTAAAACAAAAATTATATGTTTACAAATATATTTTTGAGGAAATTTATTCCTAAAAATTTTTATTAATTTTTTTTAAAATAGTGTTTTTTTAAATTAGATGAACATTTTTTGTAATTTTTTTTGTAAATATACTTTTATATTATTTTTATTAATAAACCAAAACATACCTTTTTCTTACTCCATGGGGTATATGTTGTATTATCTCAATCCTTATTTACTTTATGGGGAGTTTATGATCATTTTACAAATGAAAGTATTAAAATTTTCTTTCTTGGTTATTTTTTGTAGTCATTTACATTCCCTTCAAACATTCCCCTTCTTATGATAATTATACATTAATTTTTCCCAAGATATCAGTAATATTTATCATGCATATGATTATTTATTATAATTTATCTCATTTATACATATGATATTTTACATTTAATGTTCTTTTATTTCCTAAGAAAATATTGATATTCTGTATTCTTTATTCAATATAGACATCTAATTGTACAGAATATTGATTCATGAATTAAATAAATCATTTTGTATATGGGGATTTCATTGGAAATACAGTTATGGGTGGGTAATAGTATTATATTTCCTCTGTAGGAATCATTAGGTATCGTGAGACAAATATGTAAGCTTGAATTAAATGGGTTTCCACCATTAGTTTTAAACTTTTGGGTGAAAGATTTTGATCGTAGAGGTATGATGTGCTTGAGAGATGAAATATGATTACTAAGAATTTAATTTATTAATTATTTAGTTATTATTATCAATGTGATTTTCACAATTATATTATATGTTGATTAATTTTATTCATAATTAATTGATTAAATATAATGTGTCTAATTATTTACCTTTCCATATTGATTATGCTTTATACAATAATGATATTATATTTATTTGTTAAATAGAATGTGTTTTTAGTTATATTAAATGAAATATTTATTATTCCATATCTTATCATTATATTCAAGTTGTTTAAATGGAATGTGTGTTCAGTTACTTAGCTTGCATATGGATTATTCATTATTGGTTCATAATAACATCTATTGAATAATATCATAACATAAAATTTGAGAACTACATTATATTATTCCTTTCATATGAATCCATTAAGTTTAATTTTTTTGTATTCTAGGGTATTCTAAATTTAGTAATGTTTTTATCAAAAAAAATGTGTTTAATGTTTTATATTCAAATTAATGTAAGGCTCATGAATGTATTTGGCTTACCAAAACAACTAAACTATTCAGTTCTTCAGGATGTGATTACTTGTGTCTTATGTTAACATAAAAATTTATACCCCATATCAAGGATACTATGGTTTATTTTTCTATAATATTAGATTAAAATGAAATTTTTTCATCTTCTAAAAAGATTGTTTTTAGTTGAAAAATATAGTTTTAGAAAAAATTATATATTTTTTATTTTATCATTATTTATGATTATTATATACGTTTAAACAATATTTTATTTTATAGAATATGGATTTGAGGAAAAATATTATGTTTTTTAATATATTCTTTGAGCTCATAAATCATAAATCCATCATTTTTAGAACAAAATTAAAATGATAAATTGACAAAAAAATTAGAATTTTCTTTGAATCAAGAATTTTCAAGGTGATAATAAATTATTCATTTATTAAAAATACTAATTCTATGGTGCTTACTCATAGGTAATGTAAATCTACATATACATGGAATGTTGGTAAGGTACACAATGTGGAGATATTGTTTAAAAACCTTCCCCTGTTGCCTAGTCATCCTCGTGTACCACTAGCCATGTCCGTGTACCACTGGCCATGTCAGTGTACCACTATCCATGCCCATGTAATGCTGGAAATGATAATGTACTTTCACTAATGCACTTGGTCATGTTCATGTCCATGTAAATGGTGTTCCTCTACCCATGTACATCTGGTCATGTCCTTGTACCCTCTAAGGTACATGTCGAGCCACTAGGAGAGGTTCATATGAATTTTGACTATGTCACCCAATGTTTGGTAAATAACTCCAACTGAAACCCTCGTGACTCAGTTAGGGGGTCCCACACATCATGTAACGCTAGATTACATGTCGTGTAACATAGGATTTTCTAGATCCCCTAGGATCTTATCTGTGTCGTATGCACACACCACCACCATTTTAGTCCTCATTAGAGATTATAAATCTGAGTTTGGGAAAGTTTATAGTCCCTATAGATTAGAAGTATAGTTTCAAATTTTCAAGGGAAACATATTATTACAATGTCCATTTCTACCTCATAAAAACTGGGATGAACGGATATAAATAATTCATTTATATCTACCCTCGATCATCATCCATCATTGTCACAACACAATAATTGACTCAATAATGAAACACACTTGTGGTATCAAACTTTTTAACAATAGAATGGTCATTCAATGACAAAATATTGGATATTAATTGAACTACAGGCCAAGAGAAATTCCCCAAATGAACATGTGATGAATAGGGGAAGAAAACTAAAAAACATAAAATATAAGGAATAAAATTTTCCCTTTTTTCATTCCTCCTTGATTCATTATCATGGAAGAAGACAAAAAAGGAGGAGTAAATCACAATGAACATATAAAATTTCATCAATATAAATATACCTACAATGGGCATATCAATTATATATAGGAAATTGATCCAAGTTCATATGGGATTAAATAATGGAATAGAAAAAAAATAAAACATCCTACATATAGTTTTAATCAATAATTAATGGAAAACAGTTATGTGCAACCCATGTTGATAAGATCTACAAACTATGTTTGCACAACGATCAATGATCTAGTCTCGATCTATCAATATTCACCTAGAATGATCTCCTACAATGGATTCTAGGTCTCCCTGGTTTTTTCAAATAACCCAAATCCAAAATCCATATACAATTATTTAAAGAGGAATAAGGTCACTACACTGAACAAAATAAAATAAAATAAAATAAAATAAAATAACTATTTTAATTTTGTGCCCACAAAGACTTTCTTACTAGATCCCATACCGATTAAAATTATATCATACATAAGGTAAAATCAATGTTCTAAACTCAACAATACCCTCATATTTCTGATTCAAGATCCCATTCAGGAGTTTTTTAACTTTTTCAATAAAATTATTAGGTCAATATGGTGAGTTTGATGAAAAAGAAACAGGGGGGTTATTTTGTTCTTAAAAAAAATTATAGATTTAGAGCACCTATATTTTTATGTAGTGGACATTTCGATATCTCATAAATATGATTAAGAAATTGAAATAAATAATGTAAATGAACATAACGATTTATAGTAGTTAAGAGAACAAAGATACCTTAGTCCACTACACCAATATAAAACTCCTTAATCTTGGTGATTTTCAGTAGTAGGTCCTCTTATCTGGAGACCTAATAAAAAATAGAACTGAGTTTAGGGAGATGACATTTTATAAGTATTTTATAGAGGACTTCTGGTTCTTTTAAAAGTAACTATAAATCCACAGTTGGGCATAATAAGTTTTCACCTCACCATGACTAAGTAAGAGTAGCCAAAACTCCCCCATGACCGATTCCGAGAATCCAATAGGCTAAAAAATCAATGGATTTTGATTCAATAAAAACAACATGTTAAAATTCATAGTTTCGTTAGCCATTGACAGATGTATTTTGATCTTCAATAACACAAAAAATAGATGGATCTCCAATATTGCACATGGTTTATTCAAACAGTGATAAATAAAACATGAGAAATATTTTTAAATAAGTATGTACCCAAAGTGTATCTTTGAAAAATGATTCATTGATTTTCCATAAAAAGATGAAAAAATAAAATGTAGTAGTTATGATTAGAACAACAATGAGATGATAGATCAAAACATGTATGTCACTAAGGATTAGATATAATGTTAATGATATAATTTTTGTATTTAAAACACACTAAATCCAAATGTATATCTTTAATATATATATATATATATCTTATTTTCCAATGAATAATATCTTCATATTTATTCATTATGTTGAGAATCTCCAGGTCAGACTAGCTCTAGAAATATAATATAATAAATCATGAATATTTGATTTCAAACCCATTCAACAGAGTATTAATTTCACATAAGAATAGAAATGATTTACTCAATTAAATATGATCATTTTAAAAAATAATAACAAGCCTTCAAAACAGTTAAAAAATTTCTTTGAATACATCTTTACTTATATTGAAACCATTGTGGTAATTATGGATAATATCATAGATTTAAAACTCCATCACTGAATAATAAAATGTATGGTTCATTCATGTGATGAAAAAACTCTAAGCATAAGGTTGAAGATGTATAGTTTATCATAATAGTAGGTTTTATGACATACTATTGAATATAAAAGTAGGTTTTATGAAACATAATTTCCATTCTAAAAAATATGGTTTCTTCTAAATGTAGGGTATATGATTCATAGAAGATCCTTCAAATACCATGGTGTCTGTTGGGTTAAATAGGCTTAGATAGGATCTGAAAATGTGGAGTTATTCAAAAGATATTATTCATGGGGGTTTCACTGGTGGGGGTGTGGCAAGCCCTTCTGGTGAGCTGATGAATTTTGTTCCTCAATAGGCGTCGGAGGCCTCTGCTGTGCCGGAGAAGGCTGGTCTTACCCCTGATGGCATTAGCCGAAATGGTGATGGTGTGGATTATCAGAGTAGGGGGAGCGGTAGTGATGTTATGGGTAAAGGTAGGCAAGGGGATGCTTTGGCTATAGGCAAGGATCACAGGCAGACCCCGGCAGGGAAGGAGCTAGGATCTGCTGCAGCTAAGATAGTAGTGGGAACATCGGAGGCCTTTGCTGACAAATACAGTGGCCAAGGTAAGGCTGGAAGTAGTGTTCTGATAACTGTTACCATGGGTAACCGATTCCAAGGATTAAGAAACTTTGCTCTGGATGAGGCGTCTCCAGGCTATGATGTTGACAACAGGCATGTTAAAGCACAAGTGGATGCTGCAGTAGGTAATCAGGAGAAAAATGGTGTTCAGCAAGTTGTGGAGTATCCCCATTTTTTGGATATGATGGATCAATGAGACCATTTAGTTAAGTATCAAGAGATGCAGATTCATGGTCAATGGGGGGATCTTGCTGATAGTGATAATGAAAATGACAATTTGTCATACAGCGGCATTGTCCTAGGGGGAATAAGATATTAGCGGTATCCCAGGAAATTAAGAGTGCTTCTCCACGAGGAAATATGACGAAGGATTACTCCCAATAGGAAATGCCAATGGCTACAAGTGCTATCGTTAGGAACATCCAATCTCCTTCTGAATTTCTACCGCTAGAGCGGTTGAACCTTAGAATAAAGTATGCTAAAGTTATGAAGCACTATGAAAGCTCAGTGTAGAAAATGGCGACTACGGAAGAATCTATTTTTCACGAAAGTGGTGATGGCTGTGATTTTGAGGACATGTAATGGTTGTTCTGGGTTTTTGATGCTTGTTTCTGGACCTTTTCTTTTATTTTAATAAATTTCCATAGGTATTTCCTCTGGCTATGCTTTCTGGTATGTTTAAGACACATCCAAAATATTTCAAAAAATATTCCCATCAGATCAATGAATTGAATATATTTTCAAAATAAATATTTATATGATTATTAATTTCATAAAATTCACTTAAATGTAATTTCATTAGTAACTTAAATGAAGGTGTTTATGAGCAGAAAAACTAAAAGGAAGTTAATAATTTTTTTTGAATCTACACATGCACAAAAATATCCCTATTTTTTATGATAAAAAAACCCTAATATATATATATATAATTGAAAAATGATTTTCAAAGAATAAACTTCTACCCTTTCTTGTTAAATTTATCATAATGAAAAACTCCTCCCCTAGTTAAAAAAGGGTAAAAATTTGATAAGGAATATAATGTTGATAATGAACTTATCTAACTTCTCCAACATATAACCTATTATATTAAACATGTTAAACTAAAACAATAAACTTATCCCCCTTTTTTGAAATCAAAAAAGAGAATAAAAGGTAATAAAATAAACTCCCCCAAAATTCATGTTTCTCTAAAAGATATAAATCTACAAACAAGGAGTATATAAATTTTTTGACAATGTTATTTTCTGATAACCCACATTAGGTCATCTTATATAGTATATTAAATGAATTAATTAAAATATATATATTAAATACTTGATTCACAATTATTTTTTTTAAAAAAATTATTATTTACATAGTGTAACAATCTAATTTATGTAACAAGGCAAACAAATATTAAGTTTATGCTTATGTTAGATAAAAAGATAAAAATAAATTACGAAATAGCTTATAGTACATATTCATAATAAATAATATATCAATAAAATATATATGACATTGAATTTAAATAAACAAAAGAAATAAATATCAAAGGATTAGGAAGGGATAGACGGTTCATCCGAGCATTCCATAATTTGAACATTTCCAGTCAAAGTAAACACAACTCTTGAAAGTTCTTGTGAACTATTTTGAATATATGATATTCTATTATATAAAGAAGATGAACATTATTCAACTAGGAATAGTTTTATCTTATGATTCTCTTTCTTAGTATGAGCTTATCTTCTTAGTAACTTTGTTTAAATTATCATTTCTAATTTAGAAGATTTATACAAATATTTTGAGATCAAATTAAGTTTCACATTCTGATATTTATTATTCTTCTAAATCAGATCCCATTTTTGACACATATTCTTTTATAGTTAGTCATATAAAATTCTTAGATGCGTCGAGACCATCTTATAGCTTTACTTTTTCATCATTCAATGTGTTATCGTTGAAGAGAAGATTTTCATATGATATTTGATAAGAGTAAGAGATTTACATTTCTTCATACTAAACATATTACGTATGTCATTCATGATACATTCCAAATGAATCCTTAACATATTAAATAGACTATTCTTTTAATGAATCCGAATGATTACCTTTAATCATTTTGTGAGAAAGATTTTCTTTTTAAATTGAATTATTGATCGCTTAATCTTGCAGTTACTAGTTTTCATAAGCTTTTAAACAATATGTTTCTGAGAAGATAGATTCAAAATTTAAAAGTTTAAGTAGAAGATTCTCATGTTTTTTGGTATAAAACTATATGTTCTGTTCTAGATCAATGCAGATGATGGTTAACATTCTCAATTTTAAAATATTAGAATAGTAATTATATATTTTAATTTCTAAAAAGTAATATAACATAAGAAAAGTTTTCATAGTTATGTTAAGAACATAAAAATTTATTTTTAATATACATAAAATATATTGATTTAAATATTCTTAAAGAAGGAAAAAATAAAATTTTTCATAAATTAAAATAAGTAAAACAATGTTTATAGATATTAGGATACCATTTATAGATTATGACTTCATTAAAAGAGTAAAGAAAACTCTTTATCAAATTTTTAGAGATATATTCCTCCCCTATATAAAACAGTAAATGCACAACAAGTATAAAAAATTAAATACTTCAAAGAATACTGATTTTATTACTAAGGTTTTTTTGATAATGAACTACTTCATAGTTGTTCACTCCTTTGGTTGGAACTTTAATACATCACCTAATTGACCAATTAATTATTAAATGACATAGCATAGTGGTGTAATCCTGAAAAACCTAAAATCTGAGTTCCTTTTTGTATGAATATGATTTTGGGTCCAACAATGTTAATAAATAAATTTTTTGGAAACCAATTGTTTTTATTTTGAGTAAGGATTCTACTATTCAAGTTAGAAAATTATTTTGAGAAATAAAAAATTTTAATACCTAAAATTTTAGGATTTTTAAAGTAGATCCATTCACACAATTTCCATTGATACCGAAATAAAAACATTTTATAGTAGTCATGTTTTCATATTTATGATAGGAAAAAATAATTTTTATATAATTTTGGTCTTTCACATTTACTTCATATTCCATGTTTCCCTTTTTGAATTTTATTTTTAATAAGAACTTTCTTTCAATAATTTTATCTTTATATCATTATACTAGATGTTTGTTTTAAATTTTTAACTTTATCTGATAATTCATTAATCTTGGTATCATGCAGATCACAATAAATTTGAGAATAATTATATTTTAAATATATAATATATTTTGAAAAATTATATTTACTTAATAGAAAAGTATCATAACAATATCTAAATTTTATATGGTCCTTTTTTAGGGATTCATATTTATCTTGAATCATAAAAAAATACTTATATAATTCATTTTAATAATGTTTTTCACAACTAGAGTTTTGAGAGTTAAAAGATTGTACATCATTAGTTAGAGCCATAAGACTTACCATTTGTATTTTATGCTAAGTCTCAGAATTTATGGAAGATTCATCATGTGATACAGAAGAATTAATCTAGGTAGTTTTCAAAATATACTTTCCCTTTCACTAATAATCATGATTTATTTGAGCTTTATCTAAATGGTATTTTTCCTTTGTATGACCTTTTTCCATGCATTCACAACATCGATTTTCATTAGTTTCTTTATTTTTATGTTAGTTTTTAAAATATTTTATAATGATCTAAATGATATTTATCTAAATCTAGATGAAATTAATCATATGATTCATCCATAATAGTCTTTAAATCCACTTCCTTATGTTTTACATGATTTTCATCACCAACCTTTTTGTTATCTTCAATCATCATTAAATTCCCAACCAATTATTTTATAGTATTTTTTTTTGTATATTGATATATTGATACAGATATTACATTCCACTTAGAAGGTTTTACTTTGAGTAATTTTAACACTTGATCTTATTGTGAAATTTGATCTACCAAAAAAACAACATTATTGAAAATCTCCATCAATCTTTCATTCATTTAAGCGATAGTTTTTTGATCATAAATTCTGAAAGTATCAAACATTAGATTAATAGTAGAGTACCTTAATTATATGATATTATCAGTTCCTTCATATACATCAAAAATAGTCAAACATATCTCATATGTAGTAGAACATCAAAATAATTGATTGAACTCATCAGTTCCTAAACAACACACAACAGTATTCATGGATTTTGAATTGAAAAAATATTATCTTTCTTGATCATCATTCCAATATTCCAAATATTATTTAGTAATATCGTAATGAATAACAAAATTTAAATAAACACTTTTTCCATGTTTTTTTAAATAAATATATATATTTTATTTCCAGCATATAAAATTATCACCATTAATGTGAGGTGAATGAATCATTGACATAGTTTCTCTAGAAATAGCCATTTCAAGATATCTTCATTTACATATGTAACTCAGGTCTGTTAGAAATTGTAGATATTATTTATTATGAATAAGATTTTAAAAAATAGATTCCTTTCTCTTTGATATTACTTTTTTGGATTATATGGATATAACAACATATTCAAGTATTTCCAAAAAGACAGAATATCTATAATAAACCCCAGCCTTTGATACCACTTGTTAGATCAGGATGGTGATTTTGATGAAAGTGACACAAGATGGGGGTGAATTATGTTCTTAAAAAACATTGATAGATTCAAAACATCTCTCCTATCATGAAGAAAACCATTCCTTCTAAATTAAATATGAGTGAGAAATGAAAACAAATGAATTAAATGAACATAATGATGTATAGTGTATCATGGAAAAAAGACCCCTTAGTCCACTCCCCCAACACTCAACTCCACATGATTCAGGATTTTCACTAGAAGTTCCTCTTATTCAGAGACATACCAAACAAAAATACAACTGAGTGTAGGCAGTTGAAACCTTACAATGATTTTTCATAGGACAACTAGTTATTTTACAATAAATCATAAATCTACAACTTAGTACAAGAAGCCGACACTTAACCACAGCTGAGTATGAGTAGTCCAAACTCCACCAAGACTAAGTTCGAGTAGCCAATACTCTAATAAATCAATGTAGTCTGATTTAATAGATATCAGTGGTTAAAATTCACAGTTACAACAAAAATTAATAGATGTATTTAGATCTCAAATACCACATAACATAAAATATATCTTCAATGCTGAATAAGCACTATTAAAACTATGATAGAGAAAACACAAGACATATGTGTAAACATGTATGTCTCCAATTTATATCTCTGAAAGATTATTCATCAATTTTTCAGAAAAATATGTAATAATAAAATGAAATAGTAGTGATAGAAACAACAAATGACAAGATAGATCAAAACAGTTTGTCTCAAATGTGTATCTATGAAATAAATGATACACTTGTTGAATTTAAAACTCAATTTCTCTTAATTTATATCTTATATATATATATATATATATAATATTCTGATGAATAATGTCTTGATATTTATACTATAGGTTGAGATGCTCCAAATCAGTCCAGGTCTAGAATTATCTCATAATAAACCATGAATATTTCAAATCAAGACCATTCAAGAGAGTCATAACTTCCCTTAAGAATATAAAAGTTTTAGTCCATTAATTTTGAGCCCTTAAAAAATCATAACGATCCTTTGAATTAATAAAAGAATATCTTTGAATATATATTTAATTTCATAAAAATTCTTGTGGTAATCATGGATAATACTATAGATTTGATATTATATCATTGAATAATAAAACGTAGGGTTTCTTTATCTGACAAAAATACTCAAAATTTTTAGTTGACAATATACATATTGATCATATAAGTAGGGTTGATAAAATATGGTTGAATATAATTGTAGGGTTTATGAACCATAATTTCCATTAGTAAAAAGTAGGTTCTTTTCTAAACATAGGGGTTATGATCCATATGCTTTCTTCCAAACATATGATTTCTCCTTTTTTTCTTACAAATATATGGTATGAAAAATGTCTCTATAATATGCTTAATATATGTCCAAAATATTTCAAAAAATATTCCTAGTGGATTACTAAATTGAATATATTTACAAAATAAATATTTCAATGAATATTAATTTTCTGAAATTAACATAAAACTAAATTCGTTATTAGTATAATTTTGGGTGGTTGGGACCACAATAAACCAAAAATAAATTAACAAATTTATTAAATCAATACATGATCAACATAAACTACATGTTTTTTCTATTTAATATATTTAATTTTTTTGGGAACACTGGGCCTCATAAACACATAATGTTGCAGTGTCTGGTCTCGAAAATAATCAATATAATAATAAGTAATAATACACAGAATATTTGAGTCAATAAATTATCCCCACCTTTTGGATTTTCATATTGAAAAGAGAAAAGCCAACTAAAAAGGATGAGTGTAATGGTATCACATTTAGACATCTAGCTCAAAGGTCCTCTCTTAAAGATTTCTATTCAACCATTGAACATCCACTAGGGGAATTGATCACCCACGAAGGATCTTATCCTGCCGAGCCCTGATCTTTACTAGGTATAGAGAAAAGGTATCTCCACCCTCGATGTAGAGATTTCACTAGTTGATAATATGTTATGGGTTGTGAACGTACCTTCTCACCTATAACACTTAGAAGATTTCATGTGCCAAGTCCAACTATGGTGGTAGAGCTAAGTGGTATTCCACCTCACCAACTCTATATAGCATTTGGAAAGGACTAATGAATATCGAAGAAAACATTCTACCTTTGAGAAATATATATAATCCACATTGATGTGAGACCCTCAATAACACATATTCTTCTTCCTCAAACTCCATTGGTCTCCATATTTAGTCTTCATAATACTCTTGATTGCTATGTGCATTCCTTATCCACTCTTGTATGTTCTTCACCTTCTCTATATTACCTCGGCCCAACTCTTGGCCCATGAGGGATGAATCACATGAATCAGTCCAAAATTGTGGTGACCTATTTAGTCACTCATAAAAGCAATAAAATGGTTCCATAAAAATTATGGAATGGTTATTTTTGTTGTATGAAAACTCCACCAATGGTATATGATCCTCCCAACTATGGAAAATTTCTAACATGTATACCCGAGACATCTTCTTCATTACATGAATGGTCCACTCAGTCTGGATGTCAATATAGAGGTAGAACACTATTCTCAATCATAGAAGAGTCTAGAAGGACTCCTACAATCCTCTCCATAATCATAATGTTAATCAAGCTTCATGTTCTGAAATGATCATCGAGGGAACTCCAAGAATTCAGATTATCACCTGTGCATAGAGGCATCTCATACTCTCTACTTTACTATTCTATTATATAGATAGGAAGTGGGATGACATGGTGAGTTAGTCTATGATAAATTATATGAAACCATGTCCCCTAGATTTATGTGGTAACCCCATAATGAATTCCATGGAAATCACATCCCACTTACACACTGTAACTTCAAGGGGTTGAAATAAACCCACTGGATCCTGGTTCCTAGGCTTCACCTACTAATAAGTGAGGCATCGATAGACAAACTATGAAACACCCTTCTTTATTTATAGCCTCCAAAATTGAAATCTGAGGTCTTATTATATCGTTTCCACACTTGGATGTACCCCCAATGGGGGATGTATGAAAATCCAACATAACATACTCTTGCAATTTTCAAGGTATCATCATCCATCCCATAAAAATGGATAAAGTTTTCCCATCTTTATAATATCCATCAGGAGTACGTCCAGTGGACATATAAGTACGAAAGATCTTACAGTTTGTATCTCTATACTGAGACACCTTGACATGATGTAAAAGTTGTGGGGTAACAACCATTGACTAAATATATGAAGCATCATAGACCTCCACTACGGAAAAGTATGATGAGGCTAACTGTTCTGATGTATCAGATAACAAATGAGAACTAGATCTCTGGATGAGAGTGTCTACCACCACATTCCCCTTACAAGGTTTATCGAAAATCTAAAATTTATATTCCAAGAGGAACTCTACCATTTCCACTATCTCAAGTTAATATCCTTTTGATAGAAGATGTACTTGAGACTCTTGTGGTTGGAGTAAATGATAAACCTCTTTCCCTTCAGGTAGTGTCTCCACTACATTAGTGTGAATACTACCACTGCTAGCTCAATATTTTTGGTCATGTTGTTATTCTAATGTGGTCTCAATGGATGTGAAAAATAGAAAATAACTGCCTTCTTTTTCATTAAAACAGAACCAAGTCATGTCCCCGATGCATTTTAGAACACTACGTCCTCAACAAACTCCTTTGGAAATATCAAGATGGGATCACTTGTCAACCATTACCAAATCTTCTGAAAGAACTACTGGCACAATTCTATATAAAAGAAAGGTTACCCTTCCGGGTCAAAGATTTAATGTGTGCTTCCACTCTAGAGATATCTGATATAAAAATCTGATTGTACCATAACAAACCAAAGAAACTCTTCATAGCGGTAACAATCTTAGGTGGATCCTATGAAATCACTACCTCAACCTTCACTTGGTCCACTAATAATATTTCATATGAGATGACATGTCCTAGGAAGTGGGTGTATTATATCCAAAACTTACAATTTTAGAGCATCCTATCAAGATAGTGCTCTTGGAGTGTGTCCAAGAACATCCACAAGTGTCTCATGTGATCCTCCTCAGATGCTGAATACACTAGGATGTTATCGATGAATGCCATCATGAACTTGTCTATGAAATGATTAAATACCCAGTTCATGAGTCCCATGAACACTACTGGGGTGTTCTTCATGTCGAATGACATCATCACCTACTCATAATGACCCCAGTGATATCTGAATGTCATCTTCGGTATATCCTCATCCCGTTTTCACATACGGTGATATCCTAATACAAGTTAAATCTTTGAGAACCATCACACCCCTCTCAACTGATTGAATAAGTTTCTGATCCTTTGTATTGGATACCTATTATTCAAAACCACATGGTTCAAGTAGTGATAGTCCAAACATGACCTCAATCTCATGTATGCCTTATTGGTGAACAATACTAGGACTGACATGGGGAAAATGATGGGTCTCACCAATCAATTATCCTAAAAGTCCTCCAAATTAACCCTCATCTCATGAAAGAATAAATGAGCCATTAAATATGGTGGTGTATATATTAGGGTCATCTAGGGATGAATATCAATGGAGAAGTCGAGCTCTTTGTGGGGAGGTAAACCTGGTACGTACTCAGGAAATGTGTCCTTATACTCCAACACTACTATAGGAAATTGATATCCCATAGTATCCACTAATACAAGAGTTATTCTAGATAACTAGTTAGTAATCAGCTACATTCCACTATTTCCAATAACACCCTTCCCTAAGAACATCCTACTCCCCCGAGTTTTCATTTTCCCCAAAAAAGGAAAATGTCACCCAATCATAGAGGACACACCACATCATCCTCCTAAAATAGTCAATATGGTCATGAAATATGGATAAATAGTACATAATTAAGATGGATTTATATGGAATCATTGCTACTGAAAATAGATTTGTTACAAAACACTCACCTCCATGTTTTTTATTGCACTATCTCTACAAGTGTGTAATCACTAATTCACCACCAGTCGGAGTTTCCAATAGCATGGGTCAATCTAACAAATCCCCAAAAATCTTTACGTCTCAAATCATATATTATTAAATTAAGGAATGACACATACCTATATTTATTAGAAAAACAAATAAATAAGAAAAGCCATAGAAAATACCTCATATCATCTCTAGAGACTCAGGGTTATTAGCCTCTGTAGCTTGTATCGATCCTCTTCCCTGACCACAAGTTCCCTGATCCTAGAATGGACCACTTGGGAGTGGTGGTAGTAATATAATGAACCTATGAAGACCTCCTTCTACATTGTCAGTCCCTCTTCCTTGTCCAACTCTCTAAAAACCACCCTACTCCGACATCTTTATCTTCCCATTACTAGGAACTAAGCCTATACCAATGGTTGAAAACTGTTGGTATAGGCGTAAAAAC
Source organism: Viscum album (assembly GCA_963277665.1). Classification (NCBI taxonomy): domain Eukaryota; kingdom Viridiplantae; phylum Streptophyta; class Magnoliopsida; order Santalales; family Viscaceae; genus Viscum; species Viscum album. Next base: position 880,652,370 of record OY728137.1, on the reverse strand, counting down.
TATTGGTATACCCTATACCAACAGTTTTCCAAACCATTGGTTGTTTTGGAATAGTTGTAGGACTATTGAAACATTTATTAATTAAATATTGGTATATGATAATGGAAATTACACTATCACAATGGTTTATTGATAAGTGTTGGAATATATATTTACCAATAGTTTTAACCTACTGGTATATATAATGACTTAAAACCATAAAAATTGTTTAGAAGCTATTGGTATAGAGTTTTACCAATGGTTTTCTAATAACTGTTGGTATACTTACAGTTCTCAAATCTATAACAACAGTTTATAAACCATTGGTATTGTTTTTACCAATTCTTTGATGATAATAATTGGTATACATACTGTTTTCTAGATCTTTTACAACTATTTATAAACTATTACTATAGAGTACTCCAATCCAAGAAAGAAGCAAACAAAAACCTCCCTGCTACAATTATAGTACAAACATCTACATAAAATAATTCTAAGAACACTAATGCAGACAATAGAATACCACAATGGAAAGCATAAAACCTGAAAATATCCTATAAACATTTACACTAACACTACAGAATAATGATTAATACAACCTCTAAAAAAACTAATACAACACCTGATAAGAAACCACACTATTAATACACATGAAAATATAGAAAATATACAATAGAATGATAAGGAAAATACCAAACTATAATGTGCAACTTTCCAATTCAATATATATGAAAATAAACTATAATAAAATGTAAATAATTCAAAAAACACCACCCTAGAAAGCAGATCATGCCACTTCAGCTACCAATCCATGGAAAGTGCATCATTATCAACACATATTGTTTTTGAATTTCAATTACACTATAATTTTTTTCATATTTTATTATTCTCCTATGGGGAACATATTTTTTTATTCAAAAAATGTTATATTTTTTCATAATCATACAAGAATGTAAAAATAATAAAACTCAACATAAATTTAAATAGAATAATATGAACTCAATGGAAAGAATTTAATATTACTCTATAGTCACCATCCCAACACCTGCAGTGCACCTCAAAACCACATATCCAAGAACTTGGAGGGGATCATATCCCCCAATAGAAGGATGATATCTACACCAAAGTGAACACTTGGGAAAAAGAACACTTGATAGATTGAGAAATGGAAATCCATCCTTATTGTGTAGCTATTATTAATTGATGATCTTAGTATTTACAACACTAGAATGATTTTTTATTATTGGTTCTCGATGGTAGTTAATAATTTTTGTAATTGTTTTTAAATGAAGGGTTGTAATGAAATTGAGTATAATTATTAATCAGAGAGATATTTAAGAAAGCATCCATTGATTTATGGATGAATATTTAAAAATGATGAGACTATAAATAAAACCATCCAATGGTTTTTTTGGTTAAAGTAACCTAAAATATAAACTTAAAAACACTTGGATAATGTTTTTCAAATATTTATAGTGAAGATGATGCGAACATATAGTATATGTTCATGAAAATACTCAACTTTGAGTATATACGTTATAAGTTTTCTTGATAATTGAGTTGAAGTGATTTATAAGATCCAAAAAATTCACAAATATATTTGGAAGTGTTTATAACTATTTGTGATTGGGAGATATCTTATGGTGTAAATATTTTATTAATAAGATCAATCTATTATTCTAGCACATTTTAAATCATGTCGTCCCAAATGAAAATGTGATCAGTCATAATGGATTTTACCTCACCTCAAAGTGCCAATGTAATCAACATTCAAAAGCTAAAAATATGAAGCATCTTTTTCAATAGGGATATGGATAATGTGGTGTAGAGTGGTTTGGTTCAACTTATTAGACATGTAAGGATGGAGAGTATGGTATCTCACTTTCTCTACAATTGGTTCCATTGGGTGGGGATACATGGACAAAAGAGGAATGCAGGGGTTATGTTTTTGACATTAGGATTCTAGAGTATCTAGAGAACTATGAACAATGGACTTATAGACATTATTACATGATCATGTCTAGATTTTCATATTTTCACCATATGGAATGTGGGGGACCTTGGATCCCTCCTGAAACATTGGGATTTATCCCCTCTTTGAGGAAGCTTCGGAACAGCAGTAGGCTTCCCACCCCCATGGTGACATTTTTCATTTATAGAGATCAATGAGAACTGTTGTCATATAAAGTTAATATTTTCATTTATAGGTGAAAATTTTGAGATACAAGAGGTCTGAAAGGGGGATCTTTCAAGGTGAACTTTTTGATTCTATGAAGATTTTATTGGTTGAACGGGTTAGAAGACATCACCCTCTAAAAACTGGTAAAATACACAGGTGAAAAAGCTTTAATTTCCAATGTTAATATTTCTATAATTAAATAATAATTTCAAATAATATTTGATGATAAGTAATAGTTTATGTTTCTTGTTATATAAGTACTCCATGCACTGAAATATATATAAAAATTGATTTAGAGTGTCAAGGATGCATATCTAGACGTGAATACAAGATAGAAAGAGATTGATAGTTCACAATAAGAGGTTATCAGGATATATGATGAACCTATTCATAAGATTTATATTAATTGGTAAGAGACATTAATGTTATTTTATGTAGAGAAATATTCACTTAATATAATGTTATTGGATTTTGAGTGAAAATACCAAGGGATTCTAGAGACATTTTTTATAATCTATAGACACTGTATAAATTAAATCACCATGAAATATGTGGTTGGGTGAAGTTTCATAGATAATATTTTAAAATTAAAATTTCATCATACCGTGAGTGATAAAGAACTACCTACAGTGAGACTAATCTTACCACCTACAATGCACCTTAAAACGACCTTCAATGAGAACATAATTCACTACCTAAAAAGAAGAACTACTTGCAATGAAATGCACCTGCAATCAAAACATAAAAATATAATTCACCTCCAATATGAACTACCATAAATCAAAATAGAATCTAGGAAATAATGAAACTAATTACTCACTTCAATAAAAATACCAATAGAACATCCTGAATCTGTAATGAAACCAATAAAACATCTTCAAAAAATAAAACCAGCAATGCAACTAATTGAGCATCCTCAAATACCAACAAACCAATACAGAAATAATAGTAATAGAATAAATCAATTTATGCATTTAATATATGATAACAAACATAAAAAAATATAACAAAAATATTATTAAAACCAAATAATCAAACATAAAATTTCATTAATATCATTTAAAAATGCAAATGATCAATCCTTCCCTCATTACCATCACCATCATCATCAGCCTCATCCTCTTCCTCATCCCCATCATTGTCCTTATCCTCGTCCTCTTTACTATTCTCATTTTGAGCCTCATCCTCTCCCTCATTGTCTCCCACATCCTCAGCCCCATCATCTCTCTCATCTCCTACCTCGTCCTAGACCTTGGCCTCGCCCTCATCCTTGAACTTGTCTTCTTCTTCACTATCATCCTCTCCATCACCATTGTCATCAGAATTGTAATTGCATGGAATGAAATCATCTCAACCACCACTAGAAATACCGCCTTGTAAACTATAGAATGAATGTATTAATTACATATATGCATCACATGCCGTAGTGCTCTCTGGTGGAAGTGATGAACCTTAAACTATCACCAGTATCATAAAATCATCATTTCCCCATTTAGTCAATTATTATAACTGTGTGACAATTTTTCAGCTTATTATTACCATTCCTTAATCTTTTGAGACTCGGTGGTATTACAACTGGTACCTGAAGTGGTAAAATCCTCATTTGGACTATACTCTTTCTAGTCCTGCAGCGTACTCTACCATGGTGCTCATCTCCCAAAACCTGATGTAAGTGATCATTTGGCCCAGAATTGTCCAGTTCCTAGGCATCAAGGGCCTCCAAAGTAGCATGTTACAAATATAAATAGATTATTAAGTTAAAAAAAGACACTAAAATTTAAATTTCACAAATTGAAACTGACAATCTACTTCTATGTCCGTTCATTAATCGTCCTTCTATATTTTTTATTTTTTCTCGAGAAAAATGGTTTTTCTGGAGGCACATGTACTTTAATATTCAATACCTCCCTCATAAATGAAATTAAATATAGGAAACTATAATTGAAAATTGGTTACTAATAAGGAATTTCATAACCAAAATTATACCAAAAAATTACAAATCAAATGAATTATGGAGGAAATAATAGATAGTGAAAGTCCTAAAGAAAAATTATAAAACTGTCATACCTGCTTCCGCTCATAACCTGACATTGTAGTACGTGTAACAACCCAGGTAAATAAAGAATATGAAATTTTCGATTTTTTAATATTTTTGATTTAAATATTAAGTTTAATTTAAAAGTTATGCTATGTTAGATTGCATACCTAACAGGAAATAATGGGTTTCTTTGAAATCATACGTTGCACACAACGTTGAGTTATTTTGAAAAGTAACAAAATAATATTATAATTTTAATTGGTAGTTAACTCATAGCCTTTGTATTGGAGGGAATGAAAAAAGCTAACTAAATTATTATTATGAATGTTTGTCAAATGTTTTAACATTTATCCAATAAAATTTAGAATCATAAAATGTGAATGAATCTAATTTTAAGCAAGGACACTCTAGTATATTTTAAAAGGTCGATTTACCGCCTTTTGATGTAGAAACCACATTAAATATAATTTTTTCACCTTTATATTCTCTATTTGACAAAATAATGTTTTTATTTAGAATCAGGACATCAAAATTTACTTTGGATTAATTTTTTGTATTTTTCTAATAATGTTGATTTTTTATGAATAGTGAAAAATAATGCATTTTAATTCAAAACAACCTTTTAATATAATTTATTTATATAATTAGATTGTTATTTTAATTGGGTTTAAAGTGTAATTGGTTTATATTTTTAAAATTTAGTCCAATTTTTATTTTTGGAAGTAATTTCACAATTAATTTGGTCATAAATAATGGTAAATCTTTTTATAGTTATCATTTCTTAAAAACACGCTTTTTCTTTTGACAATGAGAATAAATTTTAAATTAATTTCTCCCACTTATGTGTTATGAATTTGAAAAAATGGATTCTACATTTGTAATCATGAGGTCAAAATTTTGTAAATAGGTAACTTTTATTTTTAGACATTATGAATATTTACTTCAGTAAATATTTTATTTACCATGGTAAAAGGGTAAATCTAATAAATAAGGGTGAAAAATAATATTATAATAATATTAAATTACCATTAAACTTGTCCTAACAATATTTTCTGATACATTTACAACCATTTTCATCCTTGGATAGATTTTGGGACCCCATAGGGATATATCAGAGTGATAATGATGCTTTATATAAATTAATTTAAAGTAAGGACAAAAATAACATAAAAATTAATCTTTTTACTATTTTTTTTTATTATGGGGTTAGATAAATTATGTTATCTACTATAAATATTATTTTCAAAGAAAAAACTATTTCCTATATCATGGTATTTTAATTATAATTTTTATACATTATATAAAAAAATTTAATTACGACACAATGGTGATGTAGTAAAAGATTCATTAATAAAGGATTCAAATAAATGATATTATAAATATTAAAATAAATTAATTTAAACCATTTTATGTAATACAATAATTTTATATATTAATATGAATTTTAATGATTTAATTAGTGAAGGTTTTTAAAAATAATCATGTTGGTTTTTATTTAAAAAAAAATCATGATACAAATAGTATTAAAACTGACATAAAAGAGTTTTTAAATAAATCAATATTTTATTAAATGATAAAATAGTCCTAAAAATATAATATTAGTCCAAATGAAATATATGATGTTGAAAATGTCATTAATTATCCATTTTGGGTCTCTTCTAATTTTATAGTAAATATATTCACCATATAGTATGAATATATAAGAGTACATGGTAAAAGTTAAATAAGATAATGAAAGGTTAAATAAAAAATATAAGGATTAAAAAAATCCAAAAGATGACCAATTTACATTGGATGATTTTATTTCTAATTATATACATCTTATCTTCTAATTAAATAAGTTTTGGACCTTTAGAAGCCGAATTTCATTATATAATAAAATAAAATTTTCAAACATTCCTAAAGAGCCCCTCCCCCTTATAAAATGCCATCAACTCTAAAGCTTACTCACACCTCTAAATACACCTTATCTCATCCAATAACTGGCCAAATAATATCCCAACATACCTTTATTCCACATATAAGCATCACCTTATGCATAAAGTACTTCAATAAATCCTTTTGGTTCAAACCAAAGGGAGATACCATATTTATAGGTAACATATTCTCTCAAGTTATTTTCTTTTTTTTCATTATCTAACATCTTAAACTATCTTTGTTCCGTTATTTTATAAAAATACCAGTATATTCAATATACTAGAAAGTTTTTATGAGAAGGATTCAAACTACAATTACACACACCCCCATCCAATGGATACGAACATACTAGTTCTATGGACGACGAACTACTGCCTCATGAAACGATGATTGTTCAATTATCTCTTACCGCCTCTCATGGTGTCCATTATGATGGATCTGTATTTATATTTTAAATATATTATACTTATATTGTCTATATTCTACTGTATTTTCTATTTATATCATTTCTTTATGGTTTCCATAGTGGATAAATATGATAATTTCATTTGAGGAAGTGCAGACTACCACCCCTTCAAAGTGATATGACTCATTCATGCCATACATTGAATGTATAAAGGATGGAGTTAATGAAATTATATATGATATTATACTAAAATTATAATATACCTAATTATCCTTAAGTTTTCATTCCATTAAATACAAAATATAAATGAAAGTAGCATTCATGCATACGTATGACTTACCATCTCCATGAACGTTGCATTTCATTTCTTATGTCCAAATGTTATGTACTATTATAAAAACATATATTTTCTGAATATATATGATATATATGATATATAAATCTTGAATATCATTCTGGAATAATGGACTTTTGACCACATGGATAACATGTAATTATAATAAGTTAATTTTTGAATCATGTACCAAATATCGACAAATGGTTGTTATTAACATAAATGGTTTTTTAATGTTTATAACATGATAATAAGTAATATAAAAGGAATTATAAAATTGAAAATTTTTCCTAAGAAATTAGAAATTAACTTTAGTTTATTATTCAGGAGATTAAATAATGAACGAGTTAAGTTGGACACGAGGTAAGGGACTTCATCTCAGTCTCCTTTCATTGAGGCATATTTTGATTTATACACGAATTTCTTTTATATGGTGTATAAAAACCTTTTATTTTTCATTTCATTCAAAGGTAATGTTTTATCTATAAAGAATTTTAGTAAATGATAAAGAGAATGTTTCTTTTTAAAGTACATTGTGACAATGACCATTTCACCACCGTGAGATTTATTTTATATTTGGATTCCTCTACAAGCCATAGTGTTTTTAAAATAAAAATAAATACCATATACTCATTTACGTATTTTGGTATTGAAAATTGTTTTGATAATTGATTGATTATATCAATATATTTAAATGATATATTGTGATTGCAATGTGGAAATGTTATCTTCCATTTATATTTTTTTATGTGTTGTGAATATGTTATGGTTCTTGGGATTTGTTTATGTATGTGGGTGGTTCTGTGAAAAACCTACGACATGTGAGCCAAAGAAACCTCTCCAATGCATTGGGTAACATAATGGAGGTAAATGTAAATGTTTTTCCTAAGAGATTTAGGGAATATAATGTGATGGGTATTCAAAATATAACTCCCAACATAGCTATGAAAGCTAAAATGTAAGTATGTTATGGAGGCCACATGTTACCTTTATGATCTATGATTTTTATTTGTGATTCATAAATCTTATGATCTTGTGTGGTATGTTAATGATTGAAAAGTATGATTTCATTGACTTGTATGTATTGATGGACTAATTGTTTATTTCTTTATTTTATAATCCTTACTGATCTTTTTATGCTCATCCCATGTTTTTTTTGAAATGGTTTTAATAGGACTTAAAGATGAATAGGGTCAAGGATTTGATCAATGAAAAGTCATGCTTTCTAAAATATGGAACTAGAAATGACTCTTTTTTTCAACATTTTTTATTTTATGAAAAAAATGGATACTGAGTAGATGTGTCTAATTTGTAAGATTTGAGATGTAATATAGTAGTTATGGTCCAATTCTCAAAAACTCTAATCCTAAAAAGATCCCCAATGTGAATTTTTAAATTAATTCATGGTTATGTATTGTTTAAGTTCGGGTCATTATAGTTGTTATCAGATGCCAGTTCAGAAAACATTAGAAGTTAGGATATTATTAAATTAATAGCCATAAATTATTTTTACTTCATGGTAAGATTGAAATTATATAGAATTTAGAGATTACAATGTTTCTTTTCCTAATATATTTCTGTGTTTGGAAAGGTTTTCCACAGAGGAAATAGGGAAGCTATGATGGGATGCCATCAGGAGGAATATAACCTTCCAAACCAACAACCTGATATGGTCAGAATCAGAACTGAACAGTTTGTTTTAGTGAAGGTATAGTTGAATTAGGCTACATATAGTGGTGGTATCCGTGTAAGAGATTAGCCAGATCAACCACAGAGGAACATGCCAACAGTGGGTCATTTCATGAAGAAATATCCCCTATCATTTAGAGGATCATCTAACCCTGTGCCAGCTGATGGGTGGATTAAATCACTGGAAAATATTTTTGATGTCATGGGGTGTTCATAACATCAAAAGGATAGTATAACTATTTATTGTTTTGATGGTGAAGCTAATCAGTGTTGGTCTATGGTGAAAAATATTAGGGATTATGAGGAGATTGATGCTCTTTGTTAGGATATATTGAAAGTTATGATTCGGGATAAATATTTTCCTAAGGTGGTTCATCTTAGAATGGAAAAAAATCCTTGGAATTGAGATAGGAGGATGACTCAGTGGTAGCTTATGAAGCAACATTAACTTGACTGGAAGGGTATGATCCAAATTTCATACGAGATATTGATAGTAAAATCAATAGTTTTTACTCAAGATTAAAGCCAAAGTATCTAAGGGATTTAGATTATCGTGATTTCAAAAGTTATGAAAAGCTTGTTCGAAGTGAATATATGGTGGAAATAATTTTTTTTGATGATCTGGTTTTCTTTGACAAACAACAAAATAAGAGGTCAAGGTGGTATACATAAGGTAAGAACTATTAAAAAAAGTCTGATAGTATGAAACTGAAGATTACAGTTTGTAAAATTGTGATAAAAATCATGCTGGGGAATTTCTTTTGAATTCTGTTATGTTCTACCGATGTGGTAAAATGGGACATAAGGCTCGTAATACCACTAAAAAAGATCAGGGTAATGGTAAGAAAAAATATGATTTATAGTCATTAAAATATTTTCAATGCAATGAAATAGGTCCTTATGATAATGAGTGTCCAACGAAAACTCAACTGAGGTAAATCAATTGGACTATAAGAATAAAGGGGTGGTGAAATCCTTTGTAACTACTTCAGAAGATGTCGGGCCATCAAATGATGTATTATCAGGTACATTGTTTGTTTGTTCAGATTATGCCAATGTGTTGTTTAATTCAGGGTCAACACACTCGTTCATTTCTAAGAAGTTTTCTAGTAAATTGGGGATTCCATCTCAAGATATGCATCCTTAACTTATGGTAAAAACACCGGGAGGAAATGTTGAGATAAAAAGAAATTATAATAACCTTCATGTCCTTGTGTATGGAATGAATCTACCTAAAAACCTTATTGTTTTTCCTCTATTAGAGTTTGATGTTATTTTTGTTATAGATTGGATTTCTATTTATCATGCTCAGATTGACTGTAGAGATAACGATGTTTCTTATTGAAATAATTTCAGTTTGTGTACAAGAATGAACCCTTACTTTTGATAAAATATCAGGAAGCTATGAAAGTTGTAAAAGCTGTAAATAAATGCTACCTTGCACATATTGTTGAAAAAAGTAACTTTTCATGTTAATGATGTGCCAGTGATAAATGAGTATCTTGATGGTTTTCCTTATGAGTTTCCTGGTATAATACCTGATCAAGAAGTTGAATTTACGGTTGACTTAGTTCCTGATGCTATGCCAATTTCAAAACCCCATTATCGAATGCCTCAAATTGAGATTTTAGAGTTAAAGAAGAAATTGTAGGAGTTATTAGATAAAGGATTCATTTGACCTATCACATCACCCTGGGGTGTTCCTATCGTGTTTGTTAAAAATAAAGATGGTACAATGAGACTTTGCAATGATTATAAATCATTTAATAACATCACTATTAAGAAAAAGTATCATTTTCCTCATATCAATGATTTTTTTGATCATCTCCAGAAAGCTCAGTATTTTTTTAAGATTGACTTGAGGTTGGGGTACCATCAGTTGAATATAAAGGAAGAAGTCATTCCGAAGAAAGAATTTCATACTAGATATGACCATCATTAATTTATAGTTATGCCTTTTGGGTTAACCAATGCACCTACTGTATTCATGGATCTTATGAATAGAATTTTCTATGAGTTCCTAGAAAAGTTTTTGGTTGTGTTCATTAATGATATTTTGGTTTATTCCAAAATCATAGAGGAACATGAATGTCATTTAAGGGTTTTCTTACATTCCTTAAATTAAAAGAAATTGTTTGGGATATTCAGAATGCGTGAGTTTTGGTTACAATAAATTTATTTCCTTGGTCACATTGTTTCAAAAAATGGCAGAGCTGTTGATCCTGCTAAAAAAAGTTCTTGAAGAATGGCAAATACCAACAAATTTAACTGAGATCCGTAGTTTTCTTGGTTTAGTAGGTTATTAACATAGGTTTTTTGAATTTTTTTTCACAATTATCTAGTCCAATGACCAAGTTAACTCAGTAAGGTGTTAATTTTATTTGGACAAAAGAATGTGATGATTGTTTTGAGAAATTTAAAAGAAGATTGGTGAATGATCCAATTTTAAAACTGCCATCCAGAAATGGTTAATTTTTTATCTATAGTGATGCATAATTTTATGGTCTTGGTTGGTTCCTAATGAAAAATGATCAGGTAATTGATTATTCTTCGCGTAAGTGGAAACCCCATGAGTTAAATTACCCTACTAATGATTTGGAATTAGATTCTTTTGTTTTTGCTTTAAAAATTTGGAGGCATCATCTTTATGGAGTAAATTGTGAAATATGATCTAACTACAAAATATTGAAGTATATATTTACTCATAAATAATTGAACATGAGACAGAGGAGATGGATAGAATTAATCTAGGATTATGATTTAACGATTCATTATCATCCAGCGAAATCAAATAAATTGGTTGATGCTTTGAGTTGAAAAAGTAATGGTAAATTAACCATGTTACATTTGGAACAAGATCATTTGATTAATGATTCGATGAAATTTGGCATATAATTTCTTGGTGTTAGAAATTCCTCTGTTTTGTTTCAGGTGTTAGTGAAATCATCCCTAATAGACAGAATTAAGAAACCGTAGAAAGAATATTGAGAGTTTTAGAAAAAGGTAGAGTTGGTTCAGAAGGGTAAGTTACCTAAATTTAACATTTATAAAGATTGTGTTTTGAGTTTTTGGAAGATATTGTGTGTGCCTTATGATTCACAGTTGAATAATGAGTTGTTATGTGAAGCTCATAGTTATCCATTTTCAGTTCATCCTAGCAGTACTAAGATGTACAAAGATATTTGGGAGTATTACTAGTGGGATGGAATGAAAAGAGACGTTTCCGAATTTACCTTTAATTGTATAACTTGTCAACATGTTAAAGTAGAGTGGAAGTTACTGAATGGGATGCTTCAGCCTTTACTGGTGCCAGAGTGGAAATGGGAAAGTATATCCATGGACTTAGTTGTTGGATTAGAAAAGGCATCTCAAGGTAATAATGCAATCTAGGTTTTTGTTGATCGATTGACTAAATATGCTCATTTCCTTCTTATTCGAGATACTTTTTCTCTAGATCAAAATTTGTGGTAGTATGTTAAAGAGATATTGAGGTTGTATGGAGTTCCCCTCTCTATTATATGTGATCTTAATCCCAAGTTTACATCTATCTTTTGGAAAGGCCTTCAAAAGTTATTGGGTAATGAATTAAATTTTAGTATAGCTTTTCATCCTGTCACACTCCAACCTTAGACACCCTTTTTATTTTATTCTTTATCTAGTCTCACATTATTTCTAAGAGGTTCAGTTGGGTCCCATTTTAAAATTTATCAAAGTTAGATATTTTTGGTGTGTTTCAGGCTAGTGTGCGGTCACCATACCATCAGTAGTGCACATGCGTTCGGTCTTGGTGTCTATTCAGTTGCTAATAGTTCAAATAAATAATAAATTAAATAAATAAATTAAGTTAATTGAGAAAAAGTTATATAAAATTTTACATTGATAAAACAAGGTTAATGTTTAAATTATAATAATAAGAATATTATTACAAAGATGATAATATTTGTATTATTTAATTTCATAATAATAATATTATTATTAAATTTTTATAAATATAATTATTATTTAAAATGAAAATTAATAAAATAATCATATTAATTTTCATTATGTTTGTTATTAAATTCTTTTTATTGTTATTAATATTATTATTATGATTTTTCTATTAATATTATTACCATTATTATTGGTACATTGATATTATTATTATTATTAGTTAAAATAAAATGGATAAGAAATAATTATTATGATCGGTTTTATTAATATTAATTGGTATTATTATTATTATAATTATTATTATAAAACCCTAATTCTACCCATTCCTGCACCCCCTTTCCCATACCCTGCTTGAGATGCCTCCCCCCCCCCCTTCATCCTCATGTGAGCACCCGAAGCCACACCCCTTTCGGCCTTCTGTGCCCTTGCCACTCTGGCCTCCTCAGTGCACTGGGTCCCCATCCACCTCGCCCCTACCGGTTCCTGCCCCCAGCTGACCCAGCTGGCTCCTCCATCACCAAGACCCCTTCCGTCCGACACAACCTCTATCTCGCACGAGCTCCCACTCTTTGTCTGGCACGACCTCCCCCATCCGGTCGACTTCCTTCCACCACCCTCCCCTCACTGTCCCATGCTCCGGCCAGCCCCTTCTAGCCTCCCTCTTGACCAGCCAGTGTGAACCCATCCTTTTCCAAAAACAATCTCCTCCTTCATTATATTTCACTATTTTTTGTGTTTTTATCAAGTCAATCAACACTCAAATATCATACGTTGTATTTGCTTGTTTTTTTCAATTTCTAGGGTATGTGTTTCGTCTATAGAGTGTTATTCTTCCTTCCGTCAATGTGACGTTGTGTTCACATAGGTTGAGGTAGGTGTTTCATTCCTTTCATTTCTATTTCAATCTGTTTGATGCTTGGATTTTTATTAATTAATATATAAAACATGATTTTCACCACTATTATGAGTATGGTTCATTATTGGTATCATTTCTCTTGTTGGTAGATTTGATTAAAAATATGTTTTAAATTGATTCTTCACTTATTCACATGAATATTTATAGCTGATTGGGTTGGAATAAATGTCCTTATATTGAAATGTTTGTGTTATATTTTGAGTGATGTAGCCTTGTTCAAATATTTTATGGAAATTATTTTCTTTGAACTAGATTTTTTATGAAACATGAGGTTTAAGTGAAATTGTTTTATGTGTTGGTAGATGGTATGTGTGTGAGTTTTCCTAAGAAAAATGACTGGTAAATGACCTATCATTTTTTTGTTGGATGTGGGAACATCCATGGATTCACTAAGTGCACCCATGGATGATCATTCAAAAGGGGATGACATTTGGAGTGGTTCTTTTCCCCAACCTTGGTTTTCTAAAAATAAATCTTACCTTATATTTTATCATTGAAAAGTGGTTCCATGGTTTACAATGTGGAATTGGGTGGTTTCAAAAAAATGTGAAATTTTTTATAATTTTTTGGAGTGTTTAATGATTAATTAGATTGGCTCACATTCTATTACGATACATGGCGGGTGTGCATTTATTCATAAATGAGGGTTCTGGATGGGTTTTTAGTGTGTGAATCTTTGGTTTCCTCTTTAAATATGTTGTATAAAATTTTAAAAGTGGTTTTGACTAATGAAAGTGGTGCGTACCATGTTTTGGAAATTTCTAGAGGTGTGTGTGATTTTAAAAGTGGATTTTTAAGGTGTGTTACATTTTTTTCAAGTTGTGCACATTATTTTTCATCTCTAAATAGCCTTATTGGGTCTTTAAAAAGGCTGGTGATTTATCATGGCATGGTTCAGTGTTTGTAAAAATGTTTGTGATGTTCCAATTGATACTTTAAATCCTTAAATGATTTTTTTCACATTAGGTTCTTAATGGTATATGACTCTTTGGTTGTTGCAAGGGTGTTCTTAATTTAAATGGTGTGCGAGATTGATGAAATGAGTTTTGAAGTGTATGTCTAGTTGCGAAGGTGTTTGAGTGCCGTTATTTACTAAGTGAACTATTTTTGTGAAAAGGTTGTAAGCCCCGTTTGTCCACATTAGTAAAAAGATGAGGTTTAGTAGTGTTTTTGGAAAATGATTTCTAAGTGTTTGTGGAAACTGGTTAAATGCTGGGAATTTGAGGGCTCGTTTGGCATTTTTAAATGAGAACATAGAAAACCCCTCATAGGTTGAGGCTCATGCCTAGTTGGTTGATCATGAGTTGGAAGGTTCCTCGGTATGAGACCTCCTATAAGAAATTATTATTTATGGCAGGGGACTAACCATGAGGTGGTCGGGGTGGTGCCAGTTTGTGTGATGTGTTTGGTTATATATGTGAGGCTTACTTTTTAGATGTGCGACATACTCCCTTGAAAATTATACATTGGAACCTAGCATAGAAAAGAGGCTTACTGAGAACGATTGTTGCACTAGTTTAGATTACGCACTGACTACTAGCCCATAACAGAGAGATGTTTTGTTATTATTGCTATGGGATTGGGGCCCTCGACCAGGCTGGGTAGGGAGATGATTGGACGTTTGGGTTTTATGATTCCATATAGAGTAGGCATGCCTTCAGGATGAGTTACATGTATAGTGCATTCTGGTCTTTCTATGAGTTCCTAGGATTTCCCATGTTTCCCCATTACGAGTATGACTCATGTTGTTTCCCTAATAGTTTAGAATACCTTTTCTTTTTACCTTGTTCTGGTTTTTTTTGGAGAACTATAAAGGTTTTGTTGGTTTTAAAAGTTTTTCTATGTGGTGGTTTTACAAAGAAAGAAAAATTCATCATTTTTATTCTTGTTACTTGATTTAAAATATGAGGGAAATGGACCATGTTGTTTGTTTGTATTTAAAAACAAAGGTAGATATAGGAATATTTTTTTTATAAATATATTTAAAACATGTATCAATGGAAATGTTTTTGGAAAGAATGGCATGGACTTTGCGGCATTTCCTACTAAGCATTTCGGTGCCCACCCTTACTTTTTCATCTTAGTTTCAGGTTTCGTTTGTACTTGATCGCTCTTAGAGCAGTCTTGGCTCTGAGTTGGTTGGTGGCCAATTAGGTCACAAGTAGGTATGTGAAGTTTACTTTTTTTTTGTTTCTAGTTTTATTTTTTTAGTTTTATTAATTTATTTTCCTTTCTTTTGTGGGTGAAATTGTTCCACCTATTTAGTTTTGATGCCCGACACTAGTTGCCGGCCTGTGCGGATCGGGAACACCCCCCAGGCCATGTCGTGGGCCAACATGGGTAAATACATCAGGGTCAACCCGGATTTTTTGGGACAAAATTATATCAGAAGACAGTTCATGATATTTGGGTTGTTCAGCAGATAGATATATCAATTGTTAGGGATCATGGGTAGTTTACGGGTCGGTGCCAGATCAAAACTGCTAGTGAAAAGACCTGAGTTAATAGGGGTAGTCTAGGTTTTAAGTATTTTTCTAGGGTTGTTTGGGATTGAGGGATAAAAATTGAGGTGAATCGGCTCATTTTAGAGACTCACATGGGGTGGTGACCCATGTGGAGTCCAAATGAATGATTCAAGGTCCTCTTAGTGATATGCCTTACTTGGTACATGGCTCACCACCATGTCTCCGGGTTTGGATTAAGCACTAGTTTCTCATTGTGGTGGTTTGTTGTTGGTTGTGTTTTATTTTGATCTTGGTTTATGTGAGTTTTTGTTAGAAATAAAATTTATTTTTAATTAGAAAATAGTTTCTTTTAAATTGTTTTGAAATTGGAGAAGTGGGTTTTAAAGAGAAAGTGTTTCGATTTTGGAAAAAAATTTGGTGTGTGTTTGGATTTCATAAGGGAAAGAGATGTTTGAACCTTGAAATTCTTTATGGAGGGTCACATGTTCATGGCTATGTTCAGAGAGTGTGTTATTTCACATGTCCAGAAATGATGTAATAAGGATTGAATGAACACTCATGTGATGGTTCATAATGTTTCGTAGGTGGGTTTTAAAAATTTAAAGGAAATGGAAGTTTTTGAAAAAATGAAAAATTTACTTGTGTTTTTTTTGTTTTTCTTATGTGCATGCTTCCCTCGACTCGGTCCATTGCATTGATTGAACGTTGGCTTGATGGCAATCACAGTTGTGTTTTTCATGTTGTTATGAGTATGCCGCCCAGAAAGGTCACTGAGGCTCCCAATGAGTCATGCCCAATTTTTGTTTCTTTTGGAATGTTGTCTATATATATAGGTAATAAAAGTCCATTAGAGGCAGTTGTGTGGTTTTGATAATTAGAGTAAGCCTTCATGTTTTTAATAACTCCAAGGGTCGTTAAGGGTTATTATGTTTTGTGTGGTCTCAGGTTTGTGTGAGGGTCTAGTTATGGACCAGTGGAGGTTGTGTGCCTCATCGTCATTAGAATTTGGGGTGTAGTAAGTTTTCATGAGTGTTCCCTATCTGGCGTGTGATGTGTGATAGAGGAACATATTTTTGAAGGATCTTGTTCATCGGTTTCGGCTTATGGTTTGTCGGACCGTTCCCTTGCATGCCCCTATAGTGACCAGTTCGAACATCCTAATCCATCTTGTCTCATCCCTTCGAAGTCCTATTGTTGGGTGAACCTTACAGTAACTAGGAATGGTTTTGAAATAAGTTCCATTCAAGGAATAATTTATGGTTAGAAGGATGCTAGAACCTGATTGTGAAGTATAAGATGCTTCAACCATCAGAGCCCCAACCCTAGGTCTTGGGGTGAAGCTCACACACAGTCCGGAGTTTCCAAGGGTGTGTGTAACATCGACCTTGAACATATTTTCATCTTTGAGGAGAGAAATATCCAACATTTCTTTGTCCTATTATTTTCATCGTTGTAAGATCGTCCTTATTGTGGTGGTGTGAAGATCTCGTTATACCACAATTCAAGCAGCCTCATCTGCTCGAAATGTGGCTTTTAAATTATTTGTATTCATTGAGGGCTGTCGGGCCCATGAAGGAACAAAACTGTCCTAATTTTGATTTTTGCTTCAATTGTGTTTGTTATGAAGATGTTTGGTGAAATCAATGGGTACTGTATTTAGGCGCTTTCATTGTTCGGGAGCTTCTCTAGGTTATCCTCTTGTGTGTTTCGGTTTTTTGGGGGATTCCTCCATCCAAGTGTCTCAGTATACCATTTTTCCTTGTAATTGTTTTAGTCCTTATGGTGGGGAGAACCCCTCCCGTTCTCTCATTGTTTTGAGTTTTGGTTTCATCTAGGTTGGTCGAGAGCAACTTGTAGAATAAATTCTCATCCCGAAACTCCATGTCTCTTCTAGTTGTGTTTGGGAATGGGTTCAATTCTGGGATATCTTTGGGCTTGGTGACTTTCTAGGGGAAGAAAGTTTCTGTGGTATGGAAAATTGTCACACCCGAACCTCAGACACCATTTTTTATTTTATTCTTTTTTCTAGTCTCGCGGCGTTTGGATGAGGTTTAGTTAGGTCCTGATTTTAACCTTTTCAAAGTTTGATGTTTTTTATGGGTTTTGGGCTAGTGCGAGGTCACCATACCATTAGCGGTGCTCATGCATTCGGCCTCGGTGTCTGCGCGGTTGCTGATAGTTCAAAGAAATTATAAATTAAATAAATAAATTATGTTAATTGGAAAAAGAAGTTAAATTAAATTTTATAACGATAAAACAAGGTTAATGATTAAATTATAATAATAGGAATATTATTGCACATATGATAATATTATTATTATTTTATTTGGTAATAATACTATTATTATTAAATTGTTATAAATATAATTTTTATTTAAAATGAAACATAATTAAATTATCATTTTATTTATCATTAATTTTTTTTATTAATTTCTTTTTGTTGTTATTGATATTATTATTATCAATTTTCTATTAATATTATTACTATTATTATTATTGTAACATTGATAATAATAATATTATTATTACATAAAATAAAATGGATAAGAAATAATTATTATTATTAGTTTTAATAATAAAAATTGGTTTTATTGTCATTATTATTATTTTTTAAAAACCTAAAGCTACCCTTTCCAACATCCCCTTTCCTGTACCCGGGGTGAGCCGCCACCCCCTCCCCTTCATCTGCCTGTACGAACTCTAAGCCCCACCTCCTCCGGCCTTCGGTGCCCCTACTGCTCTGGCATTCTCAACGCACCAAGTCCCCAGTCGCCTCATCCCTATGGGTTCCTACCGCCCAGCCGACCTAACTAGCTCTGTCCTTACCGAACCTCCTTCTATATGTCACGACCTATGTCTAGCGCAGCCTCCCCCTCCTAGTCCAGTGCAACCCCCCCCCCCCCCCCGTCCAGTTGACTTTCGACAACCTCCCTCCCATTGCTATCCCATGCTCCGGCCAGCCCCTTCTGACCTCCCGCTTGACCGATCAGTGCAAACCCCTCATTTACAACAACAATATCCTCCTCTAGTATATTTCTCTATTTTTTGGTGTTTTTCTTAAATTAATCAACACTCTAATACCTTAGGTCATATTTGCATATTTTTATCGGTATCTAGGGTATGTGTTTGGTCAGCCGAGTGATATTCTTCCTTCCATCAATGTGTCGTTGTGTTCGCGCAAGTTGAGGTAGGAGTTTCATGCCTTTCATTTCAATTTCAATCCATTTGATGCTTATAGTTTATTAATTAATAATTAAAACTTGTTTTTACCACTATTTTGAGTATGGTTCATTCTTGGCATCATTTCTCTTGTTGGTAGATTTGATTAAAAATATGTTTTAAATTGTTTCTTCGCTTATGCCAAAGAATATTTTTACCCAATTGGTTTTGAATAAATGTCCTTACCTTGAAATGGTTGTGTTATATTTTTAGTGATGTTTCCTTGTGAAAATATTTTATGGAAATTATTTTACTTGAACCAGTTAGTTTATGGAACTTGAGGTTTTAGTAAAATGGTTTTCATGTGTTGGTGGATGGTATGTGTGTGGTTTCCTAAGAAAAATGATTAGGAAATGCCCTCTCATTTTTTCATTGGATGTGGTCACATCCATGGATAGACTAAGTGCACCCATGGATTTGCCTTCAAAGGAGGAAGAAATTTATATTGCTTCATTACCCCAACCTTGGTTTTCCAAAAATAACTCTTTCCTTCTCTTCTCTCTTTGAAAAGTGGTTCCAGGGTTTACTATGTGACATTGGGTGGTTTCAAAACAATTTGAAAAGTTTAATAATTTGTTTTTCATGGTTAATGATTAATTATATTCGTTCACATTCTATTTCAATACATGGAGAGTGTGCATTTATTCATAAATGAGGGTTCTGGATGGGTTTTGTGTGTTTGAAGCCTTTGTTTCCTCTTTAAAATTGTTTTATAAAATTTTAAAAGGGTTTTTATCAAATGAAAGTGGTGGGAACCATGTTTTAAAAATCTATAGAGGTGTGTGAGATTTTAAAAGTGTATTTTTAAGGCATGTTAAATTTTTTTCAAGTTGTGGACATTAAGTTTCATCTCTAAATAGCCCGATTGGATCTTTAAAAAGACTAGTGATTTATCATGGCATGTTTTAGTGTTTTTAAACATGTTTGTGAAGTTCAAAGTATTTCTTTAAATCTTAAAATGGTTCTTTTTTTCACATTTGGTGCTTAATAGCATATGCCTCTTTGGTTATTGCAAGTTTATTCCTAATTTAAATGGTGTGTGAGATTGATGAGATTAATTTTGAAGTGTATGTATAGTTGTGAAGGTGGTTGTGTGACGTTATTTATTAAGTGAACTATTTTTGTGAAAAGGATATAATGCTTGTTTGGCCACATTAGTAACAAGATGATGTTTGGTACTATTTTTGAAAAATGTTTTCTAAGTGTTTCTGCAAAGTGGTTAAATGCTGTGAAGTTGAGGGCCTATTTGGAATTTTTAAATGACTATTTAGAAAACCCCTCTTAGGTTGAGTATCCTACCTAGTTGGTTTATCATGAGTTGGGATGGTCCTCGATATAGGACCTCCTATGATAAATTATTATTTAAGGTGGGGGACTAACCTTGAGGCGGATGAGGTGGTGTCAGTTCGTGTGATGTGTTTGGTTATATGTGTGTGGTTATATGTGTGTGGATTATTATTTATATGTGTGGAACACCCCCTTGAAAACTATACTTGGGAACCTATCATAGTAAAGAGGCTTACTGAGGATGATTGTTGCACCAGTTTAGATTACGCACTGAATAGTGGACTATTGCAGAGGGATGTTTTGTTATTATTTATACAGGATTGGGCCCCTCGACCTGGACAGGTAGGGTGATGGTTGGCTGTTATGATGTCATCAAGAGTAGGGATGCCTTCAGGATGAGTCACATGTATAGTATGTTTTAGTCTTCCTCTGAGTTACTAGGATTTCCCGTGTTTCCCCGTTATGAGTATGACTTATTTCATTTCCCTCATCATTTATAATACCGTTTTTTAATATATTTTTTGTTTTTAATTGGAGAACTATAAATGTTTTGTTGGATTAAAATGTTTTTATAAGTGGAGGTCTGAGAAATAAAGAAAAATTCGATATTTTCGTTCTTATTTCTTGTTTTAAAACATGAGGGCAATGGACCAGGTTGTTTGTTTGTATTTAAAATGAATGGTAGATATAGAAATTTATTTTTATAAATGTATTTTAAACTGGTATTAATGGAAATGTTTTTGAAAATAATGGTATAGACTTTATGGTGTTTCCTACTGAGAATTGCAGTTCTCACCCCTACTTTATCATCTCAGTTTCAGGTTTCACTAGTGCTGGATCACTCTCAAAGTGAACTTGGTTCTGAGTTGGTTGGTGGCCTAGGTGGTCACAGAGAGGTTTGTCTAGTTTATTTTCTTTTGGATGATAGTTTTATTTTTCTTATTTTAGTTTTACTAATTTTTTTTGTCTTTATTTTATGGGCCAAATAATTCGAAACTATATATATTTTAATCTCAGCACTAGTTTCTAGCCTTTGGGGATCGGGAACACCCCTCGGGCCATGTTGTGGGCTGGCTCGGGTGAATGATTCAGGGTCGACCTGGTTTTGTTCGTGACACATCCTCAATCAGATGGGCAGTGAGAATGAGCAATTCAAACATAGGAAGATATTATATGTGCTTTCTCAATGGATTACAAGGAAAATTGGGACCAACATCTTTCTTTGGTTGAATTTTCATATTATAACAGTTTTCATTCCAGTGTACAGATGATACCATTTGAGGCATTGAATAAAAAGAGATATTGAAGTCCATATTTTTGGAATGATGTTTGTGAAAGGAAACAGATGGGACTTGAATTAGTAGAATAGATGGTAGAGAAGGTTCAGTTGATTCAGAAGCACATGAGAATAAATCAGAGTAGGTAGAAAAGTTATGCAGATTACTAGAGGAAGGATCTTTCTATCTAGTTAGGTGATCATGTCTTTCTCAAATTCTCTGCATGGAAAAGTGTGATGTGATTTGGTAAAAAGGTAATGTTGAGTCTGAGGTTCATTGGACCCTATTAAATCCTAGGAAAAGTTGGATCAGATACTTACATAGTGTCCTTACATCCATGTTTATCGTAGGTACACAATTTTTTTCATGTTTCAATTTTGAGAAAGTATATGAAGGATCCATATCATGTTTTTAGTCCAAAGGTAGTTCAGTTGGAAGAGAATATTTCTTATGAAGATCAATTAGTCTAGATTCTTGATCATATAGAGCATGTTTTGTGGAATAAGGTAATTCATCAGGTAAAGGTTTTTAGAAAAAAACCATATGCCTGAAGAGGCAACATGGGAGTCTAAAAATGGTATGAGGGATAAATACCCACATTTATTTGATTAGTGTATAAAATTACGAGGACATAATTTCCAAAAGGGTGAAGGATGTAACATCCTAGGTAAATAATGAATATGAAAATTTCATATTTATTAATATTTGTGAATTAAATATTAACTTTACTCTAAAGTGGGTGATATGTTCGATGGCGTACCTAACACACAACAAAGAGTTTCTTTAAATTCATACATTGCACACAATGTTGAGTTATACCGAAAAAATAAAATAATATTATTATTTTAAATAGTAGTTAACTCATAGCCTTTTTATTGGGGGGAATGAACAGAACTAAGTACAATATGATTATACATGTTTGTAAAATGTTTTTACATTTATCCAATAAAAGTTAGATTCTTAAAATGTGAATAAATCCAATTTTAAGCATTAACACTCTAATATTCTTTAAAAGGTCGATTTACTGCCTTTTGATGGAGAACCTTCTGTAAATATATTTTTTCACTTTTTTATATTTTTTTCACAAAATAAAATTTTATTTAGAATTGGGACATCAAAATTTTACTTTGGATTATATTTTGGTATTTTTCTTATACTGTTCATTTTTTATGTATAGTGAGAAATACTGCATTTGAATTCCAAACTGGTTTTTAATATAATTAATTCATATAGTTAGATTGTCCTTTTAATTGGTTTTAATGTTTAGTTGGATTATATTTTTACTATATAATCTAATTTTTGTCATTGTAATTAATTTCACTCTTAATTTGGACATAAATGAATTTAAATATTTTGTTATTTATTATTTCTTAAAAACACGCTTTTTGTTTTGACAACGAGAATGAATTTTAAATTAATTTCTGCCACTTTTGTGTTTTGAATTTGGAAAAATGGATTACATATTTGGAATCGGGAGGTCCAAATTGTGTAAATAGTTAACTTTTATTTTTATTTATTAGGAATATTTACTTCAGTAAATATTTTATTTACCATGGTTAAAGGGTAAATCTGGTAAATAAAGGTGAAAAATAATATTATAATAATATTAAATTACCCTTAAACTTGTCCCAACCATATTTGAGGATACATTTCAGACCCTGGGCATCCTTGGGTCAATTTGGGGACCCCATAGAGCCACATGGGAGTGATAATGATACTTTATATTAATTAATTTAATGTAAGGACAAAAATAACATAAATATGAATCTTTTTACTAAAACAATTTTTATATGAGGTCATATAAGTTATCTCTTAGACAATAAATATTATTTGGACATATAAAACTATTTCCTACATCATGGTATGTTATTTATAATTTTTATACATTAAATAATCAAATTTAATTATGAAACAATGGGGATGCAGTAATTACTTCTTTAATAAAGGATTCAAATAAATGATATTATAATCATTAAAATAAATTTATTTTCAACCTTTTTATGCCATCCACTAGTTTTATAGACTAGGATGACATGTTATATTTGAATTAATGAATGTTTTTTGAAAGAATCATGTTGTTTTTGAATCTTTAAAAAAGTCATGATATGAATAGTATTAAAATTGACATTAAAGAGTTTTTAAATCAATCAATATTTTATTGAATGATAAAATAGTCCTAAAAATATAAGTTTATGAAAAATAAAAAATATTATGTTAAAATTTTCATTAATGATCCATTTTAAGTCGTTTGTAATTTTATCGTAAATATATTAACCATATAATATGAATATATCAGAGGACATGGTAAAAGTTAAATAGGTTAACATAGGGTTAAATAAAAAATATATGGAATAAAAAATATCCAAAACATGTCCAATTATTATTGGAAGATTTTATTTCGACTTATATATAACTTATATTCTAATTAAATAAGTTTTGGACCTTTAGAAACTAAAAATCATTATATAATAAAATAATATTTTCAAACATTCCTAAAGTGCCCCTCCTCCCCCTTATAAAAATCTATCACATATTTATTCACACCTCTAAACCCCCTTGGATCATCTGCAACCTACCCAAATAATCTCCCAACATACCCCTCTTCTACCAAGAAGAATCAGCTTAGGCATAAAGTACTTCAAAAATCCTTTTGGTTGAAACCAAAGGGAGTTACCCAATTTAAAGTTAACATCTTCTCTCAAGTTATTTTCTTTTATTTTCCTTCTCCAACCCCCTAAACTCTCTTTATTCCATTATTTTATAAATAAACTAGTATCTTAAATATACTATGTTTTTGTTATGAGAAGTATTCAAACTACAATTACACACACCCCCATCTAATGGATACGAACACAATGTTTCAGTGGACGACAAACTACTACCTCACAAAACGATGATAGTTCAATTATCATCTATCGCCTCTCATGGTGGCCATTATGATGGCACTATATTTATATTTTATACATATTAAATTTATATTATCCCAATTCTTATGTATTTTCCATTTATATAATATCTTTATGTTTTCTATAACGGATAAATACGATAATTTCATTTGAGGAAGTGCGGACTACCGCCCCCTCAAAGTGATATGAATCATTCATTCCATACCTGGAATTTATTAAGGATAGAGTTAATGAAATTATATATTATATTATAGTGGAATTATTTTATACCTATGTATCATTAATTTTCCATTACATTAAATACAGAATAGAAATGAAAGTAGCATTCATGCGTACGTATGACTTACAATCTCCATGAACGGTGCATTTCATTTGCTATCTCCAAATGTTATTTAATGTTAAAAATAAAAATATATTCTGGATATATATGATATATATGATATCTAAATTGTGAATATCATTATGGAGATAATAGAATTTTGACTACATGGACAACATGTAATTATAAGAAGTTAAATTTTGACTCAAGTACCAAATATCGACTAAATGACCGTTATTAACATAAATGATTATGTAATGTTTTTAACATGGTAATAAGTAATATAAAATGAATAATAAACTTGAAAAAGTTTCTTAAGAAAGTATAAATAAACATTAATTCCATATTAAGGAGATTAAATAATGAACGAGTCATGTCAGACCTGAGATAAGAGACTTCATCACAATCACCTTTCATTGAGGCAAATTTTGATTTATACACGATTTTATTTTATATGGTGTATAAACCCCTTTATCTATTCATTTAATTAAAAGGGAATATTTTCTCAATGAATCGTTTTAATAAACATCAAAAAGAATGTTTCTTTCTTAATGTACACAGTGATAATGAACATTTCACTACTGCGAGCATTATTTGATATTTGGCTTCCTCTACAAGCCATAGTGTTTTTAAAAGGAAAATAAATTCCATATACCCTTTTACATATTTTGGTATTGAAAATGGTTTTGATAATGGATTTATTATATCAATATATTTTAATGATATATTGTGATTTTAATGTTAAAATGTTATCTTTCCTTTAAGTTTATTTTTTGTGTTGTGAATATGCTATGGTTCTTGGGCATTGTTTACATATATGGGGGGTTCCATGATAAAACTAGGGTAGGTGAGCCTGAGATAGCTCTCTAATGCATTGGGTAACATGGCAGAGGTAAACGTAAATGTTTCTACTAAGAGATTTAGGGAATATTCTATGATGTGTATTCTAATTGTAACCCCCTATGAAATCTAAAATGTAAGTATGTTATAGATGCCACAAGTTACCATTAGGATTTATGATTTCCAATTGTTATTCATAAATATTCTGATCTTGTGTGGTATATTAAATATTGAAAAGTATTATTTTAGTAACTTTTATGTATTGATGTACCATTTGTTATTCATAAATCTTCTGGAAGTAGTGTTCTCATAACTGTTACCATGGGTAACCGATTCCAAGGATTAAGAAACATGGCTCTGGATGAGGCGTCTCCAGGCTATGATGTTGACAACAGGCATGTTGAAGCACAAGTGGATGTTGCAGTAGGTAATCAGGAGAAAAATGGTTTTTAGGAAGTTGTTGAGTATCCCCATTGTTTGGATATGATTGATCAATGAGACCATTTAGTGAAGTATCAAGATATGTAGATTAATGGTCAATGGGGGGATCTTGCTGATAGTGATAAAGAAAATGACAATTCGTCATACAGCGGCATTGTCCTATGAGGGAATAAGATATTAGCGGTATCCCAGGAAATTAAGAGTGCTTCTCTACGAGGAAATATGACGAAGGATTACTCCCAATTGGCAAAGCCAATGGCTACAAGTTCTACCGTTAGGAACATGCAATATCCTTCTGAATTTCTATCGCTGGAGCGGTTGAACCTTAGAATAAAGTATGATAAAGTTATGAAGCACTATGAAAGCTCGATGTAGGAAATGGCGACTATGGAAGAATCTATTTTTCACGAAAGTGGTGATGGGTGTGATTTTGAGGACATGTAATGGTTGTTCTAGGTTTGTGATGCTTGTTTCTGGACCTTTTCTTTTATTTTAATAAATTGTCAGAGGTATTTCCTCTGGCTATGCTTTCTGGTATGTTTAAGAAACATCCAAAATATTTCAAAAAATATTCCCATCAGATCAATGAATTGAATATATTTTCAAAATAAATATTTATTTGAATATTAATTTCGTAAAATTCACTTAAATGTAATTTCATTAGTAACTTAAATGAAGGTGTTTATCAGTAGAAAAACGAAAAGGAAGTTAATAATTTTTTTTGAATCTACACATGCACAAAAATATCCCTCTTTTTTATAATAAAAAACCCTAATATATATATATATAATTGAAAAATGATTTTCAAAGAATAAACTTATACCCTTTCTTGTTAAATTTATCATAAAGAAAAACTCCTCCCCTATTTAAACAAGGGTAAAAATTTGATATGGAATATAATGTTGATAATGAACTTATCTAACTTCTCCAACTTATACCCTATGATATTAAACATGTTAAACTAAAACTATAAACTTCTCCCCCTTTTTTGAAATCAAAAAAGAGAATAAAAGGTAATAAAATAAACACCCCCAAAATTCATGTTTTTCTAAAAGATATAAATCTACAAACAAGGAGTATATAAAATTTTTTACAATGTTATTTTCTGATAACCCCCATTAGGTCATCTTATATAGTATATTAAATGAATTAAAAAAATATATATATTAAATACTTGATTCACAAATATTTTTTCAAAAACAAATTATTATTTACATATTGTAACAATCTAATTTATGTAACAAGGCAAAAAAATATTAAGTTTATGCTTATGTTAGATAAAAAGATAAAAATAAATTACGAAATATGTTATAGTACATATTCATAATAAATAATATGTTAATAAAATATATATGACATTGAATTTAAATACACAAAAGAAATAAATATCAAAGCATTGGGAAGGGATAGACGGTTCATCCAAGCATTCCATAATTTGAACATTTTCAGTCAAAGTAGACACAACTCTTGAAAGTTCTTGTAAACTATTTTGAATTTATGATATTCTATTATATAAAGAAGATGAACATTATTCAACCAGGAATAGTTTTATCTTATGATTATCTTTCTTAGTATGAGCTTATCTTCTTAGTAACTTTGTTTAAATTATCATTTCTAATTTAGAAGATTTATATAAATATTTTGAGATCAAATTAAATTTCACATTCTGATATTTATTTTTTTTCTAAATCAGATCCCATTTTTGACACATATTCTTTTATAGTTAGTCATATAACATTCTTAGATGCGTCAAGACCATCTTATAGCTTTACTTTTTCATCATTCAATGTGTTATCTTTGAAGAGAATATTTTCATAAGATATTTGAGAAGAGTAAGAGATTTACATTTCTTCATACTAAAGATATTACGTATGTCATTCATGATACATTCCAAATGAATCCTTAACATATTAAATAGACTATTCTTTTAATGAATCAGAATGATTACCTGTAATCATTTTTTGAGAAAGATTTTCTTTTTAAATTGAATTATTGATCGCTTAATCTTGCAGTTACTAGTTTTCATAAGCTTTTAAACAAGATGTTTCTGAGAAGATAGATTCAAAATTTAAAAGTTTAAGTAGAAGATTCTCATGTTTTTTGGTATAAAACTATTTGTTCTGTTCTAGATCAATGCAGATGATGGTTAACATTCTCAATTTTAAAATATTAGAATAGTAATTATATACTTTAATTTCTAAAAAGTAATATAACATAAGAAATGTTTTCCTAGTTATGTTAAGAACATAAAAATTTATTTTTCATATACATAAAATATATAGATTTCAATATTCTTAAAGAAGGAAAAAATAAAATTTTTCATAAATTAAAATAAGTAAAACAATTTTTATAGATATTAGGATACCATTTATAAATTATGACTTCATTAAAAGAGTAAAGAAAAATCTTTATCAAATTTTTAGAGATATATTCCTCCCCTTTATAAAACAGTAAATGCACAACAAGTATAAAAAATTAAATACTTCAAAGAATACTAATTTTATTACTAAGGGTTTTTTGATAATGAACTACTTCATAGTTGTTCACTGCTTTGGTTGGCACTTTAATACATCACCTAATTGACCAATTAATTATTAAATGACATAGCATAGTGGTGTAATCCTGAAAAACCTAAAATCCAAGTTCCTTTTGGTATGAATATGATTTTGGGTCCAACAAAGTTATTAAATAAATTTTTTGGAAACCAACTGTTTTTATTTTGAGTAAGGATTCTACTATTCAAGTTAGAAAATTATTTTGAGAAATAAAAAATTTAAATACCTAAAATTTTAGGATTTTTAAAGTAGAATTCATTCACACAATTTCCATTGATACCAAAATAAAAACATTTTATAGTAGTCATGTTTTCATATTTATGATAGGAAAAAATAATTTTTATATAATTTTGGTCTTTCACATTTACTTCATATTCCATGTTTTCCTTTTTGAATATTATTTTTACTAAGAACTTTCTTTCAATAATTTTATCTTTATATCATCATACTAGATACTTGTTTTAAATTTTTAACTTTAGCTGATAATTCATTAATCTTGGTATCATGCAGATCATAATAAATTTGAGAATAATTATATTTTAAATATATAATATATTTTAAAAAATTATATTTATTTAATAGAAAAGTATCATAACAATATCTAAATTTTATATGGTCCTTTTTTAAGGATTCATATTTATCTTGTATCATAAAAAAATACTTATATAATTCATTTTAATAATGTTATTCACAGTTAGAGTTTTGAGAGTTAAAAGATTGTACATCATTAATTTAAGCCATAAGACTTACCATTTGTATTTTATGCTCAGTCTCAGAATTTAAGGAAGATTCATCATGTGATACAGAAGAATTAATCTAGGTAGTTTTCATAATATACTTTCCCTTTCACTAATAATCAAGATTCATTTGAGCTTTATCTAAATGGTATTTTTAATTTGTATAACCTTTGTCCATGCATTCACAACATCGATTTTCATTAGTTTCTTTATTTTTATGTTAGTTTTTAAAATCTTTTATAATGATCTAAATGATATTTATCTAAATCTAGATGACTTTAATCAAATGATTCATCCGTAATAGTCTTGAAATCCAATTCCTTATGTTTTACATGATTTTCATCACCAACCTTTTTGTTATCTTCAATCATCATTAAATTCCCAACCAATTATTTTATAGTATTTATTTTTGTATATTGATATATTGATACAGATATTACATTCCACTTAGAAGGTTTTACTTTGATTAATTTTAACACTTGATCTTATTGTGAAATTTGATCTACCAAAGAAATAACATTATTGAAAATCTCTATCAATCTTTCATTCATTTAAGTGATAGTTTTTTCATCATAAATTCTGAAAGTATCAAACATTAGATTAATAGTAGTGTACAATAATAAAACGATATTATTAGTTCCTTCATATGAAACAAAAATAGTCAAACACATCTCATATGTAGTAGAACATCAAAATAATTGATTGAACTCATCAGTTCCTAAACTACACACAACAGTATTCATGGATTTTGAATTGAAAAAATATTATCTTTCTTGATCATCATTGCAATATTCCAAATATTATTTATTAATATCGTAATGAATAAAAAAATTAAATAAACACTTCTTCCATGTTTTTTAAATAAATAAATATACTTTATTTCCAGCATCTATAATTATCACCATTAATGTGAGGTGAATGAATCATTGACATAATTTCTCTAGAAATATCCATTTCAAGATGTCTTCATTTACATATGTAACTCAGGTCTGTTAGAAATTGTAGATATTATTTATTATGAATAAGATTATAAAAAATAGATTCCTTTCTCATTGATATTACTTTTTTGGATTATATGGATATAATAACATATTCAAGTATTTTCAAAAAAAAAGAATATCTATAATAAACTCCAACCTTTGATACCACTTGTTAGATCAGGATGGTGATTTCGATGAATGTGACACAAGATGGGGGTGAATTATGTTCTTAAAAAACATTGATAGATTCAAAACATCTCTCCTATCATGAAGAAAACCATTCTTTCTCAACTAAATATGAGTGAGAAATGAAAACAAATAAATTAAATGAACATAATTATGTATAGTGTTTCATGGAAAAAAGACCCCTTAGTCCACTCCCCCAACACTCAACTCCACATGATTCAGGATTTTCACTAGAAGTTCCTCTTATTCAGAGACCTAACAAACAAAAATACAACTGATTATAGGCAGTTGAAACCTTAAAATTCTTTTTCATAGGACTACTAGTTATTTTACAAGGAATCATAAATCTACAACTTAGTACAAGAAGCTGACACTTAACCACAACTGAGTATGAGTAGTCGAAACTCCACCAAGACTAAGTCTGAGTAGCCAATAATCTAATAAATCAATGTAGTTTGATTTAATCGATATCAGTGGTTAAAATTCACAGTTACAACAACAATTAATAGATGTATTTAGATCTCAAATACCACATAACATACAATATATCTTCAATGCTGAATAAGAACTATTAAAACTATGATAGAGAAAACACAAGACATATGTGTAAACATGAATGTCTCCAATGTATATCTCTGAAAAATTATTCATCAATTTTTCAGAAAAATATGAAATAATAAAATGAAATAGTAGTGATAGAAACATCAAATGACAGGATAGATCAAAACAGTTTGTCTCAAATGTGTATCTATGATGTAAATGATACACTTGTTGTATTTCAAACTCAATTTCTCTTAATTTATATCTTATATATATATATATATATAATATATTCTGATGAATAATGTCTTGATATTTATACTATAGGTTGAGATGCTCTAAATCAGTCCAGGTCTAGAATTATCTCATAATAAACCATGAATATTTCAAATCAAGACCATTCAAGAGAGTCACAACTTCCCTTAAGAATATAAAAGTTTTACTCCATTAATTTTGAGCCATTAAAAAATCATAACGATCCTTTGAATTAATAAAAAAATATCTTTGAATATATATTTAATTCCATAAAAATTCTTTTGGTAATCATGGATAATACCATAGATTTGATATTATATCATTGAATAATAAAACGTAGGGTTTTTTTATGTGACAAAAATACTCCAAATTATTAGCTGACAATATACATATTGATCATAGAAGTAGGGTTGATAAAATATGGTTGAATATAATTGTAGGGTTGATGAACCATAATTTCCATTAGTAAAAAGTAGGTTTTTTTCTAAACATAGGGGTTATGATCCATATGCTTTCTTCCAAACATATGATTTCTCCTTTTTTTCTTACAAATATATGGTATGAAAAATGTCTCTATAATATGCTTAATATATGTCCAAAATATTTCACAAAATATTCCTAGTGGATTACTAAATTTAATATATTTACAAAATAAATATTTCAATGAATATTAATTTTCTGAAATTAACATAAAATTAAATTCATTATTAGTATAATTTTGGGTGCTTGGGACCACAATAAACCAAAAATAAATTAACAAATTTATTAAATCAATACATGATCAACATAAACTACATGTTTTTTCTACTTAATATATTTAATTTTTTTTGGGAGCATTGGGCCTCATAAATACATAATGTTACAGTGTCTGGTCTCGAAAATAATCAATATAATATCAAGTAATAATACACAGAATATTTGAGTCAATAAATTATCCCCACCTTTTGGATTTTCATATTGAAAAGTGCAAAGAAAACTAAAAAGGATGAGTGTAATGGTATCACATTTAGACCTCCAGCTCAAAGGTCCTCTCTTGAAAATTCCTATTCAACCATTGAACATCCACTAGGGGAATTGATCACCCACGAAGGATCTTATCCTGCCGAGCCCTGATCTTTACTAGGTATAGAGAAAAGGTATCTCCACCCTCGATGTACAGATTTCACTAGTTGATAATATGTTATGGGTTGTGAACGTACCTTCTCACCTGTAACACTTAGAAGATTTCATGTGACTAGTCCAACTACGATGGTAGAGCTAAGTGATATTCCACCTCACCAACTCTATATAGCATTTGGAAAGGACTAATGAATATCGAAGAAAACATTCTACCTTTGAGAAATATATGTAATCCACATTGATGTGAGACCCTCAATAACACATATTCTTCTTCCTCAAACTCCATTGGTCTCCATATTTAGTCTTTATAATACTCTTGATAGCTATGTGAATTCCTTATCCACTCTTGTATGTTATTCAACTTCTCTATATTACCTCGGCCCAACTCTTGGACCATGAGGGAAGAATCACATGAATCAGTCCAAAATTGTGGTGACCTATTTGGTCACTCATAAAAGCAATAAAATGGTTCCATAAAAATTATGGAATGGTTATTTTTGTTGTATGAAAACACCACCAATGGTAGATGATCCTCCCAACTATGGACAATGTCTAACATGTATACCCGAGACATCTTCTCCATTACATGAATGGTCCACTCAGTATGGATGTCAATATAGAGGCAGAACAGTATTCTTAATCATAGAAGAGTCTAGAAGGACTCCTACAATCCTCTCCATAATCATAATGTTAATCAAGCTTCATGTTCTGAAATGATCATCGAGGGAACTCCAAGAATTCAGATTATCACCTGTGCATAGAGGCATCTCATACTCTCTACTTTACTATTCTATTAAATAGATAGGAAGTGGGATGAGTTGGTGAGTTAGTCTATGATAAATTATATGAAACCATGTCCCCTAGATTTATGTGGTAACCCCATAACGAATTCCATGGAAATCACATCCCACATACACACTGTAACCTCAAGGGGTCGAAATAAACCCGCTGGATCCTGGTTCCTAGACTTCACCTACTAATAAGTTAGGCATCGATAGACAAACTATGAAACACCCTTCTTTATTCATAGCCTCCAAAATTGAAATATGAGGTCCTAGTATATCGTTTCCACACATGGATGTACCCCCAATGGAGGATGTATGAAAATCCCACATAACATACTCTTGCAATTTTTAAGGTATCATCATCCATCCCATAAAAAAGGATAAAGTTTTCCCACCTTTATAATATCTATCAGGAGTATGTCCAGTGGACATATAAGTACGAAAGATCTTACAGTTTGTATATCTATACTGAGATACCTTGACATGATGTAAAAGTTGTGGGGTAACAACCATTGCCTAAATATATGAAGCATCAAACACCTCCACTACGGAAAATTATGATGAGGCTAACTGTTCTGATGTATCAAATAACAAATGAGAACCAGATCTCTTGAAGAGAGTGTCTACCACCACATTCCCCTTACAAGGTTTATAGAAAATCTAAAATTTATATTCCAAGAGGAACTCTACCATTTCCACTATCTCAAGTTAATTTCCTTTTGATAGAATATGTACTTGACACTCTTGTGGTTGGAGTAAATGATAAGCCTCTTTCCCTTCAGGTAGTATCTCCACTACATTAGTGTGAAGACTACCACTACTAGCTCAATATTTTGGGTCATGTTGTTATTCTCACGTGGTCTCAACGAATGTGAAAAATAGACAATAACTTCCTTCTTTTTCATTAAAACAGAACCAAGTCATGTCCCCGATGCATTTTTGAACACTACGTCTTCAACAAACTCCTTTGGAAATATCAAGATGGGATCACTCGTCAACCATTACCAAATCTTCTGAAAGAACTACTGGCACAATTCTATATAAAAGAAAGGTTACCCTTCCGAGTCAAATATTTAATGTGTGCTTCCACTCTAGAGAAATCTGATATAAACATTTGATTGTACCACACCAAACCAAAGAAAATCTTCATAGCGGTAACAATCTTAGGAGGATCCTAATAAAGCACTACGTCAACCTTCACTTGGTCCACCAATAATATTTCATATGAGATGACATGTCCTATGAAGTGGGTGTATTATATCCAAAACTTACAATTTGAGAGCATCCTATCAAGATAGTGCTCTTGGAGTGTGTCCAAGAACATCCACAAGTGTCTCATGTGATCCTCCTCAGATGCTGAATACACTAGGATGTTGTCGATGAACGCCATCATGAACTAGTCTATGAAATGATTAAATACCCAGTTCATGAGTCCCATGAACACTACTAGGGTGTTCTTCATGTCGAATGACATCATCACGTACTCATAATGACCCCAGTGATATCTGAATGTCATCTTCGGTATATCCTCATCTCGTTTTCACATACGGTGATATCCTAATACAAGTTAAATCTTTGATAACCATCACACCCCTCTCAACTGATTGAATAAGTTTCTGATCCTTTTTAGTGGATACCTATTCTTCATAGCCACATGGTTCAAGTTGTGATAGTCCAAACATGACCTCAATCTCATGTATGCCTTATTAGTGAACAATACTAGGGCTGACTTGGGGAAAATGATGGGTCTCACCAATCAATTATCCTAAAAGTCCTCCAAGTTAACCCTCATCTCATGAAGGAATAAATGAGCCATTAAATATGGTGGTGTATATATTAGGGTCATCTAGGGATGAATATCAATGGAGAAGTTTAGCTCTTTGTGGGGGGGTAAACCTGGTACGTACTCAGGAAAGGTGTCCTTGTACTCCAACACTACTATAGGAAATTGATATCCCATAGTATCCACTAATACATGAATTATTCTAGAGAACTAGTTAGTAATCATCTACATTCCCCTATTTCCAATAACACCCTTCCCTAAGAACATCCTGCTCCCCCGAGTTTTCCTTTTCCCCAAAAAAGGAAAATGTCACCCAATCATAGAGGACACACCACATCATCCTCCTAAAATAGTCAATATGGTCATGAAATATGGATAAATAGTACATAATTAAGATGGATTTATATGGAATCATTGCTACTAAAAATAGATTTTTTATAAAACACTCACCTCTAACTTTTTTATTGCACTATCTCTACAAGTGTGTAATCACTAATTCACCACCAGTCGGAGTTTCCAATAGCATGGGTCAGTCCAACAAATCCCCAAAAATATTTAAGTCTCAAATCATATATTATTCAAGTAAGGAATGACACATACCTATATTTATTATAAAAAAAATAAATAAGAAAAGCCATAGAAAATACCTCATATCATCTCTAG
This sequence comes from Viscum album, assembly GCA_963277665.1. Taxonomy (NCBI): domain Eukaryota; kingdom Viridiplantae; phylum Streptophyta; class Magnoliopsida; order Santalales; family Viscaceae; genus Viscum; species Viscum album. Next base: position 880,616,625 of record OY728137.1, on the reverse strand, counting down.
AGACTCAGGGTTATTAGCCTCTGTAGCTTGTATCGATCCTCTTCCCTGACCACAAGTTCACTGGTCCTAGAATGGACCACTTGGGGGGTGGTGGTAGTAATATGATGAACCTATGAAGACCTCCTTCTACATTGTCAGTCCCTCTTCCTTGTCAAACTCCCTACAAACCACCCTGCTCCGACATCTTTATCATCCCATTACTAGGAACTAAGCCTATACCAATGGTTACAAACTGTTGGTATAGGCTTAAAAACTATTGGTATACCCTATACCAATAGTTTTCCAAACCTTTGGGTGTTTTGGAATAGTTGTAGGACTATTGAAACATTTATTAATTAAATATTGGTATATGATAATGGAAATTACACTATCACAATGGTTTATTGATATGTGTTGGAATATATATTTACCAATGGTTTTAAACTGCTGGTATATATAATGAATTAAAACCATAAAAATTGTTTATAAGATGTTGGTATAGAGTTTTACCAATGGTTTTCTAATAACTGTTTGTATACTTACAGTTCTCAAATCTATAACAACAATTTATAAACCATTGGTATTGTTTTTTACCAATGGTTTGATGATAATAATTGTTATACATACTGTTTTCTAGATCTTTAACAATTATTTATAAACTATTACTATAGAGTACTCCAATCCTAGAAAGAAGAAAACAAAAACCTCCCCGCTACAATTATAGTACAAACATCTACATAAAATAATTCTAAAAAACACTAATGCAAACAATAGAATACCACAATGGAAAGCATAATACCTGAAAATATCCTATAAACATTTACACGAACACTACAGAATAATCATTAATACAACCTCTAAAAAAACCAATACAACACCTGATAAGAAACCACACTATTAATACACATGAAAATATAGAAAATATACAATATAATGATAAGGAAAATTCCAAACTATAATGCACAACTTTCCAATTCAATATATATGAAAATAAACTATAATAAAATGTAAATAATTCAAAAAACACCACCCTGGAAAGTAGAACATGCCACTTGAGCTAACTATCCATGGAAAGTGCATCATTATCAACACATATTGTTTTTGAATTTCAATTACACTATAATTTTTTTCGTATTTTATTATTCGCCTATGGGGAACATATTTTTTTAATCAAAACATGTTATATTTTTTCATAATCATACAAGAATGTAAGAATAATAAAACTCAACATAAATTTAAATAGTATAAGATGAACTCAATGGAAATAATTTATTATTACTCTATATTCACCATCCTAACGCCTGCAATGCGCCTCAAAACCACATATCCAAGAACTTTGAGGGGATCATATCCCCCAATAGAAGGATGATATCTACACCAAAGTGAACACTAGGGGAAAAGAACACTTGATAGATTGAGAAATGGAAATCCATCCTTATTGTTTAGCTATTATTGATTGATGATCTTAGTATTTACAACACTAGGATTATTTTTTATAATTGGTTCTCGATGGTAGTTAATAATTTTTGTAAATGTTTTTAAATGAAGTGTTGTAATGAAATTGAGTATAATTATTAATCAAAGAGATATTTAAAAAAGCATCTATTGATTTATGGATGAATATTTAAAAACGATGAGACTATAAATAAAACCATCCAATGGTTTTCTTGGTTAAAGTAACCTAAAATATAAACTTAAAAACACTTGGATAATGTTTTTCAAATATTTATAGTGAAGATGATGTGATCATATAGTATATTTTCATGAAAATACTCAACTTTGAGTATATACGTTATAATTTTTCTTGAGAATTGAGTTGAAGTGATTTATAAGATCCAAAAAATTCACAAATATGTTTGGAAGTGTTTGTAACTATTTGTGATTGGGAGATATCTTATGGTGTAAATATTTTATGAATAAGATCAATCTATTATTCTAGCACATTTTAAATCATGTCGTCCCAAATGAAAATGTGATCAGACATAATGGATTTTACCTCACCTCAAAGTGCCAATGTAATCAACATTCAAAAGCTAAGAATATGAAGCATATTTTTAAAAAGGGAGATGGATAAAGTGGTGTAGAGTGGTTTGGTTCAGCTTATTGTACATGTAAGGATGGAGAGTATGGTATCTCACTTTCTCTACAATTGGTTCCGTTGTGTGGGGATACATGGACAAAAGAGGAAAGTGAGGGTTCTGTTTTTGACATTAGGATTCTAGAGTATCTAGAGAACTATGAACAGTGGACTTATAGACATTATTACATGATCATGTCTAGATTTTCATATTTTCACCATATGGAAAGTGGGGGACCTTGGATCCCTCTTGAAACACTGGGATTTATCCCCTCTTTGAGGAAGCTTCGGAACTGCAGTAGGCTTCCCAACCCCAAGGTGACATTTTTCATTTATAGAGACCAATGAGAACTATTGTCATATAAAGTTAATCTTGTCATTTAAAGGTGAAAAGTTTGAGATACTAGAGGTCTGATAGGGGGATCTTTCAAGGTGAACTTTTTGATTCTATGAAGATTTTATTGGTTGAACTGGTTAGAAGACATCACCCTCTAAAAACTGGTAAAATACACAGGTGAAAAAGCTTTAATTTAAAATGTTAATATTTCTATAATTAAATAATAATTTCAAATAATAGTTGATGATAAGTAATATTTTAGGTTTTTTGTTATATAAGTACTCCATGCACTGAAAGATATATAAATATTTATTTAGAGTGTCAAGGATGCATATCTAGATGTGAATACAAGATAGAAAGAGATTGATAGTTCACTATAAGAGGTTATCATGATATATTATGAACCTATTCATAATATTTATATTAATTGGTAAGAGACATTAATGTTAGTTTATGTAGAGAAATATTCTCTTAATATAATGTTCTTGGATTTTGAGTGAAAATACCAAGGGATTCTAGATACATTTTTTATAATCTATAGACACTGTATAAATTAAATCACCATGAAAAATGTGGTTGGGTGAAGTTTCATAGATAATATTTTAAAATTAAAATTTCATCATACTGTGAGTGATAAATAACTACCTACAGTGAGACTAACCTTATCACATACAATGAACCTTAAAACGACCTTCAATGAGAACATAATTCACTACCTAAAAAGAAGAACTACTTGCAATGAAATGCACCTGCAATCAAAACATAAAAATATAATTAACCTCCAATATGAACTACCATAAATCAAAATAGAATCTAGTAAATAATGAAACTAATTACTCACTTCAATAAAAATACCAATAGAACATCCTCAATCCGTAATGAAACCAATAAAACGTCCTCAAAAAATAAAACCAGCAATGCAACTAATTGATCATCCTCAAATACCAACAAACCAATACAGAAATAATAGTAATAGAATAAATCAATTGATGAATTTAATATATGATAACAAACATAAAAAAATATAACACAAATATTATTAAAAACAAATAATCAAACATAAAATTTCATTAATATCATTTAAAAATTCAAATGATCAATCCTTCCCTCATTACCATCACCATCATCATCAGCCTCATCCTCTTCCTCATCCCCATCATTATCCTTATCCTCTTCCTCTTTACCATCCTCATTTTGAGCCTCATCCTCTCCCTCATTGTCTCCCACATCCTCAGCCCCATCATCTCCCTCATCTCCTACCTCGTCCTAGACCTTGGCCTCGCCCTCATCCTTGAACTTGTCTTCTTCTTCACTATCATCCTCTCCATCACCATTGTCATCAGAATTGTAATTGCATGGAATGAAATTGTCTCAACCACCACTAGAAATACCGCCTTATAAACTATATAATGAATGTATTAATTAAATATATGCATCACATGCCTTAGTGCTCTCTGGTGGAAGTGATGAACCTTAAACTAATACAAGTATCATAAACTCATCATTTCCCAATTTAGTCTATTATTATAACTGTGTGACAATTTTTCAGCTTATTCTTAGCATTCCTTAATCTTTTGAGACTCGGTGGTATTACAACTGGTACCTGAAGTGGTCAAATAACTCATCTGGACTATACTCTTTCTAGTCCTGCAGCGTACTCTACCATGGTGCTCATCTCCCAAAACCTGATGTAAGTGATCATTTGGTCAAGAATTGTCCAGTTCCTAGGCATCAAGGGCCTCCAAAGTATCATGTTACAAATATAAATAGATTATTATGTTAAAAATAGACACTAAAATTGAAAATTCACAAATTGAAACGGACAATCTACTTCTATTTCCGTTCGTTAATCATCCTTTGATATTTTTTTTCTCGAGATAAATGGTTTTTCTGGAGGCACATGTACTTTAATATTCAATACCTCCCTCAGAAATGAAATTAAATATAGGAAACTATAATTGAAAATAGGTTACTAATAAGGAATTTCATAACCAAAATTATACCAAAACATTACAAATAAAATGAAATATGGAGGAAACAATAGATAGTGAAAGTCCTAAAGAAAAATTATAAATGACTATCATACCTGCTTCCTCTCATAACCTGAAATTGTAGTATGTGTAACAACCCAGGTAAATAGAGAATATGAAATATTCAGATTTTTTAATATTTTTGATTTAAATATTAAGTTTAATTTAAAATTTATGCTATTTTAGATTGCATACCTAACATGAAACAATGGGTTTCTTTGAAATCTTACGTTGCACAAAACGTTGAGTTATTTTGAAAAGTAATAAAATAATATTATAATTTTAATTGGTAGTTAACTCATAGCCTTTGTATTGGAGGGAATGAAAAAATCTAACTAAATTATTATTATGAATGTTTGTCAAATGTTTTAACATTTATCCAATACAATTTAGAATCATAAAATGTGAATGAATCTAATTTTAAGCATGAACACTCTAGTATTTTTTAAAAGGTCGATTTACCGCCTTTTGATGTAGAAAACACATTAAATATAATTTTTTCACCTTTATAATATCTATTTGACAAAATAATATTTTTATTTAGAATCAGGACATTAAAATTTACTTTGGATGAATTTTTTGTATTTTTCCGATAATGTTGATTTTTTATGAATAGTGAAAAATACTACATTTTAATTCAAACCAACATTTTAATATAATTTATTTATATAATTAGATTGTTATTTTAATTGGGTTTAAAGTGTAATTGGTGTATATTTTTACAATTTAGTCCAATTTTTATTTTTCGAAGTAATTTCACAATTAATTTGGTCATAAATAAAGGTAAATCTTTTGATAGTTATCATTTCTTAAAAACACACTTTTTCTTTTGACAATGAGAATAAATTTTAAATTAATTTCTCCCACTTATGTGTTATGAATTTGAAAAAATGGATTCTACATTTGGAATCATGAGGTCAAAATTTGTAAATAGGTAACTTTTATTTTTAGACATTATGAATATTTACTTCAGTAAATATTTTATTTACCATGGTAAAAGGGTAAATCTAATAAATAAGGGTGAAGGATAATATTATAATAATATTAAATTACCATTAAACTTGTCCTAACAATATTTTATGATACATTTACAGCCATATTCATCCTTGGGTAGATTTTGGGACCCCGGAGGGCTATATCAGAGTGATAATGATGCTAAATATTAATTAATTTAAAGTAAGGACAAAAATAACATAAAAATTAATCTTTTTACTAAATTTTTTTTTATTATGGGGTTAGATAAATTATGTTATCTACTATAAATATTATTTTCAAAGAAAAAACTATTTCCTATATCATGGTATTTTAATTATAATTTTTGTACATTATATAAACAAATTTAATTACGACACAATGGTGATGTAGTAAAAGATTCATTAATAAAGGATTCAAATGAGTGATATTATAAATATTAAAATAAATGAATTTAAAACTTTTTATGGAATACAATAATTTTATATATTAATATGAATTTTTATCATTTAATTAGTGAAGGTTTTTTAAAATAATCATGTTGGTTTTGATTTTTTAAAAAAAAATTCATGATACAAATAGTATTAAAACAGACATAAAAGAGTTTTTAAATAAATTAATATTTTATTAAATGATAAAATAGTCCTAAAAATATAATATTAGTCCAAATGAAATATATGATGTTAAAAATGTCATTAATTATCCATTTTGGGTCTCTTGGAATTTTATAGTAAATTTATTCACCATATAGTATGAATATATAAGAGTACATGGTAAAAGTTAAGTAAGATAACGAAAGGTAAAATAAAAAATATAAGGATTAAAAAATATGCAAAAGATGACCAATTTATATTGGATGATTTTATTTCTACTTATATACATCTTATCTTCGAATTAAATAAGTTTTTGACCTTTAGAAACCGAATTTCATTATATAATAAAATAAAATTTTCAAACATTCCTAAAGAGCCCCTCCCCCTTATAAAATGCCATCAACTCTAAAGCTTACTCACACCTCTAAATACACCTTATCTCATCCAAAAACTGGCCAAATAATATCCCAACATACCTTTATTCCACATATAAGCATCACCTTAGGCATAAAGTACTTCAAGAAAGCCTTTTGGTTCAAACCAAAGGGAGATACCAGATTTAAAGGTAACATATTCTCTCAAGTTATTTTCTTTTTTTTTCATTATCTAACCCCTTAAACTATCGTTGTTCCATTATTTTATAAAAATACTAGTATATTCAATATACTAGAAAGTTTTTATGAGAAGGATTCAAACTACAATTACACACACCCCCATCTAATGGATACGAACATACTATTTCTATGGACGACGAACTACTGCCTCATGAAACGATGATTGTTCAATTATCTCTTACCGCCACTCATGGTGGCCATTATGATGGATCTGTATTTATATTTTATATATATTATATTTATATTGGCTATATTCTACTGTATTTTCTATTTATATCATTTTTTTATGGTTTCCATAGTATATAAATATGATAATTTCATTTGAGGAAATGCGGACTACCACCCCTTCAAAGTGATATGACTCATTCATGCCATACATGGAATATATAAAGGATGGAGTTAATGAAATTATATATGATATTATACTAAAATTATAATATACCTAAGTATCCTTATGTTTTCATTCCATTAAATACAGAATATAAATGAAAGTAGCATTCATGCATACGTATGACTTACCGTCTCCATGAACGTTTCATTTAATTTCGTATGTCCAAATGTTATGTACTATTATAAAAACATATATTTTCTGAATATATATGATATATATGATATATAAATCTTGAATATCATTCTGGAATAATGGAATTTTGACCACATGGATAACATGTAATTATAATAAGTTAATTTTTGAATCAAGTACCAAATATCGACAAATGGCTGTTATTAACATAAATGATTTTTAATGTTTATAACATGATAATAAGTAATATAAAAGGAATAATAAAATTGAAAAATTTTCCTAAGAAATTTGAAATTAACTTTAGTTTATTATTCAGGAGATTAAAGAATGAACGAGTTAAGTTGGACACGATGTAAGGGACTTCATCTCAGTCTCCTTTCATTGAGGCATATTTTGATTTATACACGACTTTCTTTTATATGGTGTATAAACCCCTTTGATTTTTCATTTCATTCAAAGGTAATGTTTTCTCTATAAATAATTTTAGTAAATTACAAAGAGAATGTTTCTTTTTAAAGTACATTATGACAATAACCTTTTCACCACCGTGAGAATTATTTTATATTTGGATTACTCTACAAGCCATAGTGTTTTTAAAATAAAAATAAATACCATATACTCATTTATGTATTTTGGTATTGAAAATGGTTTCGATAATTGATTGATTATATCAATATATTTAAATGATATATTGTGATTTCAATGTGGAAATGTTATCTTCCATTTATATTTTTTATGTGTTCTGAATATGTTATGGTTCTTGGGATTTGTTTATGTATGTGGGTGGTTCTGTGATAAACCTACAACAGGTGAGCCAAAGAAACCTCTCTAATGCATTAGGTAACATGATGGAGGTAAATGTAAATGTTTCTCCTAAGAGATTTAGGGAATATAATGTGATGGGTATTCAAAATGTAACTCCCTACATAGCTATGAAAGATAAAATGTAAGTATGTTATGGATGCCACACGTTTCCTTTATGATCTATCATTTTTATTTGTTATTCATAAATCTAATGATCTTATGTGGTATGCTAATGATTGAAAAGTATGATTTCATTGACTTGTATGTATTTATGGACTAATTTTTTATTTATTTATTTTATAATCCTTACTGATATTTTTATGCACATCCCGTGTTTTTTTTTGAAATGGTTTTAATATGACTTAAAGATGAATAGGGTCAAGGATTTGATCAATGAAAAGTCATGATTTCTAAAATATGGAACTAGAAATGACTCTTCTTTTAAGATTTTTTATTTTATGAAAAAAATGGATACTGAGTAGATGTGTCTACTTTGTAAGATTTGAGATGTAATATAATAGTTATGATCCAATTCTCAAAAACTCTAATCCTAAAAAGATCCCCAATGTGAATTTTTAAATTAATTCAAGGTTATGTATTGTTTAAGGTCGGGTCATTATAGTTGGTATCAAAGGCCAGTTTAGAAAACATTAGAAGTTAGGATATTATTAAATTAATAGCCATAAATTATTTTTACTTCATGGTAAGATTGAAATGATATAGCATTTAGAGATTACAATGTTTCTTTTCTTAATATATTTCTGTGTTCGGAAAGGTTTTCCACAGAGGAAATAGGTAAGCTATGATGGGATGCCATCAGGAGGAAGATAACCTTCCAAACCAACAACCTGAGATGGTCAGAATCAGAACTGAACAGTTTGTTTCAGTGAAGGTATAGTTGACTTAGGCTACATATAGTGGTGGTATCCATGTAAGAGATTAGCCAGATCAACCACAGAGGAACATGCCAACAGTGGAGCATTTCATGAGGAAATATCCCCTATCATTTAGAGGATCATCTAACCCTGTGCTAGCTGATGGGTGGATTAAATCACTGGAAAATATTTTTGATGTCATGGGGTGTTCATTACATCAAAAGGTTAGCCTAACTATTTACTGTTTTGAAGGTGAAGCTAATCAGTGTTGGTCTATGGTGAAAAATATTAGGGATTATGAGGATATTGATGCTCTTTATTAGGATGTATTGAAAGGTATGATTCGTGATAAATATTTTCCTAAGGTGGTTCATCTTAGAATGGAAAAATATCCTTGGAATTGAGAAAGGAGGATGACTCATTGGTATCTTATGAAGCAACATTAACTTGACTGGAAGGGTATGATCCAAATTTCATACGAGAAATTGATAGTAAAATCAATAGTTTTTACTCAAGATTAAAGCCAAAGTATCTAAGGGATTTAGATTATCGTGATTTCAAAAGTTATGAAAAGCTTGTTCGATGTGAAGATATGGTGAAAATAAATTTTATTGATGATCTGGTGTTCTTTAAAAAAAACAAAATAAGAGGTCAAGGTGGTATACATAAGGGAAGAACTATTCAAAAAAGTCCGATGGTATGAAACTGAAGATTACAGTTTGTAAAATTGTGATAAAAATCATGCTGGGGAATTTCTTTTGAATTCTGTTATGTTATACCGATGTGGTAAAATGGGACATAAGGCATGTAATATCACTAAAAAGATCAGGTTAATGGTAAGACAAAATATGATTTATAGTCTGTAAAATATTTTCAGTGCAATGAAATAGTTCCTTATGCTAATGAGTGTCCAACGAAAACTCAACTGAGTTAAATCAATTGGACTATAAGAATAAAGGGGTGGGGAAATCCTTTGTAACTACTTCAACAGATGTCGGGCCATCAAATGATGTATTATCAGGTACACTGTTTGATTGTTCAGATTATGCCAATGTGTTGTTTAATTCAGGGTCTACACACTCGTTAATTTCTAAGAAGTTTTCTAGTAAATTGGGAATTCCATCTCAAGATATGAATCCTTAACTTATGGTAAAAACACCGGGAGGAAATGTTGAGATAAAAAGAAATTATAATAACCTTCATGTCCTTGTGTATGGAATGAATCTACCTACAAACCTTATTGTTTTTCCTCTAGTAGAGTTTGATGTTATTCTTGTTATAGATTGGATTTCTATTTATCATGCTCAGATTGACTGTAGAGATAAAGATGTTTCTTATTGAAATAATTTCAGTTAGTGTACAAGAATGAACCCTTACTTTTGATAAAATATCAGGAAGCTATGAAAGTTATAAAAGCTGGAAATGAATGCTTCCTTGCACATATTGTTGAAAAAAGTAACTTTTCATATTAATGATGTGCCAGTGATAAATGAGTATCTTGATGGTTTTCCTTATGAGTTTCCTGGTATAATACCTGATCAGGAAGTTGAATTTACTGTTGACTTAGTTCCTGATGCTATGCCAATTTCAAAACCCCATTATCGAATGCCTCAAATTGAGATTTTAGAGTTAAAGAAGCAATTGTAGGAGTCATTAGATAAAGGATTCATTTGACCTATCACATCACCCTGGGGTGTTCCTATCGTGTTTGTTAAAAATAAAGATGGTACAGTGAGACTTTACAATGATTATAGATCATTGAATAACATCACTATTAAGAAAAAGTCTCCTTTTCCTCATATCAATGATTTGTTTGATCATCTCCAGAAATATCAGTATTTTTTTAAGATTGACTTGAGGTTGGGGTACCATCAGTTGAATATAAATGAAGAAGTCATTCCGAAGACAGCATTTCATACTAGATATGACCATTATTAATTTATAGTTATTCCTTTTGGGTTAACCAATGCACCTACTGTATTCATGGATCTTATGAATAGAATTTTCTATGAGTTCCTAGAAAAGTTTTTGGTTGTGTTCATTAATGATATTTTGGTTTATTCCAAAATCATAGAGGAACATGAATGTCATTTAAGGGTTTTCTTGTAGTCCTTAAAATAAAAGAAATTGTATGGGATATTTAGAATGTGTGAGTTTTGGTTACAATAAATTTATTTCCTTGGTCATATTGTTTCAAAAAATGGCAGAGCTGTTGATCCTATTAAAAAAAAGTTGTTGAACAATGGCCAAGACCAACAAATATAACTGAGATCCGTAGTTTTCTTGGTTTAGTAGGCTATTAACATAGGTTTATAGAAATTTTTTTCACAATTATCTAGTCCAATGACCAAGATAACTCAATAAGGTGTTAATTTTATTTGGAAAAAAGAATGTGATGATTGTTTTGAGAAATTTAAAAGAAGATTGGTGAATGATCCAATTTTAAAACTGCCTTCCAGAAATGGTTAATTTGTTATCTATAGTGATGCATAATTTTATGGTCTTGGTTGGTTCCTAATGAAAAATTATCAGGTAATTGATTATTCTTCGCGTAAGTGGAAACCCCGTGAGTTAAATTACCCTACCCATGATTTGGAATTAGATTCTTTTTTTTTTGCTTTAAAAATTTGGAGGCATCATCTTTATAGAGTAAATTGTGAAATATGATCTAACTACAAAAGATTTCAGTATATATTTACTCATAAATAATTGAACATGAGATAGAGGAGATGGCAAGAATTAATCTAGGATTATGATTTAACAATTCATTATCATCCATGGAAAACAAATAAATTGGTCGATGTTTTGAGTCGAAAAAGTAATGGTAAATTAACCATGTTACATTTGGAACAAGATCATTTCATTAATGATTTGATAAAATTTGGCATAGAAGTTCTTGGTGTTAGAAATTCCTCTGTTTTTTTTTCAGGTGTTAGTGAAATCATCCCTAATAGACAGAATTAAGAAACCGTAGAAAGAAGATAGGGAGTTTTAGAAAAAGGTAGAGTTGGTTCAGAAGGGTAAGTTACCTAAATTTAACATTTATAAAGATTGTGTTTTGAGTTTTGGGAAGATATTATGTGTTCCTTATGATTCACAGTTGAATAATGAGTTGTTATGTGAAGCTCATAGTTATCCATTTTCAGTTCATCCTAGCAGTACTAAGATGTACATAGATACTTGGGAGTATTACTAGTGGGATGGAATGAAAAGAGACGTTTCCGAATTTACTTTTAATTGTATAACTTGTCAACATGTTAAAGTAGAGTGGAAGTTACTGAAAGGGATGCTTCAACCTTTAGTGGTTCCAGAGTGGAAATGGGAAAGTATATCCATGGACTTAGTTGTGGGATTAGAAAAGGCATCTCAAGTTAATAATGCAATCTAGGTTTTTGTTGATCGATTGACTAAATATGCTCATTTCCTTCTTATTCGAGATACTCTGTCGCTAGGTCAAAATTCGTGGTAGTATGTTAAAAATATATTAAGGTTGTATGGAGTTCCCCTCTCTATTATATGTGATCGTAATCCCACGTTTACTTCTATCTTTTGGAAAGGCCTACAAAAGTTATTGGGTACTGAATTAAATTTTAGTATAGCATTTCATCCTGTCACATTCCAACCTTAGACACCCTTTTTATTTTATTCTTTATCTAGTCTCGCATTATTTGAAAGAGGTTTAGTTGCGTCCCATTTTGAAATTTATCAAAGTTAGATATTTTTTGTGTGCTTCAGGCTAGTGTGCGGTCACCATACCATCAGTAGTGCACATGCGTTCGGTCTTGGTGTCTATTCAGTTGCTGATAGTTCAAATAAATAATAAATTAAATAAATAAATTAAGTTAATTGAGAAAAATTTATATGAAATTTTACATTGATAAAACAAGGTTAATGTTTAAATTATAATAATAAGAATACTATTACAAAGATGATAATATTATTATTATTTAATTTCGTAATAATACTATTATTATTAAATTTTTATAAAGAAAATTATTATTTAAAATGAAAATTAATAAAATAATCATATTAATTTTCATTATGTTTGTTATTAAATTCTTTTTATTGTTATTAATATTATTATTATGAATTTTCTATTAATATTATTACTATTATTATTATTGGTACATTGATATTATTATTGTTATTACATAAAATAAAATGGATAAGAAATAATTTTTATGATCGGTTTTATTATTATTAATTGGTATTATTATTATTATTATTATTATAAAACCCTAAAGCTACCCATTCATGCACCCCCTTTCTCGTACCCTGCTTGAGATGCCCCCCCCCCCCCTTCATCCTCATGTGAGCACCCGAAGCCACACCACTTTCGGCCTTCCGTGCCCTTGCCACTCTGGCCTCCTAAGTGCACTAGGTCCCCATCCACCTCGCCCCTACCGGTTCCTGCCCCCAGCTGACCCAGCTGGCTCCTCCATCACCGAGCCCCCTTCCGTCCGACACAACCTCTATCTCACACGAGCTCCCACTCTTTGTCCGACATAACCTCCCCCATCTGGTCGACTTCCGTCCACCACCCTCCCCTCACTGTCCCATGCTCCGGCCAGCCCCTTCTAGCCTCCCTCTTGACCAGCCAGTGTGAGCCCCTCCTTTTCCAAAAACCATCTCCTCCTTCAGTATATTTCTCTATTTTTTGTGTTTTTATCAAGTCAATCAACACTCAAATATCATACGTCGTATTTGCGTGTTTGTTTCAATATCTAGGGTATGTGTTTGGTCTGTAGAGTGTTATTCTTCCTTTCGTCAATGTGACGTTGTGTTCACATAGGTTGAGGTAGGTGTTTCATTCCTTTCATTTCTATTTCAGTTCGTTTGATGCTTGGATTTTTATTAATTAATATATAAAACTTGATTTTCACCACTATTATGATTATGGTTCATTGTTGCTATCATTTATCTTGTTGGTAGATTTGATTAAAAATATGTTTTAAATTGATTCTTCACTTATTCCCATGAATATTTTTAGCTGATTGGGTTGGAATAAATGTCCTTATATTGAAATGTTTGTGTTATATTTTGAGTGATGTAGCCTTGTTCAAATATTTTATGGAAATTATTTTCTTTGAACTAGATTTTTTATGAAACATGAGGTTTAAGTGAAATTGTTTTATGTGTTGGTAGATGGTATGTGTGTGAGTTTTCATAGGAAAAATGATTGGTAAATGAACTATCATTTTTTTGTTGGATGTGGGAACATCCATGGATACACTAAGTGCACCCATGGATGATCCTTCAAAAGGGGATGACATTTGGAGTGGTTCTTTCCCCAACCTTGGTTTTCTAAAAATAACTCTTACCTTATCTTTTATCATTGAAAACTGGTTCCATGTTTTACAATGTGGAATTGGGTGGTTTCAAAAAAATGAGAAAATTATTATAATTTGTTTGGAGTGTTTAATGATTAATTAGATTGGCTCACATTCTATTTCGATACATGGCGGGTGTGCATTTATTCATAAACGAGGGTTCTGGATGGGTTTTTAGTGTGTGAAGCTTGGTTTCCTCTTTAAATATGTTGTATAAAATTTTAAAAGTGGTTTTGACTAATGCAAGTGGTGCGTACCATGTTTCGGAAATTTCTAGAGGTGTGTGTGATTTTAAAAGTTGATTTTTATGGTGTGTTACATTTTTTTCAAGTTGTGCACATTATTTTTCATCTCTAAATAGCCATATTGGCTCTTTAAAAAGACTAGCGATTTATCATGGCATGGTTCAGTGTTTGTAAAAATGTTTGTGAAGTTCAAATTGATACTTTAAATCCTTAAATGATTTTTTTCACATTAGGTTCTTAATGGTATATTCCTATTTGGTTGTTGCAATGGTGTTCTTAATTTAAATGGTGTGCAAGATTGATGAAATTAGTTTTGAAGTGTATCTCTAGTTGTGAAGGTGTTTGAGTGCCGTTATTTATTAAGTGAACTATTTTTGTGAAAAGGTTGTAAGCCCCATTTGGCCACATTAGTAAAAAGATGATGTTTAATAGTGTTTTTGGAAAATGATTTCTAAGTGTTTGTGGAAACTGGTTAAATGTTGGGAATTTGAGGGCTTGTTTGGCATTTTTAAATGAGAACTTAGAAAACCCTTCATAGGTTGAGGCTCCTGCCTAGTTGGTTGATCATAAGTTGGGAGGGTCCTCAGTATGGGACCTCCTATAAGAAATTATTATTTATGGCGGGGGACTAACCATGAGGTGGTCGGGGTGGTGCCAGTTTGTGTGATGTGTTTGGTTATATATGTGAGGCTTACTGTTTACATGTGTGACATTATCCCTTGAAAATTATACATTGGAACCTAGCCTAGAAAAGAGGCTTACTGAGAACGATTGTTGCACTAGTTTAGATTACGCATTGACTACTGGCCTATAACAGAGAGATGTTTTGTTATTATTGCTATGGGATTGGGCCCCTCGACCAGGCTAGGTAGGGAAATGATTGGACGTTTGGGTGTTATGATTCCATAGAGTGTAGGCATGCCTTCAAGATGAGTTACATGTATAGTACATTCTGGTCTTTCTATGAGTTCCTAGGATTTCCCATGTTTCCCCATTACGAGTATGACTCATGTTGTTTCCCTAATAGTTTAGAATACCTTTTCTTTTTTACCTTGTTTTAGTTTTTTTGGGGAACTATAAAGGTTTTGTTGGTTTTAAAAGTTTTTCTAAGTGGTGGTTTGACAAAGAAAGAAAAATTCCTCATTTTTATTCTTGTTACTTGATTTAAAATATGATGGAAATGGACCATGTTATTTGTTTGTATTTAAAAACAAAGGTAGATATATGAATAATTTTTTTTATAAATATATTTAAAATAGGTATCAATGGAAATGTTTTTGGAAGGAATGGCATGGACTTTGCGGCATTTCCTACTATGAATTTCGGTGCCCACCCTTACTTTTTTATCTTTGTTTCAGGTTTCGTTTGTACTCGATCTCTCTTAGAGTAGTCTTGGCTCTGAGTTGGTTGGTGGGAAATTAGGTCACATATAGGTTTGTGAAGTTTACTTTCTTTCTGTTTCTAGTTTTATTTTTTTTAGCTTTATTAATTTATTTTTCTTTCTTATGTGGGTGAAACTGTTCCACCTATTTAGTTTTGATGCCCGACACTAGTTTCCAGCCTGTGGGGATCGGGAACACCCCTCAGGCCATGTCGTGGGCCAACATGGGTAAATACTTCATGGTCAACCCGGGTTTTTTTGGGGCAAAATTATATCAGAAGATGGTTCTTGATATTTGGGTTGTTCAGCAGATAGATATATCAGTTGTTAGGGATCATGGGGTAGGTTACGGGTCGGTGCCAGATCAACACTGCTCGTGAAAAGACTTGAGTTAATAGGGGTAGTCTAGGTTTTAAGTATTTGTATGGGGTTTTTTGGGATTGAGGGATAACAATTGAGGTGAATCGGCTCATTTTAGAGACTCACATGGGGTGGTGACCCATGTGGAGTCCAAATGAACGATTCAAGGTCCTCTTAGTGTTATGCCTTACTTGGTACATGTCTCACCACCATGTCGCCAGGATTGGATTAGGCACTAGTTTCTCATTGTGGTGGTTTGTTGTTGGTTGTGTTTTATTTTGATCATGGTTTATGTGAGTTTTTGTTAGAAATAAAATTTATTTTTAATTAGAAAAGTGTTTCTTTTAAATTGTTTTGAAATTGGTGAAGTGGGTTTTAAAGAGAAAGTGTATCGATTTTGGAAAAAAATTTGGTGTGTGTTTGGATTTCATAAGGGAAAGAGATGTTTGAACCTTGAAATTATTTATGGAGGGTCACATGTTCATGGGTATGTTTAGAGAGTGTGTGAGTTCACTTGTCCAGAAATGATGTAAGAAGGATTGAATGAACACTCTTGTGACGGTTCATAATGTTTCATATGTGGGTTTTAAAAATTTTAAGGAAATGAAAGTTTTTGAAAAAATGAAAAATTTACTTGTGTTTTTTTTGTTTTGCTTATGTGCATGCTTCCCTCGACTCGGGCCATTACATTGATTGAACCTTGGATTGATGGCGATCACAGTTGTGTTTTTCATGTTGTTATGAGTATGCCGCCCAAAAAGGTCACTAAGGCTCCCAATGAGTCATGCCCAGTTTTTGTTTCTTTTGGAATGTTTCATATATATCAAGGTAATAAAAGTCCATTAGAGGCAGTTGTGTGGTTTTGATAATTAGAGTGGGCCTTCATGTTTTTAATAACTCCAAGGGTCGTTAGGGGTTATTAAGTTTTTTGTGGTCTCAGGTTTGTGTGAGGGTCTAGTTATTGGCCAGTGGAGGTTGGGTGCCTCATCGTCATTAGAATTTGGGGTGTAGTAAGTTTTCATGAGTGTTCCTTATCTGGCGTGTGATGTGTGATAGAGGAACATATTTTTGAAGGATCTTGTTCATCGGTGTCGGCTTATGGTTTGTCGAACCGTTCCCTTGCATGCCACTATAGTGACCAGTTCGAACATCCTAATCCATCTTGTCTCATCCCATCGATGTCTTGTTGTTGGGTGACCATTCTAGTAACTAGGAATGGTTTTGAAATAAGTGCCTTTCAAGGAATTATTTATGGTTAGGGGGATGCTAGAACCTGATTGTGAAGTATAACATGATTCAACCATCAGAGCCCCAACCCTAGGTCTCGGGGTGAAGCTCACACACAGTCCGGAGTTTACGAGGGTGTGTGTAACATCGACCATGAACATATTTTCATCTTTGAGGAGAGAAATATCCAAAGTTTCTTTGTCCTATTATTTTCATCGTTGTAAGCACGTCCTTATTGTGGTGGTGTGATGATCTCGTTATACCACAATTCAAGCAGCCTCATCTTCTCAAAATGTGGCTTTTAAATTATTTGTTTTCATTGAGGGGTGTCGGGCCCATGAATGAACAAAACTGTCCTAATTTTGATTTTGGCTTCAATTGTGTTTGTTATGAAGATGTTTGGTGAAATCAATGGGTACTGTATTTAGGCGCTTTCATTGTTCGGGTGCTTCTCTAGGTTATCCTCTTGTGTGTTTCGGTTTTTTGGGGGATTCCTCCATCCAAGTGTCTCAGTATAACATTTTTCCTTGTAATTGTTTTAGTCCTTGTGGTGGGGAGAACCCCTCCCGTTCTCTCATTGTTTTGAGTTTTGGTTTCATCTAGGTTGGTCGAGTGCGACTTGGGGAATAAATTCCCATCCCGAAACTCCCTGTCTCTTCTAGTTGTGTTTGGGAATGGGTTCAATTCTGGGATATCTTTGGTCTTGGTGACTTTCTAGGGGAAGAAAGTGTCTGTGGTATGGAAAATTGTCACACCCGAACCTCAGAAACCATTTTTTATTTTATTCTTTTTTCTGGTCTCGCGGTGTTTGGATGAGGTTTAGTTGGGTCCCGGTTTTAACCTTTTCAAAGTTTGATGTTTTTGATGGGTTTTGGGCTAGTGCGAGGTCACCATACCATTAGAGGTGCTCGTGCATTCGGTCCCGGTGTCTGCGCGGTTGCTGATAGTTCAAAGAAATTATAAATTAAATAAATAAATTATGTTAATTGGAAAAAGAAGTTAAATGAAATTTTACAATGATAAAACAAGGTTAATGTTTAAATTATAATAATAGGAATATTATTTCACATATGATAATATTATTATTATTTAATTTGGTAATAATACTATTATTATTACATTGTTATAAATATAATTTTTATTTAAAATGAAACATAATTAAATTATCATTTTATTTATCATTAATTTTTTTATTAATTTATTTTTGTTGTTATTAATTTTATTATTATCAATTTTTTATTAATATTATTACTATTATTATTGTTGTAACATTGATAATAATAATATTATTATTACATAAAATAAAATGGATAAGAAATAATAATTATTATTAGTTTTAATAATAAAAATTGGTTTTATTTTCATTATTATTATTTTTTAAAAACCGAAAGCTACCCTTTCCCAAATCCCCTTTCCCATACCCAGGGTGAGCCGCCACCCCCTCCCCTTCGTCTACCTGTACGAAATCTAAGCCCCACCTCCTCCGGCCTTCAACGCCCCTACTGCTCTGGCATTCTCAACGCACCAAGTCCCCAGTCGCCTCATCCCTATGGGTTCCGACCCCCCAGCCGACCCAGCCAGCTCTGTCCTTACCGATCCTCCTTCTGTATGTCACGACCTATGTCTGGCGCAACCTCCCCCTCCTAGTCTAGTGCAACCTCCCCCGTCCAGTTGACTTTCGACAACCTCCCTCCCATTGCAATCCCATGCTCCGGCCAGCTCATTCTGACCTCCCGCTTGACCGATCAGTGCAAACCCCTCATTTACAACAATAGTATCCTCCTCCTGTATATTTCTCTATTTTTGGTGTTTTTCTTAAATTAATCAACACTCTAATATCGTAGGTCATATTTTTCATATTTTTATCTGTATCTAGGGTATGTGTTTGGTCAGCCGAGTGATATTCTCCCTTACATCAATGTGTCGTTGTGTTCGTATATGTTGAGGTTGGTGTTTCATGCATTTCATTTCAATTTAAATCCGTTTGATGCTTATATTTTATTAATTAATAATTAAAACTTGTTTTTACCACTATTTTGAGTATCGTTCATTCTTGGCATCATTTCTCTTGTTGGTAGATTTGATTAAAAATATGTTTTAAATTGTTTCTTCGCTTATGCCAATGAATATTTTTACCCAATTGGTTTTGAATAAATGTCCTTACCTTGAAATGGTTGTGTCATATTTTTAGTGATGTTTCCTTGTGAGAATATTTTATAGAATTTATTTAACATGAACCAGTTAGTTTATGGAACTTGAGGTTTTAGTAAAATGGTTTTCATGTGTTGGTGGATGGTATGTGTGTGGTTTCCTAAGAAAAATGATTGGGAAATTCCCTCTCATTTTTTCATTAGATGTGGGCACATCCATGGATACACTAAGTACACCCATGGATGATCCTTCAAAGGAGGAAGAAATTTATATTGCTTCATTACCCCAACCTTGGTTTTCCCAAAAGAACTCTTTCCTTCTCTTGTCTCTTTGAAAGGTGGTTCCACGGTTTACTATGTGACATTGGGTGGTTTCAAAACAATGTGAAAAGTTTTATAATTTGTTTGTCATGGTTAATGATTAATTATATTGGTGCACATTCTATTTAGATACATGGAGAGTGTGAATTTATTCATAAATGAGGGTTCTGGATGGGTTTTGTGTGCTTAAAGCCTTAGTTTCCTCTTCAAAATTGTTTTATAAAATTTTAAAAGGGTTTTTAACAAATGAAAGTGGTGGGAACCATGTTTCAAAAATCTATAATGGTGCGTGAGATTTTAAAAGTGTATTTTTAAGGAATGTTATATTTTTTTCAAGTTGTGGACATTTAGTTTCATCTCTAAATGGCTCGATTAGATCTTTAAAAAGACTAGTGATTTATCATGGCATGATTTAGTGTTTTTAAACATGTTTGTGAAGTTCAAAGTATTTCTTTAAATCTTAAAATGGTTCTTTTTTTTCACATTTGGTGCTTAATAGCATATGCCTCTTTGGCTATTTCAAGTTTATTCATAATTTAAATGGTTTGTGAGATTGATGACATGAATTTTGAAGTGTATGTATAGTTGTAAAGGTGGTTGTGTGACGTTATTTATTAAGTTAACTATTTTTGTGAAAAGTATATAATGCATGTTTGGCCACATTAGTAACAAGATGATGTTTGGTACTATTTTTGAAAAATGTTTTCTAAGAGTTTCTGCAAAGTGGTTAAATGCTGTGAAGTTAAGGGCCTATTTGGAATTTTTAAATAACTATTTAGAAAACCCCTCTTAGGTTGAGTCTCCTACCTAGTTGGATTATCATGAGTTGGGATGGTCCTTGATATAGGACCTCCTATGATAAATTATTATTTAAGGTGGGGGACTAACCTTGAGGCGGATGAGGTGGTGTCAGTTCGTGTGATGTGTTTGGTGATATGTGTGTGGCTTATTATTTAGATGTGTGGCACACCCCCTTGAAAACCATACTTGGGAACCTATCATAGTAAAGAGGCTTACTGAGGATGATTGTTGCACCAGTTTAGATTACGCACTGAATAGTGGACTATTGCAGAGGGATGTTTTGTTATTATTTATATGGGATTGGGCCCCTCGACCTGGACAGGTAGGGTTATGGTTGGGTGTTATGATGTCATCAAAAGTAGGTATGCCTTCAGGATGAGTCACATGTATAGTATGTTTTATTCTTCCTCTGAGTTCCTAGGATTTCCCATGTTTCCCCATTACGAGTATGACTTATTTCATTGCCCTCATCATTTATAATACCGTTTTTATATAGTTTTTGTTTTTAATTGGAGAACTATAAATGTTTTGTTGGATTAAAATGTTTTTATAAGTGGAGATCTGAGAAATAAAGAAAAATTCAATATTTTTGTTCTTATTTATTGTTTTAAAACATGAGGGAAATGGACCATGTTGTTTGTTTGTATTTAAAATAAAAGGTAGATATAGAAATTTATTTTTTATAAATGTATTTTAAACTGGTATTAATGGAAATGTTTTTGAAAATAATTGTATGGAATTTTTGGTGTTTCCAACTGAGAATTTTAGTTCTCACCCCTACTTTATCATCTCAGTTTCAAGTTTCACTAGTGCTGGATCACTCTCAATGTGAACTTGGTTCTGAGTTGGTTGGTGGCCTAGGTGGTCACAGAGAGGTTTGCCTAGTTTATTTTCTTTTGGATGATAGTTTTATTTTTCTTCATTTAGTTTTATTAATTTTTTTGTCTTTATTTTATGGGCAAAATCATTCGAAACTATATATATTTTAATATCAGCACTAGTATCTAGCCTTTGGGGATCGGGAACACCCCTTGGGCCATGTTGTGGGCCGGCTCGGGTGAATGATTTAGGGTCGACCGGGTTTTTTTCGTGACACGGCCTCAATCAGATGGGCAGTGAGAATGAACAATTCAAACATAGGAAGATATCTTATGTGCTTTCTCAATGTATTACAATGAAAATTGGGACCAATATCTTTCTTTGGTTGAATTTTTATATTATAACAGTTTTCATTCTAGTGTACAGATGATACAATTTGAGGCAATGAATAAAAAGAGATATTGAAGTCCATATTTTTGGGATGATGTTTGTGAAAGGAAACTGATGGGACTAGAATTAGTAGAATAGATGGTAGAGAAAGTTCAGTTGATTTAGAAGCACATGAGAATAACTCAGAGTAGGTAAAAAAGTTATGCAAATTACTAGAGGAAGGATCTTTCTATCTAGTTAGGTGATCATGTCTTTCTCAAATTCTCTGCATGGAAAAGTGTGATGTGATTTGGTAAAAAGGTAATGTTGAGTCCGAGGTTCATTGGACCCTATGAAATCCTAAGAAAAGTTGGATCAGATACTTACATAGTGTCCTTACCTCCAAGTTTATCCTAGGTACATAATGTTTTTCGTGTTTCAATGTTGAGAAAGTATATGAAGGATCCATATCATGTTTTTAGTCCAGAGGTAGTTCAGTTGGAAGAGAATATTTCTTATGAGGATCAACTAGTCTAGATTCTTGATCATATAGAGCAAGTTTTGTGGAATAAGGTGATTCATCAGGTAATGGTTTTTAGAAAAAAACAATATGGCTGAAGAGGCAACATGGGAGTCTAAAAATGCTATGAGGGATAAATACCCACATTTATTTGATAAGTGTATAAAATTACGAGACATAATTTCCAAAAGGGGGAAGAATGTAACATCCTAGGTAAATAATGAATATGAAATTTTCATATTTATTAATATTTGTGAATTAAATATTAATTTTTCTCTAAAGTGGGTGATAAGTTTGATGGCGTACCTATCACATAACAAATAGTTTCTTTAAATTCTTACATTGCACACAATGTTGAGTTATACCGAAAAAAATAAAATAATATTATTATTTTAAATAGTAGTTAACTAATAGCCTATTTATTGGGGGGAATGAACAGAACTAATTACAATATGATTATACATGTTTGTAAAATGTTTTTACATTTATCCAATAAAATTTAGATTCTTAAAATGTGAATAAATCTAATTTTAAGCATTAACACTCTAATATTCTTTAAAAGGTCGATTTACTGCCTTTTGATGGAGAACCTTCTGTAAATATATTTTTTTCACTTTTTTATATTTTTTTCACAAAATAAAATTCTTATTTAGAATTAGGACATCAAAATTTTACTTTGGATCATATTTTGGTATTTTTCTGATACTGTTCATTTTTTATGTATAGTGAGAAATACTGCATTTGAATTCCAAACTGTTTTTTAATCTAATTAATTCATATAGTTAGATTGTTCTATTAATTGGTTTTAATGTTTAGTTGGATTATATTTTTACTATTTAATCTAATTTTGGTCATTGTAAGTAATTTCACTCTTAATTTGGACATAAACAAATTTAAATATTTTGTTATTTATTATATCTTAAAAACATGCGTTTTGGTTTGACAACGAGAATAAATTTTATATTAATTTCTGCCACTTTTGTGTTTTGAATTTGGAAAAATGGATTACATATTTGGAATCGGGAGGTCCAAATTGTGTAAATAGTTAAATTTTATTTTTATTTATTAGGAATATTTACTTCAGTAAATATTTTATTTACCATGGTTAAAGGGTAAATCCGGTAAAAAAGGGTGAAAATAATATTATAATAATATTAAATTACCCTTAAACTTGTCCTAACCATATTTGATTATACATTTCCGACCCTGGGAATCCATGGGTCAATTTGGGGACCCCATAGAGCCACATGGAAGTGATAATGATACTTTATATTAATTAATTTAATGTTAGGACAAAAATAACATAAATATGAATCTTTTTACTGAAACAATTTTTATATGAGGTTATATAAGTTATCTCTTAGACAATAAATATTATTTGGAAATATAAAACGATTTCCTACATCATGGTATGTTATTTTTAATTTTTATACATTAAATAAACAACTTTAATTATGAATGAATGGTGATGCAGTAATTACTTCTTTAATAGAGGATTCAAATAAATGATATTATAATCCTTAAAATCAATTTATTTTCAACCTTTTTATTCCATCCACTAGTTTAATAGATTAGGATGACAGTTATATTTGAATTAATGAACGTTTTTCGAAAGAATCATGTTGGTTTTGACTCTTTAAAAAAGTCATGATATGAATAGTATTAAAATTGACATTAAAGAGTTTTTAAATCAATCAATATTTTATTAAATGATAAAATAGTCCTAAAAATATAATTTTAGGAAAAATAAAAAATATTATGTTAAAATTTTCATTAATGATCCATTTTTCGTCGTTTGTAATTTTATCGTAAATATATTAACCATATAGTATGAATATATAAGAGGACATGGTAAAAGTTAAATAGGTTAACATAGGGTTAAATAAAAAATATATGGAATAAAAAATATCCAAAACATGTCCAATTATTATTGGAAGATTTTATTTCTACTTCTATATAACTTATATTCTAATTAAATAAGTTTTGGACCTTTAGAAACTGAAAATCATTATATAATAAAATAATATTTTCAAACCTTCCTAAAGTACCCCTCCTCCCCCTTATAAAAATCTGTCACATATTTATTCACACCTCTAAACCCCCTTGGATCATTCGTAACCTACCCAAAAAATCTCCCAACATACCCATCTTTTACCTAGAAGAATCATCTTAGGCATAAAGTACTTCAAAAATCCTTTTGGTTGAAACCAAAGGGAGTTACCCGATTTAAAGTTAACATCTTCTCTCAAGTTATTTTCTTTTATTTTGCTTCTCCAACCCCCTAAACTCTCTTTATTCGATTATTTTATAAAAAAACTAGTATATTAAATATACTAGGTTTTTGTTATGAGAAGTATTCAAACTACAATTACACACACCCCCATCAAATGGATACGAACACAATGTTTCAGTGGACGACGAACTACTGCCTCACAAAACGATGATAATTCAATTATCATCTATTGCCTCTCATGGTGGCCATTATTATGGAACTATATTTATATTTTATACATATTAAATTTATATTTTCCCAATTCTTATGTATTTTCCATTTATATAATATCTTTATGGTTTCTATAATGGATAAATT
Source organism: Viscum album (assembly GCA_963277665.1). Taxonomy (NCBI): domain Eukaryota; kingdom Viridiplantae; phylum Streptophyta; class Magnoliopsida; order Santalales; family Viscaceae; genus Viscum; species Viscum album. The sequence goes on along the minus strand of OY728137.1, from coordinate 880,591,708 downwards.
CGATAATTTCATTTGAGGAAGTGCGGACTACCGCCCCCTCAAAGTGATACGAATCATTCATGCCATACCTGGAATGTATTAAGGATAGAGATAATGAAATTATATATTATATTATAATGGAATTATTTTATACCTATGTATCATTAATTTTCCATTCTATTAAATACAGAATAGAAATGAAAGTAGCATTCATGCGTACGTATGACTTACAATCTCCATGAACGGTGCATTTCATTTGCTATCTCCAAATGTTATTTAATGTTAAAAATAAAAATATATTCTGGATATATATGATATATATGATATCTAAATTGTGAATATCATTATGGAGATAATGGAATTTTGACTACATGGACAACATGTAATTAGAAGACGTTAAATTTTGACTCAAGTACCAAATATCGACTAAATGACCGTTATTAACATAAATTATTATGTAATGTTTTTAAAATGGTAATAAGTAATATAAAATTAATAATAAACTTGAAAAAGGTTCATAAGAAAGTATAAATAAACTTTAATTCCATATTAAGGAGATTAAATAATGAACGAGTCATGTCAGACCTGAGATAAGAGACTTCATCACAATCACCTTTCATTGAGGCAAATTTTGATTTATACACAACTTTATTTTATATGGTGTATAAACCCCTTTATCTTTTAATTTAATTAAAAGGGAATATTTTCTCTATGAATCATTTTAATAAACAACAAAAAGAATGTTTCTTTCTTAATGTACACTGTGATAATGAACATTTCACTACTGCGAGCATTATTTGACATTTGGCTTCCTCTACAAGCCAGAGTGTTTTTAAAAGGAAAATAAATTCCATATACCCTTTTACATATTTTGGTATTGAAAATGGTTTTGATAATGGATTTATTATATCAATATATTTAAATGATATATTGTGATTGTAATGTTGAAATGTTATATTTCCTTTAAGTTTATTTTTTGTGTTGTGAATATGCTATGGTTCTTCGGCATTGTTTACATATATGGGGGGTTCCATGATAAAACTAGGGTAGGTGAGCCTGAGATAGCTCTCTAATTCATTGGGTAACATGGAGGAGGTAAACGTAAATGTTTCTACTAAGAGATTTATGGAATATTCTATGATGGGTATTCCAATTGTAACTCCCTATGAAATCTAAAATGTAAGTACGTTATAGATGACACAAGATACCATTAGGATTTATGATTTCCATTTGTTATTCATAAATCTTCTGATCTTGTGTGGTATATTAAATATTGAAAAGTATTATTTCAGTAACTTGTATGTATTGATGTACTATTGTTTTCATTATTTATTTTATAATCCTTACTGAGCTTTTTATGCTCATCCCAAGTTTTTTTGAAATGTTTTTCACAGGACATAATGATGAATAGGGTCAAGGATGGGATCATGGAAAAGTTATACTGCCTAAAGTATGGAACTAGACATGACTCTTTTTTCATGAGTTTTTATTTTATAAAAAAATGGATACTGAGTAGATGTGTATACTTTGCAATATTTTAGAAGTAATTTAATATTTATGGCATAATTCTCTAAAACTCTAAACTTGAAAAGATCTCCAACATGAATAATTAACTTAATTCAAGATTATGTATTGTTTAAGGATGTGTCCTTATAGTATGCCCCATGGTGTGGAGTTATTTTTTTGAATCAATGTTTTTTTATTTATTCTATATTATTCCTAAATAAAATTCAATAATAAAAAAGAAACTATTAATAAAAAATGATAATATTTTCATTTAAAAACGTCAAATGTGATTAATACCTTAAATTTGGCACTCTTCTAATGAGTAATAATTTTCTAATAGTGTTATATCATACAATCATACAATACATGTATCACCTCTAAATCTGTGCCAATTCTATCATTCCATCCAATATATAACTCTTGCTTATAGGCTCTCCAAAGCTCACCTAATTTCATTTGGAATGCTGGTCGCGCACCCTCACCATCGCGAAAATTAAAATGAAGTTGACCCCATAATATTAATTCATATGAATAAAATAATAAAATAATATTAAATCCAATATTTTTTTACCCATATCTATGAAAAATCATTATCCTTCACTTATTTTGGTTGGTGTCTCAATGAGATCTAGCTGATGGAAAAAAAGTTGAAGAATTTGGAAAGCATCACAAAAAATATCCAATATTAAGGCCCCGTTTTTTCAATAATTTGGTTGTCTTCATTATATTCAACCATAAATGACATGATGTGGTTCCACACCATTCACATGAATGTATTCCAATTCCTCCTATCACCAAATATAGGCCTTATAGAAGAAAATGAAATATTATAACAATACATGTTATAATAAAAATAAATTATAGTCAATAGATTTATTAGACTTCTATAAATAAAATTGTGGCTGTCAGATTAAGGGGAACCGATGGATCTGCAGGCACTGAAAGAAAATCACCATTTACATTAGGAGTGGGTCACAGTGTATGCTCCACAGTCATAGATTATGTCAAAGTGGGAGTTGAAGAATAAGGAATGTATATTCTTAGAGGGAAGGAAGTAAAAGGAAAATAAGATGGCATGGATAAATGACCAAAATCAAAATATGGATGAGGAGTTGGAATCATCATCAGATACGATAAGGATGGGTGAGGAGGCTTAGCTGTAAAGGCTGGTGAAAACATGGATGACCAAAATATCTGATGTTTCCCTAAATACACAGTGGAATCAGAATGTGTGGTAGATGGTACGTTATTTGGAGGTACATGGTCTAATCGGATACACGGATTAGAGCGCCCAGCTCTCAGACCACCCTCCCTCATACCACAAACCTGAGTACTGGGACGGCTAGGTTTCTTGTCAAATAACTAGAGATTAAGTATTTTTTCCATTCATATAATTTTAGAAAAAAATTAATCACATGACATTATATGTTATGGATATATACATTTGAAATAAAATACTCACAATGGGCACTAATGGAGGAATGCTAATCTTAGCCATTCAAAAATTATTGTCAGTCATCCTTTTTCTTCACATATCCTCAATATGTTTCGTTTTATTCATTGGGAAATAAATATCAAATTAATTATAAAAGTATAACTAATGTGTAACAAAAAAATAAGATACATGAATTATTTGTCTTAGGTTTGTGTTAGGTAATTTTTCTATTTTTTTGTTAGGTCATTTTTTTCATTTCTTTAGGTTTTCATATCAATACGTTTCATATGTATAATTTAATTCCTATTGTTTTTAATATAATTTAATTATTTTAGTTGTGTTTGTGTATATTGGTTTGAATAAAATTCAATTCAATATTAGAAAATGAAACTGAAAGAAAATTGCTGCCAATAAATATTGAAAATTTATATTAAGGTCAAGTAGGATATAAAATTTTGTAATCAATATTAAATCAATTTTAATAGTACCAACCTTAACAACCTAAGTTGAAATAAACCAAAATATCTAATAACAGGGATGGATGATTCTATATATTTCCCACCATAGCTTCAGGTTCACAATCAACTCTGAAAATTGATCTATTGGAGTCATTATAAGTAATAAATGGATCAAGTAAAATTATAGTAGGGATGGTGTCAATTCCATCATAACAATCATCAAAAACATTTCCTATAAGTACTTCAACATTGAAACTGAATTTAGGTCGAAGATGATCTTTGAAAAAAAAATTGTTTCGTTATTTATGGAAATAAATATGGTTCATCGATAGAAATAATGAGAGTCATTTCAATAACTATAAATCCAAAATCATTAATAAATGTTCAAATCCTCGTCATTGAATCAAACAACTAGCATTTTATCATAGTGACTCAACCAGGAGAGTAATAATCTAACATTTTTTTCAATGACTCCTTAATAAGATTAATTTTTAAATCAAGGTCTACTATCCAATACATTGGCATAAAAATATATTGTGGAAGTTATTATAACATCGTCATGTTGTTTTATCATGTTTTTTTTTCTCATTTGGTGATAATAAATCTACACCCATTTATCACAATTGATTTAAATTTATAACGGCGATATTATGATAAAAATACAAAGATCTTATTTACTCCAAGATAGAGTGAGTAAAAAAATTCAATAACTTAAATACAAATGAATATTAACCTTAATTATATATTTATTTTATTAATTTATTACAGAAAAATTCCTACCTTTAATTTCAACTGTAACACCCCAAGCTTCTACGGTACTCTTCTCTTTGAATAATGCGATAGCGTGTGTTGTACGCAACCTCGAGTTCTAACACACACCACAACTAATTAAACTAGCCGTTGTGAATAGTAATGCCTAATTTTTGAAATCATATATATTTTATATTTCAAAATGGACTTCATTTTTGGATTTGGAATATTGAAATTAGCGTAGGGTAAAATTTTGGTACTTTTCGGATAACTTTTATATTTTGACGAATAGTGAAAATTACTAAATTTTAATTAAAATCAACTTTTTAAATAAAAATAATTAATATTGATAAATTATGAATTTGTGTGGTTTTAAAGTATATTTAGAATATATTTTTACCATTTAATTTAATGTTTTTCATTGGACATAATTTCACAATTAAACCAGACATAAACAAGTGTCAATCTTTTGATAGTTATTATCTCTTAAAAACACGCTTTTTATTTTAACAACGGGAATTAATTTTAAATTAATTTCTGCCACTTCTGTATTTTGAATTTGGAAAAATGGATTATATATTTGGAATCAGGATTTCCAAATTATGTAAATAGGTAACTTTTATTTTTACACATTTTGAATAATTACTGCGGTAAATATTTTATTTACCATGGTTAAAGGGTAAATCCGGTAAATAAGAGTTAAAAAATAATAATATAATAACACAAAATTACCCTAAAACGTGTCTAAACTATATTGGTGGACACATACCCGACCATGGGCATCCTTGGGTCGATTTGGGGACCCCTTAGAGCCACTTGTATGTGGTAGGGACACATTATATTAATAAAGTTAAAATAAAAATAAAAATGGCATAAGATTACATCTTTTAGAAGAACAATTTTTACATAGGGTTATACATGTTGTATTTTCGATTATAAATATTAATTAGAAATATAAAAAGATTTCCTACATAATGATATTTTATTTATAATTTTTAGACATCAAATAATTTAAATTATTAATGACACAATAATGATGAAATGTTTACCTCATTAATAAATCATTTAAATAAATAAGATTATAATGATTAAAATATTATCTAAAACCTGTCCAATTCTTATTGGTTGATGTTATTTAGAAACTTAGTCATCTTATCTTCGACCTCAATGATTGTTGAACCATTATAAACCGAATATCATTATATTATAAAGTAATACTTTCACTCTTTCCTAAAGAGCCCCTCCTCTCCCTTATAAAAGGAGACCACTTCTACTCATTCCTCACACCTCTCAAGCCACTTGGCTCGTCCAAACTCTGCCCAAATAAGCTCCCCACATCCCTATCCTCATCCTTGAAGCTTTCCCTTAGGCAGAAATCATTTCAATAAGTCCTTTGGTTCCAACCAAAGTGAGTTACCTAAATTAAAGGTAACGGTTTCTCTTAAATTATTTTCATTTATTTTGCTTCTCCAACCCCCAAACTCTTTTTATTTACTTTATTTTGTAACAACACCAGTATCCTAAATATACTAGGATGTTGTTATAAGGATTATAACTACACATACACACACCTCCATCTAATGGATGATGAACATAATGTTTCTGTGGATGGCAAACTAACGCCTCACGAAACGATGATTGTTCAAATACATCTTACCACTTCTCATGGTGGCCATTATGATGGAACTGTAATTAAATATGATATTAATGATATATATTTTATATATAAGCTTCTGTAATTCCATTTTATTTCATACCATTATTCATTTCATGTTGTATATACATACGATAATTTCATTTGAGGAAGTGTGGACTACCGCCCCCTTAAAATGATATGACTCGTTTATACCACACATGGAACATATAAAGTATGGTGTTAATGAACTTAAGTAACATATATAAAATATTATATTATAATGGAATAGTAATATACCTATGTATCATTTGGATTCGATTCATTTAAAATAAAAATTAAATGGAAGTAGCGTTCGTGCGTACGTACGGACTACCGTCTCCACGATCGTGATGAGATTCATTCTCCATCGTATCCATTCAAGTATAATTATCATTTTATGATTTAAAAATGATGTTTAAAAACTTTATATCATTATGGATATGAATAATATACAACCTATCCATTACAAACATGGATTACAAAACATATAAAATAAAACAAGTAAGTTAACACCCGAAACAATGATAATACTGAGATATTATTATCAAATCAATTTTAAAAGATCATATATGATATCATATTAATGTATATGATTCTTTTATAATTTAATAACAATTATTTCACCATTATACAAGAGGTTAACCTACCCCAACCAAGGAAAAGTACAAGGTAAGGGTTATTTCACAATCTCTTCATCATCCGAGGTTGTTTATACGTAATAATCTACTGGGATCTCGTTATCATCCACATCCATGTTTCTTCAAAATGTATTTCAAAACATTTTTAATATTTAAAAGAATATGGGTTAAAGTCATTTATACCCTTGTTTGACTTTTTATAAGAGTTTTATAAGGGAATCTTTCCGTCGTTTTCCAAACAAGGTGCTTTTTAACCTTTTCGACAGAATTAAGATAAGAATGTTTTTTTAACTTATACGGTGGGTGCGGTTATTTTCCACCGTTATAAAATTGTCAAAGCTTCCCTTACAAGCTTATAAGAATATTTTCAAAGAAAATGTTTTATTTTATAAATATATGTCTCTTAAATGATTTCAAAATAGAAAGAGATATATCTTTAAAAAGAGTTTTGATTTCATCTATGTCAACATCCTTTAATAGATTTTACGCTTATTTGAGGATGATATATTATGATACAAAACTTTTATATTGTATTGAAGGTTTTGTGATACGTTTGACTATGGATGTGCTATTTTTTTTATATACCATTCATGATTTATGGTGAAAGTATTGACATTTCGTATGCTAGTTTTAATACGAATGTTTATGTTATGTTTAAACCTTTTCATATGGGAATGCATTGGACTTAATATGTGACGGGTGGAGCCCTCTATAGCTCCTCGATGCATCGGTAGGTCTCATGAGACAAACTAGTGTCTTGGCACAAGGCCTTGGCAAAATCTTATTTGTAGTCTTAGCATGAGGCCTTGGCTATGTGGTTATGATAGTCTGGCATTATGCATTCCATCATTATGAAAGTGGTTATTGATATTTCATGTGATTATTAGATTAGTAGAATATCCTTGTGAATAAGTAAATGGAATTATTTCATTTTATTTATGCCATACTATGTTGAAGATAAAGTTTAAAAGGCTTTTGTTTTAGTTATACATTGCCTTAAATGTTTATTCTTATTTATGAAAGTTTCCGCTATATTGTTATCCTTACTGGGCATTTGAGCTCACCCCTTTTCTATGTTTTATTTTCCCAGGATGTGATGAAGTAAATTATGAATGACTTGTAGGGATATTATGAGGGGTTAATAGTGTGGACTATGGAGACAATATGTTGTTGTAGTAGTTCTTTTTTATTTTGATGATGTAATGTAAAACTTATGAATATATCTAGTGTTTCCAAGGCTACTAAACCAATCGGTCATTCGAGATTTGATCTTTCTTGTGATCATGCCAATTTTATGTAATTAATGCACTGACTCTGGGTAACTGGGGTCGGGGCGTTACATCAACCAACCAGAAAACTCTTTTCTATGAAAAGTCTCTATCCTTCTTAAAAAGAATGAATGTTGTTTTCTATTTATCATTTCTTTATATTCCCTATAGATAAAAATAGAAATAATTAAACAAATATGTGAAATTACATGATATGAGATAATATATACATGTTCAATTTACATACTTGATATATTCATCAAACAAATCATAGTTGAAAAAATGGTGCGATGTGCCATCATCCTATTTTCAAGGATTAATGTCTCCAATGTATATGATATGGAAATTCCTACTATTTTAGTTTGTGATGGAAAATTATGTTCAATTTTCTCATATTATTCTTCTGTATTTCTCATTGGTCTATTCATTCTCATAGTAAGATAAAAAAATACATTGAGCCAAAATCCATACATTATTGAGCCAATTAATCATTCATGATAGAACCTTTAGGATGATTCCTATTCTAGACATAACACTTCAATGTTTACATACTTCTTTTAGTTATATACATCCAATAAAAAGAAATAGGTCCTCCAAGAAGTATTTCGGTCGAAAGATGGATAGTTAGATGCAACATGCATGTGAAAAAAGATATAGAAAATATTTCCTCTAACTCACACAAAACTAATGGCATCCCTTCCAACATTTTTTCAAGAAATACTTGGGAAACTTCTTAGAAAAAAGATGTCTACACAAATGTCACAACCAAATAACTGATACCCTAACATTATTGGACGAAAGATGAAGTATTTTCATTAGAATCAACTCATATAGAAAGACATGATAATCATGGGTATTCAAATATTTCAACTTCAACTCTTTTTTATTGACATGTTTTGATAATTTTTATGAATATCCATCCAGAACATTAATAGTATCTAGTAGTTCTATAAGTTAATTTTTTATAGGAGTCATCACATAAGAAACACATGGAACATACCAATTATTTTAACTGATATACAAAATATGAAAAGATGGTCTGATCTCCCAATCAATTATGTCATGCCGAGATTAGAAATCATCTTTTTTTATTTCCATTGTCATTTATAAGAATAAAAAGAAACATTCCACAAATATATGTGCATTACATTTAATAAATGACTTAACAAATTTGTTGACTAATAAGGAAACTCAAAGAAGACACTCTTCTTATTCCAATTGTAATAGGTTTCATTGGAAACATTTTTACTCTTTCTCAATTTCATTTGAAACTTACCAAATAAAAAAAATGAAATATTACAATTCATTAAGCACATCAGTACTAGACATATGCTGAGGTGGATCATCAGTATTCATGGTATTGTCAAATCTTCAACGATTATTTCTATATGGATGGTCCATTGGAAAGAATCATCGATGTCCCATAAAACTAAAACTATAATGATATTTTAGTCTTCTATATCGTGTATTCTGCATTCAAATGATACATTATAGTTTTACCTTCATGATCAATCTAGAAATCACTGAATAGCAGTAAAATAATTGATCATCCACATAAGAGTTGGATGCATATGAAATATGTCTGTTGAACATACATTGTACATGCACACACCCACATCCTAAAGAAGTTTCAACTATTTTATTAAATGTTTCATGTATATGTCTATATCATTATCTGGATCAAAAGGGTCAGATATGAGTATACTCATGAAAGTGATAAAAAAATTCATACTTAATCATGGGGGAAGGTTATAAATGTTTATGAAAACATTCCTTGTTCTATTCGAAGTATGAATATACCCAAATAGATTAAAACTAAAATAGAAATACCTAGCCTCACATTTTTCATGTCTGCTATGAAATCCGGATATCAAGAATCAAATATATGCCATAAAAATATATCTACAAGGTGAACCAACTCATCATTATTCTTCTTTATCTCAGTATCATACCATCACATATTTATTGATATTTCATTAGACATGAAAATATAATAGAGTCTCGGGATTAATAAAAACTTCCAGATTACTTTATGTGTCACATGAAATGGTGATCCATCAGCTTTTGGATTCTATTGGGATGTGACACATTTTATACAATCATTTCGTTCAAAAATTTCCACTTAGAATAACTTGCAATCTTTCGAGAAAGCATGAATTTCATTTTTTTGAAATAAAAGTTCCCCAACTAACTTCAATAGCATATAATGGTTTCAGCGAATATCTACATCATCTTGAAGTAAGTCCTTGAAGAAGGTAAAAATTTAATCCATGGTATTATTAGATATCCCATACATGGTTTTCGCATGAAACAATCGGATTAAAATTTCCATCATTTTCATTTTACCACATTACTGCTATACTGAAGTCATAGCAGCATCATTCAATTTATTCAGCCTATCAACATCATCATTTTCATTAGACGAATCACTTGTGTTTGTATAAAAGTCTTCTTGGGTTGACATCCTTTTCTTATCATAATTAAAAATTAACAGAAACCAATCATATGATAAAGTATCTAATCTAGTCCTCTCATTTTGATCATCATCATTTTGAGTTTCCATTTTCTTCCTATTATGATAAAACACATATTAGTTTGTTTGAAAACCATATTTGGTAATGTGGTATCAAACTTCTTCATGACCCAACCAATGTATTCCAACACAACTACAACATGGGTATTGTTTGTGACCACTATCTGAAGCATTGTTGAATGAAAATTCTTAGAAACTCCCCAAATTGTTTTAAAAATATCTTGAGATCTGATCATATTCATACATCCATCTTCAATCCATTCTATAAAAAAATGTTATAAGTAATTTCATGATGTAAATTCAATAAAATTAAAGATTAATCAAAAAAATATTTAAGTAAATGAGAATTGTTCACTTTATATAAAACTAAAAATAACACTCTACTCTATATGAGAATCATAATATGAAAGACAAAAAAATGGAATATATATAAGGAAATACTATAAATATAAATATATGACATTGAATTGAAACATGTTGGATGCGATGGAAAATCATTGGATAAAGAATGTTCTCTCTATTATAATTATGAGAAAATAGTTGGGATTAAGTCCAGATTTATAGAGATCATTGTATTGCATAATTAATGATATAATTATAATAAATTGTGTCATTTTAGTATTGATGATAAAATATATTTTCTGTAGAGTGTATTATCTAAAAGGTATCCATCTAGGTGTCATGAACTAGAAACATTTCTGTGCTTAATGAAAATGATATAAATCTAATAGGATGATTTATTGAAGGGTTGATGGACTTCATGGTATACCTCAATGTGTGATATTTTCCTGTCTCTAATACATGCCAATATATTCAAGGGACACCCCACATTAGGATTAAAACTAAATTCTAACTCTATGGTCATATAATAGTAATTGTTCTCCCTAGGGATAAAAAATAGAAATTCATCAAATTATTTACTAGGTTCAAAAGTTTGGGGTTATATAATATGCGATATCATGGTACACAAATATCTAATATCTCATAGATGCATGCATCAACTGAGTCATCGAAAATATAAATAGTTTTCTCATCCATTGGATGTATAGAAGTAGGAATAAAAATTTTATTAGTACCAATGTAATTATTTTAATGTATCATTGAGTAAAGGATATCATGGGTCAAAGATGGGTTAATTCCATATCAAGTAGGTTTTGTATACTTGGACATAAATTTGAAAAAGTCATGAATTATTACCAAGTGACTCACAATGGTCACTTCTCACAAGTCCATCCCATAGGTCACCTTCCCAACAGGCCTCACATAGGTCACGTAGCCCATACGACTCACACATATCACTTCACCCAAATTCCTTTTGGAACTCAATTTCTAGTATGTAATAAATATTTTTGATTCATATATGAAGGATTCATTAAAGTCTTATGAGAATAGTGGATTTACTTTACACAAAGATTACAAAATAGTGAAACTATAGGTGGGGACCATTGGGTAAACATCACAATTTATAGAAATTCTAGTGACCCATGTGTTAAATATATATGGATAAAATTCAAAATAAAAAAGTGAAAAAGACATATAGGAGGGGGAATATTTGTAATATTAACCATAATTAGGGTAAATAATGATATTTATGAATGTGTTGTGACCAATGAAAATGAAAAATGGGAAATGTGTGTCAAGATATTCTAAAAAGCTCAAGTGGTATTAATACATTAATAATTATTCTCGTTTAATAACATTTTACACATTTTTCATACATGCTTCATTATAAAGGAATAAAGACAATGGTGTTAGTAAACAAATAATTTTTTTATGAATCTCTAAAAAACCAAACCATTACATAAAAAATTCAAAAATTAATTGTTGGAACTCTTTTTTAAAATAAAGGAATTAGTTTCCAAGGTAATATACTTCAAAATATGAATGTAAACAAGACCAATTGGGGAAAATATAGTTTCCCTAAACCAATAATATTGTGTAACATTCCTAGAAAAAGTAGAGATGGTGGAAGTGGTTCTAGAAGGGACATTCATTCTCAATGTGTAGGATTAAGTATTTGGAATATGGCAATCTGATATTCAATAATTGTCAAATGAAAACTCAAAATGATGAGAGACAATAGGATGATGGGAAATAAAATAAACATGGTATATAAAAAATCAATATAAATGTAGGTAGATGATTTTACTCGAACTCACCAATTTGAAGTGGAAGAAACTAAATGATTCAAATGAGGATGGATCGCCAGTTGGAAGAGGAAGAGTGGTCACTAGCTGGGAAGAGAGGAGTCATCATATAGGGAAAAAATAGATTGGATCCATAATGGGGAGGGGAATAGAAGATTTATTTGGGAAAAAACTATCCAAACAGGTTTTAAAATCCATTGGGATATATGATCTATACCAAAAATTGTTTAAAACCATTAAAATAGACAGAATATTAATACCCTATACCAAGGATTATTATAAAATATTGGCATAGGTCCCTATAATCCCAATGGTTTTTCAAAACCATTGGGGACACTATATTAAGACAACCCTTTACCAATAGTTTTTGAAAACCGTTGGAAAGAAATAACAGACAATACCCTATCCCAAAAATTTCCTCAAAACCATTGGTATAGGGGACCTATTCCAATGGTTTTCTGAAACCATTGGGATAGGGGTGTTAGTATAGATCATAATTCTAATAGTACCCTTAGAGGTCCCTTAATAATTTTTCAATAAGTTATATGAAGGGTGAAACAATACTGAGCAAGATTTACCTAACTATCACAGGAGAAAAAAATCTTCTCCATAAGCTAATTCGATCCATCCTATGTTCCCTACACCACTAACCATGTGTCGTAGGATCATCTCATGAAGAATATTACATGATTGAATCAGTATAATTATCGTTGACTACATGATTATAAGGTCTCAACTCAAGGTTTCCTACTACCAGCACCCACTATCGGTGCCTACTTCTCTTGGAACCTCTCCACCACCAAGGCCTGTTCAATCACCCCAGAATAGGTGGTAATTCAATGGGTGTTCCACTGAATCCATTATTTCATAGATAAATACCTTCTCAAAGGTGTGTGATCTGAAGTACATATCCCAAACCATATCCAAAGAGTGTTGCAATAGATTAGTAAATCTCACTGAGTACTCTGCCACGGTCGAACTATCCCACCACAAATATAAGAACTTATATATTCTCAATAATAAAAATGTGGTTGGATGAAAATCCTCCCTAAAGAGATTCTCAGTGTCTTTATAGGACAGATTTATCTTTTCATGTGAATGGGACACTAAGATCCACCATCTTAGAGAAGAGCCTTGAAAAAGACTCAACATGATGACCAGCACTCGATTTGAAGGTATCCTCACAAGGTGGAAAAATCAAGTGACTTCCTCTGGCTCGTTCTCTTCCACCTGGGGATATAAATAAATCTAAAACCTAGGAGGTCTCTTCCTATAAAACCCATGTAATAAACTTATCATACATGCATGCTAAATTGGAACTACCAACTCTTATTGATACTAAACAGTGGGTGGTATAACAGGTAAATCACCACGAGGTGTTATATCTGGTTTAGGAATTTGTACCGATTCATTTTCATTCTGAGATCCATCTTCATGATCAGATAAAATAATCCTAGGAAACTATCTTTATATAAGAATCCGAAAATAGAACAAGATATACCATGATTAAAAGAGTATATCTAGAGATATGACTCAAAAAGGACATGTAAAACACAACCCCTTCCTGTATGATTTGTGTACCAATGTTTTCTTTACAACCAGTGTTATCAGGTACTGATTTGAATGGTTGGTGATCCGAGTTATATTGTATGGACACATTGGTCACTACACCAACACCGGGGTCCCTAGCCTAAAATAAAATCTAGAAACACTAACTAATGTTTCCCCAAAACCAATCTATTTAAATATCGTCCAATGGTAGAATCAATTGCTTTGATTCAACTCTATCAAAACCCAACCCACCAAAGTCTAAATCCTGACTACCCCAATCTTTCCTTCAATAGACCAGGGGATATAAACCAACACCGAGTAGGAATATCTCACAAACGGGAGGAAATAGCCTTAGTACCTGTACACACGCACACATCTCTAGGCTCACAAAATGTCGAAATTTAAAAAAAAACCACTTCATGTGTATGTCTATAAATCCACACTAGAGTTTTATATTAAAGTACTATTAAAAGGAAAAGTGTCCAAAAAAAATCCCATAAAAAACTATAAATTGTAAACCTTCTCTAATGGTGAGTTCTAAAATCAAATGAAAGATCTTGATAAACACCTCAGCATGTAAATCTCAAGATATGTTCCACTGGATTTGATTCCTACCAGGACACCATCAAAAGGGCCTTCATCTTCATAAGACACAACACATGCAGGTGGATCCCATGTAGGGGTGAGTATTAAAAATACATATTAAGACACCATGAATACACTAAACATGAAACATCAAGAACAATCAACAAAAGTTATTATAAACAATAAATGTATAATAGAAAACACCAATATATACTTAGTAAGGATACCACAAAACAAGATGGTCACAACTAAATTCAATCCATAGGATTCACCTAAAAAAAATTATCATTCAAGAAGAATCCAGTGTATGTGCTCTGCTGTCACTAAAGACTCTCGTCGAAGAGGTCATGATCATTGCGACATTCCCAATAAATCTCACTGGTCTCAGAATACACTGATACAGAGATAGGGGGTCATGCTTAGAACTGTTGGGGGAAACCAAAAACCTAATCCAGATCAACCTTTTATGTAGATTATCATATTCTAATGATACCATGAACCCCATTGATACAACTTGTTAGATAGAGGATCAACACCTTTCTCAATGTGGTCATTCTGATTCAACAAACCCAGACTAAGGTACATATATGATAGATGATTACAATCAAGTCACACATATGGACAATAGTGACTATATATGAGGCTCATCATCTAGAGGGGATCAAAATCCTATGATGTGGATGTAATTACACACTATACCCTCAAGGGAAAGCAATAAGATGAACTCACTCAACCGACACTGGTCTGACCTGAAGAGATGAAGAGCTCCAGGATTCTCCTAAGAAAGTATACAACATATAAGTAGAGTACACATTGTGTCTTGCAAAACATGGATATGATTGTGTGGGGATAACTCACATGATATGTAAATTCCCATATACATGTCATGTAGGTAAGGTACACAATGTGTAGAGACTATTCAAAACCCTAACCATATCATCTAGTTATTCTTGTGTACCATATATTGTGCTCATGTACCAGTTGATGTGCACTTGGACTGTTTGTGTCCATGTACATGATACAAATCTGGATGTGTACTTCTGTTTGGGTATGGGTACCCCTTGAGGCACATGATGATCCACCTTGGGAGTATCCCTTGGCCTATGACCATGTCACATTTCATGTGATAATTAACACCAATAAAAAACCTATCACCATAGCTAGAGTGTCCCATATGGTGTATAACACTGGATTTCATGCCGTGTAAAGAAGGATTTTCCATATCCCATGAGATATTCATTATGTATCCTATGAATTCCACTTCCTTTGGCTGAGGAAATGTCAGTTCACACCATACATAGCATCCTCATCAAAACTGGTATGAACAGATACTGTAAATACACTATGATCCATCTACTATTATCTTATGTCATTGTCACACAATGATCGTAGCCTCTATCATGAATCTAAGACATGATATCAATCTATTGCATTAAATAATTGTCATTCAACCACAAAATATCAAATTTTTTTCTAACCACTATCTAAAAGAAATGCCCACGATGATTGTGCTAAGGCCGGGAGAAAAAAATCAAAAACCATAAAACATGAGAAACAAAACTTGGCCTATGATCATTAAAATTTTATTATTTTTCATATTAGAAGATGAATAAAGATGAATAAATTACAAAAAACATTTTAAATTTAATCAATTTAAATCTAAAAATGATGCAGATATCAATTCCATTCACAGAATTTGTATGTGTTCATCTAGGATTAATGAATGGGATTAAAAACCAAAATCTAGTATCATGCATAAATTTTGGATCAATATTCAATGAGGAACAGTTCTTCATTTCCATCATTGATGAGATCCATGAACTCCATTGGCACAACGATCCACAATCTGGTCCGGATCCATTAACATTTTCCAAGAATACTCTCTTCCAACAACATCTAGGTCTACAAAGTACAACAACCAACTATAATACGAACTCCACAGTGGTGTATTTAAATAGGAATAATCTAGATTACCTTAACTAAATAAAATAAAATACTTAATTTATTTATTTCATTAATTCAATTCCCAAAGTGAATTTCTCACAAACACTTCTCACTAGTGAAGATTATGTCATTCCTAGACTAATACCCATGTTATGAACTCAATATGGCCATATTATTTATGTTTGGTCCCCCCATTTAAGAGTTAATATACTTTTTATGTAAATTTTGTGTGTGGTCTATTTAATATGTTTAATATATTCAAAATTTTATTTCGGGCACATCGTGACTCAAAATAACATTTATTCATGATGCATGGTATCAAAAATATTTTTTATAATATCGAAAAATAATACATGGATTATCTAAGTCATTACACAGGATAACTGATAACAATATTTATTAAAAAATTGGTATATAAATTTCTAGGAGATTATCCTAGTCAATAAAATGTATAGATATCTTGGCGTACACCATACAATTATAAAAAATAATAATATGGTATTCAATATATAAATACATTAGAATAAAGGTGATAATGAATGGAAAAGGATGTAATGGTTCAATAAATTTGTATAGGTTTCAATTCTATAATACCATGTATATATAGAAAATCAGATAGTTAATAAATTATTTACTTCACTATAATAAGATTTTTAAAAATTTATTTTGACGGAGAATATAACATAAGTAACTTTCATATAGTGGAATTTAAAAGGTTATTATCATATAAGGAAAATATTTCAGAAAAATATAATATATTGTATAAGATTGGAAAAAATATTCCTTGGTTTTTATGAAATATTTAAAGAATCATAAGTACTTAAAATATTAGTTTCTAGAAAATTCATAAAATTAATAATATGTTTTACTCAAAAAAAATTATTGAAATTTTTTTTAGATAATATAAATAGTAAGATATTTATGATGAAGATATGATTATATATGGGAATTTAAAAGAAACATCCTTATCATTATCATATAATATCTTCAAAATAAAAATAATAATGTATTAAGAAAACAAAAAATTAAAATAAATTAAATTATAAAATCTACCATAATTATAATTTTTTTTGAAATAGAAGATAAATTAAACCAGTATGGGAGAGGAAGGTAATGTCAATAGATAGAGTGTGTTTTTATGATAAAGTACGTAATAACAAGTAAGAAAAAGAGTAATAGTTAAAACTTATGAACAATGTATTGTATAAAATATAAATTAATTATGGAGGAAAGGTTACCATTAACATATAGAATTTTTATAGAAAATATTTATGTGGTGAATACTTTATAGCTGATACATAGAATATAATATATGTAATATAGAAAAAATACTTTAAAAAATGAAGATTAATATAAAAACCCCTTACATTGAATCTTGGATCACTTGATTTTTCTTGTCACCCCTGAATAATCAAATTATATTTAGTAATTACATTCTTACATTCCTTCGATATGGTCAATTTATTCTTATTCCTTTTTATTTATTTTTCAGATTAATTTCTCTTATGTCAATCTTTTAGAGGTTATTAAATTCATAGTTCCAAAATCGCACCAATGGAAGGGAAATGATCAAATTTCCTTACCTAATGTTTCCACATTCTCTAAAAGGTTAAATGTATATGGTTTATGTCATTCTAGAAGAAAGAGTTAAAAAGTTCAATTTATTTTCCAAAGTAGTTCTAAATGAACTTGTATTTCTTTACAATAATGTTTAATATAGTTAAAGCGAACATGTTTGTTTATCTATAATATCATTAATAAGATTATAATTTTATCTTTACAAATTGTTAAGCATAACTTAATTTAATTATTAATACTATAATTATATAGAAATATAATTTTAAAATTATCCATGTATTGGTATACGTGAATATAAAACATCAGCATGTATTTTGTTAGTATAAAACTTCCATGGGTGAATAATTTTCATAATAGAGATTAAAATAAGTGATAAACTAATAAATATCTAAATTTAATAAAAACATTACAATAAAATTATAAGAATATTTTAATGTTAATTTAAGTATTAATTATGGTATAGAAGAGGTATGAACATAATGGATAATAAAATGCACTGGAATTGAAACCCTTTCCTTGTTGATTTAGAAACAACCTTTGGAATGAGACATAAGTAATCATAGTAGGGTATTATGGTTAGACCAAGGGTTTAGGAACAATGATGGAAAGGTGTAACACCCTGAGATTTTATGAAAAATATTCTTTTTTAATTTCACTGAAGTCTTCTGTTGTATACTACACAAAGATTATCTTGCTCTATACGCAAGACCGTATTAGCTTGCAGTATACGCAACCCTAACTTGGATTTCATTACACGCAATCGCGGCCTTCCTCGATAGCATGTGTAGTACGCAATACCGGGTTTCACAAAAAAAATGATATATTATTATAATATTATTATAGACTAGACGTTATGAATAGTATTAACTAAATTTTTAATTTTATAACATTATTATTCATCTTACATATTTTCTAGAACATGGTATGATAACAAAATAATTTTTTCGGGTAAAATAAGTATTTTTCGAAAAATACAGTTTTGCCGCCTTTTGATGGCGCACCCACTTTAAATCTTGTTTTTGACATGTCTATAAGTTCAATTTGAAAAAATAAAATTCTTCTTCGAAATCAGGATATAAATATTTACTTTGGATAAATTTTTCGTATTATTCTAATAACTTTCATATTTTAATGAATAGTAAAAACACGCTATATTTTATTTAAAAACATCTTTTTTCATCACAATAATTTATATGGTTATATTATCTTTTTAATTGGGTTTAATGTTTAATAAGAATATATTTTTACCATTTAATCCAATGTTGGTCATTGTAATTAATTTCACTTTGAAATTGGATATAAACAAGTATCAATCTTTTGATAGTTATTGTTTATTAAAAAACACACTATTTGTTTTAATAACGGGAATTAATTTTAAAATTAATTAATTCCACTTCTATGTTTTGAATTTTTAAAAATAGGCATCAATTTTGAATTCGGAATATCAAATAATTCTTAGGCTGAATTTTTGGTATTTTTCTGAAAAACTGCAATTTTCGATTAATAGTGAACCACTTAGTGGTAGTTAAAAAACTAACCTTTTCATTTAAATGAAATTTTACTGCTTCTGTGAATTTAATTTCGAGAATCCGAGACACACGGTTAATATCAAGGACTAAAATGTGGTTTAATGAGATGACAATATTTTTTGGTAAATAGTAACTTTTTTACTTTTATTTACCACGGTTAAATGTAAATAGGATAATTAAGGGTAAAATGATATTATTATTACCATAACACAGGTCCTAATTCTATTGGATAAGTGTAATTCGACCAAAAACAACCTTAGGAATAAAATATGACCATTTAGGCCCAATTGGATTAGATTAGGACATTTAATATTAATTTATTTAAAGAAGGGTTAAAATAGTTAAAATCAAAGTTTAATAAGTAAATCATTTTTAATATAGGGTTATGCATAAGATAAATTCGACTATAAATATTAATTATAAAGATAAAAAGATTTTTATATAATGGATTTTTATTTATAATTTCTAAACATTAAATAATTTAATTTATTTATGACACAAAGATGATGCAGTAATTATCTTATTAGTGAAATGTTGACATAATTGATGTTATAAATACCCAAATAAATGTAATTTGAGACTTTTTATGAATTAAAATAATTTTATAGGTTACTATGACATGTTAATATTGATTTAATTAAATTTTTTTGAACAAATAATCCTGTTATGATTTTCACAAAAATCAATTACCAAATAGTGTCAAAATTGACATAAAATAGTTTTTAAAAGAAATATTATATTATTAATTGTTATTTTATTCCTCAAAATCTATGGTTCTACAAAATGACTTCGATAAAGTTATATATATTAATAATAAACAACTTGGGGTTCGTTTGTCTTGTTATAGTATTCTTATTAACCTTATAGTGTAAGAAAAAAAGAAGACATGGTAAAAGTTAAATTATTTAACTTAAAGTTAAATCTAAATGATAAGGTTAAAATAGAAACCTAAACTTGTATAAATTATATTGGATGAGATGATTTCAACCAATCCCCACCTTAGCTTCGAAATAAATAAATTTGGATCTATTAAAAACTAATATTACTTTATAATAAAATAATATTTTTCTTTTTTCCAAAGGTTCCCCTCTCCTCCCTTATAAAAGGGAACCTCCTACCTCTCTTCCTCACACCACTTTGAGCCTTCAAGCTCGGAAAAACCCTGCCAAATTCTCTTATCCACTTCCATAGAAACATCCTAGAGGTCCTGTTCTTTTTCAAAGACCAATTTTAGTGCCCTAAGAGGAGGTCTCAAAGAGGCATTTCAAAGAAGAGGTAATGTCTGTTACCGAATCTTTCAACATTATTTCTTCTTCCACTTCTTATTCTTTAGTTGTTTCATTATGAATTAATAACATCAATATCACTCATATACTGATATGTTATTATAAGTATGAAACAACCATATTTCACCATCTATCTATCCTATGGAAAACGAAATCACCGCGCGTGCATACGTACGGAATACCATCACCACGTCATGGTGTAATCTATTTTCCACCACCACCTTACTTAGATGGGTATAACAGTGAAATTAATGAATATATATGATTATTGTATAGAGATATTGATTATGTAATAGTATACATACACTTTAATACAATTCTATGATCCTGGGAATGATATCATTGCTCATGCGTACGTACGGAATACCGTCTCCACGACACGATAAGATTCACTCTCCATGATAACCATTCAAGAATGATTATAAAGTATATATATATGAGTAATCATGAAAAATATGAAATAATAATTCATGAATATAATATTTTCATATATTTTATACTGTAAATCATTTTTTATAATCCCATCATAGTGTTATTGAATTGGTAATTGTCATGTTTTTAGGTTTTAGTGTTATTTTGAACCCAAATGTGAAAAACGACTAATTCTGGATTTTTGACAGAATTTCACATCAGGGGTATTTTGGTCATTTCAGGAAAACTAAAATTCAAAATTCACTGATTGAAATTTTTTTTAATCCTTATTGTATTTACATCATTTTTTTCTTCTGGACCAGGAGCTGATTCGGTCATCTAAAGGGTCTAAAAATTCATTGAAGATGGGACTTTTTCTGGGCGGACAGCGTGGACCCACCCAACATAAAGGACAACAAACTCGGCCTACACAGATATCATTGATGTGTTTCCACTTGGGATACCACTAAACCAGATAGTTCCGTCTCTATGGGAAATTAGGTGGATGTTGGAGGTCATTAAGAAGGCTATTTAACGACATGCTTTTGGAGGAACCTTCCTGGAAGCTTCGTCCAGAAACAGAAACTGAGAATGAAAAATTCATAACTCCTACATCCAGTTTCCAATTTTGTTGATATTTTTGGAGAGATGGACAAGATATTTAGGAACAACGTTCATTAAGGGTGTAACGCATGAAGATGTCATTAACGGGGTCTATAACGCATCGACATTT
Organism: Viscum album; assembly: GCA_963277665.1. Classification (NCBI taxonomy): domain Eukaryota; kingdom Viridiplantae; phylum Streptophyta; class Magnoliopsida; order Santalales; family Viscaceae; genus Viscum; species Viscum album. Next base: position 880,569,702 of record OY728137.1, on the reverse strand, counting down.
TAGGGTCAAATTCTGCCTATAAAAGGAGGCCCTCACCTCCTTCCCAAAAAATCCCATTCTTCATCCATTCATTCAAGGCACCAAGGAGGACATCTCCACTGAGGGAGGCTGGCCACAAATCTTCCCCATTTCATTTATTTTCTATATTTTAGTTTTCATTTGTAATTTATATTTCTAATAAAATTCATGCATTGTTTTTATTTTTGTGTCCACTCATCCTCCCTGTTTTCTTCTTCATCTTTTCTCTTTTTCTTATTTTATTCTTCTCATATTCTCCACCATGAACTCTTTCCCTCAAATATTATTGGTTAACCCGATACCTGTCCCATGGGAGGTATGTGGAAATTTCAATTATTTTGTTCTTAAATTCCTATGTTTTATTAAGTTTGTGATGAGTAAGAGTGATGTGCATGGGTGTGGTGATCGTCCACCACGACACTGTTCTCAAACTCATTTCTATTTTTTTATTAAATATTTTCCCTCCCTTCTAATGGACACAAGCTCTTCATACGATGGAGTTGAGCCGTTCAGTGGTTGAAATGGCATACAATGGTGCCAGGTCTTGGAAGATGACACACTCTCGATCGAGGTGTGCCATCAACCTTGGTTATAGGAGGAGGTGAAGTTAAGATTGCAAAATGCATTCAAGATTTCACACCAATAAATAAAAGAATTGTAATTCATGAATGAGATCTCATAATTGAATTATCAAACTTAATTTAAATACCATCAAGGAGAATGATTAAACCCACAAACCAACACATAAAGTCCAAGTTGTTTCTCAATTAATTGCATTTTATCCATGCATGTAAGTTTTATCATTTATTTTAATTTAATTGGTTTCCATTACTAGATAATATAAAAACTCCAAATAGAAGTAGTTTAGTTAAATTATATTAAGTAAGTAAATGATTGAGAAATATCCTCAAGTGAGACGACCCTTGTCAGCCTCTATGCCGCACTAGAAAAAATTAAATTGCTTTTGCCACACCCGACGATAGGCGTGCATCAAAACATGTGTTGTTGCCAGGGAGCTAATCAGTTGTTTACTTTAATTTTTCTATTTTTAAATTTTAGATAGCTTTCATTATTATTATTTTTTAAAACTAAAAAAAATTGTTTTCCATGATCCATTCCAATTCAAATTATTCTGCATGGAACAATTACTCATAGGTGGAGGAGGAAGAAACTAACTACAATGAGGAGGCCCTCCAACTAAGAGCCAATGCACTGATGATAACGGTCAAGCAAGTGGAAAGAGGCATAGCAACATGGTTCTCATTGGAATATTTGATGGCTATGGTCGATGAACTCTAAGCTGATTTAAAAAGATTCAAGGCCAAGAAGGATGTGCAACTAGTCTTTCCTGATTTCACTGAAGACATCCATGATGTTGAATCCAAATATGAGGTGGAGTAGCCCGACTACCTACCTCAATCTAGTAAAGATCAACTCCAAGAGGCACATTCAATTGAAGATGAGATTAAAGTCAAACCGACTCCGGGAGATGATACAATATTAAACTCAAACTATTTTAATTTTATTGAAAGTAATTTGAGTATCACCCCTAATAGTTTTGAATTTTCAGATTCAGCCATTTCATATTATGCCTTGGAGGATGATGAGGGAAAAGAAATTGAACCTTTTGAGGAACATTTAAAGCTCCCTGAAAACACTAAATATTTACTAGGTGGAGCACAACAAGGGAAAGGGAATGTTGCACAAGTAGCAACAAATGAAGAGGAGGTTCCCTACTTCATCCAACCCCTGCCATGGAAGCTATACCAAATTGCAAAGGGGGCGAATCTGGTATACTCTGTCTATGGAGTCCTCCTCAACAAGAACAAAGATCATCAAGCTGGGAAGAACCCAATGTGGTGGTTCAAATCAAAGAATCTTCATCCACCAACATATTATGGATAAAATCTGGTACTGCCCTCTGGAGGCAGTAAAAGATTCCAGGTCCCACTTGGGGGATCATACAAAGATTTATCCTTTACTTTCTTTATAGTAATTTAATTTTCAATATTAGGAATTTAGATTTCAAATTTAGCATTAGGAAATAGTCTACCAAGTGGCCCCCTCCCTATTTTCATTTTGAGCTTAAATGAAATGATCCTTGTGATTAATTGAGTAATTTTTCATTTGTAGGATCATGAAGGTAGAAGGAATCCCTGAGAATTAGAGGAAGATGACCGAATCAATATTTCAAAAGAGAGTTAACTTTTTACGATTATCATTAAAACTCCTTTCATTTTTTGGTCCAAAACATATTTTGAGCTTTAATGAATATTCTTATCACTTTTCACAAATCAATTGATTTTGAAAGAGTTGAAATGATTTTTGAAATAATTAATTTTAAATGATTGTTGATATAAATTATTTTCCCTTGAAATGGATTTTCAAGAATTTTAATGAGTTTGACTGATTTTTTAAATACATGACCATGAAACACTAAATCAAAATATTTTTCCAATCCTGTGAGGTATTCTAAACCACTTTTACATATTCTTCTTAATACCCACACTTTCTTGAAGGAAACATGAATTTTGTGTGAGAACCAGAATTTGTGAATAATTATCTTTTGAAGCTTTGGATTTCATGGAATGTATTTAAAATGATTGAGGTATCTCTTTGGCTCGCCAAATTTTATCTTGAGACCCACCTTAACATTTTTCTTCAAAATCCCTTATATGCCATGAATTTCCTTATAGGTTTAAGCCACATTACAAGCCAATTTTTCCTTACCTACCCACACTTTTAGTATTTTTGCATGGTTTTTTCAAGTTTGAGTGTGGGGTAAGGGCCTTTTGTGTGGGTTCCATGGGATTTGTATCATTTATTGGCGGTTTGAGGTGTGTGTCAATACTTTGGGCAGTGGTCAATAAGAGAATTGGGCATGTTTCATCATTTCATTGTGCTTTATTTGTTTCATCCATTTCTCCTTCAAAAAAAAAGAAAAAAAATGGAGATGAGTTTGAATTCATCATTGTAAATTATGTTAAGACTCATGCCCCTCTCAAAAATCAAGGGCATGAATTTCCATTCATTCATTGTATTCAATTTTCTGCTGATCCTCCATAAAAAAAGAAAAAGAAAATAAAGTTGTGCCTTTCTGGAGCTTTGAAAAAAGGGGAGAACATAGATTATATCATTCATTATAAGCACTTATTGGCTCATGTACCATGTCATAAAAGGGGATGTTGAAGTTTTTTTTTACATGTTCAAGTGGTATTGAGAGAGGAATTACCTGTGTTTTGCCTTGATTTTATCATGCATTGTACTTAAAAGTCCAACCTCCTCTTTCTAGCCTGAAACTTTTTTCAATAATTTTCCCACCAACTCTAAGCCACAGATTCATTTGAACCTTTAATTGAAGCCCTCATGATTAAATTCATTTTTATGTTTCACGCTGTGGAGAAATGAGAATTTTCTCAAACCAACGGTGATATATACGATTTTCAAGTATGAGTATAACTCTAGATTCAATTTCTCTTGAGTGAAGAGTGACATAAAATTCAATGTGAGGTAGGTTGTGATTGGGCCATGGATTGATTTATGAGGTTGAAAAAATTATAATTTTTGAAATGAAAATGGGAGAAAAATTATTCATATATGAGACATGATGGAATTCTATTTTGGATAAAATCATTGATATTTTCTCATTTTTTATTGTTGTGTTGATTTTGATTTGGATGTAAGATGATTGCCCAAGAGTGCAATGTTTAAGTGTGGGGGAGTGATTAATCTCATATTTTCATATATTTTATACTGTAAATCACTATTTATAATCCCACCATAGTGTTATTGAATGAGTAACTGTCATGTTTCTAAGTTTTAGTGTAATTTTGAACCCAAATGTGAAAACGACTAATTCTGGATTTTTGACAAAATTTTACTTCAGGGGTATTTTGGTCATTTCAGGAAACATAAAATTCCAAATTTTCTAATTCAATTTTTTTTAGAATTCTTATTTTATTTCCTTCATTTATGTCTGCTGGACCAGGAGCTGATTCGGTCATCAAAAGGGTCTAAAAATTCATTGAAGATGGAAATTTTTTCGGGCAGACAACGTGGACCCACCCAACGTAACATACACCAAACTCGGCCTACACATATCTAAATGATGTGTTTCTACCTGGGATACCACGATGCCAGACAGGGACGTCTCTAAAATAAATTTGGTGGATGTTGGAGGTCATTAAGGAGGCTATTTAATGACATACTTTTGGAGGAACCTTCCTGGAAGCTTCATCCAGAAACAGAAACTGGGAATGAAAAATTCATAACTTTTACATCCTATTTCCAATTTAGATGAAAGTTTGAGGAGAGACGGACAAGATATTTATGAAAAACATTCATGAAGGGTGGAAGGCGTGAAGATGTCATTAAATGGGTCTACAATGCGTCGACATTTGAGAGACAAATTCTTCCTATAAAAGGAGGCCCTCACCTCCTTCCGAAAGCATCCCATTCTCCATCCATTCTTTAAAGGCACCAAGGAGAAGATCTACACCGAGGGAGGCCGGGAAAAAATCTTCCCCATTTCATTTATTTTATTTATTTTAGTTTTACTTTTCATTTGTAATTTATATTTCTAATAAAATTCATGCATTGTTTTTATTTTTGTGTCCACCTATCCTCCCTGTTTTCTTCTTCATATTTTCTCATTTTCTTCTTTTATACTTCTCATATTGTCCACTGTGACCTCTTACCCTCAAATATGAGAGGTTAACCCAAGACTTGGCCCGGGGGAGATATGTGGAAATTTCAATTATTTTGTTCTTAAATTCCTATGTTTTATTAAGTTTGTGATGAGTAAGAGTGATGTGCACGGGTGTGGCGATCGTCCACCACGACACTGATCTCAATCTCATTTCTATTCTTTTATTAAATATTTTCCCTCCCTTCTACAGGATACAAGCTCTTCATACGATGGAGTTGAGCCATTCAGTGGTTGAAATGGCATACGATGGAGCCAGGTCTTGGAAGATGACACACTCTCGATCGAGGTGTGCCATCCACCTTGATTATAGGAGGAGGTGAAGTTAAGATTGAAAAATGCATTCAAGATTTCACACCAATAAATAAAATAATATTATTTCATGAATGAGATCTCATAATTGAATTTTCAAACTTAATTTAAATACCAACAAGGAGAATGATGAAACCCACAAACCAACCCATAAAGGCCAAGTTCTTTCTCAATTAATTGCATTTTTTCCTTGAATGTAAGTCTTATCATTTAATTTAATTTAATTGTTTTCCATTACTAGATAATATAAAAACTCCAAAAAAGAATTAGTTTAGTTAAATTATATTAAGTAAGTAAACGATTGAGAAAGCTCCTCAAGTGAGACGACCATTGTCAGCCTCTATGCTGCACTAGGAAAAATTAAATTGCTTTTTCCATGCCCTACGACAGGCGTGCGTCAATAATGCTACTGGGTTTATGTATATATATATTTATCTCATCTACTTAATTCTATTCAATTCAATAAGGAAACTAAAACAGTGTTCATGCGTATGTACGGCCTACCGTCTCCATGAATGGTGTATTTCTTTCCATTTATCGATCCATTATATATATGTATATTCAGAATATATATTATATATAAATCATGTTTTACAATCTGGATGTAAGTAATCATGATCTAAGTAATCTTATGAATAATTACAAGTTAAAACATGAATGACAAATGAAACGATTTTACCCAAAACTGTACTTTAACATAAATTTAGGAAAGAATGGGTAATATAATGTCATAATTGAACCATATATGATATAATAACAATGAATATGATTCTATAATATGTCAATGAAATTATTTAAATCATTATACAGGAGGTTTGGATACATACGATGCATATCAGACCTAAGGTAAGGGATAATTTTTCAAATCTCATTTTTATCCGATATTGCTTATACGTAAGTATTTACTGGGGTTATTGTTATCATCCATGTCCATTTTTCTAAAAGTGTTTTTATGTATGTTTAATGTCTTTTTTACCCATTTTTAATTTTACTACATGGTATGTAAGTAATCTTTAATTTGTTTACGTACGAGTCACTTTTTGACTTTTCTGACAAAAGTACGAGAGGATTTTTTTTCTAATTTATACGGCATGAAAGGATTTTTACGGTTTTATAAATCCTTATTTTCATGAAGCTTACACCAAAATATTTCATGACTATTTTCAACAAAATCCTTTTCTTTTAAAATTGCATGACATTTTGTGAAAAGAAAATGATTTTGAAGAAGAAAGGATATTTTCTTCAAGAATTCATTTCAAGTGTTTTATAAAAACCATTTTTCTTCTAAAATGACATTATTTCATAAGTGTATGTTTCAAGTATAATTACTCTATGATTTACATGGTATCACTTTTCTTATTATCAAATGATATCCATTTATTTTATATGGATTATGTGATGATGGGATGATGTTTATGAAACCCATTTATTTCTTGGGTTATTATGAATGATGTATGTTTATTTTGTGCCACAAGTAAGAATGATTTCAATATGAGATGGGTGGGACCTATATCTCCCTCCAATGCATTGGGTAATGATTTATATCTCATGATATAGACATGGCTGGAATGGTAAGTTAATCTGGTTCAGTATTACAGGACTGGAATGAGGAGTGAACTCAATTCAGAAAAGGGGCTTTTTCCACTAAGATGGTATTGGCATCAATGCCTTGGCTACTATGGAAATCATTACATGTTCTTAATGGATTCCACAATTACATGTTTTATTCCAATGCTATTTTATCATAGTTTATGTTCCATTGTGATCTATGCCCGATGTACTTCCATGTTTTATGGCGTTGCTCAAGATTTTGATGTTTAAATATTATGTTAATGTTTTTAAGTTCAAATGTATATGGTATGTTTTATTTTATCCATGCTTACCCTTACTGAGAATTTGAGATCACCCTTTTTATGTTTTATTTTCCCCCAGGATTAAAATAAAGGTTTTAGGTAAGGAAACAAAAAGTGGAAGACCTTTATGGGAGATGTTGAAGATCTTTCACCACAATTAGAAGATTACATTCCATGTTTCCAAAGACACTAAACTATTACGGTCCTTGTGTGTCTGTTTTTGTTATGTATTAATTATTCCTAAAAAGTAATGTAATTTCTATGTACTTCAAGCTTCGGGTCTCTACAGTTGGTATTAGAGGAATGGATTAGTTATCCTTTGGAAACTAGGATCTGAAAACTTCAGTGAAATCCCTTGATATATTTCTAAGGTATGTACAGGGATGTCCCTAAGGTTTAGTATATGTATAGGTTACAGTCCTAGAATTGAGCTAACGATCATAGAATTAAACATAAGATGTTATATATTTAAGGTAATCCCCCTTTATTATGTTGTTTTCCCTAGCATGGTATTTGCCTCTCACACTCTTATTTTTGGGTTTTAGACGATGGCTAGAACCTGAAGGAACCGTGTTGATCAATGTAATGGACAATGAAATGATTGTCCTCCTAACCAAACCAATTTCATGGGAGATGGAGTTCACAATATTATTTCTATACTTACACAAGTTATGAATCATTCTAGACTTCAAAATGAGCAGAGAAAGGAGCAACATTCTGTTGAATTCTTCATGAGGCAGCGTCCACCTTCATTCAGCAGGTCTTCTAATCCCTTAGTGTCTAAACAATGGATCAGTACCACGGTAAAGATATTTTCAGTTCTACAATGTTATGAGCATGATAAAGTCATCTTAGCAGTATATCGCTTGGAAGGTGATGCTGACCAATGCTGGAATCTTATCAAGAATACGAGGCAAAGAGATGAGATTCAGTCCATGGAATGGGACGAGTTCAAAAACTTGTTTTTCAGTAAGTACTTCCCTCGTATTCTTCGAACAAAGATGGAAAATGAGTTTCTTGAGCTTAAGCAGAAGGATGATGAATATGTTGGTATATATTAAGCGAATTTTACAAGACTTGCAAGGTATGAATCTAGATTTATCATCCATCATGAAAGTAAAGTTGATCGATTTTTCAGTGGCTTAAAACCAAGTCTTCGAAGGGCATTAGCTATAAGAGACTTCAGTAGCTATGAATAAATTGTGCTTTGTTCTATCAAGGTAGAACTGGAAGTTGGTGTAACATATCCATCTCATGGTTTTGACAAGAAACGAAAGATGGAGTTCAATGAGAAATCTCAGAACAATGGTGAAAAGAAGATGAATGTTTCTTTATGCTCAATGTGTGGAAAGAAGCATGGTGGAGATTTCCTAAAATGTACTAGAAAATGTTTTAAGTGTGGAAAAGAAGGTCATCGAGTAGTTGATTATCGATGTAATGGGAAAAAGGTTGCTAATGAAGTGAATATAGAAAATAATACAGAGAACTCTCCACCAACACTTCAATGCTTCAAGTGCAAGGAAATGGGGCATTATGCTAATAAATGCCCTAATCCACGTGTTAATGATGATCAACGTGATCAACCTCTTAAGTCAAAGGATAAAGGGAAGTCTCATGCGATCACTATTTGTGATGTTGAGTATTAAAATGATTTTGTGTAGTGATTAAGTGTTTATGTAATGGGAATTCAAAATAGTATCATGGAATCTCATTTATGGTATTGTGAAATTTTGGAATATCTATGTATTGGTTTTCAATAATAATATGGTACTAGTAGCCATGAAAAGGTGATTGAAATATTTTTAGAAAGCAGATGAAATGCGCATAATGAAGGGATAAGGAGAAAATAATATGATAGTAATCATGAGCTCATGACTGATACAAGGACTAAGTGATATTATTGTTTGAGTATATATAATTTTTGGGATTTTGTTATGTGGAAAGTGTTAAAATTTAACAACATTCATGTTTTCACTAAGGTTCAATGGGTATTCATTCTTCAATAGAAAACATGACTAAGGTATTCAGATGTTTTTAATTTGACCAACAAGTTATATCTTATGATATATTGGGGATAAATGATGGCATTCATGTGATTGTTATGTGACATTTCAAGTAATCATTTTCTTTATACTATGAACTTGGATCAAAGTATTTTAGATTAGACTAAAGATTGGAATGGATTATGTTGGACATAAGTTAGTATTGTTTAAGGATAGAACTTTTTTCGATATTATTGATGGGATGTTATATAAATGTTGTTTTAGAAAAAGGACAACCTGCAGGATAGGCGACCGCCCATCGCGTTGGACAAGGCTGTGGGAATCAAACCCACACCCGAAGTGCGACTGGCCTTTATCGCCTACCACTGGCCTACAGGAAGTCCCTAGTTAGTAGAAACTAGTTTTATTTTATTAAGTGGTATGATATATGAAGTATAAGTTCATTTTTGGAATGGTATATGATTAACCACACCATAGATGGACTTATGTATATTTGATAACTTTTGCTAACCTTTTGTTTGAAATAGATGGAATGACCCATCATTCTATCACATGATCTGCTAAATCTTCATGAATAACAAATTCAACATCACTTCTTTAAGAGATGAAGTGGAAATTGTTCAAAGCAGAAACAATAGTGAGATTGTACCAAAATCGAACAAGTATTTAATTAAAAAATTTCATCATTAAGGAAATCATATTGAAAACCAAAAATGTTGTCCTAGTTCTCTTATATCCAATGAATCAGATGGTACCTTAGATCATCACAAATCTATGGATTTGTGATGGTTGGCTTTTTCATATCCATGTTCTCTACCTCTCTCCATCAGAACGTGATGGTTAGATTTTTCTTCCATATCCATATTTTCACCTATGTTCTTCTATATGGAAACCCAATGGTGAGTTACTTTGGGTAATTGTTACTTTTAATACTTTAGTATTTAAATATTGGTTTTGGTATTCCTTTTTTACGATGTGGGTTTCTATTAAAGAAACTTTTGTGTAGTAAACCATTTATAACCCTGATGAATTTTGAGGGCGAAATTCATTTTAAGGGGGGAAGAATGTAACACCCCGAGATTTTATGAAAAATATTATTTTTAATTTCACTGATGTCTTCTGTTGTATACTACACCAATATTATCTTGCGCTATATGAAAAACCGTATTAGCTTGCAGAATACGCAACCCTAACTTGGATTTCATTACACGCAATCGCAACCTTCCTCGATAGCGTGTGTAGTACGCAATACCAGGTTTCACAAAACAACGATATATTGTAATAATATTATTATGGACTAGCCGTTATGAATAGTATTAAATACATTTTGAATTTAATAAAAATATTATTCATCTTACATATTTTCTACAACATGGTATGGGAACAAAATAATTTTTTCGTGTAAAATAAGTATTTTTCAAAAAATGTTGTTTTGCCACCTTTTGATGGCACACCCACATTAAATTTTGTTTTTGACATGTCTATAAGTAAAATTTGACAAAATAAAATTCTTCTTCAGAATCAATATATAAAAATTTACTTTGGATAAATTTTTCATATTATTCTGATAACATTCATATTTTAATGAATAGTAAAAACACGCTATATTTTAATTAAAAACAACTTTTTTCATCGCACTAATTTATATAGTTAGATTATATTTTTAATTGGTTTTAAAGTGTAATTAGAATATATTTTTACCATTTAATACAATGTTGTCCATTGAAATTAATTTCACTTTAAAATTGGATATAAACAAGTATCAATCTTTTGATAGTAGTTGTTTCTTAACAAAACACACTATTTGTTTTGATAAAGGGAATTAATTTCAAAATTAATTAATTCCACTTCTATGTTTTGAATTTGGAAAAATAGACATCAATTTTGAATTCGGAATATCAAATAATTCATAGGCTGAATTTTTGGTATTTTTCTGAAAAACTGCAATTTTCGATTAATAGTGAAACCACTTAGTGGAAGTTAAAAAACTGAATTTTTCATTTAAATGAAATTTTACCACTTCATTGTATTGAATTTCAAAAATCCGAGAGACATGGTTAATATCAAGGACTAAATTATGGTTCAATGAGATGAAAATATTTTTTGGTGAATAGTAACTTTTTTCTTTTATTTACCACTGTTAAAAGTAAATAGGATAATTAAGGGTAAAAATGATATTATTATTACCCTAACACATGTCATAATTCTATTGGATAAGTTTAATTCTACCCAAAACAACCTTAGGAATAAAATATGACCATTTAGGCCCACATGGATTAGATTAGGTAATTTTATATTTATTTATTTAAAGAAGGGTTAAAATAGTTAAAATTAATGTTTAATAAGTAAATCATTTTTAATATAGGGTTATACATAAGATAAATTAGACTATAAATATTAATTAGAAAGATACAAATATTTCTTACATAATGGTATTTTATTTATAATTTTTAAACACTAAATAATTTAATTTTTTTATGACACAATTATGATACAATAATTATCTTATTAATGAAATATTGACATAATTGATGTTATAAATCCCAAATAATTGTAATTTGATACTTTTTATGAATTCCACTAATTTTATAGGTTAATATGACATGTTAGTATTGATTTAATTAACTTTTTTAGAACTAATCATTCTGTTATGATTTTCACAAAAATCAATTACCAAATAGTTTCAAAATTTACATAATATAGTTTCTAAAACAAATATTATATTATTAATTGTTATTTTATTCTTAAAAATCTATGGTTCGTCCAAATGACTTATATGAGGTTATATATATTAATAATAAACAACTTGGGGTTCTTTTGTCTTGTTATAGTAATATTATTATCCTTATAGTGTAAGAAAACAAGAAGACACGGTAAAAGTTAAATTATTTAACTTAAAGTTAAATCTAAATGATGAGGTTAAAATAGAAACCTAAACTTGTCTAAATTATATTGAATGATAGGAGTTCGACACATCCCCACCTTATCTTCGAAATAAATCAATTTGGAGCTATTCAAACAGAATATGACTTCATAATAAAATAATATTTTTTGTTTTTCCAAAGGTTCCCCTCTCCTCCCTTATAAAAGGGCACCTCCTCCCTCTCTTCCTCACACCACATTGAGCCTTCATTCTCGGCCAAACCCTGAAAAATTCTCTTTTACACTTCCCTAGAAACATCCTAGAGGTCCTTTTCTTATTCAAAGACAAATTTTAGTTCCCTAAGAGGAGGTCTCAAAGCGGCGCTTCAAAGAAGAGGTAATGTTCGTTACCGATTCTTTCACTACTGGAAAATAGGTCTATACCCGCGGTTTTGCAGCTCACTGTGGGTATAGGTTACCCCTATACCCATGGTTTTCCAAACCCGTGGGTATAAAGATAGAATGTGAACCTATACCCATGGTTTTCCAAAACGATGGGTATAGGCCACCTATACCCACGGTTGTGCCAAAAACTGTGGGTATTGTAGAGACCCGAAGCCTGACGTACATGGACATTACATTACTTTTGCCGAATACTTATTACATTAAAAAAACACACACACAAGGACCGTAATAGTTTAGTGTCTTTGGAAACTCGGAATATATTCTTCTAATTGTGGTGAAAGATCATCAACATCTCCCATAAAGATCTTCCATTTTTTTTCTTACCTAAATCCTTTCTTTATATCCTGGGGAAAAGAAAACATAAAATAGTGAGCTCAAATGCTCAGTAAGGTTAAACAAAAGAAATATCAATCACATCATATTCATAAGAAAATAACATTTTGGAAATCTAAACCTACAAAAGAGATCCTATTAACATGGGATAAATCATAGTAGTGAAATGTAATCCCTATAATCATAACATAAAACATAAAACATCGTGGCATACACACATAATCATAGATAATCATTTCTTATTAGTCAAGATTCATTTCCAAGACTATCTTAGTGGACAAAGTCCATTTCTGAACTGAGTATACTCCTCGTTTCAGTCCTATTTCACTGAACCGGTTTAATCTTCCGTTCCAGCCATGTCTATCTCATGAGATATAAAATCTTTACCCAATGCATTGGAGGGAGATATAGGTCCAACCCATCTCATAATGATACCATTCTTATGTGTGCCACAAAATCTTAAATCATACATCATTGCATAACCCATGTAATAAAAATAGGATTCATAAACAACATGACATCATAAAACAATTCATATAAGATAAAGGAATTCATAAAAATAATTCCATCACAACATAATTAAATCAATTTAACAATAGGGATAGAAACAGAACCCTATATTATCTTAGATGGAAAATAATTATGATAAAACACTTGAACTCCATTCTTGAGGAAAATATCCTATTTACTTCAAAAACATTTTTCCGTTATTTATATGTCATAAAATTCTAAACTAAAATAAGTTGATTAAAAATAAACATGAAAACTTGTAAAGGAAGCTTCTTGGAAATAATGTTTTAAAAATCCATTCATGCCGTATAAGTTAAAAAACATTCTTCTCATACATTTGTCGGAAAAGTAAAAAAGTACCTCGTACGAAAAAAATGACAAAAGATTCTTTTCATATCTTTTACTAAAAACTCTCTGAAGGCTAAAATTGGATATAAACTATTGTATAAGGATATAAATATTACATATTGAGGAAACATGGATGTGTATGATAAAATACACCCCAGTAAATACCAGAGTATAAACAATCTCGGATAAAAATGAGATTGTGATATTTTCCCTTACCTTAGGTCTGATTAGATTCATAAGTGTCCGAACCTCCTATATACTGATTTAAACAATTTCATTGACTTATTACAGAATCATATTCATTTTTATGACATCATATATGGTTTATATTACCCATTCTTTTATAAATTAATGTTAAAGTAGCGTTTTGGGTAAACTCATCTTATTTATCGTACATGTTTCGACTTGTTGTTCTTGATGTTATTATTACTTATATCATGATTTACTTACTTCCAAAAAGTAAATCATGATTTATGTATCATATAAATTCATTATATATCCATAATATATAAGCATTTATAATATTACATAACATATGGAGGTATGAAATGAAATACACTGTTTATGGAGACGGTAAGCCATACGTATGCATAAACGCTACTTTCATTTCTATTTATTATTTTAATGGAATTAAAACATAATTATACATAGTTATTCCAGTATTATATCATATATAATATCATTAAACATATCCATTATACATCCCACATAAGGTATTAACGAATCACATCACTTTGAGGGGGTGTTAGTCCGCACTTCCTCAAATGAGATTATCGTTTTTACCGACTATGGAAACCGTAAAGGCTTGATATAATTGGGAATTAAAGAAGCATAAGGAAATAATAAACATAATATATATTATATATAAATACAGTTCCATCATTATGGCCACCATGAGAGGCGGTGGGAGAAAATCGAACAATCATCGTTTCATGAGGCGTTAGTTTTCCATCACAGAAACATTATGTTCTTCATCCATTAGATGGAGGTGTGTGTAAGTGTTGTTCAAATACTTCTCATAAAAACATCCTAGTATTTTTATGATACTGGTGTTTTCATAAAATAAAGGATTAAAAATAATTTATGGGTTGGAGAAGTAGAATAAAAGAAAACAACTTAAGGGAAACTGTTACCTTTAATTTGGGTAACTTCCTTTGGTTTGAAACAAAAGGACTTCTTGGAGAGTCTTCTGCCTAATGTAAGGCTTAAAGTTGAAGGAGAGGTATGTAGGGAGCTTAGTGGGGCAGAGTTTGGACGAGCCAAAAGGCTTGAGAGGTGTGAGGAATTGCATAGAAGTGGTCTCCTTTTATAAGGGAGTGGAGGGGCTCTTTAAGAAAGTGTGAAAACATTATTTTATTATAAACTTATATTCGGTTTCAAGAGGTCCAAAACACATTAATGTCGAAGATAAGATGCCTCATATTCGAAATAAAATCATCCAATGGGAATTGGACAGGTGTTGGACTATATTTTAATCATTTTAATTTTATTTATTTAAATCATTTATTAATGAGGTAAATACTGCATCATTATTGTGTCATAAATAAATTAATTTATATGATGTCTAAAAATTATAACAAAAATACCAAAATGTGGTAAATCATTTTATCTTTCCAATGAATATTTATAGTCCAAAATATAATTTATATATCCCCTTATAAAAATTAATTACTAAATGATATTTGTTAATTCCAATTTTGTCTTTACATTAAATTAATTAATCTAATGTGTCATTGTCTTTCATAAGTGTCTCCATGGGGTCCCAAAATCGACCCAAGGATGCCCATGGTGGTCCAATACTCATCCAATAAGGTTATGAGTAGTGTCAAGTTAATTTTTAATTATTATAATATTCTTTTAACCATGAATTACCCTATTTACCTTTAACCGTAGTAAATAAAAATTACCGTAGTTACTATTCATAATATCAAAAAAATAAAAGTAACATATTAACATAATTTGGACCCACTGATTCCAAATATGGAATCTATTTTTCAAAATTCAAAACACATAAGTTTCAGTAATTAATTTAACATTAATCCCGTTGTTAAGAAAATAGGTTTTAAAAGTTAAAACCTTGCCAAAGATTGAATTTATTTAACCTACAAATTCAACGTAAAATCAAGGCTAATGACATTAATTATATTAAATGGTAAAGATATATTTTATTTATACTTTGAAACCATTCAATATTATTATTTAACCACATAATTTATTATGATGAAAAAATTTGTTTTTAATTAAAATATAGTGTGTTTTTACTATTCATTAAAATATGAAAGTTATCAGAATAATATAAAAAATTTATCCAAAGTAAATTTTTATATCTAGATTGTAAAGAACAATTTTAGTTTGTCAAATTGAACTTATAAACTTTTCAAAAACTAGATTTAATGCGGGTGCACCATTAAAAGGCGGTAAAACTGCATTTTTTGAAAAATATTTATTTTACCCGAATAATTTATTTTGTTCTCTTAACACGTTTTAGAAAATGTAGAAGATGAATAATAATGTTATAAAATTCAAAATTTATTTAATACTATTCATAACAGCTAGTTCATAATAATATTATAATAATATATCATTGTTTATTAAAACCCGATATTGCGTACAACACACGCTATCGAGGAAAGTTGCGATTGCGTGTAATGCAAGACAAGTCAGGGTTGCGTGTTGTGCAAGAATCCTTCATTGTTTCGTATAACCGAATCCAACCATATTTCATTTATACATTGAATATATATATATATATATATCTATACACACTAAATGTTGCGTAGAATGACTATTATAAAACAAACATGAAATTGTGTGTAACACGATCCAAGAATAGCGTTGCATATACTGCAAGATAATACAGTGTTCCGTATAGTACAAGATAAACATGGTGTGCTGTATAATAAAAGACATCAATGAAATTAAAAGAATATTTTTCATAAAATCTCAGGGTGTTACATTCTACCCCCCTTAAAATGAATTTCTCCCTTGAAATTCGTCGGGGTTACAAATCGTTTATTACTTGAATGTTTCTTTAATAGAAACACACATCGTAAAAAGGAATACCAAAACATGGCTTTAAAAACTAAAGTATGAAACGTAACGTTCACCCAAATTAACTAATCAATGGGTTTCCACATATGAGAACATAGGTGATAATATGGATATGGAAGAGAAATCTTACCATCATGTTCTGATGGAGAGTGGTAGAGAACATGGCTATGGAAAATCCAGCAATCACAAAGCCGTAAATTTATGATGATCTAGGGTACCATCTGATTCATCGGATATAAGGGCACTAGGATAACATTTTTTTGGTTTTCAAGATCATTTGCCTAAAGCTGAATATTTTTAATTAGAATAAATACTTACTTTATTTTGGTACAATCTCACTGTTGTTCATGAAATTAACAATTTCCACTTCATATCTTAAAGAAATGAAGTTTAATTTTGTTATTCGTGAAGCATTAGCAGATCATGTGATAGAATGATGGTTCATTCCATCTGTTTCAAACAAAATGTTAGCAAAAGTTATAAGTCCATCTATTGTTGAGATTAATCGTATATGGTTCCAAAAATGGACTTATACTTCATTTATCATACCGCTTAATAAAATAAAACTACTTTCCACTGACCGGGGCTTCTTGTAGGCCAGTGGTAGGCGATAAAGGCCAGTCGCACTTCAGTTGTCGGTTCAATTCCCATATCCTTGTCCGACGGGATGGGCTGTCGCCCATCCTGCAGGTTTTCCTTTTTCTAAAGCTATATTACTATAACATCCCATCAATAATATCGAAAAAAGTTTTATCCTAACTTATGTCTAACATAATCCATTCCAATATTTAGGCTTATCTAAAATACTTCAATCCAAGCACATAGTATAAAGAAAAAGATTACTTGAAATCTCACATAAAAATCACGTGAATGCCATCATTTATCCCCCATATATCATAAGATATATCTTGTTGGTCAAATTAAAAACATGTGAATACCTTAATCATGTATTCTCTTGAAGAATAAATACCCATTAATTGAACCATTGTGAAAACATGAGTGTAGTTAAAAGGTAACACTTTCCACATACCAAAATAATCAAAATTCTATATACTCAAACCATGATATCACTTAGTCCTTATATCAATCATGAGCTCAGGAATACGGTCAAACATTTCATTTTCTCGTTTTCCTTTCATTATGTGCATATCATCTTTTTTCCCAAAAATATCTCAATCACATTCTATGGTTACCGATACCATTGAAAACCACAATACATAAATATTTCAATATTCCACAATACTATATGCAACATTATTTTGGAATCCCATTACATAAACACTTAATCATTCCACCACATTGTTGTCATATTCAACATCACCAATAGTGATCGCATGTTACTTCCCTTTTTCCTTTTCCTTAAGTGGTTACTCATGTCGATCATCACTAACCCTTGGATTAGGGAATTTATTAGCATAATTCCCCATTTCCATGCACTTGAAGCAATGAAGTGTATGTGGTGAATTCTCTGCAGTCTTTTCTTTATTCACATCATTATAAACCCGTTTTCCATTACTTCGACACTCAGCTGCTCGATGACCTTATTTTCCATACTTAAAACATTTTCTAGTCCCTTTAAGACAATCTCCACCATGCTTCTTTCTACACTTTGAGCATAAGGAAACATTCATCTTATTTTCACCATTATTCTGAGATTTCTCCTTGAACTCCATATTTTGTTTCTTGTCAAGACTATGAGATGGATAAGTAACACCAACTTACATTTCTACCTTGATAGCACAATGCACAATTTATTCATAACTACTGAAGTCTCTTATAGCTAATGCCCTTCGAAGATTTGGTTTTAAGCCACTGAAGAATCGATCAACTTTACTTTTAGATTGGATGATAAATCTAGACGCATACCTTGCAAGCCTTGTAAAATTAGCTTCGTATATACCAACAGATTCATCATCCTTTTGCTTTAGTTCAAGAAACTCCTTCTCCATCTTTCTTCGAAAAATACTAGGGAAGTACTTATTGAAAAATAAGTTCTTGAACTCGTCCCATTCCATGGACTCGATTTCATCTCTTGGCCTCGTATTCTTTATAAGATTCCACCATTGATCAGCATCATCTTCCAAACGATACACTGCTAAGATGACTTTATCATGTTCAGAACATTGAAGAACTGAAAATATCTTTTCAGTAGTACTGATCCATTGTTCAACAACAAGTGGATCAGAAGACCCACTGAAAGAAGTTGGATGTTGCCTCATGAAGGACTCAATAGAATATTATTCCCTTCTCTGCTCGTTTGGAAGTCCAGAATGATTTATAGCTTGTGTATGTATAACAATATGATTTTGCACTCCATCTCCAATAACATTGGTTTGTTCAGGAGGACAATCATTGCATTGTCCATTACATTGATCAACACGGTTCCTTCGGGTTCCAGCAATCGTCTAAAACCCAAAAAGAATAGTGTGAGAGGTAAAAATCATGCTAGGGAAAACAACATAATAAAGGGGAAGTACCCTCAATATCTAACATATTAGGTTAAATTCTAAGATCGTTACCATAGTTCTAGGACTATATCATATACGTATACTTATCCTTAGGGACATCTCTAGACATACCTTAGTAATATCCCTAGAGATCTCACTAATGTTTTCGCATCCTAGTTTCCAAAGGTTGACTAAACCTTTCCTCTGATACCAATTGTAGAGACCCTAAGCCTGACATACATGGACATTACATTACGTTTGCGGAATACATAGTACATTACAAAAACACACACACAAGGACCGTAATAGTTTAGTGTCTTTAGATACTCGGAATATAATCTTCTAATCATGGTAAAAGATCTTCAACATCTCCCATAAAGATATTCCCTTTTTTTTACCAAAAACCTTTCTTTATATCTTGGGGAAAAGAAAACATAAAAGGGTGAACTCAAATTCTCAGTAAAGGTAAACAAAAGAAATATCAATCACATAATATTCATAAGAACATAACATTTTGGAAATCTTAACCTGCAAAAGAGATCATATTAAAATGGGATAAATCATAATAGTGAAATGTAATCCCAATAATCATAACCTAAAACATGAAACTTTGTGGAATACACACATAATCATTGAGAATCATTTCTTATTAGTCAAGATTCATTACCAAGACTATCTTAGTGGACAAAGCCCATTTCTGAACTGAGTTCACTCCTCGTTTCAGTCATGTTTCACTGAACCGTTTTAACCTGTCATTCCAGCCATGTCTATCTCATGAGATATAAAATCTTTACCCAATGCATTAGAGGGAGATATAGGTCCCACCCATCTCATAATGATACCATTCTTATGTGTGCCACAAAATCATAAATCATACATCATTGCATAACCCATGTAATAAAAATGGGATTCTTAAACAACATGACATCATAAAACAATTAATATAAGATAAAGGAATTCATAAAAATAATTACATCACAACATAATCAAATCAATGTAACAATAGGGATAGAAACAGAACCCTATATTATCATAGATGGAAAATAATTTTGATAAAACACTTGAACTCCATTCATGAGGAAAATATCATGTTTACTTCAAAAACATTTTTCCTTTCTTAACATGTCATGCAATTCTAAACTAAAAAAAGTTGATTAAAAATAAACTTGAAAACTTGTAAATGAAGCTTCTTGTAAATAATGTTTTAAAAATCCATTCATGCCGTATAAGTTAAAAAAACATTCTTCTCATACTTTTGTCGGAAAAGTAAAAAAGTACCTCGTACGAAAAAACGACAGAATATTCCTTTCATGTCTTTTACTAAAAACTCTCCGAAGGGTAAAATTGGATATAAACTATTGTAGAAGGATATAAATATTACATATTGAGGAAACATGGATGTGGATGATAAAATACACCCCAGTAAATACCAAAGTATAAACAATCTCGGATAAAAAAGAGATTTTGATATTTTCCCTTACCTTAGGTCCGATTTGCTTCGTAAGTGTTCGAACCTCCTGTATAATGATTTAAATAATGTCATTGACTTATTACAGAATCATATTCATTTTTATGACATCATATATGGTTTATATTACCCATTCTTTTGTAAATTAATGTTAAAGTAGCGTTTTGGGTAAAATCATCTTATTTATCGTACATATTTGGACTTATTGTTCTTGATGTTATTATTACTTATATCATGATTTAATTACTACCAAAATGTAAATCATGATTTATGTATCATATAAATTCCTTATATATCCAGAATATACATGCATTTATAATAGTACATAACATATGGAGGTAAGAAATGAAACACACCGTTTATGGAGACGGTAAGCCGTACGTACGCATAAACGCTAATTTCATTTCTATTTATTATTTTAATGGATTTAAAACATAATTATACATAGGTATTTCAGTATAATATCATATATAATATCATTAAACACATCCTTTATACATCCCACATAAGGTATTAACGAATCACATCACTTTGAGGGGGCGGTAGTCCGCACTTCCTCAAATGAGATTATTGTTTTTACAGACTATTGAAACCGTAATGGCTTGATATAATTGGGAATTAAAGAAGCATAAGGAAATAATAAACATAATATATATTATATATAAATACAGTTCTATCATAATGGCCACCATGAGAGGCGGTAGGAGGAAATCAAACAATCATCGTTTCATGAGGCGTTAGTTTGCCATCAGAAAAACATTATGTTCTTCATCCATTAGTTGGAGGTGTGTGTAAGTTTTGTTCAAATCCTTCTCATAACAACATCCTAGTTTTTTAAGGATACTGGTGTTGTCACAAAATAAAGGATTAAAAAGATTTTAGGGGTTGGAGAAGTAGAATAAAAGAAAACAACATAAGAGAAACTGTTACCTTTAATTTTGGTAACTTCCTTTGGTTTGAACCAAAAGGACTTCTTGGAGAGTCTTCTTACTAATGTAAGGCTTAAAGGGGAAGTAAAGGGAAGTAGGGAGATTATTTGGGCAGAGTTTGGATGAGCCAAAATGCTTGAGAGGTGTGAGGAATTTCATAGAAGTGGTCTCCTTTTATAAGGGAGTGGAGGGCTCTTTAGGAAAGTGTGAAAACATTATTTTATTATAAACTTATCTTCAGTTTCAAGAGGTCCAAAAGACATTAATGTCAAAGATAAGATGACTCATATTAGAAATAAAATCATCCAATGGGAATTGGACTGGTTTTGGATGATATTTTAATCATTTTAATCTTATTTAATTAAATCATTTATTAATGTGGTAAATACTGCATCATTATTGTGTCATAAATAATTTAAATTATATGATGTCTAAAAATTATAAAAAAAATACCCACATGTAGGAAATATTTTATCTTTCCAATTAATATTTATAGTCAAAAATATAATTTATATATCCCCTTATAAAAATTAATTACTAAACGATATTTTTAATTCTAATTTTGTCTTTAGATTAAATTAATTAATCTAATGTGTCATTGTCTTTCATAAGTGGATCCATGGGGTCCCAAAATCGACCCAAGGATGCCAATGGTCGGAAAATACTAATCCAATAAATATAGGACAATGTTCTAGATAATTTTGAATTATTATAATATTCTTTTAACCTTGAATTACCCTATTTACTTTTAACCGTAGTAAATAAAAATTACCGTAGTTACTATTCATAATATCAAAAAAATAAAAGTAACCAATTAAAATAATTTGGACCCACTGATTCCAAATATGGAATCCATTTTTCAAAATTCAAAACACAGAAGTTTCAGTAATTAATTTAACATTAATCCTGTTGTTAAGCAAACAGGTTTTAAAAGTTAAAACATTGCTAAAGATTGAATTTATTTAACCTACGAATTCAATGTAAAATCAAGGCTAATGACATACATTATATTAAATGGTAAAAATATATTCTATTTATACTTTGAAACCATTCAATATTATTATTTAACCACATAATTTATTACGATGAAAAAAGTTGTTTTTAATTAAAATGTAGCGTGTTTTTACTATTCATTAAAATATGAAAGTTATCAGAATAATATGAAAATTTTATCTAAAGTAAATTTTTATATCTTGATTCTAAATAATAATTTTATTTTGTCAAATTGAACTTATAAACTTGTCAAAACTAGATTTAATGTGGGTGCACCCTTAAAATGCGGTAAAACTGCATTTTTTGAAAAATAATTATTTTACCCAAAAAATTTATTTTGTTCTCTTAACACGTTCTAGATAATGTATAAGATGAATAATAATGTTATAAAATTCAAAATTTAGTTAATACTATTCATAACGGCTAGTTCATAATAATATTATAATAATATATCGTTGTTTAGTAAAAACCAGTATTGCGTACAACACACGCTATCGAGGAAGGTCGCGATTGTGTGTAATGCAAGACAAGTCAGGGTTGCATGTTGTGAAAGAATCCTTCGTTGTTTCATATAATAGAATCAAACCATATTTCATTTATACATTGAATATATATATAGACACACACACACACACTCAATTTTGCGTAGAATGACTATTATAAAACAAACATGAAATTGTGTGTAACACGATCCAAGAATAGCGTTGAGTATACAGCAAGCTAATACGGTGTTGCATATAGTACAAGCAAATCTTGGTGTGCTATATAATAAAAGACATCAATGAAATTAAAAGAATATTTTTCATAAAATATCGGGGTGTTACAGGTATTGTTTTCTTTTAAGACCTATACCCATGGTTTTGGAGAAAACCGTGGGTATAGGGTATTTTATGAATACCTATACCGAAGGTTCTTCAAAACCGTCGGTATTTCATTTTTTTTGGAAGACCTATACCCACAGTTTTCCCGAATCGAGGGTATATATTTCCCGCGTTATGGCGGGGAAAAAACATGAGGCGGGACACGAGAAAACATTTTGCGGGAAGATATTTTTTCACGGATCCTATTAATATATATAGGTAGATGAATACATATATACAAAAGAACAACATTAGCTCGGTTGGTATGTTACTGAAAAGCGGATTTGAGGCGTACTGAGAGATGGTAGTTCGAATCCCAGTGGTCGCGCTTTTTGAATTTAAATACCCCATTATATTAATATATATAAACCGATATATCTGTCTTTAACAAATAATGTTAACAGCTCGGTTGGTCTGTTATGGTGCACGGGTGCGAGGCACTGTCGGAGATGCGAGTTCGAATCCCAGGAACCACATGTTTTGAATTTAAAATCCCGACTGGAATTATATTAATATATATAAGCAGATATATGTGTACATAACAAAAAATTATCACAGCCTAGTTAGTCCAAGGGTGGATCCGATCCACGAGGCAGAGGGAGGCGCTGTTTCAAAACCTGCTGGGTACGTATTTTTTTAATTAAATACCCCACGCTTTGAGAGCCGGGGGGGTCTGTTGTGTGCCACGGTGGCACAACAGGTGTGCCACAACGGGCACCCCTATACCCACGGTTCTTAAAAACCATGGGTATTGGCTGAGACCCCTATACCAACGCCTTTCCAGCCCACGGTTCCCAAAACCATGGGTATAGGCTATACACACGGTTTTGGGGGCTATACCCATGGTTTTGAACCATGGGTATAGGTTGTTTTTTTAGTAGTGTTTCAACATTATTTCACTAAACAACGATATGCTATTAAAATATTATATAAACTAGCCGTTATGAATAGTAATATCCTTTTTTTGAAATTTTATAAATTTTATCTTTCAAAATGGACTTCATTTTTGGATTCGGAATATCAAAATTAGCATAGGGTGAAATATTGGTATTTTTCTGAAAACATTCAATTTTTGATGAATAGTGAAAACATAGAGTTATTGGTTAAAACCAACTTTTTATTTAAATAATCATTTATTTTAGGTAAAAATAGATACATAATACTTATATAAGTTTAATTTAATTAATTGGAGTCATTTTATAATAATTTTATATTTATATAAATTTTATTGAACTTTTCACCGTCTTTTACCCACCTCCTAGGAGCATTTGTAATTGTACATAAAACATAATTTTATCGCTTCTGCGAGTTGAATTTTGAAAATCCGAGAGACACGGTTAATATCAAGGAGTAAAATGTGGTTCAATAAGGAAATTTTTTTTGGTGAATAGTATCTTTTTACTTTTACTTACCACGGTTAAAAGTAAACAGTGTAATTAAGGGTAAAAATGATGTTATTATTACCTTAACACAAGTCTTAATTATACTGGATAAGTCTAATTCGACCAAAAACAACATTAGGAATTAAATATTACCCTTTAGGTCCACTTGGATTAGATTAAGGAATTTATTATTATTTTATTTGAAGAAGAGTTAAAATGGTTAAAATCAATGTTTAACAACTAAAACATTTTTAATATAGGGTTATACATAAGATAAATTTGAAAAAAAAATAATTAGAAATATAAATATTTTTTCTACCTAATGGTATTTTATTTATAATATTTAGACATTAAATAATTTAATTTATTTATGAAACAATGATGATGCAGTAATTACCTTATTAATAAAATATTAACATAATTGATGTTATAAATACCCAAATAAATCTAATTTGAGACTTTTTATGGATTCCACTAATTTTAAATGTTATTATGACATGTTATTATTTATTTAATTAAATATTTTTGAACAAATCATGCTGTTATGATTTTCACCAAAATCACTTACCAAATAGTGTCAAAGTTGACATAAACTAGTTTTTAAAACAATTATTTTATTATTAATTGTTATTCTATTCCTAAAAACCTAACATTCGGCCAAATGACATAGATAAGGTAATATATATTAATAATGAACCACTTGGTATTCGTTTGGCTTGTTATAGTAAGTTTATTAACCATATAGTGTAAAAAAACAAGATGACACTATAAAAGTTAAATTATTTAACTTAGAGTTAAATCTAAATCATTAGGTTAAAATAGTAACATAAACTTGTCTAAAACCTATTATTTGAGAGGATTTTGACCCATCCCCACTTCAGCTTCAAAATAAATCAATTTAAAGCTATTATAAACTGAATATGACTTTATTTTAAAATAATATTTTTAGGGTTTCCAAAGGTGCCCCTCTCCTCCCTTATAAAAGGGCACCTCCTCCCTCTCCTCCTCACACAATTTTGAGCCTTAAAGCTCGGCCAACCCCTAACCATTTCTTTTCTCAAATTCCCTAGAAATATCCTAGAGGTCCTGGTCTTCTTCAAAGACCAATTTTAGTTCCCTAAGAGGAGGTTTCAAAGAGTCGTGTCGAAGAAGTGGAAATATCTGTTACCGATTCTTTCTAATTTATTTCTTCTTCTACTTCCTCTTAATTAGTTGTTTCATTATGAAGTAATAAAATAAGTATCACTCATATACGGATATGTTATTATAAATATGAAACAACCATATTTCCCCTTCTATCCATCATACGGAAAACGAAATCACCATGTGTCCGTACGTACGGAATACCATCTCCATGTCGTGGTGTAATCTGTTTTCCACCACCACCTTACTTGGATGGGTATAATGGTATAAAGAATAACTATATATGATAATTGTAAAGTGATATTGATTTTGAAATAGTATAAATACACTTCAATACAATTCCACGATCATGGGAACGATATCATCGCTCGTGCGTACATACGGTCTACCGTCTCCACGATGTGATGCAAATCGTTCTACATGATCTTCATTGAATAATGATTATATAAATGCATTTAATGACTAAATATGATATATATTACACTAATAACATTATGTAAATTATGTATCTTTAACCTAAAAAGAAGAATAAAATTTATTCGACAAATCATGCATAAGAACATAAAACAATGAACACCCGAATAACAAGTAACCATGAAATATTACTAATAAGAAGATAATAATATGTCCATATATGATATCATAACAATTAATATATTTCTGTAATAAGACAATGACATTATTTAAATCATTATACAGGAGGTTCAGAAATGTACAAAGCATATCGGACCTAAGGTAAGGAAAAAATCTTGCAATCTAATTTTTATCAAAGATTGTTTATTATTCAGAATTTAATAGGGAATATTTATCATACACATCCATATTTCCTCAATATGTAATATTATTTTTATCCTCATACAAATTTTTAAATCCAATTTTACCCATTGGTGAGTTTTTAGTAAAATATATGAAAGGAATCTTTTGTCGTTTTTAGCACGAGGTATTTTTTGACTCTTCCGACCAAAGTATGAGAAGAATGTTTTTTAACATATACGGCATGAATGGATTTTTATGATTTCATAGAACATTATTTCCATGAAGCTTCCTTTACATGTTTTCAAGTTTATTTTTAATCAAATTCTTTTAGTTTAAAATGTTATGACATGTTAAGAAATGAAAAAAATTTTTGAAGTAGAAAGTATATTTTCCTTAAAAATGGAGTTCATGTGTTTTATCAAAATTATTTTCCATCTAAGATAGTATAGGGTTCTGTTTCTATCCTTATTTTTCCATTGATTTGATTATGTTATGATGTAACTAATTTTATGATGTCATTTTATCTTATATAGATTATGTTATAATGGCATGATGTTTATGAGTTCCATTTTTATTACACGGGTTATGCTATGATTTATGATTTTGTGGCACACATAAAAATGGTTTCATTATGAGACAGATGGGACCTATATCTCTTTCCAATTCATTGGGTAAATATTAATATATCATGAGATATACATGGATGGAATGAAAAGTTAATCTGGTTCAGTGATACAGGACTGGAACGAGGAGTGAACTCATTTCAGTAATGGACATTGTCCGCTGTGATAGTCTTGGCAATGAGCCTTGACTAATATGAAATGATTTTCTATGATTATGTGTGTATGCCACAAAGATTCATGTTTTATGTTATGATTTTTGGGATTATATTTAACTACTATGATTTATCCCATGTTATGATATTATGATCTCTTTTGCAGGTTAGGATTTTCAAAATGTTATGTTCTTATGAATATGGTATGATTGATATTTATTTTGTTTACCCTTACTGAGCATTTGAGCTCACCCTTTTGTATGTTTTCTTTTCTCCAGGTAAGGAAGAAGTGTATTAAGTAGGATATGCCAAAAGGGACTCTTGATATGATGAAATAAATGGGAGACAATGTAGATGATTTATGAACCAGTTTTTTATGTTTCCAAGTTTCTAAAGACACTATACCTATATGGTCCTATCTTGGTTTTGTTATATGTTGCAATAAGTATGCTTCAATTCTAAATTAATAACCATGTATGTAAAGAATGGGTTGTTATAGTTGGTATCATAGGAAAGGTATAGTCAATATTTGGAAACTAGGATGTGAAAGCCTTAGTAAGAACTCTAAAGATATGTCTAAACATAGAACAAAATATTAGTGTTTTAGAAATGTCCATGAACAACCTATGATAAGGCCTAAAGTGTGAAATTTTATTCTTGATTATGTGGTTTCCCTGTTATGATTAGTGTTTCTCACACTATGCTTCTTGGTTTTAGTCAATGGCTGGAACCCGTAGGAACCGTGTTAATGCTGAATGTGATGGGCAATGCAATGATTGTCCCCCTAACCAACCAAATGTTATGGCAGCTGGAATGAAAAATCTTGTATCCATACTCATACAACTTTCTCAAGCTACGAATCATGTTGGACTTCCAAACGATCAAAGGAAGGAGCAACATTCTGTTGAATCCTTCATGAGGCAGCGTCCACCTTCATTCAGCGGGTCTTCTGATCCATTAGTTTCTGAACAATGGATCAGTACCACTGAAAGGATATTTTCAGTTCTACAATGTTCTGAACATGATAGAGTCATCTTAGCAGTATATCATTTGGAAGGTAAAGCTGATCAATGGTGCAATCTTATTAAGAATATAAGTCAAAGGGATGAAATTGAGTCCATGGAATGGGATGAGTTCAAGAACTTATTTTTCAATAAGTACTTCCCTCATATTCTTCAAACAAATATGGAGAAATAGTTTCTTGAACTGAAGAAAAAGGATGATGAATATGTTGGTACCTACGATGAAAATTTTACAAGACTTGCAAGGTACGCTTCCAGAATTATTATCCAACCTGGGAGTAAAATCGCTCGATTCTTTAGTGGAATAAAACCAAGTCTTCGAAGGGTGTTAGCCATAAGGGACTTCAATAGCTATGAGGAAATTGTTCGATGTGCTCTCAAGGTTGAGATGGATATTGGAGTAACCCATCAATCATATGGGTTTGATAAGAATAAGAAAATGAAATTCAAAGGAAAATCTAATGACCATATTGAAAAGAAGATGACTTTTCCCTTATGCACAAAGTGTGGAAAGAAACATGGATGTAATTGACTTAAAGGGACAAGTAAATGTTTTATGTGTGGAAAAGAAGGTCATCAAGAAGTTGAATGTCGAAATAATAGGAAGAATATGTCTAATGATGCGAACAAAGAAAGGAATACATAGAATGCACCTCCTACACTTAAATGTTTCAAGTGCAAGGAAATTGGGAATTATGCCAATCAATTCCCTAATCCAAGGGTTGTTGATGATGATCAACATCAACAAACTCTTAAGGACAAAGACAAAGGAATGTCACATGCAATTTCTATCAGCGATGTGGAGTATGATAACGAAGTCGTGAAAGGTACACTTACCATCCACTCTAATGTAGAAAATGTTTTATTTGATTCTAGATCCACCCACTCTATTATTTAA
Organism: Viscum album; assembly: GCA_963277665.1. NCBI lineage: Eukaryota > Viridiplantae > Streptophyta > Magnoliopsida > Santalales > Viscaceae > Viscum > Viscum album. Next base: position 880,540,569 of record OY728137.1, on the reverse strand, counting down.
AAATTATTTTCTAGGGGTATCGCCATATTACCTCAGTAGTTAGATATTAAGTTAGCTGTGACAACCCCTAATGGAACAACAGTCGCATCAAAAGTTTACAATTCTTCTCCGATTGATGTTTTTGGGAATGTTCTTCCTGAAAATCTTGTGATCCTTCCTATAGTGGAATTTAATGTGATTATTGGCATGGATTGGCTTTCATTATACAGATCTCATATCAATTTTCAAAGTATGGAAATCACATTTAATATTCCCGATCAATCTACTATCATCTATTGATGCAAGGATGAACATAACCTTCCAGTGGAAATTGCTTTCATATTATGGGTCTTGATTCCAGTAAATGAAGGTTATTTTTATCAAATGGCTTTAGAAAAACTCATGATTAAGAATACGCCCATTTTATGGGAGTTTGATGATGTCTTTCCATAGTAATTTCTAGGTCATCCACCAAATCGTGAAGTTGAATTTTCAATAGAACTCATACCGGGTGCTATGCCTATTTCAAAGACACCGTATAGAATGGCCCCAATTGAGTTTCAGGAATTGAAGAAGCAACTCCAAGACATTATTGATAAAGGATTCATATGCCCTAGCGTGTCACCTTGGGGAGCACCTAATCTCTTTGTTAAGAATAAAGATGGATCAATGAGACTTTGCATTGATTATCGAGAACATAACAAGATCATTATCAAGAACAAATATCCTCTCCCACACATTGATGAATTATTTGACCATCTACGTGGAGATCAATACTTTTCCAAGATTGTTCTTCGTTCAGGGTATCATCAATTAAGGGTCAAAATGGAGGATATTCACAAGATGGATTTCCGTACAAGGTATGGACACTATGAATTTATAGTGATGCCATTTGGTCTTACTAATTCCCCTGATATCTTCATGTATCTTATGAATAGAGTCTTTAGAAACTATCTTGATCAGTTTGTGGTAGTCTCTATAGACGATATTCTTGTCTATTCAAAGAGCAAGGAATAACATGAATATCACATGAGAATTGTATTAAAGACCCTAATAAAGGAGAAGCATTATGCCAAATTTTCCAAGTGTGAATTTTGGCTTCAAAAAGTTTCATTTTTTGGGTCACCTAATCTCAAAAGAGGGGATATCTGTGGATCCATCAAAAACAAAGGTTATCGAAAGATGGTCGAGACCAACAACAGTAACTGAGATCCGAAGTTTTCATGGTTTGGCTAGATATTATCGATGTTTTGTGAAAGATTTTTCATGATTATTTAATCCACTCAACAGGTTGACTCGAAAAGGAGTTAAGTTCGTTTGGGTGGAGGAGTGTGAAGAAAATTTCAAAGAGTTAAAAAGAAGGTTATCCACTGCACCTGTGCTCACACTTCCTTTTAGTGGAGAAAGGTTTGTGATCTATAGTGATGCATCCAAGAAGGGATTGGGGTGTGTTATCATGAAAAATGATACGATGATAGCTTATGCCTCACGACAGTTGAAAATCCATGAGAAAAATTACCGAACTCATGATTTGGAGTTAGCCGTGGTAATATTTGCATTAAAAATATGGAGGGATTATCTTTATGGTTAAAGGTGTTATATTTATACTGATCATAAAAGCATAAAGTATATTTTCACACAAAAGGATCTGAATATGATCAAAAGAAGATGGTTGGAGCTGATTAAGGATTACGACTACTCAATTCATTACCACCCTGGGAAAGCAAACAAGGTGGAAGATGCATTAAGTCAACAAGACCATGCTAGCTTATCCATGATGAGGATCACAAAAGGTCAAATATTTATGTATTTATATTGGATAGATCTTGTAATTATAATGGAAGGGGAAAATTATTATCTTTCTCAAATGAATTTCCAACCATCTATACATGTGGAGATTAAAGAGGCACAAAAAGAAGATGTAGAGTTACAAAAGAAGGTGAGAAATTTTCCTTAATTAATCCTTGATTTTGATGGGATAATAAGGATTAGGAATCGGGTTTGTGTTCCTCCCATCCCAGAATTAAAGAAGGAGCTACTGGATGAGGCTCATAGTTCTTCATTCTCTATTCATCCTAGAATCACGATGATGTATAGGGATATGAAAGATTACTTTTGGTGGGATGGAATGAAAAGAGATATTTCTGAATCTGTCTCTCGATGCTTGGTTTGTCAGCAAGTTAAAGTTGAGAGAAAAAAGTCTAAGGGGATGTTACAACAATTACCCATACCCGAATGGAAATGAGAAAACATCACTATGGACATTGTCACCAGACTTCCTAAAACATCCAAAGGCAATAATGCTATCTGGGTCGTAATTGATCATCTTATGAAGTCGGCACACTTCATTACTGTTAGAGAATATTTATCTCTGGATCAGTTTTCCAGGATATATGTAAAAGAAGTGGTAAGATTGCATGGAGTACCACTTTCCGTTATATCTCATTTGGATTCAAGGTTTACCTCGATGTTCTGGCGAAGTCTTCATCAAACCTTAGATACAAAGTTGAGTTTCAACACTTCTTATCATCCTCAGATATATGGTCAGTCTGAGAGAACAATTCAAACTCTAGAAGATATGTTAAGAGCTTGCTCTATGGATTTCAAAGGTGTTTGGGATCAACACCTACCTTTGGTGGAATTTTCTTATAATAATAGATTTCACTCCAGTATTCAGATGGGTCCTTATGAACCTCTCTATGGAATGAAATGCTGGACTCCAACTTGCTGGGATAAAGTTGGAGGAAAAAATCTATTAGGACCTGATCTTGTTGATGAGATGGAAGAAAATGTCAGATCTATTCAACAACACATAATAGAAGCTCAAAGTCGACAAAAATGTTATGACGATAACCAAAGAAAAGACCTAGAGTTTGAAGTGGGTGATAAAGTGTTCTTACGAATATCTCCTTGGAAGAGATTAATGATATTTGGAAAGAAGGTAAAGATGAGCCCTAGGTATATATGTCCTTTTGAAATACTAGATCATGTTGGGAAGTTAGGTTACCGATTGGAGCTTCCAACGAATCTCTCTCATGTTCAAAATGCATTCCATGTATCTCTCTTGAGAATGTACATACCTGATTCTTCACATGTACTAAGCTCAGAAGTTATACCACTGGAGTAAGATCTTTCTTATGAAGAACAGCCGATAGAGATTATGGATCGTAGCAAAAAAGTTCTATCGAACAAGACAACTTGCTTGGTGAATGTTTTATGGAGAAACCACCAATTAGAAGAAGACACACGTGATCTTGAGGATATGATGAGGGAGAGGTATCCTCATCTTCTTATTACGAAGTGATGAATTTCGAGGGCGAAATTCATTTTACAGGGGGTAAAATGTAACACCCTGATAGTTTATGAGAAGTATATTTTTTATGTTATATTCAACATAAAAGGAATATTTCACTACACACAACACTGTCTTGGCTTGCGTTATACGCAATCATGGCCTTCCTCGATAGCGTGTGTAGTACGTAATACCCAGTTTCACTAAACAACAATATGCTATTAAAATATTATATAAACTAGCCGTTTTGAATACTAATACCAAATTTTTGATATTTTATATATTTTATCTTTCAAAATGGACTTCATTTTTGGATTTGGAATATTGAAATTAACCTAGGGTGAAATTTTAGTATTTTTCTAAAAACATTCAATTTTTTATGAATAGTGAAAACACCGAGTTATTGGTTAAAACCGACTTTTTATTTAAATAATAATTTATTTTATTTCAATTTATTTTAGGTCAAAATAGATACATAATACTTATATAAGTTCAATGTAATTCATTTGAGTCATTTTATGTAACACCCCAAGCTTCTACAGTATGCTTCTCTTTGAATAATGCGATAGCGTATGTTGTACGCAACCTCGAGTTCTAACACACACCACAACTAATTAAACTAGCCGTTGTGAATAGTAATGCCTAATTTTTGAAATCATATATATTTTATATTTCAAAATGGACTTCATTTTTGGATTCGGAATATTGAAATTAGCCTAGGGTTAAATTTTGGTACTTTTCGGATAACTTTTATATTTTGATGAATAGTGAAAATTACTAAATTTTAATTAAAATCAACTTTTTTAATCAAAATAATTAATATTGATAAATTATGAATTTGAGTGGTTTTAAAGTATATTTAGAATATATTTTTACCATTTAATTTAATGTTTGTCATTGGACATAATTTCACAATTAAACCAGACATAAACAAGTGTCAATCTTTTAATAGTTATTATCTCTTAAAAACACGCTTTTTATTTTAACAACGGGAATTAATTTTAAATTAATTTCTGCCACTTCTGTATTTTGAATTTGCAAAAATGTATTACATATTTGGAATCAGTATGTCCAAATTATGTAAATAGGTAACTTTTATTTTTACACATTTTGAATAATTACTGCGGTAAATATTTTATTTACCATGGTTAAAGGGTAAATCCGATAAATAAGTGTTAAAAAATAATATTATAATAATACAAAATTACCCTAAAACGTGTCCTAACCTTATTGGTGGACACATACCCGACCATGGGCATCCTTGGGTCGATTTGGGGACCCCTTAGAGCCACTTGTATGTGGTAGGGACACATTATATTAATAAAGTTAAAATAAAAATAAAAATGGCATAAGCTTACATCTTTTAGAAGAACAATTTTTACATTGGGTTATACATGTTGGATTTTATATTATAAATATTCATTATAAATCTAAAAAGATTTCCTACATAATGATATTTTATTTATAATTTTTAGACATCAAATAATTTAAATTATTAATGACACAATAATGATGCAATGTTTACCTCATTAATAAATCATTTAAATAAATAAGATTATAATGATTAAAATATTATCTAAAACCTTTCCAATTCTTATTGGTTGATGTTATTTAGAAAATGAGTCATCTTATCTTCGACCTCAAAGATTGATGAACCATTATAAACCGAATATCATTATATTATAAAGTAATACTTTCACTCTTTCCTAAAGAGACCCTCCTCTCCCTTATAAAAGGAGACCACTTCTACTCATTCATCACACCTCTCAAGCCACTTGGCTTGTCCAAACTCTGCCCAAATAAGATCCACACATCCCTCTCCTCCTCCTTGAAGCTTCCCCTTAGGAATAAATCATTTCAATAAGTCCTTTGGTTCCAACCAAAGTGAGTTACCTAAATTAAAGGTAATGGTTTCTCTTAAATTATTTTCATTTATTTTGCTTCTCCAACCCCCAAAATCTTTTTATTTCCTTTCTTTTGTAACAACACCAGTATCCTCAATATACTAGGATGTTGTTATAAGAAGGATTATAACTACACATACACACACCTCCATCTAATGGATGATGAACATAATGTTTCTGTGGATGGAAAACTAACGCCTCACGAAACGATGATTGTTCAAATACATCTTACCGCCTCTCATGGTGGCCATTATGATGGAACTGTAATTAAATATGATATTAATGATATATATTTTATATATAAGCTTCTGTAATTCCATTTTATTTCATACCATTATTTGTTTCAGGTTGTATATACATACGATAATTTCATTTGAGGAAGTGTGGACTACCGCCCCCTTAAAATGATATGACTCGTTTATACCACACATGGAACATATAAAGGATGGTGTTAATGAACTTAAGTAACATATATAAAATATTATATTATACTGGATTAGTAATATACCTTTGTATCATTTGGATTTGATTCTTTTAAAATAAAAATTAAATGGAAGTAGCGTTTGTGTGTACGTACGGACTACCGTCTCCACGAACGTGATGAGATTCATTCTCCATCGTATCCATTCAAGTATAATTATCATTTGATGATTTAAAAATGATGTTTAAAGACTTTATATCATTCTGGATATGAATAATATACAACCTATCCATTATAAACATGGCTTACAAAACATATAAAATAAAACAAGTAAGTTAACACCCGAAACAACGATAATACTAAGATATTATTATCAAATCAATATTAAAAGATCATATATGATATCATATTAATGTATATGATTCTTTTATAATTTAATAACAATTATTTCACTATTACACAGGAGGTTAACCTACCCCAACCATGGAAAATTACAGGGTAAGGGTTATTTCACAATCTCTTCATTATCCGAGGTTGTTTATACGTAATAATCTACTGGGATCTCGTTATCATCCACATCCATGTTTCTTCAAAATGTATTTCAAAACATTTTTAATATTTAAAAGAATATGGGTTAAAGTCATTTATACCCTTGTTTTACTTTTTATAAGAGGTTTATAAGGGAATCTTTTCGTCGTTTTCCAAACAAGGTGCTTTTTAACCTTTTCGACAGAATTAAGATAAGAATGTTTTTTTAACTTATATGGCGGGTGCGGTTATTTTCCGCCGTTATAAAATTGTCAAAGCTTCCCTTACAATATTATAAGAATATTTTCAAAGAAAATGTTTTATTTTATAAATATATGTCTCTTAAATGATTTCAAAATAGAAAGATATATTTCTTTAAAAAGTTTTTTGATTTCATCTATGTCAACATCCTTTAATGGATTTTACGCTTATTTGAGGATGATATATTATGATACAAAACTTTTATATTGTATTGAAGGTTTTGTGATATGTTTGACTGTGGATGTGCTATTTTTTTATATACCATTCATGGTTTATGGTGAAAGTATTGACATTTCGTATGCTAGTTTTAATACGAATGTTTATGTTATGTTTAAACCTTTTCATATGGGAATGCATTGGACTAAATATGTGACGGGTGGAGCCCGCTATAGCTCCTCGATGCATTAGTAGGTCTCATGAGACAAACTAGAGTCTTGGCACAAGGCCTTGGCAAAATATTATTTGTAGTCTTGGCACGAGGCCTTGGCTATGGGGTTATGATAGTCTGGCATTATGAATTCCATCATTATAAAAGTGGTTATTGATATTGCATGTGATTATTCGATTAGTAGAATATCCATGTGAATAAGTAAATGGCATTATTTCATTTTATTTATGCCATACTATGTTGAAGTTAAAGTTTAAAAGGATTTTGTTTTAGTTATACATTGCCTTAAATGTTTATTCTTATTTATGAAAGTTTCTGCTATATTGTTATCCTTACTGGGCATTTGAGCTCACCCCTTTTCTATGTTTTATTTTCCCAGGATCTGAAGAAGTAAATTATGAATGACTTGCAGGGATATTATGAGGGGTCAATAGTGTGGAATATGGAGACAATATGTTGTTGTAGTAGTTCTTTTTTATTTTGATGATGTAATGTAAAACTTATGAATATATCTAGTGTTTCCAAGGCTACTAAACCAATCGGTCTTTCGAGATTTGATCTTTCTTGTGATCATGCCAATGTTATGTAATTAATGCACTGACTCTGGGTAACTGGGGTCAGGGCATTACAGTTGGTATCAGAGGAAGTTTAGTACAAACCTTGGAAACTAAATTTAGATAAACTCTGATTAGAGAACGTAGACCTAAGATGAACTTTGAGGATTAGTATAGAAGAACTTCCTAGAATTTTGGTATTGTAGAGATTTTGTGAGTTTTCTGAGCAATACATCCCTGTCTGGATACGAGTAGGTAGAGGAGGCTCTGGCACAGATGTACCTAGGGGTAAAACCCGAAAACACCGCTTTGAGCTAGACTCGAACGGGAACTGGTGCACGACAACGGGCCTTGCTGCACTCTTGGTTACGACACTCCCGAGGGATATGATTAGGATAACTCTAATTTTCTTTAAAAATCATTTTGAAGGGATTATGAATATATACTTCCTCAAAAAAAACATTCTTATGATTATGGATTATATCCATAAATAGTTCAATTTATGTTAAGTGTTTTATAAGTATGGGATTATGTATTTTAATTCATAAACTGATCTAGTTTATGCCATTGTTTAGAAATGGCGCCTAGTGGAAGAAATGGAAACCGTATCAATGCACGCACTCTATGTAGGGATTGCCCTCCTGCTCAAGATAATTATAGTGGAGCTGGTGATGCAACTGGAGCCGATCAGCTAATCACCATACTGGGACAACTTACTCAGGTTATGAATAATAACCTTACCCGTATGGAGCACCCTGATCCGCAGCATGGAGGATCAATGTTAGATCGATTCATGAAGCAACAACCACAAACGTTCAATGGGAGTACAAATCCCTTAGTAGCTGAGCAATGGATATTTTCCCTAGAGAAAATATTTCTGGCTTTGGGGAGCAGTGAAAGGGAAAAAGTTATCATGGATGTTTACCGCCTCGCTGGAGATGCTGATCAATGGTGGTCATTGATTCAAAACATGAAGGAAGATGATGAAGTATCAAATATGGAATGGATGGAGTTCAAAGATCTGTTTTTAGAAAAATACTTTCCTCGCGACCATCGAGCAGATATGGAAAGGCAATTTCTAAGTCTGAGACAGAAGGAGGATGAGAATGTCACAAAGTATGAGGCTAACTTTACAAGGATAGCAAGGTACGCTGGTGATTATATAAGTAACCAAAGAAGTAAGATTTATCGTTTCTTTGATGGGTTAAAACCATTTCTCCGTCGAGCATTAGTCTCACAATCCTTTTCATCGTACGAAGACATTGTCTCATGTGCTATCAAGACCGAAAAGGAATTATCTATTTCTTATGACTTTAAAGCAATGCAAGAGAAGAAGAGACTTGATGATCAATATAGGAATGGAAATAAGGGGAAGAAGGGAAAGTTTGAATATCCATCCTATGGTAAATGCAGGAATAAACACCCTGGTACTTGCTTGAAGGGAATGGGAGTCTATTACAAGTGTGGTGAAAAAGGCCACCAAACTTGTGATTGCAAGGGGAAGAAGGAAGCTACCAACGTTCAGTGCTATAATTGCAGGGAGATGGAGCATTATGAAAATGAATGTCCTAAGCGTCAAGAGAACTTACCTCAGAAATGGCCAAGGGATCAAGGCCAGGCTTATGCTATTACTACTGCAGAGGTAGAAGCTCCAAAAGACATGGTGGCAGGAAATTTAATGGTTTCCTCAAGTTTAGCAAATGCATTATTTGACTCTGGATCGTCGCATTGTTTCATATCTTCCCAGTTTGATAAGAAAATTAGATATTTCCAATTTGATTTAATAAGGGAGTTGTCAGTTAAATCTCCTGAGGGAAGTATCATTGCAACAACGTTTTGTGAATCAGTCCCCATTAGAGCACATAAATTTTCTTTATCTGCTGATCTCATCGTCATACCTATGATTGAGTTTGATATAATCCTCGGTATGGACTGGCTTTCGGACTATGATGGGAAGATTTATTGTAAGAAGAAAGAGGTTACGATTCTTGATGATAATGATAAGGAACACCTAATTTTTAGATAAGAATCTTCACCACCTAATTCTTATTTAGATCCACCCCCAGTAGCTCAACTTAATTCAATTATTGGGGAGGAAGAGAATGAAATAACTGTCGGTGAGGAAAGGAATGTTCAAATAGAGGATGTACCTATTGTGAAAGAATTTGTAGATGTATTTCCGGAAGATTTACCTGGACATCCTCCAGAACGAGAAGTTGAGTTTTCCATTGATTTGATTCCTGGATGAAGGCCTATATCAAAGACCCCTTATAGAATGGCCACTGTAGAATTAGTCGAACTAAAGAAACAACTATAGGAATTGAGTAATAAGGGATTTATTCGCCCTAGTGTTTCTCCATGGGGAGCCCCTGTTCTTTTTGTTAAAAAGAAAGATGGATCTGTGAGGTTATGTATCGACTATAGGGAGATCAATGCTATAACGATAAAGAACAAGTATCCCCTACCTCGTATTGATGATTTATTTGACCAACTGCATGGAGCTCAATACTTTTCAAGGATTGACCTTCGATCTGGATACCATCAGTTGTGTGTAAAGAAGGAATACATTCCGAAGACAGCATTTCGAACCAGGTACGGGCATTACGAGTTTACCGTAATGCCGTTTGGATTGACTAATGCACCCTCTGTATTCATAGATCTGATGAATAGAGTTTTCAAGGAGTATCTAGATGAATTTTTGGTGGTATTTATTGATGATATCTTGGTATACTCCAAAACCTACTAAGATCATGAAAATCACTTGCGCATTATCTTGAAGACTCTGAGGAGGCACGAATTATATGGGAAGTTTAGCAAGTGTGAATTCTGGCTTCAGGATATTTCTTTTCTTGGCCATATTGTCTCTAAAGATGGAATCTCTGTTGATCCTTCTATGACCAAGGCAATCCAAGAATGGCCATCACCTACGAGTATAACTGAGGTATGTAGTTTTATTGGTTTGGCAGGCTATTATCGACGTTTCGTCCAGAATTTTTCCCGATTGGCTAACCCATTAACGGAGCTCACACGTAAAGGGGTTAGATTTTTTTGGACAAAAGAGTGTGAAGAATGTTTCGAAGAACTGAAGAGAAGATTAGTCAATGCTCCTATATTGACTCTACCATCGAGGAATGATGGGTTCGTTATTTATAGTGATGCATCAAAGAAAGGACTTTGTTGTGTCCTTATGCAGAATGATAGAGTTATTGCCTATGCATCACGACAGTTGAAAATTCATGAACAAAACTATCATACTCATGATCTTGAGTTAGCAGCTGTGATCTTTGCTTTGAATATATGGAGACACTACCTCTATGGTGAAAAATGTGAGATTTATACTGATCACAAGAGTTTGAAGTATGTTTTCTCACAAAAAGAACTCAACATGAGGCAAAGGAGATGGCTTGAATTACTCAAGGATTATGATTTCACGATACACTACCACCCGGGGAAAGAAAACAAGGTGGCAGATGCTTTGAGAAGAAAAGACCATGGAGTTTTGAACATGATGAGAATTGAAAGGGATCCAATTTTCATGGATCTAGTGAAGATGGACATGGGAATAACCAGGGAAGGTGAAACATCAATGCTTTTTCAAATGGTTGCCAAACCATCTTTACTAGAAAGGATTAAGATTTCTCAGACCGATGATGAACAATTTCAGAAGAAGATTAAAGCTGTGAATGATGGGAGATTGAGAGACTTTGTGTATGAAGATGGAATTTTGAAATTCGGGAAGAGACTTTGTGTTCCCGATTTACCTGATCTGAAAAGGGAATTGCTGGATGATGCTCATAGTTCCAATTTCTCTATACACCCTGGGAGCACCAAAATGTATAGAGATTTGAAGGAAAATTTTTGGTGGGACAACATGAAGAGGGAGATTACTGATTTTGTGTCAAGATGTATGGTTTGTCAACAAGTGAAAGCTGGAAGGCAACAGCCTGGAGAAGTCATGCAACCTCTTCCCATACCGGAGTTGAAATGGGACAATATTACGATGGACTTTGTCATGGGGCTACCAAAGACTAATAGAAGGAATGATGCAATATGGGTTATTGTTGATCATCTTACCAAGTCAGCACATTTTCTTGCTATAAGAGAAGATCTACCCCTGGAATGTCTAGCAAGACTATATATTAATGAAGTTGTGAGACTTCATGGATTACCCTTATCAATTGTTTCTGATCGTGATCCCCGTTTTACTTCAAGATTTTGGAAAAGTATTCTGAAATCCCTGGATACTGAACTTCATTTGAGCACTGCTTACCACCCTCAGACAGATGGACAATCATAACGGACTATTCAGACCTCAGAAGACATGTTGAGATCTTGCTCACTTGACTTTCAGGGTATGTGGGATCAATATTTACCTCTGGTAGAATTTTCCTATAACAATAGCTTCCATTCGAGTATTCAGATGGCACCATATAAAGCGTTATACGGAAAGAGATGTCGTACACCAACCTGTTGGGATGAGGTTGGTGAATGAAAACTTGTAGGCCCAGAACTGGTGGAGGAAACGGTGGAAAAGGTGAAGGTAATCCAAAATCACATCAAAGCAACTCAAAGTAGGCAGAAGAGTTATGTCGATAATCAAAGGAAGGATTTGTAATTTCAAGTCGGTGATCATGTTTTCCTGAAGGTATCTCCATGGAAGGGAGTCATATGTTTTGGTAAGAAAGGTAAATTGAGTCCCAGGTACATCGGACCTTTCGAAATTCTAGAACAAATTGGGGCTGTAGCTTACCGATTGGCAATGCCGCCAAGTCTCTCCAAAGTTCACGATGTGTTCCACGTATCTCTGTTGAGAAAATACATGCCTGACCCAACGCATGTACTCACCTATGAGGAATTAGAACTAGAACCCAATCTGTCTTATTGTGAAGAGCCTGTCAGGATTCTTGATATAAGAGAACAAGTACTAAGAAACCGGACGACGCGTCTGGTAAAAGTTTTGTGGAGAAATCATAAGATGGAAGAGGCAACGTGGGAACCCGAGGAACTTATGATGAAGAACTACCCGAGTCTTTTTATGCAGTAATGCCCTAGAAATTGCGAGGACGCATTTATTTGAAGGAGGGGAGAATGTAATACCCCAAGCTTCTACGGTACGCTTCTCTTTGAATAATGCGATAGAGTGTGTTGTACGCAACCTCGAGTTCTAACACACACCACAACTATTTAAACTAGACGTTGTGAATAGTAATACCTACCTTTTGAAATCATATATATTTTATATTTTAAAATGGGCTTCATTTTTGGATTCGGAATATTGAAATTAACCTAGGGTGAAATTTTGGTACTTTTCGGATAACTTTTATATTTTGATGAATAGTGAAAATTACTAAATTTTAATTAAAATCAACTTTTTAAATCAAAATAATTAATATTGATAAATTATGAATTTGAGTGGTTTTAAAGTATATTTAGAATATATTTTTACCATTTAATTTAATGTTTGTCATTGGACATAATTTCACAATTAAACCAGACATAAACAAGTGTCAATCTTTTGATAGTTATTATCTCTTAAAAACACGCTTTTTATTTTAACAACGGGAATTAATTTTAAATTAATTTCTGCCACTTCTGTATTTTGAATTTGGAAAAATGGATTACATATTTGGAATCAGGATGTCCAAATTATGTAAATAGGTAACTTTTATTTTTACACATTTTGAATAATTACTGCGGTAAATATTTTATTTACCATGGTTAAAGGGTAAATCCGGTAAATAAGGGTTAAAAAATAATATTATAATAATACAAAATTACCCTAAAACGTGTCCTAACCTTATTGGTGGACACATACCCGACCATGGCCATACTTGGGTCGATTTGGGGACCCCTTAGAGCCACTTGTATGTGGTAGGGACACATTATATTAAGAAAGTTAAAATAAAAATAAAAATGTCATAAGCTTACATCTTTTAGAAGAACAATTTTTAAATAGGGTTATACATGTTGGATTTTCGATTATAAATATTCATTATAAAGCTAAAAAGATTTCCTACATAATTATTTTTTATTTATAATTTTTAGACATCAAATAATTTAAATTATTAATGACAGAATAATGATGCAATGTTTACCTCATTAATAAATCATTTAAATAAATAAGATTATAATGATTAAAATATTATCTAAAACCTGTCCAATTCTTATTGTTTGATGTTATTTAGAAAATGAGTCATCGTATCTTAGACCTCAATGATTTTTGAACCATTATAAACCGAATATCATTATATTATAAAGTAATACTTTCACTCTTTCCTAAAGAGCCCCTCCTCTCCCTTATAAAAGGAGACCACTTCTACTCATTCCTCACACCTCTCAAGCCACTTGGCTAGTCCAAACTCTGCCCAAATAAGCTCCCCAAATCCCTCTCCTCCTCCTTGAAGCTTCCCCTTAGGTAGAAATCATTTCAAGAAGTCATTTGGTTCCAACCAAAGTGAGTTACCTAAATTAAAGGTAACCGTTTCTCTTAAATTATTTTTATTTATTTTGCTTCTCCAAACCCCAAACTCTTTTTATTTCCTTTCTTTTGTAACAACTCCAGTATCCTCAATATACTAGGATGTTGTTATAATAAGGATTATAACTACACATAAACACACCTCCATCTAATGGATGATGAACATAATGTTTCTGTGGATGGAAAACTAACGCCTCACGAAACGATGATTGTTCAAATACATCTTACCGCCTCTCATGGTGGCCATTATGATGGAACTGTAATTAAATATGATATTAATGATATATATTTTATATATAAGCTTCTGTAATTCCATTTTATTTCATACCATTATTCATTTCATGTTGTATATACATACGATAATTTCATTTGAGGAAGTGTGGACTACCACCCCCTTAAAATGATATGACTCGTTTATACCACACATGGAACATATAAAGGATGGTGTTAATGAACATAAGTAACATATATAAAATATTATATTATACTGGAATAGTAATATACCTATGTATCATTTGGATTCGATTCTTTTAAAATAAAAATTAAATGGAAGTAGCATTCGTGCGTACGTACGGACTACCGTCTCCACGAACGTGATGAGATTCATTCTCCATCGTATCCATTCAAGTATAATTATCATTTGATGATTTAAAAATGATGTTTAAATACTTGATATCATTCTGGATATGAATAATATACAACCTATCCATTACAAACAGGGCTTACAAAACATATAAAATAAAATAAGTAAGTTAACACCCGAAACAACGATAATACTATGATATTATTATCAAATTGATATTAAAAGATCATATATGATATCATATTAATGTATATGATTCTTTTATAATTTAATAAAAATTATTTCACCATTATACAGGAGGTTAACCTACCCCAACCAAGGAAAAGTACAAGGTAAGGGTTATTTCACAATCTCTTCATTATCCGAGGTTGTTTATACGTAATAATCTACTGGGATCTCGTTATCATCCACATCCATGTTTCTTCAAAATGTATTTCAAAGCATTTTTAATATTTAAAAGAATATGGGTTAAAGTCATTTATACCCTTGTTTGACTTTTTATAAGAGGTTTATAAGGGAATCTTTCCGTCGTTTTCCAAACAAGGTGATTTTTAACCTTTTCGACAGAATTATGATAAGAATGTTTTTTTAACTTATACGGCAGGTGCGATTATTTTCTACCATTATGAAATCGTCAAAGCTTCCCTTACAATCTTATAAGAATATATTCAAAGAAAATGTTTTATTTTATAAATATATGTCTCTTAAATGATTTCAAAATAGAAAGAGATATTTCTTTAAAAAGAGTTTTGATTTCATCTATGTCAACATCCTTTAATGGATTTTACGCTTATTTGAGGATGATATATTATGATACAAAACTTTTATATTGTATTGAAGGTTTTTTGATATGTTTGACTGTGGATGTGCTATTTTTTTATATACCATTCATGGTTTATGGTGAAAGTATTGACATTTCGTATGCTAGTTTTAATACGAATGTTTATGTTATGTTTAAACCTTTTCATATGGGAATGCATTGGACTTAATATGTGACGGGTGGAGCCCGCTATAGCTCCTCGATGCATCGGTAGGTCTCATGAGACAAACTAGTGTCTTGGCACAAGGCCTTGGCAAAATTTTATTTGTAGTCTTGGCACGAGGCCTTGGCTATGTGGTTATGATAGTCTGGATTTTGCATTCCATCATTATGAAAGTGGTTATTGATATTGCATGTGATTATTCGATTAGTAGAATATCCATGTGAATAAGTAAATGGCATTATTTAATTTTATTTATTCCATACTATGCTGAAGTTAAAGTTTAAAAGGCTTTTTTTTAGTTATACATTGCCTTAAATGTTTATTCTTATTTATGAAAGTTTCCGCTATATTGTTATCCTTACTGGGCATTTGAGCTCACCCCTTTTCTATGTTTTATTTTCCCAGGATGTGAAGAAGTAAATTATGAATGACTTGCAGAGATATTATGAGGGGTTAATAGTGTGGACTATGGAGACAATATGTTGTTGTAGTAGTTCTTTTTTATTTTGATGATGTAATGTAAAACTTATGAATATATCTAGTGTTTCCAAGGCTACTAAACCAATCGGTGTTTCGAGATTTGATCTTTCTTGTGATCATGCCAATGTTATGTAATTAATGTACTGACTCTGGGTAACTGGGGTCGGGGCGTTACATTTTATTATAATTTTAGATATATAAAAATTTTGTTGAACTTTTCACCGTCTTTTACCCACCTCCTAGGAGCATTTGCAATTGTACATGAAACATAATTTTAACACTTCTGTGAGTTGAATTTCAAAAATCCTAGAGACACAGTTAATATCAAGGAGTAAAATTTCTTTCAGTAAGATAAAAATAATCTTTGGTGAATAGTAACTTTTTACTTTTATTTACCACGGTTAAAAGTAAATAGTGTAATTAAGGGTAAAAATGATATTATTATTACCCTATCACATGTCCTAATTCTATTGGAAAAGTTTAGTTTGACCAAAAACAACATTATGAATAAAATATTACCAATTAGGTCCACTTGTATTAGAATAGGACATTTATTATTATTTTATTTGAAGAAGAGTTAAAATGGTTAAAATCAATGTTTAATAATGATGATTTTTTAATATAGGTTTATACATATGATATATTCGACTATAAATATTCATTATAAATCTAAATATATTTCTTAACTAATCGTATTTTATTTATAATTGTTAGACATTATATAATTTTATTTATTTTTGACATAATGATGTTACAGTAATTACCTTATTAATTAAATATTGACATAATTGATGTTATAAATACCCATATAAATGTAATTTGAAACTTTTTATGAATTCAACTAATTTTATAGGTTAATATGACATGTTATTATTGATTTAATTAACCTTTTTATAACTAATCATGCTGTTATGATTTTCACAAAAATCAATTACTAAATAGTGTCAAAATTGGCATAAAATGGGTTTTAAAATAAATAATATATTATTAATTGTTATTATATTCCTAAAAAATCTAAGGTTCTTAGAAATGACTTATATAAGAATATATATATTAATAATTAACCACTTGGGGTTATTTTGGCTTGTTATAGTACGTTTATTAACCATATAGTGTAAGAAATCAAGAAGACACTATAAAAGTTAAATTATTTATCTTAGAGTTAAATATAAAGGATAAGGTTAAAATATTAACCTAAACTTGTCTAAAACATATTGTTTGAGAAGATTTAGTCACATACCCACATTATATTCTAAATAAATTAATTTGGATCTATTAGAAACTGAATATGACTTTATTTTAAAATAATAGTTTTAATGTTTCCAATGGTGTCCATCTCCTCCCTTATAAAAGTTAACCTCCACCCTCTCCTCCTCACAACATTTTTAGCCTTAAAGCTCGGCCAAAACCTGAAAATTTCCCTTATCAACATCCCTAGAAACATACTATGGGTTCTGGCCTTCTTTAAAGACCAATTTTAGTGCCCTAAGAGGATGTTTCAAAGAGGCATGTCGAAGAAGAGGTAATAACAGTTACCGATTCTTTCAAATTTATTTCATCTTATACTTAATCTTATTTAGTTTTTTAATTATTATGTAATAACATGAGTATGAGTAATATACTAATATGTAATTATAAATATAAAACAACCCTATTTTACCTTCTATATATCCTACAGAAAACAAAATCACCGCGCGTGCGTACGTACGGAATACCGTCTCCACGCCGTGGTGTAATCTGTTTTCCACCACCACCATACTTGGATGGGTATAATGGTGTAATGAATAAATATATATGATTATTTTAAAGTGATATTGATTCTTAAATAGTATACATATGCTTAAATACAATTCCACGATCATGGGAACGATATCATCGCTCGTGCATATGTACAGCCTACCGTCTTCACGATGTGATGCGACTCGTTCTAAATGATCTTCACTAAATAATGAATATATAAATGAATTGAATGAATAAATATGATATATATTACACTAATATTATTCAAGAAATGAGCTATCTATAACCTAAAAAAGAATAATAAGAATTTATTCGACAAAACATGCATAAGAACATAGAGCAATGAACAACCGAATAACAAGTAGCAATGATATATTACTAATAAGAAGATAAGATTATGACCATATATGATATCATAACAATGAATATGATTCTGTAATAAGTCAATGACATTATTTAAATCATTATAAAAGAGTTTCAGATACGTAAAAAACATATCATACATAAGGTAAGGAAAAATCTTGAAATCTCATTTTTATCCGAGATTGTTTATACTTCAGAATTTACTGTGGAATATTTATCATCCACATCCATGTTTCCTAAATATGTAATATTATTTTTATCCTCATACAATTTCTTAAATCTATTTTTACTCATCAGTGAGTTTTTAGTGAATGATATAAAAGGAATATTTTGTCGTTTTTAGTACGAGGTAATTTTTGACTTTTTCGGCCAAAGTACGAGAAGAATGTTTTTTAACTTATATGGCATGAATTTATTTTTATGATTTCATAGAAAATTATTTCCATGAAGATTCCTTTACAAGTTTTACAGTTTATTTTTAATCAACTTCTTTTAGTTTAAAATTGTATGACATGTTAAGAAAGGAAAAAAAAATTTGAAGTTGAAAGGATATTTTCCTCAAGAATGGAGTTCAAGTGTTTTATCAAAATTCGTATACATCTAAGATAATATAGGGTTATGTTTTTATCCCTATTTTTACATTGATTTGATTATGTTATGATTAAATTAATTTTATGTTGTCCTTTTATCTTATATAGATTATGTTATGATGGCATGATGTTTAAGAATCCCATTTTTATTACATGGGGTATGCTATGATTTATGATTTTGCGGTACATATAAGAATGGATTAATTATGAGATGGGTGGGAAGTATATCTCCCTCTGATGCATTGGGTAAATATTTATATATCATGAGATAGACATGAATGGAACAAAAAAGTCAATCTGGATCAGTGATACAGGGCTGGAACGAGGAGTGAACTCGGTTCAGTAATGGACTTTGTCCGCTATGATGGTCATGGAAATGAGCCTTGAATAATATGAAATGATTTTGTATGATTATGTGTGTATGATACAAAGTTTCATGTTTTAAGTTATTATTATTGGGATTACATTTCACTACTATGATTTATCCCATGTTATGATATTATGATCTCTTTTGCAGGTTAATATTTTCAAAATGTTATGTTCTTATGAATATGATATGATTGATATTTATTTTGTTTACCATTATGGTGCCTTTAAGCTCACCCATTTGTATTATTTCTTTTATCTAGGTCAGAAAGAAGGGTATTAATTAGGATATGCCAAAAGGGACCCTAGATATGATGAAAAAAATTGGAGATAATGTTGATGATTTATGAACCAGTTGTTTATATTTCCCAGTTTCTAAAGAAACTATACGTATATGGTCCTATCATGGTTTTGTTATATGTTGTAATATGTATGCTTCAGTTCTGATGTAATAACCATGTATGTAATGTATGAGTCGTTATATTCACCCTATCAGGATATATTATTTTACCCCTTTTCCATTAATGAATCTAATATCTCACCCCTCTATTTTATTCATTTAATTCCAGAAGATTAACTCCTCATCCATCTTCTATGTCCTCTCATTTCGCCTATGGATCTCCATTTCTCATCCATCCGAACTCCATACAGAATGTAGTCATAAGTATTGGATTCCAAGAGATATGCTGCAAAATAATATTGACTCTATTTTTAGTTGATATTTCCATCTATTAAGCTATCTTGGTGTGAGATAATTTTCAATATTTTTAGAGCATTGTTTTTTATTCATTTTTCTTCCAATATAGTTCGAATATGAACCTGATATCATTGGGAGAGTCATATATGGCCTTACATTTGGTCATCTAAAATTTATTCCGAATGTTTTAGTGATTTTCACAGATCCACCATTATGTCGCACACCATCCATTGAAATGTGTTTCCTTAAAATGTGTTATTAATTTCTAAATAATTATTAGTATTTGATTATACTCTTGAGGAATATTTATAAGTGATTAGAGGATGCCAAACTCAACCATAGACAATCTTTCAGGTGTTATGTATTGAATTACCCCTTTGTATAAATGATTAAATATACCAAACACCATCTAATTGTTTGTCTTGTATTGTAAATAGATTTTTACAGTATTATATGATTTTTTAATTTTACCAAAGCACCCCCGAAGTGCATTTATTGTCATGAAATAAAATTTATAGTCCTTATAATTGAATGAATTTTAATAAATATGGGTTTCCTAGATTAATTAAATTAAATTAGATAATAAATATGAAAGGTAATTTGTGAAATGACCATGATAATAGATGCATTCTTTTATATATAGATTACGTGAACTCAAACACACATTTATAAATTATGATTGATGATTATGATTCTTATGATGTGATTACTGAAGTTATTTTTATTATTATTACACCATTGATATTGGTTGGGGGATGATGGTTAATGGAGTTGTTGAGCATGATGTTTCACTCTCTCCTACATTGTGTGTTGAGAATGACGTCTCTCACTGTTATAATTGTTTATGGATGATGGACATGAAGTTTCAAATTCATATTTTTAGGATGTTGGTCATGATGAATCAACCCTCCTATCTCAAGTGGTTTTAAGGATGAATCAAAATAATCATGAGAATCATGGCATGTAATGGACCCACTGTACAAGCCTATAGGTCATTAGATAGGTTTTTTGACACATGAGTTACAACCCATGTCCATATAACACCTTGTATCTAGGAATATTCCTTCAAAAATCCTCACATAATTAGTTCATATAGGTGGATGAAATAAATATCTACAGTATATATATTATTACTGTATATATGGTTACTTTTCAGACTCTTCTTTTGGACTTTTCCAAAGCATGTAGATCCTATTTGGTTTCCTATAGAAACCTAATAAATAGATATTTATATATTCAGTTTTGTTTATTATTAATACACGTTCCCAATACTATTTATATGTACACAAGATGGAGTATTTCTAGACACCATTGGATGTGTCCTACTAGTATTTTATCTCACTCCCTACTCAAGACACCTTTTTTACCTGAGTAAATTAATTATATTTAGGTATGGATAAGGGAAAGCACCATACATAAGATGATCGATTTAGTTCTGTTATAGTGTGGAGCATGTGATAATTGGACCAAGAACATGCTCATGATGCTAGTGAGGACATATTTTTCATTTTTGAATTTTAGTATAGAATGTTTTATAATCATTTTCCGTGTTCTCATTTTTTTTATATCATCATGTAATGACATCATTTTATATAACTCATCCAATTGGATTTTAATATTTTTATAATTTCTTGGTTATATATTCTTCCTCAGTTTTTTTATTTTATTTTTTTTCCATTGTTCCATTTGTTTATACATTCTTCCACTATGGTGGGTTACTGGTCCTATGTTAAAGAGTAAGTTTATATATTCTTCCACTATATTCAATTTATTTATTATATTTGTTGTTAAAATTTGATATGAGAGTATAGTATCACCACTATATCACCCTTAAAACTTCCAAGCTAGTCAGAATCCTCTGGTGTTTAGGAAGGCATGCTTGAATCCATGTCACCCACAAGCTCAGGGAATCAGTTGAGTGGATCTCAGTTCAAGAGGTTACAAAGTGGTATCAGATCATTATGTATCCTTTTGTTTTACTGTTTTGGTATTAGATATAAGACAAGTGGATATTGGGGTTTAACAATGAGCTTGTTAACAGGATTAGAAAACCCTTTTGTTGGGGATTCCCACATTACATTGGATGTGTTATTAATGTAATTGATTATGTTTGTTCTAACTAATACAACTTCACCATTGGCTGACACACATGTATTATGATGTTATTTTCATTGGAGTTTTTTCAATGAGATTTATTTTACCTTGGCATGATTAAATGAAGGTGTTTCATTTCATGAATCATTATGGACTCAATCAGGATAATATTCGATGCTTTTTCTCATTCCATGTTTATTTCCTATGTGCATTTTCCTATAGTATATGGTTAGTGAATTGATTATTATAATGAAAACTATTGACATTTCTTGCAGGTAGAATATAATTGGACTAATTAAAGTTACTACATAAATATAAATAGTTATTTATCATATATATTGATAATGACACCTTAATAAACCAGTTATACCATATTGTGGCTTATGTACCTACTTTTTTAAGATGGTGATATATATGTATTATACATAAAAAATTATAAACACAAATGTATTTAAATCATTAAAAGGAAATAGTTTCCTCTAAATGGGGATCTAATTATAATGTAAAGGGTGTTTTCCTCTATACCATTCACATGAATACCCATATAATGGAACCCTTATCGTGTTTATATGAAACCTAGGCCCAAACCTAGACTCAATTGTCTGTATATGGTGTTGTCTTCTATGTTTTTATAGCATCTTATGGTTTTCGTTACCTCATATACCTGGATTTTGGGGCATGTAGAAAGGTGTGATGCTTTCTATAGGAATTATATATACTTTTTCTAGTTATATATTTATGATTCCTTTAGTTATTAAACACTATTTTGAGGCATTAATTTGGAATGGTAGAATCATTCCACCACAACTGCCTCGAGTCATTTGCTCTAAAGATGGTAATGACTATGCACTAGAGGTAGGGGCTCTGAGCTTCATGTGATTCCTATTATAGTTAAAAATATGTGACCACTTTTTATTCCTTATATTTTAACTATTTCCTAGTTTCAAGAAGGATTTATTTGTTTATTGCAGTTATTCATAGTGTCACTCCACTTGCACGACTATGGCACAATTGACTTAAGTGTTCCAACAAAAGTATCATGTCACCTTTTTTAGGGGATGTGGGACCTCATGTTACTGAGTCATTTCTTGAGGACATGGTTTCTATTTTTAATTATATGAAAACTCCTATTATGCTGAGGGAAGGATCACTTATTAAATGCAATGTGATTTTACCAAGAGATGGTGGGATGTTATATCCAGGAAGACCAGAATCATGATATGATTTGGGATGATTTCAAGATGCTTTTTATCACTACATCTTTCCCCAAATGCTAATGGTTGATAGAGATAGAGAATTTATGAACATTAAATTGTGATCCATGTTTATCATAGAATATTATACTCATTTTACATAGCTACAGTAGTTTGTGATGACTCTTTCTGGTGATGATTTTATAGTCGTGAGGATTAAAAGATGGTATGGTATTCCTTATCTTATACCAGTTCAATGTTTTTTGGTTGGATACTATTTTTGAGATAGTCATCCATGCCATCATTGTTGAGAGGAATATAATAGAAGCTGTTACTATGTGATATTGTGGTTTATCACCTAGACTGGTCAGTGGTTCTTCCAGTGGGAAAAAGCGATGTTTTGATGTTTCTTGTGGGTGTAGTAGTAGTTAGGTAAATCAGACATACATATTTATTATCTATCACTTTTATAAGAATCTGGGACATATGAAAGCCCATTGATTAGGGAATCTAGTCTAATACCAAGGATAAGGTGGTATTGGGAATATCATGTTCTTCTACATGACCTCTCCATCAGTTCCTAATGATTGGGGATCTACACCTACTCCACATTCCAGTCTAGGGACTTTATTATCTTTCCAAGAAGGCAGCTAGAATACCATCAACAACCCTAAACAAGGTGGTGGTCATGGAAGAGGTAGTCCGACTTAGGATTCTTAGTGCCTACATAGAGGGATTACTTAGGGCAGTCAAATGGTGTGTCAGGGCCATGGTACGGGCTAGTTACATGCAATGAATCCGACACCAGGGGAGAAAGCACCTGATCTTATACTTTTTGAGGTACTATTCTAGTATCCTCTACTTTAGTGTTGAATTTATTTTACATAGGCACACCACAAACTTTTATATATGAGGAAATCTTGGAGAGTCAGGGCCTCATTATCCAACACTTATCTGGTGTGATGACTCTTTATAATCTATTGGGTATTTGATCAGATAGCATTTATTATTGTAAACATTCTTTCCATGAGACTGGTTTATACCTCTTTGAATGAAATATTTTTGTTCTCAGTATGAAAGGTTTTTATTTAATCATTTGGTGGATATTTTTGGTGACTTATCATGTCTATACTGATTTATATTATCGAAGGGTATTGTTTAAATCTATATAGGGTAGTAGGTAAATGCTCAATGAATAATAAAATATCTAACATGTGTGATATGGACCTGAGCATCTATGGATGTGAAGAGTGATAGCCAAGATTAGTAGCATATTCTTGTATGATCAGGGGTAACAAACTAATGTTTTAGCCCCTAAAGAGTATTTTTTCAGGTATGTCTTTACAGATCACTTTTCTGGACTACCACCAGTTTCAGAGATAAAAATAACTATTAGGATGGTTCCAGGAGTATAACCTATGACCACTCGTCCTTATAGGATGTAACCTATAGAGATTTCAGAGACTAAGAAACAATTGGAGGATCTGGAGGATAAATCCCTCATACACCCAAGACTCTTCCTTGGGGTTCACCAATTCATTTTTTCCATGAAGGTAGAGGACACCATTAGTATTTATCTGAAATAAATATTGTTAAACAAACTTACATTGAAGAACCTATATCTAGTTCCATAAATATATGACCTCTTGGATTATCTCCAAGGAGAGAGATTGTGTTTTCAAATATTAATTTGAGGTTGGTCTATCATCAATATCATTTCAGGCCATCAGACATACCTCACACATCATTCATGTGTAGGTATTGTCTTTAGGATTACTTGTTCCTGTCATTCAATGTCGTGAACACACCTACTGTATTTATGGGTTTTAAGAATTGGGCCTTATACCCATATATGGAATACTTTGTGGTAGTCTTTTTGCATGACATATTAGTGTATTAATGTTCTCGACACATCCATTCCAACCATCTTGAGGTCATTATAAATAAAATGATAAAGAATCATATTTATTATAAGATCAACAAATTTCACTTTTGGATTGAAAAAGTCCACATCCTTGGTTATATATTCTTAGAGTTTGTAGTATCATTAGACCCATAGAAAGTGAGATCTATAGTTTCTATAGAGCATCCAACGATTTTTTTTGAAAAATTGATTTTATTAGGTATATCCATATATTATAGATTCTTTATCATGAATTTCTCATTACTTACAACACCACTTATAGACATGACTAAAATTGGTGTGAAATTAATCTGGTTAAAAACATTAAATGCATGAATTCCAAAGTTCAAGGGAAGATTGACTTCAACCCCAATCCTGATTCTACCAGAGCCATGCAGAAGATATAATGTTTACTGCATTAGGTATCAGGTTGGGAGCTATGTTGATGTAGTACTAGTGAGTCATAACATACGAGTCTCATCATTTAAGGACTCATGAGTTGAACTACCCAATGCATGACCTCTAGCTAGCTATTATAGTTCATGATCTATATTTATGGAGATGATATTTACTTGGAGATAATTTTGTGTATTAACTAATAAAAAAATACTCAATTACATCATTACATAATGTGATATGAATATTGGGAATTTTAAATTGGTGGATTACCTACAATATTTCTATTTTGAGATTTCTTATAAACATAGGAAGGGAAGTGATGTAGCCAATAATCTATGATAAAAGACTCAAACAAATGCGATTTATAAGGCTTGTGGTGAGTGGAATCTTATGGAATTGTTTTCATAGATGCACATTGAGGTTCATGAGGATTATGGGAAGAAAATAATCTCTACCTTATTAGTGACCTATACCCTTCTGGAATGGGTGATGATGATGGAACATTATGATCCCAAGGGTTTAGTCCTAATGGAAAGTATTTTAGATGAAGATTTATCTTCTGGTTTGATAGTGGATGTGGATGAGGATTTACACTTTAATGGGCATGTTTGGTTCCAATTAGAAATTAAAGAGGAGTTCTTGATGGAATTTCATGCCTCAGTTTGGGAGGTACATTCTAGTGTCACCAATTTGTTTCAAGACATATGTCATTTGTATTGCTGTCTAGGTATTCAATAGGAGATATTAGTTTTTATCACTTGATGTTCTACCTGTTAGTAGGCGAAGGAAAAATATTGGAAACTGGCATGACTTTTACAGACATTTCCCATTCCTAAGTTGAAATTGGTTGATGTAGCTAGGGATTTTGTGATTGGTTTACCGAGATAACCTTGAAAATAAAATACATTTTGGGTAGTCTTTGATCATTTGATGATGTTTTTACACTTCTAACATGAGTGAAAGAACAATTATGTTGATGTGATAGGGAGATTATACATTAGAGAGTTTATAAATCTTCATGGTTCTCCTGGTTCTATCATATCAGTTAGGGATCCTTGAATCAAATATTTATTATAGAAGGTGTTTTAGAAGGCCTTGGGTACACAGGTTCTTCTGAGCATATCCTATAACCCTATTAATGAAGGAAATAAAAATTTTACGACTCAAGTGTTAGAGGACATGATTCGTGCTTGTGTCCTTGAATTTAAGAGTCCTTGGTAAGAACTCATACCACTTGTAGGGTTTGAAAATAATAATATCATTCATACTACCATTCAGATGGATGCTTATGAGGATTTATATTGAAGGCCTTTTGGATCACCTATTTGTTGGTTAGAAGTAGGGGTGGAATCTTTTCCTGGACTAAATCTCATTCAGGAGACTATATAGTGTGTCCAGTTGACCAGAAAGTACGTGTGGAAATCTCAGTCTAGAAATCAGTTATATTCCAACAGACACCGACTACCCCATGAGATCAAGATCAGATATCAGGGTTTTTTTTTGTGATTTTCAACTATATTGGGTGATCTTGTATTAAGAGGTAGTGTAAGATTTTTCTATGATTTGTTAAACCCATTGGAGTTTTTAATTGAATCAGACCAGTGGCTTAAAAAATATCACTTCCTTAGAGATATCGATCTATGAATAGTGTCTTTTTCATATCTCAACTTCGATTATATTATCTAGACCCATCACATAAATTCAGTCCTGATGATATTGAATTATATATATACTCTTATTTTGAGGAGTATAGATTTCATATTGTGGATTAGAGCATGAAAACACTCTGAGGAAGGTCAATTCCTTTTAGAGATTCTATGGCAGCACGCCTGAGTTAAGGATGAGACATGGGATCAATAGGTTGATATATGATCTTACTGACAAGAAATGTTCTCAGATAGTAGATATATAGACTCATAAGTACAACTCAGTTATGATTTACTTTAAATATAGGAGGTTTTAAAGTCCCAGCTAATTGAAAATGTTTGATTTTTTAGTTTAAATACTTTTATTTATCTTAGTAAACATTCCCTTCAGCCTATGGAAGGATTCAAGAGTGTCTTAGTCCTGTTCAAATCTCAAAGCTCTGAAAACTAGGAAAATAGAGTGGGCCTCATAGTTAACACATAGTTAGTATTAACCATGTGGGGTTACTATGTGGGGAATGTAGTGACCTACAGAAGACCACATGTTTCTTCTATAATCATGTGAGACTAGGAGAATGCCCATGCAATTTTCAACAGGGTTTGGGGTAGTGAGATTCTCATGGATTCTGCATGGTTATGGATACATTGTTCCTTGATTGTGTGAGGTACCTCATTAGATAGTGGGTAGTGAATAGTTTTGAAAACATTGTATCCAAGCCATGAAACCCTATCAGGATAGGTGATTTTACCCTTTTTCAGTTAATGAATCCAATATATCCCCTCCTCATTTTACCCTCTAATTCCATTATATGATTTCCTCCTCCATATCATGTGATCTATTGTTTCTCCTCCACATAGGTATCTTTATTTCTCCTCTATCTGGAATACAAATTGACTCTCTGTCAAATGTTTGGATAGAAAGAGGTATGATCTCTAATACACTTACTTCAGTTTTTAAGTTTCACCTTCCACCTCTCGAACTATTTTTTTGTGAGCTTGTTCTCTATATTTTCATGTTATTTGACTATTATTTGTTTTTCATTTGATCTACTTTGAATGTGAAGCTGATATCAGACAAGGAGTCATCTATAGACCTTAGTTATGTGTTTAAAAATTTATTCCCAATGTTTTTTCTGTGTTTTTTATGGCTTCATCATTATTCCAAACACAGTCTATTCTCATGTGCTTCATTAAATGGTTTTATTCATTTATAAATAATTACAAGCATGTTATTATACTCCCTAGGTTCCATGTAATGTTATTATATGATTTCAATCTCAACCATAGCCACTTTTTAGGCGTGTTGGATTGAAATTTCACTTTTTATAATTGATTAAATGGTATCAATACCATGTTAGTGATCATATTTTCTTGTAAATGGGTTTTCCTACTATTATATAATGGTTTAGTTGACCAAATAACCCCATAAGTTCTTGGATTTCCATAAAATTTAATTGAATTACCTTATAATTGAACATCTTAGCTTCAAGATGGTTCATCCTACTTAATTATATTAAAAGGGATAATTAATACGAATGTTAATGTGTTGAAAGGCCACCCATATTCATGAATGATTTAATATAGGGATTATGTGAACTTTGACACCCATTTATACATTGGGATTTATGAATACAATTCTTATGAGGTGATTCCTAAAGTTATTATTATTATCATTCCATTGATAATATATGTGGATCGATTGTTAAGGGACATGTTGAGTATAATGTTTCACACTCCCTTACATGAGGTTTTGATCATGACGTCTCTCACTATTATACATATATCTAGACGATGGGAATAAAATTAAATCTTCCTTCATTTATGGTATTGGGCGTGATGACTCACCCCACTTATCTCAAGTGATGAGTAAGATGTATCCCATTCATCACAAGATTCAGGGAATGTACCCTCTCCTGGTTCCAATTTCTCATAGACTAGTAATGGACGCTTGAGTTATGCCCAGGTCCATCCCACACCTAATACCCAAGTATATTCATAATTTGGTCCCCATGTTATTACTTCACATAAGTGGATATAATATATAACTATAATATATATATATATATATATATATGGTTACTGATTATATGCTTCTTCTGTGAAATGCCAAAGAAGGTAGATCCTGTCAGGTCTCTAGTAGGAACTTGAGTTAGATACGGTGTATTTATTCAGTTATTTTATTATTCATATACCCACATGCTTCTATTTCTATTTTAATATGATTGAGTACATATAGACATCATTGGTGGTGGCCTAGTATGATTTTATCTCACACCCTACTCAGGCTTCCTTTGGTACATAAGTACCTTACTTGTATGCAAGTATAAATAACAAAAGGTTCCCTCCCCTAGAAGCATGGTTTATTTATCTTAGATCATGTTGTATGATACTAGAGGACCGATAAAATTCTCGTGATGCCACTAGAGAATTATTTTCTCATTTTTATATTTTTATAGATCATGTTTTATATGCTTATCACCTATTCACCATTTTATATATAATCATTCCATGAATTTATTATATGTTACTCAACCATCTATATTTTGATATTATTTTGATTCCATGGATCTTTACACATACATATTTTTTTTATTTTTTATGATGTGCTATATGTTTATACATGCTTCCACAACTGAGGGATCTAGTCCTATGTTATAGTGTTAGTTTATATATTATTTATATATATTATTCTTATTTATTATATCTTCTATTCTGGTATGACATGAGGTTATAATCTCCCCACTTTACCGACCTTAAACCCTCACTGCTAGTCAGCATCCTTAGGCATTCGATGATGCACACTTGAGGCCATGTGACCAACCATCTTGGGGTATCAATTGAGTGTATATCACGATGGGACATTACAAACCAAAAATCACATAGTATGTATGTTACATAGGTAAATATTATATCTAGCGTTATTATTGTTATAATGGAGGATTTGGGAATATAAAAAATATATTTTGTTTTAACCATTGAAGTCATAGTGGATCCAGGAGAAAATTGAGGAAAAAAATGACGGGGAGCCAACCCACTCAAAGGTGACAACTAAATAATGTTATTCGGATGATGAAAATAGACTCCAATATTTGGAAATTATCTTTGAAATATTTGATTGACTAGGAAATCTAGGTAAATAAATTATTTTCCTAATATGGGGAATTTTTTTATCCAAAATCTCAAAATTCATATGACAAGATTTAAGAAAGAAAAATAAAATGCCTTATTTGTTTAAAAAGATATCAAATCCACAAAAGGAGAATGGTCATGGATATTAGATAAAAGGTTTTATACACATATTATAAGATACTTGATGATTTTTAAAAATGTGAATGATTTTAAATATTTTATAGTGACTATTGGAAGTAATGAGTCACTTAGAATCAAAGCCAGTGGATCTTCTATTATTGGAGAAGAAATGATAAAATTTGAGACATCGTTTTTTTAATGGATAGAATGAAATTTTATCTGTTTTTCAAAACATTATGATGAAGTTAAAAAAGTTTTTTTTGTAAAACTTGGTTTTTTGGTTGATATAAAATGGAACAATATTACAATAGGCCATTGAGAAAAGGGGGACTTGTTTTAAGTTAGATATTCACAGATTTTATGTTATCTTAGTGTGATTGAATAAAATAAAACATGTAATAGAATAATTGTGCATATGTATTAGATTAATATAATCAAGATAGTGAAGCGAGAAATTATTCATTATATTTATGAAATGAAAAGAGTAGGTGATTGGTTTTGTTCTAGTTTTTCAGAAAAAGAATATTACAAACTCAGTACATATGAATGTTGGGATACATTAATATCATCCCTTGGGGATAATAAATTATAACATCAGCGGTCCCATGTCTAAAAATAAATAATAAAGATAATTAAATATTTCTTTTATGGATGAATTTACTCATATTATATATATTATGTCTTTGAAATAGATTCCCGAGGATTTCAAAATTATTAAGAGTTTTATGATAAGTATAAAAAAATGTAGACATTCTATAAATTAAATATAAACTGACAATGCTGGAGAATATAAATGTTGGGAGGTTAGAGATTATTATAAAAATAATGGATTTTTTCATGAGTTTAGTACACCATACACACCACTTAAGAATGGTTTAATTGAATAAAGAAATAGAACTTTAATAGAAATTGCATACTGAGATACAAATCAAATTCCTTAAGATATCAGTCGAGGATCTGCTCCATCATAACCGGATAATGATGTTGGATGAATCAGTCCCTCCCCCAAGATAGCTGAGGGACCTCCTCCATCATACAAGGGAGCTCTTCCATGATCCTTTTTCCCCTTATATAACCCTAATTTCATTCCCCTTATTATGAATATATCTCTCATCCATAAATACTCAGATCTCTTTGATGGCTTCCCACAACTTTCACTATCACAATCAAGGATCATTGATTATTCTTCCATGTTTAAACTGACGCCTATAGCTTGACTTAAAAAATTTCATCGGATAATGCATGAATTTTTCCAGTATATATTTCAATCATTTTTTTGCATGAGTTGTCTATAGTGGGCCTCCTCGACAATAGGGACATGATGATTCAGTTTTATTTGGAGAGTGACTTGGCCTAGGCAAAGTCTTATTCTCCACACATCTACTACAGTTTCAAGTTCTTCATCTTTATGTAGACTTATGATTTTAAAATAAAATTATTTACTCCTACCATAGAAATTTGCATTAGTTTCAATACAGTTCTATTTTCAATCGAAAATCCTTTTGTTATTCATATGTTTGGTAAACTTGTTGGTCAATATTTATCTTTTAATAGTAGAACTAGATTTTGATGTCATCCTATTTCTCCTAGAATCTGTGTGGAGGAAAAAATTTCATGATTACTAACAATTTTTATTTATATCATAGTCGAAGAAGAGTATTAATACAAGTAATTCGTTGTTTTTGAGTCATGGATGGACTTATGTTCCTTGTGAAAGAAAATGTGTCACTCAAAAGAAGTGTGTCAGAGTGGATAATGAATATTTCTTAGAAGAATGTTTTAGTATTGGAAATTTATGTTAGAGATAGTGGTAGGGGTTTAGTTTCTTGTTCGGGTGAAGGTATGAAGAAACAAGTATAATGTGGTGTTTTTATAAAAAAATTAGATACTCAAAGTTTGTTCTCCTAGGATCATAGGAGGGTGGAGAGTCAGAGGGGTTTTACTTCCATGATGGTCTCATAAATATAATGCTAACTAAGGATTCCAACATTCAAAAGGAGGCACAACTACTACTCCATGATCTGAAAATTGTTGAAATATTTGAAAAATTGAAATGAAAATTGGAGGGTAGATGTGAAATAGGTCTTATGGATCCTTGTAATGATACTTTGGATACACACAATGATGGGGCAGTGGTAGAGGGATATTTATTTAAAGGGAAGGATGTTTTATAGGATGTAGGTGAGAAATATTAAATCTATGCTAAAAATAATGAAAGTAGTGGGGGTTTAGTGAAGGAAAAAGTAGGAAGAGATTTAGAAGGACCCATTCAACTCTAAACGTTGGTTATCAATTTGAATATTTAAAGGATTAATGACCAATACAAGAATTAAGGAACTATTTTAAATCTATAATGGGAACCAAAACAACAATTCTAATGAAGATTCTCACCAATAATCAAAGCTTTTATGGGTCAGATTTAGAGGAGGATATATCAATCCATGTTTCAAAGGATTATGTCAATGAAGTTCATGGAAGTGGAATACATATCCCATGGAATATGGAGGGGTGGAATGTAAAAAATGGATTTTAGGTGATGTATTGTGTTAAAAGGAAAGAATTCTCAAGGAATAAATGACTACTCATGGTTACCCCAACTGGTGGAAACAAGGTCCACTAAAAGGAAAAATGTGCTAAAGGAACCCACAAATAATAATCATAAAGATAAATATAGTTCAATTATTTAGATTGAAAATTTTTCAATGGAGTGTGAGGAGGCCAAGTAATACAAACAAGGTGTTGGTATGACGGTTGTTACGATTCAAGAATAGGTGGTTGATAATAGTAAGGTCAGGAAAACATAGAAGGCATGCGAAAAAAGGTAAGAATGTGACCTCATCATTCCATCCAACTGAGAAATGATAGACAGAGAATTTAAGCCAATGTTATAGAACAAGAGTGTGATAGGATGGTGTATAGGGTGATTACACTAGACATAGAAAAATAATAGTTTATTTGGATCAATAATAAAATCACAGTCTCAAATGTGAATTCAATAATAAAATGATTACTGTGGAAGAGTGTATCCAAACTCTGGACAAGATGACCAACAATTTTAAAGACCACGTCATGGATTACCTAGCCATGAATATCATTGAACTAAAATGCAATCTATATATAGGTAAGGGTTCTAATGTACATAAAATTTCTTTTAATGATTGAGTAATTTATTTTTCAGCCATTTAATGGCCATTTTTTAAGCTGAATGGTTTCCCACTTTTCCATTAAATGTTCTTTTAAAAATAAAAAGATAATTTTCTATAAGTTAGTCAGTGGAAATAGGATTAAAAATGTTGATGAGAAATTAAACTTTTTGATATTTCTAGAGTAAATATATAATACCATTAGTTTATGTTTTGAAATTATTTTTCTATAAGTTGAACTATAATATGAATCCTTAAATTATGTATTATACGACAACCCCTTGTTTGAACCAATTAAGTGTTTTTATATATCCTTTAATTATAAAATTTATGATTTTTGTATCTTGGGAATTTTGATCAAATTGGTTTTTATGGAATATTTCTTTTATACCATCCAATTGGTAGATGATACATGTGATATAATAGAGTGAAATGAATGATTTTTTCCTATAGATGTTACTATTATTGAATAGTATGATAATAACCTTTCAAATAATGTTAAAGATATAGAGGAAAATCTAAAAGAGGTGGATGTAATTGAAAAATGTGAAATAATTATTGATTATTGTAACTGTGTTGAAGCTACCTGAGATTAATAATTTAGATCAACTATCACAAGAAATAAGGATAAATCTCATTCATCTCTTCCTTGGATAAGGATAAAAAGTCAAAGTCCAAAAAATAAATGGAAAATAATGAAAATATATTTATATTAGAATAACATAAAATTAGGCTTCACATAAATTATTATTATCACATTTTGAACCAAAATATGTTCATAAATATTTATAAAATGTTTAGTTTAATAATGATATGAATATAGATCTATATCAGATGAAGAATAAATGTAAATGAGAACATGTAACTAAAATAAACAATAATAGTGTGATTGGAAAAAATATTGTATTTCATAATAAATTTTGTGATAAATGTGATTTGATAAGAAATAAGGCATGGATGGATTGTAAAAATTACCCATATTTTGAAAGAATTAACATTATTGAAACTTTTTATCCAGTTGAAGTATTAGTAAATTTTAAAATCATTCTTTCTATCAGTACACAATGAAGATATAAAATATTTCATATGGATTCTAAATAATTTTTTCATAATGGATTTAATGATAATAAATTCCTTATTGAAAAACTATGTGGAATCATGGTTGGGAAAGATGAAGGTTCTATGTGCATGATGAAAAATTCATTATAGGGGATGAAGCTTGCTCTAAGAGATTATTATTCTAAATTGGATAACTTCTTATAAAATTTGAACTTCATGAAATTAATAGTTTATAGAGACCTCTATATAAAATAAATTTAAGAGGTTTCAGTCATTGTGATTGATTATATTGAGGATTTTTTTTATGAAATGAAGAAAACTCATGTGATAATTTTTAAAATAATATAAAGAATATATTTGAAATGTATATGATAGGAGAAATTAAAACCTTTCATTGTGTAAAAATATCACATTGGATGAAATATATTTTCCTATATAAAGAAAATTATTCTAACGAAATTTTAAAAAAAATTGGCCTGAAATATTCAAAGATAGTTCTCACACAAATTTTTGTGATAACTACGTTTTCAAAATAAGAATATGGTGATGCGGTTCATCCTATTAAGTTTAATAAGTTAGTTGTAAACATACTGTCTCTAATACATTCAAGATAATATACTATATATATTATTATAGTGTGTTCTAGGTATCATGTTTCTCCAAAAAATATAATCTTATGGAAGAAAAATAATTCTCAGATTAATTAATATAATAATTAAATTCACTATAAAATATGGATGATCAAAAAAAATTAATCAGTTTGGTTATAAATATGCTAATTGGGAAGGTTTGGAAGATGATGGAAGATCCACAAGTGGTGGGGACTTCAATCTAGGAGAAAATTGTTTTAGTTATCACACAAAGAAACAAAAATAAGTAACTCTCAACATGGTAAAGCTTAATATATTATTACCAAAAATGTGACAACATACCTTATATTGATAAAGCTACAGTTAAAGGATTTTCTAGAAAATGTACTATCACCCCTTGTCGTGGAATAAGATAATAAAATTTATATAAATATCAAGAATAATATCATGTGATGTTTTTGTTCCAAGTACCTTGATTTAAAATATCACTTCATTGAAGACTTGGTGGTGAAGACTGAAATAATGTTGGATTTTTTTCCTATAATGGATAATGTATATGATATATTCACTATACCATTGCTGAAGTAAACATTTCATAATACGATGCTTATAATCGGTGTGCAACCTCCATCTCTTCATGGAAGAGGTATATGAGTCCAACCCTACTCTCATCCGGTATTTAGATTGGGTTTTCAAAGGGGTTATTTGTAAAATAAATATATGAATTTTTATATACATATCCCTTTAAGAAAGGTTATATATTTAAGGGGTTCTAAATAGGGCAAGATTTGATTTCAGTGTGTGAACTATTTTAGAAATATTTCATAGCTGATACATGAATAGTTATTCTTTTGGAAGAAGAAGTTGTGAATGATTAAACTACAAGGAATGAGTTTCTTGTGAATTGTATGAAGAGTTTCTTAAATTAGTACTTATGTATAGAATGGTATTATTATTCAATGATTCCTATTTCACACTATAAGTTCACTCTTTAGTGATTAGAATTGTTGGATATGCAATTTGTTACTTGAGTTAAAAAGTTTCATTGATTCATGTTCCTTAGTTGAAAATACAATCAAAAGGGAGATATTGTTGTGAAAAATATGTTTTTAGTATTTTGAAGAAGCTAGATAATGTTAAAAAGTTGTTAGTTGTAAGAATGTTTGGTAAAATTATTTCCTTTTTTTGATAAAAATTTATAAAATTAACTTTTTTATGAAAATAAATAACCTTTCATTATTAATCCTTTCAACATAATTAATCAGATAAAGATATGAGACCAAATATTGAAGATCATATGAAGCTTACCAGACCAAGTTCATCAAATGAAAGTTATCAAAAAGATGTAATTGATAGGGGGATTTTTACATAATTATAATCCTATCATACCTACAAATTTCCATTCGAAAAAATATTTATGAATGAAAATCTTGTAATGATTTGTTGTTCTGATGTTCCCGACATCATTAGTTTTGAAATACCTCATGATTATAGTATGATTTGAAATTGGGAGAAATTATACTTTATGTAAAAAGTTCATACTATTAATTTTTATGGAATATCACTGTATAGAAGCTAACATTTGACATTTTGTGATACATAAGGGTAACTTAACATGATGTGTAAGGGTGGAACCTAATATCCATTTGGTACATAAGTGTACATGTAAATCTATGATGTTTTTACTTCAATTCTATGATGTTTTTATGTTTTGAATGTTAGATATTTTAGCATCGATTAGTTTCAATGATTTCTAGTAAGGGATAATTTGTGGAAGCAAAAAGTGATGTTATTGAGGAATTTCCTAGGCAAAAATCAAACATTGCTAAATTCATATTAGAAAAAGTAAATAATCTAATGTATTTAGATACATTTTATTTTTTTTCTATAAAATGAACCTTTATATATATATATATATAAAATGAGAATTGGATACATTATGATACAAGAGAATCGACAGAGTCATCAAAATGTTGGATGTGTTGATTTCATCAAAAGGATGGTTCTATATAATGTTAATCAGATATTGGTTGAGTCTGATGAATGTTATCTGAGATAATCTTCAAAATTTATATAGGAGGATTAAATGGAATGTCATTGGATGGAAATGTTGATATAAATTTTCATCAGATGAATGTTTGGTATAAAAGTATTACCTGTTAAAATTTTACTATTAAACTTCTATAAAGAGATTAAAAAGATATGATACTATGCTATTCATTCAAAATTCATAAAATCAGTAAGGTAGATCACGGTTCTTCCCAAATATTAATAAATTTTCAAGAAGTTACCTAACATCGAGTTGAATAATATTTGACGAATGGTATTAGTGTTTGAGAATCCATGAAGATTCAAAAAATATTATATAAGAGTTGAGAAACATGTAGTGAATATTAGAAAGGAGGGTAATTTGATGTTCATGTTTTCATTATGTTTGAAAAATAATTTGTGTTTCTTATATTAATCCTTCTTGTGAACCTATATAATTCCTTTAATGAATAACCCATTCTGATAAAATGCATGTGTAAAAATGAGACCTTGTATAATTAGACAGTGAATTTGAAAGAATCTGTAGAGAAACATTAGTAAGATGATTATCAGACAAAAAATCCACATCAATTTCTCTAAGACATAAGGCATAAAAAAATTATATTAACAGGGTTATAAAGGTACCTATCAAATAGTCTAAAAAATAAATTTTAACACACCTCATAGAGTTTATATAATGCAGGATCTAACACACAATTTACATAGGTAAATAGACATATAGTTAGAAAATTATGGTTTCAGTATACAATGAGGAAATAGATTGATGTAGCTGATATAATTTAATAGATGAACAAACCATATGAACCCTTAAATGGAAATCCAATGGTATTAGAATGTTATTTTAAGCTAGTAGGAAATAAAGTGATGATAGATTAATTATAATAAGAGAATGTGTGAATAAGTTCATGAAGTAAAGTGATAACATACTAATTCCTATTGGTGAAGGTTTCTATCATACTAAATAATGTTGTTTGGTTATAGTTTAATTAAATTTAAAGTATATTCCATTATTTTGTAACCAAATACATTTATTTATTTCTTAGTGGATTTTCTGGTATTGTATTATTTATAGATCTTTCTAAGTACTAGATTCAATTTTTTTGGTAGTGAACCTTGTAAATACATGTCATAATATGGTTATTATAGTGTGATTTATTTTACAAAATTCATAACTCTTTAATAGGTGTTGAATGATGTGTCATAATAATGAAAAACATAAAAAGTAAATATTATACTTGTGAAAAACAGCTTTTCATGTCAATTTTTTTTTGCAATTTTTACATCGGGTTTTAAAAAAAAATTATAAAGGAGATGCCATAAATAAGGGTTTTAGAATTAGTTTATAATAGAAAATGACAACAAAAATAGACATTTGGAGCTAATTTATAATAAAAACCAATGATGGAAGTTATTTTCTTTAGAAAAATGGAAATATTGCACCCAAACAAATATCTGCATTCTTGTAATTGAAAACACAATATATATAAATCAAATTACATGTAACAAAAAATAACAAAACATAAAAACAAATAGGAATTAACAACTTAAAAAAAATCACTATCACCATAATAATATTTTAAACTCGAATAAAAAAACACGTACCAACTA
The DNA here is from genome assembly GCA_963277665.1 of Viscum album. Lineage (NCBI taxonomy): Eukaryota > Viridiplantae > Streptophyta > Magnoliopsida > Santalales > Viscaceae > Viscum > Viscum album. Next base: position 880,502,029 of record OY728137.1, on the reverse strand, counting down.
ATTTAAAGAATATTCATCGACAATTTTTATTGAAGCATTATTTTGAGATTACAATGTTAAAACAACTTTTATAATAAAATAATATATTTTTTAAAACATTTTATTAGGAAAATTTAAGATTCATCATAAAAATTTAAAGATTCATACTAGATAATTTTAATCATAATCATACTTAACAAATAGTTATCAAATAACAATCGAATATTGGTGATTTCATCATTCGTTTATGACTCATCATCATTTAATGTTTATAATAACATTGAATTTTATAAGATAAAAATATATAATATCATGACATAAAATATAAAATAATTAATATAACTAACCATATTGAATTCAGTTGTTAACCCAGTTGTGATTATCTCATACATAAATCATAGAACATAAAAACCATAGTCCACATTTCCTTGTTGATGATGACACAATGTTTATAAACCATTAACATGGAAATAAAAATCAATATATCTATAATCATATTAATAAATAATATAGAAAAATAATTATCATTACTTCCAAAAATTTGATTAAATTTGGGTTATTTATAAACATGTAATATTTTGTAAAGGTTTTTCCATGAACTACTGTTTAACATATATAAACTAGTAAAACATGTATAAAAAAAATAATTAAATATAATAAACTTTTTAAAAAGAATGAAACATACTTTTCTGAAAAGGTGTTTGATGTTTTATGAACACCTCATAATAAATAGAAACCCCAATATAATTTGAATTTACATGGGAATAATATTCCTAACATACAGTTCCCCTTGCAATACAAGAAGTTCACAATTCTTGAAAATATAATGAAACACATTGAAATCATCCAAGGAAGAAGAAGCCCTAAATAATCTGTATACACAATCCGAAATATCAGAATTATATAAATTAGTTTATTCCTTAATACTTTGTTACCTTTTTTCCATTCTTTTTAATTTTAGGTACTTTTATAAAAATTAAATGTCCAAAAAATTATAAGTAATTTTAAATCATATGTAACTAATATTAAAAAAATAACTCACCTGAAAGATAACGAAGAAGGATGGATGGAAAATGTAAAAAAGGACCCATCCAATCCCACACTATGGTATCCTCCTCAGTAGGTAATGGAAGTAGAGTAGTATGATCAATAATATCATATATTGGAACTCTAACATTACCCATATACATAGGTCAGTGATGTATAGAATTATTTAAAAAATGAATGAATCTGAATGATACAATATGTATATGAGGATCTATAAAATACAAATTATAGTATATGTTCGGGTCCGAGAGAGGAGGTGGGGGATCTAAGTAGGCATGCAGGGTTTCTTAGTATAGTTTGGTGAGTTTTACAGGCTACACAGTCGGTTGGGAATGCTGGGAATGCTGCACATACTATGACTATCTCATCAAATGTTTTAACATAGCATATATACCTGATTAAATTTCATCACCCATAGGCTATTTCATATTTTCCATACCAGAATTTATGGATTTGATTTTTGGCTCTCTTGATTTATTAATTCTATGAATAAACCTTCAAAATACTAACACCAGCCTCATATCTCTTATAGAAAAATGGTGTTCTAGATTTTCTAAGCTAGTGGATAGGATGCCTATCCCACCCTAAGGGATAAAAGATACCAATGTTGATTCCTTAGAAATTTCATCCTGAAATGAAAAATGGAAATGGTATTTTAGTATTGTTAATTTATAAAATATTAAAATTCATAAAAAATAAATATTATTTTCTTATAATTATTGTAGTTATTTCTTAGCCTTATCAGTAAGATAATTTTAATTTTTTCCCTTTGTATTTTTGATTTTTTATAGAGGTTGGGGGAGATGGATGACCGAATTGGACCTCATATGAACCACTAGTAGACTGAGCTCTTGATGCTTCAAACTTTTCCCCGATAATTTCTTTCTGGAAGAAGTGATACCCACCTTGTAATGATGTATGAGGGTATACATTCTTCAATTATATCTCTTTATGGGATGTCTTGGACGCATTTTATATAAAAAATAAAATATTAAGAAATTAGTTACAAGTATAAGGAATTTTACAATATAAAATAATTATCATACCCAAAATTCTTCTTCATGTCATTTGGAATCAAATTTATTCATTGTATCTAAATCTAAAAACTCGTACTTGAGACATGGGTTTTCATTTTTTTACTTTCCAAAAAAACTTATATATTTTAAACTTTGTTTTAAAAGTTCTCCATTGAACCATTGCTAGATAAAGATAACATTTCTTAATTTCTTTTGTTTCATTAAAATTGAATGTCATTTGTAATTGAATAGATTGAATATTAGTCATTTAATATATATCATATTCAAAAAATGATCTAAAATTAATAAATTGTGGTATTTTACAATTACGGCCTCCCAAAGCTAATCAATATCCATCGTGCCAACAAACATACAATTAGGATATAAACTCATAAATCAGTAACGACTCATAATGGATATATAGATGATAAAATGAGTTTAAATTGGGATGGTTTCATTATTATTATCATAAAAAAATATGTAATCACTCATCTCCATGAGAATGTAACCATTTTTATAAACATGTAATGATTTGTTTACAAAATCAAGAAATCAATTTATGGATAATAAAATTTGAGGACCCCACCTTTGACATCTCAAAAGTATTCCTAAAATTATTTTTTGTAAATGAAATGTTTTCTATATTTAAAAAAATATATTAATTCATATTTCAAAATAAGAAAAAAATAATATACCTTATAACATGTTATTATATATCTGTATATGTATCTATCAATGAAATAGTCAAATGTAATGATCTTTTGTATACCTTAATATGGTTAGACTAGTGAATAATTAGATTATTAGAAAACATAAAAATGTAAGTAAAAAAAGTATCACACATTTGTAAGTTAAAAAAATAATGATATTATGATTGTTAACCAAAAAAATATTCATTACAACCTATTAAATATAGACATTACTTCTATAATGATAAAATATTTTTAAATTTAAATATCAAAGTTACAAAAAACCGTTTTTTATGAAAAAAATTAAACAAAATATAATAATACATGTTAGGAATTTCATTGAAATAAAAGTTAACCACAACCGTGAAATATAAAATTTAACAGAAAAAATCATATAAATAATCAAATATTTAATTTAAAATCTAAAATTTATTAAAAAATATAGTTTATACACCTGTAAATTTTAAAAAAAGAAAATAATATAAATATTTACCAGATTAGTTAGGAGAGCAATTTAGCATTTTCCACATCCCATCATCATGATAATTTTTTACTACATGCACTATGTTTTCATTATAATCATTATAATCTAGAAATCAAATAATAGATAAATACACCTTATATAAATCAATAACATCATCATCATCACCAAAATGGATTATTTTTCCTTGAAAAACAAAGAACACCTGATCATTTGATATATCAATGACAAAAAACATCAGCTTCAAATGTGTCTCTATGATAAATGGTTCTTCTTTGCAACTAACACTTTTCAAATCCACTTATTTAAACCCATATTCATCATGTTTCATCTCAAAACTTATAGAAACAGAATATCCCTTAAAAACGCTGACTCAAAATTTACTATATTCAATTTTCCATGTCATTAAGAACCTCAAAATATGTCATTGATATGTAAATTGGGGTTTTATATTTTTCACTTGAAAAATGAAATGCTTTAGTGATAACCATTACACTAGTATTTTGAAGGGTACTCTTTTCAACCATATTTTTTTGTGTAAAAAGTGTACCCATTAATATCAAAACCAAACCATATGATCACATTAAGACATGGTCTCCTTCCTATACATTTCAATGTTTTTGATGAAAATATATATTTTATTAGATTGTCTAAAAACCCTGAATTTTTTTTATGCCCAATCATTAACCACATTTTATTTATTCTTATAAACTGTTAAATTTATTTTTCAATCAATGGTATGTATAATAAATTCACAGAAATCGTCAATTTATCATATACACTATCTTTATGCCATTCTTTAATTGATAATATGAAGTCTCTTCTTCAAAATTTGGACATGTTTTATGTCCCTTAACATTATATCTAGATGACTTTCTATATGAAGGAAATCCATTTATAGTGAACATTATCATAGAACACAAAAGAAAATATACTTTTTTGATTGCATCGAAAACACTAACACATTTCTCTAATAGCTATTTCAAATAATAAATTAATGGTGAAAGATAAAAATCAAAATAATTTTTGGATATTTTGGTCTAGAAATAATCAAGATCATTATAACGCATTTTCATTCATACATTTATGTGGGGAAAATTTGTAAACTACCATTAAAATAGTCCATGAACTTTGTTGGAAACATAGGATCCAATATAGATTCATTCCATCAGTACACAATCCCATTATGAGATTTATAACTTCACTTCTGAAATTATTAAATAATTTATCATATCTATTCCACTGTGGTGAAACCGAAGGGCAGTGTAAGTTACCCTCAGATATGTGCTCATCAGAATCCCAACATAACTTAATTTTTCATCAATTGAAAATGAAAATATACACTTTAAATAATTAATTATGGGAAGTTACCAAATTCCATTAGAAGGAGTTTTGATTCTCGTACCTGAGAATGAATAAGAGTTGAATTATGGGAATTATATAAAGGAATTGTTTGATGGAATTTTTAGAAAATACCAAATTAATTTTGAATGAGGTTAGATTCCACTACCAAATAATGAATCTATGTTGGATTTTTATCCATATTATACTATGATGTCTCACATGTATGAATTTTTTAAGAATATTCACATTGCATCCTATAAAACACAAATCATTGGTGGAATTCATCTATTTTTTTATATCCCAAACCCGTTGGGCATAATTTTATCATCACCACATAATTGGAATATAGAATTTCATTGCCTTATGAAAGTATCTCCTTTAAAATATCAATTATTTTAGTGAAAGTTTAATCACTCCACAAATTTCTTAATTTAACATTAACTAATCTCAAAAATTGTAACAAAACAATATATTTAGTGAATCTAAGGAATAATGGTTTCACAAAATCACTATGAAATCTTTCAACAATTACTATTTTTATGGTTTGAATACATAAATCATGAATTAATTCTTTAATACGATCCTCTTCATCATTATGAATATTTTTTTTGACATTAGATGTTGAATTTTTAGTTCTTTCACCATTATAGAACCAACATCTATAATTAAGGCTAAAATCATAGAAAATGAGATTAGCTTAGATTTCTCTAGAATTTAACTTTCTCATATTCAAACACATCACACATGAACAAAAAACCAAATCATTGTTTTTATGATTTTTTTTTAAAAATTAAAAGAAATCATCAACTCATTTTTTATATTCACTAGTGTTTCTTCATAAATTTATCCAATTACGATCTATTCAATTACTAATATTGAGATTTTAAAAGTTAAGAAATTAAAACATATTAAAATTTAAATAATATTTAATGATCAAATTAACAAAACATTAACATATTATTAAACCAATTTATAATTAATAATCAAATTGAGTATATATTAAAAATAAAATTACAAATACATCAACAACAAAAATAAAATAATATATATTTTAAAAAAATTATAATTGACAACCAATATAGAAAAATTTATATTTGAAAATAAAATTAAACATATTTATAATTATCAATCCGACTAAAAAAATTAATTAACAATCAAATTGAATAAAATTATAATATTGAAAAATTTGTAAATAAAAAATTTATAATTAACAACGAAATTAAATAAATTTATAATTAATAAAATTTAACAATCAAATTAAAAAAACATTAAAAATAAAATTAAACATATTTATATTTAACAATCAAATTTATAAAAATAAATTTATAATAAACAATCAAATGAAAAAAACAATAACAATGAAATTTATAATTAACAATAAAATGCATAAAAATGAAGGAATTGCTGAAAATCATAATTAAATGACAAAGAATTTATCTTCAGAATTAAAAAATAACTTACAAAATTCAAGGTTCAATAATAGAAAATTGATCACCAATTTCTCACTCGAATTCATTTGAAGGATAAACCCTACAAGATCTAACAATACTTTTTTTAGATATGAACAATGAACCAAAAAAATAAAACCCTAATTGATTGTTGACTAGAATAGGGTTTTTTGAGACTAAATATCTCCTAGGATGGTGAAAAAAAAGTTATATTCTAGAATAATAAGGACCATTGATCATGAAATATTGATTGAAATCAATGAAAACTGACTAAAATCATAATTTATTTTCCTTCAGTAGCCATAGGTGGCATCATTAAATGATATAAAAGGAGTTTTGAATATCTAAAATTAGATTTTATGGGTGGGGGTTAAAGGTTTTATATTTTTGTTTTTTTATAATCCAATTCCATAAATTTTATTCAATTTTTTACATCGTATTTTTCAAATACCGTTGCTATTTTTTTACTTTTGTGGTTTTTTTGTAAAAAATGACAACCAATGTAAACAATTTATTTTTTTACCTTAGTTTTGTAAGAACAGACATAAAAATCCCAAAAAAAAATCAGTTTTGGCATCAGTTTTTTAAAAACTGATGAAAAAAACTCTCTATATATTCTTTTTTCTACCTGAGTTTGTTATAAACTGACATTATATACCCAAAATTGAATCCACTTATTCCACTAGTTTCAATGATTCATCCCATCCACTCAGTGATCCTTATTGGTCCTTTCAAGACCAAGTAGGGTCTAGCAATAGTGAGTGGTACTAAACTTATTAATTTATATATGGTGACTACTTTATTTAATACAAGTGTCTCTCATTATCTGATATCTACTATTATCATAGATTTGTTTTGAATTTTTCTTTGAACACATTTATTATATGATGGAAATGTCAACTCCTATTGGGAAGATGAAAGAGAAATGATGTTGATTCCCATCTTATCCTACCATGACATCTGCTGTGGATCTAGTGTAGGATTTTTTGTTCATCAAGATGGATCAATTTTATCATATCATTTGGATAGACTATATAGTTTCCCATAAGGTTTATATTGATTACTTCTAGTGTAAGGTGTCCTTCCCCAGCTCCAATGGGAACTTTCATGTATTTTAGGGTGATTGGGTTCCAAAATCAAGTGAGAAAAGATCGCCCCTTCTGAAACTAAGTAGTTTGGTATTCCTATTAGAATCCTTCTAATTTAAGGTTCCTGAATGATATTTTTTGTTTGATCATCCTAAGATTGTAAAAGAGTTTAGTAAGGTATTACTAGATGAATTATTAGGTTTACCCATCAAGAAGGAAGTTAAGTTTCTATTGATACCATTCATATAAAATATAATATCTCATTAACCTAATATTTTATGGATCCTTTGTAATTGAATGAATTTAAAATTAGTCTTGGTGATAAAGAAGTTTAAGGTTCAATTATCCCAGACATGATTCCTTAGGCCAATATAGTTCTCTTACCAAATATGGAGAATGGGTCCCTTCAGTTGTGCATTGATTATCAAAAGCTGAACCTATTAATGATTAAGAGAAAACATTACTTACCCTATATTAATAAACTCTTTGAATAGTTAAATGTGGCCTGGTTGTTCTCAAATATCAACCTTTATTTAGTTAATCATCATATTAGGGTGAAGGATCCTACTATTTTAATGACTAATTCTCAAAGCATGTATGCCATTTTTAGTACCTTGTGATGTCATTTATGTTAATTAAAACTCTTGTGGTCTTTATTTAATGCATGAATTTTATATTCTATTATTAGATTTACTCATTACATGGTGTTCATAGATGATATCTTGGTCTATTCTAAGTTAAAAAGGAACATAAGCATCATCTTAGAGTTTTTAGAACTATTTTTAATCATCACATTAACTCAAAAATATCATAGAGTAACTTCTATATACAAGAATTTATTCTCTTAGGACATGTGGTCTCTAAAATGTGAATTTGAGTGGTTCCTTAAAATACCGTGATTATTTTTTCTTAGGAGTTTCCAAGGAAAAATTTAATATTCAGAGTTTCTTGGGTTTTGGAGGGTATTATCGGTGACTTGAAAAATATTTATCCAGTATTGTTATAACTCTAACTACCCTTACCTTGTATGAGATAAAAATTTTATGCAGTTCTAAGGACTATGTTTCCTTTGGGGTGGTGAATCAGTAGTTGAAATCAAAAACATTTTTGATTATACGTAATGTCTTTTATGGCTTTATAATTCATTACAATTCTCCAGGTATAGGTTTGAGTAGTATTTTTTTAGTGAATAATATTATGGTGGGGTATATCTCATTCTTACCCCAACCACATGAGAAGAAATCCTTGAACAAGAGGTCATGATGGTCATAAATACCCTTAATTATTTGTACCACTATCTATTTAGGTAAATGTTTATTGTTTACTATGAGAAAAAGAGTTTATGAAAGATATTCTCCCAAAAATATTTTATTCTCATGAAATTGTGTTTTATAGAGTTCCTTCAAGCTTTCAAAATTTGTACTGCTATCATTCTAAGTAAAAGGAATGTTGTTGCATATGCTCTCGAGTGGATGTTTCAATATAAATATTTAAGGGATTCTAGTGATTAATGAAACTTCATGGGTCTCTTTAATATGATGTATCTAGAGAAAAAAGGGTGTAAAATAATATGAGTTTTTTCTATAATTTTGTTGAATACCTCTCCTCTTGAGATAAAACAGTTTTATTATTCAAGAGATATGCAATTATAGTAGTTTATATATATTTTAAATGGTGGGGTGACCACCAGTGAGTGGTCTCTGTTACTTCACTTTACTATTTATTATGTTGTTAATTTTTCTATAAGTTAGTTCTGGATTCAAGATCAATAATATTCTTAGTGGGTCATCCAAAATAGTACCATGACGTTTTATGATGATATGAGACATAGATATAGGTGTCTAAGAATGAGTTGGAACATAATGGAGGTTTTTTCACGATGCCTCACATTCCATATAGATAAGGTCATGCATCTGAATCCTTTTTGTTTTATTATAGAACCTTATGTTTCCCACCTATAAGTGGGATGAAATAACCCTGAACTTTTTTATTAGATTACCTAATACCCCATAGGGAAATAATTCCTTTTCAGTTGCGAGTTATTAACTAAACACTCTAACCACATTATTCCAATTAGAGATTACATGAATTTGGATGTGCATGGGTGGTTGTATATATAGAATATTGCAAGGTTTCACAAGGTTGAATTTGTTATAATATCTTATAGAGAACACTTGTTTACCTACATGTATTAGAGAGGCCTCTAGAATATTATGTTATATTAGGTGAATATAAGCATGAACAATCATCTAAAATCAGATGGTAAGATACAATGACTAGCCTAGATTTTATAGGATATTTTCTAAGCATTTTTCTTAAGTCTAATAGGATATTGGGATAATTATTTGAAATAAAATGAGTTTTCTTATAATAATAGATATCAATAATTAATAATAATGAATCCTATTAAGGCTTTATATATTCAACCCATCCTTCAACCCCTCTATTAGGCTGAGGTGGGTGAGATCTACATAGTGGGACCAAGTATCATGTAGAAAATAACGTTGAAGTTTTCGAAAATTATGATCACTTAGAGTCCCCAATATTATTGTGTTTATCTTCACTATCAACCCTTCATGTTTTTAGTGGGTGATTATGTGTTCTTAAAGGTATCATTTTTATTATGCCATTATTATCTTCCAAAGTAGGAGAATCATTATCTATAGTGTATAAGGCCATTTAAAATCACAAAGTTTATTAGGAAGGTTTCATATCTCTTGAAAATATTCCCTATATTGAAATGAATCCATGAAATGTTAAATGTCACTCAATTGAGGAAGTATAATTCATAACCTTCATATTCCCAAAATTACAAAGTCATATAGATAGATACCAATGTCCATATGAGAGATTATATTATTTAGATTTTTAATTCCCTGGAGAAAGTGATTTAGTTAAATTATACCTTGTTGGTCTGAGTATTATGGAAGCATGGGAATAACCCTCATAACACAAAGGTGTAGGAATATATTTTGAGAGAGAAGTGGGTTCACTACTTTTTTCAACCAACCATCTCAAAGATAGCTTTATACAGGATAAATCTGCATATTTGAGATAATTTTCACACCCATTATTCCATTTTTAGTAAAAAAAATGTATAATTTATTTGTTTTCATTTATACCTTCCATTTATAGATATTTAAATTTTAAGAAATTTATAAATAAGGAATATTTAGTGTCTAAGGATTAGAAAATGATTATAGATAATAGTGTTTGAAGACAGAAAAACTTTAAATTTGATCTGAGAGATTATTTTCAATGTTTTCACATTGCTTGTTGAATGTTATCACCAAATTTTGTATCTGGCTAGGTGACATTAGTTTCATATTCATTGATGGTTAATCGTTTTAAATTATGATTTGGTTTCTTAATGTGTCTTGAAGGGCATATAATGAGGGATTCATATATTGTGTTTGATAAAATTAACCTTGTAATTTAAAATTATTTTAACTAATAAAATGGATCTCATTGAATGAGGGTTAAAACATGGTAGTATGGGTATTTTACTAGGATGAACATGGGAATCATGATAAGTTATGGCATACCCTTTATATAATTTCACATATATTACAAGGCTAATTAAATAACTTTATGATAAGTATTGAGATCCAATTTTTTGAGTGACTGCTTTCCCCTAGGCCTTGAGATCAACCAACCTACTAGTGTCATGTATATGACATTGTCTAGTTAAATCATTTAGTTTTGTGAAGTTCCATTATTATTTGTACCTTAAATACCATATATATTCTCCATGGTTCTTATTTATCCAGCATCTACATACATGGTTCTTGTCTTATATATTAATTTTTTTAACATATATTTGTTTATAAAATCTTAAATTCTTAATTTAAATAGTTTATTTCCAAAAAATAATGTTCAATTTTATTTCATAAAAATGTTTATGAAACACAGAGGGGGATCCTACTCGGTTGGTTGTGTTCACATCATATAAGAACCTAATAGTTATATGTAGACTCTTTATTAATTGATACATGTTAAGGAAAAGTAATTCTTGGAAATAGTGGTTCTTATTATTTGTATTGTATAGTCAAATGGTGGTCGCATGGTTGGATTGATCACTCATGTGACATAGAGATAGTTAGTAGTTTTTTGTTCCATTATTGGTTCAAGTTTTTATATCAATTTTTTTTATCTCCTATTCTTCTACCCATACCACCATTTTTTGTATATGAGTATGATTTACCGTCTTTTTATTATGATATGGATGTTTTGGTTTTTATATAATTTATATTATTCCAATTACCTTGATATTTTATTCTTTGTTTCATCCCATCATTTATGATTTTTATGTTTCATTTACTTGGGATAATGAATTTCCAAGGTATTGTAATGTCTTTTTGGGTCCCTGACATAGATCTATTTAATTGATTTTATTTGGAAAATTATTCCCAATGATAATCCATGATTACCAGTGTAATACTCAATGTTTGGTAATAGTAAATATACATTTCATCATAATATTTTGATAAAATCCACACTTTATTAATTAGATATAACAGTACAACTCATATTAATACAACAAAAATACTATGTATTTAAATTTATAATAAAAGATAAAACCAGAAAAAAAACATGTAAAAATGTGTGAGAATACATTATACATTTACTCTGAAGAATTACACAATAAAATTAATATCAAGTATATAAGATACATTGATATTAATAAGAAAAAAATAAGCATTAGAATTAATACAGTGGAAAAACATAAAGATAAATATTAATGGTTTCATATAATGGTATATATATAATGATTAATATGAATATTGATAATTAAGGACCATTAGTCAATAAAATCATTGGTCGATATACTCATTGTTCAATATGGCCATTATTCAATATGAATATTGGCCAATATGACTGTTGTTCAATACAATCATTAGTTGTATAAAAATTAAGAATGGACGTTTAATATTAATTTATATTAAAGATAATGATGAGAGTTAATTAACATATAATAGAGGAATAATTTCTTCAACCTATAGAAACATCCCTTATAAAGTTCATTAATTAGAGTTTAGAAGGGAGCTAGCATCACTGGGGTTATCCCTTGACAAATCACAAGTAGAACTGCAACAAATGAAGTTAGAGTGGAATCATTTGTAGGATAAGTTCAAGTTAGAGGAGATAAAAAAACTTATTAATGTTTTTTAAACCTCCCCATGAATGTACCACTTTATAAATCCATACCCTTAGGTAATATATTGGTTTCATTTGAGTCCATGAATCTAGGGATTCATTTATGTTATAGTATAAATTCTTTGAAAAATTAAAAGGATGTTTACTATTATAATTTTGTTGATTAATGTATCAATCTAACATAAAATGTAAAAATTATGTAATTAGATTATTAATTTCATAAAATTTACTATATATATTTTAGTCTAGATATCTAAATTAGAAAATGTAGGAAATTTGTTAAAAAATATTAGAATAGTAATATATGGTAAAAATGGTGGAATAAAGAAAAATATTATAAATATAAAATATATAAATTTTTTTTTGCAATCATGGGTCATGTAATTCAAGGATGTTCAATTTAACTATTTTTGTCACTAAACACTATAGTAGGGAATTATGGGAGGTATTGGATCATATTGGTTATAGTAAGGCACTAAAATAAAGTCAAACAATAATAAGAGATAATTTTCCTTGGAAATTCCACCCATATAACCTAAAAATACCCACCCCTCCTCTCATTATTACACACAAAATTCAAATTAGTTCTTTATTTATCACTCCATTGGTTTCTCCCTTGATATATCTTCAATCGTGATTAGTTTTAACAGATCTAATGTTGTGTTCCAATCTAAGACACTCAAGAGAGGTAAGGGATCCAAATTGTCTCTCATGATTCCTATTTTAATTTCATTATTTTTAATCCCTTTTTAATTTGTATTAAATATTATTCCATGATATTTATCCACATTATTATCTCCCTATTAAACTATTTTCTTGATTACATTTAATAACCCCTTAATTTATACATTTTTAAGGAATTACTATGTTTAAGTAATGGTTGATTCTCTCTCATTACAATTCCTCTTTACATTTAATCGTCATGTTATAATACCATTATTGTGTTAATGTTATTCTTTGTTCCCTTTTTGATACATCTCGCCCATGTGAAAATTCATTTCACTCACATTATTCCAAATTCATAAGTTATTACTATGCATAAACCATCTTATATATATATATATATATTGAATACTTTGGTTTGGTAAAAAGTGAGTGATTTTACAAGAAAAAATATCCATGTATGGATACGGCAAGTGTATATGGTTTTTGAATAGATTAGTATCAGGAAAATAAACTTTAAAAGAGTATTCTAGGTATATCTTAGTTATCAATATGTTCTATTGTGAATAGACACATAATTCGTATATACCTGGTTTAAAACTATTGGGAGATATGCTATGGATAATTATCATACTCTTTATAAATCATAACATTTCACTTATATAATGGTATATAATATTGTTTTTTATCTCTTTCCATTTCAAATACAATTTCATAATCATATAAAAGATTGTAAATCATGACAAGTATCTATTAACTGTTACTTTATAAAAATAACTTATTGAGGGAACTTTTTTTGGAAATATATAAATCTAGAAATATTTCATAAATGTGTTGAGGAAATTAACATAGTAATTATTATTAATTTATTGAGTGCGTAAATATATAAATGACCCATATTATCTATTTTTCTATATTTTAAGATCACTTATGATATATTCCATTAGGAAAATATTCCATGTATTTTTAAGTTGTTTATCCTTGAAGAATATTCCATGTATAGAATATATAAATTTTTTATGTGATATAATGCATTTGAATTCTATGTTAGCGGTGGGGACCCAAGCTATATATCCCTTTAGTACACTGGTATGTCTCATGGGATGATAAGATAGGGTAATGGAAGAATCCTTACCCTTTACGTATATTTTTTTGGCATAAGGTCACAATGATATGTTTATGATATCAAAAATTATGAAATTATAGATTTTAGATTATTATTTGAAATAAGTGATTACGTATTTATCTTCCTTCAAAGTATTATAATTATGTATTCATTTTTAATGGATATAATTTCATTCAAGATTTTTCTTATGATATATTTATCCTTTATTAGCTCATATTGTATGTTTTCCCCGCACTGACTATTTAATCTCACCACCTTAACTATATTTTCCCCTTTACTTTGGTAATCAACAAGAATACTATGATTTAACTTCTCTAAGGATAACATTATTAGCATAAATATTTTTACTTTTATGTTATAAAATATCATGTTTGAGTTTATTTATTATGTATCTACTAACTTGAGGAATAATATACCTTGATACTTGTAATTTAATATGATAAACATTATTATCAATGTAATAATTAATCAAAAAACTCATGGAAAATGGGGTTGGGGAAAATAAAGTTTTCATCAATGAAATTAGAATTACAAACCTTAACAGTTATATTTAGGAAATGTATGTAAATAAAAAATATTATACCAATATAATAATTTTATAAATTATTGTATAATTATTTAGATAATTCATGTTAGTATATTACTAATTAACCAAAAATAAAATTTTAAAATAATTGAGCCTTTTATTAGAATTGAAAACAAATCTAAATCCCACAATTAATGTAAGGACTACATGAATAATCATGATAATGGTTTTATAAATATTGTTGAGAAAATTATGACTAATATTGAAAAATAAACTTAGGTTATGACAAATAACCTTTCCAACATGGAACCAATACATTCCCCTCTATAGGGTTTTCCCACATTGGATCAGTTTAAAATTAAATAACTTTTACCATCTAGTGCCACAAAAAAATTCAAAGGAAGAAAAACAATTGATTAATTCTCTATAGAAAATATTTTTTTGAATTAGGGTGCATGGGTGTTATCTAGTAAAAAATTTAATCATCATACCTATGGTAGATTTTTGTGTAATATTTGGTATGTATTATCACTCCAATTATAATGTGTAATTTTTTTGGGAGAATCAAGTTATAAATAGTGAGGCAAGTAATTAATTATTTATTATTTTTCAGATAAATATTATTACCAAAATATTTCTTTGAACCATCCCTAGTAGATCAACTTAGTCAAATTATTTAGGAGTATATGGATAGAATTCAATATATGGTGTGAAATATATTTCTTATAATAGAAGCGATACTAGTTGTGAGAGAATATATTGATATATTTCTTGATGAATTAACTGGATTTCCCCCTAATATAGAAGTTGAATTATCTACTGATCTCAACACCTGTGAAAAGATAATATATAATCCACCATATTGGATGGATATAGTGGATTTAGTTGAGATAAATATGAAAATACAATATGTATGGATAAAGGGGTTCACTTTTCAGAGTGTCCTACCTTGGGAATAACCTATATTATTTTTCAATTAGAATGATATGACAATGAGATTATACATCGATTATAGATTAATCAAAGGAGATACTACAATGAAGTAGTATATTTTACCTTGTATTAATAACCAATTTGATCAAATTCAATGGTTGTAATAATTTTCAATGAATGATCATTGTTCTATCTATTATTAGTTATGAGTTAAAATGAGGATATATTAATGGAAAAATTTCACATGAGTTATAGTCATTATAAGTTCCTAGTAATTCCACATCTATTAAAAAAACAACTCTCTAATTATTTTTATTATGATCATGGTATTTAATGAATAACTTTATATGTTTTGGTAGAAATTTTTTATATTATTATATATTCTTGGTTTTATAAAGAATATGATATTCATTTATGAATGATTCAATATGATTTGAATAAAAAAGTGTTGTATAATAAATTCATTAAATGAGAATTTTGGCTCAAAAATTTTCCTTTATTGTCCATATTGTGTCCTAGGATGGTATATCTGTTAACCATTCAAAAAAAGTCTATAAAGTAATGGATAATATCCACCATAATTACTAAAAAAACATCTTTTATTCAGTTTCAAAGATACAATTATTAATTTTTTGAAAACATTTCTCAACTGGATACTCTTTTTTCCAAGATAATATATAAGGGTGTTAAGTTCACCTAGAAAAGGGAATGTAAATATTATTTTGAATAATGAAAGAAGATATTCATTATTGATAATATTTTCATTGTTCCTTAAAGAAAATAATGTTTTATTATTTATAGTGATGCATCAAGGAATGTTATTTGATGTTTTCTAATGAGAAATGGTAGATTTGTGGCATATTCATCTAGATTTATGAAACCCCATGATATTAATAATCCATCACATGATTTATAATTAGTGGCTATAATATGTTATCAAATGATATTGAGACAATACCTTTATGCATATAGATGCGATATATATATAGTCTATAATATTTTGAATAAGATTATTCCTTTAAAAGATCCTAATATGAGGTAAATAATTTTGTTTTAAAACCACGGTGATTTTGACAGTGCTATCCATTATATTGTAGTGAAGAATACACATTGGTAAATTCATTGATTATAAAGGACTATGGTATTTTATCCTTTTTATGGGTATGGAATGATATAATTCTCAAATAACTATTAAGGACTGACATGGGAATTATAATGAAAGGGGAAACATTATTCTTATTCCATGTAATTATCGAACAATCTATATTATGTAGGATTAATAAATGACAACATGGTAATAAATACCTATAAAATTAGATAAAATATGAGATGAATGGAAAATTACTAGAGTTTAACATGATGATGATAAAGTTTTACTACTTGTTAAGAGGTTATGTGCTCAATTTGTATCAAAGGTAATAATGGATCCACTATATGAGTCTCATAGATCAAACATCCTTATACATCTTGGAAATATCAGGATGTATAGGGATATGTGAGATAACTTATAGTTGTAAAATATTAAGTGAAAAATTATAGAATAAACTATAATATTCATAGTATGCCAGTAGGTGAAGGTTAAAAGATAAACACCCATAAAAGTAAAGAAAATATATCTAAACTATAAGGGAAGTGGGATAATATCACATTGAATTTCATCATTGGGATTCCTATGAAATCTAAAGAGAATAATCATATATGGGTAATTATTTATCACATGACAAAGTCATCATATTTCTTTGTAATTTGATATTTTCTTATCTAGAATTTCTTATAAAGGTTTATAGAAATTAAGTAGTGAGAATTTGTGGAACACCCTTATCAGAAGTCTTTGACTAGGGCCTATGGTTCACATCAAGATTTTAGAGGATTATCTAGAATAATTTTAATATAGAACATAATCATAATATGACTTATCACCCTCAAATAGATGTGTAGTTTGAATAAATTATTCAAAATTTAGAGGTAATTCTATGACCTTTCTATCAGGAAATTTATGTTATTTGGGAACAATATTTAACCACTGTGGTGTTTTCATATAGTAATTGTTGCCACTCTAGTTTTTGGATGAAACCATATGAAGCTAGGTATGAAAATTTATTTCAAACACTTATGTACTAGGTTAAAGTTAGAGAAACAAATATATTGGGTCTGGAACATGTTGAAGAGAGAACTGAGAAGGTAAGATCAATACACTAAAATTAGTAATTAGTATCAGTTTTTTAAGCATCGTCTCTAAGACTTTCTTTAACCCATGACATTAATTTTCCCCCTCGAATTCGACACCCCACCCCCACTTCCCCTACCCCGTAAAACCCTACAACCACCCATCGACCCCCTTCTCCTCACTGCTACTAGCTACCTTCTCCATCATCATTACGCCCCCTTGAACCTGACACCCATCTCCCTCTTCGCCCAACCCAATGAAACCATACCACCTCCCACATGCCCCATTCTCCCCGTCACTGCTAGCTGGATTTTTTATCAACTTCACTCCCCAAATTCAACACCCCCTCTTCCCCCAATTCCATTAAACCCTATCCCCACATGCCAACCCCCTTCTGCCCCTCACCACCGACTTCCTTCTCCATCACCGTCTTCCCCACTTCCCCTAATGTCTCCAAACCTTAGGTACAATTAGCTTAATATCTATATAGATTTTATATAGAAATGGGATATAAGATTCAATATTGTTTTTTTATAATTGGTTGTTTTAGTTTTCAATCTATGTGATTGTAATTCAGATGTGTTGCAAGGTGTTATTTCAAGGTGTCTATTGTCATTTAGCTAATTTGGTTAATTTGGATGTGGTTCTATATGGTGGTTTTCATTTTCTATTGTAGTTTAATTTTACCATGTAAAGAATATTATGGTTTGTTATACCTTATTAGTTTTCTTAGGATTTTTGGGTAATGGATTTGGTGTTGTCTAGTTTGGATTCATTCCTACAAGCTTCTGGGTGTTGATAAATGGTTGGGATCCATGATGATGGCTTGGAGATTCAAAGAGAAATTGTTCACTTTCAATTATACTTATTTTCAATTATTATCTTGTGATTTTGTTTTTTATATTTTTAGTGATGATTATATGTTATGTTGGGTGGACACACCAATATTAGGGTTTCAGGTGAAACTTAGGATCACTTCTAGATTTCTCGGGTTGGTATAGTTCCAGTTGTTACTTTGTTTCTATTTAGTAAAAAAAAATTCCACAAGGGTGGACCATACAACACTCTGGTGGACATTAGGTGGTGGTTGACTATTTTTGATGGTTTTGTTTCTCTTTATCACACAACCATAAAAGATTTTATTTGAAAATAAAAAATATATAATTTTATAGAATGAGTTCCAATGGTTCGGTTGATGATTATCTTCCTCCCTCTATGAACAGTAGAAAATATTTCACTTTTCAAATATAGAGAACACCAAATTTATTTTCTCTTAAAATTTGTATAAATTAAACAAAATTTACTAGTGTAGGCATACTTATATTCCTTTGGATGAGATGACTAACTCTTCAATGCAATAATAAGTTTTATTATTTCATGTTACGATAAGAAATGTTCTCCACATCACCCACATTAAATGGATTTTATTTAGTCTTCATACATATTTACCCCACTCTTCAATATTATATTCTTATAACTAAGAATCCATTATTCCTAAAATAAACTTACTTTTATTCATCAAGAATATATGAAACACATAACATGATGTGTTTCAATTCATCAACAAAAAGATTATTTTTATATTTTAGATTTTCTTCCCCAATATCTACTGAGCCAATTCATTTAATTTTGAGAGACCCATCATTTCCAAATTTCATTACACATTCTTTTCATTATTAAATATATTTAACAAATTTTCAATTTCCCTTCATGTGAGGATATAATCTATGGTCCTAGATCGATTGTTTTTTATATTGGAAGCATTAAGTGTCTCTTCCAAAATAAAAACATTCTTCTTAAAATTTATCTTATTATTATGAGCCCATATAGTATTATAAATAATATATTTTATATATGGTATAAGGGAAGTCATTCATTTTAATTGTGATTTGGATATTCACATTTTCCACTGACTTCTTCATGAACCAGAAATAGATTTTGTTCATTTTTTTCATAATTTTTAATTTATTTTAAAAACAACTTCCATTAAAGGGGTAAAATTTACCTCAAACCATGCCTCCTTTGATTTCAGGTCATGTATTAAAATTGGTAATTATACTAAAATTTTTTTTCTGTGTTTTAGAATCCTCTTAAATTCTAATAAAATCCATAGAAAATATTATTAACATTATAAGAATTATAATATCTAGAAGTTTTTAGCTTTCTTCCTTCTTACTTTGAGTTTCCAATTTGGGTCCCTTTTACAAACCAAAAATTATTATGAAATCCATAAAGTCTATTTTTATATTATCATTATTATCATTATTTTTGGATTATTCATTTATAGGAGTTTTTAGATCATGTCTTTGTTCTCAAAATTTATATATTTCCATGTATCCCTATATTTTTCTACAAACTTGGTCCTTGTAACTTTGTTTTTATTATTTAACTATTCACTAAAATTTATAGTACAATATACGAGGATGTTTTTTTCTAAAATTTATTATTCTATTTATTATTTGAATATTTTTCATTTATTAAAAAATAATTTTCAAATATGGATCCAAAAATATTTATTTCTACTTTATTATAGACCAATTTATATTGAAAATATGAATCATATTTATGATATTTCTTCACAATTTATTCTATAATGATTTTCAAATTCATAATATCATTAGAAATCTTATATATACCTTAAAACCCGTTAAGAAACTTTTATTTTTATCCTATACTATAAAATTAATTACTACTGATAGTTTGATTATATTATTTTTAATTCTAATATCCTTATGTAAATTGTATATAATTTAAATCCCTCTTTTTTATAAACTACTTCTCTGTCACCACTTCTTCACATTTATAACTACATTCACCACTAGTGATATGTTTGTATTTTAGTTTTTCAATAGGTGGTTTTTGACCTATTTCTTCCCAAGAAGTATCAACCTCCTCATAATCTCCATTACTATCTCATTTTTTAGACATGAATTTTATACTGTTATATTTATAGAACTTTCTTACCATGTATTTAGATGATTCCTTTAAAATGATAGATTATTTATAGAATAATCTACAAATTTATTATTCTTCTTTACTCCCCTGTTAGATTATTGATTATGGGATGGTTTCTATGAAACATCAAATACCTCCAGACCTGAAACATTTTAAAGGGTGACTGATCTTGTATTTTCTTGACTCTCCTCTCATTTTTCAGAAGATAAACAACTTTTACTCAATATGATCTCATTCATAACATCACTAGAATCCAAAATTCATTATTATACTTCAATAATATTCTTATTTGTAGTTTTTAGTTTTGAGACATTGAAGGATGTTTTTTACCAACATTCCCTTCTTGAAAAAATTATCTATTCTCATATCATAAGATATTAAAATTCTATATAAATCATCCAATTAGATAATACATATTTTTTTTTAAAAGATACATTGGCATAAAAATTATCATATTATATGACCAAAATCATTTATACCACATTATAATAATATAACATGTCAACATAACATATGATTATGCCCAAAACATCAATAGAAATTGTGAAGAAACTTTCAACTATTTCATCTTCATTTATTAAATTATCATTATATTTCAATATATAAATTTCTAAATTTTCCTTACATAAATTTATTATTTCATCTAAAGACATTGAAATTTATTTTAAAAATGTATTTTTTTGGTTTTGATTACATTGATATTATGAAATTTAGTATTAGAAATAGAAGAAAAAATAGCATTATATGCATGTCCCTCATTCTCTAGATTCTTATTATCTATCTCCAATGTTGAAGACCTTTCAGCTTGAGGAGTGAATCCCGTTTTTGATATTTGATGAGTTATTTTACTTTGGTTTTCCCCTTTCATCAAATTTTTCTCCATTATCGTTGAGGAATCTATTCACTATAGGTTTATTGTATTTTTCTCAAGATGGTTGTGTGAACTTGGTTCTTCCTGTGATCACCATTTCCTTCACTCTTATTTTAATTAAATATAGAAATATTATCTTTGATCTCTAGATAAAGGTATATGGTCTATAAAACCCAATTATTCATTTTTCTATTTGTTTAAGTATGCAAAATATGTTGAAATTGTTCCAACAAAACAAGACCATTAACTAGAACAATAACAGGTCATGATAATCATGTGTTTGATTCTACATACTTTTGTATTGGAATTTTAATTAAACTATAACTTCTAAAATTAAAAAAATGGTAGTCTTACTTTCATCCCTATCCCATCAAAAAATTTCATTAATGTGACCCTATACACGATCATCCATTGTGTAATACATGGCTATTTCTTAAAATCCTTTACGATGGAAAAGAATCCACTTCACATCGTCCATGTTATATATTCTTAGATTTTCTCAAATCCAATGAAAAATAAAATCAACTTCAATTATGCACATCCTTATATAAATGATCATATAAAAAACCTTCTTATTATTGATTTGTAGAAAATGTTTTCCTTATATTTAGCCTTATCTCAATTTTATAGTTCTTTCTCATTGGATAACAGGAAATACCTAGACAACTGGGTTGTCATAGGGTGACATATGGCCATTCTATGTTTTTCAATGAACATTTAGATGTATTCATTCTATAAAAGAACAAAATATGTGTCATTACTATCTCTCATGATTGGTAACCTAAATTTAAAATTGGATTTACGGAGATCCTTCATCTCAAAAATTCTAAAAAAAGTTGCATTTAACCCATTTATTAGATCCATATTCAAATCCACCATTTTTATATCATCTATGTTCAGGATAAATATCAAACAACATATTCAATTATTATATCTTTGAATGTAGTGGATTTTTTATGTATCATTAAAACCACTATAGTTGGATTGTGATGTACCATCTTTAAATAAGAAAAAATATAATGTGACACACATAAATATAATCTCTTAGATCACTACGAGTAATAATATCAATGATTAATTACCTTTTTCTACTTTGAGTTTTTAAGTACATATATGAATCTTCTTAAAGCTACCTAGGTTATAATTTTTTCAACAAAAATTATATATTCTCCTACTTATTATTACTTATATGTTATAATTTTTTTAAATATTGTTTAGACACATTTTGATATGGGTAAAAGTCGGATCACATTACTAAGGAACACACCTCAATATGATAAGGGTTTGGAGGATTTTTTAGATTTTCAAATTTATAATTGATCCATTGATGGTAGAATAAGAGGTCCATTTTCAAAATGTAAATTTATAAGATGGTTGAAGATAGATGAAGTTTATTAACACATAAATTTGAAGCAATTCTCTACTCAATATATGGGTTGGATTTGGCATGAAGAATCAAACGTTATAGAAATTTTGAGTAATAATGTTATTCAAAAGAATAAGAATCCACTTCTTGGACAATGTAAAATGAATTGAAAAACCATATAAATGATGCATTCAGCATTGAAAGACACCAACACCAACATCAAAAAAATTCAGAAAAACTAGTTGAGGGTGCTACAAATAACAACTTGACAAGTTATGTTTTTGAGACTATAGGACAACAAAATATTGTAACATATCATTGAATCATCTTCTTGATTCTATGGAGACTAATGTAATTTAAACATTAATAATAATACAAATTCATTTCATACATTAGTTGATGGTGGAAATCAAGAGTTATAGAGTGGTTGTATTAAATATTCAAAACATTATTTTCTGAAGAAGTTGTACCATATCAAATGCCAATGTGGAATTACAAATATGGTGATTTCCATGATTTTAGAATTTTTGTGTGATGAAATTACTGAAGAAAATATCCCTAAGTAATTTTATGATAGGGAAAAAACAGTTAACAAGCTTTCTCTAAATTATACAAAAATACATGCATGCAACAATGATTTAATTCATTATTGGGTAGGGTATTCAAGCAGAAATGATTACAAAAAAGGTTTTCTTCTAGATTAAAGTAAATGGGTGATATTTGATATCTGAATTAAAAAACTAACATGAAGAAGAAAAGGAACACACAGGAAAAGGTTTTATGTTACCTTCATTTAAGGCCTCAATTATAATGATTATTCATGTTATTGAAAACTATTATACACAAGAAGTGACATTATATAGTTAATAACAATGATGTGTTAATGAGATTTCCAATTGATTCAAAATTTTGGTAGACATGTGATTCATTACATCTATATTTCCCATCTAATCCTATGAATGATTGATTGGGATTGGATGCTGATGGATTCAACCCATTTGGGACTTTGACCAGCAGTTATAACATTTGACCTATTGTTTTGATCCCTTACAATCTACCTCTGTATATATGTATCAAACAAAAATCTTTTATCATTACAATTACTATTACTATAAAAATACATAGAAATGATATTTATGTATACATTAGCCTTTAGTTGATGAATTACAGGAGTTATAGTGAAATAGTATTGAGACACATGATGCATCTTATTGAACAATAATCAAAATGCAAGTATCACAAATGTTGACCAATAGTGACTTCCCTGGACTTGGGAATTTTTCTAGTTGGAACACTTATAATCATTTTTATATTCTAATTTGTAACACTGATTTTGATCCTAAATGACTTCCACACAGTTAAAAATGGTTATTATTATGTCATCAATGATTTCTAAGTGCATCTCATAGATTTTGGTAGAAGATGTAAAAATTCAATGGTTATATTTATTGTAGAGAACCATAAAATTTATTACCCTATTCTAAAAATTGGTACAACTTTGAAATGTTGAAATATAATTTGGGAAAGTAAATCATTTGAATGATAGTGGTAAAAATGTTCGAAGTGCATCATCAATTGAAATCAGAATGTAACAATGGAAGAAAAAAAGTAAAATTTTCAAACTTTTTTATTGGGAAATTAATTTTTATTGTGGAATAATATTGATTTTCTGAATATTAACAGAAATTTTGTGATAATTTTATCTTTACTTTTCTTAATAAGAATGGAAAATTGAAATATCATCTCAATTCTTGGAAATACTTACAAGAAATGAACATAATGTGAGATCTATGGCTAGATGAGAATTGAAGGGAGGCTATGACAATTTTCTCAACAAAAAAAGGATTAAGATATATCATTTCAAATTTTAAAACATACGAAGGTATATTATGGGTATTAAAGTAACCTATCATGGTTTTTTGACATAAATTATCAGATAATACATGTATTTAAAAGTCACCATTAACATATTTTGTCATAGGAGTTATTACCATTGGCATTCCATGAAATACTACCTGAAAGGAATACCATAGTGATACTCCAATATTGAACATTTTTTAGGAAACTATGTGATAAAACTCTAATACCATTTGAGATTGATAAACTTCAATATATATTTGTATAGACACTTTGTGCAATGGATATGATCTTTTCTCCTTTTATTTTTTATAATCAATATTGTTTTAACTGCGCATTAGGTTGGGGAAGTTAAATTTGGTGGTCTCAAACATTATCAATGGATGTATCCAATTGAGCGGTACATTATTTATATATTTTCCAATTTCATAAACAATTATTAGAACTTCATTAAATAACAAATTATTTCTTCTTTATTTTCTTCCACTGATATCTTAGGCATTTGAAATCATACATGACAAATAAATCTCAACATGAAGGATCTAGTTTTGAAGGCTATTTGGTAGAGGGGTGTGTTATATTTTTTCCTAGATACAAGGATGATATTGAGACAATATTCAATCGAGTTGGATGTGTTTAAGAAAAAGCAACTCAATCTGAACTACATGGGTAGTAAAAAATATTTCTTTCTATTAGACGATCAGTTGGGAGGAGCTCAAATTTTACACTAAGAGAAATGGAATTATCACGGGAACATAGATATGTGATTTTGAATAGTGAAATTTTGGATCCTTTTATTTATGAGCTTAGGATACAAAAAAGAGATTAATGAGATGCCAAACATGAAATGATAAATATATAATAAAATATATTAATAAAGTGATTTTAGAATGGTTTGCATGATGTATATTCTCATAAATATTTCAATCAAAACATATATTAGGTGGAAACATATATTTTGTAAATACAATAATGTATATTAATTTTTTTATCATAAATAATAATAATAGTGGAAATTTTTTATAATATTTGAATTTTGTTTCTCGAGTTCCTCTAAAACATTCTAGAAAGATAAACGCTTAAAATATGAATGGATTTAAATTTTGTATAGTTGATTAAGAAGAGGGTTTGAAAATAGAAAATAATGGTATATTTATGTCATTTGAAGTGGGATACTATAGAAATTTGAATAATATTATCTAATTAAAATACCATGGAAAATTGTTAGTTGTTTTATTCAAATGTAGATGGGTCAATATTATTAAGGGTGTTTAAATAGATTCCTTACTATTTACATTTGTGAACATTTATTGCTTGATGGATGTTGGTGACTATGAATTACATCATCCATACATCTTATCATCGCAATAGAAAATGTTATATTATTTGGAATATGTCACGATTGAATGGTTAAGTGTAGTTTCTCATGGAAAACAGAGAGACTTTTAGGATATGGGTGATGAAGTGTAAAATTTGACGTCTAACATTGAATCCCATCGATAGTTAGAAGAAAACATATTTTACCTTCATGATATTTTAAATATTAGTCTTGTAGGGGTGAATGAGGTATATGAAGTAATGATATTGAAGTAAAATGGAATGACAGAAAGAGAAAATGATTGTGTGTGATTTCATCCATTCATTTATGAACCACTTATGTCATTTGTGGTCATTAATTATCATAGTTATGTATATTTTGTTTGTCAGTAATGTGAATATATTATCATTTCAAAAATTTTATTCATGAATTTTTTGAAATATATGTTATGAAGTAAAATTTAATTGATTAATTGATAGGAATTACATGGAGAAAATTTTATACCAATGCCAGTAGACTCTCAGTCAATGTTCACTTGACTATACCCATAGGTGATGATCCATATTTCTCAATCCCTACTGCATCTGAGAACCATCTGTTTTACCCTACATCATCTCTCACACCCTCCTTCAGTAACCCATCTATATATTAGCTAATTCATCCCAATTCAGTAGCTTCTGTAGCGAGGGAGTAGGTTGTAACTCTGGGTTAATCACGTGGATATTTTAGGATGACTATTATACATATAAATTTTTATATAAATAAAGTTATTGCACTTTTTTATACTACAAACTGTTTTTTATAAAGATAGAAATAATTCTACTATAGAGATAAATATGAAATGTTCTGATGTATGGAATATGAATGGACTATAGATAGTTGTTCCACTTGACTGCTATAGGGTCCCTATTGATGATATCATAGGATTATTTGGCTAGATTATAGGATAATTGGATGTGAATCCAGTTACCCCTCTGATTATGTATGATGATTGGAGGAATATGCCTTCATCTTTGAAAAATGATGTTTTTGATTAAAATATAAATGTAATTTTATTAAATTATGGTTTAATTTAATGACATTATGTTATAAATGTATGATATTTTCAAAATTAATCTCTTTAAATAGAAGATTTACCATTTTCTTGTTGTTTATCTTATAGCAAGAAAGTGGACAATGAAAAATTTGGGCAATAAATAGAAATATTTGAAATGGGTATTATGGAATGAATTCACCAATACTTTTTTCATAACCCAAAAACCATATGATAAGGTATCCAATGGGGTACCTAGAGAGAAATTAAATTTTATATTGATATCCATCAAGATGAGAATCACATAGTAATTAAATATATATTATTATATTTATCTCATTTTACATTTATACATGAATATGACAGGGATATATCATTTCATACATTACTATTAAATTAAATTCTATTTATTTTAGGATGTTTCAAGGAAGAATATAGAAAGTCAATCTAATAAAATCATCTGTCACACTATAGGTTCATCGAGTTTTTCTAGAAGTAGATTGACTCTTGTAGACTATCCATTAGTTTAAATATTTATAAGACAATATTATATATTACATATGTTAAATATTTAATTTATCCTTGTTTAATGTAGTCAGGAAATTCAGGTCACCAATCCTCCTGAATAAAACTATGGTTGGATATTTATGAAAATATGGTAGGGGTTATGTTAATGAGTTTGAAAAATAATTTCATGTATGAATTCAATTTTTATTATAATAACTTATTATTAGTTTTCACTATTTTAATATATATTAAATAATATAGGACTGATATTTGATTTATATATAAAAATTAAATAACTATGGGATATGAATCCCACACATTCCTACTTAATCTCCTAGGATTACCCAGTTTTTAATGTCTATGGAAAGGAGCATCTTGTTCAAGTGCACTAGATGGGTTTGGGACTATTACCTTATGAAGTTTTTTTTGCAGTACATCTAGGATTGTATTTGTATCTACTTCTGGTTGTAGTCACTCCCTACACTAAGATTCATAGAGAGAGATTGTTTCTATTTAAGGTACACTTGATGAATAGTTGGCTCAAATATCCATTTTGTAGTAAACATTGGCTGATTTATATCAAAAGATGACTAGATCCGTCTCTGGGGATATTTCATCAATGACTGGCGGTGAGTAGTTAAATCACACAATGTCAAAATAATTTTGTTCACAATTTTTTTTGGTTTTTTGTTTAAATATAAATATACAACATTGTTTAATTTTCAATATAATTGTCTTATAGTTGATGGTAGGAGGAAGTAGATATAGAGATGGAGAGGGTGACAATAAGGTTTCATCATCAGAAATTGATTAGTAGTCTTTTTAATGTAATGTACTAATATGTCAAGAGATAATTTTTTTCATGTATCATTTGTGGAACATAGTATTCACATTACATTTTCATTAATTCCATGTTTGAAGAGGCTGAAACCATTTATGGTTCGTGTAAATTAACATAATTGTTTATATATAATTATTTTTCTTCATTCATGTTTTAGGGGACTCTGTAGATGAATATGGTTTATGAAATATATATAGAAATATATAGGATTGTTTTGTGTGTTTATGATTGGTGATACACTTGGTCTCCTAGTCTATGTTTTTTTCAAGGTAGTTCTAGGGATGAAGAATAGGTAGCTGGATTTTTTTATAAATCAACATATTAAGGCCATTTAAACCACCACTATATGATGGTAGTTTTTTATCCTAATTGGTTAAAACCACAACTAAATATGATTTCTACAACACCTAACAAAAACTACCACAAAATTTAAGTAACCTCCATGTATTGGATATCAACACAAACATTAGTGACGGTATTCGAAATTGTCGTCTAACCTTTTGGTGGGAATTTAAGTGGATACCATATAAAAAAATAACCACCTATACTCAAAAATTTACTTATAGTGGATTCATATTGAAGAATATCTAGTCATACTAAAGTAAAGGTACATGTTATTCTAACGATCCAAGGAATTATCTTTAATTCCAAATAAGTTGACTATGGCATCTTGAAGATTTTTACATGAAAAGTGATTATTATATTTCGAATGAATGGTAATATGGGTCTATGAAATATTGCGTCATATGAAATATTAGAGTCTATTTTAATAGTGTAATATCATTTTGACATACCACAAAAAACATCACAAGTTAATCATGTCTTATATATATCACTTATATGGTATTATACTCTGGACACTACACATGTTCTAAAAGTTGATCATGTACAGTTAGAGATACAATCGTCATATAAAATGGAGTGGATTCAAATTCAATATAATAGTGAAAATGTTCTATGATATATAATGACTCAATATGTGATGGTTCTTTGGAAGAATCATATTCTAGAATAGGTAACATGGGATCCATATGATTCTTTAATAAGTATTTTCCATTTTTTTGAATATTGGACAACAATTTCAAGGAAAAAATCTTATTAAGTGGGGTATTAATACCAATAACTTTGCAATAGATAATAAACCTTTCATCGTAAGATTTTTTCCCAATGCACAATTTATTTTTTCATTATAATAGTAACAAACATATTGGTACAACAAACACACTAAGTAATGAAAATAATTTCAGAAGAAAAAACTATCACTAAAAAACATGTAAAAATGTGATGAAACACTATAATCATGTAAAATGGTGGATTATACTAATAAAATAACAACTATATAAGATAATTTTTTATTAATAATAAAAAAACAATCATTTCGATTTAATTAGTGTAAAAATATATATATTTATTTAAAGGGATACTATATAAGATACATTTTTTTAAATATCACCATGGCACCTTATAGACCATTAGTTAAAAAACCAATGGTAAACATTACCATTGTGAAGTATAAACACTAGTCAATATGACTATAAGGAAATCTAACCATTTTTTATATAGTGATTAAGAACCAACCATTAGGATTAGTCTATATAAATGGTTTTAATGAGAGTTAATTATCATATAAATGACGAATCATGTAATAAAAATGTCAGAACATCCCTTGTTGAACACATCTATAAGATATTTGGAAGGTGGTAGTATCACTGGGGTTATCCCTTGAACAATCCCATATAGAACTCTAATAAATTAAGATTGAGTAAAATCAGCTATGAAAGAACTTAAAGTTAGTTTATATCACCACATGATCAATATTGATCAACCCTTCAAATAAATATACCACCATTACACATCCTAACCTTATGAAATTTCTGCATATTGTTATATGTTATATATATGAATGTGTTTAGTAATGTTATAATATAGTTATTTATGAAATTAATTCTATGTTTACTCTTATATTTTTTTATGAAGCTATTAGTATAACATTAATATTTTAATATAGATAATTAGAGAGTTTATTTAACAAAATGGATTTCTTATTTGAAATACGAATGTTTAAATTATCCATGGGGTGAAATTTTGTAATTTTTTGTCATAAAAGTGAAATACAGTAACAATGGATGAATTAGGCAACTTAACATAAATATGGTATAAATGAAATAATATTTATATAAAGATGAATCATTTATAGTAAAGAAGTGTAATTTCACTACTTTTTAAACTAAATTCTACAGTGGGAAATTAAGAGTGGCATTTTAGAATAATGGTAATAGTGGGGAAGTGAATGAAAGTGGAAAAATAATATAATTAAAAAAATTATTCCATGAGATTCCACTCATATAACCTATAAATAACCACCCCATCCCCTCATTAATATCCACATAATTAATGTTCCCCTATTTATCACTCTATCAATGATTATATCTCCAATCTCTCTATTCATTCATGAAGATTTTGGTTGGATACAGAGTCAGGTTCTAATCTAATAAACTCAAGTGAGGTGAGGGTACCTATTTATCACCCAAAATTTCTTATTTGAATTACTTTATTTGTAATATCTTTTAAATTGTCATTCTATATAATGACTTGAAATGTATACATGTTATTATATTTCCATTGAACTATTACCATGGACACATTTTGCAAACCCCTTACTCTATACACTTTTTGTGTCTTTACTATGCCAAAGTGGGGGTTGATTCTTTCTCTCTCTCATTATAATCCCTATTGATATTACAAACATTGTATCCTTTTTAATACATAAGTTATTATCCCAGTATTATATTCATTTCATTTTATGTTCTATTCATAATACATACCATCCATTATAACATCCACTTAATTTAAACTTTCCCAATTCATAAGCCATTACTACACCTAAACCTCCTTTTAAAATAAGAAATATTATACTTTGGTTATGTAAAATGTTATTAATTTTACCAGAAAATAAATCCCTATCAACATAAAAAAATTGACATGGTTTTTTAAAAGAATAAACTAGGGTTAAATAACATAGTGAATGGTTAGTTGATTATATTTTGGTCATCGTCTAGATGCATGGTTAGTGGTCTATTACTACATACCTGATTTGACACTCCAGGCGGTTATCCTTCGATAATTATCATACTATTTATGAAAAAAAAATTATATGGTTTTCTAATTATAATTTTTTCTTTTGTCTCCGATTATTATAAATAAAATTTCTCAAACTCTTTTGATATCCTAAATCTTGATTTGTATTCATTAGCGATAGCTTCATATAAATTAATAGTTGTGGAGACATATTTTTTAAAACTATGTATCACTAAATATTCATTATATGTGCTTAGAGAATTCATAAACACATTAATGTTGATTCCTTTATTGGGTAAATCTATAAATGACTGAACAATCTATTTTTTATATGGTAAGATCTTGTATGGTAGGATCTATTGGAAAAGTGAACCACATATCTATAAGTTGTTAATCCTTGAAAATTTTCCTATGTATTGCTTATATTCATTTGGTATGCGATGGAATGCATTGGGATTTTATGTGATGAGTGGGGCTTGGAATGAAATATACCCTCAGTTCAATGGTAGGTCTCATGGGATAACTATGATAGGGTAATGGGAGTCTCCTTAACCTTTTTGTATAATGTATTTTAAAAAGGTATTGAGGATATGATTATGATGTCCAAAATTATGAATTTCCATTTTTCATAATATTGTGTGATTAATGTGATTTTTTTCTCATGACACATCCCCTAGGCCCTGTTCTGTTACTACCCCAAGCCCGCCTTCCATGGGCTAGGGGCCTGCAACTAGAACCAAATTGGAATATCCCAAAAGGGAATACATTTGTCTTTAAACTGTTACACACACACAAAGCTCAAATTATGGAATGTAAACACAATGTAAACCACAACTATCACTAATATACCAATTGGGTGTATAGTACAAACTAAAAGTACAAATAGGCTAGAATACAAGCCCAAAACCACAATGGAAACTACAACTGCCCTAGTCCATCTGCTCAATACCACCCAAATGTGTAGGTAATGGGTATATTCTTATAGCCATAGAATTATGCACGTACGTCCCATCTCACTGAGAATCACCTAGTCCTAGAACACCAAGGTCTCTGTCGAAGCGTCCATCCGTCCGGTATCACTGAGCATCACTTGGTCCTAGACCACCAAGGTCTTTTTCGAAGTGTCGATCACCTGCATGGGACATGACACATGTGGGCGAAGCCCGTGAAGGGGTGAGTAACAAAATACTCAGTAGGGAACCCAAATAAAAAGGGAAATACCACAAATAAGATCACCCAACAAGATCACAACAAAAAGACAGATCACACCATGTATAACTCAAAGTATGGAAAGAAAGTCTATCTGTCTTAACACTGAACACCTTGGATTGATGAGGCACTCATCCCTGATGAGTATCATGGGTTTGTTGGGTCACACAGTGCCACTCCCCACTGTGGGTCTAACAGGTCACACAGAGTCATGCCCAACATAGTTTTTCATAACTGGTCCATACATGGACACCATATGGGGCCACTTATAGCTGGTCCACACAGGGCCAGTTGTAGCAGGTTCAAATAGTGTTGATTGAAAATGGTTCACACCAAGCCACTTGTATCTGGTTTACACAGATACACTTGTAGTTGGTCCACACATGGATAATTATTATCTTGAATTTTAGGGACACTTAGAATTTACCTTTCAGTAGTCTTCGGGTATCATCCACCCATAGGATTCCCGCACATAGTGTGCATGATTCCGATAGAATCCAATCCTAAAGCAATTGGTTGCTTCTCAAATTCCACGAAAACTCACATAGAGTATGTACAAATCGGTGTCTCGTCGTAAGGGTCCCAAAACCATAGACAAAATGTCAGTCAGATTCCCGGTCTGATGGATATTGTCATTTTAGTAAATTGGGATTGGTTTGGTCCGGGCCCTGTCTGACCTGGTCGGACCTACCCGACCAACCTGGCTGGGGGACAGCATAAACCGACCCGTTTCGACTGACCTGACCCAAATTAGATGGGTATGGGCTGGACTGTTCTATCCATTGGGCTCGACCCTTTGGTCCTTGCTCTACCCAACCCGGTTCAGCCGTTAGTCTAGCTCGCCGAGTCTCCCAGCGACCTGGTTTCATCTGGCCCAACCCGCAATTGGCGGGGTAGTTCATTCCCCACCCGGTCCACACAACGACCAAGTTTTTCCTATCAGTCGGACTCACATCAGCAAGCCGAATCTTCTCCATCTTGGGCTGCCTAGCGACCGAGTTTTCACCACCAGCCCAATCCACATGGCGGGCTGATTCTTACCCTCCATGGATGCCTGCTGGGTGGTTAGTTTTTTCCACACGCAGTCGGATGAGCCTGACCACCTTCCCTTTTCACACAATCCAACGAGGGTTGCGTGACTACTACACCTCACAACCTGAAATAGGTGGGACACTCCTCTAACGTGGTGCCACCCTTTTGAGGTGATTCGCTCACATAGATCGGATCTGCCAAATTCCCATCATGATGTCGTGGTCTACGGACCATGGCTCAGTGCTGCGTGTGCCTCTGATGAGGTCGGGGTGGCGCATCCCCTACCTCCAACCATAGGCCTCCATTTGGTGGCACCTATTACTTCCACGATGCACTGACAGCATGCCACCTCCCCCAATCGTTGTAGCTAGGGTGCTGCAGTCAGGTGCCACCGCTTTGGATGGGGTGCCATAGTCGGGTTCCACCACTATAGTCAGGTGTCAAAGTCTCTCACTGGTGCCACGCCCCGCCTTGCCGCAAGTCTTCTTCCTGGTTCCCTAATGGCCATTGAGCCTCCATCCATTATGCCAAGAAGTATAAAGAGATAGAGAGAGAGAGAGAGATATAGAAGACAGTTTTAGGGGATAAAAAAGAACACCATAATTGAACAACCTGACCTTTGTTTGTGCCGGCCCGATATATTTCCAATTAGCGGGATCACGAGGTATAGAGTTGTAAATCACTACGATATAATCCCAGCATTGACATGAAAAAACATTATTAATCCATTGGAATATTAACCATACACAAACAAAATTTTTATAGAGTTGATCCACATTCATCGTTTATAGGGGAGATAGGAAAAGAAAAAATTCACTGTGAATTTAGACCCCTACTTAAGAAAAGAGATTTTTGGGGGATGATTGTTCATCGTCATCTGTCAATATCTAATCCTGAATCCACCCTCCAAGGGTGTTGTATCCATAATCCAATTCCCTCATGTTTTTCCTTAGAGAGGTTGTCCTTTTTTATTCATCGTCACCACCCACCACCCACGAAACCCTCAGAGGCATTCCATGATTGTTCCAACAATTCGACATTTTTGGTCAGGCTATTAATTGTCAAAATGTGAAACAACTTTTCTATTACACTATGTTGCAGCATCATTATGTTGACTCATTAACAAGGTTCATTAATGAGACTTATCATCACCTCATCGCTACACCATAGTGACCAATTTCGATTAAATAAACTATTTGAGTTTATTTTAATTTTCTTTAAAAAGTCCAAAAAATAAAATTTTTCCCCTTAATTCGCACTGGTCGAGGTTATTTCTTGCTAAAGGAGAACATCACATTACAAACTAAATGGTTGTCTAAAATTTTTATTCTGAGTTATCATTTGTGAGTTATGAGGATTCAAACATAAAATAAATTTTATTTAAATAATTTTATATACAGTCACATTCCAAACACCAACTTTCACAGTCGGCATGTGTCGAATGATTTTAGGCTCTGCCTAGGGGATGCATACCCACACGAACTCAATGGTACTCTCAGATTTCAAATCTGAAGTACCATTTATGAGTTATAAGGATTTGAAAATAAAATAAATTTATTCAGTTATTTTATTTACGGCCATAAACTATTTTCTAGTTTTGACCCGCGTTGGCCAATGCTAGGCTCCACCTAAAAAAATAAAACCCTCATGAGCTCAATAGTGGTATCTGATTTTCAATCAAAGTCACAATTCATGAGTTATAAGTATTTGAAAAATAAAATAATTTTATTTAATTATTTTACTTACGTTTATGTCATTTTTGGGTTTTCTCACTAGAGGCCTGCACCGACTAAATGTAAGTCACTCCTAGGATAAGACCACCATCCTAAATGCAACGGTACCGTCATATATTTGATTGAGGCTTCCATTTAACATTTATTTCTCCTTTCCATGAATACAACTTTCATGAGATATTTAAAACTTATCCTTTTTTGATGGATCATTTTAGGAAATCCAGGCCTCATAATCGCACACAATCTCAGTTCCTATTCTCGAAATAATACCATTTATTTTTTTTAAAAAAATTTATGAAATTATAGGGTATTATATTTCTTCCCCTTTAGGGATTTACATCCACACAAGACAATAAAGGGGCTAATAAATCAATAGGGGGTACTAAGCATGAATATGAGCCTCCTGCTCCCGGGTGTTCTCATAGAGAATCCCCTATTTCCAATGAACATGTACCTAGGGAATAAATGATCCATGTGGATCCTCTCCTTCTGATCCTCTATTTCCACCGGGCACTCCTCGAATGTTTCCCCCACTTAATCTCCATCTTTATGTGGTCGATGACGTGAGAATGGTTGTTCATGTATCTCCTCATCTAGGATACGTGGAATACATCGTGGACCCTCTATAATTGTGGTGGTAGAGCCAAGCGGTATGCCACCTCACCCACTCTACACAGCATCAGGAAAGGAATGATGAACCTTGAAGGTAACTTCACACCCTGGCCAAATCTATGTATCTCTAACCAAGGAGATACTCGTAGGAATATGTGGTCCCCCTCCTCGAACTTCAGGGGTCTCGATCACCTATTCGCACATGACTTCTATTGGATCTGTGTAGTCTTCATCCACTCTCGAATGACCTGCACCTTCTCAGTGGTATTCTATACCATCTCTGGACCCATGAATGCTGACTCCTTTGGGTCTGTCCAGCATAACTGTACCATTCATAGTCATCCATACGGTGCCTCGAATAGTACCATACTGATAGTGGAGTGGTAGCTGTTGTTGTACACAAACTATACTAGTGGTATGTGGTCCTCCCAATTGTTACCAAAATTAGGAGCTCAAACATGAAGCATGTCCTTCATGATCAGTATGGTCTTCTATGTTTAACCATCAGTCTATGGGTGGAAGGCTATGATCAAGGGCGGTTAAGTCCTAGAGGCCTCCTGCAATCCCTTCCACAAATGGGATGTAAAGCATGCATCATTATTTGAGACTATCGTAGATGGGAATATATGGAGTCAAACAATCACTTTCATGTATAGGAATCCCAGGATCTCTATTGAACCTAAATATCGAATGTGTAGAAAGTGGGATGACATGGTGAGTCGGTCTATGATCACCCAGATGGTATCGTTCCACCTAGATGTATGTGGTAAGACCTTCACAAAGTCCATCGATATTTCCTACCAATTCCACTCTGGTACCTTGAAAAGTGGTGTCAAACCTACTAGAACCTGGTGTTTAACCTTCACTTGGTGACAACTAAGGAATCTCGAGAAAAACTCTGCCACTGCCTTCTTCATCTCCAGCCACTAACACTGACATAGGAGGTTCTGGTAAATCCTCACCACACTTGTATGTTCTTCCAAATGGGATGTATGGAACTCCCTCAACACCTCATCTCGCAATTCCACTGGTACAACAGTGCATCCTCTAAAAAGGTTTATGTTCTCCCTATATTTCAAATATCCATCAAGGGAATGACCTGTAGACATCTGAGAACATGTAGCCTCACAGATGGCATCTTCGAGTTGTGCCTTTCTGACTCACTGTAAGAGTTGAGGGGAAACTACCATCAACTGAATGAAACATTCCTCATCTCTATCCACAAAGGATATCTGAAGAGAGGGAACTCCTATGAGGCCTCATTCAACAGATATGAACTCAATTTCCTACTGAGTGAATCTTACACCAAGTTCCCCTTCCCATGAATACAGAATATCTCGAAGTCATAGTCCAAGAGGAACTAAATCCAACAACGCTGTTTCAAATTTAGTTCTTTTTAAGAGAAGATAAACTTGAGACTCTTTTTGTTAGAGTAGATGATGAATCATTCCCCCATAAGGTAGTGTCACCACATCTTCAGTGTGATAGCTACCAGTGCCAAATCAAGGTCATGAGTCTCCTAAGTCTTCTCATGCGGTCTCAACTATCATGATACATAAGAAATCACTGCCATCCCCTATATTCAAATACAACCAAGCCCAGTTCCTATTGTGTCATAGTGCGCTATATAGTCGACACCCTCCTTTGGAAACCTAAAGATAAGAGAACTAATCAAGCTCTACCTCGGCTTTTGAAATCTCTACTAGTATCCTTCTTTCCACATGAAGGGTTTTCCCATCTCCATTAATGCTATCGTGGGTGATTGCACTCTGAAAAAGTTAGGTAAAAACCTCCAATAGTACCCATCCAACCTAAAATAACTATGCACCTCAGTAACACTATTAGGTGGTTCCTAAGACAGAACTTCATAAATCGTCAATGGATTCACTACATATCTAGCCTGTGAGATGAAATTTCTGAGATAATAGACATTTCGTATCCAGAACTCACTCTTCAAGAGCATCCATAAATATGTTTCTCTCAGAGTGTGTCTAGATTCATCCTCAGGTGTATCCTGTACTCCTCCTTAGACTCTGAATATACAAAGATTTCATTAATGAAAACCACTAAAAATCAGTCTATGTACGGATTAAAGATCCTATTCAAGAGTCCCATGAACACTGTTGGGGAATTCGTCACACAAAACAACATTACGAAGTACTTGTAGGGGTCATAGCAACATCTTAAAGCCGTCTTCAAGATGTCCTCGTATCTTAATCTAACTTGGTGATAGTCTGATCTGAGTTCTATCATTGAGAACTATCTTTCCACCTTTATCTGATCGAAAGGTCCATAAATACTTGGTAGAGGATACGTGTTCTTCATGGTCAACTGGTTCATACACTATAAGTCTACAGATAGCCTCAAGATTCCATCTTCCTTCCTGGTGAACAACAGTGGGGCTAACCATGGTGAAACATGGGGACTTACTAACCCCTTCCTCTGTAAATCCCCCAATTTTACCCTCAGCTCCTAAAGCTCTGTATTAGCCATTTGATATGCAGGTGTAGAAATCAGTTCCATCCCGGGGCATAGATCAATGCATAATTCTATCCCTCTATGAGTGGGCAGTCCTAAGACATTATCTGGAAGGACATCCCCATACATGCCCACAAATATAGGAAACCTAAACCTCAAAATATTAACTGCTACATGTGTAAGGATAGCCGCATTCTGCTACCCCTTTTCTTGTCCTCTAACTCCCTGAGCCTGGTGTGGACCACATTGGGGCGGTAGTTGTAACATGCTTAAATGTATACCACCACATTTTACACTTCCAACTCCTCTACCATGTCTTCCTCCCTATAAAAGGATCGTGGATAGAACATCCATTTGGTCAAGTAGCATTCTCACTATGCTGAAGACTTGCGTCACCACCTCCAGCCAATAATTAGTTACATAAGGATCTATTTCTCCCCTGATCCTAGGAGGTCCCTCTCACTAGAACTCATGTAATGAATTGAGACTACATTCTTCCTCTACTAGTAGTTCCGGTAGTAACTCTTATCCAATGAGTAGTGGCATTGTGGGGACACCGCTCAAAGGTGCCTTCTTGGGACAAGATCTCTGAACTAAAGCCTTATCACTATGCAGACCATCCTTGTGGTCACACAGTAGAATCCTAGTTGGCTATCTGTGTGGAGGAATCTTGAACGCGAATCAAGGTGAACCATAGTCAATTTATTATACATTGTGAGCTGACTTAGACTCAAAAATATCACATGAAAACAATCAAACATGACTACAACCAGTGTTTTCATGTACCGATTCAAAAAAGAGAATTCAGGGTCCTAGTGTATAGATATAGCGGTTTCCGAACCAACACTAGACTCCCTATCCTAAAATCCAAACTCGAAACACTTAACACTATTTCCCCATCAAAATTTTCAGACTCTTAGTTCTTAGCGTAAAACTAACCTCTTCTGATACCCATTTTTCATGACCCATCCCCTAGGTCCCATTCCATGACTATGCTAATCCTGCCTTCCATAGGCCAGGGGTAGTCGACTTTCACCAAATAGCTATATCTAAAAACTTGAAGAAATTTTATTTTAATCCTATACACAAGAAAAAATCTCAAACTATGGAAAGGAAACACAATGTAAAATACAACTGTCACTGAGATGACTACTGAGAGTACAATATAAACTGAAAGTACAAAGGGGATATAATACATGCCCAGAATGAAAAAGGAATGTACAACTTCCATCGTCCATCTGATCGAGACCCTATGTGAAGGTTAGGTGAAGGGTTGCTGCCTATAGACATAGAAGTACGCCTGTCCATCCCGTCTCACTGAGCTCCACTTGGTCCTAGAACACTAAGGTCTCTGTCAAAGCGTCTCTCCATCCGGTCTCACTAAGCCCCACCTGGTCCCATACCACCAAGGTCTTTATCAATGAATAGATCACTTTCATGAGACATGACATGTGAAGGTGAAGCCCATGCAGGGATGAGTAACACAATACTCAAAAAGGACCCCAAAACACAAGGAAAAGACCACTCAGTAAGATCGCAAAGAAAAGACTACTTAAACCAAGTATAAATAAAAGTATGGAAAGAAAGGAAATCAGTTGTAACACTAAAAACGATGGAATTATAATTTAATCATCCCTGTTGAGTACCGAGATGGGTACCGTGGGTCTACTAGTTCACACAGACCCACCCCCACCATCGTTCTTCGGGGTCACATATAGCCACTCTACACTGTGGGTGTGCCAGGTCACACAGAATCGCTCCCCACTAAGTAAATCATAGATGGTTCACACATGGCTGCTTATAACTGGTCCACACAGGGCCACACATAGTTGTTCCACATAGGGACACTTGTAGTTGGTCCACACAGGGCTACTTGTAGCTCATTCACACAATGCCTCTTATAGCTGGATTAGACAGAGCCACTTGTAGGTGGTTCAAAAAGAGCCACTTGTAGCTGGTTTCCACCGAGAAACTTCTAGTGGTTCTATACAAGGTAAATTATCATCTATTCCTGCAGGGTCATTTATACCGGCTCGACAACATTCTGTGCGCCTTAGCCAGCTGTAGGATTCCCGCAGGTACTGCACTTGGTTCATGGAGAGTCTACTCCTCAACCCATCTGTCTCATCACAACTTCCCTAAAAATCACTTAGAGTAATCCCAATGGACCATCTCATCACAAGGGTACCAATTCTGTAGACAACGTGTAAATTGAATTTCATGTCTAAAATATATTGGCATTTTAGTAAATAGGAGTCAGTTGTATCCAGGCCTGGTTTGACCTGGTCGGACAAACCTGACCTACCTGGCTCGGGGGTCCACATGAACTGATCTGGTTCGTCCAACCCAACTCTATTCGGTTGATTATGGGATAACCTGGACCCTAGGCCTTACTGGACCTGGCCTAATCTGGTTGTGGGTCCATCCCGTAGGGTCACCCAGTGACACATTTTTTCTCGTCTGGACCGCAACTGGCGGGATGGTTCTTTCTCAGCATAGGCTACCCAGTGGATCGGTTTGTCCCATCGGCCCGACCTGCATCCACAGGCATGTTCTTCTCCATCCCGGGCTTCCTAGTATCCCTGTTCCCACCATCGGCCCGACCCGCATGGCAAGCCTATTTTTCTTCTGCCCACACACCTGTTGGGAATTTGGTTCTTGCAGCACACTGTGGCCCGCAAGAAGTGTGCCGCTTCTCCAATGATTAGCCCAAGCAATGTTGGTCTGCTCATGCAGAAAAGATCTTTCGATTGATTCGTGGGTCCAGCATGCTTCCGCAGTTTGCGAACTAGAACTCTGCACCACATGCACCTCTAATGCGGTCAGGTGGATGTATCCCCCCCACCAGCCACATGAATCAATCCTTGTGGCTCCTAATACCACCATGTCATGTTTCCAACGAACCACCTTCCTCTTGTCAATGTGGCTATAGTGTCATGGCCTGGTGCCTCCACCGTGGCTGGTTGTCGCAGTCTCTCACCTATGCCATGACCCTTCTTCCTGGTGCCTCAACAGTTGTTGTGCTGCCATCCGTTATACTACAAAGAATAAAGAGAGGGAGAGAGGGGATCACAAAAAACACTCAAATTGAACAACCCTACCATTGTTCATGCTGACCAAGGATCATTCCAGTTAGCGGGTTCTTGAAGTATAGAGTAATAAATCAATGATATTTAATCCCAAAATCAATCGGGAAATACTTTCCCCATCCCCGCAAATATTAATCATTCATAGATCAACATGTTTGAGAGTTGATCTGCGTTCGTCATTTAGAGGGTAGAATAAAAAAAGAACAATCCACTAAGAATTTAAACCCCTACTTGGGAAAGGAGATTGCTTAAGGATGATTTTTCGTCATCATCTACCGATTTCTAATCCCGAATCCACTCTCCAAGGTTGTCATCTCCATCATCTGATTTGCAAACATTCGCCATTGGATATGTTGTCCTTCATTGTTCATCTTTTCTACCCACCAAATCATTAGGGAAATTTTAGGATTGCGGCAACACTCCCACATTTCATGTTAGGTTATTAATTTATGAAATGTGAATCATTATTTCTCTTATGCTATGTTGCAACTTCGTCACACTGAATCATTAATGAGGTTTATTAATTAGATTTATCATCACCTTGTTGCTTCACCACAACAAACAATTTTGAATAAAATAAAATTTTTATGTTTATTTTATTTTTCCGTAAAAAAGTGTGAAAAATAACATTTTCCCTCGACCTTTTCCGGTCGAGGTTAGGTACTGGATAAGCAGAACAACTAATTACGAACCCAAAAGTGGTCTCAAATTTTTATTCTAAGTTACCAGTTGTGAGTTATGAACATTAAAAATAAAATAACTTTTATTTAAATTATTTTATTTACAGTCATGTCCCAAAAACCAACTTTCAAAACCATCCTACGCCGACTGTTGTTAGACTCCACCTAAAGTAAAAATACCCTCACAAACTCAACGGAACTCTCAAATTTACTATAATATTTATTTTGTAATGATTTATAAGTATTTGAAATTAAAATAACTTTATTCCATTATTTTATTTATGGCCAAAAAATACATTTTACTGTTGACCAGCGCCAACCTATCTTAGGTTCTACCAAAGGGAAGAATATCCTCAAAAGCTCAACGATGGTCTCAGATTTTCAATCTGAGTCTCCATTCATGAGTTATAATCATTTTTAAAATATAATATTTTTTTAATAATTTTATATATGATTATTCCATTTTTATTTTTTCTTACTAGAATCCTGCACCGACTAAACATAAGTTGTGCCTAGGGTAAACATGCTATCTGGAATGTAACAGTGACCTCTGATATCTAATCCGAGAACCAATTTAAGAGTTATTATACTTTTTCATGAAAACCGCACACACAAGCTATTCTAGAAATAAAATTTTTACAACAGATCATTACGAGAACTCTGGGCCTTAGAATCTCATGATGTCTCAGTGATGGGTCTCGAAATAATCCCATTTAATTTTAAAACAAAATCATGGAATCTTGAGGTAATATATTATTTATTTCTTTATCATCCATGTATTATTCTAAGGTATTCATTTTTATGGAAATAATTATACACATGATATTTCTTAATCCATATTTATCTTTTATTAGCTTTTAATGTATGTTTTTTCCTTACTGAGAATTTAATCTCATCACATTTACTATGTTTCTATAATCCCCTGGTAATAAAGTGGAATTATTTGTTGAAAAAACTCTATGTATAGAATTATTTGATAATGATTTTTACTTTTATGTTGTAAAAAAAATTAATGTATTTATTGTGTATCTAGTCTTTTGAGGGATACTAAAACATCGTACTGGGAGGGAAATATCGTGTACAATAATATCCATGAAATTAATAAAACACCAACTCTATGAAAATGAGGATTGGGGTGTTATACTCAAACACTTGTTTCCAACCCACGAGGATTGGGAATTACCTTTGGGCCTTTCGGTGGACCGACTGAGGAAAAATGTTGAGGGGTGATCCATGTTAGTTTGTGACAATAGTGATATCTTTAGTAGTTTATAGGTTGGCCCCATTTTATTTTAGGGAGTTATAGTTGTAGCTAATGGGTCTTTTAATGAACTGATTTTTAGACATATTTTTCTCCTATTTCCAACTCTTGTTCTCTTCATTAATTAATATATTGAGAGTTTGAGACTTAATATTGACTACCTCCACTTGAATGTGATTAAAATTAAGAATAAATACCCCCTTTTAATAATAATTAACCTCTTTAGCCATCTAAAATTATAAAAATGGTTCTATAAGATTGATATAATGTTTTGTTATCATCATTTTTGGGTTCATGATGAGGATATCAAAAAGATGGTGTTTAGGTGTCATAAAATTTTGTGATATCATTTTCCGTGATAAAAAACACTTCAATATGCATGGGTATTATGAACCTAATCATTCATCTTTACCTAGAATAGTTCATATTTTCGTTCATTGATGATAAAATCATATATTATTGTTTATGGGAATAATATGATGAGCATTTTTAGATTATTCTGTAATTACATTATGAGTATAAACTATTTGAAAATATCTCATTGTGTATTTCTTATATCAAGGATGCAATTTCTAGGGGTGTGAAATTTTATAGGGTAGATTTATTTTCAATCCCATGAGGTTAAATCTACGGTGACTTGGGATCCACCCAATATAGTTATTGAGGGTAATATTTTTTTGGGATGGTTTTATAACACTAGATATTCATTGAATACCACCCCGAAATTGACACTCATATAATTAACATTACGCAATAGAGATAGAAATTTATTTATACTATGAATTCGCAGATATATTTCAATGAATGGATGAAGACGAGAACTAGAGACCCAATTTAGCAGTTCCCAAAAAAATAGTGGAGTATATAGTGCAATGAGAAGCCTATATTTCTAGGCTGAAATGTGTGTTGAAGAAAATAAAATTTTAATTTGTTATGGGTTCTAGAATTTTAAATCTCATGGAATTAATTACATGACCCTCTACAAAGATCATATAGTGGTTGTATTTTCATTGAATATTAGGGGAAATTATATTCTTAACAAGTGATTTTTAGTCTTTATAAACCACAAGATCATCATGTATATATTATCGTATAATGAAATAAAATTTTGGAATAAGTGATGGGTGAAAATTGAATATCGAGACCCAACATTTTCTGACATGACTATTATATAATTTTAAATATAAAAACATAAAATTTATACAT
Source organism: Viscum album (assembly GCA_963277665.1). NCBI lineage: Eukaryota > Viridiplantae > Streptophyta > Magnoliopsida > Santalales > Viscaceae > Viscum > Viscum album. The sequence goes on along the minus strand of OY728137.1, from coordinate 880,457,239 downwards.
TCAATGATCGAAAGGTTTATCAACATAGTAAAACTAGGATCATACATCACATTTACTAATAAAGCATAATGAATTTTAAAATTATTTTTATTTATAAAATTTTAATATCTCACATTCTCATTATTATATATAGTCACCTTAGGATATACATCAAATAATGGATTTTGAAAAAATCCCCATAAGGGGATAGCTAACATAGTAGAAATATTAATCATGAATTAATATAAAATGGGAAATAATTATTATAAAAATCATTCCATAATCATTAGTTCATCATCATGAACATGAGGAAGACATTTGAAAATTTCATGGATATTTCTCATGTATAAATACGAAACATCATGTCATAGTAGTGAAATACCACACATAGTTGAGAACAAAGCTAGCATCATGTTCACAAATAATATATGCATATAAATCATAAATTAATCATTTAAAAAAATTAAGATAAAACAAAATAAAAAATATCACAAGATACATAACTGTACCCAATTCATTGTAGGGATATAAAATTCTAGGACCACCTGTCACACCATAATATTCATATTATCTTTCAGGTTATATAGAATGTATAAAAAACGAAGTCATGAAATAACCCCTGGAAAGTAATGGGTTTAAATAACATATCATAAACCACACTTTTATAAATAATAATTAAGGATTACAAATAAATCAGGGGAAAAATATATGGTATAAACATCATCATTCTTGAGTGAATAATAAACAACTCATGATGAGTCAAATTTTTCTTTTGGAAAGAGATTTGTTTTTGAAAATATTTATATTTTGATTAAAAATAAACATAGAAACATGTGTATTATCAAAAATAAAACTAAATAATAGTGAAAATATATTTATGAAAAATTATTGGAATATACATATTGACGATTTAATTAAATAGGGATAAAATAAAGAAAAAGAGTTCTGTTTAAGAATCTCCACACCTTAAATATAGCCTTATTTCACCTCATTTACACCCCCAAATAATAAACATAAGGATAATTAAGACATTGATTAAAAAATTATTTATTTTATTTTTTACGAATTTTAATAAACTATAATCATTTGATTATATTTCTGAATTTCCTTGGTTAAAGGGTGGACATTTTGATATCATGATTTCCTTGAAAATTTACTATTTTTTCATAGATTTCCTTATTTTCTTCAATGTAATTTTTAAATTAATATAATTAATTAATGAATCTTAAAAAAATATAAATATAGTTTTATATATAATAAATAATTTGGAATTACCATCCATAAGGGTGGTGATATGAAAGAAGTAGGAAACGTCTTCACTGGATGTAAACCGACCATTCTCATGAACATTGTCCAAAGAAGGATAAAAAGAGGTATAAAATATGAATCCATAAAAAATTTAATGTATTTAGTAGGTTTAAATCATTAATATAATATGGAAACACTTTATAATTATTCTTATAATATTTTTTTGAAAGTGATATAGAAATAGAAGAAGAGAAGTGGAAAAAATAAAGACAAGTTGATGAAAATATTCCCTATACTAAAGTTGTATCCCTTGTACGACACTAAAATACATTGATAATTGGAGTTAGATTAATCCAAAGTGTCCTAATGTATTCTATAATTCTCAATATATATTATTTTTTTCATATCACTGGATTTGGAAATTGTGTGAGGAGTGACTTTCCACGACGAGGGAGAATGATTATTTATATTTGATGAGATGGGTATTTTTATATAAAACTAATGAATTAAAAAAAAATATCCAAGGTAAACCTTGTAAAGGTTATTTTTTACATATTAAATAACATATAAATAAAATATAATGGTTTTAGGACTTTAAACCACTGTATAATTCTAATTCACTTGTATATTAAAAAGGAAATTTTGAAAATGAGAAAAATATTTTTTTAATGAATACTTTTGACATTATACTTTGGAAAGTAGTTTTTATTTATAGAAAACATAGTTATTTTTTAATGAATACTATATGAAATTAAATCTCATTTTATCAAGCCTCATGTTCTATTAATTATTATTTCATTATTTCATTATTACATCATGAATAATGTAACTACAGATACACCAGTTACATAAAAAATTTATTTTAACTACTCACCTGAAAATTGGAGAATTCTAGAAAATTATTAAAAAATTCCCAATAGAAATTTTCAAATTTATGATTTAAAAAATTACACTAATTTAATCAAAATAATTTTTTAAACTATGTTTTTTAATGTTTATTATAAAAAATTAATTTTTTAATGAAATTCCATAAAATACAGTTTATAAAAAATATTCTTTTATTTTCATTGAGTTTTAATCCTTATATTTATATTATTGAATTTTAGTATGTTTTATTCTCTTTAATTACCCAGTATAAATTTAATTTATATCAGACACTTTGTTTTTTAGATAAAATTACAATTCCTACTATCATGTCACTATTCCCAAAGATCCTGTTAACACTCCCAATAAACATAATCCAATTTCAATGGTTACATTACCTCCTAAAAATTACTATAAATTACATAATTAGTTATTCAATTGAATTTATTTCAAGGTTATAAACTTCCATTTTCTATAATGTTTATTGGTTTACTAATATTGTTTTTCAAATCTATAGTGTTGTTCATAGGAGGGATTATTCTAGCCGATCGCAGTGATACAAATTTTCCCATTACATTTTCCTATTTTTTTAAAATTTCCCCTTGAAATATTTACAATTTTAATGAGTTTATTTATTGAATAATGTAACATTTTTATGTAATAAATTAATATTTTTTGTATCTCATTGTTCTATATGGTTATAATACTTATAATATATAATATAACACACATTTATTTAGGTAACAAATATCCTTAAAAAATTCAGGAGTGTTATATCCTATATGAATATGACTTAAAAATAGTTTTTTCTCTAGGGAAATTTAATTAAATATATGATACCCATTGTATGAAATCCCATACTTAGATGACAAAGTATGTTTTATAGAAAATAAATTCATTATGGTTAGATTATATAGAATTAAGAGACTTTTATTACCTTTATATATTGGTTTTTTCACTCATATATCTTCAGCAGGTGAAGTTGGTCAAGCATAGAGATATATGTTATAAGAATATACAGGTTCATATTTTTTAGAAGGTATAAATGATGGATTATCATATGGTGGGTATCACATCATCCTTTTTTTGGGGTGGATAGTGGTCCATACCTTAAATCATGAGAAAGTGTTGAGGGAGTTTTACACCTTCTATTTGGTGGTATATCATGGAATGATGAAACTGTAATAGTCTATCAATAAATAGATTTAGTATATGACCATCAATTATAGGTTTTTTTAGTTTATATCACAGTGGAACACTTTTCAATAGGTTAAGGTTGAGGAATAAATTCTAATAGGTTTGAGCCCACCCTTTAAGGGTCTAAAATGGAAGTAATACAATATCTTGATGGATTTCATGACTATAAATAAATTATTTTAAGAGGTTCATAATGTTTTCTAGATGATCATCGACTAAATAGCAATGTTACCCCATTTCCTTCACATTCGGTACATGAGTTAATTGGTGAGTTTTGGTAATTTGTACATGGATGAGATAATTCACTTTCATCGAGTTCCCAAAATAATTTTTTCTAGTCATGACACTCATTTCACATATCAGTTGTATAAAATATTGTTGGATTAATTTGGGACCCATTAACTATTAATTATTTATTCCATCATTAAAATAAGGGATAAGCCAAGAGAATCATTCCTGATCTTGAGGATATGTTTCATTCAAGATTTTTTAGAATATGGGTTAATCATCTACTAATGGTAGAGTTTCTATACAATAGTAGATTAAATTATAATATTAAAATTACATATTTTATGAACTTTTTTAGGAGAACCATTTGGTCAGCCCTTTACTAAATTAAAACAAGGGAATCATCACTCATGGGACACTAGATAGTATGGGTGATGATTTAAAAAATTAAGTTGACATAAGAGTGTATGAGGGAATCATAGAGATATCATATTACATATACATATAGTAGAAAATAAAATTTTTAGTTTTAGTGGGGTGTTTATATGATTATGAAGGTCTCACCATGTTAAGGGTTGAGGAGATTCAGATGGGGTATAATTTTATCCCTAAGTATTATCAAATATTTCCAAATTATGAGAAAGGTGGGTGAGGTTTCTTATCATTTGGAATTACCCCTATAGACATAATGTTTTCAAAATGTTTCCAAGATGACATATATGAGGTGGTAGGATCATAAACCATCATACATTTTTGAAGGGGTGATTTTGATTTCAAATATGACACTACCATTACAGAGTACCCTGTGGCTATAAAGGATCTATAGGATAATTTTATTCATGTAAAAGAGAATCCCTTGGTTTTAATCTTATAGAAATATGGTAATGTCTTCTATAGATCATGTGAATATATAAAATTGATGGGATCTTAGTATCCTCACCACTTTCCATGATTAGTGCTATTCAGGAAGAAATTATTTTAAAATATATAGGATGTAACAACCCATAATTCTAAAATTATACCATTGAATATTTCTAATGATATTTATAAAGGTGGTGATGATACTATATTATTTTATTGAAATTGTAGGTGTTATAAAAATGAACAGTATAATAAATAAATTATATTCATCTAGGTTTATGAAAACATTTAATTTCTCTTAAAAGGGTCCTAAAATCTAAATTCTAACTCCATGGTTATATGTAGAACAATTTTTTTATTTAAAATAGGAGAAAATATCATTTTTATGCTTTGAGGCAAAAACAACATATTTTTAGGTCTATTAATAAAATTCTTGTTCACTGGCATTGTTGAATTATTATTTTCATATGAATAAAAAGTTAGGGATTTTTATAGTGGATTACATTTTATTGATGAAAACAATGTAGATATTATTCATTTAAATTAATATTCTTCCAATTATTTATGGTGGAAATGAAAATAATCTCATATTGAGTCAAGAAATGTAAGCAATATATACTCTACATTGGGGAGTGTTAGTACATATTTTGGTTTCACCTCTGTCTTTTCATGTTCTTTTCTATTACTTAAGATTATATTTCGTTCATAATAAACCATGACATGGTTTATGAATATATAAATAATTTTTTTATTATTAGGGAAATAATTATTTTTTCATAAAATTGTTAATATTTTTTTGAATCATGATGTATTTTTTTTTTAAATCCCAAATTTTTTACGTTCTATGTTTCTAATTATTTGACATAAAAGTTTTCTTAGGAAATTAACATGAGTTATTCATTATTTAATTTTTTACATGGTAAACCATAATTCATTTAAATTATTTTGAGTTATTTAAGTTTTTTAATGTTCAATTTCATTGTAACATAAAATTTATAAATTATATTTCCCATTGAATTTAGGAAATTTTTCATCACATTTTATTTATATGAAAATATTACTTACATGTTTTTAAATGGTTTCTTCAACCATTTTCCACCATCATTCAGTGAACATGAATGTATTATTTTTCATGGGAGATGAAACCTCAGTGAACCAATATTTATTATCCTTATTTTACCCTGGAATTAGAGGATGGCCTTGAATCATCATTCCAGAAAGCAATAGTGCATATAAATTAAGGGACATGAGACTGTGGATAGTATCATGCATTAGATGAAAATCAGTATATGGATCACCCATTGACCATTGTACATGGATTCAATAAAGTGGATCATTAATGATTATCTAGATTAGATGAAGACATTCTAGAATTTTTAATTAAGTGTTAAAGAGTCCCTAAGGATGTTATGGTAGGGTGTCATTGATGGCATGGCCAGATGGGACATTAATGGCTATAACACATAGATTTTTTAGTAAGTATTTTCACATTTAAATAAATAGAAAATTGAATAGATTTTATCACATACCATTGAAAAATAATAAAACAATGACATATTTTATTACAATTAAAACTGAACATTAATAAAGTTTGAGAATAAAATGAAAAACACCATTAATATAATTAGAGTGATTCTAAAACCTCAAGTAAATTAAAAGATAATTATCAATATAATTCCATATAAAATAGGTACTTTAATACCTTATATATTATAATCATTTTCATAATACCAATAAATTAATAATTCATAAGTTTTCATGAGATATCATTATAATATTATAATATAAAAGACACATATTTTTTAATGAACTAATTTTTTAACAGTATTGCGTGTTTTTTCATAAAAAATAAATGTGGTCACTTTTAAAGGATTATTATAATAAATTTTTCATATTTTTAAACAAATATATTAATAATAATTTAATTGGTAATTGATATGAAATAAGAATAATAACACATAATGTTAATAATGAAATTTTCTTATATAAATAATTTTTATAATATTCTATGTTTGGATTAAATGTTAAATTCCAAAAATATTAGAAATTAAATAAAAAAAATGAAATTTAATTTTGGATTTTTCCTATAAAAAATATCAAATGATGACTTTTTGAGATTTTTCCACAATATTTTATTTTTTAGTGAATAGTAAAACATATAGTTTATATAATGACAATAACTTTTTTACAACATCCTGATATTAAAATGACATAAAAATACAAGAGATCTTTTTATAAACCAATAATTTATTTAAGAAGTAAAATAATGTATTTAAAAAAAATAGTATGATGAATTTATAAATCACTGTTTCATATTTAATTACCTATGTTAATTTCTATTCTAATAAAAATATTTATTTCTTTAATTTTCATTTGATTTTATATCCAAAAGAATCTATTTAGTTTTAGAATTGTTTTAATGAAATAATACTCTTATTATTTATCATAAACAAAATAAATGTCAAGGGTATCAATACTATTATACCAAATAAGTATAAATTTATTTTAATTCTAAAGAATATTATTTGTTAATAAACTTATTATATAATGTGTTCTTATATTGAAGTTAATTTTTTTATCAAAATTTCAATTTCAATTCAACAACATGGAGTATATATTTTGATACAATATAATTGAAATTATTTAGTAAGGTCAATTCAATTTTTGGGTCCTTAAAATAATTTAACAAGGTAAAAGTTAATCACCATAGTTGAATATAAAATGAGTGTTAAATCAACGGGTAAATAAATAAAATATCATAAAAATTTACTGTTAAAAGATTTTGTGAGGTATTAATCATCATTCCCTACTATTATATTCAATTTATTTCAAAAGTGGATCCACTTTCACTAAAAATGAATTTTATTTTTTATTAGATAATAAGTTTTTATAAAAATATCACTCCTCTCAGTTATAAAAGGCACCCAACTAGTTAAAATTCAAACCTAAAATTTGAATTACACCCATTAAATTATATTATTTACATCTATATAGTTTATCACCGTGTTGCATTGTTTTTTAACAATATATATTTCAAAAAATCCTTCAAAACCAAGATAAATTACTTGAGGGTATATGATTTATTCTCTGTAAGTGATAACTTTTTATCATTATCATTAAATTATATTATTCATTCACCATTTATAAATTACAATTTATCTCATTGGTAACATCTAAAAAGTATAATTTATTTTTTATAATGATTGTACTATAAGAATTAACTTTATAATCCAACTCATCCACTAATTATAGCATGCTATCCATTGGTCTCTTTAACCACCTACATGAACAATGCTATAAAATTTTATCATGGATGGATGTGAAAATGTTACTATGTGTAATATTTGATTTTAATAGGTAAATAATTTTTTTATTGTTTTGTAATGGTAACGTTAATATCTAACTCATTATTAATATATAAATCTGTATTCATTAAAGACATTTCCAGAGCAAAAATGTTTTGGATTTCATCTAGGAGAATGGTCTCATAAACTCCCATAGAATAAAGCTATAAATCTATAAATACTTATATGTTTATAGTGAATCTAACTAAGTGTACTAACTATGAAATCAATGAATATAAAATATAATATAATTATCAAAATTAATAAAAATTAATATATTTACGAAAAAATGATTAATGTGTATCACTTTGTTATATTAGTGTTTATAGTGCATCTAACTAAGTGGAATACAAGGTCTGGGATTATTTTATCAATTTCAATTCTTTACGAAAAATTAAAAATTGTAAACCTCTTTTTATTCCACATGATTTAAATACTATCTAATGAGTTGTTCTCTAACAAACATACTCTTAATAATGTGATTTAAATTTATATTTCTTGATCTATTTCCATATTCTTTTGATTCACATATTATCAATCCTATAAGGGGACTCTTTACTCAATTTCTATTTATTAAGATATAAAAATTCATTATTGATTTTTATTTTATTACAATTATATAAATTATAATATATGACTTTATTAGATTTCATTTCCATTTATTTATGTTGATTTAAATTTATTTCACATAATCACATCATTGATATATCCTTACTTCAAATGTTATCTTCTTGTTAAGGGATTTGTCAACTCATTTTTCCATTCAATGGGTCAAAAATAGTATTCATTGACTATTATATTCTATTTTTGTTTAATTATACCATTTACCTATTCTATAAGGTATTTTTTTACTATGTAAATGAAAAATTGACATAAAAATATTATTATTTGACAGATTTATTTTTTTAAGAAATCATGATGTTAATAAGAATTTTTCTCATTATTTATAATGCTTCATTTTAATCTATGTCCCTGTTCATTATAATAATTAAATAATTCTCCACAAAATACTCTAATAATTGTTTAACATAATATTAAAATATATTTTACCTTTAAAAAAAATTAGAAGTTAACATCTAAATGTTATCTACATGGTAATTTTTTCAATTCACTAAATAAGTGTGAAACAATCTGCATTTTTAACATTTACCACATGAATTTTTATTCTAGATTTTATAATAATTTTACATAATTAAGCTTCAACTTCATTTTTCATTATTTTAAAAAGTATTTTCTACTTTTATTTTTTGTTATTTTTTTCATATTCGTGAAATGGTTAACATTTATGAAAAATAAATGAATGTATCTATTCCACTTTTGTGGATTTTTATCTTCCACACATCATTTCAGACCTTTAATTTTATTTTTTAGGGTTAAGCATTTTGAATTAATTTGAAATTAGTGTTTTCAATTTTTTATTTTCATTCCCTTAAAATAGATGATTTTTGTGACTTATATGTTTTTCTTTACAACCATGTTAAAAAATCATAATAAAAATTCAGTCGATTTTATTTTACTATTAACCCTTAAAAGATCCACCTCTTATGGAGTAAATTTCATTATATTCCTTGAAATTCATTCATGATAAACTTCTTTTGGGATATTTAAATTTTTAAGCAATTGTTCATGCTCTTGATTTCATTATATACGATGTTATTTATGTTATTAAACCCATTTTATTTCCATGGGTTTTTTTGATATGATTGATTTCATGGGGAACACATATGTATGATTCATAATTCTTTGATGGGTGGGTCCCTATATATTGCTCTAATATATTTTTTAATGTTATATACCTCATGAGATAATTATAGGGTGTGAGTTATGGTACACGGTCCACTATGGGTTTCTTGTAGTCATTAGTGATCCACTATGTTATGGTGAAGATGCATTGATTCTTGATCCACTATAATTATAATGGTGTTAGTAGTTAAATATAAAATATGCTATTAATTAAATTTTTTTCTTGTTCCAAATTTATGTGTTCTACCTTATGTATTTGTTACATTACATGGATCGTGAGAATTTTCATATGTTTTTAAATTCTTATTCCATAGTAAATATTTTATCTTTTGAGGTTATATTCCCTTTCATCATAACTTATTGATATATCTTTTTTATTAGATGATCCAGTTAGTGAAATATTTCTCTCATGATCATATTTTATCACATGATTATGATCTAACCCTTTTTGAGTATTTGGTATTTTTTTTCATATGTTCTTGATCTCACACATCATATGGTTTTATTTACCACATTTATGATGAAAAGTGTAGTGTATGATATGTATTAATGGGAATAATGCATGGATAATGGTTTTTGGGAGATTTTGAATACATTTTGTAATATAATGAATTAATGAATTAGTGGAAAAAATTTCTATTTGATGGGAAGGATTGTTGTAATCTAATTAAATGTTTTAACAATTATCTACAACGATAGACCTGAAAATGTATTGGGTATATAATCGAATCTATATTGTTTATTAATATTATAATTATATATTTTATATTTGGGAACCCTCATTTGGTATGAAATCCAAATTTTAAAGAAGATGTTTTCAGTGGAGGATCTAAGAGTATAGGTTTAGGTCATCAAAATTGTAGAAAATGTGGTGATCTACTTGGAGAAAAAAATGTTACAGATATAAAAATCCTAACAACAAGATTTATATTCCTCTAGGAAACGTTCCAAGTATCTCACATTTTGTATCTCTAGGGATTCATGTGTTTCTAAATTTCATAATTTATCTGTCTTTAGGTCAAAATAATAATTTTTGGGATAATATGCCTTGAAATGTGCCCGAATACATTTGTATGGAACTCGCACATATCGGTCCCATAAAAAACTCTATGTATATAAAAATAATTGTCTTGGGGTGTACTAGATTTATATTCCAAGTGTCCATGTGGAACTAAACACCATTTATTTCAAATAAAAAACATGTATAGTTGTGTATATAACTCAATTTACATCCATAGTTTTCAATGATAATTCTTTTTTGACTAAAACATTTTGTAGTATAAAGTACATGTCTTTTATTATTATATACTACATGGAAACTCTAAGAATTTTATGCCTATGTTTCTGGAAGTCTCTACACAATTTATTACACACTATAAAAGTTAGGTATATATTATTTAACAAAGATTAGATAGTGAATGTTTATTCCTCACTAGTGGTTAAGCCATAAATTCGGTTTATTTGTATGTAAATTCTACATAATGAACAATTTTTAGAATTATTCATTTCTTCTAATCGAGTGTCTATTTTGGATGTATTTGTTCTCTATTATGACTATTCAGTCACATATAACATAAATGTGTATATATCTTAATTATTAATTATTTTTCATTAAGTAATCCAACTAATAAAATTTCATTAACATCGTAGTGATAAAATGGGTATGGGTTGATGACTGGTGAAGACAAAGGGTCGGTAACCCCTAGTAACAAACAATATCCAACACACATGTCCTTTGTATATGTAGTGAAATATTTTTTATTCATATTTTAATAGTGAAGGTACCATAACAATTTAGTAGGTAACATATTAGGTAATTTCACGTCACATAAGATGATTTTTGCATCCTCTATTGATTTTAGTACACCCTTGACTAATATAATCTCATTAGTGAGGCATGTGCTCCCATTATTTTTCTAATCAAGGATGATATAGAAGTAATGAAAGTTAGTTAGTTTTAGTACTTCGGGTTTTGTGATACATTGATTAATATACATCCATTTCATTATAAAACTCTAGTGTAGCAGAGATATGTTGATTTATGGCTTACTATAACTTGGATACATCATCCTAAATGAAAAAACTCTATTTTTATTTTAAGCTATAACGAGTTCTTTTAATGCCCATAGATCTTCTAAAATTTCATAAGATACCCTAGTGAAAATACATAATGTAAAGGGCCATCTAAAAATTGAAATTACAGAACGAAAATGGAAATAAATCATAAATTGAGAGAAAAGAGGAAAAACATCATATCATGAAAAGAATGAACAAAAACTTAGGAACATGCCATAAGGAAATTCTATCATAAAATCATAGAATAATTTAATATGTGGAAAAAATAGAATAGGGCATCATAAACATAATTCAAGGGCCACAAACATGGACATAATCATAAAGAGGACAAATTACCATGGGGGATTGTGTTCACTCCTCATTCATATAAACATAGTGGACAAAGACCCATTGTGGATTGGGTTCACTCCTCAATCGCATAAACACAGTGGAGAAAGTCTCATGGTGCAATCGGATTACTCCCTAATACCTAAAAAATCTTCTCATGAGATATAGAACATTACCTAAGTAATTTTAGGGCTATATAATTTTGGTCACAACCATCAGATACAAATGTTCTTATACTGGCCACCCATTTTTGAAAACATAGTGGACAAAGTCCTATAGTGAATTAAGTTAACTCCCTAATCATATTTATAACATCTCATGAGGTATAATGACTTAACATTTTCAATGGAGGGATACATAATTTTAGACCCACCCATCACATTCTTATAATATATATAAGAATACATTTATCAGATAATGAAAAGAAACTATAGATAATTCATATGCATGATAAAACCCAAGAGAAAAAGATGTATTATAATTTTGATTGAAGGTGTAATTGAAAGGTAAATCATAATGATTTATAAAATTATAATTAATTAAATTATTATATACAATCATAATTTATAATGGAAATATTTATTGAACATGGAGTTCTATTGTAGAAAATTCATGAGAATGGCTTTGGATAAGAAATATTAAGAATTAACCTCTTGGGGTGATGCTTTGTAAATTAAGTAACAAATATTTTTAAAGAGGGAAAAATATTATTAATTTAAATAACACAAAATTTTAAATAGGATTTTTTATACAATATAATTAGTATTTTTAGTAGATATTCATGGTGAGAATCATTTAACAGAGGTGACAATTATCATGATATAAGAAGTCAAAAAGTTCCCTTATTTCAGATTTACTTAAATTTTAAATTATGAAGGGAACTTAAAAAATTATTATAAAAAATTAAAGTTATAGTAAACTAATTGTGTACATATATAATTAACATATATACTATATATATAATATACATATGAGAATAATATAAAAAAATTGGAAAAAATTAATGAGAATGTGTTACACAAAATTATCAACGATGTTTTCAGAATATCCCTTTCTATGTTCTGAAACAACTTATTGAAATCCCATATAATTAAAATGATATTAAATAATTATTCTATAAATATAATAAGGTAAATATTATAGGATCATGATGTATCGGAAAATTATTATTCTAATTGAAAATTAGAGCATTTATGGGAATGGAAATTTTGGGGAACAAGGGGAAACCATTTTATGAGGATGTGAATTATTCTTAACATAGTTTCATTTACAAGAATGAATAAAACATATCAATAAGGATAATTTGAATAAAAATTTCATTACCAATAGATTTATATGGTATACAATTTTAAATTCATGATTAAAATCATGGAGAAATGTTATAAATAAAGAAAGATGGTTGAGTTATGAAAAACCATTATATATTAAGGAAGAAATCAATCACAACCCACAAAAATAAATATCATAAATGGAAGAATATATTCCATGATAAACCCTATTTTATAATATTATAATTCATTTTGGTTGTCTCTGCACCATTCAAAGGAATATTGATGCATAATTTCAAGTCATGGAACAATGAAGAGGGATTGAGAGAGAAACCCTAACCTTATATTCAAAAGTGAAATGCACTTGCAATTAACATACTAAATATTTATATTTCATTCAATAGATATATACCCATTTAAATTATTAATTAATGTTTTATTTTATATTTTCCATATATTATATTGTGGAATAAATTTTTAAAATACTCTTTACATTTATTTGTTACTCAGGTTTTTTTAGTTAATTTATATTTAACAAATTTGGTTTGACAACTGTGGTCAAAGGTTTTATAAAATAACTTCAAAAACTCAAAAATTATAGAGATTTATGTCACTTATTATTAAAATAATGAAACAATTATATGTTTTTAAATGTTATCTCAAAAAATATCCAAATTAAGAAAGGTACCTTGGTAAGTCCATTTAAGATTGTTAAATTCAATACAATTATTTATTGTTAATCACACATATAGAACAACCAATATAATTATTATATAATATTAATGGGGTGAGAAATATCATATTTTTTTGATTAAATAACCTTTGTTAACCTAAATTTTATGGTGGTGGTGGAAAATTGAACACACCGTTTATGGATGCGGTAGTCCAGACACAAATGATGACATTTTCCATTTTCATATTGATTTGGAGTAAAGTTTAAAATTGATATTTTATTATTATAGTAACACTTAATCATAGTAACAACTGTTATATTATAAAAAAATTCTTGTTTTTGTGGTATTTTATGTGTGTAGAAGAAGAAAAGGTCCTGAGAAGTTGGGTTGAGAGTATTACCTCTCTATTAGATATTCTCCCATTAACAACACCTTAAGGTTCATTAGATGTGTATTTTTGTGAGGACAAGGAATAAAAGGCACATGTATTATTTTGATAAGATGCTTTTTTTAGAGTTTTGGATGATCAAAATATTTTCAATTGGTGGACAAAGGGGGGTGGGATGTTGTCTCCTCTTATTAGTGATGAAAAGGGAACTATTGTAAAAACTCATTATTTCTCAATAATATTACTCCATTATTCTTGGAAAATGATATAGATATGGAAAATAATGATTTGAGGATGGTTAATTTTTTATATAATCCCTTAAAATTCCAATATAAAATAATTTGTTCACATATTTTACCATTTTTTCCCAATTTCTAACAACATTCAGCTGGATTTACCATTACCATAGTCACTCCACTTTTACCCTTGGAAATAAATTTTAACGGAAAAAATTAAAATTAAAATTATTTATTAATATGAAAATTTTAATTTAAAATATTGAAAATATAACATAATTTATTATTTAAATGAATTAGAGAAATTTGTTTTAGTATTAGTGTAGCAACATGAAAAACCTAATTTTAGAAAAAAAGTCTATTTTAAGCATAATATTTATATTTAGAATAAAATTATCAATTTTATTAATTATAATAAAATTAACATATTAAATTTTATTCAATTATTTTTTATTTTAAATTATATTTTTTATAACCTAATTCCACCATGTTAAAATTTAATAAAAAGAAACAGATGTAAAATAGTTTTCATTAAATCGTTAACTAAATTTTATAAAATGTTAATGATGGGTTTTATATTTAAAAATTGTTTTTTAAAAGAGATAATTTGTATTAATAAAATATATTTTTTATATTTAAAATGTTTTCATTAAATTACATTGCATTTTGGTATAATAAAGTCATAAAAGTGATAATATTAGTAAAATGGTTAATTTTAACTCTTTAATAAATAATATTATTTTATAAAAAGTAAAAAATTCATGTGCAAATAATTTTAATGTATGGATCCAAAAATTATGTTATAATTAACAAAATCATATTCTAAAGGTTATAAATTTATCATTTAAATGAAAATGAAATATATAATGAAAAACTCCATTTATTGGGAAAATTATTTTTTAAGCTTTAAGCGTTCTTAGTATTATTTCATAAAAATGTCAGCTTAAAAATATATTAATATATTAGTTCATATATAGTATTTTAATGTTTTCAAAATTTAATCTACTAGGATAAAATATATGATACTTAACTAAACGTTTCTTTAAAAAAAATTAATTTCATATTAAATGTGGTTTTAAAAACACCATTATAAATATTGTTTTATATATTAAAAAATAATTTTCCTGCTTAATTTATATTAAAATATAAATATAAATTATATATATATATAATATTTAATTTTAATAATAATAATAACAATAATGTTTATACATAACATATAAACTGTAACCACCCAAAAATTGAAGAATAAATTTCATTTTCTTTTGATTTGAAGTCTTATAGATATAAAAAACAAGTGAAATTGTTGTATTATATCTATTTGGATTTTAAAATATTATTATGTATCTTTATAATTGATAATATATTCGTTGAACAGTGATCACATGACTAATATAAATATAGGGTTTTAACAAATCATTTTGTCCTAAACAATAGAAGTGATGGCCTCATCCAATAGGATTGTCCCCTATGAAGCCCATTTAACGGATCTTCTGAAGGAGATATTATTTATAGGATTTTTCCTAGACCAATACCAAGATGAGATCGAAAAACATAAGCATGAGTGAAACCATTTACAAGAGATGTTCAAGCTCATTGAGATCACGACCCAAACCATGTTCACCGATCAACCCCATGAAAGTCCCAACATCATACACCTTACTCTTAGGAAATACACTGGTGTTATAAAGGGACATGTATCAAGACCCTATAAATAATATTATGTATATTATTTTGTATAGAACAGTGAATATATTTTTCTATTTATTTTTGTTACTTTGTAATTGATTTTTAAATCACAAATAGTATTTTTGGTAGATTAAGAAATCTATTTCGATGAATTAATGGATTTTTTGAAATAAATGATATTTTAATAAAATATTATTATTAAATAAATTTTTATATTTATTAATTATCTTATGATTTTTATGAATTCAACTATAATTTTTTTACAGTTTGAAAATAATTATTGTCAAAACCCGTCAATTTTTAATAAATGATAGTTATTATTTTAAAAGTCAAAATTCACTTATATATAAAATTATTTAGATAAAATTAATATTATTTTGGGAATTAGGATATTAAAATTATCCAACGGTGAAATTTAAATAATTTTTTAAGACAATAGAATTTTTTGGTAAAAATTAAATACCATATGAAAATATGGTGGGTTTAATGACATCATAATGGCCCAATACTGATGTATAAAATATTATAAAAGGTATAATATGAGTTATATATGATTAAAGATTAAAATAATTTTATTTTAGGTTTATTTTAATTATTTTATAATTCCTTAGTTAATCCTCCAAGACTTATAAAATATTTTATGATTTTAAAATCATTTTGTTGAGAGTGACTTATCTCTACATACTCATGGGAATTATTTTAATATGTTCAGTCAATGGCCTCGTAAAATAATTTATATCACTCCCATTTTCAAGAAACCATGTTAAAAAACCATGGTATAGTTTCTGGTTTTGAATATTTTATTATGTATTGTCCAGAACTAAAATAATTAAGAAATCCCCCTCATTTCCTATATAAACCCACCCAATCTCCCACTCATATTCATTAAATCTCTATAAAGCTCATCCAAACTCTAACCCCTACTCTATAATGTCCAATTATGGTTTCCAATGATCCCAATAAGCCTCTCTTAAACCTTTGGTGTCACAATTCCATGAAATGGATTCTCACCTTCCTCTCTTCCTTTTAAATTCAAGCAACTAATTTGAAATTTGTTCTTTTAATTTCAAATTGTTATATTTTAATTCATTTATAACAAATTTTTTACTATCTATTTTATGTTATTTGATTGGGGGATTATTTATCTTCCATTATTTTGACCCTCACCTGAGCTATTATTATGCTTAAATTTTGTAAGGGATAATTTATCTTCCATCATTTTGACCCTAACCTAAGCTATTATTATGCCAAAATTTTGTAAGGGATCCTCACATTTTTATCCTCATTTAAAATTCATCAATATTTATTGAAATTAGTTCTTATAATATCAAATGGTTATAATTTAATTTATTTATAATCATAAAATTACTATCCGATTTATTTTATTTGAATGAGATATCTTTTATCCTCCCCTTTCGGATCCTTACGTAAGTTGTTACTATGCTGAAATTCCATATGGGATTTCTCTCTTCTCATTTCCATTTAAGAACTTATTTTATATTATCCATAATAAACTACGTTTTAGATGTTGTATAATTATGTTCTATGATCCCCTTACTGTCCATTTGATGTATAAATGATGAGATAGTCCTTTAACTCTCATTAATCCCCCTACAATATTTTAAGTACACTGATCACTGTGAAAACATTCCATAATGGATTCTCTCTACCTTCTTTTTTTAAAAAACATCAATTGTGATATGCCTTAAAATTTATGTTTATTATATTAGGATACATTATTACCTATCCACCTTACTATCCATTGTTTTTAAAAATGGAGAGATCCTCTTTTCACTCTCATTTAACCCTCCCAATAACTTTTATGAACACCCATTACCATGCCAAAATTACACCATGATTTCTCACGCCAAATTTTTTAGTGAATACCATACCTATTTCTCTATCTAGGGTATTCCACTTCATGCATATATAATTTCTGATTTAGGAATTACATGTACATATTCCACATTCATTGATCATGGAAGAAATTATAATTTTTATTGAATTTATTTTATATGATCTATGAGGCACAGTTAAGAATGAGATTGAAATGATTATGAAGGGTGAACCCTGGTATTAGTCTAATACTTTGGGTAATGGTTAGTATCATGATATGTCATGTTAGGACATGAGATTTATCTAATTCATTTATTGGACTTTTCCCACAATTATGTCTTGGCGGATTTAGCCTTGACCTATGATGATGATGCATTGTTTAATGTTTTTTCCAAATTTCCATGTTATGATTTCATTCTATATCATGAATTATTATTCACGTTACTTTTATTCCCCTTTGATATGCCAATTTTCAAACATGTATTTTTATAATAATGTGATTAAATTTTTATTCCCTTTATCAGAATTATAGATCATTCCTATCTTAGGTATTTCCTCAAGCAATTGAATGAAATGTTAAGTACGATTGAATGTTTTGGTGATGTCTAAGAATTTTCCAAAAAAAGATGTTATATTTCATGTTTTATGTTTTTATGTAATCTTTCTAAACCGAAAATTCACTACATATCTCAATCATATAAGTTTTATTAAGTGAAATGTTATGTAATAAATATTCATTAAATATGAGATAAGGAGTAGGGTTTTTATAGTTGGAATCAAATGATAGGTTTAGTTATTTTTGGGATTAATATTAGAAACCCCTAGTGAAAAATATTAGGGATAAGACTATGTATAAAGAAACATACCTAAATTTTGGTATGTACAAGGTAATTGGTTTATAAAGAAAATTCATCTATGTCTTGATAATATGGGTGGACATAGTTCCAGTACAAATGTACATAGGTGTTACAACTCTGAAAAAGTATTCTGAGCCGGAATCAGGGAAACCTGGTACACGAAAACGAGCCTTACTATGCACATAGTTTGATAGCCCAATGGGATATGGTTTGGTAAATTCATAAGATCATTTCAAAACATAATTAATGGGGAAAAATCCCTTAAGAATATATTTTGGGAGATAGATCATGAATAACAAATATTGAAGCCTAAAAATTTATAATTTAATGAAATAAATGTAATTTATAAGTTTTACATGTATTTTATTTGGATTAACCTTTATTTTTTCACCATTTTAGAAGTAAACATCCTTAAGTATATATTGTATAATGTTGCAATAGAATTAAAAAGTGAAAGGTAGATTTATCATACATAGTTCTACACATTATTTTATATCACAAGAGTTTAGTAGAACTATTCAAACCCCACTATAATGCATAGAAGTATAGATGTCGGTAAAAATGTAAAATGGGTCAATTATTTCTCCCCGTGTATATATGTCCCCACCTTTTACAATATGTGGATTGAACT
The DNA here is from genome assembly GCA_963277665.1 of Viscum album. Classification (NCBI taxonomy): domain Eukaryota; kingdom Viridiplantae; phylum Streptophyta; class Magnoliopsida; order Santalales; family Viscaceae; genus Viscum; species Viscum album. Next base: position 880,437,793 of record OY728137.1, on the reverse strand, counting down.
TACCGGTGAATCCTTCCATGGATAGAATTTCCTTATATAGAACCAGCATAAATTTCTGTGATAGGGAAATCACTCTCTATATGAAAAATCGACCCCCAATTTTATAAAATTTCAAGGAGAAGGATGAATCTTATTTAGCATCATTATATAATGAATGGATATTATTTTCCAATGAGTATTCATATCTAGCTCAAATTATTGACTCTATAGAAGAAACCATTCTCGAAGACATGCCTATGGTGAGGGAATTTGAAGAGGCATTTCTTGAGGAATTGATAGGTATTCCTTCTAGTAGAGAGGATGATTTTTCAATCAATTTTATATTTGGGGTATTTCCAATATCCAAGACTCTATATATAATGGATATTTTTGATCTTATGTAACTGAAGAAATAATTACCAGAGAATTTGTATAAAGGTTTTACATGCCCAAGTGCTTCACCATGTGGTGCACTAGTCCTCTTTATCATGAATAAGGATGGTTAAATGAACCTTTTATTTTATTATCACGATCTTAATAAAATCATTATAAATAGCATATATCATTTTACATGAATAGGGGACTTGTTTAGTCAACTATGTGAAGCACAAAACAAATCCATGGTGAATCTGCAGTCGTAATATAACCAGGTAAGGGTGAACAAAGAGGATATCCCCAATACTGCTATCCATACAAGTTACTTTCATTATGAGTTCATAGTGATTCCATTAGGACTCACTAATTCTCTAGAAATATTCACAGACATGAAGAATATTTATTTATATATTACATCAAGAAATTTGTTGAAGTCTTTATATAAGATATTCTAATATACTCCAAAACCAAGGAGGATCATGGAGAGCATCTTACCACTATACTAAAGACCTAGTCAAAGGAGAATCTCTATATGAAGTATAGAAAATGTGAGTTCTGGATTTAAGAATGCCTCATTCTTGGGGAATATCATAATATGAATTTTTATATCGGTGGATCCTTTGAAGAAAAAATTAATCGAGGGATGTTCAAGGCCGACATTTATGACAGATATCCACAACTTCGTTGGATTAACTTAATATTATCACTAATTTGTGAGAAATTTCTCATAAAGTTCAAACCCTCTTACCAAATCTTACTCTAAAGGGATTCAAATATTATTGGAATGATGAATGTGAAGAAATATTCATAGAGTTGAAAATGAGTCTTATCACTACCATTGTGGTCACACTACCCATACGTGGGTATCTTTTCATAATTTCCAAAGATGTTTCAAAGATGTAATTGGGATTTGTGCTAATGAAAAAAGACAAAGGCATTGCTTATGCCTCAAGGAAGTTGAAAATTAATGAGTAAAACTATCCCACTCGTGATCTGGAGTAAGCATTTGTGATCATTGAATTGAAAATCTCAAAGAATTTTCTCTTTTGGGAGAAGTGTAAAATATATACGGATCACAAAAGTCTCAAATATATATTCACCTATAAAGAGCAGAAAGTGATACAAAAAATATGTTCAGAGATTATCAAGGATTACAACTTCTCAATCTACTACCATCCTAGGAAAAAAATAGGGTAGCATATTTTCAAATTAGAGAGGACCCAACAATTATATCATTGATGAAAATTGACAAGGATCTACTCTTCTAAGATTTGAAGAGGATAGAAAGGAAAATAATATATAAAGGAGATTCATAAGTCCTTTCACAAATTATTTCTCAACCATCTCTTCTAAAAGGTTAATGGATGCTCAAAAAGATGATGTAGGGATTCAGTGGAAAGTGGAAACTATCAGAAAAGGGAAGTACTTGAAGTTCAATGTTAACAAAAAAGGAATTATGAGATTTGGGGGAAGACTATATGTTCTATCAAATACCTTGTTAAAGAAATAACTTTTGGATGATGTTCATAGTTCAACATTATACATTCACCCAGAAAAGACAAAGATGTACAGAGATCGGAGATATCACTATTGGTGTGATAATATGAAGAAGAAGATCGTTGAATATACATCAAAGTTCCTGGTATGTGAGCAAGTGAGGGATGAATGACAGAATTCTAAGGGAATGATGCATCCATTAACCATACCAATATAGAAATGGGAAAACCTCACAAGGGACTTTGTCACCATACTTCTAAAGAAATCCTAAGAAAACAATACGATCTATATTTTTTTGGATAGTCTTAGAAATACTGCACACATCATGGTGATTCGAGAGGATTTCTCACTAGATCAAGTGGCATGGATATACATCAGATAATTGGTAAGGCATCATAGAGTCCAACTATCGACTGTGTTTGATTGATATCCAATATCCACCTCTATGTTTTGGAAAAGTCTCTTGTATGATGTAAACATCGAGAAAATTTTTTGTACGGTTTATCAACCTCAAAATAATGTCCAATATGATCAAACTATCCAAACATTTGAGGAAATGTTGATAGATTTCACAATGGACTTTAAAGGATGATGGGACCAACATCTTCCTTTGGGGGAGTTCTCTTACAACACTAGTTTCAATTCGAGCATCCAAATGGTCACTTATGAAGTACTTTATGGGAATAGGTGTAGAACACCATAATATTGGGATGATGTTGGGGAACAAAAACATCTTGGTCCTATAGTAGTAAAATAAATGGTGAATAAGGTTAAGACCATACAATAATACATCAATGATACTCAGTGTCTAAAAACCATCTATGATGAGAATAATCGATGAGACCTAGAGTTTTATGTTTGAGACATGTTCTTCCCCCACATATGTCAATAAAGAGAGTGATAAGATTTAAGAATACGGAAAATATTAGTCCATGGTACATCAAAACTTTTGAGATCCTTGATCACATCAGAGAAATGACATATCGACTAGCACTCCCACCAAACCTATCTCAAGTGCATGATGTATTCCATGTGTCACTCTTAATAAAGTACATATTGTAACCATAACATGTACTCAATAAAGAGGTGGTACCATTGGATATTGACCATTTTAATGAGGTTCAACCATTTAAGATTTTAGATTATAGAGAAAAAGGACAATGAAAAAAGACAATTCCACCCATAAATTTATTATGGAGAAACTACAAGCATAAAGAAGCAATGTGGGAACTAAACAAGGTGACAAATAAGAGTTAACCTCATCTATTTTAGTATAGGAAAATAAAATTTTTTGGTAAAATTTCTTAAGGGAGGAAAGGCTGTAATGACATGAAAATTTATGTATAAAATTCCCTTTATTTTGATTTAAAGGCTTTCAGATATAGAAAACACATGCTCTTCTTTTATTAAATCCAATTTGATTTAAATTGAATGTTAAGTATCTTTACCATTTATAATATATCCATTTAATAGTAATCACCTAATGAAAATAACTATATGGTTTTAAAAAATCATTTTATCTTAGAAAAAGAAAGTGATTTCCTCATCCAGTAATATTATACCCAATGAATCCAATTTATAAGAGATTTTGAGGGAGATATCACTTCTAGGGTTTTCCCTACACAAATCCAAAGCCTAGATCAAATAACTTAATCATGTGAGAAACTATTTATGGGATAAGTTCAAGCTCATTAAGATCACAAACCATACCATGTTGACTAAACGACCCCATAAAATCCTGACCATCTCACACCTTACTTTTATGGAATATAGTGGTATAATAATGGGATAGGTATCAATACCCTAGTAGTAATATTATCAACATTATTTTTCATATAATAATGAATATATTTTTATTCATATTTTTGTTACATTGTACATGATTTTTAAAGCACAAATAATATTTTTTTTTGTAAAATAAGAAATATATTTTGTTGAATAAATGGATTTTTTGAAAGAAATACTATTTTAATAAAATATTGTTATTAAAAAACTTTTATTTTATATAAATGATCAGATGATTTTTATGAATTCAAAAGTAATTTATTTGTGTTTGAAAACTCTTATTGTCAAAACAAATCAATTTTCAATAAATGTTGTTTTTTATTTTAAAAGTGAAAAATAATATATATATATATATATATATAATTATTCTGAATAAATGAATATTATTTTTGGAGTCAGGATATTGAAATTATCCAAAGGTGATTTTTTCATAATTTTATGAGATAATCGAATTTTTGGGGAAAAATTAATTACTGTTTAAAAATATGGTGTGATTTATGACATCATAATGGACCAATGTTGATGTAATGAATATTAAAATATTAATCCCTGACCAAATATATATCTTAACTTTAAAATAATGTGACTTAAGGTTTATTTAATTTAATTTATAAATCCTTAGTGAATCCTCCAAGGCTTTTAAAATATTTTATGATTTTAAAATAATTTCTCTGAGAGTGTGACTCTCCTCCATATAAGAAATGTAATTATTTTAATATTATCAGACCTTGTACTCATAAAATAATTTATATCAATCCAATTTTCTTAAATATATGGTAGAAACCATGGGATGGTTTGTGGTTTTGAATATTTTTTATGTAGTGTCCAAAACCAAAATAATAAATAAATCCCCCACCTTTCCTATATAAACCCATCCAGGCTCCCATTTCTCTTGAATAAAAATCCTAAATTCTCATCCCAGACCTACTCTATACACCTTATATTCCTCTCAAGGAACCCAAAAGAATCCAAGAATCCTCTCTTAAACCTTTGGTGTCACACATCCTAGTAACGGATTCTCCCCTTCCTCGCTTCCTTTCAAATTTACGATACTTCTTTGAAATTTGTTATTTTCAATTCATGTGGTTATATTTTAATTCATTTATAACCATTAACTTACTATAAATTTTATTTTCATTGAGTTATTTTTAATTTATCCTCGCTCATTTTACCCTTACCGAAGAAGTTACTACTACGAAATTTCATAAGGGACCCTCACTTTCCCCCCATCCATTCAAATTCAAGAATCTTATTTGATATTTGTCACTGTAAATTAAAAATGTATATAATTTAATTCATTAATAAGAATACAATTTATTTCCATTTAATGATATTTTAATGAGGGGTGATTTATCCTCCCATATTTGGACCCTCACCTAAGATGTTACAATGCCGAAATTATGTAAGGGATTTTTCTCTTCTCATTTCCATTCAAGAAATTATTTTGTATTATGCCTCTTAAATTCTATTTCCTATGTTGGGATATTATGTTTCATGATTTCCATACTATAAATTTTATTTATAAGTGATTATATCTTCTTTTCACACTCTTTAATATCCCCTATAATCTTTTAAGTACACCCATTACTATGCCAAAATTTCATAAGGGATCCTCTCTCTCCTATTTTTATCTAGAACTTCATTTATAATATTCCGTTCAATTTCCATCGATTATGTTGGGATACATTATTACCTATCCCCATTACTTTTAATTGATTTAAAAATGATTAGATCTTTCTTTTACTCTCATTTAACCCTCCTAAGAACTTTTATGAACACTCGTTACCATGAAAAATTTACCCCCTGATTTTTCATGCTGAAATAATTTTGTAGTGAATACCATACACATTTCTCTATCATGGGTAGTCAACTTTAAGAAAATATACTTATTTATTTATGACTTACATGTATTTATTCCACATTCCTTTAACATGGAATAAATTATAAAGTTGAATGAATCTGTTTTTTGTGATCTATGTAGCACACTTGAGAATGAGATTGAATTGATTATGAAGGGTGCACCCTAATAGCGCTTCAATGCATTGGGTAATGGTTAGGATCATGATATGTAACATTGGGTTATGGGATTCACTTGATTCTATTATGGGAATTTTTTAGACCATGATATATTGGTGGATTTATCCTTGACTTATGATGGTGATGCGTTGTTTTATGTTGTTTTGAAATTTCTATGTTATGATTATCCAGAAATATCATGACTTATTATTCATGTTCCTTTTATACCTATTTGATATGCCTCTTTTATAACATGTATTATTATCATCATGTTATAACAGGTTTATTTCATTACTGGGATTTATATATCACCTCTTTCTTAATTATGTCCTCTAGTTATCCCATGCAATGTTAAGTATGAATGAATGTTTTGGTCATGTCAAAGAAGTTTTCAATAAAGATAAGATATTTTAGGTTTTATATTGTTATGTAATGTTCCTGAATCCCAAATACAATAGACCTATTAATATTCCAATTTGTATGAAGTGAAAATTTATGTTATAAATCATGTTTAAATTTGATATAAAGATAAGGGTTGGTATAGTTGGTATCAAAGTAGAGGTTTATTTATTTTTGGGATAGGTTTAGAAAATCCAAGTGAAAATACTTTGGGATAAAACTAAGTGTATGAAAACATCCACAAATTTTGGTATGCTTAGAGTAAGTGTTTTATCAATAACATACATCACATTCAATATAATACAAGTGCACGTGATTCTGGATCAGATTTACCAAGGGTTAACAACACCGACAAGGTGTTCTGAGACTAAATTGAGGTAACCTGGTACATGAAAACAGAACTTACTGTGCACCTAGTTTGAAACTCCTAGGGTATATGAATTGGTAAACTCATAATATCATTATGAAACATAATTAAAGGAAAAAGAATAACCCATATAAATATATGTTATGATATAGATCAAGAATAAAAAATATTGAATCCCAGAAATTCACAAGTTAATGTCATAAATGTAATTTATATGTTATCAGTTTATAGTACTTGGATTCCCCATTATGTTTTCAATAGTTTATAAGTGCTCATCCATAATTATATATTTTATAATACATAACTATAATAAAAAAGTGAAATTAAGGGTTATCGCATATATTTCTACACATTCTTTTATATCATGAATGTTTAGTAGAACGATTCAAAAAAACCACAAAGCATGAATGTAGAGATGACATTGAAAATGGAAATAGTTAAATTATTTCATCCCATGTATATAACTCCTCCCCTATAAGAATTTTTTGATTGAACTTCCTTGTTAACCTTTTAATACTTCACATGGTGGAATTTGATTCAATTCTTGGCCTAGATTGGATTTCCCTATATAGAGAGGACATAAATTTCCATGAGAGGGAAATTAATATCCTTACAGAAAAATGACCCACGATTCTATACAAGTTATAGGGGGAGGATGAATCCTATTTAGAACTATATTATCAATAATGGATCTAATTTCCCTATGATCAATCATATCTTTCTAAAATTATTGAGCCTATGGAAACAAACATTCTTGAAGACATGCCTCTTATGAGGGAATTCACTGAGGTGTTTCTTAATGAATTGCTTGGTATTCATCCTAGAAAAGAGGCTGAGTTTTAAATTGATCTTATAGCTGGGGTGTTTCCAATATCCCAGACTCCATATAGATTGGCCATTTTGGAAATTAAAGAATTAAAGAAACAGTTACTGGAGAATTTGGATAAAGGATTTATACGCCCAAGTGCTTCACCACGGGGTTCACCAGTACTCTTCATCATGATTAAGGATGGGTCAATGTGACTTTGTATTCATTATTATGAGATCAATAAAACCATGATAATGAACAAGTGTCCTTTTCCATGAATTTTCATCTTGTTTAATCAATTACGTGGAGAAAAATACATCTCCAATATAGGTCTATGGTTGGTATATTAACTAGTAATGGTGAAAAGGGAGGGTATTATAAAGACTTCTGTTTGTACCTCAACAATTTTTTGGTAGTCTTTGTAGACGATACTTTAATATCACCCAAAACCTAGGAGGAGCTTGAGGATCATATGATCACTATGTTAATGACTTAGCAAAAGGAGAATCTATATGCGATGTACCACAAATGTGAGTTTTGGTTGAAGGAAGTATCACTCTTTGGTAATATCATCAAAAGAAATGGGATATCTATGGATCCGTCTATGAAAAAAGAAATTGAGGGATGGATGAGGCCAACATTTGTGATAGATATCCATAACTTTATTGGTTTATATGGATATTATTACAGATTTGTGAGAAATTTCTCATGATTGTCAAATACTCTTACTAAGATAAATCAAAAGGGAGTCAAATTTTGTTGGAATGATGAATGTGAATAATGCTTCATGGAGTTGAAAAGGATGCTTATCAATTCCTCTATTCTCACACTACCAACAAGTTTGGAGATTTTTGAATATTTTAGCGATGCATCAAAGAATAGATTGGGATTTATGTTGATGAAAAATGAAAAAGTCATTTAGTACGACTCAAGGAATTTGAATATTAATGAGTAAAACTATCCCACACATGATCTCATGTTAGCATTTGTGATCTTTGCATTGAAAATTTGGTGGCATTATCTGTTTTGGGGGAGGTGTGAAATATATATAGATGACAAAAGTCTCAAATATGTATTCACAAAGAATGAGGTGAATATGTTCCAATGATGATGATTAGATATTACCAAGGATTACTAATGCACAATCCACTGCCATCCTCAGAAAGAGAAAAAGGTAGAAGATTCTCTATGTAGTAAGGATCCATCAATTCTATCATTGATTAGAATTGAGAAGCATCTGATCTTCTTATTTTGGAATATGATGGACATGGGAATCATAAAGAAAGGAATATAATTAATCATTTCATAAATTATTGATCAATCATCTATTTTTTAAAGGTTAAATGATGCTCAAAAAGTTGATGTGGGGATTTAGAAGAAAGCGAAAACTATCAAAAAAAGAGAAACACTAGAAGTTCAATATTAATGAAGAAAGAATTTTGATATTTTGTTCTAGAATATGTGTTCCATAAAATCTCGAGTTAAAGAAAGTAATTTTCGAAGATGTGCATAGTTCAACATTCTCCCTTCATCTAGGAAACACAAAGATGTAATGAGGCCTCCAAGAGTAGTATTAGTGGGATAATAAGAAGAAGAGATAACTAAAGATACATCAATGTGCATGGTATGTCAAAAAGTGAAAGATGAATGGAAAAATTATAATGGGATTATGAAATAATTACAATTAGCAACATTGAAATGGAAAAACATCAACATGAAATTTTTCACCAGACATCTAAAGACATCCTAAGGAAACGATGATATCTGGGTCATTTTGGATCGTCTTATAAATACTACACACTTCATTGAGATTTGAGTGGTTTTCTTACTATATAAACCAGAATATATATACATCCGAGAAGCGGTAAGGCAACATAGAGTATCACTATCTATTATGTCTGATAAAGATCCAAGATTCACCTCTATGATTTGGAAAACTCTACAGTATTCACTAAACACTGAGTTGAATTTTATTACGGCTTATCACTCTCAAACTGATGGCAAATCTATGTAGACTATCCAAACAATTGATGAAATTTTGAGATCTTTTTAAATGAAATTAAAAGGTGGATGGGGCCAACATCTTCCTTTGGTGGAGTTCTAATACAAAAATAGTCTCTATTCATGAAACCAAATGGCCACTTATTAAGACCTCTATGGTAATAGGTGAAAAAAACCGACATATAGAGATTATGTTGGGGAATTAAAACTTCTAGTTCCTGAAATGGTTGAATAAATGATGGAGAATTTTATGACCATATTGTAGCACATCCAAGATACTCAGAGTCAACAAAATAAATCTTCTTACAATCATCAAAAAGACCTAGAGTATCATGTTGGATACATGGTATTCCTATAAATATCTCCATGGAAGAGATTGATGAGATTTAGGAAGAAGGGAAATCTTATTACAACGTACATCATCACTGTTGAGATCCTTTATCAACTTAGAGCAACTTCCTATAAACTACTACTCCCACCAAACATGTCTAAAGTACACAATATATTCCATGTGCCACTATTAAGAAATTACATATCAGACCCATCACATTAACTCAATATAGAGGTGTTACCATTGGATAATTACATTTAATTTGAGGAGAAGTAAATAATGATCATAGATCATAGAGAAAAAGAACTATTAAATAAGATAATTCCCATACTCAATGTATTATAGAGAAACCACAAGTTTGATGATGCAACATGGGAACCAGAGGTGGTGATGAACCAAAGTTACCCTCATCTGTTTTAGTGTGGGAAAATGAAATTTTGATGGAGAAATCTCTTAAGGGGGGAAGGTTGTAATGACTTGACCATTTATGAATTAAATTCCCTTTATTTTTATTTAATGTCATATGGATATAGAAAACATATGAACTTATTTTTTTATATCCATTTGGATTTTAAATGACTATTATGTTTCATGACCATAAATAATATAGTCATTGAGCAGTGACCACATGACTAATATGAATATATGTTTCTAAAAAATCCCTTTGGCTCAAACAATTGACGTGATGGCCTCATCCGGTAGAATTATACCCTATGAAGCCCATTTATCAGAGCTTCTGATAGACGTATAACTTTTGGGATTTTCCCTATATCAAGACCATATTGAGATTGAACATCTTAAGCATGATTGAAACTATTTATGGGAGGAGTTCAAGCTCATCAGGATCACAACCCAAATCTTGTTCACCAAACAACCCCATGAAATCCCCACCATTGAACACCTTACCCCTAGGGAATATGATGATGTAAAAAAGGGATATGTATCAAGAACCTAGTAATAATATTATGTGAGTTTTATTTCAAATAATAATTAATATATTCTTCTTCAAATCATTGTTACTCTATAAATGATTTTTAAAGAAAAAATAGTATATTTGGTCAATTAAGAAATTAATTTTGATGAATTAATGGGGTTTTTTTAAATAAATAATATGTCAATACAATATTATTATTAAATAAAATTTATTATATATAAATGATCTATTTGTTTTTATAACATCAAATTTAATTTTTATTAGTGTTTGAAAACTGTTATTGTTAAAAGCCATCAATTTAAATAAATGTTGGTTTTTATTTTAAAATTAAAAATTAAAAAATATATAAAACTACTCACATAAAATAAATATTATTTTTTGAAGTTGGATGTCAAAATTATCTAATGGTGAGTTTTTCATAATATTTTGAGACAATCAAATATTTTGGTATAAAATAAATATTGTATAAAAATATAGTGTGTTTTATGACATCCAAATGAATCAATAGTGATTTAAAAAATATTATAAAATGTATCTTCAGACAATTATTTGTTTTAAATTTAAAATAATCTTATTTTATGTTTATTTTATTTAATTTATAAATCCTTACTGAATCCACCAAAACATACAAAATATTTTAAGATTTTCAAATAATTTTTTTGGGAGTGTTACTCACCTCTATATAAGAAATTGAATTATTTTAATATGTTCATCCCATGGACTCATAAAATAATTTATATAACTACCCTTTAACATAAACCATGGGGAAAAACTGTGGTATTGTTTTAGGTTTGTAATATTTTATTATATAGTTTTCAAAACCAAAATAATAAAGAAACACCCTCCTTTCCTATATAAACCCACACAAGATCCCATTCCTATTCACTCAAACTCAATGAAGAAAATAAACACTCCACCATTTACTCCCTACAATCCCTTAATTATTTCCCCAATATTCCAAGATTCATAACTTAAACCATGGGTGTCACACATCCATGTAAGGGATTCTCAACTTCCTCTCTTCCTTTCAAATTCAAGCAATTTATTTGAAATTAAATCTTTTAATTTAAATTTTTTATATTATAATTCTTTTATAATCATTATCGTAATATAAATTTTATGTTATATTATTGATTGATAATTTATCCTCCCTCATTTTGACCCTTATTTAAGCAGTTACTATGCTAAAATTTCATAAGAGATCATCACTTTCCTCCCCTTTAAATATTCAAGCATCTTATTTGAAATTAGTTCTTGTAATTTCAAATGGTTATAATGTAATTAATTTATAATAATTACATTACTATAAATTTGAGGTGTTTTATTGAGTTATCATTTATCCTCCACCATTTAGACTCTTACCAAATCCATTACTAGGCAGAAATTCCATAAGGGATTTCCCTCTTCTCATTTCCATTCAAGAACATATTTTATATAATGCATCTTAAATTTCAATTAATATGTTGGGATAATATGTTAAATGACCCCTTAATATAAATTGTATTTATAAATTATTATATCTTTCTTTCACTCTCATTAACCCCCCTATGATCCTTCATGTACACCTATTACTATGCCAAAATTTCATAAAGGCCTCTCTCTCTCCTCTTTTTATCAAGAACTTTATTTATGATATACCTTTTAATTTATATTTATAATGTTGGGAAACATTATTACCTATCCAAATTACTATCCATAGATTTATAAATTATTATATCCACCTTTCAATCTCATTCAACACACCTAATAAATTTTATGCACACCTATTACCATGCCAACATTACACAGTGATTTCTCATGCCAAAATAATTGTGTAGTGAATACCATACCAATTTATCTATAAAGGGTATTCAATATTATGAATATATACTTATTATTTAGTAATAACATGTATTCATTCAAAATTCCTCGATCATGGAATAAATTAGGAAGTTGAAGGAATATATGTTGTAAGATATATGTGCCACACTTAATCATGAGATTGAAATGATTATGAAGGGTACACCCTGATATTAATCCAATGCATTGGGTAATGGTTAGTATCATGATACATCACGTTGGGATAGGAGATTTACCAAATTCATTTGTGATACTTTTTTCTACAATGATGTCTTAGTGGATTTATCCTTGACCTATAATGATGATGTAGTATTTGAAATTGTTGCAACATTTCCATGTTATGATTATCATGCTATATCATGACTTATTATTCGTGTTCCTTTTATGACCCATTAATATGCCTATTTTCTAACTTTTAATATCATTATCATGTTTTTACATTTCTATTCCCTTACTGGGATTTATAACTCACCCCTTTCTTATTTATGTCCCCAGTTTATCCCATGCAGTATTAAGTACGAAGGAATTTCATGGTCATGTCAAAGAAGTTTTGAAAAAGGATATTATATTTCATGCCTTAAGTTGTTGTGTAAGGTTCATAAACCCAAAAGACACTACACCTCGTGATCTATAGAGTCATAATAAGTGCAATTTTAGGTAATAAATCATGTTTAAATATGAGATAACATCAGGTTTATTATATAAATATATGAATATATATATATATTGTTATTATTTTTAATATATTATTTTATTTTATTATGAGTTATATTATTTTAAATTCGGTACTTAAAAATACACAAAATTAATATACCAATCAAACATATAACCCCAAAACATATTTGAAGTGACATTAATTATAATTTTTGGATATCATTCACATATATAATCTTACTAAATAATCCATTGATTACATTTACTTTTCATAGCACAGTTCTTATTTCATAATATAGATTTATCATAATGATTTATCCCTTCATGGTTATCTGACTCATTGTAGGTTTTTTCCTATTGGTGATTCTCAAGGTTGAAGATGATCCCTGAGATTTTATACCCCTGGATATTTTATTCTTTTACATCTATTATTACATAATGATTTATGAACTTTTAAATGGATATACTTCATCAATGGTAAATAATAATCCCCGGTGAGTAATAATGTGTTTTATGTGATTTTGTTGTAATTTACCACTTATGAAGTAATAAATTTATTTAGTTTGGTTTATATCTCATAGAGATCATTTTATAATCATGTTTTAATCCTTTAGAAAAAATAACGATACATTTTTTAAAATTTTATACATATAAAATAATAATAATAATAATGGATCCTAAATCATGGGGTGTTACATTCTCCCTGGCATAAATGAATTTTATCCTCAGAATTTTAATTGTCAAATACAACACAAATAGTCTATATGAATATTTATTATAAAGATAGTGCTGGATATAATTTCAATAGAGATATCTACCTTAAAATATGTGAAAAATATCTCTTAGAATAGAATTTTCCCTAATATTGAGTTTTTCTCCAACTATTTGGGCCAAGTGTCTACAATCATATGATATCAGGAACCAAACTATAAAATTTTTATATAGTGTGTTTTACTTATTATCCTCACATTGGTATACTTCCTTAGGTTATTATGAAATATGTTTTCATTACTCCAAAAAAAATTTCCGCCAAGTGTAGGGAACAAATCGATCACTAAAAGAAAGTTAAATATATATAAAGTATGGATAAAAATATATCTACAACGCACATTCCTATAAGCTACAAGTTTTAGTACAACAATAATAAAACCAAAATATTTCTATGCAAATAAAATTATTAAGATGGTGATTTATTTATGTTATAAAATATCTTAGAAATACTAGAGGTCCATGAATCAAATTTGAACAAGACATGAATATCAATGAATTGGAGGGTATGTAAACCATAAATATTATGATTCATTACAGTATTAGTTCATACTTATGAATTATATTTTTAACTAGGTATTAGAGGTTTTTATGCTATTTATGTTGGTGACTTATTGAATAAGGGAATTAACAAGGATAATTCTTAAGTTACCCCGACCTTAGACATTAAATTATTAATGGTAACTTATGAAAAATTCTTTTTTGCTTCAATAACGTTAACCTTACTCTTCATTTATACGATAATTTAATTCCATATGACCATATGATCCCCACGTAATGAATTTTAAAATCCCTTTTAAGAAATCCATTTAGTGAATTTTAAACATTTTTGACATGATGGAAATTTAATCTTATTTCATTCATTATATTCTTCATCAAAACATTCATGAGGCTTCATCATTATGTACACATAAATACATTTATGTTTACATTGTTAATAATGTTTCATGATAGTTGGTTTGGAATAATCCCTATATTTCTCTATCCATAATCAATTCTAATGGTTTTTTCATTGAGGTAATCATCACATTATCCCTCTCAACCAAGGTTAACTTGATTAATTCTAGCTCTATCCATCATTAAGAAAAGGGTAAACATGATTTCGTAGAATCTAACATCATAAAGGGATGACCAGAATATATAACATATAAGGGATTAAAAAATAAATCCATTCCCCCCTTTTCATTATAAATTCATCTCTTAATTACTTTAGTTTAACGTATACCAATCTTACGTTATCCTAGGTTATGATAGGTTGGGTTATCTTATACTTCTCACTATATCCCCTCATGTTATCACGGAAATAAATCCTTCTTAGAGGCACTTAAAGAGAATATTATTAATTTAATCATATCCCCAGGGAGTGTTGGTTAAGGTGTGTAGTATTTACACTTTGTTATGCACAATGTTACAATTGAGTTAAAACCAGACACACACTCTTCAGGGTTATTACTCCAAGGAATAACTATTTTAGAGACTCATCCACTACTCTGTATCAAAACATGGATTAAATTGTGAGGAAACCACACAATCTCTATTTTACCAATATTTCATGATCTTCATGAATAGTTAATCATATCCCCTAGACCAATCTCTGGTATTTTATCTAAGGTTCTATTTTTATAATAAAAAAATAACTACACACTACTATTATACCAAATATAGCTACTTGATCATTAAACACACATTAATTCATAAATTTTCACAGACATTTCAAACAAAAAAAATACTATGGATCTCGAGCTCTAGTATCCTTAGATGGTTAGATACATGAATACATCATCATAAATATATAAAAAATATTTATTTATAATTCCACATAATTATCTTAACTCTCATTTATTTTATACAACTTCATAAAAAACGAAAATGTTGAGAAAGAAATCCATGTAATGGGATAGACAAGGAAGTAAAGCATAAACTGAGAGTCAAGAGTCATTACAAAATATCAAAAAGAGAAGGATCATAATAATTGAAACATGGAATAAAGAAATAAAATCATGATATCATTTAATAATGAATATGTGGTAACAACATTAAACATAATAACATAAACATAAGTTATGGGTCACTCCCAATACCAACATAATAAATTAAACATGTCCAATCACAGATAGGTTTCACTCCAAAATATCATAAATTGTTTCTAATTATATAAAATGTATTACCTATTAACGTAGAGTTCTATATAACTATGTTTCAACTCATCAAATAATTTATCGTGCTTATGCTAACAACTGATGCACCATAAAGGGTGAACAAGTTCGCATAGTGGACTAGGTTCACTCTTTAGTATCATAGATTACATATCATGAGACAAAAATCATTACCCAATGCATTGGATGGATATACAATTCTCACACCAATTATCTAATAATCATAATATTTACATGCAAACATGTTCCTAATTAATAAAATAAACCATAGAAAAATCACAATAATGATATAACCCATTGTAAAAATTGGGTGTCATAATTCTAATTGAAGTCATAATTAAAGGATAAATCATAAGGATTTACAAAATATGAATGAATTAAATTGTTCTAGATTAAAGTAATTTAAAAATATTCATAGTTATAGAACATGGAGTTCCATTTTAAAAAATGATGAGTAGGATCAAGGATAATAAAGAATAAATATAAATCAATAGGGTGATTCTATCCTAATTAAATAACAAATATTTTTAAATATTGGAAGAGATTATTATTTTTGATAAACCCATAATTTATATTTGATTGTTTTATATAAAATAATTATGGGTTTCAATATCCATTAATTCGGAAAAACAATTTAGGGTGGTGACACTTATCATTTGATAAGAAATCAGATGGTTCCTTTAAGATGATTTTACATAAAAGTGGGAATTTGAAAGGGAACATAACACATATATTAACCTAAAAAATATATATTGAACTAGTTATATTTTTATGGTACGTATATATATTATATATAAAAAATACACAATAATTAGATAAATAAAATGGTAGAAAATGGGAAAAATGTTTTAACCAAAAGCAACTGGGGTGTTTTTAAAAGAACCATTTTATAATTTAAAAAATCTTTTTGAAATATCATGTAATAAAAAGGATTATAAAACATTATTTTTAAAATATTAAAAGATAAATATTTATTTTACATGACAAATCACATTACCTATCCCCCAACTAAAAATAAAATCATTTTCATGATAGAAATTATGGATAATGAGGGGAAACAATCGTTGAAGAGGATAGAAATTATTGTGAAAATACATGAATTTTTATGAAGTAATATAACTTATCAATAAGGAATATATGAATTGAAACTGATCTCCCTAGATAGATATATGTTATCACATATGAAATTATAGTTGAGAATCATGGATAGAAATTATAATTCAAGAAATACGATTGAGTTATGAAATGGCCTTATTTTTTTGGGAGGACATCAATCAAATCCCACAACAATGGAAGATCATGGATAAAAGTGAATATTTGCTGATAAATATTATTTTAATAAATTATAATTCATTGTATAATTATTTAATCCATAAAAATTATTATCGCTGCATAATATCATAGAATGTCACAAAGAAGGGTGATTGAGATGAAAACCCTTACCTCGTGATTGATAGCACACGACACTTACAATTGAGATCCCAAACAATTAAATTATGTTCATTATATATATATATATATATTTATCGAATATCCTTATTCATATATATTTATTTTTATAATTTTGATATGTTATGTTTTGGAATTTTTTTTAATATATTTTTCTTTTATGTTGGTTACTTGGGTTGTTCAGTTAATTTCATCGTAAAAATTTCGGTTTGACATATGAGGTTAAATTTATCAAAAAACAACTTAACAGTATTTACAATCTTTTAGGTTTATGAACATTATTATTAGATTTGGTATATACTTTAATAGTTTCAAATTTTATCCCAATATAGATCAAAATTAAGAAATGTACTTTGGTAAGTCCATTTAAGGTGGTTAATGTTACTGTGACCATTTCTTGTTTATAGAAAATATAGAACGCTAAGCATTATTCCTAAAATATATTAACGGAGGAAAGAATATAAAATTATTTTATTTAATAATGTTTCTGAACTTATCATTTTAGGTAGTGATGTAAAATTGATTGCTCTATTCATGGAGGTGGTATTCTGCACACACACAAGGATTTGTATTCCATTTTCATATCAATTTTGGAATAAGTTATAGAATAGATATTCCACTTATATAATATAAAATGTGAATATAGGAAATTATTTTTTTATTACACCTTTTTAGATAGATGGGATTTTATTGGATTATACGAAGAAAGTATCTATATAAATCAAGTTGAGAGTATTTCCTATCCCCTATATATTTTCCCTTGGGTAACTCCTTGAGGCTCCTTAGCATGGTATTTTGGTGACACCAAGGCTTCAATATAGTGGTAAGGGTATGTACTATATAATAGGGTATGTTTTTTAGTAATCCAATTATTTTTATTGGGTGGAGAAATGGGAAGGATGGGGTGTCCTTTTATATATAAAGAGAAGTAAACTTTTCTTAAAAAACTTTATTTATTAATAATAATACCCAATTATTATTTGGAAAAGGATACATAAATTCAAAATAATGCTGTGGGGAATTAGATAAGGTCTGTCATCCCTCTAATATCAAATATCAAACATTTTTTCAATGTTTTTATCCTTTTTCAATATATTTATCAACTTTTTTTTTCTAATAAACTATTGCTATAGTAACTCCACATTTCCACTAGGAAGAAAATTTAGTTGCAAAAATTAAAATTAACATTATTAAGTATTTGAAAAATCTATTTTAAAATTTTTGAATTCATTTTATAAAATAAATTTCCATGAGTTATAGAAATTAATTTTAGTTTTAGCTTATATGGAACATAAAAACCTATCTTATACAAAGTGTATTTTAAAAATAATATTTATTATTAGGATAAATAGTAAATTTTATTGATCCTATTGAAATTAAAATAGTAATTATTATTCCTCTGATATTTAATTCACCTTTAAATAATTCTAAAACCTAATTCCACCAAATGAAGCCTTTATTGAATGAAACATGGGGAAAAATATTTCATTAAACCATTACAAATTTTTTTTTAAATTTTATGTGTGGGTTTTATATACCAATATATTGGTCTAAAATAAGAAATTTAAAAATTATAAACATATTTTATATATTTAAATTTTTTTTAAAGACGTTTGAAAAAAATTTTGTATAATAATTTCAAAAATAAGATAGTATTATTAAAATTCATGTTTTCATTATTCACCTAAAAATAATTATTTTATAAATATTTAAAAAATGAATTCATATATAAATTTAAAATTATTATTCAAAAAATGAAATTTTATTAATATAATGATAATATTAAATTCCACAAATTTAGCTTCTAATTTAAAGTATGAAATATATAAATATAGTTTTTTTGGAAAAATGATGCATATGAAAATAATATGTTCATAATATTTGTTCATTTAAAAAAATAATTTAGTATATATTTACATATGAGGTCATATATAATATTTTAATGGTGTTCAATTTAATCTATTATTATAAAGTATACATTACATAAAAAATGGTTCTTTCAGAAAAAGAAATAAAAATTACTTTTATACTAATGGTTTGTTAAAAAATACCATGAAACATAATTATTTACATTCTAAAATATAATTTTAATACTACATTTATAGTTAACTATTTAATTTAATTATATATATACATTATATTGTATTTTAGAAATAAAAATATTTCTAATAATATATAATTCATAAATACGTATATTTATAATATTTTTAGTTCTCAATTTTATTTCATTGCGAGTTATATTTTTTTAAATTTACTATATTACAATAAAAATATTTAATATACTTATTTCAAATATAATTAATAGCCATTTTTTGAAAATAATATTCTCAAAAATCATATTTATAATGACCATATTTATAATGGCCATATTTATAATGGCCATATTTATTTCCTATTTATAAGATTACAAAATCATTCATTCATTCGATCTGACATTTCAAGTTACAGTTCTTGTTTTATATTATATATTTTTTATTTTTTATTCTTTTTTCTTGTTGTTCTACACCATTATAGGATTTTTTTATTTTATTGGTTCTCATGGATGATGATAATCCTGGATATTTCCTAGTCAAAAAGATTTTATTCACTTCAATCTATTACACAATATTGATTTATGAAATTTTAATTGATGTACTTCATCAATGGTGAGTTATAATCCATGGCATGACAAAATTATTTTTATGTACTTTTTCCTAATGTCACACTTATGAATGAATAATGTGGTTATAGTTAGTTACATATCTTATAGAGAATATTTGTTAATAATTTTTAGATCATTCTTAAAATATAGGGAAACATTTTGTTAATATCAATGACATAAATAATAATAATAATAATAATAATAATAATAATAATGTCTCTTAAATGTTGTGGAATTATAAATATTCTATGATAGAAGGGTCATATCAACATTAGAGATTCTATAGCTCATCTTATACACCCTAGAGTTTAGGTTCAAGGTACATATGTGATTCATATAATCAATAACATGAAATTATAAATAAAAAAATTTATAACCATGGGTTCAGATATGTTGGGTCACACTACCATATTATATTAGAGAATGATGTGAAATGTTTTTGGTATATTAAACAATCCCACCCTTTACTGTAACCAGGGGATCAACAAAAAATCCCATTAATTCCGTATAAATATTATGTAATAAATATGATTCATAAAATTGCACTGAATTTACACCATAGGCTATGATGAAACACATATATAAAAAATCAGCCACCATACTCTTGAAAATCAAAATATCATAATATAAAAAAAATTGGGAAAGAAATCCCACCCCATATAATCCATCTAAATATTAACATCATCCTATCTAATTTTTTCATATATAAAATTGTATGACATATCAAAACAAGGTTACAATACTAAATATGTTTTTTCCTACAATATTAATCAAAAAAATAACTAAACAGTTTACATTATATGACCTCAAGAACTCATTCACATACACTAAAGACTACAAACTAGCAATTAGGGTATTGATAACCTGGGGAGATTATACCCTTGATACCAGATAAACATAAATAATTGTGGAAGTAACAATAAATCCCTAACCATCATCTATAACAATATTTGGAAATGAAAACTGTTATCCAACCATACAAATAGAATACCACAATATTTACCAAAATTAAAACCCACTATATTATTAAATGAGTCATACAAACAAAATAATATCACCTTATGGGATGATCATAAACAATAATACCCAATAGAAAAAAAATAATGGATATTACTAAAGAACTATGTTTGAGTGTCCTCCTAGTATTGTCTCACACTCTAGCCATCTATCAAATTCATTGATCAATTGTGGGTCCACTTACCTAACCTATATACATAATCATAAGGTCTATATGCACACCATCATGACCATGTGGAATAAAATTACATATCAGCAGTCCACCACTAACAGTATCCAAAAAAAGTAAAAAAAATATAAATTTGGGTGTGATGTGATGCTCTAACATATTGTTTTAAACAATGAAACTGATAACAACTTTGGAATCATTACAGTTTAACAAACCACACATTATATGACCATACCTACTTCAAATAGTGTTAGTATTAGTCAAAACATATCCAACATGTAATACATAGGATTGTAATGATGTCCACTCATCTATATCGTCAACCAACAGACACATATTTTCATAGTAGTCACCCATACATCTTCTAAAAATTTAGTAATATAGTTTGAATTTCATTAAATTTCACATAATAATTTGAATACATATACTTGGGTGGAATAATATTAATCCTATATTCCATATCAGGTGAATATTGGGTAGAAAATCCCATTAAATATATGAAACCCAAGTATTAATGAGTGTAAAACCCAAATATAAAATCAATAAAATGATTAATGAGAACAACATATTAAATAATAATCAATGACAGTGTATAATGGTTATAAATTACATTCTTTATACAATTTAATGAGAGGTGGGTCATATCACTTCATACCATAACTAAAATCATGATACAATGGTCATAACATCACATACCATAAATATGACACTGAATGGATTAGAATATTATTCCTCCTTATTTCCAAGTCTAATAGAGAGGTATAATATCAAACACCCATTTTAAATGTAAAATGAGTGACATATAATTTTGTACCATAACCAAATTAACATAAATATATTTTCATATTAACATATCACTTATCAATTTAATGAATATCACATAATATATTGAAAAAAATATAATAACATATTAAAGACATTTATCGTATCAAAACAATTCATATAATATAACCCAATAAAAAAATCACTTATTT
The DNA here is from genome assembly GCA_963277665.1 of Viscum album. Lineage (NCBI taxonomy): Eukaryota > Viridiplantae > Streptophyta > Magnoliopsida > Santalales > Viscaceae > Viscum > Viscum album. Next base: position 880,415,634 of record OY728137.1, on the reverse strand, counting down.
TATCAACATATGGTCTGATATGGTGTCCAATACCGTTTTCACAATATGGATGAATTTTATTAGCCACAAATTCCATTATAAAGAGCACTAGGATTGATTTCTCATACATAATGCCTTCACAATTTTTCAATGAAGGTGAAACCCAGCCAAAACCAATTAACATAATATTGGGAATCCCTTACCCCTTATACATTCTAAATGATCCAACGTATCATAAAAACCCCAAAACAATTCTACATCTAACCCCATTTATATCCTCTCACATTACTATTTTCATATCACAAAAGGGACCTCAAGGATCTTATCATGGTCCTATACAGCCAGAAATAACCAAGGATACTACTTTTAGGTTCGCATTTCAATGTTTGATAACCATTAAATTTTGGACACTACAATCAGTAACCATTGAATCACAATTTTCCAAAAAAGGAATACCCACAACCCTAAATATATATATTACACCATATATAAAAAAGGAATAATATTTGGTTCATTTTGGGTCATACATAAACACTTTCATAAACCCCACAACACATGTCACATGAAATAAAATATAAATCGGTTAAAAACACTAAGAGAACCTTCTTTGTAGTCATATGACACCACCCATTAAATAAGTTTTGATTATTCTGATTCAATTGTAAGAATTACCAAAATATAACATAAACCCCTAAATTAAGGATATTTTTCAATGAACCCAATTGAAGTGGAATTTATTTTATTAGGAGGAAGATTTTTCAAAACCCCACCATGAGTGATTCACTATGATAGATGGTACATTTTAATATTCATGGTTGAGGGAGATTCCACATATTAAAGGTGTGATCTGAAGGAGGAAGGGGAACAAGCTCCTATGGTATGAGAACCAAATGGGGGAGTTCTTATTATATAAATATTCATAAAATTAATTAAATAAATAAATATAAAAAATTAAAAATTGTTTGATACCTCATCCCCTATCACTCGGTACTTGATTCCTCATTAGACATGTTTCCAATGGTCACCATATGGATAGAGACCCACCTGTGTTATCTCTCACATTGACTAGGCCGATAGGTACCCATTGTCAAGTTTTTGCGGACCTTATTCCATTTATCATAAAATAGATATTTTCTGCATTGTCTCTTACTCAAAAAATCATGAGTGCAACCACTATAAATTCCCATAATGAATGAGTACGAATAAAATACACATTGTTTGTTAAATTTTAATCAAATCCATACCTTGATTTATATTGGTTTTTATAATAACTAAACTATATTTCTCTAGGAACCTGGGAACCAACATTATTTGATCACCTAGTCAAGTAAATATTTTTATTCAATAGATTAAACCCATTATATTTTTGGAAAATGTGGATATAGATCCTACTGAAGTAGCTAATTATAAATTTCTTATATAATAATTATATGACACAAGATAAACAATTCGTTATCTATGAAAATGGAAATTTACCATGTGGTTGATCATTGTCTCAATATGTTTTGAGAGGAATAAGATATATAATGAATTTTTATTTTAATTCTGGATTTTATAGTGTATAATGTTATTTATCAATGGTTATTTGTCTCATCCTCAGACTCTAGATTGATGATACTCTAGTCTCCCATGGAATATAAGTGACTCAATGAACCCCATGTCTAATGAGATTCCCTAATATGAATGTTTATCACATTTAAATTTCCTCACTCCCTTGTTATTTTTCTAGATATCTCTCTATGACCTATGGTCATCACCTTATTTAATGGTTCTCACTCACAACTAATAGCAAAAAAATCATTAGAAGAATATAATATTCTAAATATTTCTATGATTTCACGCTTAAGGTGTTATCAACCCTCCATCGATTGTTTCAATGTATAGATCAATAAATCATGGGGTATTTAGAATGATGGAGTTGTATGTCTTCTCAATTATCCAAATATTATTATTCATTTATCATGTGAAGATGAAATGATACTCGTGTGGTCAAGATCTTCTCGTTTTATCAATTTTATTCAATTACATCAGCTCATATGGATACAAAATTTCTATTTGAATAATTATTTTCATTTCTAAGTGATTTGGGTTAGTATTCAAGGTTTACCACTACCATTAAAAACCTATCTATCCTCAAAATGATCAGTAATATATTTGGTCAATATATTTACTCTAAATGAGGAACTCAATTCATGTTACATAGAATATTGTATTGAATCTGTGAGAAGGTTTATGTTTTTAATCCAACACTAAATTCTATATATAGTTAAATGTATGTGTAGTATCAGAATAGAGAATATTATTATTATCATTATTCATGGTCTAATTTAAATCTAAAATATAACCTAAAAGTGAATTTATGACAAAGATTTTGATTTAGTTGTAACATCCCCGGATCTGAAACACTCTCATTTGTCCAAATATGGTAGGTTACTAGGCCTTAAGAACACCTCCCTATATTCTAGAGGCCTTAGACTAGTAGTTGGGAAGTGGTGAATATAGCGGGGAGACTATACCCCATAGTATAGAGTCATAATACCGAAAAAACATCTACTTAACAAAAAATGAAGAGGTAGTATAATATATAACTAGAATGGAAATAATATACCATTTAATAAAATAACAATCTATATAATTCTTGGATGACAAGTGTCAAATTTCAACAAAAAATAATACAGATAAAATTCATTATGATAGAAATAGGGGAATTAAATACATATACACATCATTTATTCCTTTTTAATGGGATATGCTGAAAACCTATCGCGTTGAGTTAATATTTATCATAATTCAAAATTACATGCAATGAATGGTTTACATAATTTGTAATAATTTATCACTCTATACTAGTTTGAAATATTTTTCTAGAAAAATGTAAATGTCGTGTAACATGTACATTCCATTTAGTATCCCATCATATAGTTTTATGTTCTATTTCCACAAAAAGGAATGGAACAACCTCTAAAACCTTTCCAAGCATTGAAAACCCTTATGAAACTATTTTACACATTTATATCATGAATAACTCAATTAAAATAAACATTCATACCTTAACATTAGGTAATTTTTACAAAAAAAGGTCTCTCTGTATCCGAAACAGACTCGACCACCATAGCTTAGAGGAAAAAAGGAAACCCAACAAAAGAGGTGTAACGAAAAAGTCAAACATGGAATAAATTGGAAAAGACCATATCTTAAAACCTCCCCACCATATAACATCTCATCCTCAATCTTCTCCAAGAATCATTGTATTGTCTTTGAAAAGAAGTCTGTTCACTATACTCACATATCTGATTCTCTCACAGGTCTCCTCTTGAACAGAATTATACCCCCTCTACACTAAAACCAAATTTATAGTCATATCCTAGAGATACATCTCACTATGATCTAGAATCTTTTTCAGATTCTCTACAAAGGACACTTCAGAACTAAGATCGACATCCTCAATGTATACCACATGAGAAGGGTCACGATAATATCTTTAAAGCTATGACATGTGAAACAAATTATGCAAGGAACTATTTCACTATATAAGGACTATTCAGTATGCCACTGGACCGACCCTATCCACTATCTCAAATGTCACAAATAACCTGGGCACTAGCATTCCATATTTCTCGATATGAGGAAAACCCAATCTAGGTGATGCCCAGAAGAAAACATGTTGTCCACCCTCAAACTCCAGTGGTTATTTCAGATGGTCAATGAAATATTTATTCCAGCTATGTGTAGTCACCAACTTCTTCATGATCAACTGAGCCTTCTCAAATGTCTCCTCTATGAGAGTAGGTCCAATAAGATCTAACTCACCTACCACCAGACAAAAAAGAGTCAAATTATATAACCTTCCATACAAATCCTCAAAATTTTCCATTTTGATCGATCCCTAGAATCTGATTTATAAGAAATATCCATGGGTGCTACATGTTCTTCTCACAAACCACCAAAATCCTAAACACAACCTCATAACATAACTTCCAGAATCTGAATAGTCCAATTGGATTGATCGTCAGTCTAAGGATGATAGGCTATGCTCAAGAGATCCTATTGTCCTGAAGCCTTATTGACACCCTTATAGAAACATTATGTGAAACAAAGATCCTTATTTGTAACTATTATTCTCAGAACACCATGAAACCAACCTAACTCGCAAATGTAAATTCTACCCAAATCATTGACCATAATGATCTCCATGATATGTTATAAGTGGGATACCTTTATTATCCAGTCCACGATCTCCCATAAAACATGATTATTATGGTTTTTCTGGGGTAATCACGCCACAAAATATATAGCTACATCATCCCATTTCCACATGGGAATTTGAAGATGCTGTAACAACTAAGAAGGCCCCTCATGCTTGTGTTCCACTAACTAAAAAGTGAATCACCTTGATAAAAATTGTGCTACCTACTTCTTCATTCATGAAAAAGATTACTGTTAATGGATATCATGATACATCATTTCAAAACATGGATGTACCTCCCACATAAGAAGCATGAAACTCTATTATCATCTCCTCACACAAACTCATAAGAACTCACAATCATCCATGGAAATGAAGATAATTACCACTACCATGAGACCATACTGATGGTGTCTCCAATGTTTTATGTTTTATCTTTGAACTAATCCATCTAGGTTAGATAATTTCTCTATCATAATCCAGTCCAAAAGTAAGGGTATAATAGATGTTGAAGTCACAACTTCTCATCCATGGGACCCTTTGACATTTAGATGCATGCCTAAAAATATGTCCATCATTTTTCAGTCATCGTAAGACACTCATAATGTGTCTATATATGTATTCCATCTCAATTAATCAACTACGATGTTTCCATTTCCCAGTGTATAATCCAACTCAATATCAAAGGAACCCAAATACTCAACCACCTCCACCATTTCAGTTTTTCTTCCACTAAGAAAAGATGCACTTATGGATTTTCTTGTCCATGTATACATCATAAATCTCACCCATAAGATAATATCTACATCATATTATCAAAAGTATGCCCCCAACTAACCCCAGATCATGATTTGGGTAATTTCTCCCATGCCATCTTAGCTGTCTAGATCCATAAGAAACCACTCAATACTTATACATTAGAACTGCTGTGAATAAAACTCAAGATTTGTCCCAATACATGTTATAAGATTTACCTCGCATAGTTAATGTGGGAATAGGTGATGCAGTCAGCCTGTACCTTAGATACTTATAATCTATCTCAAAAGCATCTTACTAGCTAAAATTCAATCCCTTATTGGTCATCCTTAACATTATATCTTCCAAATGGTATAAATCCTAGATAAAACACCAATAATTACCTTATAAACCCAGAAAGCTGCGAATATTAGAGACTTTGTTGGGCCTCTACCAAGATACAATGAGTGAAACCATCTCTGGATCCACTAACACTCATATCTCTAATCTGACATAGACCAATAAGTGTACTATATCAATCTAGAAACTACATTTCAAAAGTTTGAAAAAAATTTGTTGCTCTATTAAGGTACTCAAGATGATGTGAAGTTTTTGTGAATGCTCATCTGTTGACTGGGAGTACAACTAGGATGTCATTGAAAAAAACTAACACACAATGATTTCGAAAAGGACGAAAGATCCTATTCATTATGTTCATGAGTACTAACTGTGCATTGTTTAAACAAACATAATCAAAAAGACCTCATATAATCCACACCTACTCCTTAACAAATTTCAAGGTATGTTCAATGGTCTCACTCTTAATTGGTGGAATCCAAATAGGAAATTTATATTCTAGATGATCTTAGAACCTCTCAAGTGATCAAAGAGTTCATCAATGCACAAATATACAAACTGATTCTTAACAATCATCAATTTTAATATCCAATAATCTCTCTTATGTACTAGGTACCGTCGTACTTTTTTGGAGAAGAGAACTAGATAACCCCAAGGAGACATACTAGTCCATACAAATCCTTTAGGTTATAGATATTCCTACTGAATTGTCAACTCTATAAGCCCTTCTGGTTCCACTCTGTATTGAAGAATAGATAATGGCTATACTCTAAGATCCAACTTGATCATGAACTTTATATCTCTCTTGGGTTGTAATCCATAAAACTCATTAGAAAAAACATCCTAAAAATGGTCTACCACTAGTGGAAAAAAATCATGCTACATACCACCATTATCTAGATCATGACAGACTATTTGATCCTTGAGACAATCCAATACCCACAGAATTGGTCCTGCTTGAATGTCCTAAAGATCCCACTCACATTAGTGGTAACAGATACCTCCTTCTAGACGTCAAAGGTAACTCTCGTACATTGATAATCAATATTTTCATATTGTATAACTATACAATACATACCAATAATCATATCAAAACAAATAACGTCTAGGAAAAATTTTTCCCAAGAGAAATGGTAACCACTAATCTCTAGGGAACATGCCTTCAAGCATTGTACAATCTTTGACCGCACTCCCAACAGTGTAGATATAGTCAAAGAAGCATCCAATAATTCCACAACCAAGACCATACTATATGAAAATGGAAAGATTAAAATTTATTTTGAGGATCTAGTATGAAAAGCACAATCTATGTTAGATGATGAAATAATCATACCTCTGATAATATAGGTCCCTGCATCCATAGTAGCTTGAGTAGTCTACATAACATGTATCTGAATTTACCATCAGAACAAGGCTCATGTCTGACTCTACCGAGTTATTACCTCTTATTAATATTCCCACTCATGAACTGGGGACCACATCCCATGCCTCAATATGAACATAGAGTGTAACTACTGCTACCAACCTATTGAGGGGAATTTGAGTCCCTTATAGACTCAGTTGCCTATCCTGATATCCTACCAATTCCCTAATATTAAATATTCCCAAAAAACCCTCTATATATGACCCAATATGCAACAGACATGATACTAAACTATGGTGTAAGGACACTGTGGTCTCTTGTGGCCAAAAATTTCACACTAAAATCATTACAACAGAACATGGTCCTGAGATAGATTTATATTTTCTTGAATGCTCTTCCCACTACATACATGGTGAAAACTGTCATAATAGTGTTTCACTCTACCCAAAGAAGTTCTCCCTATTTTAAATGATGAAATATTGTTTCCACATCTCAGGGCCTCTCTCATATTCTTAAATATTATTAGTGCATGATTTTTCAAACCCTCAAAACTGTTCAAACTCCTACGTACGACCTAATCCCATAGTAGAGCCCAACTTCAAAACACCTCACCCTAGGGACACCATCAACTTCTAGAGATGGATAAAAGAACAATAGGTCAGTGAAAAGTCTATGACAGTCCAAAAATGGCTTTCCCTCTAGTGTTAGATTCATGAACCCACAAGCCTTTTCATCCCTCAATGTCTCATGATAGAAGTTACATAGGAATATCATATTGATGTCTTTCCAAGACAACTCCACCTTTTATAGTTAGCTCCATAATATTGACCAACTCTACGTCCCTCCATGAATCATGTATGCAACAGGCTTCAACATTCTATTAGTCAATGTCTCAAGGTGATTGAGGATCATATTGACCAACTCAATATATAACTCAGCTACCTGAAGTACTTACTATTTGGTGAATGTAGGTGGATTCTGCAGTTGAAAATCTGCTTGCATCTTTGAAATCAAAGGTTTGAAAACATAGTATCCCTATTCATTGATCACATGACCCTATGGAATCTGTTTTAATGGTGAACTTCAGTCTAATCCTCTAGGGATACAGGAAGCGCTGACTCGGCTATGTTTGGATAATATTGATTTCTATGCTCTGAATACTTAATTTTTAGTTGATGACTAGGCATTTTCTCTATAAAAAATATAGTCCTTATAGAACTGGATAAAAATAAGTTCAACCTCAATAATTGGTAAAAACAATGAACCAATAACTCATTGTATCTATAAAAATGTATTAAAAGTGTTTTAACATGACATAACATTTTATTCATTTATCACTTATTAGACATATTAAGTATCTTAAATCATAGTTAACATAAGAAATATATCACATTCATATAAATATGTCCCTATCATGAAAAATGAATGTCAGTATAAATACCAATGTGCCTATCATTATGAATTCATAATCACATCATTCCATATTGGGCGATGAGTATAAATATGAAGAAATAATAACATCACATGACGAGTGAATCACCCTAGGGGAAATAAACATCAAACCATAATTAGAGAACATAATAAACAAAAATCCCATCCCAAGGAGCATAGATTTTATTATTTACATGGATTACCCACTCTAATGAACAATCTCATTACCAGGTATTAAAAAATACTAGTCTCCTTTCTAAATATACCACATAGACTATAAATAAAAAAAACCTACTCTTTTGATATGTCTTTGTGTCATCCCTAGAATCTAAAATCTCTTATGTGGCCAAATAGGGGTGGTTAATGGACCTCAAGAATGCAACCACATATGACATAGGGTACCGACTGGTCAAGGTAGTGTGGTGAATATAGTGGGGAGACTATCCCCCCTATCATTGAGTTAGAATATATTATAAATAAACATCAAAGTAATAGAAATAGAGGAAGAAGTGTAGCATATGACTTGTAATAGAAAGAATTACCACAAAATCAAATCACATTCAATGTATTTCTTCACTGATATATGTATAATTTCAATTGAAAACAATATACATAAAAGTAATGCTAATATTAATAAACCCAAAAGTCCCCTATCTGGAATCCCATGTTGGTCAAATCATCAAAGATCGGTCCATCCAGTAGTCAATAATCATCTACAAGGTCTATTTCCCTTTTCCATACCTGTATCAATGTAAACAACTTAGGTTCCAAATAGTGGCCTGAATAGGGTGTGAGTAAACCTCAATTGGTCGACACCACCATGTCTAAACAAACTACAATGATAGTAAGTGTGTGAAATAAATCAATGACTTTGTGTATTAGTTAATAAAAAAATTAATAAAATAGAACAACAACTGACTTTAGCATCCTATTAGAATATCTTTTAGCAATTAGCACAACCATACCAACCACAACCATATACTCATGGTATAAGAAAACATTAATCCAATCCCACTATATAAGTATCTCAACATTCGTTAGGGACTAGACTGATATATAAGCATCTCAGCATGTGCAAGGGAATATACATGTATAGAATCAGCTTAGCATAATTTGGTACATAGCCTAGTATGTGAGAATCTCGAAATGTGTCAAAAAATAGCTTATTATATAAAAATATCAGCATGTATTTGGGCATATTATATTTTTTTAAGAATCCTAGCATGTTTCAGAAGTGTATATCACAATAGTATGAATATCACAATATGGTCACATAAGACCAAATAGTTACTTCTACTAATCAGCTTTTTTCTTTCTATTTACCCATGTATTAAATTGATGAAATAAGCCTTTTTAAAATGTGAATATATAAAAAAAATAACCTAGAACTCATGTCATTCTGAAATAATATTTGATCCATTCGAAATACATTGATTTCAGAGGTTCGTTCACCCAAATGGTATCCATAAGGCGAGTTAAATCATCAATTGAACCCAAACATATCCAATGATAAATATGAAATAGGAGTATCATCGAACAATTCAATTAAAAAATTAAATATCATGATTTTTTGGGATAATCACTATAGTGTGAATACATGGATGATAAAAAATAAGACTATATACCTAGTATTTAGAGACCCTAAATTTAACCGATGATTAACACAACACTTCCAACAATAATCTCTAATACAGAAGAAGGTGCAAATGATTGAAAGAAGAATCATAGATCACACAATACAAATATGAAATCAAATAATGACTACATTACAATGATTACACCAAAAATGATAGGGAATAAAATAAGATAAAGGAAAACCAAAGAAAACCCAATTTTTAGGGATTAAATGCATGATCTCGATGTTCAAAATGGGTGAAAGGATCCCAAAAATTCATATTTTCCCCCTAGAATGAGAGGAGAAGATTACAAATGATAGGGAATGAGAAATAATCCACACAATAGATTTAACACTACTTATTATGATAAATACACGGTGTTTAATAAATTCAATCATATTTTATTTCTTTTTAAAGTGATATGCCAAAAAAATCATCACCCACTCTTATTATTTATCTAAATATACTATTATAGAATGTGCATGATTTATACAATCTGTAAACATTTCACACCCAATACTGGTTCACAACATGTTTCTGGCATAAGTTGCACATTGTGTAACATGTACATGACACGTAATCACTTAATGAATAGTTTTTAGTCTAGTTTCCACCATAATTTCATAAACCACCTACAATGACTTCTAAAACATAGAAACCCCCAATAACCCAAGTTGACATGTTTATTATAGAACTCCACTAACTCTAATAATAATTCATCCTTGAATATTACGTCATTTTCCCCAATAAGGGATCTTGGTCTCCAAATAAGACTTATTCTCCAGGTCTTTGACACAAAAAGGAAACCCAATGAAAGAGGTTTGATTAGAAACTCATAGAGGGATATACAAGGAAAAATGGGATCTTATAGTATCATGTGTGTTCTTCCAAGATATATTGTTGAGGATGATATCGAGGCATGTTGGGAAAGAGATATTGATGGTACAGTTTTAGCTAGAATGATTTTGGGTAATTATACCTTATAAGGGTGGTTTCTTCTCTAGTAATGAGATTGGAGGCAGAGGATTTAGGAATGAAAGGTGCTTCAAATCCAAAGTCAACTGTGAATTCTATATATTCCTCATGGAAATCATGTGATGATATATGTTCCCATTTTTTAGAAGTAAATTCTAACACCGGTTCTTCATCTAGGGGGGATTTAAAAGAATAATAACCCTTACTATAAGAGTTTATATTATCCTCTATTATAGATAATGAGGTCACCCCTCAAGTATGTTTGTGTCATGACCTGTCTCCCGGGGCACGTGTCGTGAATACCCCAAGCCCGCCTTGCATAGGCTAGGTGCTAAGAACTATAACCAAAGGAGTATTCCCTAAAACTAGGAAGGAATTTCCTTTATAACCTGTAAACACACACAACAAAACACATAGAAAGATACAAATACATGTCAACTGTATAGTAAACAAGTGAGTACAGTAAATAAAAAGGGGCCAGAATACCATCCAATCTAGAAAGTACAAGTACAACTGAAATGAAATACAACTGAAGAAAGAGAAAAACAGCTACTGGACCATCCTCTGAGGTTCCTACATGAAGGGTAGGTACAGATCGCCTTCTCATCACTCCACGTCCACTTGTCTCCTCTGCGTACCGACACGTTGTATGGTCTACCTTTAGGTATTGTCCAGTCCTGGTACTCTCAACCTCCGTTAGTGTTGTCTGTCGTCTGTATCCAACACAACAAGGTGCGGGAATATCCAATGTAGGGGTGAAGATAATGATACTCAGAAGGGACCCTAAGACCCTCTAGTTCTCACAAAAACCATCAAGGATAAATCAAAAAGTATGAAATCAATAGATAACCTTAATTAGGTATATTCCCATACATATACTTATGTTATCAAGTAATCCATCTCAATAATGAGGAAAAACACAGAGGTACTGACTCAGATCACACCAGGATTTATTATAGGGCAGTATCAATTAATATTCCCAGTCACAACATCGAACACCTCGGCTGCTGAAGAACTCCTCCTCTATCGAGTACAGTGGGCCTGCCACATCACACAAAGGTGCTTCCCACTAGCCTTGGAATGCCGAGGTACTCCTCCTGTCGAGTACCGTGGGTCTGCCGCATCACCAAGGTGCTCCCCACCGGGTGTCTGTCGCGTCACCAAGGTGCTCCCCACGGGTCCTACTGAGGTACTCCTCCTATTGAGAACTATGGTTCTGCTGTGTCACCAAGGCGCTACCCATGGTGGGTCTTCCGTGTCACCAAGTCGCTCCCCACTGGGGCGGTCGAGTCATTCTTTGTCGAAACAGTCAGCAGTCGTCAAGTCTCATCTAGCCATAGGGTTCTCGCACAATGCTCACTCGTCTCTAGGAGGATCCACTGCACAAGTTATCGGTTGATACTCCAACTTCAACGAAGCCCCATGAATAATTATTTCAAAGGTCTGTCAAATCATATGGGTCTCAACGCAACAGATGATGCATCAATCAGACGCACAGTCTGTGAGTTATTAGACTTTTAGTCCTGGTGGCCCAGTTGGATTCGTTCTAGATCCAACCTGATTGTTCCCCATCTTAATCCAATACTCCAGTGTGGTATACTAAAAGGTACTGTCATGTTCCACAATTTCTAATGCTACTGACGATTCTTCAAACAGACATGTGATGCTAAAGTTATGGATAAAATAAGTAATTGGGTCACAGTGGGCCCGGGTCAGGTCCGACCCGGTTGGACCGACCCAGCCCGACCCAGCCTAGGCCGACCCGGTGGGTCTGGACCTTCCCATAGTGCGACCCAGCCCATAGGGTACCGTGAGGGAGCTAACCGGCCGTATGTACTGTGAGGGCGCGAACCGGCTATGAGGGCGGCGGACTGGCCGCGAGGGCGGCGGATCAGCCGTGAGGGCACAGACTGGCCGCGAGGGTGGTGAACTGGCTGTGATGGCATAGACCGACCGCGAGGGTGCGGACCATCCGCGAGGGCATTGACCAGTTTTGAGGGTGGAAGACTTTCCATGTGGGCGCGGAACGGTCGCGGGTCAGCAGTTCAGCTGCGGGTCGGTGGCTCGGCCGGCCTCAGGGCGGCGGTCTGGCCGCGGGCGGGTGGCTCAGCCGTTGTGAGGTGGCGCCTCGGCCACATGGCGGAACGTCGGCCGTCAGGCGGTGCCTGGGCCGCGGGGCAGCATGAAGGCCGCGGGGCGGCGACAGTGATCGCAGGGCAGCACTGTTGTGCCGATACCTTTGTCGCGGCCGTCGGTGATGCTAGCCGCCATTGATGTGCCCCAACCTTTGATGGCTGACGTCCTCCTCCATCGCAAATAACACGACAATATTTGCGGAAGGGTCATGCCATGTTGGTTTTGCCCGTACCCTCCACATTATCATGGTAGAATATGTCTCAACAATAAAGAAAAATGTCAAGCATTCAACTTCTCACAATGTTTTATTCCCAAACCACAAAAGTAACCATGTTGTGAATATGGGAAAAGTTATATCATGGAAATAAACCTCCTATCTCGTTCGCTTGATGACGTTGGCACAGGAAGGTAGTACAGTCGTCAATTCTCCGTAGATGAGCATGTCAGGTGTCGGAAGAAGTCCTGACAAAGAAGGTCGAAGGAGGTCAGCGTTCTTTGTTGGTGGAGCATTCTTCATTCTAGAGCTTTCTCCCAAGTTCTCCCAGTCCTCCTTTTCCAATACTTTTCCAAAAAATGAATAAATAACCAAATAAATTATGTTTATCTATTTAAATTATTGGTAATCAATGTTGGCTTAATTAATTGGCATCAATAAATGGGTTTCATTTTCATAAAATTCAAATTAGAGGATACCAAGGGTTGGATCAATTAGTTAAGAAGTTTTGGTACAATTAATGTGGAGGAATCTCAAGAGGCTCCTCCACATAAATGGGGGAGTTTAAGTGGTTTAAACATTGGGTGGTCCCCACCACCATAACCTCTCATACGAGGTTAGGCTTGGGTGGTCCCAAACACGATAACCTCTCATGGGAGGTTAAGGTTTGGTGGTCCCCACTACCAAATACCACATGGAGTGGTTACAAAAAATAAAATAAAATAAAACGTGTGTTTATTTTATTTTATTATTTTTACAAAAAACCCAAAATTTATCTTTCACCCTCGACCCCCTACCGTTGAGATGGAAATCTTCTTAAGTGAATACTGGCGCTGTGAGTTCAACAGTGCACTCAGATTTCAATTCCGAGCACCGGTTCAAAAGTTAGAAAAACATGCTCGCTCGTTTATTGAATGTACCCAAAAAATGTTCAGAAATTCATTCTGGGAACTCTGGTCCTCAGAATCACACGACGATAATTTTCACAAACTCATAAAATTTCCATTTATTTAAAGAAATTTACATGGAATTTCTGAGTCTTTACATTCTCCCCACCTTGGGGATCTACGTCCAAATAATCCACAACTCAAACTGTGTAAACAAGTGGGGGTATTGAGCATGAATCTGAGCCTCCCTCTCCCATGTGCTCTCTTGGAGGTTCACGTGCTGCCAGTGAATGTGAACAAGAGGTATTGACCATCTACAAAGGACCCACTCCTGTTGATCCTCAATCCCTACTAGAACCTCTGTAAAAGTCGCCACATCTTCGATGTCCATCTCGCTATGGTTGATGATGTGAGAAGGGTCATGTACGTATCTCCTAAGTTGGGATATGTGGAAGACGTCCTGAACCCGGTTCAACAGAGGTGGAAGAGCTAAGTGGTAAGCCACCTCGCCAACTCTACTGAGAACCTAAAAGGGTACGATGAACCTTGGAGATTACTTAACGCCTTGGAAGAATCCCCGCAAACCTGGTCAAGGTGGGAACCATAGAAAGATGTGGTCGCCATCCTCGAACTCTAGAGGTCTCCATCTCTTATCATCATATGACTTATGCCTACTCTATACAGTCTTCATCAGCTCCTGGATAACCTACAACTTCTCTGTGGTAGCCCATATCATCTCTAGTCCCACTAGTGCTGACTCCCCCGGGTCAGTCCAGCACAAAGGTGACCTGCACGGTCGCCCGTACAATGCCTCGAAAGGTGCCATCCCAATGGTGGAGTGATAACTATTGTTGTATGAAAAATACACCAAAGGTAAGTGATCCTACTAGCTACGTCCGAAGTCAATGACACAAGCGCAGAGCATGCCCTTGATGGTCGGAATAGTCCGATCAGTCTGACCTTCCATTTATAGATGGAAGGCGCTGCTCAAACGAAGGTATGTCATGAAAGCCTCCCGCAACCGCTTCTATAGCCAGGAAGTAAATCATGTGTCAGGATCAGAGACAATTGTCGATGTTACTCCATGTAACCGCACAATCTCTTACACATAGAGGCATCCCAAGATCTCTACTAAACCTTGCTCTTTGATCGGTAGGAAGTGGTCCGACTTGGTGAGTCGGTCAACGATCACCCAAATAGAGTCTTGTCCCTTAGATGTACGTGGAATTCCTATCACAAATTCCATGTATATCCCATCCCACTTCCACTCTAGAACCTCTAAAGGCTGAACCAAGCATGTTGGTACCTAATGCTCCACCTTCACTTGCTGACAAGTGAGGCACCGAGAAACAAGTGAGGCAACTGCTTTCTTCATTCTCGGCCACCAGTGTTGTCGTCAGAGATCCTGGTACATCTTCGCCACTCCTGGATGTACTAATAGAGGGGATGTTTGGAACTCCCTCAACACTTCCTCTTGAAGTGACATTGGTACCATGGTACATCCTCTAAATAGGATGATATGCTCCCCACCTTCAAAAAATCCATCTGGTGCATGTCATCAGGATATTTGATCACGTCGTGCCTCGCAGTCAGCATCCCCACTTTGTTCCTCCCTGAATCGCTGAAGAAGTGAGGGAGTGACTGTAAGAGACTATAGAATGTTTTCTCAGTCTCTATCCACACATGATATCTGTAAAGCATCCAGCTGCTCTATCGCCTCACCTAGAAGCTGTATTCCAGACCTCCTCCTATGTGCATCTACTACAATGTTCCTCTTCCCAAGAGTATAGACTATATCGAAGTCGTAGTCCTAGAAGAACTCAATCCAATGTCATTGTATCATTTTCATCTCCTTATGAGAGAATATATAACTGAGACTCTTGCGTTCAGAGTACACTTTAAAATGTTTGCCCATCAAATAGTGCCACCACATCTTCAAGGAGAAGAGCACTGGTGCTAACTCCAGGTCATGGGTAGCGTAGTTCTGCTCATTCTATCTCAGTTGCCAAGAACCATATCCGATCACTGGTCGCTCATGCATCATGACACATTCGATCTTGGTCCCTGATGAGTCGCAGTAAACTATGTACCCAATGTCCTCCTCTGGAAGCCTTAAGATGAGGGCACTTGTTATCCTCTGACTCAGCTCCTGAAAAATCAGCTAGCATATCTCCGACCACACTAAGGGTTGCCCCTTCTTCATCAAGGCAAATAGTGGTGCTGCAACTCTGGAGAAGTATGGAACAAACATCCAGTAATATCCATCCAAACCCAGGAAACTCCGTACCTTTTTCACACACCTGGGTGGCTCCCAAGAAAGATCCACCCCAGTCTTTGCTGGATCTACTGCAACTCCAACATCTGATATGACATGTCCTAGAATGTGAACCTCTCGGATCCAGAACTAGAACTTCGAAAGCTTACTATAAAGCCGGTTCTCTCGGAGAGTGTTTAGTACTACCTATAAATGATTGGCATTATCCTCCTCAGTAGTCGAGTAGATCAGAATGTCATCGATGAAGACAACTACAATGTGATCAAGGTATGGCTAAAATATCTTGTTCATGAGTCCCATGAACATTGTTGGAGCATTGGTCACGCTGAATGACATAACCAAGAACTCATAATGTCCATAACAACATCTGATGGGCGTCTTATATACATCCTCATCTTGCACTCTGAGCTGGTGATAACATGATCAGAGGTCCATATTCTAGAACCATCGTGCTCCCTTCAGCTGATCAAAGAGTTCTTCAATCCTCGAGAGTGGGTACTTGATCTTCATGGTCACCTGTTTTTAGCGCTGATAGTCAACACAATGTCTCAAGCTCCCATCCGCCATCTTGGTGAAGAAAATCAGAGATATATAGGGAGAAACACTTGGAAAAATGAATACCTTCCCCTGCAGGTCCTCTATATGTACCCGTAGCTCACGAAGCTCCGCTAGAGACATCCAATACGCTGGTGTAGATATCGGTGTTTTCTAGGGGTACTAGTCAATGTAAAAGTCTACCTTATTGTAAGGAGGTAGAATTGGAACATCATCAAGGAAGATATCCACATACTGGTCGACCACTACAGGATAGCTCGGACTCTCCACACAAATAGATTTGAGGGTAAGGCTAGACAACTAATGAGTGATCGGTTGCACTCACCTCTGGGTAAGTCCATCCTGTGATACAAAGGCTCCCTTATTGCCAGTGAAGGTAAACCTAGTCATATATGTGCGGACACACCACACTTTGTGCCTAATACAGTCAATATGGGCACGGACTATAGATAAATAGTCTGTTCCCAAGATGATGTTGTAAGGCCTCGACGCTTCTACTAGGAGATCTTAGCCGAGTCTCATACCTCCTAGAGTAAGCTCTCACTTCCAGCACCAGTGCATAATCATCGAATCTGCTTCTGTAGAAGTCACTATCCATAATAATCAAACCAATGGCTCTGTGTGAATCTATGAGCTCTGAATGAGGGCTGTGGAAATGAAATAATGACTAGAACATATGTCTATAAGTATTGCAGTTATGGTGGAGTAGACACATATTGTACCTCGAATCATCACCAGAGCACCATGATCACAAGACTCAGCTGCTTGAGCTGAGATCTCCCCTATCCACCTGCTCTCTACAGTTGGGGTGGACCTCCTGGTGGTGGTGGCGGTAATATCTCGAATCATCTCCCACCACCAGCTGCACTTCCAACTCCTCTTCCATTTCTGCCTACTCCCTGCAGACCACCTCGATCGAACCTCATTCCATACCTAGGCAGTCCCTCGACTGTCTAATGATAATCTGTATGATAGGTCGGACAGTCAGGAGCCATGTGACACTTCCTGCCACATGAGAAACATTGTCTGCTTCTAGCATAATTGGATCCACCTTGGGTTCCCTACACAACCGATCCTGAATCATGAGGTCATCCAACTATAGGTCTAGTCCTCTTAGTCCTTTGTGATGACTGACTGCTGCCATCTGCAGAAGACTCCTCTACGCGATGACTGGTAGTGGGTCTTGCTGTTGGTGACTGCTCAGTGAGGAAAATCTCCACCAAGGGGGATCTCTCTAAAACCCCCGCTTGTGTCAGGATGCTGAGTGAGATCATCGAAGCCCGAATCTCCTACCTTATCCCATGCTCGAAGGTCGGGGCCTTGAAGAATGGGCCCTGTACCATATCGGTGGAGTAACATGAGAGGTCAATGAACCTCACTAAGTACTGAGCTACAATCATGCTACCCTACTGCAGATTAAGAAGCTCATGTATGTGTACTGTGCGAAGAGTCACTAGAACAAAATCTACCTGAAACAGGCTCTCGAAGTCTACCCGAAGAAGCATCACCTCGTCAAGAACCTAGAGAATCAGGCTCCACCATCTGCTAGCTACTTCTTGTAGAAGACTGGTGGCAAGGATCACTGTGAAATCAGTAGGTTTCCCAACCAGTCATAAGTCTCTCACTACAGCCACAAGAAAATCCTCAGCCACCTGCAGGTCCATCTCTATCCTGAACCTAGGTGGCCTCTGGTGCTGGACTCGTGCAACGCGCTCAAGAGGCATACACCATCCGCTATAGGGGATCGTGGAATCTGTGGCCCAATGGGGAGTGGTACCGACTGTGCCTCTGCTGGTGCCTCTACTATAAAAGGGCCCTACCCTAAGGCCTCATCGCTCGGTGAGCTATCAGTGTGTACAAAGCTCAGATATTTAGCTAGCTGTCTTTATGGATTAATCCTAAAAGGAAACAGTGTGCCACAGTTAATAAGTTATACCTGGTGACCCGACTCAAGTGATAACAAATAAAACTCTTGGAAATGCACACACAATCAGTGATTTTGTGTACTGAGTTGGAAATCAAAAGTCAGGGTCCTGGTATATGGATACTTAAGCCTATGCACTAACATTGGACTCCATGAACTGAAAACCGCACTCATTACCCTTAACAGTATTGCTTCACCGAAAAGATCAGAGTCATAGTTCTACAGTATAACCAACTCCTCTGATACCAATTTGTCAGGACCCATCCCCTGGGGCCTGTGCCATGACTACCCCATGCCCGCCATCCATAGGCTAGGGGATGACGACTAGCGGCAAAGGCGTATTCCCTAAAACTAGGAAGGCATTGCCTTTATAACCTGTAAACACACGCAACCAAACAAACTGCAAGACACGAACGCATGTCAACTGTATAGTAAACAAGTGAGTATATTATGTAAAAATTAGACAGAATAGAAGCCCAACTTGAAAGTTCAAGTACATCTGATATGAAATACCTATGAAGAAAGATAAAAACAACTACTGGATCATCCTTTAAGGTTCCTACCTAAAGGGTAGGTACATATTTCCTTATTAGACCTCCACGTCCACCCATATCCTTTGTGTACCAACACGTCTTGTGGTCCACCTCTAGGTATCATCCAGTTCTAGTACTCTCAGCCTCAGTTAGCGTTGTCCGTCATCTATATCCAACACAATAAGGTGGGGGCTTATCCCGTGCAGGGGTGAGTATAACGATACTCAGAAGGGACCCCAAGACCCTATAGGTCTCACAAAAACCATCATGGATAAATTAAAAAGTATGATATAAATAGATAATGTTACTTTGGTATATTCCCATACATATACCTAAGTTATCATGTAATCCATCTTATTCATGAGGAAAAACACAGAGGTACTGACTGAGCTCACAACAGGATTTATTCTAGGGTGGTATCAAGTAACATTCCTAGTCACAATGTCGAACACCTTGGCTACTTGAGAACTCCTCCTCTATCGAGTATAGTGGGCCTACCGCATCATACAGAGGCGCTTCCCACTAACCTTGGACTGTTGAGGTACTCCTCCTGTTGAGTACCGTGGGTATGTCATGTCACTAAGGCAATCCCCACCGTGGGTCTGCCGCGTCACCAAGGCGCTCCCCACTGGACTTGCTGAGGTACTCCTCCTATGGAGTACCATGGGCCTGCTGCGTCACTATGGTGCTCCACATAGTGGGTCTGCCGCCTCACCAAGGTGATCCCCAGTTTGACTGTCGATTCACTCTGAGTCGAAACAGCCAACAGTCGTCAAGTCTCAGCCAGCCACTAGGTTCCCACAATATGCTTTCTTGTCTCTGGGAGGATCTACTCCACATGATACTGTTCGATACTCCAACTATCACGAAATCCCACGAAGATGTATCTCAATGGTCCACCACATCATTGGGGTCTCAATGCAATAGACAACGCATCAATCGGACACCCGGTCTGTGAGTTATTAGCATTTTTTTCCTAAGGGCCCGGTTGGATTTGTGCTCGATCCAACTTAATCATTCTACATCTTAATCCAAAACTCCATTGGGGTATACTCAAAGGGTCTGTCGCATTATAATATTTCCAGAACCACTGACGGTTCATCAAACAGACGTCTGGTGCTAATGTTATCGCCAAAAGAAGTAATTGGCTCGTAGTGGGCCCAGGACCGTTCCGACCCGGCCTGACTTGGCGGGTCTGGCCCGGCCCACAGTGCGGCTCGGCCCATAGGGTACATCAAGGGAGCGAACTATCCGCGAGAACAGCAGACCAGCCGCGAGGTCGGCAGACCAGCCGCGAGGGCGGAGCACCAGCTGCGAGGGCGCAGACCGGCCCCGAGGGCGCGGTCCGGCCACGAGCGTACGGAACAGACATGGGGGTGTAAACCACCCACAGGGGTGTGGACTGGCCGCGACGGCACATACCGTCCACAAGGGGGGCAGAACGACCATGAGGGAATGGACCGATGGCTCGGTCGGCACGGGGCAGTGCCTCAGCCGGGGAAAACATGAAGGTCGTGGGGCGGCGACGACGACGACGACCGTGGGGTGGCGCTGTTGTGCTACCTCCTTCGTCGCAGCCAGTGGAGGTGCCAGCCGCTGTTATCGTGCCCCAACCATGGATGGTTTCCGTCCTCTTCCATCATGAAGAACACCAAAAGATTTTCAGAAGGTTCGGGCCATGTTGGTTTGGCTCGTACCCTCTGTGTTAGGGTGGTAGCATATGGCTCAACAAGAAAGAAGAACGTCAAGATTAAAACATCCCGCAACATTTCATTCCCAAATCACAAATGAAACCAACGAAAGAATATAAGAAAAGTAATTTCATGGAAATAAACCTCCTACCTCGTTCTCTTGAAGACGTTGGTGTAAGAAGGTAGTACGGTCATCGATTCTCCATAGATGACGATGACCCACGTCTAAAGAAGTCCCGAGGAAGAAGGTCGAAGGAGGTCCGCGTTCATCATTGGTAGAGGGTTCTTCGTTAGAGATATTTCTCCCTAGTTCTCCCAATCCTTATTTTGCCAATACATTTCCAACAAATGAATAGCCAACCAAATAAAATATGTTTATCTATTTAATTTGTTGGCAATTAATGTTGGATTAGTTAGTTGGAAATAATAAGTGGGTTGTGTTGGCATCAAATTCAAATTGGAGGATACCAGGGGTTGGTAAAATTTATTAAGAAGGGTTGGTACAATTATTGTGGAAGAATATCAAGAGACTCCTCCACATTAATAAGGGAGTTGAAGAGGTTTAGACCTCGGGTGGTCCCCACCACCATAACCTCTCATGGGAGGTTAGGATCTGGTGGTCCCCACTACCATAACCTCTCATTGAAGGATAAGGTTTGGTGGTACCCACTACCAACTTCCACATGGAGTTGTTACAAAAAATATAATAAAATAAAATGTGTGTTTATTTTATTTTATTATTTCCATAAAAAACCCAAAATTTATCTTTCACCCTCTACCAACTACCATCAAGGTGAAAGTCTTCTTAAGCGAATATCAGCGTTACGAGTTCAATGGTGTCCTCAGATTTCAATTCCGAGCACGAGTTCAAAAGTTAGAAATACTCGATCGCTCGTATATAGAACGTACCTAAAAAAAGTTCAGAAATTAATTCCGAGCACTCTGGGCCTCGGAATCACGCGTCGTCAATATTCGCGGACTCGTAAAATTAAAATTTATTCAAAAACAATTACATAGAATTTCTGGGTCTTTATAGTTTGTGGTGTTTGGAGTAGGTGATCTTACATGAAGATATTGATTGGTCATGGGAGTGGTGATCATTATAGTAATAATTTTGTTTTAACGGAGAAAACATTAGCTACAGTACTTTTTCCAAGGTCCTAGAGTATCCATTTTTCTTTTCATCCATAGTTATTAATGTAGAAGTGACCTCAACAATACTGGAGTTACAGAACCATTTTGAACACCTTGGTAATACTAATTTGGGAATTGATAAATATGGGGAGTATATAGTATAATTTTCAATGAAGAAGAAGAAACAATATGGGGGTAATAACTATGAATCATACATAGTAGAGGCCTTACTATGAGAAAAGGGTAACTGATTATAATGACAATGTCACTAAAGATGTTGATCCTACCCAAAAAGATTTTGAAAATGAGGATGATGTTCAAGATGAATATTATTATATTTTATGAATTATGAATGGGAATAAAAATTGAAATGACATAAGGGACTTTGGTAATCAAGGAGAATAAAACAAGAAAATGAATATACCACCCCAAGTAACCAAAACCAATAGTGATGAGATCATTATGTAAAGTAATCATATATATTGTGGGAGGGAATTAACTATAAATGATTAAAAGAGATAAGGGAGAAAAAAGAAACTGGTCATGATCACCTAATAGAATGAATAATGTATCACATGTCTAGTCAAGAAACATAATATCTTATTCATTACATTTAACCTTTTCTTTATCTGGAAATCCATAAAACAATATTTCTTGAAGCTAGTAAATCATAAGGTTAGATAAGGAATAGTGCTGGTGACGCAATGGATTAAAAAGGATATAATAAACAATAATCCAAAATTGAATTAATTATGCACTCAAAGGAAATATTTGATTCTATATATAAAATCAATGCAATAAATAAAGAGATTATTATGAATTTTCAATGAACCATAAAAAACTATCAATAAAAATTAATCCTATTGGATTAAAACCCAAGTGAAAATTCTTCATAGTTGGTTCAATGAAGTAGATGCCAACATGGAGAAGTACATGAATACCTAGAATAGTGTGGTTACTCTTTTTGAGGACATCATATGTTAAGAGCATAAATATGATAAGATTCTCCCCCATTGGAGCCTCATAATAAGCCATGGTTCCAACATTTTAATTCTTATTTGGGATGGTTTTAAGCCTTTAATTATGGTTTAATATCTTTTTTAATTCTTGATTAATTTTCAGGGGTTCACACATAACCTTTAAAAGTGATTATTGAAAGTAAAAAAATATGATTTTGATAAAGATTTGGGATTTTATAAAGTTATTACTATTAACCATTATGAAACTCATGAAACAGTTATATGCATGAATTCATTCATATTTAAAAAATAGAAAATAAAGAATCTTATTTTTTATCAAATTTTACACAATGAAATTAAATATATGTTTAGTCTATTAAGATTTATGCCCCATTAAAAAAATAAGATGCCGACTGTGGAAAAATAATATATCAAAATTCCATGTTATTTTAATGATTTTTTATGGTAAATAATTTATAACACTATAGATATATTGGATACTCCCTTATTATACAGATACATATATCTATGTCTAGTAATAGAAGTAGAATAATCCCCCAATAGCCTATAATTACTCTCTAATGAAGGGGTTTTAATACAAGAGCATCCCAAAAATTTGTATCTGTAAGTCTTCATTGTATTTAACATAAATTAGTCATTTCTATTAATAGTAACGTACATATATTATGTTTTCTGTAAGATATTACATGTTATAAATATATTAAGGTTTCATGATTAAATATGACATAGTAGGACATAATTCATAAATATCTAAGCATTATTTTTTTATAAAACGTTTTAATTGGAAATTTCATGAGTATATTCAAAGATATATCAAATCAAATTACATCACATTATAAAAATCTCATTATATCCAATAAACACAGTATAAGGACTACGACCCCAATTCATAAGTCAAAAGGGAAATTTTCCATTTGGTGGTTTTGTGGGGGGAATCCATGGATTGTTTTTATATTAGTTTTCTTAATTAAATGTTACCCATGAATTAATATTAAATAGAATTATTTGAAAATTATCTTTATTTGGAAATTCAAACATACCTTTTTTTACTGAATTAAAAAAATCAATTTTAAACATCTTCAAAATTTCTAAAATTGGCTAATTCAAAATCAATTATTCAATTAATTCCAAAAAAATAAATAAAAATTAAATAATATTGTCACATTAAAATTTGAAGAACCACGACAGACATGATAATATCAATTATATTAAAATATTTAGAAAATAAGGGAATCAAAAAATTGTATTTGAATTTTATGAAATCAAAAATCACCCTTTTAATATATGTATATAAATATGATTCATGTAATGTTTGAATTTGTAAAACAATACTAATTTTTTTTAAAATATAAAAATTTTATTCAACTAGGTGACATTCAAAAAGTTGTAGTTCATCTTTCATTAGACTCACTCGTATGGTAGAAAAAATTTTCGATACACCTCAAATCCTATATCAAAATGAGTTTTTACATTATTCTGTAATCCTCATTAAAAAAAATTATTCATTAAAAATAGAACCCATGGCTTTGTCATTTTTTAAAAAAATTAAAAAATCTAGATTATTTTTTTAAAGTAACATTAACTAAATAAAATTACATGTACCATGATAAATAATAAACAATAATTACGGGGATAGGTAATACATTACAATTAGATAAAAATAATCTGTATATAAAGTATAATGGTCAATTTTGTAATTTAATTTTTGAGTTGTAGAGATAGTGTTTTCCCTCCTATTAGTCCATTAAAAAAGAACTTTACTATTTCACATGTTGACTTTCTTTTTCATTGATATTTTTTTCCACAAACTCGAAGATGATTGTTCCCCTTCCTTACATTATGGGAGGAGGTCCAATGATATCTAATGATTAATGGGTGATATAAAGATTCAATAATAATGTATTTAATTTTTTAAGGTAAATGATTACATAAACATGGTGAAAGTTTTCTTTTCCTTTATTTCCCCTATAGGAGAAACCTATGTAAAAATTTTATCCTTCTCATAAAAATTAAAATTTTTCTTCTACAGAAAAATAGTTTCAAAATATATCAAATTAAAACTGATTGAAATATAAAAGGAAAAAATTATTAATTTTAATTTGAATTTAAGTAAATATATTATCTTATTGGATCTGATATGACTTATTTAAAATTATAGTGAATTAAATACTTTCCACTCATATTTTAAAATAATAAAACACTTATGGAAATATCGATCAACTCATATAAGGATTTTAAAGGTATAAATTGAGCAATGAAAATATAAAAACAATTTTTACCATGATGGAATTATCATCATTTTTTCTATATATAGTTGATAATGTTATTAAGATGATTTATTTCCCATTGTTTTACAAATAAAAATAATATATATTCATGAAGTTATTTCTTGGTGCTACCTCATGTTTTACATTTTTAAACATGAGAAGAATTGTTTGATAATATTTTCCATAATTTTAAGGGTTTAAATAGAATTATTTCCTCCCCTCATAATTATTTAAATACCATTTAAATAAATGTGTCAATGTGTATTTATTTAAATAATAATAAAATGTGATTTATTTATTTTATACATAAAAATTAATTAAACAATTTTACATCATTGTTAATTTATCCAAAACTAGAATTAATTAATTCACATTTATTTAATCTCATTAAATAATAATACATATCATTATTTTTCTAAGTGAGATCCTGTATTCCTATTATGAAATTGACAAACATATATAAATACTATAAATAATAAATAGTGTTTATAAATACATATATTTAACCCATTTGACAATAGTAATTTCCTTGATTCAATCAGAAACTATGTACACATATAATTGTCACATGTTCCCTTGTCCTCATCATTGTGTATAAGTTAGATGAAACAAATAGCCATTATCATTAAATTTCATCCAAAAATACATCAATTAATCAAGTTAGACTAATAAAATTAATATTTTTCTTCCCATGTAAATATTTTTACATTCAATCATACATTCAATTATTCTTACTCTTTACTATTTTCTTGTTTTATATCAATAAAATATAATCTTTTATCATATATTCTCAACAATATTATTATTAATACACCCAAAAACCCTATATTGAAATAAACTAAATGAAGATATAATATCACAATCAATGTATATAAAAATTCATGTCAATAATATATACATTCTCAATGTTTATAATCAATATTTGAAGTAATCTATTTTTATGTTAAATGATTATTACATAACATTTATTTAATTTAATTATAGTGGGTATTAATATATAATTTCATAATTTTTTCTCATGAGTCAACTTATCCTATATCAATATGATAGTAACCTCATGAACATCATAAAATTACTTCAAACCCATAGTACTCTATGATATAATATATGTTACATCCCTAATTGGTTCACTGTACAATAGCCATACCGATTCATCAGGTGACCTCATTCATGCCTCCATATACCCCTAGGTTATTGACTATTAGTGAGGGTTTAAGGTAACACTGGCTATATATTATAACCCTATATCATAATAAATTAAAATAGTGAAACTAATGTATAACAAGTCATTTAAACATCCAAAAGAATGAATAAACGGGATTGGAGATTCCAAAAAGAAAAAAATGTACTTAAGTTATTTATAATGAACATTCTAAAATGTGAAATAAGTTTGGAATATATCATTGAGATCTCGCATGAGAATAGAATATAAATCCTAGATGAAAATAAACTACTAAAACTCACCCCACCTTATCACAATCCCTAATGGAGTCCCATATCTTGACTCTATCTAAGCTATCCATCTCAATCATCCTATATTGGGAATTTACTCTACTTGTAACTATGATTTTGAGGATTACCCATATGATTCAATATAATTTCCTCATGAAATGTGTGTGATTGTAACTCAATAATCCACGTCGAATGATGTTCCTAACATGACTGATATAAAAAAAATTAAAAAAAATATAAGAATATGATGAATGAACTAAAATGAAATAAATAAATATCTATTGAGCCATTAGTAATGAGGTGAAAAGTCATCTTAGAAAAACATTTTTGGAATGTACCATATGTCTATGAGAAAATCATATAACCATAGAAAGAATAGATAAATTCCCACCACAATACCATTAAATATCGTATTATGGGGAGTGTCACCTTCCACATAATACTATCATATATCATATAATGAGGATTGGTGTAGGAACCATAATACCTCATAAACAAATCAAGGGGAATAGAACCCTTGTAATAATACCTCAAATCATATCGGGGGGTGGGTTATTATGCCTAATACCTCATAATCAAAATACTGGGGGGAATTGAACAACACCCCATAACATCACATAATCATCAACACATTGGGTATTGGAACCATACCATATAACAAATCAAAAAAATCCACTAAAGGGTGACATTACCCAAACATTTAATAATGTCATTTGTTCACACCTAGTTGGTATGGCACCCCACTATTTAACATCCCATAAGTATTCTCCTTGGGGTAATTGTACTCTACCTCAAAACATCACACCATCATACCACTTGGGGGATGATTCCTTGACCTTAATCATATTATCTGTATACACCTAAGGGTGATATATCCCCTCCATAGAAAACCTCATAATCATACACCACCATGAAACCATCTCATTTGTATAAATATTAGGAGGGGAAAGAGACTGGCAGTTAAATACCAACAAATAATATCCTCACAAAGACATGTTTCCCACCCAAACCTGGCATGAATTTTTAGGATATCCTCTCTATTACACAACATATACATATAACTACATTCATACTGGTATATAATCATATTAGGCACCCAGTACTGATCCTACTCAAACTTAACACAAAACTACAACACCGATCATTTTCCTCTAAATTACATTAATGTCTAGACACCTCACATGGGCTTTATTGTATCATTTCTAACTCTATGGTAAAATCCCATAACTCAATGGAATAATTTAGATTTCCATGTACACACACATATCATGAACTTACTAGTTAAACTAGCAATTAAATATAAACCAATATAAGTAACTGGTATAACATCCATTTAATTTCTCAAAACAAACTAAATCAAATATCTCGCATAGAAACTATATATAAATCATTTTTATAGTTCCTAAACTCAGATAAAATCTTACATAAGTGGGGAATGAAAACTCATCCTACACATAAAATCATATATCCATGGGATCTAATGTAACCTGTTATACCTTCTATATTTCCTTAGGAAAAAACTCTAAATCCATCATTTTTCCCAGAAGAGAGAGGATGAAAGGTATATCTACCATGGTTCTCCATCTAATATTCATTTTAATAATAACCTTATAGATACCACTTATCTCATCACATGTCTTTATAAATTAGTCAACAACCATTGGAAAATAGGTATTAATGCTTATTGTTCAAGGGGATGATGTAATAAAAGATACATTTTCAATACTCACGGGGATTAAATATAATCAATTATTTTTATTATTATATTTTAATCACTAAAAACGTTCAATAACACATATCTCATGATACATAAAAAATATAAAATCTATGGATATATTTATGGACCATCTACCACAATAGAAGTTGTTTTCTTTGAGAGAATCTTGGCCACTATAGCCTATGTTTTTGCAGGGTAAAACATCCATTTCACATCAAAATAAAGTCCCATGTCCATAATAAATCATAAAAATTAATAACAAATAAATTATAATAGATTTAAAAATTAAATAATTATCAATTCTTATAGTAATAATTAGGGTATAAAAAATATAGATCTTACAGTATAGCAAAAAAATCGAAAAATTCATACATTGAAGTTGGGATGACACTCAACACCCCGTTGACCTCATAGATAGGTAAATCACTTACACCTGAAGTTATTCCACAAATCAATTAATTTATAATTTGTTGACAATCATATAAGAATTATTGGAATAATATTATCTTAAGGAAACCATGAAAAACTTACTAAATTAATCCTCCCACAAACCCCTTTATCCAATCCCAATAAAATCTAACATGGGTCATTTTGATTATATCATGAACTGGTGAAATATATATCAAACCTTTGCCAAAAGATATCAAAATTTGTGGTTTCCAAAGGAAATGGAGGAAAAAGGGATAATAGAGAACCATACATATATGAAAGGATAAAATCTACACTAGGGAAACCCCTTACCAAGAGGGGTTTTAAGGGGAAATGATAGGTGGGGGAGCATGCTAAAATATCACTCAAAAACCCACTATACCTCCAAATTATAAGGTCATCAGCACAGTAATTATGTTCCTACCCCTCATTTTCAAAGACATGATTGATTCCACATCATGGAATTGGACATATTTCTCACATCATGATTCCAATTTTCAAATACTCATCATAGTGTGGTCCCCTTGGTCAAAGTATGACACTCCTCTCTCAGAAATAACTCAACCCACTATGGAATGTCCCTAAAGATAGTTACCGCTCTAATCCTATTGTGAAACAACACCTTCTAAAAAATCAAAAACCCAAGTCCCTTACATTTACATCACGCACTCTCTTATTTCTAATATGGGTTTTACACTAAACAGTGTAGCCTTTCCCTTTAAAGCGTGAAACATACCTAAGGGAAACCATTAATGGTGTGGCCTACTAGGTTATGGAGTAATAAAATTTCTAACAAAATAATCTCATAAATAATATATTAATTTTTTCCAACATAATGGGGGACTGGGAGAAACCATGATAGGAATAAGCCACGATTTCACCATATGTTAAACCATCAAATACACAATCTACCATCTAATAAAAATTCATCCTTTAGACATCATGCACAACATACATGGTAATAATCACAGGATCAAAACTCTAGAACATAAAAAGAAAAAATACACTGTAAATCACATTGAATAATGTCTATATAAAAAATATAAAAATGAATAAAAACTAAAAAAATTAATATGGAAATGAAAAGAACACTTTTATTTACATGGTTCATATTTTCATCCTATATCGATGGGAGAATATTGAAAAAGTATATTTATAAGAATGTATAAATAATAAAACATAGTGAATTATTACTTATATATATTACTATTATCATGTAAAATTATTACATGTTATCAGGCTATCTCACCTAATATAAAATCTTGTGTTAAGAAAGACATTTGGTTATAGAAACTTCCTAATTTATGATCCTCCATCTATTTTCAAAACTATCTACTGATATCCTTAACAATCATAAAAAATACCACATAAATCTAATTGACTGAGAACATTCATATTTTATAAAAAACATCCAATGATAAATTTTGTACTTTCCATTTAATAGATAATTCCATTATAACATCCACATGATTTACCTACCACATGTTTATGTCTCTACTGTCACTGCCTCCTTCCAGTGAATTAAATCTAGATCATTGAAGAGTCTTAAAAATAAAAATAATATCCCACTTAAAAAACACATTAAATAATCCATGTGAAACACACAAAACATTGAAATATTTTAACTCAAATCCTTTTTTTGTCATCCAAGAAGTGCTCTACTCAAAAAATTAGATACCCAATCCAACTAAGGTATAGTGTTACCTCAAGCATTCTTGATTTTGAGAATTAGTGCACATGTTAGCCAGATTTTATCATTTAGAAATATTATTTAGCTCCAACTATTTATACTCAAGAAAAAACATAAGGTACTAGTATTTTAGGTTGATATATATTATTTTTGGAATCAAACATATTATTTTTTACCATTTGATTCAAATTTGACTATCACAGTAAAGTAATCCACTTTCCCAATTTCTCTTCAGTTAAACCTATAAATGTATCAACCAAATTTTTTCTAATTCTGTTATGGTAACATATTATTCCTTCATAGTGGACAGTGAAACTGCTAACTCTAACAGAGACATCCAAATGATCATCATCCCTCTAATTGTAAAAAAAATCATGTCATAAAATTTTTAGTATTAGAATCCCCACAAAAGTATTTTCATCCCACCCTTTTAATAGTTTAGATAACCTAAATTAGAAAATAATATCTTCTATATATTTCAGAAACTAGATGATTACTTTTATGAATTCTTAGTGTTCTTTCCTTGGATTTACTATATAAAAGCTGATGAATCCCACTATATGAGCAATATTTGGATGAGCACATACCATTACACAAATAAAACTTCCAATTTCAAAAGAAACTATTTTATTCAGGTATCTATTCTCATATTATACTCATGGTTACTAATATTTTTATAATTTAAAGATTCCAATTGGTGTAATTATAATTTATTTACATCCATACATTACAAACTGCTCAACGACCTTTCAAATTCACTCCCCTATAGAAAAAACTAGACTTATATCTTGACTTTATCTTTTAATCATTTTCCCAAGTATATAATTTGAAAAAAAATACATAATTTCAAATGTTATCAAAAACTCACACATAAATTCTCAGATCCAATGAATATGTAGACCCACTAAAATAACATCACCAATGTATAAGTGGGATGATAAAAATAATCTAAATACACATTCCAATAACAATAGTGAACCAAATTTCTTCATATGAAAACCTTTTCAATCATGAATGCTTCAAATTTCTAGTACCCCTATATTAGGGTTTTTCTTAATCCATGGAGACTCTATTTCATCTTACACACCATGAATTAGTTTTGATAAAACTCAAAAACATTTGCTTTATTCATGAAAATATCATCATATAAATAATTATAATGGAAATCCTTATTTACATCCATTTGTTCAAATAAAAAACGATAAATGTTAACAAAATTTAAAACCATTTGGATGGTAGTGTCTTTTACCACAGGTATATTTTTTAGTGAAATTTTGTCCCTTGTCATTTTAAAATCCTTTGTTCATTAGCCTATATTTATACCTCATATGTAATTCAATATCTTTTTAATTAAAATTTGGATTTCATATCTAGAATCGTATTTAACCATGGTGAATTAATTTTCTCATAGGTTTAATTGAATATAATTAATCAATTCCATATTCCATATGTAAAATTCAAATGTGAAAAATTTTAATGGATTCCACTTCATTTGGGATATTAGGATCTCTTTCATACATTCAGTTAAAGTAGTGCAAGCCATGAGAAATTTTTTTACCATTCATATAACTCTAGAATACATTCACAATTCATCCCATGATTTTTATTTTCTTTATAATACATCTTCATATTCCCTTACTCCTAGAGTTTCAACATCTAGAAGTCAGTATCAAAACTCTATATCCCTTGATCATTCAGGTGTATTATCTAATGACCTATAATCTAGATTAATTATGAAAGAATCTGAACTTACCGAAACTAGTATACTTCCAGTTCTTCCATCCAGTTCAATAAAAGTATTACATGTTGATTATTTTATCGTAATTTCATCCTACATCAAGTTATGATATTTATTGAAAATAACTTCATTAAAGATAATTTTTATGCTCTAATAATATTCCTTTGATTTTCATCCCACAATTGATAACTAATGTTTTCACCTTCATTTCCCATAAAGAAGAAAATCATAGACATTACCTCAAGATTTTTACTCCCTGTAGAATTAATATAATCATATTAAATGATTAGAAAAACATTTAGATAACTAATTTATATTTATTTATAATTATTTATATTTCCACAACTGATCAATATTCTCTTTCCCCGCTCAGGATGATGGTCTATAATTAACAAAGTATAAATAACATGTTATTTCATACACATATAATTCATTGAAAAAATATATTATAACCTATTTTTAGGTTAATTCTTCTATATTCCACTTTGGAATACATTAAAAATATTTTTTAGTGTAATCCTTTGAGTCCGAATGTATTTTTTGTTCTCATAGATCCTCAATTTTAATATTTTAAAAAAATTATATTTATTAGCTCTCACACTTTCTATTTTATAAAAATAATATAGTAACTACTAAATGGAGTCATAGATAGGAAAACTAGTAACTCCATTAAATATAGAATGCATGTTTTGTTACATAAATGACATAATCATTGTACCCTTGGAGTGTTTTGTTAGAGTGTATTCATGGGAAGATGAAATGGAATTAATTGATATATTATTTTAATTGAGATTTAATTTTATAACCATAATAGATTTTTTATCTGACCCCTCTTAGGAAAATACCATAGGATAATCTAAATGACCACACAATAAATGAGAGGATTGAGAAAAATATCTTGTGGATCATCTTTTAGTGTGTTTTCTCAGAATTTAAGATCAATAATGAAAAAACCATGAGTTATGTGGAGCCGATGAAAGTCTTGGTGGATCTCACCAATTCAATTGATGAATTTTTATTCCCCATTATTTCCCCAAAATTTGTGTAGGGAATTTTAATTTTTTATAATATTTCTCTATTCATTTTTTTCGTGATAAAAATAAATTAATTCATTTGAAATTAATTCACATATCGATATTGTTGAATATTCATTGGTAATTTATATTTCTAGAATAATAAATTTTAGATTTAATTTTAATATTTTATGTTATGATAATACTCCCTTATTCATATTTTTCCTTCAATGGTGGTCGAATGAAAAATGACCAACAATCATTCTCACTTTTGGGTTTCCTTTTTCTCTCCCTAAATTAAATTCTCTTTATTGTTATTTCATTTTATAAGTTATTTGAATTTATCTATGAACTAGATTTGATTTTTTATTCTCAGGATTAATGAATCATTATTAACGAATCAATTATGGTGAATTTGAAAATTGAGGATTATCAATGATGATGAAGGAAGCCCGAGGTAGATCAATGAATTCATTCTATGTGGGTCTTGACATGAAAGACTTTTGTGGATCGATGAGGTGGTTTTTTGAGTAATGGGTTGCCTGAATTTTCAACTGATGTCATGGTGGGTTTGGTCAACCGAAATGATGGATCTTGGGTGATGATCATGAAATAATCAAATGTAGCAATGACATAGTTGGGATTTGAAAAATAGACAGTAGTTATAATGAAAACCCAATATACTCAACATATGGTTTGGATGGCCACACACCATATTAACCCTTTAGTGTGGTAGATAGGGTTTATGCATCTAGTTAAATACCCCCACACTATGTAGGGCATGCACACACCATGTAACCCTTATTTTCTAGCTTTATGTGTATATAGAGTATGCACCCAAGAAGCCATGTGACCACACACATCACATGTGATAGGGCACACCTAGTGTACTTTAGAATGTGAATAGGAATTGGTAGATGTCACACACCAAGTGCCTTCCTTTAATCTACATCCTATTTTTAATAATATAACGTCATGTATCTATATTAATATATACCATTTGAGAAAAAAATGAATTAATTAGTTACAAAATTAGTGATACATGTCTTTTACCCAGGTAGACACATTATATACTCATTCTTAGGTAGTTTAGATGCCTTTATGTTATTATGATGGTTTTTGTATGAGCATGGGTGAGTTACCTCAAAACATGTTATCATGTTGTTTTTCCTTGCTCATCCCTAAGAGTGTATAGTGAGGCATCCCATATTGAGAATATGATGAGTGATCCACTTTATTTTTAGTTCATGACTGTGTCACATATCCCTCTGTATAGCCGTGGGTGTTTTCCTTAATCATTATTCCCTAGTTTGGGTTAGGTATCCCATTTTGGACATTTTGGTGTGATCCAATTCATAATGGGTTATCCCAGATAGGATTAGGTATCCATCATAGGTCTGGGGTGTCATCACTTTTATGTGTATCAACATCTATTGTCTTCTAGTGTGGAATAGGTTGATAGAGAGAGTACCTCAAATGATCCCACTCTAGTCCAACATGCTTCTTCATGGGAAGACCAGACTAGTGTGACATATTAGATGAGCTCCACTATCATATAAATCATTGATGCCTATGTTCTCTTGGATTAATGTTCATTTGAGACAATATTAGAATAATTATCTTGTAGTGAGGACATGAAATCACCATCAGAAATAGAGTCTTCCTTTGGTAATACCAAGGATATCATGTTTATTTCCTTTTTTTTATGATATAGACCTGACTCCCTTTTTTATGATTTATGTTTGGTTATTTTTTATGTTCTACTAGGTATGTTTATATTCACCCCCTCATGGGATCTTCCTGAACATGACTTATTTTATGAAGATGACAATCCATTCAATAGAATCATAGTAATACTAGGTTGAGTTATATCTTTATTATCATTTATGGACAACAAATGTTTCTAGGAGTTTCCATCATGATATCAGTACACTTTTTTAGTAGTTTGGACTCTTTTTCTATTTTTTAGGGCATGTGTTTGGACATTTGCTTTACTTCTTGATATAATCTAATGATATGTAGCTGTTGTGAATGAATTTTATTAATATTTTTTGTTAATTGTTTTCTGACATTATTTTGGACTATGGAAATTTATTCATGGGTATAGGTACTTTAGGGTAATTCCACCCAAGATAGTGATATTCATACTTGGTTATAGATATTGGCCCCTAGAATATTGGAGAAGTGATTGGGATGGAATTCTCAACTTTACACCTTCTAGGATTGTCCTAGTTGTTTGTGTCATGATTGAGTTATATCTGATCATAATATCATCGGACTTCAATTTGGTGATTGTATAGCTTTGAGGGTTTGGTTTGGAAACATAGGAAACATTTCTAAAATTTCTAAAGTGTTTCATTTTATTCTTTAATTCCTTGGAACCTTGTGATTGTGAGGTAGTTGATATATCCATTTACCAAGACTCTAATAACCATATTGTTGAATTGGAATGTATAATCACTGGTTGTAGGGAAACCATTGGTTTTTGTGTCATGTAGAAATGTGTTGTGGTTTCCATAACCATCTTGAGTTAGCTCCCCAAATATTCTATTTTGATCTTGGTGCATCTTATATATTACAAGATACCACTATGATATCAACTAGCTAGTATTCAATAGTTGGATAATTATATTCATCTTCTTAGAAATGAGGATTTAGTCTTGAGGTCTATACAGATGTTAGTTCCTCTCGGTGGATATAGAACAATGCCTCTACTCATCGATCATCCTGCTAACCCTCTTCTGATAGTTTAGGTTGACACTCCATGTCAAGTTGAGCAGTAGTTGTCCTGGTATATAATGATAGTTGAAACACATATTCTGAGTTTGCTTCATGAGTTTTCAGGATTGATACCACCAAGGTTTTGGGGTGATCCATGCCCAAAAGTAGTATCAAACTTTCTTGAGTTTGTGGAATGAGTGTTCCAACTAGTTTACACATGTTTTAATGGTTGACCCAATGGTGATAATTTTACAAGGAAATATTGGAAATCGGTTGATCCATATCTGGTGATGTTTTATATGTATTCAGGTGTGAAAAGAAAAGTGAGACTTCCGCCACTAAGAGGAATTTTCTTGTGACATGTTTTAAAGATTCATGGTAGATTCAGTGATGCCCAATGATGAAATTATAATGGTATGAAGTTTGAGTTCCTATGATTTTTGTGTTTTTGGTCACTCATTATATTATATGTTGTCAAAGAGAGACTTGGTTTTGACGATTTGGAGGTCAAATAGTTATTCAGGCATTATACGATTCTAACCTAGAGGATCTGGATGTAATTAGAGGTAGAACCTATATATTCTTTACTTTTACTGTTGTTTTAGTACACATTCATGAACCAATTTTCCCTAATCACATCCCTTATCATGACTTAAAGATGAATGTATATCATTTTAGATCAACCCATTCATTTGGAAGCTCTTATTGGGGGATATTCAGTGATCACACACTTCTTCTAAAAGTGTGACCTAACTCTTCGGTGTTAGAGCTACACATGGGATCACTTATTAGTCGTTGTGAGGCCCTGTGATATTTTTACTCGATATAGAATTATTAATTACTCCCCATAGCTTGTATAATTATTTCCAATATAGGATTTAGTGTACCTGAGTTTGTGGTATGTGTTTCTTCTTTATGAATTTGAAATAATATTCAACATAGTAGGATGTGATCATATGCAAGTTGATATATCCAATTCCATTAGATTTCTCTAGCATGATACTTATAGTGGAAGATTATGGTTAACCTTAGTTAATCTATTTTGTAGGAATATGAGGATTTCAACCATGAGTATGTTTCTAGATTTATTAATCATTGATGGATTGGGTTTTTCATAACAACAACAACTATAGATGAACTTGATATCTACTGAAACAGAAAGGATAATCCCTGTAGATTTGTGAGAGTTGATGATGTAGTTTGAGGGTCTATAAAGGAAGGTCTCCATTAGATCCTGTTTTTTTTATTCGGTGTCCCTTTTTTTACCCAACAATATGGATGGGAGTTTGAGATTATGAATAGATTATCATATCCTAAACATTGTTACAACCAGAAGTATGTATCCTCATCTAAGAAATGATAACCTCTTAACCAATTCAAAGTGTTCAAGTTGGTTTACAGGGTTTGACCTCATGTTGGCTAATCACCAGCCATATGGAATTGGTGATTCCCTTCAGCATAGAAAATTCCACATCTAAGTTTATGGGACTCAAGAACCCAATCTTTCATCCCTTCCTATACCAATTTAAGATGGCCTTCATAGATGGAATCCTCATGTACTCAGTATAAGTGTAAGAGAACAAGTGATATTTGAGGATAGATATGGACATGCTCTGTGAGGGATATTTTTATGGGAAACTCTCAATGTTTTTGTTCCAAATTCAAGAGGTCCACAACTTGGGACATGACATCGCATAAGATAGAGTAGTAGTGGAACCATCAATAAAGGATGTATTCTTAACTTTGAATCCACCAATTTCTCTTGTTGTGGTGTGAAGCCTCCTTGGGTAGGTCATCTATTTTCAAATAATCATGCTCCCTTTCCCTAGGATTTGGGATCCTCAAGATCTTTTGAAGGAAAAGGGGAATCCATTCATGTGGTTAGGGATGTATCAATAGATTCTTTAGGGGATTTGGTAGAGGATCATGAGAGCCTACATATCATGACTTCCAGAGGAGGGTTTGTAGTATTTGGTGTTAAAAATTGTATACAGAGAGAGGATTAAGTGTGTTCTAAAACATTGGCGTGCAGTGAAACTTATAGTTCATGGTAGATAAGGCCCCACTGAGCAGAATTATATGACCCATGAATTAAAGTCAGTACTGTTAGTTTTTCCCAAAAACCATAGACAAATGATCTTATACATTAATAATTCATCATATTTTAATACCATAATAATATTAGGTATATATTTTCATATAAATATATTAACCTAACATAGAGGTGATGGATGGAGTTATAATTTCTTTATATACTTCTTTGATATTATATACTCCTAGGAAGGGTAACATGCTAGTAGATGATGCCAAATAGGATTTCTATATAATGATGAGGAGCGAGGAAACAAATTATTTCACATATTTGAATTTAATCCTTATATATTATAATGGTTTATCATACCTCCTATGGATGGTTGTCATCCCCTGGCTTCATCATGGTGTCAAGGATGTATAACATGGGGATATTAATTAAGAGACATTCTCTAACTAGATATTAATTTAGAACACCTATAGTGGATATTATGATGGTCGGGAGTAAGGTATAATTTTTTTAGGATAATAAATGGTACTATTCAAGTTGTGAGAGGAGGTGTTGAAGGAGTTTTATGCTCCATCCTTCGAAACACATCCTAGAGAGTTTATGTTTTTCTCGAATACCTTGGAATCAGTCTGGTTGGCCAAATATATAGAAGATTTTATATGTGATTATCTCTTGATGCCTCACCTACCAATAGATTAAGACCAAGGTGTTAGGATAGAATTATAAATGGGGCAATATATTTGTATATTTCATTATGGTACTTCCACAATTAGTGAGGGTTCATGAGGATATTTAGGTGAGCATAGACTGAATCACCAAAACAATCCACTTATTGTACATTTGGGAGAATATTTTAGTGATTGTATTGGAATATTTTTCATGTAAGAGATAGTCAAACTATATGTAACGTAGTATATTATCTTTTCATATAGTGATGCCTACTAAAAACCATGATTATTGGTAGGATTATAGGAGGCTTTGGGACTCATTTTAGATGGTCATAGCATTCCATCCATATACAGATGTGTAGAGCATTCCAATCGGGTTCTATAGAACATTATTTGGGATTGCTTCTTGGATTTTGTACATAGTTGGGTGGATTAGATACCCTCAATGTAGTTTCATGTAAAAATAGTTTCCACTCCACTTTTGAAACATTTTAGGCCTCATATGGGAGAATATATAGGTCAACATTGTGCTGCTTAGAGCTAGGGATTCAATACTTATAGGCATTTAGTAGGTTTGAGCGATGGAAGGGAAAGTGCATATCATGAAATATTGAATGAGGATTCCCCGGAACGATCAAAAATCCTATGCAGACTGACGATAGATGTTGTAACACCCCAACCCCAGTTACCCAGAGTCGGTTCATTATTACGTAACATTCGAACGATCACAAGGAAATCATGTCCCAAAAGACCGATCAGTTTAGTATTATTGGAAACAAGATTCATACAAAAGTTCAACTTTGCATCTTAAAAAGAAATAAAACAATAATTTATTCCATTAGAAACATCCAAGCCTCCTAGATTAAGCCTGAAAGTCACTGATAATTAACTTCCTCGCGTCTTAGAAAAAATGAAACATAGAAAGGGGTGAGCTCAGATGCTCTGTAAGGATAACAATATAGCAGAAACTTTCACAAATAAGCATAAATATTTAAGGAAATGTATAAGACTAAAACAAAATCCATTTAAACATGAACTTTAGCATCATATGAAAAATATAAAATAAACATAATGCAATTTACTTACTCACATGGATATACTACTAGTAGAATAATCACATTATATATCAATAGCCACATTCATAATGATAGAATACATAATGCCAGACTTTCATAACCACATAGTCAAGGACTTGTGCCAAGACTACAAATAAGATTTTTTCAAGGCCTTGTTACAAGACAGTAGTTTCTCTCATGAGACCTACCGATGCATTGAGTAGCTATAGCGAGCTCCACCTATCACTTACTAAGTCCAATTCATTCTTCATATGAAAAGGTTTAAACATAACCTAAATATTCGTATTAAAACTAGCATACAAAATGTCAATACTTTAACCATAAACTATGAATGGTATAGAAATAATACATCCATAGTCAAACATATCACAAAACCTTCAATACAATATGGAAAATTTGTATCAAAATAAATCAACCCCGATCAAGAATAATATCCTGTAAAGGATTTTGACATAGTTGAAAATGATCAGTAAATATCATTGAGAGAAATATCCCTTTTCATGAAATCATTTAAAAGTCATATTATTTATAAAGGAAGTCATTTCAAAGATAGTTTTGAATCAAATTGTACCATACAACTATGAAACTTTTGAAAGGAATTTAACATTTTAAAACATTCATGTGCATATAAATAAATCCTTAATACCATTTTGAAAACATGGATATTAATGAGAAAGGATTAGAAGAATAAATCATTAAAACATTTAAAATGATGTATTATTAAAAGAGACCATTAAATAGAATACCTTTTAAACCTCTTTTATGAAACATGGACATGGATAATAAATATTTCCCAGTAGATACTCACATAAAAACAACCTCAGATAATAAAGAGATTGTGAAATTAACCCTTAACAACTTGGTAACTTACAAAACATAGACCCCATGAAATAAATATCATACAATAAGGATTTAAATGCATATAAATTAAATTTTATTACACAAAGGATACAATTATGTGTAGTATATACACCACACAAAAAGAATTAGTGGTAATTATAGCATGGATCTCAGGGGAATGAGAAGTGAGATGAAAAAACCTTACCTTGTACTTTTCCTTGGTCGAGGGTAGGTTAAACTCCTGTATAATGGTGAAATAATTTTTATTAAATTATATAAGAATCATATACATCAATATGATATCATATATGTTCTTTTAACATTGCTTTGTCAATAATATTTTAGTATTATCATCATTTTGGGTGTTAACTGATTCGTTTTTCTTTATATACTTTGTTATGTAAGTAATGTTTCTTATGGATAGGATGTATCTTATTCATATTCAGAATTATATTAAGTCTTTAAAAATTATTTTTAATCATCTAATGAAAATTAGTCTTGAATGAATACGATGGAGAATGGATCTCATCGCGTTCATGGAGACGGTAATCCGTACATACACACGAGCGACAATATCATTCTTTTGGTAGTAAAATAACATGTAATTGGATGATATATAATATATAAAGAATAATTTTCATGTTATATTTATTATTTAAAACAATTACACATCATTATTATGCCTATCCAAATAATAATGTATCGAATAACAATTACACCATTACAAGGAGACGGTAATCCGTACGTGCGCACGTATAGTGACATGTCATTCAAAGGATGGATAGAATAATGAATATGGTTATAAAATATTTATAATAATATCATAGTATATAGGAGATACTGGAGTTATTATTTTTGAATGGAAACAATAAAGAAATAGGATGTGGAAGAATAAAATAACTTGAAAGTGGTGATGAAATATTTACTTCTTCTTCAGTTTCTTCCTTTTCATTTGATCAATGGGATCCTTAGATTGGCTTTATGAATAAATTAAGGCCTCTAGAATGAATTGAGGGATGTTGGGAGGATATTTGGGCATGTTTTGTATTATCAAAAGGCTTGAGAAGTGTGATAAATTGGAGGGAAGTGAGGGCTTTTAATAAGGGAGAGGCGGGGCTCTTTAGAAAAGTTTGAAACATTTATTTTATTATAACATCATCTTCGGTTTCAAAAGGTCAAATATTCGTTAATAACAAAGTTAAGATGAATCCTGGTAGAAATAAAATAATCCAATAAGAACTGGAAAGGTTTTCAATATTTCTTTAGTATTTATAATTTTATTTATTAAATCATTTATTAAAGAGGTAAATATTCCATCCTTATTGTGTCATAAATAATTAAATTTTTTTGATGTCAAAAAATTATAAAACAAATATCATGATGTATAAAATATTTTTATGTTTCCAAATAATATTTATCGTTGAAAAGATAACTTATATAACTCCATAAAAAAATTTATTTACTAAAAGTTATTTGTTTATGTCATTTTTACTTTACTTTAAATTAATTAATTTAAAATGTCAATATTATTCCCATGATGCTCCATGGGGTTCCAAATCGAACCCAAGGATGACCATGGTCGGCTATGTATCAGACAATAATATTAGGAAATATGTTAGGGTATTCTAATATTATTATAATATTATATTTTACCCTTATTTGTTATAATTACCCTTTAATCATGGAAAATAAAATATTTACCGAAGTAATTATTCAAATTGTCTACAAATAAAAGTTGCTTATTTACAAAATTTGGACCTCTTGATTCTAAATATGGAATCAATTTTTTAAATTCAAAACACATAAGTGGCAAAAATTAATTTAAAATTAATTCCTGCAGTCTAAACAAAAAGCCTGTTTTTAAGAAATAAAAACTATCAAAAGATTGACAATTGTTTATGTTCAGTATAGATGTGAAATTACATCCAATGACCAAAATTAGATTAATTTGTAAAAATATAATCTAATTATACTTTAAAACCACTCATATTTATTATTTAACATAATAAAAAAATTTTAATAAAAAATTTGTTTTTATTTAAAATTTAGTATCTTTCACTATTCATAAAATTATGAAAGTTATCAGAACAGTGCCAAAAATTCACCCTAAGATAATTTCAATATTCTGAATCCAAAAATTAAGTCAATTGTGAAATATAGAATTTATAAAATTTTAAAAAGTCATATTACAATTCATAACGACTATATTGATTGGTCATGGTGTGGTAGAATCTCAAAGTTGCGTACAATGCAAGCTATTTCATTATTCAAAGGGAAATGTAAAATGGAAGCTTGCGGTGTAACATTAAACCCTCCTTCAATAAATTTCATCCTTGAAATTTTAAACTCTTCTTTGATAATAAAAGGTTGAAAATAGAAAATACCATTGTGGAACACCCACATTGGAAATAGGGTAAATAAAATTTAGTCTTAATAAGATGAAAGATAAATGAAAAGTTCACCACCAAATTATGATATTGAATAGAAGAACATTGGTGTAAATTACAGACATATAATTGGAGGAAAAACGTAAATATTTATAGGGAGTGATTGAGGTCATCAATCACAAACAAGTGTACACTTGAGGGCCTCAAATCCATCGATCTTTGTTGATTTAAAATATCATCGGTTCATCAAAACATACCGTATTAGGATAACATATTATTGGTTTTAATATCCCTTCCCTGAAGTTTAAAAATTAATTTATTAATATAATAATATATATATATATATATTTGAAAAGTATAGTTTCATCCTTCAACTAATTTCTACCACAAACTCATCTTTCACTCCAAAAGATAATTGAACTCAAATATATTATATTTATCAAAACCATATAAGGTTCCAAATATTGACACATACCATTTAAATGAAGAAAAATATTTTTTAATAAAAAGGGACATATTTTAGCCTAGTGGTAGGTAATAAAGGCCTGTCACACTATGGTTGTGGGTTCAGTCCCTTCTGCTCTGTCCGACGCGACGGGTTATCACCCGACCTGCAGGTTGTCCTTTTACTAAAACTATAGTGTTATAATATATTCCAAAAATAATCATAAGAAATGTCTTAACCTTTAACAATACTATAAAAAGTTCAAATTAATCCATTCCAACCTTTATAGTTATCCCAAATACCTCTATCCAGACTCTCTCTAAAAGGTCTGTAAATTCCAAAATCAATTGTAACATCAGATTCATCAGACAAAGTAAAGTTTCTATTATTGTCAAATACTGAATATATGATTACCTTCATCATATTAAAAACTTAATGAAAACAACAAGTACTATAGTACAATCCCTATATATATCACATTATTCTTATAACCATGATGTAATTTTTATGTCCAAAAACAAATTTCATTAATTATTCCACTTCATTTGTCGTAATAGCAAAAGCATGGCCTTGATCCCTTGGCCTTTTCTGAGGTATGTTTCCTTGGTGCTTAGGAAATTCATTTGAATAATTCCCCATTTCTCTACAATTGTAGCATTCAACATTGACAACAACTTTCTGTCCCTTATAATCACGAGCTTGGTGGCCTTTTTCACCACACATGCAACAGACTCTCATTCCTTTTATGTAAGTACCAGGGTTTTTCTTCCCACAATTATCACATAATGGAAAGTCCTTATTTTCCTTTTTCCCTTTATCTTTCTCTTTCTCCACTATTATCCTCTTCTCTTGATTTACTTTATTGTCGTAAGACTTAGAGAAATCCTTTTCTGTCTTGATAGCACATGAGACAATATCTTCGTACGACGAGAAGGATTGTGATACTAATGCTCGATGGAGAAACGGTTTTAAACCATAAAAGTAATGATCAATATTACATCTTGGGTTACATATATAATCTTTATCCTGCCTCGCTAACCTTGTAAAGTTAGCTGTATACTTTGCAACATTCTCATCCTCCTTTTGCCTCAGACTCAGAAATTGTCCTTCCATATCTGCTAGATGGTCATGAGGAAAGTATTTTTATAAGAAAAGAT
This sequence comes from Viscum album, assembly GCA_963277665.1. NCBI lineage: Eukaryota > Viridiplantae > Streptophyta > Magnoliopsida > Santalales > Viscaceae > Viscum > Viscum album. The sequence continues at coordinate 880,371,022 of OY728137.1, read as the reverse complement.
CTTTAAAATCCCTCTATTCCATGTTTTACACTTCATCATCTTCCTTTGTGTTTTGAATCAATGACCACCATTGATCAACATCTCTAGTGAGGCGGTAAACTGCCATGACAACTTTTCCCTTTCTCTACTCTCCAAGGAATGGAATATTTTCTATAAGGAATCTATCCATTTCTCAGCTACTAGTATATTTGTACCCCCATTGAATGTTGGTGGATTCTTCCTCATGAATCGATCTAACATTGATCCTCCATTCTATGGATCAGGGTGATCCATATGTGCATGGTTATTATTCATAATGCGAATGAGTTGTCCCAATATAGTGATAAGCTGATCATCACCAGTTGTATCACCATCTCCACTATAATTATCTTAAGAAGGATGGAAATACCTACATGGAGTGCGTTCATAAATATGGTTTCCATTCTTTCCACTAGGCACCATTTATAAACAATGGCATAAACTGGATTAGTTTATGAATCGAAATACATAATTTTAAACATGTAAAACAGTTAACATAAATTTAATAGTTTATGGATATAATCCACAATCAAAAAAAATTAATTCATGGAGGAAGTATATACTCATAAACCCATCATAATGGTTTGTAAAGAGAATGAGAGTTATCCTAAGCATATCCCCCGGGAGTGTCTTAACCTAGAGTGCAGTAAGGCTCTTTTTCAGGAAGTAGTTCACACTCGAGTGTAGCTCAAAGAGGTGTTTTCAGGTTTTACCCCTAGGTACATATGTTCCATAGACACCTCTACCTGATCGTATCCAGATAGGGATGTATTGCTTGTAAAACACACAAAATCTCTACAATACCAAAATTCTAGGAAGTTCTTTTATACTAATCCTCAAAGTCTATCTTAGGAATATGTGTTCTAATCATAGATTATTTAAATCTAGTTTCCAAGGTTTGTAATAAACTTCCTATGATACCAAATGTAATGCCCCGACTCCAGTTACCCAGAGTTGGTGCATAATTACGTAACATTGGCATGATCACAAGGAAATCATGTCCCGAAAGACCGATCAGTTTAGTATTATTGGAAACAATATTCATACATAAGTTCATCTTTGCAACTTGAAAAAAAGTACAACACTAATTTATTCAATTAGAAACATCCAATCCTCCAAGATTAAGCCATCAAGTCACTCATAATTAACTTCTTCTAATCCTGGTAAAAAGAAAACAAAGAAAGGGGAGAGCTCATATGCTCAATAAGGATAAAAATATTGCAGAAACATTCATAAATAAGCATAAATATTTAACGTAATGTATAAGACTAAAACAAAAGCCTTTTAAACTTGAGCTTCAGTATAATATGGAAAATATAAAATCAAAATAATTCCATTTACTTACTCACATGAACATTCTACTAGTCTAATAATCACAAGAAATATCAATATCCACTTTCATAATGATGGAATGAATAATGCCAGACTTTCATAACCACAGAGTCAAGGTCTTGTTCCAAGAATACAAATAAGATTTTGTCAAGGCCTTGTGCCAAGACACTATTTTGTCTTAAGAGACCTACCGATGCATCGAGGAGATACAGTGGGCTCTACCCTTCACTTACTAAGTCCAATGCATTCCTCATATGAACTTGTTTAAACATTACATTAACATTCATATTAAAACTAGCATACGAAATGTCAATACATAAACCATAAACCATGAATGGTATAAAAATAACACATCCATAGTTAAACATATCACAAAACCTTCAATATAATATGTAATATTTTTATCATAATAAATCAACCATGATCAAGAATAATATCTTGTAAAGGATGTTGACATAGTTGAAAATGATCAGTAAAAATCTTTGAGAGAAATAACCCTTTTTCAATAAATCATTTAAAAGTCACATAATTTATAAATGAATTCATTTAAAATATATTTTTGAATCAAAGTGTCTCATACCACTTTAAAACCTTTTAAATGAATTTAACATTTTAAAACAATCATGTTCATATAAATAAATCATTAAAACCATTTTGAAAACATATACATTAATGAGAAAAGATTAGAAGAATAAGTATTTAAAACATTGAAAATGATGTATTAGTAAAATAGTCCAATAAAAATAATACCTTTGAAAACTCTTTTATGAATCATGTACATGGATAATAAATATGTCCCAGTAGATACTCACGTAAAAACAATGTCGGATAATAAAAATATTGTGAAATTAACCCTTACCAATTTGGTATCATACGAAACATAGACCCCATGAAAGAAGTATCATAAAATGAGGTTGTAAATACACATAAATAAAAGTGTATTACACAAAGGAAAAAATTATGGGTAGTACATACACCGCACAAAAGGAAATAGTGGTAATTATAGCATAGTCTCACGGGAATGAGAAGTGAGATGAAAAACCCTTACCTTGTACTTTTCCTTGGTCGATGGTAGATTAACCTCATGTATAATGGTGAAATAACGGTTATTAAATTTTAAATGAATCATATACATTAATATGATATCATATATGATCTTTTAACATTTCTTTGTTAACAATATTTTAGTGTTATCGTCGATTCGAGTGTTAACTGATTCATTTTCTTTTATATGGTTTGTTATGTAAGTAATGTTTGTTATGGATAAGATTTATCTTGTTCATATTCATAATGATATTAATTCTTTAAAAATTATTTTTATTCATATAATGAAAATTAGTCTAGAATGGATACGATGTGGAATGAATCTCATCGTGTTTGTGGGGACGATAATCCATACGTACGCACGAGCAACAATATCATTTTTTTGGTATTAAAATAATATATAATTGGATGATATATCATATATAAATAATTATTATCATGTTATATTTATTATTTATATCAATTACACATCATTATTATACCTATCCAAACAATAATGTATTGAATAACAATTACACCACGACGTGGAGACGGTAAGTCGTACGTACGCACGTATGATGACATGTCATTCAAAGGATGGATAGAATAATGAATATGGTTGTACCATATTTATAATAACATAATATTATATATAATATAATAGAGTTATTATTTTATAATGGAAACAACAAATAAAGTGGAAGTGGAATAAGAAAAGAACTTGAAAGAGGTGATGAAATATTTACCTCTTCTTCGAGTTCTTCCTTTTGATTTGATCAAAAGGGCTACTTAAGTTGGCTTTCTAACTAAATTAAGGCCTCTAGAATGAATTTAGGGTTGTTGGGAGGATATTTGGGCAGGATTTGTACAATCCAAAGGCTTGATAAGTGTGAGAAATGGGTAGAATGTGATGGATTTTTATAAGGGAGACGAGGGGCTCTTTAGGAAAGTTTGAAACAATTATTTTATTATAACCTCATCTTCAGTTTTAAAATGTAAAATATTTGTTAATAAATAATTTAAGATGAATAATGGTGTAAATAAAATAATACAATAAGGATTGGATAGGTTTTGGATATTTTTTTAATATTAATAATCTTATTTATTCAAATCATTTATTAATGAGGTAAATATTGCATCATTATTGTGTCAAAAATAATTTAATTTATTTGATGTCCAAAAATTATAAAAAAAATACAATGATGTATGATATATTTTTAGATTTTCATACAATTTTTATAGTCGAATATATAACTTATATAACACCACGTAAAAATTTATTTACAAAAAGATTTTTTTATGTCATTTTTGACTTTACTTTAAATTAATTAATATAAAATGTCATTATTACTCCCATGTGGCCCCAGAGGGTCCCCAATTCAATCCAAGGATTCCCATGGTCGGATATGTATCATAAAATAGTATTAGGACACATGTTAGGGTAATTTAATATTATTATAATATTATATTTTATCCTTATTTATTATATTTACCCTTTAATAATGGTAAATAAAATATTTACCAAAGTAATTATTCAAAATGTATAAAAATAAAAGTTACCTATTTACATAATTTGGACCTATTGATTATAAATATGGAATCCATTTTTCTAAATTCAAAACAAAAAAGTGTCAAAAATTAATTTAAAAATAATTCCCTCTGTCAAAACAAAAAATCGTGTTTTTATGAAATAATAACCATCAAAAGATTGACACTTGTTTATGTTCCGTTTAAATGTGAAATTACATCCAATGACAAACATTAGATTAAATGGTAAAAATATAATTTAATTATACTTTAAAATCATACAAATTTATAACTTAACACTATAAACGCATTTAATTAAAAAAGTTGTTTTTAATTAAAATTTAGTATCTTTCACTATTCATAAAAATATGAAAGTTATCAGAAAAGTGCCAAAAATTCTCCCTAAGCTAATTTAGATATTCAAAATCCAAAAATGAAGTCCATTTTGAAAGACAAAATTTTAAAATTTCAAAAAGTTGGTATTACTATTCATAACGATGATATTGATTGGTTGTAGTGTGTTGGAATCTCGAAGTTGTGTACAATTCAAGCTATTACATTATTAAAAGGGAAACGTACCATGGAATCATGGGGTGTAACAGATGCATTTACAGTTTTATTGGGGGGGGACTATGAATTCCTAAAATTATCTCCTTAGTGAAGATTGTGGTGTGTTTGTTGAGATTGAAATCTATATACTCGATTCATTAGAAACATCATGATACTTTATATGGTTGGATATATTGAATACCACTTAATATCACCACTATAGTTATATCGGGTACAATATATATTCCACAAGTTATATATGAGGAATTATGTGCACTAAATGTCATACATTATCGATTGAGATAAGATAGACATTGAAGACGGATTTACCTCTATGGGGTGATTAATGATGTTCAATGAATTAGTAGGATAAGATCCTTTATGTGAGAGTGTTTCTATTTGTTCATGTTCATAAAAATCATTTGAACCCATAAGGGAGCTCATGGGAGTGGACTAACAACAAATATATCATTTTCCTCAAATATCTGTGTGTTTTTTTCTTTTTATGATGAAAATACTTAAAGGTTGGGAGAATGAATCAATTTTAAAATTTATATTTTAAACTTTCAAATATTTGAAATCATATTTTTAGAGTAATTCATGGATTCATCATAGACTATTTGGGCCTGTGAAGCGTCAGTGTTGATATTTTAAATATAATAAATTTAATATGTAACAAAAACATGTATTTAAAAAAGTAATAGATCCAAAATGGATTATCAAATTGTAGAAAACAAGACCACAATTTAATCCATAATGTGGGGTTTCCACTAACAACACCATAATATTTGTACATTCTAGGTTTTTTGTTTGAGTTTAGTTATGGGGGGATTAAATGTATTGAAATAATTAATCAAATGACCCTTTAATTGTATAACCCTAAAAAATTATCTATTTAACCCATATTTGGAATATTACCTAGGGTTTCCAACATAACCTTACATGAAATGATGGGATAGATAGATAGATATAGTAGAGAGAACATTGGTGGATGATCTCAGGATCGACGATCAACAATGAATGAATTTGGAGATTTATTATGACAATGATGATTGTGGTTGATCTCATTAATAACATCTCTGAAGATTATTTCTTCACAAATGATTAATCCTAACTAGAGGTAGGTATTTTTAATTTTTTATTATTTCTCTACTCTTGAATTTCCATGTTGGACATAAATTAATTAATCAAAAATTAATTCAAAAATCTATACTTTTGAATTTTGGTTTTTTTTTATCATCCATGAAAAAAGAATTTAAAATTCAACTTCTTTATTTTATGTTTTTTAAATCATAAATTTCACTTTTATATTTTACAATAATGGTCAAATGAAAAATGACCAAAATTCATTTTCACTTGTTTCATGATTTTCTCCCACTATTTGTCCTTTATCATCAATATTTTGTTTGAGCAGTGATTCAACATTATCTATGAACCCAATTCAATACATGATTCTTGGGTAATGTGGATTTTTTTTGGGATCAAAAAAATATAGTTTGTAAATAGAGGATTATCAATGAAGATGATGGAAGCCCGAGCTAGATCAATAGTTTTCAACTATGTGGGTTTTTATGTGAAGAACTTTTAAGAACATACGAAGAGGTGTTTTCTAATCAGAGGGTGTTTGAAATCCACCCACCCTAATTATTTTAAGTTAATTCATCCAAAATTTGAGTTTCTTGGTAATGATTATGGAAGAATCAAAGTTTTATGTATCATTAATGAAGTGCATATAATATTCTGGAGTACCTAGGAAAAAGTGATATTCATGGTTAATAGTTCAGAAGATCACGCGCCTTGTCAATCCCACAATACGGTCGGTAGAGTCTATGAATTGGGTTAAATAACACATAGTGTAAGGGGTAACTACACTTCATGTGACCGTTAGTAAGATAAATTAGTCTGTACACGGTGCATATTCCCTGGAATTCATGTTAACCCACACCCTTTATATGATGGGGTAGACCCTATATACCATATAAAGTTCACAATCATGGGAAGTAAAAACACAAACAGTGTTAAAACATCCTATACATGATGTGTATCATAATATCATGTCATGTATCTTGAAAAGGACATACCATATGAGATGAAATAACATGGTTAATTCCAAACTAAGTGATAAGTGTTGTTTACCCTAGTAGACACATTGTGTACACCTTTTAAGTTAGGATAAAGACCATTTTCTTACCAAAATGGTTACATTATGATATTGGGTGAATTCCCATGAACCATGTAATTGTGGGTATGTTCCATCATCCCATCCCTAAGAGGGTACTATGAGGTATCTCATATTGGTCATAGGACAAGTTATCCCATTTATGTGTTTGTTCTGGATAGAGTTATATCCCTCAGTGTGGACTAGGGTATCATCCTCTATCATTCATACCTAGGTTGGGTTAATCATCTTGTTTTCAACATCTTGGGTATGTGACCCCCTCCTATTGACTTATTATATATTGGGTTAGGTATCCCAAACAATCCCTTTCCACAACCCCTTTTCATTTTATTGTCATCTGTTTGCCTCTAGTGTGGTGTAGTTTGGTCTAGATTGTACCTCAGATGATCCATCTTAGTTTCTACATGATTTTTCTTATAATGAACCAATGAGTATAACCTCTTGAAATATGTCAATAGTATTAACAATACCTTATTATTTATTTCTCTACGTTTAATATTACATTTGATTATCAAGTAGAATATTAAGCATAATGCATTGAGTCTTCCTTTAAAAATAATTTTTTATCTTCATTATATTTTTGGATTTGTGATTTAGGGATAAATCCATCTTTGAGGATTTGTGTTTTGTGATTTTGGTGTTTCCTTTTGGGTTTCATTATAATCACCCCTATATGGGATCTTCTTGTATATTCATTTATTATGTATATGACATTCTTTTTGATAGGGTCCAAGGAGGAAAAATTAATGTAGAGGATAGTTATTCTAGATATACCATAGGTGTTTACAAGTGTTCTCATCTTGTTATCATTCCCATTTTGTAAGTAGGTTGGACTGTTTTTTTTATTTTGGGGGGATTCTATTGGAATGTTTTTATTTTTTTTTATACTTCCCTATGCGCTCTGGTGTGGGAAACTTATTTTTAATGTAATTAAAATAATTTTTTCATGTTTTCTTCTTTATACTGGATTATGTAGATGTGTGTGTATGTGTGTAAATGTAATTTAGGCTAATTATTTCCTTGTGTTCCATATACCATCTTAGTTCTAGATTCCATACCCTGGCCTATTAGAGGCTGGATTAGGGTGTGATTCTCAGTTTACCACCGGTCTAGACATCATTAATGGATTGGTTCAAGACATAAATCAATGTTTATCTCATCCTTTCAAAAATTCCATTTTATTCCATGATTCCTAGTATCGTTTTCTCATTCATCATTACAGTTTTTCAACATAGCTATATGAAATTCCTTCCACTATATTCACCACCATTATCTAACATAAGGAATTTAACCCCTCTTTAGGTATCCCTTTTGAACATGTTTTTCCAATGAGTAAAAAATCCTAACACTTTAGAGTTTTCCTTTGGAAAATATAAAAAAAATTCATATAGAATGATTAATAAATTCAAAAATGTATAAGGATCCTCTATGTGAATGAACTAGAGATATCCCCAAAATAATAAATTATACAAGTACATGATCTCGACCATGATCCCTTATTTAATTCTATAAAATAAACATTTATCTGTTTCCCAAGTATACAACTCTTAGATGTTAACACATTACTATAAGATTTAGTAGAAACATTACTATAAGAACCATAATATTATTCTCACTAATATGACTGAGTTTATTTTTCCACAAATTATAACAATTGGAAGCTCTTTTTTGACCATAGAACATTCATATAATCTTCTAATGAGACACATGGTCACATATATAACTCCTCTTTCCAAAAACATTTATACATAGGTAATTTTTTATTAACCATTAGTGAAGTTTTTTCCATATCATACATTATCAATTTTCCCTTTAGAAATGTGATTTATCCATAAACCATGGGTATGTATTACTCCCTTAAATATATGTAATTTTTCATTTGGCCTATAGATATTCACACTACCCTTTCTAATAACATTCAGAGTCTTGTTATATTCCATCTGTACCTTGAAAAATATTATGGATACATAATTCTCTATAAAACCCATATTTGATAAGAAATAGAACGATTCTTCAAGATAAATCACCCATGGTCTAATCATAACATAAACATTGATTATAAATATACTAAAATTTTCTGGTAAATAAAAATAATTTGAACCTATAGAAACTATTATTACAGAACTCACTATATAGTCTTTGAAATGTTTATAGAGATCATCCCTCTTATTACAGTACTAACACATAGTTTTGGATCTAGTAGATTTACCTCTATTATAATCTCTATACTTTTTTATTTCAGTCTACTCATTTAATAATTGAGATAACATTCAATATATTCATTGTTCAATGCATTATTGTTATGTTCCAAGACATATCTTCACCTAAGATCATTATTTAGGATTATGTACCTAACATCCTAATGTAGTAAGTCATATTTTTCTATAGAATTACTAAATAAAATGACTATTTCCTACCAACTATATGGGAGTGATTATGAAAAAATGAATTCCCATACAACATACATGAATGTGAATTTTACTTAGTCAATTTGACTCATATTCATGTGAAAATAATTTACATGGTCCACAAATCCTCTTCTATAAAAAATCCTAGAAAAAACCCACTCAGCATAATCATTATGTTTAAAGTAATTTGTTTTGTACATATATCTTTCAATGATATTACAATTAATTTTATTATTTAATTCTCCCAAATATTTGAACAAAAAATTCTTGCCAAATTTTTTAAAACAAACCAAATGACTTATAATATAATTTTTTTTATTTTACATCCTCTATATTTTCTAGTTTTACTATAGTTAACAAAACATCCATGTGTTTATGGATGGGATGATCTTACAACAACATCCTATAGAATCCATAGTTATTTCCAAAAAACATATCCATCCAAATATTTCCACCTTATAATTATATTTCCTTAATTCATTAACTCCAACATAATTAAATAAAGTAATTTTAGAAAGGAAATTAAGATTAAAAAGTATTCTTTGGATGTTATGACTCAATATTGAGTACCACCTTTTGGAGCGATATGAAAAAACAAAACATGTGAAAATAATTATGCCACTAGTTGATCTATTTTTATAATCACAATCATGTTTCCACCAAAAACTCAGCCTATTAACATTACATAGGTAAGACACACAAAACCCTCGGTAATGATATATCTCAAACAATGGAATTGGGGATAAAACCTAATTCCCCATGTATAATATATTTCTAGTAAACATACACAATCATACAAACAAGTGAAACAAATGTTGAAAATAAAAGAATATATATATATATTTAGTTTTTATTTAAATTGAATATCTATGTGATCGGTAACGCCCCGACCCTAGTTACCCAGAGTCGGAGCACTATTTTAATACATTGGAAGGATTACAAGGAATCAAGTCCCAAAGGACCAATCAGTTTAGAAGTCTTGCAAAATATATTACATATGTGAATGTTACATTGCAATTTATAACACACAACACAACATAAATAATCCTTTATGAACACCAATATTTCCTTAGCTTAACCCTGCATATCAATCACAACACACTTCTTAGAATCCTGGAAAAAATAAAACATAGAAAGGGGTGAGCCCAAATGATTAGTAAGGGTAAGAAATACAACAGAAGATAAAATAAATATTAGGCATGGTGAATAATTGAAACCACATTCCTTTACCAATAATAAACATGAATACTTTTACGGAAGGAATATGAGCTGAGTAAATAATTCCATAATAAAACATAATCATGGGTATTCTACTAGTCGAATGACTAATTGAACCATCAATATTTCTTACATAATAAGGGAATGTATAATACCAAACTTTAATTTTTGTGTCAAGGCCTCGTGCCAGGACCTATGGGATAACTGTAACCGGACCCAAACCCGGAGAGCCTCTGTAATCGTACTCCATCCCGTAGAGCCTCTGTAACTAGACTCCATCCTAGATAGCCTCTATAGCTGGACACCATCCCAGAGGGTCTGCTGTAAATGGACCCCAACCTAGAGGGCTTACTTTTACCAGTCCCCAACCTGGAACATACTAGTCCAATACATTCATCATAAGAAAATGTTGAAATATAACATAAATATTCATACTAAAACTAGACTACGATATGTAAATACATTAACAATAAACCATGAATGGTACACGAATAGAAAATACATAGTCAAACATATCACAAAACCTTCAATACAATATGGATTTTCTGTATCATAATAAATCAACTTCAAATAAACATAAAATCAATCAATGGATGTTGACATAGATGAAATCTAAAACTCTTTTAGAGAAATATCTCTTTCTTTTTTGAAATCATTTAAGATTCACATAATTATAAGGAAAAAAATTATTTTGAAAATATTCTTATAATATTGAAAGGGATGCTTCGACGATGTTATAACGGTGGAAAATAGCTACACCCACCATATAAGTTAAAAAAAATACATTCATACCTTAATTTGGTTGAAAAGTTTAAAAGTACCTTGTTTGGAAAATGATAGAATGATTCCTTTCAAACCATTTTATAAAAAATCAAAAAATGTTATAAATGAATTTAAGCCATAGTCTAGTAAATAGTAAAAATGTTTTGGAACACATTTTTATGAAACATGGATGTGGATGATAAAGAGGTCCTAGTAGATGATTACATATAAACAACCTCGGATAATGAAGAGATTGTGAAATTAACCCTTACCTCATTCTAATCAATCATGTCATATGAAAAATAGTCAATAACCACCAAATGAATCACAAAATATCATGAATATAATTTGAGTCATGATAATATATATCAAATGTCAGTACAAAATACACCATATGCAATAAATAAGTGGTGAACAATGGAAATCTCACGGAATTAAAAGTGAGATAAGAAACCCTATATCTCGTGTCCGACTAGACCCGTTCGTTCTTTAATATCCAAAATATTAAACTAAAGTAAATTTCTACTTTCTTAAGAACCATTTTCAAGTTTATTATTCATTTTATATCACTTATTACCATGCTATAAACATTATATAATCATTTAAGTTAATATCGTTCGTTTTTTCGATATTTGGCTCTTGAGTAAAAAAATGAACACTTTATAGTTACAAGTTGTTCACATTGTCAAAAGATCATTATATACAGAATTATATTCCTGATTTAGATATCATATGTATCATATATATCCAGTATATACATGTATTTATAACAGGACATATCATTTTTGGGGTATGAAATGAAATGCACTGTTCATGGAGACGGTAAACTGTACGTACACATGAACGCTACTTTCATTTCTATTTCTCATTTTAATATAATTAAAACATAATTATACATAGGTACATTATAATTACAGTATCATATCTCATATAATATCATTAACTATATCCTTTATGCATCCCACATATGGTATTAACGAGTAATATCACATTGAGGGGGCGGTAGTCTACATTTCCTCAAATGAAATTATTGCGTTTACCCATAATGGAAACCATTAAGGTATGCTATAAAAGAAAAATAAAGAATCATGAAGAAAACATAAACATAATATATATATCATATATAAATATAGTTCCATCATAATGGCCACCATGAGAGGCGGTTGGAGGTAATTGAATAATCACCGTTTCGTGAGGTGTTAGTTTTCCTTCCACAGAAAAATTATGTTCGCCACCCATTAGATAAAGGTTTGTGTTAGTGTAGTTAGAATCCCTCTCATAACAACATCATGTTATATTGAGGATACTGGTGTTTTTATAAAAGAAAGTAATAAAAAGATTTTATGGTTGGAGAAGTAAAATAATAGCAAATCAGTGAAGAGAAACTATTGCCTTTAATTTGCGTAACTTCCTTTGGGTTGAACCGAAAGGACTTCTTAAAGTGCATTCTGCCTAAGTTAAGGATTCTAGGAGGAGGATATAGATGTAGGGAGCTTAATTTTGTAGAGTTTGGACGAGCCTAAAGGCTTGAGAGGTGTGAGTAATTGGTTAGAAGTTGTCTCCTATTATAAGGGGGAGAAGGGACTCTTTAAGAAAGTGTGAAAATATTATTTTATTATATAATGATATTCAGTTTCTAATTGTCCATAAATCATTAAGGTTGAAGATAAGTTTACTAATGGTCGAAGTAAAATTATACAATAATAATTGGACATGTTTTCGATATTATTTAAATATTTTTAATCTAATTTATTTAAATCATTTACTGATGAGGTAAATATTGCATCATTATTATGTCATAAATAATTTAATTTATTCAATGTCTAAAAATTATAAAAAAATACCATGATGTAGGAAATCCTTTTAGATATCCAATTAATATTTATAGTCAAAAATATTACTTATATAACACCAAATAAAAATTAATTACTAAAGGATTTTGGTTTATGTCAATTATTCCTTTACTTTAGATTAATTAATCTAAAGTGTCATTATCAATCATATGTGGATACATAGGGTCCCTAAATCGACCCAAGGATGCCTATGGTTGGCCATAACTCATCCAATGAGGTTATGACATATGTTAAGGTAATTTTGAATTATTTCGATATTCGTTTTACCTTGAATTACTATATTTACCTTTAACCACAGTAAATAAAAGTCAAAAGTTACTATTCCCCAAAAAATATTTTCATCTTATTGAACCACATTTTACTTACTGAGGTTAACCGTGTCTCTTGGATTTTTTAAATTTAACTCACAGAAGTGGTAAAATTATGTTTTATGCAAATTTTCATGTACTCCTAGGAGGTGGGAAAAAGACGGTAAAAAGTTCAATAAAATTTTTATATAGCAAAACTTATTATAAAATGACTCCAATTAATTATTTTGAAAAATATAGATATTATGTATCTATTTTGACATAAAATAAATTTAATTAAAATAAATAATTATTTAAATAAAAAGTCGGTTTTAACCAATAACTCAGTGTTTCTCACTATTCATCAAGAAATGATGTTTCTTAGAAAAATACCAAACTTTCAGCATAAGTTATATTTGATATTATGAATTTAAAAATTATGTCTATTTTAAAAAATTCAAAACATATAATTTGCATTAATTAATTTAAAGTTAATTCCCGTTGTCAAAATAAAGAGCGTGTTTTTAAGCAACAATAACTATCAAAAGATTAATACTTGTTTATTCCCAATTTCAAAGTGAAATTAATTAAAATAATCAATATTGGATTAAATGGTAAAAATATATTCTAATTACACTTTAAAAAAAATTAAAAAGATAATCTAACCATATAAATAAAATATATTAAAAGGCACTTTCGAATTAAAATTCAATATTTTTCACTATTCATTAAAAAATTTATCTTTATCAGAAAAATTCCAAAATTTTAAACAAAGTAAATTTTGATGACTCCATTATAGAGAATAAATTTATTTAGTCATATTGAATATATATATGTTTCAAATATTGGATTTAAAAATGGTTCTCCATTAAAAGGCTGTAAAATTGCATTTTCTAAAAAAATACTTCTTTTATCTGAAAAAAAATGTTTTTGTTCATACATTATGTCTAAGAAACTCATAATATGGATTCTAAAATTATAAGGATTATATAAAGTTCAAAATGAAGTTAATGCTATTCATAACCTCTTTTGAACGGCTAGTTTGGTAAGTTACGGTGCACTTGAACTCGGTGTTGCGTGTAGTACTGTTTATTGAATAACTTTGAAGATATAACGTACTATAAAATCTTGGGGTGTTACATTGTTCCCTCCTTAAATAAATTGTATCCTCGCAATTTGATATTTTTCTTCGAAAATAAATGGTTGAAAATAGAGAATACCCTCGTGGGAAAACCGACATCGGAAATTGGGTTAATAAAATATAGTCTTAATAAGAGGAAAAGGGAAATGAATGGGTCACCAACAAATTATGATCTCAATTAAGTGAACATTGGTGGAAATTAGAGACACATAATTGGAGGGAAAATGTAAATATTTATAGGGAGTGATTGAGGACATCATTCACAAATAAGTGTAAAAATTGAGGGCCTCAAATCCATCAATCTATGATGATTTAAAATACCATCGGTTCAACAAAACATAAGGTATTAAGATAACAAATTTTTGGTTTTAAGATCCCATCTATAATGTTTAAGAATTAATTTATTCATAGAATAAGAGAAAAATAAAAATATATACTTGACAAGTAGAGTTCCATCCTTTAACCAGTATCTACCACAAACTCATCTTTCACTCTAAAAGATAATAGAACATAAAAAATTATTATATTTATCCTATTCGTATTGGGTTCAAAAGAAAATTGAATTTATAATAAATCTACCAGACCTTTTTAAAAAAACTACATTATTCAATCCAGGACATCATGTGGGCCAGTGGTAGGTGATATAACCTTGTGACCCTTCGGTTGCGTGTTCATGTCTCGCGGCCCTGCCAGCTGTGATGAGTTGCTACCTGACCTCCAGGTTGTTCTTTTTATGGCAATCCAAAAATAATCTCAAACAAGACTTTTCCAAAATACTTCTATCCAAACTCATAGTCCAACATTTATAAGGAAGGTAAACACAATGAAGATCCTTTTTACCACGTAATAACATGTGAATACCTTAATCATGCATTATTTTAAAACATGGTAACACCATGAATTACTATAAAACCTTATTTATTACATTCATGATCCCTTATCC
The DNA here is from genome assembly GCA_963277665.1 of Viscum album. Classification (NCBI taxonomy): domain Eukaryota; kingdom Viridiplantae; phylum Streptophyta; class Magnoliopsida; order Santalales; family Viscaceae; genus Viscum; species Viscum album. Next base: position 880,355,782 of record OY728137.1, on the reverse strand, counting down.
TTTATAAAATAATGGATATATTCCTCATATAAAAAAAATATGGAATATTCCAATAATGATGAAATAAAAAAACTATTAATCAGTTCAAAGTAAGTCAAGAATATCAAATATAATTTATCCAAATCAACCATCTCATATTCCAAAATTACTACCTCATTAATAGAACCATATTAAGGATTACATTTCCAACAACCATGTATTTTTACAAAAAAATTAGCTTAATATTATGTCACTTTCCGTTGAACTATGTAATCTCAAATCCTCAATAAAATAGTCCTACAATACAATCCTTATTTATCTCTATAATTCATATAAGCAGTATATTGTTGTTACAAAACTGAAATGAAATAATCCTATAATAACAACATAAGAACACTAGTAATTAATTTTTATCTCAGGTAGAATCATAAATTGATTATTATTCAATTGCATCATTTAAGTTATACACTAATGACTAGGACACTGATTCGTGTAGTGTCCCAATGCCTTGTAGATGAAGCATTGTACATTTGAAACTTTTTTATTACCCTTGAAAACACGTACTCGATGTCCTTTTTCTCCATACATATAACAAACTCCCATTCCCTTGAAGCATTTACCAAGCTGATTCTTTCTATAGTTATCACATATGGGAAAATCCTTCTTTTCCCTCTTCCCGTTATCCATCATTCTCTCTTCCATAATTTTCTTCTCTTTCTTGCCTTCAAAGCCATAAGACTCAAGGAATTATTTACTTATCTTATTAACACATGATACTATTTCTTTATATATTGATAATACATGGGAGACTATTTCCCTTCTAAATTTTGGCTTTATACCTTGAAATATATGATCCTTCTTACTCTATGGATCATACGTATTGCTGGAGTTCACATTCCTTCTACTGGATGCCATTTCTATAAAATGGCATACACTGGTTAGTTTATGAATTGCAATGGATAATACCAAACATGTAAAATACCTAATGTTAATCGAACAGTTTATGGATATAATCCAGAATCATAAAAATATATTCATTTGAGGAGGTATATACTCATACATCCTTCATAATGATTTGTAAAGAAAATGATAATTATCCTAAGCATATCCATCGGGAGATTCACAACCAAGAGTGCAGCAAGGCATGTTGTCATGCACCAGTTCCCGTTCGAGTGTAGCTCAAAGCGGTGTTTCTGGGTTTTACCCCAAGGTACATATCTGCCAGAGCTGCCTCTACCTGCTTGTATCATGACAGTGATGTATTTCTTGGAAAACTCACAGAATCTCTACAGTACCAAAATTCTAAGAAGTTCTTCTACACTAATCCTCAATGTCTATCTTAGGGTAAGGTTCTCTAATCAGAGTTTATCTAAATATAGTTTCCATGTTTATTTCTAAACATCCACTGATACCAACTGTAACACCCCGACCTCAGTTACCCAAATTCGATGCATTATTTTAATACATTGGTATGATTATAGGGAATCAAGTCTCAAAGGACAGATCGATTTAGTAGTCTTGGAAATTAGATTTCATACATGAATTTTACATTACAATTTATAACATACAACACAATATAAATAATCCTTTATGAACGTCATTATTTCTTTAGCTTAACCCGGCATATCAATCACAATACACTTCTTGGAATCCTGGGAAAAATAAAACATAGAAAGGGGTGAGCTCAAATGATCAGTAAGGGTAAGCAATACAGAAAAAGATAACATAAATATTAAGCATGGTGAATAATTTAAGCCACATGCCTTTACCAATAATAAACATGAATACTTTTACTGTAGGAATATGAGCTGAGTAAATAATTCCATAATAAAACATAATCATGGGTATTCTACTAGTCGAATGACCACATGAACCATCAATATTTTTTCATAATGAGGTAATTTATAATACCAAACTTTAATTTATGTGTCAAGGACTCATGCCAGGACCTATGGGATAACTGTAACCAGACCCAAACCTGGAGAGCCTCTGTAACCAGACTCTATCCCGGAGAGCCTTTGTAACCGGAATCCAACCCAGATAGCCTCTATAACTGGAATCCATCTCGGAGAGCCTCTGTAACCAGACTCCATCTCAGAGGGTCTTCGGTAAGGATACCCTAACCCAGAGGGCTTACTTTTACCAGTCCCTAACCTAGAACATACTAGTCCAATATATTCATCACAAGAAAAGGTTGATATATAACATAAATATTCGTATTAAAACTATCATAGGAAAGGACAATACTTTAACCATAATCCATGAATGATATAGGAATAGCACATCCACAGGTAAACATTTCTCAAAACCTTTAATACAATATAGAATTTCTATATTATAATAAATCAACTTGAAATAAATTTAAAATCCATTAAAGGACGTTGACATAGTTGAAATCAAAACCTTTTTTAGAGAAATATCTATTTCTATTTAAAAATCATTTAAGAGTAACATAATAATAAAGAAAACATTTATTTTGAAAATATTATTATAAGATTGTAAGGGAAGATTTGAAGATGTTATAACGGTGGAAAATAGTTGCACCCACCGTATAAGTTAAAAAAATAGATTCTTACCTTAATTTTGTCGAAAAGGTTAAAAGTACCTTGTTTGGAAAATGATGGAAAGATTCCTTTAAAACCATTTTATAAAAAGTCAAACAAGGGTATAAAATACTTTAACCCATAGTATAGTAAATATTAAAAATGTTTTGGAACACATTTTTAAGAAACATGGATTTGGATGACAAAGAGTTACCAGTAGATGATTATATATAAACAACCTCGGATAACGAAGATATTGTGAAATTAACCCTTACCTCATTGTAATCAATCAATACATATGATCAATAGTCAATAACCACCAAATGAATCACAAAATATCATGAATATAAAGAGAATCATGATAATATATATAATGGAAGTACAAAAACACCACATGCAATAAATAAGTGGTGGACAATGGAAATCTCATGAAATTAAAAGTGAGATAAGAAACCCCTTACCTCGTGTCTGACTTGACCCGTTCAATCTTTAATATCATGAATAATAAAATTAGGTTAATTTCTACTTGCTTAAGAACATTTTTCAAGTTTATTATTCCTTTTATATCACTTATTACCATGTTATATACATTATGTAATCATTTATGTTAATAACATTCATTTTGTCGATATTTGGCATTTGAGTAAAAAATGAACACTTTATAGTTACAAGTTATTCACATGGTAAAAATTTAATTATAACCAGAATGATATTAATGATTTAGATATCATATTTATCATATATATCGAGTATATACATGTATTATAATAGTACATATCATTTTTGGGGAAAGAAATAAAATGCACCGTTCATGGAGACGGTAATCCATACCTACACATGAACACTACTTTCATTTCTATTTCTTATTTTAATAGAATTAAAACATAATGATACACAGGTATATTATAATTCCTGTATAATATCACATATAATATCATTAACTCCATCATTTATATGTCTCACATATGGTATTAACGAGTCATATCACTTTGAGGGGGAGGTAGTCCGCACTCCCGCAAATGAAATTATAGCGTTTACCCATAATAAAAACCATTAAGGTATGATATAAAAGAAAAATACAGAAGCATGAATAAAACATAAACATAATATATATATATATCATATATAAATACTTTTCCATCATAATGGCCACCATGAGAGGCGGTAGGAGGTAATTGAACAATCATCGTTTCGTGAGGCTTTTGTTTTCCATCCACAGAAACATTATGTTCTTCACCCATCAGATGGAGGTTTGTGTAAGTTCAGTTCGAATAATTCCCATAAAAACATTCCAGTATATTGAGGATAATGGTGTTGTTATAAAATAAAGGAATAAGAAGTTTTTAGGGGTAGGAGAAGTAAATAAAAATAAAAGAAGTTAAGAGAAACTATTACAATTAATTTGGGCAACTTCCTTGGGTTTGAAGCAGCATGACTTCTTAAAGTGCCTTCTACCTAAGGTAAGGCTTCTAAGATGAGGAGAGGGGTGTGGGGAGCTTAATTTGGTAGATTTTGGATGAGGATAAAAGCGTGAGAGGTGTGAGGAATTGGTCAGAAGTGGTTTCCTATTATTAGGGGGAGGAGGGGCTCTTTAGGAATTTGTGAAAATATTATTTTATTTTAAAATGATATTTGCTTCCTAAAGGTCCAAAAATTATTAGGGTCAAAAATAAGATGAATCATGGTCTAAATGAAATAATCCAATAATATTTGGATATGTTTTTTGATATTATTTTAATATTTATAATCTAATTTACTTATATCATTTATTAATGAGGTAAATACTGCATCATTATTGTGTCACAAATAATTTAATATATTTTATGTCTAAAAATTATAAAAAATTACCATAATATATGATATCTTATTATCTTACCGATGAATATTTATAGTCAAAATTATTACTTATATAACACCATATAAAAATTAATTACGAAAATATTATTGTTTAGGTCAATTTTGCCTTTACTTTAAATTAATTAATCTAAAGTGTCATTATCATTCATAAGTGGATCCATTGGTTCCCAAAATCAACCCAAGGATGACCATGGTCAGAAATTACTCATACAATGATGTTAGTACATGTGTTAAGGTAATTTTTAATTATTACAATATTATTTTTACCTTAAATTACCATATTTAGCTTTAACCGCGGTAAATAAAAGTTAAATGTTACTATTCACCAAAATATATTTTCATCTTATTGAACCAAATTTTACATACTAAGGTTAACCATTTCTCTAGGATCATTGAAATTCAACTCACAATAACGGTAAAATTACGTTTTATGCAAATTTTCAAGTACTCCTAGGATATGGGTAAATGATGGTAAAAAGTTCAATAAAAATTATATATATATAAACTTATTATAAAATGACTCCAATTAACTATTTTGAACATATATAGGTATTATATATCTATTTCAACCGAAAATAAATTTGAATAAAATAAATAATTATTTAAATAAAAAGTCGGTTTTAACCAATAACTCGGTGTTTTTCACTATTCATCAAAAAAATGATGTTTTCAGAAAAATACCAAAATTTTAGCCTAAGATATATTTGATATTCCAAATTAAAAAATGATGTTGATTTTACCAAATTCAAATCATATAAGTTTCATTAATTAATTTAAAATTAATTCTCGTTGTCAAAACAAATAGCGTGTTATTAAGCAACAATAACTATCAAAAAAATTGATTCTTGTTTATGTCCAATTTCAAAGTGAAATTAATTCCAATAAACAAAATTGGATTAAATGGTAAAAATATATTCTAATTACACTTTAAAACCAATTATTAAGATAATATAACCATATAAATAAAGTATATTAAAAGGCACTTTTGAATTAAAATTCAATATTTTTCACTATTATTAAAAAATGAACTTTATCGGAAAAATTCTAAAAATTTACACAAAGTAAATTTCGATGTACCCATTCTAAAGAATAAATTTATTTAGTCAAATTCAATATATATACGTTTCAAATATTGTATTTAAAAAAAGGGTTCTCTATTAAAAGGTAATAAAAGTTCATTTTCAAAAAAATACTTCTTTTATTTGAAAAAAAATGAATTTGTTATTACATAATGACTAAGAAACTCATAATATGGATTATAAAATTTTAAGTATTATATAAAGTTCAAAATAAAGTTAATACTATTCATATCATCTTTTGAACAGCTAGTTTGGTATGTTGTCGTGCACTTAAACTTGGTGTTGTCTGTAGTGCAAGTTGTTGAATTACATTGAAGATATAGCGTACTATAAAATCATGGGGTGTTACAAGATCAAAATTCAAAGGTATATTTATATAGAAGCATAAAAAATAAAAAATAGTGAGTTTCTAGCCATTTCGATCTCTCTTAGAAAGTAATTTTTATATAAATCTGTAGGTAGTCCCACATCGTATAAATAGTGGGGTTCAGTCATTTATGTGGTTGCACCAAACTTTTACATTCATAGTAAACCACATTTTTTCAATAATAAATGCAATATCATGTAGAAAACATCATAATGATTGGATAAAAATTTTAGATTGAGTGATTCAAGAATTTTAGAAAAATGACCACACTAAATGACCCACCTTTCAATAAAATGATAATTCCATCATAAATTCCATCAGATCAAGAAATCACTTGTTAAATACTACACAATCATAACCTCCTTCCAGTAAACCAAATATAAATATTTCAATCATTTTTACAATTCCCACACTACAAACTCCAAGTGTTAGAGTATATTCCATTGGATGAAATTCCATAGGTATGGATCATCACGATGTGCCAACCTCCACCATGACGAGGCAAATCATTCAGTTGAAAATTCACAAGGGTGGAATATGGGGGAACAATTCATAAGAGTCATATCCACTAAGTTAATTCCTTTGACATGATGTTATCATATCATCCCATATAATCACACTTACATTTGATAATATTAATTTTACACATCACCTACTCCCACTGAAAGGTTTTAGGATATGTCTTAACTCCATGACCAACACATAACACTTATATGTGAATCCCCACCACAAAGTGATGTGATAGAACATAGTATAAACCCTCTAACATAGGATAATAATAAATTCATATGTTCTCATCATGGTGTTTTATTCACTCATCATAGAGTGATGGTCCCTTTATAGTAATTTTCCTTTACTGTAATTTCCCATCACCTTTAGTGTAAATTCACAATAATTCGACCCTTAATTTACACCAAAACCCACAAGAGAAACCAGAAAAACCTTATTAGTCCAATATCATATAAAAACTCATAAAAATTTTATAATCCTTTTAATTAAAATCCATGACTCAATTTTCAAAACATACTCTACTCATTGACCAAAAACATAAACCTCTTCTCATTTTTAGAACCCATAACAATGTCATTTTTTAAAAACTCCTCACTATAAGGATAAATTTACAATAAGAAGTATTTTTTTGGATCCTCTATAATCCATCCTGGTTATTGAAACATAATTCATGGAAATACTTATATATCATTCACTAGTAATGGTTCTGTGGAAGCTATACCCAAACCATCTCTGCTACTCAAAACGACTCAAGATCATGAATTACAGTGCTCTCTTCTTACACTAACTCCCTGATGATGACCTGACATTGATAGAATTCATGAATTGACAATTTAATAACATCAAAACCCATTAGCTAATGGAACTGGTCTTTTATAGTTCATCACTCAACAGGTCCACTCCTGGGTGTCCCCTAACCATCATCATTAGACTTCATCATCTCACTCCCAAGACTATATCTATAACTTATATCCTTGCCTCATGATGTATGAAAATGTGCTATCACAATTGAGTGAAATTAAATTGACCCATTAACTCCACCAATCTATACTTAAAACACACAATCAGTCATACCACGCAATATTCATCTCACCTCTAGAGATTTTTAGTAACCAAACATATTAACTCAGACCAATTCTCAAAAACGGGTACCCACATCTTGGTATTCTCCACTAACCACGAACAACCTACCAACATGCATCTATGAACCATAATAGAACTAAAAATAACACATATTTTGGTTCCATAAAAATTCAATCTTGACATTCCCTAAAAACTTATCAAAACAAGAAACACATGAATATATATGATGTCCTATCCAATACAGGATTTTTTACCAAAAATACACTAGAATAATCCTACCTAATATCCACCTCCATCTAAACAATGACACTCAGAATCCCTGTTTGAATTTTATTGAATATGTCCCCCTCTCGAGTCCTACTCAAGGTACTAATTAGACCACTAATCCCTACAGAACTGTATTCCACCTATACCAATAATCCTTAACTATACACCCGGTGCCGACAAATCTAACTCAAGTTCCAAAACATTTCCCACTATCACTCAACTCTTCTGTTCAATCCCATCATAGTCTATTGCTAATCCAATTAGAAACCCATAATATAATTAGTAACAAAGTCACTATTTTCAAGGAACAATTTTGATTCCTTATCTATTACACTAAATCACTTAACCCCTTAATATTTCACATGATCCAATAATCAACAATCCACATTTATCTTTTCATAAAATCTTAAAACACATTTCTCATAACATATGATCATCTTGATATATTTAATATATTCAAAATCCATTAGTCATTCTTCTATCACATAATAGAAATATTATCTCACACACTAGACATATCTTGATGCAATTATCAGGGTATGTCAAACCATGTTTAACTATATCCAAAAATAGTTTATTCTATAACCAACACATGTCACTATATCGTGGTTTGACACAATTTTCCACTATTGAAAAAGGTGCCTCACATTGTTACCCCATAATCTTACACCTGATAACCATATAAAGGTGATCATCCTCCAAATCCATTAAAAACCTTGTAATCCAATTCATATTGTCAGAACACCACGAATTCTTAAACCAATCATAAAGCACTAGCACATCATAGGGTCCAAATGCCCAAACATATCTTATAGGACTAAACAAGTACATCTAAAAAAGACTTATCTATATATATTTAATTTTTAAAATATAACCACTATGAATTTTTATTCATCAATTATATATTTTTATAATATTCATATAATATAAACAAATCTATCTCCCTTTCTAAGGGATTACCCAAAATCCAACCATCATCATGCCTCATAAGTTGTCCAAGGCCAATCATTCCTAACCAAACATGAAGAATACCACTCTTAACTCTAATTAGGTTTAACCAGTCCACATAAAATATAGGTTAAATGATATATCATTCTATTTTCACACATTGAAAGAGTATTATTCTAAAAAATATAGAAACGATGCTCTATATCCCCTATCACCAATAAATGAATACCCAAGAAAGCATGAACCCTAGTGCTACCCTATTATCCCACTCAACCAAACCATCTATAATCATGTCCCATCAATCCTAGTCTCCCGCACAAAATAAACCATTTACCACACATCACCCATGAGTTTATATCACATTCCCTATTATTTTTAGCATGACAAATCAGTTGATCATTCCTCTCATGTATGTATGTCCTATCACAACAGAAGTCATATATTTTCTCTGAAATCCACAATATCTAGGGAATATCCATACATATACCACACACTCTATTTCACATCCCATGAATCAATATCAAACACCAATATTCTACTCATTCATCCCATATATGAAGGCACTCACAACCCTAGGCTAACCCATCTATCATGTTACCCTGATATATCACAACACATCATTGGATATAACTTGAAACCATTATGTTATTAAATTATGACACCTAACATGCCAATGTATCGAGTCACATATCAATATCACTAGGAACTTACAACTAATCTATTAAGTATACACTATAGGTCGTAGTCTATAGATCATCATCCATAGTCAAATATCAGAAGTCACAAAGATACTCACTTGTGAACACACTAACTCTTGGGTTCTCATATATTTTAGGTGTCACATACTCAAGTCAAACACCCAATCTAGGGTACTTATCCTCACCAATAATATTTATAGTAGATATCTCCCTCAAGTATCAAGGTCACATAAAAACATATAAATTAACTTTATCATGATTTATATCAAGTAGCCCATAGTCACATGGGTTAGTTAAGTGAAATGCCTCTAATAATTTATTTGGTAAAATGTGAAATACATTATTATCCACACAATAAGTAAATGAAACCAACATATATTTCATCATCCAAAATTTTATTAGAATCTTAAATAAGCATGTAATTTATTATAAAATTGAGTGTTATATGATGCATGAACCCATGCCTCTTCCCTCCACAGGCCAGGTGCATAAATAGATCAATATATATATATAATGTTATTTTAAACAATAATAAAATCAATTGTAACATCAAAAAGTGGTAACATTAATACCAAATCTCTGGTAGCTTGCACTTCAACTCATGCAGGTGCTAGTGAGACACACAAAATAGAATATATCCAAATTTATTAGAATCTATATCTCTAGTCTAACACATTATGAAAAGTAAGAAAAATAAAAAAATGGTGATCCCACTTTGTAACATGCTAGCACAACTCACTATATTAGAGCCTAACTAGTTCAGTTGGTGACCTCAAAATTAGCTCCCCTAAGGTAGTGGAAAGTAAAAAATAGTTAGGGTTTTTGGGAATTCTATAGTGTGATTATTCCCCTATATAAGAGTAAAGATAGTAAAATAGAAAATAAAATATAACCAATTATAACCATTTAAAAAAAGGAATAAATATCATGATCAAATACATAATAATATATAATTTACTAAAGAAAAAAATGAAATGATCTATCTAAAATTTATCAAAACCCCATAATACATTGACATTATATCTCATTGAAAGATCATATATATCCTAGAAAAAAATAAACAATAGAAACTACAACCACCTAGTCTTGAGTTTTAACATTGTCCCATATCCTAACTCCAACATAGTTATATTGCTCAATAATTCAATATTAGTCCTCTACACAACCTACAACTATGATCATGAGATCTTCCCTGATACCGATGTGTTAGGGATACATGGGTAGGGTGTGAGTATAACATAGTAAGAAATCAACAATGGTGTCACTAATATAACCAATATAATCAATCCATGAACAATGTGATATGACAGGGATACTCAAATAAATAACTAAAACATAATAAATATGTCACTATTGAACATTGCGTTTTAAGGTGAGAAATAAGGATACCCATAACTATTTCTAAAAATTCCACATGTATCTCAGTAAGTCACACAACCTTGCTAATTTTCAGATAAATGACCTGCCATATTTCCATTGCATATAAAATATGAGGGAATAGTATCCACCCTATGATAACATCATATAACTTATCAGGGGGAATGGTTCCCACCCGACAACACCACATAATCATATCATGGAGAAAAAAACACAATATTTAATACCTCTTGATTATATAAGAAGGAAATTGATCTTACCCTATAAACCCTCAAAATCCAACACTTAAGGGGAATTTGGAATCACTACCACTAAGAGACACATCTTGGAATATCTCATAATCATCCACCATTGGGGGAATATCACCAAATTCTACAACCATCCCATCAGTATAAACTGAAAGGAAATGACACATCACCGTAGAATATCTCGTAACCATCCACTGAAGGGGAAATGGTTCCCCACACTAGAGTATGTCATATCTTTTCACCCCGGGGGAATAGTGCACCATCCCATAACATCTTATCAATATACACCCAGGAGAGAATGGAACCCTATCCCTAAGAATCTCATCGTTATACACCCACAGGGAATGATTCATTTCCTTGGAGCTATATAATTGGGTCAATATCAAAGTGGGAATCATCCCACAATGTCATTAAATTATGCATCAAATTTAAGTAAGTTGGTTTCTCACCTGAACCAAACAAATAATTCCAAAGTTATCCTCTAATGAAACAAAATTTACCCACTAGTACATTAATATACAATTACAACCATACAAGCCACCATGTATTAATCCTCTTTAGTTTAAACTCAGAATTTGGGTGACCACCACGGTCCCCTAAGTCATATAAAGCATCAGACACCCCATACAGGTTCTATGATTTCATTTACAACTCTAGTGTTGAAGATCAACAATTAGTGGAATAATTTCCATTAATATTTCCTCACACCCATTATTTTCTAACTAGTGAAACTAAAAATTTCATTTAAATTAATATAATGAATTGACCACACAACTATTTCCCTGATAATGTTAAACACAATCAGCTCTCTCAGGTTTATCTCATAAAGAAATTTTTTCATGGTATCACTACTCAGATACACTCACATGATAGTGGAGGATTCTGGAAACCAATTTTTCTAATACATCTTATTTCATGATTTTTTATATAAATATCCATATAATAAAATATTATAAATCTATTGGATTAATGATTTTAGGAAACTAGATACGTAATTAATTAACATAAAAAATATATTTTAAATATCTATAATGTGCTCTTAGTTTCCTTTGAACTCTTAGTACTATGGATGATAACAAGGGTAAATCATAATAATATGGTGAGTAATAAGCCAAATAGAATAATAATCAATAATTACATGATAAAATGTAATAAATTTTCATCAAGGATAATATCATGATAACATAATATTTGATAATAATATAAATATGAATATTCAATTATGACATGGGAGGATGAAATCATAATGTCAAGGAATCATATCAATGCGGAAACAACATAAAATATGACATAGTAAGCTCAATTATAGTATAAAATAAAATAAATAATAACGTAGCATCCTTAATATAACTTTTATTAAACCATTCATGGTATATCATGAGATGAAAACACTACCCAATGCATTGTACCACTATCAGAGTTCACCCTTCACATGTCTAAGTTTACAAGTACCACATTGATCATATAACATAAGAATATGTTTCACCAATTCAATCCCATGATTATGTATTGTTGGATTCATACAAGGAAGTCCCCAAAAATATAAAGATAATCATATCTAGGATAAAATCCTTAAATAAATGTTGGGTTTGGTATTAACAACCCAAAGGTAGGGTATTGAAAAATCAAGGTATAATTTCAGTAGCATTACAGGTATACATAAAATTTCATGGAAGATATTAAAAATTTATATGTGAGGACCTCATTAATAACAAATAATTTTCATAGTAAGGGTCGAATATGAAATCATGTGAATATAACCACAAAGAAATCAAAATTCTTAAATAAATGGATGTTATAGAATAAAATGAAAGAGGAAGAGAGCCCCTTACATTGAGAGGATTCATCATAAATACTGGGAAGATCTATTAAAGGACAAAATAACCCGTTAAGATGAATATATATAGGAAAAAATGATTTTATATCCATGAATCAATTCTGTGAGTGATTATTAATGGGTGAATGGGTGGGTATTTATTAAAAAATATAGTTGATCGTTTATTAATTTTCAAACATAGGACTTCGATTTCTAGTTAATAAAAAAACCATTGGTATTACCATAATTTTTTCCATGGAATTTTAAAAGGAGGAGTGGTTTTTAATATTTAATTTTTTGAAGAAATAAACATATTTAAATAATATTATTTTGTTGGTGGAATTTTTATCCTTATATAAAATACTATTTTTAATGTTTACAAAATATTCATTTGATTTTGGAAGATTCATTATAGGTTATGAAAATTAATTTTATAAAAATAAAATACTTTATTGTAATGATAAAAATATTTTGTTTTCCAAAAAATCCATTATAGAATTTATTTCATTTCTTAAAGGTTATTATGGTTTTATAATACTTACTGTATATATATACCATATTAAAGTTTTATCCAAAAATATAAAAATATCAAAAAATTATGAAAAATTTGTTATTAGATAACTTCGACATGATTATTTGAAAAATGAAATTTATTTTACCAAAATTTATTTAAAAATATAATTCCCTTAAATTTTAATTAAAAATTAGTGTTTATTGAATAATTTTATTTAAAATTTAAATTTAAATAATTTTTATAAGAGTATTCTATGAAAATAAATTTTATTTAAAACTCACGATTTTATGATGAATTTTTTTTGTTGAAAAAATATATTTTCAAATTATTAAATCATGTCTACATTAAATCCAAAATTTATTTATCATATTTATCCTATGATCCAGAATATTTTATTTTAAATAAAATAATAATGAAAATTTTATCCAAGTAATCATGATTTAATTTCTAAAAATAAAATCAATCCTTCACAATACTAAGGTGATGATATATGACCCCTTATTACACTAGCATGTGTCCTAAGGGTAAGGTGTTCGATGGTATTACTTTCTTGATATTTTTTTGATAAAAAAAATAGATTAGGAAGGGAATTATATAATCTTGTAATTGTACTATTATTGATTTATCTCAAATATCAATTGTTGAATCATGGCAAAAGATTTATAATTGGATAACCCTACAAATTCTATATCCCTCAGAAGCTATGATAAATGAGCATTATAAGGTATGATCCTACTTATGGATGTAATATCTTCTTGATTCTACATCAATAATATTTTATTATTTCCAAATATATTTTAATTTTAATAGTAACATTATAATTTTTACATTTATAATGGTCATAAGTTAAATGGTCATTATTCCTTATGGTCAAATTAAACTTATATTTTAGGATAACAATAAAGAGTTATTGATTTTTATAACTTTGGTTGTATTATATATTTTATATATTACTAAATGAAACATATACTCATTTAACAAGAATATTTTATTTATAAATGGGTGGGTTAAGACATTATTAAATACTTAATAAATTTCTCCCTCAAAATAAAAATTCATACATTAAAAAAGAATAGGGTACTTCTATTTCCCTACTTCCTTAGGTTCTCATGATTCATATCCATACTTATTATTCTACCATAGTACTTTGACTAGGTGAGTTGTATTCATTCATAGAACATTATATCTACGATCTATGATCTCTACCGGTCTCTCCTCCAAAGAAAGATCATTTTTCAATGGTACCACCTTTAGATTTAGTAAATGTAAAGGATTTGGTTTGTACTTTATCAAGTGGCCTGAAAGAAACACATCATGTACTTGAGATTGGTAAGATGAGAGTGTAGATCTATAGACTAGAACATTGATTCTATCAAGACTCTGAAAGTGGACTTTGTATCTATGAATTATCTCTCCCTTCTTCCCAAATCACATGTAATTATTTCATGGTGATTTATAAAGAGAAACATTATCTTTAACCCCAAATTCTGGTTCTCATTGATGATTTTCAATATAGATTTTATATCAAATTTGGGCTGATTTCATATGATCATGAATGTTTTAAAAATCACCTATCGTATATTGTAAACGATTTTTTGTTGGCTTACTTTCTCAAAATTTAAGCTATCATGTTAGATTCCTACATATCTTACCATATAAAACTTTTTAAGGTTCCATTTGACTGCTATAATACAATTCATTTTTATATAAGAACATTTCTAGGGGAAGGAGTTGAACCCAAACACCTTGGAAATAAATTGAACATTTTCCCCATATTTCATATGGAGTGTAAATGTTTCTTTCAGATGGAAAATCTATTTCTGGTTGATATGAAATGCTAAAAATTATCAATGTTTTTTATTATTACTGAACACTTCTATAGAACTATAGAGAACAAGGCATAATATACAAGGATGTTACATTATTTTATATGAATATTGATCACATTGACAAATTAAATGCCTAAGGACAATAATAGTTTAGTGTCTTTGGAAATTGGTAATGGACTATTCTAATTTGTACAAAGATCTTCAATATATCCCGTAAAGATCCTCCCATTTATTAATCCTTCTTAAAACCATTCTTCATATCATGGGGAAAGAATACATAAGAAATTGTGATATCAGATTATCATTAAGTGTAAAATAAAACTAAATATGTTAGTATAACATGGAAATACGAGTATGAGAACATAAGTATAAAATTTTTATATCATACGATGCATATCATAAATCATAATCATGATTCATGCCAAAAACAAGGGTATTTAATAAGAAATGAATCAAACAGAAATAAAAGTTCATAAGTCATTAAAGCATTTAACTGGAGTAATACATAGACTTGTGGCATACACATATGCCTATAAAATTATTACCTATAATTCAAGGGTTATAGACAATAAATATCAAGACACTCCATGGGGGATTCACCTATTGGGTGGGACAAAACACCATCCCCTATCATATCCCTTGACTTATAGTGGATCATGTTATAGATTCTTTCCAATGTGTTCAAGTTCATAGACTATTTTCCCATCTTAGTATTCAATTTTCACTCCCAATACCATCTTATTAGATAATGAAGAAACCCAATACCATAATAGTATTCATGTTTCACTCCCAATACCATATTTTAAGAAAAGGTTAAATCCTTTGACCATATTAGTAGTAAAGTTTCAATCCCAAGGCCTTATTTTTATTCAATTTCCACTCCCGAGACAATCTTAGTAGTCGAGGGTTACTCCCAAAACTATCTAAGTGGAAAAAGTACCATACTGAATCAGGTTCACTCAATATTTCAGTCGTGTCTATGTCATGAGATTTAAATATTTATCCAATGCATTGGAGGGAGATATAGGTCCCACCTGTCACATACTAAGACCATACTTACATGTTTCACAAGATAATAAATCTTTTATCATATCATACCCAATAAAATGAGATGGGTTTTGTAAAAATCATATCATTTCCCATGAAATTAAATGGGTATCATAAAATTTAAAAATATTATAACCTATGGAAAAGGGATAGGTTTAATAATAATTTAATCAAATAATAAACCATCATATTAAGTGGGTTTCTAAAAAATGTATCATGGTATATCCTGCGGAAGAGAAATGGGATTCATTTCAGTCTCTTTGAAACATTATTTACTCACGGAAAAGAATAGGGTTCCATAATCATCATGATGTCAAAAAATATACCATTTAGATAAATAGTATAAATTATATATTTTTATCATATCACCAGTAAGGCATAACTATATGAAAGGATAGAATCTTATATGGAGAAGGAATTTAAATGATCTCTTGGAACAATTCTTTTGAAAATTAACCTTTATTTTGAAATCATAAAAAATGTTCAAAATCATTATATTTGAAAACCCCATTGAAAACATATTAAGTAATATTTAAATATAATTAATTATATTTCTCAAGATAATATCTTTTACACATTAGAAACACTTTTTAAAAGATAAGATATATTGAAAAAATATTTCGTTGAAAATAACCTTGAAAACAAATTAAAGAAGATTAAAAAACATTTTAAAACATTAAGAAAATAATTAAAATATTTTTAATTGAAAATTATCTCAAGATATCATTTAGAATCATGTTTAATACATTTTTAGAAAACATGGTTATGGAATGAAATATATTTCCTTTTAAAGAGAGAAACAAAGTAGAATTTCTTAAGAAAAGTAACCATATTAAGTAAAAAAGAGTGGATAAATGGTACCATTATATGAAGATATATATAATACCTAGAGTATAACAAAATAAATGTGATTTCTTAATATATGGATCATATTTTCTTCTCCATGGAATCATAATAATTAAAAGTCCTAATAAATGATGAGATTGTAATATTAAACTGTTACCACTTTGGTAACATTGAATCAAAATAACCATAAAATAATGAAATTTTAAAAAGATTAAAATTTCATGAAAATAAATATATCCAAGATATATCATGTTAATTTTCAGTATAAACACCCTATAGAAGAGTATGGGAGCATAACATGTCATGTGTTTCAAGGAAGGAAAATTGGAACAAAACTACATTACAAATGTAATAAATTTTTAACCATAATACCCCTAAAATAGAGATAATCAAATGGATATATAAATAAAAAAACATTTAAGCATAATAATCATATAATACGTTAATGTTAAGTATATACACCACATAAAATAAATTATTGGTGAATAAGGATGAAGTCTCGTTAAAATGAAATTGAGACAATAAATCCCCTTATTACATGAGTAACTTATGAATTGAAATACACAAGAAATTATAAGATAAATGGAAACATTTAATATAATTAAATAAATTAAATTCATTATATTACATTTCATATTCTAGTATATACATCACACATTAAGAATAAGTGGTGAATATAGCATATATCTTATAGAAATAAAAGTGAGATGAACAAACCCTTACATTAAGTATCTAAATTCATTGTACAGTTTCAGAAATACTTTATAATAAGTATTAGTTTATTATAAATATAAAAAATAACAATATTATTATATATAATACCATATATTATTTTATTATGACTTTATATTACCCATTTATTAACAATTTTAAGTTAATGTTACATTTTAAGTAATACATGCTTTGTCTTTTAATATATGTTTTGACTTGTTATTCTTGATCCACATACTTAGATAATTATTTACTTATTTCATGATTATAAAACAAGATTTAAATTTCATATAAATTATTTATATAAATATTTATGATAATTGACAGAATATAGATATATGATATGGAACACAATATTCATGGATAGGGCAGGTCATACGTACACATCTACACCATTTCTATTCTATTTTTATATTGAAAGAATGAAAGTAAATGAAACACACACATAGACATATATATATTATCATTATTTTAGAATTATTATTTAATATTTATTAGATAATTTTACTAAACTCATCCTGAATATATTCTTTGTATTCTGTGAACGAATCACATCACATTGAGGAGGTGGTAGTCCACACATCTACAAATGAAGTCATTGTATACCCAAAAAATGGATGGAATGAATGTATGTGTTATATAATATTTCTAGATTTATATTTAAATCTAAAATATCATTCATGTCGTATAAGAATATAAATTCCATCATTATTTTCATCCTTGAGAGGTGGTGATGGAAGAATGAATGAAAAAAATTCATGAGGAGGTAGTCCACCATACACCTGAATGATGATTGTGTATCCCATTTAATGGATGTGTATGTAAGTGTAGGTAAAAAAAATAACATAAAAACATGTAATTATATTTATTATATAATAACTTAATAAGAAGAATTTAGGGGGTGGAGAAAGAAAGTAAAAAAAGTTCTTGTTGAAGGATGTTACATCTTCTTTGAAAATTTTTTTTTGGTTTGCACTGAAAGACTAACTTGTTTTTCTATATCCCAAAATTTAGACAACTATGATCAAGTTTGGAAACATAGGAGCTTATTTTGGAATTTTTTGGATAACATAATGGTTTTGAAACGTGTGAAGAAGTGAGGGGTGAGTGCCTTTTTATAGTAGAGGAGGAGTGACATTCTTGTAAATATGAAAAGGTAAACACTATTGAAGGTTATCCCTTAGAAAATGCGTCTCCAATAATAGTTAAACTTATATAAAAGGTAATATATGGTCTATATATGGACATAAAATGGATTTTTTACATGTTTTTAGGTTATTTGGACACTTAAGATAACGTTTAACAACTAAGTAATCTCATTTTTTACTTTATTTGTTGTAATTACTTTTAATAATGTTTAACAATATTTTTGGTCCAAAAAGTAAAAATTATTAGAAATTATAAATTATCCTGATTCAAAATATGAAACCAATTTTTCCCAAATCCAATATCATAATTGGCATAAATTAATTAAAAATTAATCCCACATACGTGAAGGTAAAACGGGTTTTTAAATTAAAAAGTTCAAAAGTTTGAAATGTTTTTATATACAATACCAATTTTAAATTGTTTCAATTGAACTAAATTTGAATAATTTCATGGGAATTTATCTAAATATACTTTTTAAAAATTAAAATATAATTTTACAACAATAATAAAATCAATGAAAAAATAGATCCCAATCAAAATTCAGTATTTGTCATTATTCATGAACTTATAAAACACATCTAAAAAATACCAAAAATTCACCCAAATTAAATTTTTATAATCCAATTTCAAAATTTAATTTAATTTTTTCTATTAAAAATTATAAAATTGTAAAAGAAATTAAATTTTAAATAGGGTTTCCACTAAAAGGTTGTAAAATTAACTTTTAAAAATTTAAAATTTTTTATTTATAAAATTAGATTTATTCTCATATTATTCCTTTCAAAACTATTGGATAAGTGTAAAATCATTATTCAATATGTAATATATAAATTTTAATAAAAAAATTTATCAATATTGGTTTGATTAATTTATTGAGATAAAATAGTGCTGGTACATATTTTTATTAGAAATGAAACATCATTGTTTTTAAATAGTTACATCTTTTATTTCTAACTAATTGATAACCAAAGAATTAATTATATATATATACACATATATATATATCTATGTGTGTGTGTTAAAAAATTATAATAATTTAATAAATCCGGTTTATAACTCCAATTTCAAGCGATTGGTGAAAACAATAATTATATTTTAATAATAATATTACTAATATATTGTAGTTCTGTAAAACTAGGCCTTCTTTGAAACAAAAGCTATCAAAGGAATTGAAATGTTTTTGTAACACAAGAAAAACATAGTGTTGTGTGTACCTCAAGATAATCTATGTTTTGAGTGTATTGGAATACTAAATTCGAGTTTTTTTATAACATAATCATATTTGGGTGTAGTGTGAAATTTAATCCATCAATGAAATTTAATTTATTCAAAAATAATAATAATTCATAAAAAATTGGGGTGTTACATGTTACCCCCCTTAAAATGAATTTTTTCTTATAAATTATTTTGAGTTATAAAATATTTAATACTTGATTTTTCCTTTCATAGAAACCATCGTCATAAAAATGAATAGTAATATTACATTAAATAAGAAAAAGTTGTAACCCTAACGGTTACCCAGATTAACTCATAACAAGGTCCTGGAAATGGATAACATAGGTGGTGAGTTAAAACATGGAGACATAAGAGAAATATATCAATCAAGTTATGATGGCGTATGATAGAGAACATTGTCAGGAGAATATTAATGATCATAAATGTATAAACAAAAAAGGAATGAAAAAGCTCATTGATATCCTGAAAAATCATGATAGTAGGCCAATATTTTACTTAACAATACTCTTCCAAATATTGAATGATTTGTTAACACGAAGATATTGATACTTGATTTCATTCAATTTCATATAAACGATCTCACCCTTTGGTTTTTCCTTGATCAATGCCCACTTTATCTCTTACTCCATGAAATGATTGGTGAATTTTTCATTCCTAAAGCATTAACAGATTATGAGATCCACAAATATAATTATACTTAATTCCATCTATATATAGTTATCATCATATAAAAATTCAAAGAACAGTTTATCCAATACTCATATGTCCTCATATATTGAGATAATACTTTAATCTCTTAAACATATATCCGATGCTTAAATTAAAAAATTCAAATAATGGTTAACCTTTTCACAATTCCAAAATATAATTCTCCCTTTATTACTTAAATTTGCCTTTTTATTATACAAAAACATTTTCATTGGAAACTTTGGTCTATCATTGTACTTATAGGATTAAAATTTTATTTTATTATTATAGAATCCTAGTAGAGGGAGGTAATTACAAGAAATTTTAATAAAGGATAAACAATAATATTTTCATAGGGTTTAGTCATACGAAATCAAACAATAAATTCCCAACTAAGGGGGATGATATGTTTCCCTAATTATAATGACTCACTTCATCCATTGGGATTTCATAAGCTCTCCCTTTTTCCACTCTCCTAAGAGGTTCCTGTGTCTTATCATCCATATTAGTATTTAAATTGGGTAGTTGATTCACATGATACCCAAAATATTTTCAATTGAATCATTGAAGTGTGAGAGGTTAATTCTATTAAATTTTATCTCTATTTGCACCATTAACTAACTTTTTTCAACCACTTAGGAAGTCAAAATTACGATGGACATCCTTCCAACACATATAACATTTTGTAGTTCTATTAAAAAAACATTCCATGATTTTCCCCACATTGAGCATATATGGTTCTTAGATTTACTTTTTAATTGGATGTTTATATTCTTATCAAACCAATGGGACTGGTGCATAACTCCAACATCCTTTTCCATATTAATGTAAGATCAAACAACTTATTAATAATTCTGGAAATCCATTTTTAAAAATTCCTTTAAGAGACTTGGGTTTATGTCATTGAAGAATCGATCAACCTTATTGTCAGGTTAGAGGATAATACTCGAATAGTAACTCACTGGCCTTGTAAAGCATGCTTAATTAGAACCAACATATTCATAATAATTCTTCTTAAGATCAAGGAATTACTTCACCATTTTTATCAAGAATACTAGGAATATAATTATTGTAAAATAATGTTTTGAACCTATCCCAATCCATAGAGAGTCAATTTATCACGACTTTTTTTATTCAAATTTCTTTTCAATATTTACAGGCATTACCTTAGAGATGATATATGTATAGAGTGACTTATTCATGATCTTACTACTATAGGATGGAAAATATATTTTCAATTCTACAGATACATTTCATAGCATCTAATGGGACAAAAAAACTAATAAATGTAGGTGGGTGTTTCCTCATGAAGGAATCAACAGATAATTATTCCCTCTTTTTCTTGGTTAGATATTGACCATGATTTTTTATTAAGAAATTTATTGGATCATATTAAGATAACATTGAATTATAGATCCCATATTGTTTAGTTTATTATGATAAAAAAGTTCACATTCCATTGAATGAAACTAGAAATCCTAAAATCAGAAAAACTTATCATAGAGGAAACCACATAATCATTAATAATTACTCATATGACGTCTAAATAATGACACCAAATTTTATAATATATTACTCCTTAGGTTTATTCTTAGTGATATCTTTGGATATATGCAAAGACATATCCCTAGGAATATCCCAAAAGTTTTATCATATATATTTATAATGGTTGACTAAATATTTTTATTGGTACCAGCTATAATAACCCAAGATGAACATACATAGATATTACATCATTCTAGATGACTACACATCACATTAAAAAAGTACATTTCTGAGGAATATAATGGTTTAGTGTCTTTGGAAACTAGGAACAAATTTCTCTAATTTGGTGAAAGATCTTCAACATCTCTCATAAAGATCTTACAGTTTTGTACTCCTACTTAAATGATTTATTCCTAACATAAGGACTGAAAACATAAAAAAGGGATATCTCATATTCTCATAAAGGGTGGTAATGAATGAGTTTGGAAACATAACATGGATGGAATGGTATGAGTACATGATTGTAACATTTGAATATCATACCACAAATATCATAAATCATAATTATGAGTCATCGAATGAAGATTGACTATTCATAAGACATGAATCATATGGATATAAGAGATAATTTTTCAGGGGAGAATATCGTTGGAATAATACATTGACTTTCAGTATACAAATAAGCATATAAATTCATTCCATATAGGTCAAGGCTAATTGAAAAGACATATCAAGGAACTTTAGAAGGGATGTACCTATTGGGTGGGACACATCAGCATAAATAGTTACAACCCTTTCCTTATAGTGGATCAGGTAACAAATTCTTCCCATTGTGGGTCAATACCAGTAACTTTTATCACACCATAGTATTCATGGTTCACTATCAAGGCCAACTAATTCATCTATGTTCAATCCCAAGACCATATTAGTAGTCAAGACTCACTACCTATATTGTATTAGTTGTTCTGGTTCACTCCCATGACTTATTAATAGTCAATATTCAGTCCCTATATTATCTTATAAATAAAGGTTCACTCCCAAGACCATCTTATTTGTCAAGGTTTACTCTGAAGACCATCTTAGAGGAAAATTCCCTTACTGAACCAGGTTCAATCCCCATTACCACCATATCAATCTCATGATATTTAGATATTTACCCAATGTATTGGTGGTAGTTATAGGTCCCACCCATAATATAATGGAATCATATATAATGTTCCAAAAGATAAAAAAACATTTATCATACCAAACTTATAAAACGAGATGGGTTTCTAAACATCATATCAAAACCCATGAAATGAAATGGGTAGCATAAAAATTTAAACATATCATAACCTATATAAATAAGATAGGTTTCATAACAATTTCATTCGATAATAACCAATAATTTATGTGGTTTTCATAAGAATTTATCATTGTATAATTGGTGGAAGAGAAATGGGTTTCATTTCAATCTATTTAAAACCTAATTTACTCATGGAAAAGAAAATGGTTATGTAAATATCATCACATAAATAAATAAAAAAGTCACCAAAACAATATTAATTGAATACTAGGATCATATCACTAGTAAAAAATAACTATATCTAAGGATTCCATCTTAGATGGAGAAGGATTTTGAAATATCACTTGGAAAAGTTCATAAGAAAATAACCTTTATTTTTAAATAATATAACATTTTAGAAATACTTTTATTTAAAAATGACATTGAGAAATTATAAATTAATATTTAAAAATAATTGAAAACATTTCTTGAGAAAAATATCATTTCTATTTTAAATTTTAATTTTAAAATATAAAGCATTTTAAAATCCTTTTAATTGAAAAAAAAATTGAAAACATATAAAGGAATATTTGAAAACAATTACAAACACATAAAAGCATTAAAAATTCCATTGAATATATTTTCACTATAATTTACCTGAATAAATCATTTAAAAACATTTTGGGAAAATTTTCTAGAAAACATGATTTGTGAATAAACCAAATTTTCGATCGAAGAGAAAAATAATATCACAATTTACTAAAAAAAATTCTTAAAAACATTATGTACCAAGGTGTGTAATAATGATAAAATTATATCAATATAAAATGAATAAAAATATGGTAAAAATATATATGAGATATATGGAGTGATATATCATAATATTTCATTAATGGAAGTATAATCATAAATAATCCTGATAAACGATGCGATTTTTGCAATAAACCATTACCAAATTTGTAACATTAAATATTGATGTCATTGAATTTATTAAACTACACAAATATTATCATGTAGTCAAAACAAATATATTCATTATATATCATTTAAAATCTATTTATATAAACCTTTTAGAAGAATATGGATGTAGAACATGGCATGTGTCTTAAAGAAGGAAAATTAAGAAAAAATTACATTACAGATATGTTAACATTCGAACCATAATCCCCACAAAATATAGATAATAAAAAGGATATGTAAATACCCATAAATTTATGTTTAATAATTATATTATACATTTAGGGGTATTATATACATCACACAGAAGAAACAAGTGGTGAATAATTCATAAGTCTCATAGAAAAAAGCGAGACTAGAAATCCCCTTACTACATGAGTAACATTAAACTCGTGATAGAAATGAAATTATAACCTTAATTGAAACCATTAATATCATAAAATAATTTAAATTAATGATATATCATTTCATTGTGCAATATATACACCACACAACAAGAATAAGTGGTGAGTATTGAATATATCTCATAAAAATAAAATTGAGATGTGAAAACTCTCACCTTTAGTCTTAACATTATTTTTAAATGTTCAATACTCTTGAAAAATAAGTATAATTTTATTTTATATTTAAAAAAGAACCATATTATTATATATCATAACACATGCTATTTTATTATGAATTTATATAAACCATTTATTAACAATTTTTTGTTAATGTTACGTTTCGTGTAATATCTGATTTTTTTTCATATATTTTTTGAATTTTTATTCTTGATACTCATACTTATATCATATAAAATTTATTTCAAGAATTTATATCATTATTTAAATTATATATATATTAAGTGCATAACTATTTATAATAATATATAAAAAATGGAAATATGAAATTGAATACACCGTTTTTGGAGACGGTAGGCTATATGTATGCATGAACGTTGTTTCTGTTTTCTTATCATTTTGAAATAATGGTAGTATATGAAAAATATATTATCATTAAATTATAATTATTATTCTCTAAATACCATATAAATTTATCAAAACCATCCTTAATACATTCTGTGTAATTTTTGGATGAATGACATCACTTTGAGGAGGCAGTAGTCCACACGTCCAAAAAATAAGATATCGTATTCCCAAAAATCGAAAGAATTAAGGTATGTGTTATGTAATAATTAAATAATAATAAATAAATCATAAATATAATACATATCAAATAAAAACATAATGTATATAATTATTTCCAACCATGAGAGCTGGTAATGGAATAATGAATGACATCTGTTTGTGAGGTGGTAGTCCACTATAAACATGAATAATGATTCCATATCCCATTGGATGGAAGTGTGTGATTTTTTATTTTAAAACATAAAATAAAAACATATATTTATATTTAGCATAATTTTTTTTATATAATAATCTCATAATAATAATTTATTGGGTGGATAAAGAGTATAAAACAAATGTTTATATTGAAGGATATTCTTAATCCTTTGTGTAATTTCTTCATGTTTGCACCGAAGGACTAACATGGTTTCAATTTTTCCCAGATTTAGGATTATAATATGAATTAAATAATTTTGGTATTTTATTTTATCATAATTTTTATGATCCAAACGGATTGAGACGTGTGAAGAACTGAGGGGGTGAGTGCCTTTTTTGTAGTGGAGTGTAATTATTGTAAATATAAAAAGGTAGACACTATTGAGACTTATCCATTACATCTTGTGCGTAAAAAAATGGAAAATTGTTGATACTAGGGAGGATATGGAAAAATATATCCTGAGAATTTATTTGGTACAAGTTTTTGGGTTATATGGATACTTATCTTAAAATATAACGAATAAGTAAACTCATTTTTACCTTAATTTTGGTAAATAATTTTAATTACTATCACTATTAGTTTTGTTGAAAAACTATGTTAACCTTAAAATAATGTATACATTTTATTATTTAAAGTATGAATCCAATTTTCAAAAATTTAATAATATAAGTGGCATAAATTAATTTAAAATTAATCCCACAGACCTGACAGGAAAGTGGGGTTTTGAAGTAAAAAGTTCAAATGTTAGAAAAGTTTTTATATACAATTTCAATGTCAAATTGGTTCAAATAACCTAAATTGTATTAACATATATATAATTAATTTATGTATACTTTAAATAAAATTTAAAATCTAATTTATCTATATATATAAATAATAATAAAAATAAGTGGTCAATAAAAATTCATTTTTTCAATATTTATCAAATATATGAACCTTCTTGAAAAATACAAAAAATTCATCCAAAGTGAATTTTTATAACTCTATTAAAAATATTATTTTTATTTTTTAAAAATTAAAATTTTAATATTGTTAAAAAATTTATTTAAATTTTGTTCTCCATTAAGAGTTGGAAATATTACCTTTTAAAAAACACACCTTTTTATTCAAAAAATTGGATTTATTCTTATCTTATCCCTATCAAACCTTTTTTATGAGTGTCAAAAAAAATAATATTGAGTATATAATATAAAAATTTTACTAAAAAATATTCATCAATGTTTTTTAATTTATGGAGGAAAAATTGTGTTTTTACATGGTTTTCATAGAAAATGAATTTCATTATTTTAAAATAGTTATTACGTTTATTTATAACTAATTTATAACCAAAAGGATTCATTTTACATACATTTGTAAATATTATTCTCATATTTAATTTATCATATTAATAAATCCCATTTAAACTAATAGGTGTTAACTTTAATTATATTTTAATAAAAATATTAATAATTTATTTTAGTTTTTTAAAACTCAGCATTTCTTGTATTGAAATCTATTGAAGCAACTAAAAATTATTTTTAACAAAAGGAAAACAAGGTATTTTATATACCACATGCTAATCTATGTGTTGAATGTAGTGAAACCCAATTTTTCAGTTGCGTATAATGTAATCCTAACTTGGTGAAACATGAAACACAATCCATCAAAGAAGATTAATTTTTTAAAAAGAATAATTCATTAGTTTTTAGGGTATTACAAAAAACAATAATGAAAGGCTCATATATCAATAAATTATATTGGAGAGTGGTACTACATGTATCCCTACCACTTATCTTATATATATCCATAATATTTGGTTAATATTGATATCGTTTTTGATGGAAATGAAATGATTTGACTTAGTAAGGTGATAAAAAACAACCGAAATGGCATTTTGACCTTTTGATATTAGGTGGAGTCCTATGAAAAAAATTCATGGTGATGTTTTTCCATTTACTTACAGTTATGGGTAATGTTGTAATCATAACCATAGACTTATATTGGTCCTCCTTAACATGTTGGCATACCAACCATAAATATACAAACTCTATAATCATCATCTTTATGCCACGCAACCCGAATGTTTGCTATAGATATCTATAAATCATGTGCTATCTAGATGAAAAGACACGGAAGAGTTATGTGAATCACCCAAAAACACACTATTAGGTTATGGGTTTTATGAGATTCATATTCATATTTCAAATTATTTAACTCCTCATTTATCAAAGTTATACTTAAAAATATTTAGTACCTTTTTCTATTAATTATCATCATCTATCTATGCCTCTTTGATCATTACATGGATGGATGGTTGAGAATTAATTTTAGAAAAGTAATATGGTTTTACTTCAATTATGATCCCCATATCCGTTATTATCATGTATAATAAGTTTATATTCCTCTAAATTCCCATCAAGAATAAGGTTGTAGGATCCTTTCTACCTAGATCATTTTCCACATTATTTACTTTCCTAAAATGGTAATAGATTAAAAATTCATATTCAATGATCACCCTTAACCACCTTCATAGGTTCATGTTGAGATCCTTTTGAGTGAATATATTTTGTGGGTTGTTACGATATGTATAGAAGTCACACTTCTCTCATTAGATATAACACCGCAAAATATTCAATTAGAACATTTCTATAGAAACTTTTCTTTCATGATTCAGATAGTTTTTATCATGGATATTTAATTTTCAGGAGACATTAGATGTCACATTATCAATTTTCAAGAGTACATAACCTAAGGATTTCATTGATGTGTAACTATAAATAAAAACTCTTTCCCAACTATGTATAGTGTGATTAAAAGTGTAGTGATTAGCCTCTCCTTTAACACATTGAATCTCTCTTCAAACTCATTAGTACAAAAAATAATTACACACTCTAGAGTTAGCAGGGTTAATGGGTTTGAAATTATTTAGATGTTTATTAAAAATACCAATTAATAATTAGCTAATCTGAGGAAACTATGGATCACCATTTTAGATTTTGGTTTGGTCCATACCCTAATTTCCTTTTTCTTTGAACGATCTATAAATATCTCATTACAAGTTATATCATAACCAAATATTGTTAATGTCTTAATAAAAAACACACATTTGTTTTACATTACATGTAACTTCTCATTTCTTAAAGTTTTCAACATGGTATTCAAATACACCACAAATTTCACTTTTCTTTTGGACTAAATAAAATTATAATTTATAGAATACTACCTTAGATCTATTCAGGTAATATCTAAAGACTCCATGAATATTGTTTGAACATTTATAAGTCTAAAGGAAATAACTATAAACTCATAGTGTCTACACCCTATACAAGAGACATTTTTTCTGTATATCCTTCTTCTTCAACATTAAAGGATGATATCTTTACCAAAGGTCCACTTTATAAAAATACTAGGATAAACATAGCTGATTGATTAAGTTATCAATATGTTGTTGGGGTTGCATATTATCTATCCTAACATTTTTGATATCATGATAATCAATGAATAGGTGAATCAAACCATCCTTCCTCTTTATAAAGAGGATTAGTGCTCCCTATGGTGGGTCACTTGGGAATATAAAGCTCTTATCCAGATTATCTTGTAGTTGTTTCTACAGTTCTTCCTATTAAATAATATACATTGCATATGGATTCCTATATCATGGAAAAGATTTGGAGGTCATTTTCATTGAGAACTAAATTTATTTATTATGAGGAAGACTAGTAAACTATTTAGGGAATACATCTACATATTACATTATAAGGGGAATGTATTAAAGATTAATCTTACCCTTTAAATAAATCATTTGATCGAGATAACATTTCTTATAAGTTTGTAATATATAGTCTTATGAATAATTTTCTAGATGATTTTTATCCTACAACAATCACTTGTATGGAATGGGAGGAATATTTAGAAAATTTAAAGTGATTTACTTATCCTAAATAGTAATGTATTCTCTATAGAAGGATAGTCAATTCATGCCCAGTATAACATCAAGTTTTTCTAAAGGGTGTATGAAATTTTTTTATAAGATATTTATCCCAAAAATATTTAATATAGAGGAGTTGTATTCTTGAGATTAAATTATTTCTCCATATTCTATTTTCGATAAAAAATCTACCTTCATGTTTGGGGGTGATGTTTGAATAGTTATACTAAACAAGTATGATATTTTAGAATTCATATAACTAGATTCAAATAATTAATTATCTATTATTGATAAAATAACTAGAATATATTTCACCACTATTTATAGGATCTACATCAGTAGTACTGATAGAAGAAACCTACCCTTTATCCGTTGGATCTTGAATTTTTGTTCATTGGTTATCATCAAAAATAATTATATTAGTGAATTTTTATTCATAGTGTCTATGTTTCTTGATATTTAAACCTTAGACCATGGTCTATAGATTATTTAAAAACTTATTAAACCCCATCACATTTGCAGGATTCTTAATATCCTTATAGAATTCAATGGTTTGATTCCCCTCCTTTCCACACTTGAATCACTTCCTTGCCCCCCTTGAGATAATTCCCAGGATTCATATACTAAAACTTATAGAATATTCATAGTTAAAATATAGTTTATCGATATTGATTATCTAATGATCCTCTAGAGTAAAACATTATTCCCCACCTAATATCTCCATTTCCATGATGCTACTGAGAATCACCAATCTATATTTAAACTTTATGGATACATTGAATAATTTCTTCATATTTTTCAATTTTTTGAGTTTATAAATATTTTCATAGAATCATTTTTATCCGATGAATGAATGGTTAATATATACATTCATGGTTTCTGAAGAATCAAGAGGCATATCATGAGTTTCTTATGACGAATTATTCAAAAGCTCATATTCATCCATTATCCTTTTTTCGTGATTCCAAGGAACTCAATCTGCTTTTTTAATATGGAGATTATGATGAAAATATTTTCTAAAAGTATATTCATGAATCCTTCTCAATTAATTTTATTTTTCCCTTGGGGTTCATACTCTTGATTAGTGTCTTCCATTGATTTTCTTCTCCATATAAGTGATAAATAGCTAATATAAATTTCCCTTACTCAGAGGATTTGAGGACAAAGAATATCCTATCCAGGAATTTAATCCATTATTTTGTGATTAGGGGATCAGATGATCCATAAAATACTAGGATGTGTTTTTTATAAAGTATTAAACTAAAACATGTTTTCTACTATTATAAAGAGTTTATTCTGTGCGATTCATGTTATTAATCATAAATTGAGTTAGTTGTGCTACTACAAAAATGGATTTCTCAATTACCTTTATCATCGAATTTGGTATTTCATTAGGTAAAATGTCAAATTTTCCATAAAATATAATTTTCAAATGATTCCTATAATTACAAGATTTTTTTTAAAATATAGATTTGTTTTTCATAATACAAGACTCAATAATCATATAAAAATGAAAAATAATTGACATAGAAGGAATTAAATATATTCCCTAACTTATTAATCTTGAAGTTTCAATATAGGCCATCCATGGATTATTTATTATTATGTTTTCTATCCTAAAATTCAATTCCATTATAATGGTTTGTAAATATTATTTGAAACAACCAAATCATACCCCCAAGGAGTATCAAACCTGTTGTATATTAATTCGCACTACTGATTCCCATGTTGAATATTAGGTTAATACCCAACCATCCCTTTTTGGTTTATTACCCCTCGGTGTATATATAGATCAAAGATATTTAATTTTAGTATTGAAAATTGTATTTAATTTTATGGAGACCACAGAATCCTTACATTACCAAAATTTATGATCATTCATAAACACAGAATTTTCCTTAGGTTTTTCACTTATACATTCTAATACAAATACCCCAAAATGACTAGAAATTTCTCTAATTCCAAATTTAAAAAATCAATTGTCTAATACATTTAATTTTATTATTTTTATTATAAATATCAATATAATACAATAACATTATTATATAGGTCTAGTTCCTTTTTGAAATTTTATATTGAATTGATTAACATAAAATAAAAAACAACATTATTTTAAATCTCCATAATGTGATCTTTGTTTCCTCTAAACTCTTATAACTATAAAGGATAACTTTGGGACATCATAAAAAATAGGTGATTTATACATCATAGAATGGGAATAATCAACAATGTCATGATAGAAATCAATACATGTGATTAGATAGGAATATCATGATAATATAAAAAATATATAATTATATACATGAACCTAAAAGCATGACACAGGAGGATGATATCATAAGATCAAGGAATATGTCACTCCATGTTTTTAAGGTTTTTGTTTTGATCTGGATCATGGGTAACGATGATCCTTTTCTTGGGTTTTGGGTGAGATTAATGTTGAATTATGAAGATACAGCTTTGTCTAATCATCTTTCTTTTAATTCCCAATTGCTTGTTTCAGAGTTTCTGGAGAAAGGGTGGTTACTTCATGATTTGATCCAAACAGGGAGCTTATTTCTATATTTAAAAATAAATTTTGTTTCATTTATAACACTTTTGTTTTTTAACATTTTTCTCCCATTTCACTTCCCACATGGACTCCCATAAAATATTAAAACAACCATATCCTTTTTCACCCCTTAATAATTCATAATCATAATGATTTTTTGTTATTTATGCAGGTATTGGGTCAACATGTGGGTTGATTTCTAATTTCAAGAAAATAATTTGTTTATTTTATATATTACTCATTTTTTTGATAATTTTTGGTTATTTCACCTCCAAATAAGGCCCATTAACCCTAGAATGTCCCCCCAGGTTCTATTTTCCTTCTTTGGAGCTCATCTTAGTCGCAGATTATGGAAAAATGTCTCTATATTTCTCAAATCATTCATATTTTCCATAGGTAATTTGTCTCATTCCTAAACCATTAAATTCATACTCTTTATCTAGAAAATCATATTCCTCTAGTTCTTTTAGAACATAGGAACCTATTAAATATGTTCCAATCTTTTCCCTCTTCTATATGGGTGTATATCAAAGAGATAATGAAGTGTTTTCCACTATCCATGGTGAGATTCCTTCTCCTTATTCCTCCCACTTCTTTCTCCATAAAATATAATTGGTTTTATTCTTCTCTCATGGCCATTAAAGTCATAGGGTTATGTTATCCACTGAATTTTATGGGTATTTGGTTCATTTAGTAAGGTTATTCATAGATCTAGAGTGTTGGTAACCACAATGGGTGATATCGGGTATGCGTTTCCATTCCACCATGGTTTTGAGGTAGGTTTCCCTTGAAGATGTTTCTTTATTTAAGATTCATATTTCTCATGGTATTTTTACCCTCTACATATTGTAATTATTGGTTTATAAGCCTTTAGTAACTTTATTTGTTGTGAAAGGTGGGTTTATATGCCTTTTTTGTGAAAAATAGTTTTCTCATAAAAGTGCACACTGAGTGTTTGTTTAAAAGATTTGTTATCATTATCACAAGGTTTGTGAGGTTTAGAATAATATTTATGGTATATTTAAAATGTTTCTGTATCTTGAATAAAATTATGGCATGGAATTGTTTTTTATTCCTTTTCAAGTGTTTTATATAAATTTTTTTTCTTACAAGTGCGTGTCATTTGTTTGGTAAACTTCTTGGTTAGATTTTATGTGTTAAATGTGATTTAAATATTATAATTTTTGGATTTAGAAATGCATTTAAATCCTGAGAAATTCTATTTTTTGGGTCATTATATTTATTTACAATGTGTATTTGGTTTT
Source organism: Viscum album (assembly GCA_963277665.1). Lineage (NCBI taxonomy): Eukaryota > Viridiplantae > Streptophyta > Magnoliopsida > Santalales > Viscaceae > Viscum > Viscum album. The sequence continues at coordinate 880,322,239 of OY728137.1, read as the reverse complement.
ATAAACAAATGATTTTTGTTTTACAACATGCTTTGGCCTATGTTTTGGGAAAATGGTCGGTTTCACATCCTTACGAAAATGGTAGTATTATTAATATGTAACATGAGTCTTTTAGGGGATTTATTAAAGTGGTTTTCTGTTGTAAATGGTGTGTATACAACTCCTTAATAAAATTGAAATGTATACCTCTATCAAATGTTAGATTTGATAAAGGCTTAAAGGTATTTTTGGAATTTTTCTTCTAAAAATGATTTTCATGTGCACTTCATGTTATATCATTTGGTGCTATTTAATGGTCTCTTAAATTTATTTATTAAATGGTTTTGGGTCTCCAAATATGGTATTATGTTGTAATGTTTGGTGTTTGTCCTTAAAAGATCATTTTTTAAGGGATTATATGTGCCAATCCAAATTATACTTGTTGAAATTGTTTTATGAAAATATTAAGTGGTTAATTGATCCATGAATGAAATGTGAACCACGACTATGGGATTTTTGTGTGGGTATGATTTGGGAAGGAAGTTTTCAGATGGAAATTTTATTTGATAATATATGGAACTTGATTGATTACCAAATGGAAAACCCAAGTATCTGGGTGGGTGGATGTGTACTAGTATGCTAGTGATCTGGAGTGGTTTTGTTACTTTTTCATGTAGCATGTTTGACGATGAAAACATTGTATATACTATAATGATGATGTTGTTGGAGAACACTAGGTTATGGATTTTTCTTCTACTAGTGGATCATGTTCATGAGAACATATAATTGTTATGGTATGTTTTACACCTAGATACAAGGCACTTGGTGTCCACAATGAACTAGCGCATATGGGTGTTCCTGTGACTAGTGATCATTAATTATATGATATTAACCATCGACATACAGTGTTTTTGGATAGAAAACTATGTATCATGTGTTTTTTATTTGAAAGTTTTCATTCTTCAAATCATCCATCATGTTTTTTTTCATTTTGATGTTTCATATCTTCACAAATTGTTATAGCATACTTATGTATAAACCATGAATGCATTGGTCTGATAACATACATAGTATGTATCCTTGTTAAAAAAATAATTTTATATATTTTATTTAAAACATTTACTTGATTTTTATTTTATTTTAAGTGGATATTTGTTGGGGATATAATATCGGGCTGACCTACTGAGTTTTAATACTCACACATATATTTTTCGTTGATTTTTAGACGTCGTGCTAGTTTCAGATTGGGTTTAGTCACCTTGAGATACATGGGATTATTGTGTTGGGGAGTGACTGAAGAGGTAAATGAAGTTAGTTGATCATCATTTTTGGTCAGTTTAGTTGTATCGTTCTGTTTTACTTTCAGTTTTGTTGAATAAATTATTTCATTTTTTATATAAATGTGTATTATACTGTCCATTCATTCTATTGTTTTCATTATTGTTTATATTTGTGGGAAATAATTACCTTGTCACTCTAATTGATTCCCTCAATGCTTGTCATCATTCCGGGAAGAGCGGGAACACCACTTTGGACTTGTCGTGAAGCGGCCAGAGTGACTAGTTCAGGGTCGACCAGGACTGGTTCATAAAAAATTGGTATCAAAGGAGGTTGGCACCTTGAGGAAAAATTTTTTAGAGTTCCCTTGTTATTTGGGGATATCAATATAGATGTAGTATGATTTTCAGAACATGAGGGGTTGGTTCGGGAAGAGCGTCGTGAACTCTTGCACATTCCTATTCTTGGGAGTTCATAGAAAGTATAGATTTATTAGTTTATTTTGTTCTTAATGATATTTTGGTGACAGGGATACAACAAGTGGAGTTATACTATTGGACTTCATGAGATCACAAGGTCTAGAGAGCCATGTAAATACAGGGAATATTCCTAAGAAATATCTCTATGACGGTGGTGTGTCTGACATGTGGTCACCAACCATATGGTCAAGTCACCCAATGACACAACTCCATTTTTAGGTCTCTTTGACCTTTAATTATTTCCGAATTTTGTTTTGAAAATCCTCATGTGAGAATTATGAGAATGGGATTTAAATGAATGGTTGGTTTTTGAAAAATGAAAAATGGATTTTCAAAATTTAATATGAAAAAGTTTTTGTATTGTCATGTTTTTTGAAACAAATATTTGGGATAATGAGGAAATGAATTTGCATGGTGGAATTATACTTTAGTCTAACCATATTGTTTTTTGAAATTAAAAGTATGTAAATCATGGAATATTTTAATGTAATTTTGAAAATTTGATTATAATTGGATGTTTTGGGCTTTGGAAGAGTGTTTGAATATGATTTATTGGTTTTGGGAATTGTTTTTGAGCAGTTGGTGCATTTATAAAAATGGTTTTGGCTTTTGTGACTGTCAGATAATGAAAAGGGACCCCTCTAAATTTTTGAAAAGGTAAAAGGTATGTTTAAGTGGAATTATTTTTTTTATTGATTTTAAATACATTAAATGGGATCTAAATCAAAGTGTTATTGAAAAAGTGAGGTTTTGGGAGATTTTGAATAAAGGGAGAAGATTTTGATTGACACCTCTGGGGTTTCCTTTTCAAGATTGTTAAGATGGTTTGCTATGTGGAAATATGAATATGGGTTTTGACTTGGTGGTTAGTGTGGAATATGGAAGGTACCCGATTATTTAAATGTGTTTATTTTTTTGTCTTGTAAAATAAGGATATTTGTTTTGGACTTTGGTGTTTTAATGGGTGGTCACATACATTTTATTGTATTAATATGTTGATGGATGCCTAATATGGAATAGTTTTTTGTTGCCAGGGTGGAACGAGAATGTTCATGTGAATGATACATTATGAATCACCATTGTAAAATGTGAAAATCCACCAAGTTAGTCTATTTTTAAAAATAATATCAATGGGTAAATTTCTTGTGTTTTTAAATTGGTGTTTATGTGGTTTTTTTTTCATGTTTTAGATGTTTGGTTTGTTTAGTGTGCTTCCTCGTGATCAGAAAGTGATACACATTGTGTTTCTTGATAGAGGATCTCATTGGTGGCTCAGTTTTAGAGAAATGTTCATTGTATTTCTAAGGATATGTAAGATGTTGTGATGTGGCCACAGATGGTTCACCGTTGGCATGAATTCCAGTTGACCAGCCTAAGGATTCGTTTCAAACACCATATCCCAATATTATAATGATTAATAAACTCATTTGAAGATATAGCGAGATATTTGGGTCTTGATTTAAAGTGTTTTCATTTTGAGATAATTATTTTGGATATAGTAGTTGTGTTTGGAGATGTTGATGTGTTTCACTGTATTACTTCTCTATTCAGATCCTTGTCGGATTGAGAGAGAATGGTTCTATATATCTATGATTTCCTATTTAAATGAACGTGTGTTATTGAGAAAGTGAGTTTCATGGGGTGTTGTGATTTGTAGCTCCTAGCTGTTGCGCAATATATGCTTCAAACATTAGGGCACCAGACATAGGCCTCAGAGTGAAGCATTTCATGAAGTGTCTATGGTTATGCCTTCTTAGATGTGGGTTTTCAATCAATGTCCCGATGAGTAACTCCGATGTGAATCATGTATAGTCTTGGTTTTACATATTCATAATTGGATAGTTTTGGGTGGTTCCTATATTTGTTTTTTGGTTTTAGTGGACCAATGATGGGGTCCCCTTCCCTCCCCTCCCCGAGTGGTAGGGGATTTGATCTGTGTTGAAAGTGTTGGCCTGGTTTTTGTTCCCTCCATTCAGGAGTGGGTGGTTTAAATGTTCATGTGGTAACCCTAATAACTTGGGTTTTTATGTTTTTGTGGGAGAGTTTTGGTAGAATTATGAAAGTGAGTCCCAATTCTAGTTAATGTTGAATTCTTGTTTGTTCATTTATAGTTGGTTTCTAATATTGGGGAGACCCACCATGAGTCTCCTTGATTTTCCTCCTATGAAGTTGTCTCATTATAGATGTTTATTAATGGTGGGGAGTCTAGTATAGATTACCATAGAAAATTTGGTTTTAATGAGTTCTCTTTGGTTTGGGTTATTGTGGGGTTTATCAGGAGAGGGCCCAACAATCTTGTTTTTGGCATGGTTGTGGGGGTGGTGGCATGATCTTTCTGTTGATTCTTAAGAAATGTTTGTGAGTAAGTGTTTTTTTAGATAAAGGATTAACTTCCATTGAGGGTGGATGATATTTTATATGGATTTAGAGGCTAGACTCTATTGATAAGGAATCTTTATGTTTTTATCTTTTAGTTGTAAACTGTTCTGGCTTTTTTAGGGCGGAAAGCTTTAATGGTGGGGACAATTGTCACACCTGGTTTTTCTAATCATTGTTTTGATCTAGTTCATTGGTAATAATGTTATTTTTCATGGGTTTTGGTTGAGGTAAATATTTATTATTCAAGTTACATCTATTTAAAATAATCCTAATTTGGGTTCCCCATTGCTTGTTTTGTAGTTTTTGGAGAAAGGGTTGTTACATCATGATTTGGCCCAAACGGTGAGACCATTTCCAGATTAAAAAACATTGTTTCTCTTATAACTCTTTTTTTAACATTTTTCATCAATTCCACTTCCCAATTGGCATCCCATTACATATCCAAACCTAAATATCCTTTTGGAACCCAGAAAAATTCATAAGTGTGGTGAATTTGGGTTATTTATTCATGTATTCGGCCAGCCTATGGGCCCATTCCCAATTTTTAAAAAATAATTTATTTTTTATATCGTATTCATTTTTTAAAAATTTTATGTTATTCCATATCCTACTTGAGTCCAAGAACACTATACGAACTCCCATGTTCAATTTTTCCCCTTTGGAGCTCATCTTAGTCTCAGATTATGAAAAAACTTCACAATGTTTCTCAAATCATATATATTTTCTAAAGGTAATTAATCTCATTCCTAAAACATTCAATTCATATTATTTTTCCCAAAAATATTTTTCCATGGTTCTTCTAGACATTATGAGCCTATACAAGAAGTTCCATGCCATTAACTCTCCTCTATGTGTGTATATCAAAGGGAAGATGATGAGTTTTCTAATTTCCAAGGTGAGATTCTCTCTCCTTTCTCCTCCCTCTTCCTTCTACATCCATTTTTATTTGGTTTCATATTCTCCCATAGTCATTAAAGACATAGGGTTATGTTATCCCATGCTTTTTTAAGGGTTTTTGGTTCATTTAGGGATGGTATTTAAAGATCTAGAGTGTCAGGAACCATGACTTGTGATATCTGGTACGTGTTTCCTTTCCACCATGGATTTGAGGTAGGTTTCTCATTGCACATGTCTTTTCTTAAGATTCATATTTTCCCTCGTATTTTAACCATATTAATATTCTGATTATTGTTTTATAATCCTTAATTAACTTCATTTGGGGTGAAAAGTTGTGTTTATGCCTTGTTTTGTTAAAAGTAGTTTTGTTATAAAAGTGCACACTAAGTGTTTGTTTAAAGGTTCCATTATCTTTCAAACATAGTTTGTGTGGTTTAGAACATGTTTTATGATATTTTGAACATATTTTAATTTCTTAAAAAAATTATGGCACACAATTGGTGTTTTATTCCCAGTCAATTGCTTAAAATATATTGTTTTGTTTGAATGTGCATGTCTCATGTTTGACAAATTTCACTGCTGGATTTTATGTGTTATGTGGGATTTAAAAATTATTTTCTTGGATTTAAAAATGAATTAGTATCATTAATAATGGTATTTTTGGGTCCTTCTATTGATTTCACATTTGGATTTGGTTTTACAAACAAATGGTTTTTGGTTTACGACATGTTTTGGCCTGAGTTGCCCGAAAATGAAAATTTTCACATCCTAAAAAAATGGTTGTTTTTTGAATATGTTATCTAAGTGTTTTAAGGAATTTTTTAAAGTGGTATTATGATATAAATTTTGTGTATAAACCTCCTTAATATAAGTGAAATTTTTACCTTTTTTAAATGTTAGTTTTGAGAATGGCTTAAAGGCCCGTTTGACATTTTTCTTGTAAAATTGGTTTTCATGTGTACTTCTTGAGGAATAATTTAGATCCATTTTATGTTACATGAAATTGATTTTGTAAATGTTTTGGGGGATTCCAAATCTGGATTTATATGATAATGGTGGCTGTTTTACCTTAAAATATCATATTTTGAAGGGATTATATTTTCAAATCCTCGTTATACTTCTTGAAATTATTTTAGGAAAATTTTCTGTTGTTTATTGGTCTGTGAAAAAAATGTGAAGCATGATTGTGGGATGTTTGTGTTGGTATGATTTTAGAAGTAATGTTTCATTTTAAATATGTATTTAATAATATGCGGAACTTGATTGATCACTAATGAGAAAACCTAATTATCTAGGTGGTCACACTTGTACTACTATTCTAGTGAACCGGAGTCATTTCATCCCTATTTCATATAACAAGTTTGACGATGACAACACTTTATAAACTATGATGATGATAATTTTGGGGACCAAAAGGTTATGGTTGATTCTTCTACTAGTGGCTCTTGTGAACAAGAACATATATTTATTATGGTATCTTTTACACTGAGATACGATGTACCTGGGGCCCATAATAAACTAGTGCCTTGGTGTGTTTACATGACTAATGCTCATTGACTATATGATATTCAAGATTGTAATATGGTGTGTTTGGATATAAAATTAATTATCATGTCTATTTTATTTAAAAGTGTTCATTCATTAAATCAAACTTCTTGAAAATGGATCCATTTTGAAGTTTCATGTATTTGGAAATTGTTCTTGCAAACTTTGGTATAATGTTTGAAATATTTAGTCTGATAACTTCCACAGCATGGAACCTTGTTAAAAAATAATTTAATATATTGTATTTCAAACATTAAATTGAAGTTTTCTTTATTTTAGGTGGAAGTGCTTTGGGAATACAATATCAGGCTAACATACTAAGTTTCAATACTCATGCCTATAGTTTTCTTCTTGTTTTAGACAATGAGTAGGTTTTATCTTGTGTTTGGTGGCCTTGGGCGACATGGGATGGTTTTCTCGGAGAGTAACAAGAGAGGTAAAATGGATTTTTTGGTCATTAGGTATGGTTTATTTAGTTATATCATTCTATTGTACTTTTAGTTTTGTCGTATAAATGATATTTGTTTTTTTTATAAATGTGTATTGGGTTATCCATTATTTTTGTTATTTTCCCTACTATTTATATATGTGAAAAATCATTCCCTTGTCACTCTAAATTATTCACTCGATGCTTGTATCCTTCCATGGGGGACCAAGAATGCATATCGGGACATGTTGCAGAGCGTCCCGAGTGATCAGTTTAGGGTCGACCCAGACTGGTTCGTGACATATTCATTGGAATATGAAAATAACATAAAACATGCCATCATAAGAAAAAAAATTGAGGCTAACCATCAATACAACATAAAATAATGTGATTAGGTAAGTTACTTGTGAACCATACATGGTTTTTCATTAGATGAAAACATAACCCAATGCATTAGTGTGCTATCCAGGCACATCCTTCATATGTCCGACAATATGTGTCCCAAATTGGTCATATAACATATTATCATATTTAATCATTTTAGAAACACTAATGAGGATTTTTGGGTTCATGTATGGAATTACAAAATCAATAAAGTACTGTTATATCTAGGATAATAACCTTAAATGAAATCAGGGTTTGATATTCACAATATATAGGTAAGTCATGGAAAAATCAAGGGATAATTTAAAAATCATAACATCTTTAAATCAAAGGTAATGAGTGGGATTAATAAGAGTGAGACATAATATCTCATTTATATGGTATAATTTGAATTTTAGGTGGTGATTTTGGAGATACGATAACATAACCACTTGAAAAAAATTCTTATAATAAAGGAAGTGCTTCAATTGAAGATAAGTGGGACATAACCCTTTTCTTTGAGAGGTTGCTTCTTAAATCATTGGAGGAGATTCATAAAAACATAATAACTCCATTCCAGTTCAATAGAGATGAAAACTAGATGATAATATTACCTCAAGGATTTGTAGTCATGAGGATTGAGATAATGTGTCTCTATTAATAGAAAAAGAGGGTGGAGGGGTGTTTACTAAATTTAAAACTTAGTCTTCAGATAACTCAATAATAATAAATACAAAACCATTGAACTTACTTGTTCAATTTCCCATGTTATTTTACAAGGATGTGATGTTTTTAATAATATATTTTTGTGATTAAAATATCTTTAAATTGCATTTTTTTAGAAGTGGAAGGAATCCCTTTATATAAATATTTTTTTCAATGTCTTTAAAATATCCATTATATTTTAAACGATTCACTATATGTTTTGAATAAAAAATATTTAAATTAAAATACCATATTTTGATGATTAAAACTATTTTTTTCATTAAATCCATTTATATAATTTATAACACCATTTTTAGGTTGCTATGACGTCATAATACTTATGGTATATTCATATAGTTTGTAATTTTTACATAAAGTTTTAACTACTTCAAATTATTATGAACAGTTCACCATTTCCTAATACAAATTATTTAATTTAAAAAATGGTATTTATTTTAACAAAATAATTTTCTAAATATTATAATTTTAATTTTTAAATATAAATCATTATTTAGAAAAAATTAATATTATTTATGAAATAATCAACATTCTGGCCTCTATAAAAATTACCTGGGACATTATATAATTATATAACCATATATATTCAAATAAATAGGCTTTTATATGATTATTAAATAAAAAGTAACTTTATTTAAAAATATTTAATTTATCATAAAAGTGTATTTTAATTTATACGATATATTTTCCCAAAACTCATTCATTATTTCTTTTTATAAGAAAATTATGTATCATATACAACCTATATACATGTTTATTTTATATTAAGTAATATAAAAATAAAAATGGGATCAAATTAATCATTATTTAATTTCTAAAAAATAAAATCTATATTTTCACACTACCATGTTCTAGATACACAAACCATTATTGCACTAGCATACACCCAATGTTTACAGTGTGAGGCGATGGTAGTTTACTAGGGGTTTTCAAAGAATATATATTATTCGATGACTTTTATAAGCTTAAAATTATATTATAATTAATTTTTCTCATTCCTCAATTATTAAATCTTGAGTTGGTCTTGGTCAAGGGAAAACCCTAGTGACGGCATCTCCCTCAGAATATCTGATAAATGAGCCTCATAAGGTATGACCTTATTAGTTAAGGCCATCAATTATTCCTTATTCATAAATTATATTTTATTATTACTGTATATATACTAATCCTAATGTAATTTCATAATTGATACATTACCAATAAAGATAAGGTTTGGTGATAAATATGCCTAATAGTAATATTATGGTTATATTTTAAGGAATAATAATGTGTTGTTGATTTTTATTATGTGGTGTGTCTGGTTTATATTATTCAATATTAACACATGGGATATATATTCATTCATAAGAGAAAATTAATTTATAAATGTTGGGGTCATTACAAGGAGTAAGACTCATGTTATACAGACAATCACTTATCTAGAGGCTTCACCGTAATCTATAGTACACTATGTCCTACAACTAGGCCAACCATCCCAAATAAATCAATCTTCGATATATTTATTGGTCCAAGGGAACCAATTACAAGGTCCACCATGTTCCATTGATTTCAATTATATCCTTCTAGGGTATACATATCACAACAAACATATTTACAATTAATTTTCTAACTACCATCATATACCGGGACTTAAAGAACTTTCTCCATGGGTCTATTGTAACTCGAGAAACATCCATTATAATTATAACGATTCAAAATATATAGTAAATTTACTATTAAATGGTTTATCATACACAAGTGTTGAGACCACATATCACGTGATATATAAAAATTCATTAATCATTAAGGAGATATTTAGGGTTAACCCACCATATTTATAGCTATTTTTTTTAATAAGTATCCATCACCATAACCTAAGCTTAGCCAAGATAAAACGTACATCAACAATCAAATAAAAGACATAAATACATCGTCAATAATCAAAAGTAATTATTAGTAAATTATAATTAATTTACACAATAAAACAACATTAAATCCATAATTAGTAATTTGGTTATAATCAATAAATAACTCCATAGATAGTGTATCAATGAGAAATTCTCAAGAAGTGGGATTTAAATAAATTTTGAAACACCCTTAATATGAGATATTAGAAAACAAATAATAGTTGACTTATTCCCAGAAATCATTTATTTTTAATTTTTTGATAAATAGAAATTAATATTGGGAAGTGGATTACCTAAATTAAACAACATGAAACATACTTGGTTCATCATATCATTATTCCATCCAAGAAATAAAAACAAAATTATCACTATTTTTATCCTAATTAAACTATGATTTATTGAAATTGGAAATGAATCCTAGCTCAGATATATTGAAATTACATATTTTCAAAAATAAGGACTCAGTGGAGAATAGAGACCCATAACACCCAAACATTTTAAAAGATTAACATTATGCATAATAGTGTATATAAAAAACTGAGAGTAGAAGACAATTTAACTCCCTAAGAAAATAAATCATCTATTTAAATAAATTAACTTCTTTGATATATTGAATAACCCACAACACTGAGTTTTTATGAACTGTAATATACAATTAATATTATTATTTCAAATAGACCATTATAACCTAGCTGTTAAATTGGTAGTCATGAATAAGATTACTTAATTTATTAAATACTTATAAATATCTTACAAAATATAAATTTATTAATAAATTCTTATTAACATGTCCCTCAATCTTAAAAAATGTCATTTTATTCATCAAAAATACGTTTTCGTCAAAAAAATGATTTTTACTACTTTCTGTGGGAAAATAATTTTTTTAATTTAGAAAATTTATTTATTAAAAGGGAATTAATTTTTTTGAAGAATATATAGATATTAAAATAGTTTGGAGTTTTGGGTTTTATAGAAAATGTTAATTTTTAAGTAAATAGTGAAAAATACACATTTTTATGAAATTGTCATTTCGTTTAAAATTATACCCCATTATTATTTTAACATGATTTAAATTTTTAAAAAATATTATTTAGTTATATTAAATCATATTAAATACATATAAATAATATGTATACTTGAATTTACTATAAGTTTAATCTTAATCAAGAAAAAACATTTTTCTGAAAATGGTTTTTAAGTGCATAATGTTTCTCCATATAAATTAAAAAAATTTCCCCTAATGGGGAATGATTTAATTATTTTTTATAGATTTTATTTCTATAAATTATAATTTATTTTAATTTAATTACTATTACCTTTCATATTTTTATTAAAAGATCATCTAATTCATGAAAAAATGCATTTCTTGAAAAACTTTTTTTTCTAACACATTTGTCAGTTTAAGATTAAATTATATTTTTAGACGTATCTGAGTTGAATTTAAGAAAAGTGTAAAAAATGGAATCTATTTAATATATATAATATTATATTTTCATTTTAATTTTTTACCTTTATGAAGTGTAAAAATTGAACAAATTAGTTAACACGGTTTGGGTACATAAGGGTTTTTCCATTGTTAAATTAAAACTATAGTGGTTAAAAATAATTCAATAATTTTATAATTTTTATTTTATGGTATTATTTGGACCATATATATTATATGGTTCAAAATGGTCTATTTGTTTCCATTTTTTCTGGAGGTTATTTTTTTATCATTTTTTTAAAAAAAATTAATAGTGTGTTATATCCCCAAATAATAAAACGCCACCCCCTACACTCTCCCATAAACACATCCAAAAGTAATTATTTTAAAAAAAATACCTAAATAAATTTAATAATTCCATAAAACTATCATATAATCATTATCTTTATAAAAAAATCTAACATAGGAAGGATTTTTTTGCAAATCTAAAGTTGTCCGAAGAAGAGGTGATATGCTTAATGAGGATTTTTTTTCATTTCATCTTCAATATACCTAATATGTTATTAATAATTTATGATATAAAAAAATAATTATTTTTAATATTATAATATTTTTTATGCTAAGTTCATAACCTACAACTATCTCTCCCTCCCTCATGTGGGAAAATAATTATTTATCATTTGTATTGCAGACTACCACCTCACGAATAGATGTAATTTGTATTCAATAACCACTTATTAGGTCAAGATATAATTATTTATTTAATTTTAATATATTATATTTATGTAAAATTACAACTCATTAATTATAATATCACATATTCCTTCTAACCTTACATTCTGTGGGGAATATGATATTGTTGCGAGTGTGTAAAGCATATTACCACCTCACGAAGCGATGTGATTAATTTTTCAATTATTCTTTAAATGGAATAGAATAAGGATTAATTTTAGTCCTATATATTATATTAATGAAATATTAATTTTTTTAGAAAATAAATATATCATATTATTTCATAAATTTCTATATATTTGATAAATGATAACAAATTTTGTTTGTATGGTGGACTATTGCCTCATGAAGTGATGTGATTATTTCTTTATTACCATATCAAATTGACAATATATGTAAGTTTATTAAAATAAATAATATTATAGTTATTATATTATTATAATACTTTAAAGATAAAATAATTCTTACCTTCTTTCGACCACGATCATTAAAAATAGAAATTTTTCTCATGGGTACGTACGACCCGCCATCTCCATGATTGTAACATAGTTAATTTCTTTTAAAAATATTTAATGGATTATATTATAAATATATATTTTTATAATAATTATTATTATTTAATTATTAATATTATTTAGGGGATTAAATAATTATATCAAATCCTTAGTCAACTTACCAATGCAATTTTGGACATATGATCCATTTATCATCAAAACATATAATGTGAAAATAAAAGGTTAAGTAATTAAATATTACATGGTAAAAAATAAATATAAATGAATAATGAAAAAGGAAAAGGGTATTATGTAATTAAATAATTAATTTAATCTAAATATTAATGAATATAAGGAATTCATGTGATGATTTAGGCTTGAGGTAAGGGTTTTTGTCTCAAAACATCCTTCTTTGAGATGATTTTTCTTTTATACACCTAATTTATTTTGTATGGTGTACATAATTCCCATGTATATGTATTATATAATGAATATTTCAATATTCATTTTATTTTATGTTATAGATAAATTATCACATTAATAGGGATTATGATTTAAAAGTTACCACAATGATAATATTTTAGGATTCAATCTCAATTTTACGGAGTTTTTTGTTCATGAATTTCCATTAAATAAAATTATTTGAAAAATATTTAATAAAAACTAATATTTTTTTAAATTCCACTATTAATTCATTATATTTTCATGTAATAGTAATACTTCCTTCCATTTGTATCTTAACATGATTGAGAAATGTTTTTATGAGAATTTGACATAATTTATCTATTTGGAAAAAATATCATTTTATTCTGTATCCATTTGTTCAAAAAACATTGTTAAAATTGTTTTTAACATTCCCCAAAAGGATTATTATATATTTTTTAAAAAGTTTTTAAATTTTTAAAAAATGGTTTTATTGTAATCCCCTGGTAGATTCTTGAAGAAGGGATGTTATAACAATTTTACAATAGTGAAAAGGTAATGTTTTTTAAATATATAGAACGTATGGAATTACCCTTCATCATTAAACCCTAAATTATTTCATGCTTCAATTATAATTTTACACATTTGTTTAATGAAATTTTTTTCTTTAATATTGTTATTTTTTTAGTATTAGAAAAGTTATTTTCAAATTGGAAATATTATTTTCATAAATAATGGTTATAATCTTTTAAAAAGCATTACAACTCATCAGTGAAAAATTATTATTATTAATGTTTAATAGTTATGTATATATTTATATAAAATAAATAACTATATCCCACTCCATCACATTGATGTGGTAATACATGCCTTATTATAAGTTTTTAATTCATTAAGAAATATCATTTGATTGTTATATGGGCTAAGATTATGAAACCCATTTTTCTTTACATGTATAATTATTATTTTTATTACATATGGTTGATTCCTTATATTGGACACATATTCATGAAATAAAATTAATTTGATGGGTGGGAACATAATTATATATCCCTACAATTCATTGGTCAATGTTTTAGTCTCCTGATATGTCTTTTCTGAGATTAGGAAGTGAGCATAATCCATTTTTGGACTCTGTCTAGAATGTGATGTTCTATCAGATGATAGAATTAACTTAGATTTATGTCATTTTTTTATCATTTCCACATTCATATGTCTCCATTATCATATGATACTAGCCTCTTTATGTTATTATTCTATTTTATTACTCATTTAAATTATCTATTGTGATATCATGTTATATATTTGATTGACATGATATGCTTCCTTATCATGTTTATTCACTTACTAGAATTTTTATCTCAACCATTGGTTTTATGTATTCCCCAGATTAACATAGGTATTTTCAGTGGCCCAAAAGGATTTAGGATCTCCTTATAGAGGGGAAGAAAAATACAGGATTCATTTTTTTGTTCCCTCGGATACATTATAATCATTGTATTCAAAACACACAAGGACTCATGTTTTGTGGTGATTTAATTGAAAGTTATTTAAGTTTAATATTCATCTAATAATATGTAAAAAATTCATGGGAATCTATTTTTTTGAATAATACAAAATTTTATTTACCCATAGGGAACTAGGATTGGAACATTTTAGTGATAACCCAAATGATATTTCTAAGGATAATTCAAACTATAGTAAAATATATCTTAAAATATTTGGTAAGTATAGAGGGAGTAATTTATGAGAAATTACATACCTATCTAGAAACTACAAGTGGAGATGGTTCAGGAACATATGTACTTATGGTTAATAAACTGAAGTTTTTTTCAGGCTTAACATGAACATTACCTGGTAAATGATAATGGGACTTACTGTTCACCTGGTTTCATACTCATGGGTATATGTTTTGTAAAATAATAAACTCTATATAAAAAATTATTATGTACTTTAAAGAATCATTTCGTTATAAAACCAAATAAAAATAATTACCATGTATGTTGTAGAATTATATATAGAGAACCATAAGGTAGGACAAATTTATCATTTATAAGTTAGTCTTTTTAATATAATAAGTTTTCCATTTTTAAATTAACACATTTTCATCTTTTTCCTTTAATATTTTTTGTTAAATGGGGGGAATAAAAGAAATACAACTGAAACCCAATGTGATGTTAAATGTAATAATTTTCATAATTAGATGTGTAACCTAATGGTAATATTAGTTATATATATTGTAATCATTCCAAATGTTCTATCTCAAATTAGGATCAATAACTATAAGATAGTTTAATTTACAAACACACCAATGAAGAGAAGGGTGATGTATCATGGTAGTTCAATAGTTTAATATGGGAAAGGATAGAAGATTAAATTTCTATCATGTAAATAATGAGGGAATAATAAATTAGAATAATATCTCAAAATGAATGAGAAGATGTTTTATATTTGGAAATAAAGGGTATATTGAAATGAATTTCCAAGTAATTCTATGTCTTATATATGGGAAACTTGTTCATAATCTAAGATAATTACCTAATTCAAGGATTGGTTCCTAAGAGAATATGTACGAGAATAATTTAAGTGGAACGAGTGAAGTGTTTACTTTTTTAAAATTTAGAATAATTTTGATGATGTTTTGTATTTATATTCTGGTAATAAGAATACTAAAACTAAGAAGGATTGTTATAAAATAGTTTTCTTTAAGAGGTTTCAAGAATATGATTTATTTTAGTAGTGTCCTAGAAAGGTGGTTTTAGGGTATGGTGATATTTTTTTGAAAAACACATGATTCTAGAAAATATAATATATAATATTTACTTGATGTTTAGATATTAGAAGACAATTATAATTATTTTTTAAGGAAAATTACAAGTTGAATACAAAACCATATAGGTTCAAAAAAGGGATTTGATAATAATTTTATTTTATTGTATGTTGATCATATTCTATAGAACATTCGAGGACTGTGAAAAATTATAAATATGATTACCACATATATTGTTTCTATAGTTTCAAAAAAAGTACAACAAGTAATTTTTGAAAAAACTCATCACAACTTGAAGGGTCAAGGGGTTGAAACCGCAATTGAGTGCTCATAAGGGTGTGGTCCTTACAACTAGTCTAGATGATTTACTATTATGTATAACATTCTATTTACATAAATTTTTTAAAGATAAATTTTATGTTGATTTTGGGTAACATATTAGCGCACAAAATATTTTTGAATTTTTAGGATTTTGAGGAGTTTAATGATATTTTTAGGAAAATTTTATTGGGTTAAGATAAGTATATAAACTATATAATTAAAATTAATTATTATATGGTAGTGATTATATTTTTTGAAGATATATAAGTTTAATGATTATAATATATCATTTTTTGTTAAAATATTCTTTCATGTCGAACTTATTTAGTTTATTATAGTATATAGGGTTAGTTATTTATGGGATTATCTATGTTAAGACATTATTTTTACTGTTTAATATAAGGGTTTAATATATCCATATCCATTTTTTGGTTTTATTTTAATTTTCAAACATTTTTTGGATTGAATAGATATTGGAGGAATATCTAGATACTCTTTTATAGATCTTAAGATCCCATAAAATTTAATTCTATTGCTTCAGTCAAAAAAACATCTTGAATAATAATCATTTGAGGAAAGTTATGGGTATATGAGGGAAATTTAGTAAAGGATTAAATTAATCTTGAAAAGTAAGTATATTTTCTTTTGTTCTTAATCTGAAGGGTAATTGAATTTCTCAACTCTAAGAAAATAATCTTGAAAAAAAATATTATCATATTATATTCATATATACGGAATTAATTTTTATTTAACTCGTCATTGATTTATGGTTTTTATATCCTTAAATTTCTATTAATCATTCACATCCATATGATCAATTATTTTTTTCACACTACATAATTATTTACACTTTTCTTCTATGTCTCTATCCTCAATTACCATAAATGTTCACCAATTTGTAAACACAATATGTGTCATTCCATATCAACATCATACTTCTCATTCTCCCTTATCAATAAGATGTTTAATTAACCCTTTTAATAATGTTTTTTTTTCAAAAAGATTGTATTTTAAAATATCATGCTCTTAATTACAGAGAACAATATGAAATTATGATGATGAAATATATTCATGTGGGGTATAATGTAACACCATGATATTTTAAAACAATAACAATTTCTTCAATATCATATATGAAATTAAACTCCAGTATTATATGACAATGTAACACCATGATCATTTAAAATAGTTTTTAAAACAAATTTAATTATATTAATAGGTTACATAACACGCAACATAGAGTTTTATAAAACCACGATATACTATTAAAATTATTATTAAAATAAAACCATTATAACATAGCTGTTCAATTGGGGCATATGAATATGATTCACCAATTTCTAAAATTTATATAATTATCTTACTTAAAAAATAAATTTACTTATAAATTGTTTTTATCTAGTCACACAATTTTAATAAAAGTAATTTTATTCATAAAAAATACTGTTTCTTCAAAAAAATGATTTTGACATATTTCTGTGGGAAAATAATATAATAATTTTTTTCCATTTTTAAATTTTTTTATAAAGTTTAATTAACTTTTAAAATAATAATATCCATATTAAATTATGTTTTAATTATGGTGTATTTTAAAACCTATTAATTATTCATTGAGTAGTGAAAAATATTGATTTTTATAAAATTGTCATTTATTTTAATAAATTAAGTCCCATTATTATTTTAATTTAATATTATCATAAAAAATTATTATTTAGTTATATGAAATATAAATAATTACATTTATATAATCAATATTATAAATTTTAGTATATGTTTATTTTTAGGATTAAAAAAACATTTGTTTGCAAATGTTTTTAAATTGCATAATGTTTCTCCATTTTAATTAATTTAAATTTCCCCAAATGAGTATTTATTTAAATTAAATTTATATATTAAATTTATATAAATATGAATTTATATTCGTTTACATTTAATTACATGTTATATAGTTTTTATAATATCATCTTATGCGTAAACAAATGCTTTTCATGAAAAAATGTATTTTTTGACATGTTTTCTAGTATAATTTTAAATTAAATTAAGTAAATTTGTTTAGATGAATTTTGAAAACTCAATTTCATATTTGGAATCAAAATAATTTATATTACCTTAGAATTTCCTCTAAATTTTTGACCAAAATGAATAGTGAAAATCGTAAAAATTAATTATTAAAGTAAAGGTAAAAATTAGTTTTCCATGGTGTTAAACAAAATCTATTATGACTGAAAATTACTAAAAACATTTATAATTATAATTTTATGATCATATTTTGTCCTTATCTATATTATGTTTTTAATATGTTCCATTTTGGATAGTTTTCTCTAAAACAATGTGGGTATGATTCTTTCATTTCAAAAATTCCTAGAGTATCCCTCCCTAAAATAGAAAAGTCCACCCAATCTCCACTCCCATTCAAACATATAAAAACCTATCAGTTTATAAAACAAGTACCCCTAATAAATTACTAAATTACCCACCCTCATCCTAGAATCCCTAGTGTGATATGAAATCTAACCGAGGAAGTCATTTGGTGGAAACCTAAAGAAGCTTTATGAAGAAGATGTAACATCCTTAACCAAGAATTTTATTTCATTTCTTCTTCCTCGTCCATAAGATGTTACCAAAACATAATGATATAATAAAATAAGTATATTTCATATAATTATAATTTTTTATGTTATGTTCATGACAAAAAATAATCTCCTCCTCCCTTAAATGGAAAATGAAGTCGTTGATAATATGTTTAGCGGACATCTTCCTCCTAGACCGATGCAATTTGTTTTCCATCACCAGTTTTAACTGATAAACATAACGATGTATTTCATTTTTATATATGATATTTATGATATAATTATATCTATGGATTTATAATGTTACATGATGAAATATATCATACAATATTTTACCTGACCATCCATGGAATAAATGGAGATTCCATTTCATGTGTACGGTAGTCAATAGCCTCATGGAATGATGGGATTTGTTTTTTTATTTTTAGTACTAAATAATCAAATGGATGTTATATATAAAGGTATTTAAGGATCAAATGTTATATTTATTTTATATCATCATATAAAGATACAATGACACTTACTTTTTTTCCTTCATGATCTTCGAAAATTGGAAACGTTACTCTTGTGTACGTATAACCTACTTTTTCTAGGATTGCAACGTAATTAATTTTTTATAACTACATCTACATGTTTACTTAAAAAATATAATTTCCTTGTAGAAATGATAAATATTTCATTAATACCATTCTGGATATGATTAAATAATATTATCATGATCTTAGACAACTTACTAATGTAATTTTTGACAAATGCTCCATTTATTGTGAAAATGGTTGACTTGAAATTAATTGTTTAAGTAATTGAATATACAATGTTAAAAAATAAAATTAATAATAAAAATGAAAAATATTCTTACATAGTTAATTAACATAATATTATTATTCAAGAATATATGAAATGCACACGATGATTCGGGCTCGAGGTAAGGATTTCTATCCCAAAACATAATTCTTTGAGATGCATGTTCTTCTATACACATAATTTATTTTATATTTTGGATATAATATCCCATTAAATATTATATCATGAATCCTTAATAATTATTGATACAATATGATATAACTCACTTACATCATTCATGGGGGTTATGATTCAAAAACTATTATAGCGGCAAGGTTTTATGCCTTAATTCCATTTTTACCAGGACTGTTTATGATTGAATTTATCTTGAAGGAAATTATTTGGTCATATTATAATAAAAACCAATATATTTTATTATTTTAGTTATTCATGAAAATTTTATGTAATATTAACATATTCCCTCTCTTTGGTACTTAATATGAATGATAAAATCTTTTTATGAAAACTGACTTTCTTTATCTCTTTGATCAAATATATTATTTTTTCATATTATTCTTTGATAAATATATTTTAATAACCATTTTTAAAATTATTAATATGATATATTAAATAATTTTTTACCCATTTTTTACTTTTTTTTAAAAAAATTTTAAAATATATATTCTTTTCATTTTCCAAATGATGGAATTTTAACCTTTTTACAAAAATGTAAAAGAAATTATTTCTAAACTTTTTGGGAATGTATGAAATTAACCACCATCATAACCACTAAATTATAAAATGATTCCTTTATGAGATTCCATTTTTATTTTTAAATAATTGTTTCTATATTTTTTTGGAAATAATTTTTTTTAAATGTTATTTTCATGTGGAAAGGTTATTTTCCTCATGAATGTTTTTAATCTTTCTAAAAGTATTTATATTCAACAACAAAAAACCTATAATGTTATGTATGCTTCTTAATTATATATTTATTTATTTTAAATATATAACTATATCACACACCATTTATTTTATCAGGGTATTATGTTCCGTATGACTAATTTTAAAATTAAATATTTATGGAATATATTTGGTTTTCTATATGATGTATGGTTTTGCAACCCATTTCCTTTTTGGGGGTAATTTTTATATTTATGACTTAGAATTTATTCTGTACATGGAACAAATATTCATGTTCATAAAATTAATTTTATGGGTCAAAAATGAATTAGGTAACCCTTCAGTGCATTCTGTAATGTTATAGTCTTATGATACATCATTTCTGGGACTCTAGAGTGAACCTAATCCCCCACATGACTTTTTACACCATGTGATGTTGTATTGGATGTTAGCTTGTACTTATTTTTATGTCAGGTTTTTTGGTTATTTAAAATTTCCTTTGTCTCCATGGTCTTATTATACCATTAAATTTATTTTATTCTTCAATTTGATTACTC
Source organism: Viscum album (assembly GCA_963277665.1). Taxonomy (NCBI): domain Eukaryota; kingdom Viridiplantae; phylum Streptophyta; class Magnoliopsida; order Santalales; family Viscaceae; genus Viscum; species Viscum album. The sequence goes on along the minus strand of OY728137.1, from coordinate 880,301,307 downwards.
ACGAACTTTTTTATGATATGTTGTTATTATTTTGAATTAGATTTTAGATTTCCTTATCATATGTATTCCCCTACTGATATTTTTAGTTCAACCCTTTATTTTAGTTATTTTGAAGGTTATCCCATCGATATTTATTATCTGAAAAAGATTTAGGATCTCATTACAGAGAATAAAAAAATAAGGATGGCATGTTTTAGTTCGCTTTGATGTATTATCATCATATTCTTCCAATGACACTATTCCTCATGATCTTTAGGGTTATAGTTAATAGATGTTTATATTAACGAATAACGAAATAATATTTTTAAAAGGAATGGGTTACTATAGGATCCATAACTTTAATACTCAATTAAATCACGACTAAGGGTACCGCTCACTAATAGGGATTAAAATGGGAAGCATTGTCGGAGGAGGAAGCTGAAAAGTTACTCTACATACACCTGTTCCCTTTAAAACATTACTAAAATTGAGTGACAAGTATGTAATTTTTATAAAATGTAAAAGGTTCTAATCATTGAATATTATATTGGGTTCATTCCATGATTCCCTTTTCTATACACCCTCCCAGGCATAGAACTATAGGTCACAGCTTGACCCAACTCCCTCATCCATAACCCTAGTACTTGTAGTATATACCACATGGAATGAACCCTTTAGTCACAATGTTGCAGACCCCACAAAAATAATAAACAACATGGGTCCTATGACATTATAGTATAGACTCGTCCCTTCAAAAGATGCCCTTAACCCTCTAAAACATGACCTTAACCCTCATATTGAGACACCTTTCCTTGGGAAAACCTTCAAGGAATCATCTATTGGGCCAAAATGAGACCACCATTCATACAAAAAATCTTACAAAGGGAAAAAATAATGGTCTCTAAACCCTATAAATATTTTTCCTTGTATGTGTGAAAAATTCAACACATAAAGATTGTAATGGATTGAATCCATCCCCCATGTGATGCCCAAACTTCCACTCAAAATTTCATAAGGGTGAAAAAGAGGGGGTGAAAATTGTTTGGGTTATTTCCATGATGTGAATTCTCCAACCACGATATGATCCTTTCATTCCATAGAATCATTTTTACTTCTACATATTTTACTTTTATGTACCCCCTTCAATGTTATGAGACCCTTGGCTACAACATGACTATAGTACATCCCTTAAAAACTACATGTGAATTCCCAATATGTTGTGATGTCATACTCTATGGTCTATCCCTATAGACATGGGTGAGTAAATAATTCATAGACATCCATACTGGTATGGAATTTAATCTTCAGGGAATGATCTCTCCTCTAGTGTAATTTGTAACCACCTATAGGGGAAATCTATTGTATGTCAACCCTAACCATCTTTCCAACACTCACCCAAGAATAAAAAACACATTTATGTCCTCTAATAACATCAAAAAATATTTTCTAGAGATATTAAAACCCTCATACTTCTAATTCAATAAAATTTCACCTACTATCAGATCAAAAATTTAAATTTCCCCTCTTCTTCACAACCTATATCATTCAAGGAGGTAAGATAAAAAAATAATTATTTAGGGGTTATTAATTCTGCATATATATATATAATATAATATTCATGGATAATAATTAGATTTGACTTTTCTAAATTAATAGTATTTGATAATTGAATTAAATATCTTAAATTGACAATTTTGTGTTTGGATATATCATATACGTATTTATTGATATAAATATCTATGCCTAATGTTGTAAAAATAATTACATATTTTCTAAAAATTTATTATCTAAAAGGGTTTTTTGGGATAAAAATTTTATTATAAGGAGATCAATTTTTATATTATTTTATGGAAAAACAAATTTTCTTACATAATCAAATAGATTTTGTTCATTAATATGATTATATGTGACCATAAAAATTTGAATATAAATACTAAAATTAAAATTTAGATTTTCCTGAATTATTTTATTAATACATTTTTTAAATTTTATTCAATTGATTTGAATAAAATTTTAAATGACAATTTTTTTACAAAAATGCTCATATAATTAATAATAAAATGAATAATGAGTTAAAATAGTGATTCAACCATTTATAACTATGAATTTTTTATCTTCATCATAAAAATATGAATCTCACCTATAGACTCCACACCCATGAACTCTAAGGATTATTTTAATAAAAAAACAATCGATGCATTAGAATTTTATTTCAAATAGAGGTAACACCAAAAATACATTTGGAAAGGAATGAGAGTTTCAAACTAGATTAGCCAATTGAATTTTAATATATGATAACATAGAAGTATTTATGATTAATGTATATAAATGTATTTGGGAAGTTGGTGGGTCATTAGATCAACACATAGTAAAATTTGAAATTTGTTAAGATTCCCTCCTTTCCTCGAACGTAAACAAATTAACTATAAATATAGTGTGTTGAAAATGTCAATCTATAGGAAAAAATGAGTGTGAAATATTTAAAAATTTATATATCTATCATATTTAAATAAATAGACTCATTTTTCAGAAGTTATTAGAGGGTAATTTAATGAGAAAATATAATTTAAAGCATTATAGTATTATTACTACCAATGTTTTCTTTCTACAATGTAAATAATTCAAAAAATTTAATTATAAAAAAATATAATTTTTAATTTTTGAAAATAAATGTATTTATTAGTTATACATATATTCTTCAAATAGTATAAGAAAATAATATGGTTGTATTAATTAATAAATATAAAGAAAATACAATAGAAAAAATTTACCTAAATGACTACTAACTTTATATAAAAAACTCTAAAAACTCTTTTTTAATATTAAATTCACTTTTACCCATTTAGTAAAATAAATGCAATGGAAATAAAATATAGGAGTAAAACAGCTTCAGGTTTTATAAAATTAAATTTACTAATAAATAATGTTAATAACACCCTATAATAGAATAGAAACCCCCCAACTCAACATATTTTTCTTCTCTTTTACATGGGGTCAATGTGTATAATGTGATTAAACCTAGTTCCACTTATGGCTGTAAGTGTTGTAAAAGATATAAATATATATATAATAGAAATATAAAGTAATGAAAAATAAAAAAATGAACTAATTTGGACTATAACAATTAGATAGTAGCTTGAAACCATTAAACAACCATATTATCCTATTTTATCCATTAATACTAAGGTTTCTTATTTATATGAATACCTAATTATAATGAATGTAAAAAAAGTAATTGATGTTTACTCATCCTACTTTCAATTTTTCCATGTATTCAATATCAAAAATCATAATTCCTTATATTCAATAGGTCATAGTCTTTAAGTATCGAGTTATATGACATGTTGATGATTGAAAATAGAATAAAAACTCATATACAACTCAACATCATTATCAAACTATTAATATTTTATATTTTTTGTGTTGTAAATGAAATGTACAACCCAAAAATACGTGACATGTATAATACATTATTCCTTAATGTACTCATTCCACAACTCTTTCAAATTCTGTGAAATTTATATGAATTAAATTTGTGATGTATATAATTTGTGTTTTTTTAATTAATCATATTTTACTTATTTTATTCCATTTTCTCTAGATGACTTCCCATTTATGTTATTTTCTTCAAAAATTAAACATGATTAATATGCATGTATTATTTTGAAGTATATTCAATGTAAAATGAACAAGAATAAATTGATCATATTTTCATTAATATATATATTAATAATAAATTTGGTTACATCAAACTACCCCAAAATTAAACATTTTTAACTCTTATAAAAAACAAATCAAGTAAACCACATTTATGACAAATTTTACTGATTAATATTTTAATTTTCAAATATTAAATAATAGAATATTTTCATTTCTAAATATAATGAATTAATATAATGTAACCCAATTTAAATAACCTATATATATTCACAAGGTTTAATAATTTTATATTTATTATTAAAAAATTTAGTTTATTTCTTCTTTCCATTTCTTGAATAAATCACGCTCATGATAACTAAACTGGAGTTGTGTTCATACAAAATAGGAAAAAAAATTTCATAGGGTTTCAATTACTCAAATTATTATTTTACATAATTAAATTTTTTTTATTCAAGGTATATTTTATAAATTGACTCTAATGGTGATGGTATGTAGTCATATTTCAAAATTTTAAAGAAAAAAATAAACTAAATATTCGAAAATATTTGTATAAAATGACTAAATTGGAATATAATAACCCAGTTTTGTGTAATAAATTAATATTTTAATATTAATTATATTTAGGATTATACTAAATTTTTAATAAAGAAAAAGATTGAGTATGATTTAATTAAATCATATAGAAGGAGAAATGGAATTATTCTTAGGGCCTTGTGAGAGGTACTAGGTGGGTGAAAAATAAGGAACAATATTAAAAACCTATATAAAATATGTACGTATCACTGAAAATATCAATATACCTTGATTATTATCCTCTAAACCACTCTTTATTTGTTTAAATTTAATGCAATGATTTTATTTGGGTAATTAAAAATGGTAATGGTAATTATTTTGTTTTTTATTTTTATTGTTTTTTATGTGATTAGAAAGAATAACTCCCTCCTACTTTCACATGTATAGGATAACGAAGATTATCCCCCCAATCTAATATTTTATTCAACCTCTATGTTGATCCATATTTCTGCTATTGGTATAAGATTTCATATTTAGGTAAGGTATTCTTATCCATATCTATTTTGAAATCTTTATTCTTCCTTTATACCCGCTATTTTAATTTTACTATAATAGAGGGATTGTCTTCTTGTGGTTCTCACCAATACATAGAGAATCAATAGGTATTGATATAGATTTCTCTATGGGTTAGTTTATGGCAAGGATAGTAATTAAATTCACAATATGAGAGGGCATGTTGTTTTTTATAAGGGATCAAAAATTAATTTAAAGACATAGAATAAATCCATATCACTTTGTTATACTATTAAATTTATTTTATTTCATTCATATTTCTTATTAAGATCATAATTAATTAGGTAATTTCATTAAAATAATCATTTTAAATTTTTCATGGTTTAAAAAAAAAATATTTTAGTCATTATTGAGTTTTTAAATGGCTTATTTGGTGGGTAAGTATTACTTAGATTTGTTTTTTTGGATAACTTATCATTTAAGTGGCATGATTAAAAACTCTAAATATGATTTATATAGTTATATTAAATTATTATTTAGGTTTTTTGAATTATAAAATGTAGTTTAATTGGTTATTTTTGAATGAGTTGTTTGATTTAGATCACATATACGTTGGTAAAATATTTTAGAAATTTTTAATGGATTTAGGAATTGATAATAGGTAATAATAACTTATTATAATTACTTTAGTATGATTTTTTAATAATTTAGATAGAGGTTTTTGGGTTATGGAAAGATTTATAAAGTATATTATATATATAGGTGTGATGGAGGGGTCATTTTGGTATTAATATTGAGAGTTTCACTTGGTTGGAAAAATATTTATGCACCTATGAAATCCCTTAGGATGATTTATTTTTTAAAATTATGGTTTTGGTAAACATAGAAAATATTTAGATTTATGGTGAATTGGGTGAGTTTTTTTGAATAAAAATTTAGGGTTCATGTTAATTAAATTCACATAAATATATTATAACATTTACCACTATTTATTTTATAAATTATCATTTTGATTAATGATTCATTCTATCACACAATCACATTTAAACATTGTTTCACATTAATAGAAACAATTTGTTTCTTTAAATGAAAAATATTGGTTTGGAATATATAGTCACCCCATGCATTTTCACTTTGATGTAAATAAACATTTGTTTACATCCTGACTTTCAGGTATAAAGTGTTTACTTACTTAGTGTCTTAATGTGTGTTACATCAATTATAAGTGGTTTATAGGGGAGTATTTGAGTTTTTTCCTGTCTTAATTTTTAATTCATTTCAAATAAATATATCATGAATAATTTTATATAAATTTATTAACTTATTAATTTGGGTTGGGTTAAATGTATGACATTCATGTATATTATTTTATTTATATACAAATGTTGATAAGTACCCCAAAAAATAAAAATTGGTAAATTATATTATGTAAACACAAATAATTACTACTAGAATTTTTATTTTATATTAAATTTTACGGATAATTAAATTTACAGATGCAACATATATGATTTTTAGCAATTCCCAATAGGAGGATGGTTGAATTTCTATTGAGGAATAAACTTCTAAAAACGATTTTGTTAACCCAATTACACTTTTTGTTTTCATAAATATATTAGGGGGAGTTATTGAAGATACAAGGAGATCCCAAATCTAGTATATCATTAGGGTATTAAAAAATTTTATCAGTGACAAGTGATTGGTTAGTAAGTCGGTGGAATAGATATAATATAATCAGGATATTAGATTTATATTTAAAAAAGACTAATGACCATATTAACTAAAAATATCAATCTTCTCTTGGATCATAGGTAGTGATAATTTTTATTTAACCCTATATCTATTTTGTTTAAAAAAAATTACAAGTGGTATTTCTTATATTTTTTGTAATGTCAAGTATTTAAAGGGTTTTTTAATTATTTATAAATTGATTTATTTCCTCATCATGATGTTGTTTTTGAGTAAAACATTTTGATTAAAAATAAAATTTATATTCATTAAAATGGTGGTTTGTTATATTTTCTAATGGTTTTAAGGAAAAGTGATTCTATATGATATTATTATTAAGGAATGTGGTTTTAATGGGGGTTTATTTTGGTTTGTGATTAATAAATAATATTTCTTTAAATTAAAATTTTATTTTAAAAACATAATTTTTTTTAAATGTGGATTTAGTTGTGTGTTTTATATATAACAAATATGTTTTTAATATGGGTATGTGTTTAAAAACAACATTTTCTAAATAATTAAGGTTCAAAATTATTTTTAATTAAGAGGATTAGTTAGGTTCTTTTGGTTTCATTTCACTAAATTTATGTTTTCACTGATTTATTTCCATAAATTTAAAATTTTCAACTTTTAAACATTAAATAGATCCACCGGGATGTGATGGATTTGAGAATAAGTGAATTGGATTTTAAATTTTTATTTAATGTATTAGTGATTATTTGGATTTTAACCAAAATTATATTCAATGTTAAAAAGGTTATATCTTATTTATATATTTTGATTTGATTGGGAGTCCGATATAATGTTTTTAAAATTTTATAGTTGAAGAAATTCATGAGTTGATTTTTATTGACCAATTTTTTTTAGTTTTAAACATGATTTAAATGAGTTATTTTTTGGTAAATGGATTTTTTTTCAATAATAGGTCATTGGAATTTTTTTTAATATATTATTTTTGAACTATTATATTTTAAATTTTTTTTGTTAAAATATTTACTCAAAGAAAATATTTTAATTATTCAATTTTATTATGATATTCTTGGTTTATTCTAACATGTTTTTATATTTGTGCATGTGTATGTATTTATTTATATACTTTTTAAATGAGTTTTTATATATATTTTTTAGAGTAAATTATTTTTAAGTTCCTTTTGACATGCATATAAGAAAACATAGTGTATGAGATTTTACAGAATTCGGATTTAGAACATAACTTAAAAATAATAGTTAATATTGAAATATAATAATTTTTTTATCATGTTTCGAAATATGTGACTAAATCTCTCTTCAGGTTTTGTAGTAAATATCTAATGAAAATATTATATTGTAATTCTCATTATTATTTTTTTATTATAATTATTAGAAATTGGTGACTGGTATTATGAGCCTATAAAATAGAATAAACATATGTTCAAATAAAATGTAACATAAGAACTATATATTTTATGTTAAATTGGAAATTTTGTGGAAACCTAAATTTTTTGTTGTATCATTTCACTATACAGGTCTATTTTTTTATTTTGATGATTAAGGGTTGTGTGTTTATTAAAAAATTACTTTGATCTTCAGAATGATAAATAATTTTGGTTTATAAATTTGGGGTTTTGAAAAATTATTATGGGTTGATATTGGAATTTAAATGTAGTGAATTTCAATTTTAATGATATATGTATATTTTTTAACTGGGTTTATTATAATTTTTAGACTTTTAGGGGATGTGGGTGTTTTTAATAAATAATCGGGTTTATAGTTGGAAAGTGATGAAGTGGAGTGAAGAATAGATAATTTTTGCTTTTGAACCCCCTTTAGGCCTATGAGGTGTATTTTAGTGTGAGTGTAATAATTTTATAAAAGTTTAATTCATATGTTTGGGTTAATTATTAAGGTGCATTGGTCATTAGAAATATTATTCCTTTATTATGGATTTATGATTTATTTTTCTATAAAAGGGTTGATTTTAAGGGAGAGGATAAACTTGTTAATGATCATATCAAGAACAATTTTGTGTTTGGAATATGAAAATTTGTAGAAAAAACCCCTCTATTGTGATGGTCATTTCTGGTTTGTTGTAATTTTGATTTTAGTTTTGAAGGTTGGAAATAGTTAGGTTTGTTTAGAATTTGTTATGTAATAAAATAAATAATGATTTGTGTGATCATGTAAATATTTTGAATCTTTTTGGGGAAAAACTACATTGTAAATAAGATTGTATAAGTGTTATAAGGGGCTCTTGGATTTTTGGTTTCCATTTTTGAATTTTTTTCATAAAATTTGATTTTATAAGAGATGCATAGTTTTTATGTATGAATGAATATCTTTGTTTATGGTTTATTATAGGATGTGATTTTTTATAGGTGTGTGATTTGGTGTATGTTTTTAAATAATTAATTCCAATAATGAATGTAGAAAAATGGCGACAAGAGATGTTGAATGGTTTCTTGAATTTTTTGTCAATTTATTGACTATTTTCAAATAGTTTCAACCAAACATTCTTTAAATTAAAAATTTAAAACCCCATTATTTATCCCTATAAAAGTACCTAAATCCAATTAATTATCATAAGATAATTTATCTATATTAAAGTACATTTAAAATGGGAATTATACTTCTAATGGATATAAATTTTAATTTGGATATTCTTTTAAGAAACATAACATATCAAATAGAAGCTCTAGTATAGTGATATGGTGATACAAATTGTGTACACCTATATGAAATATTTTTAAACATAAAAAGAAGTTAAATTTTTTTAAAATATTTTTTTATTTTAGGATTAGATAATTTTAGAAAATTTTATAAATGTTTAGTAAAAATAATTGAATGTTTTATCAGATATTATTTTGGCTAAAGATTTAAATCCTTGAATATTACCCTTGAATACCTAGTGTAATTATAGTTAATAAATCATTGAATAGAAGAATACCAAGAAATAACTAAATTAATTAGGTGGATCTAATTAAAAATTCATTATTATGAATTATTTTATTGTGGTTTTAATAATTGTTCAAGAATATTCATGTGATAAATTATTATTTGGAATTAAATGGAGTGTGTTTAGACACCATTCATTATTTTCTAATATATAAATACTGGCCCCACACATGGAATCATACCGTGAGGGGTGGGGGGTTGAATCCAATTATGAATAATTAAAATTCCCATTTCCAAACATTATTTTTTTGGTTAGTCAAAACACACTAAAATTCTTTATAGTGAATGAATGTGATAAATCAATAAGAGATTTTGAATGGGTTCACCCACAACAAGATATATCTGAGGACCATACACATAGTGATGTGTTGGGGTACTAAATTTCACTATAAATTCAATTATTATATCAATAAATGTTTTATATAATAACAATCACAATTATATTGAACCCCCCCTAAAAAACATCTTCACTCTATAATAATTCATTTATCTTCCAAGAGAAAAAAAATTTCTGAACTAAAAAATAAAAAGATTATATGATGATTTGTGTAGTAATATTCTTTTTATATATCAATAAGAAAATATTCATTAATTTCTAGAAGTTATGAACATCAGTAATACTCTCTTCTTTCTAGAGACCTCTAAAATGTTATTCACTCCTATAATTATCATTATGTAGAATACTGGTGATTTCTCTATGTTAAGATATATTCTATATGATTCTATTAATTAATGAATTTGAGTTCCTTCATGTTTTTGGATAAAATTAATTCATCCATGTCCTCCTAATATAATTCCAATATACGTTATTTGTGTAATAATATATCTCTACAAATATAAATAATTTAAATATAGAAAAACTTTCTGACTCTACATCATTATCATATGATATATGTCATCATGAACAATACATTTTATCTGATAAAAGTTATGTAATATACTAATTCATTTTCCATAACTTATATCATGTTGTCTCCTCTAGAAATTGAATATCACAATGCAACCAACATCATTATGGAATAACACTCAATTCCAATGATTAAACAAGAATTTTTTGATTTACTCAATGTGGTGTGACCTGTTACCCATAAACCAAAAACTTCTTAAATGACCAATTTTAAATAAAAATCAGGACATGAAACCTCTATATCATGTTGTATTCAATTAAGTAAAAAATATCAACCATTCACATAAATTAATTACAAAATGATATACCTTGCATTATATCTCATCATATCATTAACCAAAAAAAATATTCAATTTATTTTAAATTCTCAAGATTTACATAATAGAAATTTACCACGATTCTTTGAGATATTTGAAATATCCTTATTGACTAGAAAGATATGAGTTTTTTTAATGATTTAATATAAAAATATACCCCTTTGTGTTTTTTGACAACAATTCAACAATTAATGATATCTCTTTAAAATATATCCTTTTTAAATTTCGAGTATTCATAATATTTTGTGAACAATGATTCACTCAACATTCACTCTAAGCTCTAATGAGTGATTCCCTATATGATAATTAATATATATATATATATATATAAATTTCCCAAATAAAACACTCTATTGTAATTATGATTATGAAGCATTAGTTTTAATTATTTATATTAAAAAAAATTGATAACATATGTTATTGTGACAACAAATTCACTATTATTAATCCATATCTTGAAATATCTCCAAAACATTTCATTATCACGATCTCCCTTAATTTCTATCAGATAAAAAAATTCAACATTTTATGTATCTTTTATCACCTTGAAATAATATTTATATACTATTTTAAAAAAATATACATCAAATATCTTCCTAATAATTACATTTGAACCTATATATCTCCACATTAGTTAAGGAACCTAATGAGATCTTATTTAAATAGTACATGGAATAAAAAATTTATTGATCATTAAAATCTTGAAAATTATAAATCATTTTCATAAAATAATTATAGAACTTATCATATTTAAAACCAAACATGGAATTATATTCACTTGGGGAGAGTGGGTTCCCATATCTAAAACTAGTCAAGTGAATAGATGTGGTTGTACTCCAAGAGACAACTGATTCTTCTCAAATCATTTTTTAGAAATTTTTTCTAGCATAATGACTGCCATTTGACATTAAGTAGACATGTACTCTAATCAAAAAATATATCAACATTCTCCTTGATAAAGGGATATTGGATCTTTATGTGATTTATCATTAAACAATGGAAAACATTTCTTTCAAAGACTAAAAGTACTCAAGTTGTCACATTTTTATAGAGTATCATAATTCACATAAACAATAATATCTTCATGATTTCTCTTTATCCATAAAAGTTATTTGTAAGTTTCAATAGTCTTTATTCAATTATATTATTGATATTATTGTAAAATACAATATGACTTCTAATTGAGCCAAAAAATTCCCATATAATTAACATTAATTATAGTAATTTATGCATATTTAATATCACCTTCTTCACTAAAAAAAAGACATCTATATATCCCAATAACTCTTATTGTGATATTTCCCTATAATATAGTTTTAAATCCACCACAAAATTAAAATAATGATGTATTATTTTCATAGATAAAATATGGACTTGTTAAATAAAAAATTATTATCAATTTTCTTGAAATGTTTCAAAAAAAATTGGTTATTCAAGATTTTAATTAAAATATGCTTCTAAAAATAGTATCATATAAAATATCAGAAACACCTATTTTATATTATAGTATCATATCAATTTCATCCATTGAAAAACTGGTGTTTTCACTACCTTAAATCCGTTATTCCAAATCTTTTCAGTACTTATTTATAAAAATTGGATTGAAAAATATCTGATTTATGCCTTCATATTTATCACATAGAAATAAATAGAGAACATCAATTCAAAAATTAGTGAAATTTAAAACTTTGTACTTATAAATTGAAAAAACACTATACATTGAGTCTCATTAAATCCTCCAAATATTATATTAGAAACATATATAAGAACTAATATCTATTTTCATTCTCCTTTTTAAATAGATATTATAATTTATTCCTCTACATTGGAAACCAATATCTAAAAAATATTTATTATTACATGAATACGATACTCTTGGTTATTTATTTAACTAAATTCTCTAACTAGAACACTATGTTCTCATCTTATTGGGTGAGAAACATATATAGATATTCAATGAATACTTATTATTCACTAAATATTTATGTAATAAATATTTTAATCTTATTTGGAACTCCATTAATATATTACACATTGTAATGGAAGAAAAGAATGAATCATTTATAATATTTATATGAGATCAAATGTATCATCTACATTGATACCATATATTTGGGAGTAGTATTTTTACACTAGACATTCCTTGTTTAAATACACATTTCCTTTTCCATTTATCTTTTTATACAAGTACTATTTTATTATGATAACATTATTATTTTATGAATTTCAAATAATCACACAATAATGATTATTTTAGATTTGGGCAAGATCTTCAGTCATATCCTTGATCTAACTCTCATCATTAAATGACTAGTAAAAAATATTAAACATTACTTATGATAAGAACTATTTTTAGGTAGATAGTTCAGTACCCATGTTTGAACTATAATTTTTATATCCCAAAAATGTTTTTATTTTTAATTCCATCTCTATTTATTTATTCCCATGTAGTTTAATTTCATTCAAACTCCTCTTAATCAATATCTTCACCTAAATCAATTCTATCACTTTATTCTTAAAATGATATACTCTATCCAAAAACTATTTACTCCATAATATTATTATTGGTTTCTTTAGAACTTCTGACATTGTACACCCTAGTGAAAAATTAAATTTCAATAATTGTTTTGATCCATTAGTTGAAAAATATTTATTCATTTCTCTTTAATGAGTAACTAAGAAAAAGTCATTCATATCTATGGGATTCAATAATTAAAATATTTTAATCATTATTTAGATTAATTCCAATGAATTTTTTTTATTGTAATGTTTAATTAATCCTATACAACATCTTATATTAAGTGATTTCCTTAACCAAAAATAATTAGGTTCTATTACTGATAGAGGTGGTCGTAAGAACCTACTCAATCGAAAGTTTCTCTACAAGGTATTTTTGTATAGGAATTGTTGGAGACATGTTATTAATGGTTGTGTTTATCTACTAAAATACACCATTTTTTAGTCCATACTACTCAGACTTTATTCCTTATCCAATAATTTATGGGAAAATTATATACAAGTATATTAGTAAAATCTATGCCATTTTTAATCCAAAATTATAATAAATCTTGTATAAGATTCTTATTTATTAATATTTGATAACGTTTCACCCATTTGAAAACCTTGGAATTGAGATGGATAACCATTTACCTTGACCTTTTTTATAATCATTAAAAAATAAAATATATTACCCCTTACCATAATTGTGTCTTGGTGATATCTAGCAAAAAATATGTGTATTGAAAAATACCGGTAGCCATGTCGACTTATTATCATTTAATTTATATAGATTATAAATGGTCTTTATATTTTCAAAAATAACACACATATGATAATTAACATGTGTAAGCGTAACAACACCACATTATCCTTCATTATTTACCATCTCTTCCTTGTATTTAGGATAAATTGATCAATAAATTTTACTTGTAACTTTTTTTCATCTTTCATAGAAGGAACACATGTCTTTTTCTCCACTAAAAAGATATAGATTACCTTTTTTGTGTTTCCTAGCATCAATATTACACCATACTTTCCCCTAAAAATTAAAACTATTATTTGTGAAATCTATTACATTCCCTAAGTTAAACAATTAACATACACTATTGAAATTTTTACTAAGTCCATTAACTAATAATACATTCAATTTCATCATGCCTTTTCCTATAATTTTCGATTTCCTAGATCTAATTATATTTAAGTTGACATCATTCTTAAAATTTATACTCCTTTTTTAGGATTTTATCACTATTAAATTATCCTTGTTTCAAATTATATGGAATTAAATTAGTTTTCAAGAATCCAAACACCGTCTCATTTTTTTTATTTTAAACCAAATTGATTCTATAACATCCACCTTAGTTCATTTATTTTTATTAAAATCTGTTTATTTCACATCCATTAGATGATGATACACATGTTTCTCCTCTAGATATGATTCATATCTCTCATATTAAAAACATTTGAATCAATTTTTTAATTTATGATTAATTGATGAATCAATGATTTATATCATTTCACTCCTTTGAGTAATCCTTAAGACATTCAATTATGTCATTGATGAGTGATATATAGATTTCTATTCACATCCTGAACTGGAAAAAGATATTCCATAAAAAATACCAATAATATTTATTTTTATTCATTTTTATTTGTTTCTAGTATTACATAAAGTAAAAATTGACTATATAAAAAATATTATTTGTGTACCCCATCTTTCAAAAAAATATACAAATTTTTTTGTATTTGTATGTGTTTCCACAATTTATCTAGTGGTATTTTCAGTTTATCCAATACTAGTGTTTATTATTGAAGTGGGTGATTATTTATTAAAATAAATCATAATTTAATGTTGTTTATAATAATTTTCTAAATCTTACAAATCTCTATTATGAGTAATTTTTTCTTCTAAAGAAATCCTCCATCGTTTTTATTTGATCTCAATATTTATTCTTTAGATTCTATGGAGCCTATAGGAACGAACTTATAGATTCTATCTCTAGATTCATTGATTATTATTGATCCTCAAAAAATAACCTCATTTCAATGAATTATCTTTCATTCTCCCCTATTATTTGAACCCTTTCATTCATTATATTGATAAAACCATAAATTATCATTGATTACACATAATTTATTAATTTTAGAACAAAAAGATTATTTTAATTTTTTTTATTTCTATTATGTATGGTTTTAAATATCAACCATTAGCTCATATTTATCCCATTATTAAAATTACATATAAATATTCTAATCACATAAAAATCCATTGTATTTCTTAATCTTATATCTCCAAATATCTATTTCTTTATTTTTATCCTCCAACTCCATCTTGAGTTACATTACACCATCAAATTCAGCAATATTGTTGTAATGATTGTAACCCGAATTGCCAGAACGGTACCATGATCAAGCCTCCACAGGACCATAGGTGAACATTTAAATCATAAGACGTTGGAGACCAGAATCAGTCTCAAAGAAACATCAGTGCAAGAAATTTTTTCCGATTTGAGAAAAATGAAAAAACGTAAAATTAGAGTAATACCAAAATGAAATGAATATTATACAATTGTACCTAAATGTCTCAAAAATAAATGGATATTATATAAAAGTATGCAATCCATGCCCATTGATAGGTTCCAACACTACCTATCACCTATATATCTATTAATAAGTGGAGTTTAACTCATACCAATAATGACTATTCGGTAAAGTAAAACAAGCATCCAAACATCTACCAATACTAATGGGAACCTATAAGATAGACTATGATGTTGGATTTACAACATAGTTAACTGATATGGTGTAATTATAAAATACCTAGTAGGTATCTATAAGGATTCTAATATATATAATATATACTCATGTGTGTTCTTCCGATCAATCTACTCATTTACATAAATAAACCTGAAAATCAATTTATATGTGGTTATTATTCAGTGAATCAAAATAGTAGATAATATTTTATAATTTTGAAAAAAATCTATATAAGACAACTCCATATACCTGGAGGATTCATACCTATCATAAAACATTCTTACCTCATCTTAGGATCTAAGAAAAGAAGGATAAGAATTATTTTAGCGATACAATTAAATAATCATAAAGAAATATATGCATAATTTCCATACCATAGGGGGTAAAGGATCATGTATTCATTAGTCAGGGAAGTCTTGTAACCTTACTATATAAAAATTTAGAATGGGTATAATAAAATTAGTCAATTCTTATGGATTTTCCAATATGTAAAATTTAGATACTATTGAGTGGCTGAATATATATAGATTATAAAACAAAAATAGAAATAAATGCTGTACCTAGAAACCCTATTATAAAAATATATTATACTACCCCTTATTTTTACAACCAAAACATACCACATGAAAAATCATTATCCATGACCAAGGAACATTAATATTTACAAAAATTATCATACTATGTAAACAAGGGTTGAAATTTATAAGAAAATCTACATAATAATAAACATAAACTATAATTTGTATCATTAGAAATTTAATTCTGGAAATATTACAATATTATAATAAATTTATAAGCAACACCTTTTATCATATTATCTAAACATTAATCTAAGAATTGAATAATATAAACATAGTGTGGGTAACCCTTGAATAACAGATCATGAATTCAAAATAGGTATAGAATATCAAAAAATAAATTAATGAAATTATGAGATTACATTATACTATGTTAGTATATAGGAATATTATACCAACTTCCAGAAATAGAGGAATAAATAGTACAAAGATCATTAAAATCCTTCCCAAATGTGGTTGTATAAATTCATGGAAGTAACTAACGTGTATTTGAATATAACTAATTGATAGAACAACTATTGTGTTTACCATGATCAATGTATTCTAGAATCATATTAGTTTAAAAATTATAGAAATTTTGTGTACCAATATCAATGATTTTGTTTCAATGTAGAGATCTCTTAAAAATAGGATTTTAATTCATGGATTTTACTTTAAGGAATTCATAAATTTTTAATTTAATATTATCAAAATATTTAATTAAAACCTTTTACATTAGGAAAATGTATACAAAGATAAATTTTCAATAACAGAATGCATTTCATTAAACCATGTTATTATAAAAAGGTTTTATATAAACAAGAATGTATTTAAGACATTATGATTTGGAAAAAGTAATTATTTTTTCAAGTCTCCAATTTTTTTTGAAGATAATTAATGAAACCAATAATGTTTTGATATCATATAACTTCATTCCACATCCCAGTTCTCACCTCACCACTGAAAAAACACTTTAAAAAATACATCTTAGGATCATTTATGTATAACTCATCCATCTAGAATTGGAAATAAGTTATTTCATTGAAAAAAATTAAAGTCATAATAACATATTATTTTACATAAATAGTGTCCACACCATGTTTCTTAACATTATCCACCAAGTATGTAATTTATATAATAATTATGGTTTTATAATGTTTCAAGAGAATAACATAATGTTATATGTAATGGTCCATACCAATTATAGAGGAATATTTATCAATATATGAAAAATGAATTCTTCACTATCCTTGGTGTACAAGTGATACTTCCCATAGAATAATAAGGGGTTATAAAGGTTTAAATATCAAATAAGTCTTTTATAATCATGGTAATGCATATAAATATTACTCCTCTCAGTTGGGATCTAATTTATCTCTTGTTATTTATTGTAATCTAATGAATAAGGTTATGAAACATATCCTCTACTTGAAATTTTAGAAATTTAACATAGAAAAATGAAATGAATAAGTTAATAACCTAAACCATATATAATTGAGATAGAAATTTCAATTTTTTTACATAATAATTAATTTTAGATTAATTATTTAAATAACAGATTCAAATTTATCAATTTATCACTATTTATTCAAAATTAAATTTAATCTATATAATGAAATTTTAAAAATATATTATGGGATTTAAAAGATATACATGAAAATAATAATAATAATAATAATATGTTTTTATGGGATAAATTAAGAATATGATTATATAAATTTATAAATATTGGAAGAGTTTTATTTATTAGCTTACAAAAAATGGTATAAAATGAACCATGTAAGCCATAAAAGATTTCATATTAGATAAAACACCTTAGCAATGAAATATCCTTGATGATTCCATGATAACACTCTAAAAACAAGATAGTATCCCCTAAAAATTTAAAAACACAATCTACACATATAAAAAATATATCACCAATATATAAAAAAAGACTATATAGAAAACCCAAATGAAACATAACTAAAACCTAATAAAATAGACACAAAAATCACCATAACACTTAATTATAATAAAGACAAAATTTACCCAAACCTAAGAATAAATAAATCAACTATTAACTTCAATAAAAACCATGCTAAATTTTTTTATAATGGAAAGATATCAAAAAAGTTAACAAAAGTTACATGGATATATGCTTATGTCATCCCTCAACCAAGTAAGAAAAAAGAAAAGAAATCAAAAGAATTTCACTATTAATCTCCTGAAATCTCAATTTTGGTAATTCATTTTCTATAAGGTAATATAAGAAAACAACGAGTAATAGGGGTTAAAATATTATATAGGAATTAAAAATCATTAATATTTCATAAATACATTGAAATCCATTAAAAATGTTAGAGAGGTTGAAGAAAACATGATGGGAATAGGAGGAGATCTCGTTGAGGGAATTTGACCAAGAGAAATTTTGGGGGTATAGATTTTATGTATGATGACTAAAGGCTATTAAAAAATAAAGAAAATATGTATTTAATAAATATTTATTAGAAATTTTACAATGAGTTTTTCAATGTTCCATTTGAACCCTAAAATATTTATGGTGGAAATACAAAAGTTATACATCTACTAGTTATCCATTGGAAATTCAGTGGAATCCCCCTAGAGTTCTAGTGGTAGATAAATGAATACACCCACAGATATTTACATCAATATTCCCCAAAAACCCTCCTTTAAAAAACACTTATACCAAATAAATTGGCATTAATCCATTTTAAACACTCCAAAACTCACCCTTAACTAAGATATAAATTCAATATTTTCCTATATTTCATGATAAAACATTTTTAAAATGTAATGGGTGAAATTAATACTGGAAAAAAGAATTTATTTGTTATATTTTGTATAACCATTTTTGGAAATTTTGATAATTAATAATGGGATATATTATAATACACAAAAATATAATTATAATATGGGTTGAGAATACAATTTTTGGATCTACAGTTTCTGGACAGTTATGGGAGATCGATAGTTTGGTTCTCAAGGAATAATTTGTTGAGATATGTGAGGATATTACTTGATGTTTCCATATAACAATGACATGTAATTTGAATGATTTGATAAGTTATAATGCATTGCAGTGTAAATGTATATTTATTTGGAAGAAATAATTATGGAGTTTATTCAATGGATTGCCTTGTAATGAAGTTTGCGAATGAGCTTGATATATCTGTTTTAATATAATTAATAAAAGTAGTCGATTATGGAACCTTGATATTATTATATATAAATAACCTATGTTTTTTCTAAGGGGACATGGTGAATATATGAATGTCCCTATATAGGTTTATTATGGTGTTGAAATGGTAGTTAGGGAATCTTTACATGAAAAATAAGTAATCTGAGAGATTTGAATGATAATATGATTGTATAGTTGTTAAAAAATAAATAATTTCACCAATAATATTTTAATTTTGTATTTTTAACTATAATAAAAAACTTATTGCTCTGCATAATGGATAATGATGAATATTCATAAGCATTATTTCAAAACGTTTTGTGGATTAATTCCAAACTTATGTTGTAGGAGATTTTGAATTAACTAAAAGTATAGACGTTGAAGTTGAACATGATATGATATTTAGAAAAGTATAAATATAATGTGAATAAGAAAAAATTATTTGAATCGATATTCATGAAGTATAATTATAATCAGAGTAAAGGATGATTTTTATTAAATGTTTAATGTCGGTTATGTTTAGAGAAATGTCAAGATCAAAGGTAAGATTTTTATGTAGGAGCTACATAAATATATAAAATATTCACAAGATGTTAAATTTATGAACTATTATATTCAATATACAGAGCCTGTGTAAAAAATTATATTAATTAAAGAATTATATCATATAAGTTTTTATTGTAGTTAGTTCATTTAAGGTTCTATGTGATAAAGAGAAGATTTTTATTGGGATTAAATTTCCTGAAAACCACAATGAAATCACACTGGGTAGTTGGTGTTATTTATTAACTAAAAAAGTTATAACATATGAGAATAATGCTAAGGGAAATATCATTTCCATCATTCAATGTTGTTTTTCAATTACCACAATGGAATAATTATGTGAAGTGGGACTATGAGAAGGGTTTACGTTTATTCTTATTATTAGTGATGTTTTTAAATAACTTTGACTATATATATATCCCACTAATAATATCATTAATAAATTAAGAGAAATTTATATTATATAAGAGAAAATTTAATTAATTTTTTTTAAATGGATAACCGTGAAGGAATCCTGCATAAAGTAGATATGAAAAAAAATTTAAAGTCTTAACAAGATATTATTTCATAAAGGATAGTTTTGAGAAGCTATTTCATGAGGGGAATATCAAAAAAGGTGTTTGATGATAACAGAATAACACACAGGTTGTTTATAAAGGATTTTTGTGAAGTAAAAATATTCACAAATAAGTAGAATTCATAAGAGTCTAAATTATTCATGAATCATAGAAATAAATAAAGTTTCATGGGTTAAAAGTCCCTTAGGAGTTCAAAAAAAATTAATTCTATAAAGGAAACACCATGAAGGTCCCACATGTATAAGTAATACTTTAAATAAGTATTGATATAGGTATCCAAATTAGTAATAATATATCTTCATTAAATAAAGATTTAAGGATATAAGGAGGAGTAATTTCACCAATACATCGATTATATGATGAAATTATTACAACATAATAATTACACTGAGAATTTATTATTCATTCATATAAATAATTTTTATATTTTTAATATTATATATGATTGATATTCAACCCTCTTTCTATGGTGTTAGTCCCAACATTCCTTAGAATATAAGAAGAGTAGAAAAGTGAACATCATCAATGTATCTAACTAGATTTAATGATTTACTACAATATCACTTACTTTACTAATCATGGAGGGATATATATGTCTGTAAAATTATAAATATCTTCCTTGATGAAGTTCCCAAAGAAGAACAAGAGGGGTTTCCCTTGGGGTGAGGAGTCTATGAACATAGATAATTATAAAGGAATTATTCTTGTAATGGAGTGATCATAACCAAAAAATTGTATCCAATATACTAGAAAATTGAAATATATTTTTTACATTTATATATTATGTGTGTGTTCTTCTTTGATGTAGACCTTTGTGGTCAAAAAAATCTATTTACATTATGTAAATGATTAACTTTCCTATATATCATTATATATTTCATTGATATATCCATTGAGAGTGATAGGTTGATAATAGTTCTTTAGAGAGCGGGAAAAATATCTTTAAGCTAGATCGAATGAGCTAATTAAAAATTTGAACTAGGTAATAACATAATTTAATCCACCTCATGGTACCTCATATTACAATTGATATAATATCCCAAAGGTTATAACTTGTTTTTTAACATATAAATATATTTTTGGATTGGTTGACCACATGGATTCAATAATAAGGAAATCATTTTTAGTGGAACTAAACC
This sequence comes from Viscum album, assembly GCA_963277665.1. Taxonomy (NCBI): domain Eukaryota; kingdom Viridiplantae; phylum Streptophyta; class Magnoliopsida; order Santalales; family Viscaceae; genus Viscum; species Viscum album. The sequence continues at coordinate 880,279,505 of OY728137.1, read as the reverse complement.
TGATGGTTGAAAAAAAATATTATTATGTTCATAAATGCTTCTGGTATTATGGTTATGCAGTATATGTGGTGACACAAGCCTTCCATACATAAATATTACATCTTCTTATATGAATATTTATAGCATATCATTAGAATCCATAAAATAACCATAAAGGTTTAGTGTCTTTTGAAACATGGATACATAAATAAATAGTACATAAAATATACACAACATCATCCCCTTTTTTCTTCACAAATGGAACTGCTATTAGACATATCATACATAATACCATTCTTCAAATCCTATAGAAAAGGAAACATAATAAAGTGTGAGATCATATTATCATAAATGGTAAACAAGGGGGATATTAATCATTGATCACTTTTAATAATAACATTAGAATTATTTTATAACAACCTGATCATAAAATTTGAAAATCATATCCATCAATTCATATGTCATTATAATGAATCAGAATATATATTTTTTCAGTTTATAAGAAATTAATGAAAAATGAGTCCAATAATATAATCAATTCGGGAATAACATTGGCATAAGATCATGAAAATAAATAGTGGCATAAATTGTGTCTTACTAATAATCATAGAAATATTTTTCAATGATACTAACCATGAAATTAAACATATGTAAGGATTGGTCTAACCACCTGTGTACCAACATTGGGATGGAGATAACCTCATATGTTGCCTTTTTTCTTGGGCTAACCACATGTATAACATTTGGATTATAAATAATTAATATTTACTCAATTTATTAGAAGAATATTATAGCACATCGACCTGATATTCACATAACTAGTGCTCAGGGTCAGATGGATAATGGGCCTCAGGCATGAATCCCCATACTCCAAAAGATGACTATGGGAAAGAATGTTTGAATCGGTGATATTGAAGAGACTATTCCCTCTGATGATTATGTAAAAATAATATGAAAAGCTGAAAAAAATAATGGAACTTTATAATCATGTAATAAATCTCAATGGATGAAATAAAAATAATTATTAATAATAAGATAAAAGTAACAGATTCATATATATAAGATAGAGTATACACATGTAATATTAGTAATTCAAAACATGAAAGACTGCCTGGAGTCCCATCACAAAAGTTTCTCATATCTGATCTCAAATCCCTAAAGCATAGGGCTATCTAGGTTCTGAATATGAACTTAGTAGGACACCACTAAAGGTTTATCAAACATCCATATTTATATAAGTGTATTAATTTGTAAATATATAGTTATTACAATTATGCATAAAATTCATGACCCTCATTATTAAAGCTCAATAGCTATGAGGAATAGTTTACCTACGTAGGGAAATACCATAAAAGGAATTATTCATCTTTGGTTAGTCAGAACCCAAGAACCCCTGGTCTCTTATCCATTTATATATACATTTCACCTATAACCATGTGAAAAAGAATACCACATGTTCCACATATTTATTTAACACACTTCCCAATGGAATTCCTAAAATATATGTCAATAGTCACTAAGAATTCTATTCATAAAGGAAGAATCATCTAAATATCCTGATGTTCCAATCCATGGAGATGACCATCAATCCATATGTAATGAACAATCATTGCCTTGATAGCTCTAATTCCTAAGGGAAATTGATATTTGTACAATAATTTGGTCCCAAATTCCTAATAATATATGGTGATCCCTAGCCCCAAAAAAACAGTCTATCATAATATTAACCAAGGATTTGTATGGTGAGAACCTCTTGCACAACTAGTTATCATCAAAATATCATAAGCTGTTAAATTTAAATAAGTATCCACCCATATCATGTCGTAAGCACCATCTGATTGAGTACTTATCTATGTTCACATGAATTAAATGGAGGTATTTCCCAATCATGGTGAGGGGAAATTACCAACCATACCTAAGCCACAACATATTATAGAGCTCCAGCACTCCATAGAAAACTATTTTCCCAAATAGAACATGGTAATCACCATCTTACTTAAAATCCTGAACCATGTCACCTAAATTTTGATGATCAACATCACCCAAAGAAACTTAGGCGAATCCCAACATGTTCCCATATAACCCATATGATCACATCACAATTAAATTAATAAATAAAATGGGACATAGTTCGAAACCAAATTGGAAGAAAAATCAACACACATACCATTCCATACTCGGATTAACCCATTTAAAGAGACATTCAAATTCCCATTAGATTATCATAATAATAATAATATTGTATAAATGTTAAAATTTATTTTGGAGAGTTCTTGTGGTCCAACCCACTCATGCATATTTAAATATGAATCCTATATAACACATATAAAGATGGAGAAATGTAGGATAAAAAACCCTTATTCTTGTAGGTTCTCACTCACCAATATTGTCCTCTAATCCATGTTGAGATGAGAGAACATAGTATATTAGAAAGATGACCTGATAATTTGAAAAAGTATATCAAATATAATTAGAGTTCCAAATAGTGACATAAAATAAAAAAGAAAAATAAAGAATCAAAGATATACTACTAGCAATCTAACACACCTAGTAGAGATTGAATCAAATAAACAAAGAGAGAAATTCCAAATCCTAGAGGATGAAGAAGAGTGAAACCCATGGCTAGAGGAGACCCACACATGGGAGAGTAATGTTAAGGGAAGAATGAAATAATGAAAACATGTATTTTTAGTGAATTAACCCTCTTTAATGATCAACATGGTTATGTTTCACTATTTGTATACCTGTACACTAACCATGTGGTTCCATTTTCCAAAGGTACCACCACCTCATACAACTACGTGCATGGTATCACAAATATTCTGTAGCATGTTATCTCCCTCTAAAATTTATTATAGGTTCCTTATAATGTTTTCTAGGCCCCACCCATATTTTTTTATAACCATGACCTAGTTTAAATGGATCATCTAATTTGGGTTTCATGGTTTACACTAACTGTGTTCCCACTATGCATCCAGTTCTATGTATCCAAAAAATTTATTCTAAATATCTACACTCTCAACAAAGAACTAGATATTTTATACACACACTGAACCTTAACCATCAACAAGAAACAATGTACTAACATGTTTTAATTCTTAAAATTACACTCTATATCCAAATTTAAATTTTTTCCCATCCACTAAGATTAAAATTTTAGTTTACTCAAGATTTTGACCTGATACAACCGATTAAAAACCCATATATTTCACAATATCACTACCATATAATAGCTCTTCCCCTGATCTATATTATCTCTTGATAAAATTCTGAAAAATATTTCTACCTAATATTAACTTCCCAGATAACCCTGGTTACTTTTATACAGCTAATTCCCCTTGTGGCTCTCCCCACCATAGGAATTACCTACTAGATCAATCATCGAACCAAGATAACATTCCCTTGGTTCCTATGACCACACTTTATACATAAATTTACTCACATTTTATACTATCATTACTACACTTTATAATATGCTCAATTTGTACTTGTTTCGCTCATGATACATGCATTCCCACATCACAAAAAATTCTCAAGAGTTCCTTGATCACATTTGATGCTCAAATCCTTATTATATCATCAACGATGCCCATAATTCCCTACACCAAAATAAATTATTGAAAAACAACATTGTATTTAATGACCACAATAGATCACATATAACATATATATATATATATATATATATTCATTCGCAAAAGACATATTGATTACTATGAATCTCATTCATATTTCGTATCACATCTGATTCATATATATTATACCATAACTATTTAATCCATATAATATATGTGAACCTCATTCCCAAAAATTAGTTGTACAAAAAAATGAAAATAGTACCAAACTCACAATATTCCTTTAACTATCATTATCTCCATGACCTACTCATACCTTACCAGATTAATAGCTTATTCACACCCTGAAGCCCGGCTACGGAAGGCCGGAATATCTAATGGAGATTCACTAGCTACTAGACATTAAAACCACTAGTATATATCTATATCCCTCTCTACCAGATACCTGTGAAGACTTCCAGAAGATCCTCTCCAAGATCCCCATCGGGCCGCATGCCAAACACTCCTTTAATGATTTTTAACACTACATATAAACATGTATCAAATTCCCACACATGAAGAACACCATTGATGACCCACTCCTTGATTGTCTACCCTAATATTTGGTATGAAATAATTGTTGGGACTACAGGTAGTCCCACTTCTAGATACTTGATGCACCGCTTCATTACTCACATTGAACCTTCACCCAAATCAAGTAATTCAGTTCATTTATGTTTTCCTCGTGTATCAAGTCCTATTTCGTCTCCTCTGAGAATGAGGTCATCCTGAATATGTTTTCATACACCTTGATGGAATTTTATATTCCATAATTAAAATTACTCACCCTAGTGATGTATTCACCTTCCATGGAAGGAATAAATTGGGATAGGTTTATGAAACTCACCACATAATATATAATCGATGTACTCCCCTGACTATATGTTAATGAAATCATGGCCTTGGTCTGCCCCCAATATCTTTGAGAAGAAATTATCAATGAACCTAGACTCAAAATCCGTCTATTCTAATACCTATTTCCTACTTTACTATACATATTTGTCCCACCGAGGATTTGTTGGTCCCTGAATAATATTAGTATCCAACATTTCCCTCCAACGTGTGGGTGTATCTAGCTTGTCAAATATCATCTTCATAGATTCGATAAAATTATATTTTGTCTAGGATCCACCCTCACCCTAAAATAGTGGTGGGTACTGAAAAAAGAACTCCCATGTTAGATAATCCAAGGATGGATTAGATCCCAGATCCCCCTATCAATACTCTATAAGACTCGCACCAAGATTGTTCCAATAGTCTCTTCTAGGTAGGGCACATAATTTGCAATTTGATGTGTCCGACACACCTGCATCAGAGCCTTATCATATAGATCATGGTCATTCTGATCCTTAGGGGACTCATCTGAACCCCCAGAGGAATCATCCCATGCATTCTCCAACGGAACCACATCTCCACCATCCTAATGCTCCACAAGATCAGGTCTTTGTGGCATCATGTTGAAGACCAAAATCCAAGTTCCATAATAGAAATAACAATATATATATATATGACAAAAATTTTGAAATATGTAATAGATAGTGAATCTCACTATCCTTACACGTCCTTATCGTGCCCATATCTCATGAATCAAGCCTCATATCCCCCTATGGACCCATATTGGAGCCAGATATCACATATCAAGCATATCAAAAATCACTAGTCTGGGGTGGATGAGTAGAATTTTACAAAGAAGTTAAGTAGGAACACATAGTTTATATATTTTTTAAATTTTAAATATCTTATCCCATTACATTACATCTACCTACCCATATTAGAGTCAGGACCATACATACCATATATACATAGGATCACAAGTCATCCCATAAAAACCACATAACTAGGATGGCTAAGTAAAATTCCACCAAAAGGCTTTATAGAAAAATGATATTTAACTTATTATTGATACATTTAATAACCCAACCCCTTTTTACATATTACTAATTATTGACAATAGTAATAAGAACAAACATATATCATGTGAACCTATGTAACTATCATAATTCAAGAATTGTTTTTCATTTCCAAATCTATCCAAGGGATACAATCTCATAATCCAATAACATCAAACTTCAGTGTGCCAATCAGGGTGGAAATATATCAATAGTAATAGAAAGAAACCTAAAATCAATATCCCACACTATGAAACATTGTCTATACGACATGCGTCTGGCTGTAGGAACCCAAGAAAGGATCCATACCCAATTATGACTTGATCTTAGTTAATGGTCAACCATAACCCAGATAGCATGACCAAATAATCATAAAATATTTTTATACCATTTGTAGAACCCTAATCTAGGATCCACTTAACAAGTGCTATGGCCCCATGGGACAGCGGTCCTTAGGCATGCCTCCACTTATGCAAAAGGTTTTTGACTACCAGTGAGGGATTAATTAGGTGATATTGGGGATGGTATACTCCATAGTGATAATATAATTAAAATATGAAATGGTATTAAAAAATAAAAGCACTGATGAAGAATGTAATCAATTTATATGGAAGAATTAAAAAATTTAAAATAGCGAGCCAAAAGTAACAAAGTCATACATATCATATACATTATACACATTATATATTAGTCATAAAAACATTATAGACCACCTAGAGTATGATCACATAAGTGAATACTAAAAATCCCAAGAGATTCTCCTTATTAATGGAGTGTAACCCCCATGGTCCATATTCCATCAGTCCAATGCACCTATACTTCCGTAATCAATATGTTTTGTTGCATGATTTGGGTACCTTAGCTAATCTCAAGGAACTAAAGTATACATGTGTCTTAAGGGGGTCATGCTGGGTGTGAGTATGAACTCTGAAAAAAATCACCTGCATGGTCATATCTTACATCAATATTTATAACAATTTTTTCATATGTAAAAAATAGTAACTACACTCTTGAGTAAAATATATGACATTCTTTCCTCATGCTCAAAAGCTACAAGGATGGGTTTACCCACTTTTTCCAACACTATAATAGGAATGATGCATCCTTGGTCAGCAATAACCTAATAACTCTTGGTCTCTCATCCATTTAAATACACATTTCTATTGAAACCTCAATCCAACCAACACCACATGCACCACATGTCTTGTCTTCTGATTTTCAAAACAAAAACAACCAACAAATATGTCATGAGTCCCATAGAAGTTCGTTCATGAAATCACTATCAGATAAATAGCCCGACCATCTAAGGAACAATGATTTCTATACTTATAAATATAGTGAACAATAATTAGTTCCATAGACCAATTTCCCAAGGAATGGAAATTTCATTCATTCAATAATCATGGCCCATCAACTAAGAAATATACATTGTGTATTATCTCTAAATGGATGGTCTCTCATACCATTGAAAAGTGATTTCTATGGTGATCACCTCTTCCATTACAGATGTTCATCACCATCCCCCAAGATAAAAAATCTAGTGAGACCCCCCCTCATCATGCAGTTAACACCTCCTCAATGAGTCCTTATATGTGTTCACATGACTCCAATGATGCTATTTTTTAATCATGGTGGGTGGAAATCACCATCTATACCATAGAAAAACCATTAGTAGAACACCATTTCCCCATGAAAACCTCGTCATTCCAAATATGAATGGTAATCATCATCCTCCTCAACCAAATAATCCATTTTGACTTCATTATATTGATCAACACCCCCAATCACATCAATCCAATCCCAATAAGTTTCCAATGAATTCATAAAATCACATCTCAATTCAATTAATTAATCAACTAACACATCATTCTAAAGCAAATTGGAATAAAAATTCAAACATATACCATTCCTTACAATTATTAACACATTTATAGAGACCTTCACATGAACATCAACATATCAAAATAATAATAATATTTTTTAAATGTAAATGTTTATTTATAAGGGTTTCACTCGGACCACCCAACTAACACATATTTAAATTTATATTCCATATCATGTCAGTAAACAAGAAAAAAATTATGTACCACCTAATTTATGAATATTAGTGCTCACTCATTGAATTGAAACCTCTAATCTGATCTAAGGAAAGGTAAATCGGGATTTTATACCAACACCCTAGAAATAGGGGAAAATATTTCTCATGGAATTATAAATTCAAAATATGATATAAAATAAAAATAGAAACATGAGGAATTATATACATACCTCTAGATGTCAGATTCACCAGAAGGAACTAAAATTAGATACCAAATAAATGAGATATGACAAATTCTAGATGAGGAGGATAATAGAATCCCATGGATGAAGAAGGTGAACAGATAGGAGAAGAAAGGAGGATGAAGTAGTAAATAATCATTGAGTTGGAATTTAGTATATTCTACCTCCATAATGAGAGATACAATTTGGTTCCATGTTTTATCTAACCATGTTCCAACATTATAGTGCCACTGTCTAGAAGAAACTCCACCTCGCACGACTAGGTGAATGATTTTTCAAACCATGTGTCGCCCATGTGCACCCTATGTGATTTAGTGCAAGTATATCACATGGTTTTCTGGGTAACATAGATGAGTTTTTATAAACCCTGTCTAGTAGATATGGGGAGAACATTTTTGGCCTCATGGTTTGCCTTAATTGACAAAAAACTGTGTGCTTAATGTTGTGCCTCTCAAACATTTATTCTCAATCTCATCGCTCTCAAGTCCAATCCGTACTTCTGAGACACTTATCGTTCCTTAACCACCATCCATAAACAAAGTAATGACGTGTTTTAATTATTGAAATTATTCTCTAAAGACCAACATAAATGTTGTCTTGTACAAAAAATTTAATATTATTATGTAATCGGGAATTGTTATTATTCTAAACCATTCAAATATATAGTACATTGAAAATATAATTATCCAACCTTAACATAATAATTATTTATTCATATGTGTGCAACAAGACAATGAAAATATGTACCATTTCATCATAGATTAACCCATGGAAAAGAAAACATGTTTTGATATTTCATCATCATAGTCATAAAACATAAAATGAAATAATAAGGATGATAACATAAGATCACATCCTCAGTGAAACATAAGTAACATAAAATGATGTTACCATAGATGGAAAATTCCTTTAAAAGATCACTGAATTATTTATTGAGGTAAATAACAATTTTGATTTCAAATCACTCAATACAAATATAAAATTACCAAAAATATTATGAAGAATATTTTATTTGGAAATAACCATGGAAATATATAAGGGGTTCTTTAAATAATTGGGTGGTCATGATGGGGGAAAAATATTTTCATGTGGTATATGTTATGATAAAAACTTTGATCACACGTTTGGTAAAAAGTGTATCATTCAAAAAATTAAAACAAGATTCCTTTTAAAAATTATACGGAAATTGAGACATGGTTAAAAATGAATTTTACCAATCATTTTCTAATATTAAAAACATTTTTGGAAACATTTTTATTGAAAATAGAAACATAGATGAATAATAATCCCAACCAAATAGAAAAAAGTCAATTTTATTTTAAAAAATTATTGTGGATTTCTGTGTATATAGAGAGACAATAATAAAATGAAAATATGAAATTTTAAGAATTAAACATAGGATAAAAAATAGATTTTTTTGTAGATTTATCATATAATATCATCATATAATGTTTAATAATAAATAACAATAACAAAAAAAATATTTTTATATAAAACCCTAACCTCAAGTATGAATTTTCTGAAAATCACTCTACATCCTATATAATAAATTTAAATTTACTATAATTATATACAAAAAAATTATTCATAAATATAATATCAGAAAATATTTACTTATAAAATCTTATTACATGTTTATTAAAAATTCATTATTAAATTTAATGTTTAGGGAGATAACTGTTTCATTTTTCAAGCACACTTACATTGATTCAGCTGTTATGATCCTTACATCTTGACCATGGTTACATAATCAATATAATATTAACTATGATATGAATATCATATATATATTAATTATATATTTATATATATATTTATAACCATTTATTAAATGTATATATATAAAAATTAATTACACCATTTATAGAGACAGTAGTCCATATGTACACATGAACACTATTCTAATTTTCAAAAAAATGAAATAAATAAAGTTAAATAATATTTTATCACTCCAAAATCATTATTTTATATTAATTATCATAAATGTTTATTCGATACATCATTATATCCATCAATTTGAGGTAGTGATAGAAAATGATTCATATATCTACGTGGAGGCGGTAGTCCACATATACTTACATGCGATACATTCATTTCCTATTGAATGAAAATATGGTCTAAAATGGTTATGAAATCATCATAATAAAATATATGTTTATATATTATATAGTATTTATCATTTTATTATGGATAAACAAAATTAATATAGGAATAATAATACATTAATTTGAAGGAGTCGATTAATAAAATTTACACATATTCTGGAGATCTCTTTTGGCTAACTCCCTAGGCCCTGAAACTGTATTCTTAAAAGATGAATATGGGATCTAGGAAAAGTTAAGGATGATTTAATGGTATTATTTTTTGTCTATCGTGATCTATAATTCTTAAAATTTAAGAATAGGGGGGAGATGATGTGTTATTTTATAAGTGGGAGGAGAGGAAACACTTGGAATTAGATAGAAGATTTAAATAATATAAAGTCTTTTTTAGGTGAAAGTGGCACAAAATATGAATTTAATCTAAGATAAGATGATATAGAGTTAAAAATTCATAAGAAATATGAATTATACATGATTATGTTACATTATTAACCACATATCTTTGTTTAACTGCCAGTAAATTCATTTTAACCATATCCGTGGTAACTAATTTGTACTATTTGTACTATTCATTATGAAAAAATTGAATGTTTCATCGTTAATAAATATTAATATTCCGAATATAAATTTAAATCTATTTTATGAAATTCAATTTCTATATGTGACAAAATTAAATTTAAAAACACATTAAACCTTACAAAACACCATTTTTATAAAAATATATTTTTAAGAATAAATTTGAGTTTATACTAACTCCATACATAGAAATAACTATTAAATTATTTCGAAATTATTTAATGGGTTATAAAATCTATAAATTTCATTAATATTATTAATAAATTGTGATTAATTTAATTAATTCTGTTAGAAAAACAATGTTCACATTAGTAATGATTTTTGAAGAAAAACTCTTTTAGAATTTAACAGATTTTATCACCATTCCAATCATTTACTGACTATAATTACATATTTATTATTTTCAAAAACATTTAATGAAATGGAAAGAAACCACAAAATGAAAACCCACAAAACATGAAGCATCCTAAGATATAGAATAACCATTAAAATCTTGTTTGTCCCTATTTGACACACAATCCCTATATAATTTTCATTTTAGACCATTTACCATTGTATCCAATCACATTTCGTCAGGTATTAAATCTAGTAATCTAAATTTCTCTCACCTTTGAATGAACTAATCCTAATTTATCTTTATTTAATTGAATCCCCATATTCTAAAAAGGTCTATCTTGTTGATCCAATCACACTTCTCCTTATTTGTGTCTACTATAATTAATATACGAGATATATGGTCTACAAACTCTAGAGGGGCCTTAAATGAAAAGGCCACCTCCAAAATGTGTTTCTTTAACTGGTATATAATATTCCAAATTTCCCCCTTATGTTAATCCTCATTTACTACCTCTCATTGATGACCCTCAAGCCCTGTGAAATCCTTACTGTTAGAAAGATCTTCCACTACAGGTTCTCCCTACTTCCAGTTGGGATCTTCTATCACATAACATGAATTATATTATTCCATAGAAACTATATATCTATGTTACTTGTTATTATAATTAAAGACACGGTCCATTAACTTGGGCTTTGTCTTTTAGGTGGATCTTGTCTCTGTGGGTTTGTGAAGGTAAGAATAATCCTTCTACCCTATTGATTTCGTCCCCTTCCATTGAATACATCACCATAAGTCCCTGATTTTCATCCACAACTTCTTAATCCTCAGTTTTTGAAGACCTATTTTTTACATAGTGATTATTTTACTTTTCTCAGAAAAAAAGACATAACATGTAGAAATTAACATTTCTTTTAAAAAATAGGTCATTTAATCATTAATAGATTTTACTAAAATTTATTGATTATAAATACATTTTTATCATCCTACAACATTACACATATATTTCTATAATGTGGTTATTTGTATTCAAATCCATCAAACCAATGGATATGTAATAAGGGTAAATTATATCATAGTTTAAATAGACTCAAGATTGAGTGTAAATAAATTTATCAAATACCTCATGTTTATTTAATAGAAAATAAAAATAATATATGTGAGTATTATATTTAAAACAAAATAACATGAATTAATACAATGAAATTACATCACTCTAATAAATATAAATTAGTACATATCTACTTTATCACGTCCTCATGTTTACATATAGTTTCTTCAAATTTTTTATTCCTCTATAGATCTTTATCCAAGTGAGTTTTTTTATTCCATAACACATTATAACTATGATACAAGATTGTTACAATTTTTTATTCATAGTAATGGTAAGTCTCTAGTGGCACAACATCTGTGTTTAGTAAATTTAATTTATTGGGTATATAATTCCTCAAAAGGGATATATAGAAACCAAAATTAACTCATAAAAGGTTCGGTGGAATCTTTATGATATAAGAAACCATCCTGACCTGATTGATAATTTACAAAGGGATAATATACCTAAGGATCATTATTCCATTATTTTTTAAATCTCATAATATTTATCCATGGAAAAATCCTCAAGAATACTTTTATACCTCGTGTAGTCATGGGACGTGAAAGTCATAGGAATTTGAACTTTTTTATTCTTAAGAGTTTTCATGGGAAAATAGTAAATCATCATGTAAGATGATATCAGATACTTTTTCTCAACCCTTTATGGCCTTAGAAAGGTGTGTTTACCCTAAGATAGATGTTTGGGGGAATTCTGAGTCATTCTGATTTTTGAAAAAAAAAATTAATATTTAATTAAATAAATATGAATTGTTTTGATAGTATTCATATGGTTGTATTATTCAAATTGGGTTACAGATTGATATTTTCTCACCTCATTTGAGTTTAGGGTGGGGGTTTTACTATGGGAGGAATAATCTTATGTCGGGATCTGGTCCATGACCTAGGCCCCTTTTCATTTCCTCTTTCTTTTCCATTTTCTTCACTTTTTCTATTTTTCAATTTATTTTTCCCTTTATCCTTTTTGGAGTCTAATAAATTTAAAGTAGTTATTTGATGCTATAAAACCATGATAGAGAGAGGTAATGGATAAGGAGAAGAAGATTGGGGGATCCATCAGGTGTTTCTTCTAGTCTCAGATCATATTGCGATAGAAGTCAGTTGAAGATTCAATGTGAAGTGTAGAAGGTTTCCACTCAAAAGTAGGTATATTTTTTCCACCAAAAATACTTTTATTTTATTTGTTTTATGTTTTTACATCCTTTTTCATTGTTGGGGAACACTATGGAGTCAATATGTAGTTTCTGGGGAGTAATTGGGTGTCTCAGGCCCTTTTGGGTGTGTTCTATCATAGAAAACCAAAGTACATGTTTTTTGGTTTATCTAACACATGCCATGTCTTCATATTTGGTAAATATTTGTTTTTGGGACATATGAAGACGTACATGGGAGATCATTACATATTATGTCATCTTAGGATGTGTTAGGGGAACTTGATCATGTATGATACACATCTAAATCTCGTGTGAGGTAGATGAAAAGTGGTCATATATTGTTCTTTTCTAGACCCCATATAGAGGGTGTATGGCTAGGTACATGGTCGTTGACCCCATATTGGGTACACACCATGTACAAGAAGCACACTCCATATAGTTTGGTAATGTACATACCGTGTGGGATGAAGTACATGGGAAGGTACCCTATTTACTGTAAATGTCATGTATTTAGAGACACACACCTTGTATATTATAAAGGTACATGCTGAGTGTCTATAATAACATTATCATGGTTGACCATTGTTGTTATATGTTATGAACCTAAACTACACAATGGGTATTTTTTCCTGCCATGACCTATTCTTCCAAATTTTCAACATGGTGTCATAATTGCACTTATAAGTAGTCTATTGTGAGTATTTTTAAAAATAAATCATTGTGGTGTAATAATTTTGGTATTTAGAGACCCTCTGTTTGGTATTCTATACAATGAGAGTTTGATGAGAGGAATTATCCACACATTGATTTAGAAACCTCTTAGAGGATTTTTTGTTAGTAGCGAGGCCTATGTGAGGGTTGTTATATTTTTTATCATACAAGAATGAGAATTCCATGGTGATCTATTTTAGGTTCATTAGATATATTATAACATACTGGGTCATATGGTATCTCTAAGGAGACCTTGGTTAGTACCTCCATGATGGAAAAAATTTTATGAGATTTGAGTAGATGAGGTTTAGCTTCATTGTCTAGGGATCAGAGTATGTAGAGCCTTCTAGATTGGTTTATTTCATGGAATGGTGGTTATAATCATGTTTTAATGAGTTATTAAGATGATTCTAGGGAAATATTAAGGATTCCTTAGTTTCTAGTTTCTGATCAAGTGATATGTGGTTTCTATAGTCAGATATTGAGAATGCTCATGTGACATGGTGTTGTTTAGATGCCCTTGTGTGTTAGTTCATACTAATAGATGGTTATTTATTGGGATGGACATAAGAGTATTTGATGTGTGGCATTTTCCTCAAGGTCTTTCCTTAGATGAATTTATATTTTGTGGGGTCCTATATTTTATGTGGTCATACGGACTCTTGAGAATGCCCTGGTTGGCATGCGTTTCTTTTGGATGCACCATGGACATGTTATCGATCAAGTATCTATTAGAGGCCTCTAGAACCATTTGGATTGCTTCTATAGTGTTCGTGTACAATGCTTTTGGATGGTCAATCGAAACTCTTTATATGGCATCCATATATTTTTTTTATTCTTTTTTAATTTAAGGGTGTTACTGTGTACATGGTTAGAGAACATCTATATAGTAGGGTGTTGTGACCACAAGGGCTATGAGATCCATTGTTTTTGATTTTTTATTGGTGGTCTGTTGAGATCTCATGGTGGATAAATATTGTATGATAATTCCATGGTATAGAGAGAGGATGCATGATATGTTGTCTGATAGTTTATCAGAACTGATTAGTTATCTATTTTGATGGGGGCACTAAGGGTGGATCATCCCATTTCAGTTTGACATTGGTCATGATGTTTGAGGCAATTTCTTCTTAGTAATTTGATTTTATTAGGAGACCATTTTGATATATTATATCTTAAATTGACCCTCATTTCTTATTTAGTTATCTTCTTCATTGGATGGTTGTGGTTAGATGGGTTTAGGGAGAAAATTGGGAATCTATATTAGTGAAATCCCCCTCTAGTTGAGTGTTCATTAATTATATAGTAGCCTTGTTCTCTTTATGTTTTGAGGTACTCATGGAGTTGGTTTTTTGTACAATGAATTTTTTTGTGCTCATAAGGTTGTTTATTTTTTCCCATCCAAATTACAATATAGACCCAGTCTATTATTGGGCCCATAACTGGTTTATAGTTCATTATGTAAGAGCTTCAGGACGGATATAATCTCGAATTATTTTGACATAGATGTTTTGGTCTCCATTTCATATCATGATATTGGAGTCCTAGAGTCCACTAGATGTACTTATTTGTGTGAATTCATATGGTTAAACCATGGGGTTAGATATTCATGACTCTTTCCTTGAGATACCTTTGATATCTTTTGTTGAACTAGAGGACATGTCAGTTTTAGTGTGGATGGGTGATCTACTTGTTATAAATTCCTTAGAGGGGGCCCAAGTAGGGGAAGACTTACCACAAGTGTTTTCCTAATCCCAGATTTGGTTATTATATTGTTTTTACCCTTTCTTTCATACAGTGTTTTGTTTTATTTCAACTACTATTAAATTTCATCTAGGTTGGTAAATCATCTGTGAATGCATTTATTATCACAAAGAGAATATATGTACACTATTTTTGTGGTATACTGAGATTTATTTCTCAAACCATATATGTACACCTTAGTGTATGTGTACAACTAATGTATAATATTTCTTAGAGAACACATTACATATTGGATTGGACCAAGGCCAAGAATCTCTTGATTGGGAAGTTCTTCTTATATAGAGTTTTTGGATAGGGCTGGTATAAGTCAATCATCAAAGTGGTTAGGTCTATTGTTCCTCTTGGTGTTATTAATAGAACCCATTGTATTTTATTTTTAGTTTTTTAAAATATGTGGTTGATGTTACATGATAAAAGCTATTGTATGTTTTCCATTATTAGAGTTTGTATGAGTATATGAAACATTTAATTTATTATAGTCTAATACTATATTAGTTATCTATTATAAATACTATGATTTTTATAATTTTGTGAGATATTGGTTATTTTAAACTATAATTACATTCTGACAAGAGGGTATAGTCTTTCCACTTCATATTTTATACTGTCACCACTAGTTGACAACCTATGGTGTTCGGAGAGCCACACTTGAGGCCTTTTGGAAATGACAAATCAGGTGACGTTTTCGATTGACCAGAGATAATTTATTAATAAATTGTATCTACACTATTTGGTTTTATGATTTTCGGTGTTTCTAGTAGGTTTTCTAGGAAATTCATAGAACATGTAATGCATATGAGATTGGTGTGTCATGAACACATTTGTTGATAGAAAATACCACTATCTGGGGCATGTGATTTTTTTCATGGAATTCGTTATAATGGTTTCATGATTTCACCTAGCGTGATTCACATGGGATTTTGAATTTATAGATTATTCTAGTTTTTGAATCATGGGATATGGGTAAAAGGCCAATGTTTATACATAATTCTAGTCACACATAATTCACATGGAATATTAATGTCTATAATTTTTTCTAATAAAGGGGGTTCAGTTTTTTTAAGTGTTATCAGCAACTAATATGGTGTTTTCTCATATAAGTAATCGGTAAATTCTAAAAAAAACAATCCACATTTTTATATTTTAATATGTGGATATTCTATGTGGTTATTCGGGTGAGATGTTTGATACTCATGAAAATACGTCCCCTTCATCGATGTATGCATGGAGGCCCATGTGGATTGTAAATGGTATTTGAGTGCCATATTGGTTGCTCAATGAGTTCTAGTTTTTTGAGAGATATTTGTATTAGGATTGAGTTTCCTTGAGGTGGTGGTTCCCTAAAATGTTTACATAAATATTCACGGGGAGTTATATATTCTTTTCATTTGTTAGTTGATAGGTCATGTGGTGGGGACTATGTGCCAAATATGATTAATGTCTTGGTTGGACATGGTCTGTCTTCTTTGGGGGGTGTTTAGGTATTCTATAATTAGGATGTGGTTAGGAATAACCATTAATCAAGTCTGATAATCATAATACTTGGAGTGGTCTATGTATCATATCTATCATGAGAAGGAATGTTTGATTGGACCCCTGACCCTACTTGTTTTGGTTGCGCCTTGGGTAACATTATAGAACTGTGGATGGAAGCTTATTGTTTTGGATCAATTCCCTAATGGATATTGGATGGCTGGTTGATACTAGAATGAGGGAGATATTTTTATATTGAATTACAGTTTTGAGGGTTATCAGGTTGGTCGAAACTGACATGTGTGTGGATCATGGTTAGCAGTATTAGGAACATTATCCTAGTTTCATTATTAATTTTCCCAAGAGAGTGTGACTACTGTTTTAATTTTGAGATCAATTTATGGAATTCTTTCTAGTGGGGGGGGGGAGAACCAAAGGATGGTGGTGGTCTGGATGTTTTTTTTAATTTATTTTTTTGAGGATGAATGTTGCAGATTTTTTTGTAGTATTCTATGAGTGGGTTTTCTATGTCTACCCATTGCATTTAGTATGAAATGTAGTGTTGGATATGTGGATTGTTATTCGGTTGAAGAGTGGAGATAAGGATACTCTTTTTTTGGGGATCATCAAATAAATCATTATTGAATTGTATATTATTTTTTGTGAGTTTTTTGAGAGTTGTAAGACCTATTTTTGTATGATTGAGAAAGAATCAGTATTTATAGTTCTTAGGGAGAGAATGATTACTAGTAGACCGTTGAGGATTCTATAGGGGTGAGAAGTAACTATGGTGGGGTATTTGTTACACCTCGTTTCATTACTAGTTATGAAAATCAGGGTAAATTTGAACCATTTTCTCCTATGTGTGATCAGGGGAAAATGGTAAATTCTCATTTAGTATGAAATTAGATTATTTTTTTAACCATTTTCTGGGTCTTGTAATGGGTTTTTTACACTAGTAGTGGAGTTTGGTAATAATCTAGGTTGTTCAAATTTTCCTGGAATATTTTATATTTAATTAATCGGATATTAATTTATATAAGTGTGTATGTTCATTCATATGTTTCAAATGGAGCAGTTGATTATGATTTTTTCTCCATCATTGAGTCTGGAAAGTGGTTTTTCCTATGATAGGAATAAGTATCCATCTTTCACCATGGCCAAGCTAGGGCCCTATTTCACTTCCATTTCCATTTTCTTTCTTCATCCCTTTCTATTTTTTCCATTTAATTTCCCCTTTCTCCACTTTTCATTTCCATTCGCATCCCTTGAGGTTTTGGAATCATGCATCTAAGGGAGGGAAAGGGATAGAGAAATGAGGGAGAGAAATGAATTGTTATAGAGGGTTGGTCCAAGGCTCAGATTAGAGTGCAGTGGAAAAAGGTGATAGATTTAGTATAAAGTGTTAGTGGTCTCCATAAAAAATCAAACCCTTTTATTTTTTTCAAAATAAATACTCCGAGGTCCATATCAGAGTACAGAGATAACGATTGGTGAATTTAGCATAAAGTTCTAGTTATTTCTATCCGAAGGTAGTACTATTTTATATTTTTCAACATAAATACCCATAATTTATGTGTTTCAGTTTTTAAATCCTTTTTCGGTTACTAGGGAACCCTAGGGGATTGATATGTGGATTTGGTGGAGTAAATGGTTGTTTTGGGATATTTTGGGGTTTTCAGTTAAGGAAATCCCATGTACAAAACAATTGGTTTAAGGAACACATATTTTCCACCTTCATATTCAATGAAGAAGAGTTTTTGGGAATAAAATATGTATACTTGGGAATACACCCCATATAGTGGAACCTTGTGGTGTACTAGGGGCACAATGTTGTGTAGGGTACATGACCAGAACCCATACGAGGAAAATTTCTAGTGGCCATGTACTATACCTGGAAAGTCCCTGTGTGGGGGGTAAATGACTATATATATGGCTAGGGACCCCATGTGGATTACATTCATTATACTAGCAGTACACACCATGTAGTTAAATATTTTATATTTCATATGGGTTGAGGTACACATGCATGTACCTCATCTAGAGTTAACTATATGTAATGTGTGGAAAAGTCATATAATTTGTAAAAGTTCAAGTTAAGTGGCCTAAGGCATGTGAACAAGGAGGAACTTTGCGGTTACATTTAATTTACATGAATTAGTCATCATTTAATTTTTTTTATGGTCATGTATTTTTGAGTCTATTTTTTATCATGGATTTCTAATTTGATATATTAGTAGTCTATTCTATGAATTTTTTAACATAGGCCATGATGGTGGAAACATATCCAAATTTTGAGGCCATATGAATGGTTTTTTAACATTATAGTGTAGAAAAATTATTTCTTTGTGTTTTGATTTCAAAATCCTCCATGGGGTCGGTTTGTGAGCTGTATGTCCTAGGTGAAGGTTTTGAGATCAATGATCATCCATGATTGAGAATCCCATGGTGGTCAATTTTATGTTCTTTAGATGAATTTTGGAGGATGGGATAGTACAATATCATTGAGGAGAAATTTTATTATATATATGGGAAGGGGCCAATTTCTCGAGGTTATAGAATATTTGGTTTAGCTTCTGTGTCTAAGGATTGTAGTTCGTGATACCTTTGGAAAATTTTGATGCCATGGAACAGTAGTTACAACTTGCTATCATTGATCCACTGAGATGAGTTTGAGGGTCTCTTGAGGATTCCCTAGTGGGACAATTATTTATCATGTGATCAGTGATTGTTGTATTTTTTTGTTAACAATACTTTTGTGGAATATCATTGTTCAAAAATAACATGTGGGTGAGTTGGTACCCACATATGGGTTTTTATCCAAGAAGGCTGGTTGAGGTTTTATTATATGGTATTTTCCTTGACTGTTTTCTTGTGTGGAGGATTCCTTTTTGAGTGTATATATTTTGAGGTGTTCATGTGAACCTTTTTGAATTTCCTAGACAGAATAAATTGCTTTGGGTACTATTTTGGGTTAGTTTTTGATCAAGGATTAGTTGGAGGCCTTGATCACTTTAAGGTATATTTTTTCACTATTCATGGATCATGATTTGGAATAGTATATAAAATCCCCTTAATATGGTTTAGTACTCTTTTTTGTTTTCTTTCATCAATTTTAGGATGTTTCTTTAGGCATATACCAAGAGATTGGGTAAAGTAGTATAGTAATGAGTTAGATGTCACTTTTTATTGTGACCATAGTGATCATGGGAGCCCTGAGTTTTGGTTGGACCATTGGTGGATCATTGAGTTCCTATAGTTTATTTTTACTTTTTTTTATATTTAGGGTGCAAAGAGAGACCATGTGGTCCACTGACCAAGATTTGATCTACATTTCTAGTTTAGTTGTTCAGATAGTGGGTTCATGTTTTCATCATAACATGTCTAGTTTTACATTGATTGTGACATTTGAGGTAGTTTATACTCATTAATTTGGTTTGAGGAGGTGACACTTTAGATATATTGGATTGTACATTGTCCCTATGTTCTGATCTCATTATCATCTTTGTTGGCTGGTTTGGTAAGATGGTCTTGGGGAGATAATAAATGATATGGATGAGTACATCCCCCCTTTAGTTACGTGTACACCTTGGATATTGTTATTTCATTCTTGGGAGGTTTTAAGGAACTGACAGAGTGGGTTTTAAGTATATTGGATACTACTATGCTCCAGGGTCCATTGATGATGTACAATTTAGGGTTAAGTTATAGAGCCCACCTATTTTGGGTCAATAGCTAGTTTATAATTCTTCTTTATGACCATTATGACTAACATGTTCTCTATTTTTATCGACCCAGATATTCTTGTCACTAGTTTATATTATGTTATTGGTGTCCTATATACTTTTAAATTCTCTTTTGTATGTGGATTCTTATGGTTATGACATGGGATCAAACATTCATACCATTTTCATTTAGATGTCTTGGAGATTCTATGTATATCTTCTAGACACACCAGTTGTTGTGTGTCTAGGTGATCCATGTGTATAAAATCATATAGTGTGGAAAATAGTAATGATATATTTACATCAGGTGTTGTAATAGAACCCAAAGTTGGTTGTTTTTGTGTTTTTGGTTTCCCCCATTCATTTATGTAGTTGTTTTTTATTCCATCTATTGTAAGATTTCAACTAGGATGGGGATATAAAATGTACATGAAATTTTTATGATTTCAGATTATACATACACTATTGAGGGTGGACTATCAAGATTTTATTCATCACCCCCAATATGTTAAACTCAGTTTACATACGAACATGATGTCTTCTTTTAGGATAGAGATGTGGTTTCACATTATATGGATTCTAAGCCCAATATTTATTTACTAAGAGTATCCCCTCATGTCATGTCTCATGATGAGGATAATGTATCTTGAACATTGTAGAGAAGATATATGTGGTTTGGATTGGAGTTAGAATTTAGTTCTATTCTATTAGATATTCATATTTTTATTATATATATGTGTTTTCCCCAGTGGGAGACAAGATATTAAATGATTTTAAGGATTTTTTTCCTTATGACTATATTCCACATTTCATTTATCATTGCATGATTCTGTTTTAGTTACCTATTATTTTTACTCAAATGTTTATATCTATGTATGAGATTGGTTATGTTCTACAATAATTTCTTTATAACTAGAGTGTATATTATACCCAATTGTATATTTTATACCCTTTAATCTAGTTAGTAGCAACTTTCATTCTCATATTTTTTCTTTAGACCTTTTAGTTATCCATTTTTGTTAATGTGTTTGGTTGACCTAGGATAGTTCCTTAAAAATACCTCATCACAAACATCAAATTCCAAATATGATTGATTATTTTCATTATAACTTGTCTATAAACATTGAGATACCTTAATGTAATGCTAATTGATCTAAAATTATCTATAATTTACTCATCTATATCAGGTCCTAATGTATTTATTTTTGTAATGTCCCCCATAAACATTGTAGTTATGAACATCCTTCTATAGAGGGATTTATAACAAGCCATATGAAAGCTCATTTGAAAGATATTATTATAAAAGAATATCACAACAGGAATGTGTTGATCTCAACCACCTTTGAAATATAGGGAAATTGACTGCAACATATATTATAGTGTTTTAATTTTCCACTAGGTCAGACAATTTCTCTATGGATTATGAGATGTATTGAAAGACAACATTATATGTAGAACTTGTTATACGATTTCCAAAACATCATGGTAAACCTCATATGTCGACCAGATACAATAAAATACTTCACATTGTTAAACATTACCACATTATTAATGTATATCTTAGTTAGTTTTAAAGAGATAGCACTTATCTAAAACAAATAAAATGGGTTGAATTTGTAAGGTGGTCAACTAAAACCCAAATTGATTTATATTGTACAGATGTTTTGGGGCATCTGATGATGAAATATATAGTGATGCCTTTCCAATTATATTCTTTTATAGGTAAAAGTTTCAACATTCCCATAGAATTATTTCTATTGTGATTAAATATATTAAATATGATGTACTGAAATACATACTCTTCGACATCTCTCTTCATGTTTTCCCACCAGAAATACTCATTTAGTTCTCTATATTTCTCTATTATTCTAGAAATAATTGAGAATATTGAGATATGATATTCTTCCAATATATCCGTCTTTTCGTAGGGAATTGACGGGACTCATACTCAGTTTTTGAACATAACCAACCCATATAACTGAGGTTGAACTGCAGAACATTTCTCACCTTCTTTTTCATCTAAACATCTTTCTTATATACCTCTTTAAAATTCACCTAGAAATATAGTTGAATACACACTTGGGAAATATAATATTTACCCCATCCATTATGTTTTCTTGTTCAGTCCTTTAAAAATTAACTAATATTCAATCTTTTTTTCCTTATCAAACATAAACTAATATGATGTTTTACACTCAAATCATCAACCACCTTGATGGATTTCCTAGGGCGGTAATTTAATGAGTTTTCATCATCATTACTCAACTCAAACCATCTTCACTAGAACATATTCAACAATTTATTTATGAAAATAAACATTAAACAATTATTATAAATATATATGTCACAAATTGTTCTATAAGAATAATTCAACTATATCATTAATGAAATGATTTCCATTATTAATTTAATGTATTAGGTGTAACACCCGATACTTTTATGAGAAATATTCTGTTTTTATGTTATATAAATCATCAAAGGAATCTTTCACTATACACAACACTATCTTGGCTTGCTTTACACGCAACTGTGGCCTTCCTCGATAGCTTGCGTCGTACACAATACCGAGTTTCACTAAACAACGATATGCTATTAACATATTATTAAAACTAGCCGTTATGAATAGTATTAACTAAATTTTGAATTTTATAACATTATTATTCATCTTATACATTTTCTAGAATGTGTTAAGAGAACAAAATAAATTTTTTAGGTAAAATAATTATTTGTCAAAAAACGCAGTTTTACCGCCTTTTGGTGGCGCACCCATATTAAATCTAGTTTTTTAAAAGTTTATAAGTTCAATTTGACAAAATAAAATTTTTATTTAGAATAAAGATATAAAAATTTACTTTGGATAAATTTTTCATATTATTCTGATAACTTTCATATTTTAATGAATAGTAAAAACACGCTATATTTTAATTAAAAACAACTTTTTTCATTGTAATAAATTATGTGGTTAAATAATAATATTGAATGGTTTCAAATTATAAATAGAATATATTTTTACCATTTAATATAATGTATGTCATTAGCCTCGATTTTACATTGAATTCGTAGGTTAAATAAATTCAATCTTTGGCAATGTTTTAACTTTTAAAACATGTTTGCTTAACAAGGGGATTAATTTTAAATTAACTACTGAAACTTCTGTGATTTGAATTTTGAAAAATGGATTCCATATTTTGAATAATTGGGTCCAAATTATGTAAATAGGTTACTTTTATTTTTTTGATATTATGAATAGTAACTACTGTAATTTTTTATTTACTACGGTTAAAGGTAAATAGGGTAATTCAAGGTTAAAAGAATATTATAATAATTCAAAATTAACTTGAAACATGTTATAACCTTATTGGATGAGTATTGGCTGACCATGGGAATCCTTGGGTCGATTTTGGGACCCCATGGAGCTACTTATGAAAGACAATGACACATTAGATTAATTAATTTAATGTAAAGACAAAATTGGAATTAAAAAATATCGTTTAGTAATTAATTTTTATAAGGGTGTATATAAATTATATTTTGGACTATAAATATTCATTTAAAATTTAAAAATATTTAGTACATGTAGGTATTTTTTTTATAATTTTTATACATAATATAAATTAAATTATTTATGACACAATAATGATGCAGTATTTATCTCATTAATAAATGATTTGAATAAATAAGATTAAAATGATTAAAATATCTTCAAAAACCTGTCCAATTCCTATTGGATGATTTTATTTAGAATATGAGTCATCTTATCTTCTACATTAATGTGTTTTGACCTCTTAAAACCAAAGATAAGTTTATAATAAAATACATTTTTCACACTTTCCTAAAGAGCCCCTCCACTCCCTTATAAAAGGAGACCACTTCTATGCAATTCCTCACACCACTCATGCATTTTGGATCGCCCAAACTCGGACCAACTAATCTCCCTACATCCCTATCATTCCCCTGGAAGCCTTACATTAGGCAGAAGACTCTCCAAGAAGTCATTTTGGTTCATACCAAAGAAAGTTACCAAAATTAAAGGTAACAGTTTCTCTTAAGTTGTTTTCTTTTATTCTACTTATCCAACCCCTAAAATCTTTTTAATCCTTTATTTTGTGACAACAACAGTATCCTGAAAATACTAGGATATTGTTATGAGAATTATTAGAACTACACTTACACACACCTCCTTCTAATGGATGAAGAACATAATGTTTCTATGATGGAAAACTAACGCCTCACGAAACGATGATTGTTCGATTTTCCCCTACCACCTCTCATGGTGGCCATTATGATGGAACTATATTTATATATAATATATATTATTTTTATTATTTCTTCATGCTTCTTTACTTCCCAATTATATCAATCCTTTAGGGTTTCCATAGTCGGTAAATACGATAATCTCATTTGAGGAAGTGCGGACTACCGCCCCCTCAAAGTGATGTGATTCGTTAATACCTTATGTGGGATGTATAAAGGATGTGGTTAATGATATTATATATGATATTATACTGAAATTATATTATAATTATGTATCATTATGTTTTAATTCCATTAAAATAAGAAATAGAAATGAAAGTAGCGTTCATGCGTATGTACGGCTTAACGTCTCCATGAACGGTGCGTTTCATTTCTTACCTCCAAATGTTATGTAATATTATAAATGATTGTATATGATGGATATATAATGAATTTATATGATATATAAATAATTATTTACCTTTTTGTGGTAAGTAAATCATGATATAAGTAATAGTAACATCAAGAACAACAAGTCCAAACACGTACGATAAATAAGATGATGTTACCCAAAACACTACTTTAATATTAATTTACATAAGAATGGGTAATATAAAGTCATAAGTGAACCATATATGATATCATAACAATTAATATTATTCCTTAATAAATCAATGACATTATTTAAATCATTATACAGGAGTTTCATACTCTTACGAAGCAAATTAGACCTAAGGTAAGGGAAATATCACAATCTCATTTTTATCCGAGATTGTTTATACTTTGGGATTTACTGGGGTGTATTTTATCATCCAGATCCATGTTTCCTCAATATTTAATATTTATATCTTTCTAAAATAGTTTATATCCAATTTTACCCTTCGGTGAGTTTTTAGTAAAATATATGAAAGGAATCTTTTGTTGTTTTTCGTACGATTTACTTTTCGACTTTTCTGATAAAAGTAAGAGAAGAATGTTTTCTTTTAACTTATACGGCATGAATGGATTTTTAAAACATTATTTCCAAGAATATTCCCTTACAAGTTTTCAAGTTTATTTTTAATCAACTTTTTTTAGTTAGAATTTTATGACATGTTAAGAAAGGAAAAGTCTTTTTGAAGTTGAAAGGATATTTTCCTCAAGAATGGAGTTCAAGTGCTTTATCAAAAATATTTTTCATCTAAGATAATATAGGGTTCTGTTTATATCCCTATTATTACATTGATTTGATTATGTTGTGATGGAATTATTTTTATGAATTCCTTTATCTTATATGAATTGTTTTATGATGTCATGTTGTTTAAGAATACCATTTTTATTACATGGGTTGTGCAATGATGTATGATTTATGATTTTGTGGCACACATAAGAATGGAATCATTATGAGATGGGTGGGACCTATATCTCCCTCTAATGCATTGGGTAAAGATTTTATATCTCATGAGATAGACATGGCTGGAACGGCAGGTTAAACTGGTTCAGTGAAATTGGACTGAAACGAGGAGTGAACTCGGTTCAGAAATGGACTTTGTCCACTAAGATAGTCTTGGCCATGAGTCTTGACAAATAAGAAATGATTCTCTATGATTATGTGTGTATGACACAATGTTTCATGTTTTATGTTATGATTATTGGGATTATATTTTACTGCTATTATTTATCCCATGTTATGAAATTATGCTCTCTTTTGCAGGTTAAGATTTCCAAAAGTTATGTTCTTATGAATATGATGTGATTGATATTTCTTTTGTTTACCCTTACTGAGCATTTGATATCACCATTTTCTATGTTTTCTTTCCCCAGGTCAGGAAGAAGGTTATTAAGTAAGAAATGCCAAAAGGGACTATAGATATGATGAAATAAATGGGAGACAGTGTAGACGCTTTATGAACCAGTTGTTTATGTTTCCCAGTTTCTAAAGACACTATACCTATACGGTCCTTTCCTAGTTTTTTTATATGTTGTAATAAGTGTGCTTCAATTTTGAAAAAATAACAATGTATGTAAATTATGGGTCATAATAGTTGGTATCAGAGGAAAGGTATAGTAAACCTTTGGAAACTAGGATGTGAAGGCCTTAGTAAGAACCCTAAGGAAAAGTCTAAGCATGGAACAAAATCTTAGTGTTTTAGAAATGACCATAAATAACCTAGGATAAGGCCTTAAGTGTGAAATTTTATTCTTGATTATGTGGTTTTCCTATTATAATTAGTGTTGCTCACATTATTCTTCTTGGTTTTAGTCAATGGCTGGAACCCGAAGGAACTTTGTTAATGCGGAATGCGACGGACAATGCAATGATTGTCCCCCTGAGCAACCAAACGCTATGGGAGCCGGAATGCAAAATCTTGTAGCCATGCTCACAGAACTTTCTCAAGCTATGAATCATGCAGGACTTCCAAACGAGCAAACGAAGGAGCAACATTCTGTTGAATTCTTCATGAGGCCGCGTCCACCTTCTTTCAGTGGGTCTACTGATCCATTAGTTGCTGAACAATGGATTAGTACTACTGAAAAGATATTTTCAGTTCTTCAATGTTCTGAACATGATAAAGTCATCCTAGAAATGTACCGTTTGGAAGGATATTCTGATCAATGGTGGAATCTTATTAAGAATACGAGGCAAAGGGATGAAATTGAGTCCATCGAATGGGATGAGTTCAAGAACTTATTTTTCAATAAGTACTTCCCTCGTATTCTCCGAACAAAGATGGAGAAAGAGTTTCTTGAACTGAAGCAAAAGGATGATGAATCTGTTGGTACCTATGAAGCAAATTTTACAAGACTTGCAAGGTACGCTTCTGGTATTATTATCCAACCTGAGAGTAAGATCGGTCAATTATTTAGTGGCTTAAAACCAAGTCTTCGAAGGGCGTTAGCCATAAGGGACTTCAATAGCTATGAGGAAATCGTTCGATGTGCTCTCAAATTCGAAATGGAGATTGTAGTAACCCATCAGTCATATGGGTTTAATAAGAAGAGGAAAATGGAATTCAAAGGAAAATCTAAAGAGCACACTGAAAAGAAGATGAGATTTCTCTTATGCTCAAAGTGTTGAATGAAACATGGAGGGAGTTGTCTTAATGGGACAAGTAAATGTTTCAAATGTGTAAAGGAAGGTCATCGGGCATTTGAATGTTGCAATGATGGGAAGAAGATGTCTAATGATGCAAACAAAGGAAGGGACACACAGAATGAACCTACTACACTTCAATGTTTCAAGTTCAAGGAGATGGGGCATTATTCCAATAAATTCCCTAATCCAAGGGTTTTTTATGATGATCGACATCAACAAAATCTTAAGGCTAAAGACAAAGGAAAGTCATATTCATTTTCTATCAGCGATGTAGAGTACGATAACTATGTGGTGAAAGTTACACTTACCATCCACTCTAAAGTATAAAATGTTTTATTTGATTCTAGATCCACCCACTCTTTTATTTCTGAAGATTTTTCTAAGGGTATCACCATATTACCTCAACAATTAGATGTTGAGTTAGCTGTGACAACACCTAATGGAACAACAGTCACATTAGAAGTTTATAATTCATCCCCGATTGAAGTTTGTGGGAAAGTGATTCCTGCAAATCTTGTGATACTTCCTATAGTGGAATTTGATGTGATTCTTGGCATGGATTGACTTTCTTTATATGGAGCTCATATCAATTGCCAAAGAAGGGAAGTCACATTTCATATTCCAGATCAATCTATGATCGTCTATCGATGCAAGGATGAACATAACCTTCCAGTGGAAATTTCTTCCATTTTATGGGTCCTGATTCCACTTAATGAAGGTTATTTATCTCAAATGGTTGGTGAGAAACTCACAATTAATAATATGCCCATTTTACGGGTGTTTGATGATGTCTTTCCAGAGGAATTATCAGGTCTTCCACCAAATCGTGAAGTTGAGTTTCCAATAGAACTCGTACCGGGTGCTTTGCCTATTTCAAAGACACCTTACAGAATATCCCTAATTGAGTTGCAAGAATTGAAGAAGCAACTCCAATAGAATATTCATAAGGGATTCATACGCCCTATTGCGTCACCTTGGGGAGCACCTGTTCTGTTTTTTAAAAAGAAAGATGGATCAATGAGACTCTGCATTGATTATCGAGAACTTAACAAAATCACTATCAAGAATAAATATCCTCTCCCACGCATTGATGACCTATTTGACTAACTACGTGGAGCTCAATACTTTTCCAAGATTGATCTTCGTTCATGGTATCATCAATTAAGGGTCAAAAGGGAGGATATACCAAAGACGACTTTCCGTACAAGGTATGGACACTATGAATTTATAGTGATGCCATTTGGTCTTACTAATGCACATGCTATCTTCATGGATCTGATGAATATAGTCTTTAAAGACTACCATGATCAATTTTTGGTAGTCTTTATCGACGATATTCCTGTCTATTCAATGAGCAAGGAAGAACATGAAGATCACTTGAGAATTATATTGAAGACCCTGAGAAAGGAGAAGCTTTATGCCAAATTTACCAAGTGTGAATTTTGGCTTCAAAAAGTTGCATTTTTGGGTCACATAATCTCAAAAGAGGGGATATCTGTGGATCCAGCAAAAACAGAGGTTATCGAAAGATGGTCGAGACCAACAACAGTAACTGAGATCCGAAGTTTTCTTGGTTTCGCTGGATATTATCGACGTTTAGTGAAAGATTTTTCACGATTATCTAATCCACTCACCAAGTTGACTCGAAAAGGAGTTAAGTTCATATGGACGGATGAATGTGAAGAGAATTTAAAGGAGTTGAAAAGAAGGTTATCCAGTGCACCTGTACTCACACTTCCTTGTAGTGGAGAAAGGTTTGTGATCTATAGTGATGCATCCAAGAAGGGACCGGGATGTGTTCTCATTAAAAATGATATGCTGATAGCTTATGCCTCACGACAGTTGAAAATCCATGAGAAAAAATACCCTACTCATGATTTTGGGTTAGCTACGGTAATGTTTGCATTAAAGATTTGTAGGCATTACCTTTATGGTGAAAGGTGTGATATTTATACTGATCATAAAAGTTGAAAGAATATTTTCCCACAAAAGGAGCTGAATATGCATCAAAGAAGATGGTTGGAGCTAGTTAAGGATTATGACTACTCAATTCATTACCACCCTGGGAAAGAAAACAAGGTGGCAGATGCATTAAGTCGACAAGACCATGCCAGTTTATCCATGATGAGGATCACAAAAGATCCAATATTTATGGATTTACAAAGGATGGATCTTGGTATTATATTGGAAGGGGGAAAATAGTATCTTTCTCAAATGAATGTTCAACCATCTATACATGTGAAGATTAAAGAAGCACAGAAACAAGATGTAGAGTTACAAAAGAAGGTGAGAAATGTTCCTGAATTCAACCTTGATTGTGATGGGATAATAATGTTCAGGAATCGGGTTTGTGTTCCTCCCATCCCTGAATTAAAGAATGAGCTGCTGGATGAGGCTCATAGTTCTTCATTCTCTATTCATCCTGGAAGCCCGAAGATTTATAGGGACCTAAAAGAGTACTTCTGGTGGGATGGCATGAAAAGAGATGTTGTTGAATATGTCTCTCGATGCTTGGTTTGTCAATAAGTTAAAGCTGAGAGGCAGAAGTCTAAGGGTATGTTACAACCATTACCCATACCCGAATAGAAATGGGAAAACATCACTATGCACTTTGTCACAGGACTTCCTAAAACATCCAAAGGCAATAATGTTATCTGGTTCATAGTTGATCGTCTTACAAAGTCTGCATACTTCATTGCTATTAGAGAGAATTTCTCTCTGGATCAGCTTGCCAGGATATATGTAAAGGAAGTGGTAAGATTTCATGGAGTACCACTTTCTATTATATCTGATCGGGGTCCGTGATTTACCTCAAAGTTCTGGCGATGTCTTCAACATACTCTAGATACAGAGTTGAGTTTCAGCACTGCTTATCATCCTCAGACAGACGATTAGTCTGAGAGAACAATTCAAACTCTAAAAGATATGTTGAGAGCTTGCTCTATGGATTTCAAAGGTGGTTGGGATCATCACCTACCTTTGGTGGAATTTTCTTATAATAATATCTTTCACTCCAGTATTCAGATGGCTCCTTATGAATCTCTTTATGGAATGAAATGCAGGACTCCAACTTGTTGGGATGAAGTTGGGGAAAGAACGCTATTAGGACCTGATCTCATTGATGAAATGACAGAAGAGGTCAGATCTATTCAACAACACATAAGAGCAGCTCAGAGTCGACAGAAAATTTATGCCGACAACTGAAGAAAAGACCTAGAGTTTGAAGTGGGTAATAAAGTGTTCTTACAAATATCTCCCTGGAAGAGGGTCATGAGATTTGGAAAGAAGGGGAAGTTGAGCCCTAGATATATCGGTCCTTTAGATATACTGGATCGTGTTGGGAAGGTAGCTTACCGATTGGCGCTTCCACCAAATCTCTCTCAAGTACATGATGTGTTCCATGTATCTCTCCTGAGAAAGTACATACCTGATCCTTCACATGTACTCAACTCATAAGTTGTACCGCTGGAGCAAGATCTTTCTTATGAAGAACAGCCGATAGAGATTCTGGATTGTAGCGAAAAAGTCCTACGAAACAAGACCACTCAATTGGTGAATGTTTTATGTAGGAACCACCAATTAGAAAAAGCTACATGTGAGCTTGAGGATATGATGAGGGAGATGTATCCTCATCTGTTTGTTACAAAGTGACGAATTTCGAGGGTGAAATTCATTTTAAGGGTGGTAGAATGTAACACCTGATACTTTTATGAGAAATATTCTATTTTTATATTATATAAATCATCAAAGGAATCTTTCACTACTCACAACACTAGCTTGGCTTGCTTTACATGCAACTGCGGCCTTCCTCGATAGCTTGCGTCGTACGCAATACCGAGTTTCACTAAACAACTATATGCTATTAAAATATTATTAAAACTAGACGTTATGAATAGTATTAACTAAATTTTGAATTTTATAACATTATTATTCATCTTATACATTTTCTAGAATGTGTTAAGAGAACCAAATTAATTTTTCGGGTAAAATAACTATTCTTCAAAAAATGCAGTTTTACCACCTTTTGATGGGCACCCACATTAAATCTAGTTTTTGAAAAGTTTATAAGTTCAATTTGACAAAATAAAATTCTTCTTTAGAATCAATATATAAAAATTTACTTTGGATAAATTTTTCATATTATTCTGATAACTTTCATATTTTAATGAATAGTAAAAACACGTTATATTTTAATTAAAAACAACTTTTTTCATCGTAATAAATAATGTAGTTAAATAATAATATTGAATGGTTTCAAATTATAAATAGAATATATTTTTACCATTTAATATAATGTATCTCATTATCCTCGATTTTACATTGAATTTGTAGGTTTAATAAATTCAATCTTTGGCAATGTTTTAACTTTTAAAACCTGTTTGCTTAACAACGGGATAAATTTTAAATTAATTACTGAAACTTCTGTGTTTTCAATTTTGAAAAATGGAATCCTTATATGGAATCCTTGGGTCCAAATTATGTTAATATGTTACTTTTATTTTTTTGATATTATGAGTTGTAACTACGGTAATTTTTTATTTACTACCGTTAAAGGTAAATAGGGTAATTCAAAGTTAAAAGAATATTATAATAATTCCAAATTACCTTGACACTTGTCTTAACCTTATTGGATGAGTATTGGGCGTCCATGGGAATCCTTGGGTCGATTTTGGGACCCCATAGAGCCACTTATGAAATACAATGACACATTAGATTAATGAATTTAATGTAAAGACAAAATTGGAATTTACAAATAGCGTTTAGTAATTAATTTTTATAAGGGGATATATAAATTATATTTTGGACTATAAATATTCATTGGAAAGATAAAAATATTTCCTAAATGTTGGTATTTTTTTTATAATTTTTATACATCATATAAATTAAATTATTTACGACACAATAATGATGCAGTATTTACCTCATTATTAAATGATTTAAATAAATAAGATTAAAATGATTAAAATATCATCCAAAACCTGTCCAATTACTATTGGATGAGTTTATTTCGAATATTAGTCATCTTATCTTCGAAATTAATGTGTTTTGGACCTCTTGAAACCGAAGATAAGTTTATAATAAAATAATTTTTTAACACTTTCTTAAAGAGCCCCTCCACTCCCTTATAAAAGGAGACCACTTCTATGAAATTCCTCACACCTATCAAGCCTTTTGGCTCATCCAAACTCTGCCCAACTAATCTCCCTACATCCCTATCCTTCCCCTTGAAGCCTTACATTAGGTAGAATACTCTCCAAGAAGTCCTTTTGGTTCCAACCAAAGAAAGTTACCAAAATTAAAGGTAACAATTTCTCTTAAGTTGTTTTTTTATTCTACTTCTCCAACCCCTAAAATCATTTTAATCCTTTATTTTGTGACAACACCAGTATCCTGAAAATACTAGTATGTTGTTATGAGAAGGATTATAACTACACTTACACACACCTCCATCTAATGGATGAATAACATAATGTTTCTGTGATGGCAAACTAACGCCTCACGAAACGATGATTGTTCGATTTTCCCCTACCGCCTCTGATGGTGGCCATTATTATGGAACTATATTTATTTATAATATTTATTATGTTTATTATTTCTTTATTCTTCTTTAATTTTCAATTATATCAATCCTCTATGGTTTCCATAGTCAGTAAATACGATAATCTCATTTGAGGAAGTGCGGACTACCGCCCCATCAAAGTGATGTGATTCGTTAATACCTTATGTGGGATTTATAAAGGATGTGGTTAATGATATTATATATGATATTATATTGGAATTATAATATACCTATGTATCATTATGTTTTAATTCCATTAAAATAAGAAATAGAAATGAAAGTAGCGTTAATGTGTAGGTACGGCTTACCATCTCCATGAACGGTGTGTTTCATTTCTTACCTCCATATGTTATGTACTATTACAATTGATTGTATATGCTGGATATATAATGAATTTATATGATATATAAATCATTATTTACATTTTTAAGGTAAGTAAATCATGATATAAGTAATAATAACATCAAAAATAACAAGTCCAAACATGTACGATAAATAAGATGATTTTACCCAAAACACTACTTTAACATTAATTTACAAAAGAATGGGTAATATAAAGTCATATGTGAACCATATATGATATCATAACAATGAATATGATTCTTTAATAATTCAATGACATAATTTAAATCATTATACAGGAGGTTTGGACTCTTACGAAGCAAATTGGACCTAAGGTAAGGGAAATATCACAATCTCATTTTTATCTGAGATTGTTTATACATTGGAATTTACTAGGGGTGTATTTTATCATCCACATACATTTTTCCTCAATATCTAATATTTATATCCTTATAAAATAGTTTATATCCAATTTTACCCTTCGGTGAGTTTTTATTAAAATATATGAAAGGAATATTTTGTCGTTTTTCGTACGAGGTACTTTTCTACATTTTTGACAAAAGTACAAGAAGAATGTTTTCTATTAACTTATACGGCATGAATGGATTTTTAAAACATTATTTCCAAGAATATTCCCTTACAAGTTTTCAAGTTTATTTTTAATCAACTTCTTTTAGTTAGAATTTTATGACATGTTAAGAAAGGAAAATTGTTTTTGAAGTTGAAAGGATATTTTCCTCAAGAATGGAGTTCAAGTGATTTATCAAAAATATTCTCCATCTAAGATAATATAGGGTTCTGTTTATATCCCTATTGTCACATTTATTTGATTATGTTGTGATGGAATTATTTTTATGAATTCCTTTATCTTATATGAATTGTTTTATGATGTCATGTTGTTTATGAATCCCTTTTTTATTACATGGGTTATGCAATGATGTATGATTTATGATTTTGTGGAACACATAAGATTGGTATCATTATGAGATGGGTGGGACATATATCTCCCTCTAATGAATTGGGTAAAGATTTTATATCTCATGAGATAGACATGGATGGAATGGCAGGTTAAACCGGTTCAGTGAAACAGGACTGAAACGAGGAGTGAACTCGGTTCAGAAATGGACTTTGTCCACTAAGATAGTCTTGGCCATGAGTCTTGACTAATAAGAAATGATTCTCTATGATTATGTTTGTATGCCACAAAGTTTCATGTTTTAAGTTATGATTATTGGGATTACATTTCACTACTATGATTTATCTAATTTTATGAAATTATGCACTCTTTTGAAGGTTAAAATTTCCAAAAGTTATGTTCTTATGAATATGATGTGATTGATATTTCTTTTGTTTAACCCTACTGAGCATTTGACCTCACCCTTTCGTATGTTTTCTTTCCCCAGGTCAGGAAGAAGGTTATTAAGTACGATATTCCAAATGGGACTATAGATATGATGAAATAAATGGGAGACAGTGTAGACGCTTTATGAACCAGTTGTTTATGTTTCCCAGTTTCTAAAGACATTATACCTATATGTTCCTTTCCTGGTTTTGTTATATGTTGTAATAAGTGTGCTTCAATTTTGAAGTAATAACAATGTATGTAAAGTATGGTTCATTATAGTTGGTATCAGAGGAAAGGTATAGTCAACCTTTGGAAACTAGGATGTGAATGACTTATTAAGAACCCTAAGGAAAATTCTAAGCATAGAACACAATTTATGTAAAGTATGGGTCATTATATTAGGTTATGTAATTATTCTCATGATTATTTAATAGATAATAAGAACAATCTCTCAAAATTTAAATCTATATAAGAATTCATCTGAGATCCTTCTTCATAACATAACTATAAATCTGAAACCCTTACCCTCTATAGGGTAGTGTGAGTACAGGTCCAATAATAAACATTTTCATTATATCATTGATATTTTAATCACATTCATCAGTCTAAAGGAACATAAGTCCTTTCTGAGATTACTTTGTGAGTTCATTAGATATCCATGCTAATTTCGTCATAAATAATCAATTATATTTATAAAATATAAGAAAACTATGGATCTTAATCAATTTGTTCATCGTGGGACAATTTTCAATAACTAATTACATTAATGGATACACCTATACACCCTATCTCGAGATTACATAGCCCAAAAATGAAACATTATTTATTCAAACATTACAATTCGTAAAAGTTTCATACCATTTATCCTTACATATGATCTTCAGTACAATCCTCAAGTGATATTCATGTTCTTCTATTGTCTTTGAATATATAAGATAATTTCATATAAATTCTACCACAAACTGATCAAGGTAACATATAAGGGCTCTATTTATTAAATACATGATGATAGATTGGTCATTAAATAGAAAAAGTGGCCTCAATATAACTTAATAGTATCTATACATCATATGGAAGATTTTCTTTGGTATGGATAAAATTTTAAACCCAAATTGATAATGTATTGATCTAATATCAGTCTTTGATAAATATTGTGCTAAAAATAATTAATCATAAAATAATTAATATATCGTATATGATACTTATTCCATATCATTCTCTTATTAACATCCTGATACCTAATAAATATTCTCATTGATCCATCATTATTCTAAAGAAAAACAATACGATGTATCGTATGTTTACAAACATGGTTAAATGAATGCCATATAAGGATTCACTTAGAATTCTTCCTCAATTTGGGAAACTAAATTATGTACATTTGATATGGATAATTTATAATATGAGTGGAACCATGTATTACTTGTAATGAAAAATTGGCATCATGATATGGTGGAAGACTGGGAAAATCTTCTATAAAGGCATCAAGAAACTCATGTACAATAGGAATATCATTGATGTTTAGTATCTCCCCAATTACATGAGAAAAATAATTCCTTGGAATAAAAATAAAGATCTATACAATGGATGAAATTTTGATTGTATGTTCATATTAATCCTTTTATTGATATTACATTATTATTATTTTTTGAAATATCAAATGTGACTTCCCTTAATTGGAAAATAATATGGGAACTATATAAATAAATCTAGTCGATGAATAGGATAACATTAAATATAGCAAGAGGGGGAATAATCTAATTTGTAGGAAGCACCTTCTCATAATAATTAATTAGAGAATTATAATAAACATGAAATGTTATCTTCAGATAATTAGGATTTTTTCCTATTAAATCAACATCAATTTTTTGAGGTGGTAATGTGATACCCTTATTAAATTACTAATTTATAAAAGATTTTATAGATCAAGAATCAAACAAGGCATTAATTTTTTATAGTTACTTTTATGTTTACCATTCAAATATTCATTTTCATACCCCACATCAATAATATATATCTCATGGAACTTCTATTTATATATGGGCTTAAGATTTCAATGAAATCATTCATTTTCAATAACCATTGGATTTAGAAACTAGTTTTAATAATTCCTATAAGACTTTCATATGAAACACAAGAGTTTGGGTGGTAAATTCTATGAATATTTAACTCCATTACAATAATGAATGAATTTTCTAGTACCCTTAAGATAATTTTCTCTATGTATATTTCCAAGATTTTGGGATAAAGCAATAATCAACTTATTCTATCTCTATTTTTTCTTATTAAAATTTCATTTAAGTCCCATATTTATTTTCCCAGGAAAACTATTAGATTGGTGGATTAATCTAGTAGCCATTTATAATTTAGAGCACATTAAAATATTTCATGATAGCTTCTAACATATCTTCTGTATAAATCCATTCAGATTCATACTTTTAATCAACCAAAAAATAAGTCAATATTCCTTTTAGGGTGGATGATATTACTAAAAGTGTACCTCAAAAGACTTGTATAATTTTCTTCAAAGGGATGGATTAATTTATTGTCCTTGTTCTTTATCTTAGGGATTTCTTTCCATATTTTTTAAAAATAATATGATAAATGTACTTGTACAAAAATAATCTTATAAAATAATCCCACTATAATAAGTATATTTATTCTTTTTACCTCAAGGTCTTGATGATATTAAACCATTATTACACCACACCAACCGTAAGATAAATAACCAAAATAAAATTTTCCAGCTCCAATCACTGGAGAATGGAAAATATATTTTTGGTGGAACAAATTCTTTAATTAGTAATTAAAGGATCTGAAAACCCACTAAAAGAATGGGATGTTTCCTCATTATGGAATTAATAGAAAACTGTTCTCCCACTTTCCCCTATGGAATCTCATTAGGATTCATTTATTTATAACGTTTTATAATCATAGGAATTATATTTTTCATTCTAGATCATATCACATGCAGATGATTAGGAGGGGAATCATAGCATTTTCCATCACATTTAGTGTTAACATGTTTTTTTCTAGTTCCATACATTTAATAAAATCAAAAATAATATAATTGAGTATCAATAATCATAGTGAAAACAAAATAATCATGAAAATAATTTATATGATATATTAATCACTTTATCCTTAATCTAGGTCTTCCGCGGTCATCATATATTCAAATCATTTATAATGGTTTATAAAAAATATGAATTAGCGCAATAATATGAACAATTTTCATTAGATTGGCGTGTAGTATTATTAAGAATAATATTCCACCAGTGATTATCAAGATAATACCTAATATGACCCTTTTAGAGTTATTACCCCAAGGCGTTTCTATACTGTATCTATATTAACTTACCAAAGTCCATACGTGGATTTATATTCTAGTAAAACATCACTCATTTATTTACCATATCTTAGTATATTCTTCTATACTTATTATTATCCTAATTTTAGTTAATAAATTTTTCTCATCATTTTTTTAAAAAATGACTATAACATACTATAAAAAAACTATGATAACCAAAAAATCATAAAAAATACCTCATATTATTAGATTAAAATTCATTACATATCATTTAGATCATTTATATAACCATAATGGTTAAGTGTATTTGGAATCATGGATACAAAAACAACTGGTACATAAAATATCTACATCATATAACCCTAAGTTCTTCCCAACAAGTTCTTTTCTTTGATACATTATACTTAAAACTGTTCTTCATATCCTGGAGAGAGAAAAAACATAAGAAAGAGTGATATAAAATTCTTAGCAAGGATAAAAATGGTGATATAATTCAATGATCATTTTTAATCATAATTTTATCATAAGGGTTTGATAACATGATATTGAAATTTGATAATTAGACCCAACAATTCATAGATCATAATCATGAGTTATAGAACAAATCATGGTATTTTATAAGAGAATAATAAAAAAAGAATAAGAGTACAGGATAAATTAGAGCATAAAATTATATAAGTTCATTTCATAAAATAATGTAAAAAATCCAATCATATTCATAACAATTGAAATATTATGTCTAGGATATAGACCATGACATTAATCACATGTTAGTCTTCGAAAAACCGCCTATGTAAGTAATTTGGGAATGGGATAACCAAATGTGTTACCTTTTTGGGAATGGCATTACCACAAGTGTTCATTTGGATATAATACAAAACTAATCATTACCCAATGAAATGAAGTTCTATAGTGGACCCTCACCTCAAAAAATCATAATTCATTCAAATGTATTCCATAAAAAATGAAAACATTTATAATTTTTTTGAAAATATAATGGGTTTTTATATTTCATTATCATAATTATAAACCATCTTGATAAATTATAAGAAAAATATCATTGTACCATATCCCCAATGAATAATATGTTATTAAATTTTTTTTAGAATAGATAAATATCATTAAAAGATACCATGAATATTTATTGAGGAAAATTTCTTTTTTATATCGAAATCACTTATTTTAAATCTAATCATTTCTAAAATATTAGGAATTAAATTTTCTATGGAAATGGATATATAAAATTATAATGTAATTTTGAAATTTTTGGGTTCTCAGGATTCTAGAAGAATCCATTCGTGCAAAAAATGTTAAAACCAAGATTATAATCACACTTTTGGTAAAAAGTGCCTCATTCAGAAAATGAAAATAAGATTCCTTTTACACCTCTTTACCAAAATTTAAACATGTCTAAAAAATTATTTTACAATTATTTTTCTCATATTATAATAATTTTAAAACACTTTAAATAAAATATATAGATGGAAGAAAATATTTATAGCCGAATAAAAAATAATGTCAATTTTTCTTAAAAAATTCATCTGGACTTTTGAGTACATAGATAGAGATAAATGAAAGGGAAATAAATTTTATATAGAAATAGTCATAGAAGAATTAAATTCATGATATTTTTGATAGATAGATTATATAATTACATTAACATAAATTTAAGCATATACATTCCCTATAAAACCAGATTGTAACATAAAACCCTTACTTCAAGTATGACTAGATTCATAATCACTCTAACAAACTTATATGAAATTTGAATTTATAATAATTCTATAGAAAACCTATATTTAAACATATAATATCATATATTATTTTATGATAACATCTAATTAAATGTTTACAAACAATTATTAATTAAAATCATTGTTTGTCACTACTAAAAAATGACCCAATTAGAGGGGATATTTTTTAGTTTAGAAGGGGTCATAACCACCTCTAAAAACATTAATGGTCGTTATGAGGAAATTTCTCTAATGTGACCACCCACTCGTGTAAGATATGGTTTGAAGAACCACATGTAAATTAATGGTTAAATTAGCAGCTGTTAGATTAGAGGTGGTTAAAGCCCCCTTTAATTTCACCACAGAATCTCAGATGGGGGTGGGGGTGGGTGGGTTAACCCCTATAATATAATTACAAGAATAGAGGTTGTTGGAAATAATCTATATATTTTATATTAAAAACATATTATATGTGGTTTCCAAAACCGCCTCTAAATTAGACGGGGTTTAACCCCCCCCCTCTAATAGAGGACATATTATAGGTAGTTTTTCGCCTCGTATTAGTTATGAATTTATTATTAAATTGTGAACACCCCAACCCCTATCATGTTCCCACCCCTCCCCTGTTGTTTAGGTCCCATACCACCCCCTATTGTTTTGGTCCTCCTCCCCTCTTATTCC
This sequence comes from Viscum album, assembly GCA_963277665.1. Lineage (NCBI taxonomy): Eukaryota > Viridiplantae > Streptophyta > Magnoliopsida > Santalales > Viscaceae > Viscum > Viscum album. The sequence goes on along the minus strand of OY728137.1, from coordinate 880,238,514 downwards.
AGTACTCCCCGCCTTACCCAGTATGGTCGAGTCCTGCCCTACCCAGTCTACTTCGGTCCCGCCCCTCCAGTAATAGTACTCCCCTCTCTACTGGACATGGTCCCTCCACTTGTTTTCCTATCTTTATATGTGATTCACCCCCATCCCATAACTTTTATAAAATCTAAAAACTGTTAGGTTTTGAAAATTAGACCTCGTCGATAGACCGCACACCCCTAATCACTTTGCACAAGAGATTTTGTTTTATCATATACATATTACTATATTTATATATATATGGAAGGTGATTAAATATATATTATTTGAATTAATATTAAAATAGATATAAATATTTATATATGATTTATTTGTTTATAATATTTATAAAATATATTTGTGTATAACATATGATGTATATATTTTTCAGTAATATATATATATATATATATATAATATTAGATACATAATATTGGATAATATATAATATATTTGGGAATAATATATACATACATATCATATCTGTGTATAATATACATATATATGTATATTATTTCTATGTATATATAATATATATTAATATGTATATTTACATAAATAAATATATATTTATACAAATTTTTTGTAAATACATTTGTATTTGTGTTTGTGTGTGTATTTTTGTATTTATATAATATTTAGAGATATAATATAATAATAGTATTTATATTTATATAATCCATATTGTAGTATAATAATAATATGAGTACATGTGTTTAACAATAATATTGTTAATTATTATTATATTTAATACACCTATTATTTAAAATATAGAAATGATATGTTTGTTTTATAAATACTATACATTTATATATTTTGAGGTTTACATTATAGATATATTATATTAAAAAAATTATATTATATAATTTTGTTTGTGATTATATACATTTATATTATATCATATATATAAAAGCCTAAAACTAAATACATTCATATAATTACAACAATTCATGGGAGGGGGATATATAATATAATTAAATGATATATATTTACTAAATTAATTTATAATTAATATAGTATACTAAAATATTTATAAAATAATTATATAATATATATAAATTTATAATTTATTAAATATTTATAATATAATTTACATAATATAACTATATAATATAATTATATTATATAATTATATAATATAATTATAATATATATATTTATTTATTTAATTTGGTCTATATTATATATATTTTTATGCATTATATAATATATTTGTATTTATACAAAAATATATAATAAAAAATTATTTAATATAATATAATTATAATATAAATCAAAATATATTAATGTATAATATTTTGAAAACCATCTATAAAGTTTATACATTTGAGTAAATATATTTATATTATGTATACCAGTATATATATACAAACAATTGTTTTATATGCATAAGTATGTATTTAATTTAATTAAATAACATCCTTATATATATATATATATTTATAATTTATTTAGATACATTTATATAATGTATTTATGTAATATATATATGTATACATTTAGGAGTGATTTTAACATAACCACCACTTAAATAAAACCAAATAAAAAAAAATATTGATAAAAATTTTATAGGTTTTTGTGAACCCCCTCTAAATTTTCTGATTATATGGGGTTTATCATAACCCCCTCTAAAAGCCCACTGCTAATACTCTGTTATTTGTAGTTCTTAGTGATAAAATTTTTATTTTTCAAGTATGTTTCATTTCATCTATTATAGCCCTTGCATATTAATCATAGTTACATTATCTCTAGAATGTTAATTATAATTTAAATATCATATATATTCATTATATACATATATATAACTATACATAAAATCTGGACATATAAAAAATAATTCCAGTATTCATAGAGACGGTAATCTGTACTCATGTAGGAACACAATATTCAATTTCTAATATAAATAAATAAATAAATAAAAACAGTATTTGTTTCTTAAATAATCATAATTATGTCTTTAATATAATACATATTTATTAAATACATAATTTTATCCATTAATACGAGTAAATGATGGGAAATGAATCATATCACTCTATGGAGGCAAGAATCTGTATGTACGTCCGAGTGATACATTAATTTCCAGTTTGATGGAAAGGTGGATGAAAATGGTTATTATATCATCATTAAACCATATTTGTATGTTTATAATATCAAAGTCACCATGTTATGTTGGATACAACTAGTTTATAGGATTAAGATGAAGATAGGGATTGAATTTATTTGGGTATGACAAAAAACTCTTCCCCTGGATACCTCCTTTGGATTACACCCTAATCCTTGAAAAGTCTGCATTAGGAGAAGACCATGGGATTCATGATGAATGGAAGGAATCGTTTAATGTTTTGGGTAGGGCTTCAAAGATCAATAAGGCTCAAAATTTTTGATTAATGAAGATGAATGGTTCCCTTTAATCGTTAAGGAGAGTACAAATAAAGAATTATATGAAAATTTTAATTAAATGAGGAACAATCATGAACACTGTATAGTTAAAATTTTCAAATGTTCAAATAAAATAAAAATAATATTAAAAATAAGACTCGAAGTAAAATATACATTCCAAAAAAGGTGATCATCTTTGATTCTATTGATTAATATGATCATGAAAATGTTTCGAAATATTTTGGAAAATTTAAAATTTCTTTCTCCTTTTGAGGATGATTTAAGACATTATTCGAATGATAACAAGAAAAATGTATCAATGTTTCTTCCTAGAGAATGTAAATAAAATAATAAAAATTACAACCATTCCTTTTATGTGAATTTTTATCAAATATAAATCATTCATTAATAGTATTGAACATTTACAGAAGATATTTCTATCGCTAATAAATTATTAAATCGAGAATACATGGAATTGAATGTTGATATAACGAATATGGGTTAAAAGATGAAGGAAGAAGGTGGCATAATTTGTGAACTATTACAATAATTATGAAATAAAATGGACATATAAAAGGACATTAAATTAATCAAAATTTATATCCACACATAACCTATGAAGAGAATAAATTTGGGAAATGATGTTTACTCAAAATTGAAATAAATAGTTTCCCTATTCAAAGGGAATAAAGATAAAATTAGGGAGATTTAGTCAAAGTTAAAATATTTAAAGGTAAAATATACTACAAAAATTAACTCCATTGAACACCCAATGAGTGGAAGTAAATGGTGTTTCAATATGGAATCAATAATTAAGGAAACATTTCTCAACAAATCTAGAACAGAAGGATGTTAGAGGAAAATATCAGAAAAGTGAAACTATTATCAAATATTAGGACACAGTATGAGTGTGTTTCTAGAATCCCAAGTGCTAAAATGAAGAAATAATTTTTTGGCATCAAAACTTGAACTTAGGAATCATTACTTGAGTCTTGATTTTAATGTGCGATGTTTTATATGTGATTACTATGGACATATGGAAAAATAATATAAAAGAAGGAGTTAAAACAATTCATATATAAATCATATATTCATATGAGAAACCATAATAAAATTTCTATAAAAATAAAATTTTTTATGATTGAAAAATGATTTACTATTTGATATGAAATTCAAATACGTCAATGATGGGTTCACTAAACACTAATGATGATGTACTCCCAATTTCCTTCAAAGAGAGTATGCAAGAAAATTTGGATGGTAAGGAAGGAAGTTACCCCAATTATACCGATTATGGATGAACTTGTAAAGAAATATTCAACAAGTAAAAAAAGCCCAATGTGAATCTATTGATAATAAAGAGAATATATATATTTCATACCTTAGTGGTTTCACAAATCATAGAAGCCCATAAGTGAAGGTTAGTGGAAGAGAATTTTTATAGTGGAGGAAGTATGTTAATGGATGATGAAAATGCATCAATTGAATACAATTTTATAAAATGGATTATTCTGAATACATATGTGAATCCACATTCAATAAAGATAATCAATCCCATTAAAATATCTAGAGTGAATTTTTTTGGGGGATTATCACCCAATGGAGAACTACTAGTAAAGGAAATATTAAAATTTAATGTGAAGGTTTGGTTCATCATGAACAACTATATTCCACCACTTTTATATTCTTTGAGGTAACCTCTTATCAGGTGTTAAATTTCACTAATATGAATTTGGGGTGGTGCAGAATCAATATGGAAATATTATCCTAAGGGTGATCATATTGGATGAATGCATGAGTACAAATCTAAGATATGATATGTGCTTGTGCGAAATAGAATATAATAAAAAAAGTGTTGTTATGTCTACTACAAAACTTAATTAGTATCATTCCATCATAAAAAAAAATTCATTGTATTAATGACTATATTTGAATGAATAGGGTGCATAAATTTACATTTTTTTGGATAATAAAATATTAAGTTGGAAATTCATCATAACCCAAAGCAGGTATCCCATGATCATATTATCACAAAATATGGTGTCAATATCTGAATTCATTCAACGTAAGTTGGTGATGTTCCCTAAATTGTTTTTAGCCGCATATAGAGAAAGATGATTCCATTTTAAGAAAATAAGGATAATATATATCATGGGGTATTATATGTTTATCACAAACTTGTGTTATTTATTACTCTGTCATGTGGTAGACTCGCAAAATTTATGATTCATCAATAATTTGTTGATAGTTCCATGTAAGTGTTATCGATATCTCAAGATTAATTATTTAAAAGAATTAAAAGATTTAGGTGAATTTTATATTTTTATATATGTTTTTGAGTGACATGTACTAAATTGATTTTGTTTAATTAAACAAGTTTTTCTTACATTGTGTTACAATTTAGTAGGATTATAGAATTTCCCAACGACCCCTTGATGATTGGTAAATTCAGTTACTGAATATCCTTGAGAGGAATACAACAGTAAATAATAAATGTTGCAAAGCATGAAATGTGAAAATTTTAATTTCATTCCATCATTTGGAATAATGAATAAATTGAAAACAAAGAGGATAACTAGTGGTAAATGTTTCAAAGGATCAATTTATAATTGGTTTGGATAACATAAAGGTTTTATGGAGAAAACTAAAGAGAAGTGTTTAATTATTGAATTAATTAAAATATGTTATTTTATAAATTAGTCATTCAATTGGATTCCATATACAATGATTTAATATGCCAAATTTTTCTATCCAATGGGTAGGAAAATTAGTGCATGAAAAATGTGGAGAATAATATTTAGATATTTTATTTAAAAAAGTGGAGGAGACATAGCTTTCCATTGAAATCTGTGTGGTGTTCCAATTGAATATATGAATAATGATTTTAATTTATAAATGGGGATAAATATGAGTAGATACTCTATATAAAAATTCACAATAAAGTGGTAGACTGTGAAAAATAAATATTGAAAATATGACTCTTTGAATTGTATTGAGAAAGGGAGAGTGAGAATAATGGACAATAAATCCATACACTATTCTGAAACATTAAATTTAAAATATGGAGTAGGATTTAGAGAATTATTGTCAACCAAATTCAAATGTGGGAATGCAAAAATAAAGAATGTGTGTTCTAGATTGGTTTATAATAGTTATTTGAAATGTTGAAAATGATTTAATAGGTATATTTGAAGACTTGGTGATACATATATAAGAATACATGACACTTGAATTTTTGTTTCTAGAGTTTTTGTATGGTCATAGAATATAAGAGGGTTAGTTCTCTTAAAATAAAACATATTTATATATTTAAAGAGACAACTTTATGATTCTATATTTGAAGGACATGTCTTGTGAATCATTTGATATGTGATGATGTTCAATAGTGTGAATGTATATCTAATTTTGAGAAAAAATCAGTTAGATTATTCCATTTAATACATAAAAATGATTACTAAGGATTAGTTTTATATAGTTATTATGGTATCATTTAGGTTAGGGATGTGGTGTAAAGAACCATAATATAATTGTCTAACAAGATTTTATTTTTTGGTTTGAGGATACGTGGTGAACTAATGAACATCCCAATTATGGGTTATTTTGGTGTCGGAAAGGTTTTTAGGGATTCATAATATAAAAAACCTGGAATACAAAATATTTTAATAATAATATAATGGTTAAAATATTCTAAATGTAATAAATTAATAGATAATATTGAAAGTATAAAAAAATTCCAAATAAACCCCAAGTTTTTCCACATAATGGAGAAGGATGAAGGTGTAGAAATAATATTATAGACATTATTTTTAATTCATTCAAGGAATTTGTACTATTATTTTTTATTTAATTGAAAATATGTTAGTTAATGTTTAATTGTATTTGAAATGTATAAAATTATTAATCTTTTTAGAAGAAAAATCTTTTATAAGAGTCAATATTCTTAAAATATTTGTGTATTTTGAAAAAAGGCATGAGTTTAGTGAAATATTCAAGTTTATGATGTTTAGAAAAATATCTTGAGAAAAAAACTATGTAAGATATAAACAGAGATTAAATGTTATTATTTTGAATATAATTATTGAAAGGTTTTATGTAATGAATAGATAGTGTAGAAAAATATATTATAAGGTAATGTTATTTTCCTTTGAGTTTTGTGAAGTATCTTATTCATTAAAGGATCTATGTGAAGTATAAAATAGTTTTATCTGAATGATTTTTTATGAAAACTATATAGAAAGCACAACACATATCCAGTATCATATGGAAACCATAAATGGTAGAGCATTTATAAATACCGCTAGGGGAGGGTTTTTATCAATCCATAAACAATGTCTTGAATTAACCCTAAAGGATAATTGATGTGATATGGATCTATATGAAGGGATTAAGAATAATATTATTCTTATTTTTTTGAAAGCTTTTCAATATATACCCAAATAATCATCTCATTTATAAATTAAGATTAATTAAATGAATATCAGAGAACGATTAGTTATTATATTCAAGAAATAAAACCCACAGAAGAATGACACATTAGTAAAATCATAAAATAATATCAATATGAGTATTGTGAATGGATTTCATGAAGAGAAATCACAGGAATAAATTTCTTTAATTTAATTTTCCAAAGGAGTTACAAAGGAAGGGTAGATCATGAAGGATCTTTTTGAAGGGGTATTCCATGGAAAAAACCAATAAAAAAGTATTAGAATACATGATATGAAGAATCATTCATAAAGGGATGAACGTGAGTAATTTTCATGAGATTCATGTCCAAAAAGGGTTTTCATAAGGTAATTTATAGAATGAAACTCCTTGAAGGAGTCACTTTAAAATGTAATGATATAAATAATTTTTTCCCGATGTCAAAATAATATTATTAATATCACATTTTATATACATCAGAGAAGACTCTGTGAAGTAGGTATTACACCACTACATAAATTCATTGAATAAATGATTGAAATAATAATTCCCATGAGGAATTATTCTTTATCTTGGTAATAATTACTATTTTTATAATATTATAGTAGATTGATATTCAACCCTCTCAATAAGGTGTTGATCCTATAAAGTCTGGAAAGATATAAATAATATAAAAGTAGAGATCATCAGATCATAAATACAGGTTCAAAGAAGTGATTAAGCCATTCTAAATATAATTATTATAGAGAGATCCACTAAACCATTAAATTCCTTCCTCAATATTTTTGAGGCAGATAAGAAGATAATGTCACCCATGGTAATAGTGTGACCAAACCAAGAAACTGGTATTCAATGGGATTGACATTAATTGGTCATGACCAAAACAATGTATCCATTTAACTATTAGTGCTTAGTGGATTTTTAACAATGGAACAACATTGGGGTGTACACCTTGGAATAACCTTTTTTTTTAACTAAGTAAAATATTTATGTTTTTTTATTAGATGAATTTCATGTATATCTGTTTATTCTTCGATTATATCTCCATCAAGAGTGATTGGATAAATAATGGTCCTACCAATACGGGAACAATAATTGTAAAAATAATCCAATAAGTAAAGTATTGAATTTTAATAGTGAAACACCTAGATTAACCTCCCACCATTTTGGTTTATTTATAATGGTATGAATTGTTTCCACCAGATTATTGGGATTTTGAGGTGTTGAGGGGAGATTTAGGAGAGAATTGTAGTTTTGAGAATAAATTTCATCCGAGTGGGTCAGTTCATGGAACATAAACTACTAAAATCTTGTGAATTTTTTAGTAATTTATGTGAAGTTCTATAGTTTATGTTCATATTATATAGAGGTGAGTTATAATGCGATGTTATTTGGAAAGTGTTTGATGTTTTTTGGATGAATATCATGGATTCAAATAATCATGATTTAATTTGGGGTTATTTTTAATGATATGATTCATTGTGTGACTCTATATCTCATGGTGAAAAGACCCAGATGATGGTTTCTAAGAGCCTTCTCAGGTTATTTTGTAGCATGGTGAAAAAAATCATACTTTTCCATTCCTTCAGCTGGATTTGGTTAAATAATTTGACCAGCATTTTAATGAGAGTGATTTGGGGGATTCATAGCATGAATTATATATCTACATGTGTGATTAATATGATTTCTTGTGATAGAGTCATATTTCATAATGAGTCATTATTTTATACTCTTCACATCCCTATAGAGAATTTCAGACCATAGAAAGGTGTTTTCCATCATAGTAATAAGTTAAAAACTCATTTTTTTCTCTATTCTCCGTTGATTTGTCTGAACCCACTAGTGAGAAGCAATGCATTTTTTGAGTATCTTGAGCCCCCTTTGATAATTTTTTATACTTGGATTCATGGAGTTGTAAATTCCCCATTTGACGTGAGCCTTTATCCTTTTTCTTTTTTGTTTATTTTCATTCCCATATGTATATGGTTACAATTGTGGGACTAATTAATTTGTATAATTTTAATCGATGTGTTTTATATTTAAGGGATTCCCCTCCTGATAATTGGGACTCAGGAATATATTTTATCCATGTTGATATTTTTCAACGATCATTGGATATCTTATTGATGTAGTTTATTCTATAACTATCCCTTTTTTAGAAATTATGGGATTAACATGTTTTTTTACTCAATGTGTGTGTAGTACGAACACAACTAATAAATAAAATGAATTTGAGTAAGGAAATTGATTGTAAGGTGTTTATTTGTAGAGACCCGATGCTTGACGTACATGGACATTACATTACTTTTGTAGAATACTTAGTACATAACAAAAACAGACACACAAGGACCGTAATAGTTTAGTGTCTTTGAAAACTCGAAATATAATCTTCTAATTGTGGTGAAAGATCTTCAACATCTCCCATAAAGATATTATTTTTTTTACCTAAAACCTTTCTTTATATCATGGGGAAAAGAAAACATAAAAGGGTGAGCTCAAATTCTCAGTAAGGGTAAACAAAAGAAATATCAATCACATCATATTAACAAGAACAAAACATTTCGGAAATCTTAACCTGCAAAAGAGATCATAATATCATAACATGGGATAAATCATAGTAGTGAAATGTAATCCCAATTATCATAACTTAAAATATGAAACATTTTGGCATATACACATAATCATAGAGAAACATTTCTTGTTAGTCAAGACTCATTGCCAAGACTATCTTAGTGGAAAAAGTCCATTTCTGAACCGAGTTCACTCCTCGTTTCAGTCCTATTTCACTGAACCGGTTTAACCTGCCGTTCCAGCCATGTCTATCTCATGAGATATAAAATCTTTACCCAATGCATTGGAGGGAGATATAGGTCCCACCCATCTCATAATGATACCATTCTTATGTGTGCCACAAAATCATAAACCATACATCATAGCATAACCCATGTAATAAAAATGGGAATCTTAAACATCATGACATCATAAAACAATTCATATAAGATAATGGAATTCATAAAAATAATTCTATCACAACATAATCAAATCAATGTAATAATAGGGATAGAAACAGAACCCTTTATTATCTTAGATGGAAAATAATTTTGATAAAACACTTGAACTCCATTCTTGAAGAAAATATCCTTTCAAAAACACTTTTCCTTTCTTAACATGTCATAAAATTCTAATCTAAAGGATTTTGATTAAAAATATACTTGAAAACATGTAAAGGAATCTTCATGGAAATAATGTTTTAAAAAATCCATTCATGTCGTATAAGTTAAAAAAACATTCTTCTCGTACTTTTGTCGGAAAAGTCAAAAAGTACCTCGTACGAAAAATGACAAAAGATTCCTTTCATATCTTCTACTAAAAACTCACCTAAGGGTAAAATTGGATTTAAACAATTGTATTTGGATGGAAATAATATTACATATTGAGGAAACGTTGATGTGGATGATAAAATACACCCCAGTAAATACCAAAGTTTAAACAATCTCAGATAAAAAATGAGATTGTGATATTTTCTCTTACCTTAGGTCCGATTTGCTTCGTAAATGTCCGAACCTCCTGTATAATGATTTAAATAATTTCATTGACTTATTCTAGAATCATAATCATTGTTATGATATCATATATGGTTCACTTATGAATTTATTTTACCCGTTCTTTTGTAAATTCCACGTTAAAGAGCGTTTTGGGTAAAATCTTTTTATTTGTCGTCCGTGTTTTGACTTGTAATTATTCACATGATTACTTAGATCATGATTAATTAATTACAGAATATAAAACATTATTTATATATAATATATATTCATAATATACATATATATAATAGATCAGTAAATGGAAATAAATACACCGTTCATGGAGACGGTAGGTCGTACGTACGCATGAACGCTGTTTTCATTTCCTTATTGAGTTGAATGGAATTAAGTAGATGACATACATATATATACACATAAATCCAGTATCATTATTATGTCATATATTTCATGATTACTTATTCTATATACTTTATAATCATTCATGAATGGTTAACATGAAGAATGAATCTCATCACGTTGTGGAGACGGTAGTCCGTACGTACGCGCGAGTGATGATATCGTTCTCATGATTGTGGAATTGTATTGGAGTGTATGTATACTATTTAAGAATCAATATCACTTTACAATAATCATATATAGTTATTATGTACACCATTATACCCATCCATGTAATGTGGTGGTGGAAAATAGATTACACCACGGCGTGGAGACGGTATTCCGTACGTACGCACGCGCGTTGATTTTGTTTTCTGTAGGATGGATAGATGGTGAAATAGGGTTGTTTAATACTTATAATAACATATCAGTATGTGAGTGATACTGATGTTATTACTTCATAATGAAACAACCTATGAAGAAGAAGTGGAAGAAGAAATAAAGTTGAAAGAATCGGTAACGGACATTACCTCTTCTTTGAAGCGCCTCTTTGAGATCTCCTTTTAGGGCACTACAATTGGTATTTGAGGAAGACCAGAATCTCTAGGATGTTTCTAGGGAAGTGGAGAAGAGAATTTGGCAGGGTTTGGCCGAGCTTGAAGGCTCAAAGTAGTGTGAGGAATAGAGGGAGGAGGTTCCCTTTTATAAGGGAGGAGAGGGGCACCTTCGGAATAACTAAAAATTTTATTTTATTATAAAGTAAACATCGATTTTTAATAGCTAAATATTGATATATTTCTAAGATAAGGTGGTTAGGGGTCACAATACTCTCATCCAATATTATTTAGACAATTTTAGGTTCCTATTTTAACCTTATCATTTATATTTCACTTTAAGTTAGATAATTTTACTTTTACCATGTCTTTTTGTGTTCTTACACTATAAGGTTAATAAACGTACTATAAGAAGCCAAAAGAACCACAATTTGTTTATTATTAATATATATAACCTTATCTAAGTCATTTGGCTTAACCTTAGATTTTTAGGAATAAAATAACAATTAATAATATAATATTTGTTTTAAAAACTATTTTATGTCAATTTTGACACTATTTAGTAATTGATTTTTGTGAAAATCATAAAAGAATTATTAGTTCTAAAAAAGTTAATTAAATAAATACTAACATGTAATATTAACCTATAAAATTACTTTAATTCATAAAAAGTCTCAAATTACATTTATTTGGGTATTTATAACATCAATTATGTCAATATTTCATTAATAAGATAATTACTGCATCATCTTTGTGTCATAAATAAATTACATTATTTAATGTCTAAAAATTACAAATAAAATACCATTATATAGGAAATATTTTTATCTTTTTAATGAGTATTTATAGTCGAATTTATCTTATGTATAACCCTATATTAAAAATGATTTACTTATTAAACTTTGATTTTAACTATTTTAACCCTTCTTTAAATAAATTAATAATAAATGTCCTAATCTAATCCAAGTGGGCCTAAATGATCATATTTTATTCCTATGGTTGTTTTTGGTCGAATTACACTTATCAAATAGAATTAGGACATGTGTTAGGGTAATAATAATAACATTTTTACCCTTAATTACCCTATTTACTTTTAACCGTGGTAAAAAAAGTAAAAAGTTACTATTCACCAAAAATTATTTTCATCTCATTGAACCACATTTTACTTACTAACATCAACCATGTCTCTCGGATTTTTTAAATTCTACTTACCGAAGCGGTAAAATTAAGTTTTATGAAAAATTCATTTTTCTTAACTACCACTTAGTGGTTTCACTATTCATCAAAAAATGAAAGTTTTCAGAAAAATACCAAAAATTTGGCCTAAGCTATATTTGATATTCTGAACTCAAAAATGATGTCTATTTTACAAAATTCAAAACATATCAGATTCATTAATTAATTTAAAAATTAATTCCCGTCGTCAAAACAAATAGAGTGTTCTTAAGAGATAATAACTATCAAAAGATTGACACTTGTTTATGTCTGGTTTAAATGTAGAATTACATCCAATGACCAAAATTGTATTAAATTGTAAAAATATATTCTAAATATAATTTAAAACCACTCAAATTAATAATTTATCACAATTAATTATTTCGATTAAAAAGGTTGTTTTTAATTAAAATTTAGTAATTTTCACTATTCATCAGAAAATGAAAGTTATCCGAAATGGACCAAAATTTCACCCTAAGCTAATTTCGATATTCAGAATCCAAAAATGAAGTCCATTTTGAAAAGTAAATTTTATAAAATTTCAAAAAGTTGTTATTACTTTTCATAACAGCTAGTTTTAAGCATATCGTTGTTAGTGAAACTCGGTATTGCGTACTACACACGCTATCGAGGAAGGTCGTGATTGCGTGTAATGCAAGGCAAGTCAAGGATGTGTGTTGTGAAAGATCCTTTTGGTGTATATTACAACACAAGACATTAATGAAATTTAAAAGAATATTTTTCATAAAATCTCGGGGTGTTACATTCTACCCCCCTTAAAATGAATTTCGCCCTCGAAATTCGTCGGGGTTATAAATGGTTTACTACTCGAAAGTTTCTTTAATAGAAACCCACATAGTAAAAAGGAATACCAAAACCAATCTTTAAAAACAAAAGTATGAAACGTAACGGTTACCCAAATAAACTAATCACTGGGTTTCCACATAGGTGAAAATATGGATATGGATGAGAAATCTAACCATCATGTTCTGATGGAGAGTGGTAGAGAACATGGCTATGGAAAAGCCAGCAATCACAAAGCCATAAATTTGTGATTATCTAAGGTATCGTATGATTCATCAGATATAAGGGCAATAGAACAACATTTTTGGTTTTCAAGATCATTTCCCTAAAATTGATGAAATTGGAAATAGAAGAAATACTTTCATGATTTTGGTACTGTCTCACCGTTGTTCGTTCTTTGGATAATTTCCACTTCATCTCTTAAAGAAATGAAGTTGAATTTTTCATTCGTGAAGTGTTAGCAGCTCATGTGATAGAAGGATGGGTCATTCCATCTGTCTCAAACAAAAGGTTATAAAAGTTATCAAAAATACATAAGTCCATCTATAGTGAGATTAATCATATATGGTTCCTAAAATGGACTTATACTTCATATATCAGACTTCTTAATATAATAAAACTAGTTTCTACTAAACAGGGTCTTCTTGTAGGCCAATGGTAGGCGATAAAGGCCAGTCACACTTCGGTTGTGGGTTCGATTCCCACAGCCTTGTCCGACGCAATGGGCTATCACTCGTCTTGCAGGTTGTCCTTTTTCTAAAGCTATATTACTATAACATCCCATAAATAATATCAAAAAAAATGTTCTATCCTTAAACAATACTGACTTATGTCCAACATAATCCATTCCAATTTTTAGGCTTATCTAAAATACTTCGGTCCAAGAACATAGTATAAAGAAAACTTTTACTTGAAATGTCATCAACCGAGCATATGAATACCATCATTTATCCCCCATATATCTTGTTGGTCACATTCCAATCATGTGAATACCTTAATCATGTATTCTCTTTAAAAATGAATACCCATTAAACCTTAATGAAAACATGAATGCTGTCAAAAGTTAACTCTTTCCACATACCAAAATCCAAAAATTCTATATACTCAAACCATGATATAACCTTCTCCTTATATCAGTCATGAACTCATGAATACTATCAAACATTTAATTTTATCCTTATCCCTTCATTATGCGCATATCATCTACATTCCAAAAATATCTGAATAACCTTTCTTGGATACTGGTACCATTAATCATACACTTTCAAAACTCAAGGAAAGACAACAGTGTAACAATAATTAGATGTCTCTTTATTCCATAGTACCATGAGATTACTTATACAACATTATACATGATAAACATGTAATCATTCCACTACATTCTTAAACCATTGACCGAGATTCAACAATTCTTTCATCTCACATATCATTTGTAGTCTCTTCATCATCATCAACATAAATACTACCCATATGACCATACTGATTCTCTTCATGAGACATTCCCTTAGGGAATTGGTTTGCATAATTCCCGTACATTCCACATTTAAAACATTTAACCATTATTGATGTCGTAGCAATACCATTATCCTCATCCCTGGTGTTAACTGAACATTTTCCTTTGCACTTACATGTTTTGTGTTCTTCTTTTCCACACCCAAAGCATCTTCTAGTTCCTTTGAAACATTCTCCTTGATGCCTCTTCCCACATGATTTACATAGGGGAAATTGAACTTTCTTTCTTCTATGATCATCATGAAACTTTATCTTTCTCTTATTAGCCGAGTCAGGAAACTTAACAAATTTTACTTTATTGATCATATTATGAGATTTCGGATTCGGCATAATAATGATGTTTGGACTTCCAAATCCCATTTCATTTGGTTTCTCATGAAGAATATCATTCCATTGTCCATCATATCATCCATTATCGTGAATCTTCTTGTTTCCAGCCATTTTATAAACCCCAAAAAGAATAGTGTGAGAGGAAAAAATCCTAATAAAGGGGGAGTAACATCAATATCTAACATCTTAGGTTTAATCTAATATCGTTACCATAATTCTAGGACTATAACCTATACTTATACTTAACCTTAGGGACATCCCTAGACATACCTTAGAAATATCTCTAGGGATCTCACTAACGTTTTCGCATCCTAGTTTCCAAAGGTTGACTAAACTTTTCCTCTGATACCAACTGTAGAGACCCGATGCTTGACGTACATGGACATTACATTACTTTTTCGGAATACATAGTATATAACAAAAATAGACACACAAGGACCGTAATAGTTTAGTGTCTTTGGAAACTCGGAATATAATCTTCTAATCGTGGTGAAATATCTTCAACAACTCCCATAAATATATTCTTCGTTTTTACCTAAAACCTTTCTTTATATCCTGGGGAAAAGAAAACATAAAAGGGTGAGCTCAAATGCTCAGTAAGGGTAAAAAAAATAAATATCAAACACATCATATTCATAAGAACATAACATTTCAGAAATCTTAACCTGCAAAAGAGATGATAATATCATAACATGGGATAAATCATAGTAGTGAAATGTAATCCCAATAATCATAACATAAAACATGAAACATTGTGGCATACACACATAATCATAGAGAATCATTTCTTGTTAGTCAAGACTCATTCCCAAAACTAACTTAGTGGAAAAAGTCCATTTTTGAACCGAGTTCACTCCTCATTTCAGTCCTGTTTCACTGAACCGGTTTAACCTGCCGTTCCAACCATGTCTATATCATGAGATATAAAATCTTTACCCAATGAATTGGAGGGAGATATAGGTCCCACCCATCTCATAATTATACCATTCTTATATGTTCCACAAAATCATAAACTATACATCATAGCATAACCCATGTAATAAAAATGGGAATCTTAAACATCGTGAAATCATAAAAAATTCATATAAGATAAAGGAATTCAAAAAATAATTCCATCACAACATAATCAAATCAATGTAATAATAGGGATAGAAACAGAACCCTTTATTATCTTAGATGGAAAATAATTTTGATAAAACACTTGAACTCCATTCTTGAGAAAAAATATCCTTTCAAAAAAACTTTTCCTTTCCTAACATGTCATAAAATTCTGAACTAAAGGAAGTTGATTAAAAATAGACTTGAAAAATTGTAAAGGAATCTTCTTGGAAATAATTTTTTAAAAATCCATTCATGCGGTATAATTTAAAAAAAAAACTTTATTCTCGTACTTTTGTCGGAAAAGTCAAAAAGTACCTCGTACGAAAAACGACAAAAGATTCCTTTCATATATTTTACTAAAAACTCACCGAAGGGTAAAATTGGATTTAAAAAATTGTAGGTGGATATAAATAATATTACATATTGAGGAAACATGGATGTGGATGATAAAATACACCCTAGTAAATACCAAAGTATAAACAATCTCGGATAAAAAATGAGATTGTGATATTTTCCCTTACCTTAGGTCCGATTTGCTTCGTAAGTGTCCGAACATCCTGTATAATGATTTAAATAATGTCATTGACTTATTCTAGAATAATAATTACTGTTATGATATCATATATGGTTCACTTATGACTTTATTTTACCCGTTCTTTTGTAAATTCCACGTTAAAGAGCTTTTTGGGTAAAATCGTTTCATTTATCGTCCGTGTTTTGCCTTGTAATTATTCATATGATTACGTAGATCGTGATTAATTAATTACAGAATATAAAACATGATTTATATATAATATATATTCAGAATATACATATATATAATAGATCAGTAAATGGAAATAAATACACCGTTCATGGAGACGGTAGGTCGTACGTACGCATGAACGCTGTTTTTGTTTCCTGATTGAGTTGAATGGAATTAAGTAGATGACATACATATATATACACATAAATCCAGTATCATTAATATGTAATATATTTCATGATTACTTATTATATATACTTTATAATCATTCATTAATGGTTAACGTGGAGAATGAATCTCATCACGTTGTGGAGACGGTAGTCCGTACATACGCACGAGCGATGATATCGTTCTCATGATCGTGGAATTGTATTGGAGTGTATGTATAATATTTCAGAATCAATATCACTTTAAAATAATCATATATAGTTATTATTCACACCATTATACCCATCCAAGTAAGGTGGTGGTGGAAAATAGATTACACCACGGCGTGGAGACGGTATTCCGTACGTACGCACGCTCGGTGATTTCGTTTTCTGTAGGATGGATAGATGGTGAAATAGGGTTGTTTCATACTTATAATAACATATCATTATATGAGTGATACTTATTTTATTACTTCATAATGAAACAACATAAGAAGAAGAAGTGGAAGAAGAAATAAAGTTTAACGAATCGGTAACAGACATTACCTCGTCTTCGAATCGCCTCTTTGAGATCTCCTTTTAAGGCACTAAAATTGGTCTTTGAGGAAGACCAGAACCTCTAGGATGTTTCTAGGGAAGTGGAGAAGAGAATTTGGCAGGGTTTGGCCGATCTTGAAGGCTCAAATTAGTGTGAGTAAGAGAGGGAGGAGGTGCCCTTTTATAAGGGAGGAGAGGGGCACCTTTGGAATAACAAAAAATATTATTTTATTATAAAGTAAAATTCGGTTTTTAATAGCTAAAAATTGATATATTTCGAAGATAAGGTTGGTAGGGGTCTAAATACTCTCATCTAATAGAATTTATACAAGTTTAGATTCCTATTTTAACCTTATCATTTATATTTAACTTTAAGTTAGATAGTTTTACTTTTACCGTGTCTTTTTGTGTTCTTACACTATAAGGTTAATAAACTTACTATAAGAAGCCAAACGAACCCCAAGTTGTTTATTATTAATATATATAACCTTATCTAAGTCATTTTACAGAAACTTAGATTTTTTGGAATAAAATAACAATTAATAATATAATACTTGTTTTAAAAACTATTTTATGTCAATTTTGACACTATTTAGTAATTCATTTTTGTGAAAATCATAACAGAATGATTAGTTCGAAAAAAGTTGATTAAATCAATACTAACATGACATATTAACCTATAATATTAGTGGAATTCATAAAAAGTCTCAAATTACATTTATTTGGGTATTTATAACATCAAATATGTCAATATTTCATTAATAAGATAATTACTGCATCATCGTTGTGTCATAAATAAATTAAATTATATAAGGTCAAAAAATTACAAATAAGATACCATTATATAGGAAGTCTTTTTATCTTTTTAATGAGTATTTATAGTCCAATTTAACTTATGTATAACCCTATATTAAAAATTATTTACTTATTAAACTTTGATTTTAACTATTTTAACCCTTCTTTAAATAAATTAATAATAAATGTCCTAATCGAATCCAAGTGGGACTAAATAATCATATTTTATTCATAAGGTTGTTTTTGGTCGAATTACACTTATCCAATAGAATTATTACATGTATTAGGGTAATAACAATAACATTTTTACCCTTAATTAACCTATTTACTTTTAACCGTGGTAAAAAAAGTAAAAAGTTACTATTCACCAAAAATTATTTTCATCTCATTGAACCACATTTTACTTACTAACATCAACTGTGTCTCTTGGATTTTTGAAATTCCACTTACAAAAGCGGTAAAATTATGTTTTATGAAAAATTCATTTTTCTTAACTACCACTTAGTGGTTTCACTATTCATCAAAAAAATGAAAGTTTCCAGAAAAATACCAAAAATTAGGCCTAAGCTATATTTGATATTATGAACTAAAAATGATATCTATTTTACCAAATTCAAAACATATCAGTTTCATTAATTAATTTAATAATTAATTCCTGTCGTCAAAACAAATAGAGTGTTTTTAAGAGATAATAACTTTCAAAAGATTGACACTTGTTTATGTCTGGTTTAAATGTAGAATTACATCCAATGACCAACATTGTATTAAATTTTAAAATTTTATTCTATATATACATTAAAACCACTCAAATTAATAATTTATCACTATTAATTATTTCGATTAAAAAGGTTGTTTTTAATTAAAATTTAGTAATTTTCACTGTTCATCAGAAAATGAAAGTTATCCGAAATGTACCAAAATTTCACCCTAAGCTAATTTCGATATTCCGAATCCAAAAAAGAAGTCTATTTTGAAAAATAAAATTTACAAAATTTCAAAAATAGGTTATTACTATTCAAAACAGCTAGTTTGAAGCATATCGTTGTTTAGTGAAAGTCGGTATTGCGTACTACACACGCTATCAAGGAAGGTCGTGATTGCATGTAATGCAAGGAAAGTAAAGGGTGTGTGTTTTGCAAGCTCCTTTTGGTGTAGCTTAAAACACAAGACATTAATGAAATTAAAAAGAATATTTTTCATAAAATCTTGGGGTGTTACATTATTGACATGTTATTACCTTCTTTCATGATATTTCTCTTTTATTGGTGCATGTTTTCTCTTATTGTTGAAAATTATAGTTATTGATCTTCCTTGTGTGTAGATGATGGGTTTTTTTGATTCAATCACATTTCAAAATAGATTAATCAAAAAAATATAATATTTAATCTATTTCATATAGGAAAATAATTGGAATGAAAGAATATCATAAAATAGAATATTTAAGTGGTACTTAATGTTAAAATTGTTGTTCTGTTTTTTGGATGTTTCTATTATTCTACAAACCATTTTTTTATTTTCAAATAGAAACTTTTTGGTTAAGTGGGAACCGTAAAAAAAAGAGCCAGCTGTTAACAAAAAACCAAAATCCACAAAAACCACACCACCACATTCAAAATTGAAATGTTAACATTCAAATTTCAAAAACCAAAACTCTTTAAACTGCCATATCCATATCGGGCCACGAGCTTACCCACTGCAATCCACAAAGCAACCTTTCCTACTGCCAGCATTAGTACCATCACCCATCACCAAGAGACCTTGAACCAAGAGGCCAGTCATGTCATAATGTTCCTCCATCAATAGAGCCTTCATCATCACCATCCTCACTGCCAGAGAATTTAACCAGAAACATTCAATGAAATCCACTTCATTGAGATCTATCACCACAACCATGGAGCCTCTAAACTTCAACTTTATCACCGTCACCGGTTGAAGGTCACTCACATGATCGATAGCCGTCATAATCAGGAATGAATAAAACTTGAAACCAGAGATGAAAAATTTTGTGTTGATAACATTGGGAATGAAAAACTAAATAACATCTGTAAAACAAGAACCAATCTTCATTTTCATAACCACAGCCACCACTGATAAAATACATCCACAAATTGAGATAGAACCAAATCCATCACCATATGAGAAAACATCTAGGACAAAGAAAAATGAGAAAGCTACCACCATTCAACCTGCCCGTAAACTTTTACAGCTCCCCAAACACATCCCAAAACATCCATGGAATCCTTCACACCCAACTGACCTGGAATGGAGCAAAAGACTAGAAGGCAAGGGCAGAAAGGAGCAGAAGAGATGGGGTAAAGGCGAAACAAAGCCGATGGGAGACATGAAGGAGGAGCAATGGGACTGAAACCCTAAGGGAAATTGGAAAAAATTGATTGAGGAAGAACTGAAGAATGAACCACCGAGAAATGGGAAAATGGGGACTGAGGTTGAAACCCTAAGAGAATAAATCGAAGAAGGCGGAACCGAGAAGACCAAAGAAGCATCATTGTGAGCATCCACCAACACCTCCCAATCGATCTTTCTTACCATCGTTCCAGACCAGTAATGGAGTCATGAGTGAGGGGGAAGATCAAAAGAGCATAGGAAGAAGCATGCAACCACAAGTCCAAAGAAAATAAAACCAAAGAGGAAGCAGAAAAAATGAAAATAAGAATTGAAGAAACCTCAACCAATGACCAAATCTCCGAATCAAGGAGGAAAAATTTATAGGAGGAGATTCTCTCTAGAGAGAGCGGCCGAGAGAGAGCGGAGGCATCCCTCTTCTTTCTATTATTCTAGATATGATTATTTTGGGGCTATTCGTGGGAATTTTTTAGAGGGAGTTATAGTAGATTTATAGCTTATATAGTGTGATATGGATTGATTATTGGTTTTTTTCATAATATATAGTATATGAAATGGGTGGAATAGTGGTGTAAATTATTGGTTTTCCTTATATAGAACGAATATGGATTCCCTTTCACAGTTTCCTAGAGGGTATGTGTGGGATTTTATGGTTAATTTATTGGTTCTTTTTTGCAATATCATTTTCTAGATTCTTGGTCATATAGAATACAGTTGGTAATACTAAACTCAAAATGGTAATTCTCACTTGAAAGCATCATTAAAACCTATTGTTACATCATTTTTGAGTACAAGAGTGAGGGGGGGTAAATCCTACTAAAACTATTGATTAATCGTCGATAGAAACTGAAATGACCAATGAATAAATAGATGTCTAAAAAATATGTGGGTTCAAGAAGTCATTCAATCACTTAATTTTATGAAGGATCGACTATCACACACTCTTTCAGATATTATGTGCCCTAAAACAAACCCATTTTCAACCATGAATTAATTGTTTTCAAAATTGAACACAAGGTTTCATTTGAAACACTTTTTTTGGACTAGAGATATTTAATCCTATAAAGATTAAATTGACTAACCATAAATGGAAAAGTCACCCATGAATATATCCAATTAGTTCTCAATGAATTATGAAATGATATGCTTTATACCCCTCTAAAATGTTTATGAGCATTTCAATTGTCAAAAGTTATTCTCATGTATTAATATGTTCTAATGGGGCAAGTGACTGTAGTGTTTTTCTTGGTCCTGAGGTGATATTGGGATTTTTATGTAGTAAGTGTATCCCCCAAGAAATCCATAATGTAACCTTTTGGCCAATTTTTCTAGAATTTGGTCAAGGAAACAAAGAGTGTAGTTATATCTTCATGTTTCATTATTCAATTCTCAACAATATATGCATACAAAACATTTTTTATTAACTCTAGTTGTAGCCAACTATCTATTTTCATTTATGAAAATAGTTATCCAGCCATTCTTAAGTACTACATGAATCAGACTATCCCATTCACTATTGTAAATTTGTTAGATAATACTAGTTTGAATAATGTTGGAGATCTATTCTATAAAAACCTCATGTATTACTTGATTTAGAATTATTTTTGGTTGATTAATTATTTTGGATGATTCTTCAAGATGGTTGTGATGCATACAGAGGGTAGGTTCGATTCTTGGTATGTACTCTATGTTCCAAACAAAGGACTCTTTTCCTCTAATAGGTGAACATGTTATGAATTCACAGTTTCAATAAGGTCATAAGAGATAAAGATAGGATAAGAGTGATTAGGGAAAATGAGTCCATATTTTTGGTGCATATGAAGAGGTTTTAAATCTCTCTCATACTTCATTAATGGGATAGAAAACTTAATATCCTATGAAGTAGTTTCAATTGTTCACATTACTTAATATTGTCCATAGTGGAAAAATAGAGATCATAGTAGATATGATATTCTATAGAGTTTTCAATATCCATTGGATTGTTGGATTTTGTGAATGAAATGTCAACTTAATCTTCTCCATTAATGACATGGTGCATCATGTGTCGAATTTCAAAAAAATCATATCTCATAAATGAATGATTAAAATGATGGAATGGGGGTGGAATTGACTCACATAAGTGTCCTTGGAGGCATGGATTGACAATGAATAGTGTTCCTCAAAAGGGTGTTTCATGGATTAAAAAATTTTGAAGTTTACCATTTTGTCACCAAATTCGAAGGAAAAGATCCTGGCTTGGACATAAATATTAGTTCTACATATCATGACAGATGTTATACCATGAATTAGGTGATATCAATAATATATTTTCTAACCTTCCATGTCAAGGAAATAGAAATTATATGGGAATATAAGATCATTTATAGGATAAGGACATCCTCGATTGTTCCATCAGGACTATCTATGCTTCAAATGGATAACTGGATGAAAAGGCTCATTGGGTGTGAGGGACTGAGACTATGGTCAGAGAATATAGACTTGGGCATGAAATTTATCATGTTTCCAAGTTTAATGAGTGCATAATAAATTCTAGAACTCTCTATTTAGCATGGAATATTAAATTCCCTTGAATCTTTTCACGTTGAAGGTATGGACTTCTGGGTTGAAACAATCTCAAGGGTCACATGTTTTCTCTTATGGGTGAAAAATTCCATATGAAACTTTTTCTTCATTGGGGTTTTGTTATTGGAATCTATGAGGATAATGATGAACTCAACACATCTAAACATGTTGAGCATTTCAGGATTGAGATCAAAAGACTCCATTGGCATAGAGATGGCTTGAAGAAAAGGAATTATGAATGTTAGAGGAATAGAAGGAGGATAGGGAGTGGGTTCAGGTTATTTTTTGGGATTTTAATTATTTTCATTTTCAATATCAACATTCTATGATTCATTTATAGATCCATCATAATTAATGGAAATTTCCTCCCCGATCTAAGTGAAATTTCACGTACATTTCCCTTGGGATTTCAAAAGGATGCCTTATGAGTTGGGAAGAATTGGGTTGTTTTTTCTAAATTAGGTGGGGTATAATTTGATCAATTTGGGTTTCAATTATTATTTTCTAGAGTGGGTGAATCTTGAATTATCATCTACCACATATTCCTATGGTTTCATGGAATAAGAGGCATGTCCCGCATTGGGATTACCTTGATTTTGGTTCTTGGGAAATTGATTGTCTTATTTTGGGAATTGAGAAGGATATCCAAGATAGTGGAATATAGGAGGATTAGGAGGATGATTGATCCTTTGAGGATGGGTTACAAAAACATAAGGTGGATAGAAGTTATCACCAACTTGACTATATTGGAATTCGTATAGATTTTTATTAAGGAAATTATGGGGATGAGAGATGGTATTGCAATTGTAACACACCAGGTAAATAAATAATATGACATTTTTATATTTATCCCTATTTTTGGAAAAAAAAAATCAATATTAATTTAAATAGAAAGCTATGCTCGATGTCTTACCCAATACACAACAACTAGTTCCTTTGAAATCATAAGTTGCACTCTAATAATAAAATAATATTATTTTAAATGGTAGTTAACACATAGCAGTTGTATTGACAAGAATGAATAGAAATAACTAAAATATGATTATATATGTTTGTTAAATGTTTTTACTTTTATCCAATAAATTTTAGAGGCTTAAAATACAAATGAATCCAATCTTAAGCATTGAATACACTAGTATTTTTATAAGATTGTTTTACTACATTTTAATGGATAACCATTTTTAAATAAAAATTTTGACAATTTTATAAGCTCTATTTTTCAAAATAAACATACTCTTTATGATTGGGACATTGAAATTTACATTGGATAAATTTTTGGTATTTTTCTGACAATGTTCATTTTTTAATGAATAGTGAAAAATACTGCATTTTACATCAAAATTGCTTTTTAATCTAATTTATTTATATGATTAGGTTATCTTTTGAGTTTTTTTTAAAGTGAAATTAGAATATATTTTTACCATTTAATCCAATAGTGGTCATTGGAATTAATTTCACGTTCAAATTGGACTTAAACAAGTGTCAATCTTATGATACTTATTGTTTCATAAAAACACGTTATTTGTTTTGACAACGGGAATTACTTTTAAATAAATTATTGAAATTTATGTGTTTGGAATTTGGTAAAATGTATTAAATATTTGGAATCATAAGGTCCAAATTATTTAATCAAGAATCTGTTGTTTTTTGGACATTATGAATAGTAACGACGGTAATTATCTTTAATTATCTTGATTAATGAGTAATCGGGTAGTTAAGGATAATAAAATAATATCATAATAATACAAAATGACACCAACATGTGCCCTAATTCTACTGTTTGTCTCATGGCCGACCATGGGATACCTTGTGCCAAACTTGGGGGCCCTATGGAATCACTTTTGTGAGAAAGTGACTTTTTATCAATTTATTTTTAAAGAATGTTAAATGTAACAAAGAATGTATCACCTAAGTAAAATATTTTTAATTTTGTCTACATAAATTATCATTTAAACTATAAATATTCATTGGAAAGATAATGATATTTCCTACATCATAGTATTTTTTTATAATTTTTAGACATGTCATAAATAAAATTATTTATGACATCGTGATGATGCAGCGATGACCTCATAATTTAACGACTTAAATAAAATGGAAAGATGATGTAAAATCTAAGACCTACACATGTCCAAAACCTATTGTATGGGTGTATTTCTAACCCTTATCACCTTATCCTCGAAACACATCAATGTGGGACCATTAAAATGAAACACCCCAAGCTTCTACGGTACGCTTCTCTTTGAATAATGTGATAGCGTGTGTTGTACGCAACACCGAGTTCTAACACACCATAACCAATCAAACTAGCCGTTATGAACAATAATACATAATTTTTGAAATTATATATATTTTTTATTTCAAAATGGACTTCATTTTTTGATTCGGAATATCGAATTTATCCTAAGGTAAAATTTTGATACTTTTCAGATAACTTTAATATTTTGATGAATAGTGAATATTACTAAATTTTAATTAAATACAACTTTTTAATCAAAATAATTAATATTGATAAATTAAGAATTTTATAGACTTTAAAGTATATTTAGAATATTTTTTTACCAAATAATATAATGTTGGTCATTGGACATAATTTTACAATTAATCCGGACATAAACAAGTGCCAATATTTTGATAGTTATTATCTCTTAAAAACACACTTTTTGTTTTAACAACGGGAATTAATTTTTAATTAATTTCTGCCACTTATGTGTTTTGAATTTGGAAAAATGGATTCCATATTTGGAATCAGGATGTTCAAATTGTGTAAATAGGTAACATTTATTTTTAGGCATTTTGAATAATTACTGCGGTAAATATTTTATTTACCATGGTTAAGGGTAAATCCGGTAAATAAGGGTTAATAAATAATATTATAATAATACTAAATTACCCTAAAACGTGTTCTAACATTATTGGTTGATACATGTTCGACCATAGTCATCTTTGGGTCGATTTTGGGACCCCATGGAGCCACTTGTAGGTGATAGGGACACTTCATTTTAATTAAGATAAAATGAATACAAAAATGACACAAGCATATATCTTTTAGAAAAACAATTTTTACGTAGGGTTATATATGTTGGATTTGCAACTATAAATATTCATTAGAAACCTAAAACGATTTCCTAAAAATGATATTTTATTTATAATTTTTAGACATTAAATAATGTAATTTAATTATTACACAATGATGATGAAGTAATTACCATAATAGTGAAAAATTAAAATAATTGATATTATAAATACACAAATAAATCGAATTTGAGAATTTTTATGAATTACAATAATTTTCTAAGTTAAGGTGACATGTTAGTAATTATTTAATTAAATTTATTCTATGTAATAATTCCGGTATGAGTTTCACAAAAATCAACTATTGAGCAGTGTCAAAATTGTCATAAAAGAGTTTTTAAAACAAATATTATATTATTAATTGATATTAAATTCCTAAAAATCTAATGTTCGTCCAAGAGACTTATATAATGATATTTGTATCATTAATGTACCACTTTGGGGTCTCTTGGTTGTATATGGTTAGTTTATTAACCATATAATATAAAAATACAAAGAGACATTGTAAAAGTGAAACTAATTAACTTAGAGTTAATACTTAAAGATAATGTTAATATAATGACCAAAACCTATGTAAATTCTATTGGTTGAGTTGTTTTAGACCCATACCCACATTAAAATTTAAATAATAAACTTTGGAGCCATTAGAAATCGAATATGAATTTATTATAAATTAATATTTCTAGCTTTTCCAAAGGTGCCGCTCACCCCTCTTATAAAAGGGAACTCCTCCTTATCACTTCTTCACACCTTCAAAGCCTTTTGGTTCGGCAAAACTCTGCCCCAATACTCTCCCAACTTCCCTCACTACAACCTAGAGGCCTTAGTTTGATCATAAAGCCAACCTAATAAGCCCTTTTGATCAAATAAAAAGGAAGAAACCAAAGAAGAGGTAATGATTTCACCACCCTTTTCCAAGTTCCTTTCTTCTTTCACTTCTTCTTCCTTTTTTGTTACCATTATAAAATAATAACTCCAGTATCATATATATACTGTGATGTTATTATAAATATGGTACAACCATATTCAGTATTCTATCCATCCTTTGAATAACATGTCACCATACGTGCGTACGTACGGCTTACCGTCTCCACGTCGTGGTGTAATTGTTATTCAATATATTATTATTTGGATAGGTATAATAATGATGTGTAACTAATGTAAATAATAAATATAACATGTTAATGATTTTTTATATTTGATATACCATCCATTTATATATTATTTTAATATCAAAAGAATGATATTGTCGCTCGTGCGTATGTACGGACTACCGTCTCCACGAACGCGATGAGATTCATTCTCCATCGTATCCATTCAAGTATAATTATCATTTTATGATTTAAAAATGATGTTTAAGGACTTGATATCATTTTGGATATGAATAATATACAACATATCCATGAAAAACATGGCTTACGTAACAAAACATATAAAATAAAACGAGTAAGTTAACACCCGAAACAACGATAATACTAAGATATTATTAACAAATCAATGTTAAAAGATCATATATGATATCATATTAATGTATATGATTCTTGTATAATTTAATAACAATTATTTCACCATTATAAATGAGGTTAACCTACCCCAACCAAGGAAAAGTACAAGGTAAGGGTTATTTCACAATCTCTTCATTATCTGAGGTTGTTTATACGTAATAATCTACTGGGATCTCTTTATCATCCACATCCATGTTTCTTAAAAATGAATTTCAAAAAAAATTTACTATTTACTAGAATATGTGTTAAAGTAATTTATACCCTTGTTTGACTTTTTATAAGAGGTTTATAAAGGAATCTTGCCGTCGTTTTCTAAACAAGGTGCTTTTTAACCTTTTCGACAAAATTAAGGTAAGAATGTTTTTTTAACTTGTACAGCGGGTGCGGCTATTTTCCGCCGTTATAAAATTGTCGAAGCTTCCCTTACAAGCTTATAAGAATATTTTCAATGAAAATGTTTTATTTCATAAATATAAGACCCTTAAATGATTTCAAAATAGAAAGAGATATTTCTCTAAAAAGAGTTTTGATTTCATCTATGTCAACATCCTTTGATAGATTTTACGCTTATTTGAAGTTGATTTATTATGATACAAAACTTCTATATTGTATTGAAGGTTTTGTGATATGTTTGACTGTGGATGTGATATTTTTATACCATTCATAGTTTATGGTGAAATTATTGGCATTTCGTATGCTAGTTTTAATACGAATGTCTATGTTATGTTTAAACCTTTTCATATGGAAATTCATTAGACTTAATATGTGACGGGTGGAGCCCGCTATAGCTCCTAGATGAATCGGTAGGTATCATGAGACAAACTAGTGTCTTGGCACAAGGCCTTGGAAAATATTATTTGTAGTCTTGGCACGAGGCCTTGGCTATGTGGTTATGATAGTCTGGCATTATGCATTCCATCAATATGAAAGTGGTTATTGATATTGCATGTGATTATTCGATTAGTAGAATATCCATGTGAATAAGTAAATGGCATTATTTCATTTTACTTTTGCCATACTATGTTGATGTTCAAGTTTAAAAGGCTTTTGTTTTAGTAATGCATTGCCTTAAATGTTTATGCTTATTTTTGAATGTTTCCACTATATTGTTATCCTTACTGGGCATTTGAGCTCACCCCTTCTCTATGTTTTATTTTTCCCAGGATGTGAAGAAGTAAGTTATGAATGACCTGTAGGGATTTTATGTGGGGATATGAGTGTGGAATATGGAGACTATGTTGTTGTAGTAGTTTTTCACTTTATGATGTAATGTAAATCTTTATGAATATATATAGTGTTTCCAAGGCTACTAAACCAATCGGTCTTTTGAGATTTGATCTTTCTTGTGATCATGCCAATGTTATGTAATAATACACCGAGTCTGGGTAACTGGGGTTGGGGCGTTACAGTTGGTATCAGAGGAAGTTTAGTACAAACCTTCGAAGCTAGATTTAGATAAACTCTGATTAGAGAGCGTAGACCTTAGATGAACATTAAGGATAAGTATTGAAGAACTTCCTAGAATTTTGGTATTGTAGAGATTTTGTGAGTTTTCCGAGAAATACATCCTTGTCTGGATACGAGCAGGTAGAGGCGGCTCTGGCACAGATGTACCTAGGGGTAAAACCCGAAAACACCACTTTGAGCTAGACTCGAACGGGAACTGGTGCATGACAACGGGCCTTGTTGCACTCTTGGTTACGACACTCCTGGGGGATATTCATAGGATCACTCTCATTTTCTTTACAAATAATTATGAAGGGTTTATGTATATATACTTCCTCAAAGAAAACATTTTTATGATTATGGATTATATCCATAAATAGTTCAATTCATGTTAAGTGTTTTATAAGTAAGGAATTATGTATTTTGATTCATAAACTGATCTAGTTTATGCCATTGTTTAGAAATGGCGCCTAGTGGAAGAAATGGAAATTGTATCAATTCACGCACTCCATGTAGGGATTTCCCTCCTGCACAAGATAATTATAGTGGATCTGGTGATGCAACTGGTGCCGATCAGCTAATCACCATACTGGGACAACTCACTCAGGTTATGAATAATAACCTTACCCGCATAGATCACCCTGATCCACAGCGTGGAGGATCAATGTTAGATTGATTCATGAGGCAACAACCACCAACATTCAATGGGAGTAAAAATCCCTTAGTAGCTGAGCAATGGATAAATTCCTTGGAGAAAATATTCCAGGCTTTGGGGAGTAGTGATAGGGAAAATGTTATCATGGC
The DNA here is from genome assembly GCA_963277665.1 of Viscum album. Classification (NCBI taxonomy): domain Eukaryota; kingdom Viridiplantae; phylum Streptophyta; class Magnoliopsida; order Santalales; family Viscaceae; genus Viscum; species Viscum album. The sequence continues at coordinate 880,208,274 of OY728137.1, read as the reverse complement.
AGTTTATCACCTCACTGGAGATGTTGAGCAATGGTGGTCATTGATTCAAAACACGAAGTAAGATGATGAAGTATCAAATATGGAATGGAGGGAGTTCAAAGATCTGTTTTTAGAAAAATACTTTCCTCGTGACCATCGAGCAGATATGGAAAGGCAATTTCTGATTCTAAGACAAAAGGAAGATGAGAATGTCGCAAAGTATGAGGCTAACTTTACAAGGTTAGCAAGGTATGCTAGAGATTATATACATAACCCAAGAAGTAAGATTTATCATTTCTTTGATGGGTTAAAACCATTTCTCCATCAATCATTAGTCTCACAATCCTTTTCGTCGTATGAAGACATTGTCTCATGTGATATCAAGACTGAAAAGGAATTATCTATGTCTTATGACTTTAAAGAAAAGCAAGAGAAGAAGAGACCTGCTGATCAATCTGGGAATGGAAATAAGGGGAATAAGGGAAAGGTCAAATTTCCATCCTGTGGTAAATGTGGTAAGAAACACCCCGTTACTTGCTTGAGGGGAACAGGAGTCTGTTACAAGTGTGGTGAAAAAGGACACCAAGCTCGTGATTGCAAGGGGAAGAAGGAAGCTACCAACGTTCAGTGCTACAATTGCAGGGAGATGGGGCATTATGCAAATGAATGTCCTAAGCTTCAGGATAACTTACCTCAGAAAAGGCCAAGGGATCAAGGCCAAGATTATGCTATCACTACTGTTGAGATAGAAGCTCTGAAATACGTGGTGGAAGGTAATTTAATGGTTTCCTCAAGTTTAGCAAATGCATTATTTGATTCTAGATCATCGCATTGTTTCATATCTTCCCAGTTTGCTAAGAAAATTAGATACTTCCAATTTGATTTAATAAGGGAGTTGTCAGTTAAAACTCCTAAGGGAAGTATCATTGCAACAAAGTTTTGTGAATTGATCCCCATTAGAGAACATAAATGTTCTTTATCTGCTGATCTCATCATCATACCTATGATTGAGTTTGATATAATCCTTGTTATGGACTGGCTTTCGGACTATGATGCGAAGATTTATTGTAAGAAGAAAGAGGTTACGATTTTTTATGATGATGATAAGGAACACCTTATCTTTAGAGCAGAATTGTCACCACCTAATTCTTATCTAGATCCACCCCCAGTAGCTCAACTAAATTCAATTATTGGGGAGGAAGAGAATGAAATAACTGTGGGTGAGGAAAGGAATGTTCAAATAGAGGATGTACCTATTGTGAATGAATTTGTAGATGTATTTCCGGAAGATTTACCTGGACATCCTCCAGAACGATAAGTTGAGTTTTCTATTGATTTAATTCCTGGATCAAGGCCTATATCAAATACCCCTTATATAATGGCCACTGTCGAGTTAGTCGAACTAAAGAAACAACTAGAGGAATTGAGTAATAAATGACTTATTCTCCCTAGTGTTTCTCCATGGGGAGCCCCTATTGTTTTTGTTAAAAAGAAAGATGGATCTATGAGGTTATGTATCGACTACAGGGAGATCAATGCTATAACAATAAAGAACAAGTATCCCCTACCACGCGTTGATGATTTATTTGACCAACTGCATGGAGCTCAATACTTTTCAAAGATTGACCTTCGATCAGGATACCATCAGTTGTGTGTGAAGAAGGAATACATTCCGAAGACAGCATTTCGAACCAGGTACGGGCATTACAAGTTTACTATAATTCCTTTTGGATTGACTAATGCACCCTCTGTATTCATGGATCTAATGAATAGAGTTTTCAAGGAGTATCTTGATGAATTTGTGGTGGTATTTATTGATGATATTTGGTATCCTCCAAAAGCTACTAAGATCATGAAAATCACTTGCGCATTATCCTGAAGACTCTGAGAAGACATGAATTATATGGGAAGTTTAGCAAGTGTAAATTCTAGCTTCAGGAGATTTCTTTTCTTGGACATATTGTCTCTAAATATGGAATCTCTGTTGATCCTTCTAAGAAAAAGGCAATCCAAGAATGGCCAGCACCTACGAGTATAACTGAGGTACGTAGTTTTATTGGTTTGGCAGGTTATTATCAACAATTCGTCCAGAATTTTGCCCGATTGGCTAACCCATTAACAAAGCTCACACGTAAAGGGGTTAAATTTGTTTGGAAAAAAGAGTGTGAATAATGTTTTGAAGAACTGAAGAGAAGATTAGTCAATGCTCCTATATTGACTCTACCATCGGGGAATGATGGGTTCGTTATTTATAGTGATGCATCAAAGAAAGGACTTGGTTGTGTCCTTATGCAGAATGATAGAGTTATTGCCTATGAATAACGACAGTTGAAAATTCATGAAAAAAACTATCCTACTCATGATCTCGAGTTAGCAGCTGTGATCTTTGCTTTGAAGATATGGAGGCACTACCTCTATGGTGAAAAATGTGAGATTTATACTGATCAAAAGATTTTGAAGTATATTTTCTCACAAAAAGAACTCAACATGAGGCAAAGGATATGGCTTGAATTACTCACAGATTATGATTGCACGATACACTACCACCCGGGGAAGGCAAACAAGGTGGAAGATGCTTTGAGCAGAAAATACCATGGAGTTTTGAACGTGATGAGAATTAAAAGGGATCTAATTTTGATGGATCTAGTGAAGATGGACATGGGAATAACCAGGGAGGGTTAAACATCAATCCTTTTTCAAATGGTTTCCAAACCATCTTTACTAGAAAGGATTAAGAGTTCTCAGACCGATGATGAAGAATTTCAAAAGAAGATTAAAGCTGTGAATGATGGGAGACTGAGAGACTTTGTGTATGAAGATGGAATTTTGAAATTTGGGAAGAGACTTTGTGTTCGCGATATACCTGATCTAAAAAGGGAATTGCTGGATGATGCTCATAGTTCCAATTTCTCTATACACCCTGGGAGCACCAAAATGTATAGATATTTGAAGGAACATTTTTGGTGGGACAACATGAAGAGGGAGATTTCTGATTTAGTGTCAAGATGTATGGTTTATGAACAAGTGAAAGCTGGAAGGCAACAGCCTGGAGGAGTCATGCAACCTATTCCCATACCAGATTGGAAATGGGACAATATTACGATGGACTTTGTCATGGGACTACCAAAGACTCCTAGAAGGAACGATGCAATATGGGTTATTATTGATCGTCTTACCAAGTCAGCACATTTTCTTGCTATAAGAGAATATCTACCCCTGGAAAGTCTAGCAAAACTATATATTAATGATGTTGTGAGACTTCATGGAGTACCCCTATCGATTGTTTCTAATCGTGATCCTCGTTTTACTTCAAGATTATAGAAAAGTCTTCAGAAATCCCTGGATACTAAACTACATTTGAGCACTGCTTACCACCCTCAGACAAAAGGACAATCAGAACGGACTATTCAAACCTTAGAAGACATGTTGAGATCTTGCTCACTTGACTTTCTGGGTATGTGGGATCAATATTTACCTCTGGTAGAATTTTCCTATAACAATAGCTTCCATTCGAGTATTCAGATGGCACCATATGAAGCGTTATATGGAAAGAGATGGCGTACACCAACCTATTGGGATGACGTTGGTGAAAGAAAACTTGTAGGCCCAGAACTGGTGGAGGAAACGATGGAAAAGGTGAAGGTAATCCAAAATCACATCAAAGCAGCTCAGTGTAGGCAGAAGAGCTATGCCGATAATCGAAGGAAGGATTTGGAATTTCAAGTCGGTGATCATGTTTTCCTGAAGGTATCTCCATGGAAGTGAGTCATACATTTTGGTAAGAAAGTTAAATTTAGTCCCAGGTACATCGGACCCTTTGAAATTCTAGAATGAATTGGGGTTGTAGCTTACCGATTGGCAATGCCGCCAAGTCTCTCCAAAGTTCACGATGTGTTCCACGTATCTCGGTTGAGGAAATACATGTCAGGCCCAACACATGTACTCACCTATGAGGAATTAGAACTGGAACCTGATCTGTCTTGTTGCGATGAGCCCATCAGGATTCTTGATACGAGAGAACAAGTACTGAGAAACCGGACGACACGTCTGGTAAATGTTTTGTGGAGAAACCATAAGATGGAAGAGGCAACGTGGGAACCCGAGGAACATATGATGAAGAACCACCCGAGTCTTTTCATGCGATAATATTCTAGAAATTTAGAGGATGAAATTATTTGAAGGAGGGGAGAATGTAACACTCCAAGCTTTTATGGTATGCTTCTCTTTGAATAATGTGATAGCGTGTGTTGTACGCAACACCGAGTTCTAACACACCATAACCAATCAAACTAGCCGTTATTAATAGTAATACCTAATTTTTGAAATTATATATATTTTATATTTCAAAATGGACTTCATTTTTGGATTCGGAATATCAAATTTAGCATAAGGTGAAATTTTGGTAGTTTTCAGATAACTTTAATATTTTGATGAATAGTGAAAATTTATAAATTTGAATTAAAAACAACTTTTTTAATAAAAATAATTAATAGTGATAAATTATGAATTTGAGAGGTTTTAAAGTATATTTATAATATATTTTTACCATTTAATATAATTTTGTTCATTGGAAATAATTTTACAATTAATCCGGACATAAACAAGTGCCAATATTTTGATAGTTATTATCTCTTAAAAACACGCTTTTTGTTTTAACAACGGGAATTAATTTTAAATTAATTTCTGCCACTTCTGTGTTTTGAATTTGGAAAAATGGATTCCATATTTGGAATCAGGATTTTCAAATTCTGTAAATAGGTAACATTTATGTTTAGACATTTTGAATAATTACTGCGGTAAATATTTTATTTACCATGGTTAAGGGTAAATCCGGTAAATAAGGGTTAACAAATAATATTATAATAATACTAAATTACCATAAAACGTGTCCTAACCTTATTGGTTTATACATGTTCGACCGTATCCATATTTGGGTCGATTTTGGGACCCCATGGAGCCACTTGTAGGTGATAGGGACAGTTTATTTTAATTAAGTAAAAATGAATACAAAAATGACACAAGCATACATCTTTTAGAATCACAATTTTTACATAGGGTTATATATTTTGGATTTTCTACTATAAAAATTCATTAGAAAGATAAAACGATTTCCTACATAATGATATTTTATTTATAATTTTTAGACATTAAATAATTTAATTTAATTATGACACAATGATGATGTAGTAATTACCATAATAGTGAAAAATTAAAATAATTGATATTATAAATACACAAATAAATATAATTTGAGACTTTTTATGAATTAAAATAATTTTATAAGTTAATTTTACATGTTAGGAATGATTTAATTAAATTTTTTCGAAGTAATCATTCTCTTATGAGTTTCACAAAAATCAACTATTGAATAGTGTCAAAATTGACATAAAAGAGTTTTTAACACAGATATTATATTATTAATTGATATTAAATTCTTAAAAATCTATGTTTAGGCCAAGAGACTTATATAATGATAGTTGTATCATTAATGGGACACTTCGGGGTCTCTTGGATGTATATGGTATGTTTAGTAACCATATAATATAAAAATAAAAAGAGACATTGTAAAAGTGAAACTAATTAACTTAGAGTTAATACTTAAAGATAAGGTTAATATAATGACCAAACCCTGTCTAACTTCTATTGGTTGAGGTGTTTTAGACCCATCCCCACCTTAACATTTAAATAATCAACTTTTGAGCCATTAGAAACCGAATATTAATTTATTATAAATTAATATTTCTAGCTTTTCCAAAGGTGCCCCTCACCCCTCTTATAAAAGGGCACTCCTCCTTATCATTTCTTCACACCTTCAAAGCATTTTGGTTCAGCCAAAATCTGCCCAAATACTCTCCCAACTTTATTCACTACAACCTAGAGGCCTTATTTTGATCATAAAGCCAACCTAAGGATCCCTTTTGATCAAATCAAAAGGAAGAAACCGAAGAAGAGGTAATGATTTCACCACCCTTTTCCAAGTTCCTTTCTTCTTCCACTTATTCTTCCATTGTTGTTACCATTCTAAAATAATAACACCAGTATAATATATATACTTTGATGTTATTATAAATATGGTACAACCATATTCAGTATTCTATCCACCCTTTGAATAACATGTCACCATACGTGCGTACGTACAGCTTACCGTCTCCACGTCGTGGTGTAATTGTTATTCAATATATTATTATTTGGATGGGTATAATAATGATGTGTAACTCATGTAAATAATAAATATAACATGTTAATGATTTTGTATATATGACATACCATCCATTTATATATTATTTTAATATGAAAATAATGATATTGTCGCTCGTGCGTACGTACGGACTACCGTCTCCACGAACGCGATGAGATTCATTCTCCATCGTATCAATTCAAGTATAATTATCATTTGATGATTTAAAAATGATGTTTAAGGACTTTATATCATTATTGATATGAATAATATACAACCTATCCATGACAAACGTGGCTTAAGTAACAAAACATATAAAAGAAAACGAGTAAGTTAACACCCGAAACAACGATAATACTAAGATATTATTAACAAATCAATGTTAAAAGATCCTATATGATATCATATTAATGTATATGATTATTTTATAATTTAATAACAATTATTTCACCATTATACAGGAGGTTAACCTAACCTAACCAAGTAAATGTACAAGGTAAGGGTTATTTCACAATCTCTTCATTATCTGAGGTTGTTTATACGTAATAATCTACTGGGATCTCTTTATCATCGACATCCATGTTTCTTATAAATGAATTTCAAAACATTTTTACTATTTACTAGAATATTGGTTAAAGTCATTTATACCCTTGTTTGAATTTTTATAAGAGGTTTATAAAAGAATCTTTCTGTCATTTTCCAAACAAGGTGCTTTTTAACCTTTTCGACAAAATTAAGGTAAGAATGTTTTTTTAACTTATACGGCGGGTGTGGCTATTTTCCGCCGTTATAAAATTGTCGAAGCTTCCCTTACAAGCTTATAAGAATATTTTCAAAGAAAATGTTTTATTTCATAAATATAAGACTCTTAAATGATTTCAAAATAGAAATAGATATTTCTCTAAAAGGATTTTTGATTTCATCTATGTAAACATCCTTTGATGGATTTTACGCTTATTTGAAGTTGAATTATTATGATACAAAGCTTATATATTGTATTGAAGGTTTTGTGATATGTTTGACTGTGGATGTGCTATTTTTATACCATTCATAGTTTATGATGAAAGTATTGACATTTCGTATGCTAGTTTTAATACGAATGTTTAGGTTATGTTTAAACCTTTTCATATGGGAATGAATTGGACTTAATATGTGACGGGTGGAGCCCGCTATAGCTCCTCGATGCATCGGTTGGTCTCATGACACAAACTAGTGTCTTGGCACAAGGCCTTGGCAAAATCTTATTTGTAGTCTTGGCACGAGCCTTGGCTATGTGGTTATGATAGTCTGGCATTATGCATTCCATCATTTTGAAAGTTGTTATTGATATTGCATGTGATTATTTGATTAGTAGAATATCCATGTGAATAAGTAAATGGCATTATTTCATTTTACTTTTTCCATACTATGTTGAAGTTCAAGTTGTAAAGGCTTTTGTTTTAGTAATTCATTGCCTTAAATGTTTATGCTTATTTTTGAAAGTTTCTTCTATATTGTTATCCTTACTAGGCATTTGAGCTCACCCCTTTTCTATGTTTTATTTTTCCCAGGATGTGAAGAAGTAAGTTATGAATGACCTGCATGGATTTTATGTGGGGATATGAGTGTGGAATATGGATACTATCTTGTTGTAGTAGTTTTTTACTTTATGATGTAATGTAAAACATTGTGAATATATCTAGTGTTTCCAAGGATACTAAACCAATCGGTCTTTCGAGATTTGATCTTTCTTGTGATCATGCCAATGTTATGTAATAATGCACCGACTCTGGGTACTAGGGTCGGGGAGTTAAATAAAATCCGAAAGTCATTTGAAAATAAAGTTACATGTTATACCTTTCGAAGAGTGCCCCTCCTCTCCTCTTATAAAAGGCCCCCACCTCTACCTCCTTACGCACACTTCCAAAGCCTTTGGCTCGGCCAACCCCTACCCATTTTGTCTCTCCAAATCCCTCTATAACTGTTTGAAGCCTCACTTTTGTTAGAAGCCTTCCCAAGGATTCCTTTGAGCTCAAACCAAAGGGAGTTACCCGATTTTAAGGTAATGTCTTCACTTGTGTCCTTTTGTTTTATTTTGCTTCTCCAACCCTTTAACTCTTTTTATTCATTTATTTTGTAACAAATCCAGTATCTTCAATATACTAGGATTTTTTTATAAGAAGTATTCGAGATACACTTACACACACCTACATCTAATGGTTAAAGAACATATTGTTTCTGTGGATGGCGAATTTCTGCCTCACGAAACGATGATTGTTCAACATTCTTATAACACCTTAAAAGGTGGCCATTAAGATGACACTATATTTATATATGATATATAATATGTTTATGTTTTACTTAATCTTCTGTATTTTTCATTTATGGCATACCTTTATGGTTTCCATTATGGGTAAACGCGATATCTTCATTTAAGGAAGTGCGGACTACCGCCCCCTCAAAGTGATTTGATTCGTTAATACCATATGTGGTATGTATAAAGGATATATTTAATGATATTATATATGATAACATACTGGAATTAAAATAATATTATGTATCATTATGTTTTAATTCCATTAAATATTAAATAGAAATGTAAGTAGCATTCATGCGTACGTACGGCTTACCGTCTCCATGAACGGTACATTTCATTTCTTATCTCAAAATGTTATGTACTATTATAAGTACATATATATAATGGATATATATGAAATATATTACATCTAAATTATGGATATCATTCTCAAATTATAACATATATATCTCTCTCATTTTGTTTTAATTCCATTAATATGACAAAAATGAAAGTAGTGTTCATGCGTACGTACGGCCTACCGTCTCCATGAACGGTGCTTTTAATTTTTATCTCCAAATTCTATGGAATAGTATAAAATTAATATATACTGGATATATTTGATATTTGAAACATCAATACTATTCTGGATATGATGTACCTATAACTACATGGAAAATTATTTTCCAACAAGTTCAATTTTTGACTCATGTACCAAACATCTGCAAAAACATATGATATGAACTAACATTACTAAAAAATTATTATAAAATTATAATATGTGATATGAACTGAATATTAATATATAAAGGAGGTCCTTAGGAAATTATAAATTGACCAAATTTTATTATTCAGGAAGATAAAGAAACGAACCAGACAAGTCGGACTTGAGGTAAGGGATCATACTCCTCACTTTCTTTTTAAGTACACTCTTTTATGTCATTCCTTTTAAGATCATATTTCTTGTGATTGGGATGTTATTTTATATTACTATTACTGTAATTTTTATTTTCATATGATAAGATACCCTATTCTCTCTCATCAATCCATTTTGGAAGTTTTGAGTGGCGTCGTTAGGCTGCCAAATTTTCGTAAGATATCTAACCTCTCTCTTTATTTTTAAGTACTCCCTTTTATGTCATTTCATTTAAGCTCATCTTTATTATGTTTGGGGATATTGTTTTATATTCAGAATACTGTAATTCTTATGTTCATATTATGAGAGACCCTATTTTATCTCATAAATCCATTTTTGGAAGTTTTAAGTGGCGCTGTTTGGCTGCCGAGTTTTCGTAAGGTATTTTTCATATCACTTTTATTCCCGTGAGATTTATGCTACATTTGCCACAATTTCCATTGAGTGGTTTATGTACTGCCCATTATTCTACTCTTTGTGTAATATCATTACGTTTATGATTATTTATATCAATGATGTATTGTCCTTCTTTCATGGGGTGTTTGTTTCGAAAAATACCCAAGTCGGTAAGGGAACCTTTCACCCTCCTCTTTTTAAAAGACTTCTTTTGTTGGGTCTTTTAATTTACATATTGTTATGTTGAGATATGTTCTCATATATCCTTGATGATGTAAATTTTATGTCCAAGTGATGAGATACCCTTTTTTATCTCTCATCAACTCATTTTGATGTGACGTCGTTAGGCTGTCAAGGGAACTTCTTAACCCAATTTTGATTTCTTTGGGTTCAACATGTCATCCTTTGAATATGTGTGAATGACCTTTGATTGTTTTACACTTAATATCCACTTATATTTAGTGTATTCATTTTTCACACATAATTATGTAATTTAATTATCCTTAAACCAAGGATATCGTCTTTGTATGGGACTTCGTCTCAATCTCCTTTCATTGAGTCAGATTTTATTTTATACACAAACTTCTTTTATACGGTGTATAAACCCCTTTGACTTTTACGTTTATCCAAAAGGAATATTTTTTATACGAAGCGTTTTACAAAATGACAAAAGGGAATTTTTTTGTCGTACGTATGCGGCGACAACGACTTCTCTGCCGCCGTGACCATTATTTGAGTTTCGGCTTCCTCTACAAGCCATACCTTTTATTTAAAGGAAAAATAAATACCATGTTTTACTTTTATTTTATTTTGGTATTGAAAATAGGTTTCATAATGTTTTTATATCAATGTGTTGTATTGATATCTTGTGATTGAAAAGTGGAATGTTATGTTTTCTTTATGAATGTTTTATGTGATACGATTATGTTGTTGATCTTGGGCATTATTATGAAGACGGGTTGTTCCGTGATAAACTAAGGGCGGGTGAGCCCGATATAGCTCTCCAATGCATTGGGTAATGCGAAGGAGTGAAATGTTAAGGTTTCTCCGAAGATATTAAGGGAATATACTATGATGGGTATTCCAAACGTAACCAAGAGGGTTACTCCCTACGTAAGAATGTTATGAATGCATCAAGTTACCTTTATGTCTTATGATTTCTATGATTTATTCATGATTTGATGAGTTATGTTAAAGTGCCTATGTTTTATGGGCAAAGTATGATTTCATTCTTATGTATATATGAATTCATGTTTCCTTTTCATATTTTTATAACCCTTACTGAGCTTTTTATGCTCATCCCAATTTTTTGAAATGTTTTTCACAGGTCAAGGGAAAGGTACATGATGTGATGATAGTGTCAAGGATGTGTCAAGAAAGAATCCATGTTTTATTTTAAAATGTTTCTACTGATGGGAAGAATGAATACTGTCTTTTATGTAACCACTTTGTTTAAATGTGGAATGTAATGCAAGTTTCATGATCTAATTCTCTGAAACTCTAAACCTGAAAAGATCCTCAATGTGAAATCTTGTAATAACTCAATATTAAGTAAGGTTTAAGGTCGGGGCCTTATAGTTGGTATCAGAGGTCGGTATAGATAACTTTAGAGGTTAGGGTATTCTTTAAGCATAAGTGACATTACCATAATGGTTAGGATTTCAGAAAGAGTCCTAGTTTTAGATAAAGTGAATGAGTAAGTATATATTAGTGTTTATCTTCCTAATTAGTACATGATGGTTTTGTTGATATACTCACACTAACCTTACTGTTTTTAGTGAATGGATGGACTTAGCAGGAACCAAAGTGACAATTGTTTTAAAGGAAACTGTTGTCGTTCTCTGATTAAGAGACTGGATGAAATGGGGTATTCAATGAGGAAACTCGTGGTTGTTCTAAACCAACTATCAAGGAGTCATGATCAACCACTTGAACCTTGTTATGTTCTATAATGCATCATGTACGAGATGACCAATCGATGTGGAAGTTCAGGTAATAATTATAAAGGTAACCATTATGGTTTATATGATCCTTACTTTTGAGGTAATTATGGGTTATTATATGTCATGATGGAAAATGAAAGGCATGAGATAAACTTGAGGTTAAAATATGTTATTTTTGAAGATTTTATCTCGTTTTGGGAAATGTTTTGAGAATTATATAGTTTTGGAAAAAGGACAACACACAGACCATGTGACAACCCGTCGCATCGGACAAAGCTGCGGGTATCGAACCCACAACCAAAGTACGACTGGTATTTATTGCCTACCACTGGACTATGTGAAGTCCCTGATTAGTTTGACTGATTCTTTTTTAGTTATACGATTTTATGAATTAAGAGTAAGTTGATTTTGGGTTATCTATGGATGTCTATTAACCTATCATGGAGGGTATGTGATTAGGTTAATTACTTTTCAATACGAGACATTAAGAGCAATTGATTTTGTTTGGAGATAAATGTTACGATTTAACATGGAAGACTATGTGACTAAATCCTTCAAATATTTGGGTTTCAATCCTAGTTTGGTTAAATTTGGAGAATTTTATGGACAAATTGTTTATCGAATGGTCCTCGTTGAACTTTGGGTTTTGTTGGACAAATTTTGGAGATTAAGAATAGATTTTATTTTTATAAAGGGTTATCCTTTTCTGGATTATCTGATCTTGTACTAACCTTTTTTATTTTGGTTTTGGTTAAAGTCTAAAGACATAGTAATCATATAGTTCTCTTTTGTGGATTAGGTGATTCTCTAGAAGTTGATTATAGTACTCTTAATGTGAACAAGTCTTCCTAAATAGTCGTCTTTTGGAGAAAATATGAGTTTTTGTATGGAATCTAATAAAAGTTGAAAGTCAACATGATAAGTGATTATGTTTCCTTATGAATAAATTCCTCAATAAAAAGTATCTTAAAACAAAAATGTTGTCGATTAACTTTTCCTACTGGGGAATCGAATGACGTTTAACCCATCACAAGTTTGTGATTTTCTTGTGGTTAACATTCTCCTAAACAAGTTTTCTATCACTCTCCATTAGAACATGACCCTATGTTTTCTCCTCCATGTCCATGTTTTCCTACATGGAATCCTAGTATGGGTTAACTCGGGTGACCTCTGTAATTGTCTTCCTTTATTTTAAAGTGATTGTTGTATTGACTCTTTTTCCAATGTGGGATTTTCAATGATGTTTCCAAGCCCAGTTTTAAAATTGCGAGGACGCAATTCCCAAAAGGGGGGAAGGATGTAACACCCCAGGTAAATAAAGAATATGACATTTTTATATTTATCCCTATTTGTGGAAATAAAATTCAATAATAATTTAAATGGAATTCTATGCTCGATGTCTTACCCAATATGCAACAACGAGTTCCTTTGAAATCATACGTTGCACTCTAATAATAAAATAATATTATTTTAAATGGTAGTTAACACATAGCCGTTGTATTGACAGGAATGAATAGAAATAACTAAAATATGATTATATATTTTTGTTAAATGTTTTTACTTTTATCCAATAAATTTTAGAGGCTTAAAATACAAATGAATGCAATCTTAAGCATTAAATACACTAGTATTTTTAAAAGATTGTTTTACTACCTTTTGATGGCAAACGATTTTTAAATAATACTTTTGACAATTTTATAAGCACTATTTTTCAAAATAAACATATTCTTTATGATTGGGAAATTGAAATTTTCATTGGATAAATTTTTTGTATTTTTCTGACAATGTTCATTTTTAATGAATAGTGAAAAATACTGCATTTTACATCAAAACTGATTTTTAATCTAATTTATTTAAATGATTATATTATCTTTTGAATTGGTTTTAAACTGAAATTAGAACATATTTTTACCATTTAATCCAATAGTGTTCATTGAAATTAATTTCACTTTGAAATTGGACTTAAACTAGTGTCAATCTTTTGATACTTATTATTTCATAAAAACACGCTATTTGTTTTGACAACGGAAATTATTTTTAAATAAATTATTGAAATTTATGTGTTTGGAATTTGGTAAAATGAATTACATATTTGTAATCAGAAGGTCCAAATTATGTAATCAAGACTCTTTTGTTTTTTGGACATTATGAATAGTAACGATGGTAATTATCTTTAATTATCATGATTAATGAGTAATCGGGTAGTTAAAGATAATAAAATAATATCATAATAACAAAAAATGACACCAACATGTTCCCTATTGCTACGTGTTGTCTCATGTCCTACCATGGGATACCTTGTTCCAAACTTTGGGGCCCCATGGAATCACTTTTGTGAGAAAGTGACTTTTTATCAATTTATTTTTAAAGAATGTTAAATGTAACAAAGAATGTATCACCTAAGTAAAATATTTTTAATTTTGTCTACATAAATTATATTTTAGACTATAAATATTCATTGGAAATCTAAAAATATTGCCTACATCATAGAATTTTTTTATAATTTTTAGACATTAAATAAATTAAATTATTTATGACATCATGATGATGAAGCGATGACCTCATTATTTAACGATTTAAATAAAATGGAAAGATAATGTAAAATATAAGACCTACACATGTCCAAAACCTATTTTATGGGTGTATCTAGAACCCTTATCACCTTAACCTCGAAACACATCAATGTGGGACTATTAAAATCCGAAACTCATTTGAAAATAAAGTTACATGTTATACCTTTCCAAGAGTGCCCCTCCTCTCCTCTTATAAAAGGCCCCCACCTCTACCTCCTTACCCACACTTCCAAAGAATTTGGCTCGGCCAAACCCTGCCCATTTTGCCTCTCCACATCCCTCTATAACTCCTTGAAGCCTCACTTTTGGCAGAAGCCTTCCCAAGGAATCCTTTGAGCTCAAACCAAAGGGAGTTACCCGATTTTAAGGTAATGTCTTCACTTGTGTCCTTTTGTTTTATTTTGCTTCCCCAACCCCCTAAAATCTTTTTATTCATTTATTTGTAACAAATACCGTATCTTGAATTTACTAGGATGTTTTTATAAGAAGTATTTGAGATACACTTACACACACCTACATCTAATGGTTAAAGAATATACTGTTTCTGTGGTTGGCGAATTTCTGCCTCACGAAACGATGATTGTTCAAAATTCCTCTAACACCTTAAAAGGTGGCCATTAAGATGACACTATATTTATATATGATATTTAATATGTTTATGTTTTACTTAATCTTCTGTATTTTTCATTTATGGCATACCTTTATGGTTTCCATTATGGGTAAACGCGATATCTTCATTTAGGGAAGTGCGGACTACCGCCCCCTCAAAGTGATTTGATTCATTAATACCATATGTGGTACGTATAAAGGATATATTTAATGATATTATATATTATACCATAATGGAATTAAAATACTATTATGAATAATTATATTTTAATTCCATTAAATATTAAATAGAAATGGAAGTAGTGTTCATGCGTACGTACGTCTTACCGTCTCCATGAACGGTACGTTTCATTTCTTATCTCAAAATGTTATGTACTATTATAAGTAAATATATATAATGGATATACATGTAATATATTACATCTAAATTATTTATATAATTCTGGAATTTTCACATATATATATCTCTCATTTTGTTTTAATTCCATTAATATGACAAAAACTGAAAGTAGCGTTCATGTGTACGTACGGCCTACCGTCTCTATGAATGGTGCTTTTAATTTTTATCTCCAAATGCTATGGAATAGTATAAAATGAATATATAATGGATATATATGATATTTAAAACATCAATACTATTCTTTATATGATTTACCTATAACTACATGGAAAGTTATATTCCAACAAGTTCAATTTTTGACTCATGTACCAAACATCGGCAAAAACATCTGATATGAACTAACATTACTAAAAAATTATTATAACATTATAATATGTGATATAAAATGAATAATAATATATAAATGAGGTCCTTATACAATTATAAATTTACCAAATTTTATTATTCAGGAATATAAAGAAACGAACAAGACAAGTCGGACTTGAGGTAAGGGATACTTTTCCTCTCTTTCTTTTTAAGTACACTCTTTTATGTCATTCCTTTTAAGATCATCTTTCTTGTGATTGGGATGTTATTTTATATTAATATTACTGTAATTTTAATTTTCATATGATGAGAGACCCTATTCTCTCTCATCAATCCATTTTGGATGTTTTGAGTGGCGTCGTTAGGCTGCCGAATTTTCATAAGAGATCTAACCTCTCTCTTTATTTTTAAGTACTCTCTTTTATGTCATTTCATTTAAGCTCATATTTCTTATGTTTGGGGATATTGTTTTATATTCCTCATACTGTAATTATTATGGTCATATTATGAGAGACCCTATTTGATCTAATAAATCCATTTTTGGATGTTTTCAGTGGCGCTGTTAGGCTGCCGAGTTTTCATAAGGGATTTTTCTTCTCACTTTTATTCCCGTGAGATTTATGCTACATTTGCCACAATTTCCTTTGAGTGGTTTATGTACTGCACATTATTCTACTCTTTGGGTAATATACTTCCGTTTATGAGTATTTACATCAATGATGTATTGTCCTTCTTTCATGGGGTGTATGTTTCGAAAGATACCCAAGTTGGTAAGGGAGCCTTTCACCCTCCTCTTTTTAAAAGACTTCTTTTGTTGGGTCTTTTAATTTACATATTGTTATGTTGGGATATGTTCTCATATATCTTTATTGATGTAAATTTTATGTCCAAGTGATGAGATACCCTTTTTTATCTCTCATCCACTCATTTTGATGTGACGCCGTTAGGCTGTCAAGAGAACTTCTTAACCCAATTTCGATTTCTTTGGGTTCAACATGTCATCCTTTGAATATGTGTGAATGACCTTTGATTATTTTACACATAATATCCACTTATATTTGGTGTATTTTTTTGTCACACATAATTATATAATTGATTTATCCTTAAACCAAGGAAACCGTCATTGTATGGGACTTCGTCTCAATCTCCTTTCATTGAGTCATATTTTATTTTATACACAACCTTCTTTTATACGGTGTATAAACCCCTTTGACTTTTATGTTTATCCAAAATGAATCTTTTTTATACGAAGCATTTTACAAAATTACAAAAGGGAATGTTTTTGTCGTATGTATGTGGCGAAAACTAATTCTCTGCCGCCGTGACCATTATTTGAGTTTCGGCTTCCTCTACAAGCCATGCCTTTTATTTAAAAGAAAAAAAATACCATGTTTTACTTCTCTTTTATATTGGTATTGAAAATGGGTTTCATAATTGTTTATATCAATGTGTTGTATTGATATCTTGTGATTGAAAAGTGGAAATGTTATGTTTCCTTTATGCGTGTTTTATGTGATACGATTATGTTGTGGTTCTTGGGCATTATAATGAAGACGGGTGGTTCCGTGATAAACTAAGGGTGGGTGAGCCCGATATAGCTCTCTAATGCATTGGGTAACGCGAAGGAGTGAAACATTAAGGTTTCTCCAAAGAGATTTAGGGAATATACTATGATGGGTATTCCAAACGTAACCAAGAGGGTTACTCCCTACGTAAGAATGTTATGAATGCCTCAAGTTACCTTTATGTCTTATGATTTCTATGGTTTATTCATTATTTGATGAGGTATATTATAGTGCATATGTTTTATGGGTAAAGTATGATTTCATTCTTATGTATATATGAACTCATGTTTCCTTTCAATATTTTTATAACCCTTACTCAGCTTTTTATGCTCATCCCAAGTTTTTGAAATGCTTTTCACAGGTCAAGGGAATGGTACATGATGTGATTATAGTATCAAGGATGTGTCAAGAAAGAATCCATGTTTTATTTTAAAATGTTTCTGTTGATGGGAAGAATGAATACTGTCTTTTATGTAACCAATTTGTTTAAATGTGGAATGTAATGCAAGTTTCATGATCTAATTCTCTGAAACTCTAAACCTGAAAAGATCATCAATGTGTAATCTTGTAATAACTCAATATTAAGTAAGGTTTAAGGCCAGGGCCTTATAGAAATACCTAAAGCAAGAGTTATAGGTATAAGATAATTGATCATAGTGGGGTTAGTTGAATTTTTTAATGAAGTGACCTGATTATTAAAGATTAGTGTTCCTATTAGAGTTTGTGGCATTGAGATTCATTAGACTAGATGAATCAGATGGATCATCTTGAGGTTATGGACATGTGTCAGTTGGATGTGATGGTGAGTTGAAAATTCCACATTTTTTAAAGGACTAAGGAAAACAGATTGTGGGGAAGATGAGGTTGGGGATTTATAGGGAACTTCTAGTTGTCTCACTTGACATATAATGTCAATCATCCACTTGGTCAACTTTTTGGGCTCTATGGATTGATTCTATTTGACTAGTTTGACTTGAGAATGTGTTCGATAATGGAATCGTTGCATGTTTTTTTCGATGCTTCTTATGAGATCTCATGTAACTGTCGGTATTTAAAAAATAGAATCACCACTTACGACATCAATTAGTGTTCAATCCATATCCAATAACCAATCATAGATATATTGGATAAATATATTTTTAGAGATCTGGTGATGTGTGAGGTTTGCAATAAGATTATTAAACCTCCCCCAGTATTTATAAAGTCATTCATTGGGGAATTTATGGAATCCACTTGTTTCCTTTTAGATTGAATCTATTTAGATGTAGGAAAGAATATCTCTAATTATAGTCACTATATTTTATTTATTATGGTAAGAGAACCATGAGGGAGTTAGTAGTGAAATGTCTTGGTAGAGTTAGCTAGGAACAAAGGTAAAGATGAATGTTTGATTTGTTCTTCAGAATCCCCTAGAGGATTCATGATAGAGAACAAAACATGAAACACTTTGAGCTGAAGATGATGATCTACACTAGCTAGCCCATGGAATAGGGTAAAAAAATCAAACTTGGTTTTTTTGAAATCAGACTCAATATTTGGGTATTTTATACCAAGGGGTTGGTAATTCATATTAGTGGTAGAGAGTTATTTTATGGTTTCTACATATTATTGGTCATATATAGTATAATTTGATGGGAAAAAATGATTATTGGGTCATTTTATTACCCCTAATGGTCCTCTAATGTTGCTGAAGAGTTTCTCAATTTCTTTGTTAAACAAATTTGATGGATTTTTTGGGACGCTACAAGGAATTCCTTGATATTTTGGAAAGGGTGAGGATGGTTTTTTTGTTTTTTATATTTATGATTTTTATGAGAAGGAATTTTTTTCTTTTTATTTTTCTGTTTATGATTTTTATGGGAGGGAGAGTTTTTCATTTTCTTATTTTCAGGTTTTTTAGTTTTTTTTTCAAAAAAAATCCAAAAAACTACTAATTACTTATTGCAACATACCTAGAAATTGAGCCACATAAAGTGTTGATGATAGTCTTCTATTGATAATTGAAAGTAATAGTGATATTATAATGTTTATAATGACACTCGGGTTGAATCATCAGTGATGGTGTAGATTGTAGAGTTGATTGTATCTGATTTTTTTGTTTTAATGGGGGGGTGTTTTTAGAGATTAATTAAATTGATTACTGGATTTTTTTATTTAGAAATTTTATAAAAATTTTGGTGATTTCATTATTGGGGATTTATTGTTATTAAATCCTTGATCGTTTCATTATATTGTAATAATTTCACAACAACTTCAAAATATGAATTTGATTGGAATTCCTAAGTGTTTATGCTTTAATCGAAGCCTTAACATAACTCGATTTATAATCTAAATCAAAACATGTTTATGGTAGTGTTTTTATGCTTCTAATAATCTATGGAATACACTCATAAAACAAAACATGTCATTAATCCATGACATTTTGAGTTTAACATACACAATATCAACTTTAAGAATATTAAATGAGTAAAATATCTTAATCAGTTAACATCCCAAAATTATAACTCACTATAATGAATTATTTACTCATCCATTGATACAATTATTAATCTAGTTTAACATTTTTATGGTAATTAGTTAAAAATATAGTAAAAATAATGAGACTTGATATTATTAGTGCACCAAAGACACGTATGAAGGTTGAAAAGAGTTAAAAATGAACTTTATAATGAAAGAAAAAGAAAAAGAATGAAATAATTATCAACTGAATTAAACAAAAGTTATGAACATTAATATTAAAAATAGGGAAGATTATTAAAATAAACAATAAATTTGAAACATTAATTAAAATTTAAATGAAATTTAAAACAACTTACATGATTACAATTGAAAATAACACAAAAGAGCATGAATAAAAAGAGAAGAGGAAAGGCCTCTCAATTGAAAACCTGAGTTTTTTAGATCCTCCTGATCCTTTTATATGGCCTTGATCATTGAAATATATACTAATAAGCTCTCAAATTTCAACTCCTTGCAAGGATAAGAGGGGGATGTATTTATAAACAAAGGCGATGGACTATTTGCATTCAAAAACATCCCCTCTATTTGGATTTAAATTCTTTTCATATAGAAATATGAATATAGAGATATCTTCTTCGTCAATGTTTTTGATATTCACATGGAATATCTACCCTAAAAACGTGATAGCCATTGGAATTTTTAAAATAATGTTACATATATTTTACTAAACAATTTTTTGTTTTCCATTTGAATCTGAAATTTATATAATGCCAAAATGTGAATTATTTTATTGGATAAGAATATTCCATAAAATCCAAAGAATTTATTCTAAAAAAGTAGTGTTCCTATATATTTTATTTCACAACCCAAATTTTCATCTCAATTGGTCATTTGTATTTAGAAAAACATGAAAAAATTTATGATGTTGTTAATACATAGATAGAATTGTGGGTTAGAATTCAATGTGTATGTTAGTCCCATTTTTGGAGTATGTGGGCCATAAAATTGTTATCCTATATTATTTTGGATATTTACAAACATACCATTAAGATTAATAAAATTTGGGATCTTATATTGATCCCTAAAATTCTATCTTCTTCGATGGTCTACATTCTATCACATACTTGTGGGCCTTCTTATGTGGTCCATATGACCCATAAGAGGGGGGAATCAACCCAAGCTCATGTTGAATGATTTGTCATAAATTTAATTTGGTAAACCAAAAAACAATAATAAAACACTTTTTATTTTTATGGTGAGAGTAATATTAAAATAATAAAATGACTCAATTCTGAATGAATTCAAATAATTCCCAAAAATTATATTTATTATTAAAACATGGGTATTTCACACCAAATATGTAAATTTACTTGTATGTGCATCTGTTTACATGTATTTATTATGAATTATATTTTGAAACCAACTATTCCAAATTCCAGTACAAATGCACAACATGTTTTTTTAGCACATGTTTCCCCCCTTACAATTGTGTTGGTGAGGGAATACATAGTTGAATTACCCCTCTTAAATACTTTTCCTTCTAAGTGTACCATGGTCACAGATGGATCATGGTGGGTATGAAAATAAAATTAAGGTATGAGGTGTACTAAAATAACTTATGGTGTATATGAGTTGTTGTTCTAGAATACCCTATGGGGCATTTATGATATTGTACATGATGTATTTGAAGACACTACTAGATAGATACAATATTGATCTAGTAGAACCTATGATATAGTGGTGAGATGACATATTATATACTAGCATACCGTGTGGGTTATTGGGTTATATGATATTATATGGTTTGGGTTTTCCATGTGTGGAGGAGAGATGAGGTTTCTTTCCTTTATGTTCGTGATACACTATGACACAAGATATGATATATATATAGATGGTACATGGTGTTTTTTAGTATAGCTATGAAAGGGAATGGAATCATTGGGTCATTTGGCATTGAGGTTTGAGAGAAACAAAACAGTAAGAGATTAGCTATATGGAACTGAATTTTTATAAAACATGATTCTATTTTACAGTGCATGGATATAATATTTTGATAGTGATATATGGTGAGAGTGGGTGGTAGTAGACCTGATATGTGATTTTCAATTATACCATTTGTTCCTTAATGCATTGGGATGGTCATTCCACATTTTCCTAAGAAATATTGTGTTCTGTCCCACTTATTAAACAAATTATGATCACCCCTATATATATAATACTTTTTCCATGGTGTGTTTGGTGACTCATCTAAAGAGTACTGACTTAGATCTTGGGGTTTTTATGAGATTCTCATAAATAGTTTTATTATTATTTCACCTTAGGATTGAATTCATATAAACTTATTTATGAATTATAGTATTTTTTGAATCACATATTATTAGTATTATAGTGTTGATTGGTGATTTTTTATATTTTTTAGGTCATATAATGGTAATGACTCAAATTGTTATCCATTGGGTCTAGTCGCCATGTTTATCTCTCTATGGCCACAGTCATCTTGACTACATTCATATGAGGGGTTCCTAGTGGTGTTAAGTCATTATAGTGTCATAATAGATCTTTTTATTAAGAGTTAGGTTATATATTGGAGTTTGTAACTAGTGAGGGTTACATAGTTTTACATGGAAATTCAACTAGATGAACTTGGTTTGCAACATTTCCCAAGGATATCGACTGGTACATGGGATTTTACGGCCCCCTGTGATCTGATTAAAGGAATATATGGATACCAAATTTCCAAGTGATGTGTTGTTTTCAGGGAATACACCTATAAAATTTACATTCAATATTCTTGTGTACATATCAGTTTCAAATAGATTAATTTAATGGAATTAAATGAATCTATTTAAATGATATTGATAATTTTAATTTCATATTAAATGTCTTAATGGATTGGTTCCTTTTTCACAGAGGTGTCATCTTGTATTTTCCCACACATGGTTCATGTTGGGGAGGTTCATTGGGATTCCCTAGTTGATTACATGTGGTTCTACCTGGGAGGGTATTATAAGATATATATGAAGGTTTTGTGTGAGTTCTGGAATTGGGGTTGGCTATGTATGAGGGTAGTTTCTTTAATCTATAGATAGGGAACTTTTTATGTGAGCTTGAGATCACTTCAAATTTGATCATATCTATAACTCAGTATTGGGTTCCATTAGTCCTTATTTGTAAGTAGGTACTATTATGATAATGGTGGATCCAATACCTCGGGATATGAGGAAGGTTTATGTCTTGAAGGATGATTTTTAGTGTTTGTTTCATACTGATTTTCTATCATCGATGATTAGGGAAGTAAAGTGGTAGTATATTCTCTCCCATTAATAGGCGATCATGAGTGTGTGAGATATCAGTAATAGATCTATGAACCACCTACACATAACCAATGATTTGTTTTTAGATGATGAGTCTATAGATTGGAATATAAGGAGGTGTCCCATCCTATTACTCACTATATGGTCACTCTGTTTATATTTCCTATTTACCAAGAGGTGTAAAAGAATCATTATGAGATTATAGAATGTAGAATCAGTTAATATCATCTTTATAGGGGATCTATCTAGGTTACATGGAGATTTGGGTTATTGGTTATAGATCATAGTTGTTGGGTTGATCAATGTATTGGTCAAATGGGAGTTGACTTCAGTAAATTTCTAAACCCTTCTACACTGTATTAGATTGTTATTGTGTGACTACTGGGACTCTAGACCAGTTGATTATTCTTTTTGAAGGTATGGACCTCAGATATTTCAATTCATTAATATTTTTAATGATCAATTGTATTTGGGGGTTTTATTTATGTATCAACCCCAATAGAATAAGTTTCCACAAAATCTATATCTAAAGTAATTATAGTAGTTTAATGTTTAACTATTAGTAGTTAGAGATGATAGATGGAATCCTTGTGATGTTCCCCAACCTCAGGGACACAAGGCTGATCATGTTCATAGATATGGTCATCATCTATGAGGTAGATGAACTAGGCATGGAAATATTCATGTTATTGATTTTCTAATGTCAGAGGGAATAGTGACCACTGGAGGTATCATCTGATTATCTTCTATCATTGTTTATGATTTTTTATTTCTGGATCAACGCACTCATTTTTCAACCACCCTGATTTTTTCTGGAGACACAAGGTGGAGAGGATTCCAATTCCCTTGGTGTTGACTATTATATATGGAGGATAGAAAATACCATTTGATGTGTGTCCTGATTGTGAGTTAAGGATGGGGAAACATTACTCATCTGATAATTTTTTTCTTCTTAATATGCAGTCACAAGATTTCATCCATAGCATTTTTTGTGTTGTGTTTTTTTCGTGAAAGATTTAATTTGGATGAGAGTATTATTCCATGATGTTGAAATACAGTGTGTAATGTTTTTTAGTGGATATATAATATAATAGTTAATATATTTTTGAATTCTTTTTTATCTCATTTAGAAGTGATATGCATAGATTTTGTGGACAAGAAGCTGGTAGTGATTCCTAAATTCATGGAGGATATCCCAAATATTTTTCCTAAATAGGTTATGTCTTTAATCCATTGACATGATATTGAGTTTGAGATCCATTTTCATCCTGATAGATCTATGATTTTGAAATATACTTATTAGAAGGAACCATCTAATATTTTTCAGTTAAGGATTCTAATTAATGATTCGATGTTGAATGGCTTTATTCGAACTTGTGTGTCATCATGGAATGCTTTATGATTGTTCACCATGAATGTGGATGGTGTTCTATGGATGTGTATAGACTATAGTTATTTGAATCAAGTGATGGTAAATAGTGGTTAAACTTTTTTTATGATGTATTATTTTTTCGACTAATGTAATTTAGATAGATATTTTTCAATGGTTGATCATTATTTTGGCTATCATCAAATTAGAGTTATGGAGGACATATGAAATACTTTTTTCATGGGTTGATATGGGAACTTTGTGTTCATGGTCATGTAATTAAGTTTCACAAAAAATCTATCTACATTCATTAGACTCTTGAAATCCCTATTTTTTGAGTCCCTATATCATTATATGTCTACATTCATCGACAAAATACTTTTAAACTTTGGGTTAGATGAGGAGCATGTTGAGAACCTTAGATATATTCTAGATGATTTTCAACACTGTTATCAATAAGAAAATATGTTCAAGTGTATGTTTCTAATTCAATAGGTGCACTTCTTAGAAATATGGGGTCTTATAAGGAAGTATCAATTTACCCATTGATGATTTACACTCTTGTTACATCGGTAGCACTCAAGAATTCTGTATAGTTTCATAGATTCCAAGGTCATGCGTGTTATTATTAGAGGTTAATGTATTATTTTTTTCAATTTGTATAATTTTTTAATAATTTAAAAAATATTGACTAGGAATTATTATGAACTATTTGGTGTTATTAAACTTAGGATTACTTGAAAGATAGGTTTATCAATGCTATGGTGTTTTAATTTCTAGAGGATGGAATTAATTTTTAGGTATTACATAAAACATCCCATTGATGATTTGAAGTTCTTGGTGGTGAATTTTTCTTGATGTTGTATAAATATTACCTCACATGTGAATTTTTTTTATCATCTAGATCCTGAATTATTTTTCTCTCAACTAGATTTAAATTTGGGATAGAATTGGCGGGTTAGGATCCTCCATAACTATTACTTTGAGCCCTCCTACCCATTCGATAAGGGGAATGTAGTTACAAATTAACTAGAAGAATTTAATGTAAATATATTATATGGATATATATATATATATATATATCTAGAGAGGGATGGAGAATATTTTGGTGATTCACTTTTATATAGAGGAAGTGTGTGAAAAAAAGATTCCTTATTCTGATAATGATGAAATCATCCTCAATGCAGTGGATAGAGGAGTCTAAATAATGAGATATTAAGGAAATGGTGATGTCAGATCATGTCATTCACAATGATGATTCATAGGGTTGTACAGTGGATTAATGTAATTGTATGGTGCTTCATGGAATGTTATTCATTCCATCTATATTTAGTGAAGTGTTTCATTATGATTTCCACTACACTATAGTAAAAATGCATCCTTGGATGGCCATGATGTAGCATGCTATAAGGGGTCCTCTTTGGTGGTGTAGGATGAATAACTCAATGGATGAGGTAGCATAATGGTTCGTGGTTTATTATCAAGTGATGTTAGATCTTCGAATTATGGATGGGTTTTCATAACCGTTCGATGTACCCAAATAGAAATGGGAGGGCATATCAATGGATTTCATCTCTAGCATGTCATGTTCCTAGAGACAATGTGATGTTATATGGGTGATCAAGAAAATATTGATGAAGTTGAGCCTCTTATTGGAAATTAGGGAGTCAAGTGTTGTGGTGGTTCTAATGAGTTAGTATGTGAATGAGAAGTGTGGCTTCACGGGGTACTAAGGACCATCATTCCTAATCAGGTTCCTATTTTTACCTCATTTTTTAGATAAAATTATAGCATTTTTTTGGATTCATGTTACTTCTTAGCACTACTTTACATACCCATATAGATGGATAGATAGATCATCCCATCTTGAATAGGGATATTGAATTATTTATGGTTTAGAATTAATATTGGTAATAGATTGAGTGGTTTCTTATTAAATACTAAATTAAACAATATAATGATTATGAACTGGTTGGAATGATAAATATATAAATGAAATAATTGTGTAAAAAATTGTGCTATTTAACATTCTTATTGTAACTATTTTTCTGTGGCCTATTGATTTTTAGAGGTTTTGTGGATGGTAGTGATGGTGGTGAGTGGAGATAGAAGCATGGTACAAGTTATAGGTGGTTATTGTGTTTTCTCTGTGTGAAAATTCTATGATATAATTTTGTGTGAATATATATACTTTCATTTTCCTTGTGATATTTATACGCATCACTCTTGAGTTGGATACACTTATAGATGCCGAAAAAGTTTTTGTACCTAGTAATTTCCCCTAACATGATGGTTGATAAGGGAATATATGTCTCACTTCTCCTTCTTCCTCACATTCCTATATAGGTGTATTGTGGTTTATGAAGGCTTGATGTTAGTGAAATAAAATGGTTAACCTATGTGGTGTACTAGAAAAACTCCATGGTGTATGATTTGTTGTTTTAGATGAACCTATATGGTATTGATGTGGTATTACATTATGTACATGTATACCCAATATGGCATACAAAAAGTTGTTTTGGAAGTCCCTATGGGAAATTGGTGAGATGTTTCTTGATGCATTGGAAGACCATGAAGGGTAGTGTGTCAGATGATGTTATATGGTGAGGGTTTTTTCATATTAGGATGAAGGAATGAGTTTTATGTCCTCCATGTTCTGGAACCCCTAATATACTAAATATGAGTTTTTTAGATGAGATTTGGTGTGATACAACATGGATGTTTAAGGGATTGGGAGTATAATATGTTTTATATTGGGGTGTGAGAGAAACTAATTGGTGGGTAAGTAGCTATGGGGTTCCCCGTAAATATAATTTTGAATACTATTTTACTATTCATTAATGTAATACTTTGTATGTGATCCTTGGTGATTCTGGTTGGTATGTGACCAAATAAGTTATTATAGATTTTTTGGTATTTACATTAGAGTATCGGTATTATCATTTCATGATTTTTTTAGTGCGATCCTACCGAGTATAGATGTTATGATAAACCCTAAATATATAAACTTATTTTTCAATTCAAAGGGTGAGTTTGGTTACAAGGTTGAATAGTACTATCTTGTATATTATGTTTTGTTTTGTAGTCACTTCTTAAATGTTATATTGGTAATTTACGATCATATTGTATTCTATTATGGAATTGTGTGGTCTAGAATTTCTACTAACGGAATAAACAAATAAAAAGTATAACATAAGAGTAGGGATTCAAAACATGATATCATAAAGAGAATGTTCATAATTATGGAGACATTAAAGAAGAAAATGAAATATAAAGATCATGGAATATGTGGACACAAAATAAGACATGAAATCTTGTACATAAGTAAATTGTCACTCCTAATACTATCATCACACAGTGGAAAAGTCCAATGGTAGATTAGTTTCACTCCCTAGTCGCATATATAAAATATCATAATATATTAATCTTTACCCAATTCATTGGAGGTTTATATAATTATGGGACAACCCATTCCATAGTGTTCATAGTCTAATTTATTTTCCTCCATAAATGGTAACTAATTGTGTGAAAATGTTACCCAATGTATTGAAGGGATATAGAATTTTGGTCCGACCCATCACATAATGAAAATCATACTTATGTGTTCCATATAAGAAATATAAATCATCGATATCATAATCATGATCAAACCCTTAAGAAATAAGTGGGTTTCATAATCGTAATTCATGGCATTACTGAAGGATAAATCTTAAGGATTCCAAAAATTAGAAAAAAAATCAATTGTTTTAGAATTTCAATATTGAAAAAGGTACATATTTTTTGAACATTTAAATCTATTTTTCAAAATTTCTATGAAATATCTAGTAATGAAAGAACAAAAATTAACCAATTGGGTGGAGATTTATGAAATGACTATAGGATATATAAATTATTGAATGAAATTATTATTTACAATAAAATTATAATTCAACATATAGGGTTTTCAACAAAATAAATAGGGATTTTAGAAGTTATTAATGGTATAAAAACATATAATTGGGGATATTATTAACACAAGGCATGGAATAGAAATGTTCAGTTAAATTGAGTTTATATAATAGTGTGAATTTAGAATGGAAATAAACAAATTTTTAACCCTAAAAATGAAATGGATATTTAAAAAAATATACATGAAAGGGAAATATTAAAAAAAAAATAGAATAATTTAATGAGAATAATATATTTTAAAAGGTATAAATAGAAATTCAATGTGTAATCGACAAGTAACAAGGATGGTATTTTAGATCCATTACCTCATGTATAAATGTGGTATTAAATTTTACTTAACAATAGGAATCATTATAATATGTTCATTAAATATATACCAAATAAAATTATTCATCAATATCAAATTTTCAACGGTATATTTATTATATTTTGTTTTTAATTATAATATAGTTTCCAATTATGTCCTTTAATCAAGGTTGTTTGGTTAATTTATATGAAAAAACATTGGTTTTTTTACCATGGTCAAAGGTGTTGTAAAATAACATAGTGATAGTTTTTTGAGTTATTTGTCTTTTTTTATTCCATTTTAACTTTAATTATATAGTTTCATAGGTTATCCCAAAATAGACCCAATATAAGAATGGTTCCTTGATAATTTCATTTAAGGTGGTTAATGGTACTACAACAATTTCTCATTGATAAAATATATATAATTCCAAAATTTATAAATATATCATAATAATGGTATAAAAATATAATTTTCTTCATTTTAAATATATTTTTTAAATTCTTTCATGTTAAGTGGTAATGGAAAACAAAAAAAGGCTTTCTGGGAGCTAGTAGTTCACAGACACACAAGATAACTTTATTTTCTCAATTACATTGGAGGAAGGTATAAAATGGATATTACAATAGTATAATAATACTTAATCATATTAAAAAATTATGTTTTACCTTAACCTCATGCATAGATATAAATTTAGGGTTTTATATGAATAAAATAACAAAAAAAGTTTGGTTGAGAGTACTAACACCCCTTTGGAAGTTCTCACTTGGGAAACTCTTTAAGGTTCCTTGTATAGCTATTTTGATGAGACTAAGGCTTAAAGGGAATGTGGAGAGTGTCAAGGACGGACTAGGGATTATTTTTGTGACAAATATTTGAAATTAGTAGATAAATGGGGAGGAGGTGAGCTCTTTTTATAAGTAAGCAGAGTCATATTTTTGTAAAAAAATCCTTACTTTTCAACCATGTCTTTCCATTATTCAATAAAAAAGGCTCAAAAAATTTCTAATAATGGTGTGGAGAAATATATAAGGGTTTTCCTCCCTCTTATATCCAATATCATAACATCAGTTAAATTTTTAACCTTGTGCACTAAGTTAAACCTTTTTTACCCAAATTTACCTTCAGTGTTGTAACTCTAATTTAACCCTTGGTAACTAATTTTAGTGGCATAATTAAAATTGATTTTATTTTATAATTGTAATTTTCTGATTATGTTTATGGAAATAATTTTATAATATAAAATATATGTTTTTTAATGAAATTAATTTAAGTATTATCTCAGATAACGCAAAAAAAAATAGTTTCCTATGAATTAATTTTATGCAAAAAATTTAACTTTGAGAAAAGATTTAATATTTATTAATTCTAAACCAATATTTTTATTATTAAAAATAATTAAAAAATTTATATATTTCAAATCAAGATAAAAATAAATTTTACCAATTTTTTTAATTAAATAGAATTTATGAGAATGGTTTTTTAGAATTAAAATATTACTTTTTCTTTATAAGGTGAGGCATAAGTTTTAAAAAAGAATAAAAAAAATATTTATCATGCATACATTTTTCCACAAAAAAATATATAATAAATTAAAAGGATTTAAAAGATTCCATGTCACACTTATATGGTGATATAGTAATAAAATTCAATGATATGGAAGAAACTGTATTTTTACTAGTCATCTATAAATAAATTATTTTTGAACAATCCCAAACATAAACTTTAATCTCAATTAACATGATGAATCCAATAATTTATTTTATTTTATTATATTCATATTATTTAACTGATTAAAATTAGTTTTATATACAAGTTTTTAAAACAAAAAGAAAACAATTTTTTTGAAATTTCATTTTAAATAAAAATATATATCTATAAACATATTTTGTTCTGAATTATTTATAAGGTGATATTGGTTATTATCATATAGATTACCTTATATTAGACACACACACACAAACATAAATATATTGATATATTCATAAGGAAAATTTTAATATATAATATCTAGGTTGTTTGATTATTCCCCTCTTATGAAATTTGACACTTGATATTTCATTCCATATTGTAGGGTGAAAACAAGTGTGTTTACTTATATTCAATTATACCTTCATGTTACCTAGTTCGAAAATAATACTTTTAGTTTCACTAATTTACATTCAAATGTTGATTATCTTTTTTATAGAACCCTATCTTTAGGATTCCATATCTTCACTGATCCTCTAAATAAAAGTGACAATTCCCTAACTATACCACCTCTAAATTCATTACATGTAAGGGATCTAGTATGTAATTTATTAAGTGAGATACATGGAACACATCATTTACATTATAATGTTTTATTGGAAGTATTAGTTTATATTCTACTACTCCTACTCAATCGAGAGTCTCAATGAGTTAAGGTATCTAGGACATACTTGACCCTTCTTTCCAAGCATAATGACATTATTCCATGAAGATAATTTCAGTTAAACTTTTTAACCAGCCATAAATTCCAAGCCTCATTAATGATTATCATTAAAACTATTCTATAAACTTTAAGTCTTCATGATGTGTTTCTGAATAGTCCCGACCTTTTATACCTTATCTTTCACCATATCATCTCCTATAACATATCATTGACCAAATTCATCCTATAACACATGTGTTCTAAATCTCTTCCCAAGGAGGTCTTCATATATGGATATTTGAATACTTTAGTTGAAATTTATGTTGTATGAGAACATGAACGGTGAAGGATGTTGGTCACAACATCCATCAATCCCATAGAGTAATATCTCAAAATATACTCATGTTTTGGATAGTTATTTCATATATTCTATTATTCTAGGTTTGATAAGTTGTAACGAAGATAAATTCTATTATTAGATCATGATGAAGGATCTTTCAAAAAATTGAGGTGAACCTCAATAAAATATAATCCATAGTGGTGTTTCATGCATTCATTCCATATCTCAATTGTATATCTTTTTCCCATTTATTGAGTAATTTTTTCTCTTGAATTGAAATTATGTGAGTAATATTTGTATGATGGTCCACTAAAAACTTTATAGAGTTTCTCTATTTATATGTCTTTGTAATACCCATGAAAAATCTTATAGTGATGTTTTCCCATTTCTGTATAGCTATGGAAATTTTTTACGTTAACCCTTTCAATTTTCATTACTCATTCATCATATACTAATGCACTAGGTGATTTTATGTGTATTCAAAAATCATCATCTTCACATTGTTCCACCAATAGTGTTCATAGTGATTTATATACAGCTTCATGTTTTCTAGGAGGATAGATAATTTAGATCTATAAGCATCACTTAGTATCCCCTTATTTATCTCATGATCTAATCAAACACATAGTTATATATTAAATCCCAGAAAACATTAATCATCAATTTTGAACTATATTAATTTTCCTTTTCTTATAAAATTCACCTTATACTATACTACAACCGCACTCCCTTGATCTTACTTAAATTACTCTAGAAGGGATGGATGAGTAATCAATTGGGATTGGTATGATAGTTTTCCATTCTTTGTGACTATCATTACATTCATTTGAATAACCAAGAACATTGGAACCTTATCAATACTCATCATAGATAAGGTTTCTGGACATTTGTAATCAATTTATCTTCCACTTTATTCAGCCTCCTTGGATGGTAGTGGGATTATTAGTCATAATCCTTGATTATCTCTAATCATCATCATTGTCACATATTGATATCATTTTATATGAATATAAATGTTAGGATATTATGGACAGTTTATATATATATATATATTTATATCACTTCTTACCATATAGATAATACCTCCATATCTTCAATTAAAAGATTACTATAGTTAATTCTATATCATGCATCGGAAAATTTTTATGAGAAACATTTAACTGTCTTGAGGCATTTTCTATCAATTTATCATTCTTACAGGCTTCGAATACTACAAAATTATTTTATAAATAAATGTAAATAAAAAATGATTCCACACTTATGGTTCATGTATGTACAAGTTTAGTAGTCATACTCTTCTTTATCTCCATTAATCTCTTATCACATTCATTAATCCACACATTCTTTATGAACTTCTTATTCTATTTGATTAGTGGGTTCAAAAATATTGAAAAGCCTTTCAAAAATTACAAAGAACACTCATATAATGTTAGGAATGTACGAATTTATGGTACTAATATTGGTTTAGGCAATTCCCTAATCACAATTGTCCTGGATGGATCCATGGATATCCCCTTAGTTATTATAATACGATTGAGGAATGGTACTTTATCCATACATAACTAACATTTTATATATTTTTCTAATAACTTATCTTTTATCAATTTCTTCTACATAGAACTCAAATTCCCCACATGTTCCTCATTTATTTTGGAGTATACAAGAATATCATCTATAAATACTCTATCCATTAAGTCCATGAAAATCATTAGAGAATTCATGACTCTAAATAAAATGATTATGAATATTTAGTTCTTCTCCCTAGTATGAGAGTGGTCTTATGAATATCATAACTATTTACCATTGAAAATGTTATCTTGATTGAATATGAAATTTATAAAAGTATGGAGATATATGATACTGATCGAAAAAGTCATAAATATGTTTGAGAGGATACTTATTCTTAATTGGCATCATGTTGAGTTTAAGATAATGATATATAGATGCATCAAACCATCATTCTTTTTAAAAAATGAACCATAAAACCCCAAAGCAAAGCACTATGGTTAATGAAACCCCTTTCTATATTATCTTATATTTTCATATTTAGTCCTTTAAGATAAATTGTGAAAATTCTATATGTAGTCCTGGATATAGATAGATACCTAGGTATAATTTCAATTGAGAACTAAAACTCTTGAATAAGGGGAAGTACATGGAACACTTTAGGGAACACAACTGAATATTACCTTAAAATAGAAATGTCTTCAAGAGTTATTCTCTCATTTTTTCATTATTTGAGCTTCATATTCTTTCTTAAAATAGGTAAAATATAAATGTTAATCATGAATATTACAAATTATATTCTATAAAACCCCATAATGATAAACATTTAAATGAAATAATTATATGACTCATGTAAACAAGGTGCACCTATATTTTTAAAAGCCCACCTGATTAGAACTCCATAGTTATGTGTGCTTTCCATGGAGTTGTGATCAGGATGGGAAACCTCATGGGAAGTGTCCCAAGGTGTGTATAAGTGAGGAAAGATCACATTAGAAAGAACATGAGGTGGTATGTGGGGACAATAATTATTATAATGACCCATTCATGTAGATGGGTGGGACCTAGGGAGGAGACCATGAGTTTGTGGGGTAACTCGATATACTTGGAAGTCCATGACATAATGACCATTTTAATGTATAGTGTATGTGATGTGATAGGGGCAGTATTGTTACATTGGTATCAGAGCAGGAACTCATCCTTATGTGTAGTGGCACATCACAGGTTGAGATTTAGGTTCCACAATGAGGTCGTTTTACTCTAAAGAGGGGGGGGGGGGTTGAATGTAGCGCCCCATAATGAAATAGTGTTAAATGACTATGTGATATAACTCATTTCAACATGGTTCTCTTTTATCTTAGGGATCCGAACTGATTTGATCTCCACATTTATGTGCGATTGTCCTTGAGTAGTGATTTCGATGGGTGACCTCCTATGAAGTTTCTAAGGGTGTGTGTGAGTGAGGAAAAGGAACACAAGAAAGAACATTTCATAGCTTGTGGGAACATTCATTAGTCTGATTAGCCATTCCATCAAATGGGTGGGCCCTAGAGAGGATATGACATGACTGTGGGGTAATTGGTGATACCTGGTGGGCTAGGACCTAAATATAATGTTAATGTAGGGTGTATGTGATGTCATTAGCGACAAGTTGTTACATTAGAATCAGAGTAGTAACCCATCCTTATTCGTTGTGTCACCAAACATGTTGTGATTTGAGGTCCATAATGAATAAGTTTCTCTCTTGGGGGGGTGAATTTAACACCCCCAAATAATGAGGGGAAAAATAAATAAATCATATGATTATTTTCAATAATGTGAACCTTTGTTTTCAGGATCCTACCTAATTAGAACAAAATAGTTAAGTATGTTTGGCCTATAGTACTAACGAGGATTGTTAAAAAATTTGTGATGTTTACCTGGGTGTGCATGTCTATGAGAAAAATCACACTGGAAATAAAATATATTAGAATATGGGGATATTCATTACTCTAATAACTCATTAGAGCACATGGGTTTTCCCCAATTAGGGGACTATGTTTCTGTGGGGCAACTAATACCACTTTTCAGGCTAAAACCTTATAGTCATGTTAAGGTGGGGTGTTTTTACTCTCATTGTGGACTATTTGTTATAAATTCATCCACCTATATACAAATGTTTAGAATCAGATGATAATTCAGGATATGTAAATATATTTATTTCTCATGATAGTTGATGTGGGATTTAAATAAATATATTCAGCCTATTCCTATAATAGAATCAAATTATACTATAGAGAGCATGGAAATGTTTTTTGGAAAATTTATCCCACATAGATTTACTAGGGATTATTTCAATATATGATATATAATAGATTCATCAGGATACATATTTACCAGTAATTCAAACTCTATAGTTTATGGTGGTATTTAAATATTCATACTACACTTGCAATAAATCTTACAATTCATAGAACTATAGTCATATTGGACTTTTTAATTTCATTAATGGATACTGAGTGCACATTTCAAAATATGAATTTGGTTGTAGTCATTTTCCATTTCCAAAAATAAACATAGTTATGGGAATAGTAAAAGTAATTAGCATAAAAAATAGAAAATATGAACATATAAGGATTAACTCATAATGAAATGTCTTTCCCACCTTATGCGTATCTAGGTTTGAGTCTTGGATATCAAATATCTATTTTAAATTAAGTTATCAAACTTAATTATCTTCCATAAATAAATATGTAAAAATCAACCATAATGGTTTTTAAGGAGTATAATAATTATTCGAATAATATCTCTCATATGTCTATATTATTGTGTTCAGTCTTAGGCCCAAAATCATGCATCATAGTGAAGATGTAGTCAATCACCAACAAACCCTTGTTAGGTTGATTACCCCTGGGTATATTTTTTTTCAAAATTTTCATCCACTTACTAGTATCCATATAGATATTTAATTTATTGAAAAACCATATACTCAAAACATTTATAAAATTACAAGATGTTCTCACAAACATATAATTATATTATAGGGTTTTAATAATTTCCATTAATCAAAATCTCCAATAAATAACTAGACCTCTCTATGATAGTAATTACAATATCCCAATCCTTAAATGTACATTATTTCATAATTTTTCACAATGATTTAGAAGAAATATAAATTGAGGGTCTAGAGGTATAGTTTCTTTATAATATTAAATACATAAATATATCTTCTTAAACATAAAAACAATATCATTATTTCAAACGCTTCATAGTTCCCCTAATAATTGGAGATATTAAAAAACTACATTGGATACCTTGGGGAGAATACACATGGAAAAGGGTGTTATAGAAATCCTAGTAAGGGAATAAACATGGAAATTAATCATAACAT
Organism: Viscum album; assembly: GCA_963277665.1. Classification (NCBI taxonomy): domain Eukaryota; kingdom Viridiplantae; phylum Streptophyta; class Magnoliopsida; order Santalales; family Viscaceae; genus Viscum; species Viscum album. The sequence continues at coordinate 880,172,149 of OY728137.1, read as the reverse complement.
GTGAGTTAGGATTCATAACATGATATCTTAAAGAAAATGATCATAAAAATGGAAATTTTTAATGAGGAAATGAAATCATAATATCATTGAATCATGGAATATTTGGAAACAACATAAGGAATGTCATCATAAATATAAGTCAAGCATCACTCTCAAAGACATCATCATAAATTGGAAAATTTCCTATGGTGGATTGGGTTTAATCCGGAATACCTTACATAACATCTCAAGAGATATAAATATCTACCTAATATATTAGGGGGAAATATAATTCCAAGAAAACATTTCATATAATTTGATTAGTTTAACCATTCATACACCATAAACAGTATCTCAAAAGATAAAAAATTACCCAATGCATTATATAGATATATAATTTTGGTCACATCAATAAGAAAATTAAAAATTTACATATGTGTCTCATATTAATAAAATAAAACATAAAAATATAATAATTGTGATCAAACCCTTGAAAATTAAGTGTGTTTTTAAATTCAATTTCAAGGAATAAATAAAGGATAAATCATAAGGATTCCCATAATAATAGTAATTAATTTTTTTGGACTATCAAATTTGTAAAATGGGTGTATTTATTGAACATGTATTTTTAATTTATAAAATTATTTAGAAATATCTAGACAAGAATGAATAAAAATAAACCTTGTTAGTTGATCATTTATCAAATAACTACATGATTATGTCAAGAAAAAACACCTTATTATTCTCTATAAAACAAAAATTTATCCCGAATGGATATACATAAAATAATTTGTTTTTTAAAAATATATTCATAGGGTAAAATAAATTTTATAGAAATTATTCTTAACATGATGCAAGATGTAAAACAATTTCCATTAATCAGGTCTACTTGAATGTAGAAATTTCGTAGGAAACAAAAACATATATAACCCCAAAATGAAATTTATATTTCACTAGGTATATATTTAAGTTACACATATAAAAAATATAATTTGTTGTCATGATGAATATTTTTGTAAATGGAAAAAAAATTATGAAAATGTGTGATTGAAAGGTAACAAGTGTGGTATGGAAGATCCCTTTCATTTTGATTGAATACACTCTGCAGTTGTGGTTATCTTTTAGATTAATTAAATTAAGTTTAATAAAATTATTCCCAATAACATTATTCATATATATTTAATTTTATATGGTTTATTTATTTTCTTTTGTTATTTATTTTTAAAAAAATTTTGACTTTGGTTGGTTACACGGTGTTGTTCTGCTAATTTATTTGTAACACTTTTGGTTTGTGACCATAGTCAAAGGTGTTGTAAAATAACATAATGATATTTGTAAATGTGAATTTTTATATCCATATCACTATATTGTAAAAAAAATTATTTATTTTCAATGGTTATCCAAAAATAGACCTAAATTAAGAAATTTTTGTTTAATAAGCCCATTATGGGTGTTTAATGTCACTACAACCATTTCTTATTGATCACACACATATAATTCCCATTACTATACATATATAAAAACAATGGCTTCAAAAATATAAATTTTACAAATTAAATGTGCTTTTAAATTCATCCATATTGGGCGGTCATGGAAAACAAAACATATAATTAAAAGAGGTGGCAGTACAAACACACCTAACCATATATTCATATTTATAACTATTTTAGGAGGAAGGAATAAAATGGATAATACATTGGTATAATAAATATAGAAAATATTGAAAATTAATTTTTATTATACCTTCAGGGATATATGGTAATTTAGAGATGTATAAGAAGAAAATAACATAGAAAAGTTTGGTTGAGAGTTTTACCACTCCCTTGGAAGTTATCTATTAGGAAGAGCCTTAAGGTTCCATAGATTGGTATTATTGTGAGAAATAATATTCAAATGTATAGGGAGGGTTTTTATAAGATATGAGGGTATACCATTGGTTGATCCAAATCATTGGAATGTGTGGGTAAATTAGGAGGAGGTGAGATAAATTTATAATTAAAGAGAGTGTCATTTTTATAATATCTCTTTACTTTTAAACAATTTCATTCCATTATTCAAGGAATAAGGCCCAAAAATTACCTATAGTTATTTTAGGAAATTTTGAATGTCTAAACCTCCTCTTAAATCAAATAACATACATGTTTTCATATGTTTTAACCATTTTCACTATGTTAAACCACTTTTACCAAAACATACCTTTACCATGGTAACTCTACTTCCACCTTCGAAAAGTAATTTTAATTGAAATATTTATAAGTGAGAAAATTTAATAATTTATAGTTGATTATTTAAAATATTTGAATTATTTCAAAAAATAAATTTTTTAAAAGTTAGATAATTTTTTTTATTATAACACATAATGCAAAAAATAGTTTATTTAGAAAAAGATTATTTTAACCAAAAAATATAAAATTGAGATATGATTATCAATGTTTTTTATTTTAAATACATATATTATTTTATTATTAAAAAAAAAAATTTATGATGCTATAAAATCAATTAAAACAAGTATTTTCCCGAAATAATGGTTATGAAAATGAAAAAAAACCAAAAATATTTTTTAATTAAAATATTAATTTTGTTCTATAAGGGTTTTGGTAAATTCAAAAAAAAATATTTATCCTAAATAAAATGATTCTATAAAATAAATATTGTATCAATTAAAAATTTTAAAAAAATTATTTGTCTCAATTATATATTCATAGTGTAATAGAAGTCTGCATTTTATCAAAAACTATTTTTTCAATGTTCATCTACAAATCAATTTTTTTATAAAAAAAACAAAAAATAATCCTTAGGTCATTTTAACATTTTGAATCCAAAAATTTGAGTCATTTTATTATATTGAACTTATATAAGTGTTAAGAAATTGTTATATATATGTGTCTGTTTAAAATGAAATGAAAATGTATATTTTAAAAATGCATTTTAAAGAATGAAATATACCTAAAAAATATTATGTTCCAAATTATTGATAATTAGATGTTATTTATTTTTAACTAAATTTACATATATAAAAATAAATATTTATTTATGTGGGAAATAAATATATATAATTTCTAGTTCATTAAGTGTTTCATTTATATTGTATTGATTATTGGTAGTATGTTATTGTATTTCTAGGTTATGTGAGGGTAATGCCTCAAATTTCTATGTCTTATACCCTGAGTTATAGTTTCTAAAATGGGGCCTTCTAGAGGTGGGCCATGGGGTTCACCATCATATTCACTACCAACCCTGTTGGGTTTCCCAATGGGGGTACCTCATGGAATTATCAGGTTTCAATAATCAGGATCCTTAAAAACTCTCAACCAAAGTACCTTTCATCTAAAAAATGGTATCCTACCATACCACTCTTATGTATCCAAATCTTAAAACCCACAATACATATATGAACCTATAATAAAAAGGGATAATTACATAACCAACATATTATCTCCCAAATTCATCCACCAATAAGATGTGACTACTTATAAAACCAAAATAGAATACTAAAACACCATAAGTCTCTAGAAAATTTAACATTCAAATTTTTATAATTCTAACATCAAAATAAAATTCATTGAATCCTAAAATTTCAAAAGTATAATAATCCTAACAATAATCCAAAATATACAAATATAATAAAACACCTTATCTTTTTTATTATATACGATTTAATATGATATAAATATCCCAACTATCATCTGATCTTATGGGGTTCCCCACTTTAAGGCAAACCTAGAACATATAGTTCCTTATTTTCCACTTATTCAATTATATCACATTTTTTATTTACAAAAAATAACATCAAAATTCTTTTTTAAAATCACACATCAATTCTCATTTTACAAATAATTTCCCTGAAAAACAATCTTATGCACATTAATATATTATTTTTAGTTTTCGTTCAAAATACCATTTCCATGTCTCATATAAAATATGAAATTTAAGAAAAGGTTTCAATATTAATTTTTTAGTCCCAAATAAATTAAAATCATAACACAATAAAAATCAATTTTAAAATATTTTATTTTAGTAAATTAACACTTTCAATTTAAAATTCAATTTTTTTATAAAATTCTTTTCCTTACAGAGAATCATGGAATAAAGGAAATTATTAAAAAGAAAATTAACTTGTACTTCTCAAAAATTAGTAAATGATTTCATGTTAAATAATTGCAATTCTAAAAATAATGATAGTGACAAATAACCAAAAAATTAAAACAAAATGAAATTTTAGTTTTGGAATATCATATCAAGAAACAACAAGATAATGATTTCACAATTTATAATTACTAAAATAGTTGTAGCATATAAAAAATCAATAAAGCAATGATTTTAGATCAATAGCACTATCATGATATTAAAATAATATGAATCATGTTATAATAATAATAACATGGAACAAATAACATGATAATTCTTAACAATCAAACATTTTAAAAAATAAAACCTATTAACATAAATAAATATGACTATCATAATAAAAAGAGCCTATTTTTAAATAATATCAATGTAATAATTACCAAAATAAGTATATAGGGGTAAAATATGTATATTATTAATTATTTGATTAATATAATCCCCTAATTAACTCTATTTATAGTATGAATAAATACATGTAAGCACATGGGATGTGTTGTTTCCTTATTATGCCTACAAATAAATACATACTCCTGATGCTTGGTTCAAACTAAACATAGATCCCATATGACCTCTATTCATATTTATAAATTCACACCAACCCATAATTGATTTATATAAACCCAAACCTCATCTATATTGGTGGTGTCTACTTGATGACTCAAATATCCCTAAAAACTCAATATTTGAAAATAAAGAGGTTCAAAATTACATTTTTGTGGGTTATTTCTCAAGTCCAAGCTATCCTAGATCTAGTATACTATTAATCTTGATGAAAAAAATAGCATTACGTAAGAAATGATCATTCAGTTAATCATTTACACTATTATTATTTAGTTTTGATAATTCCAAATATTGCCTCTTATTTTTTTTAATAATATATATATATATGTGTGTGTTTTTATGTTCTCTATTTAATTTGCATGAATTGATTTTTAGGCATGTATAATGGTTATATTTAAGAATTCATGAATTAATTTGGTTTATTACATTTAAATCAATTATGTGTCCTTCGGAATATTTTATGAGTATGATATTCTATATAATGGTGTACTCCTAAAATATGTAGAGGCAAATATGAATAATGAACTATTAATGAAAATATATTTTCCTATAAAATACATATACATCCCATATGTTTGATATTTAATCCCACTAGTGAAAAAAAATCATGATTACATAAAGACTAAATACTCTCGATACATGAGGAATTTTGTTATGAAATAAATATACCTAAATTTGGTATTATAACATTGTCTTATCTGTAATCACGCCTTAAACAAATATTAAAATATATTCATGTTTTTATAATGCATAATTTTAGATTTCATTAATTTACAATATAAATTACAGTATAAGTTTTTGATAAATGGTTTTATCACTGAATGAAATTATCATATATATATTATTGAGGTTATGTTTTCTTTTTATAAGTATTGATTATAAGTAACACACAATTAATTTTATGATATAGAATATCATTGACCACGGTAGATAGGAAACATGTGTTGTGATATTAAGAAAACTCCAACAATGCTAGAATACCATTCTAAGACTATAGTTCACATTATAATATAAAAATTTCATAATTTATGTGTAAAAATTGATTTTAGAATATCAAGATAAAGGAGGATATTTCATGAGGTCACGTGTAATCATCTAAATAATGTATCATTATGTTGTTTATTAGAGGATATGATATATTCATTGTGTGTTACAATAATAATAAATATATTATCAAGACTCCAATATAAGTTTATTCATATTTATTAAAATATTTTCAATCTAATGCATGATACATCATGTTACAAATTTTATCTTAAGGACCAACATAGTATACAAATTAGATATAAAGAAAGGTAAATTATGATTCACCATTTTCATCCATTTATAATGTCATATGATGGAATCATTGAGTATAATATAATTACAAGATAAATTGATGGTTTCTTTATAGTGAATTTAAGTGAAAGACTACATTGAATCCCATAATATATTGTTAATAGAATGTTGATATTACTCTAGGACACTAAATATATTTTTTAGTTTTGTTGTCATATTACATTGAGAAAAAATTTGATCTTGAAATGAAGTGAGAATATGATAGGATAAAAATTTATTATTAAAATGAATCATGATAATAGACTAATAAATTATTTTTTATATTTAAAATATGGTCTAGGTTTTATTTACTTGCCTATTAAATTCTAAATATTATAGTATTTTTAGACTTATGAGATGAATATGGAAATTTCATTTGAAAAAATCATTAATTAGTAATAAAAAAAGATCATCAAGATTAATCAGAAGAATAATATGTGGGAAATTATCTTTAAATATCATAAAACTTTAAAGTTGTCCAATAACGATTTTAACTACTATGAGTTTTTTTATTTTCTACTTTTGGTCATTCTAAATGTGAAATCACTCTACTATATCTCTCAAGTAGTCATCATTCTACTACTTCATTAATGTTTAAATGGTAATTTTTCTACACTGACAACTCCTCCACCAAATTCATGGGCTTCTTAGTTATTGTATTATACTATATTGTATGTGTTAATGATTTAAAAAATAATTTTTCATGTTCTAATAACAAATCACATGCAGTGGTGCCTCAGTAAATGTAATTGTTTAGTTATTAACACTTTACCAAAAAATAGGGTCCAAGGTCATCTATCCCTTTATAAATTTTATATTTTTGGTTCTACATCTAGGTGTTTAAAAAGAATAGTCTACATTTTCCCCAGGTGTAAAAAATGTAGGTTCTATGATTTATCAGTATGCTACAAAAGTGAGTTATATCTTAAAAATATATATAATATTCTGTTCATGGTTGTGGAATATAGGCATAAGATATTTTTGGTTTAATATACTATTTTTTTTATATATCTTATTCTTATTCATACTACATAATCTTCGTTATACTTTGATAAATTTGATTTTCTATGTATGAATTGATAAATTAGTTTCCATAAAATTCCTTTTACTTTGTTTCAATACACTGATTGTTTTGGATTGAAAATTAACCCCCTTATATCCCTTTCTTGATCTAATGTGGGACCTAACAATTGTTATTAGAATACAATATTTTTTGAAATATGTTTCCCTTATTTCTTATTTTCTGGTGATCTATATCTATTTTGAGAAAAGTTACATCCTATTCATTAACAAGAATATGGGAATGGTATTTTTTTTATTAACATAAACTAATTATATGATTGATAACCCAAATACACCAAGGACAACATATTTTAATTAGAATTAATTTTTTTCGAAAGATATACATTATTTACCGATAAAAAACAAAGATGTTGTGTGATTAAATTTAATATTAATATCTTATAATCTCCCGGAATGTGAGCTTATGAATTTTTTTAATGATGTGCTAAATAAATTTTGAATTACATGGTTATGAATTATCATTATTTTTCAATTATTTAAATTGTTTATAGATATAAATATTATTCTAAAAATGATTCTATTTTTTTGGAGTACATTACAAGTAACTCATCAGGGAAATAATAAGATGTAGAAAAAGCAATTCTCAAGAACATGTTTAAATTTCCACAATTTGGAACACTTGAGCATGGAATTGTTATTGAGATATTTAATAGGTTTAGTAATATCATGAACAACATGATTTCTCTTGTATATATTTGAAAAATGAAGTTATCATTCAATGAATTAATTGAGCGCTACAAAAGTGGAATTATAAGAATATTATGATTGAATAAAGCTGTTATTTCACTTTGTATACTATTGATTATCCTACTAGATAAATTTCTACAATATGACCTTGAGTTAAATAATACTAATAATGATAACAATGATAAAAAGAATGTTATATATTTAAAATATGGCAATGTTTATTATATTGATTCTTCTAATGATGGTTCATAGTGTATTAAAATATTTAGTTGACACAAATTGCGAAGACTATGGAAAAAGGAAATATAAAAAATAAGCGGTCTAGAGGGTATATAAAAAACTATAGTAGGGATAATGGGAAAGGTAACAGTTGATTGAATTCCATTTTAGATATTATCTGTTTTGAATTTTTAAAATTACGTCATACTAAATATGAATGTACATGGGAAAAAATAAAATATTTAATAGAATGTTTGATTAGAAATAGAAAAGATAATTGTCTATATGATAGAGTTATATTGAGGATTCATATTCAATTGACGAATTTTGAACTGGTAGGAAATCTAAAAATAATCATGTATTAACCATTATAAATTATGTTAGTGATGTTGGTTCTAATTAATATTATTCTATTGATATTGATTGTGATAATATCATTATGAAATATTCATAATTCATAGTTGATAATTTTTAGAATAATATATTCAACATGGGTTATGTTTACTGGAAACTAAAAAATACCATAAAAATTTTGTTTAGGAGAACACAAATATTATTTTGGAAATTGAAACTTTAAATATATACTGTTCATATAATTTTCTAAACATGTGGATGAAAATGAGAAGATATAAAATACCCCTTATAGAACTAGTGCGAAGGTGTGTGAAAATAAATTGTATAACAAAATTATAATGGCAATATCAAGATTAATATAAAAAACATGAAAGAAACCTTCTCAAAATTCACTAATGGAAGGGAAAATTATAAAGCAATTATTTCATTGAAATGGATGAAATAGAAATATAATTGTATAATTTATACTGGAGAAGAGAAAAAATTTTATAAAAAAATTTTATGAAATGTAATAATTTAGGTATTTCTATTGAAAATTGTTCTAAATTTGGTTCATATAGATATTATTCATCGAAATTCTCTTCAAGGATATTTCAATATCTTGGTTACAAGGAGGATCTTATTTCAGTGATGGTTCAAAATTTTATATGTTATATCACTTCTATATTAAAGGTAACTAAAAAATATTATTTAAATATGAGAACCTATGTTTGTTAAAATTATTATAAAATTATGTTTTCAGATAAAAAAACTTCAATTCCCTTAAATTTATACCTACAGATATGATGGAATGGGTTAATATTCATATTTTAATTTTACCTAGTGAAGATGCATTTAGTATTTTATTATTTTTTACTAACATGAACTGAACAATTTTTTTTATTCATTTAAAATATTTTATCAATTATTTCTATATATTTTTTACTTTTTTTCCACTATGTAGTTAATTGTTTTTTACAAGAGTAGATTATATAATGGATTTTTCATTATCATAATTTCTCAAAGAGGAGGAATCTCAGATTAAGGGGAAGTATGTCATATTACTTTTACTATTTTTTATTATTTTAAAATATTGTATCCCATATGATCATGTTAGTTTTTACTTTTTATAATATATATCTTTTACAATTATACACTAGTGTAAAAAAGGGTTTTCCACATTAGTTTTTTAAAAACATTTATCATGTAACTCTTTTATAAGAAATGAAGTAATTAGGTTTTTCATGTGGGTTATTAATAACTCATGTGAAAAAATTATTTTTCATTAGTTATTAAATAATAAATCGCATAAATCAGTCAAAATATTCATAAATAGAATTGGTTTTTACGTTATTTATTGTATAAATTGTGTGAAAAACCATTTATCACACTTATTATTGAAAATAATCTATGTGGGAAATTCTATTTCACATAGATTATATAATAATTGATATGATTTTTTAATATTTCAAATCGGTTATACAAAACCCAATATGAAAAAATAAAAATAAATAAATTCAAATATAATATCCTAGTAGTACACCAGCACTAACAAAACTAGAAAATAGAAACACTAACAAAAAAAAGAAGACCAATTTCCAAAACATTTAGCATTAAAATTATAAATTTAATTATTAAAATATATATTATAGAAAATATAAAATCCATAAAAACCATGGAAACAATATTCCCATAATCCTTATAAGTGATTGAGATTTTATTCAAAATCAGGGTAATGGATATTAAGAAGATTCAAATTAAAATAAAAAAATTTAGTTATTAACTAAAAATAATTATTATATATATTAATGGATTTTGTGGATAAAATTTAACCTTTTTGTATTTTTTAAATGTTCAATTTTAAACTATTTCATTCATAAATAATAATAAATCATAATATCCACATTCATTCACTCCTTATTGATGATGACTATTCTGTTTAAAAGAATTTTTCTATTAAAACCAAATTTTATATACATAAATCCAAAATGGTGAAATTATAAATGAAAAATAATGTTTCCAAACACATGTTTTATCTTTATTCTTCTATATAATATTATTTATATAATGTAATCCCTAGTCCTATTTGAAATTTATAGGTATGAAATAAAATTAAATGTCATTATAATATATAATTATTCCAATAATAAAGTGAAAAAATACATTATAATGAAAAAATTCTCTCACGCATCACCATATATAGACAATATCTATTGTGATGTATTCTATTTAAAAAAACAATCAACATTCAATTTCAAGTAACATACCCAAAAAATATAGTGAGTGGTAATTCATTTTAGATAAATAAATATATTAAGAAATTTATCATTCATATACATCAATATAGGTAAGAATTCATCATTGAATTGGATTATTTTGAAATCCATCTATTATATGTACTATTATTATTTAGGTCTTTTATTAACATAATCATTGTGGAAATAATTTTTTTTGTAAAAAAATTCTCACATTGATGACATATCATATCGAATATATGGTTTTTAAAGAAACATAATTCAAAAAACATAAATATTAAGTATCATTTAATTAAAATAATTGGAATAAACATGAAAATTGAATGACCTGTTAATGACTTACATCATATTGATTCCTGTCAAATCTCTAGATACATGATCCATGATATATCTCATTAAAATCATCACGACCATTTTACACCCATAAATGTAATCATCCATTGGAAGCTGAAAAACTCCCCACAAAAATGTTAAATATGTTTATAGTTTATAAAGTCAACAAGAATTAGTATCTAAATCCATAGAATCATTTATATATCGTTTTCTAACCAGGATGTATTTACCTTTAAGTTATTCTTTTTAATAAATACTATTAAATATATAAATATTTAACTATTAAAAAAATTTTACACCAATATAAAATAAAGAATATAATTTATGCATACCTCAATGGGAATTTTTTGGACAAGTCTTGTTGAAAAAACTAAAAAAATTTATGAAAATTTGACCTAATGTAGTGACCTTATCTAAAAGAAAGTAGTATTCTTCTTGATTTATCTATATTATCCTTCACTATTACCCTAGGTTATTGCATACCTATCTATTGAAGAAATATTTTGTCCCTAATATAATATATAATCCCATATGAAACAACATTATGTTGGGTATTGTCAATGTATAACTCAAATTTCATGGAAGTTGTAGAGGGGTATGTGTTGTAGTGGGATATATAGGTGGTGGAGGAGGAGTGGGATATGAAGACAACGCTAGAGAAGTGGGTTATACAATTTGAAAATATATTTTTCATGTATGTAAACATAGACAATGTAAAATATCTAATCATTTCCTAAATAGTCGCATGCATCTCTTAAAAATTATCTTCTAAATCATATATCTTTTATTATATATACATCCCCACTTGATGAGGCTCCAAAATGACCCAACACTTTATTGACTGATACACCCACCTTTTATCCACATACATAACCAAGGTGTTCCAGTATTCCTAATATAGTAACTAAAATATCCTTCTGACCCTTAAGTATAAAGGTCACCGGTGTGCTAAAATAATCAAGGGATTATAGTACAGAATATTTTAAAAATTCAATAGTTAATAACAATATGTAATGATTTAAATAAAATAAATAACTTAAATAAATCCTTATAATCCTCTATGATACAACCTTCAAATCTTCTATAATATATCTTCATTTTTTCTATTTCAGAACTCCTTTCAATTTTGATGTCTATCTTAGGGGAAAGAGGGTCATCCTCTATGGAGCGTAAAAACTAGACCCTCATTTTTCAATGTTTCTAGACATCATTTTCCCTTTTGATAATTTATACCCTCCAAGGGATAATGTGTGGGGGTATACTTTTTGTATTGGATCAATTAATGATATTGCCTCTATTTTTCTAAACTAATGGTAAAAAAATCATTAATATTATCCATATTATAATAATAAAATTCCAAAATCTAACATTGAACTGACCAAAATTTACACTTTTCGTTTACTTTCGACAATAAAATTCAATATGTCTTCATATACAATATATATATATATATATATATAAGTAATTTTTATTTTTTGTTTCCCAAAAAATAAAATCCAATATGAGGGTTGATTTAAAATCCCTCCAAATTGATTTTTTGGAATTTTTTAATAAAATACCATTTATGTTTTTGTGGGAACCATGATAAATCCTAAGGACAAATACAAAATAAACACCACAATTCCAAAACTCCTCATATTCGAGTTTAAAATTTAAATTCAAACAATATAAAGGACCTAACCAACCATGAAATACCTCTCTACAAAAGATCCAGTGTCATTCACTCAGCCTGTTACACATTACATTCATCATCACCTATAGTTTCAGCTAGTTCAAATCATTAAAAAATTAACCTTCACTGATGTTGAACCAAATTAAAGTAGAGCCATCCAAACTCTTCATAGTCCTGACTAAACCACCTCCAACCAAGCATGCACAATCACCACCTATCAGAAAATTTCACCCGATAATAGCATTGGAAACTTCACAACTATAGGCTTCATTTCACGAATCCTTCAATGAAGAAAAAAACGACAATTCACCCATCAAAATAGAGGCACAATACTCCAATTAATGGGAAGATGATTTACTCCAGAAATGACATGTGAAACTCCATAAACCACCAAAAAAAACGTCCCAAAACATCCTTGAAAACCTCCACACTGGACCTACTATGATGGGAATTATAGAGTCTAAATACAAAGCATAATATGAAGTGGGATATATCCCCAACAATGATTCGTGACCTTTTGTAGGACAAGCCACACTTTTTTTCGAAACCACCACCATGGAAAGAACTATCACTAGTATCCTATACTTCTCAAAGGAAGAAACATAAAAACACAATATCTCTGGACAGACCATAAACCATCAACATCATACCATATTCCCACATTAATATAAAATAACAAAAAACAATAGTAACAACTAACCCAAAACCAAAAGTAGAAAGCCACCATGTTTAATTGATGTCAAATTGAAGAATAATTAGTCAGGTTTCACCATATGAAACATCACATCCCACTCAAACATCATATCCCAAATCCACTTTTAGAACCGTTGCACCAGAACACCTAGAGTGGGTTATTGGATTGGGAATTTAGAGCATAGTAGAAGTGGGATAGGGGCTCAACATCAATCCATGACCATTTCCATGAACAAAAACCCCTTCATGAAATTCCAACGTCATAGAAACAATGACCACTAGGTTGTTTTCCCTACCGTAAGCCATGCCTCCGAAGAAATTAATGATATTTTATCTAACATATCCAAAACAATCCTGAATAACCCGCACATCAGACCCAAAAAAGGTAGGAATGTAGAAAAAAATGTTAAAAGAAGGGGAATATGCACTGATATCTCCAACAAAAAGGCACAACAATGAATAAAATAAAACACATGATCCAATAGAACAAACATAATACTATGATTAATTCCCATCTAATGTAAAAAATACCAAACAAGTACATAATTAAATGCCCCCAGAGTGAGATAACCTGGTACCAAAGGTATTCAAGAGCCAAGGTGATGTCGTAGGGGAGGCACTGCCGGAGAAGTGCACAGACCCCCAATGTCAAAATCACTATTGAGGGATACCCAGTAATGATAATAAAGAGATTTTAAATTTCTTAGAGGCCCATGAATTATATTAACAATTTCAATTTTCTCCATCTCTTAGAGTAAAAAGATAAACACTTCTTCTTGAGTACTATACTTTCGGGTATATCATATGTATTCTAATAAGAAGGGAAAACCTATATCTATACAAACATGTCTTAATAAGTAAAATTAGAATTACTGAGATTAACAAAAGTTTCTCTTATAATTGATATATTTACACATTTTTTAATCTTTTCCAATCATAAATCAAAATGCTAACTTTAAATTGAGCTAACATTAAAACAAAATATTAAAATTAGTTCTATTTTAGACCCATAGGATTATCATTATGCTAATATATATATATATATATATATATTCACTTCCGGGATACGAGAAATTGATAATTTTTGTAAATATGTGTTACCATGTTTACCAACCCTGGAATCCTTCTATATTCCTATGGAAGTAAAAGGTTCTTGAGAAGATGGTTGAGAAGGATCCTAAGAAAGAGTATGTGTACAATACTCCCTAAAAGTTTGATTTGACTTAACTATTTTGTTTAAAATTATCCTTCAAATAAAATTATCATCTAATTATTATAGAAATATACAAATCCAATGGGTAAATGTAAAAATATAAGAATATTGAAAATTGTCCAATTCAAATAGGCTAATCTTAACAAAATTTAATTAATATGTCTTAAAGTATATAACAAAAATGTTAAAAACATTAATTATATCTGAAGTCATATAAATAGAGGAAAACAAAAATAAAGTAAATGATTATATAAACACAACCACAACAACAAAAATTAAATAATGATTTTCAAATGATATGAAAAAAGATAATACAAAAAAACTTTTATTATATATTATAGTGTAGTTAAAACAAATATTAATAATAATACTAAAAATATAATTTTTCTTATTCATTATTAGTTAACACTATTAAAATAATAAAACAAATATTTATGTAACATAATATCCTATAGAAAAAAGAAAAAAATATGAAGTTAACATATATATGAATCCAAAAGTTCATACAAGATGAATAATTCAAAAAAGATTCAATCTATAATAAACTAAACTAAAAAATAATTTATTATATTTTTCAATTTTCATTAAGTACAAAAATTAAAAATTATGTATATATGAAATATTTTGAAATTTAAAATTGTAAAAATGAAATAAATATATGTTTCTTGTAATATTAAGAGTTTAATGAAGGATTAGTTTCGCATATTCATTATTCCTGATCATCATGTATTTTAAAAACCATATCTATATTGTATTCAAAAATATAATTTGATAATATTTTCATGTAATTATGTTTCTCACATAAATCAGAATCACTGTAAATTTTTCTTCACCAAAATAGCATATTTTTTCCTTGTAAAATTATATAACATTGCACATTTGATGTATCAATATTATAGATGATTTATTTAATGTGTTTCCATGTAAAAAGCATCATATTGTTGAGACTCTATTTTTTATTATAATAAATTAGAATATATATATATATATATATATATATATATTCATAATCAGGTGTAGAGATGGTGTGAGATTTCAATGCATGATGGCCCGAAATTAATTTTATAAAACTATTCAATATATTTTATATCAGGTATGTACGATTTTTAAAAGAAAATTGGATAACTATTAAACAGAGTTTTGGATCAGAAATCCAAGAACACCTTGTAATACAAAAGTTGATTTTTACCCTAGGCATCACCTAAAATAGGTTGCTGTAGGGGGTCAGATAAATGAAACCATTTGCAGTGATTTTGGTGGGTAAATAATTAATTAATATACTTAATATATTAATTTTACTAATTTTGATTCTCTTTTAAATACACTATTATTGTGATTTTCCTATGGATAGCCACAAAACCCATTGGACATTATGAGATTTGTTTTTTCTCCTTCCATTAGAGAATCAATATTTGATGTCGACAAGACTCTCGATCCCATTAGATCGAGATGCAGTGAAAACACTGAATCATCCTCCTCATTATTGGGCATGTTATTCAACAAAAAAACAACCTAAACCCAAGAATGAATCATAAATTATTGTATTATATCCCAACTAATTAAACAATTGATCATGATATTTCTTCATTCATTGATCTTTCTTAATTATTAACCCCTTCAATGCGATCTCATACAAATATTCAATTGATTATTAAATTTTTATATGTTGTTCCATTATTCTCACCCAGATCTCCCCAATTGGTATTCATTGGTTAATTAATGTTTGAAAATTATTTTGAAACATTTTTTTGGTTATATACCCCTCTAGTTATTCACGTTATTTTCCATTGGGTTGTTGGACCATGGATCGATGTTGTCGATTGGGATCGAGTCTGATCAAAACACTTGAATCACAGTGGATTAATGTGTGAATAATTTTTCTTAAAATCAAGGACGATAAAGTATGAATCATGGGGTATCTTTTTATTTATTCATGGATATGGAAGAAAAGATTTTTAATTTTAAATGAAAAGAATGCATGACATGTGATGAACCTACACTACTTGACATATACATATTTTCGGCCATAAGATGGATGGAAACGATGGACGGAGGAATATTCCACCATTTTTAGGTGCTCAAATGATGTATTCAAAAATATAATAACTAGATCTATATGGGGATTCACATATATGACATTATATAAATATTTCAACTATAATCCATGTAGTTTGAAGAACATAATACATTTAGGGACCTAGCTGCAATGGCTAGGGTTTTCCATGATATTAACGGTGACATGTTGTGTGGTTGTGAAACACAAACTATAACCATCCCAAGGTGGAAAATACATGTGGAGAATAATAGTGAAATTAACCTGTGAGGGAAAACATGACTAGTAACATACCATGTACTTATGTACACAAACAATGGTTGACCATCATGGACATGACTAGGGAACACAGACAAAACCCTAAGTTCCTCAAACATGCTGGTGAGTCATGTACTTGAAGGGACATTTCCATGTTATGGGGCAGTGCCACACACCATGTGGGTACCCTTATACCTTTTATACCACTTCTTTCCTTCTAAGGAAAATTAAACTTCTCATATATCCTTTGTTTGGAATGAGATTTTGGATCAGGAGTAGCTTATCCCTTTTTTCACATAGAATGTGATGGTCACATCCATAGTTAATTTTGTGATATGATTAGATATTTTAATAGACTTATTCTTTTTTAGGAGGTTCTCGATGATGTTAGTGACTAAGTTGGATCATTAGAGAAGTACCCCCTATGGAATTAGGGCATGGGTCTTCTATCATTACATCGATTTATACCCACCTGATAGATCATGGCATGAGTTCTATACATACTAATTAGTACACCTATTGAAATAGGGCATGGGTCCTCTATCTATTTTCATATTGGTACACCGTATTAGAGAGGTTTTGGGTCTTCCTTACTCAATGTGGTACCCCATAGAGAATTAGGGCATGGGTCCTCTATCAATGGAGTGGTACCCCAGTGTAATTAGTTTAAGGGTCCTCTATATATAGATTGGTACCCCCTATGGAAGTAGGGTCTAGTTCCACTATATAATGATTGGTACCCTCAGTGGAATTAGGGTTTATGTCTTCTATATATTAAGTTTTAACTCCATATTTACTTAGGGATCAAGTCTTCTATCTACTGAGTTGTACCCCCCCCCCCCCCCCTCCGCCCAATCAAATAGCTAACATGTCCTCCTTACACTGATTTTCACACCATGATAGACTAGGACACATGTTCTCTACATGAAGATTTTTCCCCCTCAATTATGTAGAAAATTGGAGAGGTTTAATACCTCCACATGTTTACTTCTTTGTAAAAACACATGAGATGACGAGCATCATGGATGGACCTTATATAACTATTGATACTTTTTCTTGGGATGGGCAGTGAGATGGGGAGCCCCTTTATTCTCATTTTGTATTCTTTGGCTTGAGAATATACATATTTGTATCTATGTCATCGGATTTTGTACTATCTGGCTTAGAGATGAGATATCTACTATCTATCTATTCATATCATGCCTCTTACGACTACACCTTTAGCTTTTAGGGATTCTTACTGGGTATTTATATACTAACCCCTGTAAGGGATTTCTCCGTATGTGTTGTGTTTTATGAACATAACATACATGTCATTGATGGATACAGAAGAGAATAGTTCTAATAACAAAAGATTGAGATACATGGACATTAAATTTCTTTTTCAGAATACATAATACATTACAAAAATATATTCCTAGAGACTGTATTTGTTTAGTGTCTTTGGAAACTTAGAACACATTCTTTTAGCTTGGTGAAATATATTCAATATCTCCCATGAAGATCTCCCCATTAGTTTTCCTACCTATACAAATTTTTTAATTCCTAAGGAAAGGAAAACATATAATTGGTGATCTTAAATGATTAGTAAGTGTAAAAACTAAGAAAATAAAACAAATAATAAAAATTATAATGTTAAAACAAGAATATAAATTTTGAATATCAAAATAACAAGTCAAGAAATAAATCTTGGTAGTTTCTAAGGCATAAATAAAAAATTAACACGGTCCATGATAAAATAACATTGAAAAAACCCATGGAATTGTTAAAACAAATAAGAACATGATATGATTCCCATATTATCCATGGCATTACTTTCAAGACCATTATAGTGGAAAAAATCCATTACTGAATCGGGTTTACTTGTCGTTCCAGCCATGTATTACTGAACTATACTTATAAGCCATTCTATCCAAGTATTGCATACCGATATTTACTTTTCGTTTCAATCATGACTCTATTATTAGATATAAATCTTTACCCAATGCATTGTAGGTAGATATATGTCCCACCCATCTCATAATGAAATAATTCTTACATGTTCTACAAAAAAATAATTCATTCCTCATATCATATCCCATAAAACAAAATGTGTTTCCTAAACATAATTCCATCATAAAATAATCCATATAAAATATAATTCAATCATTAATCAAATAAAATCATTGTAATAACTTTTATAGAAACGTAACAATATTTAAATAGTCTGATCTTAGATGGAAAATAATTTTGATATAACACTCGAACAAAATATTGGACAACAATATCATTTGTTCTTTGAAAACATTTTCTTTTCTCCAAATAACATGAAATTTTTAAATAAAATTATTTAGTTGAAAATAAAGTTGATATTTTGTAGAGTAATCTTCATTGAAAAAATTAATTATGAAGATTTTAAAATACTTCATGTCGTATAAGTTAAAAAACTTTTTTTTTACTCTGGCTGGAAAAGTCAAAAAGTACCTCGTATGGAAAATGAATGAGAGATTACATCCGTACAATATTTTATAAATTAACCTATGGGTAAAATTTAATTTAAAATATATTACAAGAATATAAATAACGCAATATATTTTGGAAAAATTTATGTGAATTGTAAATATACCCCATTAAATACTCAGGAATTAACAATCATTGATAATAATGACATTACAAAATTATCCCTTACCTAAGGTCTGATATCCACTATATATTTCTAAAACTCTAGTATATTAGGTTTAAAAATATTATAAACTTGTAACAAAACAATAATAATATTTATGATATCATATATGATTCACTTATGACTTTATATTACCCATTTATTTATCAGTTCCTTGTTAAAGCAATGTTTTGGGTAGTAATCATTTTATTTATCGAACATGTTTTGACTTGTTATTATTGATATTTTTACATAGATCATGATTAAATTTCATCAATAATATAAATAATGATTTATATTTAATATATATTTAGTTTGAAAATATATATAATAGATAGATAAATGAAATTTAAGACAATATTTATGGAGATAGTTGGCCATACATACACAAGAACATTGTTTCTATTTTCTTATTGAATTGAATGAAACAATTAAATGACATACATATATATATACATAAATACAGTATCATTATTATTTCATATATTTGATGATTAGTTATCATATACACTTTATAATCATTATTGAATGGTTAACATGGAAAATGACCATCATCACATCGTGGAGATGGTAGGTCGTACATATGCAAGAGCGACAAAATCATTCCCAAAATAGTTAAATGGTATAAAATTGGATAGTATATTAATTATATAGAATAATAATAATTTCAAATTAATTTTTTAAATCCATTATACCTATCATTATACCCATTAAATTTAAATATTGTTGAATATAAAATTACACCACGTCCTTGAGAGGGTAAGCCGTGCGCACACACACATGGTGATATTGTTATTCATAGGATACATAAAAGAAGGTATGAGGTCATACCATAATTATAATAACATATAAAAATATAGAATATACTGTATTTTTTTACTTTATTATGGGAAAAACATAAGAAGATGAAGTATAAGAAGAAAAGAATATTGAAAGATGTGATAAAACAATTACATATTTTTCAAGTATCTCATTTTGATTTGAACAAACGGTCTCCTTAGAATTGATTTATGTGCATAGTGTGGCCTCTATAAGGAAGGGAGGGATTTTTGATCTTATTCACGAAAAATATGGATGATCCAAGGGGCTTCAGAGGTGTGAGTAAGTGGGTAGAGGTGGTATCCTTTTATAAGATAGAGGAGGGGAACTTTAGGAAAGTCTTCAAATATTAATGTATTATAAATTTATTTTAGGTTTCTAATGGGTCCAAACTCATTAATTGAAAAAATTAGATAATTATGGGTCTAAATACTCTAATCCAATATGTTTTAGAGAATTCTAGGTCACCAAAATAACCTTATTGTTTATCTTTAACCCTAAGTTAAAAATAATAACTCTTACCATGTCTTCTTTTCATTTCATTATATATGGTTACTATAGTTACTATACAATGCCAAGAGAACAAAAAGTGGATAATTAATGACTTTTTAACATTATTTAAGTAATTTTAACTAATATTATATTTTTAGGATGATTATACCATTTAATAAAATAGTAGTTGTTTTAAAAAAAATTATCAATTTTGAAACAATTTAGTAATTGATTATTGTTAATGTCATAAAAACTTCATTCCTTAAAAACAAAGACATTAACTACTCCCTGACAAGTCAATGTCATCCAAAAAATTTGAGTATGGAATCAAAATGTTTAAATTACATTTATTTTATTATTCAAAATATCATTTAATTGAATATCTCATTAATATGGTAATCACTACATCATCATTATGTCATAAATAAATTTATTTATTTAATGTATAATGATTATAAATAAACTAAAATTATTTATGAAATATTTTTAGATTTCTAATGACTATTATTATTCAAATAGATCAGTTATATAACCCTATATTAAAAATGTTTTAGTAAAAGATACATGTTTATGGTATATTTCACTTTACTGTAATTAAAAAATTATAAAAGGTCATTATCACACCCAAGTAGCTCCATGGGGTCCAAAATTCGACCCCAGGATGTTCACGATCAACCATATCTCTTCCAATAGGACTAGGACACGTGTTATTTTAGTTTTATATTATTATAATATTATTTTTAAAATTTATTTACCGGATTTACGCTTTAACCATGCTAAATAAAAAAATTATAGAAGTTACTTTTTATAATGATAAAAAATAAAAGGTACCTATTTACATAGTTTGGAAATTATGATTCTAAATATTGAATACTTTATTATAAATTCAAAATAAAAAATTGGTTGAAATTAATTTAAAATTAATTCTCATTTCCAAAACCAGATTGTTGTTTTTAAGAAGTAAAAATTATAAAAAGATTGACTTGTGTTTAGGTCCCATTTAAATGTTGGATTACTTCAGTTACAAAAATTGTATTAAATAAAAAAAATAATCCAATTATAGTTTTAAACTAATTATAAATATAATCTATTTATATTTATAAATAAGTTGAAAAGACAGTTTTTGAATTAAAATGCAGTATTTTCACTAATCATTAAAATGTGAATTTCATCAGAAAAATACCAAAATTTTTACCAAGGTAAATATTTATGCCTCTATTCAAAATAATAAGTTTATTATGTAAAATATAATGTATAAAATTGTTAAAAACGATTTTTAAAAAGGTTACTCCATCAATAAGAAATGAAATTATATTTTTTTTTTAAAATATATCTTTTATCAAAAAAAATGAATATTTTTTTATATCATATATAGAAAACATATAATATGAATTTAAATCATTACATTGAATTAATTTCATATATATTTCACTAATAAAATACATAAAGATAGATTTTATTAAATTTATAGACTCTTCTATTATCATTTAAATAGTTTTTTTGATGGAAGTTAATACTATTTATACCTATCATTATAATGACTAGGTTATAATTTTTAGTTATAAGTTATACAACGTCTTACATAAAATTTATTATATCAAAAGAATATGAAATTATGTTTAAAAAAAGACAAGAATAGTGTGGCATATACTACAAGCTAATACGGTGTTGTGTATAGCGCAAGATATCCTTGGTGTAGCGTACACCACAAGAGATCGAAGAAATTAAAAGAATATATCCCATAAATTCTCAGGGTGTTACATTATACCCCCCTTAAAATGAATTTCTACCTCGAAATTCATCGGGGTTATAAAATATTTACTATATGAATGTTTCTTTCATAAAAACCCACATCCTTAAGGAAAATTCTAAAACATCATTTTAAAATGGAAAGTTAGAAACATAATCGTTACACAAAGTATGTCATCAGTGGGTTTATACATAGGGAAACATATTTAGGAATATAAAACATGGATATGAAAGAGAAATCTAACCATAAAGTTATGATGGACAGTTGTAGAGACCAAGGTTTAGAGAATATTAACAACCATAAAGCCATAAATCTTTGATTATTTAATGGACCATATGATTCATCAGATAAGATAATACTAGGATAAAAAATTTGGTTTTCAAGATAATTATCCTAATGATTAAGAACACGAGAAGAAATATTTTCTTGATTTTAGTACAATCTCATCATTGGTCATGCGTTAATCAATTTCCACTCCATCTCTTATACAACGAAATGATGAGGAATTTTTCATTCCTAATGTGTTAGTAGATCATGCTATCCATAAATTTAATGATATTTCATTCCATCTACATTATTCACAATAAAGTTATCATAACTATTCAAACTTTCATAAGTTAATATATGGTGAGATAATACTTTAATCAAACAAAATTCATCTGATTTTTATACATTCCAAAAATTTGATAACCTTACAATCCTTCTAAAAGATGAAAATCCAGAACTATAGAAAATGGTTTGAAAAACATGGATTATCATTTATCCCCTATATATTATATGATATCTCTAGATGGTCGTATTCTAAAAATGAGAACACCTTCATCATTTATTCTCTTTAGTCATGGTAACAACCTAAATTATCAGATATCCTTATAGAAAAGATGCATGTTTCCTTAATCGAAAACTTATTGGATATATTATTTAAGTCCAAAAAGTTGTATACTTCATCCATGATGGCATAACCCTCATTTCAATAACACCATAATTAGATCTCAAGAAGCTAGAAGAATCCAAATCACTTATTCAAATCCAACACATCGTTAGCAAAGTGTCATTATCATAACTTAAGGAACATATTAAGGGTTATATTCCCCTTAATTTTGTGTTCTCCCAGTATTTCACTTTACCCTTAAATAAATTTTATATATCCTTATAACTATTAAACATATCCTTTACAATACTAAATTAAAAATTAATATTGAAAACAATTATATATTTCATAATTCATATAACATAATCATTGAAATACAAATTATATACACCTATATCATCCAACTTTATTAATAAACCCTTACTAAAGACCTGTCACCATTTTTTTTAAAATTATATGAATCATTTCTTATGGTTTCTCAACCTCAAGATTCGCAGGTTTAAAATAAAAAATTCTGGAATAATATCACATTCCTTTCACATGTCGTTTACAATCTCTTTATCCTCTAAAATATGACCAATAATAGTACCATAATCATGATTATCTTCATGATATTTAAACTAAGGAAATCAATCTTCATTATTCCCATAATTTCCACATTTAAAACATTCAATGGTTAACCATGTTCTATGTAGTTCATGCTATTGACTAAGATTGGAAATAAAAGTGTGAGAAATACATATCAGAGATTAAAAACACATAAGTAAGGTAAATTACTTATAAAATTTCAATCTATGAAATATTTGGTTTAATCCTAAGTTATTCATTATTATCAAAGAGAACTCTAAGATTTTATTATATACATAACTTATCTTTATTAAATCCCTAGAAAAATACTCATAAATATCTCTAGGAATCTCACAAAAGTTTTTTCATCCTAGTATTCATAGTTTGACTAAACATTTTCTCTGATACCAACTCCAATGACCCAATATTGATGTAGATGGACCTTAAATTTATTTTTTTAAATAGATATTAAATTAACAAATTATATTCCCAAATATCTTATTAGTTTTCTATCTTTGATAACTGATAAATCATCCTTCATGCTTGATGAAAGATCTTTACAATCACCCAAAAATATCTCCCCATTAGTATTCTTATATAAAACCTATCTTTATATCATGGGGAAAATAAAACATATAAAGGATTATCTCAAATACTTAGTATGTTTAAACATTAAGAACATGAAATAAAAAAACAAACATACGAATGTAAAAACATGAACATAAATATTGAATATCAAAATCATGTGTTATGAAATTAATCATGGTAGCTCTTAAGTTATAAATCATAAATGAACAAAAACCATGATAAAATAAATTTTAAATAAAAAACAGAATTATGGGAAAAAATAATCACATAGTATGATTTACATAGTATCCAAGGCATTGCATCCAAGACCATCATAGTAGACAAAGTCCATTACTGAACTGGGTTTACTTTTTGTTCTAGCCATATATTACTGAACCAGATTTACATGCCATTTCATCTATGTATTACTGAACCAGATTTACTTTTCATTCTTTTCATGTCTCTCATATGAGATAATAATATTTACTAAATCATTTATATGGATA
The DNA here is from genome assembly GCA_963277665.1 of Viscum album. NCBI lineage: Eukaryota > Viridiplantae > Streptophyta > Magnoliopsida > Santalales > Viscaceae > Viscum > Viscum album. The sequence continues at coordinate 880,147,152 of OY728137.1, read as the reverse complement.
TATAGGTCCCACCACTCTCATAATTAAATCATTCTTACATGTGCCACAAAAAGATAAATCATTCATCATAGCATAACCCGTGGAATAAAACGTGTTTCTTAAACATAATTCCATCATAACATAATCCATATAAAAAATCATTCCATAAATGACATAATAATATCATATTAATGGTAGTAATAGAAACATAACCCTATTTAAATAGTGTTATCTTAGTTGGAAAATAATTTTGATAAAACACTTGAACTTGATTCTTGAGGATCATATCCTTTCTTCATGAAAAATGTTTTATTTTTTCAAAATGCTGCAAAATTTTATAAGAAAATTATTTAGTTGAAAATAAACATGAAATTTATTAGATTAATATTCATGGAAATAATAAATTATGAATATGTAAAAAAAAATTCATACTGTATAAGTTAATAAAACATTATTCTTGTACTCCTGTTGGAAAAGACAAAAAGTACCTTGTATGGAAAATGAATGAAAGTGTCCATCCATAGAATTTAATAAATATTCACAAATTAGAAAAAATGAATTTAAATAATATTATAATAATATAAATAATATTCTGTATTTAGGAAACATGGACATAAATGATAAATATCCCCCAAAAAATACTAACAAATAAACAATCTCAAATAATAATGAGATTGAAAAATTATCCCTTACCTTATGTATAATTTCTTATGCAGGAATAAAAAACTCCTATATAGTGGGCCTAAACATATTATTAACTTGTAATAGAACAATAATAATATTTATGATCTTATATATTATTCACTTATGACATTATATTACCCGTTTATTTATCAATTCCATAGAAAATCAATGTTCCAGGAAATAATCATTTGTGTTTTGAATTTTTATTCATCATATTATTACATAGATCATGATTTATTTACATAAATAATGTAAACCATGATTTATATAACATAAATATTTTTTATAAAAATATATATAATAGATAGATAAAAAGAATGGAACACACCGTTCATGGAGACAATAGCTCGTACGTATGCATGGACATTTTTTATGTTTCCTTGTTGAATTGAATGGAAGGAAGTAATTTGAATATATATACAAAAATACAGTAGAATTATTATGTCATATATTTCATGCTTATTTATTATATATGCTATATAATCATTCATGAATGGTTAATGTAGATAATGAATCTCATCATGTCGTGAACACTGTTGGTCGTACATACACACAAGTGATGATATCATTCACGTAATGGTTAAATGGTATTGATTTAGATGATATATTGATTATAAAAAATGACTACAATTTTATATTAATTATTTTCATCCATTATAATAATCATTATACCCATCCAAATTTATTATTATTGGATAAAATATTACACCACAGTGTGCTGACGGAAATCCATACTTACACACAAGGTGATATTGTTATTAGTAGGTTGGATAATAGGTGGTATAATGTTTTCCCGTAATTATAATGACATATAAACAAGTAGAATATACTATATTTATTAATTTATTATGATAAATACATAATAATAGGAATTATAAGAAGAAATGAATTTTGAAATAGGTGATAAAATAATTACTTCTTTTTCAAGTATCTCATTTTGATATGCACAAAAAATCTCCCTAGGATGGATTCCTACCCAAAGTGTGGCATTTTTAAGGAATTAAGGTATTTTTAGAGATTATTTTACTATAATTTGGATAATCCAAGTGACTTTAATGGTGTGAGTAAGTGAGTATATGTGGTGTCCTTTTATAAGAGGGAGGAGGGGTACTTCAGCAAAGTCATGAAATATTAATTTATAATAAATGAATTTTAGGTTTCTAATAGTCTCAAACCCATTTATTTCGAATATAATATGCATATGGGTCGAGGGTATCTTAAAAAATTGGTTTTTGAAAAGTTTAGAGCACAAAACATAACCTTATCTTTTAAATTTAACCATTAGTTAAAAACATTATCTCTTACCATGTCTTCTTGTATTTTCATTACATATCGTTACTATAATTACAATAAAATGAAAAGGGAACCAAAAGTGGATGATTAATGAAATTTTTAACATTATATAATTATTTTGTATATTTCTTATATTTTTAGGACTATTATATCAATTAATAAAATAATATTTTTTTTTAAAATTCCTTTATGTCAATTTGGAAACTATTTAGTAATTAGTTTCTATTAAGGTCATATAAAATTTATTCCTTCTAAAAAAAGTTATAAATTAATACCTCACATGTATATTTCATCCAAAAACTTCTTGGATGACATAAAAAGGTTCAAATTCCATTTATTTTAATATTTAAAATATCATTTTTTTGAATATCTCGTTAATAAGGTCATCACATCATCATCATTGTGCAACAAATAACTTTATTTATTTAAAATATAAAAAATTTAAATAAAATAACATGATTTAGGAAATCCATTTAGATTTATAATAACGATTTATAGTCAAATATTTCAGTTATATATTCATATATTAAAAATGTTTTAGTAAAAGATACATGTTTATGTTATATTTCTTTTTACTTTAAATTAAATATTATAAAAGGTAATTATCACACCCATGTGGCCCCATAGTTTCCTAAAATTTAGCCAAGGAATATCATTGATGGTCATATATGGTAGTTTTATATTATTATAATATTATTTTTTACTCTTATTTACATGATTTACTCTTTAACCATGATAAATAGAAATAATTACTTAAGTTACTATTCATAATGTACAAAATTAAAAGGTTCCTATTTGAAATATTCGGACCATATTATTCTAAAAATTAAATTCATTTTTCTAAATTCAAAACATCTAATTTATATAAATTAATTTAAAATTAATTCTGGCTGTCAAAATCAGAAAGCTGGTTTTTAAGACTAAAAACTATCAAAAGATTGACATGTGTTTAAGTAAAATTTAAATGTAAAACTACATAGATTTACCTAACATAAATTAAATTATAATAAATAATCCAAATACAAATTTAAACCAAATAAAATGATATTCTGTTTATATAAATAAATAAGATGCAAAGGTGGTTGTGAATTAAAAGGCTGTATTTTTTACTATTCATTAAAATAAGAATTTCATCAGAAAAATACCAAAATTTAAACCAAGGAAATTTTTGATGCAACACATACAAATAATAAGTTTATTTTGTCAAATATAACTTATAAAATTTTCAAAAACTATATTTAAAAATGGTTCTTTATCAAAATGTGGAAAAAATGTATTTTTTTGAAAAAAAAAATTTTTTTTGTCTGAAAAATTGAATTTATTCTTATATAATATTTATAAAAAATATAAGATGAATTTAAAAAAGTACATTGTATATATTACATATATATTTTACTAATAAAATCCATAAAGAGTGATTCTTTTATAGACTCGCTTATTTTCATTAAAAAAGTTTTTTAGAAGGATTTTAATACTATTCATACTGGCCATTATATTGATTGGGTTATAATATTTAGTTATCAATTATATTGGTTTTTACATGAAATTAATTCAATCCAAAGAACATTAAATTATGTGCAACACAAGCCAATAATATTTTTTCAAATACTGCAAGATAATATGATGTTGTGCATAGCGCATGCTAATCATGGTGTATCGTACAACACAAGACATCTCAAAATTAAAAGAATATATCTCATAAAATCTCGGGGTATTATAATACGGATACTTGGTATATTTGACCGAATAAGGTGTAAGATCTTGGGTATGAAGATTTGTCCTCTCTACACTTTTTACTTTCTGATTTTGTCAGATTGGGGAATTCTTATTATTGGACCATTATTTTTTTCCCTTTACTTTCAATTTTCACTATCGTACACTTGTACACGGTAGAGGAAATTCATATTAATGGTTATATTATAGATATTTCATACTGTGCAAATTATTCCTCCTTAGTTATGCATTAATATTATATGGTGCATGCATACAGGTACATTTGGTAAATTCATCCCATGTTATATATTACATTCAATACTTATCACTACCTCCTGGCCTATAGATGTAGGTTTGGGGTAGTAGCGACTAGATCCCATATTGGGTTGGGTCGTAAAAGATTGGTATCAGAGGTGGTTTATTCCATTTAATTTTTTTTTGAATTAGTTCCCTTATGAGCATTAGGTAGGTATATAGGGAAATAGTGTCTAAGCGTATCAAGAACATATTTTAGGATTTGGAATCTAATGTTGGTGAATCAACCAATATATCCATTCACTAGAATGATGAACTCTTACATGGTGACTCAAAATATGAAGACATTGGTTGTAGGGATTAATGGTACATTTTTCATATAGCATTGAGTCATTGATTTTACTTCTTGTCGAATCTCCAAATTATATATATATATATATATATATATATATTCTCATTTAACCATGGTACATATTAATTAATATTAATGGATGCTTCCCTAATTACAACCAAACATGTTACATGTTCTGGATCATGAAGTCACCTGGATGACTAATGAGGCATTGGTTTAGGGCCAATCATATGAGATCCTTCCACTCGGTGGATAGGTAGAAGAAACCCAAGAAATTGAGAAGTATATCAAACTAGTAATACTAGTTGAGGATGTGTACAATATTAGTGTACTATGTGAGTTAAAGTTCTAGAGGATACTAGTGGAGTCTTTCTACATAGAAACATAATTAGTCAACACTCTCAGCCCTCTACATCCAACAACTGTTCTGTGAGAAGTACTACATATCCTTAATTCACTAAGTACGGATTTAAAAGATTATAGATTTACATCAAGGGGTTAAAATGGAATATAGGATTCATGGTTCATAGACCTTATATAGTTTTCCCTTGACATGATCCAAGATGGATTCCTTTGATCACAGAAGATTGAGAAGGGTATCCATAGATATATTTATTCCAACATAGTTTCATTGCGAATTACCACCTATGATGGTGTGTTTGATAGGTAACTAGTGATAGATATATTATTTTTCGAGACATGCAAGGAATCTAGAGCTAGCAGAAGGTATTATATGGATGATTCATCTACAGTCATTGGCAACTGCGCGTCAACAGGATCTCATTATAGGAGAGATCCCCATGATTAGACTTTAGCTTGTTGTCATGTGGAATAGGTTCATCACAAAGGACCAATAAATCCCATAGAGGGGATGCTCTATAAAAGATATGGGAGAGTTTAGATGGTGAGATATTTCCTAACCAGACGTGTTAAGGAGGGAATAAAGATACTTGATATACCACAACGACAGAGGAAGAGTTTCGATCAAGGATCTCTAAAGAAAGGGAAGTGTCACCTCTAGGGATATGGTTCTGGAAGGGGAGTAAAAAGAGATCATTGAGGAGTATATTTTTGTGCTATTTACAATATGAGATCCCTCATCCACCACAAGAATTCCTCCCACATCAGGCTTGGGGAGATGGTGTCCATGGTCATGAATAACAGTAGGCGATAGGATATTATGACACAATAACACACAAGATTATGAGAGGTATGATCTGTGTTAATTCTACTATTTCATAAGTACTAATATACATAGGTTCAAGTAATTCCTTCATTTATTTACTCCCATGGAATGGTCTAGAGATCCCAGTTGATGTGTTAACCTATCAACTTTCTCTTGAGGTAATTATGGGGAACACTTCTTCTATATCTTTTATCGGTTATAGTGAAATCTATCACACGGTGGAGAGAGGTTCATGTGGGACCATTTAGTCATCACGATGAATAACCATGACTTCATCTTGGGTAAGGATTGGTTTTCTATGGTATGAGCCCAGATTCACTGCCACCATAGATGAGTCATATTCCCTCACACTGATAGGACAAGATTCTCCATTATTTTAAATATAGATCTCAAGGGGGGATGACTAGGTTTTCATGGTGGAAGCATCATGCCATCACCCATCAAGTAGTTACTATATCTCATGGTGCAGAAGGATCTTCAAAAATATATATTCCTTCAGTCGTGGTGGATTTTATTGATGTATTCAGTGAGGATGTTCTTGAACTACCTCTAAGGTGGGAGAAACGGTTTCATATCAAATAGAATCCTAGGACCACTTATATATCTTATGAGGTATATCAGATTGACCCTATTGAGCTCTGGGAGTTTGGGTTTATGTTGGATGATATTATAGAGAATGGTTTTATCAGGATGAATTGGTCCCCCTGGGAAGCTGTAGTATTGTTCATGAAAATGGATGGTGGGATATTCTACTTTATATTGATTATATTAACCAAAACCATTCCATTATAAATAAAATTTACCCCTTTATAATTATTGATGACCTATTTCACCAATTATTTGGCATGATATGGTTCTTGAAGATCGATATTAGGTCCGACATCCACCCATTGAGAGTTCAAGAGGATGATATTTTTATGCTTTCATTCTCATGTCACTATAGACCGTATGAGTTTCTATTGATTTTATTTTGAGTGAAAAATTCCCCTACCATGTTTTTGGGTTTGAAGAACTTTATTTCTATGATTTATCTATACATGTTTTTGATTTTATTCATTGAATACATACTCATATACTCGAAATAATAGGAGGATCATGCAATTCACTTGGGGTTGGTCCTAAATTTTTTTCAAGAGGGCCAGCTTTATTATAAGATTATAAATTACTTGTTCTACATTCATTGGGTTCACTTTATTGTGAATTTTATTTATTAGATTTTTTTTTGTGGATGTGTTGAAGATAGATATAGTTATTTCATGGGATCCACTAAAGAACATTTTATATTTTCAGAGTTTTCTTGTCATGGAGGGGTAATACAGGAGGTTTATGGAAACATTATCTAGGATTGAATCCCCATTTTTTGACTTGATGAAAAAGAGAAACGTTTTACATAAAAAGATTAGGTCTAAAGGGCCTTTGGGGAGTTGAGGCTAATGTTGATGAGTGATTCAATTTTGATACTACCAAAGGAGAGGTGGATTACGTGGAGTATTGCAATTCCTAAGGGTATTGATCAAATACATGTTGATTCGATAGTAGGCAGTTACCTCTTATGGGTAATGGTAGTTGAAACCCCATGAGAAGATCTATGTTAATCATGAAATAGATATGTAAATGGTAGTCTTCTTAATATGGATGTGGAGGAACTATCTTTTAGGAGAGAGCTTCATGGTTTTCTCACACCATCAGATACTTAGGTTTGTATTTATCCAGATGGACTTGAACTTGAGATAGTAGGGCTTGTTGGAGTTCCTTCAATACTATGCATTACCAATAGTCTAAACGCTACTGATGGGAAATGTGGTAGTAAATTACCTTAGTAGAAGGTCGTAGGCTCATTTTTTATGGAGGATTATGAGTAGTTGGATTCCTTGAATCTGTCCCAGGTTGATCAAGAGGGGGAAACTTTTCATCTATTGATGGTGTTGATTCCTACACCCCTTCGTCCTGTGAGAGAGTCCCAATTGGGTGAAATATATTTTGAGTTCATTTATGACCATATATCATTAAGAGAATAACCTTATATATTTCTTGAAGTATAGAATCATGTCATGTTTTTCTAGGGACAGATGGTGGTTTCAGTCACATTGGGGGAGGAGGGGATTCGAGAGTTTCACACATCTCTTTTGGATATACATCTCATTAGGGGGATGATGTACAAGACCATTAGTGGAAGTTTTTTTGGGTAAGAATGAGATAGAGTGTGGCATAATATGTCTTATAGTGACTCACCTGTCAGAATGAGAAGGATGAGCCCTATGTTTTAGAATGTTTCCCACATCCTCTTGAGAAATCACAGTAGAAATGGGATAAAAATCCATAGGCTTCATGACAGGGCTTTTTTAGACAGTGAAGGGACATGATTCCATCTAGGTGATACTTGACTGACTTACAATGCCAATACACATCCTTTATATCAAGGATTAGAGTTCAGTGAAGTGTTTAGGGTAGATATATGTATGAGATATTTTTTACCTTCATGAGGTGACCTAAAAAATTATCTTTGAATGTGATGCGTGGTTCATGTCAGAGTAATGGTGGGGTCTACAAGAGGAATTTGGGACCTATTTTAGGATTCGTATAACCTTCTCCCCTAGACAGATGGACAAAAAGAGTGCACTATCCACGTGTATGAGGATATGTTGAGGAATTTCATGTTATACATCAAACATATTTTGGAGGAACACTTTACCTTGGTTTAGGTTATGTACAACAATTGTTACCACTCTAATATTGGCATGGAACAATTTGAGGCCATGTACAGTGGGCCATGCGGGTCACCCTTTTGATGGATAAAGATCAGTGAGGCATCTATTATAGGCCTAGATATGGTTCATGTGATGATGTTGTATTTTAAGATCATATAAGAGTATATGAGGAAAACATAGATATATTAAAATATTTCATAGATTGATATCCTATGACTTTGGAGTTTGATCAGAGATACAGTTATTTCATGAGAGTCTCTCAATGATGCGGATTGTAGAGATTCAGATGGGGAGGCATGAAATCCCTAAGGATTATTAGGTCATTTTATATCTTGAATAGGTATGGAAAGGATTCATTATTCCTCTATATACCCTCACATTTAGAGTAGGTTTGTGATTCCTTCCATGTCTCCAACTGAGGAGATATGTGCATGATAGTGTGAAAGTTATTGGCTTGGGTGAGCTGGACATTGAGGATGGAGCCACCTTTGTCGAGTACCTGGTGGTGATTGAGGACTGATAGAACAAGACCAAGAGTGTATAGACTATCCCCTATGTTTTAGTGTTGTAACAACGTGGGAGAATGTAGGAGATCTCCAGGGAGTGGGAGAGCCATAAGTGGGATCAGTATCTTGACTGTTTTGTTTAGATTTTCTTTTCAGGAATAAAAAGAATAGAGGGACTGATTTAGAGACCCAATTATTTCATTTTATGAATTGATAATATATATATATATATATGATCCCGACACAAATTCATTATGTGATTCTGAGGTCGTAAGTGCTCAGAATTAATTTTAAATATATTATATATCATGAAAAAATAGTTTCATAATGAAAATATTATAACTCTTAAAAATAGCCCCATATCATAAATAAGAGACCACAGTTGACTCTAGAACATTATGTTTACCTTAGGAATAAACTAAAATAGGCTGGTGCTAGAATTCCGAGTAAAATCATACATTGCCGGTGAATTCAGTGGGTTAATAAAATAAATAATTAAAATAATATGTTAATTAACCTAATTTTTATTTACCATTAAAATACACTATTATTGAGATTTTACTAGGGTTAGACTCATAAGCCTAGGACTATCAAGAGTTTTATTTTTCCACATCCCATTGGTGAATCAAGTTCCAATAATGAAGGGACACCAAATCTAAGAAGATCGAGACAAACCGAATCCAATATTCCATTACTTATTTGAAAAGTACGTCATTAGATGACAAATAATCTAAAAACCATGTAGTGATCAATATTTTGTGTGTTCATCCCATGTTTTTTAAATTATTTATCATTTTATTTCTCGATTAATTTATATGTGTCAATTTGGAACCCTTTTCATGCACCCACATACAAATTTTCAATTGATGATTAAATATGTTTTTTTTGCACCATGGTTCTCACTTAAATATCTGCAATATATATTTTTTGTTCAAGAAATCATAGATTATGATTGATAATATATTATTTAGTGGTTTTCACAATTTCATTTCTTTCATTCTTTACCATTGGGATATAGGTCCATGTCTTCACATCACCGAGTGGGACCAAGTCCGATAGGAACCCTAGAGTTGTGGAAGATTCACATGAGATGAGCATTTTATATAATTAAAGATGATTTGATATGAATCATTGGTTAACTTGTGATATATTCATTAATATTATATCCAAGATAATGAAGGTGTCATGACATGCTTCTGAGGCATGTGAAAACCCCCACACATTGACATATATTAATTTTCGACCATCAGATGCTTGAAAACGATAGGTAAAGGAATATACCTCCATTTTAAAGAGTTAAAATTACAAATTTGAATTCTTAATTTCCAGATATGGACTCATGGGTGTGGATATAACTTTCTAGAAAAAGAAAGACTACACGTTGTGTAGTCTGAAGAACACACAACATGAAGGGCCCTGGCAGTGGTAGCTAGGGTTTCCCCGGATGTTAAATATGACACATCATATGGATTGGCCAAATGACACATAACCTCTCCCATGTAGAAAAAAACCCAGTAGAAGAGAACACATGATAAAAACTATGTAGTAAATAATTGTTCAGACCACACAGTTTACTAAAGAACATGAAAATGAAAAAAACATACATTGAAATGACTAGGGGGAAAGGGTTCTACAACGAGTTTCTCAGACACACTGTGTATACCCTCTACACATCATGTATCCATACACGGGTAATAATCTATGTATAAAAGGGACATAGAGAGGAGATCAAGTGGGACCATATTTCGTTTGGTTCCCCTTACAGGTTGTGTACTCCCTTTTCCCTTTTAAGGGAATTAAATCTCTCATATCTAATTCGTTTGGTCTCGAGTTTTGGCATGTCAATATAATATCCTTATTCATTTCAATTTATAATGATATGGTAGCCTTTGTAGTGGATTTTAGGAAACTTTTCAAGATGTTTATGGCATAAATCTTCTTTATGTTGCCTCTTTACAATGGTAGTAACTAAAAATAATTTGGTACCTATTATGGCATTAGGGAGTGGTTCTCTATCTTTAAATTCTGTTATATCCCACATATGATTCAGTGCACGAGTCCTCTACTTATTGAGTGTAACCCTTATTTCTTTAGTATGAAAAACATCTATTTATCTTTATAGTGGTACTTTCGATATGATAGGGTGTGGGAATTACTTTCTCTGAGTTGTAACCCCTATAGAATTTGGGTGCAAGTCCTCTATATATTAAGTGTATACCCTATGGAATTAGGGTTTGGGTATTCTATCTACAATGTGGTACCCCTATCTCTTTAAGATGTGGGTCCTATATCTATCGAGTGGTACCCCCTATAGAATTAGCGCATGGTTCCACTATCTACCAAGTTTCACCCCTATCAAATAGGGTGTAATTCCACCTTACTGCTCATGTCACCTAACTGATTCACTTTATAATATGTACTCTTCTTGGAGATTACGACCCCTTGACTATGTGGAACAGTGGAGTGGTGTGGACCCACCACATGGTTACTTATTTGGAGAGGGATATGAGATAATGGGCATAATGGGTAGACCTTTTGGATGTTTTGGCACTTTTCCCTGGGTTGGCCTATGAGTTGGATATCCCCGTATCTCTTTTTTGGGTTTCATTAGTTTGAGTATATATATACATATATATATATATCCATGTCATTGGATTTTTTCTCTCTTTATTTGGGATGAGTTGATTATTATCTATATATTGATATCATTTCTCATACTAGTCCCCCTATAGCTTTTGGGGAATCCTACTGGGCATGAACATAATCACCCATACAAGGACGTATCCTACACACGTGATGTCTTATTCAGATGAAATACAGGTCTGCGGTGACTACATATGAGCATAGAGATACCTAGTGCATTGAACTATGTATGGTTCTAGGATCTTAGAGATCAGGAGATGGTCTCTCTCAACACATTTTACAATTCATTTTGGTTAGATTTGGGAATCCTTTTGGTTTATTGTATACCTTTTACATTTACTTTCAGCATGCAATGTCGTACTCTTTTACACCCTATATGTTTTTCATATGCATTGTTATTTTATCGATATTAAACATTTTTTATTATTCCTATAATCTTCTGCATCGAGATATATTGGTGTGTGAGTATAGGTGTATTAGGAATAGGCCTCCCATATAAGATATACCTTTCCATTCTTGTCACTACCTCTTTGATTATAGAGGTGGGATTGGGGTAGTTGTAGCTTGAGACCCCATTGGTTATGGTCATAACAAGATGTGTGTTCTAATCTATTCTCATTAACTACTATCATACTGAATTCATCTTGAATTACACTATGATAACTAGAAACCCATTTTCAATTAAACACTAGAACAAAAAAAATTTTGTAAAAAATTGGCCATATTTTTTAAATACCTTTACAATTGTAACATGAAGAGGATATTGAGTTTTTCCCATTGGGACTTATAAAATGAACTAATTATCGGAACACCAGTCCATTAATATTCTGAAATACACATCTATTGTCCATATAATTGGTATAAAATTTATAATAATTAATGTCATATTAAGACCATGTTATTAAACTAAACTTTTGAGGCATGATAACCATCCCAAAGTTTCGGTTTCTTCTAATAAACCATACACAGTATCTTAATATTATAGGTAAAAAACATTATCCCCATTATATATCCACATACACTTATTCTTTATATAATATTATTTATACACATTAATATTAAATGTTATATATGTATAAAAATTACATATTCAATTCAATAGTATAAATGTACATATTTTATCATTTCCCCTATGAATGATTTTTCTTTCAATCCATGGATCCCATTTCTCACAAAATTGAATATTTTATGGAAATATATAGGAATAATTATGTGATCCACTATATAAAAGTAGTTTTAAAAAAACCTACCACCTCTTCAGAAATATACTTATGAACACTGGAGGTTTATGGTCGATATAGATTATCAAAAAATATCATAAATATATTTATACCCATTTTAAAAGGATACATCCAACATATATATGTAGATATGAAATTAATATATTCTCTGACTAAATGAATCATTAAATCCACCAATATATCCAAAAGTATAAAGGTAATTATATTTCTAGTTGAAAAATATGACAACTACATCACTCTATAAATGGTACAATGAATTCAAAAATGAGACATTTCTAAAAATAGAATTAAAAAATAACACACCTTAATGGTTGTAATTATGAAATATATGATTATTATAACATTAAATGTAGCTAGTAGGAGATGTTTCATCTTGATGTGAAAATCATGATATTTCATTTTTATTAACTTCGAATCATTTAGTGACACAAAAAAATTAACATTTGTTGAATAACCCTATGAAATTATTATACCATCAAGGATTGGAAAAAACTAATTTTAACCCTATGGGATAAGATAATAAAATATAGATTTAGTTATGTTTTTCTTCCATTATTAGTGTGAGCTAACACCCAACATATTTCTATTCATAATATGTGAAATATAGAATTCAACTCATCCTTAGTCTTTGCTTTAATATCTTACAATTTTCCAATAAAACATTCGAAAATATTATTATCTACATGAACGAAATAAATATTATGTTTGACCTAATGATATCTTTGATATTGAATCTCCAAAAATAGAAACTTTTCCTTCCAAATATATCTTAATTACCATTTTTTTATGTCCTTCTAAATGTGACATCACAGTTTTTCACACTTCAAAAAAAATCGGTTGAAATGGTTTATGAAAAATATAAACTTGTTTTTTTATGTTGAATACATTTTTAATCACTCCAAAGAGAAATACATAGAATAAAACCATTGATGACCCATGTATGTTTTTTCTTCAATGTTTTTATTGATAAAATAAAGTTTAGTCTTCATAAATTAGATATGATTTAATCCCCATAACATTGTATCCTAATAAATTTTATTTTGAAGTCATTTATAAGGACCATAATCATTTATTTTAGATAAAAATGTACCTTTTTATAATAATCATACACCATATTACCCTCCTTCCATAAAATTTTCAAATCATCAATTAACAGTGATAATAAGACATCAATATCAATTATTTGCAATTTTTTCCAGAAATCATTCAGCTAAACATGATAGATTTGTGCCTCATAAAAAATTTGGAGATAAGTTATGAATTAACATTAAAAGGTCATGAATTATATTTTATACATTGGATTATAAATGGATAAATTCCATCTAATCATATTCCATGTATGAGATTTCAAACATAACTTTTGAAGGTATGAAAATGTTGATTAGTTTTCTTCCACTATGGTCATTCTACTCGATTATGTAATTTTCCATCACATATTATTTCATCTGAATTTTATCATAATTTTTCTTCATCCCATGAATTTCTAAAAAAATTATTTAAACAATGAATAATATGATGATAAAAAATTTCACTAGTATGAGTCTAGGTAATTGTTAAATCCACTTTTGATTTTTCTTCTAACTTATATCATGATGTCGCACATTTAGGGGACAAAAAAATAATTTTGTATTCATTCCTATATAAACTATTTTAATTTTGGAATTCATGTATCATCTTGTGCTCAAAACCCACTTGGTGTAATATTTTATTTTCATTATAATTTAAATCAAGAATATTGTTGTCTTTAGCATGTAGTTATTTCAATAGTTAAACAACCCTTTAAAAATACTATTAGTCTATTCATTTCATGCCTTCAAGTTAATCCATCATAACACTGTTGATTTAAACATGAATTTCATATAACTTGGACTCAATGGGTTTTTAACATCACCGTATATTTGCTCAATCATCATTTATTTAAAAAAGTTCTCTAATCAAATATTGTGAATTATTTCTTCAATTTTTTTTAATTATCATATTGAAAGTCTACATCATCAATAGACTATGAATTTCACCCAACATCTCTATTACAAATTCAAGGGATGTAACATAGATTTAAACTCTGAAAATTTAAATGATCATTAATTTTTCTAAATTTAATATTTTTCATATTTAATCATTCAATACATGGGTAGAAATGTTGTTCTTTTTATTGGTAATTATGTTTAGAAAATTCCAAAAAAGGGTCAGCTCCTTCCACATATTCATCATGTTATACCTTTCATTAATCCAAATATTAATCATTATCCCCTATTTAAAATTTCAACTATAGAATATGAGTTAATATAAATAAAAATATAATTTCAAATTTACATTTATAAATTACTATAAAAACAAATAAAAATCAGAATATAAATTTCCAAATGATTTTTAAATGTAGATATTTTTTATGTTTTTAATATATATAATTGAAATCTACAAACGATTTGTTGAATTTAAATATAATATTTCTAAAAAAAATTCTACGTATAAAATAAAATATATGAAAATAAAAAATGTGACATTGATAGTCTCATAAACTATATGAAATACTATTATAGTTTCCTTTATTACTTTTAGATTCAAAGAGTAAAGAAATATACAAGAAATTTGTTATGATTTATCGAAAATAAATTCTCAAATAAAAAAACACAATCCAAGGAGTTAAAATAAAATAATATATGTTATTTAAAACAAAATTGCACCCAATTTATGAAAAAGGTTTACATCCCAAAATATTTATAACTATATTTAAAAATTGTTTTTTTTTAAATATACCAAATAATTTTATATTAAAATCCCTGATTCAATATTCGATGATCTCAACAATGTGTATATTTTGAAAGACTAATTTTCCCAAATAAAATTAAACTAAATTCAAAAAAATTAACATCACTATTTCCAAATACTAAATACTTTTCTAAATCTAATAATAATAAAATAACCAAATTTCCCATAAAAATTAATTACACCAAAATCTCTATTTTTTAATAAATTTAAAAAATTTTAATAATTCAATTGATGTAGTGATCAATAAACCACTTTCAATTTATAAAATCTAAAAAATAAGTAATTATCAAACATAATAAGGGATACTTACCTAATCACATATAATTATGAAATTATGAAATTCCTCATGCTAAAAAACAAACCCATGAGAATAAATTCTTCAATGACTAAATATGTTAACCTAAATCATATTTTGTATATAATGGTATTTCAATATCCTATAGAATAACTCCAAATTTATAATTAATCAATGAAATTGAGGGATATATTGAAGAATAAATTGAATAATCAACCCCTAGAGATAAATTTCAGACCAAAAAATCCTATCATCGTAAGATATATATTTTATTTTTTTGGTAACCCAATAAAAATACCTTAAAAACCCATTAGTAAGTAACTTAACAGGATTTTTCAACTTATATATATAAAATAATAATGGTTAAATAAACCAAAAAAAAGAAACAAATATTCAAAAAATTAAACAAACATTAGATGCATGAAAAATCATATGTCTAAATGTATACCATCATGAAATATTAAATATAAGTAGTGGAAGACCAAGTTGAAAGATTATAATGTATAAGTAATGAAAATAGGGAAACTGGGAGAGACGGGTGGGGGTGGTGAAAAGAAAAATAGTAAAGATGAATAATGAGAGAGAATAATGGTATAGGGAGGTTGAATAAGAAATTATGGTCTCTTGTGTGTTAAATAGAATTTAAGACTCAATAAATAAAATAATATTTGCACCTTTTAATTTTTGAAAAAGGATTTATATGTCAGTTATTCAATAAAATATTTAGAAAATATTTTCGTCTATATTGGTTATTTAATTACTAGAATATAGAATACATTGATATGAGATTTAACTTTGACAATTTTTTAACAGACATCAAAACACATTTATCATGTTTTTTTATAACAATTTATGTGATAAATGCAATGTTAAAATACTTTTTACAAAATTGATTTTCAAATCATTGGTTATTATACTTAATTAATTATTTTAATATGATATATTTTTTGGTTTAATTTACATTATATTACTACATTACCTTATTTATTTTTTATCTATTCATGATTAACTCTTTATTATCTTATATTTTTTAACTTTAAATACCATTAAAGATATGTTTATGCTTTATAATTTTAAAAAAGTGGGATGATGTGGAGTGGAACATTTCCACATTGATTATTGTGATTTTATAATTCTAAATAACCATATATTAATTTATTCATTGTTATTTTATATGTGTTTCGTATTTAGGATTTTTTTTCATTTTTAGGGACTAATTTGGTTAATTAGGATTAATATATGTTGGTTAATCATGCATGAATTAATTAGTTCATTATTTATAAATAAATTACTCTTTATTTATTTTATTTTATGTGCATGATTTTTTTATATAATGTTGTATGAATTAGAGATATACATGTCAAGATGTGGGATGAAAATATATTTTTTTCATTGATATTTATATTGCACATATGCATGGAATTCAGTGAATGGTCTAAGGGATATTTTCATTTTTTATAATGATTAAATACTATATATGCGTGAGAAATTTGTTCTATAGAATAAATATTTCAAAATAAAATATTATGACTCTTTCTTATCATTAGTGACATCTCAATTTCATATTAACAAATTTCAATTTGTTTTCAGTACATTACATTATATTTTTCTATTTTACAATTTGTATAGATATATATGTTTTTTAACTGTGGTTTTACCACCAAATAAGATTATAAATTATATTTTTGAGGTTATATATGATTTTGATTACTAAAATTGGGAAGAAACTACTCTTTCATATTAACCAAAAATAAATTGATAATTTGTGTTGTGATATTATGATAATTTTAACCATATATAAACACTAAACCATAACTACATTTTTTATAACAATGTACAAATATATAAATTTACAAACATAACATTATATTAACATATCAAGATAATTAATGATTCATTTTAATCTCAAATTTCATTGGTTAAAGAATGTATTATTGAGTTATTTTTCCATGGATTTAATAACATGATTTCAAGTTAAGATAATAGTAAATGAATTATTGATAATACAATACAAGTAATCAGCAACCTAATTTCCTCAATGAAATTCATGAGATTTCATGGTGCCAACATTATCTAAAGGTCCAAAAAAAGATTAAATCTATATCAAGAATAAAATACATTTTGATTTTTTATATTTCAGCCATTTCCAAAGTAAATCAAGGATAACATTGAGGATAACAGAATTTAATTAAGAAGTGAAATTTTATATTAAATATAGAACATAATGTCATGATATGAACTATGAGACTATGTTGAATCATAGCATGAATTGTTATGATTAAGACTTGATAAAATTTAGATGTTGAATGTATTATTATGTTTTTCTATCTGATAATGTGGAGTATAATGTTTGATGAGAAACAAATTTGAGAATATATTATGGTGAGAATGAAATACTAAAGAGAATCATGGTTATAAAATAATTAGTAATTTTTTATATTTCAAATATAAGAATTGTTTTATTTCCATGTTATTTATAGTGTAAAAATTTCATGATTTATATACCATTGATAATATTGAGAAAATTCTATGTGAAGAAAACTTCAATAAATAAAGATTAAAAATCAATGAAATTAAATAGATAAAGGGTGGTATTAAGATAATTTTATAAAATATCATTTAAGGATAATATTGTTGAATAGAGGTGACTATTGTTATTCACTCTATTGTTATTTAATGATTTCTTTCATTATGAAAGAGAGGCCACACTACTAGATATCATAATGATTTATTGTAATACTACTTTACTAAAAGGATTAAAATAATTTTTCAAGAGAATAACCTCATCTAAAAAATCACTAGTTTCATTATTTTAGTCTCTCTATGATGCCATTGGAGTTTTGGTTTCATTCTTGTAAATATACAGCTAGTATTCCACAAGAAGACTTATAGTAAACCCCCATAAATGTTCTAATTATAGAATGTAGATATTTTAATAGAAGAAAAATTCTTCCAATATAATGTATAACACACAAAACCATTCTCCAAAGAAAACACAATTCCTAGGAATTTACAAAATATTTGTTTTTAAATAAATTTAATCTCTTCGATATCTTGCAGAACATGCCACCCCGAGTTGATATTAACCACAATATAGTATATTGATATAACAAAGAAGTTATGTTTGTGGTTATTAATATTACTATAATATTATTAAAATTAATTTTTGTATATTAATTATAAATAAAATAATAATCATTTAAAATAAAATGAATTGTTTTCTAAGAAATTTTATTTTTCTAACATACGGGTTAGTTTCACTTTGTGAACCTAATTTAATATTAATTTTCCAACATTTATAAAATTTATTTGAAAAAATAATCTTCATTTTTTAAATTCTAATATAAAAATTATCTTATGGTTAATATTTTTTATTTATTTAAATTTTTTAATTTTTCAATTAATAGTGAAAACAATTGAATTTAAATTGAAAACTAAACTTTTATAATTATTTAAAAAGTTTAATTATATTTTGAAGAGTTTATTTATAGAGAAATTAGTTAAATTATATATATATATTAACATAATTAAGTTAATTTGAATAATATTTTATTGAATATTGATATAAAAACGTTTCAAACATTTGAAAATCTTTTCCTTTAAAAACCAACATTCTCATAACATAAAAGGGATTAATTTTAAATTAAAAATTTCTAGTTCTATGAATGAAATTTATAAAATTGGATTAATATTTTTGAATCATAGAATATATTTTTTTAATACGGTCACCTTAAATTTCAACCAAAATGTGTAGTGATAATAATAAAATTTTATTACCACATTTAAGATAAAAGTGGATTTACTGGAGGTTAAACTAGACAGATAAGTGTTAAATTGAATTAAAAACTTTTAGAAAATATATTTTATGGTCATATTTAAACCATATCTTGTAAAATTATTGATATTAATTCATATTGAACCTTTTTGGAATGTGTAAAATGTAGGTTACCTTTTTCTTTTCGAAAATTACAAGTCTGCTACTCACATCACTTATAAAAGGCCTCCCACATTCCACTCTTCGTCACACCATCACATCCTTTTAGGTCAGACAAGGCCTAACCAAATAACTTCCAAAATTTTATCCCCACATCCTAGGATCATTATATTTTTGGATAAATCCAACCTTAGAAGGCTTCGGGGTAATCCTAAGAAGGTTTCTTGAAGAATAGGTATCATTCTTCAATGACCCTATTTATATTATTTATTCCTCCACCTCATTAAATTTTTATTAAACCCTGATTATATAATAAAAATAATATATATTATATTTTTATTTGTTTTCTAATATCTTAATGCACTAAAACCATTTTTTATCCATCAAATGGGTTATAAAATCATCATTCGTGTGTACGGTAGACTACTGCCCCAGGAACTGATATAATTATTTTTTCCATTAACTCTTCTCACAGTTTGGAATCATGATGGATATAAAGTATTTATATGATATTTATAATATAATTAAATAACTCAATTTTTTATATCATGTATACCTTTTTTACTTTCCATTATGTATGGATATGATAAAGTCACTCGTGTGTGCGATAGACTATTACCTCACAAAGCGATGCGATTATATTTTCACTAAAGAATTACATGGAATGTAAAAAAGAATAATATTGATGAATATATGTGATATAAATAAAATAATTATAATTCTAATGGAATATTTATCGTTTGGACATGAAAATATATAATTTTTGTTTTTACATTGAAAAAAAGGATAACATCTTTCATGTCTGTGTGGACTATCGCCTTCATGAATTGATGTGACTATCTTTCAACACCAAAAAACATGGATGAAATATATAAATATATTTAAAGAACCAATATGGTATGTATGATATCATGTTTTTTCTATAATGTGAAATTATTAATTAAATTCTCTCTACAATTATCATTGAGAAATGGAATCGTTACTTATGTGTACGTACGACCTACTATCTCCATGACTAAAATGTAGTTAATTTTTCATAATAATCTTTCAATATTTGTTTTGAAAATATAATTAATGTATAAATATGATAAATTTTTTGATTATTATTATATATATCATGTACCTATATAATATGTGCAATTACTTGATCACTCATAACAAAAGAGGCCTATGAGAACTAGACAATTGGCACATAGGAAAATGAGAATAATAAAATACTATTAACGAGAGAGTGAGAAAATATTATAAAATGACATCATAAGATAATATAAATATTATTATAGTTCTTTAATAAGATAATTATAATTTTAAAACAATAATATATGATGATAAATTATGATCAACAAAAGATGCAGGATTTAAGGGTTTCTCTGTAACACCCGAGACTTTTATGTTATATAAATCATCAAAGGAATCTTTTTCTACACAACACTTTCTTGGCTTGCTTTACACGCAATCGCGACCTTCCTCGATAGCTTGCGTCGTACGCAATACCGAGTTTCACTAAACAACAATATGCTATTAAAACTAGCCGTTATGAATAGTAATAACCACTTTTTGAAATTTTATAAATTTTATTTTTCAAAATGGACTTCATTTTTGGACTCAGAATATCGAAATTAGCCTAGGGTGAAATTTTGGTATTTTTCTGAAAACATTCAATTTTTTGATGAATAGTGAAACCACTAAGTGGTAGGTTAAAAACTGAATTTTGCATAAAAATTAATTTTACAGCTTCTGTGAATGGAATTTCAAAAATCCGATAGACACGGTTGATATCAGTACGTAAAATGTGGTTCAATGAGATAAAAATAATTTTTTGGTGAATAGTAACTTTTTACTTTTTTTTTACCGCGGTTAATAGTAAATAGGGTAACTAAGTGTAAATATGATATTAATATTACCATAACACATGTCCTAATTCTATTGGACAAGTGTAATTCGACCAAAAACAAACTTAGGAATAAAATATGACCATTTAGGCCCACTTGGACATTTATTATTAATTTATTTAAAGAAGGGTTAAAATAGTTAAAATCAAAGTTTAATAAGTAAATCATTTTTAATATGGGGTTATACATAAGATAAATTCGACTATAAATATTCATTATAAAGCTAAAAAGATTTCCTACATAATGGTATTTTATTTTTAATTTTTAGACATTAAATAATTTTATTTATTTATGACACAATGATGATGCAGTAATTATCTTATTAATGAAATATTGACATAATTGATGTTATAAACACAAATATAAATGTAATTTGAGACTTTTTATGAATTAAACAAATTTTCTAGGTTACTATGATATATTATTGTTGATTTAATCAACTTGGTTCGAACATATAATTCTGTTATAACTTTCACAAAAATCATATATCAAATAGTGTCAAAATTGACACAAAATAGTTTTTAAATCAAATATTATATTATTAATTGTTATTTTATTCCTAAAAATCTAAGGTTCAGCCAAATGACTTAGATAAGGATATATATATTAATAATAAACAATTTGGGGTTCGTTTGGCATGTTATAGTAAGTGTATTAACCATATAGTGAAAGAAAACAAAAAGACATGGTAAAAGTTAAATTATTTAACTTAGAGTTAAATCTAATTGATAAGGTTAAAATAATATCCTAAACTTGTCTAAATCCTATTGGTTGATAGGATTTCGACCCTTACCCACTTTAGCTTCGAAATAAGACCCTTTGGAACCATTATAAACCGATTTTGACTTTAATATAAAATAAAATTTTGAGATATTCCTAAGGTGCCCCTCTCCTCCCTTATAAAAGGGCACCTCCTCCCCCTCCTCCTCACACCAAATTGAGCACTCAAGCTCGGCAAACCCCTGCCATTTTCTCCTCTCCACTTCCCTAGAATAATCATAGAGTTCTTGGTCTTCTTCAAAGACCAATCTTAGTTCCCTAAGTGGAGGATTCAAAGAGGCGTTCCAAAGAAGAGGTAATATCCATTACCGTTCTTTTCAATTTCTTTCTTCTTCTACATCTTCTTCTTTAGTTGTTTCATGATAAAGTAATAACATCAGTATTACTTACATACTGATATGTTATTATAAATATGAAACAACCCTAATTCACCTTCTATCCATCCTACGGAAAAATGAAATCACCGCGCTTGCGTACGTACGGAATACCGTCTCCACGCCGTGGTGTAATCTATTTTCCACCATCACTATACAAGGATGGGTATAATGGTGTAATGAGTAACTATTTATGATTATTATAAAGTAATATTGATACTGAAATAATATATATATACTCCAATACAGTTCCACGATCATAGGAACGATATCATCACTCGTGCGTACGTACGGAATACCGTCTCCACGATGTGATGCGACTCGTTCTACATGATCATCATTACATAGTAATTATATAAATTGAATGAGTGAATATGATATATGTTACACTAATACCATTCTGGATATAATTTATCTATAACCTTAAAAGAAGAATAAGAATGTATTTGGCAAAACACGCATAAGAACAAAAGGCAATAAAGACCCGAGTAACAAGTAACAATGAAATATTACTATCAAGAAGATAAGAATATGACCATATATGATATCATATCAATATGTATGATTCTGGAATAAGTCAATAACATTATTTAAACCATTATACAGGATCTTTGGACACGTACAAAGCAAATTGGACCTAAGGTAAGGGAATTATCACAATCTCATTTTTATCTGAGATTGTTTATTCGTAAGTATTTACTGGGGTGTATTTTATCATCCACATCCATGTTTACTCAATATGTAATATTATTTCCATCCACCTACAATTGTTTAAATCCATTTTTCCCCTTCGGTGAGTTTTTTTGTAATATGTATGAAAGGATTCTTTTTTCTTTTTTCGTACGAGGTACTTTTTGACTTTTCTGAAAAAAGAACGAAGAATGTTTTTTTTAACTTATACGGAATGAATGGATTTCTAAAAAATTATTTCCAAGAAGCTTCCTTTACAAGTATTCAAGTTTATTTTTAATCAACTTCTTTTATTTTAAAATTGTATGACATGTTAATAAAGGAAAGGTGTTTTTGAAGTAGAAAGGATATTTTCCTCAAGAATGAAGTTCAAGTATTTTATCAAAATTATTTTCCATCTAAGATAATAAAAGGGTTCTATTTTTATCCCTATTATTACATTGATTTGATTATGTTGTGAGGGAATTATTTTTATGAAGTCATTTACCTTATATGATTTGTTTTATGATGTCATGATGTTTTTGTTACATGTGTTATGCGATGATGTATGATTTATGATTATGTGGAACACATAAGAAAGGATTCATTATAAGATGGGTGGGACCTATATCTCCCTCCAATGCATTGGGTAAAGATTTTATATCTCATGAGATAGACATGGCTGGAACGGTAGGTTATACCGGTTCAGTGAAATAGGACTGGAACGAGGGTGACTCGGTTCAGAAAGGGACTTTGTCCACTAAGATAGTCTTGGCAATGAGTCATGACTAACAAGAAATGATTTTCCAGGATTATGTGTGCATGCCACAAAGTTTCAAGTTTTATGTTATGATTATGGGGATCTCATTTTCACTTCTATGATTTATTCCATGATAAGATATTATGATCTCTTTTGCAGGTTTTGATTTTCAAAAAGATATGATATGATTTTTATTTCCTTTATTTGCCCTTGCTGAGCATTTGAGCTCACCCTTTTATGTTTTGTTTTCCCCGGGTCAGGAAGATGGATATTAAGTAGAATATGCTAAAAGGGACCCTAGATACGATGAAATAAATGGGAGACACTATAGAAGATTTATGAACCAGTTGTTTATGTTTCCCAGTTTCTAAAGACACTATACCTATACGGTCCTTTGTGGTTTTGTCATATGTTGTAATAAGTGTGCTTCAATTTTGAAGTATTAACAATGTATGTAAAGTATGGGTCGTTATAGTTTGTATCAGAGGAAAGTTATAGTCAACCCTTGGAAACTAGGATGTGAAAGCCTTAGTAAGAACCCTAAGGATAAGTCTAAGCATAGACCACAATCTTAGTGTTTTAGAAATGGCCATGAATACCCTAGGATAAAACCTCAAGTGTGAAATTTTATCCTTGATTATGTGGTTTTCTTATTATAATTAGTGTTGCTCACACTATTCTTCTTGGTTTTAGTCAATGGCTGGTACCCGAAGGAACTGTGTTAATGCGGAATGCGATGGGCAATGCAATGATTGTCCCCCTAAGCAACCAAACGATATGGGAGCTGGAATGCAAAATCTTGTAGCCATGCTCACACAACTTTCTCAAGCTATGAATCATGCAGGACTTCCAAACGAGCAAAGGAAGGAGCAAAATTCTGTTGAATCCTTCATGAGGCAGCGTCCACCTTATTTCAGTGGGTCTACTGATCCATTAGTTGCTGAACAATGGATTAGTACTACTGAAAAGATATTTTCAGTTCTTCAATGTTCTGAACATGATAAATTCATCCTAGCAGTGTATCGTTTGGAAGGAGATGCTGATCAATGGTGGAATCTTATTAAGAATACGAGGCAAAGGGATGAAATTGAGTTTATGGAATGGGATGAGTTCAAGAACTTATTTTTCAATAAGTACTTCCCTCATATTCTCCGAACAAAGATGGAGAAAGAGTTTCTTGAACTGAAGCAATGGGATGATGAATCTGTTGGTACCTATGAAGCAAATTTTACAAGACTTGCAAGGTACGCTTCTGGTATTATTATCCAACCTGAGAGTAAGATTGATCGATTATTTAGTGGCTTCAAACCAAGTCTTCGAAGGGCGTTAGCCATAAAGTACTTCAATAGCTACGAGGAAATCGTTCGATGTGCTCT
The DNA here is from genome assembly GCA_963277665.1 of Viscum album. Classification (NCBI taxonomy): domain Eukaryota; kingdom Viridiplantae; phylum Streptophyta; class Magnoliopsida; order Santalales; family Viscaceae; genus Viscum; species Viscum album. The sequence continues at coordinate 880,121,743 of OY728137.1, read as the reverse complement.
CAAAGTTGAGATGGAGATTGGAGAAACCCATCAGTCACATGGGTTTGATAAGAAGAGGAAGATGGAATTCAAAGAAAAATCTAAAGAGCACACGGAAAAGAAGATGAGCTTTTCCTTATGCTCAAAGTGTGGAAAGAAACATGGAGGGAGTTGTCTTAAAGGGACAAGTAAATGTTTTAAATGTGGAAAGGAAGGTCATCAGGAATTTGAATGCCGCGATAATGGGAAGAAGATGTCTAATGATACAAAAAAAGGAAGGGATACACAGAATGAACCTACTACACTTCACTGTTTCAAGTGCAAGGAGATGGGGCATTATGCCAATCAATGCCCAAATCCAAGGGTTGATGATATTGGTCGACATCAACAAAATCTTAAGGCTAAAGAAAAAGGAAAGTCACATGCAATTTCTATCAGCGATGTGGAGTACGATAACGAAGTGGTGAAAGGTACACTTACCGTCCACTCTAAAGTAGAAAATGTTTTATTTGATTCTGGATCCACCCACTCTTTTATTTCTAAAGAATTTTCTAAGGGTATCACCGTATTACCTCAACAATTAGATGTTGAGTTAGCTGTGACAACACCTAATGGCACAACAGTCGCATCAAAAGTTTATAATTCTTCTCCGATTGAAGTTTGTGGGAAAGTGCTTCCTGCAAATCTTGTGATCCTTCCTTTAGTGGAATTTGATGTGATTCTTGGCATGGATTGGCTTTCTCTACATGGAGCTCATATCAATTGCCAAAGAAGGGAAGTCACATTTCATATTCCAGATCAATCTACGATCGTATATCAATGCAAGGATGAACATAACCTTCCAGTGGAAATTTCTTCCATCTTATGGGTATTGATTCCACTAAATGAATGTTATTTATCTCAAATGGTTGGTGAGAAACTCACGATTAAGAATATGCCCATTGTACGAGAGTTTTATGATGTCTTTCCGGAGGATTTACTAGGTCTTCCACCAAATCGTGAAGTTGAGTTTTCAATAGAACTCGTACCAGGTGCTTTGCCTATTTCAAAGACACCTTATAGAATGGCCCCAATTGAGTTGCAGAAATTGAAGAAGCAACTCCAAGAGAATCTTGATAATGGATTCATACGCCCTAGTGCGTGACCTTGGGGAGCACCTGTTCTATTTGTTAAGAAGAAAGATGGATCAATGAGACTCTGCATTGATTATCGAGAACTTAACAAGATCACTATCAAGAACAAATATCCTCTCCCACGCATTGATGACTTATTTGACCAACTACGCGGAGCTCAATACTTTTGCAAGATTGATCTTCGTTCAGGGTATCATCAATTAAGGGTCAAAAGGGAGGATATACCAAATACGGCTTTCCGTACAAGGTATGGACACTATGAATTTATAGTGATGCCATTTGGTCTTACTAATGCCCCTGCTATCTTCATGGATCTAATGAATAGAGTCTTTAGAGACTATCTTCATCAATTTGTGGTAGTCTTTATAGACGATATTCTTGTCTATTCAAAGAGAAAGGAAGAGCATGAAGATCACTTGAGAATTATATTGAAGACCCTGAGAAAGGAGAAGCTTTATGCCAAATTTACCAAGTGTGAATTTTGGCTTCAAAAAGTTGCATTTCTGGGTCACATAATCTCAAAAGAGGGGATATCTGTGGATCCAGCAAAAACAGAGGTTATCGAAAGATGGTCGAGACGAACAACAGTAACTGAGATTCGAATTTTTCTTGGTTTGGCTGGATATTATCGACGTTTTGTAAAAGATTTTTCACGATTATCTAATCCACTCACCAAGTTGACTCGGAAAGGAGTTAAGTTTGTCTGGACAGAGGAATGTGAAGAGAATTTCAAGGAGTTGAAAAGAAGGTTATCCAGTGCACCTGTGCTCACACTGCCTTGTAGTGGAGAAAGGTTTGTGATCTACAGTGATGCATCCAAGAAGGGATTGGGGTGTGTTATTATGCAAAATGATATGGTGATAGCTTATGTCTCACGACAGTTGAAAATCCATGATCAAAATTACCCAACTCATGATTTGGATTTGGCTGCGGTAATCTTTGCATTAAAGATTTGGAGGCATTACCTTTATGGTGAAAGGTGTGATATTTATACTGATCATAAAAGTTTAAAGTATATTTTCACACAAAAGGAGTAACATATGCGTCAAAGAAGATGGTTGGAGCTGATTAAGGATTACGACTGCTCAATCCATTACCACCCTGGGAAAGCAAACAAGGTGGCAGATGCATTAAGTCCACAAGACCATGCTAGATTATCCGTGATGAGGATCACAAAAGATCCAATATTTATGGATTTACAAAGGATGGATCTTGGAATTATAATGGAAGGGGAAAAATCTTATCTTTCTCAAATGAATGTTCAACCATCTATACATGTGAAGATTAAAGAGGCACAGAAAGAAGATGTCGAGTTACAAAAGTAGGTGAGAAATGTTCCTGAATTCAACCTTGATTGTGATGGGATAATAAAGTTCAGGAATCGGGTTTGTGTTCCTTCCATCCGCGAATTAAATAAGGAGCTGCTGGATGAGGCTCATAGTTCTTCATTCTCTATTCATACTGGAAGCACGAAGATGTATAGGGACCTGAAAGAGTACTTCTGGTGGGATGGCATGAAAAGAGATGTTGCTGAATATGTCTCTCGATGATTGGTTTGTCAACAAGTTAAAGCTGAGAGACAGAAGTCTAAGGGGATGTTACAACCATTACCCATACCCGAATGGAAATGGGAAAAAATCACTATGGACTTTGTCATAGGACTTCCTAAAACATCCAAAGGCAATAATGCTATCTGGGTCATAGTTGATCGTCTTACAAAGTCTGCACACTTCATTCCTATTAGAGAGGATTTCTCTCTAGATCATCTTGCCAGGATATATGTAAAGGAAGTGGTAAGATTGCATGGAGTACCACTTTCTATTATATTTGATAGGGATCCGAGATTTACCACGAAGTTCTGGCAAAGTCTTCAGCATACTCTGGATACAGAGTTGAGTTTCAGCACTACTTATCATCCCCAGACAGATGGTCAGTCTGAGAGAACAATTCAAACCCTAGAAGATATGTTGAGAGCTTGCTCTATGGATTTCAAAGGAGGTTGGGATCAACACCTACCTTTGGTGGAATTTTCTTATAATAATAGCTTTCACTCCAGTATTCAGATGGCTCCTTATGAAGCTCTCTATGGAAAGAAATGTAGGACTCCAACTTACTGGGATGAAATTTGGGAATGAAAGCTATTAGGACCTGATCTCGTTGATGAAATGGCAGAAAAGGTCAGATCTATTCAACAACACATAAGAGCAGCTCAGAGTCAACAGAAAAGTTATGCCGACAACCGAAGAAAAGACCTAGAGTTTGAAGTGGGTGATAAAGTGTTCTTACGAATATCTCCCTGGAAGAGGGTTATGAGATTTGGAAAGAAGGGGAAGTTGAGCCCTAGATATATCAGTCCTTTCGAAATACTGGATCGTGTTGGGAAGGTATCTTACCGATTGGCGCTTCCACCGAATCTCTCTCAAGTTCACGATGTGTTCCATGTATCTCTCCTGAGAAAGTACATACCAGATCCTTCACATGTACTCAGCTCAGAAGTTGTACCGCTGGAGCAAGATCTTTCTTATGAAGAACAGCCGATAGAGATTCTGGATCGTAGCGAAAAAGTCCTACGAAACAAGACCACTCGATTGGTGAAAGTTTTATGGAGGAACCACCAACTTGAAGAAGCTACATGGGAGCTTGAGGATATGATGAGGGAGAAGTATCCTCATCTGTTTTTTACAAAGTGACGAATTTCAAGGTCGAAATTCTTTTTAAGGGGGGTAGAATGTAACACCCGATACTTTTATGTTATATAAATCATCAAAGGAATCTTTTTCTACACAACACTTGCTTGTCTTGCTTTACACGCAATCGTGACCTTCCTCGATAGCTTGCGTCGTACGCAATACCGAGTTTCACTAAACAACAATATGCTATTAAAACTAGCCGTTAAGAATAGTAATAACCACTTTTTGAAATTTTATAAATTTTATTTTTCAAAATGGACTTCTTTTTTGGACTCAGAATATCAAAATTAGCCTAGGGTGAAATTTTGGTATTTTTCTGAAAACTTTCAATTTTTTGATGAATAGTGAAACCACTAAGTGGTAGGTTAAAAACTGAATTTTGCATAAAACATAATTTTACCGCTTCTGTGAATGGAATTTCAAAAATCCGACAGACATAGTTGATATCAGTAAGTAAAATGTGGTTCAATGAGATAAAAATAATTTTTTGGTGAATAGTAACTTTTTACGTTTTTTTACCGCGGTTAATAGTAAATAGGGTAACTAAGGGTAAATATGATATTACTATTACCCTAACACATGTCGTAATTCTATTGGAAAAGTGTAATTCGACCAAAAACAAACTTAGGAATTAAATATGACCATTTAGGCCCACTTGGACATTTATTATTAATTTATTTAAAGAAGGGTTAAAATAGTTAAAATCAAAGTTTAATAAGTTAATCATTTTTAATATGGGGTTATACATAAGATAAATTCGACTATAAATATTCATTAGAAAGCTAAAAAGATTTCCTACATAATGGTATTTTATTTTTAATTTTTAGACATTAAATAATTTAATTTATTTATGACACAATGATGATGCAGTAATTATCTTATTAATGAAATATTGACATAATTGATGTTATAAACACCAAAATAAATCTAATTTGAAACTTTTTATGAATTACACAAATTTTCTAGGTTACTATGATATATTATTGTTGATTTAATCAACTTGGTTCGAACATATAATTCTGTTATGACTTTCACAAAAATCATATATCAAATAGTGTCAAAATTGACACAAAATAGTTTTTAAATAAAATATTATATTATTAATTGTTATTTTATTCCTAAAAATATAAGGTTCGGCCAAATGACTTAGATAAGGATATATATACTAATAATAAACAATTTTGGGTTAGTTTGGCATGTTATAGAAAGTTTATTAACCATATAGTGAAAGAAAACAAAAAGACATGGTAAAAGTTAAATTATTTAACTTAGAGTTAAATCTAATTGATAAGGTTAAAATAATATCCTAAACTTGTCTAAATCCTATTGGTTGATCGGATTTCGACCCTTCCCCACTTTAGCTTCGAAATAAGACCCTTTAGAACCATTATAAACTGATTTTGACTTTAATATAAAATAATATTTTGAGATATTCCTAAGGTGCCCCTCTCCTCCCTTATAAAAGGGCACCTCCTCCCCCTCCTCCTCACACCAAATTGAGCACTCAAGCTCGGCAAAACCCTGCCATTTTCTCCTCTCCACTTCCCTATAATAATCCTAGAGGTCCTGGTCTTCTTCAAAGGCCAATCTTAGTTCCCTAAGTGGAGGATTCAAAGAGGTGTTTCAAAGAAGAGGTAATATCCATTACCGATCTTTTCAATTTCATTCTTCTTCAACATCTTCTTCTTTAGTTGTTTCATGATAAAGTAATAACATCAGTATTACATACATACTGATATGTTATTATAAATATGAAACAACCCTAATTCACCTTCTATCCATCCTACAGAAAAATAAAATCACCGCGCGTGCGTACGTACGGAATACCGTCTCCACGCCGTGGTGTAATCTATTTTCCACCATCACTTTACAAGGATGGGTATAATGGTGTAATGAGTAACTATTTATGATTATTATAAAGTAATATTGATACTGAAATAATATATATATACTCCAATACAGTTCCACAATCATAGGAATGATATCATCACTCGTGCGTACGTACGGAATACCGTCTCCACGATGTGATGCGACTCGTTCTACATGATCATCATTACATAGTAATTATATAAATTGAATGAATAAATATGATATATGTTACACTAATACCATTCTGGATATAAGGTATCAATAACCTTAAAAGAAGAATAAGAATGTATTCGTAAAAACACGCATAAGAACAAAAGGCAATAAAGACCCGAGTAACAAGTAACAATGAAATATTACTATCAAGAAGCTAAGAATATGACCATATATGATATCATATCAATATGTATGATTCTGGAATAAGTCAATAACATTATTTAAACCATTATACAGGAGCTTCAGACACGTACAAAGCAAATTGGACCTAAGGTAAGGGAAATATCACAATCTCATTTTTATCCGAGATTGTTTATTCGTAAGTATTTACTGGGGTGTATTTTATCATCCACATCCATGTTTACTCAATATGTAATATTATTTCCATCCACCTACAATTGTTTAAATCTATTTTTACCCTTCGGTGAGTTTTTAGTAATATGTATGAAAGGAATCTTTTGTCGTTTTTCGTACGAGGTACTTTTTGACTTTTCCGACAAAAGAACGAAGAATGTTTTTTTTAACTTATACGGCATGAATGGATTTCTAAAAAATTATTTCCAAGAAGCTTCCTTTACAAGTATTCAAGTTTATTTTTAATCAACTTCTTTTATTTTAAAATTGTATGACATGTTAAGAAAGGAAAAGTGTTTTTGAAGTAGAAAAGATATTTTCCTCAAGAATGAAGTTCAAGTATTTTATCAAAATTATTTTCCATCTAAGATAATAAAAGGGTTCTGTTTTTATCCCTATTATTACATTGATTTGATTATGTTGTGAGGGAATTATTTTTATGAAGTCATTTACCTTATATGATTTGTTTTATGATGTCATGATGTTTTTGTTACATGTGTTATGCGATGATGTTTGATTTCTGATTATGTGCCACACATAAGAATGGATTCATTATAAGATGGGTGGGACCTATATCTCCCTCCAATGCATTGGGTAAAGATTTTATATCTCATGAGATAAACATGGCTGGAACGGTAGGTTATACCGGTTCAGTGAAACAGGACTGGAACGAGGGTGACTCGGTTCAGAAAGGGACTTTGTCCACTAAGATAGTCTTGGCAATGAGTCATGACTAACAAGAAATGATTTTCCATGATTATGTGTGCATGCCACAAAGTTTCAAGTTTTATGTTATGATTATGGAAATCTCATTTTCACTTCTATGATTTATTCCATGATATGGTATTATGATCTCTTTTGCATGTTTTGATTTTCAAAAAGATATGATATGATTTTTATTTCCTTTATTTGCCCTTGCTGAGCATTTGAGATCACCCTTTTATGTTTTCTTTTCCCCAGGTCAGGAAGATGGATATTAAGTAGAATATGCTAAAAGGGACCCCAGATATGATGAAATAAATGGGAGACACTGTAGAAGATTTATGAACCAGTTGTTTATGTTTCCCAGTTTCTAAAGACACTATACCTATACGGTCCTTTGTGGTTTTGTCATATGTTGTAATAAGTGTGCTTCAATTTTAAAGTATTAACAATGTATGTAAAGTATGGGTCGTTATATTCTCCCCTCACTTTTACATTTTTCAGGCATGTTCCATTTTTAACACATATTTTCTTTGTATAGTGTAAATAATACCTGTTTTATTTGATATATAATGATTATATTTATCTTAATTTTATTTATAATTTCATTTCATGTCGTTTCCTTTATGGTGATTATGATTCAAAAGTTACCAAAGTGGTAAGGGTTTATTTCACAATCTCATTTTAATTGGGTTTATTCATACTGTTGGGACCAAGTTCCATCGATAAGGAAGTTTGAAGAGTTAGCCTTTGCAGAGTGTTGTATTTTGTTGTCAAAGAAGATAAATCAATTCAATTTGTAGAAGGATCACAAATCAGATGTTGCATTGCTTGTATGTATTTCACACATATTATGAGTTAGGAGAACTTGTGATACAAGACTTATGTTGGAAAGGGGGAGAAATGATGATGCCAGTCATATAAAGTTTTGATTGGAAGGAATGATGCTGCTAGAGGATAGGTAAGTTTCAGTTCCCATTGCAACTCTGTCGATGCTAAAGCTAATCTATGAAAGGATAAATATCACGATAGTGGGATTCTTGATAAGAGCATAAGAATGGTTATGGGAAGCAGTGAAAAGAGAAAATGAAAAAGCAATGGACAATCTGGGGATGGCAGAAAAGCACAGTTTAAGGTGGCGCCGTTTTCCAGTGTTTGCCAAATTTTAGGGCCTGAAAATTGGGAGATGAAGAAATGTGTTTGGGAATGGATAGAGCATGCAAGATTGAAGATGGTTTAGTTTTTTTCATGCAAGGCATGATTCAAGGTCAGAACATCGAAAAATGAAAAATTCAGGGAGTGCGCGAAAATTTATGCAGGTTGCGCGAAAAAATAAAGTGGTGCGCGAAATCGTAGCGGGTTGAGCAAAAAAATTGTGGGATGCACGAAATAGAGTAATGATGTTTTTCGCGCAAAAGGTGTTTTGAGATCAGGAGCTCAAAAATTTTCAAAGGCATAAGATGTGCGAAAAATTGGATCATTTCACAAAATACGATGTCGCGTGAAAGGATGGGTTTGTGCGCAATATGGAATGCGGTGTGGAATTTTGCGCGCAATTTGTGCTTCATGCATAGAAGGAATAAAAATGGAAAAGGCATGAGGTGCGTGAAATATTGATGCATGGTGCGAAATATGAAGTTTCATAAAAGAGTTTTTACGCTCATAATGGAGGTTTTACGCGTGGATTAGTGTTTTTCGCGTGGGGTAAAAAATGCTTATATATATGAGGCTAAACCTCCTCATTTGTTAATGATCAACACATAAAAGAAATTCCAAGCTCTGGTGTGTGTAAAATCTTACGCTAAGTGAGTTGCACAAAAAGAAAGAGGTTTTTGTGAAATAAAGAAAGTTGCACGAAAAATTGGGAAGTTGCGTGAAAAGTGAAACTTTTCACGAAAAAATGAAGTTGCGCGAAAATGATTTCCACGCAAAAAGGGAATTTTTATGTGCAGGCCAATTGAATTGCACGTAGGGCACCCTAAAGGTGGTGCGAAATATTTGGGGTCTTCACACTTATTCAGTAGTGCGTAAGAGAGTTCTTACCGGCTTCTGGGTAAGAAATTGAAGATTTGTACTTCAGGGAATACATCTGTTCAATTGTAAAGAATCACTGAAACATTGTGTTACCCTATTTGTGCTAAGAGGGAGCACACGCACTATTGGATTGTTTTCAAAGTGCTACACGAGTGTAAGGGTATATCCTACTCGTTGTATTCCACATCAAAGGATTGTTTTATAGTGGATTGTGTGGTACTAGATTGTTTCCATACCATACCAAAGACGTAGCTACTCTTGTTGAGTAGTGAACCTTGTAAATCTTATTTTCATGTGGTTGTGTGTGTTCAGCAGGGAAGAAACTATTTAACAAGAGGTGAAGGTTGTTTCAAAAAGGGGAAACATAAAAAGAAAAATATATCACTGATTCACCCCCTCCCCCTCTCAGTGATACTTGGATCCTGACTGGGAACTTCACATACATGAATTTCTATTGAAATGGATTATTTTATAATTTATTAATAAACATATTAATTTTACTCTATTATAGTTATTAATGAAAATTTTCAAGTAAAGTACCATTTTACCACTATTTGGTGTATAAAATGATTGAGAAAATGGTTTTAGTAAAATCTGATACTATTTCTCTCTTTAGTCAGGAATTTGTTTTCATCAAACCCCATTTTAAAAAAAAAATTAAATGTAATTTAAAATTTTTAAAAATTATTTATTGAAGATATTTTTTAAAATTGTTTTATTTTTATGAATTTTTGAAATGAATCTTTATGTGTTTTTTAAAATAATTCCTATTTCAGTTTTACAAAAATGTGAAAGAAAAATTTCTTTTATGGTACCTGACATGTATGGAACATTATTCAATAATGAACATTATATTTATTAAATTTTACATTATAAGTTTAAAATATTATATTCAATGAAAAAAAATTAAAATAATTTTGTAAAATTTAATTTTTTAATTGTTTTTAAAATGAAAATGATATTTTACATAATAATGTTTTTAAGGATATTTTTATGGTATTTATATTGATCAATGACATTGCTAATTTATTTTACTTATGATCCAATATGGATATTTTATACTCATTTGACCCTTATTATTCATTAAATTATTTATGATTAGTTTAATTTAGGATTTTCAATTTTATTATCATTCACCATTTTATATTGAATGGTTTATGATTATGTTTATTTATTAGGTTAAGTATTAATGTTTTGTATGATAATTTTATTTATAATAATGTTTATATGTATTATGTATCCCCTTTTTAAAGATGATTACATTTGAATTCGTATGTGATGGGGGAAGACCAATATAGCACCTTGACACATCCGTTGGTTTCATGAGACAAACTAGATATTGTTTTCGCCGATGCCTTACCCATTAATATAGATGCCATGGAAGAATACCAGACATTATAATATTTATTCGAAAAAGCCTTAGTGGTATTACATGTCTTGAAAAAACCCTTTTCATAATTTTTTAGATGTCCAACATTATTCATTCCATCATAATAATTTCATTTATTGATATTCCATGTGATTGTTAGATTATTTTGAATATCCCTAGATAAGATTTAAATATCATGTTATTATTTATATTTCACTATTTTTTCATCATTTATTCTTGACAAATTATTCTTAAGATGTTGGTTAAATGTAATTTGTTTCAGTTATTTACCAATACTTATTTATTGTAACTTATTTACTCATATCATACAATGCATTCTTACCCTTAATGAGCATATGAGCTTAACCCATTTGATTATTTTTCCCCATGAAATAATGAAGGGTTTTTGGATTTATATGTCAGGATATGCTAAGTGGAATAATATAATTATAAAATAATTTTTTTTCTTTATATTTTACGTTTCAAAATATAATTTTAATTTTATAATTTTTTCTAGATTACTAAGACTACATAATTATCTAGTCTTTTGAGATGTGATTCCTTGTATTATATGACAATGTAATAAATTAGACACTGGATTTTGCCTTCTAAGGTTAGGTGTGATATTTTTGCTAATAGAGGATGTTTAATAGAAACCACAGGAAGTGGATTTTTGAAAAATAATAGATTAAGGAACCTAACCTTGTGATTAAATTTGAAAATAAGTGTAGAAGAACATTCAAATTTTTTGTTAAGGAAGAGATTATGTGTTTTCACTAGAAAATAAATCTATGTCTAGATACTACCAGTGGATGTGGTTTTGGAACATATTTACCTTGGGGTAAAAACTCTAAAAAGGATGCATTGGGCTTGACCTGATCATACCTTAGTGCATAACAACTATCCTTACTATTCACCTGGTTTGACTCTATTGTGGGATATTTGAATGATAAATCAAATTTTATATACACACTATTAGGTATGAGTTGAAATTAATGATACTACCAAAGATTCCCTGTTTATGACTATGATATTAGATATGCATAGTTTTTTCAATTTATTATATGTTTTTCACTAGATTTTGCATTATAAATTATATTTCAAAATGATATGATCATACCTAGTGTATTTCATTATTTAGAAATGTTTCATAATAGATGGAATGGGAACTGTATCAATTCTTGTAATCCATGTAAGGATTCCCCACCTAGATAATATAATGATGATAAAGATGGAGCTACAGTTGGAATTGATCCAATTATAACCATTTTGGGGATGATGACTCTGGTAATGAGTAATTACCTTTCTCTTATGGAGTATCCTACCGATCCACCATGTAGTGTTAAAATTTCTGGTTCCACCATGTGTTAGTAAACTCCATCATTAAATAGGACTGAAATTTTATTTTTAACTAAACAATGAATGAGTTCCTTATAGAATATATGTTTTACAATATGAAGTAGTGAAATGGATGAAGTTTTCATGGATGTTTATTATCTCTCTAGATATGCTGACAAATTGTGTTCATTAATTAAAAACACTATGTATAAGGAAGAAATATCAAGAAATGTGTGAAGTATTTCATGTTAATATTCAAGGAAAAATATTTTTGTCGTGAGAAATTAGCATATATGGAAATAATTGTATTGACACTAAGACAAAAAAGAGGATAAAAATATTGTTATGTATGAAGCCAACTTTAAAAGGTTATTAATGAATTCTATAGAATACATACATAAAATCTAGATAAAGATTTATTATTTTATTGATGGGACTAATCCAATCCATTTAAGGTATCTTGTATTCCAAAAATTATCATTATAGGAGGACATAGTATCATGTGCTCTCAAGATATCGAAATAATTTTCCACGTCTTATGTCTTATAATGGATGAAAGAGAAGAAGAGGATTACTCAACACAAAACAAATAAAGGGAAGAAGTAAAAGAAGGGTTTTCTAACATGTGATACTTATGGAAGGAAAAAACCGTGGTATATTCTAAAAAGGAAATGGATTTTTATTCAAGTGTGATGAAAAATGACACAATTTTTTTATTTCATTGGAAATAATGAATATTTCATGTGTATTTCTTACAATTAAGGATATGGAAAACTACAAAAATGAATTCCCCATGTGTTAAATGAAGATACCTCAAAAGAAGCTAATGTATTAAGGTCATACTTATGTTATTACCATAAAATACGTAGAATGATTAATCCTGTGGTGTTTGGATTCACGAATTATGTAATTATTGTATTTTATCAATTATATACTATTTATAATAATTTTGAAATGTATAAGGATTTTACAGAAGTAATTTTTCACTAAGGATTTGAAACATTATGTTAAACAGAACTGATCACCAACGAAAATTATTTAGTGGCGAGTTAAACACTATGGAAAACAGATGATTGAGAGAAATATTATAAGATACAAGACATTTTGGAGATATTTACATGTTTAAATTTTAGTTTCAATGATATAATTTTGGTCAATGAAATTTTTATCCGGTGTATGAGGGGCCTCGAGGTTGTTCTAGTGGTTCAAGGCATGAAATAAATGAAAACCGGGAAAAATATATTCAAGGCACACAGTTAGTTAAAATGTGAATCCTTTTAGGGAAAACCCTGTGACATTGCAGACCGATAATACACACGGTTGGCATAAGGTTATTCAAACCATGTAAATCTCTCTAGGTAACATTTCACATCACTCCCCTTAGATAGTTACTTGTGCATGGATTGGAAAACTAAACAGGTAACCATACTCCCCATTAAGAGTTAAAAAACGTATTGTTTCTTAATCTCTGGATGTTAAGAACCTCACCCAATTTTCTGCCCCATTTACTCCCTTGCAACACTAGTTATGAACACAGCTAACCCAATCGTTCCCTAGATTGATCTACCATGTTTATGGTATATTTGAAGCATTGTTGGTTTTGGATCTATGCTCTGGACATGTCTAATTTTACTCTTATATTCTTTATCTAAATTAGGGCTTGTAGTTTATCATATCTTCTTCCAAAGACCTAAACCCCAATTTTTTTCAGTGGAATCTAGGTTTAGGATTAAATGAGTGTTTAAATACATATCTATGTCTATAGTTAATAGTGTGTTTATCAATAGATTCAAGGTAGGTGGTCTATAAGTATTATCCATAGTTTTCATGTTGATTTTTTCATTCTTGTGGTGGTCCTCGTTCCATTATATTTTGATTTTGGTTCTATTGGTAGATTTGGATAAATAGGTTCTTGATTAATTAAATAAACCCCTCACGATCCCCATGGGATAAATTAAGGATGATTTAATGATTTGGGCTACTCATTGAATATGACCACCTTCCCAAAAAGGTTAACAAAATGTTGAGTATGAAATTATGACGTGATTAAATAAATCCCATAGTAAACATGACAATTGGTTGATTTGATATTGAATAATGGTATAATGATAGTCGGGTTGGACATGGGTAATTTCATAAAGTGTGTGGGGCTGGATATGAACATGGTTAAAATGGAATAAATGGTAATGTACCAAATGGTCTGTTATTTGTACATGAAATTTTTTATTGGGATAATGCACTGAAAATGATGACTGGAGTAAGTGAATTAATATATTAGTTAATTGAATTAATTGATATTATGTCCAGTAGATTGTGCATTATTTAGAAATTACCAAGAGGGTTAGTGTATATGAAATAATTATTATGGTAAATAAATAATGGAATGGAAATTGTGAAATATGTTAAATAGGCTAATAAGAGAGTCATTGAATATACCAAATGGGTTGGGGCAGGAGAAGTGGATTTTTTTTCTAAATGATGTAAGTAAATAAAATGGTAAAATTGTTAATGGGATATAGAAATACATCAATTCCTATGATGTTTTTATGGATTTTGATTGATATGTGTATTGATTGTGAATGGTTTGTGATATGATATGTGGTAAATGTATTCATAGAAATCTTCTACACATGCCTTGGTAGTGTGAGGGTATTGACTTTGCCTCTATGTCCATGGGTTGAGTTAGACTGAAGATCTAATCTCCCCCCATAATGCATGGGTTAGGGAATGATATAATGTTCTATTACCCTAAGGGTTTCATTCCACAAAGAATAAGGCTTCTAGGTGAGGATAAAATATTTGTTGTGATGTGTTTATCCCTAGTGATATACGAACTTGACATAACACCTTATGTTTATTGGTTAACTACCATGAACCCTTATATGATTGATGTAAATCCTAATCCATTGAATACAAGAGGAAAATGAATTAAGAAATATTGTATAATTAAAGGAAACGCTAATAATTATAGAAATGGGTTATATATATATTTTTAACAAATATTTCCTGACCTTTCCTTATTTTTATAAATTTTTGTTTATTTATTATTTTAATGAACTGTCTATTTATATTGGTTATTTTGTTGAAACTATTGGTGGTGGACAACTGAGTTGTATAGAAACCCTTCTTGGGACACCATTGGTTACCCGAGAAGATTTCATGGTTGCTGGCCAGGAGAAGGGAAATGCACTATTATTGGTAGTTGATTTGGTCTTGGGGTGTGCATTGATAAGGATCTCAACATGGAGTCACAAACATCATTGATAATTTTTTTTCATTATTTTTTGTTTCATACACATTATACACAATTATCACGATATGAAATAGTTATTGTTAGTTTGAGTTTGGAAATTAGTTTTGGGGAGATGCTTGGTTATGAATGTTTATTAGATATTTCATATTTTTCCACTATTTATCTTTTAATCTTCTGTGGAATAATATGGTAAAAAGGGTATAGTCTCCCCATGTTACTTACCATACCCTCGCTACTAGTCAGAAACCTCTATCATACGGGGATGTGTGCTTGAGGTTAGGTAGTGACCCAGCCCAGAGAATAGTTTAGTTGATTCTTGGTTGGGGATGCTATAAATTGGTATCAAAGTATGTTACTTTATATGGTCTTATTATTTGGGATGGTCAATGGTATAAAACGATGTGTTGAGTTGTTGAAATGAAATTGTGCTTTGGAGTATCTAACCCATGTATGTGGCATAACCGAAGTATATAGGGTGGGAATTTTTGTTCTTATTATGTGTTGTTAAAGTTAAATGATATTTCACAATTGGTTGATACACCTAGTGTGTGATGTGACTATCTGGTGATGTTTTAATCATGGCCTAAATTAAATGATGTTGTTCATTCATGCATCATTTTAACCACCTAGGAATATAGGTGGCAAGTATCATTGTAGGCACCCACATGATGGGTGTGTGGGATAAGAAGAGTAGAATGCAATTTTTACTTTCTAAAAATTTGGAAGAAAATGGGGTCAAATAAGGATGATACATATGGGTAATTGGAAAGAATGTAAATTAATGGTTTAAGAATAGCGTGTTTAAAGAAACACTATAAACAAGTTAACATTTTTGGTGGTGATAAGTTCTAGAGATTGAATTTCATCTAAAAGAAATTTATTTATGTCGTGATGGTAAAATAGTTAATGAATTATGTGTCAAAGGTTGTAGATGAGTTAGAATAATGGTTGTAACATTTTATAAAATGGGGAAGGATTTTTATTCTGAAGGTTGAAATGGTTTAGAAAGCGGTGTCTAATAAAATACTAGGGATTATGTATGTTGTTTTTCCCCAAGATGACCACGACCTATGGTGGGGATGGTTGAGGGTAGTGTTCTAGATGTAAATGTGTTCACTAGGATATTGTATTAATTTTGGGTTGTTTATGGATAATGAAGGGCCTTACTTCCTGAAAAAAGTTGATGTTTTATATTATATTCATTGAGGTGTGACTGGAATTGTGGGTGAATATCACTTGTACAATTTCAACATGATTGGGAAACTAGAAGATATCACAAACAGTGCTTCCTAGAGGTGGAGGAATAAATCATAGAGTTCCAGGGTAATATAGGAGGGGATTAGTTCTATAAAAACCTTGCCCATTTTATGAAAATGATGGAATAGGAACCAAGGTGGGGTTTGCTGAGTATGGATGACATGTCTAGAGAGTCTTAGTTTTAACACCCTCTGAAGATTTCTAGAGTGGGTGGACTTGAGATTTGAGTATGTAGTAGGTTGGAACATGAATGAAAATAGAGAAAGGGGTATCCCCAATGTTATGAACCAGTTCTATGCAGGGGTGGTTTGGGCAGTGAAAGTTCCCTAGGAAAAGACCTTGATTATATTTTAGGAGGGCATAATGAGTCTGTATGTGTACATAAAGGGTTATTCCTTATTATGATTTTTATAGGGCTATGACTTTGAGTTTTTTAGATGTTGCAAGATAATGAGAAATATGTTAACCATGTGGATTGTAAGTCTGTAGGTGTACTTTATAATTAATGATGAGAGCCTTCTTTGTGTCATAGTTTGAGATGGTAATGAGAGCCACCTATGAATTGTGACATGTTATAAGTCTGATGTAACTGGTCTAGATAGAGGTTTGGTGGATTTATCTTGTAATTACTCTTATTTAGGGAGTCAGTATCATTCAACAATCTAGGTGACTTATGAGAGAGTTCAAATGTGGTTACTAGGTTTTTCGGGTGTGTTTCACACATGTGGAGGCTTTGGACTTTAGAATTGAAACATAAACACAATTTCTTAGTGTCATTTTGGCATAGAGGGATAAGTGGGGAGTTCAATGGTTTTGGAGGACATGACATGAGTATCGATAATGTTTTGATAGGCATGGGTATAATTGAAGATGACATTGTGGGAGGATAGTCCAGTGATGAATTTACCTTTGACCATGAATCATTGGAGATTAATTAAAGGTGGGATAGATGAATAGTTATTACCACTGGGTTCTGGTAGCCAGTAAGGTTATTCCAAAGTTCTTTTAGAAGGGCCCCGGAATGATTTTGTTTGGTTGTTAGGTATCTTTTGAAGGGTTTTATTTTTAGGATTCATAACTCTTCTATTCGGATGATGATTAAAGGATACCTTGATGTTAATTTCAGATAAGAATTATGAGGATGATTGAAGAATAGTTAGATTCTACACTATGAAGGTGATACCCGAGGTATGGTTGCTCATGAAATTGTGCTTGCTTGTACGAATGGACTATTCATTGGGTGAAATATTGATAATTCATTGAGTCTGATGGGGAAGATGTTCTAGAAGACATGGTTAGCTGAGAAAGTGGCATTGGGCTATGCCCTAGTGAAATTAGGCTTATGTGATCTAAATTCATTTTAAGTGTGTATTTTCAGGAATATACAGTACTTTATGGGATATGATAAGGTTTAGATGTGTCCATGTGTTAGTAAGACACAATTTTGATCAGGATGGAAAATAGGAGACTCGTGATAGGATTCTCTCATTCTCTAGGAAACCGAACTGGTAAGCATTGCTACACCAAATACCATTGGTATTTATTAGTGTGGTGGACCATTGTGTTTGATTATTGACTATCAGTATCATGGTTAGAGTACTTGAGTAGTGTGGTGGATGTTTTGAAAAAGGGGACGTTGATTCAAGACTGCTTTAAGAAGGGTCATGGTGCGGTGGTAGGCCTTTGATGAAAATTATGACCGAGAAGTTGTGGTCAAGTTCTAACGAGATGTGTATGGGTAGGGAATCCTTACATCCCTTGAATTTCAAGGTTCCCTAGAGTGGGAGGTGACATTAGTGGTGGATAAGTTGGTGGTGGTGTTCTTCGATAACTTATTCGAATACTTTTAGTCTTTCATGATCATTCCTAACATCTTGACATCATCCTAGGTATGTTGAGAAGGATCTAGATTTTCACCAAGTGACTAGAATGTGTTTTTGGGTAGAAAAGTGAAATCATGGAGTTTTCACTCATGGGGGATATGTGTGTCGAGCTAAATGGTGGTATGTACTCCAGTGACAGTTACGGGTGGGGTCCTCAGGCAGACTGGGAGTCGAAGAATGTTGTGGGTGCTATTCACGGGATCCAGGAATTGGCATTGGGTGGTGTTTATTATATGTATTTGGGGAAAGGATTTATATCCAAAACCAAGATTCAGGATTTAATTTATGGTCTAATCATGATCCGTGGTGGTTGTACATTCTTCAAAAAGCAATGGTAATGACACTCTTAAGGTGGGGAGTGACAATTCAGTCTTTTACATGCAGAGTAGTGCAAGGAATTGGTGTGTTGAAATCAGGATTCCAAGGTGAAAATAATGATGTTCATGTTGGGTTCCATCGAAATGGATAGATGGGACTTGGACGTGGTATTTTAATGATCCACACACTGGCTCTATTCTTGTGGAGGATCCAAATCGAATATGAGATTCTGGTGATAAATTCATTGAAGGGTGTGGTAAGACCATGAAACAATTCTTGGAAAGGTAACATAGGTCCGAGAACATATTTAAAATATTTTAATGGACATGGGTAGGTTTCTTTGGGGGACACTGGAATATCTATAATAATGTAGGAACTCTATACATGTGTTGTGTTTTCATGCCAATAATAAATCCAAACATTCCTAGGATTAGTTAGTCGGGGACAGCTCGACTTGGCTATGAGCAAGGGATGAATGTAGTGAGTCATAGATCAACTTTGGTGGGTTTATTGGAGGAAAAATTATGTTTCAAAATTTTCAAATGGTTTTTAGAAAGAACATAACCGTCTTAAAATAGTTTAAGAATGATATTAGTTCTTTTTTGGGAATGTTTATGGGTACAATGATGAATAATGATGGTTTGAAGGTTATTTAATTTAGTGATGGTAGAGTTCGAAAGAAAGTCAGAGAACGATCCTAAAAGTTGGGTTGGATGATAGTGATAATCCACAAGAGAAGAATTTCCTATGAAAGGTGGAAACTGGGGAGTGCTCCATTAGTAGAAGATATATGTTCTAGGATAGGCTAGTCTTGGAGGATTTTACGTGATGTGGAAAAAAGAATGGGTTTGGTATGTGCGGCCCATATCTTGTTAGATATATGTAGTGGAAAGTGATTTTTGATAATGAAGCCTTTCTTGAGTGAGTTCAAGTTGTTCTTGGTCCACGGATGGATAGTCTAGGAATTTCAACCCGTATGGTTTCAATGGTGAGGTGGGATTCCAAAAATAGGGTGAAGTCTATATGAATGTTCAAGCATGGTGAGTTCCGAAAAATGACATGTATGTTGTGAAAGAAGGGTTTAGGTTTTGGTGTTATTTAATTGATATTGTAAGAGACAAATAATGAAATATGGTTCATTATAAACACAATGTCTAAGTGGTTTGTTGATGGTGTGATAAGAGTCTCAGTTGGAGGGACGTGAGTGATTACCATTCGGGTGAATTAGCTTTGATAGTGAGCATTGGATCAGGTTGGTCGGTTTTTTCATTGAGTGTTTCAGTTTTATCTTATATGTTTTATTATTTATTTTGAGTATCATGATAATATTTTTGGAATTATTTATGTTAGAAAATCAGTTCATAGAGATTGGATTTTTTCTTGAGGCAGTGCTGTGTTTCAGTCATCGTTAGAATTTTTAAGAACATGTTAAAATGGATCTAAAGGATTTAGTTCATGAGTATTGAATAGGATTAGACAGATGGGGTTCCAATTGGAACATTCAAAATGATATTATTCTATTATCCAAGTTTCTTTTCATTTCACTTTATGAATTTTTTCCAAGGATTTCCTGTGGGGTTCTGGTAGTTGGTGAAAGGTGGGAGGTTGATGAATCCTTTGAGAAGCATCTAGTTCACTTTTTTAATCATAGCATAGAATGAACAAGCATGTGAATCAATTTTTGTGGTATAATGTGGATGATCAAGAATATACATGAGAGATAATGGTAGAATGTGGGCCCAGTGACCCAATCATTTACATTGGAAAAATAAAGTGATGCTTGGAATTAAGGTTCGAGGATGAGCCATTATATGGGAGGGTGGTTGTAAGATCTCATACTACATGGAAGTATGTCCTCGGTAAAATTTTAATTTCAATCTTCTAATATTTTTTAATAATATTTTTAAGAGATGTATGATGGGTCTTGTGGTGTAATGGGGGTTTGGGGCATGAAATGAAGGAAAATCGGGCCAACATGTACATGATGCATAGTTGGAAAACTGTTAAGTAAACCATGCGGGCTTTCTAGGAAAATATTAATACATTAGATAGTGGAATTATTCATGTTAGTCACATGGTTTTTCAAAACATTTATATAACCCTTGGTAATAGTGTGACATCACCCCCCTTAGATAGTGGATTTTGTATGGTTTGCGTATGGGTTGACAACCTGTGTGGGTAAACTGTGTACCCCATTAAAAGTTAAAAAACTTATGGATTCTACATATCAGGATTTTAATACCCTCATGCAATTTTCTCTCACATTTATTCCATTAATATCGTAGTTATGAACTAAATAGGCCCAATCATCCCAAGGAATGATCTCTCTCTTTTCTCGGTCATAAGGATCACCCTGGGTTGTGGATCGAAGCTCTAGGTAAGTCTAATATTCCTCTTGCATCCTTTACCAATATTAGAGCTTGTAGTTTCTCCATCATTCTTCCAAATCCATTAAACCCTATATTTCTGTAGAATCAAGGTTGAGGCTTCAAGGGATGTCTGAATCTGAATCTGATGATACTATTAAGAGTTTTTTTGTCAAAACATTCGAGGTAGGTGGTTTAGAGGTATTATCCAATATTTTTTATGGATTTTTGCATGCATGTTGTGCACTTTGATCCATTTTGTTTTTCTTTTGGTGATGTTAGGGAGATTTTGTTAAATGGGCATCTAATTGATAAATTAAACCCCTCATGAACCCCATGGGATTCCTTAGGGATGGTTGACTATTTTAGGGCTACCAATGGGGTATGCCTACAATCTCGAAAGGGTTAAAATATACGATGAGTATGAAATTAACATGTGATTAAGTAGATCCCAGGATGAACATGATGATTAGTTAATTTGATAATTAATAAGGGGATATTGATAGTCGGGTTGGACATGGTTAAGGGAATAAAGGTTGTTGGGCTAGATAAGAACATGGGTTAAATAATATTAATGGGGATGTACCAAATAGTTGTTTATTAGAACCTAAAATTCATAAGTGGGATAGTGAAATATAAATATTGAATGTACTATGTGAATTAACATATGGGTAAATTGAATTAATTGATATTGTGTTAAATTTATTGTGAATTTTGTTGAAATGCATAAAAGGGTTAATCCATATAAAATTATGATTATGGTAAATAGATAATATAAAGTGAATTGATAAATATGTTAAATGGGTTGATAAGTGATTCATTGAATATTCCAACTGGGTTGGTGCTTGAGAATAAGAATTTGGGATAAATGGAATATGTAATGTAAATGGTAAATGTGTTATTGGGGTATGGAAATATATAAATTCACATGTTGTTTTTATGTATATTGACTGATATGTTTATTCATTATGAATGGTTAGTGATATTGTATGTGGTTGATTGATTTATAAAAACCATGTGAACATGGCTTGGTAGTCTTGGGTATTGACTGAGGCTCTACTCCTGTGAATCAAGTTAGATCGAAGCTCAAAAAACCACCCAACAACACCCATGTTAAGGAAGGGGACAATGATCTATTCCCCTAACAGTTTCATAAAACCTGAACTAAGGCGTCAAGGTGAGAATAATGTTTTTTTGTGATGTTTTAATCCCTAGTGAGATAGGGACTTGACTTATCCCCTTAAATTTATTTTTTGACTTCAATTAACCCTTATGTGATTATTTTAAATTCCTAACCCACAGAGTTAAAGGTGGAAGTGAATTAAGTAAAATGCTATAAATGATGGAAATGGTAATAATTTTAGAAATGGTTTAGGTATATATTGTTAACTAAAGATGCATGAGTTTAATTTCGTTTAATTTTAATTTTTTTAGTATTTTAATAGACTATCTATCAAAACTAGATATTTTTTTAGACATCATTGGTGGTGGCCTACTGAGTTGGGCTCACACCCTAATCGGGCCACCATTGGGTACCCAGTAGATTGTGTGGTTGCACATTAGGACAAGGTAATAGTCCATATGCTAAAGAGTTTTTTGGGATTGGGATGTGCATGGATGAGGTTTCAAACATGGATTCTGGATCCTCTTGGTGATTTGGTTTTATTTATATTGTGTTTCCTACATTTTTGGCATCGTTATCATGACATGACATAGTTATTATAGGTGTGCGATTTGTACCCTCTTTGGGGGAGATGCTTGGTTGTGCTTGTTCATTAGTTATTGCATATTGTTTCTGTTATTTATATTGTTATCTTTTCTGAATTAACTTGGTAAAGAAGTTATAATCTCCCCATATTACTTTTTAGACCCCCATTTTTATTTGGAAACCTCTATAATACATGGAGGAATGCTCGATTTCATGTGGAGACCCGACTAGAATCTCTATTTAAAGTCTTCTAGGGTAGAGATGTTAAAAAGAAAACCCTTAATATGTTATTAATTTTGATATATTGGGATCAATAAAAACAGACAATTTATGTGGATAATGTAAATTGAATAACACTAACTACCTTGTAACTAATGAATTATTAGTTAATATTTAAAATTTAGTGAACTTCATTCTAAAGTTATGAATCTTAATATTTTGGAAGGGCTATAAGGATAAATTTTTTTGAAATGGTTTACGTTGTTGTTTAGTAGAGTATTTAAATATTAATGTGTTACTTAACCATATGAAGATTTATGAATACTGGATAAATTCTTATAACCATTTCTTTGGAAAATATTTATGGACATGCTTAAATACACGTCACTCTTTTATGGATCGTATAATCCATTAAAATTTAATTTCATTAAATTGATCCTAAAGAATTAAATTTTGGATATTCATTTCTAATAGTATGTGATGACTTAGAAATTGATCAAATCATAATGAAAGATGAAATTGTGCTTATAAAATATAAACATGTCATGTAAGTATATTTCCTTATAGTTTTAGAGGGTAAAATAATTCCACTACATTCAAAAAACGATTTTTAATGAGAAATATTATCATATTATCATCATATCAAATGAATATGATGGTATTTTAAATCATAAAATACTTAAAGTTTTCAATTTCATAACATTCAATTAATCATTCACTTTACTATGATAACTGAAATATATTCCTCTCTATAAATATTTACACATTTCTTCAATGTCCATGATTTCATTTCCCACCAATGTTCTCTTAAATGGAAACTGATTTATTTGTTAATACAGATAACATTTTAACTTCCATTTCTATCCTATAAAGAGGATTTTTATTACCCCTTTTATAATATGGGTGTTTATACAAATATATTTTATAATTTCAAACCCATGATTGTCGAGATGATGTTTAAATTGTGAGGAAGAAATTTATTAAGGTGGGGAGAGTGTAACACTCTGATATTTTAAAAGAAGAACATTTTTATATCATATATTACATGAAATACCAATCATAGAATAAAATATAACACATGATACTTTTTGAAATATTTTTTTAAATCTATTTAATCACATTGATGTCTTGTAGAACACACAACCACGAGTCAATATGAACCAAAATATTGTATATTGGTATAGCCTAGTGGTTTTTTTGGAAGGTATAAATAGAACAATCTAAATATTGAAAATTATGATTATCTATTGATAAAAAATAAAATAAAATTATTTTTAAATATTTTTCTTGAAAACCATATTTTTTTCTAAAAGGTAGATTACTTATTCATTCTGCTTATAAATTAAAATTATTTTTTACCAAAAAGTTTTAAAAAATATTTCAAAAAATAATCTTCAATTTTGAAATTGAGATATGAAAATTATTTTAGTGTGAAACTTTAATATTTTTTTGAAACGTTTCATATATCAATGTACAGTAAAAAATATTGAATTTAAGTTGAAACTTCATTTTTGATTAAACCATTTACCATGTTAAATTATATTTTGAATTTTATTAAAGTAACAATATTAAAATTACATATCTACTGCTCCAATTTAGGTCATTGAAACCAATTTCATAATAAATATTACACAAAAACAACGTATACATTTGAAAATTTTCATTTTTAAAATAGATATTCTCATCATTTATGCGATGATAATTTTAAAATAAAAATTTCTACCTCTGTGAATGGTTTAACAAAATGGGTTTTTAGAGTAGGTGTAATTATGAATAACATTTTATGTTTTGATGTTTGGGGGTCGGAAAAAATTTATTCTTATTTATTAGAACCTCATTATGAGAGTTTCCATGAACCAATGAATTGTTTTCAGATGGGTTTAAACCCTCAGTAACTACTTCAGGGTTTCAATTAGGTTCCTAGTTCATTTGATAATGAAATCCTAGACTTTTAGGTTATGGAGACTAGGGAACATGATTTGAGAAAACCATGAAGCCTCATAGGGGAAATTGTACAACCCTCTAGGTGAATTGTGCATAGGTTTTTAAATCGTGGATTAGGGGGCACACAACTTCGTGGCAACTCATTAGTTTATAGAATAGACTCATGCATGGTTTCCCCATGGTTTTTCAAACGATAATGAAAAATAATGTGAGGTGAACCCTTTGGATAGTGAGTGTCTCAAGGTTGGAGATCAGTTAGCCAATCTGTGTGAACCAACTATGCACCTCATTAATTTGGTAAAAATTTCCATTTTCACCTCCCTTTTTATTTTATCTTTCTCCACATTCCTCCCCCCATTCACCTGTGCACACAACGGGTACCTCCCAAATTTTCTCCCCTAGTCGTTGAGCTATCTTCCTCATTCGAACTCTGAATCACTCACTGTTGGGTGCATTGGAACCATATCGGTATGGGATTGACTCGTATTATCTATTTTTTTTATAGTCTCTTTCCATATAGTGTAATAAATACATGTTATCCATGTTTCAAACATATTCTTCTTAGGGCCTAATATCAGATGAGAATACGTATAAGAATGTGAGTTACATTTTTCCAAGCATTATATTTATTTTTATCATGTTTTGTGGGTGTTTCCTTAATTGTGACATTGGGTTATCCGAGATAGTACCTATATAACTATATTATTTTCTAATTACTAATTAATTGAACCCATGATATGCATATGGTCTTGCTACACCCATACTAAAAATTGTTTAAGCCTGTTGAGTGGCTCAGAGCTTGGGAAGTTTACTCTGGGTGTGTTTAATTTATTAAAATTAAGTTGTATATATTATATGTGATGCTTTCTTAGTTCTTAGGGAATGTGACAGGTACATTCCAAGGATTGATACTATGTTGACTATATGGTTTTAGGTGATGAATTTTTATGGTAGGGCTTTTCTCTTGTAAAATGGGGGGTCTTGGTCATCGGTTGGGTGGCATGGTCATGGAATTTAGGTGATGAGGTACCTAGGATTGGATAATGGATCATTTGATATTAGATGGGGTTGACCATCAGTTTGAGATACCTGATCATTGGGGCATGAGATTCCAGGTTAATGTGGATTATGTACATTGTTCATGATTATCACTCATCATGATTGGTCAATGTTCTGTTAGAGTCATGTGCACATAGATAGGTTTCATATGATGAGGTGGTGTGGATCCATCATGTGGAAGAGGATCCATTATTTGAGGCCTTGGTAAGGTTTTTTTCATTATTGGTGTTAGAGTTTCTTGTTGTATAATCCCACATGGATGGTGTGGATCCTTTGGTTGACTGTGTTGAGACTGTCGGTTGGGGTCTGGGGCTCACTATATTTTGTGGTCACCACTAAAGATTATGTGGTAGGATGAATATAAATGTTACATAGGATGTTGGTTTCTAAGATGATGGTTTTTATAATATGGATGGTAGGAATCAATTTCCCTCAAACACCATGCTTCGGGCTGATAAGGATTCTATGATGTGAGGTCTGAGGGACCAAGTAAATATCACTTGGGCATGCCTTCAAGGAATTGGTAGATGTTTTGGTCATGGGGTTTTCATTGGAATGAGATGATGGGTGATTCTATTAAATGTGTAACATGAGGGTTTACCAATACTATTTTTTCAACAACGGTTGACTTGGGCTATATGCACAGGATCCCCTCCACTACTATTATACCACGAATGGCCAAAGCATGTGATTTCTTCCATGTGGTTATTGAGAATAGGGGATGTAGGTTGTATTATATAGTAATCATGTTCTATTTTTTAACATTTTAGATACACCTTGTTTATCATATATGTATGTTAGGTACACATTGTTGGTGCCCTTTTTGAGAATAATATCACACCCTACACGGGCCCTTTAGGATGCATGTATACTACATGATATTGTGATCATGTAAGGGATCAAGCTCAAGAGAAAGACCATCGGATCATGTCAAACTATTAGAATGGGATATATGTAACGAACCATGGGTTCCTAAATCATCTAAAGTTTATTTAATTTGAGACTTCCTTTTTTTGGTATTAGCATACTTTTATGCATATAATGAAATGGTCTACCACGAGAGACCCATCTTGATTATTTTCATGTATGAACTTTCATATATGCATGTTTATCTTTGAATGGTATATTTATAATTATTACTTTATAACATATATTGATTATGATTCTTATATAGCATCTTATAGTTTCTACTACAATAGTTTACTTGTTATGTCATTCTATGATTTTCTTTCCACATCATTATATATAAATGGATAATCACTATCATCACCACCATAGAGTATAGTGTCTCCACTATCACCTCTATAAATCCTAACTATTTGTCGGTAGCCTTTGGGGTATGGGGATTCACACCTATGGCCCAGAGTCCAACCATCACGGAGCACTGTTTTGGGGGAAAACTAGGTTGGTCGCTACAAGTGGTATCAGATCAGATATTGACTTGGAATTGGTAGAGCATCAGGATGGATACCAATGATATAATATGTATTTATGTTCTTGTTTGGTCTTCAAATTAGGGTTATGGAAGACCATGTATTAGGATGCTGTTGGAACTAGGTTAAGATACTATGTTTGGGTACCTGCAATCCCATTCATGAGGGATATACCAAGTTTCCATAGGAGGGAATTGTTGTTCTATATTAAACTTTTTATAGTTTATTAGATTTACACCTTGAATGGGGAACTTGGGTGTTATTTTAATCAATTATGATATGAAAAAAATTTCCTTTTATGGAAAGGGAGGATTTTGGACCCTTTTCTTAACATGTCAAGGGAGGTTTTACTTATTCTTTCATATTAGGAAATTTGTATTTGACATATATATATATATTTATATTTTGTGTGTGTGTGTGTGTTTCTGCTATGATAATTATTTTTGTGTTTGTCACTAGGAATATGGTTATCTATGAATGGATAGTTTGTTTTAAGTGTAATAAAAGGAAGACAAATATTGTTTTTCTACTTAACCATTCATTAAGGGCATTATACCCAACCATCCTATTCATGTGATTCCAATGAAATCATTTTTTTTGAATATATGTATATGTATGTGATATGTGATATGTGATGTATATATACATGGGCATGGATCTGATAGGAGTAGGTCGAGATGATGATTGATGGTGGGTTGATTAAAATTTGAACAACATAATCTAAATAGTTTTTCTTGTATGGCCTTATTTGGTGGAATCTTTCCCAAATATGTTTCATTGATATGTGCCACATGAATCTATTTTGGGTAGGTGAGGGGGAATGAGGCCAGATTTATTTGTGATACCAGTCTCTGATATGTTTGGGTAAGTAGAAAAGTGGTTGGACATCATGTTACCTTGTTACGATGGCAGAGAGTAATGGTAGTGAGATTGTTCCACCTATTACTACATTCCCTATATTCATTTTATTTATATTTTATATTGGTTTTCTTACCATGTATTGGTATTAAATGGGTGTCCACTTAGATGGATTATGATGATGCATCACATGGGATGTGATTTTGTAATGTAGGATAATGAACACTTTGAGACACCTGGGGGTCAAGATAAGGACTAAGAGGGTCCGGCTAATCATTAGTCATAGGTATAAGAACATGTACACAAGTAGGTATAGGCGGGCTGGTCGTGTGATTTGATATATTTTATTCTATGGATTAATGAGAATCTTAAAGAGATCATGGTATGTGTTATTGATGCATGTCAGTTATAGATCATGGGAAAAGTAAAATTTATTTCCCTAATGCAGTACAAAGGCTGACTAGGGTTTTATAACTTGAGAAGATTTCTCAGGTATTCAACATAATAATTTAATTAACCTAAATTACCTATTTTTTGTTTGTCGCTTTTATTTCATGAAAACAATTATTTTTTTATAAAATTAATGAAATTCAAAACTAAAACAAAACTAAAAAAATATTTTAATGTACCATACAATTCTAAATAGAATGGACTTAGAGAAGAAATTAAGTTACCCAAATCAAATTTTTAGGGAGCACCTTAATTGACCCATTTCAAATCTACATAGTGAAAAAACTCCATCATATGTGTGCCCACCTAATTGTACCGTAGTTATGAATGCATAGTGTACATAGAAGTCTCCATACGCACTCTATATTAACCTCCTTAATTAAGGGATAGTGGTTGTAGATTAAGAAGCTGAACATTAGATAAACGTAGTGAGGATTGAAACCACTATAAATTATCTATATAATTAACTCAAATTACATATTACTCATGGACATAGGTCCAAATACTAGATTTATCACATAGGATATTTCATATGACAGTTACTAATAATCATGAGTATAAGAGTTCATGGTGGAAGAAGAAAATAAGAAGAAAAAAATAAAAACAAAAAGAACAATGTTAAAATTAAAAGAAGAATTTGATAAGAAGAATAAAATTTGTATATGTAGAGAAATAATTTTCAAAATTTAAATTCATGTAGTTTTATTAGAGAGGAAATAAATAATTACATTAAATATAAACTGAAATAAAAATAAAATAACATGAAATTAAACAATGAATATAATGAGAATAAGTATATCCCTTCACTCCCTATCTGTCAGGTGTGAAGATCTATCCTTCATCATGGGTAAAGACCTCCTTATATATTCCAAGGGGGTTCCTCCCTTAATAATACAAATTCATTATCTTCCAAATATTCATTTAATATTTCCTCTATATTCTCTCTCCTGAATGTTTTCAAATGGTAGACCAATTTAATGATGGAATTTGAATAAGTAATATTTTGGAATGTTGTTCCAAAATGACATTATCATTTGAACACAATATTTTAGATTCATATTCCATGTATTGAAGATGTTATATCCCATTTAATACCTAAATTTATTCTATCCATATAGAATATTTGAATTTCAAATATATATTTCCACATACATTTATTACCTTGATATGAGTTTAATTAAGTGGTTTTATAGTAATTAAAGTTGTTACTTATGATCTTATCTTTATCATTATCGAATTTCAGCTCCATTGTGACATTCATTTATGAGATATTGATCCAAATTCAAAAATAACTAGATCTATGCCAATATTTTGAGGTCTGACTTGTGAGCTTGTTTTGGGCATCCAAATGTTGAATTGAGTTCTTGGCCAAGAAGAATTAAATGAATCCCAAGATCCTTATATGATTGAAAATAATTATTTAACAAACTAAATAATTGTATAAAATTATGGCTAAAAAATAATTTACATAAAACAGTTAAAATCCAAAATTAGGGTAATGTTCAATTAAGCTCAAAATGCTTATAAAACGATAAAATGTAAAAAGTTACATTAAAATATCACACTTTTGGGATTAAAACCATCTAAATTTGTTTAAAAATGTTAATCCAAATTGATTTTTTCATTTATCTAGGGGATTGATAGGGGAGCTCAGAGAGATGGGCCTTCTTTGGTTTATTTTACATGTGATTTCCAATCATAGAACCAACCACTATTTTCGGGTGAGGGTGGAGCATAGGTGATATAGAACTAGATCATGGAAATACATACCATCGTTGAGATGCTTTAAACACCCCTAGGTACAATAGTGAAGTAAGATACATATATGCCCATTGGACCAACAAAATGATGGTAGGATGTGTAGGTTTAGGAAGGCAGACATGAGGGATTGGCTTGGAAGGATTTTGAGGCTAGGTTCTTGAAGCACTTCTTTATAGAGAAATTATAGGAAGAGAGAGCTTAGATGTTCTTATGCCTTCAGTAGTGAGGCATGTCCTTCATGGAGTATGCATCAACCTTAATAGAGTTTTCTTCCTTAGAACCTAGTATGGTGGTCTATGAAACATGAAGGTTGATGCATTTTGAGGATTGTTTATGGAATGGAATTTTTATTCTAGTAAAAATGTAAATGATAGAATCATTCTCAATGGATGAAAATAAAGAACTAATAGATGAATAAATGTTGACAGGCCATTCATATTCGAGAAAAGTTCTGATATTTGTTGATTATAGAGGTTATGATTTAGATAGATAGAAGAGAGGCCAAGAGGAGCCTCAGCCGGACATTCAGGCTAGGGCCTCAAGAAGGCCACAAAGGAGGGGGATGTTGATAGTGTGATTCCAATTCGAGCAGTCAAGGCCTATGAAGATGCAGTGTGATTGGGCACCGAATGAGTGTCGAGAATGTGGTCATCTTGGTAATCATGAGAGGTTCAGCAAGAGGCATTGTCCGAAAATTTCCAATCTGGGACCGGGAGAGACGTAGGTATCTGAGGTCGAACTTGGAACAAGACTGGGTAATGGTAGCCAATATTCAGCTTTACATGGAGGGTTTGGAAGATATAGTGGGACCTAACACTTGGTTCATTGGCCTATAGTAGGTGCAACACCAAAAATAGTCCATGATTGAAGTATTTAGGCTTCGTGCATGGTACAGGATGTGGAGCTTCCTTGATCTGAGTTGGTTGGTGAGCTGAAAATGGTTTTGGGAATGATGTTGGTGTGATCGAAGCATCTTTATTTTGGCATATCCCTTATTGTAGGAATGTCCTTTTAGGATGCACAAGGTGCACTAGTTATTTGCGGAACTAAGAGAATGAAATTTATTAGGTTGTCATTAAATCATATTCATTATATATGTATATATATTAGGTGCATGAAATCAGGATTATCTATGGAAAATGATGGATTCATGGGTTTTTTAGGTGCATAAGCCTTTGGATACTAATGCGGATAAGGTCTTACTTGAGGTTTTTATGACAACCCTAATATTTATTACACATTAATTCATTAATTATTACATAATATTACATAAAATACAACCTGTAATTTTGAGAATTCTATTTTAGTTGGTAATTACATACATTACATAACAACATAAAATAGTAAATGTATTGTCTTTATAGATAACTTCCTTAACAACCTCATACTTAAAATTACTTGTTATAACCTGAGGAAATACCTAAGGAAGGGGTGAGAGATAAAGTCCATAAAGGGAATAAACATGGAATAACATGAAGAAAGTAGTACATGTTAGAAAAAAGTAAAAACTGGGAATAAAATGAGTGAAAATAAAAAACATTAAAAATAAGGCATGATATGGTTTGATAATATAAAGGAAACATGGGAAATGTCGAAACAACTTAAAACACTTCATCATAAACATAGGCCCTTGATAAATGTTGAGGAATCATGATGGAAAATATCCAATGATATTTTAGGCTCACTCTCTAATCCCTAGCTTGACATCTCATGAGACTAAAATGTTGCCTAATGCATTGGAGCTAAATATAAATCTGGGTGCACCTGTCAATTTCATTTCATTATAACTCTTTAGTGTGCCACATAGATCAGAAAACATGGATTCATTAATCATCATACTTCATTCCATGATCAGGGTGTGTGGAATACATATATATGTCTTAATCAATAAGTACACGTTCATAATGGTGAACACCCTTGATAGGAAATAGATAAGGGTATTCACAATATAATTGTTTGGCATGGAAAGTCATGGTGAAATTTTTGTAGTATAATGGGGGAATTTAACTGTTCTTGTGATGGATTTATGAGAGTGAAAAGAACTATAATAATTTAGAAAAAAAATTAAATTTAATGGGGATATGAAAGACCATATCCAAATTTTATTAAATTAAGATAAAAGACATAAGATAAAGAAAATACTTGAAAAAAGAGTTGAAGGACAAGATCCCTTACCTTGATAGGGTGATTCCAAATGCATGGAAGGAGATTCTTGATATCTAGGGGGAACCTTTGGAGATATCTAGAGAGGGGAGGGAAATGTTAGGATTTTATCCAAGGTTTTTTAATATATATAAATGTGATATTTGTTTTGTTTATATGGTAAAATATTGGGGATCTATTTTTTATTTCCCAAAAAATGGTTTTGGAATCTATATAATAAAATAACTGAAACCACAACCCCTATCATTTTTTTACACATTGATTCTGAAATATAGTATTTTTTTCTTAATTTTATAAATACATGTTCGTAAGATATTAAAATATTACCGTTTGTAATGTGGTTGTGAATCATACTCTGAAAAAATGATTTTAAAACCTTAAAAAATATCATCAGTTTTGGAGGATTAGTAAAAGGTTTATAAAATTAATAAAATAAGATTAAAATCAAATTATTTTAAATGCGAAACAATTATTTGGTCATGTATGACATTTATATTATATATTTCATCTTTTTTTGGTCATTATGATGTCATAATACATGCATTATATTCATACCATATTTAATTTTTCCAAAAAATTTGAATCTCTCAAAAAACATGAAAAAATTAATCATTGGAAAATTTCAATGTTATGGTTCTAAGAAAATATCAATTGTTTCAAAAAAATTCTAAATATATGAATTTTATATTTCAAAATATGAATAGAAATTTATTGAAAAATATTGGGTTTTTGACTATAACAATTTTTGAACCCTTATAAATATTATATTTGGATTCATAGGAATTATATGATCATTTATATTTAATAAAGATTATTTAATAATAATATTTTCATAAAATATTTTTATTTAAAATATTAATTAATTCATCTAATTATATTCCTTGATTGAATTTGAGTATTTCCCATATTATAATATCCTTTTCATTATATCAAAATAAAAATTGCTTATAGAGTAGAAATAAGAGGTAAAAATAAATATTATTATTTTGAAAATACAATATAAATATAAATTTGATTTTAGTCTTGATAAATATCCCTTTTAACATACCAAAATTTTCCATAAGGTTAAAGTGTGTGGTGGTGAAAGTTTCTAGAGGAGGCTCGACATACATAAGGGTAAAGTGGGCTTCATAGGGTATCATCCTAAGGGTTGATTCCATTACTACCTTTACCTATGTCAAATGGATTTTTTAAACCCTATATTAATGCTAATCATATGATCACTTTTTAATGAAAATATTTTAAAAAATTTAAATTATTAGCATTATTTTAGATTCAACAGTGTATAATAAAACCAAATAAGTTCTTTCCTTTTTCTAACCATATTACATGGTGATAAATTTAAATAAATCATAAGGGAAATTTTACTCATAAGAGTTTGGGTCATTATAATCTTCACCCTTCAAAAATTTCCCCAATGAAATTTTAATTTCACACACTAAAATTGAATATAGTAATTTTATTTCTCCACCTCTTATAGATCCCATGTTGCTTATTAAAAATTGTGGGTTCCCCACAACACTTTGACTATGTTCATTGTCTTATATTATAGAACTTTTATTCTAGGATCTATGAACATCCCCATCTTCTCCTCATATTAATAATAATTCCATAATGGTCTAACCACAAGATTGAGTACATGTGAGGGGTCTGGTATGTACTTCCTTAATAAGAATACATATAATACATCATGTAATTGAGATAGGTTAGGTTGGGGTGCTACTTGATAGGACACTGTAATGATTTTTTCAAGGATCTAAAATGGACCGATGTATCTTGGAATAATCTTTTCCATCTTCCATAATATCATGACATTCATCCATGGATATATGTAGAGGATTAACTTTTCTACAACCTCAACCTCTATGTCTCATTGATGATTTTTAGCATAGCTATTTTTCTGACTCTGAGTGTCCCATTTAAACTACTGAATGGTCTTAGTATTTTCTACTATTTCATTGAACATTTTAGGAGCTACCTGTTTTATTTCCCCAACATCATCCTAGCATAAATTTTCCCTAAAATTAATCCAATAAAGGGATTCATATGTATCCATTTGGATGCTTTAGTGGAAACTGATATTGTATGAGAACTCGGCTAGAGGATGATGCTGATCCCATCCTTGATTTAAGTCAATTTAGAATGCTCTCAATATTTCCTTGATTTTATGGATATTTCAGTCATGTTAGCCATTAGTTTGAGGGTGGTAATTTCTGATCAAGTTCTTCCCAGCGTTTATAGAATATTGGAAACACTTCCAAAACATGGATGAAAATAATATATCTCAATTAGATATAATCAATATTGGTGTTCCATGCTATGTCACCAATCATGTAATGTACGTCCTTGAAATTTGATTGACTGAGAAGTCCTAAAAGGTCGCAATGAATTGTGGAATAATTATTATATGCTTCACCAAAACCCATATAGAATTATTTCCTCATGATTTCTCTATATGTCTAGTGAAAAGTTTTTGAGTGATGGTTTCCCATTTCCATGTAACTATGAGAAATTGTCGCATCATCCCCTTTGATTTTTGTCCTTTTTCCTTCACTTGATGACATAAAAAAATATTTATGTATATTTTGGTATCTCGTTCTTGAAATTTTATCAAAAATAGTCCTCCCAGATATTTGGATACAACTTTTCTTCTTCAGAGATGGATAAAAAAGTTTGATCTAGGAATCATAAAACCCCTCCTTCTTTAACTTAATATTTGATGTTATACTTAGTAATTACCCAAATATTACTCCTCCTTCAATAACATTGATACTTGAGGATTTACTTTTTCTTATAACTTTCACTTTTTCCTAAAATCCCACAACATATCTTTTGTATCCTTTATATATCCTATTCAGGTTATTTGATCAGTCATTTGTGAAAGGATTGATGATGTTCCATCCTTAATGATTCCCATGTCCATCCTTTTCATGTCTTAAATATTTTGATCTTTCTCAATCATCATCAATGATAAAATTTATGAATCCTTTCTACTTAGATCATATAGAACATTATTCACTTTCCTAGGATGGTAGTGCTTCGAGCATTAATAGTCCTTGATCAGCTCCAACCATCTTCATTGATGCATATTTTTTCCTTTCTATATCAATATATAATTGAGTCTCTTATGATCTATATATATTTCACAATTCTCCCCATGTAGACAATGTCATTTTATTTTCAATGTGAAGATCACTAAATCGAACTCAAGATCATACATTGGATAGTTTTATCCATGATACTTCAATTCCCTCGAGGTATAGCCTATAAAATTTTAATTATTTTGTTAACACACATCCCAATCCCTTCTTTGAAGTGTCACTAAATAACATGAAAAGTTTCCACTTGTGCATAGTGTGAGTACATGTACAATTATGATCCAATTTTTCAACTCCATGAATTTATCTTCACATTAATAAATAAAAAAATACCTGACCCCATTCCATGGAACCATTTTTGGAGGGTTTGAAATTCATGATAAATATTTAACAAATCATCAATATTACCCAGGTATCCTAAGGAATATAAAAATTTCTATTATTGATGTTGACATCAAACATCCTTGAATTTTTTTTCTTTGTAGGGTGTAAATATATCACATTAATTTTGAGAATGTTCCCATGAATGTTACTCATACTAGCTATAATTATGATCAATAACTCAACCTCTCATTTAAGATAAATACCAAAAATTCCTCTGGGAAACACATCAATGTATTCTATCATAATGTGAATGTCTTAAAAGATGATAGTTTCTCTATACCCAATCATTTTCGAATGTTATGAATCCTTTTAGGGAAATAATATTCATTCTTGAGATGATGGTTCTAATGAATATTAACCCATCGCCTTTAATTTTAACAAAATTATATTACAATTCACAATATAGAGAGTTATTTACTTCTCATGGCAGTTTATGTTGTCTCTGTTTATAGAAATCCAATCTATACCCAAAATTGCATCAAATTACACAAAAATGGAGTATCACAATGTTTTCTATGAAGTTCTACCCAAAAAATTTTATAGGGTAGGAGTTATATACTTGGGATGAAATAAATTATATATTTTCCTTTTTCACTAAAAACTCTACTTCCATGATTTGGGGTGGTGTTTTAATAGTTCTTCCAAACCTTTACGGTACGATGGAATGAATATAACAATGGATGATAACCCTCAATTTCACATTCTATTTCTGGTTCTAACCATTTAACTCATTGAAAATAAACTTAGGGATTATTAATTTTAAACAATTGAATACAAAATGGGAAACTATAGACATCGAAGAGATAACATATAAAGGAAATTTATTTCCTTAACATATGAATTTATATGCTTAAATCTATGTTTCCAATATCTATTTTATATTATAAACACATATGATAATTATTTTCTCTAAATAATTTTTCATAATTTTCTTGTAAATTTACCAAATAATATCCCCCCGGAGTGTCAAACTAGGTGTGTAGTAAGCCTAGTTGTAGTGTACCATTTGTCGGTGGAGTTTAGATCAACGTAGTTTTTTCATGGTTTAACCCTATGTAAATCTATTCTAGATCCTCATCCACATGTAGTATCTAGAAATGGATTTATTTTATTGATAAAAAACATCATATATACATTAAAAAACATTAAACATTTTTACTATTCATAGATTTATCCATACGACTTTCGCAGGAGTTTTCTAATCCTAACCCAAAAAATAACTAATCATTTATTTGATACCAACTATGAAATGTCTAATAATTATTACACATTATTTAATTATTTATTACATATTATTCCATGTTATAAAAATCTTATGATTTATAGGTCTAATTCATTTAGGAATTAGGTACATTACATTACAACTTAATATTGTAAACACACAATGTTTATTTAAAACATCCTTAACATGCACGTACTTAAAACTTCGTGGGATAACCCGGGGACATACAAAACAAATTGGTGATATATAAAGAATGGTAATGGAATAAATATGAAATAACATGAAGAAAGTAATACATTTTTCAAATAGTAATATTAATTATTCATAAAAAATTGATAATCATAAAATGAATAATAAGCTATGATATAGCATGATAATATAAAGGCAGTAAAGGAAATGTGAAAAAAAATGTAAAACACTGCATCATAAAAATATTTCAAGGATAAATGCTAATAAATAATGATGGAAAAAGGAAAAATTTTGGATTAATTTCAATCCAAAATCACATTCAGTATGTCTCATGAGATTAGAAAAATTACCATTCGCATTGGAGTGCTATATATAGTTGGGTTCACCTATCACTTTCATTTTTTTTCATACATTTATGTGCCACATAGATCATACAACATGGTTTCATTCATCATAATGTTTTATTAAACATTAAAGGTTTTTGGAAAAAATACATGTAAGTCCAAATAAAAATATATAGATGTATAAAGGTGAACACCCTTGATACGAAATGGGTATGGGTATTCAATAAACAACTGTCTGGCATGGAAAACCACGAAGGAATTTTGGAAGAAAAATGTGGGTATATAAATTACCAAGGGAGTGATTTACGAGGGTGAAAGGGATATATAATTAATTTAACATAAAATGGAATGTAATAAGGATATGGAACAACATATCACAACATTAGTTAATGAAGATAAAAGATAAAAGATAAAGAATACACTTGAATAAGAAGGATAATAAGAGGATCCCTTACCTTGAAGGGGTGATTCCAAATGCTTGGTAAGAGCTTCTTGAGAGATTTTCAGAACATTGAGAGGACTCTAGAGATAGAAGGTAATATTAAAGATGTGATCTAGGATTTTTTTGGTGATGATTAATGGGATCTTGGGTGGTTTTATAAAAGAAAAGAGAGGGTAGTTCATTATTATTTTCCAAAAATATTTTTTGGACTCTATATAATAAAATAGATAAAACCACAATCATTATCATGGTTTTCCCATGGATTCTATTAAATAACAGTTTTATCATTATTTTTTAATTCCATGGTCTATTATAATTAAAATTTTACCCCTGGTTAGGTGGAGGTGAGTGATACTCTTAAATAAATGATTTTATTAACTTAAAATATATTATAAGTTTTGGAGGATTCATAACAGGTTAATAAAGTTAGTCAAATAGACTTAAAATAGAATTATTTTAATGTGGAAACATTTATATGATCATGGATACCCTTTATTGTATTTATTAAATAATGTTCTGGTCATTATTATGACATAATATATACCCTATATTTATATCCTATTTATTTTTTACCTATAAATTCAACTCTATCAAATAATTATGAAAACTTCGCTATTGTTTAATTCTTATGTTCTTATTCAAAAGATAATATTTATTTCATTCAAAAAACTGTATTTTTGAATTTTCCCCTTTTAAATTACAATATATATTTATTGAGAAATCTTTAATTTTTTTATGATAACAATTTTCAATCCATTATAAAAATTTAATATACAATCAAAAAATAGTTGATAATTTATATTTTATAAATACTATCTAATAATAATACTTTATTAAAATATTATTTATTTCAAAAATACATGAATTAATCAAAATAAATGCCTGAATTGAATTATAATATTACCCAAAAAAACAATTTGGTTATTAATATATCAAAATCAAAATTGTTTATATTGTTACTGAAAGAAGTATATATAAATATTATTATATTGAAAATAAAATATTCCCATTTATATTATTATGGTCTTGAAACATATCCTATTAATATACTAGAATAT
Source organism: Viscum album (assembly GCA_963277665.1). Lineage (NCBI taxonomy): Eukaryota > Viridiplantae > Streptophyta > Magnoliopsida > Santalales > Viscaceae > Viscum > Viscum album. The sequence continues at coordinate 880,082,653 of OY728137.1, read as the reverse complement.
TACTTAAGGGTAAGGTGTGTGATGGTGAGATTTTACTTGGGTGGTCCTACGTACATGGTTTGGGCCATGATCTCGATGATCTTGTAATTCTCCCGTAAATAATTTTTCCCTTGCATATGACATTATATCTTTTCATGGTAATTATTGAGGGAAAATTCTAGTGATTATACCTCCCATGGAAGCTCTAATAGATGGGATTCATAGGGTATGATCCTTTATGTTGAGGCCATCACTTCCTCTATCTTTGTCAATTGGATTTGTTAAAACCCTATATTTATAATAATCACATGATATTTGTTAAATGGATATGTTATCAAATTTGGTGATCCTTAACTGTCTTCTGAATCTAATATGATATAAAAAAATCAAATAAGTGTATTAATTTTCTATAACCATAATATATTGTAAGGTATTTAATTAAATCACAATGGGAATTTTATTTATAATATTTGGTGTCATTATAGTGTGTTCGAATCTGAGAATTGATATGATGCAAGTTTTACATGAGGTGCATGGAATTAAGACTGATTCAAGGAATCTTTAGAGATGTGGGACCTCATATGTTCTAGTTCAACATGGGAATGGGGTGGGAATATGTAGATATGTGGCACTTGATGGGTGTTAGATGTGTCATGATAATGATATGTGAACTTGATTTGTTACAAGAATTACAATGTATCGTGAATGGACATTTGGGTCAATGTGTGGTCATTGGACCAACATTTAATTTTCATTTTGTATTGGGAATAAAATGGGATAGTTAATGCCTATGTTGGGGAGAACCTTAAGAACATTGACCTGTGACTTGTGGAACAGGTTATTTTAAACAAGATGGGTATGTTTGGTACCATTTCCAGTTAATTATTCCAAATCTCGAGGATGATAAGTCTTATGGTGGGGATATTTTAACATCTTGGGTTTTTAGAGTGTGTTTAATTCCTCAAACCAATTGATTTTTCAGATTTTTTGGGATAGAATAACTTTTTTTAGTTATAGTAACATAATTATGATAGTTTCCTTAACTGAAGGCATTAATTTTAGACTAGTTTTAACAATTAGAATGTGCCTTGGGGTTTCAGTTGGGTTTTGTGTATGTCAAATGCAAAAAACCCATATTTTCATAGTGTGAAGACTAAGGAACATTGTTTGGAAAAACTGTTCATCACTCTAGGTTTTATGTGCATGGTTTTCCAAACCATACAGGAGTGGGTGTGTGGTCGTGCTTCTTCTCTATAAGATTCAGTAGAATCACATGCACGATCTCTTCATAGTTTCTCAATCTTTGTGGGATATCCAAGAAAGGTGACCCCTTTCAATAGTGGGTGTCATAAAATTGGCACACAATTATAAAATGTTTGTAATCCAACCATATTCATCATTAATGTGTGAAAATTTAAAATTATGCCCCTCCCCTTTTATTTGATATTTCTCCTCCATCCTTTAATCATACACTCGCACACTAGGGGGTTCCTCCCAATTTCTTCTCCACTATCCTTTGAGTTATCTTACTCAACTGAACTATAAATCACTCACCATAGGGTCTATTGAAACAACAACAGTAAGGGATTTATTCCATCGGTCTAATTTATCTTTTATCTATACATATGGTGTTTGAAATATATGGGATCTATTTTACCCTATATTCATAGAGTTCATCTACAATGATTATTTCTTTAAAAAATTTGTGAGTTAGATATAGATATCAAGTGAGCCTATTTCTATGACTATGATATAGGTGGTTCTTATATTTCTCTTGATTTATCTCTTATTTTGGGGTGTGCTTCGTTGAGCGCTCCATAGTTGAGGCATGGTGAGAGGCTTTTTCCTTGGGAAGTTTAGACAGAGTGTTTTTAATTTATTGAATTTAAATATTTTATTTTAAATGTAATTCTTGATTGGTTATGAGGGAATATAAAGGTTATGGCCCAAGTACTAATATTGTGTTGACCATCTGGTTATTGGAAATGTGATCATTGGGTTGGGATTGGACTAGGATACTGGGGTGATCATGTTCATTCATTGGGTGACATGGTTCTCATGTTGAAGTGATGACATATTCATTATTGGGGAATAGCCCAATTGATATTGGATGGTGTTTTACATATGGTCTATGACATAGTCATAACAGAACAAGGTGATATTATGATGTGGAATAGGTACTATATCAGTGATTTGGACTCATTACAGTTATCTGATTCATGGTTGTATTCATGTAATCATACATAAGACTCATTTGATTATGTTGTATGAGCCAATATTTTGGATAGAAGCCTCAATTATTTTCATCTTAGGAATGGTGTTCGCCATAAATGAAGATAGAGGTTATAGTCATTGAAATCTACATGGATGGTAAAGATCCATCGATTAATTCTATTTAGATTATTTTTTGGGGGTTGAGGTTCGATTTATTTTGATGTCACCAAACAAGATTATGTGGGAGGAAAAATATTATCCATCCTCAGGAAATCGACTATTGAGCCGAAATTATTTATTAAATAGAGGACAGATGTCGATGTACCTCAGATATAGGGCTTTGAGATGATGGTGATTCTATGATATGAGTACTGAAGGATGAGGTACATATTCTATTGGCATGCCTACAAGGATTAAGTTAATTTCTGGGACTTGAGGTGTTTGTTGGAATGCAATTCTGAGTGATTATATAAAATTTGGAACCCAAGGGTTCACTTGGACTTATTCTTTATCCTTGGATTCCATGGTCTATATTTTAAGGATCCTCCCCACTACCTTTATATTGGAAATGGCTGGAGTAGGTGATTTCTTCCTTATGGATATTGAGCATAAGGGAAGAAGGTTATATTATATGTTGTGCATGATCTGTTTGTTTAAATTTTTCATATACCCACATTATCACAAATGTAAGTTAGGAACATGTTGGTGGTGGTCTAGTCACATTATTCTCACACCCTATATAGGGCCTTCAATCCCTTTTATACATCATTATCTTGCATTTTGGTTAGGGATAAGGCTCAAGATATGGACCTTAGGATCATGTCCAACCTTTTTAATGGGATGAATGGCAAGGAAATGAGTTCTGACATTAGCTACAGTTTATTTATTTTGGGAAATTATTATTTTTATATCAATATGATTTTATGTATATACTATTTAGGTCTTCCACATGATACCATTATTTATTATTTACATATATGACCTGATGTGTATGCATGTTTATCTAATAATGGTCTGTTTTTATTTATTATTCTACTATAGTTGTTGATTATTATTACACATTTGCAAGTTATTGCTTCTTCAATGGTAGTTTGCTGGTCTTTCCATTCGGTAGTCTTGATTTCTACTAACTTATATTTATATAGACCATTAATGTGGTCACTACTAGATGGTATAGTCTCCCTAAATTCACCAATTTAGACCCTTTATTGTAGTAAAAAACCTTTTACAAATTTGGAGGCATTTCTCATGCCTAGTGGACAACTAGCCTAGAGTGTTTTTTCGGTGGAAAATAAAGATTTTGTGTTACTAATGGAATTTTTTATAATGGATTATTCATTTGGAATCAAAATATTTTATATTTTCTAATGAGTTGAACATAAATTTTGACCAAACTAAATAGTGAAATTAGTAAAATATAATTACCATAGTTAAGGTAAAAATTATTTACTAGGTGTTAAACTAAGAATGTAACTATTAAATTTACTGAAAACTTGTCTAAAATATATTTTATGTCCATATTTTAACACTATCATGTATAAGTATGGATAATACTCCATTTTGAACCATTTGGAATGTGAAAATCATGGGTATAACTTTTTATTTTCAAAAATTACAAGTTTTCCCCTCACATAACATATAAAATCCCACTCACACTTCACTCTTCTTCACACCTTGACACCCTTTTTATTGGCTAAGACCAACACAAATGACATCCCATCATTCAAAAAATCTTCTTAAAAGCCGTATTTTTGTTTGAAATATGTCCTTGGATATAATAACCATGACTTAGGGTGCATCGACTACACATCACATTTACAGAATACATAAAATATTAAAAAAACATATACCCAACGACCATATTAGTCTAGTGCCTTTGGAAACATGGGAACCAAACACTATTACATAATTGATATATATTTCCTCTAACTAGGTTCTTCGAGACTAGAACCCTTCTTAGACACGTCATACATAATACATATCTTCATAACCTAGGGAAGGAAACAGAAAAAGGGGTGAGCTCAGATGCTCAGTATGGGTAAAAAAGAGAGGCGTTTAAGCATAAACAAGATAAAAATATTATGAGATCATGATAAAAACATTTTAATATAATACCTTTCATATCAAAGATCCTAACCATGAATCGTGGAATAAATCATGATAATTCATAAGTCATGAATCATAAATAAATAAAGAACAAATTCAGTTAAATCATAACATAGGGATAAAACATGGAATTGTGTCCAACACAGAATTATATAATATTATCTCCATAGTATCCAAGTAATCACATCCAAATCCATCTTAGTAGTATGTGTTCACTCTCCATACATTATTGTTAGTCATTGTTCACTCCCATCTCCAACTTAAAATCATGATTTAACATCTCATACCATCTTGGAAGTCATGGTTTAATCTGATGTCCATCTTAGCTGCATGAGTTCACTCTTAATACCATCTTGGTTTTCATGGTTCACTCTCATGGTCATCATTGTGGTCAAGGTTCAACCCCAGGACCATATTATTCAATCTTCTGAGATATAAATCTTTACCCAATTTATTGTAGAGAGATATAAATCCCACCCATGTCATAATGAAATCATACATAGATGTATAATAGGGTCATGAATAATCATATAATAACTCATTAAATGAAATGGGTATTATAAACATATAATCATAACATAACCTATGTAAAAAAGAAGGTTTCATAATCATTTCATCATAAATATAACCAATGAATATAAGCGGGTTTTATAATCATATAACCTATGAAAGAGAATGGGATTTCATAAACATCATGACAGAGAACATAAACTATTATGAGAAATAATATGAATGGAAACATTGAATCCTTTCCCCATAAAGTCATTAGTGACACCAAAAAATTTCATCTTATATGGAAAATAATTTTTTAAGAACATTTAAAAACATTTGTTAAGGAAATTATACTTTCTCCTTTGAAAAATGATTCTTAAAAAGAAAAACTTTCAAAAATAATTTTCATTAAAATAAACTTGAAACCATTTAAATGAAGCACTGAAAATATTCTGAAATCCTTTTTTCCTTTGAAGAAATTTATAGATGCTTGAAAACATTTACAAACCCATTTTCCATGAAAACATATAAAAGACCAATGAAAATCTTTTAAATCCATTTTCCTTCAAAAATACATGGATAATTTATAAATAATGATTGAAAATTATTTGAAAAACATATCTTTCGAACTCTCTCTTAAAAAAATTCTTAAAAAATAACCTTTTAAACATTAAAAGGAATTTCTAAACAAAATGAATATGTGTAAATTCATACATGCCATTCGAGGTAAAAAGAACATTCATTTTGGACGGTCACTAAGTTAGAAAAAAGCCTTATTCAGAAAGAGATAAGAATATTCATTTTAAAAAAATTTAAAAGACAAAAAGGGTAAATATTTATTTTAAATATCATAAGAGATTAGAATATTAATCATGGAATCCATTTTTAGAAAGCATGGTTTTGAAGGAACACATATTTTTGACCAAATAAAGAGGTAAGGTCATATTTTCTTAAAACCATTTTCTTAAGAATATTAAGTACTAACGAGTGTAATTTTTTTTAATTTTACATGAAGTCATCAAAACAAACCGTATGATAAGAAAATTGAAGAGTTATCTTGAATTATTGATCATAATATTTCTTTAAATAAAATGTGATGATAAATAATCTCGACAAATAGTGAGATTCATTAAGTAAGCACTTACAACTTGGTAACTATGAATCACACTTCCAATGTAAGAAAATTAAATTACATGGATCTTTAAAATATCATGAAAATAGTAAGATTAATTTTATAACATGTCGATGGAATTTTATACCCCTCACAATTAATATTGTTCTTTAACATGGAATGCATATTAAGGAAGGAAAATTGAGACAAAATTACTTTCCATATTTGGTATCATTTTTTGAATAAAACCCATGAAAAATATCAAAAAATGGTTATGTAAATACCCATATATTTAATTATAATAGGAATACAATAATTTACCTTGTGTCTTGACTCTCCTCTTACTCATAAAAGATTCTTGTATAATATATGTATGTTATTAGAAATCTTTTAGAAAAGAATATTATTATATATAATACCATATATGGTCTGGTTATGACTTTATTTTACCCACATGTTTACAATTTCATATTAAGGTTACGCTTTAGTAATATACTCCTTGATTTTCGCATGTGTATGAATTTGTCAAATCATTGGTCCTTATACATTTATCATGATTTACATTACAAAAAAATGATATAAATATATTTTATATTCATTATAAGTGTATTATAATTATCAATAAAATATAGATGTCGGAAATGGATTACATTATTCATGGATACGGTAGGTCATACGTATGATTGAATGTTATTTCCATTTTATTGTCATATTGGAAGAAATAGAGTAAACTACATATAGATACATATATGTGTATATATCATTATAAAGTTAGAATTATTATATCATTCATCTCATATAATTTTACTAAACACATCCTTAATAAATTCCATATATTGTGTGAAAGAATCACATCGATTTGAAGGGCAGTAGTCCACTCTTCCTCAAATAAAATTATCATATTTACATAGGATTGATATTATAATGATACATGTACTAAAATACTTAAAAAATAAAATAGTAATCTTAAATATCATAAATATTTTATAAAAATAAGTGTTCCATCATAATATCCTCAAAGAGTGGTGGTAAAGGAAGAATGAATAATCATCGTTTTGTGAGGCGGTAGTTTGCTGAACACAAAAACAATATGTTTGTTACCCATTTAATTGAAGTGTGATATGTTTATTTTGAACTATTAGAATAATAAATATAAGTATATTGATGATTTTGATGGTATTTTATAACAATGTAATATAGAGAGTTTAGGGGATGGAGAATAATAATAAAGGAGCTCGAGGGGGATGTTACCTCTTCTTTGGTTAACTCCTTTTGGTTTTCACCAAAGGACATGATTGGATTTATTTATACGAAAATTGAGTATTCAGGGAGTAATGTTGGTATTATTAATATCTTTTTGGGAAGATATTTTTTAAACTAAAGTGGCTTGAGAGGTGTGTGAAAGTGGGAGGAGAGGAGGCCTTTTATAGTTGAGTAGTTACACTCTTGTAATATTTTGGAAGAAGGGAAACCCCACCCAAAGTTTGTAATTTATAGTTGATAAAAAAGAGGTAAAATGTTGATACAAAGTAATATAGAGTCTAAATATTCCCATATTATGGATTTATAATAAGTTTCAAGGTCATATTAGGCCTTAAGTTTTTGGTTTAGTCCATTGTTAAGCTTAATTTCATCCTAATCATTGCAATTAATTTTAATTACCTTCAATAATGTTTTTGGTCAAAAAATAAAACTAATATTAGTATTAATTATAAATTATTTTTATTCAAAATATAGAATTCATTTTCCCAAATTCCAATAACATACGTGGATGAAATTAATTTTAATTTTAATTCAACAAACAAAACGATAATGCAAGTTTTTAAAGTAAATCATTAAAAAGTGTTCTAGGTTTTTATAGTCAATTTGAAATTGAAATTATCTCAAATAATATAAAATTGATAGATTTATGAAAATTTAATATAAATATACTTTAAAACTCACTTAAAATTTAAATTTAACTATATAAAAAATTAGATGAAAAAAGTAGTTTGGAAATAAAATTTATTATTTTAACTGTAAATTAAAAAATAAAACTTCTCATAAAAAATTCAAGAAATTCATAAAAACATAATTTTTATTATTATATTTAAAATATGAGGTTTATTTTGACATAAATTATTTATAAAATTACAAAAAATTATATTTAAAATAGGTTCTCTATCAAAAGGCGGTAAAATATCCTTAATAAAAATATGGATTTTTTTGTGTAAACATTTTATTTGTTCTTATCTTGTTCCTATCAAATATATTTGGTGATTATAAAACATATTTGATTAAATATAATATATATATATATTAAATTAATATCACTCTCTAATTGTAATTAATTAAAATTAATAGGTAATGATTGCTTTGTGAGCATAATAAAAGTTCTTTATAAAAATACCCCCTTTATTTTCAGTTGGTTCTTATATTCATTTCTAAATAATTTGAAACTAAATAATTAATTTTATATTTTATGAAAGACATATTATTAAATAAGATAGTTAAAAATATTAATAAAGGATAATTACATGTTTAGGTAATATATTATTATATTTTCTCGTAATATATTATTGTTCAGTAACACTCGGTCATTCGTGTTATGATAGCCATCTTGGAAAGTCAGTCTTCCATGAAATGTAAGATCACCTCAACGTATTGAATAGAAAATTATAACTGTAATATTGTGTGTAGTGTATGATTAACTAGGAATTTATTATAATTTAGTCCAAACTTATTGGTTTAATATATATATAATAACTATTTTCAATGTTTCTTGAAATGAAAAATATAAAAATGATTAAATTAATTTAGGAAAATATTTCACAAAATCTCAAGGTGTTTCATTCTACCCCCTTAAAATTAATTTCTCCCTAGGAATTAACTTGGGTTTTCAAACGTTTAATATTTTATATTTTCTTTCACAAATACCAACATCATAAAAAGGAACACTAAAATATATTTTTTAAAAAGGAAAGTCGGAAACATAATGGTTTCCCAATGTAAATCATAACTAGGTTAATTTATGGGAGAACATAGGTGGAATGTGAAAACGTATACATGGTAGAGAAATATAAACATCATGTTCTAATAGAGAGCGATAAAGAACAATTTTAGTAGAAAGTTAACCCTCTCAACTATACATATATAATGAACTAAGGGACCATTTGATTCATTAGAAATAGAGGTTCTACGGTAAAATATTTGGTTTCAAGAACTTCTTTTATAATGTTAAATAATTTTCATGAAAATATATTCTTTAATGATTTCAAACAATCTCACCCTTTGTTGTTCCTCGATACACTTCACCTCTTTCTCCAAAATGGAAGGAGAATTTTTCATTCAAAAAAAACTAACAGATCATGATATCCCTGATATGTCATCCCATCTACCATTAGATATCGTCAACACATCTTTTTCAAAAATGGTTATCCAATATGCGTAAAACCTAATATGGTTAGATAATACATTACTCCCAAAAAAATCATCAAAATTTTAACTTAATATTTCTGTAAAGGGATAATCATATAACCTTTCCAGAAGGTAAAAATATAAAACATTAGAAATAAGGTCACAAAATTAGTTTAATAACGATTACCCACATATAAAAAAGTCTCTCTTGGATGTCACATTTAAATCATGTGAATACCTTCATCTAATATTATATTGAAACATGTTAACATCTGAAATTAACATAAATACTAATTGTAAACATACATATATCCTTATTTCAAATTATATTTTATATATTTCTTAAATTCAAATAAAATTTTAAAACTTTATAGCATGAAAAATTGTTTAGAAGTCCTTAATTATTTCCCAGGTAATGAGTATTGTAAAATTTAGTTATTCTTATAAAAAATATATTTATCCAAAAAAAAGTATCTTAACATAAGGAACATATTAATGGTTATCTTCCCTTAATAAAAATATCATTAAATCACTTTTCTAGTCTAATTTTAACATTCAACATAATCTCATAAATCCTTAGAGAAAAATATGAACTGAAAAATCCTTGAACTTTTTAAAATTCATACAACATAATTATTAAAACCAGATACATGTAAACTTTTATTATTTAAATTCATCCATATGTCATAAAAATTCTACCTCATCTTATTAATTAATTCCTTTTTCCTTTCACATTCCCTCTCTAGTCTAATCATCATCAACCAAATAACCATTACTTGAACTACTTTGTAAATTCTATTCAAAATCATTCCACTTAGGGTATATAATTTCTTAATGATCATTCATTACATACATAAATAATATATCCTTTTATGATGTCTTAGGGTGGCCAATATTCCCATCCATTTAGTTTTTCATTCCCTTTATATTTCTTTTATAGTTACGTGACTTGGGTCCTTCTTTCCCGTTGTCAAAACACCTTCTTGTTAATCTAATACATTCAATCTTGGGATTTTTTCTACATTATTGAATGAAACGAAACTAAGTCATTATTCCTCCATGATCTCTATTACCTGAACTATCTGTGAACATCATTCCTATCTTCTTTGGTGAGTTTTAGAGTTGTTTAAGGTACACATTGTTGATCATCTTCCTTGAAAACTGATTTGGAATGATCACAACATCCTTCAATCTAGTTTTTTATCCTATTTTAATACACATCAGTAGATTTTCCATAATATTCAATTTTAATCTAGTTCCTCATTTTTCACATGATTAACTAAAACCAGAAATCATAGGGAGATAAAAACATATCATAGAAGAGAACCACATAATTATTGAGTGTTCCCTTAACTTTTTCATATGTTGTGTTAATCATTTTAATGATGTGTAAACCTTACTGCTTATCATATCATCTATCTTTGATGGGGATTCTCAAGTGAGTGGTCACTATGATTGGTATGGGTGATATGACTTATGACCATTAAAGTTCACCCAAAGTTGGTGTTTCAATAATATATCCTAGTTTATCCTCCAATTAATCGATAATAGTTCCCATATTGTTTTTGGTGATGCATGTTTTTTCTTGTTGTATTTTCAGCAGCATCTAGTCATTTTTCTATGTGTTGTCTTTGTCCTAATGAGTATGCATTATGATATGTTGGGATATTATGGGAAATTTATTATTTTTTAGGAGAATTTATATATTAATATATCAATTAATCCCTTGGTTATTTTATTTGAGAATTTTTAAGGTCTATGTTAAACCTGATTGGATTTTTTCTTTTACTTGGATGAGTTTTCATTTATGGAATTTTATTTCTTCTATCAAATCATAGAATTGTGATTTATCTTGTAAGAAATTATATTTTAGTTTAATTCATAAATTTTTGGGGGAATTATTGTGGTTCTATATTCATTACTCCATTCATGGGATTAGATGGGTGCATGTTATGTTTAGAAGATTGAAGGGTGGGTGGAGGTTTAAAATTGACTTCTAGTGTGGATCTGATATCAATACATAGTTGGATATTACTTCTATTTCAAGTCTCTTATATTGTATTTATAGAGTATAATAATTTTAATACATATACATTACATCAATGTAGATTAATATTAAACACATAACATGATGATCTATGAAATAATTGTATATGACTAGTTTCTTTGAAAACATGGATATATAAAAAATTATTTCTTAAGTTTAGCTTATCATTCACCATTAAAATCATAATAACTTGCACCCTTCTTATAGATATTATAATTATTAACTTATTTCCTAACCTAGGTAAAAGTAAATATAAGAAAGTGTGATCATAAATAGATGATCAATAATGGTAAACAAGGTATATATCAATTATCACTTGATCATAGCATGATAATAAGTATGTGAGAAAATGAGCACAACATTTGAAAATCTTACCATACATATCATAGATCATTATCTTGAGTCATGGAATAAATCATGGTAGTTTGTAAGACATGAATCATATAAGAATAAAATAAAATGAGTCACAGGATTAGAACATTGGAATAGGACATGAGTTTGAGGGATACACATAATAATATAAATTTATTTTCATAGTAGTCAAGGATCACATCCAAGACTATCATAGTGGATTTAGATCACTCCCTAAAACACTGTACTAGTCAAGTTCTACTTCCAAAACTATCGTAGTGGATAAAGTCTCTTATTAAAATTGGTTTACTACCCATTCAATTACAATTTATATCATGTGATATCCATATTTACCCAATTCATTTGAGGGTTATATAATTCTCAACCCAACTATCACATAATAAAATTCATATATATGTGTGACAAAATATCATAAAATATTCATCATATTATAACCCATGAAAAAAAAAAAATTTGTATCATAAGAATTTCATCATGTAATATCCCATAGAAGAGGAATGGGTTTCGTAATCATTTCATTAATTCATCACATAATAACCCATGGAAAAAGAAATGAGTTTCTTTAAAATTTCAACATTTAATCATATAAAAACCCATGAAAAAGGAATGAGTTTCCTAAAAATATTTTCATCATAACCATAAACTATCAAGATATAGAATAAAAATGGTACTCATAGATATTATCCCCAGTAAAATAAAATTTAAGTCTATGGTTATTGTCTTTGATTAATAGAAATTTTATTACATTATTTTTAAACCATTATTTAGAAAAATAATCTCTAAAATTTTAAAATCACTTTTAAAATACTAAAAATTCACTATTTTGTTTGAAAAATACTTTTATATGAAAATATCCTTTGAAACTTATAAAGTAAGACTTACAGTATTTACTTGTTATGATGGTGGGAAATTCCATTCATGTCATATAAGTGAAAATTAAACATTCATTTCACATTTTTGTAAAATGGTAAAAGTGCATCGTTTGGGAAATGAAAATAAAATTATTTTTAATTTATTTTTAAAAAATTAAATCACGGGTAAAAAATAATTTAAGAAATCATTATATAATTTTAAAAAAAATTATTAATTTCTTTTAGAAAACTTATACATGGAAGAGAAAATATTTTCAACCAAAAATAGAAATAAATTCAGTGTTGCTTAAAGACATTATTTCAGTCTATTAAGTAAATAAATAATGGAAAATTAAAGTAAAAAATTTATTATCTAGAAAGAAAAATAGTATATTAAAATTTATGAGATTATTAATATATATCATGAAATTTCATCATCAGAAAAATAATGATAAACAATCTCGATAAACAATGAGATAGTAACATAAAACCCTTTATCGCTTTAGAAACATTTGAATCATAAGAACCATGAAAGAATAAAAAATAGGGATATATTAATACCTAAAAAATTGAAAATAATAATCATAATAGACCTTCATGGGTAGTATATACAACACATAAAAGAAAAAAGTGGTTAATATGGCATGTGTCTCACAAAAAAAGTGAGATAAAAATACCTTACGTGAGGTCCGACATCCATAATACATGTATTAGCCTCACTTATAATAAATATGGATTTATTATAAAAATATTACAAAACAATAATAATATACATGATACCATATATTATTTACTTATAACCTTTTATCACCACTTTATTAATAATTATTTTTTGAAATCACTATTCTAATGGATATTTTCTTTGTTTTTCATGTATTTTTTGGTTTGGTTATTTTGGTTCTTGTACATTGACCTTGGTTGAATAATATGAATAATTTTAATCATGTTATAAATATAATATATATTCAATATATAAATTTATATTCATCCCTAAAAGTTATAGATATAAAAATGAATTACACTGCTCATGGAGACGACATGCCGTATGTATAAATGAATATTTTTTCAACTTTTAAAAAGATTGAATGAAAAAGTTAAATAGTAATTAAAAATTAAAATATAATTAATATATCATATAAATAATGAATATTATTTAAATATATCCTTATTTTCATCTAAGTAAAATGGATGTGGAAAAAAATCATATCGCTACATATCATAGAAGAAAACCACATAATAATAAAAAATGAATTATAAGATGTATAAATCCTAAAAAATAACTTTTAATATATGTCAACATAATTTTATCAAATGTTATTCATAGTGATATTCTATTCAAATCCTTTTTAATGGTTCATAAAGAGCCTATAAATTTCCAAAGAATGTCTCTCAGGATTTTCAAACCAGGTGTGTAGCAAGGCATGTTCTCATGTAACAAATCACCCCGCATCAAGTCTAAAATATCTTTTTGGAGTTCTAACCCCTAGGAACATCTATTTCAGAGACACTTACACATGTAGTATGAATACATGGATGTATTTCTAGGAAACCACTCACTATATCCTTTACCAAAATTCTTATATATTTTCTTATACTTTTCTTTATCATTTGAAATAACCCAAGACATGTCATTTGGGTTCTCACTATGTTTTTCCCATCCTAGCTTTCAAATCGTAACTAAAAATTTACTCTAATACCAACTATAATGAACCAGTATTAGGGTACATAGAAAATACATAAAATTTTCATAATACCTAAATTAATACAAAAATAAATACCAAAACACTATATTAGTCTACTACATTTAAAGACTTGGAAAGATGAATACTGGTACATAATTAAGATTCATTTTCGGCCACTAGGTTCTCTGTAACGTCCAAGATCAAAATGCTACTCAAGTGGTGCCCCATATTTGGTTAGTCATATGGCCTCAAGCACATTTCTCCAAATTCCAAAGGTTAGCGACTAGAAGTGAGGGACTAGGGTGTGATAGTGGGAAAACTATTCCCTCGTTGTAAAAGTGTAACACAATGGAATAAATTATAATATAATAGCAGAAGTTCTAAGCATCATAAAACTAAAATAAACATCATAAGATGGATATGATAAATAACCCATCATCATTCAATACAAATATGATACAACATGTCACATGTTCTAGGAATGAATCCAAATACATACACTATAGTAATAAATAATATATGTCTCAAAATAATTAAAGAAACAAAAATAAAATATAAAGCACCACAAGAATCATCTCGATCCTATTCTCTCCGGCTTCTAAACAGCAACTCAGGTACCTATATAAGGGAACTTTCCCTTATCAGCACCTATAATAATATAATCTGTTTGAGCCTAAAAGAATTGCCCAAACAGAGTGTGATAAAATAATCCCAGTAGGCAAACACATATGATCTCTTGTTATTTGTAAGTGAGTAAATGAAACAAGTAGTGTACAAAAAGGAAAAGCAGTAAATTAGGAAGTACTGGATGGAAAAAAATCCTACAGGTCCTATTTACAATTTTCAGTCATCATGTTCAGTTCGACCATTCAATTACATTTAATTATATATGTTTCAAGAGCAGGCTTATTCCTATCAATCCTTCATATAGAGAATACTCAACAGATTCCTCATAAGTCCATCTAAAAAAATAATGTGATGACTGAATCTAAGCTTGTTCTTTGGCATAATAGACACATCATAAGTTAGTCCATTTCAATAATCAATTTAACATATATCTCACAATAATTACAAAAAACCTTACCATAGGTATAACCAAACCCTTTCCCTTAAGACTAACAATCACTTTCCCACATGAATAACAAATCCCCTCCCACAATCTTAACAAATACTCACCCATAGGCATAAAAACTAAATCAGGGTAAAGCCCAGTATATTTTTATCTCTGAATAATAAACAACACATGTAATTTACACTATTACATGGTTAACATATAACAACTCACATGGTAATCATACATATCAAGAAACAAGTGAATTAAACTATCACAAGGCATAAACAATAATAGGCATAACATGGGGAAAAGGGGAAATCACTAATCCCAAACCCTTTAATCAAATAAATCATAATTTACCATAATTTCAATTCCCTTATAAATTATATTCATATTTATCTACCCAATAAGGGAATTCAAGGCATGCCTCATAGGAAACCATGGCCAAACGACCATTAATGGTCATTCCAAGGGAACGTATCCACGATGTGGCCCTTAATCAAGCCAATATTCTCAATCATTCTTAATTTAATTTAATTCATGACCTAATAATCATTAGGAAACCAAAAGGGTAAATTTCCATTCAAGGTTACACCCTAAACGTGGGTGAACAGTTATAAGACATATATAACCAACTTGACATTACGATAAAGGAACAAGACCACCTACCTCATCATAGTACGACTCTATTCGTCCGTTTTAGGGATTTGATTCGACCTAGAATGGAGTAGATCTACAAAATGCACATAAACTCTCGACCTTAAATAACTCAATCAAGAGAAGAAATTAATATTAAAGGCTCCAAAGGAGTTGAGAGATTACAGATCAAGTTCGAAAACAGCCGACAATGATGGAATTGGGGTTTAGATGATTAATTGAGAAAGAAAATAACCCTCCATGATGTTGTTCGCAAACCTGGATGAGCCCTTGCCTATTTTCACAAAGACGACGATACTTCCCAATTTAATAAATAAAAAATGTACATTGTGTGTACTTGAAACAACATGTTGTGTCTGTATGAATTCTAGTTTGATCATTACATGGTTGGGTATCAGGATTACAAGGCATGTTTCCTTCCAGACATGGCATGTACCTATAGGTACACAATGTGTAGTCCATATTCACATCATGTTAGAGGCCTATAACCCGCCCCTCGACATCTTTTCCCCCATTTTTTAAGTACAAACTGAAAAGGATGGATCCATACCTCAATGGAAGAATTGGGTTCCTACAAAATTTCCCCCATAAAGCAATTTTTCCCCGAATTTCCCTTCTAAGGGTGATGAAGAAAAAACTAAGAACAACCCCAGCCACTAGGATCATATATCGGCCTCCCTCTCCCAAGTCTCATCCTACACTCAGCCTTAATTCCAATTCACCTGTAACAAAGGAACAAACTGACCACGAAGAACCTTCATGCTATGATACACTATATAAATTGGATACACCTTAAAGGACACATCTTCCAGCAACTCCACTTCCTTGGGATGAAAGTTGTGAGATAGGTATGAAATGTAACATCACAACTAAGAAATATGGAAGGCATTGTGCAACTCCTTGATCCTCGGAGGTAACTGCAATCAATAGGCAACTAGACTGACCCTCTATATAATAATAAATGAACAATGGTATCTCGGTGAAAGCATACCTTGTCTCCAAATCCTCATGTGTCCCAACCTCAGTGTTACCGATAGGAAAACTTGATCCCATACCTAGAACTCCAAAGTTCATCTACAATGATCGGTGTATAATTTTTGATAAGACTACATAGTAGCCATATGATTCGTAATCAAATGGACCTGCTCAGAAGTCTCCTACACGAGACGTGGTCCCAGTAATGCTGCCTCACCCACCACTAGCCAGCATAGGGGTGATCGGAAATCCTAACATAAAAAGCCTCATAAGGTTCCATCTCTATAGTCTCCCAGAAACTGTTATTGTAGGAAAATTCAAACAGGGAAATATGCTTGTACCAAGATCCCCTAAAGTCAATGAAAAATTATCACAACATGTCCTCCAACACCTATATCATACACTCTAACTGGCCATCAGTATGAGGGCAGTATATTGTGCTCAGAAACACTTATATACCCAATGCTATTTGAAAAATCTTCTAGAAATGAGACGTAAAGTGGGTATCCCAATATGAAAGGATATAATAAGGGATCCCATGAATTTGTACCACCTCAAGAACATACAGCTTCCCATGATCATCAAAACCAATGATCTCCTTGATTAAAAATAAGTGATCAACCTTCATAAGTATGTTAACCACCACCCACACAACATCATTACATCAGGGTGACCTGGTAAACCCATTACGAAATCCATCGTGACATCATCTTATTCTCACTCTGAAATATACAACTTCTATAAAAGCTCATATGGCCGCTGATATTCCTCCTTCACCTACTTACTGGTGGAACACCTTGTAACAAAACCAGAGACCTCTCTCTTCATAATCGGCCACCAGTATGGATGGCGCAAGTCACATTACATTTTGGAAACATCGGGATACACTGCCCAAGCTGAATCATGAAACTTCTACATCAACTCCTCACTTATGGCCAATTGATCCCAGACACGTCCATGGTTCCACAATATCTCATCATCACCCACCATCCAACCCATAGTTCTATACTTACCTACAACACATTTCCATAGGACAAGACCCTCAAAATATAATAGCTATCTTATCATCACTTTGTCCAGTAGGGTAGAAGTCACAGCTAAAAAAGAATGGATAGTCTATCCCTCACTGTCATGAACTCCATTTGTATCTCATAGAACAACTCTATAAGTTTCCACTCACTACTGGACACCTACACTGCTTGCATCTAAGTACTCCTTTTCCGTTTTTAGAGATGACATAGCTTTCTCCTGGAATGTAGGCTAACTCGAGATCGAAATATTGGAGGTACTCCATCCACCTTCGCTGCCTCAGATTTAGATCACGCTGAGTGAAGATGTACATGATACTTTTGTCGTTTTTCTACACCACAAAATGATCCTCAAATAAGTAATGTCTAAAGCATCATAAAACATGAGAAACCATGGATAACTCAAGGTGGTGCATCAAATCATTCATCTTATATGGACTCAATTGCCAAGACCCGTATGCAACAAATCATTCCCCTTTCACAAGCACTACTCACAGCACAATACATGATGCATCATAGTACACAATATATCACTTGTCCGACTCTAGTATAATCAGTAGCAGTGATGAGATTAGTCTCCATTTCATCTCCTAAAATTCCATCTCACTAGAATCTAACTATATGTACTACACACCCTTCTTTCTCAGTCCCATAATCCATGCTACTAAGAATGAGAAGTCTTGGATGAAGTGACTATAGTAACCAGCCATCCCATTAAAACTCTTCAACTCAAATTCATTCTTGGATACTCCTAGGTAACTAATGCCCTCACTTTTTTGGGTCCATTGATACTCTTGTCTTCAAGATGATGTGACCTTAGATGTGAATCTGATCCGTATAGAAGTGAAACTTTGAGAGCATATCATATAAATGATGCTCTCTCAGTGAACTCAAAATGATCTCACGATGTGTGTAATGGTTAGGTTGATTATGTTAATACACTGACATATTATCCATGAAAACCACCACAATGGAATCCAAGTAAGGATCAAACACTCAGTTCATCAATTTCATGAAAATAGTTGGTATGTTCATGAGACTGAACGACATAACCAGACACTCATATATACTATATCAGCGATGAAATGTGGTACGAGGTTTGTATGATGATATAACATGTACCTGGTGATATCTTGACCTTAAGTTTATTTTCGATAACACCCAGGCTTCTTGAAGCAGATCAAACATCCCATCTATCCATGGAAAGGGATATCAGTTTTTAACTGTCAGCTAGTATAGTTTTCAATAGTCACAAAAAGGACTCGAGAAACCCATAAAGTAGTACAAGGTTGAATAAACCCCTTGGACTCTATATCCATTAGTTTCCTCTTGAGGTACTACATCTCCATCGTAGCCATCCTGTAAGGAGGAATGGATACGGGTGCATCTCTTGGAACTAGCTCGATAGAGAAATTGACTTATCTTACCAAAGGTAATCCAGAAATGTCATTTCAGAAAACATCCCTAAAATGATCAACCATTGGATGGAAATATATCTGACCTGTTCCCTAGACATCTAGATATAAATTGTAAATCTGTGCTATCATGCCACTCAACCCACGATGATTGGGTATAGATCGTCTTTCCATGAAATCACGCTCTCCCTTATATAGAAATGATATTTCTTCTGGTAACGTAATACTCACCCTATGGTGATAACAATCAATAGGATATTGAAGGGATACTAGCTAGTCTATTCTGAGTATGACATCAGATCATTTCATCCCTAAGACATAGAGATCCAATAATAAGTGACACCTTCCAACCTCAAGAGGGAACTTCTTACACCGATGCACACATGTTTTCGTTATCCATAATAGAGTGTCTAGTATCATAACATCATCAGAAGAGAAAACAAATATCCCAAGGATCTCTACATCTGGCGTAGCTATAAAAAAACGAAAATCCCCTATATCAAAAAGTGTAGAAGATAAAACGAAGGTGACTAGAATAATGCCTATGACAGTAAAAGGTATGGGATCCTAGTCTTGTTGGGTCTATTGAACTACTAATGTCTAACATGTACCACGACTCTGTGACACTTCTTGGCTACCCTATGCTGACCTTCCTTGTTGTTGCTAAGATCATGAGGTCTGGCTACAATGGTCACGACTACCAACTCAGTCTTAACGGCCTAGCGTATTCCAATTCTTTGACTGGTGAGAAGCTGTTGAGCCTACTTTGGAACATGGAGGTGGTGAAGAACCTCTCTCACTAGATGCTGGTGGAAACTCTATGTAGAAGCACTGTAGAAGGACCATCATTCCGCAAGCTCAGCACTTGACTGGGTCCATTAGATACTGTGGTATCTTGTTCTGAGCTCTACCACACTAGTAGAACCTCACCTGGCTAAAATATGAAACATTATGAATCCTCATATCCCCACGAGAATTATCTATATGATTCCACTTTCTCCCGGTCGAGATAGTAAAAGATACTGGTGCCGAGAAGGTCTATTTCGCACCATCACCTTCCCATAGATTATGCTCAGTAATCTATTTCAGGTTCACGATGGTATATACAGAAGGAAACATGAGAATGTTCACCTAAGGTCAGATGTCATAACTAAGATCATCCTCAATACACCTAGCCGACGATGTCTCTTTATCCATCAAAATAGGTTTGAATATCTAGTGCTCAGGGAAACTGGCAGAGTAGTCCATCACAAACATTGATCCCTGATCTAGATGAATGAGCTTTTGAGCTATATCATCCCTCAGAATCAAGGGTAAATAGTATTCAGAGAATACCATTTGATAATCTCCCCATGGAATGTCTCGGTGGAAATCTATCAGAGTGAAAACATCCTACCACATCTTGGTCAATTCAAACAACATCTAAGTTGTGAGCGTGAACCTCCTCTCGAGAGGTATCTTCTGATGCTCGATGATTGAATGCATAGACTCCAGCCATGAATTTGCATCCTATGGCCCACCATCCTCTAAAAATTTATGTGGATGTTTCTATTGGAATACTCGCATCAGTTCTTCCATAGACATGGCATGTTGAGGTACTCCCAAGATGTTCTGTATAAACCTCATGAAGACTTCACAAAACTATGCATCTACTCCTATGTCAGGTATAATTTTTAGATCCATGACTTGCACATATAGCGGATCCACTGGTAACCAATGTCCTACCACATCCTTGGTATTCTCATTTCCACTCTCATGGAATACAACTAGGGTTCCTCGTGGTAGAATTTCTCTATATGGTCTAGCACATACACCTCCGTATAAAATTATTCATCAAGGTAAATAGTTCAAGAATTCCAGAAATAAAATGAAGGAGAAGAACCTCAAAAGTTCACAAAATATGAGTACATGATGTGTACAATTAATCACATACAATGTTGTGTACTCCTGTCAACCATGGAAAGTAAACACCCAAGGTACACGATGTGTAGGAACTAGACATGGCGCGTCAGCTTAAACTCGCACATGGGCATGTAACTTCACCAGCCTTGGTCATGTAAAATTCTTAGGTACATGGAGAGTTAGGATGAACGATGGAATTTACACATGCCTTCCCTCCTAGGCATGTAATTTTACTTAGCCAGAACCACATGAGTCTACCAATGCCAAACTACGTGGGGTGTATATAAGGTATATGGTGCCTTCTTATTAAAACTCAAGAACCTGAGATTTTCTCTCACACGGCCGCTGAAAAGGTCATCGAACACATGAAGTCTACTCAGAGTATATGGTGTGTACTTGGAATGTTCTTTTCTTCCCGAACAGAAGAACACATTTCATTTGTTCATAGAACCACATGCCGTGTTTTCTGGGTATCCAGACAACAAGCCTCAGAAACTTCCCCGAAACCCTATTTTTTAAAAATAAAACAACAGGGTTCGAAATTCCAATATGTGGGGGCCCATAATCCCCAAGAATCAAATCTTAGTATTAAAATATAGCACATAACGACACAATTTATATCCCATGGAGGAATCATGATCCACCAAATTCTGATCCAAGAGGGCCCATACTTCTTCAGGATCAAAGTTTGGCATCCATCCAATTCAACCATAAGAGGTATCTATACACCTATCAAAACAATATGATTATCTATCATAGTACCAATCACAACATCATTCATATCTACCATGAAATATATCACAGTAGCATGCAATCAGAAATTCTCTCTAAATGGAACGACATGTGATTTATAACAAGTTCCTATATGATGCATGAGATGGAATACCCTCATCTCATCAGGTTGGAAAAATATAGAACAACATTGATATCAATAGTAACAACACAAAACAAATGTGTCACCCAATGGTGAAATTGAATGAACTATAATAGCTCAAAATAAAAAAAATCATTTTCATTCGAGGTAATTTGGCTTTACCCTTTATGTGGGGTAGCTACTCCCGGGAAAAACCTAGTACCAAATAACATGAATTTCATCTCTGTCTATTATCAACAAACAATAATGAAAAAAAAAACATTTTTGATACCACTTTGTAAAGTTCCAGATTCGGATGCCACTCAACTGGTGCCCAATACCCTGTTAGCCTCATGGCTTCGCACATTTCCCCAAACAGTAGAGGTTTCGGACTAGCAGTGAGGTCCTAGGGTGCGATAGTATGGAATCTATGCCCTCATTAGAAGAGTGTAACATAGTGGAATAAATAATAATACAATAATGGAATCAGTAAACAACATAATACTAAAATAAATAGCGAAAGACAGATAATATAAATAACCAAGTATCATTCAATAGAAATATGATGCAGCATGTCACATGTTCTAAGAAAGCAGCTAATCATGTACACTTTAGTAATACCCAATATATATCTTAAAATAATTAATGAATAAAAAAAAACACTAGGAAGCATCTATATCCATGGCTTTGTCCCATGCTCTCTTACTCTTAAACACCATCTCATGTACCCGTAGAAAGGAAATTTCCCTTATCAACACCTGCAACAATATAATCTATTTTTTTTCCAAAATCATGACCCAAGCAGGGTGTGAGAAAAAAATCATAGCTGGAAACCACCTATGATTTGTGCCTATCAATCAGTGAGTATATGCATTAAGTAATGTACAAAAAGAAAAATCATTAAACTAGAAAGTACTAAAAGGTAAATAATCCAACAATTCATATTTTCCATTTTCATTAATTATGTTAATCTCAACCATTAAATTAAATTGAAATATATATGTTTTTAGATATGGACTAATCTTATCAATCCCCCTTATAGAAAATACTAAATAGATACCTCAGAAGGCTATCTAAACAAGTAAAGTGAAGACTGAATCCAAGGTTATGCTTTGGCTTAGCAGACATGTCATAAGTCATTCCATTTCAACAATCAATTCAACATCTTACCCACGGGCATAGAAAAAACCCTTCTCAAAGGCATAGAGAAATCTTTACCCTTAGGCCTAACGAACCCTTACCCACTGGCATAAAAAATCTTCTCACACAGAAATAAAAATTCCTCCCCCACAGGAATAACAAATCAATAGGGGGAATCCTAGTATATTAGCTTTTTAGGATAATAAACAACATAGGTAAATTACCCTATTAGATGGTTTACAAATAACAACTCGTGTGGGCATCATACATATCAACAAACAAGTCAATTAAATTATCATAAGGCTTAAATGATAATTGGAATATCATGGGGAAAAGAGGAAATCACTAACCCCAAAAACATTAATCAAATCAATAAAAATTGACTATAGTTTCAATCCATTTTTAAATTAAATTCGTACTTAACAACCCAATAAGGGAAAGTAAGGCATGCATCATATGTAGCCTCAGCCACATGACCATAAATAGTCATTCTAAGGGAACACACCCACAGGGTGGCGCTTAATAAATCCAAAAAGCTCAAACATGCTTAAATTAAATTAATTCATGACCTAATCATCATTAGGCAAAAAAGGGGTCATCTTTCGTTCTAGGTTACACTCTAAACATGGGCGAATGGCAATACATCCCATATAAACATCTCGACATTATGAAAAATGAAATAAGACCACCTACTTCATAGTAGTATGACTCTCTATATCCATTGTTGGGATTTTATTCTCCCTGGAATGGAGTCGATATACAAAATAGGAATAAAGGCTCAACACTAAATAACTCAATTGAGAGAATAAATAAGGAATAAGGCCTCAAGTAGAGTCCTGAGCTTACCGATTGGGTTCAAACACAACCGACGGTGAAGGAATGAATCAGGGTTCAGATGATCAATCAAAAAAGAAAATAGTACTCTGTGCTGCTATTTGCAAACCCAGATAAACCCATACCTGTTTTCATAAATAAGACGCTACTGCCTAAATTAATCAATAAGAAAGTACACGATGTGAACATGAGACTACATGTCGTGTCCATACAAATTTTTTTCCGACCATTAATTGGAAGTTTACTCAGATTACATGGTGTGTATCCTTCCATACACAAAATGTACATATAAGTACATGGCACATAATTCCCAGTCATGTCGTATAATAGCACTGTATCTATCCCCTATACCTCTTTTCCCCCATTTTCATAACTACAAACTGAAAAAGGAATGATTCATACCTTAATGGAAGAATCAGGTTCATACATTCTTCTTAACTAGAATCCTTCTTATAGACATCATAGTCAATAAATATTTCCATAACCTGGGGAAGGAAACATAAAAAGGTATGAGATCATATTCTCAATAAGGTTAAATAATAGAGGTATGTAAGTATAAACATGAGAATAGAAGTTTGATAACCTGATAAAAACATTTTAGGATCATACCAAGTATATCAAATATCATAAACATATGTCATTTTATAATTATTGATAGTTTATAAGACATAAATCATAAGTAAATAAAGAAAATAATCCATGAAATCATAAAAAATGAATAAAACATGGAATTGTAGAAATCAGTTTAGTATATTATATGATTTCTGTAGTATCCAAGGCATTACTTCCAAGACCATCTTAGTAGTATGGGTTTACTCCCAATATCAACATGGTAGTCATTATTCACTCCCATTTCAAACTTAGTAACACTAATTTACTCCCTATAGCGTCTTGGTAGTCATAGTTCACTCCCATGGACATCTTAGTAACACGAGTTCACTCCTCATACCATCGTGTTAGTCATGGTTCACCCCCATCGCCATCTTAGTAGACAAGGTTCACTCCCAAGACCATCTTAGTCTATCTCATTGTATATAAATCATTACCCAATGCATGTATGAGAGATATAGGTCCCACCCATATCATAATGAAATCCTACATACATGTGACAAAATTTCATTAATAATCATATCACAACCCATGAAATGGAATAGGTATTATAAAAATGTAATCATATCATAACCTAGGAAAAAAAAAGGTTTCATAATTATTTCATCAAAAACATAACCTATGAAAAGATGTGGGTTTTATAGGCATATTACCCATGAAAGAGAAATAGATTTTTCAAGCACCATGAAATAAATACAAGACATTAGTATAAAGAACATGAATGGAAATGTTGAATAATTTACCAATAAAGGTGTGAGTAACACCAATGGATGTAATATAATATGGGAAATAATTTTATAATATATTTTAAATACATTTCCTAATGAAAATATACTTTCTCCTTTGAAAAATGCTTCATAAAATGTTAAATCTTTTGAAATTAATTTTCATGAAAATAAACATGAAAACATAGAAAAGAATATTTGAAACATTTTGAAATCCTTTTTCATTTGAGAATATCTTCAAGAGCTTTATACCTTTTTGAAAAACATTTTTCATTGAAAATTTATAATAGAAACATGAAAACCATTTTGAAACCACATTACTTGAACTATACTTGAAAAATATATAACAAAATCATGAAAAAAAATTGAAGACCATTTATTTGAATGTTTATTTTTAAAAATATTCTTAAAAGTTGTCTTTTTAAACATGATAATGATGCTTTAAAGAAATGACGACTGGAAAATATGTGAATAATATTCATGGTAAAATGAAAATTCCTTTTGCATGGTAGAAATTATAGATAAAAAAACATTATTTATAAAGAGGCAAGAATATTCCTTTGAAAACATTGGTATAAGAAAAAAATGGTAACAAATTATTTTAATGATTATAAGAGATTACTAGAATATTCTAGGAATCCATTTTTGGTAAGCATGGTTTCGAAGGAACATAGATTTCAGTACAAAGAAAGATATATGGTCATATTTTCTTAAAAATAATTCTTATTTATCTTATAAACCGAATAGTGTAAGAAATATTTATAGTACATTAATACATCCAGACAAATCATATGAGAATAAAATTAAAGATTTTTCTTGAATTATGGATCATAATATTTCATTAATGAGAAAGTGATCATATTAATTAAATCTAATTTAATGACATGATTATATATTATTATATCTTTTTATAATATTTTTTTATTTGGTAAGACTTATGAAATCCGTTGTGGAAAGTCTCTCTTGCGTGAAACATAAGCTTACCCCAATGTTCCTAATAGTGAAAGCTAACCATTATATTATGTGTAGTGCATGATTGACGTTGTATTATGTATAACACAAACCAAATTTATTTGATTAATATAAATATATAAAGTAAAAAAATTTAGGGTTTTCTGAAATGAAAAATACCAAAAAGAATAAGTTAATTTGAATTACAATATTTCAAAAAATCTCAGTGTGTTACATTGGAAGGATATGGTGTAAACCATATGAGGTTTCCTGAAGAAGAGGTCGCATTCTTTAACAAGGGATTTTTATATTTCTTCCAGTACATCCTATAATTATTATTAAAACATGGTAATATAAAAACTACAAAATCTTAAAAATAAGGAGGTGTTTATATGATAAGGTAATGACCTATAACAATCATAACTTCTATCAAATGGGTTACAAAATCATCATTAATTTATACAATGGACTAGCACCTCATGAATCGATGTCATTCATTTTTCCATTATCACATCTCATAGTTGGATATGAAGATAGATATAAATTATATATATGATATTAGTTATACCTTTTGATTGATTATATCATATAAATCATTCTACATTACATAATTTGAGGATATAATAACATCACTCAGGAGTACAATGGACTACCACCTCATGAAGTGATGTGATTAGTTTTCCATTAATGTATATAAGAAAAGTAATTATGGTAATGTTGATGAATATATGGGATATAAATAAAATAATTATGTCATTAATAGAATATTTATTATTCTAAAAATATAATTGACATTTTATTATTTAACACAAATAAATTACTTCATCATTTGGGTATGTGTGGACTACAGCCTTCACAAAGCGAGTTGACTCTCTTTCTTCACCACACCACATGGATGATATATATAAGTGTATTCAAAGAAATAATATGGTATATATTATATAATTATCATTATATAATAATAAAATATTACATAAATACTTTTAATGATGATCAATTAAAAATGGAAATGTTACTCATGCGTATGTATGACCTACCGTATCAATGATTGTAACATAGTTCATTTTTCATAAACATATTTCAGTATTTATTTTAAAATTATAAATGATATATAAATATAATAATTATTTCATTATTATTATTCAAGAAATTATGGAACTATATAAAAAGTGAAAGAACTGGATTTTTAAGTGAAAAACATGCATGAGAAAACATGAAAATTAACACCTGAAATAATTAGAATAATAAATTATTATTAATGAAAAAGCAAAAATATTGGATAAAATAATAATATATGATATTATAAATATTAATATGGTTCATTATTAAGTTAATAAATTTTGTAAAACCATTATAAAATATGTTAATGTACAATCAATGAAAATTAATTATGAGGTATGGGTTTCTCATCTCACTTTTACCTCTATGAGACATATGTCACATTTAACACTTATTTCATTTGTGTGGTGTATATTAAACCACTTAGTTATGGTATATCATGATATTTATGGTAGTTAAAATATATTTTTTTCTTTTCCTTCATGAGTATTATGTTTGAAAATTTTCCAATGTAGTATGGGTTTATTTCATAATCACTTTTTAATCAGGGTTGTTTATACTTTAATTTACATTAATGGATATTATATCATCATTTCTTAATAAACTTGTCAATTTTTTTCTACAATTTTTATTCTGGAATTTTTTTCATGTAATAGTACCTTTTAGCACTATACGGTATTTAATATTATTGAAAAAATGTTTTTTTAAAAAAATATGACATTACTTCTCACTTCAGTGGGAATTTCCTTTTCATAAAAACTTGTGTTTTCTAATAATGTTTTTAAAAATATTTGACAGATTTTATAAGTGATTTATTAATTAATTTTTTAAAAATTATTTATTTTTTCACTTTTTATAATTATTCTCATGTCATTTTCAATATAATTCTCTTTTATATATTACTGAAAATACGAAAGGAATTGTTTTTTTAACACACTGAACATGTACAAAATTTATTCATATCATGACAAATTTATGTTTTAAAAATTTAATCATAAGATTTAAAGGTTATTTTAAAATAAAAGTGTTTTAAATTTATATGTGAAATTTTTGTTTTAAAAGGTCAATTTCATAAGGAAAATGATATTTTCCTTAAAAATGATTTTAAAGATATTTTTATGGTATTTTTATTCATCAATGAACACAATTATTTATTGTACCTACAATCCAATGAATATATGTTGTATTTATATCACTGTTGTTATTTATTTTGATGAATTCTAATCATTTTAATTGAGGATGTACAATTTTATTACCACTCACCATTTTACATTGACTGGATAATTATTATGATTATTTATTATGGTAAGTATGCACATTTTTGTATTTTAGTTTTTCAATATGAATTTTTTTTATTTCATTTCACGCATTTCATATAATGAATTCATTAGCGTATATTTATGAAGGGTGGGGCCCTTTATTTCCCCTCGATGTATTTTTAAGTCTCATTAGTCAATGTAATTATGTTTTTATCCAAGGCCTTATACAGTTATATTGATATTTTGGCACAAGCCTAAATTGTATTTTATTTCTTGTCACAAGCCTCGATTTTTTTATATTTCTTGGCATATTTCTGAATAGTATTTTTTAGAAGATCATGATTATGTATTACATCATTATGAACTCAATTATTCATATTCTATGGGATTATTCGATTAGTTATAATATCCATTGATATGATTTTGAGGTCCTGTGATTATTTATAGGGAATTATTTTATCATAATTTTTTCCTTCAATAATATGGTTTTGTTTTTGATTAAATTATATAGGTATCAGTTATTTACCTTTAAATTTTCTTTATTATTATTTTATTTATATATTTTACTGTATTAATACCCTTACTATGCATCTTAACTCACCCATTGTTTTATGTTTTATTTTCCTCAGGATGGGAGGAAGTATTTTTTTTATTGATATTCACGGATATGCTATCGGGAATAGTAAAATTCTTATGGAAAATTATTTTCATATTTTATGTTTTATATCTTATTTTGAATTTCATGTATTAATCTAGTTTAGCAATACTAATAAACTTTTTTCCCTTCGGGATGTGATTCCTTATATCTTAGGCCAATGTAATAATGTAGACACTGACTTCTGGCTACTAGGGTCGAGTCGCTACATTGGTGGTATACAAATGAATACCCTCACACTCCTTCCTTACTTCTTATATCATCCACCAATACTTATCTATTCATATATCATACTGAATTTATTACTGATAACTGTTTTAAACTATCTAAAACAACCAAAAAACACCTCACCCATATTAAAGACAGGAAATTAATATTTCATCATAATTTCATGAGTAAATTTCCTCAAAACCTACTGACCATGGTTAGGGCCATTATAGTTACCATCTATTTCCTACTACAAATTTATAATTTTTCTAAAAAAAACTATCTTCCATGATAATTTATTTTCAATACTTAAATTACTCTCCTAACATTTCTATTATGTTATCCTCTTCTTAGGAAATCATGTTTCATTATTCAAATAAATTCGTCATCGTTATTATCTTAAATCAAAAGAATATTTTTTATGGTTAAATAATATTTTTTTACATATCAATGTTGAGAAACATATAGGTTAGGTTAATAACCATTAGACAAAAAATTAAACCTATTTCAATCATCCTTATAGACATTTCTTTTATAATTTTATTAGTTTATTAATAGAATGACATATTCTTTTCAACGATTTTTTTGTAAAGTACATCCTCTAATTAAATCTTCATTATTACCTTAAATATCAATTCATAAGAATTATCCTTTTCCATAGTATATTTCTCAGTAATTCTCATCTCACCACCAACAAGAATTCTATAAATCCTTTCTAATGAAACATACATTGGATACTTCTCTTAAATTAATAAAACCATTAATTTGATGTCATGTGGAATTTTTATCAATATTTTATTCAAAAACCTTATATCATCAAGGATTTCACTGTGTAAATACATGTCCTTTAAAACAACATTAACTCAATAAAATAATGAGTTGATATATTCATGTAGGTAGATCCACAATTCTATATACTTTTGTTTATGTAAATTGAAGTATTTCTTATAATGATTTTTTCATCATTGTAAAATTGAAAAGATATTTCAATATTGAAATTAAGGTTTTACTTGAAATCGACATCCTATAGATTTAGATTGATAAATCTCCACCTCACAAATAGATTACTTTGAAATCAATATCCAACTCATAAAAAATTACATAAATATCTAATACTTTTATTGACCATATTTTTAAATAGTCGAGTCATGTACACATCTATTACAAATTATATATTAAAATTTATGACCATTGAAGACCATAATTCCTATTTTGTTTACATTCAATAATGTAACATCCATGTATAGAAAAAAACTCAGAAATTTGCCTTCTACTCTAAAGCCAATTTTGGTCTTACAAAAAGAAATATATCCTAATAAGGGGACGAATGACTGCATAAAGAATTAAAATGACCTTTACTAATATATTTTCATGGTTAGTAAAAACCTATTTCTCCCCCTCACATTGATTTAAAAAGATAAAGAACTAAAGTGACACAAATGATTTTTAATCGGTTCTTACACACTAGGATGTATCCAAGGAGAATTACCCAATGATATTTTGGTGTACCAAAATTCACAACATTAAAATTTATTTTATCTAAAAATTTAGAGTTTATTCCCCATCCCTTTAGGCTTAAAATACTTACATGTATTGGGAACACACTTCTCTCCCTACAATAGAATATCCCACTTCTCCTCCAAATGAACACCTTAATCTCCATAAAAAAAATATATTACACTATGATTGATGTAGTTACACGATTTTTTTTCAACATGATATTCTAAATTAACTTATAGAAATTATAAAATCTTATAATTCTCAATCCTTTCTAATAATCTATAAAAATCACTTCTCTCCCCAAATCATCCTTCTCTACCAGATAATGTATACTTTATGTCAAGATAAATTATTTAATTCTTATTTTCTTCAATAATTTATGTTTAATAAAGTATTATATAGTAATTAACTCATCCATGTCCCCAAAATAAGATTAAAATATTCCCCCATTACAATCTTTAAATATCACTCCAAATATAGGAAATTCAAATCTGTAAAATCTCCTTGATTCAGCGCCATTACAACTTCATGAAGAGCATCATAGCATAACACCTATGATCCTTTAGAAGTAATACAATAATAAATTTTGTGCTTTGTAATTTATTTTATTTTATATCCTATAAAAATAGAACATCATGGAATAACCAATATCATTACAATGTATTACTCAATTCCAATTAAAACATTTGAATTTTGTTGTCGATACATTACGGAGCAATTTATCATATCATTGATTGATTCCTTTTATTGTGGTGTGACCGGTTTATTAAAATCCCTAAATTCTAATATGATTAATTTTATATAAAAATAACTGTTTATACATAAATATTATGGAACAATTATTAAACAGAAAATTCCATCTATGTTTATAAATAAATTAATGCATATTGTAATATAAATTATGGTGTGATTTTCACTTCACATGTCATAACTTGTTTGATTGAATCCTACTATTGAAAAATTTGTTAAATAAATTCACCATGACTTTATAATTATGTTAGAATATTGTTATTAACAAACTTGACCTGATAATTATTATTTGTATTTTCCTTATTAGAATCTATAAATTTTCTCATTTTATTAATTCAAGTAGATTTTACCATATCCTTTTTAGGAATTGTAATATGAGTGAGAATTAAATCAAAAACAATTATTTGTTTAATGTATTGAGTTGATGATAGTGTAGAAATTATAAGAATTGATGAAGAAAGTTGATGGTTAATGATTAACTAATATATTAGCATGACTATTCAATGTCTTTATGGTGGGTGCACATAAGTGAATTTGTTCGACGCACTTGAGATAACTGTAGGGGATGGTTAAAATAGTGAAGGTAATAAACAATAAAAAATATACATGGGAGGGTATGAAGGCTTATATAAGTTTTATTACATTTAAAATAAGAATATAAATGTTAATTAGTTTAATGAATATGACTAATTGAGTTATTCATTAAGTGAACATTCAAATTACTTTTTATGGTTGGAATATTCTACGATGTGGACTATTACCAATCCAATTTTTTTCTCAAGAATAAATTAACATATTATTATATTAATTTGATATTAAAATGTTTTTTTTGAGAAAATAATTAGAGTATCATTTTTAAGTACATTATTTAGATAAATCATATAACGGGAGAAATAAAGTAATTCATAGTGTCCTGTGAGAGTTAGTGGGGTTTTCATGGTGTGGTTCGTGGTTATCTAATCATAGAAAATAACCTTGAATAATTAAAAATATCTTTGTATCTTGATTATTCTCCATTAAACCACCCAAAAGTTGTTTTAATTTAATAAAAGGATTTTATTTTGGTTATTAAAATTTGTTATTATTATTATATAGTTATGAGAGTGTGTTAATATGAGTAAGTGTGAAAATTAATTTAAAGAAATAGAATTTTTTGTTTTCAATTTTATATTATATTAATGTGGTTGTTATCAATTTTACTATTACATTCTAATTATTAAAAGTTAGACCACCCTAAAATAATTCATAATATATATTCTAAAAGAGACAAACCCTTTATTTTCTTCCTCCCTCCACCTCCATGGAGATCTTTCCTTCATATCCTGTTGAGAGATTCCATGTTATTCAAGGTTTTCTATTCCCACTCTTTTAATTCATCACAATACTCTTCCTCTAAACATAGTATGTGTAGTCTCCTACAACCTAGGGATTTGTTATTTTGTTATTTTTTAAGAGGATGTAAACATGTCAATAATGATTAAGATTTCTCAATAAGTTAATTTATGATATTTATTTTAGTCAAATATGCTCTAAAAGATGGTACATCGACATCATACGCCATCCACACATGAATTTTTGAACTCATGACAAATATATACCTATCTATTGTTGTATTAAATTTAATTAAATCCATTATTTTGATTTCATAATTGATAGTGGGTTATTCTTGGCTTGGTAATATTTAATACTATTTTTAGAAATGTGACTAAATGTGGGCATCATCAGTTGTTTCCAATTTTAGTATTTGAAAATTATTAAAGCCCAAAACTCATTCTCCAGGATCCTATTATGAAAACATAAACATTACATTTTCAACTTTGATTCTGATAATATTGACCCAATCTATTACCAGAAAAACCAGACAAATTAAAATGAAAAAATAGGATCACTTACATTCTCAATCATATTTTAGGTTCAGAGTTTTAGATAATTAAGAAAAACTCATACAAAAACAATACCCATGACATTGAATGTTTATTTCTCCAATTTATCCTAGATTTTTGTATTTCACAATATTTGATCATCATCATCCATATCAAATAAATTCTAGACATATTTTGTTAAAAATTATTCTTTATAACCTAGGGGAAATGAAACATTTGAAGGGTGATCTCAATTGATTAGTAAGGGTAATCAAAAGCACTAATAAGTGAAATTAATCAATGAGTACACAAAGTTAATAAATATATGATGTCGTAATATTACAACATTAGAGAATCATTAAAGAACTCATAACCATAAATACTATAATCATCGATCAGGAAATATTGAATACACAATTAATAAAGGAAAGATTTTGAAGAATCAACAATTATGATATTTGGGGTATCAATCAAGAACAAATTAAACATTATAAATCCTTAGTAAGAATAGATAATATATATTGGTATCTAGATCATTACCATAATATCACTCCAAAAAAACCATACAATTTTAATAACTATATAGTGGACATCGAATATAATTCTTTGAAGAACATAAGAACTTCCAAAATCATTAGACTGCAATCTATGTTTCCCCATTATATAAGATATAACGGGGAAAACTGGTGTTATTTATGTTCAAAGATAATATTTAATTTTCCAGAACCACAAATAATTTACATAGATCTTATAAATCATTGTAAGACTCATAAAAACAACCGTTAGTATTTCTTGACTGGATTAACCCATAAAAAATAAATTAATTTCATAACAATCTCTATAAAATATAATTAACTCATGGAAGAGAAATGGGTTCCACTAAAATCACATTGAAACATGAGAAACGCATGGAAAAGAAATGGTTTCCATAATAATCTATTTGAATCATGATAAAGATGTGGAAAAGAAATGAGTTCCAAAACAATCTCTTTAAAATAAGACTAAACTGAGGAAACTAAATGGGTTACATAATAATATCATTGAAAAAACATTAAATCATTTCAAGAAATAATAAGGATGGTATCATTCTAATATATCCTCATTAGAGAATAAGTAACAACTAGGGTTGTTGATGTTGACGAATGTGAATACCATTAAAATATCATTAGTGAAATTTTGAGAAAAATAACCATTTCATTTTAAAAATCACTATTCTGATAACAAAAAATCCAAAAAAAATTATAATGATACGTTCTTTTGAAAATTTCTGTGAAAAAATATAATGTAATATTAGAAAATCATATAAAAATTTTATTTTGAAAAAAGTACATTCACTTTTGGGAAACAATTGTCCAAAAAAATTAATAATACTTTTCTTTTAAAATAACATTGAAATCATAGACGGTAAGCTTCAAGGGAAAAAAATTTCATGACAGAGGAAAATTTAATTCATGTCATACATGTTAAAACAATGTTTTCATTCACATTTTTTGGTAGAAGACAAAGAGAACTTGTTTGAAACATTACAAGAAGGATCCATTAAAAAAATTAAAAACTAAAAATATGTGTAAAAATATCTTTAGAAACCCATTTTAATAATTTTAAAAAAAATTGATTTTTTTTAGAAAACATGTTTTTTATATTAAAAAAGGATTTTTTGTCAAAGAGAAAAGTTAAGATGATTTTTCATAAAAACATTCCTTTATAATATTGAGTACATAAAGTGAGGGAAATTAAGGGAAATGTATTCTCATGACATAAATAAAGGATAAAAAATTAATGATAACATCTTAGAGTTAGGTAATAATATTTCCAAACTAGAAACTAAAACACAAATATTGTCGATAAAAGATAAAATTGAAACAATTTTTTTTACCATTTTAGTAACATTTAATGATAAGATCCATCAAATTATATCATTAAATGAAACCAAAAATACAATGAAATTAAATAAATTCATGATATTAATCATCAAAAGGTATGTATAAACACCTCATAAAACAAAACATGTGCATGAGACTAAATAAGTCTCAATCAAAGAAAATTGGGACAAAATTTTCTTATCGCCTTACTAATATTTTTAATAATAACCCCTAATATAAAATAACATAAAATTAAACATTAAATATAATTAAAACAGTGATATTAATGATTCAACTTGTCAAATATGGAGTATATGAACCAAAAAAAATTATTAAGTGGTGACTACAGTATATGTCTCCCACATGTAAAAGATGGATGAGATAAACCCTTCCCAAATCCTTTTGGTTTAAAATTAATTATCCCCAAGTATATTGGTATTAATCATTTTATTAACATATTAAAGAATCACATTAAATTTTTTTACTTAAAATAAAATCCTTTTATAATATTGTGTCACATGATTGTTAATAATATTTCATTATTTTCATCGATTCAGGTGTAAATCGACATTCTTTAACATTCATCCATTGTTATTAAAGACCCAGTTCATGTGAATATAATATTGTTATATTATCTAAATAATAAAAATAATGAAATAATTATCATATCTACATATCAATTATACTTTCAAAACCAATAAAAAACCTGGTTATAAAAAGTGAATTACGTAATGATCATGGAGATGGTAGGTCCTATGTTTACATAAGTAACGTTTCCATTTTTCAATGAAAATTATGGAAAGGAGAAAATTATATTTTATATTTATAATAATATAAAATGTACAGTTTTATTTCTATAAAAAAACTTATATATATCATTCATTTGTTATGGTGATTAAAAGAGAGTCACATCACTTCGTGAAGGTGTTAGTCCACACATACAAGAACAACATTACCATCTACTTAGTGTAAAAAAATAAAATGAAATATTATATTTTACGAACAATATAAATTAAATAATTTTCATAATATTTTTTTATCACATAAAATCACTAACATTATTATTATTGACTTCTGTGTAAAGCGCTAGTGATAAAACAAATCACATCACTTCGTGAGGTGGTAGCCTATTTTATACAAAAATGGTGTTATCTTATCCCCTATGAAATGAAAATTAAAAATCCTTATATGATTTAAGGACTAATTAGGTATAAATATGTTATACATATCATATATATATATACTATTCATCCATCATCATACCGAACTGTGAAATGTGGTGGTGGAAAAATGAATGACATCGGTTCGTGAGGTGATCGTCTACTGTGAACATGAATGATGATTTTGTAAACCATTTGATAGAAGTGTATATTGTTTTACATCATTTAATTTTTATAAAACAATACCAATATATGGAATATATTGATTTTTTATTTCATAGTGTTTTAATAATAATTTATGAAGGTGGTGAAATCAATAAAATAGAGACACTTATTAATGAACAATACCTATTCATTTGGTATCCTCCTTCAGATTGAACTAAAGTATTCTTGTGTTGGAGTTAAACCAAAAATAAGGATTTAAGGATTATTTTATTGGAGTTGGGAAGTGTTTTCGGTTGGTCATGGATGAACTAAAGAGGTTTTCAGGTGTGAATAAGAGAGAAGACAAGGTGGACTTTTATAAGTGGGGTGAGGGACACACTTGTAATTTTTAGAAAAGATTCAATTATACCCAAATTTTTATTATTCCATTAGACAAAAATGTCATAGACTGACCCTAACAGAGGATTTATCTGAAACTACCCCAATCCAACCTCCTTAAACTAGGGGTGTTGATAAGCAACGAAGGGCATTACCTAAATTGGAGGCCTTTTTCAAATGTACATGTATGTACACACCCAACCATATCAATGTAGAAATGAAGAGGAATAATTATAAAAATATGAAACAACACAGAATTAAACTAATCATGAAAACCCAATATGGTTTATAAAAGTAAGAGAGTGAAAAATGAAAATTAAAGTGGAAAAATACATGACTAACCAAAAATATGTCCCAACTAGACAAAAACTAAAATATAAACTGCTGAGAGATCCCAACACCTCATATCCAAAATATGACAAAAGTATACGGCCCAATGTACCCAACATCCCTAATCTCATCTGGATTCACTACCAACTTGTTTTTTATTTACATAAGACCTTACATGTGTAGGAAATTCCCATGAAAGGGTGTGTATATACCTACAAAGTAGGAACCCTTGAAAGCTGAAGGGGGAGTAGTGAGAGATACCATGGGAAAAAATATTATATGGTAAAAAGTATGTAGATCCACCCAAAGTACGAGAATGAGTAACCTCATCCTAGAACAAGGGGCTCAATACGGTGTGATGATGGACTACATATTGAGTCTTTTCCACCCATAGTAGGAGAGTATACTCATCCAGTCATGAGTGGATAAACAAAGAAATCACATGGAGAACCTCATGTGTCTTCATAACCAGTAGAAGGATAGTAACCAAATTCACTATATGGATATATATGTACATATATATTCTCAGTAATGGAAGCTTGAATGAGGTATAAATAATACCTCCACATCACATCATATCCCACAAAAAGAGTTACAAAAATTTCTAAAAGTTCATTAATGATTCCCATCATGTATCATGTCTATGTGGAAGAGACCATTCATTTCAAGACACACATCATAATTGTCCCGCACAATCGAGGGACTATAATATCAAGGTAGATGACTCATTTCCAGGAATAATAAGAGGGTTCCACTCAGTGGATAGATAGAGTGCACGTAAACTATTCCAACATGAGGGTCCAAATCAGTGGATATATATATTACACATACCCTATTCTAATATGAGGTTTCCACTTAGTAGATAGATAGAGTACCCATAACCTATTCCAACGATAGTGTTCCTCATTGTGGATAGTTAGGGGACCCATACCTAGTTCCAATTGGAGGGTTCAATACTAAAAGTATATGGAATACCCATGCATTTCCCATAAAGAGGGTTTAACTCTAATGGTAGAGGAACCATGCCTAGCCTAACTAGAGGGTCCCACTATAAAAGTGGATGGAGTACCCATGCCCTATGCCAATAAGAGGGTTCTTCTCACATGGTAGAGGACCTATAACAAACCTAGCTGGAGGGTTTCACTCTAGGAGTCTGTAGAGGACCCATTCCTAGACCTTCTTGAGGGTTCCACTCCAGTCATTGAGAAACCATGCCCAACCAATCTAGATAGTTCCACTAAGAATTACATTGTTGATAATGCATGATCACTACCATCATCGTGGTTTTCTTAAATAAGATTCATTCTCAAAACGGTCTAACATTATATCCCAAAAGAAACAAAGGAACCCTTATTTTTAAATGTAAATACACTCTAGATAGGCTAGTTGTTGGAAAAAATTTCAGTCCAAATGAAGGATATATGAGAGTTTTATGTTTTCTAAAAAGGTTCCAAGGGGTACAGAGCATGTGAGGGGACCCACATGGAATGTGGTTCTGCTGCATCACCTCCTCGTGTCCATCTATGTACATGTATTTCCTACCATGTAGGGATACATGGTGTGTAGGGGATATACATGGTGTTCCAATTCCACTTTAGGTCCTACTGATTGGATTGGTAGTGTCAATGTATCCAAGATATTTATGTGTACTTAACTCATGTCTTTGTATTCATACCATATCTTTGTACTGAACCTGTGTCCATGTAATTCTATAGAGAGCCATGTTTTTGACCATGTAATCCCACAAAGGGTCCAACCCGTGTGCCCAACCACATATCTTGTCCACCTAGGGAAGTGATACATGGAATATAGTGAGTCTACATGATGTAAAATCCTATTAAATTTATAGAACCCTTGATGCCGTAGTATTGAGGCTATACATAGTTTTTCATCACAGTTCACAAATTTAAGTAAAATTTTATATTCAAATATGTATCTGAAATTTTTGTTTCAAATTCATCCAATTATTCATACATATCACCTATACACAGTATTAAATCAATGGATATAGTCATGATCTTCCATATTTCACCATCGGATGGTTAGAAATCAGTTTCTGTAGGAATTTGGAGGTTCGTCAAATGTCATGCATGCCTCTGGTATTTCCAACAACAATATTTTGATCTATGATAATAAAAATGATCAACAAAATAGTTTCATATATATTTAAAAAGCCTTTGTTTGTTAATATGTCCCTCACATGTTGATTCATCGCAATTCTATGGATCGAATTAGGCTAATTACCACAAGGTATTGTTGAACCAGGACTACGGGGTCCAACTGGTGATGAATATAAAGCAATTGAAGAGGAAAATAAAAAATAAAAATTATTTATTGATAATTTAAAATAATTCTTGACCAATTATCATGGACATGTATATATAGAGTTAGGAAACCAATTATTAATCAATTAAAATGGTAAATGGACATATTCCAAGGCCACAATTTATATAGTTCGAAAGAGGGGATATCTATTTTAATTCAATTTATTCAAAATGGGTGAAATCAAAAGATTGAAAATCCATTCTTCCATATTTGGTCATTTTTCATCAAATAAAATTTTCTACAATGATCAATGGAAGACATTTCATTCACTGGGATTTTATCTTCTCTGATCTATAATTTCATCACTGTTCAATATGATCTGATAATGGAAGGAAAGGGATAAAAATCTATCGATGGTCTTGGGATTATGATGTTAACCATGGGAAATTATACACAACGATGGATTTATAGGAAAATTATTTAGGTTAAATGCATTAATGAATAAATTAATCCACTAAACAAACCTCTAATGTCCTTTTTATCCAAAAATGCCATGATGACCTATAATATTTCACTCCTAGGGTAAACATCACAGACCACCTTCAAACGCAGGGTTATATTTCTAATATGAGATTCCATTTATATCTTATCCTTTTTTCTTTAAGAAGCTATATTTTCACAATATAAAAATATATTAAATATTTCAATAAAATTAATTTCAGGCACACCGGGCCTCAGAATGATACACCATCTCAACTCTTGGATATAGAAATATATATATATAAATAATTCAAAGTCTTACAAGTAAAAAGAGTCTCTAAATCATTCCTTCCTTCAACATTGTTTTCCCGAAAAAACAAAACTAAACAAAAAACTTGCGATACGAAGCCTATATATGGCTCACCCACTCCCAAGATCTATCCTTATGTTACTGTGATGCCACAAAACTTGAAACAAATGTTTGGTACATCAATGTAGGGTCCTCGTCTACAAATCCTCGATCTACACTGGCTACTCTGAAATGGTTTCCCTATCCTCTATGTACAGCTCTCCCAATTCGTTATCATTTGTAGGGCCATGAAGGTATCTCTTCAGTTTCAACATGTGAAATATATCATGCACATGCTCCAACTATGGTGAAAGGGAGATGAGTTAAGGAACCCCTAAAACCCTCTATAATATATAGAATGGAGAAATGATCCTCGGGGATCACTTGCCTCCCCTGAAAAAAATCTATAATCATTATCATGGGAAGACTCTTAGGAAAACATGGTGTCCCTTGTCAAACTATAAGGGAATATGATAATGATCTGTGAAAGATTTATGCTTTATCTAATCCATCCTCATCTGCTTACGAATGACTTAGAACTTCTCCGTTATCACCAGCACCGTCTATGGACCCAAAAGGGATGTCTCACCATTCTTTCTAGCATAAGGGTGACCTAAAAGGTCTCCCTTATGATTCCTCAA
The DNA here is from genome assembly GCA_963277665.1 of Viscum album. NCBI lineage: Eukaryota > Viridiplantae > Streptophyta > Magnoliopsida > Santalales > Viscaceae > Viscum > Viscum album. Next base: position 880,041,338 of record OY728137.1, on the reverse strand, counting down.
AATGTGGCATTTCAATAGTAGAGTGGTAGGTTTTCTTGTTGTATGAAAGCAATACTATGGGAATGTGATCCCCCATAATATGGAACAAGTCTAACACACAATCCTTCATTATATCCTCCATCTCATGGATAGTGTTTTTGGTCTTCCCATCAGATTGCGGGTGAAGGGTTTTATGGATTATCATCTAGGTCTTGAATGCCTCCTAATGGACTATCCACAATTGTGATGTGAATCTTTCATCATGATTAGAGACAAAAATCAAGGTAACCCCATAAATAATAATAACTTAGAATACGTAATACAACCGCAATGTCTCTACCGAACCTTACTCCCTGAAAGAGAGGGAGTGTGCCGACATTGTGAGTTGGTCAAATGTCACCAATATAACATCATTGTTCGTCACTATTTGAAGAATCCATATAACAATTTCAATGTATGTGTAATCCAACATACACTCAAAGATCTCAAGGGCCTACAAAAAACATGTCGAAAGTTGGTGCTCATCTTCCACCTTCAAATAGAAGAGAAACCGAGAGACAAACTCGGTAACACTACATTTCTTTTGAGACAACCAAAACAACCACTAATGATCTCTATATAACTTTTCCGCAATATTATGTAGATCTATTGGAGTAGTCTGTAACTCTCGCATCACCTACTATCACATCATTACTAGAACACCATCTATTCCTCAAAAAATATGGAATGAACTCCTTCAGAATATCCATCTAGTGAATCACCTAGGTATCTAGTCATAAAAGACATCGCAGTTGATGTCTCCCAACTGGGACTCTTTCCAAGGCTTGAGATGTGGAGGATTCAATGCTTGTAGTGTCGTGCTCTGAGTGCCTCTAGAAACGGGCCATGAGACGGTGGGCCAGAAGACCTCAAGAGCATCTCCCCAAATGCCAAAGTTTTCCAAATAGTAATGAAGCCCATGGGTAATTTGGCCGGGGAGACAACTCCCTCATTGAAAAAGGTATAAAATAGAGGAAGTTAATAATAAAGTCAAGCCATTAGCGTAATCAATAAGAAAAGTAACAGATAGTAGTATAAGTAGATACATGAACCAATAGTGAAATATATAATAAATTGGGAAGTTGAAATTTCCGAAATGATACCATGATCATTTCAATGTATGATGCCTAATGTAAATAAAAAAATTGTAGGGTTATGTGGTACAACCATAGGCTAAATGATAATAATTACTCAAAATACCTAATATAAACTTCCACGTTCCATCTTGAGTATGGCACAATCATCTACCCCCAAAACTCCATCCCAAATAGCAAAGCAATCAAGAATCATAAGCGGCACACTTCCCTATATCCATAACTATGAACATAAAGTCTACTTGGGTACCAAATGATGGATGAGAAGGGTATGAGATATAATCTCAGTAGGCTGGCACCCAAGGTATCTCGACCATTTCAATTTGTACTATAAACAAGTAGTAGTGTGCCAATGTATAATAGAAGAAGGCAACTTAAATCCCAAAAAATATTATAACATGGCCTATGTTTCCCAGTAAAAACCCATCTCATACCACCTACTTCAGCATATTTTAGATTTCAGAATGATAATCCTAGTAAAGAAGAATATATACAGAAGGGCATATGTAACATCACAATTGAAGGAAAATTGCATACCACCAAGATTTGTGCATCAACTTAGAGCCTAATCCATATGTCAAAACTAGGCCCACTAAAGGCATAAGAGAGGATAATAAAACATAATAAAAAATCTATGCTACCGAAATAAAATCATCTCAAGCATTTATATTAAAATTTAAAAGTATACAGGTAGTGTCTGATCCCATCTCAAAGGTATCACTATGGTACATCCAATCAATTATCTAATTCCACAAATCCCCTATAAGGCGATCCATTTTGGAATCCATGTATAACTTGTGGTGTGGTAACCATCAGTCGGTACCAAGTTTCACGCATAAGGGATTGAGTCTCAACTAAGGCTTGGAATATCCATCATGCCAACAGGTCCGTCATCAGTTTACCCTTTGGGAACAGGTGTCACTCAAGAATATATTAAATGCTCAGTTAGGCCATGCCTATAGAGACAAAAACACCACTCCCATGACGTATCATGTTGTAACTTATTGAGAACAGTGAGACCATTTATGGGTTCTTCATATAGAACCCATGTTCTCAAACCATGCTGATTACCTACAAAGAACTAAAGAGACCCACATAGAACTATAATAGAAATAAAAAACATAGATAAAAAATAACTATAACTTGGCTCAGGTTCTCAAGTGGAAACCAATTTCATACCACCTGTATCAACCTATAATAGTAGTCTGAATGAGATACTTGTTCAAGAGGAATATATATAGCAAGCCCTACATAACATGAAAACTGAAGGAAAAGTGCACACCCCTAAGCCTTAACTTTGTCTTAGGGTCTAATCCATATGTCAAAAGTAAGAAAACTAAAGGAATAATAGAGGATCACAAAACATAAGTAAAAATATTTGTTTCATTAATAAAAGAATCTCATGCATTTATATTAAAATTGATTGGTATATTGGTGGAGACTGAGGTCATCCCGATGGTATCATTTTGGTACATCCAATCAATTATCCAATGCCACCAAACCCATCTAAAGAGATCCATTTAGGAATCCTAGGTATCACTTGTGGTGTGGTAACCCTGAGTCCATACAAAGTATCACACAAAAGGTTCCAAGTATCAACTGAGGTTTGGTGTAGCCATCATTCCAATGGGTACATCCCTGATATCCCTTCATAGAACCAGTGTCACCCAAATGTATATGAAAAGAATGAGGGATACCATGCCCGAAGTCACTAAAATATCACTTACCTAACACATCTGGTTGTAACATATTGTGCATAGTGAGTTCATTTGTGGGCTCTTAATACGAAACCCTTAATCTTTCACCGTCACGATCACCTATAAACAACAAGAGAATCACTTACCCACACACATATATATATATATATATATATAATATAAAGAATAAATAATTATAGCCATTTGGGTAACCAATAAATTCCAACATCATAACTCAAGTTAAACAGAACATGAAAATTATCAGTGTAAGTATAGAAATAAAAATTTAAATAAATGAAAGGCCCAAAAAACCTTATAACCAAATGATAAAGGCAAAGAATTCACCCCAAATAATTTTATTCAATTTAAACATCAACCTAAAGTATCACAACAAAAAATGTAGGTGATAATTTAAAGAATCAAGGTTAATAGTAAATACAGTCTGACTATATCGTCATAGCCGAAGGGGTGTCCAATGGCACAGTGAAAACCTTGTAAGGGTTAGCATTAAGAAAAGGTCTCAAGGATCAAGACTAAGAAGTTTAGTTAAATTAATAGGCCTTAATTAAGATTCACTAGTAGGCACCAATGAGCGATATAATGGTGTGAATTGAATAAAACAATGTAATGAATTAAAATATCACATTATCCCTACCATGTAGTCTTAGTATCTCCCAAATCCGTTGAAAACAATTGATTAGGCCTAAAATGTGTGAAATCTGGTGATTTTAGAACAGCTACAATTTCAGGTAAAACCCTTATATGGCAGATTGCGTGATGGAGAGTTGATGAAATCCATTAATTCAAGGTGTAGGAGGTTAGCCATATCGAGATCTTTATAGTGCTTCCAACAGTATATAAAATAGAGAGGAGATATAGGTACAACAAACTTTCAAAGTGGAGGAAGGGAGTGTGCACCACCTGGCCAGTGGGTGCGATGCACAAAGAGGGAGAGTGAGGAGAGGAGGAAAGAAAAAAAGGGAAAGGAAATAAATAATTATGATAGAAAAAAACAATCAAAATGTAAAATAAAGAAAAATTAAAAGTATAAAATAAAATAAAAAATAAAATAAAAGGGAAGGAAATGGAAAATAACCCAAACACTATTCTAGGATGAGAAATTTCTCTAGGGAATGAACATTGCACTAGGGCGCAATGTATTTTTATATAAATCTCGTACATATATTTAAATAATTTAATAGATTCTTTGGATCCACAAAAGGAATTGTAGTCATGTTCCTTAGGTCACTTTATGGATTTAAATTAAAAATTTAAATGGTTTGTACCTTGAATAATGTCCAAATGTTACAAAGTCATTAACTGAAGAAAATTTTTACACTACCACTCCACCAAGGTCACCCACAATGAAACCAACTCCTCAAAAGTCTCCCTCACTAAGAGAGTTTGAGACATCCTACTAATGTAATATGCTAAAAAATTTCTCTTCTCAAGATTATAAACTATCTCAATGTCATTATTGAGTAGGAACTTTAACCAGCACAATAATATTAGGTTCAAGTATATCTATGTGAAGACATACCTGAGACTATAATGGTCTGTGTAAACTAAAATGTGTTCCCTTAGAAGATAGTGTATCCACACCCTCCGGTAAAAGACTAAGGCTTCCAAATATAGGTCATGAGGCGCATAATTCTTTTCATGGGGTGTTACCATCATCGACCCATATGTGACAACATCCTACCACTACATCAACACATCCTGAAGCCCCACTCTAGAGGAAGTGTAATGAAGTATACACTCTACTCCCTCCTATGGTAGTCTCATCACCAGACCACTCATTATCCTCAACCAAGACTCCTCATAGTTCCTCTAGAACTGCATAGTATAGGTAAAAGGCTTCTCTTTTGGTGTCAGGGAAATTAATGGTGATTCAATCCTAGAGAATTATTCCACAAATCTAATGTAGAAACCATTTAAACCAGTAAATCTCAACACCTCCGACACACACTTTGAAGGATCCAAAGGAATAATTTTATTTATCTTTTAGGGTTCATGGATAAACCATTATTAGAAATGGAATTCCATAGAAATTGAACCTAATGAATCATGAAATGAAAATTGGATAGCTTACCATAAATATGATCCTCTCAAATAAAATCTAGAACCATCCTCAAGATGTCTACATGATCCTCCTCTAATTTAGAGAATATGAGTGTGTCATCTATATAGATGGAAAAAAACGGCTCCATGTATGACATGATTATCAGGTTCATCAACTCCATAAACATCATTGGGGAATTTTTCACACTGAAGGGAATAAAAAAAAACCTATAGTTTATATTGTTTCATCGGAATTCCATCTTTTGAATATTGGCCCAGAAATCACACAACTAGTGGTAGACAGACTGGCTATCGATCTTCAAGAACCATCACATGCCTCACTGCATTTAAAATTGGTTTACACTCATTAGAAAGGGGTTCGTATTCTTTTTTATAGCCTGGTTTAGGAAACAATAACCCAAAAAAATTCATAATATCCCATCAACCTTTTTCATGAATGACATAGGGATTCATTAGTCAACATGCTTGGACTTACGAAGCCCTACCTCTGTATCCCCCCCAAACCAAACCACCTGATCTTGAAGCCCAATCGAGGTCATCTTATGTGCTAATGTAAACATTGGGCCAACCCTAGTGCAAGTATTTACAGAGGCTCATCTCATAGTGGGAAGGTAAACCTGAAACATCATCATACCCCAACATTGTTGGAGGTATAATAGATCTAAAAACCTTCATTATTCCAGGGGTATTACTATTGTCAATGCTCCTTTAATTCATAGAGTCTAAATGAATAAAAAAGGGGAATACCTTAGCACAAAGAGATTCATCCTTTGAAGAAACATCAAAAATTTACACATGGTTCATGCAAGTTTCATCATGGTCGTGCAAGTATACTTGCGTGCCACATATTGGGCATGCATGTGACTTGCGTTCCCTATTTGATTTTCACCCAAGTTCTTCAATAGACTATAAAAACCCCTTGTGGGCCCCCCATTTCAAGGAAGAAAAATTTCAAAAGTCAGATTTAAGCTCCTGAATCCCTAGTCTCTACTTGAAGTCTTCTGATCACTTCTAAGGTAATTTCTTACCTAGAATGGAAGATCTAAAGAGGGGGAATAAGGCCTAAGTGTTAGAATTAACCAACACTTGTGCACCTATGTGTTCAACCCTTAAGAGAAAATGAAGACACTTTTGTGTTGACTTATCCCTTCAATAGAACTTACGTTCCACTCTTTTGGATGCCTTTAGGGATAATACTAAGGGCTTGAGCAAAGACTCTCCCAAGTATTACCCTATGGGCTGGTTGTCGCGCAAGTATACATTTGTTGCGAAAGTATACATGGGCGACCCAGACTTGCATGCCCAAATTGGACTTGCGTGCCTGCATCTTTTTGGGTGCCCCTCCTGTCTATTCAACTATTTTCTTTAAATCCACCTATCCTCTTCAAGATTTAGCATTCAAAACCCTCTTCAAAGATATTAATGGCATGGTTCCTTTATTGGATTCCTTATCTGAAAGGTATTCTGTGGAATGTCTCTCAAAACCTAGTGATTTACATATCTATATGTCAGTAAGGATAGAGATTTAATTCATTCAACCTCATCCTTTGATATGAAAAGATCTTTAATATTGGAATCCTCCATAGAAGTAAGCCCCAATCATAATTTCCCTCCTAACCTGGGCCTCCTTTTTAAGGGTAAGCCCAAATCCTAATTTCCCTAACCTGGGCCCTCTTTTCATGGGTTAGCCCCAGTCATAATTCCCATAACCTGGGCCTTTATCTCATGAGTATGCCCTAGTCCATGTTCCCTTAATATGGGAATCCTCCTTAGGAGTAATCCCCAAGTTCCTTAATATGGGAATCCCCCTTAGGAGTAAGCCCCAAATTCCAAATTCCCTTAACCTGGGCCTCCTTTTCAGGATTAATCCCCATTCATAATTTCTCTTAACCATTCTTAATATCATTTTGATTTGGGATTCCTTATCAGTAATAAAACCCAATCACAAGTCCACTTCTAATTTGGGCATCTTCCTCAGGAGTAAGCCCCAAGTTAGAGTATCCAAATCTCCATAAAGCACATATTCCTTTATGGACCTTGTTCCCAGGCTTCTTCTCTGAAGTAATTCCTGATCTTTATCTATTAAGGGAAATCATACATACATAAGCCCCATATCATTCATTGTAACTGCATCTTTCGTGGCACAAATCGTTAGGTTTACTGATACCTCTTGTTTCTCACACCGAGCATGACTCACGTGAGCTTAGCGTGTAAAAGTAACCAAGACACATCTCTTTGGGAAGTTAATCATACATAAGCCCCCAAAATTCTTAATTGAACTATGTGTATTTTGTTCTCTACCTTAAAAGCAGAGTACGTAGGGAGCCTTTCTAAAGGTTCAAGCCAATCACTCATTAATTATCATCTTTCCCATATGACATTAAACGATTCCCAAACTATGTGGGTTCTAATTCCTTTTCTAAATAAGGATAGATAGGTAGCCCATCTGTGGGTACGATCCCAACTCTAAAATAATCCATGTCCTTATGAACGACAATAAACGTCACATGCCCCGCTGAGTGACTTTAAAACCAGTATAGTTATCATAATGACTAAGAGATCTCTATACAATATGTTGAAGGATACCAATGAATAAGAATATCTAACAAATATAGATGATTATCTACCAATGAAGAACCTAAAATAAATATATATAAGACTCTATAAATTGCATACAAATCAATCATTGTTTGTCAGATCTAAAGGAAAGTTCATTTATATAATTGGTAATGTAATAAGGATTCATGAACATAACTCAAATCTATAAAGAGAGTCCTGGAGTAGATAATAATTCCCTTCAAAAAGGATGGATGAGTCTGACCTCCCTTCCTCTCTACCAATGAAAATTCTTAAGCCTCATCGTTCCACAACTAATGAGAACCTACCTTTGAAAATTAGGTCTAAATAGATATAGAATCATTGGATGTTTCCGGTTTTATGAACAAACCCATTAGAAACTGATTAGACTGTTTGAACTTTAATCAAACAAGGTCATCCCCATTTCCATAGGAAACAAAAATGGTGAACCCAACGTGAATCCTTAACAAAGATAAAATGATGTTTTACTTATTTGTTAGGCCCCAATTTAAACTGAATGAGAGGTCCAAAAAAACAGTCAATAACATATGTGATCATCAAAAAGATGTAGTGGTCGAACTTATCTTGATAATTTCTGTTATATCAAAAAGGAACTCTTTCCCAAGATCTTCTATGTTATATAAATGGCTTCTCTAAAGTTCACACCTGTGAATGCATCTGCTGCAACTCATGCTGGATCTTCATCCGCTCTAAGGAAGACATAAACTACTCAGTGTCTTCAATGATGGGTCTCAAATGACCTGGTTAAGGAATACCATCGACATGGTACCATTCTTACTCTAGAGGCTGCTCGACAAGCCCTCCAAGTCAATAATTCACCCAGGTTTTCCAGACAGCGACGACCAGTGATCAAGAAACAGGTGGTTCTAACCACTGTCTCAAACTGTTTCGGGTCTTTATCCCTAGAACGCAATCACCAGTCCCTCCCATATTATGAGGAGGTAAATGAGAAGGTTACTCAAGGACTTAATTCAAGGAGATATGAGTCCTTCACAAGGTATCCCAACAATAATCGCTGCCAGAATCGGGCAGCAGTGCACCCTCAACATGATGAGGGTATCATCTTTAGGGGTTCGGATCAGGTCCCTCAGACCCGAGTCCACAAGACGAACTGCCAGAGGTGAAATCTAGTCAACAGGGAGATGGTTCTTATTTATGCCCCCTCCAGAGAATTCCATCAATCCAACTTGATGGCAAGCTACGAGCGGGAATATACACCCGTCCATTCTGATGTTACTACCCAACAGACTCGTCTGGCAGTAACACGCTAATCCTACCATGAAATTCTGGCAGAGTATTATAGGAAAGCTTATACACCTATTTATAACTCATCATTTAGTCAGCAGGCTCGTCTGACTACAATTAAATAAGCTAGCCGATCTAATATGGTGGAAGCTGATAAGAAGGGACTTATACCTGTTTACAACCATCAATTATGTCACCAGTATCATATTCCAGTATTTAAAGAAAGTCATAAACCATATTTTACGAAGAATACATAGCAGGCACATACACGTTCCAATGTTAATCAAGACTTCCAATAGTCTCATTTGGTAGCACTCGGAGAAGTCATTCAGAAAGCTCTGATGTAAAATTTGGAGTAGACTCAACTCTTTTCCCCCACACATGAGTACTATCAGAATTCACTGACAGGAATAAGAGGACAGGAGAAGGAATACACACCTACTCCAATCATGTAATGGACATATATTACCATTCATGTAGCTAATGTCACCAAGCACATTCTAAAAATGGTGAAGGAGAAGAAGAAAATCCCTACTCATATTTTGGATGCCTGTTAGAATATTATAATAGCTTCTGCAGCATCACAGGGAAAGAATCATAAATGTATCCTTGTCAGTGGAGTGACACATCATCATATCACTACGGAAGAGATACACACCTCTGTTCTAGTCCAAGAGGGTTGTGGGGAATACTCCCCAATGTCATATGGACAATCAGGTCAGGAACACACACCAGATTTGAATGGAGATGATCAGACTAACCTGACTATTTCTCCTAATAAGGCACATACACCTGCCCATATTATCCAATTTCATAAACAAGTGGTTCTCAAAATGAGTTAGGAGGCGTCTAATAAAAGGACTCATCCAGCACAATCAAGAAATCAAAGTCCATTCTGTAATAAGTCCTTACTTGATGCTAGAGTTCTTGATGCACTCAGACAATTATCTATTGTAACTCAAGGATTACTCTCTCATTTTCCAATAGTGGGAACATTAATTCTGAAGTTCTTCTTCAGAAACTTCCTCATGAAGGCATGCTTCATGACATTTCGGTCGATCTCGAAGTATCATCTTCATATGAGAGCCACAATAACCCTGTGCTTGGCGAAAATATCAAGGAGAAAAATGTTTCATCTTTTGATGTTACCCACCATGGTGGTCCTCCCCATGATGATGAATTTAGCTATGAAAGTCCTCTCCGCAGTAGTAATTCACATTGTTTGGACAATTCTTCAAAAGACAATACAGTAACGTGAAAGCCCTCTTATCTTGAGTCATTTGAAAATGTGATGCCAGTCATTTTTGATGCTTTACCACTAGTAGATGAAATACTTTCTCAGTCAGAAGATAGCCTGGTGTGTGGGTTATTCTCCGAACCACCCTTGGGTCATTCATCTTCTAATTTGATAAATAAATTTTCTACCAATCTTGTTAAATCGGATGAAGCAACAGATAAGCACTATCATTGGTCTAATCAGGTAGAAGAATATTCATCGAATGATAAAGTGGAAATTCTGAATATGAGAAAACAACTGGAGAAAGGTGAAGTACCAGTCATGTTTTGGCCTTTGGATGACTCTCAGTATGACATTCCAGAAATGTTGATGGAAGATTGTATTCACAATATTTTTCTCAACATGTGGAAAACTCTTTGTCACTTAAAAGAGAAAATATTATCTTATGATGAATATGAAAATCATGTCAAGATAATAGAAGCGTTACAATTCTAAATTGATTTGGCATCTCTCTCAGTTTCCCGATATCCAAAGGATGAAAAAATGCAGAGGGCCCTTCAGTGTTCATGCCTTGGCGCACTAAAAAGTTTGTGCTAGTTAATTGGCAATGTCCCATCTAATATTCATATCAGGAGATGGGGTGTTCATGGAGAACTACATTTCATTGTACTCTCCAGTCAACAAAGCCTATAAAAGGTGGTCTCATGAAATGTTATTTCCTAGAACTGGACACATCTATCTGATTTTGTGCATAATCAAAGGCTTGCTCAGGAATAGGCCTGAACTAGTTCTTCTCAGAGTCAGGCATTCAGAGAACAAGTTTTCGAATTACTCTTGCATCAGGAAAATGAGAATATCAAGCAGGCTTCTCGTTTAGAGCGTGCACATCGTCAAGTGATTGAAGTGTCAGAAATCATCCAACGGTCTTCTGAGCCAGGTGCTTTGAGTGGATGTAGGTTGATGCATCCAGTCAATTTTTGGACTAAAGTCTGCAAGATCAGGAAAGATTTGAAGAAATTATTAAATCTAGCAGCTCAAGAACCACCCCATCTTGCCAGACTGGGGACTCTTTTAGCCCAACCCTCGGAATCATCAAATAGGATTAGAGGTTTTGAACAGGAACTGCAGGAACATACCCAATCCATAGGACTGGGGACTTTTTCAAATCCGCAATCTATTCCTCAGGGAAAGTAAGTATTCTCTCAATTAGGGAAGAATCCACAAGAGGAATGAAGAGCTGAATTATCAGGAGATTTCCTCTAAATTAAGGTTCATCAAGAATTTCTTGATGGATCAACTCAATAGAAGGCAGGGTCTCATTTGGGAAATGGAAAAAAGGCAGCATCGTAGAAATTCCTATAGAAGAGATGCAATTCGTTATGCATCAATAAATGTCATTAATGTTGTTATTGCTGATCCTCCAGAACATGAGGCTCACTCAGAGAGATCCAATAAAGAAGTTCCTGCTCAAGAGGCTATGCACACAGAGGCAAATGAAGAAGGTGTGTGTACATAAAACCAAAGGCTTACCCAGAATCTAGGTATTCTTTCAAGTAACCAATTTTCCCCTCTCCGAAAGGCATCCAACAAGGGGAAAAGAAAGAATCACGTTACATTCCACCCTCCCTCTAGAGAAGGCCAATCACTCTCACTAGAGAAAATATTTTCACAGCAGGAGGAAGAAATAAAGTAATTAAGGAGGTTGAATGGAGAACTACTTCAAGGTAGTATTCCTCCTAAGCGTGCTGGAGTCAGTCAACCAAGAGAATTTGTTACAGCTACTAAGATGGATCAAGATTATACTTCTTTACCAGTAGAACCTCATAGGTATAATACTATGGGTCAAGCGCAACAACAATCGGTGGTGCTACCATTAGTTGCAGTACCAGCCACCAAACCTGTCCAAGCTCCAGTTATTGCACCTACTCAGCTCCAAGCTCAACCATATGTTTTTCTCAAAATTTAATAACTACCATTGAGTCATTAATAGATCTTCTGGAAAAAATGGAAGGAAATCATGCAAAAAATCAACTAGAAAAGATAGCTTACCCTGAATGGGTTGATGCAATTCCTCCCCCATCAAATTTTGCAAGTACTACATTCCCAATCATTAATAGTTCGGGAGACCCAGAGCAACACTTAACACATTTTTTTTCTCATTGTGATCCTATGATGGGAAACCCTCAACAAAAAGAAGCAGTAAAGCTCAGGTGTTTTGTACAGTCATTACAAGGGCATGCTTTTCTCTGGTATACATGCTTTCAATCCCGGACAATTACCAGGTGGGAGGATCTCTGTCAACGATTCCTTCTTCAATTCTGCTCAAATTTTCCAAAGACAAAAGTTTTTTATCTGAAAAATTTTATGCAGATGGAGAATGAAATAGTTTCAGATTTCATTTCTCACTAGAAGGTATTAGCATATCCTCTAAACTTAGCACTCCCTCAAGATGAGTTGTTGCCAATCTGCGTGGAAAATTTGCATGATGAATTATGCACACCGTTGATCCCTGTGAAATACACACGAGGGTTTTGAGAACTTACTTCAATCACTCTTCATATCTAAGACTCTCTTACAAAGACTAAGGATAAAACTCATGTAATTCCATCAGCTTCAGGAAGGAGAATGGCTAAAGAAGATACTGCTACAGTTACGCTTAAATAAGCACCCGTACCTACTTCTACTTCAAAACCTTTATCTTATCAAAGGGATACACCTATTGAGAATCAACAACAGAGGTAATTTCGTCAAGATGATCAATGAGATCAAATAAGGAAACAATTTGAGGAGTTAAATAGCAGATATTATTCTTTCCAAAATGAACAAGTTCCTGGTTACTACATTTTGGCTCTGGGAAATAATTTGGTTCAGTTGCCAAGGCCAAAAAGGACAAACAAGGAAGGAGATGAAGACCATCCCAACTATTTACCATTTCATCAGATGTTGGGGAATCCCATTTAGGAGTGTTTTATCTTCAAAGACCTTCTACAAAAGATGGTGGACTCGGGACAATTCAAATTTAAATGTTCTTCAGCTCAGGTAGCATGTGTTACTGCTACAAATCCAGAGGAAGAAAGTGAGTGACAAGAAGTCAAAAGAAAAAATGCACAGAAATATGATGATTGGATGGTTAGAAAAATGATCAACCTAACTCATTCCATATTAAAAATTCAATTGAAGAAACCAATTTTGTCTTTTTCTATAAATGCCACAACAAAACCCTCTTCATCAGAGGGAAAATCCTTGAAGAAATGGCATAATTGAAAGAAATAGGAGCAGTCAGAAGAAGATGAGATTGTGTCAAAGCCCGAGTTATCTATGACTCTGGAAGATTTTATGCCATCTACTTCAATGCCACGGGCACCACAAAACCAAACGGAACAACCTTAATTGGATAATCGGCCAGAGTCTTCATCAGATGAAGAGTTGATTTTTGGTTCGGTTAACATGATTCACTTAACAGATCCTTATGCCAGTCACAGTTTCGATCTCGATGAGCCTAAGTTCCCTATATCAAAAAGAGGAATTATAGGGAGTTCTAGAGGTCTAAGATACAGAGTAGGACGTGGATATCCCAGAAACCACTATTCCAATTAAACCCCCTCTAGAACTATGTATGTAGAAGAAACTCATGGTAGAGCCCTTCAATAGGCTCAACAGGAACAACACAATTCTTCCATACATGGTAGATTCAGTCCTGGCACAATTATTTTGGAGGGTCAATTAGAGGTTACACCTTCTTCCCCTCAGCAAGTAAATCGACCTAGTCAGTCTAGTCTTCCAAATCCAGGATTATTTCCAACTCTTACCTCGATACAAGAAGCATCTACTTCCAAAGAATCAACTTATAAGGCACCTGCAAAACCACATGTTTCTGTTGGGAAACACAGACCTTTGGATCAAAAATATGATGTCTTGAAACATTTGGCCCAAGTACTGGAAAAGTGATCAATTATGGATGGCTTGAATTTATCAAAAGATCTTCGGAAGGCACTCATTGAGGCATTGTCAAGTCCTCAGGAATTCGCAACTGAAATTGCTACAGCTGAAGTCTACCCTGTAGAGAATGATCCTACAGAATTCCACGCAGTGATATCTTTTACAGATAAAGATGAAGATGATGCTATGGATGGACATATCAGAGCTTTGTACTTATATGGGAAGGTCAATGATGTGGACATGCGACGAGCTTTCATTGATAATAGTTCAGGAGTCAACCACATCCCCATTCATACACATCGTCGATTGGGCATCACCGAATCTAATTTATCTCCTTCTAATTTTAATTTGCAAGGATATGATAAAAATGAACAAGAACCTCTAGGAGAGATCACACTCAGAACTCAGTTTGGAGATCTTGTATCCAATTAAGATTTCATGGTTGTTCGACATGACACAGCCATTAATATTTTTATTGTAAGACCTTGGCTACATCAACATGCAGTTATCCCTTCATCATACCATCAATGTCTCAAATATTGTTTCAATGGTCAAATTGAGACATTGTATGGTGATAAGGCCCCATTCAAAACATGTGAATCTCAATACATTGAGTTGGAATTCTATCACATGGAGGGAATGGATAAATACACAATAAGGGAGGTCACCAAAGTTAATGCTCCATATGGTTTGGAAAAGATTACAGTAAACCCATTCATACATGTGAGTACAGATTATGTGTTACCTATCAATCAAATTGACAGGATAAACCCAAATCCCAATTCTCTCATGGAAGCTTCCATAATGTCAATTACGACAAACACGCCAGACAGCATGGGAGAAATTGGTGATTCACCAAGCAATGATGAAAGCTCAAATGGAGATGTCTTCATTTCATCCACTAAAATCCAGCAACTCTATACTTCGCCAACAAGGCCAGAAGAAGTTATAGCAATGTCAGAGGTGAACGATGATGTCGATTCTCAATCTATCATCTCCTCTTTATGTCCTAAGGAAGACCCCTCATCATCAATAGAATCAGAAATGGAAGCTTCTTCCTCAAGATGTTCAAATTTTAACATCTCTCCTAATTATGGAAATTTTGCTTCATCATCTACTATGCAAGTAGAAGCAGAAGAGATAACATGTGTTGAAGAAGAGGAGGAAGATCTCAGGGATACTCCTCCATATTTTGAAGAGGGTATCTCTAGCATTGTGGATGAACTCAGAGAAATAAATTTGGGTACAAAAGAAGATCCATGTCCCACTTTAATTAGTGTGGCTATGAATCTTGTAGAGCAAGAAATGTATATTTCATTTTTTTTAATCGAGATAGATTTTCTTTGAATTATACAAAAATTCCAGGGCTTGATCCTGATGTTGATACTCATCGTTTGGGTTTTCTAGAAGAATATCGAGGATTTAAGCAAGCCGCAAGAAGAACACACCCAACCTATGCTTCCAAAATTTAAGGTTAAGTGGATAATATTATTAAAGATAACTTCGGCAGAGAATTTCAATATCCCAAATGGCTAGATAATATTGTCCCTGTGAAAAAGAAGAATGGACAAAATAGAGTTTGCATTGATTTCAGAGATCTTAATCGGAATTGTCCTAAGGATGATTTTCCAGTTCCGGTCACAGAACTCTTAATTGATGCAACAGTTGGCTATAAAGAACTGTCCTTCATGGATGGATATTCCAGGTATAATCAAATCTGAATGGCTCCAGAAGATGAAGAATCTATAGCCTTAAAATCCCTTCAAGGTGTATTTTGCTATCAGGTAATGCCCTTTGTCCTGAAGAATGTAGGCGCAACATATCAGCGTGCCATGAATCATATCTTCAATCCATTTTTAGGGAAATTTGTTGAATGTTATGTGGATGATTTGGTGGTTAAATCCAGGCAACGTTCTAATAACATGGTTTATTTGGAAGTCATATTACACAAACATCGACAACACAATTTGAAGATGAACCCGTTGAAATGTGATTTTGGGGTAACCTTAGGAAAATTTCTCGGCTTTGTTGTACGCCATCGAGGTATCGAAGTCGATCCTGAGAAGACAAATTCAATCCTTGGTATGTCACCTCCTCAAAATTTGAATAAATTGAGAGGACTACAAGGACACTTAGCCTATATTCGGCATTTCATCACCAATTTGGAAGGAACAATTTTACCCTTCACCAAATTGATAAGGAATGGAGTCACCTACATGTGGATTGAAGAATGTCAAGAAGCATTCAATATTCTCAAGAAATATCTCTTGAGTTCATCGGTATTAATTCCGCCTATTGAAGGAAGACTACTTATTCATTATGTGACAACTTTATAGAGATCAATGGGTTCCTTCCACGACCAGAAGAATGATGTTGGGAATGAAAACAGCCTTTACTATCTCAGTCGGACTATTCTTGAAGCAGAAGCGCGATATTCAAGTATTAAAAATTGCTGCCTAGCATTAATCTTTACAGCTCAGAAATTGAGACACTATCTACAACATCATGAGGTCCAATTGGTATCTCGTAATAACCCGCTCTAATTTTTCCTTAGTCATCCAATGCTTACAGGACGTCTTGCAAGGTGGGAAGTTATTTTGCAGAAATTTGATATTTAGTATGTGTCTCAAAAGGCAATAAAGGGCCAAGTTCTGGCTGATTTCCTTGCTGAACATCCTTCAGTAGAAGATACATATTTAGATACTGAACTTCCTGATATGGAAGTCATCTCTATTCAAGATAATCTTCAAACATGGGAAATATACATTGATGGTGCTTCCAGAAGTCCAACAGGGAAGAAAATGGAAGATCCTAAATTCAACAAATTTGGGTTAGGAATTGTGCTTATTTCCCCAGAAAAGGCAGTGCTACCCTATTCCTTATTTTGGGAAGGTGGCACCAACAATGAAACAGAATATCATACTCTCATCATAGGATTGGAGTTGGCACTTCAGGAACAAGGGAATCACTTAAAGGTGAATGGTGACTCAGACCAGGTAATCAAACATGTCAATGGGGATTATGCCATCAGAAACGAATATTTAATCCCTTTGTATGATTACGTCAGAAAATTAATGGCGGAATTTTCTTTCAAAACCGACATTTTCTTATGTCCCGTGATCACAAAATGCCCAAGCTGATGTGCTAGCTAATATAGCCACATCTCTGGAAAATCTAAATTGGGACAAGACAAACATCAGTATTACCCACCGTCATACAATTTCACCTTATGTTCAAACCAGAACAGAGGAAATCAATGAAATTAGTCCCATTTCTAAACCATATTTTCATACTATGGAATGGATAACACCTATCAGGGAATATCTTCAAAATGGAACACTCCCGCCTGATAGAGCCGGGAAAGAAAAATTCTGGTGACGTGTCGTCAATTTTACTCTTTATAATAGCCCATATCACGTAGAGGAAATTATCTACAAAAGAGGTTTTGATGGAATTTTTTTTAGATGCATTGATGGTGAAGAGACAATGGTTGTCATGAAAGAAGTACATGCAGGAGTTTGTGGTGCCCACCAGTCTGGACATAGACTCTCTAAACAAATTCGAAGTCTTGGATACTTTTGGCCTTCAATGATACAAGATTGTGTTGATTTCATTAATATGTGTCATTATTTCTAAGTACATTCCAACTTCATTCATCAACCCTCAGAGTTTGTTCATACAGCTAAATACTCATGGCCATTTTCCACATAGAGAATGGATGTAGTAGGTACTTACCCTTCGGCTACATCCAAGCAGTTTAAGTATATTCTTACTGCTACTGACTTCTTTTCCAAATGGGCAGAGGCAATACCTCTCAGAGAAGATAGTTCTAATATCATTTCTATCTTCATCAAGTCTAACAACATTACTATATTTGGTTTCCCTCACACCATATTGACAGACAATGGCACTATATTCTGTTCATCTGATGTAAGGAAGTTGTATCAAGAATACAACATCAAATCCAACCATTTATCTCGGTATCACGTAGCGGCCAATGGACAAATAGAAGCCTTTAACAAGACACGTTCAAAAATACTGCAAAATATGGTGGATAAAGATAATAATTCATGGCCTAATAAAAAATTTCATGATTTATGTGCTTATCGAACCACCACCTGCACTGCTACGCAGTCAACTCCATATTCATTGGTATATGGAACGGAATCAGTCTTGCCCATTGAGGTTCAATTAACCTCACTCAGAGTATCCATTAGTGATCAGTGATCTACAGATAAAAAATCTCAAAAGCGATTGGATAAATTGGAAGGAATAGATGAAAAAAAATTGTTCACCCTACACCACATGGAAGTCCATCAAAATTGAATAGCACGGGATTTCAACAAAAAAGTTTGTCTTCATTCATTCATTCAAGGAGAATTTTTATTGGTTCTCATAACTCCAAAGATACTAGGAAAAAAACCTCCAATGTTTGAGCCAAAGTGGGAAGGACCTTACTCAATACATATGGTCTACACCAATGGAGCTTGTTCTTTAATCTCAACAGATGGAGAACTCATCATGACTCCAACCAATGTCAGATTTCTGAAGAAGTATTTTCTGTAACAAAAAAACCGTGTCATCTAACATGACGTTAAACTGTATCGTCCAACATGACGTTAAATCGTGTGTCCTTCTTATATCCAAGCTACATGATGCTAAACTATACAACACCTTTACGTCCAACATGACATTAAACTATGTCGTCCAACACGATGTTAAACTATATTTTCCTCTCTACCTCCAACATGATGTTAAATTGTGTCGTCTAAGCTCTACGATGTTAAACTGTGCACCTCTTCATCCTACAGGATGTTAAACTATGAAAAAGTCCCTAATATGTCCAACATGACGTTAAACTATGTCCCCATTGTCCTAACTTCTAGAAATTAAACTTCATATCCAAACATCCTAGCTACATGACACTAAACTATACAGCACCCATCCTTTCTATATGATGTTAAACTATACAACCCCTCTTTTATCCTTAATGCATGACATTAAACTACATAATCCCCCCCTAAGTCCTTACTGCATGACATTAAACTGAACAGTCCCTTATATGTCCTACATGACATTGAATTGTGCATCATTAGGGTTGTTTCTACCTCTTGTTTCTCACACGGAGTATGACTCACATGGGCTTAGAGTAAACTTCAACCATAACACCCTCTCTTAGACACTAACCATGTGTAAGTACCAATGCCATTTTTTAGGTCGTTGTCCTCAAGAACAACTTGATCACCAATTCATTATTTAATCGAACTACGTGGACTTTGATCCTTTCCATCTAGGCTGGGTACGTAGGCAACCTCCTGAGGTTCAAGCCCAAAACCAATCTCTTTACATCGGTTCACTTTCATCTCATATGACGTTGATTCATGAAGTCGTCCCTAGAACCTATATATTTTACATTGGTTCACCATCGTCCTTGCTATATGGCGTTAAACTATTCACACTTTTTGATCTATACAACAATAAATTACAACATTATTTGACACCCTCACCAGAGAGGGAATCATTTTTTACATTGATCTCCAATCATGTTATATTCCAAAGACTACGTGCATACATGGAAATGTCTGATCCTTTAATCTTCGGTCAAACCATCATTGCACTAAATTCCCCTTTCACCCATCACTTGTACGAACCAAATCTGTACAAAGGGTATTTTAATAACTATGTGTGGCTTGATTCCCATTCTTATGGGATTTGTAGGAACGTTCTAGCATCCCTCGAATCCTGCCCCAAGTCTTTGGGCCTAACCCCAAATTCCACTTTCAATCTCTTGGCTGAAAATTCCTCTTGTGAAAACATGAATGTGGTATGAAAACCCTGGTCTTCATTCACATCATGTTTATAAAACACACAACGTGTATTCCTCATTATGGTCTGAGCTCTATGACCCTAAAATAAGATTTTCTACACTCTTGTCTCACATGACATTAAACTTCATTTCAATAACATCATATGGGTTGATTCTCATTCTAATGAGATATGTATTGAAGTCCAACATATTAATTCAGGACCCAGCCACAACATGATTATAGTTAGAATTGGTCTGTAAATCTCTACATGCATTAAACAATACCCATTTTAATTGGTCATAATCTTAACCTTAAATACTTCCAGATCACCATAAACCATTCCTTTCCTTCTTGTTAAAAAACTTTTGACACTCGAGAATTATTTTGTTTGACTATGTAGCATGTGCCCATAGGCGGCCTTGCATAAGTAGTCTACATAACAGACCTGTCAACCGAAATATTCTAATATTTGACTATGCATCCAAAGCCCTTAGGTGGCCCTGCATAATTCAACCCTCTAACGGGTTTGTTAAATAATGGTAACTTCATTCTTGGGAATAAAACCTTTTTTCCTTATTGTCTTAATGACAATATGTAGGGATCCGCGAAAATAACCATCCTTAACATATTTGTCTCATGATCGTTTTCATGATCTGAAAGTATTCAAGTCTATGGTTTATATTTCCTTTCCTTACGTTTGGTTTATACCTTCATAGGAGTGACATTCATCTAATTCTTTGACAATCTTGATTGGAAATATCCTCTCCATATTTAAGTGTCTCTCTCCACACAGCATACTCTATGCTTTGGAAAATTTGAATCTCCATAAACCTTCACTGGATTTTTAGCAATAGAAAAGTAAAATTTCTGAGTGTTCTTTTGCCTGACTATGTAGCATTTTCCCTTAGGTGGCCTTTCACAAGTAGTCAACATAATGAACATTTCAGCCAAAAGATGTTATTATTTGACTATGCATCTAATTCCCTTAAGTGACCCTGCATAATTCAACCCCCTAAAGAGTTTGTTAAATAATGGTAACTTAACTCTTAGGAAATACTTCTTTTAATGAATTTTAGCCCTATTTTCATATCATTCCACATATTCAGAATTTATTAAGTCATAGTTTACATATTTCCCCCATACATGAATATGATAATATGTTTTCAGATAAATTATCAAGGAATTGAGTCAATTTTAATCCATTATCAATTTGGTCAGAGCTATTTCGACCTTAAACATTAGCCTTTTTTATGTCTGACGTGCATGAATTTAAACTTCCCAAAAAAGACAAGGGAACTCTGGACAAAAGTCAAGTCCCAGCTCAATAAACATACCTTTTGTAAGATTTTAGTAATATTGAGAAAATAAAAAGATTCATAGTTTTTAGGGTTATTTTTATAATTCTATTAGAAATCAAACTATGATTACTAGGCCCATTGGATTAGGTAAAAAATTTAAAATCAAGTAGCAAAATAAGGCATGAACAAATGATTGAAGATGAAAGATTTTTTTATTTGATGCACAAATGTTAGAAGGAAATCCACAGACTGGAGTCTCTTCTCTTTTTTCAGGGTTACAAGATACTTTCAACATAAGTCTTCATTTGATTTATGGCATCCCGAGCTTTATCAGCAGCCACTTGATGTTCATGCACTCGACCAGCTTCACTCTTTTCAGCTTGATGGAGTGATTTCTTGGATTCAGTGATGGATTTGATACTATTTGTTTGAACACCTTCCAGTGAATTGTTAAACTAGTCATTTTCCCCAGTAATAGCATCTAACTATTGCTGAAGGTGCATATACTGGAAAAATTTCTCCTTGATCATATGCTTCAGCTCTTTCAACTTGGTAGTATGATCCACCTTAGCTTGGGACACCGCAGCCTCCAATTCACTGATATTGGCTGACAACCTTACTCTGGTAAGGTCGTGACGGTGCCTCTGCTCCTGCTCCCTTATTAAGATGACTTGTTTCACCATGGCATGGATCTCTTGATATCCAAAACCGCCATGTCCCAACATGATGAACAGGGATGATAGTCACAGGATCTTTGAAGACAGCTCTTCAAGAGGCACTTCAGATATGATCTTCCATATGTTCTGACATGCCTTGAATTGTGAAAATTGGACCACCTTTTGTACTTCCAGGTCTGAATCAGAATCACTATCATAAGGGGGATATAATCCAGGATTAATGCACTTAGAGAAGTGCCATGTTCTTCTCCTTCCCCCTGACCCTTGTTATTCCACTTTCTATTCACATTGGGGCGGAGGCTGAGGCTTCACCTCCGGATCTAGCCATTGAAATTGACGGCCTTACATAGTCAATTGAATGTTTTTTGTTAGTTTCCAAGGATGAAAAAAGTTGATTAAGTTGTGTTTCAAATTAATAAAAAGAAAAAATATTGTTATCTCTTACCCAACAGTAGATCAATAGTAGGAGAAGGCTCCTCCCCGTCATTCCTAGCTTCAACAGGATTTTCAGGACGAGTTTCAGGATGCTCTTCCGGGTTCAGCTCCAATTGACCTAGTGTCTCTACAATAGTAGGGTTTTCCATACCCCCTTCAGGCATTGGAAGTTCAGTAGCTTGCTCATATGGAACTGCACATTTTTAACCAAACATGGTCAGAGATGTAATAAGAAGTTATTTTAACAGGACAAAGGATAACACCCACGTCCAAAATCTTCTAAATTACATGGTAATTTAACATGATCTAAAAAGTCTTCAAAAGATCCAACAAGTTTCATCATTTCATCCAATGATATCTCATATTTCTGGTTAGTCTCTCCAGTAGGAGCATTTGATGTCCCTTCTTGGCGACCTTCATCCTATGGCCTCTGACCCCAAACAGATTCTTATGATAAAATTACGGCATCAGTTGCAGTGGCCACCAAATGCTCTGGTGTAGGGGTTGAACCTAAAGTATCACAGAATGGAAGTCAATTGATTTTTTCATTAAACATATTATGAAGCATTGTTAATTTACCAGAAGCAGGCTCTTCTATCTTTGCAACAACAGTAGGAGCGATACTAGGAATAGATGTTGGCTCTTCATCATGAGCAGAAAAGTCAGCATGAACTCGTGATTGTTCACCAGCACCCTCTGTCGTCCAAAAACAAGGGTCAGTCCTCTCCCTCAAAGGGGAAATTGAAGAATCCCCTAAAATCCCAAGGAATATGAGCAATATTTTCATGGGTTAGGACTCATGACTTTCTGAGGGACTTACCACTACTGATAAAATGTTTAGCTGTGGACTTATTCCTTCGATGTCTTTATTTCTTCGGATTTTTGGTAGTGATGACATCATCATCTCCAAGTACAAAAATTGGAGAATGAAGAGCCATATTTAACACCTCCTCTATGGCTTTCTAGCATAGATATACCTTTCCCACCTTGTGAGGATATTCATTATCCCTAATGGCAGTACCACCCGGGCTATACAATGGTGAAGGAACCTCATCAGTTCCTTTATTTTCAAGCTGCAGGATGAAGAATGTAATTTCCTTGAGTCACAAATATTTAACTGGAATCGAGTTACAAAGAAAATAAGTAAATAGACTTACATATTCATGAACCACGTAATCTTTCCACTCCTCATCTTTGGAAGCACTAGTCCCCTCAGTGGTTCCATGATCTATCATTTCCTTCACCCTCTTGGTGACAAGAATGGAATCATTGGTGGAATATATGAGCATATACATATCTTTGATGTAAGATTGAATTTCATCAGGTTTATCCTCGAAACAGATATCTGTGGAGGTTCGAAGATTCCCTATTCCAGGGATGTGTAGTCCCTTACACAGATCTAGCCAGGCAGTTTCAGCATCGCAATATAAACTCCACCATGGCAGGATAGCCTCTGGTCATAGATATTTAGTGTGTACTAGAAGGCTGTGAGGAGGGTCCTACAATCTTAGACATCAACTTCTTCCCATCTCCTGCAACTACAGATAAAGGATAGTAAAATAAGACTTTTTGTGCTATAAAGTAATGGTGATTAAATTTCCCTAATGAAGTAACTCACTAGGAGTCGATGGAGTTGGTCTCTTGATTCTGACATGAGGGTTATATTTGGCACGAGGTATCTTTGACACAAGCCATGCCTCATCATACCCATATTGGGAATCTGGTGAGTCAGCCTTGGGTGAAGAACCTGGAGAATCAGCTCCAGGTGGGGAAGGTTCACCTTCCAGATTAAGGGTTTCTTTCTCTACAGTTCTTTTCTTTTTTCCCACCAGATGATCTGGATGATTTAGCACCCCTTCAGGGTATGATGTTATCCAGTTCTCGGCACACCATGTAGTCAAGTTACTCGACACTTTAGCAACTGGTAGATCAAACACTACCCAGTATTCTCCATAGATGTCAGTAACCATAGTTGTCGGGAAACCATCAGATGTTTCTCTGAGCGGACATGCATAGGAGGGGATACAATAGTTTGTTGCAGACAATTGAATTGGAAT
Source organism: Viscum album (assembly GCA_963277665.1). Classification (NCBI taxonomy): domain Eukaryota; kingdom Viridiplantae; phylum Streptophyta; class Magnoliopsida; order Santalales; family Viscaceae; genus Viscum; species Viscum album. Next base: position 880,017,154 of record OY728137.1, on the reverse strand, counting down.
GCAAATCTGTATGGAGCATAGGCCTCACATATAATCTTTCCATTAATCCTGGTGGCCAATACACCATCTCTGCAAGCCAGCATGTATGACCACAATTCCAGGCCGGCTGTTCCATCATCAACAAACCTCCCATTTGGTGGGTTTCCATAAGGAAAGAAATTTAATTCCTTGAACATTCTCAACTTCACCTTTATATAATAGGATTTGAGAGCTAACAGAGAAACTCCAGAAAATTCCTGCACTGATGGCCTGAAAGAGCATCCCGGAACCTGTACTCCATTATGTACAGCATATGTCCTGAAAGGAGTGGTGATCCATCCTCAAAAAACATGGAATGGTCCCACTATTCTCAAAGGAGACTTACCCATAAATACATTGAGTAAGCTCCTATGAATCTTCGCCAAAATGGTGGTGTCCAACCCAACCATTTTCTTCTCAGCCAACATGTCTTCCACAACTAAGGTCCCTATCCTGACTCCACCCTTCGAATCCCTAACTGGAAGAAGATAAACACTAATTCACAAGGCTAAGAAGCCGGCCATATGGGTCTTCTTAGAGATTCTCTAATCCACTTTGTACCCCCACTTCTCAAATTCTCCTCCTTCCAGGGTCAGCCAGAATGTGCCAAAAGCACCCATCTTCTCTGTTATGGGGAAGGTAGTAGGATGAGTACAGGTGGTCCCCTTCACCTCCTTCTTGGTAAGAAACATATCCATCCACTCCTCTGGATGAATATCCTTTCTAGAATGAGTTTTAGTGGACTTTGAGTTCTTCATCTTGTAGAAAATTATCAATAATTCCTCAGCCAAATATGGAGTCTTCTCCGAATCATTCTAAGTTGCCTTGGGGGGGATGAATTCATCATACATATCTCTCTAAATTAGATCCCCAGAGACCTTGTAGACATCCCAAAAACTGATACCTACTTCTCCATGAGTCTGATGGAAAGAATTGTTTTCTGGGATCTAGTGGCTGATTAGCTCCGGCACAAAGTCATCATTCTTGTAGACATATGTCTACCCAGCCTAGACAGATTCATATATTTCATCTCCTGTCAAATCCTCCAAAAACTCTACATAGTTTTGTCGCACCCAATATTCCCACCTCCACGTTGGCTTCACACCTCCTCCAAGATGGAATTCCAAACCATTCTTCCATTTTTTCGAATGATCCATCTGAGAATTTCAGAACATTGAAGGATAACAATGTGGTTGCAGCTCATGCTTGTGAGGTTTCAGATCTGGGGCACAAGGTCAATGATTCATTATGTAGGCCTTCTCCACTATTATAGTCTTAATAATTGATCCTCCAATTGAGATATTTTCTGAATAAACATTGATGTAAGTTTGAAACCAAGAATCCTAGAGAAGGTTATTTGGCTCTGGAATGTTGACTTCTTACATATGACCATGCCCATACAAAGGCAGGTAGATGATTTGGGGGAAATTAAGATGATACCTCTTCAAAGTACTTTGATAGATCTGGGAGAGTGTTGTTGCAGACATTATAGTAATCATGGCCAATAATGTTTATCATATCATTAATTCACTTTCTATCCAGTTCATCAGCCATTCCAATTTTTCTAGGAGCCATTTAATCTGCACAAGGTTCAAATAATTAACTCTTAAGTAAGTTTATTTTTCATAAAATTTGTGAAGAAATGTGGAAAAATGGAAAAGGCATTAAGGCGTGCAAGTCCAATGTTGGTGCACAAGTGTAACTGTGTCATGCAGGTTTTGGCCCGTAGGTATCACCGTGCAAGTCCAAATACCTCTGCAGATGTGTGACACGAATAGAAGAAATGTACAGCGGAAAACAAGTCACTTGCGCGATGAGAGAAACCTGCACGACGATAGCTCAGAAGCCTTCAATGTCGGGTGCTTTTCATGAGAATGGGGCACATATTTGTAGGCCAAGCCGCACCCCTGCATGTCGAAGCATGCGCGCCTCTCACCTATGTTCTCAAAACTTGTGTGATGCCCTTCCTTAGTTTTCTCCTTTACCTCAGAGTCAAATCCTCCTTCCTTTCAGATCCAACTCTTAGGGGGGGACTTTTGTTAACGCTTATTTCCATCACAGAGTCTAAATGACTAAAAAAGGGGAATACCTTAGCACAGAGAGATTCATCCTTTGAAGAAACATTAAAAATTGACAAAGTCATAAAAAATGATTTGTTTAGGCATGGGTCATGCAAGTTTCATCATTGTCACGCAAGTATACTTGTGTGCCACATATTGGGCATGCAGGTGACTTGTGCGCCCTATTTTATTTTTTCCCAAGGTCTTCAGTAGCCTATAAATACCCCTTGTGGGCCCCCCATTTCGAAGACGAAAAATTCCAAAAGTCAGATTTAAGCTCCCAGTGCCCTAGTTTCTGCTTGAAGTCTTCTGATCACTTCTAAGGTAATTCTTTACCTAGAATGGAAGATCTAAAGAGGTTTAATAAGGATTAAGTGTTATAATTCATCAACACTTGCGCACATAAGTGTTAAACCCTTAAGTGAAAATGAAAATACTTGTGCACCACCTTATCCCTTCAACAGAACTTGTGCTCCACTCTTTTGGAATCCTTTAGGGAAAATACTAAGGGCATGATCCAAGACTCGCCCAAGTAATACCCAATGGGCTGGCCATCGTGCAAGTATACATTTTTCATGTAAGTATACATGCGCGACCAGGACTTGCAGGCCCAAACAGGACTTGCGTGCCTACCTCTTTTTGGGTGCCCCTCTTGTCTATTCAACTCTTTTCTTCAAATACACCTCTCCTCTTCAAGATTTAGCCTTCAAAACACTTTTAAAAGTCATTTATGGCATGGTTCCTTTGTTGGATTACTTATCTGAAAGGAATTCTGTGGAACATCTCTCAAAACCTAGTGATTTACATATCTTTATGTCACTAAGTTTAGAGATTTCATTCATTCAACCTCATCCTTTATGATAAGAAGATCTTTAATACGGGCATCCTCTTTATGAGTAAGCCCCAATCAAAATTTTCCTCTTAACCTGGGCCTCCTTTTCATGGGTAAGCCCTAGTCATAATTTCCCAAACTTGGGCCTCCATTTCTGGGGTAATCCCCAGTCATAATTCCCCAAACCTGGGCCTCATTTTTAGGAGTAATCCCCAATACAAGTTCCCTTAATAGAGGTATCCTCCTCAAGAGTAAGCCCCATGTTCCCAAATATGGGCATCCTCCTTATTTGTAAGCCCAAAATTCCAAATTCCCATTACCTAGGCCTCCCTCTAAGGAAAAATCCCCAGTCATAATTTCTCTTAACCAGTCTTAATTTCTTTCAGATTTGGGATTCCTTCTCGGGAATAAAACCAAATCCCAATTCCCCTTCTAATTTGGGCATCTTCCTCAGGAGTAAGCCCCATGTTTGAGTATCCAAATCTCCATGAAGTATATATACATTTATGGACCTTGTTCACGGACTTCTTCTCTGAAGTAAGTACAGATCATTATCTATTTGGGAAATCATACGTACATAAGCCCCTTGTCATTCCTTATGATTGCATCTTTCGAGGCACAAATCGTCAGGTTTACTGAAACATCTTGTTTCTCACGCCGAGCATGACTCACGTGATCTTAGAGTATAAAAGTAACCACAACACATCTCTTTGGGAAGTTAATCATACGCAAGCCCCTGCAATTCTTCATCAAACTATGTTGACTTTGATCTCTACCTTAAAAGTAGAGTACGTAGGAATCCTTTCTAAAGGTTCAAGCCTATAAATCATTAATTCTCATCTATCCCATATGTCATTAAACTATTCTTTAACTATGTGGTTTTTGATTCCTTTTCTAAACAAGGATATGTAGGTATCCCATTTGTGGGTACGATCCCAACTCTGAAATAATCTATGTCCTTCTTAACGACAATAAACTTCAAGTGCCACGCTGAGTGATTTTAAAACTATTATGGTTATCATAATGACCAAGAGGTATCTATACAATATGTTGAAGGATACCATTGACTAATAATCTCTAACAAATACAGATGATTCTCTACCAATGAAAGAACCTCAAATACATATATATAAGATTCTCTAAATTTCATACATATCAGTCATTGGTTGTCAGATCTAAAGGAAAGATCATTTTCATACTTGGTAATGTAATAAGTATTCACAAACATAACTCAAATCTATAATGAGAGTCTCGGAGTAGATAATAATTCCACTCAAAAAGGTGTGATGATTCTGACCTCCCATCCTCTTGACAAATGCTAATTCTTAAGCCTCATCGTTCCACAACTAATGAAAACCTACCTTTGGAAAGTAGGTCCAAATGGATATAGAAACATTGGATGTTTCCAGTTCTATGAACAAACCCGTTAGAAACCGATTGGAATGTTTGAACCTTAAACAAACAAGTTCATCCACATTTCCAGAGGAAACTACTACCCCACAAATAAATTAGTTCTAACATCCTACAAATGAGTTAAACCTACACTGTCTGGGGACTACTACTCTTTAAAGAGGAAAACTCCAACCCATAACCCTTAATCACTACCAAACTCACTGGTATAAATAATTTGATAATGAAAGTTCAATGACCATTCCATACCAAGTAAAACATCATAAGGTCACACTATCACTACGAAGAGATTTTGTGTTAGGATATATCTCTTTCCTCATACAGTAAGGTTACGCCATTGGCAGAACCATGCGACCACTGGACCTAACTGTCGGAGCCTCCAACACAAGGGTCAAGAAAAAAGGTACATAATTGGTATCTATAGGTCTCGAATAGGGGATACACAAAGTGAAATGTGAATTTAGAGTCTATGAAAATAAATTAGTCTAGGGTAGTAGTGACAGAGGTCATACCCCAAACCACACTCGAGCAACATGAATATAAGTCTCATCAGTTGAGATTTCTTTAATTACCTTTCATGTATGTTCTCCTCAACTAGGTCATTCTCCAACACACCATAAAATATGCAAACCATGAAAACACATGTTAATGGGACTCATCTACCACACTTTGAATATATCAACTTTAGGTGGCACTGAAACGCCCTCATAGTTTTAGATCACTTCAAAAGAACAAAACTCGGTGTGTAAATATTCCTTTTTCCTTGAATGTCTATATATATGGTAAAAATCTCCATCACAGGACACTACCAGTGCGCAAAATTGTACTATATTGGTATAACCGTAATGAACACCATTGTAAGGGTTCATATAACTGTTGGATATCCATAAATAGGATCAGGCCTGACCTCAACCATAGGAGAAGAGAGTCTGGTCAACATGACACCTAGGTGATCTCTATTCCTAAATCATACAATGCACTCTCATCACATGTGTTTCATCTACTTGTTCCATTGGAACCAACTTCTTCTCGACAATGAGAAATAGTTACAAGTGCATCCATCATATTGTTTGGGATCCAGAGAAGTCTTAAACTTTACATTACTGACTCAATCCAACCCTCTACTTCCTATGAAATTAGCTCATCATGTAACCTTAGTGGCCTCTAGTGCTACAACTCACAAGGTGGGCTAAGCCTGTGTACATCCTTAGCCTGATATATTGATACCAACTGTTGCTCGACTGGATTGGGTGCTACAACCTACCTGCTTAGAGGAAAATATCTCATGGGATGGACCCTAAATTTAAACCTCATTGCTCATTAGATCAACATCATGATCCAAAAATCAATAAGATAGATCGTTATCTTCATGGATGAATCATAAAAGAGATCGAGATATACCATGATCAAATTATCATATATATATATATATATATATATATATCAATCGATGGAATACCAAAGAAGAACAGTTTGTGTAACATCCCAGGTATTTATAGAATAATTCCTTTTTATATCTATTAATATTTATGAATAATAAGTTAATTATTACTTAAAGGGGAAACTTTTCCGGATGGTGTACTCAACATGCAACAACGAGTTTCTCCGAAATCTTACATTGCACAAAACAATGAGTTATACTGAAAAATAATATAATATTACTATATTTATTTTAAATGGTAGTTAACGCCTAGTCTTAGTATTCGTGAGAATAAATAGAACTAACAAAAATATGAATATACATTATTTTTGAATGTATTTATAATTATCCAATAAATTTTAGAGGATTAAAATGAGAATGAATCAAATTTTATGCATAAAATACTGTAATATTTTTAAAACGATGTTTTACCATATTTTGATGGTGAACCATTTTAAAATTTACTTTTGTCACTTTATATGTTATTTTTGAAATTAAAAACATCTTCTTTAGAATTGTGAAATAAATATTTACATTGCTTGAAATTTTGGTAATTTTCTAATAAAATTCATATTTTAACGAATAGTGAAAAATACTGCATATTAATTCAAAACTGCATTTTCGCCTCATTTATTTATAAAATTAGATTATATTTTTCATTTTTTTAAAGTTAAATTGGATCATATTTTTATCTTTTTATCCAATTTTGGTCATTTTAAGTAATTTAATATTTAAATTAAACATAAACACATGTCAATATTTTGATTATTTTTACTTCTTATAAACTTGTTTTCTAGTTTTCACAATGAGAAATAATTTTAAATTAAATACTAAAATTTATGAATTTTGAATTTGGAAAAATTGATTTGATATATCGAATCAGATGTTACAAATTGTGTAAATATGTACTTTTTAATTGTGAAAATTATGGATAGTAACTTCGCTAATTATTTTTATTTAACATGGTTAAAGGGTAAATTAGGTAAATATGTGTAAAAATAATATTATAATAATATAAAAATACAATAACACATATCCTAAAAATATTGGATGAGTAAAGAGAAAATGAAACATTATTTAGTCTTAACTTTTGGAATTTGGGAGACATTTGGGTGTGAAAATGACTTGTTATAATAAATATTTTAATGTAAAGGGAAATATAACATAGACATATATCTTTTTACTAAAACAATTTTAAGTTCATGTTATAAAATTTATATCTTCAACTATAAATATTTATTATAAAGATAAAAATATTTACTAAATCATGTTATTTTATTTATAATTTTTAGATATTAAATATATAATTTTATTTCTGACACAATGATGAGGTAGTGATTACCATATTAATGAAAGATTCAAATAAATGATATTATAAATATTAAAATAAATATAATTTCAAAATTATGATGCCATAAATGAATTTTCATGATGATTATGACATGTTATATTTGAGTTAAAATAGTTTTTTCTTAATTAATCATGTTTTTATGACTTTAACAAAAATAAATTACTAAATATTGTTAAAATTGACATAAATGAGTTTAAAAATCATATTATTTAATTACATGATATAATAGTCATAAAAATATAATATTAGGCCAAATTAATTATATAATTTTAAAATTTTCATTAATGATCCTCTTATGGTTCTCTTGGAATTTTATAGTAACTACAGTAACCATATATTATTAAAATACAAGAAGACACGGTAAGAGTAATTATTTTAAAGTAAGGGTTAAATGTAAAAGATAAGGATTATTTTATGAACTAAACTTGTATAAAACCGATTTTTTGAGATTATTTAAACCCATGATAATATTATAATTGAAATATATCACTTTATAACTATTAAAATTTGAAAATCAATTTATAATGAAATAATATTTTATGACGTTCCTAAAGTTTCATCTTCCCTCTTATAAAAGACCACAACCTATAGCCACATTATAACTCCTCTAAATCTTATTGGATATTCCAAATTCTAAAAAAATAATCTCTCAAAATTTTTACGTTCCTCCTAGAAGCCTTACCTCGGGCATAAGAAAATTCAAGAAATCTTTTTGGCTCAAATCAAAAGAAGTTGCCTCATTAAGAGGTAACGTCTTCTCTTAAGTTCCTTTCCTTTATTTTATTTCTCCAATTCATATGATATTATTATTATATGATTACATAACAATTAAATTATCCCCAACATACTAGTATGCTTTGATTAGAATTATTTGAACTACACTTACACACACCTCAATCTAATGTATATGAACATACAGTTTCTGTATAAGGTGAACTACAACCACAAGAAACGATGATTGTTAAATTTTAACCTACTACCTCTCATGGTGGAAATATTAATGGAAATTTATTTATATATGATATATATTATATTTATAATGTCAATATTATTCTATAATTTTTATTTAGGACATACCTTTATGCTTTCCATGTTGTGTAAATATGATAATTACATTTGAGGATGTGTGGACTACTGCCCCTCAAAGTAATGTGACTAATTTCTACATTAAATGGAATGTATAAATGATGGTTTTATTAATCCTATGATACATAAGTGGCATCAATATAATACAGGTATTATAGTATAATTTTATATCATTTGATTTTTATTCTTTCAGTATGACAAAGAAATTAAGGTAGCATTCATGCATACGCACGACCTATCATCTCCAAGAATGGTGCATTAAATTTATTATATCCAAATATTTTGGATAATATAAATATGTATATATTATATATCTATGATATTTAAATCATTAATGATATTCTGTAGATGATGTAATATTGACTACATGGGTAATTTACATCAAAATAAGTACGTTTTCGACTAAAGTACCGAATATCGACAAAAAGTCCAATATGAACATTAATAATTATGTAATTTTTATAACATGGTAATAATTAATATAAAACCAATAATGAAAATGATAAAGTTTATAAATGAAGTATAAATTAACCTAAGATTATTATTCAGAAACATAACCATTGTACGTGATGAGTGAGACTCAAGGTAAAGGACTTCATCTCAATCTTCTTTCATTGGGACATATATTAATGTGTATAACCCCTTATTTTATGTGATGTATAATAAAACCATTTTAATTTTAATTTCATTAAAATGTAATTTTTATTATACACAAAATTTTACTAAACAAAAATATGAATGTTTTCAATGTATGTGGAAATAAAATCTTCTCCATCACTGTAACCATTTTTTGATATTTGGATTCTTCTATAATCCATAATGTTTTTACAAGGAAAATAAATCTATTATTCCCTTTTTATGTATTTTTGTATTGAAATTTTTTTGATAAAGGATTGATTATGTTAATAACTTGAAATAATCTATGTTTATTGCAATGTTGAAATGTTATTTTTCCATTATGTTTATTTTATGTATTATGATTATATAATGGTACATGGTCATTTGATTGGTGGTTATGTGATAAACAAAAGATGGGTTGTTACATGATAATCCCAAGATGGGTGGTTTCATGATAAAATCAGGATGGGGGGTTACGTTACAACCGATAATGCATTGGGTATGGAAGTCGACCATATGGCTATCTTATTTGGTGATATGTGTGGAATTTAGTCGTAAGGTTATTTAATTTATGTATGTATATGTCCCAAGTTAACATTATGCGTTATATGTTGTTTTCTATGAGATTTATGGCTATTTTTAAATAGAAAGGGTAGGAAAGTAGGTTATATTTATTGTAGTATATTTACAACATATTAATTTTGAAAAATAATTACTTTATGATAATGTATTCATGGTTTTCATTTATTACCAAGACTAACAGTTTCCTTCTTTGGGTATCCCTTATAGAGCTTTTTATGCTCAACCTAAGTTTTGAAATATTTTTCAACAGACATAAATAATAATATATTCAAATTTGGGATCAATAAAAAGTTATATTGTTAAAACATAAAATGATAACATTTTTCTTTTTAAAGAGTTTTTTTAAGAAAATAAGGTAGTGAGTAGTAGTGTGTACTTGTAAAATTTAAGTTGTTTTGTATGAGTTATAAACTAATTATCAAATTCAGTAAACCTAAAAAGATCCTAGATTTGAATTGATGTCAAATTATTGACTTATCTCATCATTATGTAATGTTTAAGGCTTGGGGATTATAGTTGGTATCAGAGGATGGTTTAGATAACATTAGGAGATATAATATTGTTAATAGAATATATATAAAACATTTTTTACACTATGGTAAAATTAAAATGATATAGAATTTAATGATTACCACATTACTTCATCTTAGATATTTTTGTCCAGAATGGTTTTTTATAAAGGAAATAAGAATTCTATATTGGGAAGGCATATAGAGGAAAACAAACTTCCAAAGAAGTATCCTGAGATGGACATAATAAGAACTTAATAGTTTATTGGAGTAATGTCTTAGTTGGATTAGGTGATAAATTGACATTGTGATTATAGATTATATTTTGGTATATTTAAAAAGTTAGAAAGATCATGAAATTCACTTAAGTATTGTTTTGAAATCTGTAAAAGAAAAAAAATATATGGAATGTTTATTAAGAGTGAATTTTGGTTGTAATAGATTTCATTCCTTGGGAAAAAAATTTCAAATGATAAAATAACTATTAACCATTCTAAAACAAAATTTGTTAGAGAGTGGCCAAGACCTACTAATATTATAGAGATTTGTAGGTTTCCGGGATTATCCAGTTATTACACAATGTTTTATTAAAACAAATCACATTTTCCTAGCCTACTATCTAAGATAACACGTAAGGGAGTTATGTTTATTTGGAAAAAATAATGTGATGGTTTTTTTCAGGAAAAAAAATTGGTAAATTTTGTAGTTTTAGAACTAACTTCAAGAAATGCTGATTTTGTTATATATATAGTGATGCATCACTGAAAGAATTTTTTGTTACAGAATTATAAATAATTAGGTAATTGAGTATACTTCACATTAGTTGAAACCAAATGAGTAAATTAACCAGCACATGATTTGGAATTAGCTGCTATTTTTTCATTAAAATTTTTGAGGCATCATTTGTATGATGTAAAGTGTGAAATATATACTAGCAAAAAAAGATTGAATTATATATTCACTCATAAAAAATTAAACACGAGACAAAGGAAATGGCTGGAATTAATAAATGATTATGATTTCATCATTCATTACTATCCAGGAAAGGAAAATAAAGTGGATAACACTTTGAGTCTATAATGTAATGCAATATTAACCATGATATGATTAGAATGGTATCCTTTAGTTTTTGACTTGATTAATTTTGGATTGAAAGTTTTTGTTGTAGGTAATTCTTCTATTTTGTTTCAGGTGGCATTGAAATCATCTTTATCAGACAAAATTAAGAAAGGGGAAAAAATACAGTGAGTTGTAAAAAGAGGTAGAATGGGTTTAGAAGTGTAAGTTACCAGAATATAAAGTTGATAAAGATTGTGTTTTCATATTTGGAAAGAGATTATGTGTTCCTTGTGATTTTCAATTAAAGGAAAATTTTTAATGTGAAGATCATAGTTCTCCATATTCAGTGTATCCTCGCAGTACTAAGACATATAGAGATATTTAGGTGAATTACTAGTGGGATGGAATGACATGATATATTGATGACATTATTGTGAAGTGTTTGACTTTTCAATAGGTTAAAGTAGAATGGAGGTTGTTGAAAAGGTTGATTCACCATTTTCTAGTGCTATCATGGAAATGAGAAAATGTGTCCATGGATTTCAAAGTGGGATTACCAAATATTTATTGAGGTTACAATGCAATCTAGTTATTGTTAATCGATTTACTAAATCTTCTCATTTTTTCATATCCATGATACTATGTCTACATATCAACTTTCTCAATTTTATATTAAATAGATAGTCAAGATACATGGATTTCCCCTCTCCATTCTAACTGATCATGATCACAGGTTCACTTATATCGTTTGTAATGGAAATCAAAATTTGTTGGCTACTGAATTAAATTTTATCACAACTTTTCACCACAATCAAATGAGATGTCAACACTAATAATTTAGACCTTAGAAGATATTATACAAGCTTTCTCAATGTATTATCTGGGTAGTTGGGACCAACATAATTCTTTGGATGAGTTTTCATATAATAATACTTTTCATTCCAATATACTAATGGCACTATTTAAGGAAATATATAGAAATTTGTGTATAGATCTAGTTTGTTTCAATGAATTAGGTGAAAGGAAGTTGATGTGACCCAAATTGGTATATGAGATGGAAGAAAAAGATCAATTGATATAGAAGCACATGTGGACATCATTGAGTAGGAAAAAAGTTATGCGGATAACCAGTGGAAGGATATTTCTTTTTCGGATGGTGATAATTTATTTCTCAATGATTCTCTGTGGAAAAGTGTGATGTGTTTTGTTTTTAAAGAAAAATTCAGTTCGAGGTTCATTAAATCCTATGAAACTCGAGAGAATGTTTGATTTGTTGCCTAAATTGTGTATTTACCTCCAATTTTTTCCCAAGAATACAATGATTTTAATGTTTCAATGTTAAGAAAGTATATTTTGGATCCATCTTATACATTGAGACAAGAGGTAGTTTAGTTGGAGTAGAATCTTTCTTATGAGGAAAAGCAAGTACATATTCTTGATTGTAGAGAAAAAGTGTTGAAAATAAGTTGATTCGTGTAGTAATGGTTTTGTAGAAAAAATATATCGTTGAAGAGGAAACATGGGAATCTTAAAATTATATGAGGGGGAAATACCCCCACTCATTTTATAAGTAAATAAAATTGTGGGGACTGAATTTCCAAAAGGGGGGGAAGGATGTAACATCCCAAGTATTTATAGAATAATACTATGTCATATCTATTAAAATTTAGAAATAATATATTAATTATTCCTTATATGGGATACTTTATCTGATAGTGTATTGATCAAGAAACAACTGATTTCATTGAAATCTTACGTTTCAAAAAACATTGAGTTATAATGAAAAATAATATAATAATATTATATTTATTTTAAAAATGTAGGTAACACCTAGCCACTGTATTGGTGTGAATGAACAAAACTAACTATAATATGATTATAATTGTTTTTTAAATGTTCATACAATTATCCAATAAATTTTAAAGGCTTATAATGAGAATTAATCCAATTTTAAGCATAATATACTCTAATATTTTTAAAAGGACATTTTACCACCTTTTAATGGTGAACCATTTTTAAAGATAATTTTTTAAACTTTTATGTGATATATTTAAAAAAATAAACTTCTTATTTAGATTCGGGACATCATGATTTACTTTGGTTGAAATTGTGGTATTTTTCTGATAAAATTCATATTTTAATGTATAGTGAAAAATTATGCATTTTATTTCAAAACTGAATTTTCATCTCTTTTATTTATATAGTTATATTATCTTTTTAGTTGGTTTTAAATTTTAATTGGATTATATTTTTATAATTTTATCCAATTTTAGTCATTGGATGTAATTTTAAAATAAAATTGAACATAGACACATGTTAATTTTTGGATTTTTTTTTATTTCTTAAAAACCATGTTTTTGGTTTTGACTATAGACAATAATTTTAAATTAATTACTACAAGTTCTTTGTTTTGAATTTGTAAAAAATGGATTCCATATTTGGAATTATAAGAATCAAATTGTTTAAATGGGTATCTTTTGTTTTCAGAACATTATGAATAGTAACATTAGAAATTATTTTTATTTACCATGGTTAATGGGTAAATCAGGTTGTTAAGGGTAAAAATAATATTATAGTAATATTGAACTGCCCTAACAAGTTTCCTAATCATATTGGATGAGTAATGGATGAAAAAAAACATATTTATTCTGAACCTTTGGCATTTGGGATCCACTTAGGTGTGAAAATGTCATGTTATTATAATTAATTTAATGTAAAGTGAAATATAACATAAACATGAATCTTTTTACTAAAAAACATTTATGTGGTGTTATATAATTGATCAATTTGAGTATAAATAGTAATTATAAAGCTAAAACTATATCCTACATCTTGTTATTTTAATTATTATTTTTAGACATTAAATCAATAAGTTTATATACGACTCAATGATTATGTTGTGATTGCCTTATCAATGAATGATTCAAATAAATGATATTATAATTATTAAAATAAATATAATTTAAACATTTTAATTTCATAAAATAATTTTATTAATTATTATTACAATTTATATTTGAGTTAATGTAGTCTAATAATGTTTTTATGACTTTAATAAAAATCAATTACTAAATAGTGTAAAAACTGACAAAACTAAGTTTTTAAAAGAAATGAAATATTATTAAATGATATAATAGTCCTAAAAATATAATATTTTGGAAAATGACTTATATAATGTTAAAAATATCATTAATGATCCAATTTTGGTTCTATTTCCATTATATAGTAACTATAGTAACCATATATTATGGAAATATAAGAAGACATAGTAAGATTTAATGTTTTTAACTAAGGGTTAAAGCTAAAAGACAGGGTTAATTTTATTACCAAAACCTGTATAAACCCTATTTATTAGAGGATTTCGACCTATAATTATCTAATCCTCGAAATATACCACTTTGGAACTGTTATAATTCGAAAGTAAATTTATTATAAAATAATATTTCTAGACTTTCCTAAACCCCCCCTCTTATAAAAGGTCAACACCTATACCCCTTACTAACACCTCTCAGTCCACATTACTCATCCAAATTATTCTAAAATAATCTCTCAACATACTTTCCCTCCTTCTATAATTCTTACCCTTTAAATAAGGAAATGAAAGAAAGCCTTTTGGCTCAAATCAAAAGATGTTTCCCGATTTAGAGGTAACACATTCTCTCAACATTCTTTCCTTTATTTCCCTTCTCCTCTATATATGATCTTATTATTATATTATTACATAAAAAACCAGTATACTCAATATATAAAGATTATTTTTATTAGAATTATTTTAACTATACTTAAACACACCTCCATCTAAAAGATACAAACATATTGTTTCTCTGTACAGCGAACTACTGCCTCCCGAAATGATGATTGTAAAAAATTTTCCTACCATCTCTCATGGTGGATATTATGAAATCACTGTTATATATATATATATATTATACTTTTCAAAAAAAAATTATATAATTTTTATTTATAACATAACTATATGCTTTTCTTTGTTGTGTAAATATGATAATTTGGTTTGAAGAAGTGCAGACTATAGCACACTGAAACCGATGTGACTCATTACCTCTATACGTGGAATGTATAAATGATGGTTTTATTAAACATATGGAACATAAATGAAATAAATATAATATTATTATTATAATATATTTATATATCATTTTATTATTATCCTATTAATATTAAAATAAATGAAATTATCTTTCACGTGTACGTACAGCCTACCGTCTCCACGAACGCTGCATTTCATTTATTTTATTAAAATTCTAAAGATATTATAAATAAAAATATAGTTGGTATATATAACAATTAGATAATTAATAATAATCTAGAGATGATGTAATTTTGACTACATGGATAATTTACATCAAAACAAGTTCATTTTTAACTCATGTACCGAATATCGACATAACATCCAATATGAACATAAATAATTCTGTAATATTCATGACATAGTAATAAGTGATATAAAAGGAATAATAAACCTGAAAAAGGTTCTAAAGAAATTATAAATTAACCTAGCTTATTATTCAATAGCATAACAATTATACATGAAGAGTTGGACTCAAGCTAAGGGGTTCTGTCTCAATCTCTATTCATTGATGCATATTTTAATGTTGTACAACACCTTGTTTTATATGATTCATAATAAACCCCTTTGACTATACATTTCATTCAAAGGTAATATTTTTTATTTAAAGCATTTTACTAAACAAAAAATGAATGTTCTTAATGTATGTAGTGTAGAGACCCTAAGCTTGACGTACATGGACATTACATTACATTTTCGGAATACTTAGTACATAACAAAAACACACCCACAAGGATTGTAATAGTTTAGTGTCTTTGGAAACTCGGAACGTAATCTTCTAATCGTGGTGAAAGATCTTCAATATATCCCATAAAGATCTTCCATTTTTTTACCTAAAACCATTCTTTATATCCTGGGGAAAATAAAACATAAAAGGGTGAGCTCAAATGCTCAGTAAGGGTAAACAAAATAAAAATCAATCACATAATATTCATAAGAACATAACTTTTGGTAATCTTAACCTGCAAAAAAATTTCATAACATGGGATAAATCATAGTAGTGAAATGAAATCCCAATAATCATAACTTAAAACATGAAACTTTGTGGCATATACACATAATCATAGAGAATCATTTCTTGTTAGTCAAGACTAATTTCCAAGACTATCTTAGTGGACAAAGTCCCTTTCTGAATCGAGTAACCCTCGTTTCAGTCCTGTTTTACTGAACCGGTATAACCTACCATTCCAGCCATGTCTATCTCATAAGATATAAAATCTTTACCCAATGCATTGGAGGGAGATATAGGTCCCACCCATCTCATAATGATACCATTCTTATGTGTGCCACAAAATCATAAATCATACATCATTGCATAACCCATGTAATAAAAATGGGATTCTTAAACAACATGACATCATAAAACAATTCATATAAGATAAAGGAATTCATAAAAATATTTCCATCACAACATAATCAAATCCATGTAATAATAGGGATAGAAACAGAACCCTTTATTATCTTAGATGGAAAATAATTTTGATAAAACACTTGAAATCCATTCTTGAGGAAAATATCCTTTCTACTTCAAAAACATTTTCCTTTCATAACATGTCTTACAATTTAAAACTAAAAGAAGTTGATTAAAAATAAACTTGAAAACTTGTAAAGTAAGATTCTTGGAAATAATGTTTTAAAAATCCATTCATGCCGTATAAGTTAAAAAAAACATTCTTCT
This sequence comes from Viscum album, assembly GCA_963277665.1. Lineage (NCBI taxonomy): Eukaryota > Viridiplantae > Streptophyta > Magnoliopsida > Santalales > Viscaceae > Viscum > Viscum album. The sequence continues at coordinate 880,000,444 of OY728137.1, read as the reverse complement.
CGTACTTTTGTCAGAAAAGTCAAAAAAGTACCTCGTACGAAAAACGACAAAAGATTCCTTTCATATCTTTTAATAAAACTCACCGAAGGGTAAAATTGGATTTAAAAAATTATAGGTGGATGGAAATAATATTACATAATGAGGAAACATGGATGTGGATGATAAAATACACCCCAGTAAATGCCAAACTAAAAACAATCTCGGATAAAATGAGATTGTGATATTTTCCCATACCTTAGGTCCGACTTTCTTTGTAAGTGTCCGAACCTCCTGTATAATGATTTAAATCATGTTATTGACTTATTCCAGAATCATATTCATTGTTATTATATCATATATGGTCCACTTATGACTTTATATTACCCGTTCTTTTGTAAATTCATGTTAAAGTAGCGTTTTGGGTAAAATCGTCTCATTTGTCGTTCGTGTTTTTAACTTGTAATTATTAATATGATTACTTTGATCATGATTACTTAATTACAGAATATAAAACATGATATATATATATATATATTCATTATATACATATATAATAAATCAGTAAATGGAAAGAAATACACCGTTCATGGAGACGGTAGTCCGTACGTACGCATGAACGCTGTTTTCGTTTCCTTATTGAATTGAATGGAATTAAGTAGAAGACATGCATATAAATATAAATAATTCCAGTATCATTATTATGTCATATATTTCATTAGTACTTATTATATATACTTTATAATCATTCATGAATGGTTAATCATTGAGAATGAATCCCATCGCGTCGTGGAGACGGTAGTCTGTACGTACGCACGAGCGATGATATCGTTCCCATGGTCGTGGAATTGTGTTGAAGTGTATGTATACTATTTCAGTATCAATATCAATTTATAATAATCATATATAGTTACTCATTAAACCATTATACCCATCCAATTAAGGTGGTGGCGGAAAATAGATTACACCACAGCGTGGAGACGGTATTCCGTACGTACGCACGCGCGGTGATTTCCTTTCTCCGTAGGATGGATAGAAGGTTAATTAGAGTTGTTTCATATTTATAATAACATATCAGTATGTAAGTAATACTGATGTTATTACTTTATAATGAAACAACTAAAGAAGAATAAGTTGAAGAAGAATGAAATTGAAAAGATCGGTAATGGATATTACCTCTTCTTTGGAACGCCTCTTTGAATCCTCCACTTAGGGAACTAAGATTGGTATTTGAAGAAGACCAGGACCTCTTGGATTATTCTAGGGAAGTGGAGAAGGTATTTTGGTAGGGGTTGGCCAAGCTTGAGTGCTCAAATTTGTGTGAGGAGGAGGGGGAGGAGGTTCCCTTTTATAAGGGAGGAGAGGGGCACCTTAGGAATATCTCAAAATATTATTTTATATTAAAGTCAAAATCGGTTTATAATGGTTCCAAAGGGTCTTATTTCGAAGCTAAAGTGGGGATGGGTCGAAATCATATCATAAAATATGATTTAGACAAGTTTAGTGTATTATTTTAACCTTATCAATTATATTTAACTCTAAGTTAAATAATTTAACTTTTACCGTGTCTTTTTGTTTTCTTTCACTATATGGTTAATAAACTTACTATAACATGCCAAACGAACCCCAAATTGTTTATTATTAATATATATATCCTTATCTAAGTCATTTGGCCGAACCTTATATTTTTAGGAATAAAATAACAATTAATAATATAATATTTGATTTAAAAACTATTTTGTGTCAATTTTGACACTATTTGATATATTATTTTTGTGAAAGTCATAACAGAATTATATGTTCGAAACAATTTGATTAAATCAACACTAATATATCATAGTAACCTAGAAAATTAGTGGAATTCATAAAAAGTCTCAAATTACATTTATTTGGGTGTTTATAACATCAATTATGTCAATATTTCATTAATAAGATAATTACTGCATCATATTTGTGTCATAAATAAATTAAATTATTTGATGTCTAAAAATTACAAATAAAATACCATAATGTAGGAAATCTTTTTAGATTTCTAATGAATATTTACAATCTAATTTATCTTATGTATAACTCTATATTAAAAATGTTTTACTAAATAAACTTTGATTTTAACTCTTTTAACTCTTCTTTGAATTAAATAATAATAAATGTCTTAATCTAATCCAAGTGGTCCTAAATGATAATATTTTACACTTAAGGTTATTTTTGGTCGAGATACACTTGTCCAATAGGATTAGGACATGTGTTGGGGTAATATTAATATCATTGTTACCCTTAATTACCATATTTACTTTTAACCGTGGTAAATAAAAGTAAAAAGTTACTATTCACCAAAAATTATTTTCATCTCATTGAACCACATTTTACTTACTGAAATCAACCGTGTCTCTCGGATTTTTGAAATTCCATTCACGGAAGCGGTAAAATTAAGTTTTATGAAAAATTCAGTTTTTTAACTACCACTTAGTAGTTTCACTATTCATCAAAAATTGATGTTTTTCAGAAAAATGCCAAAATTTCATCCTAAGCTATATTTCATATTCCGAATTCAAAAATGAAGTCTATTTTACCAAATTCATAACATAGAAGTTGCATTAATTAATTTTATAATTAAATCCCGCTGTTAAAACAAATAGCGTGTTTTTAAGAAACAATATCTATCAAAAGATTGACACTTGATTATGTTTGGTTTAAAAGTGAAATTACATTCAATGACCAACATTGTATTAAATTGTAAAAACATATTCTAAATATACTTTAATACCACTCAAATTAATAATTTATCACTATTAATTATTTCGATTAAAAAAGTTGTTTTTAATTATAATTTAGTAATTTTCACTATTCATCAGAATATGAAAGTTATCCGAAAAGTACCAAAATTTAACCTTAGGCTACATTCAATACTCCGAATCCAAAAATGAATTACATTTTGAGAGCTAAAATTTCTAAAATTTAAAAAGTGGTTATTACTATTCATAACGGCTAGTTTTAATAATATTTTAATAGCATATCGTTGTTTCGTGAAACTGAGTATTGCGTACTACACATGCTATCGAGGAAGGTTGCGATTGCGTGTAATGCAAGGCAAGTCAAATATGCGTGTTGTGAAAGCTCCTTTTGGTGTAGCGTACAACACAAGACATTAATAAAATTAAAAAGAATATTTTTCATAAAATCTCGGGCTGTTACATTCTACCCCCTTTAAAATGAATTTCGCCCTCGAAATTCGTCGGGGTTATAAATGGTTTACTTTTCGAAAGTTTATTTAATAGAAACCCACATCGTAAAAAGGAATATCAAAACCAATCTTTAAAAACAAAAGTATGAAACGTAACGGTTACCCAAATAAACTTATCACTGGGTTTCCACATAGGTGAAAATATGGATATGGAAGAGAAATCTAACCATCATGTTCTGATGGAGAGTGGTAGAGAACATGGCTATGGAAAAGCCAGTAATCACAAAGCCATAAATTTGTGACGATCTAAGGTACCATCTGATTCATCGGATATATGATCACTAGGACAACATTTTTGGTTTTCAAGATCGTTTCCCTAAAGTTAAAGAATTTGAATTAGAATAAATACTTACTTTATGTTGGTACAACATCACTGTTGTTCGTGCCTTTAACAATTTCCACTTCATCTCTTAAATAAATGAAGTTGAATTTGTTATTCGTGAAGTGTTAGTAGATCATGTGATAGAATGACGGGTCATTCCATCAAAAGGTTAGCAAAAGTTATTAAATATACATAAGTCATTCTATAGTGAGATTAATCATATATGGTACCTAAAATGGACTTATACTTCATATATCATACTGCTTAATATAATAAAACTAGTTTCTACTAAACAGGGACTTCCTGTAGGCCAGTGGTAGGCGATAAAGGCCAGCCGCACTTCGGTTGTGGGTTCGATTCCCACAGCCTTGTCCGACGCGATGGGCTATCGCCCGTTCTGCAGGTTGTCCTTTTTCTAAAACTATATTACTATAACATCCCATCGAAAAAAACTTATGTCCTCAAACAATACTAACTTATGTCCAACATAATCCATTCCAATCTTTAGGCTTATCCATAATATTGCAGTCCACTCTCATAACATAGTGAAAACGATTACCAGAGATTTAACACCATCGTCGATCCCCATATATCATAAGATATGTTTTGTTGGTCACATTCCAAACATTTAAAGTCCTTAATCATGTATTCTCTTGAATACCCATCGAACCTTAGTGTAAACATGAATGCAGTTAAAATTTAACACTTTCCACATACCAAAATCCTCAGAATTATATATACTCAAACCATGATATCACTTAGTCCTTATATCAATCATGAGCTCATGAATACTATTAAACATTTTGTTTTCTCGTTTTCCCTTCATTATGCGCATATCATCTTATTTCCAAAAATATCTCAATTACTTTGAATACCACATTAGACCAATACATAAATATTCCAATACTCCATGATACAATATTATTTTGGAATCCCATTACATAAACACTTAATCATTCCACCACATCGTTGTCATATTCAACATCGCCAATAGTGATCGCATGTGACTTCCCTTTTTCCTTTGCCTTCAGTGGTTGCTCATGTTGATCATCACTAACCCTTGGATTAGGACATTTATTAGCATAATGCCCCATTTCCTTGAACTTCAAGCATTGAAGTGTTGGTGGTGCGTTCTCTGTAGTGTTTGCTTTATTCACATCATTAGAAACCCTTTTTCCATTACTTCGACACTCAGCTACTCGATGACCTTCTTTTCCACACTTAAAACATTTTCTAGTATCTTTAAGACAGTCTCCACCATGCTTCTTTCCACACTTTGTGCATAAGGAAACATTCATCTTCTTTTCACCATTATTTTGAGATTTCTCCTTGAACTCCATCTTTCGTTTCTTGTCAAAACCATGAGATGGATATGTAACACCAACTTCCATTTCTACCTTGATAGCACAACGCACAATTTCTTCATAGCTACTGAAGTCTCTTATAGCTAATGCCCTTCGAAGACTTGGTTTTAAGCCACTGAAAAATCGATCAACTTTACTTTCAGGTTGGATGATAATACCAGAAGCGTACCTTGCAAGTCTTGTAAAATTTGCTTCATAGTTACCAACAGATTCATCATCCCTTTGCTTCAGTTCAAGAAACTCTGTCTCCATCTTTGTTCGAAGAATACGGGGGAAGTACGTACTGAAAAATAAGTTCTTGAACTCGTCCCATTCCATGGACTCAATTTCATCCATTTGCCTCGTATTCTTAATAAGATTCCACCATTGATCAGCATCACCTTCCAAACGATACACTGTTAAGATGACTTTGTCATGTTCAGAACATTGAAGAACTGAAAATATCTTTTCAGTGGTACTGATCCATTGTTCAGCAACAAGTGGATCAGAAGACCCACTGAAAGAAGGTGGACGTTGCCTCATGAAGGACTCAATAGAATATTGTTCCCTTCTATGCTCATTTGGAAGTCCAGAATGATTCATAGCTTGTGTAAGTATAGAAATAAGATTTTTCACTCCATCTCCCATAACATTTGTTTGTTCAGGAGGACAATCATTGCATTTTCCATTGCATTGATCAACACGGTTCCTTCGGGTTCCAGCCATCGTCTAAAACCCAAAAAGAATAGTGTGAGAGGCAAGAATCATGCTAGGGAAAACAACATAATAAAGGGGGAGTACCTTCAATATCTAACATCTTAGGTTTAATTCTATGATCTTTAGCGTAATTCTAGTACTATAACCTATACGTATACTTAACCTTAGGGACATCCCTAGACATACCTTAGAAATATCTCTAGGGATCTCACTAAAGTTCTCGAATCCTAGTTTCCAAAGGTTTACTAAACCTTTCCTCTGATACCAACTGTAGCGGTCTGGAATTACTTCCAGTGGACTATAATTGATACCTATCAGGGCACTCCATGGGCGGCTACACCCCCTGGGCGGGACACACCACCATCCCCAGTGGCAGCCATTTCCTCATGAAGCCCTTGGGCGGAGAGCCATGCTTCGTCCAACGCTCACATGTGAGAGTTCCCAAGGATCGGATACATTCCTACCTCCTTTGCCTCTGATACCAACTGTAGAGACCCGAAGCTTGACGTACATGGAAATTACGTTACATTTTCCGAATACTTAGTACATAACAAAAACACACACACAAGGATCGTAATAGTTTAGTGTCTTTGGAAACTAGGAACGTAATCTTCTAATCATGGTGAAAGATCTTCAATATCTCCCATAAAGATCTTCCCTTTTTTTACCTAAAACCATTCTTTATATCCTGGGGAAAAGAAAACATAAAAGGGTGAGCTCAAATGCTCAGTAAGGGTAAACAAAATAAAAATCAATCATATAATATTCATAAGAACATAACTTTTGGTAATCTTAACCTGCAAAAACAATTTCATAACATGGGATAAATCATAGTAGTGAAATGAAATCCCAATAATCATAACTTAAAACATGAAACTTTGTGGCATACACACATAATCATAGAGAATCATTTCTTGTTAGTCAAGACTAATTGCCAAGACTATCTTAGTGGACAAAGTCCCTTTCTGAATCGAGTAACCCTCATTTCAGTCCTGTTTCATTGAACCGGTATAACCTAACATTCCAGCCATGTCTATCTCATGAGATATAAAATCTTTACCCAATGCATTGGAGGGAGATATAGGTCCCACCCATCTCATAATGATACCATTCTTATGTGTGCCACAAAATCATAAATCATACATCATTGCATAACCCATGTAATAAAAATGGGATTCTTAAACAACATGACATCATAAAACAATTCATATAATATAAAGGAATTCATAAAAATATTTCCATCACAACATAATCAAATCCATGTAATAATAGGGATAGAAACAGAACCCTTTATTATCTTAGATGGAAAATAATTTTGATAAAACACTTGAAATCCATTCTTGAGGAAAATATCCTTTCTACTTCAAAAACATTTTCCTTTCTTAACATGTCTTACAATTTAAAACTAAAAGAAGTTGATTAAAAATAAACTTGAAAACTTTTAAAGGAAGCTTCTTGGAAATAATGTTTTAAAAATCCATTCATGCCGTATAAGTTAAAAAAACATTCTTCTCGTACTTTTGTCGGAAAATTCAAAAAAGTACCTCGTACGAAAAATGACAAAAGATTCCTTTCATATCTTTTACTAAAACTCACCGAAGGGTAAAATTCGATTTAAAAAATTATAGGTGGATGGAAATAATATTACATATTGAGGAAACATGGATGTGGATGATAAAATACACCCCAGTAAATGCCAAAGTAAAAACAATCTCAGATAAAATGAGATTGTGATATTTTCCCTTACCTTAGGTCTGACTTGCTTTGTAAGTGTCCGAACCTCCTGTATAATGATTTAAATCATGTTATTGACTTATTCCAGAATCATATTCATTGTTATTATATCATATATGGTCCACTTATGACTTTATATTACCCGTTCTTTTGTAAATTCATGTTAAAGTAGCGTTTTGGGTAAAATCGTCTCATTTGTCGTTCGTGTTTTTAACTTGTAATTATTAATATGATTACTTTGATCATGATTACTTAATTCCAGAATATAAAACATGATATATATATATATATTCATTATATACATATATAATAAATCAGTAAATGGAAAGAAATACACCATTCATGGAGACGGTAGTCCGTACGTACGCATGAACGTTGTTTTCGTTTCCTTATTGAATTGAATGGAATTAAGTAGATGACATGCATATAAATATAAATAATTCCAGTATCATTATTATGTCATATATTTCATTAGTACTTATTATATATACTTTATAATCATTCATGAATGGTTAATCATTGAGAATGAATCTCATCGCGTCATGGAGACGGTAGTCCGTACGTACGCACGAGCGATGATATCGTTCCCATGGTCGTGGAATTGTGTTGAAGTGTATGTATAATATTTCAGTATCAATATCACTTTATAATAATCATATATAGTTACTCATTAAACCATTATACCCATCCAATTAAGGTGGTGGCGGAAAATAGATTACACCACGGCGTGGAGACGGTATTCCGTACGTACGCACGCGCGGTGATTTCCTTTCTCCGTAGGATGGATAGAAGGTTAATTAGAGTTGTTTCATATTTATAATAACATATAAGTATGTAAGTAATACTGATGTTACTACTTTATAATGAAACAACTAAAGAAGAAGAAGTTTAAGAAAAATGAAATTGAAAAGATCGGTAATGGATATTACCTCTTCTTTGGAACGCCTCTTTGAATCCTCCACTTAGGGAACTAAGATTGGTTTTTGAAGAATACCAGGACCTCTAGGATTATTCTAGGGAAGTGGAGAAGGTATTTTGGTAGGGGTTGGCCGAGCTTGAGTGCTCAAATTTGTGTGAGTAGGAGGGGGAGGAGGTGCCCTTTTATAAGGGAGGAGAGGGGCACCTTAGGAATATCTCAAAATATTATTTTATATTAAAGTAAAAATCGGTTTATAATGGTTCCAAAGGGTCTTATTTCGAAGATAAAGTGGGTATGGGTCTAAATCCTATCATCCAATAGGATTTATACAAGTTTAGGGTATTATTTTAACCTTATCAATTAGATTTAACTCTAAGTTAAATAATTTAACTTTTACCGTGTCTTTTTGTTTTCGTTCACTATATGGTTAATACACTTACTATAACATGTCAAACGAACCCCAAATTGTTTATTATTAATATATATATCCTTATCTAATTCATTTGTCCGAACCTTAGATTTTTAGGAATAAAATAACAATTAATAATATAATATTTTATTTAAAAACTATTTTGTGTCAATTTTGACACTATTTGATATATGATTTTTGTAAAAGTCATAACAGAATTATATGTTCGAACCAATTTGATTAAATCAACACTAATATATCATAGTAACCTAGAAAATTAGTGGAATTCATAAAAAGTCTCAAATTACATTTATTTTGGTGTTTATAACATCAATTATGTCAATATTTCATTAATAAGATAATTACTGCATCATCTTTGTGTCATAAATAAATTAAATTATTTGATGTCTAAAAATTACAAATAAAATACCATAATGTAGGAAATCTTTTTAGATTTCTAATGAATATTTACAATCTAATTGATCTTATGTATAACCCTATATTAAAAATGTTTTACTAAATAAACTTTGATTTTAACTCTTTTAACTCTTCTTTGAATTAAATAATAATAAATGTCTTAATCTAATCCAAGTGGGCCTAAATGATAATATTTTACACTTAAGGTTATTTTTGGTCTAGATACACTTGTCCAATCGGATTAGGACATGTTTTGGGGTAATATTAATATCATTGTTACCCTTAATTACCCTATTTACTTTTAACCGTGGTAAATAAAAGTAAAAAGTTACTATTCACAAAAAATTATTTTCATCTCATTGAACCACATTTTACTTACTGAAATCAACTGTGTCTCTCGGATTTTTGAAATTCCATTCACAGAAGCGGTAAAATTAAGTTTTATGAAAAAATCAGTTTTTTAACTACCACTTAGTAGTTTCACTATTCATCAAAAATTGATGTTTTTCAGAAAAATGCCAAAATTTCATCCTAAGCTATATTTCATATTCAGAATTCAAAAATGAAGTCTATTTTACGAAATTCATAACATAGAAGTTGCATTAATTAATTTTATAATTAAATCCCGCTGTTAAAACAAATAGCGTGTTTTTAAGAAACAATATCTATCAAAAGATTGACACTTGATTATGTTTGGTTTAAATGTGAAATTACATTCAATGACCAACATTGTATTAAATTGTAAAAATATATTCTAAATATACTTTAATACCACTCAAATTAATAATTTATCACTATTAATTATTTCGATTAAAAAAGTTGTTTTTAATTATAATTTAGTAATTTTCACTATTCATCAGAATATGAAAGTTATCCGAAAAGTACCAAAATTTCACCTTAGCCTAAATTTGATACTCCGAATCCAAAAATGAAGTCCATTTTGAGAGCTAAAATTTCTAAAATTTAAAAAGTGGTTATTACTATTCATAACAGCTAGTTTTAATAATATTTTAATAGCATATCGTTGTTTCGTGAAACTGAGTATTGAATACTACACACGCTATCGAGGAAGGTTGCGATTGCGTGTAATGCAAGGCAAGTCAAAGATGCATGTTGTGCAAGCTCCTTTTGGTGTAGCGTACAACACAAGACATTAATAAAATTAAAAAGAATATTTTTCATAAAATCCCGGGCTGTTACATGTGGTGACAATGACTTCTCTTCCATCATAACTGTTATTTGATATTTAGCTTACTCTATAAGCCTTAATGTTTTTAAATGGAAAAGAAATCCCTTATTTTACTTTTAGGTATTCTTATTTTGAAAATGGTTTCGATAAAGGATTGATTATGTCAATATTTGGAAATAATATCTTGTGGTTGTAGTGTGGAAATGTTATATTTCCGTTATGTTTTTTTAATGTGGTATGCTTATATAATGGTATATGAAAATTTGAAGGGTGGTTATGTGATAAACCAAAGATGGGTGCTTATGTGATAAACCAAAGGCTGGTGGTTTTATGATAATCCAAGGATGTGTGGTTATGTTATTACCTCCAATGCATTTGGTGTGGAATTCGGTCATATAGCTATTCTATTTAGTGATATGTGTAAATGTTAACCGTATGGTTATTCCATTTAAATATGTTTATGTCCTAAGTTACCTTTATATGTTATTTTTTGCTTTCTATGGGTTTTATTGTAATATTTTATTTACAAAAAGTGTAATCAAAGAGCTTATATTTAGTGAATATATTTACTACTTCTTAAAGGTGAAAAGTATAAATTTATTATAAAGTATTCATGGTTTTCATGTTTTCCCCAGACTAACAGTGTTCTTTATTTGTGTATCCCTTACTGAGAATTTTAGACTCATCCCAAAATTTGAAACGTTTTCAAGAGGACTTAAAAAAGAATAGATTCCAATATGGGATCAAGGAAAATTTATGCTCTTAAAACATGAAATGATACCATGTTTATTTTTAAATAGTTTTTAGTTTTATGAAAAAATGGATAGTGAGTAGAAGTTTATAATTGTAATATTTCTGTTATTATATACGAGTTAGGATCAAATTCTATAATGATCTAAACCTAAAAAAGATCATCAATGTGAATAAATCATATTATTGACTTATCTCAAGATTAAGTAATGTTTAAGGCATGGTATTATAATTATATATTCAATATTATATTATGCATGTACCATTGATCCCTGCAACCAATTTATTGGTATGACGAGTTGACAAAAAAGTATTAAATTACCAAGATAATAGATATGTTGGTTGCCCATTCCCTCACAAGATTCCTTGGAATAAGAATTACACTCCAGATACATTGAAATTGTTGCAAAAATCCTAACCAAATTCACCTAAAGGGATAAATCCATCTAACGTCCCAAGGAATGAAATTCTCTTTTACCAATGTATCATAACCTAACGTTAAATGGGGCTCTATAGATAACTACCCCATGTCCAACTATATTGTCCAGGTGTGGAAAAAAGTCATGATAGGAAAAACCTAAATGGGAGGAATTTTAAAATGTAACTGTATGAACACACCTGCCCATCTCAATTCAGATGTGTGGATGATTAATTATAATAATATTGAATAGCTTTAAAGTAAACCAATCATGAAAATCTATTAGGGTGTACAAAATTACAATAGTGAAAATAGAAAATTAAAGGGTAAAAATACATTCCTAAGCAAAAATTTGTCGAAACCAGAAAAAATAGGAATTTAAACTACTAAGAGCTCTCATCTCTGAATCTATAAGCTATGACCACCATACACTATCAAGAGAACCTAGTATCCCTAATATAATTTGAATAAAAGATAAACCTATCCTCCATCTCATAATATATAAAACATACAAGTAAATCTTATATGGGGGTGAGTATATACATACCTAGTCGGATTCCCAAAATGTTGAAGGGGGAGTAATGAGAGATACAATTGGAAAAGAAAGATAATAGACATTAAATAGGATGTATCTCAACCCAAAGAAATAAAAAAATTAACCTCATATTATCATAAGGGGATCACACACAATGTGCAGATAGACTACAACTCAAGTAAATTCCACCCATAGTAGGTGATTAAAATAATCCAACAATGATAAGCTGAACACAGAAAGCACACAACATACCACACTCGTATTAGAAACCAATGGTAGTAGTGTAAAGAAATCCAAAGTGAGGGATATATATATATATATATACTAAAATAAGAATGAATAAAATATAAATGGGAAATCCATCTCATAGATCATTTTTGGAAAATAGTTGAAAACTGTTGTAGAAGTCCAACAATGATGCCCAAAATATCATGCATCTTCCTAAATAAAAACATCCATGTTAAGACACACACTATCTCGAATTGTTAAGGGTAAAAAATATATAGTTAGAGGAACTATACCCAGGTACAATAGGAGTGTTCCATTGATTGGATAGATAAGGTAACTATACCCCCTTCCAATAGGAGGGTTCCACTTAGTGGATAGTTATGGGACCTATACCATATTCAAACAGGAGGGTTCCACTGAGTGGATAGATAGAAGACCCATACTAGGATCTAAAAATAGGTTTATATGAATATGAAAGATAGAGGAAACATACCCTATTCAAATAGGAGGGTTCTAATATAATATCTGATAGAGGAACCATGCCCTACATAGCAAGAGGGTTCCACTCAAATAGTAGAGGACACATGCCCCGCCCAGCTAGAGGGTTTCCCTCTAGAACAAGATAAAAGACCAATAATCTATTCCAATAGGAGGGTCACACTCTAATGGTAGAAGATCCATTCCATGTACAGCTAGAGGGTTCCATTATAGGAGTCTACATAAGACCCTTGCCCAACCAATATTGAGTGTTCCACTCTAGTCATTGAGGATCCTTGCCCAGCCTAGCTGGAGTTTTCCAATCTAAATGCCTCTTGTGATCCTTTAGGAGAAATATCATCATTGAGTGTAATCTAAAAAATTTCCAATCCTATAAATCGCTCACATATTATCTTAAAGGCTGAAATTGAGGGAACCATTACATTCTATGTGAAAAAACACTCATGATAAGATTCTACCATGGAAAAATACCAGCCCCAATGAAAGATGTAATAGAGTTTTAGATTTCACAAAAGTAACTATGGGATAAAACTTGTGTGATGGTACCCACATAAGATATGGGTTTCCTCTATCCCATGGCCATGTCCATGGGTTTAGTGGCCCGAAACTCTAATATAAGAACATTGTATTTGATATCGTGATTGACACACAACAAAAATCATGTAAGGGAATATAATATTTTTATTATTTATAATATATTTTATACTTATATAAAGTAAATATATTTTATAGATTTCAATGTACACAACATTTTGTTTGTGTACATTGCACACAACAAGGAGTCTCTTCAATGGGTGGTGTTACACATGAGGCTGAGTTTTACTAAACAATAATATATTATTAAAATATTATTATTTACTATAATAAGATATAAACTACCCCTTATGAATAGTATTAACTGACTTGTGAAAATATATGGTTTAAAAAACTAATTCACTGGTTACAAATTAATCAGAAATAAATATAACATCATATTACAAATAAAGGGAATATTTTATCGAAAACAGTTTTTATGCTCAGAAAGTTGTTTTACTATAACAACGTAAATTAATTAAAATTAGTGAGTTATAGTTATTTTAATTATTTATTTATTCTTAATAAAATATTTTTCATATAAATCCAATATATTTGATAAACATAAGATAAGAATAAACCCAATATTTTGGATAAAACCACACATTTCTATTAAGGCTTTTTACTTCCTTTTAATGCAGAACCTTTTTTAAATTAATTATTTGGTACCATTAAAAATTTAATAGGTTAAAAAAATATATTTGAAATATTAACATAATAATTATTTCATGGTGATGTTTTTTTATTTTTCAATGATTTTTTATTTTTTAACGAATTATGAAAAATACTGAATTTTCAATCAAAATAGATTTCCCATGTAATTTATTTGTATGTTTAAATTACATTTTAAATTTGATTTAAAGTTTCATTATACCATATTTTTGTCTATTAGAAAAATTTATGTTATTGGAATCAATTTCACATTAGAATTTGGTATAAAAACACAACAAATTTCTGAATTTTTTACTTTAAACACTCAAATTGTCGTCCAGTCTACAGTATTAAATATAAATTTATTTAACCCACTTATATGATTATAATTTGGAAAAATAGATAAAATATTTGAAATAATAATAATTTATAAGTTATAATACTGTAAATATACTTTTTCCCCAATGTTATTAGTGAAACGAATTAAAACTAATTTCAATGATTAAAGGAAAATTTAGCCTAATAACGGAGTAAACCAAACTCTTAAGGTCCAAAATTTCCTAGAAACATGTCCAAAAAAAATTATATGTCCATATTTAGATATGATCCTCCCTTGGACTGAATTTATTCCATTTTGGGACCCACTTCTCGAGGGAAAATTTGGATAGAATTCCCTTTCCCAAAATTTACAAGAGTGTCACTCCTCCTCCATTATAAAAAGTCATCCTCTATCCCCACTTCCTCACACATCTAAATCCACATTGGATCGACCGAAATCATTCTAAATAGTTCCTAAAAATTATTCCCTAATACTATAAGTCTATCTATTGGCATAAATAAATCCATGGAATCCCTTTAGTGCAATCCCAAATGAGTTACTAGAATAAGAGGTAAAACAATTATCAAGATCTTTAGTTTTATTTATTTCATCACTATTTAAATACTCATAATGAAATGATTATATAATAAATCTAATATGCTAAATTTAATTACCTGTTTTTATAAAACTATTTTCAACTAAGCATTCACACACTTCTATTTAATGGTTAATGACCTTACTATTTATTTGTACGACGAATTACCACCGCATGAAACTATGATTGTTCGTTCTTCCTTTGTCACCTCTCTTGATAGAAATTATGATAGAAATTATGATAAAATATGATATATATATATATATATATGATATTTATTATGTTTTTATGAGTCTAATTCGTTTATTACAAATACCTCTTTTCATTTCATTTCGTGTAAATATGATAACACTATTTGTGGAAGTGTGGACTATCTCCTCCTAAAAGCGAAGTGATTCATTCATGAAATATATGAAACATATTAAAGATGTTTTTACATAAATATGTAACATATATGAAATATATATATATATATATATATATATATATATGACACCATAATTATAATATACATATGTATCATTTAATTTTAATTATTTAAATATGAAAAAGAAAACAAGGTAGCGTTCATGCGTGCATACGTCTTATCGTCTCAATGAACGGTGCATTTAATTTGTTATATCCAAAAATTATAGATTATTATAAATAAATATGTAAAGAATATATATGATAACTAAAAAATATTTTAAATTATATATATAATGAAATCCTTATTTAAGTAACTTGAGTAATATGTAACAAGAAAAAAAACATACTCAAGAGACTAGGTGATTAACATAAAAAATAGTTAATATTATAAAATACTTTTAAAAAAAAGTTAATAAGATATAAAAGTAATATTATATATGATATTATAAATATATTTTTCTTTTTGGAACAAGTTATTAACATTTTTAAACCCCTTATAAAGGATGTTCACCCAAAAGTAAATGCAAGGTAAAAGGATTCTTGTCTCACTTTTCTTTCTATGAGGTATAATTTATTATTTTGCACTTAAAATTTTATATATGGTGTACATACTACCAAATTGACTTATAAAATCTTGAATAATTATTTCTTCATGGTATTTTTAGATTCAATATTAATTATTTTTTTTGTGGGGATTCAAATTTAAAGACACGAAGTGGTAAAACATTTCATAACCCAATTCCTCTTTATTAGGTTATATTAATTCCTCATTATCGTTAATTTTATATGATTATGTTTACGAATACTATTGAAAATATATAGATTTATTTAGACTCTAATTATTTGTATATATATTTTAAATACATATTCTTCTCATTGATTGATTCCCACTTCAATTTTATGTTCTTTTCAAGGGTTTACTTTACAATCTCTTTTTTTGGGATTATTTACCATTTAATTTAAATTAGATGAAATTATATACCAATTTTATATTAATCCTTTAATTTTATTATACTATGTTCATTCATGGAGATTATTAATAAATAATGTTATTCTCATACTCTTTGGTACATTACATTTTTTAGATTTTGTTTTTAAAAAAACCCGACTACATTTCACTATTTAGTCACAGAACATGATTTATTCTAAAAACAACGTTTTGTTATAATATTTTCAAAAAAAATTAAACCATTTCAAAATAAATTATAATATACATTTTTACCTTTTCTTTATTCTAACAATGTTTTCAAGGGAATCTTCCTGTCACATTCCGAACAATGAATTTTTCTCACATTTTTGTCGTGAAAAATGAATGTTCTTTTTACACCATACTGTATGAACTGATTTACACACCATAATTTATTTGAAGAATTAATTTCATGTTTCAAAGTTAAATTTTAAAAAAATGATTTAAAATTTTAATTTTCAAATAATAGGTTTCTAAAATAGTTTTTTCAAAACTAAAGGATATTTTCTTCAAGAATGTTCTTAAAATATATTTATATAGTATTTCTATTAATCAATGAAATCAAACATATTTTTTACTCCACATTTGATATTTTGTATTGATACCATCACTATTCTTCCTCTAGATTGTTTTTGGATTATTTGGATAAGGGTTTTATTTACATTCACTTCCATGATTCCTTTTAGTCCCCTTGAAAAATTACATCTCTTATGATCATTTGGAATTTGAATTTCCCTTAAATTTCCATAAACTTTTTTGGGGATATGATTATTTCTAGAATATTATAAAAATTTTCATATGGTGTTTACATTTAATGTTATTTTATTATTTTAGGAAATATTGATTAATCTATATCCTTTGTACAATATGAATATTTGATAATTAAAATTGTTAAATCAATTATTCAATATATGAAGAATGATTTTGATAGGTACGAGTTGGGTGGGGCATGATTATAGATAAACTCTTGATGCATTAGTAGTATTGTATGAAAAATTATTTTTAAAAATTAAATGGTTTTTGACACTATATATTGAACTTTCTTCATAAATATGTTGATGGAAATTGTTTCATATACCTAAGAAACATGGAATCTAATAATTAATCACTTATCTCATTTAGATTCATTTATTATTTATCCATGAGATTTTGTGTTGACATATCTATTGGTGTATTTTATTTACAGTTCATTGATTAAATGGAATCTATTTCAGTTTCTAAACTTGCAATAATTATTTTTCTTTATCAAGTTATTTGGATGGAATGTGCTTCCATTTATTACCTTCCCATTTTTTTTATGAAATCATTTCTCATTTTGTTGATTATATGGTATTTGTGATTATTTATTTATCATTCCATAATTGTTATTCTCATTGATTCATTATTTATTCTACTATATGTTACCCTCAGTGAGCATTTGAGCTTACCCTTATTATATTTCCTTTCCCTGGCATTCCAAGAAATGTAAAAATAATGGTATTCAAGGATATATTATATGGAATAATTTTTTTATCCTTGAAATAATAATAAAATTATTTTTTAATTAAAGAATTAATTTTTAATACAATATTAATATATGTATTTTGTTTAACTAGAGTAATAAAATGTTTTTCCCTTTGGTATGAAGTTTACTTGTATCTTATTCTAATGTAAGCAGTAACACAATACCTATCCCAACACCTTAGCCAGTAAAGTACAACATGGTCCGAAATGTCCTCCTAGAAACCTAAAAATAGGTTTACAAACATAGGGTGGGTATGTCGGTATACCTAGTAGGAAAATAAAATCCACCAGTACACAAGTGGGGGAAACATACAATGCCTATGTGAGAGAATAATAGAACCTCAGAGAACCTACCAAGGAGTATTAACCAGCCCATCCTCACAAAGGTATACTAACCAAACTGCACAATTCAAGTAATATAGAAGTATAGCACATCGATATTTGTGTACCCCACACCACTTTAGCACTATTTATCTACTAATTCTTAATGGATGACATCTTAACACTACATCTCTTAAAAAATGCAATCCCACATCCACAACATACCCACATACACTTGGGCCTAAAACCACACACAAATTCAGCCCGTACACACCAACGTAACGACCATGCCACATGTCCGGCCCATAAACACATGGGCCACAACAACCACACCTCTCTCTTGGAGACCTCAAAGCCCCATCCCATAGACACTTGGGAAAAAAATATTTACATGTAATCACCTGGTCCCTTCATCCACAAAAAAAACCTTCCGAAACAATCTTGGGACATGGTAAATCTTAAACTATTATAGCCTTCCTGGATACGGTCGAGAAGTTGGAACCTGGAAGATGGTACAAGGAAGAAAGTCAGAAACCATCCATCCATCCTCACACCAGGATATTGGGAAATACACACTCTCCCATGAGATGGGGGTGTTTGGCACATGGTTCTCAACAACGGTGGGACACATATATAAATCACAAGAATATAAAATTTGTAAATATAAGTAAAAATCATTCTTCCCAACCTATATGTCCCAAAATGAACAAACAACACACAAGAACAACTTCAATGTTATCCCTATATGCATAACCACACAAACAACAACTGCCAAAAGATAAACCCAACCCCTTTTTCATTTATCCACATTCAATTAATTAATTGAGGGGGTTAACTTTAATTCATTCCCAAACTACCTAGGTAAAATACAAATCAATACATCTATAGTCATTTTCTGAAGTTGAAGAGCCTGATTAATAAAAAACACAACAACCAACCCACTTTGTTCTTCAGTACTGCAAATATTGAACATGGGAAGAGGGTCCAAGGTAAATCATTTCTGTTTAACACCCATTCATAAAAACAACAAGGAACAACCAACCTGCAGTCCCACTACACACCCCCTTTTTTACCAACACCCATTCGACCACTTTCAATAATGCTTCTTCAAATTTATCCCACTCAAAATCCTCTCACAAATAAACATGGCTGCCCCGATGAACAACAACACCTCCACACTTGACTCACCATTTAACATGAAGTCATGATACAACCCAATATTGAAGCCCCACTGCCCAAATTTTTCCTAGATGTAGTCCAATTGAAAAACAAGTGCATAACCACATTGTAGTCCCACTACCCAATGTCGCTCGATAGAAATAACACAAAACAATATAGTCCCACTTCCTACAATTTCATCCATTCAACCTTAAATCAATCTATAATCCTAAGAATCCAACACACCACCTGTACCACCCCACACATAAAATCACACAACAAGAACCACCAAATAGAATCCCTGCTACTCAAACACACCCTCCCCAATCTTACTACCAACCCCTCTATCAACCCCTAGTACCCACAATCGTTCCTCTCACAATAGCACCACACAACCCACATAAGGCTTGAACCGAACAAAATACAACACACAAATACACCATAAAGTTGAGGATATTTATATTTAGCAAACTAGGGTTCTTTAATTACACTTTGATAAACATGGGTGATCACACAACAAGTCTTATCTCGGGGAATCCATTTATTTAACCATGTATATTCGGTTAAGAATATTCCATGTTAAAAATGATTATCAATGCATCACATCAAAATGAAACAGAACAATACCTGTGTGAAAGAAAAGGCCACCAACATGCATGAAATTCATAAGGGCTTACATCCCATTCAATTCATAACAAGGTTCGTGGATAAAAATTAAAACAACCTACATAACATCATCACTTACCTCAAGTTATTTTATTTACCCTTGTTATCTTTTTATCATCATGTTTCCATCCCATCATTTATTATGTGTTTATAAATGTATCCACATGTTCATTAAAGAATCATTAGTACACTCACCCCACATGATGCACAATCAAAGAGAGTTTGAATAGTCTCTAACTAAAACAACAGGCGACCAAAGCTCGTATTGGTGATGAGAACAGGGGATCACACAAGCAGAAAGAAACTCTAAGTAAATTGGGCCTGAGGGGGATCTAACCAAGGTGCATGAATCATCTATGGAGGAAGGATTTAGGCACACCGAGGGGGAACGGAAAAACACACTATGAAGCTAAGATTCCAGCTTTAAATATCTAGATCATATATTAATGGAAGAATGATTTCAAAATCCATTAACATGGGATTGTGTTCAAGATCACATAGTTTGAATATCTCAAACTCCCCATAGTGGTAGGATATTAAATTTATACTTTATATCCTTTGAAATACCCTTTAAATGCCCAAATAAGGCTTTTAAACTCGGTTTATGTCTAATAAGATGTAAGGGATAACAAAGGACCAAATCCTTCCTTCTTCAATATGAAGGAGAGATAATGACCCTGGAGTCCAGACTTCAATATGCCTTGGAGTGGTGACTTGCACCATGGGTATTGAATCTCACACAAAAATAGAAATCATTATGCTTTTTGATGAAACATGATCAGGAGATATGTTGTTAAAAATCCCAAAAAACACCAAAAATTTATATAAAAGTAACCAAATTCCAACCCATGCATGATTTAAATGTAAACTGTGACAAAAGTACATCCAAATCACTAAATGAAGTACCAAAAGAAAGAGAATAATGAACATCACAACAACTATCCCAACACATGATCTAGTAAAGTCTATCATGGTCCTCAATGTCCTCCTAGAATCCTGAAAACAGTTTTACAAATGTATGGTGAGTATACAAGTATACCCAACTAGAAAACTAATGCCACCAATTCTCAACTAGGGGGAACACACTAATTCTTCTGTGAGATAACAATAGAACCTCAAAGAACCTACCAAGGAGTACAAACCATCCCAAACTCACCAAGTCACACTCCCTAAATAATGCAATCCAAGTTAAGTATTAGTATAACACATCTATATTATAGCACCCCTGACCACATTCCAACTGGTTATCTACTCATTCCTAATGGATAACTTTTAGATGCTACCACTATTCCAAAATTTAATCCCACTTCCAAAACCTACCCACACACACATGGGCCTCAAACCACACACAAATCCTACTCAAAGACACCTGGGTCACAGCCACACCACAAGTCCTTCCCACAGACACCTAGATCACATCAACCACCCTTTTTCTCTAAAGTCACCTAGGACACATCCCAAAGATACTTGGAAAAATAATTTTAGACCTCAGACACCTGGGCACCTCGTCCACAACAAAACTTGGCCAATGGATCTTGGGATATGGTAAACCTCAATACATTATAGCCTAGAGAAATATGCTCGAGCGGTAAGAACCCAAAAGAGGGCGTAAGGAAGAAATTTAGTAACCAACCATCCATCCTCCCATCTGGATGTTGGGAAAGAAACTCTCCCCCATGATATTTGGGTGTTTAGCACATGGTTCTCATCAATGGTAAGGTACATATAGAAATCACAAGGAACTATAATGTATACATATAAGTAAGAAAACACTCATCCCAACCTATGAGTCCCAAAATGAACAGCCAGATCACCAGAACCACGTTTTCCACTACCCCTATATGCACAACCACACAAACAGCCACTACCAATTTATGATCCTAGACACTTTTCATTTAACAACTTTCCAATCATTATTTAAGGGGTTTAAAATTAATTTATTCCATCAATACCGATGGAAACTACCAAGAACATCATCTGCATCTGTTTTCAGAAGGTGAAGATCCTGATTAACTAAAAACACAACAACAAACCCACTTAGTTCTTCGGTACAACCAATATTGAATAAGGGAAGAGGGACCAAGTTAAAGAGTTTTTGTCTTAACACATACTCATAAAAACAATATAGGACAACCAACCTACAATCCCACTGCACACCCACTTTTTTCCTAGACACTCCTTCAACCACTGCCAACAGTCCTTCTTCAATGTTATCCTGCTCAAACATCCTCTCACAACTAAACATGGAAGCCCCGCTCTACAAAAACACGACACTTGACACACCTATTAACATGAAGTCACAACACAACCCAATTCTACATCCCCACTACCCAAATGTTTCACAAATTTAGTACCACTATAAAACAAGTCCATAACCACATTGTAGTCCTACTGCCCTGTAACATCCCAAGTAAGCAATGAATAATATATATTTTTATCTATGTCTATTAATGATTCAGATAGTGTTTTAGAGGCTTAAAATGAAAATAAATCCAATCTTAAGCATGGAATACACTAATATTTTTAAAAGATTGTTTTACTGGCTTTTGATGGAAAACCATTTTTGAATCTATCTTTTGACAATTTTATAATCTATGTTTGTCAAAATAAACTTATTCTTTATGATTGTGACATCAAAATTTACTTTGTGTGAATTTTTGGTATTTTTCTGACAATGTTCATTTTTAATGAATAGTGAAAAATACTGCATTTTACATCAAAACTGCTTCTTAATCTAATTTATTTATAAGATTAGATTATCTTTTGAATTGATCTTAATGTTTAATATGAATACTTTTTTACCATTTAATCCAATCGTGGTCATTGAATCAATTTCACTTTGAAATTAGACTTAAACTGGTGTCAATCTTTTGATACTTATTGTTTTATAAAAACACGCTATTTGCTCTGACAGTGGGAATTAATTATTAAATTAATTAATGTGACTTATATGTTTTGAATTTTGTAAAATAGACTTCATTTTTTGAATTCAGAATATCAAATATATCTTAGGGTGAATTTTTGGTAATTTTCTGAAAAACTTCAATTTTTGATGAATAGTGAAACCACTAAGTGGTACTTATAAAAACTGATTTTCCGTTTAAATGAAATTTTGCCATCATTGTGTTTTGAATTTCAAAAATCTGACATACATGGTTGTCATTAAGAAGTAAAATATGGTTCAATGAGATTAAAATAATTTTTTGGTGAATAGTAACTTATTATGTTTTTAATCGCGATTAGTGGTAATTAGTGTAGTTTAAGGTAAAAATAATGATTTAATAATATGAGATGAGATTGACACATGTCCTACCCTCATTGGTTGTGTCATGGCCGACCAAGACAAGTCATGGGTCAACTTTGGGACCCCATGGAGCCACTTTGGTTGGGAAGTGACATAAATAACTTTTTATTTAATGTAAAAGTAAAAATGACACAAACATAATATGTTTTACGAAAACAATTTTTACATGTGGTTATAAAGATCAGATTTTTGATTATAAATAGTCATTGGAAAGATAAAAAAGATTTCCTACATCATAGTATTTGTTTTATAATTTTTAGACATTATATAAATTAAATTATTTATGACATCATGATGATGCAGCGATGACCTCATTATTTAACGATTTAAATAAAATGGAAGGATAATGTAATATCTAAAACCTACACATGTCCAAAACCTATTGTATGGGAATATTTCGAATCCTTATCATCTTATCTTTTAAATATATCAATTTGGGACCTTATAAATTCGAAACACTTTTGAAAATAAAATAATAGTTTCATGATTTCCAAAAGTGCCCCTCTTCTCCTCTTATAAAAGGCTCCCACCTCTACCTCATTTCACACACTCCTCAAGCCTTTGGATCGTCCAAACCCTGCCCACTTACTCTCTCCACATCCCTCTCCATATCCTAGAGGATTCCCTTTGGGAAGAATCCTTTAAAAGGAATCCTGTAGGCTCAAATCAAAAGGAGTTACACTTTTAAAGGTAATTCATTCTCTCATGTTCATTTGTTTTATTTTTCTTCTCCAACCCCATAAACTCTTTTTATTTACTTTTTTTGTAACAAAACCAGTATCTTAAATATACTAGGATTTTTTTATAATATTTATTCGAGCTACACTCTCACACAACTACATCAAATGGTTAAAGAACATACGGTTTCTGTGGATGGCGAAATTCTGCCTCCCGAAACGATGATTGTTCAATACTCATTTAACACCTTCAAAGGTGGCCATTATGATGTCACTATTTTTATATATGATATATAATATGTTTATTCTTTCCTTAAGCTTTTGTATTTTTCATTTATGGGATACCATTATTGTTTCCATTATGGGTAAACACGATATCTTCATTTTAGGAAGTGCGGACTACCGCCCCCTGAAAGTGATTTGATTCGTTAATACCATATGTGGGATGTGTAAAGGATAAAGTTAATGATATTATATATGTTATTATACTGGAATTATAATATATGCTTATATCATTATGATTCCATTCCAGAAATACGAAATAGAAATGGAAGTAGCGTTCATGCGTACGTACGGCTTACCGTCTCCGTGAACGGTGCATTTCATTTCTTACAACTAAATATGATGTAATATTATGAATACATGTATATGCTGAATATATATGATATATATGTTATCCAAATCATTAATATAATTCTGGATATAACGAACCTTTGACCAAATTAACAACATGTAAGTGTAAGAAGTCTATTTTTGACATAAGAACCAAATACCGAAAAAATGAACATTATTAACTTAAATGATTACATGATGTTCATAACATGGTATAAAAGGAATAATGAACATGAAAAAGGTTCTTAAGAAAGTAGAGATTAACTAAAGTTTATTATTCAAGAGATTAAATAACGGTCGGTTCAAGTCGGATACGAGGTATGGGACTTCGTCTCAATCTCCTTTCATTGAGGCATATTTTATTTTATACACAACCTTATTTTATACGGTGTATAAAACCCTTTGACTTTTACGTTTATCCAAAAGGAATCTTTTTTATACGAATCATTTACTAAATGACAAAAGGGAATGTTTTTGTCGTACGTATGCGGCTACAACGACTTCTCCGCCGTCGTGACCATTATTTGAGTTTCGGCTTCCTCTACAAGCCATACATTCTTTTTAAAAGAAAAATAAATACCATGTATTACTTTTCTTTTATTTTGGTATCGAAAATGGTTTTCATAATGTTTTATATATCAATGTGTTGTATTGATATCTTGTGATTGAAAGGTTGGAATGTTATGTTTCCTTTATGCATGTTTTATGTGATATGATTATGTTGAGGTTCTTGGGCATTATTATGAAAACGGGTGGTTCCGTGATAAACTAAGGGCGGGTGAGCCCGATATAGCTCTCCAATGCATTGGGTAACGCGAAGGAGTGAAACGTTAAGGTTTCTCCGAAGAGATTTAGGGAATATACTGTGATGATAATTCCAAACGTAACCAAGAGGGTTACTCCCTACGTAATAATGTTATGAATGCCTCAAGTTACCTTTATGTCTTATGATTTCTATGATTTATTCATGATTTTATGAGGTATGTTAAAGTGATTATGTTTTATGGGTAAATTATGATCTCATCCTTATGTATATATGTACCCATGTTTGCTTCCCATATTTTTATATCCCTTACTGAGCTTTTTATCCTCATCCCAAGTTTTTTTGAAATGTTTTTCACAGGTCAAGGGAAAGGTACATGATATGATGATAGTGTCAAGGAAGTGTCAAGAAATAATCCATGTTTATTTTAAATATGTTTCCATTGATGGGAATGAAGAATACTATCTTTATATAACCACTTTGTTTATATGTGGAATGTAATGCATGTTTTATGATCTAATTCTCTAAAACTCTAAACCCGAGAAGAAACTCAATGTGTAATCTTGCAATAACTCAAGATTAAGTAAGGTTTAAGGCTGGGGCCTTATAGTTGGTATCCGAGGTCGGTTTAGATAACTTTAGGAGTAAGAATTCTATTAAATGATTATCCAAAAATATTTTTTTATGGTCAAATTGAAGTGATAGAGAATATGAAGATTACCATGTTGCTTCATCTAAGACATGTTTGTTCAGAATGGTTTTCTGCAGAGGAAATAGGGAAGCAGTGCTAGGAAGGCATACAGAATGAAATAACCTTCCGAATCAGCATCCCGAGATGGTCGGAATTGGAACTGAACAGTTTGTTGTAGTGATGGCACATTTGACTCAGGCTATAAATGGTGGTGGTATCCATGCACGAGATCATCTAGATCAACCGTAGAGGAACATGTCAGTAGTGGAATATTTCATGAGGCAACATCCCCTATCATTCAGAGGATCATCTGACCCTGTGCTAGCTGAAGGGTGGATTAAAGCACTAGAGAAGATTTTTGATGGCATGGGGTGTTTAGACAATCAAAAGGTTAGTCTTGCAATTTACCGTTTGGAGGGTGAGGCAGATCAGTGGTGGTCTATGGTTAAAAATATCAGGGATGCCGATGAGATTGATGCTCTTGACTGGGATGAATTCAAAGGTATTTTTCTTGAGAAGTATTTTCCTAAGGCTGTTCGACTTAGGATGGAAAAACAATTCCTGGAATTGAGGCAAGAGGAAGACTCAGTGGCTGCCTATGAAGAAAGGTTCACTCTATTGGAAAGGTATGCTCCAAATTTTATCCGAGACCTTGATAGTAAAATCAATCGTTTTTATTCAGGGTTAAAGCCAAAATATCGAAGGGCTTTAGCTTATCGTGAGTTCAAAAGTTATGAAAATCTTGTTCGATGTGCTGAGAAGGTGGAAATGGAGTTTGCCGATGATCAAGTGTTCTATAACAACCAACAGAAGAAGAGACCGAGGTGGTAGGAGAAAGGTAAGAATTCTTCAAAAAAGTCTGATGGTAAGAAAACTAAGTTTCCAGTTTGTGATAAATGTGGAAAAAGGCATGCTGGGAAATGTCTTCTGAATTCTGGAAAGTGATACCGATGTGGTAAGATGAGACATAAGGCTCGTGATTGCACTGAAAAGGATCAAGGTGATGGTAAGACCAAATTTGATTTACAGTTAGTGAAATGTTATAAGTGCAATGAGATGGGTCACTATGCAAACTAGTGTCCGACAAAGAGCTTGAGTGATGGGAAGCAGTTATACTACAAGCAGAAAGGGGTGGTGAAATCTTTTGCAACTACTTCGGCAGACGTCGGGCCATCAAATGAAGTTGTATCAGCTCTAGGGAGCTCAGTATTTTTCAAAGATTGACTTGAGGTTGGGGTACCATCAGTTGAAAGTAAAAGAAGCAGACGTTCTGAAGACCGCGTTCCGTACGAGATATGGCCATTATGAATTTGTAGTAATGCCTTTTGGGCTAACCAATGCACCTGCTGTATTCATGGACTTAATGAATAGAATTTTCCATGAGTTCTTGGATAAGTTTGTGGTGGTTTTCATTGATGATATTTTTGTGTTTTCTAAAAGTAAAGAGGAGCATGAAATACATTTAAGGGTTATCTTGCAAACCTTAAAAGAAAAGAAACTGTATGGAAAATTCAGCAAGTGTGAGTTTTGGTTGCAACAAATTTCTTTCCTTGGTCATATTGTTTCTAAAGATGGAATAACTGTTGATCCTGCAAAAACAAAAGTTGTGGACGAATGGCCAAGACCCACAAATGTAACTGAGATTCGTAGCTTCCTTGGTTTGGCAGGCTATTACCGAAGGTTTGTTAGAAATTTTTCATGGTTATCTAGTCCAATGACTAATCTAACTCGGAAGGGTGTTAAGTTTATCAGGACAAAAGAATGTGATGATTGTTTTCAGGAATTAAAAAGAAGATTGGTGAATGCTCCAGTTTTGGCACTACCTTCCAGGAATGGTGAGTTTGTTATCTACAGTGATGCTTCAATGAAAGGACTTGGTTCCGTCCTAATGTAGAATGATCAGGTAATTTCTTATTCTTAACGATAGTTGAAAACTCATGAGGTAAATTACCCAACACATGATTTGGAATTAGCTTCTGTTTTTTTTTTGCTTTAAAAATTTGGAGGCATCATTTGTATGGAGTAAAGTGTGAAATATATACCAATCACAAAAGTTTAAAGTATATATTCACTCAGAAAGAATTGAACATGAGACAAAGGAGATGGCTAGAATTAATCAAGGATTATGATTGTACAATTCATTACCATCCAGGAAAAGAAAATAAAGCGGCTGATGATTTGAGTCGAAAAAGTAATGCTTCATTAACAATGTTGTGTTTGGAACGTGATCCTTTAGTTAAGGATTTGATGAACTTTGGCATAGAAGTTGTTGGTGCAGAAAGTTATTCTATTTTGTTTTAGGTATCAGTGAGATCATATCTATCAGATAGAATCAAGCAAGCACATAAGCAAGACAGTGAGTTGCAGAAAAAGGTAGAGCTGGTTCAGAAAGATAAGTTGCCTGAATTCAACATTGATAATGATTGCGTTTTGAGATTTGGGAAGAGATTGTGTGTGCCTTGTGATTCACAGTTGAAGAGAGAGTTATTATGTGAAGCTCATAGTTCTCCGTTTTCAGTTCATCCTGGAAGTACTAAGATGTACATAGATCTGTGGGAGTATTACTGGTGGGATGGAATGAAAAGAGATATTGCTGATTTTACTGTGAAGTGTTTGACATGTCAACAGGTTAAACCAGAGCGGCATTTTCCGTAAGGGATGCTTCAGCCTTTACCAGTGCTAGAGTGGAAATGGGAGAATATATCCATGGACTTTGTTGTGGGATTACCGAAGACATCTCGAGGTAATAATGAAATCTGGGTTATTGTTGATCGCTTGACTAAATCCGCTCATTTCCTTGCTATACGAGATACTTTTTCCCTAGATCAACTTTCCCGTTTTTATCTTAAAGATGTAGTCAGGTTACATGGAGTTCCTCTCTCCATTGTATCTTATCGTGATCCCAGGTTCACTTCTAACTTTTGGAAAGGCCTTCAGAAGTCGTTGGGTACTGAATTAAATTTTAGTACAGCTTTTCAACCTCAATCAGATGCGCAGTCAGAACGAACAATTCAGACCTTGGGGGATATGCTACGAGCTTGTTCTATGGATTATCAGGGAAGTTGGGACCAACATCTTTCTTTGGTTGAATTTTCATATAATAACAGTTTTCATTCTAGTATACAGATGGCACCATTTCAGGCATTATATGGGAAGCGGTGTCAAACTCCAGCTTTCTGGGATGAAGTGGGTGAAAGGAAGTTGATGGGACCAGAATTGGTAGAAGAGATAGTAGAAAAAGTTCAGCTGATTCAGAAACACATGAGAACAGCTCAGAGAAAGCATAAGTGTTATGCGGACAACAGGAGGAAGGATCTCTCTTTTGAGGTAGGTGATCATGTTTTTCTCAAGGTTTCTCCTTGGAAAAGTGTGATGAGATTTGGTAAGAAAGGAAAGATGAGTCCAAGGTTTGTTGGACCATATGAAATTCTGGAGAGTTGGATCAGTTGCTTACCGAGTGGCTTTACCTCCGATTTTATCTCAGGTACACAATGTTTTTCACGTTTCGATGTTGAGAAAGTATATGCCAGATCCATCTCATGTTTTGAGTCCAGAGGTAGTTCAACTGGAAGAGAACCTATATTATGAGGAACAACTGGTCCAGATTCTTGACCACAGGGAGCAAGTGTTATGGAATAAGGTGATTAAGCAGGTAAAGGTTTTTTGGAAAAACCACATGATGGAAGAGGCAACATGGGAATCTGAAAATGCAATGAGGGATAAGTACCCCCATTTATTTGATAAGTAAATAAATTGCGGGGACGCAATTTTCTAAATGGGGGAAGGATGTAACATCCCAAGTAAGTAATGAATAATAGATATTTTTATCTATGTCTATTAATGATTAAGATAGTGTTTTAGAGGCTTAAAATGAAAATAAATCCAATCTTAAGCATGGAATACTCTAATATTTTTAAAAGATTGTTTTACTTCCTTTTGATGGAAAACCATTTTTGAATCTATCCTTTGACAATTTTATAATCTATGTTTGTCAAAATAAACTTATTCTTTATGATTGTGACATCAAAATTTACTTTGTGTGAATTTTTGGTATTTTTCTGACAATGTTCATTTTTTAATGAATAGTGAAAAATACTGCATTTTACATCAAAAATGCTTCTTAATCTAATTTATTTATATGATTAGATTATCTTTTGAATTTATCATAATGTGTAATCTGAATTTATTTTAACCATTTAATCCAATTTTGGTCATTGGAATCAATTTCACTTTGAAATTAGACTTCAACTGGTGTCAATCTTTTGATACTTAGTGTTTTATAAAAACACGTTATTTACTCTGAAAGCGGGAATTAATTATTAAATTAATTAATGTGACTTATATGTTTTGAATTTTTTAAAATAGACTTCATTTTTGAATTCGGAATATCAAATATAGCTTAGGGTGATTTTTTGGTAATTTTCTGAAAAACTTCAATTTTTGATGAATAGTGAAACCACTAAGTGGTACTTATAAAAATTGATTTTCCGTTTAAATGAAATCTCGCCATAATTGTGTTTTGAATTTCAAAAATCTGACATACATGGTTGTCATTAAGAAGTAAAATATGGTTCAATGAGATTAAAATAATTTTTTTGTGAATAGTAACTTATTAAGTTTTTAATCGCGATTAGTGGTAATTAGTGTAGTTTAAGGTAAAAATAATGCTTTAATAATATAATATAAGCTTTAAACATGTCCTACCCTCATTGGTTGTGTCATGGCCGACCAATACAAGCCATGGGTCAACTTGGGGACCCCATGGAGCCACTTTGGTTGGGAAATGACATAAATAACTTTTTATTTAATGTAAAAGTAAAAATGACACAAACATAATATGTTTTACGAAAACAATTTTTACATGGGGTTATAAAGATCAGATTTTTTATTATAAATAGTCATTGGAAATCTAAAAATATTTCCTACATCATAGTTTTTTTTGTAATTTTTAGACATTATATAAATTAAATTATTTATGACATCATGATGATGCAGCGATGACCTCATTATTTAACGATTTAAATAAAATGGAAAGATAATGTAATATCTAAAACCTACACATGTCCAAAACCTATTGTATGGGAATATTTAGAAGCCTTATCATCTTATCTTCGAAATATATCAATGTGGGACCTTATAAATTCGAAACACTTTTGAAAATAAAATAATAATTTCATGATTTCGAAAAGTGCCCCTCCTCTCCTCTTATAAAAGGCTCTCACCTCTACCTCATTTCACACACTCCTCAAGCCTTTGTCTCGGCCGACCCCTGCCCATTTACTCTCTCCACATCCCTCTCCTCATCCTAGAGGATTCCATTTGGGTATAATCCTTTCAAAGGAGGCCTTTAGGCTCAAATCAAAAGGAGTTACACTTTTAAAGGTAATTCATTCTCTCATGTTCATTTGTTTCATTTTGCTTCTCCAACCCCCTAAACTCTTTTTATTTACTTATTTTGTAACAAAACCAGTATCTCAAATATACTAGGATGTTTTTATAAGATTTATTCGAGCTACACTCTCACACAACTACATAAAATGGTTAAAGAACATACGGTTTCCGTGGATGGCGAAATTCTGCCTCTCGAAACGATGATTGTTCAATACTCATTTAACACCTTCAAAGGTGGCCATTATGATGTCACTATTTTTATATATGATATATAATATGTTTATTATTTCCTTAAGATTCTTTATTTTTCATTTATGGCATACTATTATTGTTTCCATTATGGGTAAACACAATATCTTCATTTTAGGAATTGCGGACTACCGCCCCCTGAAAGTGATTTGATTCGTTAATACCATATGTGGGGTGTGTAAAGGATAAAGTTAATGATATTATATATGTTATTATACTGGAATTATAATATACTCTTATATCATTATGATTCCATTCTAGAAATACGAAATAGAAATGGAAGTAGCGTCCATGCGTACGTACGGCTTATCGTCTCCATGAACGGTGCATTTCATTTCTTACCTCTAAATGTGATGTAATATTATGAATACATGTACATGATGAATATATATGATATATATGTTATCCAAATAATTAATATAATTCTGGATATAACGAACCTTTGACCAAATTAACAACATGTAAGTGTAAGAAGTCTATTTTTGACTTAAGAACCAAATACCGACAAAATGAAAATTATTAACTTAAATGATTACATGATGTTCATAACATGGTATAAAAGGAATAATGAACTTGAAAAAGGTTCTTAAGCAAGTAGATATTAACTCAAGTTTATTATTCAGGAGATTAAAGAACGGTCGGGTCAAGTAAGATATGAGGTATGGGACTTTGTCTCAATCTCCTTTCATTGAGGCATATTTTATTTTATACACAACCTTCTTTTATACGGTGTATAAACCCCTTTGACTTTTACGTTTATCCAAAAGGAATATTTTTTATATGAAGCGTTTACTAAATGACAAAAGGGAATGTTTTTGTCGTACGTATGTAGCGACAATGACTTCTCCGCCGTCGTGACCATTATTTGAGTTTCAGCTTCCTCTACAAGCCATGCCTTATTTTTAAAAGAAAAATAAATACCATGTTTTACTTTTCTTTTATTTTGGTATTGAAAATGGTTTTCATAATGTTTTATATATCAATGTGTTGTATTGATATCTTGTGATTGAAAGCTGGGAAT
Organism: Viscum album; assembly: GCA_963277665.1. Lineage (NCBI taxonomy): Eukaryota > Viridiplantae > Streptophyta > Magnoliopsida > Santalales > Viscaceae > Viscum > Viscum album. Next base: position 879,967,879 of record OY728137.1, on the reverse strand, counting down.
GTTATGTTTCCTTTATGCATGTTTTATGTGATATGATTATGTTGAGGTTCTTGGGCATTATTATGAAAATGGGTGGTTCCGTGATAAACTATGGGCGGGTGAGCCCGATATAGATCTCCAATGCATTGGGTAACGCGAAGGAGTGAAACGTTAAGGTTTCTCCGAAGAGATTTAGGGAATATACTGTGATGGGTATTCCAAACATAACCAAGAGGGTTACTCCCTACGTAATAATTTTATGAATGCCTCAAGTTACTTTTATGTCTTATGATTTCTATAATTTATTCATGATTTTATGAGGTATGTTAAAGGGCTTGTGTTTTATGGGTAAAGTATGATCTCGTCCTTATGTATATATGTACCCATGTTTGCTTTCCATATTTTTATATCCTTTACTGATCTTTTTATGCTCATCCCAAGTTTTTTTGAAATGTTTTTCACTGGTCAAGGGAAAGGTACATGATATGATGATAGTGTCAAGGAAGTGTCAAGAAAGAATCCATGTTTATTTTAAATATGTTTCCATTGATGGGAATGAAGAATACTATCGTTATGTAACCACTTGGTTTATATGTGGAATGTAATGCAAGTTTTATGATCTAAGTCTCTAAAACTCTAAACCCGAAAAGATCCTCAATGTGTAATCTTGTAATAACTCAAGATTAAGTAAGGTTTAAGGTTGGGGCCTTACATGCCCAATGGAACTCATTGGCCACAACACAAACAAAGGCAGTCCCACTACCTATAAGTCCATCCATTCCATAATAAATCAGTATCTCAACTTAAGATTCCAAAAAAATCACTTGTACCACCCCACACATAAATCCCATAACAAACACTACCAAATGACATCCCTGCTATGTAAACATACTCTTTCTAGTTTTTAGGTCTAACCCCTATGTCACCCCAAAATACCCATAACAAGGTTACCAACAAGAACTTCAGACAACATTCTTGAAGTAAAAAACCCATCCAAACACAACACACATCCATACCATCATGCTGAGAATATTCATATTTAGCAAGAGGAGTTCTTTAATTCAACCTTAAAATGACAAGGGTCATCACAGACCAATTTTGATCCTAGGGAATAAATTTATTTAACCAAGTATATGTGATTAATCATATTTCATGTCACAACCATTTATCATGTATTAGGAACAAAAAGATGATCACCAGGGAAAAATCAAATGGCACCGACCGCAATTATTTTAAGTATTCATGCGGCCATGATAGGCCATAAAATAATCAATGATAACAAATAAAATAGACGACAAAAATCAAACATCTCCCAACCCCTTTATTTAATTGACCCCTGTTATCTCTTGATCATATTCTATTACCTCATTTATTACATGTTAATAAAATTATCCACCTATTCTTCAAAGAATAATTTGTATACCCACTCCGCATGACGTGAAATTAAAGAGGGGATGAAGAATCCTTACTTGAAAAAATAGGCAACCAAAGCTCCTCTTTACACCAAGAACATGTGATCACGTGAACAGTAGGAAACTCCAAGAAAACTGAGTAGGAAGGGGCTCTTTCTTAGGCGCACAACATTTCTAGAGATGAAGGCTCTAGGAACACTAAGGGGGAATGGAAAAACCCACTGGGAAGGTATGATATTGTCATTGAAGAGAAAGATCCTATATTAAAGAAAGAATGGTTACACAATCCAATAAAATGGGATCGTGGTCATGATCATGTGATTTGAATATATCAAAATCCCCATAGGGTTATGATATTAAAGATATACTTAGTATCCTTTGAAACCCTTAAAAATTCCTAAACAAGGCTTCTAAAATCTGTTTATGTCAAATAAGATGTAAGACATGAGAGATTAGAAAAACTAGGGAAACTGGAAATTTGAAAAAGTTTGAAACACCATTTGGTGTGACACTATTTTGGTGTGACACCATAATGTTGAAACCATTTTGGTTCTACCATTTCAATGAGCCATGGTTACGGTGCCCCTATTTCGGTTCAATAGTTATGGTGCCACCATTTCAGTGTGCCACTATCATGATTCCACTGTGACCGTGTGTCAGGCTTGACTTTGCATAACCTGGAACATGAAAAAGGGCCTTACTGTGTTTCTAGTTTGACACTCCTGGGATATATTCTTAGGATAATTAATATTTTATTATTAAACCATTATTAAGGATTTAAATAAATATTTAAAATTAACAACCTAGGATAATATTAAGGTGTTTTAGATTTAAAATATGTTTTCAAAAGTTATATATCCCTTAAATGATCATTTTCTTCTATCATTGTGACTTTTATTAATCACACAATGCATTCTAGTTTTAGTTAATGGATAGGACATGAAATAGTCAAGTCAACATTTATCATGAAGGATATTTTGGTGACAATGAGAAACCAAATGTGGAGTTTAAGGGAAAGAAATATATTGTTTGTATGCCAAATTATTTTACCTGAATTATGATTAATTATATATACCAAAACCAACTATTGAACTCTCAAAATATGAGAAGGATGGAGGTTTCTAAGAGATATAATGGCGGATACCATAAAGAAAAATGTATCCACATCTGTCATGAATGGAATGTGAATGGAGTCACCTGGGGAAGTGCCTTAATGGATCCAAAAATGAATTATTTATGGGAAATAGGGGAATAGATAAACTAATTTACCAGGGAAAAATAAGAGTACGGGGTAAATAAATAATATCATATTAAGAATTTTTTAAAGTTCCTTACTATAAATGTGGGGAACTTGGACATTTAATGATTCAATTCCCACTTATAAAGGATAAACTCATAGTCCACGGAAGGATCCATGTGGAAATAATTAAATAAATTATTTATGTACTAAGGTTTTATTTGAAACCTTTGTTAAAAGGTCTATTTTATGATTAAAATTATTTAAAGGATTTCCATCATATTTACTTATGAAATTTTATTAACGTGATTTTAGAAAATGAAAACCTGTATGTTGGGTGAAAACCTATTGATTCTGTCAAGGTCACATGACATGAACCCAAGACCAAAGGATGATGAAGGTTTGATTCCAACCACAAAACTACGTAATGTCCTGGTAAATATTTCATTGTTTTTAATAGAACAATTATAATAATGAATATAAATGATAAAATAGTAGTATTGGTTTTTAGGTTTATAGATTAATTTCTTAACCATATTATTTTTTTAAAAATAGTTAGATAAAAATAGTTAGACATTTCACTCTTTTATGGGCATTATGATCCTTTAGAAATGTATATTACTGATTCAGGCATAAAAATAAATTATTGGATGAATTAGAAAATTTATTGAAACACAACCAATGTATGGAATTATATTAATAGAAATATATCATGTAAGTATTCATAGGATGTAAAATAATTACCAGCATTCGAAAAATAGAAAAGAAAAAAATGATGTCCTAATACCTTAATTCTTTTCTAACCAATGGTCTTATAAGTCATCATAGATTTATGGATCTAAGTGCCTCAAATTTATAATGATCATTTAATTTTTTATGATTTATGACTTCAATTACTCTTTATAAATATTTATGCATTTACTCCATATATGTATCTTTACATTCCATTAATGTTCTCTTACTTATAAACTCTATTATATGTTTTACATTGAACCTTGTACTTCCCATTCTCCCTTTTATAGAAGATGTTTTTTGAACCCTTATTATGATGTTAGTTTTCAAAATAGAAAATATCAAATAATATATTGCCAAGACAGAGACTAAATTGAGATGATGAAATTAATTTAAGGTGGGGATAAAGTAATTCCCTGAAATTCTAAAGTAAGAACATTGTATTCGATAGCATGTATGAAATGCAACACCAATCATGTAAGGGAATATAATATATTATGTATTATAATATATATACCATTTTAAATAAATTCAATGTATTTTATATCTTTCCATGCATGTGACACTGAGTTATCGTAGTTCGCACACAAAAATTAGTTTCATCAATGGCTTGCGTTACACGCAAGACCAAGTTTTACCGAACAATACTATATCATTAAAATATTTTTATTTAATATAAAAAGATGTAAAATAGATTTAATGATTATTATTAAATAAATTATGAAAATATATGGTTTAAAAAACAATACAATTGGTTACAATTTAATCAAAAATGAATATAAGATCCGATTTTAAATAAAGAGAATATTTTATAGAAACCCATATTTACACTCAAAAAGTTGGCCTACACTAATAAATTAAATTAATTAAAATTAGTGTGTGATATTAATGTAATATATTTATTATATAACAAATATAACATTTTTTATATTCACAAAAAATATGTGATAATCATAATATAATACCAAACCCAATATTGCGCATTAAACACCTATATTTTTATTAAGGTATTTTTACCACCTTTTAATGGAGAACCTATATTGAATATAATTTTTGGTACTATTATAAATTCAATATCTAATAATTCAATTAATATTTGAAATTTAAACATAAATATTAGGTTAGGGTGACCTTTTGGTCATTTTTTGTGACGTTTTATTTTTTAAATGAATAGTGATAAACACTAATTTTTAGTTCCAAATTTTTTTCCAAATTATTTATTTATAAAGATAAATTGAATTTTGCATTATTTTTAATGTTAAATTAGATGATATTTTATCAAAAAATACAATTTAGGTTGTTGAAATCAATTTCACTTTGAAATTGTATATAAAAACATAACAACATTTTAAAAGTTTTACATTAAAAATTCACATTGTTGTCACTTCTATATGATTAAATTTAAATGAATTTATACCACTTCTGTGATTAAAATTTGGGGAAATGGATTAAATATTTTTAATCAGAATAATTTACAAATTAAAATATTTTCAAATTAGTTTTTGACATAAATAATTTGTGAATATAATTAAAATTAATTACAATGATTGTTGTAAAATTAAGCATAATAAGGGATTAAACCTTAATCTTAAGTTCCCAAATGACCATGAAACTTGTCCATAATGAATTTTATGGAAATAATTTGACCCTATAATCCATTGGATAAAATATGTTACATTATAGTAGCCACTCAATATGTTAAAAAGGTGGGTGTAATCCCTTTCCCATGATTAATAAGAGTGCCACTCTACCACCACTATAAAAAGGCCACTTCTCATCCAACTCCCTCGCACTTATCAAGCCACGTTGAATATAAAAATATATAACCAATTAGTTACTAAAAATAACCCCCCAAATCATATAATCCTCCTCTATGGTATAAATAAATCTAATGAATCCCATTTGTGAAAACCAAAATAAGTTACCTAAATCAGAGGTAAAAAACTTCCTCAAGCGCTTTAGTTTTGTTTCTTTCTCCACACATTAAATACATATTATGATATTATTATATAATAAATATAGTATCCTAAATATTCCGAGATATTATTATATCATTTTTTGACCTAAAACTCCACACACTTCCATTTAAAGGGTAACGAAGTTACTGCTTATGTGTAGAGAAAACTATCCACTCAAGAAACGATGATTGTTTGTTTTTTCCTTTACCACCTATCATGGTTTGAATTATGATAGAAAATGTGATTATATATTATATAAATTATATTTATAATTTATTTTTAATTATTTAATTCTTTTATAACACATATCACTATACTTTTAATTTTGTGTAAATATGGTAACATCATTTGTGGAAGTGTGGTCTACCCTCTCCTCAAATCGATGTGATTTGTTCACGCTATATATGTAATGTATTAGTTATTAATTTAATAAAAATATGATTCATATATGAACCATATATATTATAGTTTAATTATTATATAAATATGTATCATTTAATTTTAATTATTTAAATACGACAAAGAACTGAAAGTAACATTCATGCGTACGTACTTTTTATTGTCTTAATGAATGGTGCATTTCATTTTTTATCTACTAACATTATTGATTATTATATATACATATTTACTGGATATATATGATAACTATATTAGGTTTTAAATTATATATATTATTGAATAATGATATAATTAATAGGAACAATAAGTTAAAAATTCATAACTTACTTGAGAAACTAGACAATTAATATCTTAAATACAAAAAATAAAGAAAGTGTGTTAAAAATGGGTAATAAGATACTAAAATAAGATTATTTATGATATTATAAATATAATTATGGTTCTGTAATTATTTATTAACATTTTTAAATCCGTTATATTGTATTTTAAAGGATTTTAACCCATGGGGAAACACAAGGAAAAGTATTCTTGTGTAACTTTTCTTTCCATTAGGCATACTTTATTATTGAGAACCTGATTTATTTTATATGGTGTAAAACATGAATCATTTACATGTACTATCATGAATAATTCTTTTTTCATTGTATTTGGAGTTTCAATTTTAATTATTTCATATATATGGATTTGAATAAAAAGTAACCAAGTGGTAAATAATTATATAATCCAATTCATTTTCATTGGGTTATAATACTTTTTTGTTGTTAATAATATTCTTTGATTATGTGTATAAAAACTATTCATTTTATATTTATTAATTTCTACTTATGTTATGTTTAATTAGTTTTGATACACATAATCTTATCCTTGATTCATGCTAATAGTATAATGTTAAGGCTTTTTCAAGGGTTTACTTCAAAATATTATTTTGATCATGATTATTTACACTTGAATGTACATTAGAGGATATTATATGATCATTGTATAAAAACCGTTTAATTTTCTTCTCATATGGTTATTCATAAAATTTATCAAGTAATAGTTTCATTTTTCACACTTTTCTTATGAAAATATCATTAAGAATACCAGACTACATTACACTCTTTACTCAAGGAACCTATTATCTTATAAAAACATGTTTTATTATAATGTTTTCAATATTTTGACATTTTTTTAAATGATTTAGTAAATAAATTATTACAATTTTTTTCTTTTACCAATTTTTTCAAAGGAATCATATTTCTTATTTCCAAATAATTCATTTTTCTATCTTTTTTACCACGCAAATGGAATGTTATTTTTACCTCATACGGAAAGTATAGATTTACTAACTTTCATTTCCTAAATGATTCCTTATCATGTTTAATAGTTGATTTAAAAAAATCAAAAAGATTCTTTTAATGAAAAGGTATTTTAAAAAATTACAAAATGAAACAATATTGTCTTCAATAATTTTCTTAAACAATCATTTTATAGTATTTTTATTCATCAATAAAAAAACCTTCAATTTTTACTCCACTTGGGATATACTATACTGATACCATCATTATTCCCCCTATGGATAGTTTATGATTTTTTTATCCAAGGAGAGTATTATCCTCCACTTCTTTTATTCCATTTAGTCAATTGGAAATATTAAATTTTATATGATAATTTAACATTGAATTTACCATAAATATCCATATAATTTTTCATGGATATGATTATTTCCTGAACCGTGTACCCTTTTTCATATGGTGTTTACTTTGAAAGTTATTTGATTATTTTGTGAAATATTTATAAATATGTATAAATTATTTTGATAAGGTACATTTTTAAATAGATTTTTTTATACATGTATGACACGGGTGGAGAATGTTAATAGATTTCCCCTTGAGGCATCAAAATTCTCATGATAAGAATTACTTAGGAAAATTAGATGGGTGTATACCCTATATTCTAAGATTTCATTTGAAATATCTTGATGAAAATGGTTTCATGTACATAGGAAACATGAAATCCAATAATTAAGTATTTTCCTCATTTAAATTCATTTATTATTTATTCATTATATTTTGTGTCCACATTTTTATAGATTCATTTCATTTACAATTCAGGGACTAAATTGAATGAATTTCAGTTTCTTAACTTTTAATATTTATTTTTAATTATCTAGATATTTGGACGGAATGTGTTTCCATTTTTTATCTTTCAATATTTTTTATGCACTCCCTTCTACATTTTTTTATTATACGGTATGTGTGTTTAGTTATTTACCATTCTATAATTGTTATTCTCATTGATTCAGTATTTCTTTCCCTATTCTTTACCCTTATTTAGCATTTGATCTAACATATATTATGCTTCCTTTCACCAAGATTCAAATATGTTTACTAAGAAATATATGAATGGATATTCTAAATGATATAAATTTATTATCTGAGAAATAAGAAGAAAATTATGTTTTAATTATTGTACTAATTTGAAATAAAAGACTCATATATATATACCTAGTTTACCAAGACTATTAAATTGGTCAATCATTTGAGATGAAATGTTCATGTATCTTATGCCAATGTAATGGTATTAGACACAGGCTTCAGGATTGCTAGAGTTAGTTCACTAAAGATGGTATCATAGAATGTTTAGCATCAACCATGGGATCTATATTTAGGAAAACATATATTAGAGAACATTACCCTAAGGTAGTATTTAAGGATATGTATAGAATAACATCATAGAATTTTGGTAAGATATAGATTATTTGGGTGTTACTATCAATAAATCAATGTGTTCATACAACATCTTTATTTTGGTCTACCATAAATGTATACAGGTATAACCAATGACAAGATATGTTAGGCCTGACTTGACATAACCTAATACACAATAATGGGTCTTACATCACACCTAGTTTGACACCCCAAAAGGGTTATAAATAGGATAATTCAAATTTTCTATTCAAATAATTATGATGAATTTAAATAGATAATTAAAATGATCGGCCTAGGATAAACCTGTGTTGTTTTTTATCTACAATAAGCTTTCATAATTTTGATTTTATATAAATAATCATATTATTTTCTCACCATAATGATATCACTCACACTATTCTTTCTGGTTTTAGTAAATTGATGGATCCCAAAAGAGTTTTTTTCATAATTGAACATCAAGTACAAGGTGGTGAAAATTGAGAAACAAAATGATTATTTTATATGGGTGAAGGATATCTTGTCTATGACCAATTAGATTTTTGTAAATATGATTTAAAACATTTACCTTAACCAAATTAGGAACTCACCAAAGAAGATAATGATGAAGGTTTCTAAGAGATCGAATGGTGAAGACCAAAAATAAAAAGTCTAAATTTCCATAATTTAATGTATTATTTAAGGATTCACTTAGGGAAGTGTCTCAATGAATTTTGGAAATGATTTATGTTTGAGAAATTTGGGAATTGAGCAATGAACTACTGATGAAAAATGAAGAGAATGGTGGAAGGAAATAAATCCCAGCATAAAAATTCATTTACATTATATTTCAATAAATATGGGGGGCTGATACATTACCTAAGTCAATCACCTCTTCTAGAGGATAAACTCTATACTAAGGGAGGATCTATTTGGACATAAGTGGATGAAGTATTTATTTATAGGAGTTATTTTGAAAACATTAGTTGAAAGGACTTCTTAGTGACTAAACTTATTTTCAGGATGAGTATAATATTTATTTGGGAAATTATATTAACATTTTTTTATAAAAAAAATCCATATATGTAAGGTGATAACCCCTTAGAATCTAGAAAGACCGTAGGACTGAAACCCATGATCGAAAGACGATAACGGTTTGAAGCCAACCACTGACCTACAAAATGTCTAGGTTAATATGTCATTGTTTTTAGTTGAACAATTTAATTAATTAATATTAATGATAAACAATTAGTATTAATTTTTAGGTTTATAGATTAATATCCTTACCATATTACATTTGACAAATATCTAGAGGCAAATAGTTGGGCCTGTTACTCTTTTATGGGCCTTATGATCCTGTAGAAATATATTTTACTACATCAGGCATCAAAAATATTTTATAGATGAATTAGAAAATTGATCGATGAATAACTGAAGGATGAAATTATATTTATAAAAATATATCAAGTAAATATACATATAAATAAAAATAATTAAACAAGATTGAAAAAATGATATGAAAAGTTTTCCTAATATCTTAATTTTTGTTGAACTGATGTTCTTCTAAATCATCACAGATTTATTGTTCTATTTCCCTAAACATTCCATTGTTCATTGACTTGTTTTTGAATGATTACCTTAGTCACTCCCTATAAATATTTATTATTTTCATCCATTTATGATTCTCTAATTTCAACTAATGTTATATTACATAGAGAGATAGTTTTATGTTAGTCCTTGTAAACTATGTACATCCTATTTTATCATTTCTAGAGGATGTTTTATGAAAACTCTATAGGATGTCAGATTTCAAAAATGGATATATAAAACAATATGTTACAATTATTGAGTTTAAATTATGATAATGTTATTTATTTATGTTGGGGAAATGTAATGCTCAAAATTTTTAATGTAATAACATTGTATTCGATAGCGTGTGTGACACGAAACACCACGACCATTAGATAATATAATATCAAAAGTACATATAATATATTTACTATTTTAAATGAACTCAATATATTTTATATCTTTAAATGAACATAACACTGGGTTAGCATACGTCGCACACAACAATGAGTTTCTTCAGTGGCTAGGGTTACATGCAAGACCATGTTTTACCAAACATTAATATATTATTAAATTATTATTATTTAATCTGATAAGTTATAAAATAGCTGTTATGAATATTATTAACTAAATTATTAAAATATATGGTTTAAAAACTAATTAAATGGTTATAAATTAATCAAAAATTAATATAAGATCTAATTTAAAATAAAGAGAATATTTTATAGAAATCTATTTTTGTGGTCATAAAGATGTTTTACCCTAATAATTTAAACTTACTAAAATTATTGATTGATATTAATGTAATATATTTAATTAATAATTTTTATAATATTTTTTATATTCATCCAATTGATTTGATAATAATTATATAAGAAGAAACCCAATATTTTTCATAAAACCCAATATTTTTATTATGGTATTTTTAGCACATCTTAACGATGAACCTTTTTTAAATCTAATTTTTGGTTATTTTTTAAATTTAATATGTCAAAAATAACATCATATTTTAAATTGATACTGAAATATTAGGGTAGGATGAATTTTTTTTATTTTTATATGATATTTCATTTTTATAATGATTAGTGAGACTACTGAAATTTAGTTCAAAACTTCCTTTTCCTATTATTTATTTTTAAGGTTAAATTACATTTTAAGTTGATTGTGAAGTTTATTTAGATCATATTTTTATTAATTGATATAATTTAGGTTTTTTAGTCAAATTAATTTTGAAATTATATATATATACAAAAAAAACTTTTGAATGTTTTTACTATAAAACCTTTAATTTTCATCCCTTCTCCAATATTAGATTTAGTTAATTTCATCCACCTTTATGATTATAATTTGGGAAAATAGATTCCATATTTGTAATATGTATGATTTATAATTCCTAATAATGTCAAATTTTTTTTTTCCAAAATTTATTAGTGAATGTAATTAAAATTAATTACAATGATTATGGTAAAATTAAGCTTAACAAGGGACTACACCGTATTCTTAATCAAACAAATGGGCTATAATCTTTTCCAAAATCCATTTTATGGATGTATTTCGAACCTGTCTTCCATTATATTTAATTATTTTCATTATGGGATCCCCTTTCTAGGATAAATACATGGGTAGAATTCTGTTTCCAAGAATTTATAAGAGTTCCACTCCTCCTCCACTATAAAAAGTCCTTGAGTCATCACACTTCCTCAGACCTCTCAAGATAATTTGGATTGAACAATATTTACCCAAATAGCTCCTAAAAGTCCATCCCATAATCCTATAAGACTCCCCTTAGGTATAAATCAATCCATGGAAGCCCATTGGTGAAATCTATAAGGAGTTACCTGAATAAGAGGTAACAAACATCCTCAATATATTTAGTTTTATTTCTTTATATACTATTTAAATACTTCTTATTCCATGATTTTACAATAATAATAGAATAATAAATATAATTATATGTTTCTAAATCAATTTTTTATCTTTACATACACACAGTTCCATCTAATGGGTAAAAGACTTGTTGTTTCTGTGTACGGTGAATTGTAGCCTCACGAAATGACGATTGTTCATTATTCCATTAACACCTTTAATGGTGGGAATTATGATGGTAAATATGTTTATATATGATATATAAGATATTTATTATGTATTTATTATTCATAAATTCTTTTATAACACCAATCTTTATACATTTTATTTTGAGTAAGTACCATAACATCGTTTGTCGAAATGTGGATTAATGCATCCTTATATCGATGTGATTCGTTCACGCAATATATGTAACATATTAAATAAGATTATTAAAAACCTATGAAACATATATATCATATATATAAAAATAAAATTATAATATATAAATTTATTATTTTATTTTCATCATTTTAATATAATGAAGAAACGAATGTCGCATTCACTTGTTTGTATGACTTACTGTCTCCATGAATGGTGAATTTCATTTATTTTCTCATATCATTATATGTTAATATAAATACATATATAAATAATATTTTTGTTAAATAATTGATGTTCTAAATTCTTTATATTTTGAAATCTTTTTTATAATTAAGAGGATCAACATGTAATACGTCAAAACATACTTGATAAACTATGAAACTAACACCCAAAATAGTTAAAATAATGAATGTGTTTTAACAAATAGGTAATAATATATTAAAAGATGATTATATATGATATTATAAATATAATTATGGTTCTTGAAGAAGTTATTATCATGTTTAAACCCCTTATACAAGATGTTGAATAGCATTCACCTGAAAAAAAACACAAGGTAAGGGATTCTTATCTCGTTATTCTTTCCATGAGGCATACTTTATTGTTATGGTCCTAATTTATTATATATGGTGTAAATACTGAAAACTTTACATATAATATAATGAATAATTATTTATTCATAGTAATTTTAGTATTAATTTTAATTAATTCATATATGTGGATTTGAATTAAAAGTTACCCAGTGGTAAAGAATTTCATACCCCAATTTAAATTCTTTGGGTTATATTACTTACATTATATCATTAGTGTTCTATGATTATGTGTATAAAGACTATAAACTATATATTTATTTATTTCCAATTCTATTATGCGGATTTATAGTTGATACACATAATCTACTCAATTATTTATTCCTGCATCAATGTTATGGTTATTCCAAGGGTTTGCATCACAATATAATTTTGTTCATGATTATTTATAGTTGAATTTACATTAGATGAAATTATTTTATCATTATATAAAACCATTAAAATTTCACCTAATATGGTTCTTCATGAGCTTTTTAAATAAATAGTACCATTTACCTCTCTTTTTTACTTGAAATATTTTAAATGTCTTTAAGAAAACCCTATTACATTTCTCTCTTTAGCAAGAGAACCCATTTTTGTCTAAAACTAATATTTTATAAAAATGTTTTCAAAATTTTTTTAACCTATAAAAAATAATTTAGTATAGAAATTTTTACCCATTTTTCCTTTTTTCAATGTTTTCAAAGGAATATTCTTGTGTTTCACAAAACAAACAATATTCCTATCCTTTTTACCATGTAAATGGAGAGTTATTTTTTCCTCATACGACATGTATGGAATTACCAACCATTATTTATTCAAATATTTTGTTACATGTTTAAAAAGATACTTTAAAAAAAATTATTAATATTTTTTCAATGAAATGTTTTTCAACTTTTTTTTCATAAGATAAGTATATTTCCCTCATAATTTTTTTGAAAATATATTTTAAAAATGTTTCTATTCATCAACAATAGCAACCCTCTATTTTTACTCTACTCATGATATGTTGTAATTATACCATCCTTGTTGTTATTTTGGTCAATGAAAACATTCAAATTCACTTACATGATTTTTTAGTCCCTTTGAAATATTTAATTCCCTATGATCATTTGACATTGAATTTTTATTAAATATCCAAATAATTTTTCATGGATATCATTATTGTATGAACCATACACAATTTTTCATATGGTGATTACTTTAAAAGTTGTTTGATTATTTTTAAAAATATAGATAAATATGTATCATTTATTCAATATATATATTTGATAAGGATCTTTTTAAAATCAATTAATCTATATGTGAGGAATATTTAGACAGTTACGAAACTGGTGTTTCTGGTTATAGATGTCTCATAGATGCATCAATAGTCATATAAGATGAATTATTTGTGAAAGTTAGATGTGGTTCGAACAAATATGCTAAACTATCTTGTGAAAGGTCTTGACATTAGTGGATCTATGTACCTAGTAAACATGGTTTACAATAATGAAGAATTTCCCTAATTTAGATTCATTTATCATTTATCAATGATATTTTGCATCAAAAAAATTTGGGATTTATTTCAAATACAGTTCATTGATTAAATAAAATATATTCAATTTTTTATCATTTACATTTATTTTTTAACTAGTTATTTGGATCAAATTTATTTTCATTTATTAAATTAAAATTTTTTGTATGCACTCCCTTGTAATTTATTTTGTTATATGGTATGTGAATTTGTTATTTATAAAGCCATAATTATTATTCTCATTGATACATTTTTTCACATATACTTTATGTTTACTGAGCACTTGAGCTCACCTTTCTATATTTTCATTCCCAAGGATTCCAAGAACTGTAGTAAAAAATATAAGAAAGGATAAAATAGATGAACTATAGTTATTATCCTTGAAAGAAGAAAATAATTTTTTTATAATTAGTATATTCATTTATAATACAAGATTCATGTGTGTATCTAGTTTACCAGGAATACTAAACTATTTTCTCTTTTAGGTAGTGATATACTTGTATCTTATTCCAAATTAATTTTAGATTACACCCGCTTTAGGATTGATTGGTTTGGGTCACTACCATGGGGATACAAGGCTCACCTTACGTGTTTCGATACATGGCATGTAACAGATATAAATGGTGTCCACATTCCAAATTATGTCCCACTCATGTGATTATCCATGTTTGTGTATCCAAGACATGTCTGTGTACTCAACTCATTTCCATTTACTCAATTTATTTCCATGTACTCAACTCATGTCCATGTACTTCTGTTCATGGTGATGTGTCTGGCTTTGTACTCCCACACAGGGTTCTACCTATGCACTTGTCCACATGACTCATCCACCCAGGGAAGGGATACATGGAATGTTAGCCTTTTATACTTCCAAAACCCTAGCTTCCACGACATAGGGTCTATAAATCATATGTTTGTCATGGTACATGATGTGTAGTCGATCTTTTCACTTAAATCCATATTTAACTCCACACTTAAAATCCATCCATTACATTGCAATGTTTGATTCCACACTAAATTTAGTACTTAGATATAGTTCAAATAAACCTTTTCCAACCGTCTGGTGGTAGGATACCAGTTTCTATTAGTCTTGAGAGGTTCTTCACAAGTATTTTATGTTGTTGGTCCTTCCATATCCATGTACTTGATCTCTTGTCATCAAAAATAACACTTGTTCCCTATAATATATCTATATATACACCATTTTTTGATCCATATATGATAATAATATTTTTTGTGTCTCTTAGGGTCATATTAGGCTTAGTACCACCATGAAACGTTGAATTGGGACTTGGGGGTCCAATATATAACAAACGTAAAACAATTTAGGGGGAAAAGAACAATAATAAATGTTTATTGATCATTTCCAAGAGTACATGTCCAAAAATTCATAAAATAGATATCTAGGGTTATAAAAAATATTCAATTAAACTAGTACACAAGTGCATGAAAAGGCCACAATTGTCGCATATTAAAGGAATGTATAGATCTACTCAATCAATTTAGTCAAAATGGTTGTAATACAAAAATTGATAATTCCATCTGGGAGATTGGTTCATTCTTCATCGATGAACATTATTTCTAATAATCAAAAGATATTTTTTCATTATTTATTCTCTAATATTTTCCAATGTATATTTTTTCATCATCTGATATGATATGCCAAAGTAAGAAAAAGCTCTTGATGATCCCAAGATTATGAGGCCAAACCTAGAAAATTTGACATAGTGATAGATTTATAGGATAATAATTAAGGATAAAAAATAAAATTATTAATTTAATAAAATTATTAATCCACTGAATGTACTATAAATGGTTTTTTTATCCAAATTCCCCATAGTGACTTATCTTAGATTGTGCTTAGGGTAAGCATCACATCTCGAACTCAACCATGGTATCAGATTTCTGTTCCAAGGTTCTTTTTAAGGGTTATCTAGTTTTACTGAAGAAATTTAACCTAAAAAATATAAAATATTATTAATATTATTATAAAATTAATTTTAGGTACATTGTCCATTAAAATCAGACATCGTCTCTAAGCCTAGATCTGGAAACATATATAAAATATTTTTGAAGTCATACAAGAAAAAAACAAGGTCTCTACATCCAAAATTGTTGATTCATGAACCCAAAATATTTAATGTCAAAATATGTTTGTCCAATAGAATTTTTATAATATTTGGGATCTTTATAACCCTTATAATTTTAGTTTAACCTTCTGTAAACCCATATTACCCTTAACTGAGGTAAATAATTTTGACTATTTTTACTATTCATTTTGTAAAAAAATATGTCAACCTTATTTGATAATATAAAATATAATGATTCAAAATATGAAATCCAATATTCCAAATTAAAATCAAATAAGTGTATATATTAAATATAAAACAAAACCCACATATGCGATGAAAAAACTGGTTTTTCATAACTATATTTTTGAAGCACGAGATGATTTTATTTTAAATTTATGTCTAATAATAATCATTATAGGGATCTAAATTATAATTTATTGATACATAATATCTATTTTTTTAAAACATTATATGGTAGGGATTATTTTAATTAATTATAATGGAGAAACCATATGAATTTAAAAACAATTTTAAGTAAAATCCCATGTTTAGTCACAACAAAATACTAAAAAATAATATAAATTTGATTCTAAAATAAATAATTTGATTAAATATAACTAAATTGTACTTGTGTTTCTTGAAATTATATTCAAAAAATATTGGTACTTTTAAATTACTTAATTTATTAAAAATAAATAATATGTTTACAAAAATCATTATTTTTTCACTATCGACAAAAAATCAATATTTTGTGAAAAATCCCAAAATTTTAACCAAAATAAATCATTAAATTCTAATTTGAATAATGAAATTAATTCTTTCAAGTACATTATATAGATTTTTCAAAAATTAATTATAACACTTTTTAATGAAAATAAATAAAAACCACTTTCAAAGAAAACATATTTTTGAAAAATAAAATTAAGTCACTAAAAATTGATTCATGATTTAATAAACATTTATCATCATCTTATACTGAGTGATAAATTTATTTATATATACATATATTTAATATATTAGTTAATACTATACATACCGTCCAATTTAATGGCTATGTTATAATGGTTATATATATTATAGATTGTTTATGTTGGATGTTGTGTGTTGAATACACATCGAAAATAAACATATCAGGGTTACATGTACTGGAAGTTGTTGAATAGATAGTAATTATTTAAAATATATATATATATATCATAATGTGTCAGGGTGTTACATTATCATCTAATATTATTGTTATATGCCATTTATGATACCAAACATAATTTTCTTATATTAGAATCCTAAGGTGATACATCCTCCCCCACTTAATAAATATCATACTTCCAATTTTAACTTTATCATCATAATCATACTATGGAAATTTGAAAATACTTTTTTTCTATAAAACCACCTCTTTAAAAGGGTTTATAAATCAACCTCTTAATAAGAGAGAAAGGTAATTAAAAATTTCATATACAAAAACACACAACCCAGTTCCCAAATAGGAGGACATAGGTAGGAATTAATGAAAATGCTAAATAATTATAGAGAGTGATTGAGTTCATTGAACACATGAAATTTAATGGTCAATGAAAGAGTAAAATCCACAAAACCATAAACAATATGATGATCTAAAAGAAATTTTGATTCAAGAGATATCAATGTAATAATATAATATTCTTTAAGTTACCTTTCCTAGAGTTGAGGAATCCATTCATCATATAGACTGCAAATATTATTAAATACACTTACTTTTAAATTATAATTTCATATGTTATTTAATTTTCACCAGAATCTCATTTTTTCTCTATAATATGATTATTCAAGAAGAATTTGTCATACCAGAATCACTAAAATACATATTTTAATGGATAATTTAACCATAAAAGTTATAATAATTTATTCCACTTATCTTTTGACATTATCAAAAACCAAAATGGTTATCTCATGATATTATTATTCACAAAATGAGTAAACCCTCATACGATACAATATTCATCAAAATTCAATAGTAATACACAATATTCATAAAAAATAATTCATAAATAACTTCAAAATCAATGGGTGTTTTAAAAAAAATTATCTCATACCATTAATCATTCAAGACAACAAATAACAGGATATTTATTTTCTGGAAATATCATTAATCAGCTACTCAACAAATCACTTATCAATCTCGTGATTATCAATATAGTAAAATTTTTTCCCATAATTACCTCAAAATCCAAGAACATATAAACTGTAAATTTCATCAATACCATAAAACATATTCTCACAAAATGTAATTTCATACTTCACATTAAACAAAATATAAACGTACACTTCAACCCAACAAGTCGTCTACTAAATTGTCATTAATCAACTTATGATCTCACTAGATAAAACCTAAAACTGGTGTCTAAGATATTGAACTTATGATCAACCATAATATTATATACTTTATATGGAAACAATAACACTTAATATAACATCACATGATAGAATCTAAAATATAAATTTATATAATGTGATTTGTGATACCAATTATATTAGCTTAAATCTGCACACTTGAATCCAATACTGAAATAAAAAACATTACAATTCCAAATTTGATACTGATAATAAAGAACCATTTCTTTTATCCAATACTTATGATGTTTTAAGTAAAAATAAGATCAATTTAAATATTAATGACCTTTTAGGTTTATAGTTTCATAAAATAGTTTGAACCAAAGAGTCATAGATACCATGTGAGTGATGGTGAATTAATTTATGGATATTATTTTTGAAATATCCATTCTCTAGTGGATATTGAACTCTCTATCAAAACAGTCACTTAATTTTATCACTAGTTTTTATACTTATCTTGTCACGATCCGTCCTCGGGGCCCGTGCCGTGACTACCCCAAGCCCGCCTTCCATAGGCCAGGGGCTGGCGACTAGCACCAAGGCGTAAATCCCGGTAAAAAGGGAAATAATTGCATTTGTAAAGTAAACAAGCACCACAGAGTAAGCAAGTGGAAAAAATAAACACTAAGTAAAAACTGGTACAACAGTAAGTACGGAAAAGTAAGTTGGCCAGTATACAAACCCAAACTGAAAGTAAAGTACAACTCGAAAGGGAAAACAGCAACTGAAAAGTAAAAGCCGCTACATCGATCTGTCCACTGGAAATCCCACCTGAAGGGTGGGTACAGATAGCTCCACTGCTCCTCGGATGGGTAAGAAGTGTGCCGACTTGGTGAGTCGGTCAACAATCACCCAAATGGAGTCGTGACCTCTGGAAGTGCATGGAAGTCTAGTCACGAAGTCCATAGATATCCCGTCCCACTTCCACTCCGAGACCTCCAAGGGTTGTACCAAGCCTCCTGGTACCTGATGCTCAGCCTTCACCTGCTAGTTGGTGAGGCATCAAGAAACAAACTCTATCACAGCCTTCTTCATGCCCGGCCACCAGTGCTGTCGTCTGAGATCCGGGTACATCTTCGCCACTCCAGGATGTACCGCCAAGGGAGAAGTGTGAAACTCTCTCATCACCTCCTCCCGTAAAGCAACTAGTACCAAGGTACATCCTCTGAAAAGGATTTCGTGCCCTGCTCCAAAGGAGAAACCATCAGGTGCCTGTCCTGAGGATATCTGTGCACGCCGCATCTCATAGTCGGTGTCCCCATGTTGTGCCTCTCTAACTCGCTGCAGTAGTGGAGGAGTGACTGTGAGAGACTGAAGGAAGGCTGCCCAATCTCTATCCACGAAGGATATCTGCAAAGCGGCTAGCTGCTCTGTCGGCTCCTCAAGTAGCTGAATTCCCGTCCTCCTGCTGAGAGCATCGGCTACTACGTTCCCCTTCCCAGGAGTATAGACTATCTCAAAGTAATAGTCTTGGAGGAACTCGAGCCATCGTCGCTGTCTCAGATTCATATCCTTCTGAGAGAAGATGTATCTGAGACTCTGATGGTTAGAAAAGATAGTAAAATGCTCACCCATCAGATAGTGTCGCCATGTCTTCAGAGTGAAGACCACTGCTGCTAACTCCAGGTCATGGGTAGCGTAGTTCTGCTCATGCGGCCTCAACTGACGTGATCCATAGGCGATCACTGCCCGCTCCTACATCAGGACACAACCGAGTACGGTCCCTGATGCATCACAGTAGACTATGTACCCTACTCCCTCCTCAGGCAACCTCAAGATAGGTGTGCTGGTCAATCTCTGTCTCAGCTCCTGGAAGCTCTGCTGACATCTGTCTGACCACACGAAGGTTTTCCCCTTCTTCTTCAAAGCTGAGAGAGGTGTCGCAACTCTGGAGAAGTCTGGCATGAATCTCCGGTAGTATCCAGCTAGTCCCAAGAAACTTTGCACCTCCATCACGCTCCTGGGTGGCTCCCAAGCTAGCACTGCCTCAAACTTTGTAGGATCCACTGCAACTCCCGCCTCAGAAATGACGTTTCACAAGAAGTGGACCTCACGTATCCAGAACTGACACTTTGAGATCTTGCCATAAAGATGGTGCTCTCGGAGTGTGTATAGTACAACCCGTAAGTGGTAGGCGGGCTCCTCCTCAGTCGTCGAGTAGATCAAAATGTCGTCGATGAAGACCACAACAAATCGATCGAGGTATGGCTGAAAGATCATGTTCATGAGGGCCATGAACACTGCTAGAGCATTGGTTACGCTGAAGGGCATAACCAAGAACTCATATTGGCCATACCGACATCTGAAGGTCATCTTCTGCACGTCCTCGTCTCGAACTCTGAGCTGGTGATAACCTGACCTGAGGTCTATCTTCGAGAACCACCGTGCTCCCTTGATCTGATCAAAGAGGTCATCAATTCTCGGTAGCGGATACTTGTTCCTCACTGTCACCTGGTTCAGGCGACGATAGTCGATACACTGTCGCAAACTTCCATCCGCCTTCTTGGTGAACAATATCGGGGAAGCCCAGGGTGAAACAATGGGTCGGATGAACCCCTTTCCCTGCAAGTCCTCCAACTATACCTGTATCTCTCGAAGCTCAGCGAGGGCCATCCGATACGCTGGAGTCGATATCAGGGCTGTCCCAGGGTACAGGTCAATATAAAATTCTACCTCTCTGCGAGGAGGTAACCATTGTATGTCGTCGGGAAAAACTTCAGAAAACTGATCCACCACTGCAGTAAAACCAGGACTCTTCACGTCAACTTTTCTTAGGATGAGGCTATCCAACTGATGAGTGATGGGCTTTCCTCTCCTCCGTGGAAGTCCATCTTGTGCTACAAAGGCTCCCTTCTCGTCGGTGAAGCTGAACCTACTCCCGTCGGTGCGTACACATCGCACCTTCCACCTAAAACAGTCAATATGTGCATGGACCATAGATAACCAATCCATTCCCAAGATGACGTCGTAAGGCCTTGACGCCGCTACAAGAAGATCCCAGCCGAAGCTCTCACCTCCTAGAGTAAGCTCACACTGCCGGAACCTGTGCGTAATCATCGAGTCTACTCCCGTAAGAGTCTCTATCCGTAAGGATCGAGCCAACGGCTCTGTCGGAATCTCTGAGCTCCGAACAAGGGCAGCGGCTATGAAAGAGTGACTCGCTCATGTGTCTATAAGTACTGCAGCAAGGGTGGAATAGACACAGATAGTACCTCGAATCATCTCGGGTGCACCGTGGTCGTAGGCCTCTACTGCCTGGAGTTGTGCATGTCTCTGCCCGCCAGCTCCCTGTGGACCGCCACGGTCGAGCCTCTGCCTCTGCCTGGGTGGTCCCTCAACCGTCTTCTGCTCCTCGGCACTGCGGGTTGGGCAATCACGAGCCATGTGGCCCTGCCCGCCGCATGAGTAGCACTACCTGCCTCTCAAAAGACTAGCTCCATGCTGTGTGCCCCGCACTGCTGAGCCAGTGTCCTGAGGTTGTTTGCCTGAGGGTCTGGTCTGCCTAGACCCATGAGTCATCCGTCGACTGCCTGCTTCAGAAGACTCTGCTACATGATGCCCTGCGGTGGGTCTCGGTGCTGGTGTAGACTCAGCAAGAAAACTGTCGATCAAAAGGTTCTGCTCGAGTACTCCTGTCTGAGTCGGAATGCTGAGGGAGATCAGCGATGCCCTGATCTCGTGTCTCAATCCCTGCTCAAAGGTCCGGGTCCGAATGAATGGGTCCCGTACCATGTCGGTCGAGTAGCGCGAGAGATCGGTAAATCTCGCTGAGTACTGGGCGACCGTCATGCTGCCCTGCCACAGCTGAAGAAGCTCTTGAATGCGCACCGCACGGAGGGTGGCTGGGAAAAACTCTGAGCGGAAGAGCCTCTCAAAGTCTTTCCAGAGTACAGATGCCTCATCGTGCACCTGGAGCATCAAGCTCCACCATCGTCATGCTGCTGCGTGCAGTAGGCTCACCGCGAGGATCACCATGAGGTCTGCTGGTGTCCTCACTAACCGAAACACATGTACCACTACCTCTAGCTAGTCCTCGGCTGCCTGGGGGTCCATCTCCTCACAGAACCTGGGTGGTCACTGGCACTGGAACTCATGCAGTGCACTGAGGTGACGTGCATCGTCAGCGGCTGGTGCTGGAAGTATCAGTTGCTCGGCGGGTAAAGCTACCACCGGTGCCACTGCTGACAAAGGGCCCTACACCGATGCCTCGTCGCTCGGTGGGCTACCGTCACGCTCGACTCTCGGAACCTTAGCTGGCTGCCGTCGTGGGGCCATCCTGAAAAGGAAACGGGTGCTCCACGGTCAGAACAGTATACCTGGTGAGCTGATACAAATTAATCACAAAGAAAACTTGAAATATACATGCAATCATTGTTTTCGTGCATTAAGTCGAAAATCAGAAGTCAGGGTCCTGGTGTACGGATACGTCGGCCGCCGCACCAACACTGGACTCCCGGGACTGATAACCACACTCAATACTCTAAACACTTTTTCTTCACATAGTAGAAAGATCAGAGCTCCGAGTTCTGTGGTAGAACCGAACCATCCTCTGATACCAATTTGTCATGACCCGTCCTCGGGGCCCATGTCGTGACTACCCCAAGCCCGCCTTCCATAGGCCAGGGGCTGGCGACTAGCACCAAGGCGTAAATCCCGGTAAAAAGGGAAGGAATTGCCTTTGTAAAGTAAATAAGCACCACAAAGTAAGCAAGTGGAAATATTAAACACTAAGTAAAAAATGGTACAATAGTAAGTGCGGAAAAGTAAGTGGGCCAGTATACAAACCCAAACTAAAAGTAAAGTACAACTCGAAAGGGAAAACAACAACTGAAAAGTAAAAGCCGCTACACCGATTTGTCCACTGGAAATCCCACCTGAAGGTTGGGTACAGATAGCTCCACTGCTCCTCGGGTCCCGCCGTCTGCTCCGAGTATGTCCCACCCGGTGGTCCACCTCCAGGTACCGTCTTACTCCACAAGCCCCCACCACGATCAGCGATGTCCGTCATCTTCAACCATCACAATGTAGTGCGGGCATAGCCCGTGCAGGGGTGAGTATAAGCTACTCAGTAGAGACCCTGAGACCCCCGAAGGTCTCCCAAAATCCACAAAGGATAAACCACAAATGAAAGATACAATCACGAAGTAACAATCGACACTGCTTAGGTATATGCCCATACATATACCTAAGTCATCAATTCCAGTACTCTCCAACCTCCAAACCCAAGTACAACCCAGTCCACACCAGAAAGTATACGTATTCCACATAGGAAAGCAAAACGTAATCCACACAGGATAGCACAACACAATCCACACAGGAATGAAAACAGGATTCAGCTCACATAGGTATACTTCTTCGAAGACGATAGAGAAGATCACTGATCCATCTAAGTCGTCCGACCCACAAAGGATCGATAGGTACTAACCCCCGCAAAGACCCACACAGGATCTGTAGGCACTGTCTCACACAGAACCGCTGAGTGCTGACCCACACAGGATCAGACCCACACAGGATCGGTAACACTGATCCACATAGGATCGATGAGTGTTGTAGTCGTCGTCGTCGAATCCACTAAGGATCTCTATACAGTCGTCGTCGCAGTCACAGTAGCAGTCGCAGCCAGCACTGGGGTTCCCGCACACAGCAAGCTCGTTCGGGAGGGTCCGCTACACGAGCCGAGAGGCTGATACATCAACTGACACATAGTCTAGAGTTGATGTATCCGAAATTTCTGTATCGTCAACAGGAACTCAACGTCGCAGACGGCGCGTCGATCAGACGCCCGGTCTGAGAGTTATTGGCTCTTTCGTTCCAGGGGCCCGGTTGGTTTTTAAGGCAAAACCAACCCGAACGTACTCCACCTACGTCCAAACCTCGGGCGTAGTAATCAAAAAGATTCGTCTCACTAAGAGGAACTCAACAAAGTCGACGGCACGTCAATCGGGCGTTCGTAGCTCAAGATATGAGTGTTTCCGCTCCGAGGGCCCAGTTGGTTTCGTGTACGAACCAACCCGGCCGAACTCAAAGTATTCCGAAACCTTGAGTGCGATATACCAAAACAATCGTCTCGTTCCAAGGATCGCTACGCAACTGACGGTGCGTCGATCGGAGGTCCGTAGCCCAAGATATGGTCATTTGAACGGAAACGTCCGAAAACGGGGGGTATGGACCCGGCCCGGCCCAGTACCCCCCTGGGTCGGCCGAACCGGGTCGACCCGGCCCGGGCAGCGACCCAGCCCGGCCGGCAGCGCGGCGGCGTGGCCATCGCGGCGGCACGACCAGCGCGGTCAGCACGCCGCACGAGCGCGCTCAAGGGAGGGGCTACGCCCCTCCTTTAATTTAAAACGGTGGCCCCCTTTAAGGGGCTATGCCATGTGTGCAACCCGGGGGTGTAACCCCCTGGCTTTTCCCCTGTAACGACTTGCCAGCGCAGGGCCGGCCAGTTTCTCGCCGCGGGACCCCACGGTCCCGCGCCTTCCGGTGCAGGCGGCCGGAGTTCCGGCCGCCTTTTTCAAATTCTCCGGTGGGTGGTTTTTCCGGCCGCTACTTTTAGGTTGGCTGCAAATTTGTCCGGCGCGGCGTCACGACGCCGCGTCCTTCCGCCACGGCCCAACTCCGGCCGCGGCCTCATTCGTACCATCGACGCAGCGCGACGGCGTCGTGTTTCTTCGTTGTGGCCCGCATCGTTCACGTCTCCTTTCGCTCAAGCGCGGTGCAACGATGCATTACCGTCTTCGCTAATCAAAACGAAGAATAGAAAAGGGGGGAGGGGTATCAACCGTGTTTGTGTGGACCGGTCCCCTCCCATTATATCGATAGAAGTTGGCCAAAACGTAAAACGTTTAACCTTCACAATTTTTAATTTAAATAAAAATTAAAACATGGCTGTCAATTTTATCTTTCATATTCGAAGGAAAGAGTCACCAACTTAAAATAGTCGAACCCCTACCTTGGGTATAAGCCGATCGGAAGGAGGCATTGTCATTCGAGGTTCGTCGCGGTATAGCGCCGCGAGGATGACGACTTTGAAGGGGGACGTTAGCGTTCGTCTGACTCGAGGGAAGGCGAAGCCGTCACCGCTCGCTACCCAATTCCGTTGTCGTCGAGGTGTGTTCGAAGAGGAAACGTCTTTGGAAGAAGATGACGCGTTCTTCGGCGGAGATGTTCATCGTTGAAGAACGGTGTTCTTCGTTGGAGTCTGAGGTGTTCTTCATGTTCTTCGTCGTGGTTGAAGAAGAAGAAGACTTCACGCTTCCCAAACCTGTCAATGTGGCAAAAACTCTAACAATAATAAAATAAGACCAAGTCTTAATTTTATTAACACCACTTAACCATTTTAAAATCAAGAGTTTGAAATTAAGTAAATCACCTTATTAATTATAACAATTTGTCAAAAAAATTAATGAAAGTGAGTTAATGGGGAGTTAGGAAGGTGAGAGGTTAAGAGGAGTTAGGGAGTTAAGTTGGCAAGACTTAAATGGGGGGTTAAGGTGTTTAAAGGGGGAAGGTGAAAGGTTGGGGCTTGTTTGGGCCCCACCCTTTCAATTATCCAAACATGGGAAGTTGGGTGGATGTGGGCCCCAGCACCAACTTCCCATGAGAGAAACTAACCACCTTGATATAAAATAAAATTGATCCAACAATTTTATTTACTTCTTAATTAAACCCCATTAATTAACTTCTTCTCCCGTACAAACGCAACTACGGTAAAGGTTCCCTTAAGTGATTACCGGCGTTGCGAGTTCATCAGTGCCATCGGATTTCAATTCCGAGCATCGGTTCAAAAGATAGGAAGTCCCGCTCATTTGTTCACTGAACGTACCCGAGCCAAAATTCGGAAATTGATTCCGGGCACTCTGGGCCTCAGAATCAAGTGCCGTCAGAAACCGAATTCTTGTAAAATTCCATATAAAATTAAGAAAAAATTTCCCTTGAATTTTACGAGTCTTTACATATATTATCCTTTGAATAATTATATAATGATGATTCAATGAATATAATGAAAGTAAGGAAGTTCAAGGACACGCTAATTTTTAATTGGTTCACCATGATGGGCTAATCTAAGGATCATGCCTCCAATGGTGTTCTGGTGAATCAAAATCACTATGATCACTATATTTTTATTTAATTTAGGTAACTTATTCCTGAGATTACTACCCTTACAATGTTCAGAGTGGACTCACTTTCCCCCCAAGATTCCTACCAATAAAATTTTGTAATATCATAGCTATCTCAATAAACTTTTTCCCACTTCTCTTTCAGATGATTCTAATTTTGATGACATAAATCAATATGTTTTACCCCTAATTTTGTTGAACGTTATGTTAAACGTTAATCCCCTTGATTTTTCAATATATTTACTTTTCAATCCCTTCTAGTTCTCATGAAATTTTCATTTTCAGAAACAATTTTTCCAACCATATTAAAACCACCCATTTCATCAAAAGAATATCTTACTTTTGTTAACCCCACAAATTTAGTGGGGATCTACACTTTCACGAATCTAACATAGAATTCATGAAGCAACCTCTTTTCATGAATCTCAATTTTCCTTCACAGAGAAACCTCATTTTGTGAATCTAACTTAGCTTTCATGAAACTCACTACTTTAAAATGTTTCATGATTCCACCAAGATTATATTTCCTCTACAAGATCCATTTATTTTAGAAACATATTATCTTATGAAAACCATCATATAAGAAAATTATTTCATGAAACACCTTCACAATTTTAAATCCTTTGGATTTTTGTTAATAATTTCTTATATTAAAATAAGGGTGTATATGCATATTTATTAATGATGTATCCATTTTATGAAGGTTTCAATCTTACGACACCTTTTTTCAAATCTCTCCATTCTTGTTCATGAACCTCCCTATCGTTATGAAGAATCAGAAAAAAATTTATATTCAGAAATCTTATTGTAGTCACATTTTTTTACTATATTTTCACTATGCATTCGCAAATAATTAAACCTTCATAGAACCAGATGCCTACCTGAAGCTCACCATCTTCAAGAAAATATAATCTTCATAATAACCATGACATTCCCAATATATGATGATTCGGTCCTGGAAATCCATCTTTTAGGAAGCTTGAGTCCTCCTCCAAATTTTAGAACCTAAAATATGGATTTTTTTTGGAAACAGAGCCACCTAATATACACACCATTCTGTGATGCCTAAAATGTATCCTTTAAATTTTCTTTGATCTTTTTTATTATATTGTGTAAAAATATCGATGTAACTCCAAAACTGACTAGGAAATACTTTTTTTTTAATAAAAATAATAATCCCAAAAACAGGTAATGTTACGTTTAGGGATTTTTCCAAATAATAATTAGGAAAAACACCTACGTAAAAAAATACCCAGTAAGTTAAATGATAATTTCCCAATTTAATCCATCGTTTCTAATTTCACATTAAGTTATCATCATCATCTATATAAAATCCCTTTTTGAGAAGGGTGAGATCAAATGATTAGGAAGGGTAAGGATAAGGATATGTATTAACAATTGAATGTCAAAAATTAGAATAATATGTGAATAATGGTATTAAGACATAATCAGAGTGAATGAGATAAGCATGAAATATATAATACCAATAAATACGTGATTCATTAATCATGAAACATGGAATAAAGCTTCAAAAAAATGAAAATATCTATAAGAATCAATTATCATAATCCATGTGATCTCAATCAAGATCCAATGAAATTTTATAAACAACTAATAAAAATAGAAAAAACATGCTGGTATCTAGTAACATTACCATCATATCACTCTTACAAATCCCATACAATTGGAATAACCATTTGGATAACTTCTAATATTATTACATACATACATAATCATTTCCCAATGCATTGGAGGGATATCTAGGAACATATAATATATAAGCTATAATAGGCTCACCCAGCTCTATCTTAGCACACTCATTGTATATAATATCTAATGACCACAAATTAAGTATATAGATCTTAAATATCATTATAAAATAATAAGATAAACTCGTTAATCCTTTTATAATTTGATTAAACCATAGAAAATAAATGGGATCCATAAAAATATCTTTTAACCCATTGAAGGGAAATGGGTTCCATTATAATATTTTTGAAACAGGATTAACACATGGAAATTAAATAGTTTCTATAACAATATCTTTGAAATATTATTAACAAATGGAAAAGAAACAAGTTTCATAAAATCTATTTTAAACATGATTAACCCATGGAAAATAAATGGGTTTTATATAAATCTCATTGAAATATTTATTAACCCATGTAAAATAAATGGGTTCTATATATAACAATCTTTTTTGAAACAACCTTAATCCATACCAAGAATGAATGAAGATGATATCATTATAAAATATCCTTTTCATATAATAAGTAACAATAGGGGTTGTTGATGTTGATGAATGATAATACCATTAAAATAAAATTAAATAAATTTTTAAGAAAATAACCATTTAATTTTGAAAATCATTTTTTAAAAAACATAAAATTCAAAAAATATTGTAAAAAACATTTTTCTGTTAAAATATCCTTTGAAATATATAAGGAAATAATTATATATCATTTATAACATTTCTTGAGGGAAATATAAATTCAATTTCTAAAAACAATTAATACATTTTGAAATAACTTTTACTTCAAAATAACCTTGAAAAAAGTAAAGTAATATATAAATTTTTTAATGGTTATAATGCCATAAAATCACATTCAGGTCCTACACATTAAAACAAATATTAGGTTCAAAATTTCATTAAAATTTAATTGGACTTTTCTAGGGAAATTACATTAATATTCCTTTTGAAATATTTTTTAAAAAATAAACCATGCATAATATTTTCTTTTATAAATCATTTGGGTAATGTTAAATACATTTTTTGAATTTCATTTTACCAAACATGTATTTATATGAAAAAGTGTTTTGAATAAAGAGATAAATAAATACTATTTTTCATAAAACAATTCTTATGAACTCTTGAGGATATATATAGAGGAAATTAAGTTAAAAAATATATCTGCATGATATAACTAGATGAAAATAAAATTCAAGAGAATTATTTAGAGGTAGATCAAAATATTTCAACATTAGAGACATAATCACAAACAATCTTGATAAAAGATGATATTGTAACATAAAACTATTACAACTTCGGTAATGATAAATAAAATACCCAATCAAAGGATAATATTTAATGAAACATAAAATAAATTAATAAAAAATAAAGTGTTGACATTAAATGTCTTAGGGGTTTATATACACCTATTAAAATAAGATATATTCATAACACGATGTAGGTAACAAATAAGTCAAATTGATATAAAAATAACTTTCCCCTTTTGTAATATTTTTGAATATTACTCCTTAATAGTGAATAACATAAAATGAAGAACAATATATCAGTAATATATTGGTATTAATTATATAACATTTAAAAGGGGAAGTATATACCCCACACAAATTAATTAAGTGGTGAATTTAGCATATGTCCCATGAAAGTAAATGCGAGATTAGAAAATTGCTTACCTCACATTTCCTTATGTTTGAACATGATTTATTACCATGTATAGTGGTTTTTAATAGGATATTAACTTATTAAATAATCATATTAATATTTATAATATCATATATGATCCTTTTATAATAACGTGTTGCCTATTCGACATTAATATTTCACTATTCTCAATTTTTTGGTGTTAATCACCTTGTTTTATCATTAATGACTTGTTATGAAGGCCTAAATTATTATTAATATAATATATTAATATAATTTCTAGAATAAAAATTAGGAGATAATTTAAATTTATACATCTATTATACTTTTAAAACTAATTGTTAAATATGGTTCTAAAAAGTGAAGTATGTTACTATCATGGAGATGGTAGGTCATATGTACATGTGAGAAACATTTCAATTTTTCAAGGATGATTATGGAAAGGGGTATGTAATATTTTATCATTCTATAATTAAAAAAATAAAATTTATATCAAATTTTTTATTTATTTTATAATTATATATATCACATAGGTGGTTTGGTGATAAAAAGAGAGTCACATCACTTCATGAAGGCAGTAGTCCACAAGTACACGAATAATGTTATCATCATTTTATTATAATAAAATATACAGATATATTATCTTTTATGAATTATAAATCTTTCTTCAATATAATAATTATTTAATTTATAACATATATAATAATTAAATTTATCCTTATTTCCTTCCATGCAAAATGATAGTGGCAAAACTAGTCGCATCATTTTTTGAGGTGGTAGTCCATCATAAACAAGTATGGTGTTATCATATCTATAACATAATTAGATGTAAAATGATATATGTGATATAATGACTCTATAGTTATAAATTTGTCTTAAATATCTTATATATACTTTACATCTATCATCATAAAAAACCATGAAAGGTGGTAATGGATGAACTAATGACCTAGGTTCGCGATGCAGTATTCTACAGAACACACGAACGGTGATTTCAAAACACATTTGATAGAATTATAGATGGTTTTAGGTCATTACATTATTATTAAAACATTCTTTTATATTCTATATACTTATATTACTATATAATTATGATTTAATAGTAATTAAATGATGTGGATCATAAAATAAAATAAATAATCTCTTTGAAGGACATTACCTCTTATTCGGGTATCCAATATAGATTTGCACTAACGTTTTCTTATACAGATTTCTACCAAAAATAAATATTATAGGATTATAATAAGAGATTATTGAATTTATTCTATAAGTTATTTTATTTGAAAAATAGGTTTCAAGGTTATAATAATAGATGATATTGGGTGGCCTTTTATAAGTGAGGTGACTGCCACACATGATTTTTTATGATTTAATTATACCCATGTTTTTATCTTGCCACAAGACATTAAAATGGTCCATGATCCAAAATATAAGATTTAAGGTCTAAATATTTCCATAAAATGGGTTTTGGAAAGGTTATTTTTTATTTTCAACCCTTCTCTTTTTATTTTTTCCCCTGATAAAACCATGATTACCTTAAACGTGGTAAATAGGTTTTACTACTTTTACTATTCATTTTGGTCAAAAAGTAAGATGTAATTATTAGACAATTTAAATTATGATGATTCAAGATATGGAATCCATTTCTCTAAATGAAATTAACATAATTGAAAAAAAATTAAATTTGAAACAAAACCCTCAAAAATGATGAGAAAAAAAGTTTCAATTATTATATTTTTTAAAGAATAAGATGATTTTATATTAACTTTATGTATAATAAAAATAAATGAATGCAAATCAATTAAAATATATTTATATATAATATTTATTTTCAATTAAATACAGTCAAAATTATCTGATATTTTAATTAATTAATGTTTGGAAATATTGTGCATTTTAAAATAATTTTTAGGGAAATCTCATTTTTAAAAACAATATAAACTTATAATAAAACCCAATATAAATTTGATAAAAAAGAAATTAAGTGAATTAAATATAAATAAATGATACTTATATTACATTAAATCATATTCAAAACATATTATTAGTTTTATATTACTTAATTTATTGAAAATATATGACATTTTAAAAATATCAGTATTTTTCACTATTCATTGAAAATCAATATTTTCTAAAAATTCAAAAAAATATAACCAAAAAAATATTTTGATATTACGTTGAAAAAATTATATAATTTTTATCAAAAAAAATTCCAAAAATTTCAACAAAATAATTATATTATTTTTCATGAAATGAAATAAGAAACATTTTTTAAGAAAACCTCTTTTTATAAAGTAAAATTACATTA
Source organism: Viscum album (assembly GCA_963277665.1). Lineage (NCBI taxonomy): Eukaryota > Viridiplantae > Streptophyta > Magnoliopsida > Santalales > Viscaceae > Viscum > Viscum album. The sequence continues at coordinate 879,935,358 of OY728137.1, read as the reverse complement.
CTAAAAATTGATTGATTGTTTAATAAAAATTTATCAAGAGATTAATTTGAATTTAAAATTTCTATACATATAAATATACATATATAATTCATAAATATTTTAATACTCCTATTACCCACCAATTTAAAAACTACGTTATAATTATTATATGTATATACATAATGGGGCATTTAAGCTTAGTGTTGTGTTTTGAATACACATTAAACATTAAAATATTAGTGTTTTATGTACCACAAGATATTGAAGATATTATGTTAATTTAAAATGAAATATGTCATAATGTATTAAGGTATTACATTCTCTTATAATCTCAGTGTTTCATGTAATTTTCTTTATCAAATATAATTTTTTTTATTTTAAAATCTCATACAGTTACGAACATGGTTTTATTTATTAATTATTTTTCTAAATTTCATTTATAATAATTTTATGGGTTTTAATAATAATGGTTCCTTATTTTTAAATACTTAAATGACTAATATTATTGATTTATAATCATTATTTATGTAATTTGTATAGGTTTTTAAATTTATAATTGGGGGGTTTGGAAGGTTTAAATCTCTAAAGAGGATTGGGTGGTTAAATTAAATGATTTAAATAATTTTTCTGACGTTCCCTTGGACTTGTTAAGGGTCAATATTTTTTGTCGATTCAAGCTTGAGAGTCATTGGAGGTTATTGATTTGTTTTTTAAGTTTACAAAGAATTATTTTTAGATGTTATGAGATGATTTTAGTTGTATTCAAGAGGTTCTATGAGTATATTTATAAAATATTTAATTCTTTTTTGTGCTAAATTTTTGGCAAAGGTAAATTCTATGAAGGTGTGTTTTTTTCTCTAAAAGGATTCATTGGAAACCCATATATGTTTCAATGAAACCAATATAAGGGTGAATGTGGAATTTTATATGAGTCATGTTTCTCAGCAAATGTGTTATCTCATATTTGTGTATGTTTCATTTCTCAAAAGAAAAAAAAATTAGAAAAGTACTACTAGTGTAAGTGTCAACCAATGATATATGCATGTGTCATGAATCATTTTTTATGTGTCATTAAATATTTTTGGGATAAAACCTAAAATATATTGGATGAAGTGTTTTAAAAAAACTCAAGAAAAACTCAATATGATCCTTACTGTCTAAAATATCCCAATTATATTGTGATTCGAACAATAAGAATTTTTTTGATATTTATTAAATAAATAACACCATCAAATATGATCTCAAAAAGATGAGATAAATTCTAAATAAATTTTGTTTATTCTATTTTTAGGAATAATACATATGTCAATTGGATGATTCTTTTTTGTTATCTAGTTCATAAACTCATTGGATAATTAATAAGTAATCCATCCTAAGTTTGTAAAAAGTCTGTGATATTCCTAAACTATGTTTTTTAAGTTGGTTTTCTACAAATAGTAGCTTCATGATATAAACAGTTTTGGTATTCAATGTAGTAAGAATATTTGATGTTGATTGAAAATAATGGTAATTTAGTCAATTTAGGAAGAGTTAGATATTTTTGAGTTCCAAAGTAAGAATGGAAGCATAGTTATGGTATTTTCATGAGGCCAAGGGAGGTTGATTGTAACACATCATAATTATAAAGTAAGAACTTTGTATTTGATAGCGTGTATGACACAAAACACCATGAACATATGAGAATATAATATCTCAATAAAATAAAATAAAATCACCATTTTAAAATAAATTTCATATATTTTATAACATTAAATGCATGAAATAACATGTTATCATGTGTTTCACGCAACAACGGGTTACCTCAATAGCTTGTGTTACGAACAGGACCCAGTTTTACCAAACAACAATATATTATAAGAAAATTTTTATTTAATATAATAATATGAACCTATATGTTGAACTTGAGGTTATAAATTTTTTTAACTAACTTATAAAAATATACATATTATTTAAATAAAAAACAAAATCATTGGTTTAAAATTAATTAGAAATGAATATATGAACGAATTGAACATAAAGGTAATATTTTTATTGAAAACTATTTATATTCTCACAAAACTCTTTTGACCTAAAAAAATAAATTAATTATAATTTCTAAATGATATTAATGAAATATATATTTTATATATTCAATAAAATATTTTTATACTCATCCAATAGATTTTACAATGATAGTATAAGAACAACATGAATTTTACTCAAAAAATATATATTTATATAATGGTAGTTTTACCACTTATAAATAGATAACCTATTTTAAATAAAAGTTTTGAAACATTTATTTATTTTATATTCCAAAATAATCTTTATATTTGGAATAGAAACATAAAAAGTCATATTACGGAGAATTTTTTGGTATTTATTTGTGAAGATTCATTTTTACTGAATATTTAAAATACTGGATTTTAATTCAGAACTTTTTTTTGTATAATTTATTTATATTGGAAAATTATATTTTAAATTTATTTTAATTTAAAATTATAAGTTTTATAAATAATTTAGTCTAATTTAGGTCATTATAATCAATTTCACTATGAAATTATATATAAAAACTTTGCAATCTTTTTAATGTTTTTACTTTAAAAACATCTATTATCGTCACTTTTGCGTGATTGAATTTCAATTAAATTCTTCCTATTATGTGATTGGAATTTTAAATAATGGATTAAATATTTCGAATCATAATAATTTATAATTTATAATTATTTCCATATTTTTTTTAACAAAAATATTTGTGAAGGTGACTAAAATTAATTACCGTGATTAAGGTACAATTAACCATAATAAGAAACTACACCATAATCTTAAGGGCCCAAATGTCCTAGAAATTTTTTCAAGATCCATATTATGGACATATTTAGAACCTATAATCATTTCTATATAATTTTACCCATTATTTGAGCCATATTAAATTGAAAAAATATGTGTGTAACTCCTTTTCTAAAAAATTATAAGAGTGTCAGCCCTCTTCCACTATAAAATGCAACTATCCCTCCTACTTCCGTACACCTTTCAAGATACATTGGATCAAAACATATCTACCCAAATAGAACCTAAAAAGTCTTCCCCTAAACCAAGACTCATCCCATTGTTCATATATCCATCCAAGGATTACTTTTGTTATAAACTAAATGGAGTTAATTAAATAAGAGGTAACATCCTTCCTAAAGCTCTTTAGTTTTATTTTTATTCTCCATCATATCAAATATTCTTATTACATGATTATATAATAAAATAATCATCCTAAATATTATTATTTGTTTTTATATTGTGTTTTTGACCTACAATTACACATACTTCTATATAATGGGTAACAAGCTTACCATTTATGTATACAGGGAACTACCACATCACGAGACAATTTCAATAATTTTTCCTTTGCCAATATCCATGGATGGTAATTATGATGGAAAATATATTTATATATGATATATATGATATTTATTATGACTTTATTATTTTTTAATTCATTTATAACACATACCTTTATACTTTCCAATTTTGTAAATATGATAACATTGATTGTGGAAGTGTGGACTTCCACCTACTCAAATATATGTGATTAATTCATGTAATACATGAAAGTTATTGAGGATAATTTTAATAAAAACATGTGAAGTATATGAAATTAATTTTATAATTTAATTATAATATAAATATTTATCATTTTTTTCATTCTATTATTATAACAAAGAAATGGATGTAGCATTCATGCGTACGTACGACCTACCATCTCTATGAATGGGGTATTTTATTTATTATCTACAAATAATATGAATTAGTATAAATAGTTATATAATTTATATATATTATATTTACATAATGATTTTAAATTTGGATATGATTATATAATGATCTAATTAATAGGAATAACAAATAACAAGTCAAACCTTAATCGACAAACTAGGTAATTAACACCCAAAACAGATAAAATAATTTAATGTCATAAAAGAGTAGGTAATAAGATATTATAATAATATTATATATGATATAATAAATATTGATATAGTTTTTTTTCTAATTTATTATCCTTTTAAACCTCTTATACATGAGGTTAAAGTAAATTCACCTGGAAGGGTATGTAAGGTATGAGATTCTTGCCTCACTTTTATATTCATGAGGAAGACATCATAATGACCACTTATTTCATTTTTTTTGTGTATCTACTAACCCTATTGATATATTATATCATGAATTATTTTTTGATCATGGTATTTTTAGTTTCAATTTGAATTTTATCTTCTAAGGGCATTTGAGTTAAATGTTACCAAGTGGTAAATACTTTCATTACCCTATTAATTTTAATTGGGTTATATTACTTCATCATTATTGTTAATATTATATAATTATGTGTATAAATAATTGTAACTAAATATTAATTTATTTAAACCAATCTTATGTGAATTTAAATTTTAAACATGTAATATATTCACTGATTGATTCTCACTTATACGTTATGGTCTTCTTAAGGGTTTACTTCATAATCTCATTTTATTCAGGATTGTTTAAAATTTAATTTATATCAGACACAATTATTTGTTCAATTTCTAGTAAGCCCTTTAATTTTCTCCTAATCTCATTATTCAGGAACATTTTCAATTAATAGTTCCATTTTCCACTCTTTTTTACATAAAAGGTTTGTATGAAAGCCTGACAACATTTATCCCTTTAGTTAGAGATCCTATTTTCTTTTAAAAACCATGTTTTGCTAAAAACAATTCCAAAATATTTTTAACCATTTAAAAAATATGTGGTAAATATATTTTTACCATTTTTTCTTTTACCAATTTTTTCAATGGAATCTTTTTGTCACTTTCTGAACAACGTATTCTACTAACCTTTTTTATAGTATAAAAGGAATTTTATTTTTACCTCATAAGACATGTATAGATTTACCCATCATCTTTTCTTTGAGGCTTGAAATGTGTGTCTATATATTTAGTTTTTATGAAATATTTTTATAAGCAACTTTCAAATAAAAGTATTTTGATTTTTTTTCCAAATTAAAATAATTTTTCCACAAGATTTTTTTAAAAAAAAATATTTTATTATATTATTTAAATTCATCAATGACTAAAACCCTTTATTTTACTCCAATTTGGATTTTTTGTATTGATAACATAATTATTATTCACTGTATGGTTTATGATTTATTTTTAGAGTGATTGTATTCAAATTAACATTCTTGATTCCATTTTTGGTTCCCTAAAAATATTCAATTTTTAGTTTTTATTGAAAATTGAATTTTTACTAATTATCCATATCATTCATCATGGATATATTAAAATCCTAAACTATTTTTATATATGGTGTTTAATTTTACTGGTATTTTATTGATGGGGGAAATAATATATAAATCTATATTATTTACAAAATACATATATCTGATAAGGCACTTTGTATATTTTGATTGATTATTCAATATATGAGGAATTATATGGACTTTCACTACACGTATTGGGGACCATTTAATGTTTTACATACAGGTTTCGCATTGGATAATGAAAACCTCAAGATGTATTAGTAGTCTCATGATATTAAATTAGTTGCAGAAAAACTCTTTGAGTTTTTTTTTTCAAGAAGAATAGATAAGTATCTACATATAGACTTCTTCTATGTTAGGGATAGATTGTGATGGTATACTGATTCATGTGATAGACACATGAAATACAATAATTAATCATTGAATTCCTTCTGATTCAGTAATTATTTATCTATGAGTTTTTTATTTGGAATATCTATTGATGCATTTAATTCTCGTTCATTAATTAAATGGTATCTGTTCTAAGTTTCTTACTATTCTCTTTTGATTATTCCTTGTCTTGTTATTTTAATACCACGTGTTTTTACTGATTTAAATTTCCACATTTTTATACACTTCTTTCTAATTTTATTTATTATGTGGCATGTGTCTTCAATTAATGCCATTCCATAATTATTATTAACTCAATATTTCTTTTTTTATTTACGCTTAATGAGCATTTGAGCTCATCCTTATTTTGTTTCTTTTCCCTAGGAATCCAAGAAGTGTTTTAAAAAAGTTATAAATGGATAGGATAAATGGAATAATGTTTTTATCCTCAAAGAGATAAAATTATGTTTTAATTAGTGTGTTCATTTGTAATGTGGGTCTCATGTATGTACCTGGTTTACCAATACTACAAAAATATTTGTTCCATTGGGATAGGATTTCCATGCATCTCATGAAAAATTAATGGTATTAGACACTATTTATGGGCTTGCTTGTTTTTTGTCACTATATTTAGTATCATAGAAATTTTAGTAGCAACCATGGGAACTAGATTTATGAAAACATAGTTTAGTGAACATAACCCAAAGATAGACCATGAGGATTAGTATATAATACAATCCTAAAATTTTGGTAAAGTAGAGGTTATGTGCATGTTACTAGCAATAAATTCCTATCTGGATACTACAATAAGACATGGATCTAGCATAGATGTACTTAGGGTAAACAACTCTGACAAGGTGTCTTAGACCCAACTCGACATAACATGGTACACGACAATGATCCTTATAGTGCACTTGGTTTGACACTCTTGGGGGATACACATAGGACAATTCAAATTTTCATTAAAATCCATTATAAATGATATAAATAGATAATCAAAATAAATAATCTAGGTTAAACCAAAGGTGTTTCATTTTGATAATAAGGTGTTATGATTTAAATATCCTATAAATGATTATATATTTTTCTCACTTTTACTATTGTTACTCACACAATACTTTCCAGTTTTAGTCAATTACTAACACCCAAAGGTTTAAAGATATCATTTAACATAAAGTATAATGTGGTGAAAATGTGAAGAAAAATTATGGGTCGATATGACTGAAGGATATCATTTTTTTTCTTAATAAGTTTTTCAGAAATTTGATTAACCACATATACCTGAACCAACTTATGAACTGACAAAAGAATCAAAGGATGCAGTTTTCTAAGAACTCCAGTGATAGAGACTATTGAGAAATTAAGGATTGATTTATATCATTAAATAATAGTGGAAAGAGGCACCTAGTAATTTGTCTCATAGTAATAGAGTGATCCATTATGTGTGGGAATAAATGACATAATTCAAAGAAATGTGGAGTAAAAAAGAATAGTACGATGGAAGGAGTTAAAACTCATCCTAAGGAATCATTTATAGACTGTTTCCATATGTGTGGGAACCTGGGCATTACATCATTCAATTATCTCCTCTATAATAAAAAATCTAGACGATGTAAGGATGTATTTGAAAATAAATGGATGAAGTATATATGTGTTTAGGATGTATTAAAAAACTTTGTTAAAATTATATTTTTTTGATTAACCATATTTCAAAAATTTATATCTTATTTAGCTTAGAAATTATTTAATTATGGTTTTAGAAAAAGATAATATGAATTTTAGGTGAAAAAATTCAAATCTATTCTAGATGTGGGGGTTAAACCCATTACTGAAGGACAATAAGGGTTTAACGCTAACCACTAACCTATGCATTGTCTTTATAAAAATATAATTTTTTTTATTAAAAAAATAAATAATTATATATTAATGATGAACTAGTAGTTTTATATTTTAGGTTTAGATATCAATTTACTAACCATATTGGATTTGTAAAAAATTTTGAGACAAATATATTTTTACTTTTTTATGGGTATCATGATCTGTTAAAACAATTAGTGCTTAAAAAAAGTGGTTTATTCTAAGATATCCATTTCATAAAGTAAGAGATGAATTATAATTTGAACAAAGAAAAAAAAGATATAATTTTTCATAAAAAATTGAAACCTATAATGTAAGATTATTTCCTTATGTTCTGAGACATTAAAATATTTACTTATTATTAGGAAAATGATCAAAATAATGTAATCTTAATATCTTAATTTTTTTGACCTAATGGTCTTAGAAATAATTATAGATATATGGATTTGAGGTCCTAAACTTTCCATTGATCATTAAATTTTTTCTAATCGATTCCACCAATCCCTGTAAAATATTATTTACACTTTTCCTCCACATATATATTTACACTTTCCACTAATTTTCTCATACTTAGATGCCTAATTATATGTTAATCCATGTGATCTTTTCACTTCCCATTCTCTCTTATATAGAGGATATTTTAAAAAACCTTCTCATGATATAGGATTTAATCATATGAAATATCAAAAAATACCGTAATAAGATCAAGGTTAAATTTAAAAGGACATAATTTATTTAAGGCGTGGAGAATGTAACACTCCAGAATTCTAAATTACGAACATTGTGTTTGATAACGTGTATGACACACAACACCAAACACGTAAGGGAATATAATATCCTGATACAGTAAAATGTAATTAAAATTTTAAAACAAATGTTATAGATTTTTTAGCTATCAATACATGAAATAACATGCTATCATGGGTTACATGAAATAATGATTTTCATTAATGTTTTGTGTTACACACAATACCGAGTTTTACCAAGAAACAATATATTATATGAATATTTTTATATAAAATAATAATGCTTTTCATATCCATTAAATTAAGGGTTATTAATAGTATTAACTATCTTATTAAAATATATGGTTTAATCCAATATAATATGAATTAATTGGTTTCAAATTTATTATAAAAGAATATGTGAACCAGTTGAATATAAAGGGAATGTATTTATAGAAAACTATTTTTATGATCACAAAGCTATTTTATCATAATAAATTATTTAAATTAAAATTATTTAATGATATTGTTGAAATATATATTTTATATATTTAATACAATATTTTTTATACTCATCCAATAGATTTTATAAGCATAATATAACACCAACCCCTATATAAATCATAAAAACCTATATTTTTATAAACGTCATTTTACTGCCATTTAGTAGTGAACAAATTTTAATTAAAATGTTTGGAACTCTAATTTATTTTATAAACAAAAATAAATTTCTTCATTTTATGTGAAACATAAAAATTATCCTAGGGTGATTTTTTGATATTTTTCTGTGAAGTTTCATTATTTAATGTAGAGAAAAAATACCGAGTTTTAATTGAAAAGGTGTTTTCCGTATAATTTATGTATATTGTAAAATTATATTATAAATTTAATTTGAAGTAAATTTATATAAATTATATATAAATTCATCCAATTTAAGTCATTATAATCAATTTCACTTAGAGATTAGATATAAAATTTAGCAAACTTTTGGGTATTTTTACATTACAACCCTGCATTGTTGTCCCCTCTACGAGATTAATTATAAAATAATTTCATCCTATTATGTTATTGTAGTTTAGAAAAAATTTCTTACATGTTTTCAATCAAAATATTTTATAATTCTTAATACATTCCAATAATTTTTTACCAAAATTATTAGTTAAGGTGATTAAAATTATTTATACTGATTAAGGTGAAATTGAGCTTAATTAGAGATAAAACCTTAATTTTAAGGGCCCAAATGTCCTAGAAATTTATCTCAGATCTATTTTATGGCCATATTTGTACCCTATACTCAATTTTATATAATATTTAAGATCATTGGAGAAACATACAATGGAAAAAATTTGGGCAGAATTCCTCTTCGAAAAACTTACAAGAGTGTCACTCCTCCACTATAAAAAGAAACTCATCCCACCCACTTATTCATAGATATCCATACAATTTTTCTCAAAAAATATCATCCCAAATATCTCTTAAACATCCCTAAAATTAACATATAATCCTCCAATTGGTCATAAATCTATATAAGTAATCCTTCTGGTATAAACCAAAATGAGTTAGATGAATAATAGATATCTTCCTTCCTATAATCTCTTTAGTATTTTTTTAATTCTCCACCTACTCAAATATTCATATTACATTATTATATAATAACAATAATATAAAAATATACTTATATGTTGTTATATTTTGTTTTCAATATACACTTACACACACTTCCATTTCATGGGTAATGAACTTACTGTTTATGTGTACGGGGAACTACCACCTCACGAAATGATCTCGTTTATTTTTCTTATAAAAACTTTCATGGTTCATAATTATGATAAAAATATGTTTATATATGATATATATTATGTAATTATAATTATTTAATTATTTTATAGTTAATACTATTATACATTCCATATTGGGTAAATATGATAACATGTTTTGTGGAAGTATCGATTGCCGCCTCCTCAAAGCGTTGTGATTCGTTCACACTATACATTGAACATATTGAGGATGATTTTAATAAACCTAGGTGAAATATATGAAATTAATTTTATACATTAATTATGATACACATATGTATCCTTTACTTCTAATTTGTTTAATATGGCACATAAATTGAAGTAGTGTTAATGCATACAAACGACTTACCATCTCCAAGAACGGTTCATTTCACATTTCATATCCAAATATAATAGATCATTTTAAATACATACATATATATATATAATATTTAAATAATAATTAAAATACTATATTGGATGAATCCATGATCTAATTAATAGGAACAACAAATAACAAGTTAAAACTTAGTCGAGAAACTATGAAATTAACACCTGAAATAGTTAAAATAATGAAAGGTAGTTATCAAATAGGTAATAAGATATTTAATAGAGATATTATATGATATCATAAATGTTAATATAGTTCATTTTTAACTTTTTAAAATTTTGAAACATCTTATATATGAGTTTAAAGAATGTTTCCCATAACGGAAATGCAAGGCATAAGATTCTTGTCTCACTATTAATTCGTGAGGCACACATCATAATCACCAATTATTTATTTTGAGGGATGTATCTACTAACCAATTGTATATATTATATCATTTATTATTTTATATTAATGGTATGTTATGTTTCAATTTGAATTATTTCTTCTAAGTTTATTTGAGTTAAAATTTACCATGTTTTAAAAATGTTGATAACCCATTTCCTTTTCATTCGGTTATATTACTTCCTCATTATCATTAATATTCTATGATTATATGTATAATTAATTTTTAATATATATTAATTTATTTATCCTTATATTATATTGATTTATATTTTCTACTTTAAATCTATTTATTGATTTATTCTCACTTCTACATTGTGGTCTTTCCATGGGTTTACATCACAATATCATTTTATTCAGGATTGTTTACACTTGAATTTACATCACAATAAATTATTCATTCATTGTATTATAAAACCTTTCATTTTATTTTACTCTAGTTATTAATGATCCTTTTCAATCAATGGAACCATTTTTTCACTCGTTGGTACTTAAAATGTTTCTAAAATTATTTTAAAAAAACCCAACATAATTTCTCTCTTTATTCAGAGAACCCGTTCTTTTAAAAAAATATGCTTTATTAAAAAATTTATGAATTTTTTTAAATTTTAAAATTTGATATAGTAAATAATTTTTTACGATTTTTTTCATTTTTGATTTTTTTCTAATTAATATTTATGTTTCTTTACGAAAAATGTATTTTTCAAACATTTTTCTAATGCTAAAAAAGGAATGTTATTTTTACCTTATATGGAATGTATGGATTTAACGAAAATCATTTATTTGAATAATTATTTATATGTTTTAAATGTTAAATTTCAATGAAAGTTTTTAAAATTTATTTTCAAATAAATTTTTTTCAAAATGTTTTTCGAAATGAAAAATGATATTTTCCCCAATAATGTTCTCATATAATGTAATATTATAGTATTTTCAGTCATCAATGAAGAAAACAATTTATTATACTAAAATTAGGATATATTTTGTTTATACCACCCTTATTCATTAAATGGATGGGTTATGATTTATTTTTCCAAGGATTGTTTTTACATTCATTTCTATTATTACTTTTTTATCTACATTAAATAATCAATTTCTTATACTCATTGAAAAATTAAATTTCCCCTAATTATCCATATCTTTTATCATGGATATATTCATTTCAAATATCATATATAATTTTTACATGTGGGTTTTACATACAATGTTATTTGATTTATAGGGGAAATATGGATAAATACAGAATCTTTTATCAACAGTGATATTTTATAATGCACTTTTTTATTTAAATAAATTATTCTCTATTTGAGAAATAACTTGAAAATTCACTACATAGGTTGGGGAACATTTAAAGTTAGACCTACGGGTTTGGGACTAGTTAATAAAATCCCCACGATGTAATATTCTTCTCATGAGATGATTTTAGCTGGAAAATAATCCATTGAGTTTGTTTCTAATTAGAATAGAGAGGTTTCTCCATATATAATTAAACCATCAAGAGGATTTATATTGGTGTAATAATGGTTCATGTTCTAGATATGTGATATTTTATAAATAATAATTTATTTCATTCTGATTCAGTCATTATCTATCCATGAGAATTTTCATGAACATATATATGGATGCATTTCAATGTTAGTTAATTGATTAAATTGATTTTTTTCAGTTTTTTACCTTTCCATATTTCTTTTTTACTTATCTAGTTATTTAAATGTAATTTTTCCCCTTTATTTAACCATCCATATTTTTTACGAACTTCATTATCATTTTATTGATTACATTGAATGTGTATTCAGTTATTACCATTCCATAATTCGAATTGATTCATTATTTATTCAATTTTAATTTACCCTTAATGAGGAATTGAGATCACCATTATTTTGTTTTCATTCCCTAGGAATCCAAGAAGTTTACAAGGAATTATATGCAATGATATTCTAGATAGAATAAAGTTGTTATCCACAAATAAAAAAATATGTTCTAATTATTGTATTCATTTATAAAGAAAGAATCCTTTATGTATCTGGTATATAAAGGATACTAAAATGTTCATTCTATTAGAAAATGATTCACTTGTATCTCCTACCAATGTAACATATGTAGACAACAACACCTATATTGATGGGGTCAAGTTACTACACTGATAATCCTAGTAGGTTAGTGAATTTTTCATGAGAATCATGGTTAACTAAAATTGAAGTACTTTAATGTTATATAATTTTTTATACATTCATAGCATCTTAATACAACCCTTTCAAGTAAGAAAAAAAGAAGGGATAAACTAATGAGATGGTGGTACACAGAAATAAAAAACATATAGATAAAATGTTTTCTATAAGGAAAATATATATGATTTAGATATTTCAATGTGATATGTGATAAAAATATAATTTAGATATATATTGAAAATAATTTTAAAACCAAAAAGGGGAAGAATAATTAGGGTGTTCCTATTGATGAAGAAGTGTCCTTCTAAAAATCTACTTTTTACTTGAGATATAGTGTTCGGGTAGAGATATTGAGATAAAGTGGACTCCCAAAGGGTTTTTTATCTAATGATTTTAATAAACTGATATCTTTATATTATATTAAACATGTATTTTTAAAGGCAATTATTTTGAATAAAGTGTTTTATTCTTTAATAATATCCTACATTCTCTAATAGGAGTGTCATAAATATATTTTTAAACTATCTCATATTTAAAATAATAGATTTTTCTTAATTGGAGTTTTGTGTATTTCATTGAAATAATTTGGACATTCGAAGCATGTGTGAGTAGTATGTGTTAAGAAAAATGGGATTATGAGAATAATTAACTCAAATCACTTGCGTTGATAATAATAAATTATCGGAAAATATATAGTGTTGGAAAAAAACATAGTGTGGCATGGATTAAGATCTCATATTGAGGTATATCTAATTAAAAACTCATGTGTTAGATATTTAATCATTTATATTCATTTTATTTGGGTGAGATAGATATATCTCCACAAGAGGGACATGTCTGAATCGATTGTAGGGGTTAATTTCATTGAAAAAAATTAAAATTATATTAAAAATGTAGAAAAATATTAAAAAAAACTCATGATAAATATATCCTGAAAATAGTTTGAAAAATAAAACATAATAAAAAAATAATTATATCACAAACAAAGTAAATCAATCTCTTAATAATCCAAACCAAAAAGAACCATATTCCATTATGATGAAGGGATATATATAAATGGTGAGAATTGGAGTCATGGAAATTAGTAAACAAACAGGATCAATACAAACATTCCTAATGAAAATTCAATTAAAGGAAAAAGGAAATATGAAAAAAAAATTAAAAAGAACCAGCCAAAAAATTCATATATACCAAAATCAACCAACTTTAAGTACATATTCTGAATTCATTAGAAAGTAACCGGAAAGCATGTGGTCCACAAAATGTGATAAAGATTTATTTTACCTAAGATTCCTCTAATAATAAATATTCATTAATTTGGATTCCTTGTAGTAGCCCAATGAAAATTCATTCACTGCATTGGGAATTTTATCTAGAACCAAATTTTTTATAAAAAATTCATTTCCATCCTTGTTACTAGTATCATAGAATTAATACATCTAAATAGGAATCTTAAAATCCTCATATTAGTTAGAATGTTCTAGAAATACTAAAAATAATAGTAGAACTCATATAAAGTGTAAGAATCCTCTCTAACCACCTATATTGATCCTTCCAAAATAATACCATTCTCACAAACATATTAATCCTTTGTCTGAACATTAGCTATACAACCTTTACAATCATTAAATTTGGTAAATGACTCACCATTGTTGAGATTTTCATTTTTATATTAGATATTGAATTAGTAAAAAATGTTCATTCTATATTTGAATAGACATTCCAATATTTGGATTTTCGAGTGTCTCGATTAGTTATTAAAATATCTATATAATATTCTTATCTAGTATGACAATACATATTATCAATTTTTTTAGAGGACCAAAGTAATACTTTCTTTAAGAACCCTCCATAAACCCCTCTTTAGAAGATTTTGAATTTTCACTCTTATACTTTCCTTAATCGATAACCATTGTGGGAGATCCTAGGACCGATGATACATGGTTGGTTAAATAACATTTCAAATTTTATAGGGTTTAATTTTACATAATGGAATATTGAATGTACCCTACAATGATTCACTTACTCTATGTGTATGAACTCAATCCACTATCAATAAAAATTGGCATCTAAGTGGAAGTATCCCTCTATTTAGATCATGCTGGTAAATAATGGGATATATTAACACTATTAATAGTATAGGTGTTACTACATTTTATGGGAAAAAATTCCCAGTTGGAATAAAAATAAGGTTGTGGTTTCTATTATCTATGATTCTTTATACTCTTTATGGGGATATAGAGGGTATTCCACCTATTCAAATAGGTGAGATGATGACATTTACTAATAAAATAAATCTTATGGTTTTTTGGAAATGTAAAAATTCCATTCTTGTGTCCCTTAATAATATTTTATTGAAGAAAACTAAGAAAAACAAATTTTTATTTTACATTATTTCCCCAACATAACCATTAAATATCAAAAAATAATCTTACAATTTCTATAATATATGGTTCAGTGTCTTTGGGGACATTCTATGTAAGAAATTTATTTTCTAATACTTGTGAACAGTTCTCTATAATTTATCTACACTAGACACCATTTATAATTATCATTAGTTATACTCAACTTCATAACATAGGTAAATAGAAACATAAGAAAGGGATGAAATTATATTCTCATTATTGGAGAATAAATGTGATAACAAACAAATATCATTACTAAGAATAATATGTGATAATGGGGGAATAATTTTTTTTAAGAAACTTATTCCAAAAAATTTAGAAATCTTGCATCGTAGAATAAGGATTAGTATAACATACTAATTGAATGAAAATAGAGTAGTAAACTGGGTTAATAAACCAGATCTACGAGATTAAAACATAATAATAATAATAATAAGTATAAAATTAGTCCAACATTAAAGTATGGAATAAACATTAGTAAAGGGAACCAATAACTTCATGAGAAAAACCAAAAGTTCTAATTCATAAAAAAATAAAAATGCACTAATGAATACATTTCTCACAATATATATAATTTAATCCCATGTATTAGAGGGTGATATATAGACCCATTCATCATTATCCATACATATGAGTTCCATATGAGAATCATTCACTTATCATATCATAATGAACCCATGGGAATAAAATGGGTTTCATAAAAAAATAAAATTAAAGTAATTTACTTTTTATATCATAAAGAACCCATTGAAAGAAAAAATTCATATTCTTTTCAAATGTAATCACCTAATAAAATCATTCATAATCATAATAAGATAAACCAATGGAAAATAAATAGGTACCCAACCGTATTCATTAACTTTCTATGAAAATATCATTGAGACATGATAATAAATCATGTTGTATTTAAACTTCATAAATAATGGTTTTATGGGTATGTCAATAATTCCTTAATAAATAAACTTATGGAAACTATGTGAAATACCTCTAATCAAAGGAAAAAATATAGAGTTTTCATAGAGGAAAAAATGTTGAAAGATTTCTTGTATCTATAAATAATTTATTATTAGGAAATAAAAAGGTATTTTGGATAATTCCTATAAAATTGAAATAAATTAAAAAATATATAGAGAGAAAGAAGGTGGATGGTATAGTTTTAAAAATTTCTATGATCAATTATACAATATTTAAAAGAACAATGTCATCGATGAAATGAATAAATTTTGGAGTTTTAAAAAAGTTCTTTTGGAAATAATTTCTTTTGTTAATTGTTTGAAATAATACTAAAATAAATACTTTAAAAATCTATAGGAAAATTAATTTCATTCCTAAAACATGAAAAAATATATAGAAATATTTTTTTTAAATGAAAAGGACATACAAAATTTGTTTTCACATGTAAAATAATAAAAAGTGATGTTTTCCACATTATAGAAACCCACAAAAACATGAAATATTAAAATTTACTTTAAAAGGTTCAAAGAGGTCGAAGAATTATAAAATTACTTTAATAAATTATTGAATCGTAGATAAGAAAATTCTAAAAACAATCCAAGGACTATAGACATGGAAAAATAGAAGGTTCTCAACTGAAAATAAAAGAAATGATTGGTTTCCCTAGAATGGGTAAATAATTAGATGCTAGGAAAGATAAAATAGGGTGAATTCTAGTAAAACCCCAATAATTATATAAGGATAATAAAATGATAGGGGTTTTAGAGCTAAAATTATAAAATTACCTATATGTATTATCTTTTTAAATAATTCTCTATTTCAAAAAGACATTGATAATGAATATTTCATGGTATTATTAATGTAAGAATAAATGGAGATTGAGTGTAATATGATTTATTGACATAAAAATATCAAAAAATGGAATATGTTTTAATAAAATAAATTTTTATGGTAATTAATACACCATATAAATAAAATATGGTCTATAATAGAAAACATGTCTCATGAAATTTAAATTTAAGATAAAATTCCCTTAAAACATTGAAATATTCATGTCAAAAACCCTTGAAGTATCTGATTTAAAATGAAAAATTAAATTAAATGAATAATTAAAAAGGTATTTATACAAAATATTAATGGGGATGTTGATACGCCATTACAATAATTCATGTGGTATCATAAAAAATTTGTATCATGGGTGATAATTTTAGACAAGATTCCCATATAATTATTCCTAACTTTCACTAAAGAACCTGAATATACTATATAAATATAGATAACTATATTAAGAACCTATTTAATAATAATATTAATATCACTAACCTTTTCTAAAATACATTTATAATTAAACTAAAATTTTATACTAAATTGTTCTTATTTATTTTCAATATCTGGTAGTGTGTAATCTTGATTGTTTTGAAATAGTGTCATTATAGTGGTGTTGTTCTTCATTATTATCCTAGAGATCATCAATCCCAAAAAAACAATATAATATAATTTATTTTTTATCATTATTTAAAATGATATATTTTTATTCATTGGTTGTTCAGTTTAATATTTATGTGAAAGAAATTGATGACAAACTTGTTTTAGTTTTTTTTTCAAATGAATAATGGTATCTTAATTAATGATTTTAATATTAATGTTTCCTTTCAAAAACCAAGATAAAATAAATTTTTTATTTTTTTTATATTATATATTATTATTAATTAAGCTTTACTATTCATCCATTATATTATTTTATATCATATTTCTTGTTGTTGGTTAGATAGACCCAAGAAAGAACACGATATAATAATTGTATAATTATAATTATAAAAAGTGATAATTTTGGAATTATATTGTTATTAAATAAGAATAATGATTTTATTTAGATACTTTTATGGTTTATAGTTTTATAATAACTTATTTTAATAAATTATAAATAAAATATATGAAAATGAGATATGTTACTTCATGGAAGCGGTACTCCCCACAATGCAAGGTTGACATTTTTATTTCTTGAAGAATGAGAGGGAAACAAGGTGGATTATTATTTTTATATTAATAATTAAAATTATAGTATTTATTTCATAGTTATTATTCATTTTCATCCTTATAATCATCATATGGAGGTGGTGGAGAGAAAACAATTCATCTCTTCAAGGAGGTGGTTGTATGTATAGGACACGAAGGATGAATTTTTTTTATTAATATAAAATGGAAAATGTTTTTAATATTTATTAACAGGAGATAATAAAATTACTTTTTAGATTAATACAGATTTAATTGCATAATAAATAAAAAATTGTATTTTTAAGGTAAGAAAGAAAACAATAAGTAGTTATTAAAATACTACTCCTGTTGAGAACTTATGATTACCCTAAGAAGACTCCTTGGAAATGGATGTCTTACACTAATATTTTGTGACCATTGACTAATTTAAAATGAATAGGGTTATAAATTATGGATTATGGGAATAAGTTTAGGTGTGATACTAATTTGTGGAGTGGTATTGATGTGGTGATGAGAGGGCCCTTTTATAAATGGTGAAAATGCCATTTTTTGTAAATATTTCAACTTAATATAAAGAGAACACAGGTTTCACATGCCAATATGAAAAAAATATAGAAAAAATATAGTTTTATATGAAATAAGTCCTGTAATATATATAAATTTCATTTTCACACATTTTTATTAGTTCTTTCCTCCAAAACACTTCACTTTTACTATTTTGGTTTTATAGTGGGAACTAATTTTTACCAAATTAATTTAATTTTAATGCCTAAAAGAAAAATATAACTTACTAAAAAATCATAGGTAATTTAAAGATAAATAATTATAATAAATTTCTCAAATTCATTAATTACATATTATAGTTTTTTTCAGCATAAGATTATCGGGTAAATTATTAATCAAAACAAAAAAAGATATATTTGTAACCAAATTGGATTTTCTGGCATTATATGAATTAATTTAAAAAATATATTTCCAAAATATATAATTAAAATATTAAAAAATTAAATCTATTAATAAATAAAAAATTTTCTTAGGATGAGTTTTTTTATATTTTTATAAAATGATTGATTTTTCATTTAAGTAATGAAAAATAATGATTTTTATTAGAAATTAGATTTTCTTTTCAAGAATTTACAAATTAAAATCAATATTGAATTATTTTTAAAATATAATAATTTATTATTGATTAAATAAATCGATATATTTTATTTATATTAAAATGAATACTTGAATTTGGTTATAAATTATACTTAGAAAATAATTCTTCTGAAAAAATGCTTTTCATCACATTTGGAGAGTTTTATTTAAATTAAATTCTTCAACATCTATGAATTGAATCTTGAAAAATGGATTCATCATATTCAATAAAGAGTCCAATTTTTTTTAATATGTACCATTTAGTTGGGGTCATTATAAATAATAACTATATTATTTATTTTTCACCATTGTAAAATGTAAAATGGGATAATCAGGGTTAAAAATTATATATTAAGGCTTAAAATTACTTAAAAAGCATTCAGTTATTATATTGGATGATTATATTTCATATTTAATCATAAAAATTATAAAATATGACACTTAGATACATTTAAATGTTTATTTTTTCCATTAAAATACTTTTAGTAATATAAAATAAAAAATATCTCTCTCTTGCTTTAAAATTAATTGTATACATTAACCTAGAGAAAAATTATTTAGGAATGAATATTAAACATTTTTTTCTATAACTAAATATATATATTTTTTTATTTTTATTTATTAATAATTTTATTGACCATATAAATACCATAAATTATAACGCAATGTCGATATAGTGCTTGTGTAAGTAGTATGAAAATCAAGTAAATGATTTTAAAAACACTAAATGTAATATTTTTTGGGTTATGTAAAGTGTAACATTAATTTTTAGATAAATATGACATATTATACATGTAATCAAGGTTTATATTAAAATTAAATATAATTTTTATTACTTTAATGTCAATTTAATTGAATATTTCTATAAATTAATTTAATGGTATTTTATGCTAAAAAATATTTTGTTAAATTATTTAAAATTCCTAAAAATAATATATTCATCCAAAATAAGTGAATATCATTTAAAATATAAACAATAGTCCAATTATGTGTCATTTTTACCTTTATAAAAAATTTCCTTAACCCTAAAGAGTAATAATACATTAATATTATCATAATTGTCAAAATGGTTAATTGGGGTTAAAACAAAATAATATAGGTATTAAATATTCAAAAATATATCCAAATTTTATTATATGAGATTACTTACACCCATAATCATAGTATATTATAATTATATCAAATTTGATAAAAATATTCCATGAAAATTAATATATTTTAATTTAATTATTTAGGTAATTTCAAGAGATTCCCTTCCTCGCCTATAAAAGGTCACTTGTTATTATCTATCCCTCTCACCTTTTAGAAATACAGTATTTTCAATCCCTACTAATGACTCTCTCCAGCATCCCTCCCCATGTCCTATAGGTTATGGTCTCAAAAAAATTAAAACCTTATAAGGATTCACTGGTAACAAAAATAGGTTATCTGAGAAGGTGGTATAAGTCTTAGGCAACCTATTTCATGTTTACATAAAGATATATATTCTTTAAATATTTTTAAATTTTTATGTTATAACAACAACTATAACAACCCGAACATTTATAAAAAACCCCTAGTGATTTAATTAATGTCTTTTCACATAATATGGTTATCAAAAACACAAGATCTTCTCTTATTTTATTATATAACATCAGATTTAAAAGACCATTAAGCTTCCTTACCATTGATAATAAATCCATTGAATAGTAATAATTTAATTATTATAAATATATTGGTTTAAAAATCTAATTTACACATACAAATGAAGTGATAACCTCATCCAGTGAGATCATACCCTATGAGTATGATTTTTCGATGCTTCTAAGGAATATAGAATCACAAGGCTTTTCCCATGATCAATAACAATGTACGATCCAACAATATTAGCATGATAGAAACCATTTATGTGGGATTTTTATGCTCATCGAGATCACAACCCAAACAATGTATATCGAACCACCCCAAGAAAATCTCACCATTATGCACCTTACCCATATGGTGTATTCTAGTGTAATAATGGGATACGTATCCGGACCACAATAATATTATTATTTATATTGTTTTTTCAATATAATAATGGGAATATTTTCTAGTTATAATTTTTATTTTATTTTTTATTTTTATACTAGAAAAAAAATTATTTTTTTATTAATTTAATATTTCAATTAAGATGTTTCTTTTGTTGAATTAATGAATATTTTTTAAAAAAAATTTACAAAAAATCATTATTAGAAAAAATTAAATATAAATGGGTATATAAGTTTTATGATGTTAGATATATAATTTATAAGGATTCGAAATATATTATTTGAAAAATACTCATCATTTCTTAATAAGAGATGACTCGTATTTTAAAAGAATATATTCATATATTTAGAAAATTATTATGATAAAATGAATTTTTTTAAATCAGAGTATCATAATTATCCATTGGTTATTTTTTCATAACTTTCTAAGATAGGTGAATTTTTGCGTAAAAATGAAATAAGATATTAATATACAATGTTTATTGTGGCATTATAATGACCAAAAGGTGATGTAATAATTTATATAAAGGGTATCATGACCAAATATATTTATTCCCTTTTTAATAAATTAATATTAAGTTTATTTTATTAATTCTATAAAGGCTTATGAATCCTCCAAAACATATAATATATTTTATGGTTTTATAATCATTTTTTAAGAGTATAGAACACTTCCCAATTAAAAAATATATTATTTTTATTAATTTAGGAACATGGCCTTATAATATAATAAAAATCAGTCCCATTTGGAAGAAACAGTGGGGAAAAATGTGACGGTTTTTGGTTTTGGCTATTTTATTATATAGAGTGCAAAACCCAAGTCTAAGAAATAATAAACCAATCTCCACTCATTTCCTAAATGAACCCACCCTAGATCTCATTTTTCTTATCTAAAAATTATGGGGTCATGTCCCTACTCTACCCCAACCCCCCATCCATATTCCTCTCAGGGTGTCCCTATTATCTCATGAATCTCCACCCAATTATTTGGAGTCACACTCTCAATGTAAGGGATCATCTCTTTCTACTCTTTATTAAAGTATATTCTTTATATTATATAGTTTATATTCATTTCAAAATTATGTGATATGTTATTCCAAATCCAATTACTAACCAATTTATTTTTTAATTATTATAGACCCTTTTCACACTCATTAATCCCTCCCATGAACATTCATACACCCCCGTTATGCTGCTCAAATTTTACCATGATTTTCTATAACAAATAATTTTGTAGTGAATACTCATACCCATTTTCTATCAAGGGCGTTCAACTTTATGCACCTATAAAAAAAATTTATATAATAAAATATATTTATTACACACTCATTTTTTATGGAAGAAATTATTATGATTAATGAATCAATTTTTTATGATCTACGTGGCACACTTGAGCATGAGAATAAAAAGATTGTGATAATTGCGCCTAGAATTATATAGAACTTCCTTGTGTTGTGTAATGTTTTGTATCATTTGATTTAATTTTGTGATAGTGATTAATTATTATTCCTTCATGATCCTTTTTCAATCATGATGTCTTGGTAGGTATCCTTGACTTATGTTTATGATGCATTGTTTTATGGTGTTGCCACATTTCCCATGTTACCTTTATGTTATTATTCTTTATCATTTCTTATTATTGATATTTATGATTATCACCCATTTAATTATCCATTGAAAATCATATTTTCAAAATTGTATTACATTATTTATGTTGTTATATTTTTATTCCTTTATTGGGATATTTAGATAACCCCTTTATTTTGTATTTACTAAGGTTATCTCATATAATTTTAGAAGACAATATATTTTAGAATCATGATAGCGAATTATTCAATAATTTTATTATATCCCATGTTGAATAATTTATTATGTTTACCTAATTCCAAAATACACAATACTTCTTGATCTTCTGGGTTGTATTATGAGTAATTTTATGTATTAAATCATGTATTAATGTTAAATAAATAAAAGAGTTTTTATAGTAGGTATAAAACGAATGGTTTGGTAATTTTTGGCTTTGGGATTAGAAAACTATAGTTAATGATTTAAGAAAAAAACTTATTATAATAAAACAAACCTAGATTTTTGTAAGTATATAGTATGTATTTTATCAAGAAATTACATCCTGGTCTGGATACTACATGTGAATGTAGATCTGGTACAGATATACATAGTGGTAATAAAATAACCATATTGAGCTAGAATTCACCTTGAATTGGTGCATTAAAATTAGCCTAGATTCACTCCTATGTTAACACTCCCAATGTATATTTTTTGGTAAATTAAAAATCACATTATAACCCACAATTATGGGAACAATAAATTCATTTAAGTGTCTATGTTAGGAAATAGATCATGGATAACATATATTGAATCATACAAATTCATAAGTAATGGAAATGAATAATATTTATAAGATCCCCCTATAAATTCATTGAATTACTCATTATGTGTTTATACTCTTCCCTAATGTTCCTTTAATTCTCTCTAATGGCCAGAAATAGAAATAATCTGGTAAACAACCAATGAGATGGGATTTTTGATGATTGTCCTGATGAGATTCTCAACCCAATGGGAGAAGGAATAACAAACTTCGTAACATTACCCTATTAGTTGAAACAAGTTTTGAACAGAAACCAAGATCAAGAGGAGCATCCAGATCCCCCTAAGAGAAAAAAATATTAAATAAATGACTTTATGCGACAATGGTATCTGATATTAAATGTATCATATGGTCCCTTAAGTGTGGAATAATAGATCAACTTCATTGAGAGTATCTTCAACATCCTTCAATGTTATGTGTAAGATAAGGTTATATTTTCTATTTAATGCATGCATGGAAAAGCTGATTAGTGGTGTAAATTGATCAAGAATATGAACCGTCATGAATAGATCAATGTGATGGGGTGGAAGGAATTTGAGAAAATATATTTTGATAAATATTTTCCTTAAATTTTCTCAGTTTAAATGGATGGGGATTTTCTTTCCCTCAAGTAAGAATGTTTTGAATATATCTAGTCATATGAGGAAAACCTAACAAAAAATTCATGATAAGACTTTGTCTTTTTGGTTATCCAAAAATTTAAGGGTGACCACTTCATTGGTTGGATAAAACCAATACAATGAAAAGCCCTAGAAACATGAGACTTTGATAGCTATGGAGAAACTATCTAAAGTTCCCTCAATGTTGAGATAGAGATCAACTAATCACAATGATAACATATGGATGATAACTGGAATGTTTTTTTAAATTTTGGTAGTGCAATGAAGATATCTAATGATATTAATAAATTTCAACATCCCGCTTATCAATGGTGGGGAAAGAATAAACCCAGAAATTTTTTAAGGGGGGCAATAAAATGCTATAGGTGTAGGAAGAATGGAAACCTAGATAGTTATTAATGAAGGGAGAATAACACTAAAGCGATCGAGGAAAATAATTATTTTGTTAACCACACTATACATTTTTCATTGCTTCAAATACAAGTAACCAGGTCACTTTATAAACCAATGCATAAATCTAATGGTTATAGGAGATATCTTTACACCAAAAATAAACCTAGGTTGAGTCTATTTTATCAAAACAACTGATAAGGATCCCAACAAAGAAGTGGTGAAAGGTATGATATTTATTCATTCAAGAATACCAAAGATACATTTTGATTTTGGTTATATGGATTCCAATATGACAAAAAAATTATTAGAGATATTCAATCACCACCACCAATCTTGGAGGTAGAGTTATCAATGAAAACTGAAAATAGAGCATTTACTCCATCCGAAGAATATAACTCCTCCCCAATAAAAATTCACTGGGTGATATTCCCAAAAAAAACATTGTGATACTATCTATGGTGTAATTTTATGTAATTCTTGGCATGGATAGATTTTCTGATATATATACATCAAAAATTTACATGATAATGAGATCACTCTTTGTATCAAGAATCACCCTCTTATTCTATACAAATGCAATGATATTGATGAATATTGTTTTGCACTAAAAACTCAATCATGAATATTATTTCCTTATGAAGAAGAATATTTATCTCAAATTATTGAGTTTATGGAAGGGACCATCCTTGAAGACATGGCCATTGTGAGGGAATACACTGTTGTGTTTCCTGAAGACTTTTCTACCCTTCCTTCTAGATGAGAGGTTTTATCTTTAATCAAGATTATACCTAGTGGATTAACATTATCAATGAATCCATATAGAATGTCTATTAAAGGACTTGAGGAGATAAATAAACATCTACAAGAAAATATGAAGAAAGAGTTCATATGCACAAGTTATTCACCATGGGGTGCACTATTTCTCTTCTTCAAAAAGAAAGATGGGTCAATGAGCCATTACATTGATTATAGAGAGCCTAAGAAGATCATGATAAAGATAAAGTATCCCATAACCTAGCTTGATTACTTGTATGTTCATCAACATGAAGCACAATACTTCTCCAAGGTTGATCTATGATTGGGATATTACCAAGTTAGGGACAAGGATGAGGATATCCCCAAGACTTCTCTTCATACAAGGTACATGAACTATGAGTTCATTGTAATGCCAATCTAACTAACTAAGGCTCTAGAAATCATCACAGACATGCTGAATATAGTCTATAGGAATTCCTTGAAAATATTGTGGGAGTATTTATATATGATATTCTAATATACTCCAAAATCAAGGAAGATCATGAATATCATCTGAAAACTAAGCTAAAGTTCATATGAAAGAATAATATTTATAGTAAGTAAAAAAATGTGAGTTATGGTTGAATTAAGTATCATCCATGGGACATATAATCACATAAAATGGGATATCTGTGGACTCTTCCAAGAGAGAAGCAATTATTTGATGGTCAAGGCCAACATCATTGATATATATCCATAGTTTCATTTGATTAGCTGGGTTATATCATTAGTCTGTGAAAAAATTCCAATGAATTTCAACCCACTAACCAATATAACGTAGAATATAGTAATGTTCTCTTTGAATGAGGAAAGGAATGAGGAATTGAAAGAGTTAAAAGGGAGTATTATCACTACAATTGTACTCACACATCCTAAAAGTAGAGATCGTTTCTTTGTATTCAATGATTCTTCGAAGAAGGTATTGAGTTATGTGGTTGTAAAAAATAAAAAAGGAATAGCATGTGCCTAAAGAAAGTTTAAATTTCATGGATAGAACTACCCAATGCATGATTTGGAGTTTGATGTAGTGATATTTTCATTGAAAATATGGGGCCATTATCTATTAGGGGAGAAGTATTAAATATATACGAATCAAAAAAATCCATGAGTATATTTTCACATAGAAAGAGATGAATATGCTCCAATGAAGATGGTTTGAGTTTATCAAGAACAATGACTACTCAATCCACTACCATCCCGGAAAAGAAAATAAAGTAGAATATTCTCTTACTAGAAAGTATTCAATAATTATATCATTGATGATAATTGAGAAGGATCTGATCTTCTTATATTTAAAAAGTTGGTGCACAAGCATCATAAATAAAGAAACATCATCAATCCCTTCATTTATTATAGATCAATTGTCCCTTCTATAAAATATAATTGATGATCAAAGTGGTTATGTGGGAATTTATAATAATGTGTAAGCTATAAGAAAAGGGAAATCCTTGGAGTTCATTGTTAATTAAGAATGAGTTGTATGATATGTGTTAAGACTATGTGTGCTATAAAATCCTAAATTAAAGAAGAATCTATTAGATTATGCACATAACATGACCTTCTCTATCCATACTAGAAGCATTAAAATTTATTGATATTTCCAAGAAAACATTAGGAGGTAAAATAGAATGATAGAGATCAAAGAGTATATATAAATATGTCTTCTATGACAGCAAGTGAAGGAAGAAAGGAAAAATTCAAGGGGATGATGTAATCATTATTTATACCTATATAGAAATGGAAAAACATCTCTATAGACTTTTTCATTGGTATTCTAAAGACATGAAGAGAAAATAATTCAATTTTTATTATGGTTTATTGTCTTACAAATAGATAACACTTTATTTTCTTATGAGATGACTTCTCACTGAATCAACTTGCAAGGATACACATTAGAAATGTGGTGAGGCTGCATGAACACTTCTATCGATTCTATCTGATTGAGACATAATATTTACTACCACATTTAGTAAGAGACTTCAATATACTCATAATAAATATGTGAGTTTCATCGTGACTTTTCACCCTCACACTGATGGTCAATATGAGCAGACTATTCCGAAACTCTAGAACATGGTGATTGCATTCTCAATTGACCTCAAAGAATTATGGGACAAAAATTTTCCTCTAGCCACGTTCTCATATAAGAAAGGTTATCACTCAAGCATCCAAATAGATCCCTATAAAGTCCTTTCTAGTTTGAGGTACAGAACAACTGCATGCTAGGATGAATTTTGGGAATGAATACTGCTTGGTCATTGAATGTTTGAAGAAATGGTAGAAAAGGATAAAACCATGCAATAGAACAAGAAAGATTCTCAAAGTCAAAATAATATCTATTAGGACAATAATTTATGAGACATAATATTGGATACATGGTATTCCTCCATATATATCCGTGGATGAAATTCGTGATATTTTAAAATAAGGGAGAGATTGGCCCAAGATACATCGGCCTCTTTGAGATCTTTGATCACATTGGAATAGAGGCCTATTGGTTATCACTACCACTAAACCTATCTTAAGTGCATGATGTATTTTATGTACCCCTATTAAGGAAGTATATACCAGAGCCCTCACATATACTCAATATAAATGTTGTTCTATTGGATAATTATCTCTCATATGAGGAGTAAATTGTGATGATCTTAGATCATAGAGAAAAATTTATACAGAATAAGGTAATGTACCAGGTAAAAATGTTGTAGACAAACCAAAAGTTTGGATTAGATATGTGGGTACTAGATAAGGTGATTAAACAAAGTTACCATCATCATTTTATTGTGGGAAATGAACATTTTGAGGCTACAATTTCTGAATGGGTGGAAGATTATAATGACAGAAAACTTTCTAAATAAAATTCACTATGTGATTTAATTAAATGTCTTGAAATGTAATATGGTTAAAAAAATGCATGATTTTATTGGTTTAATTATATATTTTCCTATTTAAAATATCATGAAGCATAATTACCATTGATAATTTAGTAGTCAAATAGTGATAACTTGATTAGTATAAATATAGAGTTTTTAACAAAGCTATTTTTCATGAACATATGAAGTGATGGCCTCAACTAGTTGGATCATTCATTAAGAATCCCACTTATCAGAGATTATGATGTAGATATAGTCAGTATAATTTTACCTTGATCAATACCAATTTGATATCCAACAAATTAATCCTGATTGAAACCATTTATGGGAGAATTTCAAGCTCATCAAAATCACAGACGAACCATGTACGTCAGACCACGCCAGGAAAATCTCACCATCATGAACCTCACCCTTAGAGAGGTTTCTAGATTATTAAAAGGATATGTATCAATAAAATAATAATATAATTATATAATTTATATTTATTTTTAATTATGGTTATATTTTCTTTTTATAATTCCTTTTTAATTTTTTTTTTATTTTAATCCAATAAAACAAAAATTGTATTTTTAATTAATATTCATTTCCAATTAAGATTTCTATTTGGAGGAATAAATGGATTTTTATTAAAAAATATTATTTTAATAAAATATTGTTATTAAATAATTTATATTAAATATAAATTCTTATATAATTTTCTATGAATTCTAATTTTCTTTTTATAATTATTTGAAAACTCTTATTGTCAAAAAACACCACATTTATCATTGAAAAATTCTTGTTTTAAAAGTGAAAATTCACTAATTTGTAAAATAAAATTTCTAAAATGAATATTATTTTTTTAATTGTAGCATTTATATTTTCTAATGGATAATTTTTCATAATTTTTAGACACATTCCAATTTTTAAGAAAAAATTAAATACAGTATTAATATTCGATATGTATTATGCCATTATAATAACTAAAAATTGATGTAAGAAAAACTATAAAGGGTATCCAAAACCAAATATATTTTCTACCTTTAGAATTATTTTACAGTATTTTTATTTCAATAATTTTATAAATTAATTATGAATCCTCCAAAAAACATTAATTTATTTTAAGGTTTTAAAATCATTTCTTTAAGAGTATGACTCACCACCACATAAGAAAGGAAATTATTTTAGCAAGTTATACCATTGGAATTATAAAATAATGAAAACTTCCCCCATTTATGGAAAAAAAAGGCAAAAACCAAGGGTTGTTTGGTGTTTTTGATTATTTTATTATATAGAGTCCAGAACCTTGGTTTGAGAAATAATAAATAAATCACCACTCATTTCTTATTTAAACCCACCCATTATATCATTTATCTTTACTAAAAATTCTTTTATCATGTCCTTAATCTGACTTCCCCATAATATATTCCCCCAAATTTTACAACAAGCTCTTAGGAAGCTCATCCCATTCATTTTGAGTCACAATCTCAAGGTAAGGGCTCCTCCCTTTCTCCTCTTTATTCAAGTATCTTCTTTGTCTTATTGATTTTATCTTCATTTTATTACAATAGTATATGTTTATATATGTCCCTATTACTATAAAAATTTATGTATAAATTAGGAGAGACCCATTTAACTGTCTTCAATCCCTCCCATGAACATTCATATTCCCTTGTTATGTTGTAGAAATTTCACTATGATTTTCCATGCAAAACAATTTTGTAGTGAATACCATTACAATTTCCTATCAAGGGTGGTCACTTTTATGAAATTATACTTATTAATTGGCTACTTACTAGTATTTATGAAAAATATATTTATAATGATGATTTAATCTGGTTTTTTATGTTCTATGTGTCACTCATAGCCATGAGAATGAAATGAAAGTGATGGGTGCACCCGGAATTATATAGCACTCCATTTCATTGGGTAGTGTTTTGTATCCTGAGAAATCATGTTCTAATAAAAAGTAAACATGATTAATTCATTTTAATTTTTCCGTCATTATTTCTTGGTAGTTATCCTTGACATATGTTTACGATGTAGTGTTTTAAGTAGTTTATATATTTCCCATGTTGCCTTTACATTATCATGCTAAATCATGTCTTCTTGTTCATGTTGTTGTATCTAAATCATTTTATGCTTCATTGATATGCCTGTTTTCTAAAATTTATAACTTTATTCATGTTATGTAGTGTTTATTACCTTACTGATCTATTTAGCTCAACCCTTTCTTAACTAAGTCCCAAGGTTATCCTTTGCAGTTTTAAAATCCTTGGAATTTGAGAAGCATGTTAAGGAACATTTCAATAATTGTGTTGTATCCCATGTTCAAGATGTTTTTATATGTACCTAATCCCAAAATTCACTAAAATTATTGACCTTATAGTTTTTATTATGAGCTATTTAATGTAATTTATCATGTATGGAGGACTATCTCTTCATGAACCAATGTAATTCATTTTCTATCACTACCTCTAAATAAATGTTAATATGATGTATATAATGTTTATATATGATATTAATGAAATTTTGATCTATTTTTAATGTTAATATATTATATTTATTTCAAAATTTCCATCCACTAAAAAATTATAACATTGTTTGTGTATAGGTGTGAATTACTACCTCTATGAAACAATGTAATTCATTTTTTATGAAAACTTCACATAGATGCTATATAAAAGTGAATTTAAAGAAATTATAAGAAAATTATGATATAATAAAATTATATAATGACAAAAAAAATTATTAACTTCTTCCCATATTTTTCATTGTAAAATGGAAGCATAACTCATTTTCATGTACGACCTACCGTCCCAATTATTATATTATATTTCATTTTTCATAACTGTATTTTAGGTTTTTTGAAGTATAATTTATATATAGAAATGATTTTTTATGAATGTTACTTTCATATGATATAATTATTACCACTGTAACTATAGGAAACCTGTTGATTTCATTTTGGTCATGTGAGCTGAATATTGTTAGAACATTTGATATGAAGTTAATTAATTAAGCATATCTATATAAAATGATAATAAATAAAAGAAAAGGAATAACAAACTTGAAAAACGTTCTTAATCAATCAAATAAATAAAATATGTTTATTATTATTTGTTAAAATAATTTGTCTGATGGGTCAGACTCAAGGTGAGGGACACTTTACCTTTAAAATATCTTTCTTAATTATTTTGAAGACTTATTTTAAATATATTTTTCCCATGACCATATTACTAAAAATATTTTATTTGATATATTTTTATATAAATTAATGAATTATAAAAGACTCTTCTTACATTATTAAAAAGTTTTTAAAAATGAATATTTTTAGGGAGAATTTTCAATTTCTTTACAAAAAAAATAATACTCTGTTTTTAATGTATATGGAATGAAAAAATATGCCCAACACAACTGTTATTTAATCATTTTATTAATTTAAAATATTACTTGTTGTCTTAAATAAAAATCAATATTTCCCATTTTTATGTGTATTTTACTTTTAATATTGAGTTTCTTAAAGGATAAATTATTTTTAAATGAGAAAGTGTTTTGCATGTGGTTTCAAAAAAGTTTTTAAAGGGATTTATAATTATTATGGGTGGGGATGATATAGTTGTCTAATAAATTGGGTAATGTTTATGTTCTATAGAAAATAATGATATAAGTTCATAATATTATTTATTCCAATTATAAATGCTCTTAAAAGGGTTCTACAAATATGATGTATAAAGGCACCTACATGACATTTCTATGCATGTTAATGAGTTTTCATCTATATCATTTTATTTCAAAAGTTACGTTGAAAATATTTTTTTATAGAAGGATTATGCCCTCTAGGGTAAAAATATGTTATTATAATGAAAAAATTTATGGTTTCTCATATTTTTTAAGAAACCCACATAATTTTGATCCTGAATTTGTGCTTCCTCATAAAGTGTTTGATGAAAAATGTTGGTAAGTAAAGTTGATATCATGTGTAAGTAAATAATTGTTTGAGAAAAAAATATTATCATCTTAAAGTAAATATATCTTTTAATATCTCATGGTTTTCTAATATTCTAAAATGTTTCTTTATTCTTTTTATACCCCTTACTGATCATTTTTTTTCTCATCCCACATTTGAAAATATTTTTCAAATTTTTTATGAATGGGTCGAAAAAATTAGGAATTCAGGTTGATAAATGTAAATATTTGACATGGAAATAAAACATTATTTATTTTAAATTTAATGTATTATTTGAGAAATGGATTCTATGAGGAAGTGTCCAAATTTAAATGTATGGGTTTGTGATGTGAGATTTGTGAACAAATTCTCTAAAACTGTAAACCAAAAATATCCTCTAAATGAAAGAAACTAAATAATTTTCTAAATATTGAATTTATAGATTGTTTAATATTGGGGACTTATATCTGGTATCAGAGGAAAGGCATAGATAATATAAGAGGTAAGGATAATTTAATTAATTACCCTATAGAGATTCTAATTTATGTATATGATGATATAGTATTTAAATATTTTCATGTTACTTCATCCAAAGTATGTCTTTTTGGTTATGATTTTTTATAGAGGAATTAGGGATGCTTAATAGGTATGAAACAAGAGGAAAAAATTCTTCTTAATCAGTGACTTAGAATGGTTGGAATCAAAATATAGTAGTTTTTTCTTGTGGTAACTTTGTTGATATTGTTTCAAAATAGTGTTGGTATCCATATGAGAGAGATACCACATTCACCAAACAGTAAAATGTCAATAGTTTACCATTCATGAAATAAAACCCTCCAGAATTAAATTAATCAAATAAACTTGTGATTGATGAAGAACAGTTTAATTGTTATGATAATATATTCGAAGACAGGGGTTGTTTAGATCATAAAAATGAAACTCTTTCCATTTAACATTTTGAAGGTTAACTTGATCAACAGTGGATAAGTGATAATAATAGTAGTGAAATAGATGATATTGAATACATATAATGGGTTGGATTAATGAATTTTATACTAGATAAATATTTTACTATGGATTTAAGACTAAGGATGGAAAAAAATTCATGGAATTGAATTATAATGAGGAATATTTAGTAACCACGTATGAAGTGAACATCAACTGGTTGGAATGATATGCACCAAATTTTATCTAGGATATTGATAGTTAACTTAACCAATTTTACTCAGGATTGAGTCAAATCTATTAGACCATCCAATGATGTGGTTACAAGTACATTAATTTATAATTCTGATTATGAAAATTTACTATTTTGATTTACGGTCAATACACTCTTTCATTTCTGATAAATTTTCTGATAAATTTTAAATTTCACAACATAAAAAAAATATTTTTTAATAACTCCTAGGTAATGGATTATTGAAAAATGAAATTATAATAATATTCATGTTGTTTTCTATGTAAAGTATTTACTTTCCAAAATTTTTGAATTTTCCCTCGTATAGTTTTATGTTCTTCTAGGAGTGGATTGTATTTTTTCTAGGCTATGATATATTGTATAGATAAGATTATTTTTTTAAAAGGAGTTTTGGTTTTTACACAATATTGAATTAATACCTTTGATATAAAATAAAAAATAAAAGAAATGGTTAAAATAAGGAAATGAAAGTTATCTAGAACATATTATTAAGAAGAGTTATATCATTAATATCGGTGATGTACCTATAGTGAATGAATATATAGATGTATTTCCCAATTAGATTCATGTTATTGTAACAATTTGAGATGTTGATTTAACTATTGACTTTGTCCCAGTTGTTAAACCAATTTTAAAACCCCTTTATATAATCTCTCAAGTATAACATTTGGAATTGATAAATCAATAATAATAGTGTATAGATAAATGTTTCATTCTTCATATCAAATCATCATGGGGTGATTCAATTCTATTTGATAAAAATAAAAATATTTCAATGATAAGTTTCCTTAATTATAGAGCCTCGAATAACATCA
This sequence comes from Viscum album, assembly GCA_963277665.1. Taxonomy (NCBI): domain Eukaryota; kingdom Viridiplantae; phylum Streptophyta; class Magnoliopsida; order Santalales; family Viscaceae; genus Viscum; species Viscum album. The sequence goes on along the minus strand of OY728137.1, from coordinate 879,900,936 downwards.
CTGTTATGAATAAATATTATTTCCCTCAAATATATGTTTTTTATCACCTTTTTAGATCACAATATGTTTAGATGATTGATCTCATGTCATGATACCATTTGGGGAAGATTAATTTCAAAAATATTATTAAAACATAATTTCTTACTAGATACGGGCATTATGATTTTGTAGTTATTGTATTTGGTTTTTCTATTGCCCCAATTATATTCACAGATATTAGGAATAATGTTTGACATGAATATTTGGAAAAAAAATTAACACAATTTATTGAATAAATTTATGTTTATTATATATTTTATCATGGTCATTAAAAACATCTATTTATTGTTCTATAAACCTTGAAAGAAAAAAGGTTACATATAAAATTTAGTAAATGTGATATTTTATTGTATATGATTTCATTCCTTACAAATATAAAAAATGAATTTGGAATAATTAATTATCAAGATAAAACCAAAATGGTTAATGAATGTAAAAGACCTAAAATATTAATAATATTAATTATTTTCTATGATTACATGGCTTTTAGAAATGGTTTTTTAATAAATTTTAATGGTTTAAAAGTATGATAACTATGAAACATAAAAAAATAGGTTGTTACATCTATAAAACAAATGTGATAAATAAATCTATTAATTTAAATAAATATTAGTTAATCACCTAGTTTTGGCCCTATCATTCTAAATGGTGATTTTTTGTCTATAATTATTATCTTTTGAAGATATGTGGATTTTTGTAATGTAGATTGAAAGGGTAATTGCTTATTCTCTACATCAATTAAACCTTTATGAGAGAAATTATACGATTCATGACCCTGTGATAGTATTTTTAGTGTTTTCTTTAAACATTTAAAAGAATCATTTATATATAGTAATGTTGGAAATATTTATTGATCAAAACAATTAAGTATATATTCACATGAAAATTGTTGAACATGACCCATAAATGATTTATGGAACTGATTAAGGATTATGATTTCATGACTCATTGCCATCTGGGAATATATGACAAAGTATATAATGCATTAAGTAATAAATATAATGATAAATTAAACATGTTATATTTGTAACATGAATCTTTGGTTAATTATTTGATGAATGTTGGGTTATAAATTTTCCATGTATTAACTTAGTCAATTTTGTTTCTAGATTTAGTACAATAATATTTGTCAAACAAGATTAAATATTCTCATAAGGAGGATCATGTTTTATTTGAAAAAGTAGAATCTTTTAAGAAGGGTATGTTTCTAGAGTTTAATATTGATGTATAAGGTTTTGTCAGATTTGATAAGATATTATGTGTGATAATTAACTTCCAACTGAGGAATAAATTATAGACCTAATCAGATAGCTTCCCTTTTTCATTCATCTTGTAAGAACTAATACGTACATTGAAATTTGGATGTAATAATATTGGGATAGATTGGATATTGGTATTTATGACAATATCAGAAAATATTAGAATCTTTAACAGATTAATGTGGAAAACCAATTAAAGAGGGGACATTTTTGAATTTTCTAGAGCTGAAGTAGAAATGAGAAAATTAATCCATTGATTTTGTTATGGGATTGAGAATTAGATATCATGATAATAATTCAATTTGTGTAATTACTGATCGATTGACTAAATATGATCATATTTATCCCATTAATTAAAATGTATATTTGGATCAAGTTGCTTGACTTCATGTTAAACAGATAGGTAGATTACATGGATTCCCTATTTCCATTATATGTGATCTGATATCAGATTAGCCACTACTTTCATGAAAGGATTATAAAATTCATTGGGAAATATATTAAATTTTAGTACTATATTTCACCCCGAATATAATGGACACACTTTGAAAATGATTTAAACCTTGGAATACATGCTTCTTACTTGGTAAATAGGTTTTCACGGACTTTGGTGTCGGTTTATTTAATTAATTGAATTTTATTATAATAATATTTTTCATTCCATTATATAAATGGTGCCTTTTGAGGCATTATACTAAAAGTTGTTTTAGGCTCAATTTTTTTGGGATGAAGTGGGTGAAAGAAATATGTTAGGATAATAATTAGTAGAAGAAAGGTTTTACAAGGAGAATATAACTGAAAAATGTAGGAGGATGTTGTAAATTATTAAGAAAAGTTATATAGATAATTGAAACAAATATATTTTATTTGAGTTAGGAGATCATATCTTTTTTAAAGAATCTCCATATAAAAGTGTTATGAATTTAGGTAAAAAAAATATAATCAAATTGTTCAGTTCATTAGACTATATGAAATCCTATATAAATCTGTGTCATTTTTTACTGAGTTTCTTTACCTACAGTTTTATCTTAGGAACATGGAATATTACATGTTTCCTTACTATAAAAATGTATTCTATATGCATCTCATGTTTTGATCCTTGGAGTATTTCAGTTGGAATCAAATCATTAATAGTTGGAATATCTGGTTTGAAATATTAACCACAATAGTGGTTGTAATAGAATAAGGTTATTAACCAGGTAATGTTTTTGTGGGAAACCAATATCATTGAATAAGTAACCAGGGAATCTAAAACTGATATGAGGGAATGTTATCCTCAATTTTTAAAATAGTAAATAAATATATGAGGATGAAAATTTAAAAACATACGAAGTGTGTAAATACCCAATAATTTTATGTTTAATCATTTTCATGTCCTATTAAAATTTTTTAATATTATCTTATAAATTTATATTCATTATAATAATATCTTTTAATTTTTCACATGAAATGAAAAACGATATATTTCTACCCAAATTTGAGTTTCATGCACTATATGGTCTCACTAAAAAGAATGATTTACAAAATATATAATTTCAAATAAAAAAAATAAACTTCATTAGTGAATTTATAATTATCTTAAGATTAATTTTTCTGAATTTTCTAAAAAGATTAATTTTTTTAGTGAACAGTGAAAAAATATAAATTTATATTGATAAATTTATTTTTTAAAATAATTTAAAAAATAATAGCCTATTTAGAATTATTTTAAAATTTTCATTAGTTAATTTTGATTTTAAAAACCCTATTATGATCCTTTTAATTAATTGTAAAATTTAAATTCATATAAAAAAATATACTTAAAAATGAGTTTTCCATCATGTTTTATAGGTTTTATAATAAATTAAATACTTCCACTTATATGAACTAATTCATGAAAATTGGATTCCATATATGGATTTATGATTTAATAATTTTTTAAGTAGGTCTCATATTTTTTGTCATTATTAATAGTAACCATTTTAAATCTTTTGTTACCACGGTAATGGTGAAATGGATTAATTATGAGTTATAACTAATATGTTAAGAATTAAAATTAATTCAAACACTTGAATTTATTTCATTGGATGATTTTAAATCATCCTTACTCATATAAACATTTAAAATATGGAAATTTTTTACCTTTTAACATTGATTGGGACCATTATAATATCTTCAGTGAAGAAAAATACAAAATACCCATCTCTTGATTTTATATTCCCATTATTTGTTCACAGATGAATAAAAAGAGTAATGAATGAATATTTATGGTTATATTTAGAATTATAAAATTATTTTTATGATGGTAATTAATTTATAATTTCTAGTTATTATATAATTACCTTAAATTCTTGTGCAACGCGGACACATTTCTTTTGCAAGCAGTATAAAAATCAAGTAAATTGTTTTAAAACTATACAATAAATATATTATAGTTGAGTTAAATTATCCCATGAATTTTTTAGATAAATATAATATATTACATTTTTTAAAGGTATATATTCTGATTCCATTGTTATCATTATTAATTTAAATTAAAATTAAATTAATAGTTCAAATATGACAACAATGATATTTTATAATAAAAATATAAATTATTTAATAATATAATTTTTTTTCAAATAAAATCATCAGAAAATTTAATGGGATGCGGTTTAAAATATCAACCATGGTCTATAGAGGAGTCATTTTTTCATCTTATGTTAACTTTATTTAACCCTAATGTGTAAAATAGATTTTTATTGTCCTATGTGTCAATAAGGTTAAAGGGGGATAATAAATATAATCAAAAAATAATTTACTAAACTTTTGAAAATATTATTAGATAGAATTATTTCTACCCATTATAATCATATATTTTAATTATATCAATTTGGATTCATTTTTTGAGGGAAAATAATTTATATTAATTTAATAATTTGTGTAATTCAAATATTTCCCCTTCCCTCACTTATAAAATGGATCCTCTTCCCCTCTCTTCATCACACCTTTTAACCACTCTAGTTCAAAAAATACATGGAAATGTCACCTACCAACATCCATATCCATGTCTTAGAGGCCCCGGTCTCACCAAAATACCACACCTAGAAGGATTAATGTTTAATATAGAGAGGTTATCAGAAAAGAAAGTATAAGTATGAACCAGTTTATTTCCAGATTACTTATTTATATTCCTTTTACAAATATTATTAAGAAATTATAATATAAAAACATCAGTATATGCCATATAATTAGATTTTATTATGTTAATTTTATAACATATATGAATCTCAACTTCAATAAAATGGGAAAATAAACATTTATTTATGTGTACGGCAGACTACCGCCTCGCCAACCGATGTAATTCTATTTCCATCACCACCTCTCATGGATGATTATAATAATTTATTTAAATTATACATATTATTTCAATGAAATGTTTATCTTTAATTAAATATATTATATTATATATTTTCTTACATTTTAATACACTAGAAAATGATAACTTCCTTCGTGAATACATGTCAATTAATACATCTATAATGTGATGTGATTTTTTTCATGACCACATCACATGGATTTTATATATAAGTTTATTATAATAAATGATAAAATATTTATTTTATAATAATAATTTTTAACATAAAATAATTATTACCTTATTTCCATCTTGTTTGTTGAAAAATGGAAATGTTATTCAATATATGTATGACCTACTGTTTCCATGATTGTAATGTAGTTCAATTTTCATAAAAATTTTAATGGTTGGTTTTAAAATTAAAATTTATGAATAAAAATTATAACTATGTTATATATAGTATTTTATAAAATATATAAAATTGAACTCTTTGACCATATTAAATCTACTGATGTAATTTTATACAATTGAGCTGAATATCATCCGAACATCTTATGTGAATTTCATTGAATATGTAGTTTTATATTAAGTAGTAATAAATAAAATTAAATGAATAATGAACATGAAATTTTTATTAAAAAATTTGACAATTAAAATAATTTTATTATTCAAGAATATCAATAATGGTTTTGCTGAATCAAGCTCGAGGTAAGGAACATTTTACCTTAAAAATCATGATTTTAATTATTTTTAAGATTTATTTTATAAATATATTTATTACATGTCCAAATTATATAAAATAATTTATTAATTTATTTATATGAAAATTAATTAATTTTAAAAGGCAATTATTACCTTATTTCAATGGTTTTAAAAGGGAACATTTTTACAGAATGTTTAGAATTTCTTTATAAATGACTAAAGCGATGGTCTATTTTGAATGTATATCACATAACTAATATTTTTCTACTAATTTAACTTTTATTTGATGTATTTATTACATTAAAATATTCCATGTTTTCATTAAAGAAAAAATATTCTTTACTTTTTTATGGATATTTTAGTCTAGAAATTTGATTTTGAAAATGAATATGTATTTCAATATTCAAAATTGTTTTAAATATGGGTTAAAAATAGTTTTCCAAGGGGTATATGATGAAAAAGTGAAAGACTAAAATGTCTCCTTCATGATATTATACTTTTAAATTATGTATGATGATGGTTGAACCTGATATAGCATATAATGATGTGTTATTCCAATATATCTTTCCAATACATTAGGTAATTATTATGTTCTCTCGATAATGATGATGGAAGCTGACTATATTGGTTATTTACTTATAAGGTTTATTCGAAGGGTTCTTTTAAGTTGATTTCCCAAGGAACCAAAATTATTTTTCTATGCCTACTAATGATTTTTTATACAAATCACTTTATCTCAAAAGGAAAGATAATAATATTTTGTTTTAAAGACAATACTAATCCTATTTAGGGTAAAATGTATATTATTAAGAGAAATATTTTCATAGTTTCAAACATTTTCTAATAAACCATCAAAATTATTATTTTTACATTATATTTCCTAAAAAAAATTAATGAAAATATTCAAGAATAAAAGAATATTTAGTGATCAAATATTAATATGTTAAAGAAAAACAATCTTTTATGATATCATGTCTTTAAAATTGAATAAATGGAATATTTATTCTTTTCATATTTCAAACTGTTTTTTTTTCTCATCCCCTATTTCCAAATATTTTTCATAGGTTTTAAGGATGGGTATGAACAAAGAAGATGGCATGTTGAAAATCATAAAGATATTTCATGAATGTAAAACAAGTTTTATTTTAAAAGTCTTGTATTTTAGAGAAAATGGATATTAAGAAGAGTATTACAACATTTATTGTCAGGTTTGGTTTTGTAAGAGTTATGAAAAAACTCTCTAAATATATAAACTAAAAATATTATAAAAATTAAGGAAAGTGAATTATATTCAGATGATTTAATTTATATATTTTTTAATATGAGGCCATTATAAATATTAAATAATTAAGACTTTATAATTTGAAATATAAAGTCCATTTTATGAAATGAAAGTTATATGTTAATAATTCTCAATTTCAACATTATCGAATTTTATTATTAAAGACCTATTTTTAGAAAAAATATATATATTATTAATATTAAAACATATTTTCAAAGTGAAATTATCCATGTTATTGATTTTCATGATATAAATTATTTTATTAAAAAAAATTATGAGTCTTTCAAAGTAACCCAAGGTTTAATTTCCCATAAATGAATATTTATGTAAAAAACATTGAAAACTATATCTTTTATTAGAAAATATTACTTCTATTAATAAAAGGTTGGTCATAGGTTTTTAAAATTCCAAATAATTTCTATAAATATATATTTTTAGAACCTAAATATGTATTTGATCATGAAAAATGTTTCTTCAGTTTTTATTTATACTTACTTCTTAATTCAGTCAAAAATTCTATGAATTTATTTCAAAAATTCATTTTTAACTTTTTTTAGCAAAAATTAATTTAAAAAAATCTAAAAACATAATATTAATATATTTTTTTGGATTTACTAAAATAGAATTTATTTTTTAAAAAAATTAACTTTTTAAATATATAAATTTTTATTCTAAATGAAATTTTAAAATACAAATGAAAAGTTGTTTTATTGAAAATTGACATTTTTAAACATTAGTGGTTCATAATATAATTTCATTTCAATTTATAATTTATGAATGTTAATATATTTTAAAAAAAATATCATATATTACAATAATAATCATTTTAAAGTGGTTGATAAAATTTATTAAAACTTTATGTAGTTATTTTAAAAATAATAATAAAATTAAATAATTAATGTATCCAATAAATTAAAGAAATTTTAATTATCTACTATCATTTTATTTGAATTTTTTTTTTTTCATGTTGTAATTTTTTTTATTATTATCATATAATATATCAGGACTTTTTTTGGTTTATTTTTGTGTGTAAAGGAATTTATTGAATAATTCATTTATTTAACTAAATATATTACGAAATCAAGGGGTGTTACATCCTCCCCTCCATCATCCCAATTTTAATAATCATTCACTAAAGTAAGGACAAAAAGGTTTATATGAATCTTAATACATATATTTATATTATGATATCTACCTCACTATCCTTAGGAAGACTAGGAAAACATTTATCCCATGTAGGATTATTTAGGATTTCATAGGGACATACCTTTAACAACTAAATTTTCATAACCATATTTCCAAAAATATAATAAAAAAAGTATAATAATAACATCTAATAGAATCAAAGTAAATTATCGCATGAATATAAAAACCCATTCCTAAGATGTATTCTCTATTTAAACATTTATTACATCATATGATACTTTCATTTAATTTATTTTACACTTGGTTTATCCTAAAACTCTATTTTTTAACCTATATAACATTATGTTTTTTTCTCTCATACTTTATAACCTAGTCCATTAAATTTATTAGTAATAAATCCTTTGTAATAACTTGTAAATATATTGGGATTTACTGTATAATATTCCTCAAGAGTATCAAACTAGGTGTGTTGTTATGGCTCTTTTTTCATGCACTAGGTGATGATTGATGTAATACCCAACAATCCCTTTTCAATTATATTTCCCATTGGTACATATATGTTAGATCTCACTTCCACATTTAGTATCCATACATGGATGTTACTACTAATAAAACCACACTTCCATTACTTTAGGAAATTTTTATAATGTCAACCGGTACATATATTAATCCCTTAATCTTATCTTTAGGTTTTTCGATGGTGTTCTCTAGGATTATCTCTAAAATAACTAAACTAATCCTAAAAAATAACTAAACCATATGTTTATCCCAGTTAAAGTGAATCAAACTAAAAACATCTTTATTTTCCATAATTTGAATAATTTAAACATTAAATGTGAAAAAATAATAACATAATTAAAAAAAACTTAATGATTACTGTATTTTAGGACTAGAAATATAAGAAATTTATGTTAAAATTATAGTGTCCATTTCCCAATAATTGAGCCACACTAAAATATTTTTATACTTCTCATAAGTTATAATCTTCTTTATAACATGAGGAAATGGAATCATTATAACGGATTGATGTTATATTTTCATTAGGATTAAAGATAAGTGATAACAATATATTATCATTTGTGAGAATAAATGGGGATATGAGTATAATAAATATATATAAGTAAATTATACCCAAAAAATCCTAGATGACACATCATGGAATAAGCCTTGGAATTACATAATTCATAAATAAATAGTCTTTCAAAACAAGAGTAATTAAACATGATAAATGAGATCATATCATAAGAATAATAATAATCATGAAACTATGGAATATTTTAAATATGAAACAAATACTAGAATAGGTAAAAATTAATTTAATTAACCACACCATCAGTTCCTATTATTAAGAGAAAAAAATGTACTCATTATTAATTATCTCACATGATATAAAAAATTAACTAATTCGTTGGTGGGTTATATAATACCCCACCAATCATTATCCATACATTCGAGTTCCCCTATAAAATCGTTCAATTATAGCATCATAAAGAGACAATGGAAATAAAATGTGTTTTTATGAAATTTTAAAATGAAAATAATTTAATTTTTATATCATAAATAACACATGTTAATAAAATGGGTTTCATATCATTTTCAAATGTAATCACAAAAACAAATATACCATAATAATAATAAGATAAACCCAGGTAAAATAAATTGGTATCCAAATATATTTATAAACATTCTATGTAAATACCATTCAACCAAGATTACAAATCATGTTTTATTTACAGCATATAGATAATGAGTATACAGTTTAGCCAATAACATTACCAATTAAATGATTTATCTGATTTATGTGAGCACTATTGAAATAGGGAAAGGATATATAATTTATTATAAAAGGAATAAAAACCTTTGAAGACAGATCAAATTAATATTTAGTGGGTAATTATGAATTAAAAAAGGAAGGGATTGATCATTTATCCCAATGAGAAGGAAACTATATAAGTCATCTTGAGAAATAATTTGTATGCTATCATTTTATTAAATTAATTGATTAATTTAATATATATCAAAGAATAATTACATAGATAAAAGTTATTCTTTTTGGAGTTTTAGAAAAATAATTCTGAAAATAAAAAATATCATTAAACATATTAAATCATTTTAGAAGAAATTTTTTTTAAATATAAGATAAAATTAATTTCATTTAAAAACCCTTAAAATTTAGAGACAAATATTCATCTACGACTACAAATTGAGTGGAAATATGTTTTCACAAATCAAACATTAAAAATTGGTACTATTCACACAAGAATGAAAACAGTTCACATGCAAAATGTTTAAAACTTCATTAAAACTTTTAAATAAGCTAAACTAGGTAAAAATGTATTTAAAAAAATATTTTGGAATAGATAATATTATCCCTAAAATAATTAAATGAATATTTATATAGAAAATTGGTTTGATCTCAAATAGAAATAAAATGTATGATAAGTTTCCTTTCAATAGTTAAATAATGAGAAATTATGGAAAACGAAATTGGGAGAAAACAATTAATCGCTCAATAATGACCATTAGAAAGAAAATTTATATCGGTTTTATAGAAAAAAGTATAAAAATTCCTCATATTTATTATTTTTCAAAATAATTCTCTATTTCAAAAATATATTGGTGACAAAACCCTCACGGTATTGTTAACGTGATAATCAAAGGATATTAAGAAGAAGGTCATAGAATGAATATTAAAATATCAAGATATGTATCATATTTTCATAAATTATATAAGTTGGGAAATGAATTCAATATATATATATATATATATTAAATTACGGTATTTAATTTCAAACATTTCTCATGAAATTTAAATTTCTGTCAAAAAATCCCTTAAAACAATAGAAACATTGGAGTCAAAACCTTTATGTCATATTATTTAAAATATATAATTAAATAATAATAATAATTAGATTATAATGATAAACAATATTAATGGTTATGTAGTTATATCATTCCAAATAATACATGGTTTGTAAAAAGGAATATTTTTCAAGGGAGAAATTTTCAATCAAGAAACTGTTATGTTTATTACAAACATATACAAAAGCACTTCAATCTCATATATGAAAAAATAACCATATCAATAATCTATTTTAATAACATATTTATATAAATAAAATTTTAAAAATCATTTAAATTTAATTTAATGATTTATATTATTTATTTATTTTATTTTTTTAATATTGGGTGGGGGAAATCATGATCATTTTAAACTAATTTCATAATGGAAAGGTTTATTATAATTCTTATATCAAATTTAATCATTCTTAGACATTAAAAAATTGAATAATTTATGTTTTATAATTATTTAAAAAATTATAATCTCATTAAATTGTAGTTTTGGTAACGTATCTTATAGATCAAATTAGCGATAAACATGTTTTAGTGATTCATTTAACAAATGAACTATAATATCTTAATTAATGGATTTCATATTAATTTTACCAATAAAAAATTATTTTATTATTTATCACATATATTATAATTTATTAATTTCACATTTTCATCCATCATATTAAATTATATCATTGTTCATGTTGGTGGATAGACTATCCCAAACAAGAACATACCAAAATTAATAGACAATTATGATTATAAGAGAGGTTTATTTTGAATAATATCATTATTACATAAGAATAATGATATTATTTATACAATTTTAATGGGAATAATAATATTTAAAATCATTTTAACAAATAATGAAGAAAGGATATGAAAAATGAGATATGTTACTTCATGAAGTTGGTAGTCCATATAACAAAAGATTAACAATTTCATTTCTTAAAGAAGGTGAGATAAGGAATATGTATGATAATTTTAATATTTAAAATAATAGTTAAATTAAATATATAACATTTATTCATAAATTTCAACCTTAAAATCATTGAATAATGTTTTGATGAAAAAAATAAGAAGTCTCCACTTTATGGAGGTCATAGTCTGTACAACAGACAAATGAGGATTTAGATTTTATTAACTGGAAAGGGAAAAGGTGTAGTCATTAAATCAAAATAATAAAATTAAATACAAAAAACTACCAATTTAATTGTATATTAATTTTCAAATTATATTTTAAATGTAAAAAAGAAGAGAAAATATGTTATAAAAAAAGTACCAACCTTGGGAACATAGTTTTTCCCATATAAGACTCATTATAAATTGAGGTATTAAAACAATATATCATAACTAAGGGATATATTAAAAGTGATATGGTTATATAATAATGATAATGGTTAACTTTTATGGTGTAAATTGTATTTTTCTAGTGGATTTTAAGGGGTGGTGAGAGGCCCCTTTTAATAGTGGTGAGAATTTCATTTTTTAAATATTTCAACTTAATATAACGAGAAAACATTTTTACCAGGTCAATAAGAATCAAAAATGGATTATAATATATTTTAGTATGATATAATTTCTATAATACCTCAAAAATAAATTTGTATACATCTTTTAAACAAGTTTTTATGCCCTATACTAAACTAATTTTCACATTTATCGTTTTTAGTTTCATCGTGGTAACTAATTTTTAGCTTTCTAATTTAATTTTAATACATAATAACAAAATGAACTTTATTATATAATCTTTACCCAAATATTATAAATATTAATTCCAATTAATTGGATAAAATTTATATGTGAAATAAAAAAACATTAACATTAGAGCATGTGACAATTAAAATCCATTTTAGAAAAATAATTGTATTCGTAATCATTAAATTAATGTGTAGGGTAAAAGTTTCCATATATGTTATTATCATTAAATAAATTGGTTTATTATAAAAAACTAAAAAATATATGGATTTAAAATAAAATAAAAAATAAATTTTAAAAAAATATTTATTTATAACAAAATAGAAAAAAGATGTTATTTTATTAGAAAATATTACATATTTTAACAAATGGTTTAATATAGGTTTTGTAAATTTATAATAGTATTTTAAAATTTATTTTTTTACATGTAAAATATATCCATAATCAATACAAATTATGTAAAATTTCTCATGTTATAAAATTGTTGTTTTTACACATTAAGAATTATAAATATTACCTCACACAAATTTATAATTAAATGAATTATTATATATTAGTTCACATATTTTTATATCATACAATATCATAACAATCATTTAAAATGTTTAATTTTATTTATTAACACTTAATATAGTTATCTGCAATAAAATAAATAAATTATATTATTTAGTTATCCTTTAAATGTATTAAATTTAAATTGATTACTATATTTTTATTTAAATGAGGTTTTATTTATTATATAATTTATTAATAATTTATATTTAATATTTAACAACTAATTTTGTTTCTATGTTGTGTGTGAAGAAGAATATTGTAAAAATTATTTATTTAAAAATATATATATTAAAAAATTTTAGGGTGTGATATGTATTTACAAAAGTGTTGGAACAAAAAAGTGTTAATGTGATCTCGGTTGAACATGGAAGTACATATGAATGAAATTTCAAATTGAAATATTTACACCTAAAAATATGGATACAAAATTTTTAATCTATAAATATGGATAAGGATTAATCAATTGGTTAATTATTAACTAAATTGAATTAAATAGAGATTAACATGATAGAGTTTGGATAAAATATGTATGATCCCATTATTATGAATAAAATCATGAGGAATTTTCCTTGATGATTTAATCTGAAATTTTATTTTGTTGATAATAGAGATGATGTCTCATTTTATGATTTACATAATATAACCATTACCTAGTACATGAGAATAATGCATTTCTTTAAGAAAAAATTGAAATATGAAATAGATTTTAAATCCATTAGAATGGTGAAACTAAAATAAGAACAACCTTTATAATATGTTGAGTTTGATGATGATATAGATAATGAGAAAAGTAAATCATGTATCTTATCACTATAATTTTCTTAAAATTAAAGGTAAAATATAAAGAAAAAATTACCTTTAAATCCTTTAAGTGTTGAGGTAATGAAATCTTTTAGGTCAACTATCTAAAGAAGAAAAACTATGTGTTTTATTCTAATGAAAATGAATAATAAATAATAAATAATAAATAGTATAGAGGCTCCAAATTATAGAAAAAAATAAGTGATAGGAATGGAATACTTATAAGAGGAAATAATAGAATCGTGATGAGAAAAAAATAAACTGGTAGAATATTCAATTATTATCCAATCAAAAAATGAATAACTAAAAAATTAAGCAAATTATATATATCATGTGAAACCCAAGAAATCCACATTAGTAGTGATATGGAAGGCAATAATGAGACTTCCATTAAAAAAATTATTGGTATGAGTAAGAGTATTATCTTAAAAAAACCAAGTCGATGAATTATATTAAAACCATTAACAAATTTGATAGAAATAAAGTTGAAGAGGTCCCAAAATGGAGACCTAACTAATTCAAGAGTTTAAAAATTTAAAGATAGATGCTGGGAGAATGAAATGATAAAGAAATATTTTTGGTATAAACTAAATTTAAATTAATAATAAATATGAAATATGGAATAAAAACATTTTATAGATGATAATTAGATAGATGGGTGATTTAGTACTTAAAATGTTCTACTTAATTCATGGATTAGTCATCTACAATAGATTATATTTCAATTACATCAATTTAGGTTGAATCTAAACCTGAATATACTCAATGATTTTTATCTATTTTTCATCACATTATCTTTCCAATTTCAAAATATATACATTTTTTGGATATAAAATATGATCATAAACTATCTTATATATATATTGAAAAAATAATAATATACAAAAACCCCTCCTCTATTAAGAAAAAACAAAATCCTAGAAGGCTTGGATAGTAAAGTTTAAAGAAAGAAATTTTGTAAATAGAATTATGGTTTAAATATAATAACAAGATTGAATATTATTATTAGTGTTTTAGTATTACTATATTCAATTATTACACATATTTTCATAACATGTTCTCACCTGGAAAAATCTATAAATCAAGGGGTATATGTTTTGAAGTGTAAAATAAGGAGTTCCAAATAATACGGTTATAAAATTCACTAAAAGTATATCTACTCTAAACTGATTTTAGTGATTGAATGAATTCTATGATAGATGTAAGAGACCAGAGAATTATTAGAATAGGTCCATGAAAAATATCTATATATAGATCTCCTAAAAGGAAAAGTGAAAACAAATTGAGAAGAAAAATCAATATGTGAAATCATTCACATTAGAATAGGTACTCAAATCATGAAAGAAAGAACATATATCCATGAAATTGGGTGGTTTTCCCACATGTGTGATGACATAAAAATCTTGAAATTCAATGAATAATTTTAAGTTCTAGTGGTACCATTATCTAATGTTATTTTTTAATGAATAAGGGTTTAAAAAATCAAAATTGAGGATAAATTACTTAAATAAAAATATTAATTTTTAATGTAAGGACTAAAACATAACTTTCTCAATTTTATCACTCTATATAATATTGAAGAAGAACTCATATATCATCATAGATTCAAAAAATATAATATCCATCAAAATTGGTGAAATAAAATGTGTAAACATTTTTATAATTAATGACCTATCTATTTAATTTTATATGAGTGAAGAGGTTGAGAATGATTTTTTGGCATAGTTGACCTAGTTATCCTTTCTAGGAAAACCTGATAAATATTTTTAAACCTAAGTTAGTAAGACTCATTTAAAAGAAAATAAATTATAATTAATTAATTTAAGACACATTATATAATTTTAAAATGATTCAAGGGATACATAAGAATGCAAATATTCAACCCACTAGACCATTTTTTATCATCTATTCTAGTGTCTATGGTCTCATGAGGATTAAGTAAACTATAGGATATCATTAATTTATAAAATTTGTTAAGGAATATAAAAATATAACTGATGTTCTCTTCATAAGTCACAAATCTTATCCACTTTATATGTTTAATAAAATTTAGAAGGCATGTTTAGAAAGAACATAGTGTGTGTGTCAAGAAGGTGGTTCCAAACAATTAAAACAATTATAAAATGAATTGTTCATTAATGTATATTAATTTGTTTTATAAAACACCAATATAGTGTAAAATGCATTTAAAAAAATGGTTTGGCCGAGCGAATGAACAATATCATTATGGACATGGGATGATAATTAATTTCTAAAAATGAAAAGTCGTATTTCATTTGGTGTGTTATTCTATGAAACGTTTTATATATTTATAATATATGTTTCTTGAGACATAAGATACAAAAGACCCCATATGAGACGTGTTAATACATGAATCAATATATTAAATAATTCCTGGTATTTGGAATCCCATTTTATATGAAGATAAAATATATGTGTAAGTTTGAAGTAATGACTGAAAAAGGGAACTCTTTTATCTATATCTCAAATTGAAATAGTTAAAAGTTCATAATAAAAAATAAATATATGCTATTATATTGATACAATTTTAAAACCATTGACAATAATCCCAAAGAAATGAAGTAATTAAGGCTGACATTGAATATGAAACAACTATAAACATACAGATTTAAAAAAAGATTCTAGAACATGATGGAAATAATAAATGTGTGTTTATTGTTGGAATAGAAGTGGCTAGTGATGAAAAAGACACTTAAAATAATGAGAATCGAAAAAAAAATAGAAGAAACATGTTGATTCTAAAAATATTATTCCCTAATAAAACACACATGTTTAAACCAAAAGAAGGTAATACTGAAAAACCAAACTACACTACTTACACAAATTGAACCTAGTACTATATTTATGGTCACTGATCAAAATGAGTGGATATCTTCCATGAATAATTGGAATGATCAAATTAAAAATACCTTTAAGAGGGAGATGAATACAATTATCAAGAACAAAAACATAATTTCTACCAAGTGGGGTTTTATAAACAAGTCGAATGAGAAAGGTGAATTATCCAAGAATAATGTAAGGCTAGTATGTAAGGAGTGTTCATATATGGAAGGATTTAAATTTAAATAATTTTTTGGAACAATATTAAAGATTAATACTATTTGTTTGTTAATTTTAGTGGAATCCTATAAAAATTAAAAGATATATCAAATAGATATGAAATCTGCATTCCTAAATGGAGATCTGGAAGAGACTGTTTACATTGAGAAACATAATGGTTTCCTTCTTGATAAATATATAACCATGGTATATAGGCATAATAAGGATCATTATTTCTTAATATATTCCATGAGATCCTTTTATTCTAGTCTTGATGGATTATTGAGAGTTATATATTTTTCTAATGGAATTGTTGATAGTAATTGCTATGTGAAGGAGCATTCCATAGGGACTCTTATTTTAATATTAAATTTATATGGAACAATTTTTCTTAAGTAAAAAGAAAATATTTGTTATTAATTTTTTGAATATATTTTGAGGTATTTTGAGATGTAAATATTGGGATGGAGGTTATATTTTATGGGGTTATAAGTCACACACAGTTCTAATCTTGTTATCTTAACTCAATAAACATACTCAATTGGATTATTGAGGAGTTTATTTGGAGGAATTTAATGGTATTCATACAAACATAGTTAATGTTTCCATGTTATCCAAATATAATGATAAAAATAATTTGAATCAAAAGGATTACAAAAAACAGATTGGTAGCCTTCTATGCCAAACAGCTCCTGGTCCTGACAATTTCTTTGTTATGATAGTGTGTGATCAATTTTAAAGTGATCCAAAATAATATCACATGTTTAAAGACAAAAAACTCCAAGGTATGTCAAAAAAATGATATACTTGGTTATTAAGATCTGTTTTAAACTTTACATTGTATGGTTTTACAGATGCTAATTTGGATAGATATTGTGTTAATAGAAATTCAACTGCAGGAGGTTTGTTATTTATTTTTTAGAGATATGTAACATATAATAATTGGAAGAAAATATGAGTATCATTGAGTATATGAAAATATGAGTACATCACAAGCACACATTCTTGTACTTAGTTGGTATTCATATAAATGGAGTTGAAATATTTCAATGTTGATATTGAAAAGGCACTATGCTTTTTCTATGAAAATATAAGTGGTATAGATATTTATAGGAATCTAGTTCGATACTCTAGGTTTTTTAAAATAAACCATTGATATAATTTTATCAATGAAAAGTTATTGGATGGTGATGTGAATCTTGGGATTTTTGTAATAAAGGAACATGTTATAGGTATATTCACTAAAGTATTTAAAAATGAGAGTTTCTTTGATTTTAGTTTGAAACTCCATTTTTCTATTTAACCTCTGAAATAAATTTATTTTGAAACTGACCCCCTCAATGATTTGTATTATATTGACATAGGTATAGAAATATTTACACAAATATTAATTCAAGAGAGATTGAGTTCATAAAAAGGGTGATTCTTCACCATTTAACAATATTTTATTAAAACTGTAGGATTAAATTATTTCAAAAACATTACATTATCTATTATTATTTTTAAAAACAACTCATATGTTATAGTTTATGAATTTATGGTTATAATTTTATTCTAATAAGATCTATAAATGATCTAAGATAATTGGAAAATGTTTTATAGTGTTTACAACAAATCCAATAGGGGAGATTTATGTGACCTTAGACATGATGAGTGTTTAAATTTATTTCCAATCTATGATTGAGAATCATTGTTGGTTTTTATGATGTTTTTAATGTTTTACAGAATTTTTTTTGAGATTTCATGATATTATCTAATGTGTACTCAATAGGTATTGTGGATATTTTTATAAAATCAAGAATCCCATTTGGAGCTAAAATTTTGGCCAAGTTATTATTACATAGGTGTATTTTTTCTAGATTTAAGTTTCATTGACAACCTATAATTGTATAGAAAATCTCAGTACATTAATTTTTTTGTTCTATATTTATTTAAGGATGTGTGAGGGTAATATAATAAGAAAAATCCAAAATTCTAGGATTATGAATAATTCAATGAATGAATTTTGTTACTATTTTTGAATGGGAACTATAAATATCTAGTGAAATTATGGATTGTGAATATTCAATATGTGAATAATATATTAACAACTTGAATTATTATGAGGCTTCTTGGATATAGGTTCATTATTTTTCAATTATTGTTTGACTCATTTGATTCGTGACGTGAATTAATTATTCAAGATATGTATTGAGTCTATAGAAACCTATCAATAAATATTCATACCCCAATGATTTTTCCATATTTTCCCTTCAATTTCAAAAATTGAGAATCATTAAGGGTATTTTAAGTGTTATTGTAGCTCTTCCTTTATAAAATTGGTCCTTGTTTTGTAAATGTTAATTTGATGAGACCCAAGGTGAGTTTTCTTATTCTTATCTTCCAAATTAAAATATTTACTTCTGAAATGGACTATGTTATGGTTGATTATTTTCATTGATGATAGATATAGTTATGGCTATTTTGTTAGAGTATTCTTTTCAAGGATTTGGTCTATTTCTATTTTTATTCATAAAAATTCATAGTGATTTTGAATCACCAGTTGACGTAGTGGATTTTTGAATGTATCACTCATTTTCATGTATAATATACTTGAATAAATATGTTCTGATTCCTCTCAATATTATAATAATTCCCAAATCTAATGTTTTTAACATACGTATTGTCATTATATTCTATGAATTCTATATTTATTTTCTCATATTTTTTTCCCATGTGATTATATTTCTTTACAAGAGAGGGGGGAATCATAAAAGGAACTGTCTTGAGAATGAATAAAAGAAAAGAAAACCATTAACCGATAAAGAGTATAATTTTAAAATAAGATATTGGTCTCTATTGGGTCATATGAATTATTTAATATGTGTTAAAAAAATTTAAAAATTTGGATTCTATGATTACCATGTTGTTTTGGTTACAAAATATTTTTCATCATCATAATATGATAATCTCTTATATCTGGAAATAAAAGTGGAATGGTTGGGATCTAATAAATTAAGGTATTTTTGCCCATTCATAATTTTTTTGTGTTTTTATTTGATTATCCACTTTCTATAAAATAATTATTTGAAGAAATAAAATAATATGGTTTCAAATTATTTTTATTAATTGGTATCTTGAAATGATTAAATAATTCAATGATGTGAATTCCAAACAATGATTATATAAATAAATATGGATGTCTAAAATGTTACTCCTTTGGGGAAATAATGAAAGAGGGGAATTGTTTTGTGGATTTTATATAATTTTCAATGGTGGAATTAAAGGGGTGTTATTATATAGGTTAATCAGTAGCATAATGTGTATAAAAATGATAATAAATGGGAACGACTACTGAATTATTTGAAATGCTCCACTAAATTATTTCTTGTTTGGATTTCGATTATTCAAACATGTTTGAGTTGTTTTAATAATTATTAATCTAGAACACCTTACTAGTTATGATCCTTTATTTATTGATCGATTTAGGAAGTGAAATATAGTGTAATCTATGGTGGATGTGGATTTTGGGTGATGATGTGTGGTAGGGGTCGTGTATTTTATGGGGAGGGAATGAGTTTGATACTCTTCATGTTCTTGATATTATACTATAATTAGGATGATGTGGTTATAATGGTTAATGGTGTGGAATTTATATGGAAGGATGATATAATGAGATTGATTTCCTTTAAGTATACATTTCCCTATTATCATACTCTTTGTATAGTGGAAATGTTACATGAGTTTAGTGTCGTATTATATGATATAGAATTGGTTCTATCTTTAGATATCATATTAAAATAGATATATTATTGGTTATATAACTATATGGATATTATTAGAAGATGTTGGGGTTCTATTTTCCCTTATAATTAAATTTTATAGAGGGGTCGTACTTTTGATTATCTTCCTCTTAGATTGTAGATGACCCTTCTAATAGGTAGGAGTATTAAAATAAATATCTAGTTCAAGGTAAGAGGATACTTCAAAAATGAAGGGTTTAGTGACCCATGTTTTTACCATTGAGATTGATGATGACTCACTAGTGATTTCAATTATGTGGGGGGCTATGTTGAGGATATTACATGAAATTAAGGGTTTGGTAATGTTTTATATTATTATTATGTGGTATTGTTCCTACTTGTTTTACATTAATTAATGTAATTTTTGATTTCATTACTTGGTTGATTGTTGCCCATATTTATTCTAGCATATTTATTACAAACTATTTTTGTTTTATTTAGTGTGTTGATCCGACTAAGTACTCCCATGTTCTCACACCACCAAAGATTTCTAGCGTTTATAGGATAACCCAAGAACGGTTGAAAAATTTTTAGGTAACTTAGTGAGTGTCATAGGATCTTTTTAATTTTCATAGTTTTATTACATTTATATTATGTTTATTTTATGGAATGATCATGATATTTGGGTTAGGTAATTAATATGATAGATTAATTTTTATTTTTTTATAGGGATTTGTCTTAGTGGTTGTTTTTTCTTTTTCTATTGGAATTAAGAGGGAAATATCTTCCATATAATTATTTTATACCATCAATGTTAGTCTCCAACATCGGCCCAACTAGAGGAAAAACATGAGGTACAATCCTTTTATTATCTACTAGCCATGTATGGTCACCTAAGGACGGGTTCCATAAAAAAGTGGTATCATAGGTGTTTGTTAATAGATAGGGTGGTGATTAAAGTTAGATACCTGTGAGTAATACATAGGATTGGATGGGATGTGGTGAATATCATGAAAAAAATATGTTTTTACTAAGAATAATAACTATGAAATAGAAATATGTGGCCCACCTATAATTCTATGTAAGTACATTAATAAACAAACAAGCATGTTTAAGTGAAATTGAAATCATTTCAGCATAAAATAATAGTGATTTCTATACATCAAGGTTATTTGTTTTATTTGAATTTTTGTTTTGGATTTTGTATTCAATGTTCTAATTTTACTTTTTTTGTTTACAATAAACCTTTTTTTACTTTTTCATATAAATTAAGGAAAATGGTAAAATGGTAAATAAATGGATGTAATAGTTTATCAGAAAAATTTTTGAAACTAGAATTTGTAATTACATACCTATTATTAAATATTTATTTATAAATATTTTTTTCAAAATATAATTTTCATATCATATTAACCATTTTTTTCATATTTTCATACTGATTACTAAAGTATTCTTAATGTAAGTTATCGTGAATAGTTTTTTATTTTTGTGAACCATTTTAAAAAATATTTTCATAAGTAGATTTCATACTAGAATAATGAAATGATTCTTTTTAAAACATGATTATGGATATTCTGGTTTTCTTGAAATTGAATATTAAATGTTTTATTTCTTATTCATGATTTATTATAATCATATGTTATGGATTTATTATAAATTTTAATTTCATTATTTTAATTATTTAATTCATGAAAAATTTCCTCCATGATTATTTAAAATTCATTTTAATTTTAAAAACATTGGCATGAATTACTTTCCTAATTCATTACGAATGACTTAATTTTTATAGTATTAATCCATTTATAAATTGCATGGTGTTGTTAAAAATTTATTACAAAGATAGACATATCATGTGATTTGTTTATGAATTATGAAAAATGATAATCATGATTAGTGACAACCCTTGAAAATTTGATTATTTTAAAAATAAATAACTATATTATATATTTTAAGAGTGTTTAATAGAGTTTTTATAATGTATTGTTTATATATATATATATATATATCAAACATCATAATTTTAATTTCATTCTATGTGTTACCATTAAACTCATGATGTAGAGTTTTCAAGTGTCCAGAACTTATTCTAAGGATAATATTTTATTCTTTTTTAGATGATAATCATTCATATGGAACATGTTAATACCTGAAACTATTTTCATAATTTAAACATATTGTTTTCATGACTAATAAAATTTATAGTGCTGAAAAATCATCTTTCCTGGTTAATCCATGAGTTTTTTATTGTATGGAGAAAGTTTGATGTAGAAACGTTTGTTTCATTATTATGGAATTTCATGTTTGAAAATCTTAAGCATGTATTATGTTTATTATGTTTTATTTAGAATATTAAATACTTTAATGTAATAATCATTTTTCATTTAAATATGGAATTAAAATCATGTTTCCCTTATTAATATATAAAAGGTTCATTTCCCAAGTGATGAAATGTGTAAACATTGTTTAGGTTGATCATGTCAAGAATTGATGGTAGTGACATAACATGTAAAAAATTATATTTTTATGTGATGTCATATATTATTTTGAAACCTTAAATAATGTTCCCTATATAAAAAATGATAATGAAATGGTTAATTTCAGTGTGGATATCAGGATGTAAGATAACAAAAAAACATGGAATTTTTCCCCACTATAAGCATGTTTCCTTAGCAATAAATTTTATTTAAGTATTCCAAGATTTATTTATAATACCACAACATGTTAATTTTTTTTCTTAAACTTGGTTGAATGTTATACTAATTTAAATTAATTTAAATATGTTTAACTGTAAAATAACTTGAAAGTGCTTTGTTTTATTTATAGTTTGATTGTTTATTAATTGTTTCTTTGAAGCTTTAATATTTATTCTTTAAAACACTATTGGAAACATTACCTATACCCATGGTTAAATACAATAGGTATATCCCAATAATCATGGGTATAGGCGATACTAATTGTTTTGTAATCCATCGCATATCAAGCCATCAGGAGAGAACTATACCCAGGGTTTAACCAAACTGTGGGTATAAGCCACTTATACCCACGATTCCTAAACTGTGGGGGAAGAAAATTTCAATTGAAATACCTATACCCATTTTTGGTCAAACTATGGGTATAGGTCTTTTAAAAAAATTCATCACTGAGATTTGATCTCAACACCTTCCCCATATACTCCAATGACTTTACTACTATCCTATAACACATTTTCTATTATTATATTCAAAATAATTTTATATATTCATATATTTATATATATATAATTTATTTATATTAAATTATTTATTTATTATTATTATGTTGTAAAAATAATTGGCCAACCTTTACCCATGGTTTACTAATTAAAAAGATAGTGCATTGGGATTTGATCCCAACACCTTCCACCAATACTCCATGACTTTACCATTATCCTACAACATGTTTTTTTCATATTTAAAAAATATTGATTAAAATATATAAAACAATATTTATTTTCAATTATTCTATTATTATTAATATGGAAAAATAATTGGCCAACTTATGCCCATGGTTTGGTCAAACCATGGTAATAGGTTTTCTCGTATCCTTCCCACAAAAAATCACACACAACATATTTCCACAGTTTAAAATAACTTTGGGATTAGGTTTGGACTATACCTATAGTTTTTGGAGAAACGTGGTTATAGGTCCTTCTTTTGATTTTTTTCCCCGTGAAACTAATTCCCAGGGTATAAAAATATTAGGGTACAGGGTTAAGCTATACTTATAGTTTTTAGAGAATCTTGGGTATAGGTCCTTCTTGTGAAATTTTTCTCCTCATGAAACCTATTCCCATGGTTTATAAAAACCATGGGAATAGGGGTGAACTATACCCATTGTATCTTATAGAGTTATCAATATTGATATAAAGACCTGACCTTAAACATTAAATAATCATTTAAATTTATTCAGAATTCAATTTCATACAAAACTAAAGATAATTTCGGTTCATAGTTCTAATGCATTAGGAAATAATTCATGTATATCAAACCATAAGCCTAAAAAGTGGACAATACTAAAATAATATCCATTTTTTCATTATAAAAATTTTTTTAATTAAAAATCATGATATCTATTCATGAAAATTCTTCACAACATTTGTCGTTGATTCTCATTTTATCTTACCCATACTTAAACCCTGTTAAAAAAATATTAAAACATGCGATGAGCACAATAAATTCCATAAGGTATATAAAAAGTAATGAGAGAAACTATTAGTACATGAATTCTTATAAACACATGAAATCATTTTCACAGAAACATACTTCTCACCTAATAAGTATCTTTTATTAACTTTATGAAATCTTGATATTTCTATAAAACATAGAAAACATAAATAATAACATAAAGGTAAATTAGGAAATTACTTACTTAATATTTTAACCATATCGACAACCATGTGATTCGTAACCCTCATGGATACCTTACAATGTAACCCTCATGACTACCATAAAATGTAACCCTCATGGATACCTTACGGTGTAAACATCGCAGTTACACTTAGAGTAACCATATAGTTAACCTCCAATAAAAATATACCCAGTTCATTGAAGGGATATATAGGTTCCAACCTAAATTATAAAAAATTCCCAATAACCATAACATAATTATAAAATAATAATACTTTCATGATATAAATCATTCCTTAAAAAAGAAAATTAAGAGGATTTTTAAAAGGAAACCCCTTATGAACATCATATATTTGAAGTGGGAATTCATTATAATAATAGAATATGTTTATAAAATATAAATAAATATAATAAAACATAATATAATCAAATTTAATTTCACAAATAAAATTAGTACCACATAATCAAAAAATTGGAAGTTTAGCCCAAAGAATGGAAATTGGGTTACAAATTCCCTAACCTCGGGTTCGTCTTACTTCAAACTTGTTCAAAACTCTCATATAATGTTTTAAAAAGTGATATTAATATATTAAAGAAACATATACATATTTATAATTAATTATATGATATTATCATGACATCTTTCTTCCCATTTATTAATAATATTTTGTTGTTTTTGGTGTTTTTGGTGTATTTATTTCAGGGGTTCCATGGTTGGTTTTATTAAGGATTTTCTTGTCGAAAGGGTGAAAAACTATATAATTGAAATTACATGTTATTAATGTAATTAAATAATATTAAATTTTATTAGATATAATTTATTTATAAATAATTAGTATGAATTGACCTTAGTGATGAGCGTTAGTTTATTTTGGTGAATTTTGATCATTACGAATCACTTTTGTTTTATTTACTAATATTACGAATAAAAACCTGTTCCATAACATAATATAACATATAATATGTATTTTACAATATGATTTAACCATATTAATAGTTTTATTACTAGAATTTAGAGAGTTAATGGAAATTTAAAACACATTATCTACAATCTTGGTAAATGACACATCGTAGATAATGTTTTTATTTTTTGAATAAAAGGGAGAGGAGAAGAAAAATGATGATGAAAATTTCCATAAACATGATAAAATTATATTATATATAATATAATATTGTTTTCATTCCTCTTGGAAAAGTTGAGGTTAAAGGAGTATAAGAAAAGACAATGAATTAAAAAGAAAAAAATAAAAGAATATTTTTACCTCTTGAATTATCCCCCTTGAGAGCCTCCTTAAGACAATTGGTTAGAGTCTTTTAGTAATAAAATAAGGTACTTGGTGTGTGTAATAGGATTAGAAAGTGATTAAGGTAAAAATAAGAAAGCTATAAGGCTTCGAGGTTTGAGGGGAAAAGGTGGTTAGGGGAGGTATTTATAGTGGATGAGAGGGGTGTTTTCTCATTATTATATTAATTAACTTATTAATTTAGCTCAATACTATGAATAGTTTGATAATTATCATCAAATATATATAAATAATTTATTATAGTTCTACATTTAGGTATTATATTATACTAACATCATCTATGACTCGATAAATCATGTATTTAGCTCATATCGTAAATTACCGTATTTCACTATTCCAAAAAAATCATGTATTTCAGAAAAATACCAAAAATTTACCATAACCATTTCTCAATGATTATAATTCAAAAATGGACTCCATTTTTTGAAAATAATTTTCTAAATATGATAAATTTAATTTTTAATTAATACCATAATTTATTTGAAAAATACCAGTTTTAAAACTATAACTGCTTTTATTACAAATTGAAAATTTAAATAAAGTCTCATAAAATTATCGTATAATAATAATAAATCAAAAATAATAATTTATAAATATATTTTATGAAAATATTTTCTCTTTTAAATTATTTTATTAATTAAAAAAATTCCTAAAATATTTATGACTTACAAAAATAAAAACAATTAATTTATCATTTCCAAAACATGTGTTAACTTTTTCAATGATATAAATATATATTGATTACACTTATAAGATACATAAATTTTTTTATACACTCATAAGTTATTGTAATATTCTATTATCCATATTACTATTCCTAATGGTCGTGTAACTATTCTTAAGGTCAAGTTACTATTCCGTCAGTATAAATTTCTATATTACTATAAATACCACTCAATTAATTATAAATTTATAAGGTATTTTAATATTTAATTACATAATGAAAAATTTATTTTATAAATATGTGGATTGTTACATTCTCTCCATCTTTTGTAAATTGTGTCCTCACAATTTTTATTTACTTATTAAACAAGTGACAATTCATTTCCCTCGTAGAACGTTCATATTCCCATGTTGCTTTTTCAACCATGTGGTTTCTCCAAAAAAACATCAACCAAGTGAATTACCTTATTTTACAATAATTTTTATCTATGATCAATAATTTGAATAGGTTTCTCTTTATATTAATGGTTCTCTTCTAGCTAATCTTATTATGGGCTGAGAACAAGATTGGAATCTAGTATATTCATTTTCAATATCAAAACATGAAAAAGATTGTGTACCTAATATATTCTCATAGACAAAGCTACTTAGTAGCTGACTGGTCCAACTATATCCAAGATTTTATAAGGTCCAATAAACAGTGTACTTAGCTTTTCTTTCTTACCAAAATGCATAATAGTTTTCCATGGTGAGGATCTATGGAAAACATCATCACTTACCTGGAAATATAAGTATTTCCTCCAATTATCTACATAACATTTCATCCTTCTCTAAGCTATCCTCATGTGTTGTTGGACCATCTTCACTTTCTCATCCACATCCTCTAATAATTCTAGTCCCATCAACATCCTTTACCCAACTTCATCCCAAAATTCTGGATTTTCACACCACTTCCCACATAATGCCTTTAAGGTGCCATATTTATACTTTAATAAAAAAATTTATAATAAGAAAACTGAACTAAAGAAATATGATGATCCCCACTACCCTGGTAATCTATTTAAGAAGCTTGAATCATGTCCTCCAAGGTCTGTATTGGTTATTTATTTTGTCCATCATATTGAGGATGAATAAAACTGCTGAAATTTTATACTATTCCCAATGACTTTTGACGGCCTTTCCAAAAGTTATAATTGAACCTATGACCATGTTAAGATATAATGGAAGGGGTAACTCCATGTAACATGGAAATATCATTGATTTACATTCAAAAAATCAGATCCAATGACATAGTATCCTGAATAGGATGGAAAAGTAATGATTTAGTAATTTGATAAAAAATAATCCAAATTGCATTTTTACCTTGGGAATTTTTTAGAAGTCCAACCACGAAGTCCATGGATATATTTTCCAATTTCTACTCTTTCACTGAAAAAGGATGAAGCAGCCCACTTGGTTGTTGTTTCTCATATTTAACCTGTTGACACGTTAAACATTTCATGGTATAATCTGCAATATCAATTTTTATTTCTTACCACTAGTAATGCTCTCGAAATTATTTGTACATATTATTATTGATAGTAAGAACTAAAAATGGATAACATTCAGCTTCATGAAATAATTATTTCTTTATTTATGAATCATAAGGAACAAATAATCTCTTTCTACATCTTAAAACATAAACTTAATCAATGTTAAATTTTGGAAACATACCCCTTTTAACCAACTCTAACTTTTTTGTGTCTCACGGTCTTCCTTCTGCACTTGCTTAATTCTATTTGATAGAGATGAGTTCACTAACACCTGAAACAAAATAGAATAATTCCTTGCACCAATAACTTCCAAGTCCAAATTTTTCAAATCATTAATAAAGGGTTCATGTTCCAAAGGTATCATTCTTAATGAAACATGATTTTTTCAACTCAAGGAATCATCCAATTTGTTTTCTTTTTGAATATAGTAATTGATTTTATAATCATAATACTTTATTACTTCAAGTCTTCTTATATGCCTTGTATTTAATTAATTATGAGTAAATATGTACATAAAATTTTAATGGTTAGTATGTATTTCAGTTTTTTCTCTGTATAAATGATGCCTCCTAATTTTCAAATCAAAAACCATAACTTAATATTTCAAACCATGTGTGGTATAATTTAACTCATGAGGTTTCAATTTTCTTGAAGTATAAGTAATTACCTTATCATTCTATATCAGAACACAACCAAGTCCATTCATTAAAGAATCATTGTAGATACAAAATACAGCATTTTTTGGAAGGTATGGGTAAAACTGAATCATTCACCAATCTCTTCTTCAATTCCTGAAAACAAACATTAGATTATTTTGTCTAAATAAATTTAACCTGTTTTCCAGCAAACATAGCTAGACGGCATGAAAACCATGAAATGTTTTTTTACAAACTTTCAATGATAACCTACTAATCCAAGAAAAATACAAATATATTTAACATTTATAGGCCTTGTCCATTCATCAACCACATTTTTAGTAGGATCAACTAATATTCTATCGTTATTTACAAAGTTCTCAAGAAAAGAAATCAATTGTAACCAAAAATAAAATTTTCTAAATTTTCAATATTACTTCTTTTCTTTAAGAGTTTGAAAGAAAATCCTTAAATTTTTTTCATGATCCTCCTAACTTTTTAAATCACCAAATAATATCGTCAACAAAAAAACCAAAAATCCACTCCAAATATTTATCGAATACTCTATTAAAAATATCTATGAATACAACATTGAAAGTTGTCAAACCAAAGGGCATATCAAAAATCTCATAATTCCAATATCTAGTAAGAAATTTTTTTTTTTTTGGTTTTCATCCTCCTCCACCTTCAACTGATGGTGCCTGAATATTAATTCAATCTTGGAAAAATACTTTTCTCCCTAGAGTTGATTAGAAAAGTCATCAATATGAGGCAATGGATAATTATTCTTAATAGTAATGTTATTCAAATCTTTATAATCAATGAAAATTATAACGGACCCATTATTATTTTTAACCAACAAAATAAGAGCACCCCATAGTGAAGTGAAAGGATAAATAATCTTTTATCAAGAAACTCTTGTAAATGTTTTTTCAATTCAGTAAGTTCCACTTGAGCCATTGGACAGTGGATTTTGAAAATTTCATAGCATGAGAAACCATTTCAATAGTAAATTCATCATACCAATAATGTATAACACTAGGTTACTTGTTAGAAAAAATGTAAAGGTATTCATTTACCAATAGCACATCAATAATATGAATAATTCCCTTATTTTCAACAATATGAGAAAGATAACATTAATTTCTATATTTTAATAGATTCACTACTTCTAGATATTTTATCAATTTTATAGGTTCATTCTTGTGTAAAAACTAAAACTCTTTCTTAAAAACAACTTATTTACCTCTATAATCAATCTTAGCATGATAAATATAAATCCAATTCATCCCTATAATGACATAAAACTCTACTAAGGGGAAAACAATACATTTTTAAGTTAATTTATTTCCATATAAAACAAAAGAAAGATTCATATAATAACTTCTTATTGAAATATTCCCCCTCAATATTTTAATAATATATTATGGTCACAATTCATGAGGTTAAATTTCAAATTTACCAAAAAAATTAGAAATAGAAGAATGTGTAGACCCTGTATCAGACAAGAAATTATAAAAATATGTGTTAACAAACAATGTACCTAATACCACTTAATTGGATGGACCAACATATATTGACATGGATTCAAGGGATCACACTTCACCTTTAATATTACAATATAGTTGTTTTCTATCTTTTGGATGTTTCTTTAGGTATGTATTTTCTTAATGACCCGTCTCATCACATTTAATTCACATTATAGTTTAATGATCATAATAAATACTATGATCATTTTAATTACAATATCATTGTAACATCCCAAGTAAGTAATGAATAATAGATATTTTTATCTATGTCTATTAATTAATTAGATAGTGTTTTAGAGGCTTAAAATGAAAATAAATCCAATCTTAACCATGGAATACACTAATATTCTTAAAAGATTGTTTTACTGCCTTTTGATGGAAAACCCTTTTTAAATCAAACTTTTGACAATTTTATAATCTATATTTGTCCAAATAAACATATTCATTATGATGGGGACATTGAAATTTTCATTGGATAAATTTTTGGTATTTTTCTAACAATGTTCATTTTTTAATGAATAATGAAAAATACTGCATTTTACATCAAAACTGCTTTTTTCATTTAATTTAATTATATGGTTAGATTATATTTTCAATTATTCTTAAAGTGTAAAATGAATATATTTTTACCATTTAATCCAATGGTGGTAATTAGGATTAATTTCACTTTGAAATTGGTCATAAACTAATGCCAAACTTTTCATAGATATTGTTTCAAAAAAACCCGCTATTTATTTTGACAACGGGAATTATTTTTAAATTAATTATTGCAATTTATGTGTTTGGAATTTTGTAAAATGGATTACATATTTGGAATCAGAATGTCCAAATTATGTAATTAATAATCTTTTGTTTTTGGACATTATGAATAGTAATGACGGTAATTATCTTTAATTATCTTGATTAATGAGTAATCGGGCAGTTAAGGATAATAAAATAATATCATAATAATAAAAAATGACACCAACATTTGTCCTAAGGCTACTTGTTGTCTCATTGCCGACCATGGTATGCCTTGTTCCAATCTTGGGGGCCCCATGAAATCACTTTTGTGAGAAAGTGACTTTTTATCTTTTTATTTTTTTTAAAGAATGTTAAATGTAACAAAGAATGTATCACCTAAGTAAAATATTATTAATTTTGTCTAAATAAATGATCTTTTGGACTATAAATAGTCATTGGAAATCTAAAAATATTTTCTACATCATAGTATTTTTTTATAATTTTTATACATTAAATAAATTAAATTATTTATGACATCATAGTGATGCAACGATGACCTCATTATTTGACGATTTAAATAAAATGGAAAGATATTGTAAAATCTAAGACCTAAACATGTCCAAAACCTATTGGGTGGGTATATTTCGAACCCTTATCACCTTATCCTAGAATTATATCAATGTGGGACCTTTAAAATCTGAAACCCATTTGGAAATAAAGCAACATTTCTCTACTTTCCAAGAGTGTCCCTCCTCTCCTCTTATAAAAGGCCCCCACCTCTACCTCCTTACCCACACTTCCAAATCCATTGGCTCGGCCAACCCCTGCCCATTTTGTCTCTCCACTTCCTTATATTACTCCTTGAAGACTCAATTTTGGCTGAAGTCTTCGCAAGGAAGCCTTTGAGCTAAAACCAAAGGGAGTTACCCGATTTTAAGGTAATGTCTTCACTTGAGTCCTTTTGTATTATTTTTCTTCTCCAACCCCCTAAACTCTTTTTTTTAATTTCTTTCGTGAAAAATCCAGTATCTTCAATATACTAGGATGTTTTTATAAGAAGTATTCGAGCTACACTTATACACACCTATATCTAATGGTTAAAGAACATATTGTTTCCGTGGATGGTGAATTTCTACCTCCTGAAACGATGATTGTTCAACATTCTTTTAACACCTTCAAAGGTGGACATTAAGATGACACTATATTCATATATGATATATAATATGTTTATGTTTTCCTTAAGATTCTGTATTTTTCATTTTGGGCATTCCTTTATGGTTCCCATTATGGGTAAACGCGATATCTTCATTTAAGGAAGTGCAGACTACCACCCCCTCAAAGTGATTTGATTCGTTAAATACCATATGTGGGATGTATAAATGATGGAGTTATGATATTATATATGATATTACACTAGAATTATAATATACCTTTATATCATTATGATTCTATTCTATAAAATACGGAATAGAAATGAAAGTAGTGTTCATGCGTACGTACGGCTTACCATCTCCATGAACGGTGCATTTCATTTCTTACCTCTAAATGATTATGTAATATTATAAATGCATGAATGTACTGGATATATATGACATATATGATATCTACATCATTAATACCATTCTGGATATAATGGATACATGAACAACTTGTAATTATAAGGGGATTATTTTTTACTCAAGTAACAATGATCGTTAAAACGACCGTTATTAACTTAAATAATTACATAGTGTTAATGACATTGAAATAAGTGATATAAAAGGAATAATGAACTTGAAAAAGGTTCTTAAACAAGTAGAAATTAACTCATGTTTATTATTCAGGAGATTAAAGAATGACCTATTCAAGTCAGACCCGAGGTATGGGACTTCGTCTCAATCTCCTTTCATTGAGGAATATTTTGTTTTATACACAACCTTCTTTTATACGGTTTATAAACCCCTTTGACTTTTACGTTTATTCAAAAGGAATCTTCTTTATACGAAGCGTTTACTAAACGATAAAAGGTAATGGTTTTTTGTCATACGTTTGCGGAGACAATGACTTCTCTGCCGCCGTGACCATTATTTGAGTTTTGGCTTCCTCTACAAGCCATACTTTTTTAAAAATAAAAAATAAATACCATGTTTTACTTTTCTTTTATTTTGGTATTTAAAATGGTTTTGATAATGTTTTTATTATATCACTGCGTTTGATATCTTGTGATTGAAATGTGGAAATGTTATGGTTCCTTTATGTATGTTTTATGTGATACGATTATGTTATGGTTCTTGGGAATTATTATGAAGACAGGTGGTTCCGTGATAAACTAATGGCGGTTGAGCCCGATATAGCTCTCCAATGCATTGGGTAATGTGAAGGAGTGAAACGTTAAGGTTTCTCTGAAGAGATTTAGGGAATATACTGTGATGGGTATTCCAAACGTAACCAAGAGGGTTACTCCCTACATAAGAATGTTATGAATGCCTCAATTTACCTTTATGTCTTATGATTTCTATGATTTATTCATGATTTGATGAGGTATGTTAAAGTGCTTATGTTTTATGGGTAAAGTATGATTTCATTCTTATGTATATATGAACTCATGTTTCCTTTCCATATTTTTTTATATATAACCCATACTGAGCTTTTTATGCTCATCCCAAGTCTTTTTTGAAAAGTTTTTCACAGGTCAAGGGAAAGGTACATGATATAATGATAGTGTCAAGGAAGTTTCAATAAATAATCCATGTTTTATTTTAAATATGTTCCGTTGATGGGAAAAAATGAATACTATCTTTATGTAACCACTTTGTTTAAATGTGGAATGTAATGCAAGTTTTATGATCTAATTATCTAAAACTATAAACTTGAAAAGATCCTCAATGTGTAATCTTGTAATAACTCAAGATTAAGTAAGGTTTAAGGCTGGGGCCTTATATTTGGTATCAGAGGTCAGTTTAGATAACTTTAGGAGTTAGAATTCTATTAAATGATTATCCATAAATATTTTTTTTTTGAAAAGATATAGAATTTGAAGATTACCATGTTGCTTCATCTAAGACATGTTTGTTTAGAATGGTTTTCCACAGAGGAAACAGGGAAGCAGTGCTAGGAAGGCATACAGAAGGAAATAACCTTCCGAATCAGCATCCCGAGATGGTCGGAATTGGAACTGAACAGTTTGTTGTAGTAATGGCGCAGTTGACTCAAGCGATAAATGGTGGTGGTATCCATGCACGAGATCATCCAGATCAGCCGTAGAGGAACATGTCAGTGGTGGAACATTTCATGAGGCAACATCCCCCATCATTTAGAGGATCATCTGACCCTGTGTTAGCTGAAGGGTGGATTAAAGCACTGGAGAAGATTTTCGATGTCATGGGGTGTTCAGACAATAAAAAGGTTAGTCTTTCTATTTACCGTTTGGAGGGTGAGGCAGATCAGTGGTGGTTTATGGTTAAAAATATCAGGGCCGCCGATGATATTTATGCTCTTGACTGGGATGAATTAAAAGGTATGTTTCTTGAGAAGTATTTTACTAAGGCTGTTCGACTTAGGATGGAAAAGAAATTCTTGGAATTGAGGCAATAGGAAGACTCAGTGGCTGCCTATGAAGAAAGGTTCACTCGATTGGCAAGGTATGCTCCAAATTTTATCTGATACCTTGATAGTAAAATCAATCATTTTTACTCAGGATTAAAGACAAAATATCGAAGGGCATTATCTTCTCATGAGTTTAAAAGTTATGAAAAGCTTGTTCGATGTGATGAGAAGGTGGAAATGGAGTTGGCCGATGATCAAGTGTTCTATAACAACCAACAGAAGAAGAGACCGATGTGGTAGGAGAAAGGTAAGAATTCTTCAAAAAACTCTGATGGTAAGAAAACTAAGTTTCCATTTTGTGATAAATGTGGAAAAAGGCATGCTGGGGAATGTCTTCTGAATTTTGGAAAGTGCTACCGATGTGGTATGATGGGACATAAGGCTCGTGATTGCACTGAAAAAGATCAAGGTGAAGGTAAGACCAATTTTTATTTACAGTTAGTGAACTGTTTTAAGTGCAATGAGATGGGTCACTATGAAAATGAGTGTCCGACAAAGAGCTTGAGTGATGGGAAGCAGTTAGACTACAAGCAGAAAGGGGTGGTGAAATCCTTTACAACTACTTCAGCAGATGTCGGGCCATCAAATGAAGTTGTATCAGGTACATTGTTTGTTTTTTCAGATTATACCAGTGTGTTGTTTGATTCGGGGTCTACACATTCTTTCATCTCTGAAACCTTTTCTAGTAAAATGGGAATACCATCTCAAGAAATGACTCATGAACTTGTGTTAAAAACACCAGGGGGAAATGTTGAGGCAAAAATAATTTATAAGAATCTTTCTATCCTTATCTGTGGAAATAACCTACTTGAAAACCTTATTGTTCTACCTCTAGTAGAGTTCGATGTTATCCTGGGTATGGATTGGCTCTCTATTTACCATGCTAAGATTTATTGTAGAGCTAAAGAAGTTTATTTTCAAAAAGACTTTCAGTTTGTGTACAAGAATGAACCCTTACTATTGATAACATATCAAAAGTCCGAGAAACTTGTAAAAGATGGAAATTAATGTTACCTTGCATATATTGTTGAAAATAAGGGAACTGTTCAGATTAATGATGTGCCAGTGGTAAATGAGTATCCGATTGTTTTTATTGATGAGTTGCCTAGAATAATACCAGATCGGGAAGTTGAATTTACAGTTGACTTAGTTCCTGATGCTAAGCCAATTTCAAACCCCCCTTATCGAATGGCTCAAGTTGAACTTTTAGAGTTAAAGAAACAATTGTAGGATTTATTAGATAAAGGTTTCATTCGACCTAGCACATCACCATGGGGTGCTCCTGTCTTCTTTATTAAAAATAAAGATGGCTCAATGAGACTTTGCATTGACTATAGGTCCTTGAATAATATAACTGTTAAGAACAAATATCACTTTCCTCATATCGATGATTTGTTTGATCAGCTCCAGGGAGCTAAGTATTTTTCAAATATTTACCTGAGATCGGGGTACCATTAGCTGAAGGTAAAGGAAGTATATGATTCGAAGACTGTGTTTCGTACAAGATATGGCCATTATGAATTTTTAGTAATGCCTTTTGGGATAACCAATGCACCTGTTGTATTCATGGACTTAATGAATAGAATTTTCCATGATTTCATGGATAAGTTTGTGGTGGTTTTCATTGATGATATTTTGGTGTTTTCTAAAAGTAAAGAGAAGCATGAAATACATTTAAGGGTTATCTTGC
Organism: Viscum album; assembly: GCA_963277665.1. Taxonomy (NCBI): domain Eukaryota; kingdom Viridiplantae; phylum Streptophyta; class Magnoliopsida; order Santalales; family Viscaceae; genus Viscum; species Viscum album. The sequence goes on along the minus strand of OY728137.1, from coordinate 879,864,496 downwards.
AAACCTTAAAAGAAAAGAAACTGTATGGAAAATTCAGCAAGTGCAAGTTTTGGTTGCAACAAATTTCATTCCTTGGTCACATTGTTTCTAAAGATGGGATAACCGTTGATCCTACAAAAACAAAGGTTGTTGATGAATGTCCAAGACCCACAAATGTAACAGAGATTCGTAGTTTCCTTGGTTTGGAAGGTTACTACCGAAGGTTTGATGAAAATTTTTCATGGTTATCTATTCTAATGACTAAGATAACTCGTAAGGGTGTTAAGTTCATCTGGACAAAAGAATGTGATGATTGTTTTCAGGAGTTGAAAAGAAGATTGGTGAATGCTCCAGTTTTGGCACTTCCTTCTAGGAATGGTGAGTTTTTTTATATACAGTGATGCTTCATTGAAAGGACTTGGTTGTGTCCTAATGCAGAATGATCAGGTAATTGCTTATGCTTCACGTCAATTGAAAACTCATAAGGTAAATTACCCTACACATGATTTGGAATTAGTAGCTGCTGTTTTTGCTTAAAAAATTTGGAGGCATCATTTGTATGGAGTAAAGTGTGAAATATATACCGATCACAAAAGTTTAAAGTATATATTCACTCAGAAATAATTGAACATGACACAAAGGAGATGGCTATAATTAATCAAGGATTATGATTGTACAATTCATTACCATCCAGGAAAAGAAAATAAAGTGGCTGATGCTTTGAGTCGAAAAAGTAATGCTTCATTAGCAATATTGTGTTTGGAACGTGATCCTTTGGTTAAGGATTTGATGAACTTTGGAATAGAAGTTGTTGGTGCAGGATGTTCTTCTGTTTTATTTCAGGTATCAGTGAGATCATCTCTATTAGACAGAATCAAGCAAGCACAGAAGCAAGACAGTGAGTTGCAGAAAAAGGTAGAGCTGGTTCAAAAGGGTAATTTTCCTGAATTAAACATTGATAATGATTGCATTTTGAGATTTGGGAAGAGATTGTGTGTGCCTTGTAATTCACAATTGAAGAGAGAGTTGTTATGTGAAGCTCATAGTTCTCCGTTTTCAGTTCATCCAGGCAGTACTAAGATGTATAAAGATCTTCGGGAGTATTACTGGTGGGATGGAATGAAAAGAGATATTGCTGATTTTACTGTGAAGTGTTTGACTTGTCAGCAGGTTAAAGTAGAGCGGCAATTATCGAAAGGGATGCTTTAGCCTTTACCAGTTCCAGAGTGGAAATGGGAGAATATATCCATGGACTTTGCTGTGGGATTACTGAAGACATCTTGAGGTAATAATGCAATCTGGGTTATTGTTGATCACTTGACCAAATCTGCTCATTTCCATGCTATACGAGATACTTTTTCTCTAGATAAACTTTCCCATTTGTATCTTAAAGAGATAGTCAGGTTACATGGAGTTCCTCTCTCCATTGTATCTGACCGTGATCCCAGATTCACTTCTAACTTTTGGAAAGGCCTTCAGAAGTCGCTGGGTATTGAATTAAATTTTAGTACAGCTTTTCATCCTCAATCAGATGGGCAGTCGGAACGAACAATTCAGACCTTGGAGGATATGCTACGAGCTTGCTAGATGGATTATCAGGGAAGTTGGGACCAGCATCTTTCCTTGGTTTAATTTTCATATAATAATAGTTTTCATTCTAGTATACAGATGGCACCATTTCAGGCATTATATGGGAAGCAGTGTCGAACTACAGCTTTCTGGGATGAAGTGGGTGAAAGGAAGTTGATGGGACCAGAATTGGTAGAAGAGTTGGCAGCAAAAGTTCAGATGATACAGAAATACATGAGAACAGCTTAAAGTAGGAAGAAGATTTATGCGGACAACAGGAGGAAGGATCTCTCTTTTGAGGTAGGTGATCATGTTTTTCTCAATGTATCACCATGGAAAAGTGTGATGCGATTTGGTAAGAAAGGAAATCTGAGTCCAAGGTTCATTAGACCATATGAAATTCTGGAGAGAGTTGGATCAATTTCTTACTGAGTGGCTTTACCTCCGAGTTTATCTCAGGTACACAATGTTTTTCATGTTTCGATGTAGAGAAAGTACATGCCAGATCCATCTCATGTTTTGAGTCCAGAGGTAGTTCAGCTGGAAGAGAACCTATCTTATAAGGAACAACCGGTCTAGATTTTTGACCAAAGGGAGCAAGTGTTACGAAATAAGGTGATTAATTAGGTAAAGGTTTTGTGGAAAAACCACATGATGGAAGAGGCAACATGGGAATCTGAAAATGCAATGAGGGATAAGTACCCCCATTTATTTGATAAGTAAATAAATTACGGGGAAGAAATTTTCTACAGGGGGAAGGATGTAACATCCCAAGTAAGTAATGAATAATAGATATTTTTATATATGTCTATTAATTAATTATATAGTGTTTTAGAGGTTTAAAATGAAAATAAATCCAATCTTAAGCATGGAATACACTAATATTCTTAAAAGATTGTTTTATTGCCTTTTGATGGAAAACCCTTTTTAAATCAAACTTTTGACAATTTTATAATATATATTTGTCAAAATAAACATATTAATTATGATGGGGACATTGAAATTTAAATTGGATAAATTTTTGGTATTTTTCTGACAATGTTCATTTTTTAATGAATAGTGAAAAATACTGTATTTTACATCAAAACTGCTTTTTCATTTAATTTAATTACATGGTTAGATTATATTTTTAATTAGTATTAAAGTGTAAACTGAATATATTTTTACCATTTAATCCAATGGTGGTCATTAGGATTAATTTCACTTTGAAATTGGTCATAAACTAATGCCAAACTTTTCATAGATATTGTTTCAAAAAAACCCGCTATTTGTTTTGACAACGATAATTATTTTTAAATCAATTATTGCAATTTATGTGTTTGTAATTTGGTAAAATGGATTACATATTTGGAATCAGAAGTTCAAAATTATGTAATTATGAATCTTTTGTTTTTGGACATTATGAATAGTAACAACGATAATTATCTTTAATTATCTTGATTAATGAGTAATCGGGTAGTTAAGGATAATAAAATAATATCATAATAATAAAAAATGACACCAAAATGTGTCCTAAGGCTACTGGTTGTCTCATTTCCAACCATGGGATGAATTGTGCCAAACTTGGGGGCCCCATGAAATCACTTTTGTGAGAAAGTGACTTTTTATCTTTTTATTTTTTTAAAGAATGTTAAATGTAACAAAGAATGTATCACCTAAGTAAAATATTTTTAATTTTGTCTAAATAAATGATATTTTGGACTATAAATAGTAATTTTAAAGCTAAAAATATTTTCTACATCATATTATTTTTTTTATAATTTTTAGACATTAAATAAATTAAATTTTTTTATGACATCATAATGATGCAGCGATGACCTCATTATTTGATGAACTAAATAAAATGGAAAGATAATGTAAAATCTAAGACCTACACATGTCCAAAACCTATTGGGTGGGTATATTTCGAACCCTTATCACCTTATACTCTAATTATATCAATGTGGGACCTTTAAAATCCGAAACCCATTTGAAAATAAAGTAACATTTCGTTACTTTCCAAGAGTGCCCCTCCTCTCCTCTTATAAAAGGCCCCCACCTCTACCTCCTTACCCACACTTCCAAAGCCTTTGGCTCATCCAACCCCTGACCATTTTGTCTCTCCACTTCCCTCTCATACTCCTTGAAGCCTCACTTTGGTCATAAGTCTTCCCAAGTAAGCCTTTGAGCTCAAACCAAAGGGAGTTACCCGATTTTAAGGTAATGTCTTCACTTGAGTCCTTTTGTTTTATTTTGCTTCTCCAACCCCCTAAACTATTTTTATTCATTTATTTTGTAACAAATACAGTATATTCAATATACTAGGATGTTTTTATAAGAATTATTCAAGCTACACTTACACACACCTACATCTAATGGTTAAAGAACATACTGTTTCCGTGGATGGCGAATTTCTGCCTCCCGAAACGATGATTGTTCAACATTCTTTTAACACCTTCAAAGGTGTCCATTAAGATGACACTATATTTATATATGATATATAATATGTTTATGTTTTCCTTAAGATTCTTTATTTTTCATTTTGGGCATACCTTTATGGTTCCCATTATGGGTAAACGCGATATCTTCATTTAAGGAAATGCGGACTACCGCCCCCTCAAAGGGATTTGATTTGTTAAATACCATATGTGGGACGTATAAAGGATGGAGTTATGATATTATATATGATATTACACTGGAATTATAATATACCTTTATATCATTGTGATTCTATTCTATAAAATACGAAATAGAATTGAAAGTAGAGTTCATGCGTACGTACGGCTTTCCGTCTCCATGAACGGTGCATTTCATTTCTTACCTCTAAATGATTATGTAATATTATAAATGCATGAATGTACTGGATATATATGACATATATGATATCTACATCATGAATACCATTCTGGATATCATGGATACATGAACAACTTTTAATTATAAAGGGCTTATTTTTTACTCAAGTACCAATGATTGTTAAAACGACCGTTATTAACTTAAATAATTACATAGTGTTCATGACATGGAAATAAGTGATATAAAAGTAATAATGACCTTGAAAAAGGTTCTTAAAAAAGTAGAAATTAACTCAATTTTATTATTCAGGAGATTAAAGAACGACCGAGTCAAGTCGAACCCGAGGTATGGGACTTCGTCTCAATCTCCTTTCATTGAGGCATATATTTTTTTATACACAACCTTCTTTTATACGGTGTATAAACCCCTTTGAATTTTACATTTATTCAAAAGGAATATTTTTTATATGAAGCGTTTACTAAACAAAAAAAGGGAATGTTTTTTTGTCATATGTATGCGGAGACAACGACTTCTCCTCCGCCGTGACCATTATTTGAGTTTCGGCTTCCTCTACAAACCATACTTTTTTTTAAATGAAAAATAAATACCATGTTTTACTTTTCTTTTATTTTGGTATTTAAAATGGTTTTTATAATGTTTTTATTATATCACTGTGTTCGATATCTTGTGATTGAAATGTGGAAATATTATGCTTCCTTTATGTATGTTTTATGTGAAACGATTATGTTATGGTTCTTGGGAATTATTATGAAGACGTGTGGTTCTAGGATAAACTAAGGGCGGGTGAGCCCGATATAGCTCTCCAATGCATTGGGTAACGCGAAGGAGTGAAACGTTAAGGTTTCTCTGAAGAGATTTAGGGAATATACTATGATGGGTATTCCAAACGTAACCAAGAGGGTTACTCCCTACGTAATAATGTTATGAATGCCTCAAGTTACCTTTATGTCTTATGATTTCTATGATTTATTCATGATTTGATGAGGTATTTTAAAGTGATTATGTTTTATGGGTAAAGTATGATTTCATTCTTATGTATATATGAACTCATGTTTCCTTTCCATATTTTTTTTATATATAACCCATACTGAGCTTTTTATGCTCATCCCAAGTCTTTTTTGAAATGTTTTTCACAGGTCAAGGGAAAGGTACATGATATGATGATAGTGTCAAGGAAGTGTCAAGAAAGAATCCATGTTTTATTTTAAATATGTTTCGTTGATGGGAAAAAATGAATACTATCTTTATGTAACCACTTTGTTTAAATGTGGAATGTAATGCAAGTTTTATGATTTAATTCTCTAAAACTCTAAACCTAAAAAGATCCTCAATGAGTAATCTTGTAATAACTCAGAATTAAGTAAGGTTTAAGGCTAGGGCCTTATAATCATTCCATATGTCTAAACTTACAACATGGAAAACACGTCTTTATTTTTTAATAAATTCATCAAGGTTCTTTTTACTACACTTTTCATAAACTAAAAACTATACTTTCTTACATTCAATTTTATTGGATTGATTCATACCCATGGTTTTCCATTTGGGCCTCTTATACTACATATTTTTTAAGTACAGGTGGTCATCTGCAAACACCATTTCTACCCTTTAAGCACATTGGACAAGTTTCTCATAAAATTTTTACAAAAGGCCAATTCCCTTCGATATCTAGGCTTAAATCCTTTGTAAAAACGATTTATTTTTCTATCAATATCCCAAATAATATATGGTGTGTTCCTTGCAAGTTGGGTGAATTTTTCTTCAAACATGGACACTGAATCCTCATCGTTTTGATTTAGTTCAAGGAATTGATTTTACATCCTACGTCGAACAACCTTAGGAAAATATTTCTCAAGGAAAATATTTATAAATTCATCCCATTCTAAGGGATCAATATCATGGTATCCCTTTATATCAAGACCATTGAACAAAATTGGTCAACTTCACCTTTAAAACAGAAAATGGAGAGAATAACCTTATGATTATCCAAACAATCCTTAAATAAGAATATATTTTCACAGTATTTAATCCATAATTTAGTCATCGGTAGATCAGAATATTCACTGAATGCATGAGGGTGTTTCTTTATAAAATCATCCACTATCATCAAATTATTTTTTAGTAGCTCTGGTTATTCTATTTAATGGATTCCACCTATCTTTATATCCTATATAAACTAATCCATTACTATCACAATGTATTAAGTTCCAATTCAAAGCATTCCACATTGTAGATTTAGAAATATATGATATTATTTGTGCTTTACAACATCAACATCACTGTTTTTTCTACAGAAAACTATTCTAAACAAACATATCATAGATTAAAAAACATTGTAATCCTTTAATTATATATCATTTAAACATAAACATAAGGTAAAAACAATTTATGGTATTCCATTAACATCATCCTAACCCAAAATATTATCTAAAATGTACTCTGATACCAAATATAATGAAATGACCTTAAACATTATATAATCTAGTAAATTCATTTATAATTAACATTCATACATTCCCAAAGTTCTTTTCAGTATAGAGTTTTATAGAATCAGTAAATAATTCATACATAGCAACCCATAAGAATAAAAAGTGGATACTACTATAATAATTTCTATTTTATTCATAATAAAAAATTCTTATTAATAAACATGAAATATTTTCATGAAATATCCTCACAACCTTAATCTTGGCCTCTCATTTTCTCTTAACCATCCATAAACCCTTTGAAAATATTTTTAAAACATGGGATGAGCACAAAAATAGTAATAAGGGATATAAAAAGAAGGATATAATATATTAGTACATGAATTCTTGTAAATATATGAAATCATTTTCAGAAAGACTCACTTCTCAACCAATAAGTATCATATAGTTAATTTGGTTAAACATGAGATTTATATAAAACATAGAAAGAACCAATAATAAAATAAAGTTATCTTGGGTAATTACTTACATACTATTGTAACCATCTAGCTACAACGTTATTTTTAACCCTCATGGCTACCTTAAAATGTAACTCTCACAACTACCTTATAATGTAACTGTCACGACTACCTTTTTATGTTACCTTCGTAGTAACACTTAGAGTAACCATATGGTTGAACACCTACATAAACCAAACAAATGAATGATAGTGAGATATAGTTTCCGCCATTCATCATAAAAAATTACCAGGAACCCAAACATAATCATAAAACAATAATACTTACATCATATAAATAATTCCTTTAAAAAAGAACAGAAATCAAAAATGGGATTTTTAAATGAAAATGCTCTTGAAAAAATTATATATTGGAAGTGAGAATTGATAAAAATAATGGAATATGTGTATAAAATGAAAATCCATATAATAAAACATAATAAAATCAAAATTCAATCCACCAATAATCTTATTACCATATAATCAATAAAGCAAAAGGTTGACCCAAAGAATTGAAATTGGGTTAAGAAATCCATTTCCATTAGTTCATCATACATCAAATGTGTTAAAAACTAATGTATAATGGTTTAATGAGTATTATTAATATATTATATAACCATATTATTATTTATAATTATTTATATGATATTATCATAACATCTTTCTACCCATTTATGAATAATATTTTATTATTTTCTTTGTTTCGGGTGCATTTATTTTTTGGTTTCCATGATTGGTTTATTGTGGATTATTTTATTAAAAGGAAGACAAATCCAGAATTTAAATTAAATATTATTAATTAACATAAATAATATTATATTGTATTACATATCATTTTGGTTATATGTTATGAGTATGAATAGGAATTAGTGATGAATGTTAGTTTATTTCAATGAATTTTTATCATTAGGAACCAATTTTGTTTTATTAACTAATATTATGAATAAACACGAGATCTGAAACATAATAAAACATATAATAAGTATAATAAAATATTTTTTAACCATATTAATTGTTTTATAACCAAAATTGAAGGGGATAAGGTAAATTTAAAACACATCGTCGATGATGTCGGTAAATCAACAAATCATAGACGATGTTTTTATTTTTAGAATAAAAGGGAGAAGAGAAGAAGTATGATGAAGAATATTTACATAAACATGGTAAAATTATTATATATATATATAAGATAATGGATTTATTATTTTCATTGGATAATGGGGGGAGATAATAATAGAATAAAACAAAAATAATTGAAAAAAAATAAAAGACAATGTAAGTGGATTTTTACCTCTTGAATTATCCTCCTTCAAACCCTCCTTATGGACCTTGGTTTTGGCATTTTGGTGATACTAGTAGGTCGTTGATGTGGCTAAGGTGAATGGGAAGGGAATTATTCATAAATAAAGAAATCTATAATTCATTGAGGTGTGAGGGGAAGAGGTGGTTATGGGAGGTATTAGTGGAGTAGAGGGATGTTTTCTCATTTTTATATTCATTAGTTTAATAATTTTTCTCAATACTATGAATAGTTTGATAATTATCATAAAATATATTAAAATAATGAATTATAATTTGATATTTATTGTTTAAATCAGAATTAAATTATCTGTGAATCAATAAATCATGTACTTATTTTATATCATAAATTATCATATTTCACTATTCACCAACAATTCAAGTATTTCAGAAAATCCCAAAAATTCACCCTAATATTTTTTTCAAATATAAAATTTCAAAAATGATCTCCATTTTTTATATAACTCTCTAAATATGATAAATTTAAATTTTAATTTAAATCATAATTTATTTGAAAAATACAGTATTCAAAACTATGACTGATTTTATAACACTTTGAAAAATTAAATAAATTATCATAAAATTAACTTATAATCGTAGGAAAATAAAAAAATAGTTTATGAATCTATTTTATGAAAATATATTTTCTTTTATCTTATAACATAAATTATAAAATTGTAATAAAAAATTTATGACTTACAAAAATACCACCACTTAATTTATCATTTCAAAAACATTTATTTACTTATTGAATGATATAAAAATATCATGATTACTCTTATAGGATATATAGATTTTATTTATACTCTCATATCTGATATAATAATTTTCTTGTCTAGATTAGTATTATGAATGGTCATGTTACAATTCCTAAGGTCAAGTTACTATTCTATTAGTATAAATTCTTTAATTTCTATAAATACAACTTATTTCTTATAACCATTATAAAGAATTGGAAAATTTCTTTGCAAAATAAAAAGAAATTATTTTATAAATAATTGGTTTTTTAAAATAAACTTGTTTTCAAATATTGAAACCTATTTTATGAATTATAAAATGAAATACAAAAAACAATTCATAAATAATATACCCTATAATGAAGCCTAAGCCATGAGTCTTTGTGTTTCTTGTCTTGGAAATTGTGTGATAATTGAGATGATGTTTCTTGTTGTTGAAAAAATGCAAAATTTATGTGACTATGTGTCGTGGTGTGTTTGTGTTGATATAATCTCCCACATCCCATAAATGATTAACCACTTAAAACAAGTAATAGAAATGGTTGTATGTAAAATATTGAATTTGATGGTAATAAACATGCATGTCACAGCTTAATTGTTATAAATAAGTGATTAGATTATATATATACATAATTTATTGGGTTTTTTATTGATATTATTCTAATGGTTCATTTATGTGAATGTTAAGAAACTCTTTACCCAATCAATGTGTATAACAGTTATGAAATGTTTCAAATACATACAAACGAGTTAAAGCTGCCCGCAGAAAGAATTATATTGATTTCCTAGATGGGTCACCTTGATTTGTGTGCTTATGGTAGTGATTGTTACACTGATAGTGTGTGATGTGTTTGGAAGTGGGAATGTGATTGGTTTCCTTGGTGTGCATGGGAAATTGTGATTTTTTGGTGTTGTAGTGGTGGATGGATGGTTATATTGAAAGGAGATGGTTCCATAACCATTTTGGGGTTTATGATTTTATCTTATAGTAGTACTGTATAATATGAATATAAGCATTTGAAAGGATGAAATCCCTAATTTAATTGGACAAGTCCTTTTTGGAGACATTTAAATTAATGGGTGTGTCTATGATTATCAAATATGCTTATATCCTAGTATGTAGAATGGGTTTCCTAAAATTTTATACATGTGGACTTTATATCATAACTATTTTATATTGTGATTTTTAACATTCCTTGTGTGATTTATGTCATCCTTGCTGTTGTTAATCTAAAGTTATTCTGACAAAATTCTATCATAATACTAGGTGTGAGAAATAGATGGAGGAATATTTGGATAGAGATTTTTTATTTTAAAAATATAGGATGTTTTAAATATCCATGATGGAACCTTCATCCCCAATGTAGAGGATTTGTTGAAGTAATTTGAGGTTTATTTAGGATGGTAAAGATGTTGGATCAATTTTGGGTTAAATTGGCTATTGGTTTACTTTGGAAAGCAGATTGGTTATGGTGATTTATGTAGTGTTGTAACCTATAAGAGGTGGCATAAGAGTAATTCCATTATTTTTTTAAATAAATATTTATTTTATCAATAGTATACATATTGTTGGAAGAGGGAGGTTGAGGCTGTTTGGCAGGGTGCCAAGCATTTGTGTATTTTTGTGACCCATTTCATGGACTTTATCAGTTATTTCTCACTCTTATTATCTGATTAATGTGAATTGTTAAAGTTTATTGAGTCTTACAAGAATATTTAGATTCAATGATATGTTGTTCATTTTTATTTCGAGTCTAGGGAAGAGGTGATGGATCGTGAAAAGGTCATATAGAATGGGTTGATTGTGCTCAAAAGTTATAGAAAGGACCATTCCTGCATAGCCAAGTATTTAGAGATTAATGCTCTGAGTTGTGAGGCTCTATGTTTAAGATGAAATAGAGTGGGGTGATCTTATAGATTTTGGGAATGGTTTTCATCTCTAATGTTGAGAAGCTCAATGTGTCGTAATATTTGAGGAATAATATATTTATTTTGTAATGTTGTAGGGAATTGTTAGTATAAAATTATCATTATATTTCATGGTTCCCACTATTTGGTAAAGACTTAGCTGAGAGGGAATGTGTGGGTTTAAATATAATCCTTTCACAAAAAAACTTTTATTGAATTTTAATTTTTTTAAATTTTTTTATCAATTTATAAAACAAAGTATCTATTCCTTGATGAAAAATCCAAAACCTAAATTCTCAAATGGAAATAATATTTTTAAATAAGGTGGAAGTTTTTTATCCAAGGTGCGTCTATTTTAGAACCTATTTATGTTTTAAAGACTAGTTTGGGATATTTTATCGTGATTTATGGGGGTGGTTTCACATTTTATTCACCCAATTGTATAATTCACCTTTAGAGGTATCTCCTGAGAGTGTGTTTTTGGGGTAATCAATTCCCTTAAGAGGTTGGTTTTTGTAGAGACCTGTATCCTGACGTACATGGACATTACATTACATTTGCGGAATACTTAGTACATAACAAAAACACACACTAAAGGATCGTAATAGTTTAGTGTCTTTGGAAACTCGAAACATAATCTTCTAATCCTGGTGAAAGATCTTCAATATCTCCCGTAAAGATCTTCCATTTTTTTTTACCTAAAACCTTTCTTTATATCCTGGGGAAAAGAAAACATAAAAGAGTGAGCTCAAATGCTCAGTAAGGGTATACAAAAGAAATAAAAATCATATCATATCTTTTTGAAAATCACAACCTGCCAAAGAGATCATAATATCTTAACATGGAACAAATCATAGAAGTGAAAATGAGATCCCCATAATCATAACATGAAACTTGAAACTTTGTGGCATGCACACATAATCATGGAAAATCATTTCTTGTTAGTCATGACTCATTGCCAAGACTATCTTAGTGGACAAAGTCCCTTTCTGAACCGAGTTCACTCCTCGTTTCAGTCCTGTATCACTGAACCGAAATAACCTTCCGTTCCAGCCATGTCTATCTCATGAGATATAAAATCTTTACCCAATGCATTGGAGGGAGATATAGGTCCCACCCATCTCTTAATGAATCCTTTCTTATGTGTGCCACATAATCATAAAACATACATCATCGCATAACAAATGTAACAAAAATGGGATTCTTGAAACATCATGACATCATAAATCAATTCATATAAGATAAAGGAATTCATAAAAATAATTCCATCACAACATGATCAAATCAATGTAATAATAGGGATAAAACAGAACCCTTTATTATCTTAGATGGAAAATAATTTTGATAAAACACTTGAACTCCATTCTTGAGGAAAATATCCTTTCTTCTTCAAAAACATTTTTCCTTTCATAACATGTCATATAACATTAAAATAAAAGAAGTTGATTAAAAATAAACTTGAGAACTTGTAAAGGAAGCTTCTTGGAAATAATGTTTTAAAAATCTATTCATGCCGTATAAGTTAAAAAAAACATTCTTCCTACTTTTGTCGGAAAAGTCAAAAAGTACCTCGTACGAAAAACGACAAAAGATTCATTTTATTTCTTTTACTAAAAACTCACCGAAGGGTAAAAATGGATTTAAACAATTGTATGTGGATTTACATATTGATGAAACATGGATGTGGATGATAAAATACACCCCAGTAAATACTTACGAATAAACAATCTCGAATAAAAATGAGATTGTGATATTTCCCTTACCTTAGGTCCGATTAGCTTTTTACGTGTCCGAATCTCCTGTATAATGGTTTAAATAATGTTATTGACTTATTCCAGAATCATACATATTGATATGATATCATATATGGTCATATTATTAGCTTCTTGTTAGTAATATTTCATTGTTACTTGTTACTCGGGTCTTTATAACTTTTTGTTCTTATGCGTGTTTTGTCGAATAAATTCTTATTCTTATCTTTAGGTTATAGATAATTCATTTCCAGTATGGTATTAGTGTAGTATATACCATATTCATTCATTCAATTCATTTATATAATCATTATGAAATGAAGATCATGTAGAACGAGTCGCATCACATCGTGGAGACGGTATTCCGTACGTACGCACGAGTGATGATATCGTTCCTATGATCGTGGAATTGTATTAGAGTATATATATATTATTTCAGTATCAATATTACTTCATAATAATCATATTTAGTTACTCATTACACCATTATACCCATCCTTGTAAGGTGATGGTGGAAAATAGATTACACCACGGCGTGGAGACGGTATTCCGTACGTACGCACGCGCGGTGATTTCATTTTTCCGTAGGATGGATAGAAGGTGAATTAGGGTTGTTTCATATTTATAATAACATATCAGTATGTAAGTAATACTGATGTTATTACTTTATCATGAAACAACTAAAGAAGAAGAAGTTGAAGAAGAAAGAAATTGAAAAGATCGGTAATGGATATTACCTCTTCTTTGGAACGCCTCTTTGAATCCTCCACTTAAGGAACTAAGATTGGTCTTTGGAGAAGACCAGAACCTCTAGGATTATTCTAGGAAAGTGGAGAGGAGAAAATGGCAGGGGTTGGCCGAGCTTGAGTGCTCAAAATTGGTGTGAGGAGGAGGGGGAGGAGGTGCCCTTTTATAAGGGAGGAGAGGGGCACCATAGGAATTCTTAAAAATATTAATTTATAATAAATCTAACCCCACTTAAAAACCTCCAAAAATGACTCATATTCAAAGATTAGATGAGATAGGGTTGTAATCTCATCAACCAATCAAATTTAGACATGTTTGGATATTGTTTTAAACCTTATCAATTATATTTAACTCTAAGTTAAATAATTTAACTTTTACCGTGTCTTTTTGTTTTCTTTCACTATATGGTTAATAAACTTACTATAACATGCCAAACGAACCACAAATTGTTTATTATTAAAATATATATCCTTATCTAAGTCATTTGGCCGAACATTATATTTTTAGGAATAAACTAACAATTAATAATATAATATTTGATTTAAAAACTATTTTGTGTCAATTTTGACACTATTTGATATATGATTTTTGTGAAAGTCATAACAGAATTATATGTTCGAACCAAGTTGATTAAATCAACATTAATATATCATAGTAACCTAGAAAATTAGTGGAATTCATAAAAAATCTCAAATTACATTTATTTTGGTGTTTATAACATCAATTATGTCAATATTTCATTAATAAGATAATTACTGCATCATCGTTGTGTCATAAATAAATTAAATTATTTGATGTCTAAAAATTACAAATAAAATACCATCATGTAGGAAATATTTTTAGCTTTCTAATGAATATTTACAATCGAATTTATCTTATGTATAACCCCATATTAAAAATGATTTACTTATTAAACTTTGATTTTAACTATTTTAACCCTTCTTTAAATAAATTCATAATAAATGTCCTAATCTAATCCAAGTGGGCCTAAATGGTCATATTTTATTCCAAAGTTTGTATTTGGTCGAATTACACTTGTCCAATAGAATTAGGACATGTGTTAGGGTAATAGTAATATCATATTTACCCTTAGTTACCCTATTTACTATTAACCGCGGTAAAAAAAAGTAAAAAGTTACTATTCACCAAAAATTATTTTCATCTCATTGAACCACATTTTAGTCCTTGATATTAACCGTGTCTCTCGGATTTTCGAAATTCCATTCACAGAAGTGGTAAAATTAAGTTTTATGCAAAATTCAGTTTTTAACCTACCACTTAGTGGTTTCACTATTCATCAAAAATTGAAAGTTTTCAGAAAAATGCCAAAATTTCATCCTAAGTTATATTTCATATTCCGAATTGAAAAATGAAGTCTATTTTACCAAATTCATAACATAGAAGTTGAATTAATTAATTTTATAATTAAATCCCGCTATTAAAACAAATAGCGTGTTTTTACGAAACAATATCTATCAAAAGATTGACACTTGTTTATGTCAGGTTTAAATGTGAAATTACGTCCAATGACCAACATTGTATTAAATTGTAAAAATATATTCTAAATATACTTTAAAACCACTCAAATTAATAATTTATCACTATTAATTATTTCGATTAAAAAAGTTGTTTTTAATTATAATTTAGTAATTTTCACTATTCATCAGAATATGAAAGTTATCCGAAATGTACCAAAATTTCACCTTAGGCTAAATTCGATACTCCGAATCCAAAAATGAAATCCATTTTGAAAAATAAAATTTACAAAATTTCAAAAAGTGGTTATTACTATTCATAACGGCTAGTTTTAATAGCATATCGCTGTTTAGTGAAACTCGTTATTGCGTACTACACACACTATCGAGGAAGGTTGTGATTGCGTGTAATGCAAGGCAAGTCAAGGATGCGTGTTGTGCAAGCTCCTTTTGGTGTAGCGTACAACACAAGACATTAATAAAATTAAAAAGAATATTTTTCATAAAATCTTGGGCTGTTACATTCTACCCCCCTTAAAATGAATTTCGCCCTCGAAATTCGTCGGGGTTATAAATGGTTTTCTATTCGAAAGTTTCCCACATCGTAAAAAGGAATACCAAAACTTGGCTTTAAAAACTAAAGTATGAAATGTAACGATTACCCAAATAAACTAATTGTTGGGTTTCCACATAGGTAAAAATATGGATATGGAAGAAAAATCTAACCATCATGTTCTGATGGAGAGTGGTAGAGAACATGGCTATGGAAAAGCCAAAAATCACAAATCCATAAATTTGTGATGATATAAGGTACCATCTGATTCCTCAGGTATAAGATCACTAGGACAACATTTTTGGTTTTCAAGATCATTTCCCTAAAGTTGAAAATTTGAATTAGAATAAATACTTACTTTATTTTGGTACAATCTCACTGTTGTTCGTGCCTTGAACAATTTCCACTTCATCTCTTAAATAAATGAGGTTGAATTTGTTATTCGTGAAGTGTTAGCAGATAATGTGATAGAATGACGGGTCATTCCATCTGTCTCAAACAAAAGGTTAGCAAAAATTATATGCATAAATCGATCTATAGTGAGATTAATCATATATGGTTCCTAAAATGGACTTATACTTCATATATCATACTGCTTAATATAATAAAACTAGTTTCTACTAAATAGGGACTTCCTGTAGGTCAGTGGTAGGCGATAAAGGCCAGTCGCACTTCGGTTGTGGGTTCGATTCCTACAGCCTTGTCCGAAGCGATGGGCTGTCGCCCGTCCTGCAGGTTGTCCTTTTTCTAAAACTATATTACTATAACATCCCATCAATAATATCGAGAAAACTTCGATCCTTAAACAATACTCACTTATGTCCAACATAATCCATTTCAATCTTTAGGATTATCCATAATACTGCAGTCCACTCTCATAATATAGTGACAACGATTACCAGAGATTTAATACTATCTTTGATCCCCACATATCATAAGATATGTTTTGTTGGTCACATTCTAAACATTCAAAGTCCTTAATCATGTATTCTCTTGAATACCTTAGTGAAAACATGAATGCAGTTAAAAGTTAACACTTTCCACATACCAAAATCCTCAAAATTCTATATACTCAATCCATGATATCACTTAGTCCTTATATCAATCATGAGCTCATGAATATTGTTAAACATTTCATTTTCTTATTTTCCCTTCATTATGCGCATATCATCTTATTTCCAAAAATATCTCAATCACTTTGAATACCACATTAAACCAATACATAAATATTCCAATACTCCATGATACAACATTATTTTGGAATCCCATTACATAAACACTTAATCATTCCACCACATCGTTATCATATTCAACATTGCCAATAGTGATCGCATGTGATTTCCCTTTGTCCTTTGCCTTCAGTGGTTGCTCATGTTGATCATCACTAACCCTTGGATTAGGGAAATTATTAGCATAATGCCCCATTTCCTTGCACTTGAAGCATTGAAGTGTTGGCGGTGCGTTCTCTGCAGTGTTTGCTTTATTCACATCATTAGAAATCCTTTTTCCATTACTTCGACACTCAGCTGCTCGATGACCTTCTTTTCCACACTTAAAACTTTTTCTAGTTCCTTTAAGACAATCTCCACCATGCTTCTTTCCACACTTTGTGCATAAGGAAACATTCATCTTCTTTTCACCATTATTATGACATTTCTCCTTGAACTCCATCTTTCGTTTCTTGTCAAAACCATGAGATGGATATGTAACACCAACTTCCATTTCTACCTTGATAGCACAACGCACAATTTCTTCATAGCTACTGAAGTCTCTTATAGCTAATGCCCTTCGAATACTTGGTTTTAAGCCACTGAAAAATCGATCAACTTTACTTTCAGGTTGGATGATAATGCCAGATGCATACCTTGCAAGTCTTGTAAAATTCGCTTCATATATACCAACAGATTCATCATCCTTCTGCTTCAGCTCAATAAACTCCTTTTCCATCTTTGTTCGAAGAATACGAGGGAAGTACTTACTGAAAAAGAAGTTCTTGAACTCGTCCCATTCCATGGACTCAATTTCATCCCTTGGCCTCGTATTCTTGATAAGATTCCACCATTGATCAGCTTCACCTTCCAAACGATATACTGCTAAGATGACTTTATCATGTTCAGAACATTGAAGAACTGAAAATATCTTTTCAGTGGTACTGATCCATTGTTCAGCAACAAGTGGATCGGAAGTCCCACTGAAAGAAGGTGGACGTTGCCTCATGAAGGACTCAATAGAATATTGTTCCCTTCTCTGCTCATTTGGAAGTCCAGAATGATTCATAGCTTGTGTAAGTATACCAATAAGATTTTGCACTCCATCTCCCATAACATTTGTTTGTTCAGGAGGGCAATCATTGCATTGTCCATTGCATTGATCAACACGGTTCTTTCGGGTTCCAGCCATCGTCTAAAACCCAAAAAGAATAGTGTGAGAGGCAAAAATCATGCTAGGGAAAACAACATAATAAAGGGGGAGTACCTTCAATATCCAACATCTTAGGTTTAATTCTATGATCGTTAGCGTAATTCTATTACTATAACCTATACATATACTTATCCCTAGGGACATCCCTAGACATACCTTAGAAATATCTCTAGGGATCTCACTAACGTTTTCGCATCCTAGTTTCCAAAGGTTGACTAAACCTTTCCTCTGATACCAACTGTAGAGACCCGTATCCTGACGTACATGGACATTACATTACATTTTCGGAATACTTAGTACATAACAAAAACACACACTAAAGGATCGTAATAGTTTAGTGTCTTTGGAAACTCGGAACATAATCTTCTAATCCTGGTGAAAGATCTTCAATATCTCCCGTAAAGATCTTCCATTTTTTTTTACCTAAAACCTTTCTTTATATCCTGGGGAAAAGAAAACATAAAAGAGTGAGCTCAAATGCTCAGTAAGGGTATACAAAAGAAATAAAAATCATATCATATCTTTTTGAAAATCACAACCTGCCAAAGAGATCATAATATCTTAACATGGAACAAATCATAGAAGTGAAAATGAGATCCCCATAATCATAACATGAAACTTGAAACTTTGTGGCATGCACACATAATCATGGAAAATCATTTCTTGTTAGTCATGACTCATTGCAAAGACTATCTTAGTGGACAAAGTCCCTTTCTGAACCGAGTTCACTCCTCGTTTCAGTCCTGTATCACTGAACCGAAATAACCTTCCGTTCCAGCCATGTCTATCTCATGAGATATAAAATCTTTACCCAATGCATTGGAGGGAGATATATGTCCCACCCATCTCTTAATGAATCCTTTCTTATGTGTGCCACATAATCATAAAACATACATCATCGCATAACACATGTAACAAAAATGGGATTCTTGAAACATCATGACATCATAAATCAATTCATATAAGATAAAGGAATTCATAAAAATAATTCCATCACAACATGATCAAATCAATGTAATAATAGGGATAAAAACAGAACCCTTTATTATCTTAGATGGAAAATAATTTTGATAAAACACTTGAACTCCATTCTTGAGGAAAATATCCTTTCTTCTTCAAAAACATTTTTCCTTTCATAACATGTCATATAACTTTAAAATAAAAGAAGTTGATTAAAAATAAACTTGAGAACTTGTAAAGGAAGCTTCTTGGAAATAATGTTTTAAAAATCTATTCATGCCGTATAAGTTAAAAAAAACATTCTTCCTACTTTTGTCGGAAAAGTCAAAAAGTACCTCGTACGAAAAACGACAAAAGATTCCTTTTATTTCTTTTACTAAAAACTCACCGAAG
Source organism: Viscum album (assembly GCA_963277665.1). Lineage (NCBI taxonomy): Eukaryota > Viridiplantae > Streptophyta > Magnoliopsida > Santalales > Viscaceae > Viscum > Viscum album. Next base: position 879,844,989 of record OY728137.1, on the reverse strand, counting down.
GGTAAAAATGGATTTAAACAATTGTAGTTGGATTTACATATTGATGAAACATGGATGTGGATGATAAAATACACCCCAGTAAATACTTATGAATAAACAATCTCGAATAAAAATGAGATTGTGATATTTCCCTTACCTTAGGTCCGATTAGCTTTGTACGTGTCCGAAGCTCCTGTATAATGGTTTAAATAATGTTATTGACTTATTCCAGAATCATACATATTGATATGATATCATATATGGTCATATTATTAGCTTCTTGTTAGTAATATTTCATTGTTACTTGTTACTCGGGTCTTTATAACTTTTTGTTCTTATGCGTGTTTTGTCGAATAAATTCTTATTCTTATCTTTAGGTTATAGATAATTCATTTCCAGAATGGTATTAGTGTAGTATATACCATATTCATTCATTCAATTCATTTATATAATCATTATGAAATGAAGATCATGTAGAACGAGTCGCGTCACATCGTGGAGACGGTATTCCGTACGTACGCACGAGTGATGATATCGTTCCTATGATCGTGGAATTGTATTGGAGTATATATATATTATTTCAGTATCAATATTACTTCATAATAATCATATGTATTTACTCATTACACCATTATACCCATCCTTGTAAGGTGATGGTGGAAAATAGATTACACCACGGCGTGGAGACGGTATTCCGTACGTACGCACGCGCGGTGATTTCATTTTTCCGTAGGATGGATAGAAGGTGAATTAGGGTTGTTTCATATTTATAATAACATATCAGTATGTAAGTAATACTGATGTTATTACTTTATCATGAAACAACTAAAGAAGAAGAAGTTGAAGAAGAAAGAAATTGAAAAGATCGGTAATGGATATTACCTCTTCTTTGGAACGCCTCTTTGAATCCTCCACTTAAGGAACTAAGATTGGTCTTTGGAGAAGACCAGAACCTCTAGGATTATTCTAGGAAAGTGGAGAGGAGAAAATGGCAGGGGTTGGCCGAGCTTGAGTGCTCAAAATTGGTGTGAGGAGGAGGGGGAGGAGGTGCCCTTTTATAAGGGAGGAGAGGGGCACCTTAGGAATTCTTAAAAATATTAATTTATAATAAATCTAACCCCACTTAAAAACCTCCAAAAATGACTCATATTCGAAGATTAGATGAGATAGGGTTGTAATCTCATCAACCAATCAAATTTAGACATGTTTGGATATTATTTTAAACCTTATCAATTATATTTAACTCTAAGTTAAATAATTTAACTTTTACCGTGTCTTTTTGTTTTCTTTCACTATATGGTTAATAAACTTACTATAACATGCCAAACGAACCACAAATTGTTTATTATTAATATATATATCCTTATCTAAGTCATTTGGCCGAACCTTAGATTTTTAGGAATAAAATAACAATTAATAATATAATATTTGATTTAAAAACTATTTTTTGTCAATTTTGACACTATTTGATATATGATTTTTGTGAAAGTCATAACAGAATTATATGTTCGAACCAAGTTGATTAAATCAACATTAATATATCATAGTAACCTAGAAAATTAGTTTAATTCATAAAAAATCTCAAATTACATTTATTTTGGTGTTTATAACATCAATTATGTCAATATTTCATTAATAAGATAATTACTGCATCATCGTTGTGTCATAAATAAATTAAATTATTTGATGTCTAAAAATTACAAATAAAATACCATCATGTAGGAAATCTTTTTAGCTTTCTAATGAATATTTACAATCGAATTTATCTTATGTATAACCCCATATTAAAAATGATTTACGTATTAAACTTTGATTTTAACTATTTTAACCCTTCTTTAAATAAATTCATAATAAATGTCCTAATCTAATCCAAGTGGGCCTAAATGGTCATATTTTATTCCAAAGTTTGTTTTTGGTCGAATTACACTTGTCCAATAGAATTAGGACATGTGTTAGGGTAATAGTAATATCATATTTACCCTTAGTTACCCTATTTACTATTAACCGCGGTAAAAAAAAGTAAAAAGTTACTATTCACCAAAAATTATTTTCATCTCATTGAACCACATTTTAGTCCTTGATATTAACCGTGTCTCTCGGATTTTCGAAATTCCATTCACAGAAGTGGTAAAATTAAGTTTTATGCAAAATTCAGTTTTTAACCTACCACTTAGTGGTTTCACTATTCATCAAAAATTGAAAGTTTTCAGAAAAATGCCAAAATTTCATCCTAAGCTATATTTCATATTCTGAATTCAAAAATGAAGTCTATTTTACCAAATTCATAACATAGAAGTTGAATTAATTAATTTTATAATTAAATCCCGCTATTAAAACAAATAGCGTGTTTTTACGAAACAATATCTATCAAAAGATTGACACTTGTTTATGCCAGGTTTAAATGTGAAATTACGTCCAATGACCAACATTGTATTAAATTGTAAAAATATATTCTAAATATACTTTAAAACCACTCAAATTAATAATTTATCACTATTAATTATTTCGATTAAAAAAGTTGTTTTTAATTATAATTTAGTAATTTTCACTATTCATCAGAATATGAAAGTTATCCGAAATGTACCAAAATTTCACCTTAGGCTAAATTCGATACTCCGAATCCAAAAATGAAATCCATTTTGAAAAATAAAATTTACAAAATTTCAAAAAGTGGTTATTACTATTCATAACGGCTAGTTTTAATAGCATATCGCTGTTTAGTGAAACTCGTTATTGCGTACTACACACACTATCGAGGAAGGTTTCGATTGCGTGTAATGCAAGGCAAGTCAAGGATGCGTGTTGTGCAAGCTCTTTTTGGTGTAGCGTACAACACAAGACATTAATAAAATTAAAAAGAATATTCTTCATAAAATCTTGGGCTGTTACAGTTTTAGTTCTCAATGATCATAATAATTTGAATATTATATAATGTAACAGTTTGGTCATTCCATGTACATTACTATATGATTTTTTGGTGTCAATGGTGTTTAGAATAATTTCAAGGAGGGAGCGATCAAATTGGAGCATAAGTTATAGTTGTAGGAGGAATTCTTAGCGTGAATTATGTTACACACCCAAAATGTGACATTGCTAGTTATGGTGAAAATATTTGTTGAAAATATTGATGAGGTGAAGGATATTTTAATGACATAAATTATTTTGAGGCTTCTAAGATCCAGGTTCCTTGTCTTTTAATGGATGTTTGACTAATTGAATTCATGATGTGAAGTACCTATACACATTGCGACTTTTGTCAACAGAATCCATTCAATAAATATATATCTCCCTCTAGTTTCTTGTATTCGAATCCCTTTACTTTTTTATGTTTTATCATCCCTACAGTGATTTTAAGAGGAGTTACAATCCTTCATTCAGGGATTTTGTCCCCATCTTGGGTTGGTCGATTTCTTGAGACCCGGGAAGAGTTTTATTATTATTCTATGTTGAATTTACATTCTTCTTTTCAGAAGGGGTCTCATTGTGTTTTCATTTTTCATTGATGAAAAAAATAATTATAGAATTTTTTTTAAAGTGTTCCTTGTGTGTAATTTTTATAGATATATCATTATTATTTTCAACTTCATAGATATTTTGATGCATGTGTAGAGGTAAGGTATTTCCAAACCAATCACACATCTTCTATGATAATAATTATGAATAAATATTTTCTGATTCCTTAAATGATTAAAATAGTGACCTTTTTCAATATTATTTGATGTGAATGATATTATTATCTTCTAATAATGATAGATTGAAGTTCCCATATGTTTGACCATATGATTTTACATAGTTTATTGTAAAAGGGGGAATCAAAAAATAATCCCTGTAGAGAAAGAATAAAAGAAAAGGAACACCATAACTAGTTAATAAGAGATCCAAAGAATAAGATATGGCTAACTATTGTTACTTATGTGTTATATACTATGAGTTAAAATTATTATTATTTTGACATGTGGTTATTGTGATTAACTTGGTGTATTCGTTATCAATGATTTTTTCCACCATCATAAGAGTTTAATCATTAATATTCAGTAAGGAAAGTTAACTAGTTGGAATCTACAATATTAAGGGGGTTTTTAGCTTTTTCTGTTTATGTGGATGTGTTGTTACTCTATTATCCACCTTTTTAATTAATTAATTTTTTATGGAACAAAAAGAACACAGGTTGAAATTATGTTTATGAACTTTTATATTTAACTGGAAAACTAATTCATCAATGTGAATTTAAAATAATGATTACAAGAATAAAGTTGGATGTATAAATTCTTAAACCATAGTTAGTGTAATAAAAAATGGGATTTATGTTATGGACATTGTAAAATTCTTGGTGGCACAATGAAAGGGTTATTATAATATTGGTTAATATATTGCATAATTTTTATAACAAGGATATTAAATATAAATCATTGTTTGATGATTTGAAATGATCCAAAAAATTATTTCTTAGGGGGCTATCCCTTCTTGAATATGGGTTGTGTTATCTTAATAACGATTAATCAATAATATAATGATGGTTTTGATCCTCAATTGGGTTATTAGTTGTGGAAGTGGCATGTAGTGTAATCTATGGTGGATTTTTCTTTTGGATTATGATTTATGGTGGGGTCATGCATGATAAGTGGATGGCATGATGTTTATGCTCTGTAAGTTCATGATACCATGTTGTGCTGAGGATGATGTGGTTATGATGGTATCCAATAGGGAATGTAAATGGAAGGAGTGGGTAAGGAGGTTGATTTCCATTATGTTTATAATACACTACTATCTTGTGGTTTAGATAAAAAATGTGATATGTCATTGGTTTCATTAGATATGATATACAGTTGGTGCACTATATTAACATTATATTTAACTGGATATATGGTTTGTCATACAAGTGGTTACTTATGGTGGTGATATGTTATGTTACTATACTCATATACTAATCAGTTTTAAGAGGGTTCATCCTACTGGTTATCTACCGATTAGAGGATGAACAAATCTTCTGAAAGAAAAGAGTGGTGATGAAAATATATGTTCTAAACATATAATGATGCTAAAGGAATGAAGTGTTCGGTGGACCTAATTTTTACTATTATGATTTATGATGACTCATATGTGATTCCCATGAGGTTGGAGGGTTCTTGGTTGATGATGTTTCATGAAATAAAGTGTATGTTTATGTTTGACATTATTATTATTGGTACTATTCTTTAATAATTTACCCTTCTTACTTCTATGTGTGATTTATTTTCCTAGTTGAATATTAATCATGTTAATTCCTATATATTTGTTACAAATAGATGTTGATTTATTTATATGGATGATCATATTGAAAATATTCACTTGTTCACCCCACCAAAGTTTTCTATAGTTTTCAAGATAGTTTGGCGGAGGTCAAACCTACTATTATGGTTTCTTTTTGAGAATCAGAGGATGTTTGGAGTTTTCCCAATTTTTCTATATGAATTTTTTTGTTTTATAGAATGCACATGAAATTTGGGATATGTAAATGTAGATGATAGATTTATGGTTCCTTTTACTTATACAGAGATGGATTTTCAGTTTTTTATATATTATTTATTGTCATTTAGGAGGGTAATGTATCTCATCTAAGAATTTTATACCCTCAGTGATGGTCGCTGACTAGGGGCCTATATGAGGATAGACTTCAGGGTCACCCATTATTTTCAATACCAGCTTAGGAGGAGTTCTAGTGGAGGGGGATCATGACATAACCTGTGTATGTTTCATTGAAACTAGTGTATTTGTGAATGAAGAATTTAATATGAGTCATCTTTCTCATCATATGTATCATCTAATATGTGTTTAAGTTTCATACCATAGTAGATATAAAAAATGAAAAAGTATATTCATTGTAGTGTTAACTTCTGACCTGGGTATGTGAAATTCTACATTGCCTATTTTTCAAGAAATATATAGTGAAAATAAAGAAAATCTATTGGATAATGAATTTTGAGAAAGAAATTAGATAATTATCAATCTGTTACTTAGTGTATAAAATATCTCAATTTAATTATGATTTAAAAATTAAGAAAAATAAGTTATCCTTGTTCAATAAATAAAAATGTCAAAAAATAAATCAAGTAGATGAAATAAATTTAAAATGAAGTGTATTTATTATATTTTCAAGAATACTGAAGATGAAAATGGGATTATGTTTTTTATCTTTGATTCCTGAAATCACTTTCTAATTAATAAGTTATTATTTTTGAGTATCTCTAAAGTCTGGTATATATATAATCTATGTTCTTTATATTGGTCTTACTAAAACTAGTATCTTCATGTGGAATTTAGTTGATATATTAAATGTTGTTTTCTTATAAATATTCTACTCAAATAATAAGCTCGTTAAAGAAATTAATTCATTGGAAACTCAAACACTTCGTCATGATCATTTTATAGATCATTTGAAACTAAGGGTGATTTTTTTTAAGAACTAATAATTCATTTCTTTTGTTTTACCAAGGAAGAATATAATGGTAGTTATTGTATTTTTATGACGATGTCAGAGGCTGATACTCCCATAGGGTTTTTGATATTTTTCATGAGTATCATAGTTGCCAATAATAAAAATACATTATAGTTTCTTTCTTCTAAATGGATCATGGAATCTTCAAAAAACCATATTTGGTAAGCTGAATAGAATGTTTACATTTGTGATCCAAATATATAGAAAAAGTAAAATCAAAGAGGGTTAATGAATGTTTCTTGGAATATATCAAAAATAGTGATGTTTGAAGGTGATATATATTAAAAAAATAATTCAATGGCATAATATTAAGAAGTGTGTCACCAAATAATGAAAATAAGAATGGGGGAATACCTATAGTTGAGGAAGTGATCTTAGGAAAATCAAAATTGCACCCAAGATGACAATGATATAGTTGAGAGGAGGAGTAAAAGTAGATGCTTGAAGGGTTCTTTATACAATGAATTTAGATAACATATCTATTTAGAGTAAATTCACTAGGTATTTTTGTAGAGGTTTATTGTGAAGAATTTGATTTCTGTTTTTCAAGATATTATCCAACTTAATAAATGATGAGTTACAGCCATCTATTTCTGAAGAAACCTGCATTGAAAAGAAAATCATATCATATCTTATGTTTTGTGTAATACAGTTTTACTTTTCTGTGTTAGTTAATCTTGTTGTAATGGTGTATTTTTTTGAAAGCATATGATTGGGATAATAACTAACCTAAAAAATTTATCAATAACAAGAAATTAGTTTTAAATCTACAGTAAGATATAAAAAACTTATCTAGTAAATATTAGGCTCTTACATTGAGGTTAAACCTTATAATGACTCAGTTGTTCCTTTTTTATTCCTTTATATTAATGTAATATAAGTTAGGATTAGATATCTACTTAGGAGATTCATTTCCTAACAAAATGTAAATCATTATTTTAAATGATTAAAATTTAAAAGAAGAAAACACTAATTCATCCCCCTCTCAGTGTTTCAATTTTAACCACTAGGAATAAAAAGTTTGGTTGTTTAAATTATGGTATATGGATTAATTAATTTGGTTAAAATTATTATTTTAATACAGTTATGGTATGATCTTGGTAAATTCTATCACATTAAAATCTGAAAAGATTTAGGAAGAAGGAATAGGAAAGAGTGGCTAAACATCACTACTAAGGTGAAGAAGCTCCATGGTTGAGATATATAAATTCCGGATATAACTATATTTCTTAAGTTTGTAGGATACATATATTATATTTATGGGTTATTTTGGTATTATTATTAGGGATTTATCTTATAAGGGAAAATATATGTTTTTGTATTCCTTCTCTATGTGTATTTTTTGAAAATTGTGGCTATTAAGTGTGTTAGTTTAATTTTATGAATAATGGGCCTTTGGGTGACTTGGATTATAATTTAAGTAGATGTTTATTGTTTATTTGTCACATATAATTATTTTCAAATCATTTTCATTATCTTATTTTCTTTATTTTTATATGGATGGTTGACTCATTCCCTAACATTTATAAACAAATTCTCATCATTGAGGAAAGATTTATTAATATTTATCAATATAGATACCTTGAAATAAGAAGTAATTCTATGAAGGGTCCATAAATAAGGAATAAAGGAAAAAAATATGATTCAAAAGAATATAAAATATAGAAAAAAATTAAAAAAATAAGACAAAAATGAAATGAGGATGTATATCTATTATATAAAAAATTACAATAGTAAAAGATATGGTAGTAATTTAGCGGTAAATGAGGTCCACAAGAATTAAAAAAAAACTTAGAAATCAATATTGAATGATAGGTGTCAAAATTGTTTTATATTGATACACTCTAATTTTTTGAAAATAATTTTTTTAAATACTATTCTTATCACTTTAGAATGCTGACAACTTAATTAAGAAAAACAATATCTCCCAAAATCAAAACTCAAGAATAGTTAGATTAAATAATTATTTATGAAATGATAATTTATTATTGATTACGTGAGTTTTTTGAAACATTAAAAATTATTGTAAATAGAAAAATCTATTATTTATTAAAAAAATTATTTTTAAAATATTTCATTTAGAATTTGATCCATTATTCTCACATGAAAATCAGTAAAGACATGCCTTGTATTCTAATTACTTCTTCTCAACACAATCTGTGTATGTGTTAATAGGACCATAGTATGCGTGAATGGTGAATTGTGTATGATTCATGCTTATCTAGGTGTGTATCATAAAATACATACATAAGTTTCATTTCTCGGTAAACATGAGATTTATAAAAGTATTATTAGCATACATGTTATTTTTCTAATGGAGTATGTTACATGTTGCATAGTGAATTTTTCATCAAATAAATAGTGAAGAATAAGAAAATATACTGGATTAAGTATTCCAGAAAACAAAATCTCCCAATTCTCAATCTAATACTCAATGCATAATATATCACAATTAAATTGTTATTTCGGAACTATGAAAATCCAACTATCCTCGCTCAGTGAGGAATAAATTAATAAAAATAGATCAACCGGATCAGTTGAAATCAAACTAAAGTGTATTTATTTTTTAATTTTTTTAAATTTGATGTTGAAGCATATTTTATTAAATAATGGAATGTATTCTTTTATATTGGGTAAAAGGAGACCCATTACACAGCCCGATGCCCCATGGGTTTGGAAGCCCATATTTTATGGCCTCAAATCATAAATCTGGTCCAATGGCTCATTCTATGAATTTTACTACTACGAAAGTCATTCTATGAGCTCGCAGCGGCGAGCCCCCTCTGTGCCTCGGCCAGAGGGGGGTATCAACTCTCCTCGTCCATGGCGTGTGGATCCTTCTTCGTTCTCGGACTTCCCAGAAATTGAGGTTTTCCCTAAGGTACCGAATCGGGTGAATGGTGAAATCTCGGTCTCAATCTCTTCGCTGGAGTTTACGAAGGCGGTGTCGCGGCTGGATCATACCCTTGTCACAAGATTCGGGAAGGCTCGGCCCTCTGTGGACTGCTTTCACAGGTTTGTCTCCTCCTCCTGGATGCTCCAAGACAAAGTGGTTATTGGGCTGTTGGATTCGAGGCATTTTCAAATACGTTTTTCTAGCGAGGAAGATTTAATTACAGCCTGGTCTTCTGCGCCGAGAGTGGTGAATGGGTTTAGATTTTTCCTGTTTCGCTGGTCTTTTGACTTTCATCTTCGTCGTGATCCTCCGACCGCAGCGTTATAGGTTACGCTTCCTGGGCTCGAATTACCTTTCCAGAATCCTGCAATTCTTCGTGTCATTGGAAATATGATTGGTTGTTTCTTGTGTATAGACCTGCGAACACGGGTTTCTTGCCATCCAGTTGCACCGCGAATTTGTGTGGAAGTAGATGTTTCGATAGAGCCGATTGAGTCTGTCTGCGTTGAGGTGGAGGGTGAGCTTAGATGGCATCAGTCTGTCCTCTTTGAGTCATGGACACCCTTCTGTGGGATTTGTCGCCGCCTTGGTCATTCGGATCTGCTATGTCGTCACAGCACATGTCGTGGAGAGGTTGGCGCAGCGTCAACTCTTGTTGCTCCTGACCTAGAGATGGTGCCAGAGACAGATGGACTACAGGGAGCTGCTGTTATTACAGCCGCTGAAGATGCTCACACTGGGACCCCGTGTGCTGAGGTTTCATTTCAGAAGAGGATACCTAGTGGGTTGGTGAACCCATCGGTTGGAGATGTTTTTAAAAGACTGAAGCAGGATCTTAAGTGCAATGTTGGTATTGAATCCGACAGGGAAAAAAAATTCCAGTTCCTGAATGTGGAAACAGGATGCTAGACAAGGGGGAAGGTGAAAAGTTGATGAAGCAAGTCAGCGGTGTATCTCTGGGCAACAGATTTTTAGATTTGGTTGATCTGGAATCCACTGATCAAGGAGCAGCACAATCACAGCAGGTTATGGCTGCAGATGGTGCTGAAATGTTTGGCCGTAGTGGGAATGGGGGTTTGGAGGAGGCTAATGGGGATCCTGCTACTCTGATAGAGGGGGAGATAGCTGAGGACTTCAGTGAGTTGGCTGATGGGGGTCCTGATTTTCTGATGCAGGAGGAGCCGAATGAAGATGATGTTGGGAAAATTTCAGAGGATGTATTGAGTGATACTGATATTGCAGAGCGGCAGAATGGCAAGGTAACTTCTTTGAACAAGCAGGACTGCTTAGAGGGAAGTTGCAAGAGGCAGAATAATGAGGACCAGTATCCATGTTTGACACCTAGAGATGGTAACAGGGAATCTGTTCAGGTTACAACCCCTCTGGTGCATGAGGGCTCTTTAGGGGCAGGTGAGGGGAAGGAGAATCAAGGAGGCAGAGCACAGAGTGTGATGAAAGAGTCATATAGTGATATTCTCAGAAAAGTGGGGAAAAGGGCTGAGAGTAATGGAGCTTCCACTGCTACACCGAAGAGGAAACATAGGAAAGATTACTCCAACACACCAAGGACCATTGCAACCAGGTCGTCTTCCAAAAATGGAAAGATGAAAGAATCGGAGCAAAAGAAGGGGCGACAGAGCAAGGATCCCATGTCCTCAGCGAAACTACGACTGAGGGAGCAATATATACAAATGCTAAGTCAATACGCTCCACAATCTGAATGGGAGTCGGCGGACCCGGATGAGTTCTCAGAAGGTGGCGGTGATGATGTGTTTGATGTGCTCTAGTTCATGAGGTTGTGGGGCTTTGAGGTTTGCTGTTTTATTTCTTTCTCTACCTGCGTTTGTACTATCTTTTCTTATTAATAATTTTCTACGGGGCTGGGCATTCGGCCTAGTTCTGCACCTTCCTGGTATTAAATATATAGATATGAAAAAATAAAATTAATAAAATTAAAGTTAAAAATAAGTAAATTGATAAAAATATTAAATATTTTATTTATTAGATGATTATTCATAATGCTAAATAGTATATATTAAATATATAAATATTCATTATTGTATATAAATGTGATTTAAATTTCAAAAAATATTTATGCGTTATACATTATATATTCATATATTTAGTGAATAATGGATTATAATTAAAAATTAATGTAAATTAAAAATATTGACTAATTTCATACTATAACAGATATATAATTGAATGTTGTTCAATTTTACAATTTAATATAGATCAAATATCTGTTATATTGATTTCATATATACGTAAATAAAGTATTTTTATATACAATGCACACACTTAAATCAATTCATTTTTTCTATATTATTAAGATGTACTTATTTTTTATTTATTCATTTTCACTCATTTTTAAAAAGCATGCACATAAAATTAAATATTTATTAACAATTTTGTTTACTAATATTTATGAATAAATATATTAATAAATAAATATATTTAAAAATGTACATACTATATTTATAAAATTATATATTTAGAATAATAAATAAATAAATATTTTTTAAAACTTATTTCTATCCCTATAAATAAATAATTATATATATTTAAATAATTATTGAATTTTTAATAAATTTACATAAAAAATGGATATATTTACTATATTTTTATATTTTTATATATTTAATATATATATATATATATATCTAATTATATAAATATATATAGTGATTGAAATATGAATTTTTAAAAATATTTCTATAATTATAAATATGTAATTTTATATTTAAACAATTATAAAATTATATTAAATATATTTAAATAAGGTATATATTTATTATTTTATATTTATAGATAATTATTAAGTATATATATATTTACAAATTCATTTATTTGTAAATATATTAATAAATCATTTGTTAGTGCTTAAGTAATAAGAACTGGTGAAATAAATAATTATCATCACTTTTATTAGCACAAATAAAGATGATGCTTTAATGTCACTAAAAAATGCACTGATAGAAGTCATGTTTTTATCCCTAAAACTTTAGTGTTCATAAATATGGATTTTATCACTTCATTTTTAGTACTACTAAAGACCTACCTTTATTAGCGCTAAAAACACTAATAAATATGTCTTTTACCAATGCTAATAAAAGGGACCTTTATCACCGCTTTTAAAATGGTTTAGATACATGTGTCCAGATCTAATTAAAAAAACCTAACATGTTGTGAACCCATCATGATATAATAATCTTTCTACAGAATCCAACCATTTTCGGTGCTCCTCATCGTTGAATTGAAGCTCGAATCACACCAACCCACTCGGATCACCCAACCCCAATGCCTCGAGTTGCTCAAAAATCATCACATATCCAATGTTTGGTTGAAGTTAGGTTTTCCAAAGAAAAAAAAGATATATGGACCCAATGGTCTCAGATTCTATTCTACATAGCGAGGTAGGCCTATGTTTTTCTTTTTAGGATCCAATTTTCTTTTAGTATTTGTCATTTTGGAGATCCAGATCTGATGTTTTTTATATTACATAATAGGTTCCAATTTTTTTATGTATTTGTGATCCGGTTATTGTTTTCTATTTTTTTTGTTTTTGATCTAATGTTTTCATGACAAATTTTTGGGATATATTGTTTTGGTCTCTAAATTGTTGTTTTGAGTCAATTTTCATTGATGTCTACATCAATACCCCAGGCAGCTTCGCTGTTTTGAATCAATTTCCTATATAGGTTCTAAAGAAAATCAATTTTTCAAACCAATTCTCATTCTAATTATGTTACCAAGTAGCAACATAAGATCATTTTATGCAATTCATGTAAGGGAATTTATTTATTTAAATTTTGTTTTAATATTTTGATGTAAGGGGTTTTCCTTAAAAATTTATTTTCTCAAAATTGTGTTGTTTTATTTTAATAGAAATCATAGTAAGGTTGATACCATATTTATTTATTTTAAATGGATCTCTATTTTTAAAATTAGTATGGTGTTGTATTTATTTTACTATGTTGTGATATTTCGTTGTAAGGTTTACATATATTTTTATCAATTTATGTTTAATTTATAAACATATATTTAAATATATATATACATAAATATATATCATTCAATATATTTATATGACTTTTAAGAACATATAATGTAAGGGTGATTTTATAATTATTTATTTACAAATTATGGTTCTATATTTTGAAATTAGAAAGGTATTATATTAATTTTCATTAAAAATTATGTTTAAATGTTTACTTTTTTCAATTATGTGTATGATAAATTCTATGCCATATATATATATATATATATATATATATATATATATATCTGTGTATGTGTGTGTGTGCATGTTTAAATGTGTATGGGATATACATTACAAAGGGTGGGTCTATTTTTCTCCTTTTTAGATATATATTATTGATGTGTATTATTGCTTCGTGATAACTTCTTTAGGGACCTCCTTAAAATCTCATGGATTGGTCAGTATGTTTTCGATGGCCTCCCTATAATCCTTAGGTTGCTACATCATTTGTTCCAAAAAATAGAATGGATGTTATCAAATTCTATATATTAGAAAAAAAATTAGGTATTCATCATTTGAGGACTGTATATACATTTTAGGTCTATATATACATTTAATTATCTGTTATATAATTTATGCTTGAATAAAAAATAAAATATTGTAAACTCATGTAACTTTTAAAATAATAAAATTTGGTAACTATATATATATATATTTGAAATAATTTAACATTCCAAAATTTAAATAATTATTTTTTTATCAATAATTAACCAAAATAATAAATATTTAAAATTAATATAGTCTAATAATTATTAATAATAATAGTTTTTGTTTCATTAGAAAGAATAGTATCATATATAAACATCGAATAATATATTTTATATTTAAATAAATTTAAATATCTAAATTAATATGAATATATATTTACAATTATATTATAATAATGATTCTAATATAATACAAATATATATAACACACACACACATATATATATATATACAGATTTATTTTATTTATCTATGTATCAAATGAGGAGACCTGCATTTTATAATTTTTGACTATGGAAGGTGTGAACCCCATTCAGGTTTATTGCCTATCAGGGTTAGTGTGAACGATGAACACACCTCCATCGACCTCTTTTTCCAATCTTATAAAACCGTGTCATTTTTTAATAAAATAAAACCTATTAAAAGCCTCGGTTTTATAAAAAAACAATATACAAAATCCTAAAATAATTATTTTATTAAAGTTTTATTTAGATACTTTTGGATAAATTCGAGGACAAAAATGAAAGAAACTCATCATTATATCTTCATCCACATAAAATAAAATAAATTAATTTTAGTAACATTCACACGTAAGCTGAAATTACACTATAGCAACCCAAGACCCTCGGGCTGCGTAGCACTACTATTATGTATTATGATTCTTTGACCTCCACCCTCTTCATTTATTTCCCATCCTTCACTATGTCATTTCTTTCATTGTGTGGAGCTTTTCTCTAAAAGGAGTTGGTGTAAATTAAGGTGTTGAAATAGTATCTATTATCAATTCTGTAATTCTAAAAAATGGAAGGCATTTCCCCTTTTAAATAACATAATGAATTAAATGGAATTCATTTCCCTTATACATTATTTTGTTCTCTAAAAGGGGAAATGCCTCTCATTTGTAAGAATTACACTATTGACACTAGTTATTAACTTAATGCCTCCCTTGACACTATCTCCTTCCACAAAAATTCTTGACACAATCAGAGAAACGATAGAGTGAATGGCGAGAATGAAATTGAGAGGGTGAAGACAAAAGAATCAGAATATGCAACTATAGTGTTGCGTAGCCTGGGGGTCAAGGGTTACAATAGTGTAATTTCATCTAAAGAGTATATTTTATTGAAATTAATTGATTTTATTTTATGTGGGGGTAGAGTTAATGAAAAATTAATTTTGTTTTTATCCTTGACATAATCCACAATGATCTAAATAAAATTTTAAAAAAATAAATTATTTAGGAATTTTTTATTATGTTTATCTTGATAAAACGTTTTTTTAATAGGTTTTATTTTCATAAAAAAAATATTAAGATTTTATATGATTTTAAAAAGAGTTCTATAGAGGTGTTTACTTAGTTCACACTTAGGTAAACAATCCATAAGTCATTTGATATGTGTAAAATCATCCACATCTCAATTCAATGCATGATGTGACAACTAGGACTCAATGTGTCTGTTATCAGTTTAAAATTGAAAGTTTAGTTAAAAAAATGTCACTCCCTTAAAAAAATGACACCAGTCATGGATTTTCATTATAATTTAGTACATGGATTCATAAATACTTTGTGATATTTAGGAATTTGTCTCACATCAAACTGATACATGATGTGATCGGTATAGGTCAAAGTGTGTGTGTCTAGTTTAAAATTTTATTTTTGTAAATAAAAACAAGTGATGTATTCAAAACCCAAAAAAATCATTCATATTGATTTTATAATTTATAACAATGATACATATATTATTTCAGACCTGCAGAAAAAAGTTTTACCTCAATCTGACACATGGTGTGACTGGTATAACTCATAGTGCATCTTTTTATATAAAAATGCCAACAATTTAAAAAAAAGGACAATAAATCTACTCAAAACTAAGAAGACTCATTCATATTGTTTTGATAATTTAGAGAAACAATTCATATGTCATTTTTTGATTTTAGGAATTATATTCACCTCAATCTGACACACGGTGTGCTTAGTATAACTCAATGTTTTTGTTATCAGTTTAAAATCAATTGTTTAGTTTAAGAAATGTTACTCATTGAAAATCAAGAAAATGCACAAGGATATTCTTGATAATTTAGTACATTGATTCAAAAGTCATTTTTAATGTGTATAAATATGTCTCATATCAAACGGATACACAATGTGATCAATATGAGTTTAATTAAATGTTTCCAATTTAAAATTTCATTTTAGTAAAAAAGACATGTTACTTACTCAAAATTGAGTAAATTCATTCAGATTGTTTTGATACTTTATGAAAATTATCCATAAGCCATTTGGGATGTGTTAGATTATCATCACATAAATCCAACACATGGTGTGACTGATATGACTAGAAGTGCATCTTTTTAATTAAAATTGATATCAATTTTAGTAAAAAGGAAAACTCACCAACTCAAAACTAAGAAAATGCCTTTGTATGTTTTTGATAGTTTCAGAAAATGATAAATAAGACATTTATCATGTTTACGAATTAGCATCACCTCATTCTGATGAAAGGTGTGACCAGTATGACTCTAATTACATCTTTTTATTTTAAATTGACATCAATTTTTGTAATATTATCACTTTCTATTAATTTTTTATTTATATTATTAATAACAAAAAAATTCTTGTACAGGTTCTTTCTTTTGTTCAAGAAGGAGAGGGTTGTTCCGCAACAGCATGAGTTAGGTAAAGATTAAAAGATAAAGGAAAATTTTTGTTTTTTTAATGTATATAATAATTTTTGTTTATGTAATTGTATATACCATGTTTGAAATGTCTATAATATAGTGTTTTTCTTGAATTTTGGTTATAAATTGCATATAATTGAAATCTTATATTGGGAATTTTTTATTAATATCTTGTGTGTCTCTAGTGCTATACTGTACTGTTATAGAACACAATTGTATGACCCTTTCTCAGCATTTTTAAATGTGTTGTTAAATGACACATTTATCAGCGCTCAAAGAAGCACTTAGAAATTAGACCTTTATTAGTTTATCTATAATCACTTATAAAATTTACTTTATCAATTCTTTTATGAAAATTGATACAGGTATACTTTATCACCACTTCTATAAGAACTGATAAATGACCATTTATCGTCACTTTTATAAGCACCATAAATGGTGCCTTTAGCAGTGCTAAATTAAAGTGCATAAAAAATTCCTATATAAGATCTTTTAAAATAACTGAAAATATTCACATTTATCAGCACTTTTTTAGCCCCAATAATGAACCCATTTATCAGTGCTTTTTTCACTAATAAAAGATCGGTTTTTCTAACCTTTCCCATGTCATCAGTGCTTTTATAACACTAATTAACACCATTTCATGCACTGTTAAATGACTATTTTTTAGAATTGAAAACTACAAGGGTATTTATTTTGTTTAAAGGAATGATGAAAAGGTAAATGGGATGATGCATTATTTTTTATCAGTTCAAAAAATCAATTTCAAATCAAGAATTTATTATTTCTAAGTTTGTTAAAAGTCTGAGATATTCTTTTTTATTTATGTTTATTATGTTACAAATACTATTTTCATGCCACAAGTAGCTAATATATTAATTTTAGTTGTTTTATGAGTATTATTTCATACCATAATCTAGTAAAAAAATTAATGTAGGGGAAACTAAAACACTCCATCATACTACAAGTATGTTCTATATCAATTGAATTTATGGGTGATTTAGTTAATATTAGAATATATATTTTTCAAATAAAGAAGATAATGGTATTTATGGTATTTACATGGAGATGAGTAAGGTTGATACACCCATTAGTTTCTTGATATTTTCATGAGTATCATGGTTGACTATAATGGTAATAATTTCATGTTACATTCTTTTAGAAGTCTCAAAACATCGTGATAAGTGATTTTGGGTAGGATAAAAATAATGCATACATTATTGATCTACTTATATAAAAACGGATAAAGTAAATAGAGGGAAGCTCTATTTATTGAATAATATAAGGGATATAGATATTTTAATGTGATATATATTAAAAATATACATTATTTCTATATTGAGATGATGTGTGACACCCAAAAAAGAAGGATACAAAGAATGGGGATTATCTAGAGCTGAAGAAGTGTATTTATGATAATCCTGTTTTGACAAGAGATGACAGTGTTATAGTTGAGATACGGAGAAGAAGAAGATGCAGAAAGGTTTCTATGTGCAGTGAGTTTAGTAGAATGCGCATTTTAGATTATATTCACCATGAATTTTTTAATCAGTATCTCTTGAAGAAATTTATTTTTTTCCTGATATTATCCAACTAGATCAAGGAGGTGCTGCATCCATATGTTTTAAAAGAAACCAACATTCAAAACAAAACTATTATCACATCTCAAAATGTGTGTATTTCATTGTAACTATTAGAAGATAGTAAATCCCTTAAAGGAAGTGTATGTGTTGGGAATCATGGGCTCAGGATGATAACTGACCTAAACCACATCTATCGATAACAAATAATTACTGTAAAATATGTAATAAAATATAACAAACCTATTATAGTAAGGATTAAGCTTATATATTATGGTTTAATGTAATTAAAACTCATATTAGTTTTTTTCAACATTTACATTATTGATATCTAAGATAGGATATGATGTCTAATCAAGTGGGTCATTTTCTAACCAACTATAGAGTCTTATTTCAAAGAAATAAATTTTAAAATTAATAAACACTAATTCACCCATCCATGTTTCGGAATTCAACACATTGGGGGGAAATGATTAATGGTTTAAATTATTTTACATGGATTAATGCAATTGGTTAACATTATTTAATTAATCTATATGGGATATGATCTTGGTAAATGTTTTGGAATTAGGTTTGTTAGGGATTTCGGGAGAGGGAATGTTTAAGAGTTATTCAAATTGACTACATAGTGTTAGAATCTCCATGGGTGAGATTGATGACTTAGAGATATAATTATAATATTTAAGAGTATAAGATATATATATCGACATAATGAGTTATTTTGGTATTATTCAGGTCGATTTATCTTGACATGAAGAAAATATTATATTATTATCTTTCTCTTTGGTTTTTTTGGAAATTATTTTTTTCAAGTGAGTTGGGGTATTTATTGTAATAAAGGTGTAACATACCTCTTCTTATCATTGTCCTGATAAGGCCGTGGAACATTACTTGGCCTTAAGAGACATCCCCCAGAATCCAAAAGATGGAAATAAATTACATGGGATTCATTAACAAGTGGGGGATAATATTCCCTTTGAAAGAAAATTTCCATCCAAACACACCTTAACACAACTACTACATGATAAATTATAATAAATTTAAACAAAATCAATGTAACTAAATTTATATCAATACTAAATATTAAGAGTACCACAACAGGAGTCTATAGAACATCAAGGTAAATAGTGGAAGACATAACTGATAAGACCCAAAGACTCTAAAAAAAGATCCAAATCTTCAACAAGCTCCATGATCCAAAAAAAATATCCCATGTATCACTGAACATCACTAAAAAATTGTGATACTTTACCTTTTCCCATATATCAATGACCAAAATATGAAAAAGCACAAAACTTCCAAATTAGTGGTGAGTACTTAAACTTAGTAGTATTTCCCAAAGACTACCCTACTCACACCAGTAAGATAGATAAATTTAGCACAGTTATATATAATATTTTATATAAAACAATTTATAAAAATAGCTTATATCAAAATATAAACAATTTCCTTATTAACAATTTCTCAAAACAACCTCAAATTCAAAAGGAAAGAAACCAAAAAATATTTTAAAATCATTTTACAAATTCTATCTTTTTCATGATCATTCCATTTCACTTATCCTCATATCTATCCATTCACAGAAAAAATAGACATCCCTATACATGCGAGTGGTGAGTCATTGTAACACCCCAAACCTAGTTACCCAGAGTCAGTGCATTATTACATAACATTGACCTGATCACAAGGAAATCATGTCTTGAAAGACCGATCAATCTAGAATTATTGGAAACAAGATTCATATATAAGTTCAACTTTATAACTTGAAAAGAAATACAACACCAATTTATTCTAATAGAAACATCCAAGCCTCCTAGATTATTCCGGAAAGTCACTCATAACTAACTTATTAATATCTTGGGAAAATGAATCATAAGAAAGAGGTGAGCTCAGACGCTCAGTAAGTGTAAGCAATACAACAGAAGATAACATAAATATTAATCAGGGTAAATATTTGAAACCACATGCCTTTACCAATAATAAACATGAAAACTTTTATAGAAGGAATAAAAGGTGAGTAAATAATTCCATAATAAAATATAATCATGGGTATTATACTAGTTTAATGACCACATGAACCATCAATATTATTTTCCTAATGAGGGAATTTATAATGCCGGAAATTCTGAAACATTTTGTCATGGCCTCGGCCAAGATGTCTAAAAATGATTAAGGCCTCAGCCAAAACCATATATTAAATTGAAAATGGCCTCAACCAATTCCACGTATAGTTGCCTCAAATGACCTACTAATGCATCCAAAATCTATATCGGTCTCCACCTATCACTTACTAAGTCCAATAAATTCCTCATATGAAATGGTTGAAATATAACATATACATTCATATTAAAACTAACATACGAAATGTCAATACATTAACCAAAAACCATAAATGGAATAAAAATAAAACACAAACACTCAAACATATCACAAAAACTTCAATAAAAAATAAAATATTTGTATCATAATGAATCGACTTCAAAAAAGTATAGAATTCATCAAAGGATGTTGACATAGTTTAAATTAAAACTATTTGAGGGAAATTTCTCTTCATTTTTTTGAAATCATTTAAAGTTACATAATTATAAATGAAAAGAAAATTATTTTGAAAATATTCTCATAAGATTGTAAGGGAATCATTGACAATGTTATAATAGAGGAGAATAACCGCACCCGCCGTATAAGTTAAAAAAGTCATTCTTACATTAATTTTGTCGAAAAGGTTGTAAAGTACTTTGTTTGGAAAATGACTGAAATATTCCTTTCAAAACATATAAGTTCAAATAAGGGTATAAATTAATTTAACCCATTTTTTAGTAAATTTTAAAAAAAAATTGAAATACATTTTTAAGAAACATGGATGTGGATGATAAAGATGTCCCAGTAGATACTTACGTAAAAACAACCTCGAATAATAATGATGTTGTAGAATTAACCCTTAAATTGTACTTTTCCTTGGTCAATGGCTGGTTAACCTCTTGTATAATGTTGAAATAATTGTTATTAAATTATATAATATCCATATACATTAATATGATATCATATATGATATTCTAATATTGCTTTGTTAATAATATTTTAGTATTATCTTCGTTTCAGGTGTTAACTGATTTGTTTTCTTTTATATGCTTTGTTACGTAAGTAATGTTTGTTTTGAATAGGATGTATATTATTCATATTCAGAATGATATTTAGTCTTTAAACATTATTTTTAATCATAAAATTAATATTATAATTCAATGGATACAATGGGGAATGAATCTCATCATGTTCGTGGAGATGGTAATTCGTACGTACGTAGGAGCGACAATATCATTCTTTTGATATTAAAATTGTATATAATTGGAAGGTATATCATATATATACAGAATAATTATCATGTCATATTTATTAATTACATCAATTATACATCATTATTATGCCCATCCAAATAATGATGTATTGAATAACAACTACACCACGATGTGGTGATGGTAAGTTGTACGTACCCACGTATGGTGACAAGTCATTAAAAGGACGGATAAAATAATGAATAAGGTTGTACCATATTTATAATAACATTATAGTATATAAAATATACTGGATTTATTATTTTATAATGGAGACTATAAGGAAAAAATAAGTGGAAGAAGAAAAAACTTGAACGAGGTGATGAAATATTTACCTCTTATTCGGGTTCATCCTTTTGACTTGATCAAAAGGGATCCTTAGGATGGCTTTCTGACTAAAGGAAGGCCTCTAAGATGATGGGAGGATAGTGGAGAGGATATTTGGGTAGGGTTTGGCCGAGCAAAATGGCATTCAAGGTCTGAATTTGAGAGAAGGGGTAGTTCCCTTTTATAAGAGGGTGAGGTACACCTTAGGAAAAGATTGAAATATTACTTTATAATAAAATTATTTTCTATTTATAATGGCTGAAAATGAATTAATTATAGATTAAGGTGGTTATTCCTCTAAATCTTCTCAACCAATAGGTTTTAGACAAATTTATGTCACCATTTAAACCTTATCATTTCAATTTAACCATTAATTAAAAAGTATGACATTTACCATGTCTCTTCGTATTTTTATATTATATGGTTAATAAACTTACTATAAACTTTTAAGAGAACCCAAGTGGTTAATTATTAATATATACAACCTTATCTAAGTCATTTTGCTGAACCTTATATTTTTAGGAACATTATATCAATTAATAATATAATATATTTTTTAAAAACTCTTTTATGTCAATTTTGACACTATTTGGTATTTTGTTTTTTCTAAATTAATAAAAGCATTATTACTTTGAAACAAATTAATTAATCAACCCTAACATGTCATATTAACCTTGAAAATTATTTTAATACATAAAAAGTATAAAATTATATTTATTTGGGTATTTATAATACCAATTATTTTAATATTTCATTTATAATGCAATTACTGCATCATTTTTGTGTCATAAATAAATTAAATTATTTAACGTCCAAAAATTTTAAATAAAATACCATTATGTTGGAAATATTTTTATATTTCTAATTAATATTTATAGTTAAATTTATATTACGTATATCCCTATATTAAAAATGGATTAGTTATTAAAATTTGATTTTAACACTTTTAACTCTTCTTTGAATTAAATAATTATAAATGTCCAAATCTAATCCAAGTGGACCTAAAGGATCATATTTTGTTCCTAAGGTTGTTTTCAGTCGAATTAAACTTATCCAGTAGAATTAGGACATGTGTTAGGGTAATAATAATATCATTTTACCCTTAATTACACTATTTACTTTTAATTGTGGTAAATAAAAGTCAAAAGTTACTATTCACAAAAAATAATTTTTATCTTATTGAACCACATTTTAATTACTAATATCTACCATGTCTCTCGGATTTTTGAAATTCAATTCACAGAATTGGTAAAATTATGTTTTATACAAATTGGAAAATGCTCTTAGGAGGTGGGTAAAAGACGGTAAAAAGTTCAATAAATGTTTTATATATCTAAAATTATTATAAACTGACTCTAATGAATTGAATTGAACTTGTATAGGTATTATGTACCTATTTTGACATAAAATAATTTTAAATAAAATAAATAATTATTTAAATAAAAAGTCAGTTTTAAACTATAACTCAATATTTTCACAATTCATCACAAATTGAAAGTTTTCAGAAAAATACCAAAAATTCACCCTAAGCTAATTTTGATATTTTGAATCCAAAAATGAAGTCCATTTTAAAAAATAAAATTAATAAAATTTCAAAAAGTGGTTATTACTATTCATAATGGCTAGGTTTATTGGTCACGGTGTGTTAGAATCTCGATGTTGCGTACATTTCAAGTTATTGCATTATTCAAAGGGAAACGTACCATAGAAGCTTGGGGTGTTACATTCTCCCCTCCTTCAAATAATTTTGTCCATAGAAATTTCTAGAATATTACTGAATAAAAATATTTGGGTGGTTCTTCATCATAAGTTCCTCGGGTTCCCACATTACTTCTATTTTATGGTTTCTACATAGAACTTTTACCAGACGAGTCGTCTGGTTTCTCAACACTTGTTCTCCTGTATCAAGAATCATTATAGGCTCTTCGCAATAAGACAGATTAGGTTCCAGTTCATATTCCTTATAGGTGAGCACATGTGTTGGGTCAGAAATGTATTTTCTCAACAGTGATATGTGGAACACATCATGAACTTCGGAGAGACTTGGCGGCATTTCAAAACGGTAAGATATATCCCCAATTTGTTCTAGAATTTTGAAAGGTCTGATATACCTGGTACATAATTTAACTTTATTACTGAATCGTATAACTCCCTTCCATGGAGATACCTTCATGAAAACATGATATCCTACCTGAAATTCTAAATCCTTTATATGGTTATCGTCAAAGTTCTTCTACCTATATTGAGCTACTTTGAGGTCATTTTGGATAACATTCACCTTCTCCACCATTTCCTCCACACGTTCTGGGCCTACAAGTTTTCTTTCACTAATATCATCCCAACAGGTTGGTGTGTGACATCTCTTTCCATATAACACTTCATATGGTGACATCTGAGTACGTGAATGGAAGCTATTGTTATAGAAACATTCTACCATAGGTAAATATTTATTCCACATTCCTATAAAGTCAATTGATCAAGATCTCAACATGCCTTCTAAGGTTTGAATAGTCCATTTTGATTTTCTATCAGTTTAAGGGTGGTAGGCAGTGCTCAAACGAAGTTCAGTATCCAGGGATTTCTAAAGTCTTTTCCTGAATCTTGATGCAAAATGTGGATCACGATCATAAAAAATCTATAGGGGTAGTCCATGATGTCTTACCACTTCATTAATATACAGTATCTATAAACGTTCAAGTGGTAAATCTTCTCTTATAGCATGAAAATGTGTTGACTTGGTAAGACTATCAACAATGACCCATATTGCATCGTTCCTTCTAGGAGTCTTTGGTAGTCCCATGAAAAAGTCTATCGTAATATAATCCCATTTCTACTCAGGTATGGTAATATATTGCTTGACTCTTATAGGCTATTTCCTTCTATCTTTCACTTGTTGAAAAAACTTACCTCTTGACACAAAAATAAGCAATATCCCTCTTCATGTTGTCCCACCAAAAAAGTTCCTTCAAATCTCTATACATATTGGTGCTCTTAGGGTGTATTGAGAAATTCGAGCTATGATCATTGTCTAACAATTACCTTTTCAGATCAAGTATATTGGGAACACAAAGTCTCTTCCCAAATTTCAAAATCCCATCTTCATATACGAAGTCGATCAATCTCCCATCATTCACATATTTATCTTCTTTTGAAATTTCCCATTATCAGCCTAAGAACTTTTCATCCTTTCTAGTAAAGATGGTTTGGAAACCATTTGGAAACGAATTGATGTTCCGCCTTCCATGGTTATTCCAATATCAATATTTACTAGATCCATGAAAATAGGATCCCTTTGAAGTCTCATCTCGTTGAAAACTCCATGATCCTCTCTACTCAAAGCATCTGCCACCTTATTTTCCTTCCCTGGGAGGTACTGTATCGTGCAATCATAATCCTCGAGTAGTTC
The DNA here is from genome assembly GCA_963277665.1 of Viscum album. Taxonomy (NCBI): domain Eukaryota; kingdom Viridiplantae; phylum Streptophyta; class Magnoliopsida; order Santalales; family Viscaceae; genus Viscum; species Viscum album. Next base: position 879,819,569 of record OY728137.1, on the reverse strand, counting down.
AAGCCATATCCATTGCCTCATGTTGAGTTCCTTATGAGAGATTATATACTTCCAACTCTTGTGATCATTTAAAATCTCACATTATTTCACCGTAGAGATAGTGTCTTTAAATCCTAGAAGTAAAGATTACAGCTCTTACTCAAGATCATGATTATGATAGTTTTACTCATGAATTTCCATCTGTCATGATGCAGAGGCAATAACTCTATCATTCTATATAAGGACTCATCCTAGTCCTTTCCATGAGGAATCAATATAAATAAAAAACCCATCATTCACCGATGGTAGGATAGGATCATTGAAAAATATTATCTTCAGTTCTTTGAAACATTCTTCACACTCTTTTGTCCAAACAAATTTGACTTCTTTACGTGTGATCTTTGTTAATGGGTTAGCCAATTGGGAAAAATTCTGGTCGAAATGTCAATAATAACCTGGTAAACAAATAAAACTGCATACCTCAATTATACTTGTTGGTGATGTCCATTCATGGATTGCCTTTGTCTTAGAAGGGTCAATAGAGATTCCATCCTTAGAGACAATATGGCCAAAAAAATCTCCTAAAGCCATAATTCACACTTTCTAAATATCCCGAATAATCCATTTCTTCTTAGGGTTTTAAGAATGGTGCGCAATTGATTTTAATGATCTTTATAGCATTTGGAGTATACCAAGATATCATCAATAAATACAGCTACAAAGTCATCAAGATATTCCTTGAATACTCTGTTCATTAGATCCATGAAGACAAAGGTTACATTAGTCATCCCAAAAGGAATTACTGTAAACCTTTAATGCTCTTACCTGGTTCGAAATGCTATTTTCATAATGTATACCTTCTTCACACACAGCTGATGATATCCAGATCGAAGGTAAATCATTGAAACATATTGAGCTCCACGAAGTGGGTTGAATAAACCATTAATGCAAGGTATGAGATACTTGTTATTTATTTTTATAGTATTGATCACCCTATAGTCAATGCACAACCTCATATATCCATATTTATTATTAAAAAAGAACAGGGGCTCCCCATGGAGAAACAATAGGGAGAATAAATCCCTTATTACTAAATTCCTCCATTTTTTCCTTTAGTTCCACTAATTCCACAGTGGCCACACTATAAGGGGTCTTCGATATGGGCTTTGAACTAGGAATTAAATCAATAGAAAACTCAATTTCTCCTTCTGGAATATGTCCAGGTAAATCCTATGGAAACACATCAACATATTCTTACACAATAGGTACGTCCTCTATTTGAACATTATTTTCCTCACCCATAGTTATTTCATTCTCTTCCTCCCCAATAATTGAATTTAGTTGACCTAATTAGGGTGGATCTAGATAAGAATGAGGTTGTGGTGTTTCTTCTCTAAAGATAATGTACTCCTTATCATCATCAAAATTGTAACCTCCATCTTCTTACAATTAATTTTCACATCATGGTCTGAAATCCAATCCATTCCGAGGATTATATCAAATTCAATCATGGGTATGAAGATGATATCAGTAGATAAAGAACATTTATATGGCCTAATGGGAATTGATTCACAATACTTTGTTACAATGATACTTCCCTTATGTGTTTTTGACTGACAACTCCCTTGTTAAATTAAATTGGAAATATTTAATTTTCTTAGCAAACTAGGAAGATAGGAAACAATGTGATGATCCAGAATCAAATAAAGCATTGGCTAAACTTGGGGAAACCATTAAATTACCTTCCACCACATCATTCGGAGCTTCAACCTCGGTAGTAGTGATCGTATAAGCTTGTCCTTAATCCCTTGGATTTTTTTGAGGTAAGTTTCCCTGATGCTTAGGACATTCATTTTCATAATGTCCTATCTCTATGCAATTATAGCATTGAACATTGGTAGCATCTTTCCTTCCCTTAAAATCACTGGCAAGATGGTCTTTCTGTCCACATTGGTAGCATACTCCTTTTCATTTTAGACAAATACCAGGGTGCTTCCTTACACAATTATAACAGGGTGGAAATTAAATTCTTCCCTTCTTCCTTATTTCCTTATTTCCTTTCCTAGAGTGTTTAGAAAATCTCTTGTTCTATTTATTTTATTTAAAGTCGTAAAACATAGAGAATTCCTTTTCTGTCTTAATAGCACATGAGACAATATCTTCGTATGATGAGAAGTGTTGTGATACTAATGCTTGATGGAGATATGGTTTAAACCAATCAAAGAAATGTTCAATATTACTTCTTGGGTTATGTATATAATCCACAACATGCCTTTATAACATTGTAAAGTTAGCTTCATTCTTTGTGACATTATCATCATCTTTTTTCCTCAGACAAAACAATTGCCTTTCTATATCTGCTCGATGGTCACAAAGAAAGTATTTTTCTAAGAAAATATCTTTAAACTCACTCCATTCCATACTAGACACTTCTTCATCTTCCTTTGTGTTTTGAATCAATGACCATCGTTGATCAGCATCTCCAGTCAGGTAATAAACTGTCATAACAACTTTTTCCCTTTCGCTACTCTCCAAAGCATGAAATATTTTATCAAAGGAATTTATCCATTGCTCAAACACTAATGGATTTGTGTTCCCATTGAATGTTGGTGGTTATTTTCTCATGAGGAGGTCTAACATTGATCCTCCACATGGTGGATCAGGGTGCTCCATATGGGTAAGGTTATTATTCATAACCTGTGTGAGTTGTCCCAATATTGTGATAAGTTGATCAGCACAAATTGCATCACCAGCTTTGCTATAATTATCTTGAGTAGGAGGGAAATCCTCAAATAGATTACGTGCATTGATACAGTTTCCATTCCTTCCTCTTGGCACCATTTTTAAATAATGGCATAAACTAGGATAGTTTATGAATCGAAATACACAATTCCAAACTTGTAAAACACTTAACATGAATTATACAGTTTATGGATATAATCCATAATTATAAAAAATGTTTTCTTTGAGGAAGTAAGTATATACTCATAAAAACATCATAATGGTTTATAAGGAAAATGATAATTATCCTTAGCATATCCCCATGGAGTGTCTTAACCAAGAGTACAGCAAGGCCCGTTTTTGTGCACTAGTTCCCATTCGAGTCTTTCTCAAAGCGGTGTTTTCGTGTTTTACCCCAAGTTACATCTGTTCCAGAGCCACCTCTACATGATCTTATCTAGAAACGGATGTATTTCTTGGAAAACTCACAAAATCACTACAGTACCAAAATTCAAGGAAGTTCTTCTATACTAATCCTCAAAGTCTATCTTAGGGCTATGAGCTCTAATCAAAGTTTATATAAATCTTTTTTCCAAATATTGTACTAAAATTCCTCTAATACCAACTGAAACACCCCAAACCTAGTTACCCATAGTTGGTGCATTATTATATAACACTGGAATGATCACAAGGAAATCATGTCCTGAAAGAGCGATCAATTTAGTATTATTGGAAACAATATTCATACATAATTTAAACGTTACAACTTGAAAATAAATACAACACTAATTTATTCCATTAAAAATTTCAATGACTCCTAGATTTTTCCTACAAGTCAATCATAACTAACTTCTTCATATCCTGGGAAAATGAAACATAAGAAAGTGGTGAGCTCAAATGCTCAGTAAGGGAAAGCAATAAATCGGATGATAACATACATATTAAGTGTTGTGAATAATTGAAAACACATGCCTTTACCAATAATAAACATGAACACTTTTATGGAAGGAATATGAGATAAGTAAATAATTCCATAATAATACATAATCATGGGTATTATACTTGTCGAATGACCACATGAACCATCAATATTATTTTCCTAATGAGGCAATGTATAATACTGGACATTCTAAAACATTTTGTCAAGGCCTCAGCCAAGACATCTAAAAATGATAAGGCCTCAGACAAAACCATATATCAAATTGGGAAAGGCCACGACCAATTCCACATCTAGTTGTATCATGAGACCTAACGATGCATCTAGGAGCTATAGAAGTCTCCACCATTCACTTACTAAGTCAAATAAATTCCTCGTATGAAAAGATTGAAATATAACATAAACATTCATATTAAAACTAGCATATGAAATGTTAATACTTTAATCACAAACCATGAATGGTATAAAAATAACACATCCATGGTCAATCATATCACAAAACCTTCAATACAATATGGAAGACTTGTATCATAATGAATCAACTTCAAACAAGTATAAAATCCATCAAAGGATGTTGACATAGATGAAATCAAAACTATTTGAGAGAAATATCTCTTTCTTTATTTAAAATCATTTAAATTTACATAATTATAAAAGAAAACATTTATTTTGAAAATATTCTTATAATATTTTATGGTAATCTTTGACAATGTTGTAACGGTGGAGAATAACTGCACCCGACGTATAAGTTAAAAAAGACATTCTTACCTTAATTTTGTTGAAATGGTCGTGAAGTTCCTTGTTTGGAAAAACACTGAAAGATTCCTTTCAAAACATATAAGTTCAAATAAGGGTATAAATGACTTTAACCCATTTTCTAGTAAATAGTAAAAATGTTTTGAAATACATTTTTTAGAAACATGTATGTGGATGATAAATTGGTCCCAGTAGATACTTATGAAAAAACAACCTCGGATAATTAAGAGATTGTAGAATTAACCCTTAACTTCTACTTTTCCTTGGTAGGGGGTAGTTTAAACTCCTGTATAATGGTTAAATAAGTGTTATTAAATTATAAAAAAAACATATACATTAATATGATATCATATATTATCTTCTAATATTTCTTTTTCAATAATATTTTAGTATTATCGTCATTTTAGGTGTGAACTGATTCATTTTAATTTATATGATTTGTTACATAAGTAATGATTATTATGGATAGGATGTATCTTATTAATATTAATAATGATAATAAGTCTTTAAAAATTATTTTTAATCATCAAATTAAAATTATTCTAGAATGGATATGATGGGGAATGAATCTCATCTTATTTGTGGATAAGGTAATCCTTACATACGCACGAGCGACAATATCATTCTTTTGATATTAAAATCGTATATAATTGGATGTTATATCATATATACATAATCATTATCATGTTATATTTATTATTTACATCAATTATAAATCATTATTACACCCATACAAATAATAATGTATTTAACAACAACTACAGCACTATGTGGAGATGGTAAGCCGTACGTACTCACGTAATGTGACATGTCATTAAAATGATGGATAAAATAATGAATAAGGTTAGACCATATTTATACTAAAATCACAATATATATAAGATTCTGGAGTTATTATTTTAGAATGGAAACAACAAGGAAAGAAGAAGTGGAAGAAGAAAAAACATGAAATAGGTGATGAAATATTTACTTCTTCATCGGTTTCTTCAATTTGATTTGATACAAAGGGATTCTTAGGTTGGCTTTCTGACTAAAGGAAGGCCTCTAAGATGAAGGGAGGATAGTGTAGAGGATATTTGGGTAGGGTTTGGCTGATCCAAATGGCTTTGAAAGTGTTAATTTGAGACAAGGGGTAGGTCCCATTTATAAGAGGGGTGAGGGGAACCTTTGGAAAAGATTAAAATATTATTTTATAATAAAATAATTTTCAATTTATAATTGCTCCAAAATTATTTATTTTTAGCCTAAGGTGGGCATGGGTATAAATATTATTTAGCAATAAGTTATATACAAGTTTAGGTCTCCATTTTAACCTTATCATTTAGATTTAACTCTTAGTTAAATAGTTTGACATTTACCATGTCTGGTTGTATTTTTATATTATATGGTTAATAAACATACTATAAACTTCCAAGACTACCCCAAGTGGTTAATTATTACTATCTATAACCTAATATAATTCATTTGGCCAAACCTTATATTTTTAGGAATATTATATCAATTAATAATATAATATTTTTTTAAAAACTTTTTTATGTCAATTTTGTTACTATTTTGTATTTTGTTTTTTCTAAATTTATAACAGCATTATTAATTCAAAAATATCATTTAATCAACACTAACATGTCATATTAACCTATAAAATAAATTAGTTCATAAAAAGTCTCAAATTATATTTATTTGTGTATTTATAAAATCCATTATTTTAATATTTTATTAATAAGGTAATTATTGTATCATCCTTCTATCATAGATAAATTAAAATATATAATGTCTAAAAATTATAAATAAAAATATCATTATGTTGGGAATTTTTCTAGATTTCTAATTAATATTTATAGTCGAATTTATCTTATGTATAACCCTATATTAAAAAATTATTAGTTAATAAACTTTGATTTTTTACACATTTAACACTTCTTTGAATTAAATAATAATAAATGACCAAATCAAATCCAAGTGGACCTAAAGGATAATATTTTATTCCTAAGGTTTTTTTTCTAATTACACTTATCCAATAAATGTATAACATGTGTTAGGGTAATAATATTATTATTTTTACCCTTAATTATCCTATTTACTTTTAACCATGGTAAATAATAGTCAAAAGTTACTATTCACCAAAAATTATTTTTATGTTATTGAACCAAATTTTACATAATTGTATATACCGTGTCTCTTATATTTTTGAAATTCAATTCACAAAAACTATAAAATTAGGTTTTATGCAAATTTTCAAATTCTCCTAGGAGGTGGATAAAAGATGATAAAAAGTTCGATAAAATTTTTATAAATCTAAAATTATTATAAACTGACTCCAAGGAAATACATTGAACTTATATAGATATTATATGTCTATTTTTACCAAAAATAAATTTAAATAAAATAATTAATTAATTAAATAAAAATTCAGTTTTAAAATATAACTTAGTGTTTTTCACTATTCATCAAAAATTGAATGTTTTCATAAAAATACCAAAAATTAACCAAAAGCTAATTTCGATATTCCAAATCCAAAAATAAAGTCCATTTTGAAAAATAAAATTTATTAAATTGAACAAATTGGGTATTACTCTTCATAATGGAAATTTTGATTGGTCACGGTGTGTGAGAATCTCGAAGTTGCGTACAATACAAGCTATTGCATTATTTAAAGGGAAACACATTGTAGAAGCTTAGGGTGGTACAATAATCCTTTCACTATGTCGTCACTTAGTGAACCATTTTGAAGAGAGAGATCTTTGAACCTTATCCATCCTAAAAAATTAATATTGAGACTCCTTACCCTAATTGATCATGAATGCACACGAACACACACAATCATTGTTCCAAAATCCAAAAGAAAACAACCATTTAAACCATTTCAATAAAACTATTCTTTTATTGAAAACATTCCAAACCTACTGTTTCAAATAAACCATCCCAATTTAATTCTATAAAATCACTTTTTAATTGAAAACATTTTGATTATTCCATTTACCATAATTCTAATGAAATCCACATTTTAAAATCAACATTTTAAAATCATGAAGACAAATCATATTTAAAAAACACCCAGTTTCCATGTTTCCACAGACCGTTACTCAAGAGGGTTTTGAAAGTTCATTGCACAGAGAATTCACAATCTATTTCAATAAAAATAACAAATTTTAAATAAATCATTAGTTTTCTAAATATAGTAGTCGAGAGTGAATCTTTCTACCTTGGTTTTTATGATGACAAATAATAATGGAACTCAAAAGTCAACGAAACTGAGTTCAAACTCCAAAACCATGCCCTATATCTCTTCTCCTACCATCAACTCAAGAAAATGTAATTTTTTTGGAATCAAATATCTTATATATATCCATAAGGTATGTATATATAAGAAAATGAGAGAGGTAGAGAATTATATCTTCGAAAAACCAATATAACCCCTTAAAAATGATGACATATCAAGAGAATTGAGCTTCAACGGACCATGGAATGCCTCCATATTGCTTCCAAATCAATAGGGAGAGGTTTACTAAAATTTGAGAGTAAACCTTCCTAAGGTGGGACCATTTTGGAAATAAAAATAGGGATTAAAACATAAAATTACCATCATCCACAATTTTAGAATCTAGTTTTTGACCATGCGTGTTCAGTCACACAGTTAGGAAAATTGTCCACAAACCGTGTTCAAGCTTCTGTCTCAAGAAAGAACCTCACACAGTTGGATCACATGGTTTCCAAACTATGCACCAACCATGACAAACCCATTGTCTCAAGTGGAACAGTTTCCCATAGTCTTCCACATAGATTGAAAAACCTGTGCACCACTTATAGGCCTCCCCTAATAGCCCTAGTTTCATTGTACATGGCATCCTACAAGTGTTTTCTAGTTTCCTCAAACTATGAACCTTTATAAAATCCAAAAAAATATCACAATTTCCTTAAATTCTCCCAAAATTCACTAATAATATTTATATACTTAAAATTCATAATGAACGGGTTACATTAAACAAGGGGTGATACATTCTCCCCAACATTGTATTTTTCGTCCCCAGAATGTAGAAAACCACCAATGATATGAAAGATTTATAGTGATAGATATTTAATTTCATTTTCATGTTCCGATTTATCTTCATGAATAAGACCAAATTTCCACAAAACCTACACTAGACTAATGTCTTTTCCATGCAAGAGTTTCTCTTGCCTATCCACAATATGCACTATCACGTGCACCAATGAAGCATATGACTCTAGGTCAATGTGATCCCATCAAATCACAAGGTCATAATCTATTTGATTCTTTTTCAACTAAGATATATGATGTAAATTATGCACCACACTAAACTATGGTTTAAATCTCAAATGATATGCCACCTCACAAATCTATTACAGTATCACAAAATGGCTTATGTGTCGAGGATATAACATTCCTTGATTCCCAAAATAGCAATGACCTAGCATTTGAGAGATACTTAAGAACACATTATCACTCACTATGAATGAAAATGGCCATCAATAATAATCAACATATGATTTCAACTGACTCTGTTTTGTATCCATCTATTTCTGAAAAAATTGAATCTTCTCTATGGTCTCTTAGAAAAGGCTCGACCCAAATAGTTATGTCTTTCCTATTTCCACCCAATAAAGTAGATAATGATAAGGAATCCACTAAAATGATTCAAATGTTCCATATGTATTGATTCCAAATAGTTTTTTTATTCAAGAACCCCACCAATGACATGTTCTCTTCCCATGAGCCACCAAAACCCATTACACAAGCCTATAGCCTTTCTTCTATAATTTGTATCATCTATTTGGATTTTATATCCACCTAATAATGATATGTAATGTTCATTGTAAACTGACTCCCAAAGAAATTCTATATGTATTTATAGAATTGAGACATAAACCTTGGATCTCTTTCTCATACGATTGAAACTAGTACACAATGCCACGTTACCACTTCACAGAAATAGATCATTGAAAAATCCTCCACCGTATTTGATTAACGAATAGGGGTGAAATGAGTCGACATTATAAGATGATCCATGATCACTCCTATGGAATGATTTTCTAAAACATTCTAAGATGAATTATTACAAAATCCATGGTCATTTTCTCCCATTTCCAAATATGAATTAGTAAGGACTGCAACATATTTATTGGTCACTGATTATCTACCTTAACTTGCTGACAAGTTAAGAATTTCAAAATAAACTCATCCACCTTACTTTTCTTACTGAACCACCAAAATTGTGCTTTCAAAACATTATACATATTCTGTATTAAAGGAATAACAACCCAACATGAATACTAGTAATCATGAATAAGTTATCCCTAACAAGCCATAGGAACAAATCTGATTTTTGAACCCCAACATCGAAATCCTATTAATCTTCTAACCACCAATGGTCTCCCCACCATTGAGTTTTGACCTCATAGAAACATATTCTAAATCATATATTTTGTCATTTTTTATATCTTTCAAAAATTATGAAAAAATGAAATAATAAATAAGACTGCAACTTCACCTCGATATTCACTATTTAAGTGCATGTCGGCTAGGAAAAACATCAACTACCACTAATCTGAAGCTTATATTTTCAATAATCCGATGAGTTTCTACTTAATGCATCTACCCCCAAATTTCTATCTCATGTTTTACACATCAATCAAATTCAATCATTTGGAGACATTTCATCTATCTTCATTATCTCAGACTCAAATACCATTGTGAGAAAATATGTTTCAAGCTTTTATTGTATATAAACACAATAAATTTCTCACTAAAGAGATAATGACCCCAACGCTTCAAAGAAATGATTGTGGTATATAAGTCCAAATCATGTGTTGGTTATTTATTTTCATGCACTCATTACTACCTTGATCTATAAAAAACAACATGATCTCCTTTCCTGAGAACACATCCCAAATCAGATCCAAAAGCATCACAATACACAATGTTTCCTTCTCATTATTCTAGAAAAAAACAAGATTGGTTCTGATGAAAGAAAAATATTTAGCTCTTGAAATGGTTTATGGAATTCCTCATCCCTTTGTAATGAATAATTATTCTTTGTCAATGATACCAGAGGTAAAGCTCGTCCTGGAAAATTATGAACAATGATTCAATAATAACAAGATAGACCAAGGAAACTCTTTATCTCAAAGGCAATCTTTAGTGGATTCAAAAAGATAAAATCATATATCATTTCTTGATCAACAAAAACAAAATTTTAAGAAAATATTTGGGAAATAAAAAATACTTGTTGAATCAAAAAAATACACTCTAATAATTTGGTGCATAGACAATGATCCATTAATATTACTGACTCTAAGTCCACATGTTGTTCATACTCATCCATTGTCCTTAAATGCACCAATATGTCATCCACAAACACCAAAGTAAAAGAATCATGATATATTTTAAATATATGATTCATTAGTGTTATAAATACATTTAGTCCATTCACATGACCAAAAGGAATTGCCATATATTCATAATGGTTATATCTCCACCTAATTTTTTTTAGAATATCCTCCTTCCGAACTCAAAATTAATGATAATAGGATCGCAATTAACTTTCAGAGAACCACATAGATCCTCATAATTGATAAAAATATATCATAAATGAATGGAATAAGATATATATTAATTATCATAACTTGGTTATGTTTATGATGATCTATACATATCCAAAGAGTTTCATCTACCTTTTTGATAGACAAGATCGGTACTACCAATGGATACGTGCTCGGTCAAATGAATCCTTTTCTTTAAATCTCTTAAAACTGCACATTCAATTACCTAAAATCTTGTTGGTTCCATTCAATAATATGAAAGGGTAATAATATTGGTCCTTATAAGGATATCAACCATAAAATCAACTACCATTATAGGGGTTTAACCTAAAAAATTCTCAAGAAAACATCAGAAAATTGATCAACCATTACCAGAAAACTACCATCCTTGATATCTCAAATAGATTCCAGGTTGAAATATACCATCTAGTATGAAATAGTTAATACTTGTTGTGTCAATAATCCAATTACACCTTCTTTTACATTCTGGTATCCCCAATGGAGATGTTTAATGCCATCCTCAATTGTAAAACTAGACTATCCATTATAAGATTTGATGTTATCCATGCACATTTTCAACTAGTCCATACCCAGGATTATTTTAAAAACATCCATCTCAAGCATAGATAAATCCCATTTCAACTCAACTGTATCTACAAACATAGAACATTCTCTACAGACAAAGGATTGACATTCAATTTTCCTAATAGGAGTTTGATATTTTATCATAGAAGGTATCATCTCAAAATTTATACATAGAAAGTCAGTAGAATGAGAAGAAATAAAGGAATTGGATGCACCCTTATCCTATAAAACATGCATAAATTTAGAATTCAAAATAATTGTATATCTCAATGTTGATGGTCAAGATTGATCATCAACCATAACATGATCAACTCAATATAATTTCTTTCTCACAGAACATTGTTCCCTATTTGCCTATTGAGATTGTCCTTGTTGAGGAGTCATGGTATTTTGTTAATCACCACGTATATATCTATTATAATGATGATATGGATTCTACTAACCTATTCTTTTAAAATCATAATATACTTAGGAAACTGGATAATTTTCCTGAACTCCCATCCTTGCAGAGCGGCCATAATAGTGACAAAGATGCCCCATTTGATTGAAATTATGACATGAACATGGTGGTTTCATAAACAATCACATTATGCGGTTGAATGAACCACATTTATAACATCCATACTATATCCTTGGTTATGGATGATGATTTACTAGTTTAGTCTTTTGATTTTGATTCATGCTCCCACCTTGAAAAGTGGTCTCCCTATTTTACTTGCTCCAAACATTAGAGTTCCCACTATTTCTGGTAGGTATCCACAACTTCCTCCTCAAATATCCATTGGGATGAACCATTCTCCCACTTTCACTCTATTTACCATCTCTGTATTATCCTTAAAATATACAACAACAATATTTGATAGAATATCATAACATTGCACCAATTTTAAGATGTGTTCCGTCAAGGATGAAATGGAAAAAACATTACATAAAAAGTGTGCTAAATTATAGATTTTATTTTTATACTCCATGAAATAATTATTTTCCTTCTTCAAGAATAATAAATTATTTTTTTATTTGAATTTTAAATATGTGAGGATTAAATTTATTGCTAAATAATTCTTAAAAATCATCGCATGCTAGTACTTTGTCTAATTTAGACTGGACTGCTAAATCCCACCACTGGTTTGAAAGATCCTCTAGTGTATACATCCCTAGCATGATTTGATTTCTTTTTGTGTGTCTATTAAATCAATTATTTGGTTAATCCTATTCAGACAAACCATTTATTTATCTCATTACAAGTCACCATAAAATATGGGTGGATTCTTCTTATACTACTGGACAGAATGATCCAATTTCCTTGGACTATACATCATGTTCCCTATATAAACATCTTTAAAATCATGGACTATACTCTGAACTAGTTTTGGGTTCTCTTGTCACTCAAGTGCACACTCATTCTTAGTAACTTCTTCAGGTTGGTTTCCATGATGCCTACTGTGTTCCACTTTCTATGCAAACATTGAAGGCTATTAATTTCACTTTCCATTAAATGAATTATTAAAATTTATAATTATATCACATAATAATTATCAAAACAATGATTTCAAAGGTCAACTTTTAACATGTTCAACCATTTTTAAAAAAATTACACATGCTTTTGAAAGTCAAAACATTTCCAAACTACAAAAATCATTCTCTATAAAAATTCATTCATTTAAAAAAATAAACATTCTTCAAAAATAAACACATTGAACCAAATTATATATCATTACTAAAAATGAAAAATGTAATCTTAGTAGGATGTAATTTTCTAATGCATTTCATTCACATCTCATTGGATAAACCCTTAACAATGAGATTTCATATCCTATAAGTGTCTCCAAAAAACGTTTGTACCCAAATCCCTGATAACATGAAGTTTGATATAAAATTTTTAGCTACCTATTTTTATACTCTTTATTTCATGTCCTTACAATACTAAAACTTTATACAAACCCAAGAGAAGGAATATACCATCATAAAATTTGACTCTATGATAGAGATAACTGAAGAGAACTTGTCAGGGAAGGACCAAACAAGCTGATACCACTTCTAACATCCCTCTTTTTATAATTTTCTTGAGAAGGATATGGAATATTAGTTTTCCTTAAGCAACATCCCAAAAATGCTAAAGGTTGGAAATAAATGCCAATGTATTCATTAACATGTGGGGATGATTTTCACTTTTAATGAAAAAAACTAACCAAACACACCGTAACATAACTTCTACATGATGAATGATAAAAAAATGTAAAAATATCAAGGTAAAACAATTTATATCAAAACCGACCATACATACTACCAAAGTTGAAGTGAAAAAAATGTCAAGGTAAATAGTGGAAGACATGATCTAAAAGACCCAAAGACTCTATCAAAGATCCAATGATCTAATAAGCTCCATTCTCTACAAAATTTTTCACATATCACCAAACATAATTAATGATGTGTGATACATTACCACTTCCTATGTCTCGATGAACAATATATGTAAAAGCACCACATTTTTAAACAAGGTGTATATACTAAAACTTAGTAGGATTTCTCAAAGACATCCCTAATCTAGACACTAAGATAAAAAAAATTAGAAAAATTATATAAAACAATTCATATAAACATATTTCTAAAAAAAAGTTATCTAAAAATATAAACAATTTCTATATTAACAGTTTTCTCAAAAAGACCTCAAATTCTATGAAAATAAACAACAAAATGTTATAAAATAATTTCAAAAAATTTCATTTTATATAAAAAATCCATTTTACTTCTCCTATAATCCAACCATTCATGAAAACCTGGACCTCCCTATACTCATGATTTATGAGTCATCCATTCACTATGTTATCGTATAGTAATCCATTTTGATGGGTGTATCCCTGACCCTTATCTAATTCACTAATGATGGGGGAGACTCCTTATCCTTATCTATCATGAATTCACATGAACATACACAACCATTATGATAAAAACAAATACCAAAACAACCATTTCAACCATTTCTATAAAAAATTATTTTATTAAAAACCATCCAAACATTTATTTCAAAAAAACCATCCCAATTAATTTTAATAAAACCATGCTACATCTTCTATATCAAGAAGGAACCTCACACAGTTACCAAACCATGCACCAACCATTCCAAATTCAACTTTCCCATGTGGAATAGTTTATCTATTACTACCACATGGTTTTGAAAAAACAAATTACACCTATGCGCCTCTTCCACTTAGCCCATGTTTTATATGTGGATGATTTTATAATACTATTTCATGTCTTTCCAAAACAATACATCAATAGTGAACCTTTAGAAAAAACCAAAAAATATCTCAAAAGTTCTCCCAAATATCCCCAGCATCACCCATATACATTAATTAATTATAAATCATAATGAAAGGGTTACTTACTTGAAACAGAGGGTTCTACAATAAGCACATTAAGAGACATTATTTTTATTGAAAATATATGTTTCTTGTTTATTGGTTTTGTATAGTAATTTTTTATTTTTTATTATTTTTTATTTTATTAATTTTTATGGGGAGGTTTGAATCATTCCATAATGGTTATGAACACATTCAAATAATGGAAGAAATATTGAATAATATTTATAGACATTGATACATTTTACTAGGATTTACATCTGTGAAAGTTCAATCAATTTGGAATAAAAGTCTATAATATGATTAAAAAGAATCTATACAAAAATATTAAAATATGGAAAATAATATAAAAATTGAATGTTTATTTATCTATGTTATGTAAAAAATATTTCAACTGTAAAATATATGGATGTGATATAGTGAAAAATGGGAGACATGGTAATTAAAAACAATTAAAAAATAAATATTAACAGTAAGGTTTTATAATAGTTTGGTATTGATAAATTCTAATATTTTTTAAATAAAATTTATTTGTAAATATTTTGTTTATCGAATTTTTATTTCAATAACTTTTTTAAACACAAATATCTCTCTCAAAATAAAACCTAAATAATATTCAGGATATATAATTATTTAAGAAATGATAATTGATTAGTGATCGGTTGACTTTATTGGAATATCCAAAAAAAATATATATATAAGAATATAATGTATTGTTATCCCCCAAACATATTTTTAAGGTATTTAATTCATCATTTAAAAAAATATTATCCCATGAAAATAAATTAGTATAGACCTTGTCTTATCATTACTTCCACCTAGTCTTATGGTTTTGTATTTTATGAACTCATAGAATAATTAAAATAATTTATGAAAATAATATTGGAGAATAAATGAAGTAAGAAATCATAATTTTATTCATAAACATCATAAATACCAGTCCCCTCAATGGTATTACCTAGAAACGTTGATGATAAAAAGTCTCAAGCTCATTATTATTATTCATGGGACTAATATTAGCAAATAAAAGAAAGAAATAAAATAAAAATAATGTCAACAACCTCATTTTTGATCCACCTTGATCAAAATTAATTTTTTAAGTCCTCTTTTCCATTTTGAAACCTACCTTTATCTCTATTGAAGATTCTAAACATTATAAATTTTAAATACTTATAAATATTAGACAAAATAAATAATTTAAATAACCCTCATATATGTCAAAAATGTAATTCCAAAAAAATTGGAAACACATTTTTCTTTCAAACACATATAAATATTATTCAAAATCCTTCAGCATAGATTTCAAGTGTTACCCCATTAATTTCCCAAAAAATCTACATGTTACACTCTTTTTAAAATTCATGTGATTTCAATCATAATAAATTTACACAACATGGGATAACTATAATATATATCAAGATCCCATATATATAACTGAACTTTAATGTATTTTTTATCGTATACCAAGTTGAAAAAATAATTCCCACTTACACAAAAAAAATCATTTTCATCTTTAATACTTTTATCCATTGTTCAAAAGTAAATTCTCACATATAATGTGACTTGATCAATAATATTTTTCATTATTATATTTCCAATTATTTCCTTAATTACTACATCATGGTATTAATTGTGTTAGTTAATGATAGCAAAATATTTTTAGGTGTAAACTCTACATGCTTTTTCATATATCAAGACACCATTCTCAATAAAGTCACGAGTAATGAAAATGGAATGTCCTTTTTAGTGATACAAATTCTATATTCATGCAGGGAATTTATGGGATATAAATTTTTAAAATATTAACGAAAATTTTCACCCATATTTAAACAACCCTATATTCTTATGATGCAATTATCAAAAATTTATCATCCTTTAATTCATTTAAATTACTTACCCATGATTCCATGTTTTTAAAATAGGTGTATCTTTTAGGAAACATCAGTAAATTAAAGAAATTATCCTGTTTATCTCTCTATGATAAACATATTTATTATAAATGGTTGACTATTACCATAAAATTACACTTCATGGTTGAATTCAATTGATTTTATACAAAAAATGATGTTTTTTTATAAATTTTACTAATGTTAATAAAATTAAACTTAACTCTTTTACATGGTCAATTATATTTTTCAAAAATTTAAATTCCAAGTCCTCGTAGATTACATTATATGCTCTACCATGACTTTTAATCATTATTAAAATAAAAATTTGTAAATCTATTTTCTCTTCCTTCAATGCATCCAAAAACCTATTAAAATTTTATTATTCATTTAAGGCTCTAAAATAAAATAAGTCAAAAAAATTACTCCAATTAATTAAACATTCAAATTAGAACCCCTAAATAATTAAAAAAGTAAAAAAAAGTTGATTTAATGGGAATTAATGTGTTTAGGCACCCAAATTAACAATAAAAATTATATTACGATATGCTAAAAAATATTGGTGTTCTCTACTTCACCTTTAAACATTAATTTACATTAATTGAATCCTTCAACAATTTTTAATAAAAATTATAAAATTCACCATATTGGGTAATAGTTCAATTATATAAAAAATTTAGATATAGGTTAGATTTTCCATCAAATATGAATTACTTTATTATAAAATCCCTACTATTAAATTAATAATTTAATTCAATACTATAATATTTCTTAATTTCATATCTATAATGAAGATTCATTTTTATTGTATATTTTTGTTCATTTAATAAAATCAGTCCCATTTTCTTCCACCTTCTCAAACAATTAGGCACCCATCCTCTATAATCTCATATTTATACTTCCCATTTCATATTTTTTTATGTATAATAATAAAATCTGTCACAATTTGTGTTTCCGCCATAAAGTTCATTCCAGAGTTGTGTGTTTTGTTCAATGCTCAATGAGATTCAAGGGATTATCCCACATTGTATTAGTAAACACTAAATTATAAATTAATAGATAAAGGTATGGAAACAAAATAACACTAGATCTGACATTGGAAAACCCTTAAATGATTTGGGGTAAAAACACAATATATATATATATGGGTATTTATTGAAAAAATATGGATACGATCTCCCATTCTCAATATCTGAAAAAGAAAAATTTCACAATTAATCCATTATATAAATAGATAAAAACTCCTTTGAAAATTAAACTGCATTAAAATTAAAGGGAGATGATGAGAATCTATTGATGATGGAAATAAGTAATATAGGTCCTTATTTTATAGGAAATAACCACTCATTATTTACCCCTTCACTGGGTTCTTCGTGCGGTTAGCCACCCACCCCATCTACCCTTTCCCATAGGCTTGACATTTTAAGGGGGTAGTCAGCCATGATAAATTAGGAGGGGTAGCTGGAAAATATAGCATTATCCACTATATTGCACACTTGAGCCTTTTATAGAGAACAAATCACATATCTACACATAATTTCTATCTACTAAACATTATATACACATTTCTAGATTCCAATCTAGGAACTATTCTAAGAAAATTTATCAAAATAAATTTCTTTTAACAGAATATAAGCCAGATTTTCATTAGTGTGAATCATATGTTTGTCTACACATGTTTCCACAACCCCATATAGAAAAATGTGATATTATACACCCATATTATATATTCTATATGGAAAACAATAATTCTTTTTAATATGTAAGGCTCTATAACTATCATAGAATAATGTATTTTAAAACTATTTTTTTATATTCACCTGTAATTCACTAATCCAAATTGCATATATAAATGTCTGTGTATGTACTATGTATTCTAACTTAGTCTTGAATAAATAAAAAAATAATTATAATTTTGATATATATTGCACAGATCCTTTAAAAAATATAAAAAAAACATAATTGGGGAATTAATTTTATAATAATCACATAAAATATGAATTGAAATTTCCTATAATAGTGAACTTTGATCTTCTATAATATAATATAGTATTTGAGTTCTTCTAATTATATCTCAGGATCATCATCATTTCCTTCTAATACTCATATGATAAATCTTCGTTCTATATTTATTATTTTTAATATATTTCAAGGAAAAAAACATAAAGCTTTCCAATGATAATCCATGTGGTACTTAATACCTCTCTATCCTTTTTTCTACTAAGACTAACCATGGAGTATAATTTAAAATAAATGTGAAAATGGGTAAATACTGGATAATAGGCTTGTATATTGAAGTGTATTTGGACTCTCATGAGGTAATTCTTCTACAATATCCAAATATTCCTAATATTTTTTCTTAGTTAATTTTCAAACCAATATTTTTTATTTTTCATCCATGTCCTTCATATAAAACTCCCTAGATAATTGTGTCTTAATATCCAAGATCTGAGAATTATTGGAGCTACAAACTATCATATTCTATATATATAAAGAAATTAATGAAAAAATTATTACTATTATATTCCTTGAAATATACACATGGAACTGATTGAAGTATGTTGTATCCAAGGATTAAGATATGGTCATAAAATCTATTTTACCATAATATCAATGCTTCATTAAGATAGTACATAGATTTATTTTGTCCTATAAACTAATTTCCCCTTACCATGTTCATTCAAAACATACATTAAAACATTTATATATATTCATTAATATCATTATAGAGAAATATTTCCATGAAATTATATAGACCTAGATGTAAAATAAATCATCAGAACAACCTAAAGAGTCATGGATCTAAAAACAGGATAAAATATTTCAGTGAAATCAATACCTTTTTTCTGATTATATCATTTAACAACAATACTCTATTAATATCATTCGTCCTTGTCTTTTCTATCTGACATGATCATAAAGACTCATTATTTTACCCCCTTCAAGACACATGTTAGATTTATTTTTTTCCTTTTTGTCTATATTGTTTTTCTAAGGGTTTCTGGGAGTTAGGGGTTAAGATTTTGGTATTTTTTGAGAAATTAAATATAAGAACATGGCTTTCAAAATTATATAATCCTACATTTTAAGTCATGAATTTATTATCATAGATTTTTAGGAAATTTATAATTTAGATTTTTAGATAATTTTTCCATCAACATTATATAAAAAATTAATACGTCACAAGGTGGAAACTTCCACTCAATATTCATTTTCCCCACAATAATAAACATTTAAGATATAACAAGTTTTTCTTTCATGGAATATCATTTCAATTTTCATCTTGACCTCATCCTTGACTTTAGATATCCTTAAAACTCAGTGAAAAACATTTTTAAATCTCAGATAAGCTCAACAAGCATAATAAGGGACAAATAAAAATAAAGAATGAAAATATTTAGTCCATGAATACTCATAAAAATTTTCCTTTTTCAAAATAAAATTTTAGATCGAAATAAACAATTTCTTACATATGAAATCAACTTATTTTCCAAAATATTTTCATAAATAATTCATTAGAAATAATGAAGGAAAAATAATACTCATAACCGTTTTTTAGAAATCATGAGAAACTCATGATTTTTTTCCCTAAATTAATATATTTCACCATTAATTAGTAGAATATAATTTACTTTAAACACAAGAACATTTCATTTTGTTGTGAAATCATGTTATTTTTTTAAAATGTAGAAGACAAAGATAAGTCATTTTAGTAACATGGATCATCATCTTCATATCACTCTAAATATCACTCTTACAAATGTAATAACCTATTCAGTAAATTTTAATAATCCAATAGGGGGAACCTAACAATTTAACCCCATACATTTTACAAATTCATTTGAAATCTATATTTGGGTCACCCATTAGCATAATTTTTATTATGCACACCTTTCATCATGATATATCTTAAGTTCACCCTAATAGAACCTAGGGAATAGCAGCAACATGAAATATATACAACTAAATATTTTGTGACCATATATATCTCAAAACACTATGTTCTAATTTTTTTGTAGATTTCTCAAAGGATCATTTGAAGTCTAATTTAATCATGAAAAACAAAATTTAATGAACATGTAAAGGGTACATTTCTCGTTTGAAATCATCAATTTGATTTTTCCACCATCGGTGTGGTGTGGATCAAATGAATCATGATTGGCATCCTCAAGATCAGCCACACATTCATCATAGATGATAGATCATCAATATATGATTCCCTAGTTCTATGACAGTATATAAAATACATTTATGATTTCCCTTCAATATTGTAAAGAACACAGACGTGATATGGAATACGGGATCATTGAATCCTTGTTCTTCCTTCATTTTCACACTCTAAACATGAGAGAACTAAGTGGAGAGCTCCAAATTCATGAAATTTATTTATTCCACTATTCTAGACTCCAAAATTCACTTATATAATTATTTTATACCTTCTAAACTTTTACTTTCAAACCTATAATGTAATAGCCTTTATTTTGGACCATTGTGTAAACATTTTAAATAATTAATCTGGTCATGAATTCAAAACAAAATTTATCACTCACTTACAACACATTAAAATGTTATGTGATAAAATAAAAAACATTAACTTTTCTCATAAGCTCCATTAATAATTAAATAATCCTTGAACATGTTATGTTCTTTCAAAAAAATTATATTATCACATATTATCTTTTTTTGATCAAACATATTGGTAATTCCTTGAGAAATAAATTCATTTATAATTTTTTATAAATATCAATAATATAATAAATTTAGTTTTACTTCCATATTTTTACACAATAATGATCAATAACCCCCACAAATGGGGCCCACTTTTTGTAAACTCAAATTGAATTGAATAGGTGGGTCTTGTGGATATACTATGTGCATGGCCCAAAAGGTCCTAATGAGGATTTTATTGAGTCTATAACACAAACCAAGAGTGGAATACAGCAAGCCATCATGGACCCCAGGGAGATGAGTAATGTCATAACTATGAATACGGCCTTTGAATATGTTATGTGTAATATAATATATTTTTTATGTGGTATCTCATAAAGTAGGATGCACACTTATGTCATCATCCTTTAGATGTTTTATATATTATATGAAATTACTAGGAAGTCTTTTCATCTTATACCATAGTTGTAAATTTAATGAATGTACTACTATCATGGTTAACCTGGGCCCATGAGATATCTCTTTTGTAACCTGAAAGAGACAAATTCTATCATGATCATTCAACTAATTACATACCACTAATAAGATATCCAATACAAGAAAACTCTCCATTACATTAATCTAATCGGTTTTCCATGCATCAATGTACATGATCAAATGGTACATATTGATAATTATCTAAAGTCATGATACCAATACACATGTTCATAGATATGAACAACTAATGGGACCTGAAACATTGGTGTTTCTACTGGGAGGTTGGTCCTCAAGGTCGCATATACTCGAGATCACCAAGCATTAAATTCATGAGAACATGTATCATTTCTTACGAGCCCCTGTCACAAAATAGTCATATATCATCTATGTTCCATAATTTTGGTCTATCTAGACCATAAAACAGATACTTAATATTACATTCATAGTGTCTCAAGGTTTTCGATATAGATGATAACTGATATAAACATTTTATATGATATGTAATCTAAGGAAAATACCATGGGAATAATATTTTCAGAAGTATCAACACTATTATGGTATGAATAAACACAATTATATATAAACTATATATATATAATAGTAATAAACGTACATTAAGAAGGTGGATCTTAGGAACCCATTCACAACACTCCCACTTACAGTAGGGATAACTTCTAATAATTAGCAACCAACTATCTCTCACATGAGTATCATGTTTCTACTAAAATATGGATTATGTTATGGGATCTTCCAAATTATCCTCTACATTTACTCTGTTAATCATGACTTTATCTCTCTAAGTAAAATCTCTTAAGAGTTGAAACTTTTAATGTGTATTCTTTTTCCACTACTATGCCTTGGGATAGTATGGAGTGAACTAATTTTGTATTATTATCACATTATATTTTAATAGTTTCTTTGATTCTATGTGTAATGCCAAACTCAAAAACAGTGTTGTGTATCCAAACTACTTCATTAGATGCATCAGAAGCCACTATATACTTATACTCTTCAATATAACTGGAAATCATAGAATGGTTCGAGTTCCTCAATGTCAATGCACCACCATTCAAGAAAAATACTAGTTTGAACATTATTTTAATAAATAATTATCTTTTTGGAATCTTTAATTAGTGTATCCCATCACAACAAGCCCCTCATATCCTCTATAATAAAAAAACATTTCTTTTCTATGTCTCTCTAACGTAGGATAGTTTTATAGAAAACTAATACATCTCTCTTGGATTGTATGGATATATACCCACCATGCATAAAGGTAAGGAAATATAAAACCTAGTACATAACTTGGCATAAAGGATAGATCACTCTACTGAAGAATAACGGATTATACTCATTCATCCTATTTCTATAGACACATATTCATAGAGATATTCATTCAATGTGAAAGTGGAAACAAACACCTCTTGGATTAATCTATATTGTACTATTTGAGTACCTTTTAAAAATATGTACTTTGATTTATCTCAACAAGGCTCTGAGATCTATAATGATAGATTTCTATCCCTACAATATAGGTTGGTTCACTATATTATTTTATATAGAACCATTCAATTATCCAATTTTTCACTAACTAAATTACTTACTTTTAATTTCTCAATAAAAATATGTCATCAACATACAATATTACAAAAATGATGGCACTTCCACTAACCTTATAATAGAAACATGTCATATATTTATACATAATGAAACAAAATTCTCTTATGGACTAAACAAAATGAAAATTCCATGAAAATGATGTTTTCTTGAATTGATAAATGGATATTTTCATCATGAATAATTATTTAAACTCATTGAAATAACAAACACATCAGAGTCTGTTATATAGATATCTACAACAAACATCCCATTTTTGAAAATCAGTTTCTACATCAATTTCCAAATTTGAAAATCATGGATGGATATTATTTCAAGTAATATCCTGAGAGATTATAACATAGTGACTTATGATAAGGTTTTATCATATTCAATTCCTTAGAATTTTGAAAAACAATTCATATCCAATTATGTATTATGAGTTATCACTTGACCATACATGTCTATATTTCTCCTCATTACTGATATACACTCAATAGTTTTTTCATCCATTGGTGGATATACCAAAATCCAAACTTTATGATGGTATATAGGCCCTAATTCAAAATGCATGGGTTCATTAAATTTAGAAGCATCCTAATCATCCACTTATTCTTTGTAGGTTAGGGGTTCTTCATTCTCTCATAGTATTCTTTACCTTCACCTAGGGACATGAAAAACATATCTCATTAGTTCTCTAACCTCTATCATAGGCATATATAGTACTTTTGTCACTAGAAAATATTCATTTATCACTTTCAATGAAATTTCTTATACTAAAACTTATATATATATAAACTCAACTTCATCAATGTCAATATTTCTCTAACTATTTACATTGGAAATGTGTTCCCTTTCTAGAAATATTACACATCTTTCTAAAATAATATTTCCGTCTAAATGGTTAAATGTTTTATATCCATTACTCTTTTTATGATAACTTATAAATATGAAATTCATCAACTAAGAACATATTTCTTCACTATATATATTATTGAAAAGAGACACTATGTATAGTATAGAAAATTTCCTCACGTCCCAATACACATATATTTTATAAATATGAATTCTTTCCATACCAAAACTCATAAGTAATCCCACCTACTATATTAGTTGGTACTCATTTTTTGTACATATCATGGTCTCTAATGCATATCTCCAAAAGGATAAAGGTAGAGTAGATAGACACCTCATAAAACAAAATATGTCAATTATTGTCTAATTTCTCCTTTCACTAACACCATTTCACTGAGGGTTATACGGTTTATTTATTTGGTAAACCATCCCATTCTCCATTATATGATCGAAAAAAACATGGTTAAAATATTCTCCACAACAGTCTGAGGGGTGTTTCATAATCTTCTTGCAATCATTATTATCTACTTCATTCAGATATTCCTTAAACATGTTAAAGGTTTATGAATTATAACTCATTAAGTAGATATATTCATATCTACTATAGTCATCATTAAAAGTAATAAAATTAAAAAAAACTTATTCTTTCTTATACTAGAAATGGACAATATACATTCATATGAACCAATTCTAATGGTTGTTTAGCTATTTATTATTTCCCATTGAAAGGAGATATTGTCATTTTATGTTGTAAACAAATATGGAATACTTATATGGTTTATAACTCTTTATAGTCTAAAACCCTTTGTGATATAGTTTTCATAAAGCATTATTTTTTACAATTACTATCCTAAAGTTCCATAGAAAGGTAATATTTTATTAATTTTTGATTTATTTTTCATCGATTTCCAAAAAAGGGATTTTCAAGTTGATGCATATATATCCCATTTAAAGATGTTCCATAATATAACATATATTATCCTAATACATAAGAAAAAATTTACATACAATCATCAAATAAAATCTCATAGGGTCTAAACAATACAATGATATTATTTTTCTCATAATAGATTATACGTAATAATAATTATTTAGTATAATAACTATTCCATTAGGAAAATCAAGATGATAATCACACATTATTAATGCATCTTGTATCACACTATTTTCTTCTCATAGATCCACCTTATTTTTTCAACCCTCTTGGATCTACATGGATATTGGATTAAAGTATATATGTTTGAACCACATGAAGTATCTAATACCCTACCTCTTGGTATAGAGAGATTACCTTTAATGATAAATATACCTAAAGTGGATATGTTTTCATGCTTCTTATTCTCATATATAAAATTACTCATCCATTAGAACTTATTAACAGATGAAAATTATACTACCTTCTGATTATTTCTATCCCTATATATTTTTGGCTTCTTGTAATGGTAGTTCATCGGTGTCTTAGACATATACTTAGCCTTTAAAAATTGCCATATCTTTTTGCTTCTTATTCTCTATAAGGAATAGAGAATTTGAATTATTCTTATCCTTATGTACATATAGAACTTAATTTAATAAACTAGGAGTTACTTATTCATGTTATTCATATTATGTTTGACCATGAAAGTTGAGAAGTTGTGTAGTGAATATGAAATAATAAGATTTGTTTTTAGTTCTTGGTTCTATTATAAGTTACAGGTCTTGTGTCTCTCAATGAACATGATAATCTTGATAACATTAGGACTATATTGATTCCACTTTTCTAGCCTATATCTATACTAATAATTGGATATCTCATATATTTTGTATCAATCCCTCTCCTAGTATAACTCTTGGATATAAGATAGCATATATAAATTATTTTTTCCTTATTCATTTTATGAAATAGATATGAAATAAATTGAATCATGAAACACTGAACATCTATTAAATCATCTATATGCATCCTATAATTATATTTATCCACCTATCACATTCTAATATGGGACTAAGTAGGATGTAGGGACTCCAACACATAAATCATCTTCTCTCATCATAATACAATGTTCATGTACCTCTATCACTCCTTGATGTTATGACCAATAATGATATTATCTTTACCCATTACTGATCAAAAATAAATTTGATTGGTTTAGGTTTTCATTTTATTCAAAAAATGTAAATTTAGCATATTTATACTTTCACTAGATTACTAATAGGTATTTTAAAATTATAAATTTTAAATGTCTCCCAATATTTTGTCAAATCCTTGTATCCTTCAACTACTAGATTCAGAATACTCAGTTGATTGATTATTTAAGTGAAAATGATCCTTGAACATATCTTCATACCTTGAGCTATGGAATCACCACTACTCTTAGAGATAAAGGTGGTAATTTTCTATAACAACCACATTAACTCTCTTATCCTTGACCTATTGATAGTAATCTCGTCTCCTACAAATAATTTCTTTACATTGCTCAACAATTTTCCTCTCAAGGTGAAATAATCTAGCTATCGATACTCTTATTCTATAAACATTAGTTTAGTTGAACCGACTCTATTATAAGAACTCATTGGTGATAAGATACACCCTTAACTATGGTAAATGAGAATCTAAAAAAATTTGTTGTTGAAGGGATTTGGTTAAATAATATTTTCTTTTAGGGATTTGTAAATTTAATCTTAGCAAATAAAGAAATTTTATTTTAAAAATGCATGTTATATGTGATCTAACTCAAAATTTAAAATTGATTTAAATAGAAACAATCAACCACAATTATTCATTTTATATATGCTTTCCTATTTATTATTATACCATGTGATCATGCATAATAAATACACATTCAAAAAATAATAAAAAATGCATTGGATAATTAAATAAATAAGGTCATGATCATTATTATTTAACTATTAGTTAATATATCAAAAAAATAATGGATTTAATAATACCCTATTAGAATTTATTATGTCTATATCTAACTCAAATTACTATTCTTATAACCCTCGGGCACTTTACTTTTTTGGTTTACACTATCCCTAGGCTAAAACAACATTATCACAAACTCCTCTAATATTTATAATGTATACTCAAACATAGGTGAGGGGATCTCCGGACATGAATATACATTTTATTAAATAAATGTGGACCCATAGGACCTTATAAAAATAAAATATTTAAGTTTGATGAGAGAAACATAAAAATAAAATAATTATTACATTTTAAAACAATATTTGAATAATTAAATTTTAAAAAAATAAACCAAACATGCATGGGTCAATCTCAGATAATGATTTCTCAATATTCAATTATATTCCATAGGAAAAATAAATTTTCTAAAATTCAATTCAATGGTATTTTTAATAATTTTAATTCAATTAAAATAATTTTAATCAATTTTATATACATCCCACATCATCCAAAGAAATTTTATAAAAGTTCATAACATTTAATTTAATTTCTAAAAAAATCATAATTTTCAGGTCCATTTGGATATAAATAAAATCTAAAGAAATTAATGTTGGGATTCTGACA
Source organism: Viscum album (assembly GCA_963277665.1). Taxonomy (NCBI): domain Eukaryota; kingdom Viridiplantae; phylum Streptophyta; class Magnoliopsida; order Santalales; family Viscaceae; genus Viscum; species Viscum album. The sequence goes on along the minus strand of OY728137.1, from coordinate 879,791,681 downwards.
GAGTTGATGGATTAGGATGTTTGGATCTAGACAAACTCAGTCTTTTCTAAGTCTACTTAGAACATCTGTTTTAGTGAATATTTATATAAACACAATACATACATATTTATCCTTTTTAAATTATATATATTTTATATAATATATAATATAATATATGTTATATTATATATTTATATATATAAACATTTTCAATTAATAATTGTACCTAAAATTGATGAGGGATTTAAAGTACAAGCCCCATAAATGGGGCCTGAAACCTTATATGTGTTTTTATAAATTATCCTTGTCTAATGATAGGAAACCTTAGATTATTTTTGTGTGTTTAAGCATAGGCTATCACAAAAATACAATTAATTTTATGTACAACCCCATTTAGAGACCAATATTTTTCCCAAAAACATAATTCACTTACAACATTCCCCATCCAAAAACATATAGAATCAGTATCCTTTAAGGTGAAATAAAAATAATACTTGTAAATCTCATCATATAAAAACCCTAAAATTCATCAATCCTCAATTAACCATATCAAGTCCATAAAAATGCTAATTGATGCACTCTTAGCTATATTGAGACTATATTAAAACCATATTTCTGAATCATAATGAATGTAATTAAAATTTAAAATTTTCAAAGTTAAATAATTTCATTTACCCTATGTTATGAATATAGGGAACCCCGAGCACAACGAAAAGATAAAAAATGATAAATTTAAAATTTTAGGTCTAAATTAATCTAAAAAAAGTAAATAAAAAAACCAATATATGAATTTCATAATGGATCATATAAAATTCAATTTAATCACAAAAATATTGAATTAAACCTTAAAGGGTAACATGTTCATTAAGAATTATCAATTTTATTTTCTCATTATCATTGTGGCGTGCCAAAAAGGATTCAATATATCATAGTATAGAACATCCACACGTACACCATAGCTTTTGTACCTTCTATATATGATACAAAAGTGCTAGAATAGGAAATTTAAGATATCTACAATATCCCTTTGACAGTGTGAAGAACACATACTCAATTGTGAATAAAGGATCCATCCAAACTTTTTATTCTTTTTTTCTCACTCTAACCACTAGAGAGAAAATAGGTGAGCCCAAAATTCAGGAACATATTTTATTTTACTATTATATATTGTAAAATTAACTTATATTATTTTTTTATAATTTCTAATATTTAGCTTTGGTGCCTAAAATGTAATAACCTCGTTTTTAGACCCTTATGAAAACATATGACTTAATTAAACTTGTCATAAATGTAACAAACATTTTATCAATCCCTTGTAATAATGTAAGATGTTACATTATAAAATATAAACCATTAACATATCTTGTAACCTCCCAAAATAAACCAACCATTAACATTCTATGTTTTTTCAAAAAATTGTATTTTATACTATTCACTTTTATGATAAAACACCTTGTGTGTACCTTAATAAATAAATTCAATAATTAATATATAAAACAGAATTAATATAATTTAATTACTTTTTACTTCTAATCATTCACACTCTAATACTCTGTTTCCCTTCATGTGGGTCCCTCTTCCTCCTAAACTCTCTTCATTTGAAATGGTGTAATGTTCGAATATATGTAGTGTGACAGCCACTATGACCTAATATTTATAGAAGTGATTCTTACCTACAGATAGGGAGGGAATTATAATAACCCATCATGGACCATAATGATATAAGGAATTTTATAGCTATTAAAACCTCATATAAACACGCTCTCTTTAATATAATCTGTTTATCTTGTGATATCTCAAAAATTATGATTCACACTTATGTAATCTTCGATTTGATGCTTTATATGTTTCATGACCTTACCAGATAGACTTAAATTCATTTACTATGTCCATTTATATAATGAATTATAAACTATATGGGTCTACCTAGGCCCATGATATATCTCTATATTAACCTGAAATCAAAAAAATTATTTTGACCATTCAACCAATGCCATACCACCAATGATGCTCCAAACAAAAGCTACCTCACAGCATATTAGATTTCTTTGTTTTTTCTTAGAATCAAAGTATGTGACCAAATGGTACACATTGATAATGATTTCATGTTAGAACACCAATGCACATGTATGTAGATAAGAAACCCCAATTATACCAAAAACTTGTGGTTTTTCTATCAGTGGAGTAGTCCTTGACATCATTTACCTTGGATCACCAAGTATGAAATTCATGAGAATAATTATCAATGATTATGGTCCCCTAGAACCTGATATTCAGACTTCATCTGTGTCCCATTAGTATAAAGTGTCTATACTAAAGGAAATATATTTAATAATTCTTTCATAGTATCTCAAGGTTGTAATTATAGATTGGAACAAAAATAACATGTTAATAAAATAAGTAATCTAAGAAAATTACCTTGTAAATATTATATGTTAAAGTATTAACAATATTAAGGTAAGAATAAACACATGTATAATTCAAATGGTGTGTATGTTATGGTAATAAAATTACATTAAGGATTTGGGATAAGAGAACCCACCCATAAATCCCATTTCATCATAAAAAATCCCAATGAACCATAAAATAATCATAATACATTAAATCTTTCACGTCTATATTTTTACTCATAAAAACATTTTTTTACCCCATAAGAAAACTACTTCTAGATTTTGAAATTTCCATTCCATTTAAAACCGTTTTTAAAAATACCTAGAAAAATGGAAATAATTGTTTTTTTTTTGAATAAAAATAAAATAATAAAAATGAAACTAATAATCAAATAACTATTATAGTGATGGAAAAAAAATATTTTATATTTGTGAAAATAAAAATATTCTTTTTTCTTTTTGTAAAGAAAGTCAAATTTTTCAGTATGAAATACTAAAAAATTACTTTTTAACACAATTGAATATAATTTCAAAGAGATATAAAATGTATTTTATAATTCATTAATATTTACAGAAATACACCTATAAAAATACTTAGAAAATGTAAATAGAAGAAAATATTTATAAAATAAATCTTTAAAACATTTAAAATGGGGTTTTAAGGTAAAGTCTCTCTTACATCAAGTTCAAACTATCAAGTAAGTAATTTATCTCCCTAAATAATAAATTAATGTAAAATATATACTTAATTAAGAACATTTGTATGACTATTATTTCTGTCATTTTATTCATTACCATTTTATAAACAGTTACTTAAATAATTAAGTTCACGTTATTTTTTCATGATATTTTCTTCATTTGACCAAAATGACTTAGGTAATTTGATTTTGGTGCAAGAGGTAATTATTACATAATATTAAGAATAAAAACATGAAATAATTATCAATTTAAAAATTAATATTATGTTTAATATTAACAATGAAATATGATAATGAAAAATGAATTATTCTACAATCATGGAGATAATAAGTTGTATATATGCATTAGAAATGTTATCATTTTTTGAAGGAAATGATAAAAAGAAGTTATGTATCATTTTAAATTTTAAATTTGATAATTATATAATAAATATAATATCAATTAATTATTTAAATTTATATATTTCATCCATGTTATGTGTTCATGGAAAATAGCTTGCATCACTTTAGGGAGGTGGTAATACACACATATACATTGATGTCATTTTCATTTTTCAATGGATTGAAATGTATGTAATTATATGATATATAATATTTAAATAATGATAAATATTTCCAAAATTTAATATATATATATATATATATATATTAAATATATCATTATATCCATCCATGAGAGGTGATAATGGAAAAACATTACATTATTTGGTGATATAGAATTCTATCACAGAAAATAACGATCATTTCATTTCCCATTTAATGAAAGAAATAGTTGGATATTTATTATTCCATTAAAAAATGTATTATTTTTTAAGATAATGGTTTTATTATTTTATATTGTCTGAATAATATTTTATGGAGTTGGAAAAAAAATTAAAATAGAAATTCTGGGTGAAGAATTATACCTCTTTTTCGGAAAACCTCAATAGGTTTCGAACTAAAGAATTTCTGAGATGGAATTATGATAAAAAATGTAATTATAGGACATCATTAGGTATTTAAGAAAGGTATTTGGGTAGGTGTTGTAAAATCAAAAAATAATTTTAATCCTATAGAGGTGAGGAAAGGGGGTTTCTGTTAACTAGTGGGGGAGAGGACACACATGTAATTTTTAAGTATTAAAATCTATTAATGTGTTTCTAAAGATAAATTACTCCAAAATAGACATTTTATGTTATTTAGATGTTATATGGTCTAAATATGTCCAAAAATTAAAATTTTGACAAGTTTATATGTCATTTTAACACTTACCACTTATATTTAACAGCCCAAAAAACATGTTTAACCATAACCATTGTAACAAATTTTTCTATGTCTACTATTCATTATGAACAATATTAAGTTGAATGTATCACCTATTATTAATTATTTTGAATAAAAATATGAAATATATTTTATCAGATTTAACAATTCATAGAATCTAATTCAAAATTAATCCTGCAAAATGCGACCAAATATGAATTTTTATAAAAATGTATTTTTCTGTATAAGATGTTGTATTTACCTAATTCATGTATATATTGATTAAAAATACCATAACTAGATTATAAATAATATAATATATAAATTTTTACTTTTAAATAATTTTCAAACAAATTTTATAATTGAAATTTATTGAAATGAAAAAAAGCAATTAAAAATAGTATTTTTCATTATTCATTAAAAATAAAAAATTTCAAAAAAATCTAAAAAAAATCATCATAAGATAAATTTATAATGTTGAATTAAAAAATTAAGATAATATTTTAAAATAAAAACTATATATTTTTTAAATATTCCTTTTAAATAAAATGATATAATTCATAGAAACCCCATTTTGTTAAAAATATAGCTTCTTTACTTTAGACTGAAAAGGTACCTAATATTATTATAATGATTATAACTCTTTCAAATATTATTAATGAATATTATAAGACATGAATGTGGTTTATAATAAAATTACATGGGTTTTTCTCATTCTTACTCCCTTTTGGAAATTACATCCCTACAATTTTTTTACTATTTAAATGTATGGGGATATATTTCCCTCATATAATTTTCATATTCCAATATTGATTCGTAATTTATATGGTTTTTATAACTAAAATTAATATACTATACCATTTTATTTCACAAAAAATTCTCCTAGTGGTCAAGAATATGTACCTGTTGTTCCTTATAAGAAATTATTTATTCTAACTGAACTACTTCATGGATCAAACCAAAATATACATTAGGCTCATATTTTTATAATAATGAAACCTGAAAAAAATAATATACTTGTGATAAACAATTAGGTAAATCAACTCGATAATATACTAATCCAAATATAAAAAAAATCATATATTCTACTAAATCACACACTTATCTTTCTCTTTTAACCAAAACACGTAACACATTTCCATAGATATACTTTAAGAAGAACACAATCCCCAAAATAAAGATCCTTAATTATGATATCTGCATAACTTTTCTTCCTTATCCAATCCACCATACTATGCTATGGAACAACATCAATTTACCAACTACTTCTTCTACCAATTCTGGTTCCATAAAATTTATTTCCCAAAATTTGTCCCATCAAGCTAAAGTTTATACCAATTTCTATATAATGATTCAAAATGGTTCATTTTTATTAAAGAATGAAAACTATTATTATGGGAAAACTAGACCAAAGTAAGATATTGATCCCATATTCCATGATAAATTATTGAACAAGCTCTATGAAAATCCACCAAAGTCTAAATAGTTCGCTCTCATTGTCCATTGGAATGAGGAAGAAAGGTTGTACTAAAATTTAATTCTATAACCAATGACTTCTAAAGTCATTTCTGGAAATTAGATATTAAAATGGGATCACAATCAGATAAAATGTAAATAGAGACTCTATATAATCTAATTATCAAATTAATATAAATTTGAAAAATATTGTCCAAAAAATATTAACTCAAATAGAATAATGATAATATTTAGTTAATTGATAAATAATTACCCAAACCCCATCATTACCTTAGTTTGTATATGGTAATACCATTATGAAATCTATGGATATTTTGTATCATTTCCAATCTGTAACTACAAATGATTGAGTTGTACCGTTTGGTTGTTCTTTCTTAACTTTAACCTATAGAAAATTCAAACATTAGATATTAAAATAAAAAATATCTTTCTTCATTCCTCCCCACCATAAATTTTCCAGAAGGACTCTACTAATTGTTTTTACATTCATGATGAATTGTAAATAGTGATCTAGGAGTCTCACTCAATAGGTGTTTTATCAAATGTGGGTCACATGAAACACATAACCCTTTTCCAAAACTCAAATCACATTCTTTTTCAAAGTTATATTTGGTAAACATACATTTCTTAACCAATTATAACATTTCTTATAAAACCATTTCTTCCATCAGAGCTTGCTTAATCCTATATAAAAAAGTTGATTCTAATAAAACCCGAAACAAAATACAAGTAAATTTGTCAGACACAATTTCTAATCCAACATTCATCATATCATAAACCAAAATATACACGTCTATGATGTAAAATTGTTAATGTATCTTTATCTTTCCTACTCAAAGAATCAGTAACTCATTTTTTCTTTACTTGTTGGAAATTAAGTATATAATTGTAATATTTTATCAATTTTAACCATCTCATATGTTTAATGTTCAACTCTTTATCGTTGAATATATACTTAAAGCTTTTATGATTAGTATATATATCATACCTTACTCAATATAAATTTTTCCTTTAATTTCATAAAGAATGTCTTATATCCAATAGTTTAAGGTGATGTGTAGGATAATGTTTCTCATGAGGTTTTTGTTGACATGAATTATAAGAAATGAACCCATAATTCTTCATTAAATTACAACCCAAACCCTTCAATTAAGGATCATTAAAGATAAAAAAAGTCACAATTTCTAGATGTAAAGTCCAAAACTGGATCATTCAATAATATTATTTTCCATTCTTAGAGACATTCATTGGATTACTTTATCTAGATAAACTAAGCTCCTTTTCAATTTAAAATTGTTAGTGGGTCATATAACCATGAAATATTCCAAAACACCACTATTAATAGCCTAATTATCCAATAAATCTATGAATCTTAGAAACATTTTAAGGAAATGTCCATTATTTAACCAATTTGGTTTTAATGATATCAATAGTTATTCCATATTTTTTTAAGATATTTCTATGGAATGAAATATGATGTAATGAAAATTTATATTTACTAAAATTTCCAAATATCTTCTTTTTTTCAAGGTTTGAAAAAAATCCTTATATATTTTCCATGATCCCCATATGTTTTTTAATAAAAAGAATATCATCAACAAACCCAAAAAAACCTTTTTCAAATATAAATGGGGAAATATATTGAAAATATTTACTAATATTTTTGGAGCATTCCTATACCCAAATTTTATAAATAAAAACTCATAATGCTAATAGCTAGTATGAAATGTTGTCTTAGGGATTTCATCCTCCTTATCCTTTATCTGGTAGGTTTTATAGCTGATATAAACCATCAGGAAATACTGATCTCCCTAGAGTAGTTAAAATAAGTTATTGATATGGGGAAACTATTACTTATCCTTAATAGTGATGTTATTTTATTCACTATAATTAGTGAAAATCATCATGGAACCATTTTTATTTTTCATAAATAAAATATGATCACTCAATGGTGAAGTACACTAATGAAAGAAACATTTATCATGAAACACCAGCACCTGGTTTTTCAATTATTGAAGTTCTACATGATCAATAAGATAAGTGGGTTTTCAAAATAGATTAGCCTCAGGAACTAATTGAATAGTAAAATCAACATCCTAATTATGAATAATAAAAGGTAACTCATTAGGAAAATATTTCGATATTAATTTTATATTGGAACATCATTAATATGAATATTTAGTTTATTTCAATAGTATGATCAAGATAAAATTCATTTCCTTAATTTTGAATTTTCTTAGAAATATGATATGATATCAATGGTATGAATTCATTATTATGTAAAAATTGAAACTCATTTCAAAAAATACTTATCTAGATATAAAATATATCTTAGAAAGAAACATATAAATTCAATCTATACCTAGAATACCATAAAATTCTATAATGGAAAATACATCAAGGTTATCCGATAAAATATTTCAACATATTATAACATTAAAGTATTTTTAATTTTTTTTAATACTACCCCTAAGAATTTTTACTAAAAGTACTGAATTAATTTCATGAGGGGAAATTTTAATTTAGCCAATTTAATTCATATAAATTAATAACTGTATAGACCCAATATCAAATAAGGCATTATCTTAATCTTAAAAACATATTAATGTACTTATTACCTCTTTATTTGATAGCCCAAAATATACAGATGTGGTAATAAAGGATTTCACTAAAATCTTTTGATTATAGTCTTACTACTTCCCATCATTCATTATCTTCTTTAGATAGACATCATTATAATGACCCATATTGTTACATATAAAAAAATTAGTGCCTATTTATAAATAAAATTTATTACCACTACTAAAATATTTTTCATTGAAAACATGATCCTTATGACCAAGCATACCACATCAGCATAATTTTCTAGATTTAATAAGACATTCCCCAATGTGATTTTACTATAACTTTCCCAAATTTAAAAAATGATTTTCATACCTTCATATTTTAGCGATGGATTATTCCAATTTTTTTAATACATCTATTTCTTTTCCTATTTATTTATGTAACATCCCTGTCTGGCAGACTACTAAACCAGTAGCTAAACCTTTCACCTCATGGACTCAATAGTGCCTCCCTATACTTATGAGTCTTCTCAGTATTATTGAGGGTTTGATGGCGGTATCATAGAGATATTATACCCTCACGATCCAAGTATAAAATGGTATATCAAATAAGAAAACAACATACAATAGTGGAAGTAGTAATAACTGAAGAAGAAAATTATGAATATAGATATAATAAATAAATTTTGGAGTAATAATTAGATATAAAACTATAAATTCATAACTAGTCAATGTTATAATATACATGCAGGATAATACAATTGGAAAATGTGATAAAATAAATAAATAAAGTAATGAATAAAATCCCCTACGGGATATCTTCATGATAATCGTTATTACTAGATGAGTATTGAGGTTCTATGCTCCAAAGTATAATTCAAATTACAAGTAATAATCCATTAGCCTGCAAAAAGGATATCTTCTCGGGTACACCTATGCAATTTCTGCCCGAGTAGGGTGTGAGATATACTCAACAGGCCACCACCAAAGGTGTCTAGATCAATCCTTTTAATCTAATATAAAATAATTTGTGTAAATATAATAGTAACTCCATGGAAACAATGAAATGAATAAAACATGACAGTCTAGGTTCCCCTGGGATACCCAACTTCCACAACCTACATCGGCCCAATATGGATGTCTCTAAACTAAAGAACCAATAAAAATATGATATAGTGTGTACATGGGTCACTAAAATTATATCATCATGTGGGGAATGACCCCAGTATTGTGATTAGGCTTTGTAAATGCATCCCAAAAATCTCAATCATGCATTTTCATAATTTAAAAATAAGTAATCACATGGGAATTAGGAAAAGTAATTATTCAAATATAGTGTTTCAACATGAGCCCATATAAGGCCACCGATAAAGGAATCCTAAGGGTCACTACATGAGCTCTTGAAAATACCAAATACCAGAGAGCTCCTCCAAGCTGGCCCATTAATGCATCCCATGTATCACCCTCAACATGGTTTAAGTATACAATGCTAATCCCATACTAGGTTTCTCACATAGGGATCTGAGTATCACTTAAGACATAGTATAACCAACGTTCCAATGATCCCCTTCATGGTTTCTCACCTAGGTAACTAATTTACTTCGTTGGTGTAATAAACCACCTAGATAGCCTATATAATTCAATCCAAGTGTCGCCCCTGTGACGTTAATTCCCAAGCCAATCATGGTGAGTCTATCCACGGAATCCTTAATTCCGGACCCATTTTCTCTCCCACAAGATGATAAGGTATAAGATTCATAACCACATACCATCACAAAGTAATAAAATGTACAACAAGATAATAGAGATATATAATCATTTAATTCAAGCCAAATAACTGTGGTATAAGGATATAGTCACATGCCACTAAGAATATACATAATCACTAGGCTACAAGGTATGCACACATACAAATATGCATAAGTATAAGAAAATGAGAAACAGTCTTTAAGTATAATTCTCATCATGTTCCATATGAATAAATCATAATAAATGAGGCATAAGGAATATATTATAAAGAATGAATTATGTGGATTAAGAATAAGTAATGAATTATGAAACATAAGGCATCACGCTTAATGGCCTAACTCATGGACTTTTAATTTCATTAAGTATTTCACATTCAAAACATCTATTTCAAAGGAAACCCATGCCCCTAATGTAGTTTATCAATTTTATGTTAAGGGTTTTATGGTTCTAGAAGGTGGTAACATCCACTACAGTGGCTCATGACAAAGCGATCAACCAATAGGTTGATTCTTCACTAGGTAGGATCATAATAAGAAAAGGAAACCTTTCAATTTAAAATAATTTAACATTTAAGAGGATTCACCATAATGTTATAGAATATTACACAATGGTGCACCTATATAAGTGCAATGACACATATGGAAATAAATTTATAACACCTACAATATACCAAGGATTCTTAACTCATCCAATATTGAGGCTTTATTCAGCCCAGTTCTAGAGAAATTGAAAAAATAGATAAACATCCAAAAAATAGGGAGAGTTAGATCGCATGGATATAGAATAGATGAGGTGAATATAAACTAATATAATATAATAGAGGACTCTTAGACTTACCATTGGATATCCAACACATTTTATGGTGCTCAAAATGGACAGCATATGAGAATGATCTCCTCATACCCTAATGAGGAACAGAGGAGCTCAAGAGGGATCCCCTAGTGTAAATGAAGGAGGAATAAAGCAGGGGAGGAAATATATAAGGATAAAGGGTTATTTTGGGTATTTTACACCTTTAAATTAGAAACATGTTTTGGCCACAATTTTTTCCAACCCGTGCGCTAATCGTGAAAGAGCTATTACCTACGGAGGATACTCACATGGTTCATGCACATGATTTGGGACACAATTTGAAAAATGTGAAGTACTCTTATTTAAAAAACCTATAGCAAACCACTGGGTCATGTGGCATGGATCACATGTTTAGATAAAACCGTGTGACACCCTTGGTCCCTTTAAATAGGCCACTCAATTTCTTATGGTGGGCCACATGTTCCACCAAACGATAAAGATTTAACACCTTTGAATTTCATCCAGTCCAAAAACATGGGATGCTAAAATATCCCCACCTTATAACTTATCATATCCAAGAAGACTTGGGGAACAATGGAAGTAACATCCCATATACTCGGGTCATATAGACTCACCCAAATCGCCATTGTGTTTCTAAATGCACAATTGAGCTCCATGTATCGCTTCCAACACAAATTTTATAAATCGTAAGAACTCCATCCAATGCTCATATTTGAAATAGAAACATCGAGTTGCTGCTTACCCAATCTGATATTATCGAAGACATTATCGCATCATCATCTCCATGATTTCCCAGCCAATGGTGCTCCCCACCATAGGTTCTAACCCACAATGGTCAATTTTGAAATATAATAACTCCACCTTTAGAATCGTCTATTTAAGCATGCCCTTATCATTTTAAGGATGGTCTTAGAAATTATTTTACCTTGAAAAAAATGGTTTATTCTAAATCTACCTCAAAAGCCTGCATCAGTTGGGTTTCTATGAAAAACCTCAACATACTCTCATGAACTTTCCAACACCTAAAAAAGTTCCCTTATATAGTGTTTCACTAACTACATGACAAGAGAGAGATATAAATATATCATGTCAAACCATCTATAGCCAAATGCTTTAATATATCATCTTAGAAAACTGGTTAATTTCATGAAATAGAGCCAGTGACTTTTAAATGATGGAACCTCAAGATTTTTCCGTGGATGATCATCTAATCCCATGCCTAGCCTCTAGTGACAGCTCCTAAAAAAACTTCACTTAAGATGTCATGCTTCAGCATGAATAGGGGTTCATACCTGATCGAACACCCATGGATTGTTATTCTTTAAATGTCTCATAAAATCCTGACTAAAGTCTTGTTAACCATGGAATCAACTACTGGAGTCCAAGGATCTCATCCAAGGAAATCTATATTCGGTGTTCACAATTAAGACATTAGTACAAGGTTGAATGTCTATATATCATTAACACCGAATAACCCCAAAGTACCATCCTCCTAGAAATCAAGTCAAAGAAAATAGCTATTGTCCATGATTCCATCCATGGGGTTTCTTCTAGGGAATCTAGGTATAACTTTGGACTAACTGTTCCTCTACAACAATTGTGCTTTTGGCACACACTCTAATATACACTATCCAAAATAATACCAACAACTTTTAAATTTATTGCAATGTATAACTGTCACTATACCAATATAATTGGACGATTCCAAGAGAGGATAAATGATCATATTTAATCCAAGAGTACATTAAGGGGATTTTTATGATTCCCAAAAGGGCCTGAGGCACTTCTTCTAAAACAAAAATGAAGTTTCTAGTAATGATCTAAATCTCTTACAACCAGTAACACAAAAAAAGGATAGCTAGTCCATCATAGGTTTCCATCTTTAAAATATCTTGGATACTTCTAAAAATACATCCTCACAAACTTCCACAATGCCTTTACCACCTAATGAATCTCATTCATTCATAGGAACAATCACCTATGTTCCTCCCTGACTAAGCATGTTTACAAAGGTTTCAGACTCAGCCAACCCTTCATCATTGTGCTTCCTCAAAAACACTAACTTGACATGAATCTCACTAGCCCCAAGGAAATTTAAAACTGGAACTATCAGTTTCCAAATGTTCCACCTTGGTTAACTATCTTCTAGATAGATGGAAACATTTATCTAGAGTTGAAATGATTCCCCAAACCATAAGAGTATTCTTATCATAGGATTTACTAGGATGAAAATTCACCCCTCATCACATGCTCTATAAACCATTGACTATGGGACCTAGAAATATCTAACATGCTTCTGCAAGGTGATAACCCGAAAAAAACTAGCCACCTAACAGCATGATTAAAAAGTTTCCCCTATGAGTATGTATGATTATCTTTTCATTCACACTCCCATATTCAATGGAATTATCCATAAAATCTAAAAATTTAACCAGTGTGTCAAATCACCTAATCTTATTATAACATCATCCTAAGAATTAGGGAGAGTCAGATAAACCATTAATGTACAGGTCCCAATACTCCATAGATGACCTGTGATTGAAGCTTAATAGCTAAATGATTTAATGATTAACATGGATCTAAATGGTTTGATGCAAAATTTTAATAGCACGATTGTTATTGCATGTAAAAACACATACTACCCCATGAAAAATAGAACATCCTTGATACTACTCATATACTTTCAAGTCATATGCATTCTCGTATATATGGCCTATAAGGATATTTAAACCAATGTTCATATCTTCTTATAGTACTATTAACCTGGTTGGAAATGTACGGAGTCACCCAACCCAGAATAAGAGAAAGCGAGGGGGCCACACAACCCAATAAATTTGTAACCATTCCCTAGGCATGTCTAACATGCTACAAAATATCATTACTTGATTCTCACACCTGTAATGTTAGTCGAAAAACCGAGAGGCCACCATTCATGTATTACCCTGTGTTTTATGGACATTTTTTTGAATGAATTAAAATTTTCATTTATATATTTCATTGCACTAATTCAAGTATTCCTTTCACATGGAACCGACTTGGCATATTTTTCACGTAACACCAACTTGGCATACATTGCACGCAACACCAAATTGGGGTATGAAACACTCAACACTTAGTTTCTATGAAACATATATTATTATTATTATTATATAAATGAGATAATTATAACCTCGATGTCATAAAAAGTTTTATGAATAGTAATAACAACTTTTCAAATATAAATAATAATTGATATGATTCAGGGTAAAGTCCATATATGGTTAAAAATACCATTTTCTATAATGAAACACTTTTAATTTATTTATAATAATATTAATTTTATACATTCATAGAAATTTATTTGGTTAAAATAAACATCATTTTTTGGAGTTTGTAAAATCAAAATTAGATTAGGCTGAATTTTTGGTATTTTTCTGAAAAGATTAATTTTGATGAATAATGAAAAATATTTCTTTGTAGTTAAAAACCGACTTTTACTTTTTAATAATTATTTAAAGTTAAATTTATTTTAAATTCATGATAGATAAATAATAAATATATTAATCTAATTTTTTTAGGGGGATTATTTTATAATAAATTTATATATAAAAAATTATTGAACTTTTGAACATCACTTTTACCACATTCCATCCCCATTTTCGAGATGAGCAGTAAACGTAATTCCACCGCCTCTGTGAATTGAATTCCAAAAAATGGATATACATGGTCGTAATCAGGATCAAAAATGTGATCTAATAGAATCAAAATAATTTTTGATGAATAGTAACATTTAAATTTTATTTTCCACGATTTATGATAAATATAGTAATTAAATGTAAAAACAGAATTATAATACTATAAAATTACACTAAAACTTGTACTATTTTTATTGGATATGGTTATTTACCCAAATAAACCTTACGTAAGAAATATGTTCCTTTTTAATCCACTTGGTTTTTATTAGGACATTTATTATATTTTATTTGAATAATAGTTAAAAGAGTCATATTCAAAATTTAATAAATAAATCATTTCTTATATAGTGTTACACATATAATAAAGTAAAATATAATTATTTATTTGAAATAAAATAAATCTATATTAATTAGTATAATATATTTATATTTTTTAGAGAGTAAATATCATAATTAATTTTTTTACACTGGTGATACAGTAATTGTTTAATTAATTGAGATATCATATAAATGATATTAAAAATATTTAAATAAATATAATTTGGCTTAATTAATGAGATCCACGAATTTTATAGATAGATTAGGTGTGTTAGGGAAAAAGATTAAGTATTGGTTCAATGTTATCATTTTGGATTGATATTTTTAATAATGAAAATATTGAATAGTATCAAAATTGATAGAAATGATACTTTAAATTAAATTATATTTTATAATATGCTATAGAATTTATAAAAATATGAGGTTCATAATTTTTTTTTATTTTCAAATATTTCATTAATGTTCCTATTGTTGTTCTTTTGGCATTTTATAGTGACTATATTAACCCTATGGTATAAAAATACAAGATGTCACTGTAAAAGTTAAATTGTTTAACTAAGGGTTAAATCCAAACGATAAAGTTATTTTTATAACCTAAAAATGTCTAAAATTCATTGGTTGATGAATTTTTTACCCATATTCATGAAATGCTTGAATCGACTCACTTTGTATCATTTTTTAGTTAAAAATAAATTTATATTAATTTAATATTTTAAGAGAATCTTAAAGTGACCATGCCCTCTCTTATAAAAGGGAACATCTCTATATCCATATTAACTTGTATAAAGCCCTTTGAATCACCCAAAAACCTACCAATTTCTTTTCAAAACTTCCCTAAATAAATTATAGAGTCCATAATTTGGGACTAAATAAATTATAAGGAGTCAGTTTATACAAATCAAAAGAAGATACTTGAAAAGAGGTATTTGTTTTATCACCTCTTTAAAAGTTCTTTTCATCTTCTAATTCTACTTTCTATGTTGTTTCCATACCAAAGTAGTAAATACAGAATATACTATATTATAATATTTTACTAGGATTATGGTACAACCATATTCCTCATTTTACCCATCATATGAAAAATAATATCAGCATGTGTGTGTACGTACAGCTTACAGTCTCCATGCCATTGTGTAAACTATTTTTAATGTATACATTATTTATATGGGTATGACAATGAATATAAAGTATTTAAATAATCAATATGTCATAGTATTGTTTCTTTAAAAAAATATTCTTATTGTGGTATCTTATCATCCACGTCCACATTATTTTAATAATGGTTTAATAAAATGTTTACTATTCTCATACAAATTTTTAAAGTCATTTTTACACATTTTTGAATTTTTACTACATGGTTTGAAAGTATTCCTTCTTTTCATTTCCAAATTAAGAACTTTTTGACTTTTCCTATAAAAGTATGAGAATAATGTTTTCTTGTAACTTATACAAAATCAATGGATTTTTATGCTTTTATAAATCCATATTTCCTTGAAGCTTACCTTAGAAATTTTCAAGGATATTTTCAAATAAAATGTTTAATTTTAAAATTGTGTGTTGTTTTAAGAAAAAAACATTTTCGAATATAAAAGGATATTTTTCACAAGAATTAATTTCAATTGTTTTATCAAACTTATTTTCCATCTAAGATAACATCCCTTGGTGATACTCATGAATATATAGGAAAATTATTGAATGTTTGCATTCATATTCTTTCTCTAAATGGATTGTTTATTGATGGCATGATGTTTATGAATAATGTTTCTCTATCATAGGTCATATGATTTTGAAACCCAATTCTTTTCATGGGTTAAGTTTATGATGAAATGATTATGAAACATATCTCTCTAAATATGTTATGATATGTTTACATGTTTATGATACCCATTTAATTTCATTGGTTATGTAATTATTTTTAATGATATCTTGG
The DNA here is from genome assembly GCA_963277665.1 of Viscum album. Classification (NCBI taxonomy): domain Eukaryota; kingdom Viridiplantae; phylum Streptophyta; class Magnoliopsida; order Santalales; family Viscaceae; genus Viscum; species Viscum album. Next base: position 879,774,848 of record OY728137.1, on the reverse strand, counting down.
CACAAGTGTGTATTATTTCATTAAGAGATGGGTGGGACATATATCTCTCTCTAATGAATTGGGTAAAGATTTATCTCTCATGAGATAGACTAATATTGTCTTGGGAGTGAACCTTGACTTCTAATATGGTAATATGAGTGAACCATGACTACCAATATGGTATGAGGAGTGAACTCATGCTGCTAAGATAGCCATGGGATTGAACAATGACTACTAGGATGGTAAGCGGTTTGAACCCAAACTACTATGATGGCCTTGGAAGTGATGCCTTGGCTACAATGGAAATAATTTTAATTAATTTGTTTCCATGCTTCCATGTCCTGTTACTATCTTATGGATTCATGGATTATGATCTTTATTTAATTATGAATTATATCTTATGAACATCCAATCATTTTTACTAGATTTTTTTATGATCTTCAATATACAGGGTATGGTCTTCTATTTTTCTGGATCACATTCTCATACCCTTATTCTCACATTTATGCTTATATGTATCCTTTTTTCCCATACTAAGTATATCATCTTATATATTTTATGTTTATTTCCCCTAGGTTATGATGATATGAACTATGTTTGATGTATATAAGAAGGGTTCTTGTCAAGAAGAACCTAGTGGGAGATTATATAGTTCAATTATGTACTAGTGTAATGTTTCCATGTTTCTAAAGGAACTTGACCAATTATGGTTTTTGGGATCTATTTGTATAATGTTTAAGTATTCCACAAAAGTTATGTAATGTAAAAATTTTAAAAATATAGGGTCTCAATAGATGGTATCATAGAAAAGTAATAGATAGAATATGGAAGCTATGATGATAAATCCTTAATGAGAACCATAAGAGGATTCCTAAGAAAATTCTAAGGGTAAGGAAAAGTATAAGAAAATGTAATAGAATTTTGGTGAAGGATAGAGTGAGTGGAAACCTATCAATATATCCCTGGATAGATTCTATAGGTGGATTTGGATCTGGAAAAAATATACCAAGGTGTAATAACTTTGAAAAGATGTTTCGAGCCTAACATAGAGTAATCTCGTACATGAAAATGGGATTTATTTCACATTTAGTTTGACCCTCTCAGGGGATATTCTTGGGGAATTTAGAAACTCTTCATTAACCATTATGAATGATGGAAATATAAGTTGGCTATGAATAACCTAAGTTTTCAGGGATAAAGGAAGGTGTCATAAGTTAGAGATCCTATAAGTGATGTTTTTCATGATTATGTGGTTTCTCATTAAGATAACTATTTCTTAATTTATGATTTTGGTTTTATTCAATGGATAGAACCCTAAGGAACCATGTCACTGGTGATTGCAATGTAAAATGAAATGAATTTTGTCCTGATGAACTTAATGTTATGGGATCTATAATACATAACCTCATTGGTATTCTCACACAGCTTTCTAAATATATGAATCTTGGTGGAATTCCAAATTGGTAAAGGAGGGAACAACATTCTATCGATTCATTTATGATTTAATGTCCACCTTCATTCAAAGGGTCTTCTGATCCACTTGTTAATGAACAATTGTTTTGCACTACTAAAAATATATTATTCTTTCTTAAGTGTTTGTAGCATGAGAAATTCATTATAATTGATTATCGGTTAGAAGGTGAAGCTGATCAGTGGTGGACTCTAATCAAGAATACATGGAAAAAATGAGATTGAACCCATATATTGGGAAGACATAATGAACTTGTTTTTCAATAAGTACATTCCTATGATTCATCATACCAAGATCGAGAAAGATTTCATTAAGTTTAATCAAAGTGAAGATGAATATCTGGGTACCTATGAGGATAATATCCCCTGACCTTCAAGGTACACATCAAGAATTATCATCCAACTTGAAAGTAAAGTTAATAGGTTATTTGATGGCATAAATCCAATCCTCGGAAAAGAATTTTACATAAGAGACTTCAGTATCTATGAAGATATTTTGTGTTGTGCAATAAAGGTTTAAATAGAGGTGGGAGTCACATATCAATCTCATGGATATGACAAGAAAAGGAAGATAGAGTTTAAAAGAGAATCTAAAAATAATGGAGAAAAAAGAAGAACTTTCCTCTATGCTCTAATTATCTAAAGAAACAAGGAGGAATTCACATAAGGGGTCTAATAAATGTTTTAAGTGTATAAATGATGTTTATCAAGAAATTTATTTCCATTGTTATGGGAAGAAGTTAGATAATGTTTTAAATGTGTAAATAACGTCACAAAATGCACCCCCCATGATTCTGTGCTACAAATGTAAGGAGAATGGAAATTATGCTAAACACTACCCAATCTCGCGTGTTGGTGATGATGATTGATGTCATCAATATCTTATGAAAAGGGACCAAGAGAAATCTCATGAAATCTCTATTTTTTATGATTGGTGTAATAATGAAGTAAAGAAAGGTAGACTTAACATCCAATCTTGAACAACTAATGTCATATTTGATTCTGGATATACACAATATTTCATATCTAAAGAATTTTCTGTGGGAGTTAAGATTCACCCAGAATAGTTATATGTGGAATTAGTAGTGCAAAACCTTAATGGTACAATGATTACATCTCAACTTTATGATTCCTCTTCAGTTGAGGTTTTTGGGAATGTTCTTCCAACAAATATTGTCATTTATACATTGGTTGAATTTGATGTCATCATAGGCATGAATTGGATTTATCTTTATAAATCCAGCATCAATTTTAAAGTAATTGAAGTTACATTTGATATTTCAAACCCTCATATGATTATCCCACAATGTGACAATAAGTATTAACTTCCTATAGAGATTACATTTAGTGTATGAGTATTAATTTTCATTCAAAAGGGTTCTTTATCTCAAATGGTTGGGGAGAAGATCGACATCAATAATATTCCAATTTTTCTATATTTTATGGATGTATTTACAAAATAGTTTCCTAGTGTTCCGCCAAAATGTGAAGTTGAGTTCTTAATAGAACTCATACCTAGTTCCACACCAATTTCAATAAATCCTTATAGAATATCCCTAACTGGGTTGTAGGAATTGAAGAAGAAACTCCCAAAAACATGATAAGGGATTTATTTGTCCAAGTGTGTCATCTTGGGAAGAAGAAGTTTTTTTTGAAAAAGATAGATGGATCAATGTGACTCTGCATTGATTATAGGGAATTGAACAAGATCTCAATCACAAATAAGTATCCTCTTCCCCGTATTGATGACTTCTTTGGTCAACTTCCTGGAGCATAATACTTTTCAAACATTGACTTCATAATGGATACGTCAATTGAGGGTAAATAAGTATAATATAACCAAGATTTAATTCCATATAAGGTGTGGAAATTATGAATATATAGTGATGCCTTTTTATCACAATAATTCCTATGCTATCATTATGTATTCAATGTATAGAGTCTTTAGATTTTACGTCAACATATATTTGAAAGTCATTATAGATGATATACATATCTATTCAAAGAAAAGGTAAGAGAATGAAGATCACTTGAGAATTATACTAAATTCCCTAAGTAATGAGAAGTTATAATCAATATTTACAAAGTGTGAATAACGGTTGAAAATGGTTCTAATTTTGGGTCACATAAACTCAAGAGATGGTATATAAGTATATCCATCAATGAAGGAGGATATTGGAAGATAGAATAGAACAACCATGGTGACTGAGGTCCATAGACTTCTTTGTTTAGAGGGATATTTTTTACGGTTTTTGAAAAATTTTCCACCACTATCTAATCCTCTAACCAAGTTAACTTGGAAGGGTTTCAAGTTCCTCTAGACAGATGAATGTGAGGAAAATTTCAAGGAACTAAAGAGAAGGTTGGACAGTGCACCTATACATACATTACACTATAGTGTATAAGGGTTTGTAATCTATAGTGATGCATCCAAGAAGGAATCAGTATGTTTTCTTATGAATAATATGATATTTATAGCCTGAGCATCATGATAGTTGATGAATCATGAGAAAAATTAACCAACACATGATTTGGAGTTAGCATCAGTAATTTTTTCACTAAAGTTATGGAGGCATTATATTTATGGAGAAAAATGTGATATATATTTTGATCATAAAAGTATGAAATATATATTCATACAAAAGGACTTGAACATGTTCCAGAGAAGATGGTTAGATTTGATAAAGGATTATGACTTCTCAATACATTTCCATTGTGGGAAAGAGAACAAGGTGGTATATGATTTGATTCGAATAGATCATGTTATCTTATCCATTATGATGATCACAAATGATCCAATATTCTTGGATTTGAAAAGGATGGATCTTGAAATCCTAAAAGAAAGTTAAATATCTTATCTTCCTCAATTCAATGTTCAACCATCTGTCCAATTGAAGATTAAGGAGGAATTGAAGGAAGACGAAGAGCTGGAAAAGAAGGTCAGAAATGTTCTATAGTTTAACCTTGATCCGGATGGAATGGTGTTGTTTAGTAATCGTGTATCTATTCCTTACATACTATATTTGAAGAAGGATATGTTGGAGGATTCTCATAGTTATTCATTCACTATTCATCCTGGAAGTATGATGATTTATAGGGACTTGAAAGAATACTTCTAGTGGGATGGCCTGAAGAGATATGTCACAGAGTTTATATCTCAATGTTTGGAACGCCATCATGTTAAGGTTGAAAGAAAAAATTAAAAAAGGTTGTTTCATCTATTACCTATACTAGAATGTAAATGGGAGAACATTGATATATATTTTTTGTTGGACTACCCAAAACCTATAAAGGGTTTAATTTTATATGGGTGGTAGTTGATCACCTTACTATGTCTGAACACTTCATTACTATAAGAGAATATTTCTCTATGGATCAACATTCAAGGATATATTTCAAGGAAGTGGTAAGGTTTCATTAATTACAACATTTCATTCTATCAGGTTGAAATTAGAGGTTAACCTCAATGTTCTGGATAAGTCATTAGAAAACACTTGATACAGAATTGAGTTTATGCACTACAGGCCATCCTCTGATAAATGGTCAGTCTAAATGAACAATTAAAACCCTTGGAAATATGTTGTGATCTTGTTCTCCAGATTTCAAAGGCGGTTCGGATCAATGCCTCCCTCTAGTTGAGTTCTATTAAAACAATATATTTCACTCAAGAATTCAGATGGCTCCATATGAAGCCCTCTATAAAAATAAATTTTGATCTCCGACATGTTGGGATGAGGTTGGAGAAAGAATGTTATTAGGACATAATCTTGCAGAAGAAATGGTCGAGAAGTATAAAACCATTCACAAACATATCAATATAACTCAAAGTTAGTATAAAAGTTATGATTATAAGTGTTTATGTGATCTAGAATATAGATTTGGTTAAAAGGTTTTTCTATGAATCTCACCTGAGAAGAAAGTTATGAGATTTAGGAAGAAAGGGAAAACTAGCCCTAGGAATATTTGTCCCTTAGAGATACTTGATCGTACTAGGAAAATAGGTTATCACTTGGAAGTTATTACAAATGTCTCTCAAGTTTATGATGTGTTCCATGTATCTCTACCAATGAATTATATACCTCACCCTTCACAAGTACTAAACTCATAGATCATACTGAAAGAACAAGATCTTTCTTTATGAGGATCAACCTGTTGAAATTCTGGACTGATCAGAGAAAATTCTACGAAACAAGACCACTCACATGGTTAATGTTTTGTTGATAAATCACTAGTAAGAGGAAGCTATGTTGGAACTTGAGGATATAATTAATTATAATTATCCACATTTTTTTACCTGAGTGACTAATTTTGAGGGTGAAATTCATTTTAAGGGGGTTAAAATGTAACACACCAAGTTTTTATTGACATTTTTGGGAAAAATTAAAATTTTCATTTATATATTGAATTTCACTATATCAGAAATTTATTTCACAAGGAACCAACTTCGCATATGTTTCACACAACACTGACTTGGCATATGTTGCACACAACACCATCTTGGTGTTTGATACACATAACACAAAGTTTCTACAAAACATCTCTATTTATTGTTATTATCTAAATGAAATAATTATAACCTAACTATTAAACATAGTTATATGAATAGTAATAAATACTTTTAAAATATTGATAAAAAAAGATATGATTCTTGGTAAATTAGTTCTATGTTTAAAAACATTGTTTTCCTTGATGAACTGATTTTAATTTCCTTCTAATAAAATTAATTCTAGACACTCATAAAAATTGATTGTTGTAAAATAAACATAATTTTAGTGTTTAAAATACCAAAATTATCTTAGGGTGAATTTTTTGTATTTCTTTGAAAAGTTTCAATTTTGATGAATAGTGAAAAACAGCTTTGTAGCTAAAAACTAATTTTTTATTAAAATAATTATTTTTAGTTAAATTTATTTTAAAATTACAATATATAAATAATGCATATATAAGTCTAATTAATTCATTGGAATCATGTTATAATAAAATTATATATAAATAATTATTGAACATTAGAGCATCTCTTTTACCCTACTTCTATCCACTTTTTCAAGATTAGAAGTAAACATATTAATTTAATTTAAAAAAATTGACATACAAGGTTGTAATCAGGGTAAAAAATGTGAACCAATGGGATCAAAATATTTTTTTGTGAATAGTAACTTTAAAATTTTATTTACCCCTATTAAAGATAAATATGGTAATTAAAGGTAAAAATAATATTATAATAATATAAAATTACCCTAAAACTTATCCTAATTTGATTGGATATGTTTTTTCCACCCAAATACAACTTAGGTAAAAGATATAATCCTATTAATGCAACATTTGTAAGATTAATACATTTATTAAATATTATTTAAAGAAGAGTTAAAAGATTCATATTCAAAATTTAATAACTAAATAATTTTTTATATGGGGTTATACATAAGATAAAGTCGACTATAATTATTCAAGTAAAATAAATTTAATTAATATTCATCATGATACTTTATTTTTAGTTATTATGGAATAAATAACATAATTAATGCCTTGTACATAATGATGCCTAAATTGTTTAATTAATTGAGATATCAAATAAATGATATTGAAAATATTAAAATAAATATAATTTGACTTAATTAATGGGATAAAATAATTTTATAGATACCTTAGACATGTTAGGGACATATATGTTGTATTTTTTTCAAAGTTATCATATTATTTTTTGGTTCTTAAAAATGAAAATATTGAATAGTATTAAAATTGTCGTAAATGATACTTTAAAATAAATAATATTTTATTAAATGTTATGAAATTAATAAACATCTAAGTTTCATCCAAATTACATTTATATTGTTAAATATGTCAAAACTGATCCAATTTGGGTTCTTTTGGAATTTTATAATAACTATATTAACCCTATTGTATAAAAATAAAAGCAGTCACGGTAAAAGATAAATTGTTTAACTAAGGGTTAAATCCAAATAATAAGGTTAATTTATCACCTAAACATGTCTAGAGTTCATTTTTCGAGGATATTTAGACCCATACTCATATAATCCTCTAATAAAATCACTTGGGATCCAATTTTAATTGAAAATTAGTTTATAATAATTAAATAATTGCATAGTTTCCTACAGTGTACCTCCCCTCTATTATAAAAGGGAACTTCTCCTTATCGTTAATTAACACCTATAAATCTCATTGGGTCAACCAACCCCTACCAATTTCCTCTCCCAAAATTTCTCACTACATCCTAGAGGCCTTACATTTGGAAAAAATCCATCCTAAAGAGACTTTTTTTACAAATCAAAAGATGACTTCTAAAAAGGATGTAATTGTTTTATTACCTATTTCAATGTTATTTTCTTATTGTACCTCTAATATCAATGTTGTTTCCATACCAAAGTAATTACTCCAGTATCTAATATTATTTGAGAATTTTTTATGATTTTTGGAGAACCATATTACTCATATTACTCATCCTAAAAAAAACTATATCACCATGTGTGCGTGCATACGACTTACCGTCTCCACGCTGGGGTGTAAACTATTTTCCATGTATTCTTTTTTTTTTGGGGAATGATGATAAATATAAAGGATTTAAATAATAAATATTTCATTATATTATTTCTATGTAATTCATATTCCATAACATTCTCTACCCTTTACCAATATTTAATGATATTATCGCTCGTACGTACGTAAGGCTTACCGTCTCCACGACGCGAGGAAATTCATCTTCCACATTCACCATTCAAGGATGATTAATATATATATATATATATTATTAATAATTATAAAATATATGATATAATATTTATAATATAATATATATATATATACATATATTTCATTCACATATTTCCATTCAATACGATAAAAAACGGAAACAGTGTTCATGCATACGTACGACTTGCTATCTCCATGAATGGTGTATTCCATTTCATATATCTATCTATCATATATATTTATATTTTAATTATATTATATATATATATATATAATTTTATATATTTTTTAAGTAATTAAATCATGATATATGTAATACGATCAAGAATAACAAATCCAAATAAGCATGATAAAGAAAGTGATTATTACCCAAAATGTTTCTTTAACTTGGAAATTATTAATAAATATGTAATATAAATCCATAAAAAATAATATATGATATCATAAATATTATTATTATTCTATTATAAGTTAATAATATGTTTAAAACCATTAAATAGGAGTTTCGTACACATACGAAGAGTATCAGACCTAAGGTAAGAGAATTCCATCTCACTATTAATTTTCATGAGATATAAGCCTTTTTCACCACCAGTTTCTTATGTGTGGTGTATATTATTATACTTTTATATTTGATAACATGAATATTTTTATCTCCATGGAATTTAAAGATTCATTTTATGATATTGGATATAGTATTTAAATGATCAAATTGGTATGGTATGCTTTTAATGTTTAAAGAATTAATCCTTTCTCCATTTAAATATTCATGGTATTGTCATACTAATATATCTATATGTATATCCTGGATTATAAAGACACTTTTATGACTTTTTAAATATCAATCAAACGTTTTCAAAAGTTCCATTTTTATGGTTTTATGTAAGGTATAATTTAGTAATCTCATTATTTTTTGAGATTATTTATACGTAAATATTTATTTTAGTGTCTTATCATCCACATCCATGTTTTATAAAAAAAAATCATAAAATGTTTGATGTTTAAAGTCATTTTTACAATTTTTTTGAATTTTTAGAATATTTTTTGAATATAATATTTTTTTCATTGTCCAAACAAAGTACTTTTGACTTCTCTAGTAAAATAATGAGAATAATGTTTTCTCTTAACTTATATGGATGTTTTATTTTAACTTAAATGACATGAAGGGATGTTTAAACTTTCATAATTCCATATTTCCTCAAAGCTTATCATATTAGTTTTCAAGGTTGTTTTCAAATAAAATTATTAATTTTAAAATTGTGTGAAATTTTATGAAAATAAAATGTTTGTGAAGATGAAATGATATTTTCCTCAAGAATTAATTTCAAGTGTTTTATCAAAATTATTTTCCATCTAAGATAACATTAATTGGTGTTACTCATTCCTTTATATGGAAATTACTCAATTTTTCCATTCATATTCTATCTCTGAATGGATTATTTTTTATGGAATGATGTTTATGAATCCCATTTCTCTTTCATGGGTTATTTACTTTTGAAATCCACTTATTTTAATGGGTTATGTTTATGATGAAATGATTATGAAACCTGTATCTTTTCACAGGTTATGATATGTTTACATGTTTATGATACCCATTTCATTTCATTAGTAGTGTTATTAGTTTTAATGATCTAGGGGAATATGTATGTATGATTTCATTATGAAATGGGTGGGACCTATATCTCCATCCAATCCATTGGGTAAATATTTATATATCAAGAGATTAACAAAGTGGTATTGGGAGTGAACCTTGACTACTAAGAAGGCCATGGGAGTGAGACATGTCTACCAAGATGGAATGGGAAGTGAGATCATGCAACTAATATGGCCATGAGAGTGAACAATGACTATGAAGAAGGTATGGGGAGTGAAACCATACTACTATCATGGTCTTTTCAGTGATGCCTTAGCTACAATGGAATTCATTATATGCATATGTCTTTGCCACACTTCTATTTCTTATACCTGTGTTATGTTTTAATGGATTATTCTTTTTATTTAATTATGAATTATATCCTATGAACATCCAATATATATGCCATGATTTCTAATGTGATATTTGATATGCAGGGTATGGTCTTATATTTTTCATGATCACATTTTCATAACCTTATACTCATGTTTTGGATTATATGAATCCCTTGTTTACCCTTACTGAGCATCTATGCTCACCCCTTTTATGTTTCTTTCCCCCATGTTATGATGATATGTACTATTTGGTGTATCTAATTAGGAAGATAGTCAAGAAAAACATATTGGGATATTATGTAGTTCATTTATGTACTAGTGTTATGTTTCTATGTTTCCAACGACACTAGAACAATTATGGTCCTTGGGAGTCTATTTGTATAATGGTTCAGTATTCTAAATAAGATATGTAATGACAATGTTTTGATAAGTGGGGGTTTCTATACTTCAATACCAGGGTGTCCTTTTTTTAATGCTAAGAGTATTATAAAGGATAAACAATACCCGAACAGAACCTCACACTGAATACTGCTTGCAATAATCTAACAAGATTTTTTTATATTTGAGGGTGCTACCCAAGATGGGATAACCCCTCACCAAAATATAACATGTCGACCCAAAATAAGGCCACACATATTAAAGGTCACTAGGCTCAAGGTCCAATAATCTAGTTTAGAGATAATAAATAAGGGTCCTAATAGTAATTCTCATGTTCATATTTCAATGAAATATCCAAGAGGGATTAATAACTACCCTTACATAAGCTTCAAATATTGGAACACCACAAAAGGATCCATTTTAAGCCAAAACCATATTACATCCATTATTTAAAAATTTCAATATTTTGTTTTTGAATACATTTTAATTCCATTCATAAAAAAACCATCTAGCACTTTATTTAGCTAAGGATTCAAGGAAAAGATAGGGATGTTATATTACACATTATTTTTAAACATTAATTATTTAATTTTGATCCCTTCATAATTAGTCCTTTGATTTTATAACCCCCAATTTTAAACAACATTTATTTATTTATAACATCCCATAATTAGATTAGTTAATTAAAATTTCATTTTAAATATAGAGATGAAAATTCCCTTTAGATTTTAATTAGAATTTTAATTATCTAATTCCTCATATAAGTATAGATCAAAAGTAAAGTAATGGTCTTTTATTATGTCAGGGGATATTTTTTAGTAAGATTACACTATAAAATTATATAAAATTTCATATAAGTGGGGGTTGACTCTTAAAATAACCATTATTATATGGAATAAGCATGCCCCATGGGGTCAATCACTAGGGTACATAAGAGAGGTAAACATAATAGGTCTTTCCCAAGACATTCTGGGTTCATCAAGATACTACTCTATTTTATTTAAAACATTATGATTTTAAAAACCCTTATAGGGTTTCTTTCATAAGAAAAAAAGAATAATGACTCACCTACTAGGATCGACTCTAACCTATCTCATAACAAAATTTCCAACTCGCCTACTTGGGTTCAGTTGTGAATTTAATAATTTTTTTCATACAGGACATTATTCAAATGTAATTGAGGTACAATACTTAATAAGGAAACAAAATCATTTAAATATAAAAATCCAGTATATTTATTAACAATGTATATATATATATTAGAATCATAAATATGGTTCGATCATATGGGTTACCACTTTATAATTTGTAAATCACCCATACACTTTATAGATTATTGGCATGCTCCAATTTTACTAAAACTAATTTATTTAGGATAAATGAAAATTTAATAGATTTATCATTCATAAAATATTCAATGATTATATAAAGCACATAAATAATTTTTGAGTTATATAGTTCACCATTTTTCAATTTATAAAGATCAAATACTCTTTATAATTTAACATTGGCTCCCATGTAATCACAACCAATATGTTTCAGCTCGTGCAACCAATGGATCATGGATTAAACGTGACCATATTTTTTAATTAATTAATCATGGTAAGAACCATAGAAAATTCAAGGAAACATTCCTGTTTTACAAGGATGAAAAAAATATAATTAGCATAGAAAGATTCTTAAATATAATGGAAAACTCGTAGCATGATATACAAGAAAAAAAAATTTATTAAATCATAGAAGAAATTTTTATAAGAAAATATACTAAATAAATTATATAACATGTAATAAAAAATAAAGATAATAAATAAATGTGTAATGAACTGACCCTTGGTTACCCTAAAACCCAGAACCTCACCTGATTTTTCACATACCTGAAGGGTGTTCCTGATCCCCATGGGTTTGTGACAAGCACCTGGGCATCGAACGACAAAACCGACAGAACGATTTCACCCAACCTGAACAACTACATGGAATAAATATATAGATAATGAATGGAATGATAAAAGACTATAAAAATATATATGCAATAACTATAAGAAAATAGTGGAAACAAAACAACTGTAATAGTAGCTAAAAACACCAAAAGATAGGTTCAACTGCAAGGGACTCAAAACCAACAACTACTCCAACAGTGGGAAGGATGAAATCCAACCATATCACAATTAGCTACCTATCCCAAATGACACGAAACTTGCCACCTCACTATGGGTCCTTTTTTCCCCTGCACTATAAGAAAGAAAAAGGTCTACATACCACCAAAGAAGAGCATAGGGTGTGAGCCAATAGGAACAGTAGGATCCCACCCTAGTGATCCACAACAATTCTCTGAATATAAAATATTTTATGCTCATTTTTATAATAAAACGTGGAATGATAAGAAGTAAATTAGTTTTATATAAAACATAGTAAATATTTCCCTTTATGTAGTTCTAAACAAAATAAGGTATATTACTTTCAAATCACATTTACCATGTCATTTTATACAAGCATAAACATGCATATCAAGGCTTACTCAGAAATCCAAGAAAAACAAAATAGAATCACAGGTATCACAACAACATAGAATACTACAGGTCTTGTAAGGAAATTACTCATTCCAAAATATTCAAGTGCAAATATCTGGTCCTAGAAAAATGGGGCTAGGAAGAAAAGGAATAACCCTTGAGTAAACCCACCAAGACGTTAATATAGGTCCTCTAGAACAAAAGTCCTGTGAAATAAAGGAAATCCCCAAGAAAAAACTCCTTGATAATCACAAAGTAATGGAAAATGGTCTCAATATAAACCTTCCACCTGAGTACCCAAGGAAACCCATGTTATCAATTTCACAATTCAATTTCAATTTTTTTAAAACCATTCAAAACCATTTCACAATAAATTTATATAAAGCCAGGGAAAACCATATTTCTTTCAAATCCCTTTTCAATAGACACAAATAATCATGCCAATTTCAAAAATCAATTTATAAAGCAATAGAAATCACTCTCATTATCCTAGGATAGAGAGGGAACCACATACCTCAATGTTTAGGTCGCACACACCCACAACCGAATCCAGAAGAAACAAAACCCAACAACGCTGCCAATGAAGACCGTAGAACCAAACCCAAATCTCAAAGGATTTATTCAAAATTTAAGGAAAGGGATTAGAGAATAGAATATAGACCACATACCATAAGAAGGAATGTCCACTACACCAAAACCAGTAAAGAAATATCCTTCAAGATAAGATCTTACAATAGATATATATGATGACAACGAGAAACATTCATCTTAGATCAGCGGATCTGATAACTCAAAGCTAGGGCACTATCACTGTACATCGTAAGGAATAATCAGAGAGAACATTTACACAAAGAGACACACCATAGAAGCAATGATGAACCAGATCCAGTCAGATTGATCTAGATGCTAAGATGCCTCTGAAAAATGTCTAGGAGTATATTTAGGATGAGATCCAAGAGGTTTGGGTGGAAAAAGGCTGAGTGAAATAGAAAAATGTGTGACTTAAACCTGGGCATGGGTCAGGTCACAACGTGTTCCCATTTGTCATGACTTATAGTCCACTCTAGATATGTTATTCCTGAAAACTCATCTACTCAGGTTAATAATACTCTATTTATCCCCTAAACAATGTTTACTCTCTCAACACCTTCTCACAGCATGATCTCCAATTCCGAACATGAATTCAGCTACTAGAAAACAATGTGTACTCTGAGTACATGATGTGTACCTGTTCTGTAACATGTAGTAAACCTTGAAAAACCAATATTTGGATTTTTAATACCAAAGGGGGACATAGAAAAAGGTAAAACATATCTGATAAAGGTAATGAGATAATACAACCTTTTCAGTAAAAAAAATTATGCTACTAAAAATACCTAACATGGTATATAACAGGAAGGAAAATAACAAACAAGGCAGATTACCAATTTCGATAGACTAACAATGTAACCTAATTTGAATTGAATGTGCATTGAATGTGAATACTTATGTTCCTATAATAATGAATATAATACTACTTTCTTTTCATACCATGAAAAGGGTTAAATACCATAATCTCAAAGATTAGTAAGTAGTGGAAAGTGCATTATTCATTCATGGTGAAATCATAATCAACTATAATAACGAACAGATTGAACAAAAATCTCATCCTTGACAACATGAACTTTTCCCCATACACTGGTTCATCACTCCCAAACACAACTACTTACTAAGAACTGACACACACATATTGTCTTTTCTACCAAACCCAAAGAGTAAGATAAATGAAAAAGAATCAACTTTTATACTACTTTGTAACATCCTGGAATGACTGACTACTAAACCAATAGCCGGACCTGCCACCACATGGACTCAAGCATACCTCCCTGTTCACCAGAGGCTAAAAACATGAAGTGAGGGTCTGATGGTTGTATAGTGTAGAGACTATACCCTCCTGATTAGAGTATCATATAGGTATATTAGATACGAAAACAAAATACAATAGTATAAGTGGTAACAAAAAAAAAGATAAACAACATGAATATAAATATAATTGATTAATAAAAGAGGTGAACATTAGATATAAAACTATTCATGCATGACCAGATGATGCTAAAACATACAAGTAGAAGAATATAGTTAGTAGACATTTTACAATACATAAATAAAGAAAATAATGAAGTTCCCCAAGGGTGCTCTCCATGAGAATCATTAGTAAATACTCAGTCTTATGCTCCAAATATCACAAGTTCAATGCACAACATAAGAAATAATCCATAGACCTATGAATAAAGAGAGCTAATTGGGTACCCCAGTGCAATAGTACCCCATGAAAGGTGTCATATATACTCAATAGGACACCACCGATGGTGTCTAGATCAATCTAGTCTGTGGGATATAAAATAATAAGTGTTTATATAATAGTAAATGAAAGTCAAAAAAACAAATAAAATAAACATAATGGTCTGGGTTCTACCTGGATAACTAATCACCACTACCTACATCATCCCAATATGGATTTCTTTAAACCAAGAAACCTATAAAAATATGATATGGTGTGTACAATGGTCATTACAATTAGATAATTGTGCGGACCGACACTAATATTGTTATTATTCTTGGCAGATTCTTACATATAATATCAGTAAAGAATTATAATAATGTAAAAATAAGAATCAAATGAAAATTAGGAAAAAAGAATCCATAAAATCTAGTGTAGAACCTTGATCATATCCATGTATATCCATAATGGAATCCCAAGGGTCACTATAGGAGCTCCCAAAAATACCCAACACTGTAGAGCCATCGAAGATTACCTATTAAGGTGTCCCTCGTATCACCCTTGGTAGGGTGTAAGCATAAACCACTGATACCATACTAGGTATCTCACATAGGGACCGAGTATCACTTGAAGTATTGTATAACCATATTTAGAATTGTAACATCTTGGGTTTTTTGACCAATTTTAAAACCTCTCCCGTTTAGAATTTTTGAATTTGATGGTATGGTAATTTATTTTTCAATGATCATAACAAAATTCCATGAATTTACTCAATCCAATATCCTTATATTGGATGGTTTTATAGGTTTATCTAATGATTAAGTTGTTTTTAAGGGCAGTAATGGTGTTAGAGGCCCTATTTCAGAAGTTGCAGGTTGGGGAACATAGTTTGGATAAGATGTGTAGCCCCTTAAAACAAATTGAATATGCCAATTTTGTACTTCCATAGGGATTGGTAAAACCATATAGTCTTTTCCAGAAAACTATATTCCCCTTTTAGGAGTTAAAAAATATGTTTTTGAACACTTTAATCACTTTTTATATAGTGATTTCTTTAAGAAACCTTTCATTTATATCCACAGGTTATTGAAGATATGATATCCTTTATATAAAATGTTACTCACATAATTTAAGACACATGTTTTGTGCACCCTGATAGTTCTCCAATTATTTGGTTAAATAATTAATCTCTGTAGATGACATGCTTATGATATATTGGTGAATAATCTCGGTAATTATGATTTATGAACCCTTGGGGATGGACCATAGTTATATGCTTATGAATGTCCTATTTTTTGTGGTTTCACATTTCCATGCTATGATTCAGGTTCCTTATATCATGATATTGTAAGAGTTGGTGTCCTAAAACCAACAGTTTGTACTTTGATTACATGGATATTTTATGTATTTAAATATTAATCATCTTATTACATATTGTTCATTGTTCTGCATGACTATGATTTAATAATGTCCTTAAGTATTTGTTACATTGATAAGATCATGGCATTTCTCTACTATGATAAGAACTTGGAAATTCTATAACAATATTCTTAAATATAGTTCTACGGTTGGATGAAATACTATGAAGGTACACCTAGCATGAAATTTTTCAGGTGTGATTACTCGTATGTATATGATACTTCCTCTCATGAATATCACACTTGGTAATCTCCAAGATAAGAGATTATGAGAACATAACCGCCAGTAGAAATTCTTCATGTTTTTGTTTCACGGTATATTTCTATCTATGAGCATGTATAATGATCCGTAGAAATTAAGATTATCATTAATATTTGTCAGGACTCACGCACTTTTATTTACTGATGAAAACTGTCATGCAGACAGTTGGCGGGAAGTAGGGTACATTGGGTGCATCACGAGTGGCATGTTATTTTTGGATAAGTCGAGGAAGGATTTGTCCCTTTAATTTATGAAAGTTGATATCTCATCCCTTTGATTGAAATAGAATCATCGTAGGAAATTTCATGGCTATGGTGTAACGATTAGTTTATTTCAGGTAGTCACAGAACGACGTATCAAGCATAAAGGTTGATGAAACTATCATGAAACCTTCTTGATTAGATATTTCAACAAAGGGATTATATTTCCCAGTGAGAATTCAATTTTGGATGTCATTTTTGCGACTATACATTCTTTCTCTTGGGTTCCTTGATGCGTTTCTAGGCAGTACTCTTGGAATTAAGGAAAGCGCACCTAATGCCAATGAGATAGAATCCTGGAGGGTTACACACTATGTGTTTTTTGTGGTCCCTGTTAAATTATATTTGAATTTTATTAATGAAATAAATGTTACTCTCAAGGCCATGGAATAATTTTATTCAAGTTAAAATGATTTCATAAATTAAATAAATATTTTTTTACTAGATTTAGGGTAAAATATATTTTTTTATTTTATTGAAAATTTAACAAATATTTATTTAGTAGTCTATATATATAATATTTATTTAGGAAAATAATTTATTTATTTATTTATTTGGGTGTTCAATAAATGTAATTGGAGTTCAAGTGGACTAATTCCAGTCTGGTAGTAAAATAATTATTTGCAGGATGATAAAAAAATTATTTAACTACTTGGTACAAATTAAAATAAATCTGCTACTATTTCGTGATGTGGAATTTTACTTATAATTCTATTTTTCTCAAGTTGGAACCCCATAAATAATAACACGGTATTATTATTAAAAGCATGTATTTCCTCTATTTTCATGAATGTACTTAATTTTTGTTATGGAATTAAATATTGTAACTGAAATTCCATGTTTAAATAATCGAAAAGTATGTTTATTGTGTAATAAACCACACCACATGCTTAGTGAATTGAAAATTGTTGATCCAAAAAATTTCTCTCCAGAATCTTCTTATTTCCCCTCTCAAAAACAAAATAAGTTCTTCAAGACCGAATAACAAGCAGTTAAGAACGATCGATAGAAGACACTCACTTCACCGCGCTAGCACCTAGAGAATGAGCAATGTCGATCAGAGGCCATCAGAGCATGTGTGGATCACTAGTAGAGGGATTATTGTTTGGATCCTTATGAGCGCAACAAGATAATACATAAGGGTCATTCTATATGATCAACATCATCAACAAAAAAATACCAAAGATCCAGGTATTATTTTCTTTATGAAATTAAATAAATTAATTTTAAACATGATTTACAAGATCCACTATAAAGGTTTTGGGCCTCTTCTTTATTTATCTATATCTTTAATTATATTCTATGGAGACCGGTGTTTATCTCCATATTGATCCTAGAATAATCATTGATAATGGTAAAAATAAAAGTGGGGTGTCGTCCCAACCACGATTCTGCTACGCCCGGAGCTTTAAAGTGGTATCATATGGGTTACATCATTGTTTATAATTATTTAAATATTTTTTTGACGATTTACACATTTAATAATTTAGTAGTTTAATTTCAAGTTAATCATTCTGCAAATCTGAATCTCAAGATCAATTCCTCCTCTTCCATTTCCCATTCACCTTAGAAAAATGATCTTTCCTTTTAATTTTGATTAAAATAAAACATAGGATCTCATCTAGAGGTTCCAGAGGTTCCTGGATGTACAATATAAGAACACACAACATGTATTCAGAAGTACACACCGTATATCTAGGGTTTAATGCACCAGGTCTGGTTCTCCAAACCAAGTCGTGTCATTGTATTTTGTCTTTGTCTTAATGACTCTCTGTGTTAACCAGGAACATGTGTCACATAGTTTCCAAATTACACACCATGTGGCCCACAGGACATGATGTGAATTCCATTCGAGTTAGGGTTGGACCGTGTACCCCATACATGTGTTGCCCGACTAGAGACCGTTTAATGAGGAACTACATGATGTGTGGCCTACTGGACATGCAGTGTACTCTGATAATTTTCGAAGTACACCCACAAGTTGTATCCTTGGGAGTGTACTTCAGAATGATGGTGAAAAAAATTATATATCAGGTAGTTGGAACAACACACCATGTACTCAACCAAATTACACATATTTAATAACATTTATTATTATATTATACAAACCCTTAAGATGTGTACCATAATGCAGGCATAAAGCAGAGGCACAACATGTGATAGGTGTTTCATATATGTGTGTTTATTTTAACATGTATGTAATGTTCATTTCTACTCACTGAGTAGTTAAGAATAAGACTTCACCGGGTTTCCTCCAACGTACAAGTTACTTACAATGATAATTTTAAATGAATTTATTTGTTTAAAATTATGATGGATGAGAATATCCAGGAAATTTAGAAAATAGTTGAAGATAAATGTATTGATTAATTAATGATGATAATTAATTGATTCGAGCATGATTTATCTTAAACAAGACTGATTAAATAATTGGATTCTAGTTTTATTTATGTGTAAATATCATTGCATGTATGGATGATCCTGATCTAGACCAGGACCTTTTTATGTGGATGGATTCTTTTAATTTATTTTTTTAAATTAAATTTTTTGTCTTGTGATCCTTCTCGTCATTATTATGTAGGGCCTGCATGCTAAAAGTTTTTTTTATGTAAAACCTCTTTTTACCCATCGCATGCATCTGGGTTAAATAAGGCATATGTAATGGATGGAACTCCCAAGCTAGTGGAGGCAGTTCAAGATGGATCTGAGACAAAACCAATCCCAGGAGATACAGAGGTGGACAGGTGGAAAGTTCTAAACACGAACCCAAAAGGTTCAAGATGTTTCTCCCCTCGATCAGTGTTATTTTATCAACTTCTAGATAAAATAACCAATAGAAAATCTCATGATCATTCTCTTTGTTTTATTTTTGTTAATATCAGGGTTTATCATTATTGATGTGTTATCCCGATCACATAATTAACGATTTAAAAAATCATGCGAGGTAGAACAAAAATAAACCATAATTATGAATAAATATTATCAATAAATGGTTAATCAGTTAAGTAAGTTCCACTTACTGTTAATAAGAATGTGATAATCATAATAAGCAATTCACACATAAGAGATAAACACCCTAAAATAAAATATTAAGTCAGACCAAGCCTTATTTTACTTGATTAAGGAAAAAACTCAATAAAACTATGTGTTTGACCATTCCTTGTTGGGAAAATTACATTTATAAACGAAGCCCTTATGAAAGGTTTAGGGTTAAATTAACAACATTAAATTGATAGGAGTATCCCTTACTAGACATGGTAAAATATTTGAGCCAAGATTTGAGGAAATCCAAAGTCATGATTTTAGGATTGGGGAGTCCACTCAAATAGATCAAAGAGCTGCAAGCCCACAGTTGGAAAAGACCTGCCTACTTAAATACCCTCTAATAACCTGACCAACCCTTTTCGAGGTTATGAGAAGTGGAATATGGATCCTTACCATAAGAATTTCATATCAAATAGACATTCTGAGTTCAATGGTGAGGGCCATTGAGACTTGATAAAATAGTGGGAGACTTAATAAAATTTATTATTTCTCATAAAATGTAATCACAAAAATACAAATGATATTCTCATTTAATTCTAGAATAATAATGAAAATTTCTCAAAACACACTGTCCCTATGATAAAATTTGGATAGACACCATCCTAACCAGTAGTAACATCTAGGAATGGTTTAGACTCTTTTGGGTTATCTTATGCCATGAACAGAAGTCTTACGTGCTGGAGTCAGCATTACCTGATCCTCCTACCAAAGAAGTGAGTGGTGGGGATTTATTGGTATATGAGAAACATTTTAATGACACAGTCAATGTTCAATGTTTCATGTTATCATAAATGTCTAGTGAGCTCAAGAAGTATCATGAAAACATGGATGCTTATAGCATGCTCGATCACCTCCATGGTATTTACTAGGAGAGAGAAAGACATGAAATGTTTGAGATCTCTAAGGAACTCTTCCAGAGTAAGCTTGGATAAGGTGCCCCAGCTGGGCCTCATGTAGTCAAGCTCATTGGATACATTGAACACTAGGAGGATCTATGGTTTAAACTCCTCGAAGAACTGGGCACCGATCTCATTCTCGAATCACTCCCTCAGAGCCTCTCTAACATTATTGTCAATTTAAATATGAACGTCATTGAAAAGTATCTATATTATCTTTTTATCCTCATTCTCTAAGTACAAAAAATATATGAAGAGTGAAAATAGTTATGTAATTATGGTGAATATGAGGAAAGAGAAGGCATAGATCTTTAAGCCCAAAGCATCTTCATGACCATCCATGAAAAGGAAGATCAAAGGGGAGGCAAGGGAATAGGAGGCTGTTTGTTTCTCATGTGGTATGATGGGCCACTGGAAGAAGAACTACAACCATCCTAAGATGAATGGA
Organism: Viscum album; assembly: GCA_963277665.1. NCBI lineage: Eukaryota > Viridiplantae > Streptophyta > Magnoliopsida > Santalales > Viscaceae > Viscum > Viscum album. The sequence goes on along the minus strand of OY728137.1, from coordinate 879,753,249 downwards.
AAATCTTCAGGTGCATTTTTTATCGAATGTAATCTATCACTTTCTACAAATTGGGTATTGAATACAACTTGTGGTACTCATATATGTATCCCAATACAGCAGGAACCAAGTAAATTCATGAGGATTTCCCAAGGGGAGGTGGATCTATGAATAGTCAACGGAGCCAGAATTGCTATTATAGTTGTCGGGGACTACCACCTCACATTGCCAATTGGGATGATCTTGGTGTCAAAGGGTTGTTAATATGTGCCTTCTGTTACTAAAAATATTATTTATGAATCCAGATTAGATACATATGTATTTTTTTATGTTTTGAAATGAATGTTTCTTCTTTTAAAAAGATAATATTTATTTTGGTAGGTCACAATTATTAAATGGTCTTTACATGTTGGATTACACAAACCAAGTAATGGAAATCGATAACAAATATTCTTCACATGAATCATACCACACCCAACTTGGGCATCACTGGATAGGTCATGTAAATGAAAAATGCTTGAAAAAGTTAAATCAAGATGGATATTTAGATTCTTTCGAATTAAAACCACTTGATGTATTTCATGAATGTTTATAAGTAAAAATGACCAAAGGCCCATTTAGTGGGAAAGGTGAAAGGGACAAAGAACTTCTTGAATCGGTTCATACCGATGAGTGTAGACCATTTCCAGTTGAATCAAGGGGAGGGTACTCATACTTCATAACTTTTACTGATGATTGTAGTATATATGGATATATCTACTTAATGAGATATAAGTTGGATTACTTTGATAGGTTCATGGAATACAAGAATGAAGTTTAGAACCATCTTGGTAAGAAGATTAAGAAACTCCATTCAGACCGAGGTAGAGAATATCTTAATAAATACTTCCTTGATTACATACGGGATTTTTAGATCCTATCCCGACTCCCTCCTCCATATGCGCCCCAGTGGAATGGTGTGAGCGAAAGGAGGAATCACACCCTGTTGGACATGGTGAGATCAATGATGAGTCATGAGAGTCTTCCATTATCCTTTTGGGGATATTTGTTACAAACAAAAGCACACATACTAATCCAAGTATCAAATAAATTAATAAATGGTATTCCATAATATTTATGGAGTGAAAGAAAAGACATGTTATCGAATTTACAAGAGTGGGGTAGAAAATCATTTGTTAAGGCCTCTTCGAGTAAAAAACATTCACCCTGAGGCACAAAGTGTATATTTATAGGATAACCCATGGAAACAAGGGGATACTACCTATACAATCACTTAGAAAAAATGGATAAGGTGGAAAGACATTCCATATTCCTTTAGAGGGATCACATCTTCAAAAGAGATAGTGGGAGCGAGATAGACTTCCATTAATTCGAGGCTCAAGTTACACAAGAGTTGGTATAGGAAAAGATTCCACAAATCCTGGTGGAAAAGTAATATTTTCTAGAGACAGAGGTACTACGTAGGAGTACAAGAGAGGTTAAAGAACTGGAATGGAATGGTTTTCTCATAACTGAGGATGCTGACTAATTATAATTTGATAATAATGATCCTCTAACCTACAAGGATGCAGTAAGTGGAATAGACGTTTCCATGTGTCAAGAATCCATGAATTCTTGAAATGGATTCCATATACCAATACCATGTCTAGATTTTGGTAGAGCCTCCAGTTGATGTAAATCCTATTAGTTTCAAATGGGTATTCAGGGAGAAACTGGACATGGTAGTATAATTCAGTACCTATAAGGCACGACTGGTTGTAAAAGGTTTTAAACAACATCAAGGAATTGACTATGATGAATCCTTTTCATAAGTAGAAATTATGAAATCCCTCATAATTCTACTTGCCATTGAGTCTTACCATGACTATGAGATTTGGAAAATTGATGTCAAAACAACATTCCTTTATGGGAACCATCATGAAGATGTCTACATGACACAACCTGAAGTGTATGTGACTCCAACGGATTCTAATAAGGTATGAAATTTGTAAAAATCCATTTATGGATTAAAATGAGCATCTGGGTCATGGAACATTCATTTTGATGAAGCCAAAATATAATTTGGTTTTATCAAGAATGAATGTGATCCTTGTTTCTACAATCAGTTCAGTGGGAGTATAGTCATTTTCCTAATAGTATATGTTGAACACATATTTCTTCTTGTAAATGAGATACATGTCTTAAAGTATTTTAAGGCATGGATGAATCAATAATTTTCCTTGAAGGACTTGGGTGATGTAGCATATATTCGTGGGATCAAGATCTATCATGGTAGATCCAAAAGATTTTGGGCCTATGTCAAAGTACATACATTGATAAGATATTAAAGAGATTCTATATAGAACAATCCAATAGGGAATTGTTTCCAGCATCACATGGCATTCATCATTCCTAGAAAATGCTTCTTTGGATATGTTAGGAAGTAATGGTAATGTAAAGGGCTCTATACGCATCAGCGATTGGGTCATTCATGTATCCCTTTCTATGTACTAGGCTGGATGTCAGCTACGCGTTGAGTGCGGTAAGAAAATATCAAGCTGACTCATGTGACCACCATTGGATCATACTCAAGACTATCCTAAAGTATTTGTGGCATACTAAGGATATATTCTGGGTTTATGGAGGAGACAAGGGACTAGTCATCATAGGATATATAGATTCTAGTTTACAAACTAATCAAGATGACATGAAGTCACAAACAAGATACATCTTCACATTGAATGGAGGTATAGTGAGATGGATGGGCTCAAAGCAGAGTGTGGTCGTAGATTCTACAGTAGATTTTGGGTTTATCATAGCATATGAGGTAGTTAAAGAAGTAGTTTGTATGTGAAGCTTCGTCTAGGAGGTGGATGTGATACCTAGCAGTAAAGATCCCATCACATTTTATAATGATAATACTACAGTGGTGGCTCGGGAAAAAGTGCCAAGGTCACACCAGCAAATGAAGAACATACATCGAAAGTATCATCTCTAGAGGGATTTTTTTCAAAGAGGTGAAGTTGTGGTGTGAAGTATTTCCATAGAAGACAACATGTTGGACCCCTTGACTAAATCTTTGACTCAGTAGAAACATGATCACTATATAAGGTCTAGCGTACTAAAAGTCATAGTCAGTTGGCTCTAGTCTATATGGGAGTTTGTATGACTTTGTGTCCTAGAAAAAACTATTTGTACTTTTATTACATGGATATTTAATGTATTTAAATATTAAACATCTTATTACATATTTTTCATTGTTTTCCATGACTATGATGTAATAATATCCGGGATTATTTGTTACACTGATAAGGTCATGGAAGTTCCCCACTATAATGAGAACATTGAAATACTATAACAATATTCATAAATATAGTTATATAGTTGGATGAAAAACTATGAAGGGAAACATAGCATGCATACTGTTAAGTGTGAGTACTTGTAAGCATATGAGACTTTCTCTTATGAAGTTCACACTTGGTAATCTCAAAGATAAGGCAGTATGAGAATAGCCCGCTAGTAAGAATTCTGCATGATTTGGTGTCACCAGATATTTCTATCTACGAGCATGTGTAATGATCCTTATACTTTAATATTATCATTAATTTGTGTCACAACTCATGCACATTGATTTACTGATGAATATCATCATGCAGACGGTTGGTGGGATGTAGGGTGTGTTGGGTGCATCGCAAGTGGCATTTTATTAATGGATAAGTCAAGGAAGGATTTGTCCCTTCCATTTATGGAAGTTCATATCTTGACCCTTTGATTTAAATAGAACCATTTCATGAAATTACATGGCCATTTTGTAACGATGGGTTTATTTAAATTAGTCAAAGAATGACGTATCAAGCATATAGTTTGATGACACTATCATGAAACCTTCTTGATGAGATATTACGACAAAGAAATTATATTACACAGTGAACGTTCATATGTTGATGTTGTTGTTGTGACTTTATGTTCTTTCTCTTGGGTGCCTTGACCCATTTCTAGACATCAGTCTTGGTCTTTAGGGAAGCTTGGCTAATTCCAACGAGAAGGAATCATAGAGGGCCACACTCTATGTGGTTTTGGTGGTCTCGATTAAATTCTATTTGAATTTACTTAATGAAATAAAAATTATTCTCAAGACTGTGGAATAATATTATTCATGTTAAAATGATATCATAAATTTAATAAATATTTATTTTTCGGATTATGGGTAAAATTTATTTATTTATTTTATTGAAGATTTAATAAATATTTATTTACTAATTTATAAATAAAATATTTCTTTAAGAGAATAAATTATTTATTTATTTATTCAGGTGTTAAATAAATAGAAGTGGAGTTCGAGCGGACCAAGGCCAGTCTGGTAGTAAAATAATAATTTTCAAGATGATAAATAATTATTTAACTAGTTGGCACAAATTAAAATAATGCTTCTATTATTTTGTGACGTGGAATTTTACTTATAATTCTGTTTTGAGCAAGTTGTCGCACCATAAATAATGACGTGGTATTATTATTAAAAACATGGGTTTTATCTAAGTTCGTGAATCTGTTTAATTTTTGTTATGAAATTAAATATTGTAATAGAAATTCCATGTTTATAAATAGACAAGTATGCCTATTGTTCCAAACACCACACCACACACTTGGTGAATTGAGAATTATTGTGCCAAACAATTTCTCTCTCGAATCCATTTATCTCCCCTCTCATGAATGAGAGACATTCTACAAGACCTAAGAACAAACAATCAAGAACGATGGACCCAGGGCACTTGCTTCGCAATGCTAGCACCCAAAGAATGAGCGATGTCGATCGGAGGCCATCAGATCACATGTGGATCACTGCTAGAGGGATTATAGTTTGGATACTTACAAAAACAACAATATAATATTTAAATGACATTTTGGACGATCAACATCATCAACAATGAAAATACTGAAGATCTAGGTATTATTTTCTTTATAAAATTAATTAAATTAATTATAAAGATAATGTGCAAGATCCTCTTTAAAGGTTTTCATCATCTTCCTTATTTATCTAAATCTTTGATTATATTCTGTGGATACAGGGGTGCATGTTCATATTGATCTTGAAATATTCATTTATCATGGTAAAAATAAAAGATGGTTTCCTTCCCAACCACACTTCTGATGTGCCCAGAACCTTCATTTATGCCTCTCATTCATGTGATTAGACCATATTGATATGCCACTTTCTCACATGTTTAGTTTTTACTTTTTTTATTCCATTATTATGATTTATGATCGCCCCTTTCTTTGATGTACTTCATTAGGATATGAGATGTAGTAAGAGAAACCAAATATGAATATAAAAAGATTCCTAGAAATTGGATTATGATAATGTTATGTTTATGTATTTTTCATTTTTTATATTCTAATTACCAAGACACTAAACCTAAAAAGATATTTTGTAATTTTAAATACTCTATCATGAAATGAATGATTTATGAAAAAAGTCAGGTTTCATGATTGTTAGAAAATTATGGTTTAGTTATTAGTGGAATTTAGGAATAGAAAACATTAGTAAAAACCCTAAGGATAAGTTTAAATATAGGTGAAACATCCTGGTAATTTGTTATGTTTTAATTATGTTGTTTGTGGGAAATTAAATTCATATCTGGATATGAATAAGTGGATGTGGGTTGGCACAAATGTACCTAGGGGTAACACTTAAAAACACTATATTAAGGTAGTCTCGATTAGGAATTAGTGGATAAAAATGGGCCTTATTTAAATCATGGTTTGAAACTCCATGGGGATATGATTTGTCTAACTAGAGTCTTGTACAGACCATTATGAAGGATATAAATTTAATATAACTCATTTATTTATAATGAAGTATATCATCCTAGAGGTAGGATTTTATTTAATTTTATGATTATTTTTACCCTTATAATTTTTATTATAAGATTCCCAATGGTACAAATATCTCACAAGGGATTTTTGTTTCTATAAAAAAATGCTAAGAAAGATAATAACACATGAAAAAAATGGATGCAATGGTTAATGTGATGTTGACCTTCCCAATATGGAAGGAGTTAGAGTATAAAACTTATTTATAGTGTGGAATAAATTATAATTGGTCATGAACAACAACTAAAACCATATGGAGCACCATTTTCACTAAAAAACAATTATCAGTTCAATCCTTCTTTCATTAATAACCATCATCTTTTACTAGATCTATAGATCAATTGGTTGATGAAAAATGGATTACCACCATAGGAATGATATTTTATATACTATACTATTCAAAGATAGGGAAATTAACCCTATAAATATATCACATAGGAGGAGAATCTGATTAGTTGTGGACAATAGTTAAAAATATGAATCTAAGAGGTAATATTGATGCTTTGGCATGGGAAGAGTTCTGGGGAATCATGTTCAATATGTTTTTATCCATTCAATAGGTTCATAAATGGAGAAGGAATTCATATAGTTGAAGTATAAAGAAAATTAATCAATGAAAATATATGAAATTGACTATATAAGACATTCTTGATACACCTCTATCATTTTTTATGGATCATTTAGAAAAGGTTGAAAGATTATTCGACAGACTGAGACTCCATCTATTGTGGAATTTAGTATGTTGGGACTATGAAAGTTATTATGAGACAGTGAGGATTTATATTAATATTGAAATGGATTTTGGATATTCCCAGTGTTCCCATGGGAATAATTGTAAAAGGATAATGGTGTAAAAAAACATTGTAAAGGACCCTGACCATGAAAAGGAAGAGAAGAAACTGCAACATCCCTTGTACAAAAACTATGGGAAAATTCACTCCCAGAATTATCTTCAAGGAAGTAGGGTGTGCTAAAAATATTGGAAGGCTAGATACATTTCACAAAACTGTCATCTAAATGAAAATAAACAACCCCTTAATGTTGATAACAATCTGTAAATAGTGAAATCGCATCCCAAAGTGAATTTATTCAAGTGTGGAGAGCTTGGCCACTTAGCTAAGTAGTTCCCAAATCTAAAGCTGATAATGGAAAATTAATTACGATGAATATTGGACCATTTGTGTTCGAACAAAACATGAGAGTACATAATTTATTTAAGGGGGTGAATGTAACTTCCTGAAAATTTTACTTCTTTTATTAATATATATCTTGTCTCCCAATATATTTTTATTATTTTTGATAAAGAAATCACATAAAAATACTTTTTCATTCCATGAAAACATCTTATATCCTACATAATATGGGTCTTGTATGCATCCAGCCACTTTATTTTTATTCATAATATTTGGTTATTCCTTCTTATTCTTAATGGTTGTTTACCAATTGGATACCTCTAACTTTTCCCACAATCCATGATGTATACTGTTATGATGATGAAATCATTTCATGTATTTTCATCTCTTTCATGAAATATTTTAATATTTTGAATACCCAAACCTGTTCTATTTCTAGGAGAATTCAACTAGATGTTAAAATATATTTTTTATTCTTGGATTTACATAGATGAAACCCACATCCCACTTAATGTTTTAAAAATGAGGTTCTTTAAGACATTAATTACATTGTATATAATGATTCTATATGAAAACCTTTTTTTATTTCCACAAGTTATTAATGAAATGATCTCTTTTATATTCATTGTGTCTCACATAATTTAATACATATGGTGGGTTTTCCATAATTTCTTTGTAATCCATTGGGTAAATAATTTTTCTATTAAGATGACATGCTTAAGATACCATGGTTAATAACCTTCGAAATTATTTAAATTATGACACCATTGGGATGGATCATGGGGATATGCTTTTGAATGTCCTATTTTTGTGTTGTAGACACATTTCCATGTAAATATTGAAGTTCTATTTATTATAATATTACTCATATTCATATGATCATATATTATTGATATTATTATTGCTTATATGCTAAGTGTTTCCTTTTTTTATTCTCTTTAAGGGATTTATGGTCCCCACTTTCACTGATTTACTTCCCCCGGATATGAGATGCAGTAATAGTAACTTCAGAAGAACCTATGAAATTGTCTAAAAATTTTATTATAATAATGTTATGTTTATATAGTTTTCATATATTATTTTCTTATTAACAGTAAACCTAACCTAAAAATATATTCTGTATTGTTAAATATTGTATCATTAAATAAAATATTTATGTAATAAAAAGGTGGGTTTCCATATATAATCTCTCTAGTTATAATATTCATGTTCTCCTTTGATCTTCAAGAAATGTTAATTTATTTTTGGGTGATGGAAAATAGAATAAATTCTATTTTGTTGTACATCTTGATCACCCCATGATACTTAAAAATGAATGAGATATTCTTTCTCTTGAGAATATGAGAGGAGGAGTCTTAGAGAGAGAGAGATATTGAACGAAGTTTATTGTGTTCAACGATTATCAATTCTCATTTTATTATTAACCCAACACAATATACATAACTATCTATTTATAGAGCTTGGTTTTAGGATAAAAAAATAATTAATTGTATACTATACATTAGATAATAAAATAGTCAATAATAAACCCTAGGTAAAAATAATAGTAAAATTATTATTATTTTATATCGTGAACGCTAACTTATGTACTAATAAGTATTATTTTACTGGATTTTAAATTAATATTTATCACTAGAAAATTCCTTGGTCCATTATAACTCCTCATCACTTATTGATTACATGATAAAAATATTTAATATAATAATTCATTCATCAATGAATATTTTTTATTGATATAAAATGAATAATATAATTCATTTTCTGTCAAAAAAATGTATTCCATTAATTAAATTAAATTACTATTTAATTGAGATCAATGAAAACATTTAATGTGTGGCTAACTAATATTTTTTCTCACTAACATTAGGTGGGATCACATAAATTGTAATATTACTATCTAGAAATGGGTCAAGGAACCCAAGATAATGAAATTAATGGCACAATGATAAAAACTACATACGAATGATCACTATGTAATATAATACCATTTTTTCAATAACTCATCAAGTATATTGCACATATACTTCACCAATATATATGCTTGATACGTATTTCTTTAATAATCTGAAATGAACATTTCATTACACAATAGACATGGAATTTAATGCCATGGTTCTATTCCAACCAATGGGTAAAGATATCATCTTCCATAAATATATAAGGGAAAAGTCCTTCCTTAACTTATCCATTAATAACATGTCATTCAAGACACCACAAATGCGCTCTACTTTCCACCAACCTATGGAATGACATTTTTTATTAGTGAATCTAAGTGCAGGATTCGTGACATGCATCACTAAGAATATTAAAGTGTAATTACCATTACACATGCTCACAAATAGGAATATCTGATGAAACAAAAACATGTGTAATTTCTACTATGGAGTCTATTATCATAATATACCATATTTTAGATTACCATGTGTTAACTTTATGTTAATAAGGCACATCTGCTTATGAGTAATCACATCTAACAGTCACATACTATGTGTCTCGCCATAGAATTTTATCAACTAATATAACAACATTTAACAATATCATCATGTAATTTCATGGTTATCATTATAGAAGAGAACTAAAAGGACCATATTAATGCGATAGAAACTCTAGAAAATTATTAAATTAAGGTCATTCTGAATAATGATCACTATATAATAAAATGTTTTATTAATATTAAAATCATTGGATATATATATGTAAAAAATGTTTAAACAATTGGTCCAAGGACACCAACTCCAAAATCCACTAGAAACACAAAACCTTGTATAACTCCATGACATTCCACTATGAAATGAATCCAACACATTACACTTTATTCAGATCATAGGTTGTGTTAAAACCAAATAGAGGGAAATCCTCTAAAGGAAATCACTTTACATTTAGGAGAGACATTTCCAGACATCTTAAGGTGAATAAATAAGAGACATGACTCAACCCATTCATGCCTAATATATCATGTCAAGTAGTCCCAAAATCAAAAAATGGAAAATCAAAACACATATTTCTTTAAAAAAGAACAACTCTTTCAACACATGCCTTTTTAAAACTACAGAACTATTAGAAATAGTCTAAAACCCTCATTTTACATTCTTCAACACCAATAACAAAACCAAAGTGGTCAATATAAAAAATTTTAAGAACTTATTTCAACAAAAATAGTAAGAATGTTTTAAACCCAATTCCAAAAACACATTTTTTTAATTATAAAATATTCACATTTTCATGTAATTTAAATCTACTCACTAAATGGTCAACACCCATACAATCCCTAAAAGATAGTTTTTTCAAACATTGGATTCCCTTAAAATTATAATCCCACCTTTTAAAATTTCATTATTTTTTTTGAAATTCATGAAAAAATATTTATGTACTCATTTAAAATTTTATAATTTGAAACCACTGACTTATGTACAAACTGAATCCCACTTTGTGGATTTCCAAACATTTTTCTAAAAACATATTACCCACATGGATCACTCAAAGAATTATAGACCCTTGATTAAAAACCAATTACCCTAAAAAGTATTATAAAATACATTTCCATTTCATAACATTTAATTAAATGAAGCTCATATTACAAACAATCCTAAAAACCTTATTTCTAAAAAAATCATTTTTCTCATGAAGTACATTTTTCACAGTGGTAAAACTAATTTCACATAACATGAAAAATCTTATAAACAATGTAATAATAAGAGTTTCAATTGAAATCCAATCCTAACATAGTGAGATCCTTTAAAGGGAAGCACTTTACTTTATTCAGAACCTAGGTTGTGTTAAAACCAAATAGAGGGAAATCCCCAAAAGGAAAACACCTTACTTTTATGCTTGACCTTTACAGACATCTTAAGGTAAAAAAATAAGAGACATGACTCAACCCGTTCATTCCTCCTATATCATGTCATGTAATCCCAAAATAAAAAAGGGGAAGTATAAACACATATTTATTTAAAAAAGAACAATAGTTTTAATACATGCCTCTTTAAAACTACAAACTTGTTGGAAATAGTCTAAAACTTCCATTTTATAATTTTCAACACCATTCCCCAACCCAATTTGGTCAATATAAAAAATTTTAATAACTTATTTGTAGATAAACTCTAATAATTTTTAATACCAATTCTAAAAACACCATGTTTAATTCTAAAATATTCACATTTTCTAGTAATTTCAAACCACTAACTAAATGGTCAAAACCCAAAAAATCTCTAAAAGTCAGTTATTTAAAACATTGGATTCCCATAAAATTAAAATACCACCTTTTAATATTTCCTTACTCTATTTTTTAATTCCATGAAAAACCATTCAAGTACTCATTTAAAATTTACAAATATGAAACCACTCACTTCTGTAAAAAATGAATCACCCTTTTGGGATTTTCAATTTTTTTAAAATATACATTTTACCCACTTGGATCCTTCAAAGAATTATAGGTTCTTGATTAAAAAATAAATTACCCTAAAAATTTATTATAAAATAAATTTACATTTCATAACATTTAATAAAATGTATCTCACATTATAAACAATCCCAAACACCTTATTCTAAAAGAAATAATTTTTCTCTTGAAGTACATTTTTCACACTTGTAAAAAAATAAACTCAAATGAAAAATTATATAAATAAATTAATAATAAGAGTTTAAACTGAAATCCAATACAATCATTCCAATATATCACAAGATCTACATTTAATAATTTTCCATTATCCCCACACACTTGAAAATCATATAATCCTTGGGTAGAAATATAGAACTAAAACAGGATGTGAAACCATGATCAACTGTTACACATAGTTGAAGAAAACATTATAATCATGAAATGGTTCAAATAACTCACTTGGAATAAATATATTGATCACTACAAGGTTTCTTAATACCTTCATTCCATCTTCAATCACTAATTCTCATCCCAATATCTATCCCCAAAAAATAATATGACCCTATGTAAACCCATCTAATGCCAATGAAGATCAAAATCACCATCATTGATTATAAAAATAAAAAATAAAATTCAAAATTAAAATAAAACTTCTCATGGAAACATGATGTTTTGGGAAGGATAGAGGTTTCTATACTCTGCCTACTCCTAACTCCAGAATTCCAATCATAAATTCTAACTCAATTATACCTAGACACACCCAAAAAACATAAGAGATCTCAATAAATGTAGGCTCCCACAAAATTACCTTGGATCTGAAACAATTTTTAATAATATAGCATAGGTTTCATCTAAACTAGTATTGAACAATGTCCACCATTTTCTTGATGGGAATTATTGATCCCCAAATAATGGAAACTAGTTTCTGGTCACCAATAAACACAACATTGGAAATGATTTCTCTCATAAATTAGATATTAACATAACAGAAATTTTACTAAAGAAATCTAACATAACTTGTCCATATTTCATATATCCATTTCAAAAAAAATATGTATAATCATATAAACATGAAATCAAATAAAAAATTAATGTAAATATAATCCCTTAGATTAGCCTCCAATTTTATCCATTAAAACTATTCTTTTAAAAATCTAAGTATAAGTGTCACATTATGCACAAAATTCCAAACAACCAAAAATAGGTTACAATCAAAAATAGACACAACAATATCATGGGATCACTATAGGATCTTATACAATTTGGAAAACAACATAAAGTTGTAAACATACCTCTAAAACATAATGCTCATAATGTTGATTCATTCCAGAAATGTTTTCAAAAATGCTTGAAATCCAATTTCAAATATCCTTCAAACCAACTATCTCAAAACATAATGAAATAAATTTAAACACACACCCTATTTATCAAAAAACCATTTAGTCATTGATTCAATCAATCAATACACTTTAATTAAAAACCATCTAGGGTCTAAAATAACAACCTTGAATTTATTACATGACCTAAATGTGGTCAAACCATTTGTAAACCTCACATTTTAATTAATATAATTCTTAAAATAGTTTATCGACACTTAAAATTCCCATGATTTAATTAAAATTACAAGTAAGACCTTTGACAATTCACTTTGAAGACAAAATACCCCTCTAAAATATCAAATTTTACTCACCAAATCCATTCAAGTAATTTCCCAACACATGGTATGAATGGTGTAATAACACAAATTTTAAACCCATTTTTAAAGAAGTAGAACCCTTATCATTCTGAAAAATGATAATGAGACTCAATTTTATTCTTATAAATTCAAAAAACACTAGTAATACCTTCATCGTGAAGTTAAAACACAAATTTAAAACATAATAAATCAATTGTTCTATTAATAAAATATACAGAATGGATAAAATTTCCACAAATCCTAAGTGAAAGGTCTAAGACTTTGATAATGAGAATAAAGAGACCCAAAATGGGACAAAAATTTTATAAATAATAAAGAACAAAAATTGGTCATTATGGTACACCTAGGTTTCGGCCGAATCAAAACACATCATGCTAGATGAATAAATTTAGAGAAAAAGAAGAGGAGAGCAATGATGGAATCTTACCTCAAGGTTTTAGTCTCAAACTATGAATAACACCCCATGAATCACTATGGAAGGAGGGAGATCAGAAGAGGTGGAGCTATGAAATGGAGGGGTTCTCATATAGAAATCACATAATGAAAATTTAAAATAAGATGATGGGTTTTATGTATTTAGTTAGAGGAAATATTTTGAAATTTTAAATTATAAATTTCCTAGGAAACCCACATAGTTAAACTGCATGATCAACCAAATCGTATGACACACACTGGGCACTAAAACTCACTTTTCACAATTTCCCATAGTACCATACATGGTTTTACTAACTGTTCACTAACAATTCCTAATATAACTATCTAATTAAAAAAACACAAACACATGTTTATCACATAGTTACTCCTAACATTTTGCAACCTCTCTGACCCCAATAACATTCTAAAAAATATATATTCCATGTTGGAAATTAATGGAACTTAAAAGAACCCAAAAAAATAAAAAACATACTCCAAATTGATATAGTGGGTGACATAAAATAAAATAATAATTAAAAAATACACAATAATAATACAATAGTGTAAAATTTTAAAGATGTTTGGAATATTTTATATCAACGATGGATTCAGGAATTAAATTCTCCTTCAGTATACAGTGATGAAGCTAATTGATCACATCTTAGTGTGATCATATTCTTTTCCAAGAGATCATATTCACTCCTCTAAATCAAATTATAGAATATGGGATGTTAAAGACTCTAAAGTAACTCTTAGGAGAGGAAAAATAGTATACTCTCTCGGAAGGGGACTAATTGAGAACACTAAGTACCACCATTTCATTATCTTACTAGAATTAATTCAAATATCCCACCTCCTTTTTATTTTTATGTATAGGGGAATTAAATAGCCTTTAAGGAATCCAAATCCTTATCAAACCAATTGATGTGAAATAAATAGAATATAATGGTCATTTAGAGTATTAAATAGACTTTAAAAGTATCTTTTATCCCAAACCACCTTTGTAGGTGCATTAATTTGATTCTAAATTTGATTAAACAATAAAATTAGGTTCTTAAATTATCTATCAAGGTGGAATTATGAATTTTCACAAGATATGGTCCTTCAAAACCTATTACATTAAGTCAAAGACCAAATAACATTTGGGTTTTTCAATTTCCACACATTAATATTTTAATAATATAAATAACTCCCAAATTATATAATAATGAAACATTAATTATTTAATTTAATATTATAAATATGAACAATAAAATTCCTATTTTGGTAACAATAAAAACCCAGTAAGAATTCTCTTAGGTGTGACCATGAAGTCCCTTCATAATGTTGGTAATAATTATGTATCTAACTTATAATTTTAAAATTATAGAATTATTTAGAAACACCTCATAGATAACAAAATTATAAAAAAAATTGGTGTGATCTAAGTCACCAAATTTCTGATAGCTAATGTCCTTTTACCTTGACATCAAGATTTAGAATGAAATAAATTATTGTAAATATTTTATATATTATCAATTTTTTTCGATTCACTACAGGACTAAATATTATATAATTAAGTAACATATAATTATCTTTCCATGTCAACACACTTACTTATTTAAAAACATGATTGATAACCTTGGTGTCATAACTCGTCATATATGAGAACATATCTTATATTCATAAATTTAATTCCTCTACTTTAATACTATCATAATAGATCAATTATTATTAATCCAAATTCTATAATTAATTTATATAGGTATCAAATTATGAAGCCTCACTAGTAAGAAAACTATTTTACATCCTCAAGTCAGAGGACCCATAGCTAATGTTCACTTAAGTAACACCAATGAAATATATATGACAATCCATGTCGGGTAATTGAATTGGGTTTGTCAAAATACAAGTTAACCATCTTATATCCCACGATTGAACAGTTTTATAACTATACATGTGACACTACTCATACTGATCTTAACATATCATCACAACCTAATACGATGATCATCAATTAGGTATAACCTAGTAACACATATAATGTATGGGGTTCTTATTATATCATCTCCCATGATCTTTGTGAAAATCATAAATTAATGATATTTAATTTTCATTAATATTCATTACATGATTCAAAATTTTCTTAATCCAATAAAAATTGTCTGAATTTTGGGAATATACACTAACAAGATCCCATTTTCACTAAATCTAATCACCCATGTATATAATAGTGAGAGTACTAATGTGTCTTTTATGCCTTGTTTCAAAAGGGGAATTTTTAGTTTATCTACAATACTATAATATACATTATAAAGAAATATATTAATACTTACTCTGTTAATTATCTATATAATAATAGGAAACTGAAAAATAATATTTCTAGATTGTTGTTGAGACATGGGTTTCTCAACTTTCACAATCGCTCCACTATTGTCATATTATAGTTTTATTAGATTCATGATGCTTAGAATAACTCATATTTCAGTCATCAACAAATTTACCAAAATATATTATTTATCCATATAAAATACCATGATATATCTATTATTAGATTACTAAAAAAATCTTATAACTTTTCATGATTACCACTATACCTATCAAAAAAAACAAAAAGCATAACTGATACAAAAAGTCATATTTTTCAGTTTGGAAACTAACATATAGTTAACCCATTATAATGATATCTTACTAACTATAAATAAGTATGAATACATCCTTACTTCTTCTCAAGTACTTATGGATATTATCAATAGTTACCCAATAACTTTGACAAGGATTTGACTGTTATCTTCTCATTATACTTAATGTATATGATACATCAACATGGGTAAACAATATATCCTACATAATTGACCCAACTGACATAGAATATGGAATCTTATTCAATAATTAATATTCTTCAACAATTGAAGGACGTTGTGTATTTTAAATATTTCTTCTATGTAAGTTTAGGGAAGAACTAGTTTTATAATTTTCCACATTAAAATTTTTTTAACACATTACCAATGTATGTATTTAAAAAAAGGCCAAATCATTTTCTAGATCTATCACAATATATTCTCATAACCATTATGTATGATGCATCACCAAGATCATTTATTGATAATAAAATAACAAAAAAAATTATTGATTGTAACACAAGGATGTTATTTTAAATAAGAATCATGATATCCACATACAAAACTAGAAATCAAACAATGATCCTAAAAACCCATTAATATAAAAACCATTCTTCATCATTTTTTATAAATAAAAATCATTGATAACTTCAAAAAAATTAATATTCCAACACCAATAATCATACCTCAACCCAAAAATGTATCTTTATATTTAAAAAATATAGAATATACATTTTTAATCCTATGAGCCTTTAGGTCATTTCACATAAACATCCTAAAATACATTTCAAGAAAATAATGTGGGTTTAAATATAAACTGTCGATAATAAAGAAGAATATTTTCTAGTACCCATGATCCATTGATACAAAAATAGTGTGTGAATATAACTAAGTAGTCCACCACCAACGACGACCCTAAATATAACCTGTGTGTAATTAATTGCATGAAGAAATGGTAAAAATTAAAAAAACTATTTAACTATTTAATTACAAATAATGAAATAACCACCAATTCTTGGGGTCCACTATGAAACCTGAGATTAGTCTATTCCACCATCGATCCTTAGTTTTATGATCCTAAGCAACCATAACTTCTTTGGAAAATATCATGTGTCTATGAGAATAACATGTGGATCGTACCAACCATAGTTTCATGACTACCCATATGGGTGTTTTCTTTAGTAACTCAGTACCATCAACTTGAATGTTTTCATATAACAACACAACACCACATAAGAGATAATTTTCATGTACATACTCAACACCTCCTATGAGGTTGTTTTTATTTACTAGCTCAACCCCACATATACGGGAATTTTCATTTAATAAATAAAAAATTATTATTATGGTGTTTTCATTTAGTAACTCAGCACCACCTCATAGGGATTTTTCTTTATTCAATATTGTTCACACCTTGGTTGGTGTTTTCTTTATATTTGGTTCAATACAACCCCAAGGGTATATACCCATATAATATCAAAATTCCCACAAGGGTGGTTTCTATTCAAATCATCAATACAACCCAAATTTCATTTTCATAACCAAGGCATTTACAATAACATTGCATAAAATCCTTCCCAAACTACCACTTCAAAATCCTTTTACAACAACATTCACATTCCCCAAATTTAATGCATTACAATTTCATTTATATTAAAATCATAACATTCATTTCCTATTTCACAACCCATATCTTATCAATTCACTATATCAAAATAAAATCTGGATACCTCTATTTCATTTTATATGCGGTTATTTATGTTTACCATGACTTTTAGTCACTTTTGGTTCTTGTTTCTAAACTAGTGATTTCCCTTGGAAATTCCCTTGAAAAAATTTCTTCAACGCAAGGGATAATGAATATTTTATCAATTCCCATTTTATTTAATGTAAATATATTTTTGATTATTTTTAACTACGTACCATTCCCATCATAAATAATTTCCGATTTTAAGGCCCCTTTTATAATTTTTAATTCCTCTAAATCGCTTGTATCATGATTCATTCTTGTTAAATATATACATATAAATTCATTAGGGAAAATTCTAAAGCAAGTTATTTTTCTAGAATCAAATTCCATAAGGGAAACTAGTATTTCAATTTACAATGTTAAGTCATGGAAATGAAATTTTAAAAATCATCAACTTTAAACTCATGTTTGGCACGTTATGCATTAGTGTGACCTCACATCATATGAACTTAAAAGGTAATAACTAATATGGTCAAGATTAAGGACAACCTAACTTAGCCTTAGAATATTTGACAATTTCATCATTGGAATTTGGTTCAACTTAAATCAGAATAAAATAAGAATCCCCAAAATTTCCATAGAAATAAGGAATATTATACATAAGTGGGGAAAACTTTCTTGATAGAGAGAGAAATGAATAGGGGAGGTAAATGGAGTAATAGCTTTACTTATATCCTCGCAATTCCTTAAATGGAATTTGAAATAGTAAATAGATAAGGATATCTACCAGGGAAGTGAGGGGGGAGGTTCCCGCTTACATGGGAGCTACATGGAAAAATGAAAGGAAAAAAAGAGAGTTTTGGGTTATATAATCATACATGAAAAGTGTTTTTTTCAAATTTGTAAGGGTTTCATGGTTTTCCCGCATGATTCTAAAAACCATGGGGTCATCACTATATCGAAACAACTGACCTATCATGGTTGGTCCACAGAGTTTACCAACAGTATTTTGACTATGGGGATCGTCTCTAGAACCCTATACAAAATTTAACATTATATTTATAAACCCATCTGGAAACTGTGCACCAATTCCTAGACCCAAGCCACCCCATGTGGGTTACTCTAAGATACACATGTTCCCCCAAACAATTCATCAACCCTTTTAGAAATTTATATTCAATATAAACTAATCTAAAAATATCTCCATGCTTAGGGTGATGCATGGTGTCCTCTAAACCATGCACAAAAAACCTCACCCTAGGTAAAGAAACCTCAAAAAACATTTAAAATTCAACCTAAATATCAAAAAACATATCTAATAATGTGATGAACCTATTATGTATTAAAACATATAAAAAATAATGTATTAAATATTTTCAAAATATCAAATTCTCAATCTAAACCATGATTCAAAAATCGAAGAGCCCACCAAACTCGAAATTTTTAAAGTATCTAGAATTTACTAACTAAAAAAAGGAATGGGTTTAACAACATCCCTTACTTAATACATATCATCCACTAGAAGTATTGTTATCCATATAACCACTAAATATTAAATACACTAGTCTTCAAACCACAATAAGCTCATCACATTCCTCTCTATAGTGTTTAACAAGCTCCCCCATCATGATCTTAAACACATGGTGATCAATTCTTAAAAACATAAGACACCACTCAAATTCCTTACAAAATCCCCGAGACAATTATCCACATCACTCATCTATACCGAGATATCACCTAATTACCAACTGATTCATTTCATATCATATCGCACCCCCTTTTATATGGATCATCTAAAAGGCCCAATTTTGATGAATGGAGCCCCGCACCACCCCCAACCCCATTGTAATTTTTTGGAAAAACACAAAAACCTCACTCTAAAAATATGATTGATATTGTACCCACCCCACAAAATTTAACAGAACATAATATCCCCCATTGTTCCACCTATGGATGACTCTCGAAGAAACACTCACCCATAATAACTATCTTATTACTATAATTCTAGAACATGATTTCTTAGCATTAAAGTCATTATAAGGCCATTTATTCTTTAACATTGTAGTCTAAAAAACTACCTACGTGATTCCATGGCTTAGTACTCAAACAACCCAAAGCTATCACGGTACTTCACCAAAATTAACAATTCACCAATTATATGAATCCCACATGGGTCCCCAAACTCTATCATTAGTCTAATACCAACACTTACAATTTAACCACCACTATGAAAAAATTTCAAATCTAGAATCTTCCATAAAATAAGATTCACCACTATTCTGAAATCCATCAAAATTTCATGAAAACACGAGTCACACCCTAACCGTACAATGGTATACTCCCTGCCTTATCTCCTTAGTTATGTCACTCCTTGAGAAAATATTCAACAGGTTCCATATTAAAACATGCATGTCACTCCCTTGATAAATTCTCAATAATCACATAAACCCATAATAAAGATCAAGATTATACAGAACATGTTATTGAACCTCTATCCATCTATATTCTTTTTCAAACGATAGTAATATCACAATTCTCATAAAAAATCATCAATCTATCCTTCCCACATGCCACTCATCAATATCACATCAGTCCTTATCCCACACATGGATTCTTTTTTATTTATGACCCAACATGTAAAGACATTAACCCTATTATCCTTGAGCCAATGGTTAATTGATTACATAGGAATAAGATAAAATATATTTCATCCCAAAGTACAAAATAGTTTATTAGTATTGGTAAACTAGATACATACTTTATTATCGCATTATATTTGAAAACAAAAAAATAAAACATTGTGAAATAAATATTATACTTCCTTGAACTCATTCAAATATTCCTTATACATTTATATGGGAATAGAAACCAAATAAAGGTTAACATAAAATGCTCAGTAAGGGTTACGTAAAGTGGAATATATCATGAGTAAAAAAATAATAATCAATATATAAATGTACATAACTAAAAACACATGTAATTTAGTTAATAAATTATTCATGAAGAATAATATGGAAGACCGAAATAATGATATAATGGTTCCATATAAATAATCAGATGATCATAAAATTTATCCATGGATATCATAACTATTAAAATATTCACATTTACATCAATAACTAGTATCATAATGATAGAATTCCTAATTTTGGACATCATAAACATATTTTTAAAACTTTATTATAAGAAATCTAACTTAAATGGGTAAGACCTCACCCAAATACCCTAACTATTTTTTCTCATGATACCATCTGATGAATTAAAGGGCTATAACGAGACCTCCCTTTTGCTTACTAATTTTATCACATTAATCCTATTAGATTCTAGAATATTAGTTTAATACATAAGCAATATAAAAATTCTAATTGAAAACTAGCATAAAAATGTTAATATTACCACATTCAAACTGATCATAAAACATTCATAGAAATAAAAAGGATATAATAATTACAACATATCCCCAATTTTTTATATTTAAAACACTGGTTTATTTTTTTTGTAAATAAATATACCATATAAATATTATTAAAACATTATTGAGTAAAATACCATTTTTACCTTGAAAATTAGTTTTAAAAAAAATCCAAAATAAATGGAAAAATATTTTCTTTAAAAAGAATCATGGAAAATTATAAATTAATACTCAAATCAATGATTGGTTATAATTACATGAAATTATATCCAAGATGAGTATGTTAAAACATGGGTTCCCTTCACATTTTATTTTTAAAGTAAAAAAAAGTACCTTGTTCAGAAAATGATAAGAAATATCATTTTAAACAATGTTGTAAAAAAGGAAACCATTAGTAAAAAATTAATTAAAAAATAATTTGATAATATTAAAAACATTCTTCAAAAAAAATTATGTAAAATATAGATATGGAAGAAATTTTTTTGACAGAGTAGTAAAATAAAGTCATTTTCCAAAAATATTTTATTTATGTTTGATGAGCACTCAAAGAGTGGAAAATGGATAGAAAAATTATAATTTCACAACATAAACATATGAGAAGAAAATATATCTAGTTTATGATAAAAATATAAAATAATTCTATTAATGGAAAAACTAAAATAAATAATCTAAAATAATAATGAGAATATAATATAAATCCTTATCGCTTTGGAAACTTTTGAATCATAATACGAATGAAATAAATAACTTCAAATGAAAATTTAAATACCATTAATCTAAATTGAATCATGATGTACCATGTAAATGGTGTACTATATATATCACATGAATGAAGCAGGTGGTGAATAAAACATTTGTCTCATGGAAAAAAATGTATTATGAGAATCCCTTATAAATTATTTAATCATGAAAGTGAGAATTAATTAATAAGTTAAATGTATTTGAAAATTCTAAATCCATAAAAAAAGTGGAAATAAAAAATATATATAATCAAAGGTAATTTCTCACAAATTCATGGACTTATATAGTTAATGGAGTTAAATTATAACCCAATGAATAGATGCTGAGTTAAGAAACACATTACCATTTGGTAACTTTCATGTCAAATAGCCTTAGATAAAATAGTTTGAACGAAAACATAAATTGGCATGATGTATGAAGAATTCATGATATAAAAATTAATAGGGAAGTATATACACCATATAAAATAAATTGGTTTATAAAATTAAAATTTTCCTAAACGAAAGGAAATTAAGATGGAATCCCTTACCTCATGTCCAGCTCATCACATATGTTATTTATCTTCTCGAATAATAAGGCTATGTTAATAATTCACTTTCTTAAGAACCTTTTTCAAGATTAGTATTCATTTTAGTTTATTCTTTACTATTCTATATCTAATTACTTAATCATTTAAGTTCACATCAGTTGTTTTGATGATATTTGGATCATAAGACTAAAATTACATTGGTAAGTTGACTATAGTCAATGAGGTCATTATTTCATCATCTATGAAAAATAATAATAAATTAACTATCATTTTCATAAATAAATTAAACTTCTAAAACCAACCATATAATATGGTTTTGAAAAAATTAACTATGTTACAATCATTGAGATAATCGGTCATACGTATGCATCGGTAACATTTTCATTTTTCAATGATCGTGATGTAAATAAGGCTAGTGTTATTTTTTATTTCATGAATGATCATTATATCATAAATATTGTATTATTTATTTATATAAGCTTATATATACCATCCACGTAATTTTATCATCCCAATACTCCCCAACATGATTGAGTTATGTTGGTTATGTGACCTCAGGCGCACCTCCTCATACGTCAAAGGCTATCGGCTTGTAGAAATGGTGTAAGGAATATAGTGGGGAGACTATACCCTCTTGTACATTGTTGTGATTAAAGAGTAAATAAAATCATAGTAGTTGAAATAAAGGAAACAATAAAAAATAATTCGATGTTCATATATTTCATAATAATGAAAAATCAAATAAACCAATAACAAAGCAACCAAGTGATGAAATGATGAATGTAACCAAATGAAATCTTTTACATCATACAAATAAAAGAAAAAACTAAAATGATAATAGAACCTAAAAATCCCCAGTCTTGGGCACCAAGTCGATTCCATCACTAAACTACAACAAATCTAGCAAGAAATAGTCAACAACAAGGTTATTTTCCCTTATCCATACTTGCATCCATGAAATATACCAAGGTATAAAATTACAACCAAAATAGGGTGCAAGTAAAACTTAGTTGGCCTGACACATATGGTGTCTAATAAATCTAGTATGGGAAAAAAGTGAATAAAATAAACAGATAATAGATGTATTAATTAATTTATTAATTCATAATATCGAATTTTCCTACTAAACATCAAGTATAGAGTTGACACACAGGGTTGGCCAAACCTACATCATCTCCATTTCATATGTCTTTGTCAAATGGTTGATCCTCATACATCTTGATCGATCACCATATTTAGCGGAAGATTCTACTTCTAAGGATGAATATCACATAATGTATAATGAAGATGTCATCTAATCCCTATATATAATAATAATCTCTTCCCCATACATTCATGAAATCTCACACTCAGTCCACTGATAAATGTACAAAATACCCTCGAGAAGTTCATATCCAAGGAAACATACCCTTTGGAGGAGGTGTAATCAAGCACTATAACACCCTATGTTTTTATGGACCCTAATTTAAATAAATTAATTTTTATTTATGTATTTAATTTTAGTAATTCAAACATTCCTTTCAAACTTCATCGACTTGGCTTGCGCTACACACAACACCTACTTGAAGTATGTTCCACACAACATTAGGTTTCTACAAAGTATCATATTAATTGTTATAATTATTTAAATAAGATAATTATAAACTATCCGTTAAATTTAATGATATTAATATTAATTAATATTTTTTAAATATTTCTTATAATGGTTTTATATAAATAAAACATATTTATGATGAAATATATAATTTTTTGTAAAGTCCTTATACGTTTAAAAATATTATTTTCCCCAAAAAAACAAAATTTCATGTCCTTCCGTGAAAATCAATAAAATTAATTTTATAAAAAATATAAATTTAATTTAACAAAATAAACCACATTTATTAATTAAGAATATATAATTTATATTAAAATTAATTTTTTTTTATTTTTTTGAGAAACATCATTTTTTGGATGAATAGTGGATGCTACTGAATTTTAATTCAGAACTGCTTTTTCATCTAATTTATTTATTACAATAAATTGTATTTAAATTTTTTAAAAAAGATTAAATATATCATATTTTAATAATTTGATCCAATTTTAGTCATTATAATAAATGTTTAATTGAAATTGGGTATACAAACATAGAAAACTTTTGGATATTTATTCTCTAAAAATTTGTAATTACATCATCTCAACGAGATTAAATTTAAATTAATTTCTGCCATTTATTTAATATTAATTTTGAAAAATTTATTAAATATTTATGAATAATCAATATTAATAATTTCTAATTACTTAAAATTATTTTTGGACTGATTATATTAGTGAAAATAATAAAAATTAATTACAACGATTAATGTAAAATTCAACTTAATAAGGGACTAAAGATTAATATTGAGGGCCCAAATGACCTAGAAACTTGACCAAATTCTATCGTATGGGCATATTTATAACATATACCCAATTTTCTATACTTTTGACTATTATTTTATCCACATTACATGGTAAAATGTGGGTGGAATTTCTTTTCCAAAAATTTACAAGAGTACTACTTCTCCACCACTATAAAAAAGATTCCCCTCTTGCCACTTTATTTAATCTCCCAAGAAACATTGTCTCAAACAATATATTCCCAAATAGCTCCAATAAATCCCTAACCTGATACATGAAGTCCGCCTTGGGAAAAAATCAATCCAATGAATCCCTTTGGTGGAAACTAAAAAGTGTTACCTGAATAAGAGGTAATATTCTTCCACAGGTTCTTTTTTGTTTTTTGGATTATTTACCCCTTAAACTCTTCTTATTACATGATTTTATAAAAAAAACATTATCATAAATATAATTTTATTTTTTATGATAATTTTTATACCTACAGGTATACACACTTCCATCTAATGTGTAATGAACATGTTCTTTATGTTTAAGGAGAACTACCACCTCAGGAAATGATGGTTTTTCATTTTTCCTTTACTGCCTATCAGGGTGGAAATTATGAAGGGAACTAGATTTATATATTTTATATATTATTTTTATTATTTTTTTAGACTACTTAAAAATTTTACAATGAATATCATTATACATTTCATTTGGTGTAAATATGATAATTTTTATTGAGGAAGTGTAGGCTACCACCCCTTCAAAGTGATGTGATTCATTCACATGCTACATGAAATGTATAGAGTATATTTTTAATTAAATTATATGATATATATGATATAAAAATAATACGATAATAATTACTTATATACATATATATATATACTTATATTTCTTTTACTCTATTTCTTCTTATACAATAATAAAATGGAAACAACATTCCCTCGTAAATACGCCATACCGTCTCCATGAATGGTGTGTTCAATTTTGTACTAATATATCCTATATATTATTATAATAATAATATAATGATTATAAATGATATTTATATCATTTTTTACATTCTATAAATCATGATATAACTATTAGGACCACTTATATAACAAATTAATACCCATGCGAAGAACAAAACATATATTACCAGAAAGTAAAACCATAACATAGATTTGTAACAAGTGGGTAATATTTTGCCATAAAAACCATATATGGTACTAGATACAAGAATATTATTCTTTAAATGATTTACAAAAAAATTAAATTTTTTATACATGAATATTTTATAAGTACAAAGAGAGTCATGAAACTAGGTAAGTGAATTTCATCTCACATTTTATTTAGGTGAGAAACCTGCTTTATTAACCACCCATTCCTTTAATGTGGTGTGTATACTTCCCATGGATTTTTTATATGATTATTATTCTTAAATTTAGGTGTATTTATATATTCTTTTTATTATCTTCCTTTCATGGGGTTTATTCTTCAAATTTACCAAACTGGTTAAGTAATTTGGTCTCAATTTTCCATCATTGAGACATATGACATGTTATAACCCTATAATTTTCCTTGATGTTTATATAGAAAATTTGAAATTTTTAATCATAAATAAACTTATTTTAATGATATTTTAAGATTAATTTAATTTTATATTATTACATGGTGAGTACAATTCATAGTTACCAAGTTGTAAGAGTTTTTTTAATGAATTTAATCATTTTTTGAGATTGTTTAAGATAATGCTTCCATTGAAGAAATTTTAA
Source organism: Viscum album (assembly GCA_963277665.1). NCBI lineage: Eukaryota > Viridiplantae > Streptophyta > Magnoliopsida > Santalales > Viscaceae > Viscum > Viscum album. Next base: position 879,726,712 of record OY728137.1, on the reverse strand, counting down.
GATCCATATATCAAGATAACTAATAAAATTTATTCTCCTCTATATATTCATGATATCTTTATGTATTGGTACCATTTTTACACTCTTTTGAACATAATATGACAGAGAAAGTGTTTTTAATAAAGTCCTACTATACCTCTCCCTTCAGTAAAAAATCTATATTCTTTAAAAACCATTTTTCTAAAAAGATTTTAAAAATGTTTAAAATATTTATTTCAATTTTATAAAGTTATTTTCAAAGAAAAAAATTCAAAATGTTTTCAATCTTATTTTATAAATAATCATGATTTTTTTTCAACATGTTTTCAAATAAAAAGGTTTCCAAAATTTTTTCAAATCATCATTTATAAGTTTTCATGTTCATTTTCATAGAAATAGTTTTCAAAAAAAATCAAGATTATTTTATATGTTTTAAATAATTTTTTTTTCAAAACTTTTTCAAGATTTATTTATAAGTTTACAATGTATTTTCAAAGAAATAGTTTTCATTAACATTTTCAATCATTCATTTGTCTTAAAGTATTATAAAAGGTATGGTTTTCAAAAAAAATCAATATTTATTTATTCTTCAAGTAGTTTCAACGTAATGGTTTTCTGGAACGTTTTCAAGCTTTATGTAATATTTAAAATATTTTAAAAGTAATGGATTAGAAAAACATTTTTTTGCTTTCTTAATTTTAAATTTATTTTCAAAGAAAGTGTTTTCAAAGTATTTTCAATATTTCATTATATGTTTTAAAATTATCTTGAAAGAAAAAGGTTTTTAAATTTTTTTAAATATTATTTTATAATTTTTAAGGAAAAAAGTCTTCAAAATGTTTTCAAGATTATTTTATAAGTTTTCAATGGAAAAGGGTTTCAAAATTATTTTCAAGCCTTATTTCTAGGTTTTTGAATGTTTTTTACATAAAATGGTTTCAAAGATATTAAAGTTTTTAAAAATTATTTTTAAAATAAGAAATGAAATTTTCCTCAATAAATGTTTTTGACAGATATTTCAAAATTATTTTATATCTAAGATGATATCGTTTGGTGTTACTCATGCCATTTTGGGGGAATGATTCCATGTTTCCATTAATATTATTTCTATGCATAAATTATGTTTTGATGACATTATGTTTATGAAGCCCATTTCTATTTCATGGGTTATATTCTTTTGAAACCCACTTCTTTTCACAGGTGAGGAATTTGGTGAAATGATTATTAATCATTTATATTTTTCCACAGGTTATGATAAGATTACATGTTTATAATACCCATTTCATGTCATGGGTTATGGTGTAATTTTTAATTATCTTGGAGAACATGTATGTATGATTTCATTATGAGATGTGTGGGACCTATATCTCCCTCCAATGCATTGGATAAAGATTTATATCTCATGAGATATATTAAGATGGACTTGGAGTGAACATTGACTACTAAGATGTTCATGGTAGTGAACCATGACAACCAAGATGGTATGAGGAGTACACTTATGATACTATGATGTTCATGGGAGTGAACCATGACTACCAAGATTGTATAAGGAATGAACCCATACTAGAAAGTTGGTCTTGGAAGTGATGACTTTGATACTATAGAAATCATAATATATAATTATAGTTTTTTCAAAATTCAATTTTTTATTCCTATGTGATGATTCCATGGATTTTATTCTTTGTTTCTTTACGATTCAAGTCTTATGAACTGCTAATCTTTATACCATGATTTCTACTTATGATATTTTATATGTAAGATATGATCTTTTATTTCATGAACATGTTCTCATACCCTTTTGGTTGTGATTATTCATACATATATCCATTGTTTACCCTTATTATGCATCTGAGCGCACCCTTTTTTTGTTTCGTTTCACCAAAGATATGAAGATGTGTATAATGATTAATGTGTTTAAGAAGGGTGTTTGTCAAGAAGAACCTAGTGGGAGATAAATTATCTCATCTATGTACAAGTGCATATATTTACATGTTTCCAAAGGCACTAGATTAGTATGGTATTTGGGTGTCTATTTTTATATAGTATTAATATTCCCCCAATGTTCGGTAATGTCTATGTACATTAAGACTGGGTCACTACATGCACCTTTCCATTATGCTTCATTAATCTTCCTTAAAAAATGAAATGAAATCACATGTCATGTAAAAATAGGACTCAACATTTCATGTAACATCCATCCCTTAGTCAACAACCATAATAGGATTATCCCAAAAAAATCTATCATGTAGTTCATATGATAAATAACCTAGTAAAAAAGAACATGTTGTCACGAACCATAATGGTAAATTCATTAAATTACTATTTATCAATCCATTTCAATTAATTATGTTCAGGAACCCAATTATCATATTAATTTTAAAAATTATTATTCCATTTATAAATTTATTCTAAGGTAATTAGTGGGATAATGTAGACACAATTCATTAAGAAAACTTAGCATGTTGATTTCACATCTATTATCCATATTTTTTATGTTTTATTTCATCTCAATTAATCACTAAAATTCACATGTTATGATCGTGAATATTTTTAATACAGTATTCAAATCTCATTGATAAGTCTAAAACCAACATTTCCACTACTATTTCTTTATGAATTTCGGGGTAGGATCGCCTCATGGGTGGATGTGTGCCTAGTCTCAATAGCAATAAATCTAACGTGGTCTATAGGAGGTCCAAAAAATGGTAATTTTTTCTAAATTATGATTTGTTCAATTAGAAATGTTACATGAATGAAATGTTGTTGTGATATCAATAATTTCATATACTAGAGGAATAAAAATAAGGAAACTTCAATGATGATAGGGAAACTTCAACAAGGTCCTTCTGCAAGAAAAAACCAACAAAGTATGAAGTTGGAAGTGAAACAGAAGGTTCACCTTCAATATCTGTTTTTGAAACACCATGGATCAAAAAATAGGGTTTAAACCATAAATAACCAAAAAATAAAAGGTTTACCGAAATCAAAAAAGAAACATACTTATAAAATATGGGATCATAATACCTCGCCACTATATAAAAGCTCATACCCGAGCAGCACCAATAATCACAATGGGGTTTCAACCAAAAAGTCTATAAATTGTGTCTTTATATCTGATTCCCTCTCTTATATATCATCTTGAACACACAAATTATTCCAATGGACTTGTATAATAGGTTTTTTCTTCCCTCAGATATTCTTCTCACTATGATCCCTTATACGAATCAGATTCTCCTCAAAGGATGCATTAACATCCAACTCAACATTATCAACATCTATGATGTAATAAGTGTAAAGATTATATATATTGATATATTACACTTCAAACACATGTTTCGTTGTCTTTTTGAACTTTGCAATTCTCAAACTATTCACTACTAGAATAACCCTTACCATGATTTCAAACGTCCCAATAAATCAGGAAACTAGATTCCCTTGTTTCCTAATACGTCATTTCCATAAGCTAGGATATACCTAAATCAAAACACTTTTCCAACCTAAAATTATATAGGTCATCCATAATGATCAATATGTGATTTTTGTTGGTTTTTTGTTTTCACCAGCCACTTTCTGATAAAAAGGACCTACTCAAATGTCTCATGTATGAGAATAATCCAAAAAATCAATAACACACCTGCCACTATCCAATAATGATTTAAATGGAATGGAATTACTTAAAAATAATCCAAAAGAACAATTTAGATTTATTCCTAGAGGCTATTATTATACATAAATTACATGAGTTCCCAATGTAATTTCCATGAACCATCATAATCCAAAACACATGTTCATAAAATATCTTCCAAAATATGAATCATCCATTCAGATTGGTCATCATTCATAGTATGATAGGTTGTACCTAGAAAAAAATATAATAACATATCATTATGAATAACTTTCTATAACTGGGACATTAAATTTGGAACTTGAAAAGAAATAATCCATTTGGAACACTGTGCAAATGAACTATTTATTTCACATAGAGAGTACCTAGATAATCAGTAGTGAAGGTCACCCTTATAGGAAATAAGTGGGATCACTTAATCTATAAATACAAGATCACTCATATTTTTTCAATATTTTGAGGTATCCAAGGTACTACTATCATAAATTATAGAATGATAACATACCATTATAATTCTTTAATGGGAAGAGGCTATAATAGACCAACATACCTCTAATAATCAGTCTTCAATTACTAATAGTTGAAATATATCTCCATAAAGCATGATATATCTTTATTCATTCTTGGACACTAGTGATATATATAGAGATCATGATAAATATTTTCCATAAATAGATGTACCACCTAGATAAAGTCATGGAACTCACTCATTACCTCCTCACTCAAGACCATGGAAACCTAAATTCGGCTATGGAAAAGAATAAAATCAGTACTTCTAGGAGACCATTTGGATGGTGGATCCCCACCACATAGATTTTCCCTAAGTTCTAATACCCCTATATCAAATAAATTTTCTATATTGATGCATTCAAGAAGACTGGGTATAATATATTTCAAAGTTGTAGCTACTCATCCTTGGGATTCCTGAGCATATTGATACATGTTTCCAAATAGTTCCATCAGTCACCATTCATAACAAGAATCATGTACTACCTCTATCAATTTCTACCATATAGATTTATCATCAATTATATTTTATTTTTTAATTTTTAATCCATATTGAAATCAAAATTCAATATATACTTGACCCACCTTCTCTATTGAGGGTTTAAGTCTTACTGAAAGATGTTGTACTTGAGGCTCCATTGGTCTGTGTACACCATAAAACTTTCACCCATCAAATACTATGACTAGAATCTCAGGGAATGTTCCACTAGATCTAACTCTAGTTCATCATTAGGGTAATTCCCCTCAAGCATTCTCAGTTGTCTGGATCCATAATCAACCACTCAATGCTCGTTCATTAGAACTACTCTAAGTCTAACTCAAGAAGAATCTCAGAACCATATATATTAATTACCTAGTAAAGATTAAGTAAGGATTTTTTTGAGTTCAATATTCTATTTATTTCCTAAAAATCCCTCCCCTATGAATTTTACTAAATAATATTCACACATTTCATGTTCATCTCGTACATATTTGTTTCCAAATGGGAGAAGCCCTGGATAAATTGCCAATGGTATCCTAATAAACCCAGAAAACTATGAATATCAACAAAATTCTTGGGTCATTATAGTTATACAATGGACATAACCTTCTCTAGGTACACTGCCAATCAATCCTCTAAGATAACATGACCCAAGAAGTGAACTATGTTAATCCAAAAAATTTATTTAGATAGCATGGAATAAAGTCAATTATATAATAATGTAATCAAGGTGATATCAAGGTGTCGGGCATGATCATCAATAGAATAAGAGTACACTAATATGTTTTCAATGAAAACTACCACAAATAGGTACATAAAATTAAAAATATTTGATTCGTGAATTCTTTAATACCACTGGTGTATTCTTCATACCATACGGAATCACCACGAACTCATAAAATTCATAACTACTCCTAAAAGAAATATTAGTATATTTGGTGATATCACCCATGATTGATCATACCCTGATCTCAAGAAGATATTGGATAGATAATGAAACAACTCAACTAATTTAGGATATCAATGATTCATGGAAGGGGGTACTAGTTATTAATTTTGATCATGTTTAGACTCTGATAATTTACACATAAGCATATGATCATGTCTTCATTCTTGGAGAATAGAGTAGGAGAACCCCAATGAGAAGTAGTAGGTCATATGAATATCATTACATCTATATATTCTAATTGAACTTTTAACTCATGAGGATCCACCATTTCCCTTCAATAAGGTGGGGTACAAACTAACTTAGCTACAGACACCAAATCAATATTAAAATATGTCCCATGATTGGGTGGTAAGATTGGAAACTATTCAGGGAAGACATCATGAAAGAAGTACACCAATTGAGTAAAAATTTCTTATATCATTCAAAAATCATCTAGAATAATGATTTTAAACTGGGATTTTAGAAAAATCCAATATACACTAACTTAGTTATGTACGACTTACCTAAAGATCACATTAACCCTATTTAGAATAGATTCCCTTTCAAGATATAGAATGTTAACTCTCCTACAATAAAATTTAATATGAATATAATATATAATTAACAAATCCATACCAAGAATTAAAATAAAACATTTCATTTTCATCATAAACTACTCTCAAAGAAAACAGTAGACTCCGATTTCAAGAGAACATCCCTCGCAACTTTTGATTCCCAATGACCACACTCTCAAGGTATTGTCGATGGTCATAACACCATCAAATATATCCAAAAACTAGATAAATTTTTAAAAAAAATTAAATATATTAATTAATGTGATTCCTCAGTATAAAAAAATTAAATAGTAGATGATATAATAATATTACCTTTAATGGTAGAAGGTCCTTCATCAAAACTAGTAATAGTAGACTACACGGCGTGTAGTTTACTCGCCCCTCTAACTTGGTCTCCAGTATAACTCCCCTTTATTGTTCCCTATGCATGAACCTATCAACCATACATTATGATACCACATCCTCTACCATGGACTGAATGCTTGGTGGAACTAAAACTAATAGTCTATTGAGGGGTAACTGAGTCTTTACCAGATTTAGGTGCATGCCTAAAACTCTTGTAATTTCTCTTCTACTGAAATCTCCTACATATCTTATGTAGATGTCTCAACATATCAAAAGAATGACACTCCAATATGGGTTATGTTTGCTATGTTAACTTTTTTACCATCTTTACACATTAAAATTGCTACAACGTACCATGGTTCTGGGATAGATACCCACTTCCCTCACTTCTCTAAGAACTACACATCTGATAATAATTATTATAAAAGAATGTCATGCTTCTAGAATAGGATCACCTAAATACCCTCCCACTGAAACTATATATAATATACATAGGGACTCTCTCATAGTCTCTTATATGATGATATCTTAATTAATTATTTCATTTAATCTAATCAATAAAAATACATTCCCTTGTGACCTAATCTCAGAGAAAAGCACATCCTAAAAACATATCACCCAAGAAATGTCAGCAGTTTCTAATGATGGGGTAAAGTGTTATTGGTTGGTAAATTTTATATCACATTCCACCACAAACATGTATACTTATTTCATGTTCATTCACTTGCGATCTATCTCATCCCTCAATGTCTCTAGATCGAAGTAGCTTAAGAACTTTGCCTCAATGTCCTTCTAGGATAACTCCTCTTGATTCCATGTTTTCTCTAGAATAGCCCACCATCACCTAGATAGTCCTTAATGTATGTAAATAATTATCTTCACCCCCATATCTTTTGATTTCTCAAGGTTCTTTGTGATCATTTGGATAGACTTAATCTAGAACATTGGTTCCTAGGGTTCCACCTACTCAGGGAATGTACGTTTATACTACTGCTAGAACTCTTTCATAAACTCGTAAATAAAGGAATAGTGTGAAAAATGTCCTTTTTCATGGATCACATGACCCAAAAGAATCTATCATGAAGCTGACCATCCATATAATTCCCTAGATCTACAATATGTCCTTGCTCATCCATTTTTTGAAAATGTTGATTTACAGTCTATTGATTTTTAATCCAAAGATAATGAGGATTAATTTTCTCAATACATCCCAACACACTACCTGGAACACAAGATACACAAAAATATCATCTTCAATAGGTGAAAATAGTTGGGGCAACACCTGAATCCATGAAATCCTCTCAGGTACCAAAATTCAGCCCGAACAGGGTGTGAGGACAGCTTAATAGTCTCAACACCCACAGTGTCTAAATAATCCATTCTTATAACATATTGCATGAAAAAAAGGTGTTAATTAATAAATTAATTTATCCAATTTAATAATCCTTCCAACACTAGGGTTCCAAGGTTTACACCTAGGGTAAGAAAAATATTCTCTAGCACCATGTCACAAGTCTCTTTCAATTGGAGTACCCTTATACATCAAGAAATATAACATAATTTACTAGAAAATTCTCTTTCCATGGATGAAACACACCTAATGTATCATTAAAATGTTCTATAAACCCCCAAGATAATAAGAATATCACCTTCAAGAATTTATGAAATCTCTCATGGAGGCTTCTAGAGATTATGAAACTTACCCTTAAATAGTTTGCATCCCAATTAACTTACCTTCATGTGGGAAGGTAACCACGCACCTTGCCCTCAAAAATCATGTATGTTCTATCTATCATGAAACATGAGAACAAATTGGGAAAAAATATGATTCAATGGGTTAGGTAACAAGCCACCCTAGGGTATCTATCTTAATCGGAACATCAAAAAATATAAATCTTTTATTAAGTTCACATGACCAAGTTCCCAGCATAAAGAACATGTCATCACAAACCATAATGGTTAATTAATTAAAATTACACTTATCTATCCATTTATATTTCATTATGGATTGGATTCCAATTTTCATATTAAATTTCATTCAAAAATTTATCCCAAGGTAGTTAAAATTTCAAAATAGCCACAATTCACCAATGAAACAAACCATACTGATTACACATTCATTAACAAAAAATTTTCCTTGCGATTATATCTCAAGAAATCACTAAAATTAATATACCATACTAATAAAAAAATTAAGAAGGTTAGGGACAACACACTTTTATTTATAAAAAATAATATACACATTTAAACAAGGTTGGGAGGTAACACTTACATAACCTAGAGGTCTAGAGCCCCATAGGCCTAAAGCGAGATGACCTGGAGTCCCAACTAACCAAAATCCAACACTTGAACTCAATTATAGTTCATATTATAAATAAAATATGAATCCAACTTTGATAAGACAAAAATATAAATGAAAACTACTAATTCCTTAATATTTCAAGGGTAGCCTCCCCTTAGGGGGTGGTCACAAGAAAGGTTCCAACACCAACTAATCTAGTGGGATCCATGGAATGTTTAAACAAATGAATTTATCATCATCCATTATGTATTCAATTAGGTAGGCCACATGAAAAACATGTCATTGTGATTACAATAATTTCATATATTATAAGAATAAAAAACAAACTTTCAGGTTATTTTTCTAGACCACTTACTCAAAAGTGGAGAATATGGACATAAAACATTAAATTTGCGGTTGCATCTGACTCATCATGCCTTCCCTTTGATGAAGAAAATAAAATTTTACCATGGTTCTCCTATGATATAAAACCAATAGAGAATTAATGGGGAATATAAATGGAAGGATAAACTTTTATAACACCTCAAGATTTTAAAATAATAATATTAGGTGTGATAGCATATGTGACACGCAACATTGAGCTTTACCAAGCCACAAAATATTATAAATTATCATTATAACATAGTTGTAGAATTGGAAAGTATGAATATAAATAGTCAAATTATATATATATATATATATATAATGTTCCTTCTCAGTACAAAATTCCAATTAATTCGTACAAAAAAATCATTCTATTTTTAAGTAAATTTATATTATTCTTATAAAATAAATTTACTTTAAAAATTTTTTTATTTGTTTCTGATAAAATGTTATATTTAATTTTTTAAAATATTGAAAATTTCCAGCAATAAAATTAACTACATTTTTTGAATAATAATATTTAATATATATTAGGGTAATTTTCTTGGAGTTTTCTAAAAAGATTGATTTTCTAAAGAATATAGAAAAACTCTCATTTTTATTAAAAATTTTACTTTTATTTTAAGCATTTAAAAAGTTTCATTTTGGTATAAAATGGTTTAAAGTGAAGTTATTTTTATAAAATTTTAAATAATCCAATTAATTTTATTTTAATTAAATTTTTTGAATTTGGATTGAAAACATTTTATACCCAAAAAAAATTTCTAAAAAACTTTTTTTATGCACGCAATGTGTTTTTTATATTAATAAATTAAATTAATCACTTTTAGTCAGTGATTTTAATTATATCTAAGTATTATTTATTCAGAAAAATGTATTAAAAATCATCTAATATTTTTTATATGAATTGGATAAGAATAAATCATATTTTATGAATAAAAATATATTTTCCTAAAATGAAGTTTTCATCATGCTTTTCACAATTATATTAAAATTAATTTATTACACTTATAAATATTGAAAATGATAAAAATGTATTTTTTATTTTAATTTAGGTGGTTTAAATTTTTAAAATAGTCCCCTTTTATTTTTAGGCATTATGAATATGAATCGTGGTAAAAATTATCACCATGGTAAAGGGATAATCGATGTAATCTAGTTAATCTTGGTTAAAACTAAGTGATAAGGCCATATTTTTTAATCCTAATTATTTTTTGACAAAGGTAATTCAAAAATAATCACCTTAGGATCTAAATGTATTTTTTTAATGGACACTTTTACATGAAAATTACATATATAATATTTATATAAAATAATGTTACAAATTATCACTCTTATTTTTAAATATCTCTTATGTGTTCACGTTGTGATTGAAGTATGTTGTAACTGAATGTAATTTAAAATATTATAATAATGATATTATTTTCATGATCTAAATTTATTTATAATTTATAGTAATTAAATAATAACCTTAAATTTTTATGCAATGATAATAATGTATTTATTCAAATAATATAAAAATAAAATAAATGACTTTAAAAATATTATAGTGAGTTTAATTTGAGTGATATATAGTGTAAAATGAGTTTTTTAGATAAATATAACATATTAGTGATTTTGAAAACAAATTATATTAGAATGTAATGTTTTTCTTGGTGTATTTTAGGTCAAATTAAATGAATAGTTCCAAAATTGAAATTAATGATATTTTTTAATATAAAATATTTTATAAAATCATTTAACATTCATAAAAATATTATATTCATCCAATTGAGTGAAATATGGGTAAACAAAATCAACCATGTTCCATTTATGATTATATTTCCCATTTATTTTTACATTCTCAACCCCTTATGGTTAAAATAGTTGTTATCACGGTTAAGGTCAAAAATATGTAACAAAGGGATTAATAACAAAGATAAGGTTCAAAATGCCACCAAAAACTATCTAAATTTAATTTTTTTGATTTACTTCAACACTATACCCTTTTTTAATAAATATCCATTTTAAATCATTTTTCTTATGAATTTTTTTGTTATAGTTTAATCTTTTAGGAAATTTCAAAAGTTCCCCTCACCTTGATTATAAAAGAGAACCTCTGACCCTACTTATTCACTCCTTCTCAGCCTTATATCAGGACCATCCCCTGATAAAATCCTTTATAAACATACTTTCCCAAATTCTATAGGTTCTATTTTTTCAAAAATACTAACCCTAGGATCATTAAGAGGGTATCTAAATGAGTTCTTTCCAAGAAGAGGTAATTTCCTTAACCAATCACTTTCTTTTTTACTTATTCTTTACCAACTATAAATCTATGGTATTTATCAGAAAATGATAAATTAATTACCCAAAATATAAATAAATGTCATTATTATTATTAAATCACCATTATCCACCCTATTTCACATAAAATGGGAAGTGAAAGAATTGCTTCTGTGTATATATGGCTTACCATCTTCACATAGGGATAAAATTCATTTTCCACCACCGTTTTTCAATTATGGTTATTATGATGGTTTTAATGATTATATATAATAATTATTATTTAATTATACTTCTAGAACTATAAAATTACATTTACCATTTTACATTCCAATCTGTTGGAAAATGATAATGTCGCATGTGTGTACGTGTGGACTTCTACCTCCACAAACCAATGTGATTGATTTTTCATTTCAAATTTACATGTGTAATAATAAAGATATATATAATGAATATATATGATATATATGATATAATAAAAATTCTTTATAAGTGAATTTATATTTATATTTCACTCATTCCATATTTTGAAAAATGATAGCAGTGTTCATGCGTATGTATGGTCTACCATCTCCATGAATGGCATAATTAAATTTTATTTCTCTACATTAATGGATTCATATAAATAAATATATAATTAATATATATTACATTAACATAATTTTAAAAATTATATATATTATGGAACCATTATTATAGTACAATTTCCAAAACTAACAAAATAAAATATACATGAAAAATGATGTAGACATCACCCGGAACCGTGATTTTTATAAAGAATTGTTAATAAACTAGCGATAAAATTATTTAAGTGAACCATATATGGTATGATATATATATATATATATATATGATAATGGTCATTTAATGTGTTTATAATAGTTATATATTTATTATTTAGGAGTTCCAAACATGTGTGAAGGAATTTAGACCTAGTCATAGGGATTTTCATATCATTTTATTTATTTGACACATGTCATATTCACCACTTGTTTAATTTATTTAATTTATATAATAACCAAAAACTTATTTTAGGATGATTATATTTAAATTTAACGATATTTAAATATCTATATAAGGTTATTTAATTCATTTGGATTATGATTCAAATGTTACCCAAGGGGTAAGGGATTCTGTTATAATCTAATTATTTATCAGGATTCCTTATTACTAAGTTTATGATGATGAATTATTATGATAAAACTCTCAATAAACTCATTACTATTTTCTCCTATTTTAGTTACTTGAATTTACATTTTTTTCATTTCATTTTATTCTCCATAATTACTCATGATATGAAAATAAGTTTTTTAATGAAAATCACCATTATTTCTCTTTATGCGTGAAAATCCTTTCTCTTATAGGTCTATGTTTTCTAAAAATGTTTTCAAGAATTTTTTTACTATTATAAAAATGATTTTTAAATTAATTTTTATACATTTTATAATTTTAAAAAATGGTAAAAAATATATATTCTTTTCATTTTTTGAATGAGGTAATTTTTGGTTTTTTACCAAAGTGTGAATGGAATGTTTTCCTTTATCTTGTATAGCAAGAAACAAATTTACCCCCATTATGAAAACTCTCTAATTTGAAGAATGATTTTCAATTTTTTAATCTTATCTTAAAATAAAAATTTTTCATTGATATTTGGAAAATTATTATATTTTAGATAAGTGATTTTTAAGTGAAAAAGGAATTTTTATCCAGAAATATTACATTGATTTATTTAAAGAAAATTTTATCTATGTTAACATCCTTTGATGTTAATGAAATTTTAATGGGTATATGATCCAATTATGTCATCCTTATTCTTTATCTATATGGTTCTTTTTATTTGGAGAATTATTTTACGTAACTCAATCCTTTTCCATGGGTTGTTATATTATTAATTGATAAAATGATTATGAAACTCATTTTTATTCCATGAGTTATGTCATGATGAAATACATATGAAGCCCATTTATTTTTTACTACTTATAATATAATGAATGTATTTGGATCTTTTATAATGAATATGTATGATTTTAATTATGTAAAGGTGGTATCTTACCTATAAAACCCTCCGATGTAATGGAAAATATTAATATCTCATGAGATAAATATAAATGGAATGGGGATTGAACCATGTTCTGTAAGAGAATATACCCACTATGAGAGTCTTATGATTAAACCTTGATTATTATTACGGTTTTGGTATTGAATCCAATCAACTATGATAGTCTTGAAATTAATCCTAGACTACCATGGAAATTATTTTCTATGCTTATGTGTATTACAGAAACTTATGTCCTATTCTAATGTTATGCTCTTAGGGCTCATGTTCTATGATACCATTATTATTAATGTCTTATAAACTTCTAAGATTTTTTTCAAAACTCAATATTAAGATCATTGATATATATAGTATAGTTTTTAAATGTTATGCTCTCATTTTCATACCCTTATATTCATGCTATATTGTTATCTTGATTTTTTACCCATACTAAGCATCTGATCTCACCCTTTATTATTTTCTCTTTTCCCTAGGATATGAAGATATTTTTGATGTATCATGTGTTTAATAATGGTTCGAGTTATAAATAACTATGTGAGAGAAAATATAAATATTTTATCAAATAGTTTTTTATGTATCAATGTTTCCAAAACACTAAACCTTTATAGTTGTAGAATGGATCATAACATAGTGTATTGAATATTTAACAAAAAAATTGTGATATATATGTATGAAAGGTTTAGGTAACTATATATGGTGTAAAATAAAGTTTTAATGAAATTTTGGAAACTTTGATGAGAAAACATTAATGACAATCCAATGTATATGTCTGAGTATAGAATAATATATTAATTTTTTTAATGATCATGGTTAACCTAGGTCAAACATAAGGTTTCATAGACATAAAATTAGGTTTATTTATTTTGAAATACTATAAAAAAATTCATGATTATGTTTTTTCCAACAATTATTATTGTTACTCATGCAATATTATTTGGTCTTAGTCAATGGATTGAACCAGGAGGAATCGTTTTAACAGTGAGTGTGATGGAAAATGTGGTGATTATGAGAAACAAAATGGAATTATAATGGAAGAGAAATATATTACAATTATTCCTAATCATTTATCATAATATATAATTTAAAAATTGTACCATTAAGAACATTGGGACTAACTAATTAATAGAATGAAGGAGTTCACTGAGATCTTGGATGATGGAAACCGTGGGGGAATAAAAGAAAAATTTACTTCTTGTCAGAAACGTGGAAAGAGACGCCGAATAAAATGTCACAAAATAATTTAAAAATATTTTATGTGTGGAAATGAAAAATAAATTCATAAATAAATGGATTTAAAAGGATAAATGAAGATTTTGGTAGAGGTATATGATGTTTATTCTAAGGTACCATTTGTAGTTTGATGTCTAAAATATGAGGAACCTATGAATTATTTGAGTCAATAACCTCTTCGAAATTATAACTCATAGACCATAAAAGGACATATTTTTTACCAATTGATTAAAGTGAATGGATTAAATTTTTTATGTATCTAGATTAAGGAATTTTGTAATATAAATGTTATTTCAATGATATTTTAAAAATACTAATCATGAAACATCTTCTTTTTTTCTACAGTAGGATTTGGAAACATATATTGAATGGTAAAAATAACTAATAAAACATATTATGTTAATTTGGGATAAAGTGATTATTAAAATTAATGGGATAGTGTTAGTGGAATTGAAATTTGGTAGTGATGTTATGATAAAGTGATTTAGGTTATCATTTATGAAGTTTATTTCATTTTTGGATTTATGTAATAGATTCAATGGTCTTTGATTTAATTTGATGAATAAGAATTGTGTTAATTTTGGGAATCTTATATTTTTTACATGATTTTTACTTATAATTTGTGGATATCATAATTGGTTTATAAGATTAGGATTGATCATATGATCAACTGATTGAAAAGTACTTTTAGTTTTTAATTGATGGTATTTTATGATGATTTGAATATTTCATTGGGTTTTAGGAAGAATACTATATTTTTGTTTCAATAACCCTTCAAGTTAGTATAGTATTTCATGATATTTTAACTATGGTCTACTAGATAGTGGGATATAGATAATATTGATGAGTGAAAAGATATTCATTTACAAGGTGATGTTTTTGAGATATTTGTGGTCATGTTTTGAATTACCTTTGAGGTCAGTATCTAAATTTTGATTCATGATATTTTTGTGAAGTTCACTACAATAAAAGATTATATAGTGATTTATCATGGTTATTAATGATATTTTGGGAGATTTTTCATTGGGATTAGGTATATGTATCTATTGTGTTTAATAATAAATTTAAAATGAAAGATTATTTAAGAAGAATTTGATAAAAAATTTTAACATGAATGTTGAAGGGTAGAATATATCCTTTGAGATTAAAACATTATTTAATGTTATAGTAATTGATGAAATTACGTCTTTGGAGATTAATGTTATATTTCATCATTTGATAGTTTATTCATTTTGGAAATTATCTTAAAAATTTATGAAATTTTTTTTTCTTATTAGTTTTTATATATAGGAGGGATATGTTGATATAATTTTTTATCTGGTAGAAGTTGGTTTTAGAGCTCCTAGAATGAAAAATTCAACCCAAATACTCATTTTTTGGAGCAAAAAATTAGATTGTGGTAGAAATTTATTAAATGACAGAGTTCAACATTCTAGGTAATTGTATTTCCTTATAATCTTAGTCTAGATGGTAAATTTGTTCCTTAACATTATGAGAAATATCTTTAAACCAAAATGGTGTTGAATTTCCTTCCATTCTGATGAATTTCTTGTCTTTTAACACCTCATTGATTTGTGTTATTGTTGTTGTTAACTTTCTCATGACCATCACTTTATTGTGATCTATGTTCTATGCAACACTCCATCATTGTATGGATAATAAATTATTATTTCATGTATATATTTTCACTTTTCAATAATTATATCCAATCGGGAAACCTAGACATGTGTTATTCATATGACCTTAGTATTTTACTTTCCCCCTATAAACGAGTAAGTTTTATTAAAAAAAATTACAATGTGGGTTTTCAATAATATAATTTTTAAATATAAAACCCTTTATTACCAAGAAGATGTTAAAATTGTGAGGAAATTATTTATTATAGTGGTGTGACTATAAAACTCTAATATTTTAAAAGAAGAATATTATGTTCGATAGTGTATACGATATGCAACACCAAGTATAAATGAACAACAAAATATTATATACGATCATTATAACCCAGCAATGGAATTGATAGGTATGAATAGAAAAAAAACATTACAATATAAAAATATATATAAATTTTAAAGTGAATATAAATTTATTTATTAATTATTAGAAAAAAAATTAAATTTTTAAGTAAAGATATATTATTCATAAAAAATATATTTCCATAAAAAATGATTTTTTAATATTTTATGAAAAAATATTATATTTCAATTATGAACTTTTGAACATTTATATTTTATAAAATTAACAATATTTTGGAAAATATAATATAAATGTTAACGTAGAGTGAATTTTTGGGATTCTTCTGAAAAGATTGATTTTTCGGTGAATAGTGAAAAATACTAATTTTTATTAAAAAACGTTAATTATTTTTCAAGAATGTATAAAGCTCCATTTTTGTTCAAAATGGTTTAAAAGTGAAATTAGTTTTATAGTATTTTAAATAATCTATTTATGTTCATTGGAAGCAATTTTATTTTTGAATTTGGTAATAGAGCATTGTTTACGTAAAAAGTCATTTTCTAAAAACTTTTTTTTCATGAAATGTATTTTTTATCATAATAAATTTAACTTATCAATATTTTTAATGATTTTAATGTAATATATATTACATATTAAATAAAAAAATTATCATTCAAATAATATTTTCTCTATGGATTGGTGTATTTTTTTAAAAAAAATGTTTTCATTGTCTTTCGCGGAGTTATTTTAAAATTAATTTCGACAAATTATAGGTATTTAATTTGATTAAATGGATTAAATATTTAGAATAATGATGTTTAAATTTGATAAATTGTCCATTATTTATTCATTAGGAATAATAACTTTGATAAATACATTTCACCATGATAAAGGGTAAATCGTGTAAGTCTTGGTTAAAACATAGTGACCAAACCATTAATTTTTTACCTAATTATTATTTGATGGATTTAACTTGAACCTTATCACCTTAGTAATGAAATTATTTTTTTCAATATACACTTCTCCATGATAATGACTTATATACTATTTAATGAAATGAAAGTTACAAATTGTAACTCTCTTAGTTTTAAATATATCTTATGTGTTCATATAAGGAAAAAAGTAATTTTTAAATAAAAATAAATATTAATTTTAATAATAATGAAGTTATTTTATTAATGAAAATATATTTCTAGTTTTTTTAAATTAAATAATTACTTTTAATTCTTGTGAAATGATAATATAGTATTAATTAAATTAATTTTAAAATAAATTAAAGGATATTAAAAATATTAAAAGTAATATAATTTTATTAAGTTATAGTATTCCACAAAATTTTCTAAATAAATATAATATATTAGTGTTATGTAAAATTATTATATTATAATTTAATACTTTTATGGGTGTCATTAAGATCAAACTAAATGAATAGTTCTAAAATTGACATTAATGGTATTTTAAAATAAATAATATTTTATTAAATAGTTAAAATTAATGAAAATATTATCATCAGTAAAGAGAGTAGAATATAGGTTAAAAACATACATGTCCCATTTATTATCCACTTTTCCATTTATAGTAACATTCATTACAATCTATGGTTATAATAGTTATTACCATGGTTAACGTATAAAATAATTAACAATGGGATTAATAAAAAAGATAAGGTTAAAAATAACACCAAAACCTTTATAAATTTCAATGATTTATGTTATTTCCAAAATAAATAATTATTCATTGAATTCATATCCATTTGGAATTGT
Source organism: Viscum album (assembly GCA_963277665.1). Lineage (NCBI taxonomy): Eukaryota > Viridiplantae > Streptophyta > Magnoliopsida > Santalales > Viscaceae > Viscum > Viscum album. The sequence goes on along the minus strand of OY728137.1, from coordinate 879,708,340 downwards.
TTTTATTAAGAATGATTGATATATATCAATCTTTAATTAAATTCCAAAATTTCCTCTCACCCAATTATAAAAGGGTACAACATACACTCCCTTATTAACAAATTTTAATCCTTATAGATTTAAAATAACCTTAAAACCCATTATAAAATTCCTTATATCAATTATAGAGGTTATTCTCTTACCAAAAGACAAACCATGTGATCCTTAAGAGGATGTCTAATGCAGTTCTTTCAAAGAAGAGGTAATCGCCTAATAGATCACATTCTTTTCTTAATTATAATTTACACCTTCTAAATATATGTTATTTATCATAAAATTATACCTTTAGTATCATAAATATAGTAAAATTTTATTTTTATTAATAAAACATCATGATCCACCATATTTTCCATCAAATGGGAAGTGAATGTACCGCTCAAGTGTACGTATGGATTACCATCTACATTTAGAGATACAATTTATTTTCAACCACCATATTTAATGGATGGTTATTAGTATGGGATTAATGATTATATATGATACTTATTACGAAATTATACTTCTATAATTATTATATCATATCTAGTTTCTCACCTTTCAATCTGTTAGAAAATAATAACGTCGCTCGTGCGTATGTGAGGACTACCACCCCTATGAATAGATGTGATTTGTTTTTCATTTACATGATACAAGGGTAGTAATAATTTTAGATATGATGAATAAATATTATATACTTCTAAAAATGAAAACAGTGTTCATTCGTACGTACAACCTACTGGCTCTATGAACTATGTAATTCATTTTCTGTTTATATTTTTATGGATTACTCAAAAAAATTATATATTGTATATATATGATATTTATATCATGATTGTAATTTTTTTATAATGCTTCCATTACCCATGTACAAGGAACAAAACTACCGAACCAAAACATACATGAAAAATGAAGTAGATATCACTCAGAATAGTGATTTTAATAAATAATTGTTAATAAACTAGTGATAAAAGGTTGTAAGTAAATCATATATTGTATGATATATATTATTATGGTTCTTTAATATATTTATAATAAATATATATTTATTATACTGGATTTTTGAACATGTATGAAGGATGTCGGACTTAAGGTAAGGAAATTTCATCTCACTTTTATTTCTATGAGACATTATTCATATTCACCACTTGTTTCACTTATATGGTGTATATACTACCACTGAACTTATTTTATATTTATTTTTATAAAATTTATGTTTATTTAAATATCCTTTTTAGGTTCTTTCCTCCATGGGTCTTATGTCTCAAATTTTACCAAAGTAGAAAGGTTTTGATGTTATAATCTCATTATTTATCAGGAATGTTTATGATTAATGCTATAATGATGAATTCTTATCTAACTCTAAATAAACTCATGAATATAATTACAATATATTTATTTATTTAATTTTTTTTTTATTTTCACTTTCCTGCTCGTATTTAGTCAGGAGACCAAAATAATATTTTTAAAAAAATCCATATTTATTTCTCTCTTTGGTAGAAAATAATTTATCTTCCATGTTAAAGTTTTCTAAAAATGTTTTCAATAATGTTTTTAAAATTCTATAATGTTTTTTGAAATTAATTTTTACCCATGGTTTACATTTTACAAAATAATTTAAAATTAATCTTTTATTATTTTTTAATGAGATACTTTTTGACTTTTTACAAAAGTGTGAAATGAATGTTTTCATTTAACTTGTACAAAATTAACATTATTTTATGACATAATTAAAACTCAATTATTTAATAATTACTTTTAAACTTTTTATGGTTATTTTAAATAAAAGTTATTTACTTTATATTGGGTAAATTTTTAGACCTTAAATAATTTATTTATAATTTAAAATGGTATTTTTATTATGAAATATTTTGATGATTATTTTAATAAAATTTTCAACTATGATAATATCCTATGATGTTAAATAACTTTTACTGTGGAAAAGATCCAATTATAACATCCTTATTATTTTAATCTATGTTTTATGATTATGATGATAATATCTTTTTGAAAGTCATTCATATTCCATGGGTTATGATATGATGAATTGCTGAAATGATTCTGAAACTTGTTTCTCTACCACAAGTTATCGAAAGATGAAATATTTATTTAACCTGTTTCTTTTTAATGGTTAATATATTTGGAATTTTTTATGATCACATTTCACACATATATATCATTTTCATTATGTGATTAGTGGGATAAGAATTACATATCCCTCTAATAGATTGTGTAAACAATGATAACTCGTGAGATAAACAAGACTAGAATTGGGATTAAACTCAGTTCAGTATGGGACTCCATCCACATTAATAATAATGGGATAGAAACATGACTACTATTATGGTTTAGGGTGTGAACCCAATACACTGTAATAATCTTGTAATTGATCCTTGACTATTATAGAAATTATTTTCTTTTCTTATCTGTGTGACACAAAATTATGTCGTATACCAATGTTATGCTCTTGTGGATCAAGTTATTAGATTACATAATGATTCATGATGTATGAACTAAAAATATTTATTCCATGACTCAAGATTATTATTTTGATATGAATAGAATGGTTTTAAAATGTTATCATCAAATTCGCACACCCCTATGAACATGTTATATTGGCATCTACCTTATTTTCCCTTATTAAGAATCTGAGCTCACCATTTATTCTGTTCACTTTTCTCTAGGAAATAAATAAACTATTTATGTATGATGCATCTAATAAGGGTAATAATTATAAAGAACTATGTGGGAGATAATGTAGATATTTTATGAATATGTTATTTAGGTAATGAACCAGTCTGGTTTTCCACCAAACCCATCACCCGACCCTATTCTTCACAAGGACAGAAGGTACTTCTTAATCCTTGCAGACTAGAAACTAGTTTCAATTAATCATGGAAATACTTTTGGGAATGATTTTTCCGAAAAATAGTTAAATATTTGTGGAATAAATAAATACAATAGCCCAAGTAAATTTACATTCCAACATGACATACCCAAATATGGTGATCCAACCCATTTTTAATACAAAAATGACATCCATATATAGAATGATGAAGCCATGTAGATGAGGTACAAGAGGGTAATAGATATAATATTTCCAAAAATAAAATAATAGCCAACCTTGAGCCAAGCCTGGACCATCTCCATGTACCCTCTTGTTGGTCACCACCACCCAACATACCCCACATCAGCCACAATGAATGAAACTATATACAACAAGATACTTGAGTCCTTACATGAATAAGTGTGAGAGAAAAGTTCTAGAATATCACCACAATCTACTGAATCTATGAAATATTTTTCATAATGAAATTCATTAATTATAGTTTTGAAATAAACTAGAAAATAATATTTTAGAATATAACTTATAGAAACTCATAATAATTCCAAAGTAAACATTAAAAACCAATATTTTTTTCTCAAATACCAAATACATACATTTTGAAAACAAATTCATAAAAAAAATATTTCAAAATCACACACACCATTATTATTTCCCAATACAAACCATTTTTTTCATTGAATAAAATAGGTTAAATTAAATATTTTTTCCATCCAAATCCACCTCAAATCCAAAACACCTATTTTAAAACACTTAAAATCACCCACATAAGAGACCTTAAATTAAAAATAGGTTTTCCAACATCTATGAAAACTCATTTTCCAATGGAAACAACCCAACTCGCCAACATGGGTCAATAATAAAAAGAAGAAACCATATATAATAAGGAATATATCAATGAAAATAATGGAAGGTTCCACAATAACTAAATTTAGGGAAATGATAAAAAAACACTAGATAAAACTCATATTAATCAGTAACCAAACAAGAAATAAAATATGTCATGGGGTATACCTGGGTATTTCTAATTTATAAAGCATCTAACCATATAATTGTATATCAACATGTGAACTATCTATTCGCACACATGGAAGTTTGAACTATATGCTATACAACAAGACATACAAGCCACATTATGATGAAAACCCCACTCATATACCTTATTCGAAGCATGAAAAGAGGGGAACTAGCGGTGTGTAAACCAACTAGTAGAGAAAAATTAGATATCCCACAAAGTATTTGGTTTCCCACGACCAAAATGATGTGAGGTGAAGAAACATATATTCCAAGTCAATACACAAGGCATACACAAATCTACCATCACCCCTAATACCCAACAATAAATAGACCCTTAAATAAAATTCACCCTTTGTATAAATAAGAAAATTCCCATATAAGGGGAGTAAAATCATCTCATTAATATACGTAACCCTTAAAATTTGTAACACATTAAGGATCAATCAATGGGTGCCTTTCACAAAAACAATTTAAAATACAAAGTATCAATAGAGATTTCAACACTAAAACATTAAGTAAGATGCCAATAAATTTCACATTTCATAAAATATACATCCAAACACCAGTTGGAAAATTATGTAAATCACCCAAAAATTAGAAAAATTTCAATGCCACCCTCCAATATGGGTCTTTTTCCATGAAAATTAAAAACAAGGCCAAATGCCATCCACTTCCATCAAACCATTTTAAAGGATCTATTATGGAATTTTCACAAGGGTAAAAATACACTGAATTTTAAAACACCAATTTAAATCCATTAAAGAGTCCATTTTTCAAATCACTTTGAGGTCAACACCTCACTTCAAAACTATATTCCCTTTAAAATATAATTTTCATTATTCAAAAACCAAAACTATGTCTAAACTCAATGGAAAAAATGAAATCCATTTCAAAGATCCATACATGAATTTCAAAAAAACTTGTAACCAGTAAACATTCAATATAAAATATTAAAAAATGTAATTTGAGTACATAACATGTATTCTAATCTCAATAAATAATGAAAAGGTTTTATATTACCGAAATCTATCAAATATAATCATACTTTTCTTAAAAAAAATTATTAAGAATGAGGACATATTGAATTCAAAAATTATATAATTTAAAAGAAACACTGACCTTAAGAGAAGATAATTAAGCTGAAGTGCTTTAGAACACATTTCCTTTAGTGGATATCACACCCACAAGAATACAAGTAGAGTCTAATGATGCTAGATACAAAAACAAACCTAGCATTAGATACACTGAGAAGACTAATATTGACCAAAATAGATCTAGGGTTCATGGGTAATACCAAAACAAATATAAAAGAGGGATATTGAAGAGGAAATACACCTAAACCTCTTGTAAATTACCTATTATAGCCTAATAATCGAAGTTTTGTGAGGTTGGAGCTCCTCATTGGGCTCCCAAGGGTCTATGAATGTTTTTGGGAGAGAATAGGGGTAAAACCCCCTTTAATATGAAAAGAGTAATTTGGGGATTACCTAAAGAATAAACATCTGGACAAGTCACTTGGTTTGGATGCACGTTTTCTCAAATTGTGTTCCAACTGTGCATTGGTTGCTACATAGGCTAGGAACCTCTGACATTATTTCTCCTAGCTTTCTTCATGATTTGAAAAAACATCGGACCTCACTTTGAACACACTCCAAACCCCTAACGGATTTCAGGGAGATCTACATTGCTTAATAGACCACCCAAATTCCTTAAAATAGATCTATCAAAATGAATAGCCTACCCACATGGGAACTACATCTTTATTACTAATAATTCATTCGAAACATGATTCTCTCAAAAAGACTCAAAAACATGAATTTTTATCCCACAAACAACCAAAAATCATAAAATATCCTAAAAAAGATAAATTAATGGAAAATAAATAACACTCTAATATGGTGGTTGTAACAAACACTCCATTATGCATCTTTAAATACCCATAAAATAATTAGTTTAAAATAGTATCCAATACAGAATGAGATATCCCTGGATGACTTAACCCAAAAGAATCACTCAACATCTTTAATCCTTAAATAAATTAACTAAATCCATAAAATGATCTAATTGATCAACCAATGGGTTCCAAATGTCTCCAATCACAACCATAAAAAGAACCACAAAATAGGTTTCCTATTAATAATAAGAGACATAACACGCTCTCCCCACCATCTAAAGTTCCTCTAAAATGGTCTCCCCACCAATTGGTGTTCCTTTAAAAAAATTCTCCAATGATAACTACTGATATATGCATCCTAGAAAAAAACAAATAACCACAAGAGAAACCCACTCTCAACCAAAATCACATCTAAATTCAACAGATGGACGAACAACCACAAGAATCCTCACATGAATGACATGAGATATCACCTTGATTCATGATAAATGTGGATAACATAGGGTTAAAATAGGGATCACCCTCACACAGTGCATCTGAATGTCCATTGGCAATACTAACTTGAATACAAAACCCAACTAGTAAGAACACACCCTAGTTACCCAATTGTGCACCCAAGACCATTCTAATATCTAAAAAAGATCACCTCAATGTCTCAATATAAGAATATAAAAAACGATAACACTCCATAAAGTTTCTCACAAACTAGTGAGGCTCAAAAAATAGTACTCGCTGTCAACCAAAAAAGAAACACCCAAGAGGGAAATATAGGGGGTTCATCCCGCAAACCAAAAAAGGAAAATCAACAATGAAATTCAAGTAATCTATAAGATAATCCTCAAAAAGGACCATCTAGAAGATTCTAAAAACAACAACTGAATCTCCTACAACCAAAATTACAACCCTAAAAAGAAATTTTCCAAAATCAATACATTTATAAAAGGATTAATCCCAATAAATCTTTTAAAATGGATATTACAAAACATTTTAAGATGACCGAAAAAGATATAATTAAGTAAAAATGTAGGAGACTTGAGAAATGATGGATTAGCATGACCTAAAACCACAAAGTGGAAGAACATAAGATATCTCCTATTTCAATGAGAAAGACCCTTTTCCCCAAGATTTGGCTCATACTTGTCCTGCTCATTACTCATCATGTTATCCCTACACCCCCACACTTCCATTATAAATATGATGGAACTAAGGATTCAACTACAATTGGTTTCCAAGACAGGTTAGCCTCCACTCTAATTACATCATTGAAAACCTTCTAATATGATTTTAGGATATATGCTATTATAGAAGAACCCAAATTCGGGTTCATACCACCTCTGAAAGAGAGACGTTTCTCAAAATAACTGATGACCTATTTTGGAGAAAATACAACAAATATCAAAAAATGATCAATGTATTCAATTATAAACCAGTCACCCTAATAAAGTATCACAATCTAAAGAGATTTTTCAATTTTCATATCCTTGGGAAATAACCAATAAAAAAATGAAATTCTGAAAATCTCCTAATACATACCATCCCAAAACATAGTATGTTCCATTGATTCCCACCAAACTCAACTAAAACTAGTAATAAATCCCCGAACAACACTCACTTGTAATGATTTAGGTTCTACAAGGTAAATAATTAGTATATAAATATATTTAAACAACCACACTACTTCCACTAAGCCCTAATCATTATTAAGATAATGTAGATGTTGTTTTAAAAAACCTGTGATAGGATATGGACTCATTGAAGGTTCCACATCCACCACTCCACTGGATGTCAGGGAATTAATAAGAGCTATATAATTTTTTTTGAATTTACTAGGTTAAAAAAATACTAAAAAACATCAATTAATGTAACAAATATAAAAAAACAATTATACCTAAAGATAGGAATCAAATCCAAAATAGAAATCCTTTAAATAAGGCACACATCAATCACACTAAAAGAACTGTCCCTTCAGAACTTCTATTTCACCAAGGAATTTTAAAATCACACACTTCCAAGGTTTACACTTGAAGTCAATTCCAAACCAAATTGGAAAATAAAAACTATTGGAACACACACATATTTCACCAAAAAGAAAAATTACTAAAAACTCATTCCAAGATTACATTTAATTTTGAAAACCATGTTCCAAAATAATATCATGAAAACCCATTTCCCTTTTTGAAACACCATCATCGAATGAAACAACTATTTTGTAAATAAAATTATAAAATCAAGTTTAAAAATGATTATTTCCCAAAAATTACTTCATATTCCAAAATAAGGTTTTAAAAACAAATGAAACCAAGATACTACAAGGGTACTTAAACAAAGTTTTAATGAACTACATCCAAAAGGGTTCATACACACTCCTCAATCCACCAAAAACATGTAATAATCTCCTTTTATGAAATCCAAAATCAAGTGGAGTCAAACATGCTAACCAGGGAAGAAATAGTGTGGGCTATTCTTCGAGCAAATGGTTTGGGAAATCATATTTTAACCAAGAATTAAACTCTACTATGGAGGTATAATCCACTGCACAAACACTATATGGGTTCCCAATCCATGTGTGTTAATCGATAAACTCAAGTTATCTTATATTTTCACTATAAAACAATATAGGAATTCACAATATCATTTACATTCTAAATGGGGATCAAAATAACAATTCACATCAAGTATATCTAAAAAACTCAAATTCACAATTTGAAACCCAATTCGCCCTGGTAGCTTGAGGGTTAGGATGAGTAAGATAATTCTAGATCGATTCTCTCTAAAGGCATCATTGATTCCTCAAAAAATTGATAAAATTAAATATTTTTGTTCCCAAATTACACTTACTACTAGGTAATATTAAATCAGTATTCTAGGTTCAATCCTATAGAGATACTTTATTAGACAGGAAGTCAAATGGTCAAAACCATTTTTTTTATTCCTCAAGTTTACTCTCCTTTGTTTTAATTGACTAAAACATAGTTTATCGTGATTTAAATAGAGTAATGCCAGGGTCAATAGTCAATTTTAGGGTATAGGCAAAGGGTAATCCTTAATAAAACTTGGGATCTACCAATGATGTATGCTAAAAATCTATGAAAAAGACCCCAATTGACCTTGGTCCTACCAATTGGATCATCCTATGTTGGTAAGTACACTTGGTCTATAGTAACTGATAACCTAAGAACATAAATATTGGGTTTTAGGACAAATAATTACATGATATTGGTCCTACCCTGATATTCTCCAACTAGGTCATGGTCATTCAAATTACACCTCTAATGGTCAGTAATAAGGAAAAATAATGTGATTGAAAATTAATAAAAAACTTTTTACTGGCCATAGGGTTACCCATTTTCAATTTTAAATAATAATTTCGTTCAAACCACCCCTACTCTATACCCCTAACATTAGGCGAATATTCCACACCTGATAAAATTTACTATATCTACTAAACCTGGTTGTTTCACTACTGATGTGTCACCTTCTTAATGCACCACGTCATCATAATCCCATATCCAATTACCATTACACCCTCCACTATCCACTCACAACTGCACAATTACACTCCATTTTCATCTCCGACATATGCATAACCCCAACCCATCTTTGTGATTAGGGATCCCGCTGCTCCCCTCTACAACTCCCCTCTCATGCTCCCCTCCACGACTCCCCTCTCCCGCTCCCCTGCTCGAATCTCTTCCCCATCTACACCTCCACCACTATGTGCTCCGCTTTCGGCTCCTCCATCTTCAGATCCTTGGCACCACCAAGGGATCTCACATAAAACCACATGTTATACCTCATGTTTCTCCGCCTCCACCTTTGAAACCTCTGCATCTGGTTGCTTCACCTGCTCGGCCTCCACTTTCTCCACATGCTCTGCCTCCGGCTCCTCTGCCTCCTTTCATTCTACATCAGCGACCATGACTCGGAGTGTATATCAATATTCCTCATGATGCTACTATTGGCATCCACTAAGGGTTCTCTGAAAATCATGGTTTTTGATGTCCCTCAATTGAAATGCGAGGAGCTCTACATCAGCTAACGACTCGACTAGGTAACACGTTTCTCAGATCCCTCTACCTCCTCAACTCCCCTCAACATTTTCATCAGATTTCATCTTCTTTAATGGTTTCAATTTCGATATCATCATCAACACTCAGGTTTTCTCACTTTATTATTTCTACTTCATTTAAAATTGATTCCATGGAGAGATAAGTTCAGCATGTTGATTCAGGTTTGTCTCTATCCCAAAAAACATCACATATCTACTTTTATTGGTTCATATTTTTCGTTTAAAACTTTTTGATGCTGACATTTTGTGTGAGGATTGTAATTTTTCAATGTAAAACAAAACCAATCCAATGAATTTAATCAGGTTTTGAAAAATGATGCTTCTCATCTTTAACAAGTTCAATTCCATACTACTGCAGATGTTTTTCATCCTTTTAATAGGTTCTATTGGTGTATGTTTTCACGTTTTAGTTAATTTTCCCTCCTTGATATCATGAATATGTTTCCACATCCTTATTTTATGAAACAACTAACCTTTTTTGTTTCATGGAAGGGAATAAAAAATTATTAGCTGATGCTATGGAAAAAGGGATTATGTTTTGAGAGAAAAGTTTGAAGTTGTACCAAAACTATTACCTTGGAGGATTGATGAAGTTAGGTGTCATTAGGGAGGTGAAGTTTTTATTTTCTGATTGATTCTATTTAACGCACCATCCAGTGTCCCTTTGCACAATGAAAGGTAATATTTTACATGGTAGATCACTACAAAAAAATGTGTCACTTCTGAATATGTGTTGGTCATTTAACATAATTTTCTATATTTTTAGTATCTTATCTATAGATTTTCATTATACCTGTATAGATTATTTTTTAAAAACCTAGGGTTTTACCTACTCTCATTCAATAGTCACCCCACAACAAGAACACTCTCCCTATGTATTTTATTTTCCTCACAAAATCTATATGCCTTGGAAAGTCAATGATTGTTATCTTGGATATGCATTCACTAAATATGGGTTGGTGGTTAATGAAAGGTTCATTTATCGGATAAAAATGAGCCACTTTTGAGGGATTGGATTCGTAAAAATGATGAGAATGGAAGAGATAAATAATGATTTTTCGAATCTTGATAACCAGGTGATATGATTGTCCCTTTTTTAATTTCTGGTTGCATCAAGAACTCATTGCAAGGCTCTGTTTGCTGTGATATTTTTATAATTGGCATTCTTGTGTAGGATTTAGGTGGTTAGACTATAAGAGTGAGCATTTAATAGGAGTGTCCTGAGAATGGTACCTTCTTTTGATAACAAATCTTAACCAGTTTGATCCTTTTTAAATATCCCATGGTATGTATAGGAAATAATCATTACAACATTGATGGAATATCACATCTATTATGTTGTGTTTTTCTAATAAACATGGAATATGTTCAACCTATTGATGAATATGGGTAGAGAGATGAATTATGTTTTCCATATCTACTATATCTACTCATATTGGGTGTACCCCTACTTATGTGTCACCGCCACATTAAACCACATCACCAAAATCTTGTATCCAATTACCATTAACCCCTCCACTATCCGCCCGTACCTTGACATTACCCCTTGCTTTTCAACTCCGAAAAATGCATAACCGCGAGCCAACATCACACTTAGGGTTACCTTCTTCTGTCTTCTTCCCACAAAGAGCTCAATCTAGAGACATTTCATCACACAGTTTGCTCGAAAATCCACTTAATATCTCCCCTAACCAGTCGTCGAAAGAAGGTATCCTCGATTATTCTACATTCGTTGCTTCTGTCTAGTAATATTTCACCCAGATGGACCACTAACTTCTTCCCTACCAATCACTGATCAACCCGCATCATCCACTTAGAACAAAAAGAGTTTATTGAAAATATACAACTACCTTCGAGTCATGGATATTGATGATCAGAATCGCCTCGAGGAAACCCTAACTATTATAGTTCATTCTTCTGAAGCGATAACCAAGTTAAATCGAATTATGGATCCACTTCAAAGCATATAACCAAATAGACTCGGAAAAGTGAGAAATTCATGTTAATATTTTCATCAATTTTTTATAAGCATTCACCATGTTCTAAATTTTATCTTGCATCATTGATTTCCCTGTGTATATTCATTTATGCGAAAGTGGATTAACAACTATAATGGTTTCTACTATGATAACTTTTCTAGAAACAATGCCTACAACCATAATCTACAAATTGAAGGATTGAATTGCAGGTATCTTGATAATCCTATAGGTTATAAAGTAGAGGATATATTCATATATATTCAGTTCTTTAGTTTTTTCCTTCATTAGCTCTGTTTGTCCCCATTGCAAATTTTGATTACTCCGTCCTCTACACCAGGCTCCATTGTACGTACAAATTTATTGACACCATTATGTCTCCTCAGTTTATAGTATATTACGTTAACATCTAATTTTAATTAATTATTTCTAAACTAATCATATATTTAACACTCATTATCTCATATTAATTCTGGGAAAGTTTCTACTATATTTCCACATCTCTTACTAAACCAACAACAATGAACTACTGTCAGATGGCTTATACATCTACTTTGAATACCAGGATTAACATCTTTACACCGCATCATATGGGGTAACACTGGTAACCTGACCTTATTTTATTCTATACATATATTTCAGGTTGTTTTATCAGTATTTCTAGTTTTTGAATGAAATTGTCACAATGATTCATGGTAATTTGTCATCGACACGATTATTTAATTCCGAATTCTTCTTTCAGAAAATGACTAAGTGAATTTTATCACAATTACTATTACAATTTCAAATAATGATTTTCACAGTGATAGAAATTCCAATATTCTAGTCATACATCCAATGGTGAGAGTCATTTTATCATTGTCATCAATTTTTTATAAGCATGCACCATGTTGTAAATTGTTTCATACAATGTTGATTTCCCTATGTTTATTCATTTATGTGAATGTATATTAAAAACTATAATGGTTTATACTATGATGACTTTTCCAAAAACAATTCATGAAACCATAATCTATGGATTGAATGATTGAGTTGAAGGTATTTTAATAATCTTGCAAGTTACTGAGCAGGCTCTACTACAAATTTTGAGTGCTCTGACCTCTACACCAAGCTACACTACACGTTTAAATTTATTGACACCAGTATTTCTTCTTGGTTTATTGTATTTTACATTTACATATACTATTCTTGAATTATTTCCAAATAAATCATATATTTAATAGTCACTATCTCATATGAATTCTTGGAAAGATGCTACTATATTTTCACTACTCCTACTCAACCAAAAATAGTGAAATATTGTCAGATAGCTTATACATATTCTTTGAATACCAGGATTAACATCTTTACACTGCATCATATAGTGTAACATAAGTATCCTAACCTTATTTTATTCCATACATATATTTAATTGTTTCAATGTTCATGGTTACATTCTGTTTACATTCCACTGTGCATAATTTCATTTCATTGTACACCTTGAAAATTAAATATAATGTAAGAAAATAAAAACGTGTCTTTGCAGTCAAACTCTATAGATGCAAGGTTACAGTGGAGGAAAGTTATGAAGGAACAACAAAAAAAGTAAAAACATTATTTTGTTTACTATTTATTTTATATTGTAGCAGAAAATTACATATTTGAGAATCCTTTAATGGTTATATATATTTAAAACGTATTACTTTTGAAGGAAACATTTGTATACTATTGATTTTCTTTCAACTGAATATGTCATTGTGATTATTTTTCTGTTTCAGTTCTGAGCTAATGTCCATGTTTTTTCTATGAATTTGGTCACTGTTATTTCAATTGCACATTCTCAATTAGATTTATTTTAAAAATTATCATTTTTAGTTTTTGTATTAAAATTCTTAATTTTAGGAATCTTTTTCATATTTTATGAAATTTATTGGAAGTGGCATTGGAAGTGGTTTTGGTGTCTTTGGATTAATCTCTAATACTGACTCTTTCTCTAGAAAGCATAAAGGACACCCATCTGTATCTACCACTGCTCCTATGAAATGGCATGGGATAAAAATCAAGAAATCCTAGAAGATCAGTCAGTTTTAGGAGACTCTTAAAGAAGAGGGAGAGGTCATTATTGGGGATGTGTAGCCAACTTCCAGTTTAACTAGGCTGGTTGTTGCTCCGCCACCAACAGATAATGCCACATTTACTATTGATGAGAAGCATAATTTTAAATTAAAGTGTGTTGGTGGAGTGAGTATTTTTGATGTTCATGGAACCTTTTCTGCCTAGATCCTTAATGATGAGGATGAACATATCCAAGTTCAAGTGGAATCTGGAAAATTTCAACGTTCCAATTCAAGGAACACCCAAACATCAATAAGGAATTTTATACCAATGAATATATTCTAGGCCTGAATGATATTAATGGGTTGTTTCCTGTTTGGAAAGTCAAAAATGGGGTCGACATTCTATAATGGAGAATGCATAATGAAAAATAGATGATTATACCTCTTATAATCAACTATTGGCCCTTGATGTTTGGGAATGAAAAATATATGAGCATCGAGTATGAGGAATCAGCAACTTTTGAATGCATAATGTGGTGGTTTCTGTACCACTTACAGCTCTTCAAGAGGCCTCATCCTTAGCGACGTTAGTTATATCTGGGTTTCAGGTAACATATGAAATTGATCTTAATACCCATTCTACCTTTTACAGAAGGTGAATATGGAATTATACAACATCAATTTTACTTTCCTTTTGGGATTTTTGGGTCGTGTAACTCTATGTTCATTTAAATGTTTTTGGATAATGTATGAATGGAGCTTTGAATGTGTTTGGTGTCATGACTGAATGATGTTATTTGCAGCTGGGTTTCAGGTATAGGCTTCTAGAGGTCTTTGATTTCCATAAAGTATGTTTTACTAACTCTGTAGCTATTTTCACACTTTCACATACAAGTTTTATAGGGTGTTTTGGGTATTTTGTAGGTGGACATAGACTACATATTATTTTCAATATCTTGTTTGAACATGAAATATTACAATCATTTTTTATCCTTTTTTCTATTTTTTAGTGACTTGCATTATACATGGATCATTCTCTAGATAAAAGGAATTTGATGGTGTTGTTTCAATTGAGGCCTAAAAGGTGAATGTATAACTCAAATATTAATCTATATATTAAAATTTTCAATGTGGAACTTACGGTTATTTCTTTCATAATTTCATATTTGATTCATCTTAAATTATTTTCATATGGATTAAAAACTTTTTATCTCATATATATTATGTGTATGTATAGGGTTGAGTTAGTGTTGCTGATATTATAGGGTTCACCAGTTTCAAAATGATATCGACAAAACCATATGGTAACAACATCACAAAATATTTCTTACTAGAAAAATGCATCCATATCTCCTTTAATGGAATTTATTTTGTTTATCATTTGAGCCAAAAATTAATGGATTTTTTCAGACATTTGAAATATTTTGAAAATTCATTTGATCTTGTCAATTCCCGGAAGCATGAGGATCTTGATGAAAACACATTTTAGAGGTAAAAAAGTATCGGAGGTAATGATTTTTAAATAACCTTGATTTATTTTTCATTTTTGTGTTTTTTGGCAATGAAACTCTATATCCATGGAAATTTTGTAAGCTCATTTATGATTGTAGATTTGAATGTGTTTGGTGTCATGACTAATGATGTTATTTACAGATGGGTATCAGGTATGGGCTTACAAGGATCTTGGCTTTCTTCAAGGTCTGTTTCACCAACTCTATAGTTGTTTTTCCACGTTTACATACATGTTCTATAGGGTGTTTTGGGTGTTTCTTAGGTGGATGTAGACTTCATATTTTTTCAAGACCCTATTTTCCCTTGAAATAATTCAAGATTTTTTTAGTAAATTGCATTGTACGTGGTTCTTTCTACTGATAGAAGGAATTTGAATGTGTTTGGTGTTAGGACTAAATGAGGTTATTTTCAAGGTTGTCAGTATAAAATTCCAAGGATCTTTTCCACAACAAAGACTTAACCTAAGAATCAATAGAAGAATGTGAATTTCTTTGATCATCCCATCTCACAGTATAAGAATTGTTTCCAAGATTGAATAGTTGATTTGAGTATTTTTTTCCCTTTAATATTCAGCACATGCATGGTATTATTACTCAATAAATACAAAACCATGACTACTTCTTGATTTCTAAAAATCATTTAACACATGAACATCATTCACTCTTGCGCCAACCTAAATTATAAACTTCCTCACATATTTCGCAGTCTCGTTTCTCATAACATTACTAATTAATAATTGATTCTTTGATTGAGATGTTAAACATTTTATCTTTTTAACCTTAATTGAGTATCATTCTACTTTTTTATAACCTTGTAAGATAAACTATTGGTTATAAAATTTATAAAAGAAAAACACTTTCTCTTTATTGAATTTATTACATGTTTTTTTTTGTTACTTCATCTATAGTTCCAAAAAAATTCTTAAATCATCCTCAGTTGTATCAGAAGAAGAACCACCAATATGTCCCTCTGATCCATGGGGAGAGAGTGCTAGATATTCTGTATGATCCTTTTTCACTTCCAGGTTATTATTTATCTTTTTATCATTTGAAAATCCTCTTATAGAAATCATGGAACATGGCATACTTTCTGGAGGTATGCACCCTTCTAAAAACTGAAAAAATCTCATAGGTATTGCATAATTTGTTTTTCTCAGATTTTATTGGTATTTATTATAATTTTTACACATTACATATCAAATTATTCATTTTTTATGTTCTGATATTGTTGAATGTGTCAAAAGATCTTGAATTTAAAGATTCATTGCAAAGGTACAATGTGATTATCCTTTATGTTTTCTATTATTTTAACTGCCTGCATATATAATCCACTACTATTATTAAATTATGTACCACTAATTTATGATTTCAATATATTCAATATATTCAATATAATCAATATTATTGCAAGGTTTTTATCCTACATACATGGTGATAGGGTGGAGTAACACATGGTTTTGGAAAAATACACCGTCACGGAAGAATGGAACAAGGGCATATTTTCAAGTAGCATGTCATTTTATTATGTTTCAGTTAATAGTTTATTTTAAATGTATTAAATATAACTTATGATTAAATTTTTAGAGCACTGGATCATGTACTCTCTTGGGGAAAGTGCATATTTTCTCTTCCTTATTTTGGTTTTGGATATGATTTATATACCTATTTCGTTGTATACACCATGTACCAATTAATATCTATGATCCCATGTATTTTTTTCTTCATATCATTTTTTTAATTACATTATTAAGGGGTTGTACATACGTCTATGGAACATGCATGATTTTTTTGTCGAAGAATTGTTAAATTTACATTTTTTTTCTTCCTCTAATTTTTCCATTTCATACTTTTGTATATTATACAATCCCATAGTAGTCCATTTTATTGAAACATTGTGTTTTAATGGTAATTGTTTATTATAAAATGAAATGATGAAATAGGTCACAAGTTATTTCAATGCTATGTTTGGTATATTTTACAATATCAGAATAGTCAATTTTATTACAACACCATGTTTGAATGGTAATGGTTTGTTATATTGTGCACTGATAAAATAGATCACAAGTTATTGCAATGTTATGTTCGGTATACTATGAAATTCTAGAATAGTCAATTTAATGAGTACTACAATGTTGTGTTTCATTAGTAGATTGGATTTTCAGATTTAAACATTCATTACTATTTATTAATCTACCTAATTTGTATTCCACCTGCATATTTCTTTTGCTAGATGATTCTAAAGATGAAGAATTATTACAACAACACTTTGTTCCTTGCAGACTGTACAACTACATTTAGCTGAAATACTTCTACAAACATAAACATCATAAATTTTTCTTCAGTTAATTATTGGGTTGTGTCATTATGTATTCAAATTAATAATCCACCCACTTCACGATTTTTATTATTACAACTACTCATATTTTATTTCTCTTTCAATTCAAATTACATTACACACATTACTTTTTCTATGGACCGTGTTTGCATTACTGGTATCCTAAAGCCTGTGATGGAATGTAGTGAAGTGGAGCGTGTTTTCTGATCCACTATGGCCAACATGCATTACTTGAATGTAGTTGAAATTATTCGCAATCTCCCTCAAAAATTAGAAATTCCTTTTTATATATCCTTTATTTTTTCAAGTATTTCAATGTTGTGTCCATATTTTATCCACTCCTATTCTATTTTTATGCACCAATAATTTGTTATTAAAAAATATTCAACATTACCATATCTAAGTAACTTTTAAAAATGGAATTATATTATTAAATAAAAACCATTAATTCAATATGTCATGCGTATGCACTGGTGAGTACTTTTTGAATGAAATAGGAGAATATATCATAACATGATTAGAATAGAAAAAAAATGACAGAAAGTAGTGAAGTTCATAGTTGAAATCATAAAAAATATATTAAATACTATCTTGGGTGAAGAGATAACTAAGAACACAACAGAAATCTAAGTTATATAGAAAACAGGGGTGGAAACTGAACATTGAAACAACAATTATCAACAAAAGCATCATGGAATTAAAAATGAAAATAATTAAATGATTAGAATAATAAAAGAAAACAAAAGAGGCATATGAAATTGAAAATAAAAAAATAGAAAAGAATGAAATAAGGGAAGAACATACATTCTATGTTTCCTCACTCTCTCTATGATTTGGGATTTTGAAATATTTATAAAGCCTAAAATGTACATAACATGTAAATGGTTCACCTCATGTATTGTTTTATGTGGCTTATACATCGACACATACTAAATTTATAATTGTTTTTTACATGATGTACTTTAGATATGCCAAAGCCTCCAAATATTCAGGATAATGACATATTGTTTTGGCTTGAATCTTCTGCAACAAACGGGTTTTAAACTTCTCAAATCGTGTAATGAGTTCATACCTTGTAATATTCATATTTTTTTTATTCAAATCAGTCATGACGGGTAATATAGATACACATCATGTACTTAGTTTAATCCTTTTACTTGGTATTCAAGCGTTTTATTTTCCACTGGTAGGTGGTGTGTTTGAGGAGTACACATCATGTACTTCACTTTCACGATGTGTAAGGATGATTTCTACCGTTTCTTTAGCATTACCCTTTTGAGCATTAAAATCCTCATTCCTATAAAAATGCATTAAAATATGGTGTATTATCAAATAAAACATGTTAAACATTAATTAAATGTATCCAATATATATATATATATTTGTATTATCATATCCCTTCACACTTGAATAATTTCTTGTCCTCAAGAAAAAACATCTCAATAAGGATTCTAAATAAAACCATTTTTAAAAAAAGAAACATGCATTCAAACCTCGAAAATAAAACTGAGTTCAAGAGTAAAAAGTAATCCCTCTATAATCAATCCAAAATAGAAAATAAATCATGCCTCATAGTCAAGTTCTTTATTTATATTATTTCTTCTTTCTTTTACAATTTCATAACATTTCCTCAAAACCTATACCTATTTTTTAATTTACATCACAATTAATTTTCTCTCATTCCTCAAGTTAAAATAAGACTAGAGTTCTGCAAATACCATTAATACATGTTCCTAAAAAACGGCATGAATTGGTTCCAACATCTCAACTTTGTAAAGAAAAATAAAAAATCAATTAGGATAGTTTAGAAATGAGGTTAAAATGTCTCTCAGACTAATGGAAGGTGGTTAGAAAATAAAAAAATATATCAAAATGATGGTAATATCAAATTTATAATTCCTGAAAATCAAAAATACTAAAATGAAGTAACTCCTCTTGAAAATAATGTATCCATGTTGAAAATATATCACAGTGGGTCCATGAATATATCAAATAAGCATCAGTAATGTACCCTAGTTACTTTCAATTCATTTAATTTATTTTTGGAAAATCATTTCTAGACCAAGTCTCACATCTATCGACTAACCACATGTGATCCATCATAGGATTTATTGGTACGGTAATGGTTATTTTTGAACATTCTAATACCCACCCCAAATGATTTTTTAGTTATTTTCTCAAAGTAACAGGGTAATAATAGAAAATTTCAATGGTATTAAGGATCCACATCATATCAATATGATGAAAGTGTCACCATACATCTCCTTAGTATCAGCAACATGTTTCCATCAACAGTGAAAAATCCTCCAAACTTTTTTGATGGAAAATCATGCATCATACCAAGAGAAGGGTGGGAAGGTAGAACAGGTTTTAAATGGATCCATACTTAAATATTTATTCATGGATACTATGAGCTACCGAACTAATGGTGTACAGGTAGGTCTCAAGAAAAAGAGGCTTACAAAGACTACCTCAATAATTTTGAAAATTTATATATTCCATGATAGCCTCAATGTGATCTCAATGCAAGTTTTGAAAAATTTATATGCCCATATTTCTCTCAAGAAATATTCTCAAAAATAAATATAGAAGTGGATAACTATAATCCTCTAAGAAATCGGAGTGTAAGATAACTAGAAATCACTCAATGAATGGTATCCATTAGGGATTTAATCAAATGAAATTATAAGAATTGAAAATTAGAATTATATTACTCAACATAAAATTCATGATAAAGATTCTAAAAAATAGTAAAAATGGTTTTCAACAATCTCCAACATAACATTTTCATTTATTTAAATGGGTATATTAAGATTTCATGTTTAAATCATGATTTTTAATGAAAAATGACTTCTGAACTAATGAAAATAATAAATATTCCAAGTGTGTTGACATCAAAGCTCATATAAGTATACACCACACATAAAATGACGTAGTGTATGTAGTATTATGAAAATATTATTGGGAGAGATAGAAAGTTATGAATAGAAAAAAAATGAAATGGAACTTTTGAATTAAAATTAGGGAATCAAGAGATCCCTTTAGGTAATGTTATTCCATGGTGAAACTTGTTTGATTTAGAAAGGAATTTTTAATCGGGTTATCTATATAAATTGTGAAAAAAATGTGTATACTACATAAAACATTACACAAAATTGTTAAAACAATATGTAATAATAATAATTAACTTTTTCATAAAGTCATAACCTAGAGAAATCAACTTAGAAAAATGTATTTATGGAGTACAGTAATGTTTGGGATAAACTAAAAAAATAATACTAGTAAAAGGAATATAATGATCATGAAAAAATGACTGAAAATAAAGAAAACAACATACATATAATTAGCCTCCCATAAATCTCTAACAATTATTTCATCAACCATATGGATTGAAAAAGGAATAAGTTAGTGTCGTCTATCATATCATTGGTATGTTGTCTCCTATAGGAACTGTTGGTTGTGTCATCAAGATTTTAGGGACACATAGTGGGATTAACAACCTTAGGAGTGTATCATGTATAAATCTCATATGGTAGGAATAAAATATAGGGATTTCATTGAGTGGGCCTCTGGTGAGAAAAGATCTCATGTGAGTTATCCTCAAGCTAGTTCTCAATTCCATGTAGATGTTGATACATCATATGTATGAGTGAATATGGTGCAAAGATAGGTTCATCAATAACCATTGAATAGAAGAATACATAGACATTTCTAAAGTAGTATTGTTGTGAAAAGAAAATAAGCTTGTAGGTAGTGAAACCAAAAACATTTTCCCATCCAAATATATAATCAATGATATAACATGGAAATGAAATACAAGTAGTACAAAAATGTATACCCAAATAGATTAAAAAAATGGGAGGGGATCAGAATATAACTAGATAGAAAAATCATTTTCATTTACATCCCCATCATATATCCCCTCACAAAAAGTGAGTTCCTACAGCTGGACCACCCTATCGATGTCATAATTGGTGGAATGGGCTTGGGAATATATTGTTGTGGTGGGTATCGTGGTATTGGAAGCTGGATCTTTCAAGGATGGAGGAGGAGATATGCCAATCTATGCTAAGTACAAGTGTTTTGAAGATAAATCAATGAAGGTCACCTTAGATAGAAATGGAATAGTGGGGCCCTTTCCCACCTGGCGTGCTCTGATAGGTACCCTTGTTAGGCTACAGGGTTAGTAAGCTCAAGATGAAGGGTGATCGGGGTGGTA
Organism: Viscum album; assembly: GCA_963277665.1. NCBI lineage: Eukaryota > Viridiplantae > Streptophyta > Magnoliopsida > Santalales > Viscaceae > Viscum > Viscum album. The sequence goes on along the minus strand of OY728137.1, from coordinate 879,686,423 downwards.
TTTGGTGTGTAAGGATGAATAAGTGACAACATCAATTGGTTTTGGGTGGAAATATGAATAATGGGATGGTGGAGGGAATGGTGTGGTGAAGTGATATGGGATAGTTTATGGAAGGTGGATACAGTGATAGTGTTGTTGTTGGTTCTCTAGGATGGCCTGGTGAAATAGATATTAGTTGGTGGGATGTGGTGGGAAGTGGTCAGGTGGGTGTATGTGTATAAGGGGTATTGGTGTAAGGGATGGATAAATGATGGTGGTATGTGTGGTACCTATAGTGGAGGTGAAAGTGGGGGCTCATATGGAATCTGGGGTTGGTGGATCAATGGGGGAAGAAGGATTCAAATTTAGGGAAATGGGTGGAGACGGGTCATCCAAGTACTCTAGGGCCCACTGGTAAGTCTCATTAACCTTCAGTGTGATCCTATATTGTGTATAATGAGGAGGTCAATAGGCCCCATCATCCAATGTGAGGAGAGTGGCTAAGCAACATTGAAGGAACATAGATGGTGTTCAAGGTGGGTAATCAAACCTCCCCCCATGATAGTATCTATGAACTGCCATACCTAAGAATGATAGTAAAGTGAAAACTGGTAGGACATGTTGATAGCTTGGAAACACATGTTAGATGAAAGAATAAGTATCACTATTAGGATGATGTTGTGATGAGAATATCTTCTAGGGAAAAAAGAATGTTACAGAGCCCAATGAAGAATCCATAAGGTGGCACCCCATAGCTGGGTGATCATCACCATGTAAGGGTTGTGGAAGCTCTATAGGTCTCTAGAAATAAGTTCCCAACATTATACCACATCTTCCAAGGTAGGTTCAAGTATCATGGTTGAGTAAGTGGGGAGGCGATAAAAACCGTGGTGTAAATACCGAGACTGATGTCAAGGTCACTAATAGTCATCTATTGTGGTCAACCACCCAGTTAAAAGGTGGAATTGGTAGCGTTGAGTTATAGTGTGGCTATAAACTCAAGGAACATCCCTACTAATGTCTCCTATCACACTTGGGTGATATTCATGTGGTTAATCGGGTTCTACATCTCAAGTAAGTCCTTGTGTAGATGAACATGCTCATTCATGACCCAGTCCAAGTTCTTGTTATACCTCATTGGATAGGCCTACAAGTTGACCAAGCAAGTCTAATTATAAAGATCAGAATAATGGAGGCATGGGTGAAGGTTCAGGTGCTGGGAAGAATCCTAGGATGAGCTGGAAGAGGATTGGTATGCCTTTAAAGTATGTGGAGTGTCTAAATATGAAGCAGTGGGTAAAAGAGTTGGATTTGTAGGTATTAGTGGTGGTGAATATTCTTGGAACTTGGTTAGTCAAGGATCATCACCCCCATAATGTGGGTTTCATCTATTCCATTGAGTACATAGGTGAGGAAAATAACAAGGAACAATTTTAGGTGTAAAGGAGAATATGGGATGGTGAATAGGGGTGGAAATTGGGAGCATAAGGTGGTTTTTTTAGAGAGGGAGGCTAAGATTTGGAGGTGGGGGTCACACTAGAGAGGAACAGGAGGGGGAATGGGTCGGGAATGAACCCTAGGTTCACAATTTTTACAATATTATCAAGGATTTCACATCATGTATTAAGTATATCATGTTAAAAATTCAGGTTTTTATTTTCTCAAGTCTCTAAAATTTTCACGTTTTGTATTTAAATTACACAATATGTGTTTTTTTGAATTGTGAAAATTAAATTTTTTGAAATTAAACCTCCCCTAGTATAAAAGGTACTTCCTAAATTTTCAAAAAAATCTAATTTATCCTAACCTTGGATTCATCCCTTTCACCACTATATTTATTTTCTAGAGTTAGATACCCTCTCATTCTGATGACTTCTTATGTGATTAGAAACCTAATTTAGAATGATTCTTGGAAATATAAGGGATGATGTTTTGGACTTCCATCCTTGTCAAAGGTGCAGTATAATTAGAATTCATATGATCATTATTTCCCTTTTCAATAGGAGTTGGTCTCTTACATCCATATTAATCGGTCACATGACCATCGTTCTTATCAGTAATAGGGGTGGATTGACAATTAAATGACTCATTAATTTTATTAGAGGTATTCAATAAATCAAACTCAACATGTTCTCTACCAACTCTATAATTTAACCACCCACAGTTAAAATTAATCAGTTCATTCCTAGTTGTTAGAAATAGTATTCCTAGAATAAGGTTAATATCTACTTCTTATCCCATATCTAGAATAAGGAAATCATCTATGAAAATGAATTTTACAACTTTTGTTAAGACATCCTTGAGTAGTCCTTGAGGGTGATTGATCGAGTGGTCGGTAGGCTAGAGTGCCCCTATTATTGGTTTTAATTCTTTGGGCCCCATATTTTTGTAAACACTTATGGGAATGATATTGATACTTGTGAAAATATCACACAAGGATCTTACAAAATTATATGTCCCAATAGTCCAAGGAATTGAGAAAAATCTAGGGTCTCAAATTTTTTTAGGTATATTTTGCTAAACAACTTTGGAACACTTTTTATTTAGGGAAGAAAATCCTAAGACTTACATTATATGTTTTATGGATTGAATGTATTTAAATAATATTTCATAGGTGGTCACTTGAGATATTTCTTTAGTAAATATAATATTTATATACAATTGTTTAAACATGTATAGAAATTTTTTATATTTCCCCTCCTTTTTTGTATTTTCTCTTCCTATCTAGAAAGGGGGGGGAATATATGGTAGAGGTTCCACATAAACAGCATCCTTTTTAGGCTACTCCAAAACTAGATCTTAGTTAGTTCCCATTAACTCTTTAGTTATCTCTATATCAGCTTTATCATATTTATCAAACATATTTTTCTTATCTATGTACGGCTATTGAAAGTCTAGTATCATTCCACTCTAACAACTATATCTTTATCCTACTCACTCGTATGATCTTCATTACTATGAGGAAAATCATTGGGTATCATATCAAATAACGTCTTATAGATCTTCCCCACTTGATGATAAAGGTTAAATAGGGAATCCTTTTGGTTTTTTATTTTGGTATCCTAGGTTTTCAAAAATTGGTAAACTTTTCTTATGAAGGAGATGAATAGGTTTTCAAGATTATATTATATAATTTGGCCTTATTTTAGTGGTATAAGAAGATCTTATTAAAATTGTTGTTGTTTTCAAAGTATAAATTTTTTATCTCTATGAAAATATTTTTGGAATTGTTTTGAAAATCGATGAGATGGACCTTTTGGGGGGTTCCCAAGTGGTGTGTGATTACGTGGTGGCACCAAAATATTCCTCTATTTATTATAACCTTTGTTTTTTTGTAGCTATAGATGATCCATAATATTCTGATAGTTGTTCTTTTGAAATTCTTGGGGTTTCGGAAAATATTTTTTTATTGATTATAATTGATGTAATTAAAATCATATAATTGGGGTATATCTATTTATACCATGTAATCTTGGTATGGGTGTGGGAATATACACATTTAATATGATTTAATCCCCATAAAATGAGTAATATGGAGTGATGGTGGGGAAGGTAGTGGATAAGATTCAAGCTTCATTGTTATATCCTTTTCTTGGGTTACAGAGTGGGTTCTCTCCTCCACTTGGTGGATTCTTCACTAAGGCGGTCCTCAATCTCTCTTACAAATATGTGAATTAGGGGAGGATTTATCTATAATGTCCTGGACCATTTTGGGTGTCATAAACATGAGTCCTCAATTAGTAGAGGTTTGTAGTATAGTTTGTGAATCAGGTTCAAGTAGTTAACAAAATATCTTAATTTTAAGCCACACATCTAGTTCATGATCTGTCCACATTCTGTTGAGTTCCTTTAATTGTTTCTATTACTCTCTATATGATTCTCCATCATCCTTGCATATATTCTAGATGTAATTTCAATGTTTCCAAGTCTGTATCAGAAGGAAATACATGTCCAAGATTATTTTAGCTTGATTGTCACAATTTTTTATCGACTTAGTGTCTTTGATTTAGAGAAAATCCATGGATATGTTGTGTAAGGATAACTTGAATACACATAGTATAATTTCTTTATATGAAATTCCATAGTTTTTAAAGGGTTTTTAAACCTCTAATAAATTAAAAATGTGTTCCTAGGGGGTCTTTTCATTGAATCCCACTAAATTGCCCAATGTTTTTTATCATATGGATGAGGACATGTTTGATTTTGAATGTGTACTAAATTTTTGGATTCACAATCCTAAACACAGTATCACTAATGGAAGGAAATATTTAATCCATTATGATGGGAATCAGAAGTACTAGTCACTCAGCTTGATGTTTGGTTAGGGAATAATAGGTGTTCTGAAGGTGTGGTAGCGCTAGATCATTATGCACATACATTGTGAAACATCGTCATGAATGTAAGTTTATTTCGATCTTGGGATTAGAAATAAATAGTTCTTGAGTTTCTAGGATCCATGAATGAGTCAAAGGACCTTAAGACATGCACTAGCTAGAAAATGTTGAATGAAAGTTATAATTCATGAGTAGAAAATTGTAAAATGGAAAAGGGGAAGTATAAAGAAGAAAGGGTTAATAGTGAGGTAGTCCATAGATCATTCTATAGGTCACTATTTCTAACCATATCAATTCCCCAACAATGGTGTCCGAATTTGATGTGCCCAAAATGTTTCATTGATTTCTCTCTCCATTGATTGAATTAAATATTTATGATCCCAAACTACACTTACTTCTACAGTATAGTAAAAAGATAGTTTGGGGTAAATCCCATAATTACATCTTGTATGATAAGTAACTTAGTGTCCAGAACCTTTTGTGGGATACCTAACATATACTCTTTTTTTGTTTTACTAAAACTATGTATCTTGGGAATTAAGCAGATTAAAGGATGTTTCTGAATTAATTTTAGGGTACAAAAAAAGGGTAATACTTAATCCAACATGGTATAGACCTATGGCTTAGGCTGCCAAGTTGGGAAAAAATACCAATTGAACTTGGTATAGATAATTGCATCAACCTAAGATCTAAAATATTTCATTTCTAATTTAATTTAAATCATAAGTGTAGTAAGTTTGGATTCTAGGTAGAAACAATTATAGGCTATTGGTCTTACCCTGATCTTCTCCAACTTGCTCTTGGTCATTCAAATTTCACCCCCAATATTCTGGTATAATTCAACATAATGAGATAAAAAATGTTTAAAACCTTTTTAATAGCCATAGGATTACCCATGATTTATTTTTGGAATTCATTAGGTTGAAATGACTCTTACTGTCAACCACTAACCCTAAGAAGATTAGTTGTTCATGAAGTAATTGAATGTAAGAGGTGAAATTGATCACAACAAGATTGGAATCACAAATAAATGAAAGAAATTAAATCAGTTCAAAATTGAAATAATGAAAAGTTAATTAAATACTATGTGGATGTGTAATCAATGACGAACGTAGAAGCAGTCAAACTTTTAGAGAAAACAAGATTGGAAATGAAATTTTGGAATACAAATTATCAAAACAAGAATCATGGAATTTAAAATAGAACTAATGGAATGTGTAGAATAATAAAAGAAATAAAAATAGGTAGATGGAATAGAAAACAAAACCAAAATGAAGAATAAGGGAATAAGGGAATAAAATAGGTTTCGTGTTTCCTCTCTCTCGCCACACGTTAGGGTGTTAAAATATTTATAGATCCTGAAATTTACATGATGTGTTAATGGTTCAAGTAATCTATATCTTTATGTGGATTATTCTTTGACACATAAATAAAATTTAATTTGTTTTCATGAGGATTACTTTAAAACCTCATAATAATTTGAATATTTTGGGCATTCACTGATTTTTTATCTTGAATCTTCACGGGAAACAAGGTTTTAAACATATCACTTTGTGTAAGGAGGTCACTTTATATTATCTTCATATTATTGAATTTGAATCTTTCAAAATGTGTTATATGGATACACATCATGTACTTTGTTCCTGGATTTTAGTTGGGATACATGGATTGTATTTTCTACTTTTAGGTGGTGTGTTCGAGGAGTACATGTTGTGTACTTTAGTTTCATGATGTGTAAGGATGATACCTTCCATTATTCTAGAATTACTCACTTGACAATTTAATTCCTAATTCCTATTAAAATGCATCAAAATCTATTTTATTATCAAATAAAACTTTTTTAATCACTAATGAAATGTATCCACAATGTATATAAATATTTGACATATCATTGACTCTCTCTACCCTTACCTATCAACCTACAAAGACCTTAATAACCCTACTACAGGTAAATCCTCAAATAAAATGGGATATATAAAATATATTAATCTCTTTACCAAGAAATAACCAAGCTATGATTCAATTTTTGTAACATACTATCTTGATAATCCACTAAACATGGCACTTGACCTGATTCACTATAATGCCAAAAGGGTGTTCTTGACCCCCATGTGATGAATACTAGTGAATTAGTATCACAAGAATCTCTTTAGGAATTATTTATCCCAAAATGGGGATAAACAATAGTGTAATATATGAATAAAATATCCAAAATAAATAAAAATTCCAACAATTCATAACCAACTAAGGTGATTCAACCCATTTTCATTTAGATAAATAACATCCAAAAATAGAAAGATTCATCTAGGTGGTACATATATAATATAGAAGAAGATCCAATCTACCAAAAATGAAAACAAAAACAACCCAAATCACACCATGAACAAACCATATCTAATAAAATTCTGGTTTCTAACCACCACCCAACTCGCACCATGTGATCCAAGATGAAAAACACTAAATAAAAATGTAAACCTGGAATAAGAAATGAATAAGTGTGAGAAAAAACTCTGAATAGATACCAAAACCCAACTAATCTATTCAATATGGTTCATAAAAAATCCAACTATGATAGTTTTAGACTAAAATAGAAAATAAAGTTTCCACATATAACATAGGGAAAAATAGAATAATTCCATAATCCACTTTCAAAACAATTATCTTTATGTTCCAAAACATGATACATATATTTTGAAAAAAAATGAAACCAAACAAATCCATTTGAAAACCACACACACTATTAACATTTCTCAAAACAAAAAAAAATTATTTAAATAAAAATTTCCACCTTAAATAATTTTATCGACTGAAGTCACCATAAACCTCAAGCATTGATTTTAATAACACTTTATAGCACCCACACAAGAGTCTTTAAATTCTAAAAAGTTTTTCATCTTCATTTAAAACTCATTTTACAAAGGAAACAACACAATAAAACCACATAGATCAATAAGAACAATAAATAACCATATATCACAAGGAATATATCACATTAATCAAGGGAAGGTGTCGTAATAATGAAATCATGTGAAATGATACAAACAAGAAATAGATCAAAGTCCCCCAATAAATAACTAACCAATAAATTGAATGTTTCATTGGATATAAAATAATATTACTAATTTGAAAATAATCTAACCATATAAGTGTATATCAAACCACTAACTAGATAACAACATATACTAATGTTTAAAGCACAAGTCATCCTACAAGCTCGCACAAGCCTCATTTTGATAATAAACCCCCTCCTATACCTTATGGATAGTATGAATGGATGGAAACTAGTGGAGTGTGAACTTAATAGAAGTAAAAATTATATATCTAATATAGTACCTAGTTTCCCATGACGATATAGAAGTGAGGTGTATGAACATACAATCCAATTATAACATGATACATAACCAAATATACCCACACACCAAAAACCCAACAATGAATATCCATATAAATATAATGCACCCACGGTATAAACAAGAAAATTCTTACACAAGGGGTGTAAAATCATATCATGGATATAAATAACACATAAATGGGGTAACAAATCAAGGGAAAATCAAGGGGTGTCTTTTAGAACAACCATTTAATATTCAAATTTTCAACTGAGCCTTTAACACCAAAACTCGACTTTGGATTTGAATCCCTTTCACATTTCATAAAATTCCATTACTAACACCATTTAGAAAATGATGAAAATATTCCACACATTCAAAACATTTCAAAACAACCCTACATAAAAATTCTTCTTAGAAAATAAAAAATAAGCCCAAAGTCCATCAATTTCAATGAAACTATTTTAGAGCATCTATCAATTCATTTTTACAAGGGGAAGTCAAACAGAAATTTCAAAACACCATTTGAAATCAATTAAAGAACACCTTTTTCAAATAAATTTGAGGTCAACCCATCACATTAAAAACATATTCCCTTTAAATCAAAGTTTTTACTCTTTGAAAACTAAAACCAACTCAAAAAAATGATCGATATGAAATCTATTCCAAAAATTCATACAAACATTTCAAAGAATATTAACACCTTTAAACAAAACACTCCAAACATGAAATAATGGAATTCACAAGAAAAAAAATTATGCCTAGCTCAAAATATAATGAAATGGTTTAAAATCAAAAAAAATATCACATCTAATCATACATTCCTAAAAAATAAATATAGTAAGAATGATAAAATATTGAATTCTAAAATGTAATTTTTTTCATTGAAACACCTGCCAAATGAGATGAAAATCAATACAAAATGATTCAGAAGGTGTCTCCCCTTTTGGATCCCAAGGTTTATATGAGGCATTTGGTGGAGAATAGTGGTGAAATGACCCTTTAATTAAAAATGTGTAATTTTGGAATTATACAAAAATTAAAAACTTGGACTGGTCACATGCTTTTGCCACACAATTTTCCAATTATTTCACCAAACATGTGGTGGTTGCTACCTAAGATGGGAATCCCTTTAAAAATTATCTTAGGGATAAACATGGCTTTTTAAAACCATGCACCTCATATCAGACATGGCCCAAGCTCGGACATATTTGGGTGGGCTCCATATAGTCTGATTAACTGTACAGAACAACTCTATCAAAATGATAGATCCACTAGCATGGGCACCCAATAGTTAGTAATAAACATGTGTTCTAACCTTTATCCTTCCAAAAATAATATAAAAATTTAAATTTTTATCCCATAAGAAACCAAAACTCAAAACCTCTCTAGAAAAGATAATTAAAACAAAATAAACAACACCATTACATGGGGAGTCAATGTTTATGTATCCAAGTTTCTAGAGACACTATACCTTTATGATTTTTGAAAGGATTTTAATATCATGTATTGAATATTTATCTAAAAATATGTGATATGAATGTGTGAAAATTTTGGTTCACGATATACTTAATCTTTCTGTTTGAAGCACCAAGACCCTAAAGAGACATTATTTAGGTTTAAATAGGGCACTTGAGATATCTGATAGAAGGGATTCAGATCAAGAGTGAGGAAGAAAACATTGTCAAAATGAATGACAACAATGTTATATTTTAAAAAGTTTATATTGTGTCTATTTTATTATATAAATAGGTAATTTATATGATAAAATACCAATGTACACACACACCCAAAAAAATTCATTGGCTTAAAAACCTAATGAAAACTGACCTAATGTCATAAACACATGTTTACATTATAATTTCAGGTTTTCAATGCTTCTTTACAAACTTATGGTGTATAATGGTTTATGGTTTCATCTCACCAGATCAATTTATTTCATGAATCTTTGACTTATGTAATAAATTCACTCTACAGCCAGACCTCATATCTTATTACTGTAGACACACTACAACTAAAATGGGCCTTACCTAGTGCTCACAATTAGATTTTAAACCAAAAAGAACAAAAAAATATACCAAAAATTAAAGGCATACCTACCATGAAAATACGTGATCGTACAATCCATGTGATATGGTAATGAAATAAAATAACATTGCTTCATGGAGGGGATAATACACTCGTACACATTAATGTCATTATCATGTTTCAATGAAGGAAAAAATAAGAAAATATATGATAAATTAATTTCTCAAAATTATAAATAAAATTTTAATGTAATATACATGAATTAAATCTATCATTACTCATATCCCTGAGAGGAAATGATATAAAATGAATTACATTAGTTTGTGAGGTAGTAGTCTTCCGTAAAAATGAAAGATGGTTTGGTTTTCCATTTTATAGAAGTGAATGTGAATTTTTTTTATTGAAATTATATAATAAAAACTATGTATATAGTTGATACAGATGTTATTATATCAAAACAGTTGAATAATATTTGAATTTTCTTGAAGAATAAATAAAACAGAAATGATCTATTGAGAACGATACCACTTCTTCAAGAAACCTCTTTTGGTTTACACCAAAAGCCATCATAGTAGGGTTTTACAATCAAAAAAAGGCCTATATTACATGGTAAGGGAAGTAAGTAATGGATTTTTTGGGTCTTCGAGGAACTACAGTCTTTTTATTTGTGAATAAATGAGTAAAGAAGGTTCTTTGTTATAAGTGCGGGATGGGGTAATTCTGGAATTTATTAATGTATAAAATTAATATAAATAAATTTTCATGGAAAAAATGACCCAAATAAATATAATTCAAATATAGTATGATTATAGGTCCAAATAATATCATAAAATAAATTTTGGACACTTTTAGATTTTTTTTACCCTTAACTTTTTTTACCAGTGTTAACCCTTTTTGACAATAACCATGATAACAAATTCGTTACTATTTAGGGGTCAAGATAGTTAATATAGAAGGAAAATTTTCAATAAATGGATAATGTTTTATATTTTAAAAATTATCCCAATCACTTTTAAGAAGCTATTATTTTATGGATTTTTAAATTTTTAATGAAATGTTATTTATTATAAAATATCATTAATTTACATTTTGGAACTATTCATTTAATTTGACTTTGAATATAAAATGAATTAAATTGAATTATTATATAATCCTTCCAAAAATCACTAAAATGTTATATTTATCTAAAAATTTCATGGAATAATGTAATTCATTCAATTTATATTATTTTATATTTTTAACATAATCTCTTTTATTTTTCTATTAATTGAATAAATATTTTGGCAGTGTTGCATAAGAATTTAAGGAAATAATTTTATTAAAAAAATTATAAATAAATTTTCATAATAAAAAAATAATTTATCATTAAAATGACTATTTATAACCGAAATTAATGTTTTATTATTTATGTCCCAAATTAATAGAGGTATTAAAAGTGAGAAAGTGGAATTTTTGTCTTCACCTTTTACATAATTATTATAAAGGACAAAATCAAAGAAATACAACACCAAGTGGAAATATATTCAAGATATGGATGTAAATTTCTAAAATAATCTCATCCAATAAGAAAAATATAATTTTTATGATCATTTTTTAGTTCCTATCATAAACTATTTAACTTTAATTACCAGATTTTCTCTAACCCTGGCGATAATTATTTATTATATTTACTATTTATAATGATTGAAAATAAAAGATAACTATTTTCTGAATTTGAGAATACTAATTCATATTATAGAATCTCTTTTAAATATTTTTTTAAAAAATTAGGTAGAATTTAATTTAAAATTAAACTCACAAATCATGATGAAAAGCAGTTTTTTAGGAGAATGTGTTTCTTGAGGAAGAGATTATTTTATATTAACTCTATGACTAGTAATCTTCATTATATGAATTTAAATTAATATATATATATAATATAATATAAAATTTATTTAAATAAATCCTCATTATGAGTTATTTTATTTAATTAAAATGAAATAACATTATGCACTTAAAAATAGTTTTCGTAAAAATGTGTTTTTATGCATGAAAATACATTTATATCAAAAATCATGAAAATTTATGATTGAAATTAAATTGATTATATTATTATAAATAAAATGAATAATATTTAAATTTGATTCAAAAATATAAAATATAATCGTACTTTTAAAATACTTGATTAAATGAAAATAAGTTACAATTTTATAAAAAAAATGATTTTTTCACTATTCACTGAAAACCAAATCTTTTCAGAAAAATATAAAAAATTAAAACTAAGATAATTATTATAAAATGATTTAAAAAATTATATCATTTTTATAAATTACCATTACTAAAATTATCCATAATTAATTATAATATTTGTTCACAAAAATCAATAAATGCGATTTTTGATGAAAACATATTTTTGAAGCATGAAATGACTTTTCTAAAAATTGTGTACATATTTATTATAACCTAATAAATAAATATAGATTATATAAAACATTATAGATATTTTACATAATATTTATATTCATATTCATACCTCAAATTTTGATGGCTATGTTTTAACAATCACATTTAAATAAGTACAACATGGTTCCATTAAACTCAGGGTTGCATGTGACACAAACGATCAAAGAAATCAAGTTTATTTAAAAATAAATGTATTTTTAAATCTCAGTATTATACATTCTACACCCTTAAAAATCTTTGTCAAAATTTGAACTTTATATCAATAATCAATGGTTTTACATATTAAAATATTTTTTTTGAATACTCAAATCGTAAAAATGGTAATAAAACATCCTCTTAAAAATAAAGGTAAAAAAAGTCTATATAAAATAACAAATTACTATATTTCCAAGAAATATAAAATCATTATTAAATTAATGTATTAATATTTAGGGAAAACCAATGTCCAAAAATGGATGGTGACTCACAAATAACATCGATCACATGAAAGCTAACGATCAAGAGAGAGATAATGACCCCAAAACCATTAACCAAATATGCTTGAAAAGATCGTCAATTCAAAGAAATAAAGGTACTATAATAAAAAAATCAAGATACTTTTCCTAGAGTTGATTCATTAATTTTACATATAGACTAATATCATAAATAAATATATATACTTAACAAGTATAATTTCTTCCTCTAATCAATTTTCACCACAATCTCATATTTTTTTCTAAAATATTGAGCTTTAAAGATGAATTTTTAACCCTAAATCAGAAAAAAAAAATTATAACAGATTACATGATCCGTAAAATAATAATAATATATTCCTCCTATTATTAATAAAACCAAAATGGATAGAAAACTTTCATATAATACCAAAAATGAATAAGCCTTCATATATTAATCTCTAAAATTAAACAATACAACCAATGGTTTAGAATAAAACATTCCTTAAATAAATAACCCTACATCCCAAATAACCTCAAAGACCTCAACATGAAGGAAGGTTTCAACCTCATTGGTTTTCCCATACCCTTTAGCTTACATATCAAAAAAATTAATAGAAGCCTTCCTAAAAAAATCCTTTACATTAATCTTAAAGGTCATATATACCACAACCCAATAAAATGTCTCCCAAAATATCTCCAATCACCTATAAATCATAAAAATTAAAAAATATATAATCTTATATTATATTTCCAAAAATCAAATTAATATTTATCCATGAAACTATTTAAGTAAAAACTATTTCATACTAAATAGGACATCATGTTACCTAGTGCTAGGCATTGCTCTCTTGTCACCCTTCCATTGTGGGTACAAACCCTATAGCCTTATTAGATGTTATGGGTTGACACCCAGAACATGGTTTTTACTTTTTCAAAAACTATATTAATATAATTCATGTAACATTCCAAAAAATACAATCAACATCCTCAAAAACAAAATTAATCATCAAATAAATTTTCAAGTCCATGATTATCTATATGATAAAACATATGTTCCGAAATTTTAATAATACATTTTTCTTCATCATCAAATATCATATAAATAATAAATTTTATCAATACCTTTAATTTTATGTTCATAAAATAAAAAAGAATTATTCCTCAAATAAACTTTTCACTAAAACATGTACTAAATAAAGGGTTGTATTCCTATAAATATCCCCCAAAATGTATTTAATCATGCTAAATTACCAGAACATAAAATCATAAAAGGGGTATCACTGAAATTAAAAATATTCCCATTATTAAACTTATCAAGCCAAGACACTTTAGGTTTATCACACATTACTATGGAATATCGTAGGATTCTATAGTATATATTCTCTGATTCATCATAATGGTTCGTAGAAAAATTATAATTAACACAATCATAACCCTTGGGAGTGTCAAAATAGGTGCACAGTAAGGGTACACTCTTTTTTCACTAGAATAAAGGACAAGATATACTCGACCAATTCTTTTTGGGGTTATTATCCCTAGATGAATATGTGCTAAAACCTTTTCAACTTGTAGTATCCAGAAAGGGATGTATTTTTTGAAAAACCACATAATATATAACTTAGAAAAAAATTATGATGTTATTCTATACATATAACTACACATAAAATTAGTCATATGGTTATATTCCCTATTTTATGTTTTTGTAAATCCACCTCCCAAGGTTTCTACAAAATATTATTAGATACCTAATGTAATGAACCTTACCCCAGTATCCCTATGATGATGGCTACTTTATAACATTGCAATAAGATATTAGAGATCAAATACAAAAGGATAAAATAGTTTAGTATTATTTATAAACTATAAATATACTTTAATATCATATTATATTTAAAAACATAAAAATAAACTATAGTGAAAGTAAACATTCTGAAAGAAATAACTCGTTCAAATATTCCTTTATCATATCGTGGGGAAAATACAAACTAATGTTGAAATCATATTCTTAGTTTAGATTTCATATAGTATAATATATCCTAGTGAAAAATGTATAATAATTATGGAATGATAAATAACTGAAAACATATTTCATTTAATCAATAACATTAGCAATAATAAAAATATGGTAGGAGTAAATGAAGACCAAATGATTCCATATAAATAGTCACATGATCTGGAAACTTTTCCATCAATATATTAACTATGAAATTAATCACATGGACATTAATAAATATGTCATAATAATGGAATGTAAAATGTTGGAAATCGTACAGTAAAGGCCCCATTCTATGAAAACTTACATAAATGGGTAAGGCCTCAGCTAAATACCCAAACTAGTCAATCTCATGTGACCTAAAAATTCATTAAGGGGATAAAAAGGTCCCTATTATTCACATATTAAGTCCAATACAATCATCATATTAATGGTTATAATTTTTATTCAATATACAATCAATATAAACATACGTATTAAAAAACTAGTATATGTCATGTTCATACTTCCCCAGTCAAACAAATCATAAACCATTCAGACAAAGAATAAGGATGGTATCATTACAACATATCCCCATTATAGTATAATTAAAATAAAGAGTTATTATTATTTATGAATATAAATACTATAAAAATATCATTAAAATGTTCTTGGGTAAAATTCCTTTTTCACTTTAAAAATCACTTTAAAAAACAAAAACAATCCAAAATATTTGGAAAACACATTCTTTGGAAAGAATCATGGAACCCTGTAAAGTAATATTCAAGTAAATGAGTGGTCATGATAGCAATAAATTCAATTTATTTTGAGTACATTAAAACATATATTCCATTCAAAATTTCGATAAAAATTCAAAAAAGTAACTTATTCAGAAAACAACAAGAAGAATCGTTTTAAACCATTTTGAAAAAAATGAAACCTGGGAAAATTTTCCTGTAAAAAATAATTTTATTATATTAAAAATATAACTAAAAACATTTTAATGAAATTATGGATATACAAGAAAATGATTCTCTACCGAGTATAAAAAAATATATTTATCTTAAATAATTATTTTATTATCTTAAGTACTTTAAGAGTATAAAATTGAAGAAAATTTGTAATTTATATAAATAAAAGGATGATAATAAAATAAATTGGTTTTAATATATAAAGATCATATAATTTTCCCAGAATAAACATAAATATAAACAACCTTGAAAAATGAAGAGATTTTGAAATAATCATTACTACTTTGGTATCTTTTGAATCCTAATCCCAATATAATAAATGGAAAATAATGAAACATTAAATATCATAAATATATATATTGAATAATCATATATCATATCAAAGGGTTATTAAATATACCACACTGAATATGTAATTGGTTAATATGCAATATGTCTCATGAAAAAAACGTGTGATGAGAAACCATTAAAAGATCATATCGTTGAAGTGGTAATTAATCAATGAATTTTTTAGGTGTGAAGATTCTAAATAGATAAAAATGTTAAAACAATACAATACAGTAATATGTAATTTCACACATAATCATGTAATAATATTTTCAATGTAGTTAAAGGATAAACTAATAAATATAAATTGAGTTAATAAACCCCTTACTATTCGGTAACTTTCAATTCAAACTCCATTTGGTGTAATAATTTCAATTAAAAAATAGAATACTAATAATTCTGAATAATTAATGATATAAAATTTAAAATTTTATTATGTACCCCATATAAAATAAATTTGTTCATTACATTGAAATATCCATCAATGAAATGAAATTGAGACGAAATCTAATACATTAGGTCTAACTCATTGGATACATTCGTTATATTATGGAATAATAAAGATATGTTAACTATTTAATTAGTCAATAACATTTATAAATTTTATTATTCATTTTATTTTATTCATAACCATTCCATTTTTAATTACAAAATCAATTAATTTCATGTCATATGTTTTATGAAATTGGACTCTTATGTCCAAATTGACTTTTGAAGGTTGTCTATGGTCAATGAAGTTATTATTTCATCGTATCCATAATAATAATGGTAATATAATTATAATTTTTATAAATAAATTTAATTTTTAAAACATACCATTAAATATGGTTATAAAAAATGAACTACATAACAATCATGGAAAAGGTAGGTCATACAAACACATGAGTAATGTTTCAATTTTACAATGCTCGTGATTGAAAGAAGGTTGGTGTTATTTTATATTTATAAAATTATATTAAAATATCAAATATTATATTATTTCATTAAATACAATTATATGTACCATCCATGAGATGTGGTAAACAAAAAGGAACTGCATTTCTTCGTGGAGGTGGTAGTCCACACATACGCACGAATAACATTATCATCTTTGAATGAATATAAAGGTAAGAAACTATATAATAAATTAATTTTATAGAATTATAATTATATCATTAATATAATATATTTATATATATACAAATTAAATGTATCATTATAAATAGTCAAGAGAGTCAATGATGGAAAAAAAGTTACATCAGTTCGTGAAGCGGTATTTTGTCGTACACACAAAAGATGGTTTTATTTCACATTCGATGGAAGAGAAGATGGATGTTGGTTATGACAATAATAGGAGAAAATATCACTATATTAATGATACTTATTTTATTATATCATCATGTTTCAATAATATTTTATGTATGTTGAAGAATAAATAAAACAAAAACCTCGGTTAAGAATGATATTTTTTCTTTGGACAATATTTTTTGGTTAACACCAAAAGACATCCTATGAGGGATTTATAATCAAACTGATATCTCTAGGATGTGGTAAAGTAATTAGAGAATGTAATTTTTTTATGTATTTTCCATACCAAAAAGATTTTTTAGTGTGAAAAAATAGGATAGGATGTTCCCTTTTATAAGTGAGGGGAGGGGCACTTTTGGAATTTCTTAAACTATAAAAATAATATAAATTAAATTATGTGCTAAATGGACACAAAGTGATATGATTAAAAATTGGATGTATATTTTCTTAATTAGTATCTTCCAATAAAATTTTGGAAATTTTAAATCGATTTTTTACCCTTAACTCTTTGTTTTAATCTATGTGAACCTTTTTTGACAATTACCATGATAACAAATTTTTTACTATTTGGGGTCCAGATAGTTACTATAAAGGGAAAAAAAATCGATATTGGTGGATATTTTTATACATATTTGAATAGATTGTTTGATGTTAGGTTTTTTAGAAATTTGTAATTATCAAATAAAATATTATTTATTATAAAATATCATTAATGTCATTTTTTGGAACATATATTTTAATCTAAATTTGAAAAGGACAAGAAAGAAAATGAATATTAATATATTACATCAAAAAATATATATCATGTTGCGTTTATATAAAAATTTCATGGATTATAATAATTCATTCAATTTATATTACTTTTAATATTTTTAACATCATTTATTTTATTTTTTATTAATTGAATAAATATTGTGTGAGCAATACATAAGAATTTAAGACAATTTGTTAATTAATAAAAATTAAAAATAAAATATCACGATTAAAATTAATTTATCTTTAGAATTAAAATTTATAAGCAACCATAAGTTGTTCTTATAACTCTTATAAAATAATATAGTTATTAAAAGAAAGAATGTGACATTTTTGTCTTTATATTTTACTTAAATATTATAAAGGACGAAATAAAATAATTATAGCCCTAAGGGGACATATATTAGACTATTGGAAGTAAATTGAAAACAAAACTCATCCAATAAGATAGAATTAAGTGTTATGGTCAATTCTTAGTCCTTATCATCTTATTTGAAATCTTAATTACCTGGTTTACCCTTATCATGGTGATAATTAAATACTATAGTTACTATTCATAATGACTAAAAATAAAAGGGGAATATTTACCAAAATTTGACCACATAATTAAAATTTTGGAATCCATTTTTCATTTCTTTTTAATTCACAAATGTTTCAGAATTTAATTTAAAATTAAGCTAACAAAGCATGATGAGAATTGGTTTTCCATAAAAAATGTATTTTTTTTGTATAAGATGATTTTGCATTAACTCTATGACTTGTAATATTGTTTATAAACATTTTAATTCATATATATATATAATCAATAAATTTAATATAAATAATTCCTAATTATTGGTTATTTTAATTAATTAAAATATAAAAACATTTTTTGCTTAAAATATTTTCCTGAAAGTGTTTTTAAACATAAAAGTATATTTATAAAAAAATCATGAAAAGTAATGATGTAAATAAAATTAATTATATTATTATAAATCAAATTCATTATATTTAAAGTTAATACCAAATCCAAAATATAATCATACTTTTAAATTAATTTATTTAGTGAAAATAAATTAATGTTTTACAAATATTGATATTTTTCACTATTCACGGACAAACCCATCGTTTTAGAAAAAAAATGAAAAATTAAATATATGATAATATTGATATTATAATTTTAAAAATTATATAACTTTTATAGAATATCATTAATAATATATTCAGTGATTAATTATATTATTCGTTAACAAAATAATAAATATTATTGTTTAAGAAAATATATTATTGAATCATAAAATGACTTTACAAAAAATTGAATACTTATTTATTTTAAATTTACCAGTAAATTTATATTATATAAAACCATTAAAGATATTTTTAAAAAAATGGTTGTTTCCATTCAAACAGCTAAATTTTATGGGTAGGTTATAATGGTCACATTTAAATAAGTATATCACGGTACATTTAAACTCAGAGTTAACTGTAACACACGCTATCAAAGAAATCAAATATATTTAAATATAAGTATATTATAAAATAATGATCCCCTACACAGAAAGTTCCATTCCTAACCAATTCACATTATCTCAAAAATATTTAAGCACAATGTTTGTGTATTCCCACTCCACCCAATCCATAAGCCAAAAGGCACAACGCATCTCTAATGAGTCCTTGTGTCCAAGATTCCATCTAAGCTCAATAGTTTCATGCTCCAATGAAACCTAATCAAGTAAAACTGACTCAACCTAAAGGAAAACATGTTTTCTAAAAATTAGGATCACATGATTCAGCTAATTTAAATGTCCCCACATCATCCTAGTCTCATTAATAAAAAACCCTCTATAGTTTTCAAAACCTGAGTATCTATCCACACAGAAACTATTTGCATGTCCAACCATAACCCAAGTGTCCTTTTGAATCCCAAATATTCTAACCATTCTATAATCATCCTATATACAACCATCTAAGTTTACCATCACCAATTTCACTATAACTAAACTTTAAATCAACATGTTTAGGAACCCAAATGATCCTTCCCTCCAAAACTAGTCTTGATATTGAAAAAACCTCATGGAATCCAAATTCACTTACTCAACATATCCAAGAGTACCCAAGAAAAAATGGTATCACATGATAATGCATTATCAGGATGTCTTTCTAGACCTTACCATACACTAAAACCACCATATGGGTTTCGGTCTAAAAAATAATCATTTTCCCACACTCCACATTTTAAAAGTACATATGTTCCCAAGACAACCCCTCTCTCTGATTAACCAAAATCATAAAAATTAAATGAATCTCCACTATCCAATGACACACCTAAAAGAACACTAGGTTCTCATACCTTTCCCTATACTCAAAGATTCATATAACCCACAACTCAAAGGTATCATTCTTACTCATGTTTTGAGACACATGATATCCAACATGATAAGATAGATATCCCACTCAAGGGTGCCACCCAAAAGTTGGGTCATGTCTATTCTACCAAATCTTTTTGGTCAAGATAATAGAAATTATTTATAAATAGTCATATCACACCACATAAATAGGTTATCTATTCAAACCAAAACCACAACAGGAACAAAATTCTCATATCCTACACACCTCATATCAAAAAGGCTCAAAAATCATTCTTTCTATATAACCTAGTTTACCAATTCCAAAGATCAATTCATGTATATTATCACTTACACTATATCATATTTCTATCATAATAAGTTTTCCCCACACTATAGATTATGAAATGCGATAACAATCACACACTAAACTATTAATCATATCTTGTATCATAATATCTCATAATGTTATACTCTTAATATCCCCAACTACCCTTACAAAAGATAAAATAGTAATTTCTAATTTGTTCCACATAATATATACATATAGGATTCGCACTTTTACACTTCCACTTTACATTAAAAATAATTTTCCATAACAAGGGATTTGTTAAATAATATTTGAAGTAGTTATAGAGGAAAATTATTTATAAACTATTCTTGGAATTTTATTTTTCTGACACTGTATAAAAATAAAGATATGTGATCACAAAACATACTTTTAAAAAATTTATTTCACCATAAATTTTCCATAACTAAGTCTTAGTCAAATGAAATTTCAATTATATGTTACAGTGTAAAATTAGCTATAAATTATAATTGGAATTTTATTAAGTTAATAACTCATAGAAATAAATTTAATCAGTCACATAACATGATTTTTTCAATTTATATGTTGGATTAGGTAAGATTACCCCATGCACTTACATATGAAAAAACCATATAAATGATAGTGGACACTTCAAATAACTAACCCATATCATACACTAGGTAAATAAACATTGGAAATAATGAAAATGAAATGTAAATTATATGTGATGGATATAATGAAAAAACAAACTCCCTCCTCCCATAATTTCCTAGAGATAAAGTATCATAAATCAATAACCTCATATTCATGTGTGTCACCTAAGGTAAAATCAGATCAAAAAGTAATGGATACCAACTAGAATAAAAATCTCATCACTTGGAACTTGGAATTCCCTCACACATGGGTTGGGAAGTCCCAGTCACACATTTTATACCTTGTTCTGACAATCTCCTATATCATGTCTACCATTCCTAAATTTAAAAAAAAAAAAAAGTATCCTCTATTAAAAAAATTTATATCCCACCACCTCAGACCACTAATAAGTTATAGGACTCATAGTTCCTACTATACCTCGGGTGATCCTCCCCATACACTAGAGGCTAGTGACCAATAGCATGGGTCTAATGTGGTATAATGGAGAGACTATACCGGAATATTAGAGTAAAAAATAGTTGAAATAATTGAAATAATATTAATTATCCAAATAAATAAAATTCGTCAAATGACACCCAGGAAAGCGATGATGAAAAATAAAAAAAACATGTTTTATGAAATGAACTATATACTAAGATTAATGTGATCATACATCAAGACCATAATGAAATATACATGTAAACCAAAAAGACAAAATACCAAACTAAGGAAAAACTCTACCAAATGATCTTGAGTCTAAGACCAGTCCAAAAAATCTATGTTGTATCCAATTAACTGAAAATATTGAGCATTTTTCCTTTCCCATACTCAATCTTATAATCATGAAACATCTTGTCAAGTACCCAAGTGTCATTTCATCACAAGAAGGGTGTGAGTATTACTCTATCATATACCACAAATGAAATCCGTAAATATATCTAGACATTAATAAAGTGAAAGAATAATTTCTACCAATTAAAAAATTGTCCAATTTTACAATTTAATTAAGAAGTGTTAAAGAACAACCAATGCCTGAGATCCATGGAGCCACATTAGATCAGTCTATACCACCGTTGATCCTTATGATTTTTACCTTGATCAACCATACAATTTTTGAACAATTTTTGGTGTCTCTAAGAACATATTTTGTACCATTCCAATTATAGCATCATGACCAGCATTACATGTATTTTCTTTAGTAAATCAAGACTCTCTATGAATTAAATTTCTTCTAATAACTAAAAAACACCTATAAGGGTGTTTTCATATAGAAAATCAACATTTATTATGAGGTATTTTCATTCAATATCATAACCTTGACTATGAGGATGTTTAAATTTAGTTACTCAGCACAACTTCTAAGGGAATTTTCATTTATAAACTCATCATATAATCATAAGGTCTTTTCTATAATTAGTGTCATGATTTTCTAAATGGATGTTTTATTTATCATTAGTTCAAGACCTCCCCAAGGTTGTATACCCATATAATATAAAAACATCCCCCAATGGGGTTTTCCAATCAAATAATCTTTTCCTCTTCCATGAATGTTTCTATAACCAACACATATAACAATAAAATTTCATTAAAATACATCTCAAACTACCAATTCAATATCATTTTTTAACATTTTTCCCTTTCCATATTTTTAACATTTAAAAATTCATTTTAAAAATTCATTTTAATTCAAAAGTAATTAAATCAAATCATAACATTCATTTTTTATTTCAAAACCCTTAACATATTAATTCACTATATCAAAGTAAAATCACAATCTCACTATTTAATATTATAAAAAACTATTTCAATTTACCTTGACTTTTAGTCACTTAAGGTTTCCATTTTTTAACATGGGAATTCCCCATGAAAAGTCCCTTTAAATAAGTTCATTAACACAAGGGATTTGGAATATGTCATCAATTCACATTTTATAAAACATAACTCAATTTTGAGACACTTTCACCACATACCATTCCAATCATAAATAAGTACCAATTCCATGAACCACTTTATCATTACTATTTCCATGCCTCACTTTTATCAAAAATAATTCTAATTTCCTATTTTTATAGTCATCCATTAGATCTATTTTTAAATAAAGGTATTCTATTTGAATCACCTTCTATAAAGGGTATAATATTTCAATTTTGGGCATTAAATAATGGTAAGGATAAAATAAAATATTCAATTTTAAACTCAGGATCAATAAACTATATATCAATGTGACCACACAACACATGAACTAATAAAGGTATGAAATACTATGGGAAAGACATATGGATAATGTAGAGTATACTTAGTAGACTCCACAAATCTGCATCAACCTTTGGTTTGGTCTAAATCATAAGAAATAGATAAAACAAACATAATATCTGGAAATTTTGTATATTAGATATAAGTGGCGAGATCTCACTTGATTGTGTGATAAATAAAGAAAATAAATAGTTTCATAGCCTTACCTATAGCTTTAAAACACCTCAAATAGAAGTCTTAAATTTTTTGGAATGAATTGTATCTATTTCTAGAAGAGGGAGAGGGAGGGCCATGCATATGGGGGAGCTTCTAACTGAAATAAGGTGAAAAAAGAGGGTATTGGAGTTATAAAATCATTATTTAAAAGTAAAAATTTCAAAGAAATTAAGGGTCATGAGGTTGAACTTCATGGTTTTCCAGACATTTAGGTTAACACTATCTCAGAACACACAATCTTGCATGATTGGTCTATATGGTTTACCAATCATGCACTAATCATACTAATCAGCTCTGGAACCCTTGACAACATTTTTTACAGTTTATCTCCAATCAATTGAAAACACTATACCATGTTTTAAATCCAAACAACAATAAATGGTTTACTCTGATATATAAATTGTTTCCCCCAAACCATACTCTAAACATTCTTGATAACCATTCATTATACAAAATGAACTAAAAATATCTCCACACTTTGGGTGGTTCATGGTTTCTCTTAAGTCGTGCACACCAAACTATACACATTTGATAAAAAAATCCAAAAACATCCCAAATTTGACCTAATGTTCCTGATATTTATCTGATAACCCAAGTAATCTATCATACATCAAAATATATCAAACAAAAATCATTTATAATTTTCTAAATCTCATATTATAAATCCAAAACCTGTTTCTAAAAACAAATGATCCACCACAATTAAAATATAATAAAAAATAATAATTTTCTAACATATAAGGCGGTGAGGTTTTATATTCTTAATATTTTAGTTATAGAAAATATTTTCAAAATATAATATATATAGTCCACTAAAAAAATTTACACAATAATAAACCATTTCATTCATTTAAATAGAAGAAAATCGTTCTTTATATCAAATTAAAATCCCACCCTACCTAGGCAGGATAATGAAATCAAAATTTTTTTATTGATAGTACATGATAAAAATATTCAATAAATATTGACAACATAGTAGTAAGAAGAAAATTTGTTGTCCCCAAATAAAATTTAGAGACTCTCTCTATTCTCAAATCATAGGTGTTCTTCTTTCTTAATCAATTTCCTCAAATCCTAAATAATTTACGCATTAACACAAATTTGTGATGGGGACTCGGTATCAAATATCATTACTTAGATAAAAAGAAATTGGCCTATAAAAATATTTCCCCTCATACTCATGAATATTTGATTACTTATTCATTCATAAAGTCACATTGAATAATTATATTCTTTCTTATAGATTATAAATCATGTAAATGATGGTATATAAAAGAAGACATCTTATATCATATACATCCATTAGATACATTTCATAAAAATATTTTCCCTCATTTGAGGTCGAAGAAAATAACTCATTAGTGTGATTTTCAATAAAATATATAATTTCTCCTCCTATTTGATAATAATTCTACAATTATGATATTAATTGATGGAATTAATGTTTCTTCGCAAGGAATGATCTACAGGATAAAATTGAGTTTCAATTTAATTTCATGAATATATACTAAAAAATGTGTTGCTATTAATATCATGTATATTATTATTCAGTAGGTTTTTATTGAATATACTTCAACTAAAATAAAAAAACATTAACTATTACAAACTTAGTGTTCCAAGATCCTTATTTTTGAACATCTTAACTCATCTCATATAATCTCATAAAGAAATGATATTTAGTTAAAAAAACCCTTATTAATTATATCTAATAATAATATTTTATTATGGTGTTAAACCCATATTTTTTAAATAACAACATGAAAAATCTCAACACCAATCCTATAAGAATGAAATTGATTGAGTGACCAAGAACAGTTACACCGATTATTCACATTAGGATAACTATTACCTTTTTTTCTTAGCACAATATAATTTTTTCATGCTCCGAGATACATGACTGATTTATTTCACCAATCATGGTGTTGAAGAATGTGATTCTTATTGGAGGGGATATGACATTTTTGATATTTTAGGAATTATTTTATATTAATTATCATTGTTAACAACATATGTATTTCATACTCACCCCATATGATTATATGAAAAGTATTTCAAATGTATGTATCACATAATACTCGATACATCTCATGAAACATAATTACATACCCCATTTACATTTCATACACATAAAAATGTTTCCAACTTTAATCACATTACATGTAAATGTTATATTTCTTCACATTTATTTCAATAATATGTAAGATACAACATACTTGAGGGGTATGGTGGACTAGAGAATAGGGCATGTGATATTTTATATAGGGGATGAGTGTAAACCCACTACCCAAAATTACCCTGAAGAGAACTAATTAGAACTTGAAACTTCAATCAATGTTTTATGGGAGTCTTGAATGAATTTTACATAATAAAAATATATCATGAGACTATAGAACATTCATAAATTATTTATTTTTTAATTTATTGGTTATATATCTAATACCACTTTTGGGTATTAATAATATTACCAACCCAAATTATATAGTGGAAGTAATAATAAAATAAAAGAAAGATCATAAAAAGTCAATGAAAAATTTAATAATAAAAAATTAAATTAATATTTCCATTTAAAAAGGTTTGGAATATTTTATAGGAAATATAAATTGGTCAATTAAAATATCCATAAGTATCCACTAATAACTCAAATCACTAATTATTTCGAAGTATCCACTTCGTATCTAAGTGCTTCGGGTCACTCCTTTAAGTAAAAGGATAGAATACATGATGAGAAAGACTCTAAAGAACCTATCATGTGAGGAAAAAGGATTAGTATCTTATAAGAAGAATATTTAAGAACACTAAGCACAACCATTTCATTCTCCCTATGGAATTAATTTTAAAACCCCTATTCCAACCTATTTATATGGGTTGGTCCATTCAATAGCTTCCATGGAATTTAAATTTGTAGTGAACCAAATAAGTTGAAATAAATATTCTCCAATGGTTAGTTAGGGAATTAAATAGCCTCCAAAAGTGGATTATGATCCAAAATAGCTTAGTAGGTACATTAGTAAACCTCCAAATTTTTCATACTTATTAATGGAGGAGATTAAGTGATATCTCAAGGTAGTATAATTAATTTTTACAGGAAATGGGCCTTAAAACCCCCTTACTTAAATCCTAATCCCAAATCCCATTTTTTATTCACCATTTTCCCATATATATGTTTTAATAATATAAATAATTCATTATTTATATTAAAATTCCACATTAATTTTTAATTAGATAAATATTATTTAATGAAATACTTCTTATGTGAACAAGGAACATCCAATTTGATTTTATAAAAATAAAATAAAAAACATACACATGGATAAATCCCAATTTTTCTGAATCCAAATTAGAATTATCTTAGGTGTGACCTTAAGAACCATTTTTGTAGTGATAAATAATTATGAATATCATTAATAATTATAAACTAATAGAGTTATCTAGAAACACTTCATAACTTCCCAAATCAAAAATGGGTTTGGTGTGATATAATCCATAAAATATCTATTATCTAAGGTTATTTTTCCTTGATATTGAGATTAAACATGAGACATGTATAATGTAAATATTTATGTCTTGTATCTTTTCCATAATTACTGAGATAACTAAATCTTATATAATTACATCACATATAATTATCTAGGAATTGTCATGCACTTAGTCAAAAAAATTAAATCTGGTCTTTTATGTCATAACTTGTCATATATATTGACACATCCTATCTTAGTTAATAAATTCTATCTAATTGATTTCTATCATAACCATCACATTCATTTAAGATAAATTCTCCAATGAATTTATATAGGTATCAAAGTACGAAACCTCATAAGTAGGAAACCTATTTTTCAACTAAATGTCGAATGATATATAGATATTTTTCACTTAATTGACACCAATAACATATATATATATATATATGAAAATATATGCATTTTAATTTAAGTGGTTCTGTACGAATACAATATCAACAACTTATATCCTCTTTGTTATCAGTTTAATCTCTATACTAGTGATCCTACTCATATTGGTCTTAACATATTATCAAAACCTAATATAATGATCATAAAAAAGGGAAAAGATAGTAATTCATGTATTCAAAAGTCTGTTATCATATTGTCTCCCATTTTCTAATAAAAAAATGACAACATATTGTCATTAATTAATATTACATGATAAAAAACAACCCTTAGATAACAATACTTGAATTTTTATTGGACGTAAACACTAACAATTCATTCTTTTGAATGTTTCCCATATTTAGTTATCATATTTCTTCAAAATTTGTAGTACTTTATTTGATGACATAAATATAAATTCTTCATCACAATGACCAATATTATTATAATTTCTATAGTGACCTTCCAATAATTCAAATATATTAGTGGTAAATATATTTTAAACCTTTTAATATGTTCTTTTCATTAAATCAACATGTATTCCCCTTGAAATAGGATTTTTGGTCTTCCAAAACTTTACATATTATATTAGCAATAAATATCCATATTCTCATATTTTCATGGCACCAATAAAGGCTAAAAAAATATTCACCTTTTTCTTTTAGAATCTAATATTGAACTTCTATTTTTTTATTTTCGTGCCATTTTATCCTTCAGTTAATCTTTTGTGGGTAAAAAATTATTTTATTGTTTCTTATAACCACCCTTGATAGATATGTGGACTTCTCATCACTTTTATAAAAATATATTTGTCAGGAATTTTCATTATAACCTTCATTATCCATGTAAATATATTCAACACAAAAACATATTGGAACAAACGTAACCTCTATTTTTTAAGCATGTGAAATGTTTATGTCCTTATATTTTCATGGGTTTCATGATAATAAACTTTGTTCTTCTAGAATTAAGTTTATAATTATATATATATATATGGGAATAATAGTTTTAACATCAATTTTACTTCATGTGGTTTAAGCTTACCTCTTCTTCTCTAAGGATAATCTCTCCTGGATTCACGAACCATCATCAATTCAGAGAGAGAAACATTTTCACCATTATTATTATTTATATTTAATATTTTAAAATAATTATTACACCTTCTCATCATTAACATAATATTTTGATTAGTCATATAATGATAATAATGATAAACCACAAGTGATTTCAATTTCACTACAAGTTCAAAAAATCTCATGTTAAGAACTGATTTTTCACCTTGAATAATCATTAATTTTATATTAATACCCTTTAGATCATTGACATATTTGTTATGATATCATCATGAAACTTATCCATCTATTACATTTTTTGGTTAAGATATTTCTTGTCTTCAACTTTCACCAATATACTTCTTTGATTATATTCAAAAAAATCAATTATTCAAGTGAATTGATATTTTCATAAAAAACCATTCATAAATTTATTATTCTCTTTAATTTCATTAATCACTTAATTCTAAAATATGAAGAACCTTTCTTCAAGATTTAAATTCCTATAACATTTTGCCACAATTTTTTGACGGGATTTGTAAGAATCAACACCATTTGTGTTAGTTCATTCTCAATCTAATTATCATTTCCTTAATGTTGATAAACATCTTATGAAAGGCATATAAAAATTATATAAATAAAAATTACTACTTAATTGTAAAAAAAATTTGGGGTTCCCTTTAAAAGAAAATATGAATAAACTTATGATTCCTTTGAAACAAGCTCTTCCCAACTTGTACATGGTCCATCATGAGGATAATCTTAGAAATAAATTTTAGTTGTTTCATATTCATGTAAAAACATTAAAAATATGAGGAAGTAGTGTGGTGTTTCTTCTCACTATAATATTTTCCACCATATTAACATCATCCATGATATATCTAAATTCTCCATGATTTTCCAATGGGTAAGTTGATATTTATTCTGCCTTTCACGTGAGGGATGCATTCTACATTTTCTCATCTACATCTTATATTTATTTATCCAAGACATGGAAGAGATGTTATTTAGATTCATATTTGATACATTTTCTGTAAGTATTCAATTAATGATGATTTTTTGAAATAGAAACTCAAAAAATTAGGCATTTAAATAATGGATAATCTAATCATAAGAAAATACTTTTCTCTCATACAAATTATTATACCCACACAGGATCGATATAGCCACACTGAGAGGTGGTGAATCATTATGCAGAGTAATTTATCAATTTAAAATCTTTTATTTTATTGATTCATATATTATCGTGATTGGACCGCAATTTCTCAAATCAAACTCATTCTGTGTAATGAGTAGATAGAAAACAAAATTATAAATAACTTATCATATATATATTTATGAGGTTTTATACTAATTTTGGGGATTATATACTCATTTTATGGTAATTATCATCCAATAAACACAT
The DNA here is from genome assembly GCA_963277665.1 of Viscum album. Classification (NCBI taxonomy): domain Eukaryota; kingdom Viridiplantae; phylum Streptophyta; class Magnoliopsida; order Santalales; family Viscaceae; genus Viscum; species Viscum album. The sequence continues at coordinate 879,656,490 of OY728137.1, read as the reverse complement.
GCATAAAAAGTTTACTATCAAACTCAACCAAGTGTGAGGGAATGGCCTTGAAACCTGTACAATTCCATATATAAATCAATTTTTTATCTACATGTCTTTTATTTACATTCAAATATAGTGAATTAACACACAATGATATAGATTTTACAAAACTAATTATCATTTTAAATGAACCAATAGAATTTGATAACATTCACTCTTTCTCTTAGGATCTATAATATACTCACATAAATAAATATCATTCATGGTTCATCACCATAATAACAAAAAACTAGATCGTCTCAATGAAAGATCAACAGGATAAGCGTAATTCTCCACTTAACTAGACAGGTTAGATCAACCTCCTCAGTGTGAAATAATATAATCCGGGCTACTCCTCTATATTTTTTTTTTCTTCATGAAAATCAACACACAAAATATTTGACAACAATATCATGTTTCCACTAAAAAAATATCCTTCTTTTGTTATCTTCTACTAGATTCCCAATATATCATCACTGTTTTTACTCCTTGTTTTTTTTATTATTATTCTCTTTTATAATCTCCACACAATCATGTGGATATTTTCCAAAAAATACAATATAGAAGCCAATAATTTATATTTTAATGTCTATAATTTTCATACAAAGAACTTCTCAAAATCTCTAACGAAATACCTTCCTAATTATGTTTGTAAACACTGGTTGAGGATATTAATACCAATAATAATGAAGTTGTTCCTAAAAATATGGAAAAAATATTTCTATTTAGAACACTAATTGTATCATTTTAGGATCCTCAAATACTATCCCAAGACTTCCTCTTTTATTTCACAAATAAAAAATTCTGTCAATTCCTCTTATAAATCCCACAAATGCATATTTTAATTCTAATATAGCATCAAGGTACTCTTACATGAATCTTGAGAAAACCAATTTAATCTTATCTCAACTCCATTTTATTTATACATATCTTGTGAAACCAGGGAGTTACTTGTAATTTGATAATAAAAACGTCAATATATTCTTACATAGCTACTTTACCATTTATAATATTCTTAATGAATCATATTTATCCTTTGATATATTTTATTTAATTTTATTAATATTTTATGATTTCTTTTAATTATTCTGGATATGATCTTATATAGCCTCTTTGAACACTGGATTAATCTTATATATCTTCTTAAGAGTGGACAAAAAGGAATTGAGGGCCTCTGAGTGGCGGGGTTCTTTGAGAATCTCACTTATAGACGGGGCCCTTCTCCTCCCCATCCTTCAGTGTTGCTCGCCGGCTCAGGAACAGCTTATCCTGGATCCTGCTTTGGACACGGTGTGGATCTGGTCTCCAGCGCGCCTCGACGATAGATTCAGGGAGGCTCGGCGGCATTGGCGGCTTCGGCGTGATAGTTGACCTTGACATTCCTTTGCATCTCGAGTTGTCTTCAATGTGTCAACAGTGTAGATCTGGAGTGTCTTGGTGGCTTCAGCATGGATCGTCGGTCTTGGTGTGCTTCCGGTGCGGATCAGGATGGGTGTCAGCTCGAACTAGTGACGGCTCCGTTGTAGTCTTCTCAGGTGGTATTCCGCTGACTTTTGAGTGGTCCGGAGGGGGGAGGGTCTCTTTACCTCCGGTTTATACACTTCTTATATAGGTTATTTGGTGATTTTCTGATTTGGTGATGATTGTGGTTGTTTTTTGGGTGTGTTTTGTGGTGTTTCTTAGATGGTATTGCTCCCTGTTGGCCTCTCCCTGCTATTTTGTCTGCCTGCTTTGGAGAACTGGTGAGGATGCATTCACGTCTCACATCTGAGAAGATCCATGCCCAAAGTGGAGTTTCTAGTTCATATAGGCCCAGAGTTATTCATTGGTGATTCTTCTTTGATGTGGTGTTGGGTCATCCAGTCCTAGGTGACGATGGCTCAGTATCATGTTCTTTGGATCATATTCCGACTGCTTATTTGGTAACGGTGGCAGTGAGAGCACCACAAGGCTTGGTGGTATCTCTGATGGAGTCGAAGATGGTTTTGAAGGTTTCATGGATGATGTGAAGGTTTAATGCTTTATGGTGATGAATTTTTGTCTGCTTGAAATGGTTTTGATGTTTTGTTTTTTGCAGTCTTACGGTTCATGATTTAAGGCCTCTTGCAACCTGTTTATCTACTTGGGACTACTCCACATGAGGTTAGAGGGAGAGTTTCAACAGGTCATTTCTATATGGATTTGGATGTTCGAGAGGTTATTACTTTCCATCAGTACCGGGCCCGTGCATTTTTGCATGAGACAGTTTGCTATGCAGTGATGAGTTTGTGGAACTGGTCTTCACGGTTTTGATGCTAGGTAGGGGATTTTCTCTGTAGTTTTGAGTTGTTTGTTTTACTTTGAATTTTTTCCATGGAGACATGATTGTTGGTTTTGAATTTGTTGTAATTTTGGGTTCCCCTTACCCCTTAAAAGGGGATTATGATAATAAAAAAAGTAATTTTCAGTCATATATCTTCTTTGAAAATGTACATAGATAATTGAAATATATGTTTACTCATATTTGTATTCTCAAAAAATCCTCTAAACTTCTCCAAACATCAAAAAGATTTTATCTTCACAATAAATAACCTCAAAAAACTTCATGAATTTATTACATTTCTATAAAAATCTTCAAAGCATTATAAATTATAATTTACAATAGAATAACTTAATTTTATTACTTAAATGAATCTTTAACTGCCATAAATTTACTCAGATATTTTTCAAAAAAAAAATGTAGTACCCATATCAACTCAACCTAAATTGAACTCCTAATATATATCATCATCCAAGTGAATCATTCATACCATGAAAAATTATTCATTCCTTAAAATTGAGGATAAATTTTCACATAACTATTTGCCAGCTTCATTCTTCTATTGAATATATTATCAATATTTCTCGCGTCCAACTTCACCCATTTTTATAAAGACATGAGAATATAGTATGATCCATACACCATGAAACTCATCACAAATTTCCCATATTCTCAAGAAAATAACTGAGTCTACAATTTATTTTTCATATATAACCTTTATTTTTTATTATATAGTCACCTCATATAAATGTATAAACTTTCTTTAATATCCAAACATCCTTTTTTGTCATCTTCCTTCTAACATATCAGCTCAACAACTTCATTTATGAAATCATCATCTTCTAAGTCATCTGAACCAGTATATGATAGTATATAGTGATCTCAAATCATTAGCATTAAGAACTCAACTATATTTCATAAACATCAATAAATAAATAATAAACATGCAGTATAATAATAAGTAAACATCTCAAAATATATAATTAACCTTCCAAAATAACTCACACATTTTTTATATTATATGAATCAAAAAACATAAATATATATCACAATATATTGTTTTATTACATTTTTTGGTTCTCTAATATCTTTATTCATTGGTATTATATCTTATTTCAATATTATGAACTCAATACATATATAAATCATTACTTATTGATAAAAAATATAATATCATGGTGCATGAGATTAATATATTCCAACCAATCAATTATTAGATTACCACTTTAGTTGAAGTCTGACTCTCAAGGGTTTAGGATTATTCAACTCATGTTTCTTAAAAACACTAAATTGAATTAAATTGACATTTTCCCATAGATCAAAAGGTTATTTTCAAAAATTCAATTTTACCATGGTATAAGGTATGGATAAGGTTCATGGATAATAATGTTTGGGTAAGGTATTTCTTTGAACCATATAGGGGAATTCCTCACTAATAGTGATCACTCCCATTTCTTCCATCTTCATCTTATGGGATAGGAGTTCCTTGAGTACCTTTTCATACATCTACATTTTTAAAATTTAGTCAATGAATGGGATATTAATCTATCATTTTTTAAACATATTCCTGAAATTTTTCTATTAATACTCTAAGATAACTTGGAATATATTCTCCTAGAAGGGAAATGGTATTTAATGAGGTTACATATCCACTTCTATTGAATAGTAATTTTGTGTATTTGTATCCTCCATTATTACTTCATTTTTTTATCATTGTATATACTTATCTCCTCTAATGAATTATCTTTTGTATCCCCATTCTCATTAATATTTTTCTTTTCCTTTAATTTATCTCCATTTCTTAATTTCAATTCATTTTCTTACTCCTTTAAAAACGTATCATTTCCCAATAGTGTAATGGGTGCTCTCCCAAAAATATTTGGGGAAATCTATACCAAATTCTTCTCAATATTCCATGGAGATTATTTGTGTACATACTATACTAATTCCTAATTTTTAATATTTGTATCCATATAACATAAAAATGAATATTTTTATTATTATATTAGGTCACCACCGATTTAGTAGAGGGTGGAACCTATTGGGATTACTATTGAAATTGTTTTGATAGGGGGTATTATTTATTTACTTAGTGCATCAAGGGTTTTTATTATTAAAAACATAACATACTTTTTACCCTTTAATAAAACATAGTTAACCTTTTGAATGATTAAACTTTTTCCCTCTTACTTATTGTTGTTATACCAGATTTTTTGTTATTGACTTAAATTGTTGTGAATGTTGATCTCAAAAAAAACATTTTTGGTCCAAACCCTACAAATCATACTACACTCATTTATTTCTCCTTTCTTATGGTTTGGTAATTTTGAAATAGATATGGTCCTACACATATAATATATTAAATTTATTTAATGTCTTCAGTGATGGTCTAATAATTTATATAGCTATGAGTTCTTCAAAATATTCACAAAAGGTTTCAACTTGGGATACTAACTTTGTAAATTCTAACTCTTAGTGAATTATTTATATTTGAGGTCCTTATTCTCTTTGATACTAAATAAAATTAATTTATATATCATAAAATATCTCTCATGAATTGGATTGGGGTTTTTTATTACGCCTCCATTGATTGTGGTGTTGAAAACCACTCTTGAATTGGGTTTTACAATAATTACCCAACCATTATATATGAAATTCATTCTCTTCAAATGAATAAATGCATCACTGAGTTCTAAATTAATAGAAAAAAATCACAACTTTGGTTATTTTGGAATATTATATCTTATATTATTTAAAATAATGTTAATAATCATATTTTTTTAATAATATATTAATTTAATAGTTATCTTGTTATTAATATATATATATAGGTTTAGGATAAATTCTATTGATATAGAGGAAAGAAGCGATGGCATCGACCATTAGGAATATACCCTATAAATCCAATTATCAGATATTCTTAGGGAGATAAAATCTATGGTATTTTCCCTTGACCAAGCCTAATTTGAGATTCAAAAACATAATCATGATTGAAACTATTTATAGGAGAACTCCATTCCCATCAAGATCATGGCCCAAACCATGTTCAACAAACCAGCCTAATAAAAACTCACTATTGCACACCTTACACATATGGTGTTCGATAGTGTAACAAAAGGATATGTATCTCGACCCTAAAAACCTGAATATGTATATTTTATATTCTATTAAATAATGATTATATTTATTATATATTTATTTTATCATTATAAATGATTAAATAATAATTTTGATTAAAATTAGATTTCTATAAGACTAAACATGAATTTTATTTTTGGGTAATAAGGAATTTAAATTAAGACATTCCTTTTAAAGAATCGATTAATTATTAGAATAATTTATATTATAATAAAATATTACTATTAAATAATATTCACTAATATATTAGATAATATAATTTTATTAAATCTAAAATAATTTTTTCAAGGGTCACAAAATTATTATTGTCAAAAAACCCCACTATTTTTCAATAAATAAATATTTTAATTTATAAATATAAATTCACATATTTATAGATTTATTTGGATAAAATAAATATTATTTTATAACTCAACTTATCAAAATTATCCAATGGTGAATTTTTCATAATTTTCTGAGACAGTTGAATTTCTGAGTAGAAATAAAATTGGGTATAAATATACATTATGTATTACCGCATCATAAAGACCCAAAATTGATGTAATATATTACATAAAAGTTATAAATGTATAAATATAATTTCCCCATTTAAAATAAAATTTATTTGATTTTATTTTATTATTTCCATAACCCCTTTATGAATCTTCTGAAACCTATATTATATATTATGGTTTTAAAATCAATTATTTAGAAACATGACTCACTTTCACATAACCAAGAGTGATATTTTGATGAGATCAATTTCTTTCCTTAAAAAATAATTAAAAAAACTCGTATTTTTTAGAAACTATGGGAAAAACCATGGTATTGTTTTTGGTTTTGATTACTTTATTGTATAGATTCAAAAAGCGTGTCTTGAAATTTATAAAGATCACCCTTATCTTTTACTATATAAACCCACCCAAGTTCTGATTTTTATTCACTCAAAAATCATGGATCAAATAGTAAATATGCACATTCCTCTCTAGATCCCTCCCAAATTTACCCCAATCACTCAAAATCATCCTCCCAAACTGTTGGAAACACCCTCTCAAGGTAAGGGATCCTCTCCATATTCTCTTTATTCCAGAATCATTTTTTATGCCTTTTTATTTCCAATTCCTAAAGAAGGGATATATTTTTTCACATACCTTATATTAATATATTGATGAAAAAATAATAATATACCCCTTTATCTCTCATTAAACCATTTTATGAATCTTTAATTACTACCATTATTCTACTAATATTTCACTTTGATTTTTCAGGCCAAATGATTGTGAAGTGAATTCCAATACCCATTTACAATTATAGGTATTCACTTTTATATACCTATACTTATTTTATTGGGTAATTCCATATATTTAACCCAAAATACTATGTCATGGGTTTATTATAGATGAAATACAATCTTATTTTTTATGATCTATGTGGAACACTTATGCATGTACATGATATGATTTGATGGGTATGCCCATATAGCACTTCAATGCATTCGGTAATGTTTTAATCTCATGATATGCCATGATTTTTTCATGATATGTTATTCTAATAAGACATTTTTCTGATGTATTGGTGTTTAACCTTGACTTATGCTTATGATGTTAGGTTTAAGTTGTTTACACAATCCCATGTTGCCTTTCTGAAAACATGTCATATCACGAGTCATTGTTCATGATTATGATTAACACATTTTATCTTCCATTATTATTATTATTGTCTCACATATATTTCTTTACCCTATAACATTATTTTTTATTCCCTTACTGGACTTTATATCTCACCCCTTTCTTATGTATGACCCCTAGTTATCCTAGGCTGATTTAAGAGAAATGGATTTTTAAGAAAATTTAAGCATATTTTAAAAAAATATGTGTTATCCTTGTATAAATTTGATGTGTTACATACCTAATTCCAAAATAAACCCAGATTTACAATCTTTTGATATTTTATTAAGTGTACTTTTATGTAACAAATTGTGAAATAAAGTGTATTACAAATATTAGTTTTCAAAGTTGGTATCTGAGAAACAGAGTGAATCTGACCCTTGAGAACTCTCACATGTGAACATTGGGCGGGGAATGACTCTCTTCCCAAAGGATTCATAGGGAATGGGACTCCACTGAAGATTTTGAACATCCTGAACTGACTGACTATAAAACCAGTAGCCATACCAGTCACCACATTCCCTCAAGAGAACCCCCTTATATGGTAAAGGATATTGACAAGTAGTAAGGGTCCAATGATGGTATAGTGGGGAGACTACACCCACATGATCATATTATAACAATGGTATAAGAGAAAATAAATAAATCACTCAACATTGTACGTAGAAAAAGTTAATGAAAAATCAGTAGAAGATAGATATAACAAGAAAATAAAAATGTCCAAATCCAAATATGAAACCATGCAGTTCATGTAATATGTAGCTATAATAAAGAAGAAAACATGCATAAGGTTAAAAGGAATCATCATTATACCTTGGGTATTAAAATAATTTTGATTTGGTAATGATGACTCATCATTAAGAGAATCTAATATTCTTTAAAAATAGTCGACCAATGATGTTTTTTATGCTCTTATTATGTGTATTCGGGTATGTTTGGTTGGAAATCATGCCAATTACTTCATCTTGAATATGTCAAAAGTGTCTCAAGTCTTCTTGGTAATTCATTAAATTCACATAGTGTGATCTTGGTTTAGATATGATCATGTCCTCTATCATGACATTTTTCTAGGCACACTAATAAAGAATTGTTTATACTCTGAGTGAAATGTTTAAAAATATAAATAAATAGGCTCCAATAGAGTGGATCTCTAAAACCATGGTTGTTCTTAGAGGCATGATTAGTCCTATGTGATAAGTGGGTTCCTGAGTAGTAACTCCTTGGAGGGAATCAAGGACACCAGTCATTTTTATGACTTGACTATCATTGGGCTCACTCAGTGTTCTTGATACATGGACATTCGGTTGCATATCAATATCTCACCTATAAGTACCAGAGCCTAGATTACCTTGTATGAACTCCTTGGACTCCAATTGAAGATTTCGAGGTTACCCCATACATTATTCAGTCTCATATGGGATTTATAGAAGGGTAATTATCCAATTGGGATAGATTGAGCTAACAAAAATGTATGTGTGCAGTAAGGAAAACATAAAAGAGAATTTGGACTTGAAGATGTCATTGGATGTCATTTACTGGCTTTATTAGACATGCTTGAGGCAAACAAGAAGTTCCTTGGTGGAATCTATCATGTTTTGAGTTGTGTCACACAAGCCATCTAATCCGAATTCTTATGAAAATCGTGATTAAGAAGTGTATTGACTTGATTACATCTTATTTTGATAAAGAAGATTATTGTTTACCTATTTTTTCAATGCTATCAAGGTATTATGGGTGCGATGTAAATTTCATCCATGGATTTTTAGGGAAATATGGCTCTATAAGGATGTTTTTGGTCAATTGATAATTTCCTTTTTAGTCAAGCTAAGAATCATGTTATGAGGGTTTTCAAAATTCAATGAGAATGCCTAAATAGAAAATTCTCTTGGTGTAGATACTATGATACATAATTAGCCTTTAAAATTCTAGAACCTATAGTGGGGATCACCATAGGTTGGATGATTAAAGAAATGAGGACATGATTGTGTCTTCAGTTTATGGACTTGGGTTATCACTATCTCGATTTTTTAGTTCTAGATTAGAGTGTTGAATCAAGTTTAAATATCATATGTACCATATACTTACGTGATTCTTGGATGAGTTTTGGGTATTTTGCGAACACAGAGCGGTAGTTAGTATAATGCTTCACAACCCATGTCGCTTAGTTTTTGTTTTTTGTTATTCACAAAGTCTTCTTGGGGAAAATAATTTCTATGGTGGGGAGGTTGTAATGTACCATGTTTTTATATATGTAAAATTTCTAAGGGATCTTTAATTTTAACATATTTTTGGATGTTCCATTCTTTAGAACAACACATGCAATAAAAATATGAGCCTTAGAACACATAAAATTATTGTTTTTAGACTTGGGTTATGGACTTAGTGGTATTTTATTTGTTCCTCCATGTTTAGCGAGCATCATATCCTGAAGCCTAAAATCCAACAAGGCTAACAATGATGCATGATTTTTCTAAAACCATATGTCCACCATGTGAAATTGTGTGGCTGATCCATTGGAGCTTAAGGTCTCGTAATGTTTGTTTTAACCATGTGATAGAAACCACACTATCGTGTAGTTACTATAGGTTTCTTGATAGAGGGGAAGGGTATTATTTTCACATGTTTTCTTAAATAATGTCCATGAACTTTGTGATCCCCCTTTCTAGGTAGTGGCTAAAGCATGATTGGCACACAATTTGGGTAACCGTGTGCCTCATTTAGTGGGGTGAAATTTCCATTTTACCCTTAAGTATTTTATTTTATTCTTAGCCTTTTTGTTCTCCTATTACTCATGTTTATAAGCCTCTAGTGTATATCTCCCTCTCCACCTCTAGGTAAAAGGATATATCCTCCATCTGGCCATTGTTTTTATCACTGCTCATCACATAGGAATCATATCATGCATTATCATGTTTCTTATATTTCTATTGAAATGGATCAATTTAAGACTAACTATTGGACAAGTGGACTGTACGTGGTAAATTATAGGGGGAATATATATTTTTCCTTTAAATACTCAAAATTTATATATCACATCCTTGTGTCACATGTTTTTTATTCTCATGTGATACTTTTTAGTTAATAAATTAAATATATATAACCTAATTCCTTGAATTATATAAATTATATTCTTTAATTGTATCATTTAGGGTTTTACACCTCCAATTATACCACCCTATATAGTGTGTTCATGAAATTACATTAATTGATAAATTGTTTTATAATAAAACCCCTAGTTGGCATGTGTTTTATTATAAAATGTAAAATGGTTGATTTATGGGAATATGGTAGGATGTGACACTCCACTGTGTAAACCATTTTTGACCAAGACATATCCTATGTGGTTTTGGCCAAATATTTATGTAATGAACTTGATGTTTGTGTATTTTCAGGCATGTTACCATGGCCTGTCTGTTTCCCTTTTCATGTAAGGAATTTGGTTTTTAGGAATAGTTTCCCCAGCCCCTAAAACTTTTTTTGTACATGGACCCTTCTGTGCCCTTCTTATTTATTATTAATTTAATGTTGATAAATGAAAGTCTTAATAACATGACTCATACTAATATGTAATTGAAATGGTATGTGGGTGTGACCATCCTTAAATTGACGCGACTTTTGTTGTGGCATGTTTATAAACATGGCCTCTATTTTATTTATAAATGGAATGTGTTAATGGAATGGAGGGACACATGTAATTTTCAAAATATTAAATTTATTATATTAAAAGGATTCAATGTGCCTCAAACAATGTTAGTTTCCTCTTTACTAAACATCATGCTATGGGATTATAGGGAAAGTGGATTACCTTATAATTCTTAATGAATTAAGGGACCTTTTGTATGGTCATTGTTCATGACATGTCACACCCCCTTGGTTGAGGATTTTTTCATGTAATCTATATCACTTGGGTTACTGGGAATTAGGTTTCACACCCCCTATATTTGGAGGTATGTAATGACCCTCCTCACGATTATTCATGATAATCCTCATGGTGTCCTATATGGATTACAATCTTTGGGCATGGACCATCCCATTGTGATAATCTTGATTCTTAGGCATGATGACCGTTATGTAAATTTATGATACTATTATTGTAATTAAGTGTAGTATTATGCAAGGATGCTTGAGTTATGCCTCGGGTCCCATCTAATACTACGTATCCATGTATATGTCTAATACTTGTTTCAATATATATATGGATATAATCCTTACTATGTTTATAGTGAATATATATGTATATATATATATATATATATTAGATTCAGAGATATTTATGCTTAGGTCAAAGAAGGTATGGTTGTCCAGGTGTCCTTGAGGAACCTTATCCTAACTTGTTACATTTAGTTATTATTTATCTTTTATTTAATTATTAATCTTGTACACTTTTGTGTTTATATTCACGGATTGAATTATTCTTTAGACACCATTGGTGGTGGCCAGATGATCATATTTCACACACTTCTCAGGCCGGCTTTACACTGGTGTACCCGACTAGACCTCATTATTTGTAGGATCATGATCATTTGTTTTGATTTTATGCTTGTACCATGGTGTTAGGATAACAAGACTAAGTTAGATATTAGGATGATCATAGAGTTATCCCTAGGGTTTTTTTTACTTTTTTCATTACAATTATACTATTTTGTGTCTTCTAATATATAATAATTTCATAGCCTCTGTATCAATATATGGACATGGATTTGTAGTTATATATTATTGTATATGGTCATTTTTATTCAGTTATTGTGTCTATCTTCTACTACATTGTAATTTATTTATACCTTTTTGATGGTTGAGGGATTTATTTATTACCTCTTATACCCATGTTATAATCTAATAATAAAGGTATTTTCACCCCAACTTACCATCTCTATACCTTTATAGCTAGTCGTAAGCCTCTAACATATCGGATGGCCCACTTGAGTCCTTGAGGAGACCGGTCTGACAAATGATTTTATATATAGTTGGGTCAAGAAATTATTGGATGGTGGTAAGAGTCCCAACCAGAAGGTGTACATACCTATGGAGTTCTCTTATAGGTATCAACTACAGACCATTGGTTATAAGATCATACTATTACAGTTGGTATTAGAGAAAAGTCTTGTTATTTTTAGGATTAGGATTATAAAAATATACCAAAATCCTTAGGTATAAGGCTGAACAAAAAAAAACCCTGAATTTTTTAATTAAATATTAAGTGATTTATAAGCTAATATATCCTTCTATAGATATTTAAAGTAGAAGTGTCTCTATAAAGGATGCACCTAGGGTTAAAAACCTCCGAAAAACTAGATTTTACTAGACATAATCGGGAGCTGGTGAACAAAAACTGGCCTTATTGCATGTCTATTTTGACACTCCCAGGGTAAATAATTTGATAAAGTCACAAGCTCATTGTGAATAATTATTAAGAAAAAAAAGTTTCCTATAATATTTTATGTTAGGAAACAAATCCTGGATATCTTATATTTAATCCAAAATGTTTATAGGTTGAGGAACGTATGTCAATTATGATTTATTCCTTTAGTGTTCATAGTTTCCCTTTTATGTGTTTAATAATTTAAAATTTACCATCCCTAATTTTCCCTTTCTAGTCGATGGTCAGAAATAGGATGAATAGATTCAATGACCAATTTTATGGGAAATGTGATGACTTCACAAATGAGATTCCTAACATGATGGGAGCTCAAGTAAGGCTATTATTTATTATATCAATTGATCTATCAAAAAACATTATTAACAATTGGAGAATTATTTAATTCCAAAAAACATAAAAAAAGGAGGATGACATCTCAAGAAAGTTAATATAATAATGGTGATAAATAAAAGCACAAAAAATCACTTTATGAAAAAAATATTGAAGTAGGAACAAAGGGAAATGTCACAAAGGAACTGTGAGATATATTGATTGTGAAAAAATATGGCATAAAGTATCCAATTTCCATGAAAAAATGAATAACATGATAGAGAAAAATAAATTTTAATATAATATACCATTAATACTTCTATGTCATAATTGTATACAAGATTGGAATTATCCAAGCCAGTGCTCTATTCCAAGGGTTGACAAGTATGATAAGCACCAACAATCTCCCAGACAAAGAGAACAAAGAAATTACTATGTTGAGACGGTTCCGGATGATTGAAGTATATGTAACCTCTACTCTAGAGTTGTGTATAACATGTCTAATTTAAATTCATTATATATTACCTTATCATGTAAGTTTTATAATAACATCAAGTCCCCACCCCAAATGATTCAATATCATCAGATTAAACTTCTATTATTATTATTTCATGAGTTAAAGTTTGTGGGGATGTTATTCATGTAAATACTATTAATATAGCTTTAGTTTAATTTTTTAATTTCCTAGTTATGAAAGGGGTTAACTTTTATAAATCTAGAAAAACTTTCTAAGATGAGAAAAATACCCTTCGTGTCATGAATCATCCTCTGATTCTATAAAAGGGCAAGGAGGGTGATGAATCTTCTTTAGAATAGTCATCTTAATCAGGGATATTTTTTTCTTATAATAAATAGTATCTATCAAAAATTATTCAGACTAATGAAATGATCATTCTTGAATATATTCCCATAGTGAGGAAATATTCTAATGATTTTCCCAAAGAATTGTCTAGTCTCCCCCATAGACGATGTTTGAGTTCTCAATCAAACTTATACATGCACCAAGTAACATTTATAGAGTGTTTAATCACCAATATAGGGATATTTGTGGAACATTAAAAAATAGAGAAAATTTAAGGATGGCCTAAACCAATAATTATAATGGTAATCCATATATTCCAAAGATTATATAGGTATTATCATCAATTTGTGAGATACTTCTCACAATTTTTAGGACCCCTAACAATGATGACTCGAAAAGGAGTAATGTTTTTATAGAATGATGAATATGAGGAAAGTTTTAAATAGTTCAATAAGACACTAATCATTAAACCTATATTGACATTACCCACCAGCGTGGAACAATTTTTTATCAATGATGATTCATATAAAAATGGATTGGGTTGTTTATTCATGAAAAATTACAAAGTGATAGCCAATGTCCCCTACCAACTAAATATCCTTGTGGAAAACTACCCAAATCATGATCTAGAATTGGATACTAAGATCTTTTTTTAATTTTCTCTATAAGTACAAGTATGATATATATAAGGACCTTAAAATATTCAAGTATATATTCACAAAATGGTGATTAATATGCACCAATGGAGGAGGTTAGATCTGATTAAGGAGTTTTATTGTTCAATCCATTACCATCCTAGGAAAACAAATAACGTTTCAGATGATTTGAGTAAAAGGGATACCAAAACTCTATCTATGATGAGGATTTAAAGGTATTCTATCTTTATAGATATGAAAGGAATGGATATCATAATAATAAAAGTATATTCATACCACCTTTTCCAATTAACTGCTCAACCATCCATTATTGAGATGATCAAGGAGGCTTAGAAATATGATAATTTTATACATAAGAAGGTATCAAATATTCCAAAGTTCAAATTTTCTAAGGATGGAGTAATAAGGTTTGGAAACCTTATATGTGTCACATAAAATCCATAACTGAAGATGCAACTTATGGATGATGTGCATAGCTCAACCTTATCAATTCATCTAGGGATTACTAAGATGTATAAGAACTTGAAGAAATTTTTTGACTATGATAACATTAAGAGATAGATTTTAGTGTTTGTATATTGATTCATGGTATTCCATCAAGTCAAGTTGGAATGAAAAAATTATAAAGGTATGATGCAACTATTTCCCTAGCCACTATAAAAACTAGAAATCATTTACATGTATTTCATTGTATGACACCAAGGACAACTAATGTAAATAACACCATCTGGGTGGCAGTCAATCACCTTAACAAGTTAGCACATTTCATTTCCATTATGAAAGATTTCTCTCTTGGACCACTCTTCAATATATACAAAATAGAAGTTATATGATTTCATGGAGTTCTAATCTCTATTTTATCTAATTGAGATCTAAGGATTACATTGAGGTTTGGAGAGGCCTTCCAAAATAATTCAATAAAGTGATAAGCATAAAAACTAGGTATCACCTTTAAATGGATAGTCATTTTGAAATGAATATTCCTAATATTGAATAAATACTAATATCATGTTCAATTTATTTCCAAATATGTTGGGATCAACACCTTCCCCTATTACATTTCTCATATAACAACAGTTTCCTTCCAAGTATTCAAATGACACCTTATGAGGCTCTGTATGGTAAGAGGTGCTGAACTTCGACATGATGGGATGAATTTGGAGAGTGAAAGATGATGGGACTTAATATTATCCATGAGATTATAAATAAATTTGAAACTATCCAACATCTTATTAAAACCACATAAAGTCAATAGAAAATCTACAAATACAATCATTAATGAGACCTCGAGTTTGAGTTCATTGATAAAGTGTTGTTCCATATATCACCACGGAATAAAGTCATGAGGTTTCAAAATAAGGTAAAGTTTAGTCCAAGATATAACAACCCCTTTGAGATATTTGATCACATTAGAGTGGTGGGATATTGACTATAACTCATACCTAATCTATATCAAGTACATCGTGTGTTTCATATATCCCTCTTGAGAAAGTAAAAATAGACCCCTCAAATTTACTAAATCCATAGGTGGTACAAATGGATAATGATCTTTCATACAAGGAGAAAATATTAAAGATCTTGGATCATAGATTCAATGTTTTCCAAAACAAGACTACTCACCTATAAAAACTATTGTGGTGGAACCATAAGTTTAAAGAAGTTACTTAGGAACTAAAATAGGTGATGAAATATAAGTACCCTCATATATTTTAGTATATGAAATAAAAATTTCAAGGGTGAAATTTCTAAATAGGGGAATAATATAACAACCTAAACATTTATAAATGAAACCCCTTCACTTCAAATTAATAAATTAAACCATAAGTATTGAAGTTATAGAACATTCTTCCACAACTTAGGATATTTCAGAATATTATATCTTATTAGAGTTAAAAGAATATTAAGAATTATAAAATTTGATAACGTATTCATTTAAAAATGATCATATAATTAGTATATGTAGAATCTCATGTTTTATAAATAGATTATATTCTAAGGCAATTTGAGTTTTATTCATTTAATGGATGTTTTATTTTGTAAACCAAGATGAGCATTGTGACAATTTAATGTGTTTTTGTCAGATGTGGATAAAGTCTTTTATGGTTACTTGGGTTTTTCTTCAAGTTTAAATATTTTTGATCTATAAAACCTCTTGTTTGGAGGATCATATAAAGGTTCATGGTCTGTCAAAAACTGTGTGGCCACCAATAGTAAACTGTGTAACCTGACCCAGAGGAGTAACAGGTTCCACACTGAATGAGCATGTCTTTTTCCAAATTGTGTGGCTAGACTGCACTCTTAGTGACACTTACTCATTAGGTACGTATGGTTTAAGAAAATGGTATGCCTAACTATGTGATCTAACCGTGTGGTGTATGTTCTTGGGTAGTGTTATAGCACACAGTTGATGCACTATTTGGCCAAACATACTACCAAACCATGTATTGTATTCTATTTGGTGTGAAAGTAATGATTCAAACTTAATGAAATTAAAAATCTATCTTCTCCTCCTCCTCTCTTCTCATTCACATGCAGAACCCCTCTCCTTCTTGAGCACCACTTTTCCACCTCCTATAGGCATGGAGATATCTCCTATATACATTGTTGGATTTATTCACCATCATTACCAATGAATTCTTCTCAGTAATCTCATCATTTCTATTAATTTAATTATTAGTTTATTATCCCTCTCCGGACAATATTTTTGTGAGAGATATTTTTCACAATTTTTAGAGATAATGTGTGTTTCTTCTATTTATATTGAACTGTAGAAAATTAAGCCTTTATATTGGACAAGTAGTTCATCCTAAGCACAAGGTAGGTGGTCTATAGCATTTACCACAATTTTTTTCACTTTATAAAATTTCCTTATTTTTTCGTGTCACCATACTTACCAGATATTTCTTTAATATAATCTATTTCATTAAATTAAATTATTTAGACCATGTGGTCTTTCATTTTAACCCTACATGGTGAGGTTAGAGGTCATGACCTCAATTCGAACCTCCCGATTAGGGTAGGTTCTTTTGGATTCCCTTTTTTTACATCGCCTACCTTTGTTAGAGCCACCCCTTTGGGTGTGCTATTTATTTGTATATACAATTGTTGTAATACCTAACTTAAATTAATATAAGATGGTTTTTACATAATCCTAGAGATGTATAGAATTATTTAAATTGAACATAATGATTTTTTAACAATTTAATGTTTTCTAATAAAACACCTCAAAGAGGTGGGATTTATTCAATAGGAAAATATGTATATGTTCTCTACCCTGGTAGTATTTATAGATTGAGTGTTCTGCCATGGACCTTTATGATTTGAATTTTAGTGTACCTGTTTAATTTTTATTGAATGTGTTTTCCTCCTTAAATTATTATTTTGAGAGGTGAAGTGTCTTACTTACATTATTTCCCTTTTAAAATTCTAAAATGAAATGTTAAATGAGTGTGGTCCTCTTAATGTTTAATTGTAATATGTTATGAAATACTCAATTACTAGCCTTTCAAATTGTTTAATTACTTTTTTTAAATTAATTGAAATTTCATCAGTGAAAATTTGGTTCCTTCCATGGAATACCAAGGATGGACTCAATGTTCTAGTGTACAAATTTACTGGTTGAGTTGTCTATTCGATGGGGCAATACTGGTATGCCAAGATAGGCTCATTGTGCATTCTTCATACCTAATTATGAGTGATACTAGTTCCCTATGGGAGACACCATGTATGGGATCATTAGTGGGGACGTTTTACTAGGCCATGAGTCAGACTTGGTCTCCTACGTGAGATACCAGTTATGGTTTAAGAGGTCGTAGTATCCCATTAGGAAGTGAGTGATACTTGTGAGGCCTTTCAAGGATTGCATTGGACAAAATATAATAGTAGTGAGTGTTATCGGGATCCTGGTGTGGTATATGGGTTTCTTATAAAGGTTCTCTCTTGACATGACCAAGATGCTTCTTATTTAAAATTTGGTAGTTACTTGTATGTAAAAGGTTAGTGGTATATGTGAATTTGTAATCTGTGGGATGCATCCTCCATATCAAATCACTTTCTTGGGTGTCAGAGCATCCCACAATAAATCTTTTATACCATTTTTCATTATCACCTTTCCCTTATCTTTTCAATACAGGATTCATATGGTTTAGACATTTCTTTATTAGGTTGAAGTAGGGATGGTTAGGATGGGTATCTGTGGGTAACCTGTCCCGACTCGGTTATTTAATTATTTTCATTTCTCCTTTACTTTCGATATACAATATCATAGGTTATTTTTTATACATGAATTGAATTATTCCTTATACACCATTGGAGGTGGACTATTTATTATATCTCACACCCTACATGGGCTACCATTGCAATGGGGTACCCAAGCAGACCCTCCTATTCAAAAGTCCTTGTTCTTTTGATTTTGTTTTCAAGATTGAAACATGGAGTTAGAGGTATAGGGTTGAGTTGGTTCTCATAATTCTTATGGGGATCTCTTTAAGGGATTTTTTTCTTTTCTTATTAATTTATTTCATTCTACCTTCCCATTTTATTTCTTATTCTTATACTTATATCTTTAACTAGACATCCATGTATTGTTGTACATTCATGTTGGTCATATCTTCTTTATTCAGTTGGTGTATTCTTCTTTTATCACTTTTCCTTATTTATTACATTTCTTCTAATGTTTAATAACATTTATTATCTAAGATACCACTTTTTAACTCTAATCACGAGTGTTCAGTCTCTCCACTATACTAGTATTAGACCCTCATTGATAGTCGATATCCTATGAAATACGTGGAGGTGCATTTGAGGCCATGTGGTGACCGGTCCTGCTATCAGTTTAGTGGTTAATCAGTTCAGGATGTTATAAATTGGTATCAAAGCCATATTTTCCCTTTTTATTACTATTTTTGGGTGATAGATAGGAGATTGGGAATGTTTTTTCACTTGGTAAATAGTTGTGCCTAAGAGTGATCAACCCACATTTGGGGAAAAGATCAAATGTCTAGGGATGTGATTGTTGCTCATGATGTTTGTGATTATAGTTGATTATGAATTGACCTTGATTGAATGGTGTACTTTCTGCTACTTACTAATTTTTGAAATTCTGTCATTTTACCCTTGTCCAGGTATGGTAAAGATTTAGTATTATATTCATCATTATAGGAACATATGAATTCACATGTGATGCATATTACATGTTGTGTAGATTTCATTAATAGGGTGTTTGAAATTTTTTGATGTTTCATGAATGTTTTTTTACCTTGTATTTTATATTCCATGTTATAAATATCAATAACATTAATATTTTTCACCTCTTTAGATACTCTATTAGCATGCTTCTATAATTCAAATTATCATTCATTACTTATCTGTAATGTTAGGTATTATTAGTAACCTAATTATCTTTTACCTTCTAAGTTATATCATTCCATGTCTATCTACAACATGTTTAAGAGTTTAGATTAGTGTTCTTGTATTCAAATTGGAATGCTTATATGATTGTTTAGTATGGGGAGAAGCATGTTGGTTGCGATTAAAAGGGAGTAAATTTGATATTTTTATGGTGTATGGACAACTTATAAATTGCTTACTGACCACCATATAATCGAACAATTATTGATTAACTTTATATATTTAACTATTGTTGTATAAATGTTAAATCTGTTTAATTTATATTTTATTCAAAACAAATTGGTTGTAGTTAAATGTGATCCAATTTAACCAATTTTTAAATTGTATGGGCACTTTATTAATTGGAATAGGGATTCCCATATCATTGAACCATTGTAGATGCATCTTATATATTTAAATTCCTTCATGTAAATATTGAAGAGGTAAAATTTTCTTTTATCCAAGATAAAATGGTTGTGGTTAGATGGGAACCGCCTGAAACATGTAATGTGTACGGATGATTTATAATTTTAGAGGTGGGAACCCATAAAATTGAATCATCTAATAAGATCCTTATACATAGAAACAATATTAAATATGAATGATGTCTATTTTGACCTCAAATAAAATGGATGCCTTATAAGGGTGTGAAACTCTATTATTTGGGCATAATGACCATGTGGATAAAATTCTAAATGATAAAATAGATGCAAGTAGTAAATCTGGGGCATGTGGTTAATAGAATGAAACCACTAAGTGTGATTTTAAATTCTAAATGCCTAAATTGTTAGTGTTGTTTTTTAGGAACCCATGATGACTCAACAGGACACTAGCTGGTCACCCTTCTTTTGATATGTCATAATGATTAACCCCATGGGGGTATTTTAGGTTATAAATGGATGGTTATTTAAAGTGTCTTCATTTATAGGGCTTCTTACAGGACTATAACCCTTTTAATTAAAAGAATAACTTTTAATCAACCTTATATTTTTTTTGAGGCCTTATAAATAAATGAATTGTGTTTACAAAAATGGTGTTACATGATAATATGAACTAATTATCATAGGATGTCAATAAATAGTGATGCCAAAAAGTAATTTTTAATTTAACTAACTTATATTTACTTGCGACCTTAACATGATTCTCCTTTTTTATAACTGGTATTAGTTTTTCATTAATCATAATTCTTAAATTCTTAAAGAATTAAATGGGTTTTGGTTCCATGCCTTAAAATGGAACCTTAAGAGGGGTTATTAGTCTGGCCCTCGTGTACGGGTAGCTTAAATACTTCTAGTGTTTTCCATGAGTTCTACCTTGAAACAAGAGTGTGATAGTTTCCCACAAGCCTCTTCTATTATAGATCATATCTAAGTTGTAGGATCTTTATACTAGTGACCTTTTTTGGAATGTTCCCTTGGTAGGGGTAGACACTTTCTATTTTTGTAAGGTGATATCCCAATGTAGGCAACACACTACGATTCCTCAATCTTTATTAGTCTCTTGTGACTATTTTTTTAATTAGCGGTATTATTCATGTGTCCTTTTCCATGTAGGACTATTAATTCCAAAATAAAACCCTTGTTATAATGGGTGGTCATGGGTTGTTTTGACTTTTTCTGTGATTGTGTGAATTTTGAAATGCCTAGTTCTAATAGGATCGACATGCCAAGGGATTGGTCGACCACATAGTAGTATTTTGTTCATTTTTTATTTCCCTTTTAGAATTGGGAAAATATGGGTGTCATCATATTATTATAAATTATTATAGAGTAATGAGTATCAGAGTTAGTTCTTCGTGACGGACATTACATACAGAAATTCATAGCACTAACAAGCCTATGGACAACATCACGGATGTGTTTTTTATCATGTAATCTAAGGTTTGTATACGTCGATATGCATTTTACCTATAATCGTGTTAAATCATGCAACAATCTGTTTAAATTTTTTGTTAGTTATTTAATCCTTGAGTTATGTTGCATCATTCATAGGTCAAATCTATGATAATGTAACATGGATCTAAGTTGTTGAGTGGTTCCAAAGTACAAAATGATTTTCTTTAGATGATTGGGTGTTGAAACACCAATTGTCTTGGTTGTTATTTTATGCCTAATGTATTTTTTTAATGGTGCACGTGGTCATAACTCAGTTTTTGGTCCACATGTAGGCTCGAGGTGAATTCATCCTAGATTTCATGGGAGCATCTAGTCTATATCACTTTAAAAAAAATAACACTCCTAAGGTGGGGAGTGTCGTGTCAATTTTTTTTGAATTTTTTATTCAATATATAAGGGAAAACCAAGGAATATTTGTAAATGTAAAGTCTCATTTGGAATTCCATTGAGGATAGAATCACTTTTCTTAAGTTGGAACTTTCATGATAGCATAATGACATTGTGGTTGGTAAAGCACGCATCATTTTGAAACACTGTTAGTCATGGATGGACTTTGTTTGTTGAGCATAGTGTGGAGGTATTTCCTTTATGGTAAAGGCATCATGATCATTTAAATGGTGATGTGTCGGTAGGTGAAGATGAATTTTTTCTAAAAAGAATTTATATGGTGATGGTTTGCCTATTACTCTTTAACAGTTAGCAATATTGGTTTGAAAACGTATTGATAAGTTCACCCTCTTAGAATATGGGCTTACTGATATCTCTTTTGGAGATAATTTAATTCCTCTTGGTGTACTCATGGATCAATGTTAACCATGTTACCTTTATTTTCATCGTCCGGGTACACAGAAAGAGCATTGTATTTACACCACGCTAAATTTTTAAATGTCATTGGGCTTGTTCAATGGTCTCTATCATAGTTGTGCTCTGGAAGTGTGGTTGTTCCATAAGGAATGGTTAGTCCCAAGTGATGCATGGTTTCCCAAGTAGTATCACCATGGAAGGACTTATATATGGAATATGTTCCCATTGACTTGATTTCCAGGAGGATGCCTCCATAGGCTTAGTCCATGTTCTTGTTATATAGATTTTTGGTTGGTATTGATGCCTCTCTTGTGAACTTTGTATATGTTTTTCCTTGGATTGGCTCCCTGGACTCTGGTTATTGATTCCAAGGTTTCCCCTAACCTCAGTTATGGATGGAGGATATGTTTAAATGTGTGGGAACCCTAGTCTGTGGGATCGGGTGTGCACCTACATTCATGCTGGGACACGATAGATTAAATTAGGGTTTTGGATAGAGATATTATTAGGATCTTGTTAAAGTTTTTGAGTAATTTTCTCTGATAAAAACTCTAGTTTCATTCATTTAATTCTTTGAATTTATCTTTTGATTTATGTCTACTTTATAAGGCAATATTTTCAAGATTGGTTGGTAAGTAGTGGCTTGACCTATCTCTCTATGGTTTCATTAAATAAAGTCTGTTCGGAATCGATCCTTTGATAGAAACTTTTCTTGGGCTGTGAATATCATTGGAATGTTTTAGGGACACCACGAACCACTATTCTGTTGGTAAATACACCGTGTTTTGGAATTGTCCCTTGAATGCCAGAAACTATGGTGAAATAATTATAGGCTGAATAGTTAAAGTGATGACATATAGATCATGTCTCTAGTTTTATGGCCTTGGGTAATCTTTTCCTCAATTTTTTACTTTGGAAAAAAAATCCTTGGCTTGAGATAGTATGGCTCTCATATCAAATGTTAAGGTGACGCTCGGTGGTTTTTTGTTCATTTGAAAATATAGTACTACCATTTGGACAAGACTTCACTACATGAGTAGGTTAAGTGTTGTTCTCTTTATTTTCCCAAGGATTCTCAAGGACAAGAAGTTATAAGGTGAGGAGATTTTATCATCCCATGTTTTTGAACATAATGAGATTCCAAGGGAATTAAAAAAATAATTTTGTGGATGGTCCATTTTGTAAACTGGTATTTTGAATAGAATTTTGAGAGTTGGAACACTTCAATGTATTGTTTTTAGATTAGGTCTAAGTTATGTGAGGGTTCCCTGAGTGTTATGTAAAGTTTTCAGAGTGTTGGGATTTGAAACCACATGCTGGGAGGAGCTGACAAAGGCACACTATTTTTCTAAAACCATGTAGCCTCAAGTAGTAAACTGTGTGACCTGGCCCAGAGGAGAAGTAGGTTCAATTGGGGATGCATGTAGTTATCCCAAATTATTCACCTAGCATGTATGAATAGTGCCACTTAACCAGTAACTATTCACAGTTTAGGAAAATGGTTTTCCTAACCATGTGATCTAATCATGCATTGTATTGTCTTAGGTATTGTTATAGTGCATGGTAGGAACATGGTTTGGCTAACTGTGTGACCAAACCATGTACCCTATTCTGTTTAGGATGAAATTACTATTTCTCTCATAATGAAATTAAAAATCAATTTTCTCCTCCTCCTCTCTTCACAGCCTCATTCAGTACCCCTCTCTCGCTTGATATCCACTTTTCCTCATCCCCTTGGCATGGTTATATCTCCTCCATATGTTTTCAGATTCAAGATCTGTTGATCTTTATGTATTCCTCTTGGTATGTTTTGTGTTCCTCATTATTTCATTCTTCGTTTATTATCCCTCTCACTGCACTATTTTTTTGCGAGTACATATCCCTTATTTTCCAGTTGAATGTATGTTTCTATGATTTATCCTCAACTGTAGAAAACCAAGCCTTGTTATTGGACAATTAAGTTGTCATAAGCAAGAGGTGGTGATATATATATATATATATATATATATATATATATATATTACCACATGTTTTTCCACTTTATATAATTTCATTGTTGTGTTTTGTCACTGTACTTACCCAATAACACTTTAAAATATAATATTGCTTTGAATTAAGTTCTTTAGGCCACCTTATCATGAATTTGAACCCTACTTGGTGAGTTTAGATGGAATGATCTCAAGACGATCTTCCCTGTTACGGTAGGTTCTTTTGGATTCCCTTTATTAATGTCATATTCATTAGTTAGAGCCTCCCCTTCTGGTGTGCTAATTATTTTTATATATAATTGTTGTGCTTACTACATTAATTAACTATTGAATGGGTTTCCATCATTACATATGATGAATTGAAGTATTTAAATTGAACCTAATTATTTTTCTCTATAATAATGTTATGTATTATAATAAATCCCTTCAATGTGGTGCACTATCTTCAATTAAAAAAGTTGTGTATGTGCTCTTCCCTTCTTGAATTTATGAATTAAGTGTTCTACCATGGAATTTTATTTTTAAAAATTGAGTGTTCCAATTTAATTTTAATTTAATGTGTTGGCCTATATAATTTATTGTTTTGAGAGTTGATTTGGATTTCTTACAATTTTTCCTTTTAAAATTTTAAAATTAAATACAAAATGGGTGTGGTCCTCTTAGTGCTTCATTGTCCTATATTAGTGCGTGATCACTTCTTGGCCTCTTGAAGTGTCTAATTAAATTATTTAGATGAATTAAAATGTCATGAGTGAAAATTGGGTTCCTTACAACAAATGCAAAGGAAAGAATCATTGGTATTGTGTTCAAAATCACAGGTTGAGTTGTCTATA
The DNA here is from genome assembly GCA_963277665.1 of Viscum album. Taxonomy (NCBI): domain Eukaryota; kingdom Viridiplantae; phylum Streptophyta; class Magnoliopsida; order Santalales; family Viscaceae; genus Viscum; species Viscum album. The sequence goes on along the minus strand of OY728137.1, from coordinate 879,631,334 downwards.
TGTTGGGGAAATAATGGTATTCCTAGAAAGTCTCACCATTCGTTCTTATTAACTCATCAAGAGTGATACAGGTTCCCTGTGGGTGACAACTTCGATGGGATCATTAGAGAGATGGTTATACCATGCCATGAGTGGGTCTTAGTCCCTAATGTGAGAGACTAAGTATAGAATCAGAGGTTGTAGTCTCACATTATGCTGGGAGTGATACCTGTGAGGCATTTCAGGGATTGCATTGGATATACTCTGATGGTAGTGAATGTTATCATTCTCCAATTGTGATACATGGATTCCTTGTTATGGTTTTCCTTGAAAGGCCCTAGGATGTAGCTTATCTAAAAGTTGGTATTTACTTTTATTGAAAAGGTTAATGGTATATCTATATTTTTTATCCATGAGATGGATTGTCTAATCAAAATCACATACTTGGAGTTCAGACCATCTAAAGATAATTGTTTTATACTGGTTTTCATTATCACTTTTTTCTTTATCATAATTGTATTGTATTCTTACAGTTCAAACACTTTTTCATTAGGCATAAGTATGTAAGGTTTGGTAATGTTTCATTGGGGAACCTGAGCCTAACTCATTTATTTAATTATTTTCATTTCCACTTTACTTTTGATATACTAGAATGCTGGTTTTCTGTATACATAAACTAGATTATGTTTTAGAACCCATTGGTGGTGGTTTATTGAGTATATCTCAAACCCTGCTCGGGCCTCCATTTTACTAGAGTACATAAGAAGGACCTCTTTTTCATAGATCCTTGATCTTTCTCATTTTTATTCATGCTTGTATACGGGAGTTAGGATCACAATCTTGAGTTGATTATCTGGATGATCATGGGGATCACTTTCAGGGAATTTATTCTTTTCTTATTGATGTATTTCATTATACCTACATGTTTGAATATTTATTCTTGTACTTGAACAATTAAATATACATTCATTCATCGTTGTATATTGGAGTTGGTCATCAATACTTTCTTCAGTGGTAATATTCTTCCTTCACTGCTCTGTCTTATTTATTACATTTTTTCCACTATTGAATGATATTTTTATTTAAGATATATTTGTATTACTCTGATCATGAGGGTTTAGTCTCCCCAAAATACCACCATTAGTTCCTTGCTACTATTTGACACGCTCTGGCATATAGGGTGGCATACTTAAGGCCATGTGGAGACCGATCCGACTACCAGTTTAGTAGTCATTTGTGCCAGGATGTTATAGTATATATATAGGTTTATGATAAATTCCATTGATAATGATGTAATAAGTTATGGCCTCAAACAATATAATTTTACCCTATGAATCTCGTTTATCATGTCTTCTAATGGAGATAGATTCTATGGGATATACCCTTGACCATGACCAATCTTAGATTCTGTAACATAGGCACGATATAAACCATTTTTGGGATAAGTTCAATCTCATCTATATCATGGCCCAAAGCATGTTCGTCGAACCACACCAATAAAATATCATTGTCACAACCCTAAACCATAGGGAATCAGATGGTGTAATAAAGGTATTTGTATCTCAAACATAACAAAAAAATGTATATCTTATTTTCTATGAAATAATGATTATATTTATTCCATATTTATTTAACATTATAAATGATTAAATGATCAGTTTTTTAATAATTAGATTATAATGTGAAAAAAATCAAATTGTATTTTTTGGTAATAGATAATTTCAATTCAAGCATTCATTTTAAAGAATTCATGAATTTTAAAAACAAAATATATTTTATTAATGTAAAATTATAAAATATTATTTCTTAAGTATAGTTGATAATAAAACTTTATGAAGTTAAATATAATTTTTATATGGCTTAGAAAAATGATTTTGTCAAAAAAAATAGTATTTTCAATAAAAGGGGTTTTTTATTTAAAAATATAAATTATCATATTTATATATTTATTTGGATAAAATACATATTACTCACGGATTCATCATGTCAAAATTACCCAATAGTGTATTTTTCAAACTTTTTCGAGATAGCCAAATTTTTAGGTAAAAAATTAAATACAGTATAAATATAAATTATGTATTATGAAATCATAATGACCCAAAAGTGATATAATATATCAATTCAAAGGTATAAATGATAAAATATATGTTTTCCTTTTAAAATAATTTTTATGTTATGTTATTTTTTTTTATAAACCCGTTGTGAATCTTCCAAAACCCGTGTTATATATTAATGTTTTAAAATCAATTATTTATGAACATGACTCACTTCCACATAACCAAAGGTAATATTTTAATTATTCCTGTTCATAAACATATTTAATAATGAAAAAAATAATCTTTGAAAGAAACTGTTGGAAAAATTCATTGGAATGTTTGTGTTTTTAATTAATTTTTGGTATAATGTTCAAAACTTTTGTTTGGAAATTAATAAAGAACTCCCCTCTCTTTTCCTATATAAACTCACCAAAGCCCCCATTTTAATTCACTAAAAAACCTTTTATCATGACCTTAATCATACCACTCCTCTCTATATCCCTCGCACAGCTCCTCAGGCTCTCAACAAGATCCTATCAATCTTTTGGAAACACCCTCTCATGATAAGGGATCCTCTCCTTCTTATCTTTATTCAAGAACCTTCATTATTTCATGCCTTTTGATTTCTAGTTACTAATGTTGGGATATGTTCTTCCACATCCTTCATACTTTAGTTTTGATTTAAAAATTAAAATAGACCCATTTTTATCTCATTAATCAATTTTATGAATCTTTAAGTACTGTCATTGTGATGCCTAAATTTCGTTGTGATTTTTCATTCCAAACGACTGTGAAGTGTATTCTCATACCCATTTAACTCAAAGGATTCAACTATATGTGCCTATACATATTTTATTATGAACTCCAATGTATGTAATATATAATTCTAAATCATGGGGTTAATACAGATTAAATAAATTCTTATGTTGTGTGATCTATATGGAACACTTATGAACGTACAAGATATGATTATTATCAGTGTGCATAAACAACACTCCAATACATTGCATAATGTTTTAATCTCATGAGATTTCATGAATGGTCAATGAGAGGTTATTTGAAACACACTATGTTATGATGTAATTGTGGTTAATCTTGACTTATTTTTATGATTCTATATTTTATGTTATTTCAACATTCTTTTATTTCCTTTATACTAACATGTTACATCACACCTCATTGTTCATGAATTTGATTCTAACCAATTATGTTACATTTTTATGCCTCCTGGATCACGTATATTTCTTTAAAATCTTCCATGATTTTTTATTCTCTTAAATAGATTTATCAATAACCACTTTGTTATATATGTCCCTAGGTTATCATGTGTAGTTTTATGAGAAATGGAATTTTAGAATCATGTTAATAGAGTTTTCAATGATGTTATTTTATCCATGTATAAAGTTGATATCCTATGTACCTAATTCAAAAATTCACAAGGATTAATGTTCATTTTGAATTGTATTAAGTTTAATTTTATGTAATTAATATTGAAATAATGTGTATTAAAAATATGGGTTGTTATATTTACTCTAAGGAAAACAATCTAAAATTGCATCCAAAGGATTATACCATAATATAATAAATTCTTAAACATATCCTTAAAGTCATCCCTTAAATCATAAGGTCGATTCTTCATAAGGGATGACTTTAAGGATATCCAAAAATTCTAATATGTGTCCATGTGGATCCTTGCTTTTCATTCAGCCATACTTCTCAAAATTTCAAATCATTTCAAAAACATGATTACACGTCAATGTTATTAACTTCAACTAATGGTGTCAAAATAATCAATACATATTCCTCAATTTACAAAATTACATGATCCATGATAGTCATATCTTGTTACATACTTGTGATATCATTGATGATATGTCAAATTACATGTTTACTCATGCTGATGTGTTTTTTTGTCCCTCAGTGATGGTATATATCATGAAAAATACTTCTTGACCCTAGTGTTGAAATATCATGCCTTAGTATGATCAACACTTATCGATTGAGTGATTAGTGTTCATCTTATGAACATTTGACTTCAAAAAATAATGTAAATAATATATATTTATATAAAAAAGAAATAAAAAATTGAAATATAAAGGAATATAATTCAACCAATCAACAAACTAATAATTATATTGTTAAGTTTTATGTTGAGTTCTGTGATAGCCCGAGATTTAAAAATAATCATATAATTTTTGATAGAAAATATGACATGAAACACTAAGATTATATGAAAATGTAAAGCCTTGAGGATTTGTGATATTTTTTTAAATAAATTTAATTTCTTCGATAGCTTGTGCAACATGAAACAACGAGTATCATTGAACCACGATATATTATTAACATTATTAATTAAATAAGACTATTATAACCTAGCTGTTATTTTTTTTGGAATGAATAATATTAAATACATTATTAAATGTATATAAAGTTCCTAATAAATATAAATTTATTTATAAATTCTTAATAACTAGTCAGTCAATTTTAAGAAAAGTCATTTTATTAATCGAAAACAAATTTTCTTCAAAAAAAATTATTTTCACTACTTTCTGTGAGAAAATAATATAATTAATTTTTTTACACTTTTAGAAAAATAATTTTATAAAATGGAATTCATTTTTTAAATAATAATATAAAATTAAATTATGTTTAAATCTATGAATTTTTTTAGAGAATATTAATTTTTTAATGAATAGTGAAATACATATTTTTTTAACAATTACCATTTATTTTGATAAATTAAGACCCATTATTATTTTATTTTGATTTAAAATCAAAATAATTGTTATTAATTTAGATTAAAAAAAATTAATTACATTTAAATCATATTTATAATAGATCTTATTATAATTTTATTCTTAAGCTTAAAAGCCCATTTTTTTAAAAACCGTTTTAACATGAATAATGATTATCCATTTTAGGTAGTTGGGGTTTGGCTTATTGTTAAGCACCCCGTAATGCTACATGAAAAATGGGGGTTCAAAACCCATGCGGCGTAGGTTATTGTAGCAATATTGTAGCGACTGTAGTAGCGGTGGTACTGTAGCAATGGCGGGCACTCTAGAGGCGGCAGGTCACTGTTGCGGTGACAGGGTACTATAGCTGCGGTGGGTATTGTGCAGTACTGTAGCAGTGTGGGTGCTGTAGTAGTACTGTTCACAGAATGGGATTTGGGCAAAAAATTTGGGTCTACAGGCCATGTAATGGGATAAATGCCCACTAGGCCTTCGGGCTATTTAATGGGTCTCCCTCTACCCAGTTAAAAGAGGTATTTGCTTTGATTTAATAATAAATGAGGCTTCGACCCCAACCTTTTAAAAAATGATTATCCATTTTAGTTAATTAAAATTACCCATAATGTGAAAATAATAAAATGAAATTTATATATAATATATATATAAATATTAATTTATGTTCATTTATGTATGATTACACATATATTTATGATAAAATCATATTATGCTTGAAGAAATGCATTTCTTGAAAACCAGTTTTTTTACACGTCTGTGGGTCTAATTTTAAATTAAATTATGTCACTTATATGATCGGAATTTGAAAAAATGGATTCCTTGTTTCTAATAATAATAATTTTAATTATCTAATAAGTTCAAATTATTTTTGTACCATAATTAATAGTACAAACAGTAAAAATTAATTATCATAGTTAAGGTAAAAATGGGCATATCGGGGGTTAAACTAAAAAAATAAGGGTTAAAAATGACTCAAAACTTGTATATTTTATATTTTAGGGTAATTTTAAAGCTTATATATTATATTTTTTTAAATTATCAATTTTATATCCTTTTTTCATGATAAAACTTTGGTATAATTCTTTCTTTTCTAAAATTCCAAGTGTATCCTCTCCCCCACTTATAAAAGTCCACACCCAATCCTCTCCTATTCACACATACAATACCCATTATTTCAGCCAATAACTACCCAAATAACTTCCCTAGTTACATAAATTCATCTTATAATCAATTTTTTATCATAATTCCAACCTAGTAAGGATTCTATTGAAAACATAAAATAGTTTTCTGAAGAAGAGGTTATGTCCTTAAACGATCATTTTATTTCATCTCTTCTTCCAACTCTTTAAAATAGTATTCAATCATGATGATATAATAAACTCAGTATATTCCATATACATATATGTTTTAAGGTTTATTTCATGACCTATAACCCTCACCTCATCCCTCAAATGGGAAATTAAATCATTTATCATGTGTACAACAGACTACCACCTCGTGAACCGAAGTAATTCATCTTCTATCACCACTTCTCATGATAGGATATAATAATGTATTTGAGGTTTATATATTATATTTAATAAAGAAATAAACCTATTTAATTACCATATCACATAATCCTTATTACATTCTATTCTATAGAGAATTTGATAACTCACTCATGTGCATAGTGGACTACCACCACATGAAGCGATCTGGTTCGTTTTCCACATAAATTTTTTATGAAATTTAATAATAATTAATTTTATTTTAATATATGATATTATTTATATATTAATAATTTTTAAAATAAACATATCATATAATTTTTTCCCTTACCATCCATTGAAAAAGTGATAACTTTGTTTGTTTGTATTGTGGAATACTGCCTCATAAAGCGATGTGATTCATTTTTTAAGAATTTTTTGATTATTGCATCCCATGGATGGTAAATTTAAGGATATTAAAATGAATAATATGATATTTATGATATAAATTTCATCTTTTAATGATAAAATAACACTTACCTTCTTTCCATCATGATATTCAAATAATGAAACGTTACTCCAGCGTATGTACGACCTACCATCTCCATGATTATAATATAGATCATATTTTATAACAATAATTAATAGTAAATTTTTAATTTTTAATTTATGTGTAAAAATAATAATAATTTCATGATTAGGATTCATTTAATTATTTAATAATAATTCTACTACCTTATTCAACTTTCCAATGTAATTTTTGACACATGAGCCATTTATTGTTAAAAAATATGATGTGAAATTAACTGGTTAAGTAATTGAATATGACACGGTAAAAAATAAAGTAAAATGAATAATAAAATTTAAAAAGTTTCTTAATTAATTAAATAATTAAAATAAGTTTATTATTTAGGAATATAAAGAATACATGTGATGATTCAGGCTCGAGGTAACGGTTTCGATCTCAAAGCTTTCTTCTTTGGGACACATATTATTTTATACACCTAATTTCATTTATATAGTGTATATAATACACCTTTACATATTATATCATGATTAAGTCATAATTAATTGTATTTTAAGTTACAATTCACATAACACATTCGTGTGGGTTATCAATCAAAAGTTACCAAAGTGGTAATAGTTTTTTCCTGAATCTCATTTTAAACGGGATTATTTATGCTTTAATTTACCTTGAAGGGAATTATTTGATAATTGTATAATAAAACCCAAATTATTTTATCTCTTCTTGTTATTCATGAACTTTTCAATTAATTTCATTGGTACTTAATATGATTTAGAAAATGTTTTTAATAAAATCCCTCTTTATTTCTCCCTTTGGTCGAAAATTCTTTTCTTTCATATATATACCTTATAAAATATTATAAAAACTGTTTTTAACATTATAAAAATTATTTATTAATGAAATTGTTTCTAAATTATTATTTTTTAAATTTTTTTCAAATTAATCATCTTGTTTTTTCTCAACAAGTGAATTTTAATCCATTTTTCTATTAGTATATGTTAATTCAACAATTTCCTTAATTTATTATTGATTTTGATGCTCAAATACAAAAAAAATATTTCCAATGAAGTTAATTTATGTTAATTTCATTATATTAATTAATGGTATAATTATTTTTATTCTAGAGGAATATTCAATCTATAAACCACATGAATAAATTTTTTATCAATGTAAAATTACTCTGGACTTATTATATAAATAATATATAAACATAGTTCATACCTTATATTTTAAGAAAGACTTATAGTTTATATATAATATTTTTGGAGTAAAAGTATAGATCTGATACACTAATTTTGGAAGAAACCCTATGTTTTTTAAAGAAATATATGCTTCAACATCTATACTTTTTTAATCACCCGTATGCTATCGAAAAAACTATTGGAGTTTATCACTACAAAGACAAAACCTATGAGTAACTTTATCAAAGATAGAGTTTTTAATTATGGTTTATTTCTGTGTTTTTTTCAATGGTACTGATATAATTAAAAAGTTATTTAAATATATTTAAAATACTGATTCAAAGGCACATTTTCAACAGATTAGATCATTTAAATTTTATAGGGAGGCTATGTATTTCATTAAATGCATTAAATTCAAATAAAATCAATTTATTATGCTATATTTCTGGACATATTTAGTATTTTGAAGGATAAACAATCATGATAAATAATTAGATATCCATCTTTGACATATAAATATCTCCTTCTACAAGATATATAGAGAGTTAGATGCGTATTTTAAAATAATAATACGTCGTTGACTTCAGAGATACACTTTGGAAACATATGTGGTTTGGTACTTATTTTCATGGAATTTGTAGCAGTTATAGTATTTAACTATAAATATTTTTTCCATCTTGAAAAGTTCAAATATGTATTCATGAGAGGTATAATTTGGAGACATACTTGTTTTATCATCTTCTTGGAGTTTTTAATGCAACTATTTAATGAAATCATGTTTAACGTTGAAGATTATTTTACGACTACTTTGTTTATTGAAGATAATATATGAGTATCAATTTCTATTGAAATAATGTGAAAAGGTTGTTTCAATATCTAAATCTGGATCTATTATTTATTTTTCAGTATTATCTTCTCATATTAAGTCATTAGTGGAGTTTCAGCTTCTCGTACTAAGATATGTTTATTTTGGTTATTTATAAAAGAACTAGAAAGCCCTATAAAAGACTTTCACATAAGGATTCATCATCATTGACTCGGTTGTAGAAGTACCTAGAAAAAAGAATTTCAAGTGAAAATAACCATGCTCCGAGAGAGATCATTTATGGTGTAGAATAGGGTATCATAATTCCATGAACCACAATACATCGTAATGTTATTTTCTTTTATTTACTTCTACATCTCATCCATATTGAAGAGATACGAAACGAATTACTTTAATCTCAAGAGAAATAAATAATTTCTATAAATGTTTTAACATAAAAAAATTCACACCCCCCCCCCTATTGTGTCTTTTTATTTTACATTTTTACCTAATAATTGGTATTAGAGGTTGGAAACCATTAGATATATTTACAATTTTTTATATTCATAAAAAAAATTATATTTCGATCTGATGAAAACTAATGGCATAAAAGGTTTGGGTTTTTATGTAATATTTTAGATTTATTTTGTCTCCAACAAGCTTGACTTAATGATCCAAACCAATTAAATTCTCTATCATTGAACTTAGAGAATGTATATCGATGATTAATGCACCTTATTTTAATAGTTATAATGATGGATTCTAGAAATCAAGCATTATTATTTATTGGAAAAATCATAGAATATGATTTTATTTAAATGTATTAAAGCATTAAAAATTTCATAAATATGATATGTAAAAATAAACTGTTGATCAAAATATATAATTTGATCTTAATTTGAGAGAAATGATTTCTGTTGTCTTTGATTTTGGAAGTTATGAATTTAATTGAGTCTCCCAATTGAAACTAAATATGATATGTGGTAGACTATTTTGGTTTCTTTTTAATGAACTAAAATAATTTTATAACTAAGATGCAAAACTGAAAAATTAAGATTTAAAACTTTTAAGAGACATGAATATAAGAGAATGACTCATGTGAATAGAAGTTTGACCTATGTTTTTAGTGATTTTTTTGACTTAGGATAATAAATTAAAAATTTAGTCCAAGATTCAAAATTTAAAATATTCATACCCTCTAAATTAATTAATATATCTATGTCAATCATACAATCCACTCTGGTCTCCAAACAAATAATTAAAGAGTTTAGTGGAACATTGATGATATTTGAAGTTGAGATGCAAGATGAAGATGAAAATAATACTTCGAAAATAAATAAATATGTTGTACTTAAATCTACTATAGGTGAATCTTTTGATTCAATTATATTGGACTCAAGAAAATAATTATTAGATCATTCTAGAATATTTCAAAAAAAATTTAAAAAAGAAGAAGAAAAATTATAAAACAGATATATTCCATTAATGTAATAAGATAGGTCTGACAATATATAATTTTCTTATTATTAAAAGTAAAAGGAAATATAATTAGAAAATTTAATTAAATAAATTCATAAAGTCTAGTTGGAGTGTTGAAAATAATTCAAGTGATTAATCTACTACAAACTATGAATCTAATTATAAAAATCAAATGGTAAATTTATGTCTTATGGATCATACTAAGCAGGTACACACTTCTAACTTTGAAAATTCTGATTCAGAAAATTATTTTTATAATGAAATTAATAAATACAATTTTATGCTTCAAGGAAATTTTGAATCATTAAATTAAAATAATAAAAAACTTAGAAAATATTATGATATTATTTTTAATGATAAAGAATGTCAACCAAATAAAATTTCAAATTTAAAATCTAAATGTTCTTGTATTTTGTATGAAAATAAATTTGAGTAACTACTAGAAGAAGATAATATTTCAAAAAAGTCCTTGAGATTTATTATTAAAGGAAAAAACTTGTTGAATCAAATTATTGGAAAAAATAAAATTCAAAAAGGAAAATATTTTATTGAGGGAGAAAATTCAAAATTATATAGATTTTTTTTATTTCTGGTTCTGAAATTAAAATAATTTTAATTGTCATATTTTTTCAATATGGAATAAATTGAAACAATGAAAAATATTTTTATTTTATAAAACCTCAATTAAATTGTATTAATCATTTTATTATTTAAAATAATTATCAAACATTAGTTATAAAGTCTCTTCTAAAAACTAGTATATTTGGTTACCTAAAACATTAATTTCTAACACTTTCGGACCCAAAAGAATATGGGTAAATAAAGGACATATATTTAATAAATTACAGGTTTTCACCACTGGACTTCATTGTTATATCATTGAGCGGCTGCTAAAAGATTATTGATATTTCCATTTCTATTGAAGCTGCATGAAATATAGAACTGTTAATACAAGAATTATTTCATTTATAACTTAATATTTTATTTAAATGCATTAATATTTTTCTAAATGGGGAGAAAAACATTTAAAAAAAATATCACTCTATTATTTTATTTGATACATCAATCAATTAAACCATTTATTACATTATACATATTCTTTAAAATCTCTCATATTGATATATGTACCAATATTACAGAAATATTCAAATTTATATAAACGTTTTTTATATTTATCATGTAAATAAATTCTCTGGGAAAATTATAATATAGAGGGAGTGTAGAGAAAAATAATTTTATGAAAAAATATATACTTAATTTAATCTTTCTTCTTGAAATCTTTTATTTTTAATTTTTTTAAAAAAAATTATTCATTTATGTGACCTCTTCTTTCAAAATATTTTTATTATATTAAACTATTTTTCATAAATTAAAATATGAAATGATTAATAAATAATTCAACTTGAAAATATGAAGCATCATCTACAATTTTTCATAATGAAATATATCTTCATACCCTTTCAAACCCTATAATAATCTTATTGAAATATCTTAAACTATCTATATTTCATATTCGAAACATCAAATTAAAATACTTTTAAAGAAACCAATCTGAGCGAAATGAAGATATCTAGAACCATAAAATAAAAACAATCCTTAAGAAAAGAAAAAAAAGAAACATAATTCTTTTTCTGATCTGTTTGGAGAGCATTCTGTTTTCTTTGTTAGAGATTAAATTTATTATGCATTATTTGAGGCCTGCACATGCATAGATACACAGATATGTATAAGTTGGATGTTATAGACCCATATCCCCACATTCCAAATTTTGTATGATTTCATCACTTTTATCGATTTGCTCATTGATTGAAATGCAATGATGGGATGTTGGTTCCTTCTTTCAAGGATTCCTCCTAGGAACTCATCACATAATACATGTCTCCCTCAAAGACTTAATTCATATTCATATAACTCAGTCTCAGTGCCATTTCTTTTTTGAAATATGTTAATTACAAGTCTTGTTACTAGTGGGGTATTGACATTCAGTTATGGAGTAGTCATATTGGTCATCAATGTGCATGTCTGGACGTTGCATGAATTGGTCTCCTGTGAATCTTCTTCTTATGAGGGAATCTGATATAGGGAATCTTAGAATTGGGACCCAAGGAATCCTTTTTTGATGAAGACGTAATTGACACCAGGGGCATGAGTCCTCAAAGTCTTTTTACCTCAGGTATCCCATACATATGAATAAGGAAGGTGTTTAGGTTAGGTTGTGAGTTTAATGTCTTGTAGACATAGATCCAATTTTCTGGTTGAGATGGATCGGGCATGATTTTAGCATGTTATATAGATTGGCATAGGGTTAATGTATTGTGGGGAAAGGATGGAGGGATTGTAACACCCCTTGAGTTGGATTCAGGAGGTACTTACCTAAGAGGGAATATATCACGCCTGAAAAGTTTACCAATGGATTGAAACTCACCTTGAGTAAGATCTAGCATTGATGAGAATTCCCTTTGAGGTGGATTAGGTAGGTTTTTTCCTAGGAATGATGATGCCATGCCTGGATGGTTTATCAATGTATTGGAATTCCCCTTCAGATGGATTCAGGATAGATAAAAATTCCTCTTGAGGATGATCAAGTGTTTGTGTCCCCAGGAGGGATGATGTTACACCGTAAAGGTTTATCAATGGACGGTATTCCCCTTTATGGAGACCTGAAAGGTTGATTATAATTACCCTTGAGGAGGATTAGGGATAAACATATCATAACTCCCTATGGAGGAAGATTTGGGATGTGCGTTCCTAGAGGGGAACCCCACGATTTTACCATTTTCTATATTGAACCTCTAGGATTATGCATTGAACTACCTGGGGAATTCTAGGAGCAGTGATGGTGTGTTTAGGGATTACGTGTTGGAGCTACTAGGAGGATCTCATTCCATGTGAGTCATATATGGAGAATCCTATTCATATTAAACTCAGTAAGATGTATGGGAGTTTTAGAAGTTATCCCATTACACTCATAAATGGTGAATCTTATGCTTATGTAACATGGTAAGAAAACATTTTTTATGTCATGTTCTGTAGAGTTTTTCATGAATTTTAACATCATACGACTAGGATGTGGAGCTAGGTATTTTTAAATCATGAATCACGGCTGTGGGGAGACTCAATTCTTACCCATGGAGATTACATGACCACCTATAATGTGAATTTGGTAAGTTCATGGTGTTAGCACTTCCATGGAGGAGTGGTAATCATAGGGTCCACTTTACAGTCCCCATGCGAAGAAGAAACAAGGGTTATGGTACTTATGCTGAGAAGAAAAAGTTAAGGCAATGGTTTCCCTAGAGGCAAAGGGGTTTTCGAGTAGGGACTATAAAGTTTTTACATCAATGTATGGATGGTTTCTCACAAGAGTTTCACGAGTATGGTACTCTAGTACAAGGGAATTACATGGAGTCAAGAGGCATGGTTTCGTACAATGTTGGGTGTTTCTTGTAATATTATGGTTTCATGTCGGTTGGTTCTTTGTGTTCACCCAATAGGGCATCAGGTTAGCTTCATGAGGATCACTCATTTTTAGTCCAAGTCAATATTGGGCCCACAAAAGGTCTGTTGTGCAATATTAGCTACCTTGAGAGTTCCATGTTGTGTTTTATCATAGATGAAGAGTACTTGTGTGCATCAGAGTATAATTTTTTCATCTGGAGAGCTTCTAACTTCTATTTATTGTTTAAATACTCAATAGTGAGCATTGTAGTGCCTTAGTAAAGGAAGAGTTCTTGTAGACATCTTTTTCCATTACTACAAGAGATCAATCATGAAACATGATTGTCTCAATTTTGTATTTGGTGTGTAAAGTGGGTGGTATCATTACGTGTTCATTTATTGCATGTGGTACTTGAAACATGCACATTTTTCCCAAGAAATGGTGTCTTATTTGGTGGAAGAAGCACAAAATCCCATTGTATGTAGTGTGTAATACATTTTCATGTTAACTGAGAATCTTGTGTTCAACCTCTAAAATTTGTGTGCACCAAGCTCATTGACCTTGAGATGGCCTTTTGGGGTAGTCTACATTCTTGGTTAATCCAAAACTTCACATTTGAGTTTTCAGTAGAAATTTTGGGACCAACAAATTCCCGAACATTGAATCTGAGCCGAAAAGGGACTAGAAGGTCAGATTTTAAGATAAACACAAAATAAACTAGTTCATTCTTGTGGGTGCGTGCAATATTTGTGGTTTGTTTTGAAAGAGGGTTGTGCATGCATAGTTCAATTCTCTATTTCCATGAATATGATTAGGGGTCCCTCTATAAAGAACATTGACTTCTTGCAAGATAATATCTCTTTCTATTGTGCACGTAAGACATCCTCTTGCACAGAAACCAGAGTTTCTGTTGTGTATTTCATTCAACTATCCTTTCATGCATATATTTCCACAACCAAGGACACATTTTGTGTGAAATTTTTCAAAACATAACAACCACATGTATTTTCTCACTAAACACTCTCTCTTTTGTGCTCCTCAATTGAAAATTCTTCAATCATCTAACATGGAACATCAACAAAACCAAGCTGAGGTTTCTAATGTAGTTTCTTCTTAGATGAAATAAATTGGGATAAATCCTAAGACCCCCCATTATATTAGGGTTGTTTCATACAAAAAAAATTATTATGGACTTGATGACTAAGGCATAGAGGAATTATTTTCTGAGTGATCTCGTTCCATTGTTGAAATTTGAGATGACGAATGAGGTGAACATACCAAATTTTGAGGTCAACACATCGTGATCATGGTTCTTGCCCAAGGATGAGATCAATCATTGGAAAATCGCTGCTGCATCCACCCTTCTATAGAGAATAGGGAAATGGATTTCCGTGTACATAATGGGAGGACTAGGATGGTCATGGGGGAAGAATTAGATGCTAAAAATTTTCCTACCCACTATGACATCATTCTTCAAATAAGCATAGGGGATAATAGAAATGGCTAGAAAAAATGACTAAGATTTTTGTTATAGAGATAATTAAACCTATGAATATACTTGAGAATAGTAGGTATGATATACTCTCCTAGAGTGTAGGGATTCACCATTACAAATTTTACTGTATGAGGTAGTGTGGATGTCGCAGTTCTACAGGAATCGCTGGGAGGTACTAGTGCTGGAGCTCCTCAGTCGATGGTCCCCATACACCAATACCTTCCATCTTCACCAGGGAGATGTGAGAAATTAATTTTTTGGATGTTCATTAAATTTGTGGAATCCAACTAGAATGGTACCTCTATGAAAAAAAATCCGTCAAAAAACACTTGGGGTGATAGGTAGTGGATCCCTCTCCCATCACAGTACCTACTGGATTCATTAAAAGAAAATATGGTCCACACCCCTATATTCCACAAGGATATAACATTAAAAGTTTGGTAAGACATGTCCCTAAGAAAGAATCTAACCATAAGGATTCTGGGGTGGGGAAGGAAATATTTGACATAGTTGTAGAGGATGAGACTATGATTGTATTGGTTGATCTTGGAAGAGGGGAAGTTTGAGAAGTAGTGGTACAATGTGGTTGAAGGCTGGGAACCACTTATCTTCTCAGATAAATTCTTCATGACCATTCTTATTGGATTATGACTTCAAACCATGGATAGTTGCATTGGTATTCACCTAGGTAATTTGGTGATGGCATCAATTATAGAAGCTGGAAACAGGGAGAACTTGGGTGTAACTGTGTTGGACCAAATCTAAAGCCTGTAAGTCCATGTGATGATACGAGACATGCCGATGGGGATATGTGACCCATTTTAGTTTTTCATGGTTGGATCAAAGTTCACTATATGGGTTATGAGTTTATGAATACCATAATACTACTAAATGCTGGTTTGGGGTCATCATTGATCAACATTTCTAGGGTATGACCAGTGATGCTCAATGATACCAAGTTCACGTTTGGAATTTTAAATCATAAAAACATCAACCTCCAACCATTATAAACCCTAGTCATCCCTATGGTGGAAAACCTATAGCAAACATGGGAACATAAGTAGTACCTATAGAGCTTCATGGGTGCAGTTATGGTAGTTAGGATTGATGACCATGTCTATTCCAATCCTTATACACCATCCAAGTTTTCATGGAAGTTTGGGTGCCTCCAACAACCGATAAAGAGATTATATATGGTTGTTCATGAGTAATAACAACCATTTTCCTTTGTTAGCTACGTTGGATGCTGGAAAGCATGATATCAAGAGAGATGATGATGATGCTACCAACAAACAACAATGTTGGATTGTAAATGGATTATTCAATCAAATAGGTCATAGTATACTTGGATGAAATCTTGAAAAGGCTGATTAGGATGATTGATTATATTAGTGAGACATCAAGGTAGCAATGTGGATGGTGGGATGTTCTCCGAGGATTATGTCATACATTTAGAGTAGACTAGTTTAGTACTATGGAATGTATGGTGTAGGAAATTATTTCACCCCACCCCTTGGATGAGATGGGTATCAAAAGATCTCTTGGGGGAAAGAAGGGGGGTCCTAGGCTGAGGTGATGAGATTCAGGGAGGCTCCTGAGAAAAATATGAGGTACTTGATACATCCAATTGTTGATGATGTATTTCCCTATCTATAGACATCCCATAGGACACTGTGAACATCCATATCGATGGAGGACCTATGGTAAAAATCTAGTTCGAGAAGGAGTCTAGATTCTAGAGGTTGGAATTGCCCGAATCAAGGCTATTTGAGCTTCTATATGAGATAGGTGTACCTAACGACCATAGATCACTTCACTTTACAGTGGGTGAGTTCAATCCTCTCTCCACCAAAATGAGTGTGATAATCTATATCTATCCAAGGTGTGAGGAGACACCACTTGTGGTTGAGTCATCTAAGGAGGAATCAGTGGAAGAGGATACATAGGACTCGGGAAAGGAAGAATCAGGCGGGTTATCTTACAATAATGTAATCCCTATGAGAGCATTGAGATTGAGACCTCTGATGATATCTTTGTTATACTTCTTGAGGTAACCCTTTTAACCTACCTTCCTCCTTCAGTTCCTCCCCATTTTTGTTCAAGAGATCTAACTAAATCTTGTCTTGTATAAGAGAGACATGGAAATGGGAAAGGGGACCCTACTAGAGAGGGAAATGGTGCACTATAGGGTGATGGAGAGCACGTTCAGGATCCTATTCCTAAGGATTAAGTGATTAGTGGGAATTCCAAAGCAGTCAAAGAAACAACCTCAAATCCACAGGACCTTCCTGTCATTTTTGGGGGACCATGCCCATGAATTCCAATGAAAATGTTCATTACTGAGGAAGTGGTTTACCTGGGGTATCTCATCCTAGAAATCCTTTTTCTATAAGGTTCAACTGAACCTCAATGAACCTAGCTCCATTCCAGACATTTATGAAATTATTTCCTCAATGTAATTTTCTATGCTCATTCTTCTCCTGATCAAACTACACAAGAAGAACTAGCATCAACTTTTGATGTACTGACTAGTATCAAAGAGTATCCTATGGTGGACATTCTTGTTGATACTCAATGGATGTTTCTAAAAAATATTAGCTCATGTAAGTCTCTTTCCCTCAAAAAGATTCTGAAATTTCATTTGATGAAATAATTGATTAACATGTTCTCCTTCCAAGCAGTTTTGAATGGTTTAATTAATATAAATTTTCTATGGATGGAGAATCTAGGGACCCTAATCATATAGAAAAACCATACCTTGAGTAGTTGGTAGTTAAGATGAAGTAGTCTTGGACCTAAGAGAGTTGTCTAATACGGTCATGGGTGATGCCACTGGTGGGGTGGAGCTTGAGGCTGGTGTAGGTGGGGACACAGAAGGAGGGTCAGATGGATACGAATATCGTTTTGATTTAGATCTTAAAAGAACTAAGAGGATCCCAAAATAAGACCTTGTTGATTCCCTTCTTGCGCCTTTCCCTGAGTGTGATCCTCCACCACATAAAGAGCTGTAGGAATCTATGTCCGATGTCACTAAGGAGAATCACATAGTCTAGCACATTTCATGGAGGAGCATTCAGTGATTCATCACTGAACCCCATGAACTATACCTGGTGAGTTATATGGGGACCCTCTACCACTGGTTACTCAACCTAGGAACTGGAGGTTTCGATGCTCGCATTACTCATGCTCTAGTCTATGAATTCCTTGTAGAGCATGTGCGTGTGGAAATCAAACATATGGACATTAACATTAATTAGTATAAGTTTAATAGAACTGGGAAACTCTAGGAGGCCAACTAAGAAATCCATCATCAAGATGAAAAAATAAACTTGCATGTTTCCTTCTTGAATACTCAATCAGAGGTTATCATCCAACTGAGGACTCAGCTAGAGGTGGATAAGAACAAAAAAATGTAGTAAAAATAACATGTTGTCATGATACAATTTTATAGGGATAGTGTGCATATCATGGCTAATGATCTTCATCCTACAACTAATGAAGAGGAAGTAGAGATTTGAAGGAGGTAGTAGGTCTGTCAAGCCACACTCTATAGGTACATATAGTTGGACCACTCAATTGTTAGGGTGGACCAATAGGGATCATTTTTTCGAAGACCTAAAGAGGCTTCAACATGTGGATGACCCTTCCACATCACCAGAGTTTTCTATTTAGTATTTCCTACATTATTGGAAATATATCTTCTGTTTCATTATTGCACATCAGTCATATCCTAGAGATAACGAATAAGAAATCCATAATCTCACATGATTCATGCTCATTGTGAGAAACAAGGGACGACCATGTGATTTCTCATTCATATGAGAGTTTTATACAATTGTTGAACACTCGGGGTTTGAATTTTTTTGAATAACCACAAAGAATATTCAAACTGAGGGAGTTTGAGGTTAAAGAATGAGACTCACTAAACAACTAACTTTATTTTTAAATGTGAACTTGTGAATGAATGGGGTAGGACCAGAGTAATTGGACTATACCTAAATACGGGTGAATGGATAGTGTGAATCATGATTCCAAAAATATGGAACACAAGGGGAGTTTCTTTATGATATTTCATAAATATTGACATTGTTTGAAACAAAACACTTGTATCACATAAATTGGAATGGTAAAAAAGTGAGGGATGACCTCTAAACATGTTCATAATAAAGAAACTGTCTCATAATATCAGCCAATGTCTTCTAGGGAGTTGAACCAGGATGGTAGGTGAGCTATGTTGGCTAGTGACCATGCCATTAGGGTGTTCCTTCAATATTGGGAGGAGGATAAGAATCTAAATTACGGGAACGTGAAGAGTGGAAATGAAGGGATTGAAAGATTTAATAGATTCATACACTCATGAAATTATGACACCATGTCTTACAATAAATTTATGTGGGAATATCGGTATGAAAAAAAAAAATCAAACTCATCTTACAGGGGAGCATCATCTCAAATGTCGAGTGATGATTGGATGAATAATGCAGTTCATTACTAGCCAAAAAGGAAAGGTCTTCTCAGGCAAGGTCCTAAGTTTCATTGTAGTTTTACATCATGCAATTGATGATAAATGCGTTGTTTAATACCATACGTTTAGGATGTTGGACACGAGTTTAATGTCACATGGTGAGGATTTATCCCAAAGTTTAACATCATGTGACCGAGATGTGGACTACATGGATTATGTGCCAATCTTCCCATCATTTATTTCCTCTATCTAGCCAAGAGGGAATCACATGTTCATTATATGGGGTAGAGATATATGTTATCCTCATGTAAGAATGGATGTAATGAAATAACATCAATGAAACCTTCACAATCTCATAATTTATTGTAAATGAGGGTAGCATGATATCATTCCAACCACTAAGAAATAGAATCTGGGTTGGGTCAAATATTTTATATGGTCATGTCACACAGACAAAAAATTTTATTTTAAGGTCATTAAGCATCGACTTTTCACAAAAAAAACATTAATTTCATGTTTTATGTACCATGGATATACTCCTAGTTTAAGGTCATAGATTTTGGACCAGGGTGGTGTGTCTCAAAAAAATCTGTGTGACATCAGATAAAGTTACCTAATGTAATGAGTGACATAAGAGGCCACCTGATGCCACACAAAATATCTCTAAGACAAATTTTTGTACTCTTTTTTTTAGGTTCCTAGAGTTTGGAATAAGTGAAGATAGTTTAATGGAATAATTATTAGGACTACGGGATCTTACTTTACTGTCATAGACTTCAGACTCTGTGATATTAAGTTTAAGGTCAGACAAATTGGATTAAGGATTTTATTTTAAGGTCATAGATCTAAGACCATGGGATTAGTATCCCAAAAATACATGTATAGTGAAATAGAGAGAAAATAATCATGTTGAATGAGGGCTAAGGAGGCCCAGCACTGCACAACACATCCATGGGGGGAAACCCACACATGGTTAAAAGCCACAATGATTGGACATGGACTCTTAGTTTATGGTCAATCATTTTGGACCTTGGAAAAGTGGATCCAAAATGGATATATGTATTGAAATAGAGTGAAAAGATATAATGTTAATGAGGTCCAAGGAGACTCAGTGCCACACCACATATTCCTAAGAAGACATGCACAGAGTTTAAAGTCATGATTCTTAGACAAGGGTGTTGTGTATCTTGAACAAATTGGTATACATCCTAGAAAGACTCCTAAGACCATGTGAGTCATTCTTGGTCTGATAAACAAAGAGTGGTGGGGGAATTTCCCTGATACATAGAAGCATGTAGAAAGGGTGTGAAGGATTCAAGTTGAGATTGTCCCAATGCTATTGACTTTCTAACTCAACGCACATATATGGATGGAGGGGTAACACAAAGGGTGTTATAATTCCACCAAGACATAAATAGGTGTAAATTATGTAAATAAAAACATTCAAGGCCTAGAAAAAGGGAGAAACTAATGGGTAGGGACAAAATTTTGACCATGTTAAAAAACACTTGATTCACAACTTCACCAGTCATGAATGGGGAGAGAATATAAAAGATCGATTGTTGACCAAGTTTGAAAAATAGGATCCATGATTTGTTGCCAATGATCCATCATGGAATTTTCCCAGGATAGAATGTGGTCCATTTTGGCTAGCAAAAATCACCGTTAGGGGTTCTATTTGGATTGTAAGGATGATGAAATCTCAAACTGAAAAATAATCTAATTGTGGAGATGGATTGAGGGAATGTCCATGTAGGACTAAACAACCTAGGTTCCATACCACATCACATTTGATCATGTTGTTGGTGTATATCATAAAGTTGGCTCAAACCCATTCTCAAGGATGGGGGTACCAGATCATCTTACCTTAGGAGGTATCCTAGTTTTTCAATGGGTAATGTGTTCATATAATAATTTTCATACAAGGAATCTTGAATTTTTCATGAAAGGTAAAGTTGTAGTTTAATGTCATGCACTAAGGACTTTGGGCTTGAATGTTTAAAGTCATGCAACTCAGAAAAGGGTTGTTACTAGTTTAAAGTCAAATAACTCAGACTTTAGGGGGACTAGGTGTCCCAAAGAAGCTTGAATGGAATAGAAGAGTGATAACATGATGTGAAAGTGGGTTAAAAGGCCCCTCTTACACACAGAGTTTGAAAAACCATACATTAAGTTGACATCAATCCATTGGGAAATAGAGGATCTAATAGAAAGATGATGGAAGGGTTGGAGACATGATAATATTTTTGGTCATCACTACATATCCCATGAGGATAGGAATCAAGGCACACATAGTTTTGGAATACGGTGTGGTGGAAGAACAATGCTGGAAAGGGACTACCCTCTTGAATAAGGATATTTAATCTTCTAGTACTTAGATATGAGGCATCCTGATTTGATTCTGGGTAAGGTTTCATTTTAGCATTATTCACTAAGGAATTTTTTTTCAGTCCTCATGTATTTTTCATATAAGGAATCCTAGTTTGATATAGGATAAAACCATCTCCTATAAAGAGGCATGTTGAAATTTTCCATGGTAAATTTTTCACCTCACACTTTTCATGATGCATCCTGCATTTGTCTTATAGGGTAAGGATGCAGTTTAACATCATTAACTAAGGAAATTACATCCCTGTATCAGGATATGAGGGCATCTCATCCCATTGATGCGTCAAAGAAATTAAATGGGGATTACACCTGGAATAAGGGCCATGGGATATTTTGGGATGATTATGCCATCACTACTACAAAACTGGCCTTTAGCAACATTGTTATTTATCAACGCTTGAATAAAACATAGATAAATGGATTATTTTTTTGTACTAAAGAAAGTTTCGATATAGTTAACATTTTTTTGTGCTTTTATTTTAGTGCTAATAATAAAAATCTTTTTCAGCGCTTTAATTTTAGCATTGATAAAGGGTATCCTTTATGAGTGCTTTATTTTTGGCACTGATAAAGGGTAGCGTTTATCAACACTTTTTAGCACTGATGAAGGGTATGCATTATCAGCACTTTATGCATAGTGCTGATAAATATTTCTTTTATCAGCACATTTCTAGCACTGATAAAATGAAATAATAAAATAAAAAATAAATAAAAAATCTGTTCATTAGAAAAATATTACAAATTTTATTAATTAAATAATTATTGATAAAAACGAATTGATTGATTATACATTATTAAATATTAAACATTTTATTAATTAGATGATTATGATCATTAATGTAATTAAATTTTATATATTGAATATATAGATATATATTAATGTATTAATGTATATAAATATGATTACATATTACAAAATATTCATGTGCATTATAATAAATTTTCATATATTTATTGAATAATGGTTTAAAATTAAGAATTAATATGAATTAAAAATATTGACTATTTTCATAGTAGTCGACATATAATTGAATGTCGTTTTATTTTTCAATTTAATATAGATCAAATGTGTGTTATATTGATTTCACATATACGTATAATTAATTCATTTTTATATAAAATATGCACACACAAAGAAGTTATCCATTTTTCTAATATTGTTAAAGTGTACCTATATTCTTAATTTATTCAATTGCCCTCATTTTTGACATATATGCATGCACACAAAATTATCTATAAATTAATAATGTTAAAATTATATTTGTAAAAAAATATTTATAAAAAAATATTTTTATAAATGTATATTCAATATATTTATATAATTAAATATTTATAAATATAAATAAGTAAATATTTTTTTAAAAGTTTTTATATAATTATAAATAAATAATTATGTATATTTAAATAATTTTTAAATTTATAATAAATTTAATTAAATAATTAATATATTTGATATATTTTTATTTATAAATATTTTTATTTTTATATATTTATATATATATATATATATTTATTTATTAAATATATATATATGTATAATTATATAAATATATATAATGATATAAATAACATTTTTTAAAACTATTTCTAATATTATAAATAAATAATTATTAAATTATAATAAATTTATTCAATAGGAATATATTTATATATTTATATTTATATATATTTATTAAGGATTTATAAATATTTTTAAAAAATATTTACAATTATAATTATAAATCCTTTAACAAGGCTTCAGTAATAAGTGCGGATAAAATGATATTTATTAGTTCTTTTTTGTGCTAATAAATATGAGGATTTAACAGCACTTAAAAAATCACTGATAAATGAACATTTGTCATCACTCTATGTTTATCACTGATAAAGATTGGTTTTATCAACTCTTTTTTAGCACTGATAAAGATATATCTTTATCTGTGCTTATTGGTAAGCATTGAGAAAAGTATCCTGATATATTTTTAAAATCCTAACCATTTGCAAACATATCATGATATAGAAGCTTTTGGAAGAAGCCACCCGCTAGCAGCACTCTTCATCAGTGAATCGAAAGTCGAATCACACCACTCGACTACCTCTGAACATCTCATCTGACATCTGAATGGGATCTTGAATTTTCATTAACCTAGTGTGGTTGGAATTTTGTTTTTCTTTCTGTATTTTTTGTTTTGTTTTTGATTTATTCTTGTACGAATTTTTTATGATATATTTTTTTTTTTGATATGTTGTTTAAGGAATGATTTGTGGTCCTATGTTTTTATTGAATACATATGTATGATATGTTGTTTATATCTGACACTAAACTTTATATTTATTCATTATTTTTTTACTAATAAGTTTTATATCTTCTTTATCAATAATTTATTTATATAAGTACATAAAGGTGTAAATTTTTTATTTATATTCTTGTTTATTGACTGCTAATTTGAGGAACATTGCTGGTTCCCAAATTATTATATATATGATGACACCATTCATGGAAACCTTAATGGACATGCAGCTTCAGATGCTATTTTTCCAGAACCAAGTTAGTGGAGTGAGGTATGTTCCTCTATTGGGTATATGTATCATAGGATCTATTTCCTCTTATAATTCACTATGGTCCTCAGTTTTCTTATGGAGAATATTCAAACGGGATATCACCATGTAAGCACATGAATTTTTATCACATCAAGCCTTTACTTTTTGAATCATTATGGTGCCTTTTGTTCACATTATGTTTGAATATCAGTTTTTTATCTATTTGATATTTCTTATAGACTATATGTGAGGGATGTTTTATACCGGTGTGACATGTATGTGTGTATATATGGCTATTGCATCATTTATTTGCATAATTGTTTTTCTAATAGGTATTCTTATATCATGTAATTGTGATTTTGGGTCCTTATATCTATTGACCCCAAGGGTCATGCGGTAATTTTTTTTCGACCTCTGGTACCAATTTATTCTATTTGGGGGGGGGGGGGGGGTACCACCTCCCATTTATGGATTTTACAATTAATTTTTAAACCATCCTTTTGTGACTTTGAGGTATGTTATAAGTCATAAGATGATCCGACCTGTTGTTGTTTGGGGAATTCATGCTAGGTTCATTACACTATCCATCTTTCAGTTTACACCTATAAATTTTTGTGATAATATCATTTATATTTTATTTTATATCCCTATATTTTTTAAAATTCCAATATCCCTTATTATTGGATTTGAAATATCTAGGCACTCAGATATTCAAGTATAAATGTTCCATATTTCCCTTATTATAATTGTCTATAACTTTAAATTTTTATAATGAATATCTTATGTGTATTTATTTATATATTATATAAAATTATTATTTTATGAAATCAATAGGATTGATATGAACTGAAAATGGATGTATGTTAATCATTTGACAAATAAATATGAATATGGAGTTAAAGAGTCCATCATGTTTGCAAGAGTGCATGAAGACAACCCTTATAAATTACTATGTCCATGTTTACATTATTATTATTCAAGACAAATTAATTTGGAAGCGTTGTAAGAACATTTAATTTGTCACATAATAGATCAAAGATATAAATGTTTGACTAAACATAGGTAAAAACATAATGTGGACCTTGATTGGGATGATACTATGATTTATGAAACATTTGATATGAATACATTTTTAAAATATGATGGAGATCGCATGGAAGAAATGATAATGAAAACTGAAGATGACCTTCATGATTTTACAAAGATGTTTCAGGAGTTAAATAGTTATTCCAAGAAACCATTATATATAGGACGTACTAAATACACAACATTGTTTGTTGTATTGATGTTATATGATTTAAAATCTGGCAATGGATGGAGTGGTACCAGCTTTACAGAACTACTTGGTCTTGTGAAGGATATGATACCGGAAGAAAATGAACTACCATGCCGAACATATGACACTAAAAAAATGTTATGTTCAATGGGAATCATCACTTGAAAATACATGCTTTTACAAATGACTGCATATGGTTTACCAAGGACAATGAATCACTCATCAAATTCACTAAGTTTGGAGAAGATCAATACAAGAAAAATTAATCAAGTCCTTCAATATATGTATGGTACTTTCCAATCATTCCACAGTTTAGAAGACTACATGGATGTTTGGAAACTGAAATACAATTAACATGTCATGTTGATTCAAGAATTAAATATGGGAACCTATTTCATCTAGAAGATATTCTCCTCCATGAAAGAAAATTGATTACTATTTTCCTAAATTTGGAGATGAGCTGAGAAACATTCATCTTGCATTATATATAGATGGAACAAAAAAATTTGGAATAAATAGTAGTACACATAGTAGAAGGCCCATCATGTTGGTAAATTCTAACTTTTCTCTATGGTTATGCATGAAGTGAAAATACATTATATTTTCTCTGCTTATTTCTAGACCAAAGAAACTCGGTAATGTTAGTGATGTCTATTTGGCTCCCTTGATTGAAGATCATAAAATGATGTGGGATACAGGTGTTACAATGTATGATTCTCATAGAAGTGAAGAATTTACATTGGGGGCCATGTTGTACAGTATGATAAATGACTTCCCCACTTATGAAAATTTATCAGGATATAACATTAAAGGAGTGTTGGGGTTCCCCCTTTGTGAAAAACTCACAGACTCAGTTTGGTTGAATCATTCCTCTAAGAATGTGTTTTTATAACATCCAGGATTTTTAACTCGATGAAATTAATACCAATTATGAATGACAGAAGTCATTGGGAATATCGAACAAGGTTTAACATCATCTCCAGTAACAAGTGATCAACTTTACAAAAAAGTAAAAAAGATTGATGCTGCTTTTGGTAAACCATTTTCAGAAAACCTTAAAAATCATGTTGTTAAAAGAGATCAATTTTATTTCAATTACTGGATTGGAATTGTTTGTATTTCAGATATTTTTTTTTATTTCATTCATGCATAAAAAATGTATTTGATATTTTTATTGGCATGTTACTAAATGTTCCAAATAAAGAAATATGGAATCAAGGCTAGGTTAAACTTGATTGAAATGGGGATAAGTGAAGTTTTGGCACCAGTGAAGGGTAAAAGGTATACTTTTCTTCCTCCATAATCTTACAATCTATTGAGACAGAAAAAATTACAATTTTTCATTTTCTTTAAGAGATTACAAGTTCCACATGTGTGTTTATAAAATATCAAGAATGTCATGTTAATGACTAATTTTAAGTTACAAGGATTGAAATCATATGACTTTCATGTTTTTAGGAAAGATTTAGTGCATGATTATTTTTTGTGCATTATTATTCAAAATGTAAAACATACATTAACCAGAATCTACTTCTTTTTCAAATCCATATGTCATAAATTTATAGACTCGGTGATGTTTCCCATCATGAATAAAGAGATTTAAATCATAATATGTTAATTAGGAATGTTATTCCCACAACCATTATTTTATATGTTGGTCCACAAGATGGTTCACTTTGTTAGGGAGGTTCAACTATGTGGTGTTGTCCATTATAGATATATGTAACCCATTGAATGGTATATGATGATTTTGAAAGGGTATGTCAATAATCAAAGTCAGACAAAAGGTTTAGTTGGATAATGATATACTATTTAAGAATCTATTGAATTATATACCTATTACCTATCAGATTTTGAAAGCATCGGTCTCCCAAAGTCTCATCACAACGAACGCCATATAGGCGAAGGGATTTCTAGAAGACATGTAGTTATCATTACCTTGACATAGAAAGAGAAATAGCATCTTTAAATATTATATAATAGTGAAGATTTTGATATATACATTGAATCCCACAAATAAATTATTAGATATTTGAGTTCATCTGGGGCAGAAAGATGGATATCAAATACACATAATCAACAATTTCTAGGATAGTTCTGAGATCAAAATTATTATGAGTTATCTAAAAATATGAATTCCATTGTAGAAATACTTTAATGGCTAGCCAAAGGACCGAATTAATATGTTATATCTTAAATTGGTTTTGTAACAAATGGTTATATGTTTTATAAAAAATAACCTAATTCCTTCAGTACGATGCAAAATGATGGTGTTATGCTTGTGGCTGAAGCAATGCACATATCTGGTACCAAGTATATAAATCAAATTTATTAAAATATGTCATATTTTTTAATTATTGAATAGATATATAAGTTTTTTTATAAAAAATTTCATGTTCTGGTTTTCCATTGAAAATTGGTTGAAAATATCAATGGAGTTAAAGTTGATAAAATGGTCTTTATGAAGGTGAATTTTAGTGTTTAATGTGAAAAAGATGATCCATTTAAAATGGATTCACAATTAGTGCATGTATTTTATGTCTCTGATCTAATAATTAAAAATTGGTTGATTTTCCTATTGGAGACAAAAACAAATGTTGAGTCAGATGAATTGACCCTTTGAATGGGACATAACAATCAGTTCATGTCGGTCCCACTATAGATTATGTCTTGAACATTATAGGGGCCACAAAGATGGGATTTGTATTCTAGAAATAGGATCCAAATCCTTGGAACCTTTAAAAAAATAGTTCAATGAGAAGGTAAAAGTGTTTTTAATATATTGTGTTTTCCCTTATAATATTACATGAACTTTACTTCATTAACATAATCTAAATTAAATGTTTGAACTCTCATGCAGACAATGTCTTCTGCACATTATGATGTTTCCAATACATAGGAAGAAAAAACTATAACTAAGGAAATCCTTTGGATAGATAAAAGGTAATTTTATGATATACTTTCTCTATTTGGAAGAAAAATTATATAATAAAACATTGATTGAGTTTTCATTATTCATTAGAAAGTTCATTTATTTTAGAATATTTCTATTCATGTTTCATGCCTTTGCAAGAAGATAAATGACATTTTCTTTCCTCAATCATATATTAAATCTTGATGTTTTCATAATAAAATTGTTGTCCATAGAATTAATGTATTGTTTCATATTTATGTTCATTTTTTGTTATTTTTAGTATTAATCACATTATAATATTTTTATTATATAAGTGGATTATTATGACTGGGTTGGAGGTGCTTTATCCAACTATCATGTTTTTTATCTCTTAAAATATTTTCACCCCTAAAGTAGTGCATTTATCAGTTTCATTCATGTTACCTCCACCGCTTTTGCAAGAAGAGAAATGACACTTCCTCTACTCAATCACAAATATAATCTTGATGTTTTCATAGTAAAATAATTTCCCACAGAATTAATGAATTGTTTCATATGTATGTTTAATTTTTTTATTTTTAGTATTACTCATATGATAATTTTTTTCTTATACTGGTGGATTATTCTTTTCCAGGTTGGGGGTGCTTTTTCTAACATTCATGCTCTTTATCCCTTAAAACCTTTTCACCCCTACAGTGGTGAATTTATCAACTACTTTCAAGTTACCACCACTATCTTTGCAGAAATATCAATGACGCTACCTCTACTCAATCACAGAGGTAATCTTGATGTTTTCATAGTAAAATCATAGTCCATAGAATAAATGTATTGTTTCATATATATGTTTAATTTATTTATTTTTAGTATTACTCACATAATAATTGTTATCTTATACAGGATGATTTATTTGTTCTATTTGGGGTGCTCTATCCAACTTTCATGTTCCTTCACCCTTAAAACCATTTCACCCTTACAATGGTGAATTTATCACTTTCATTAAAGTTACCTCCACATCCTTTACTAGAAGATAAACAAAGAAGAATCTACTTAATTACAGAGGTAATCTTGATGTATGCATAGTAAAATCATTGTTGACTGAATTAATGCATTGTTTCATATGTAAGTTTAATTAATTTCATTTTATTATTACTCCTATAAAAATTATTTTCTTATACATATGGATTATTTTGTACAATTTGGTGTGTTCTATCCCTCTTTCATGCTCCTTATCCATTACAACCTTTTCACCCCTATAGTGGTGTATTTATCAATTTATTTCAAGTTATATCCACTGAATTTTTATAAATATCAATGACATTGTCTCGAATCAATCATAAAGGTAATATTAATGTTTTTAGAGTAAATTCTTTTTCCGTAAAATTAATGTAATATTTCATATGTATGTTTAATTTTTTTATTTTATTATTAATCACATAATAGTTTTTTTCAATATAGGTGGATTATTTTGTTCAAGTTTGGGTTCTCTTTCCATATTTCATCCCTTTCGGAACCAAAACATCCACATATTTCTTCTCTCACAAAAACATTCACTACTGTACTGTTGGAATTTATCACTTTATTTGAAGTTCCTACACCTAATCAATCACAAACGCAGTCTTGATATTTTCACAGTAAAATAATTTTCCATAGAATTAATGTATTTTATCATATTTATGTTTAATTAATTTCTTTTTAGTATTAATCATAATTTTTATTTTCTTATAAATGTGGATTCTTTTTTTGAGTTGAGGTCGTTTGTTCAAAACTACTCGTGCAATATTGGGAGTTTGATGAAGAAATTCAATAAAAATTGTGGTAACATTAATAGTTAGGAATGTTTTTTAATGTATGTAATAATTTTTATTAATGTAGTTGTATAAACCAAAGTTTTAAATGTCTATAATATAGTTTTTCATCTGGTATTTATGTTGTAAATTTCATTTCATTTAAATTATGTATTGGGAATTTTTTTATATATGATGGGTTTCTAGTGTATTTATGGTGTTGTAGTGTAATGTAACCACATACTATAGTATAAACCTTTATAATAACTTTTATAAGTGCAGATAAATGGTTCATTTAGTGGAAGTAAACTAAATCACTAATAAATGGTTCTTTTATCAGTGCTTTTAAAATTGTTAATAAAGTTCATATTTGTCAGCTCTCTTTTATCACTGATAAATGAACCCTTTAATAACACTTTTTCAGAATTGAAAAAATTCTCGGGATTTTAACATCGATCACATTGTCAGTGCTTTTCAAGAACTAATAAAGGTCATTTCTAGTGATTTTAAATGAAATTGTTTTAGTAGTATGCAAATAATTGATGTTTTGTGGGGAATATGAAGCTAATCATGAAGACGGTAAGTCTAGGAATCACTATGTATCTCATAAATATGGGAATAAAGTCCCATGTAGTTCTGAGAAGTGGAACACAATTTATGTTTATACGGTCTAGACCATTCATGGGTGATTTCATGATGTTCGTGCAGTGAAAACGAGTTAAAACCCAATATTAAAAAATCCAAGGAGGACCTACACCACATGAGGAAATATTAAATCCATTTTCACATATTTTAAGTTCATGAATTTTAGAATGTGGACAATAGTTTAAAGTAATGATTCTTTGAAAATGGGAAATCAGTTTAAAGTAATGATGTATGAGGTTTTTTTTTCTCAAGGGTACATGTACGACATGAAAGATGTATGACCTGACATGAATGGAGCCATAGAGGCTAATATACCATGTACACACCTTGAGATGAACCTCATATAGTTTAACATCATAATTACTAGACCATAATTGAGGCCAAATGTCCAAAGTGTTCATAAAATTTAAATGAGAAATCTGAGCATCATTAGATATCCCATGAGGATGGGAATCAAGACACATTTAATTATAGAACATGGTGTGGTAAAAGACCAATGTCATTGGGGGAATAATCTCTAGAATGGGAACTGAGGAATCCCATGGTTGTTATGGGGAATCCTATGTTCAAGTCATGGGGTAAGGTTTACTGACTATCCCAAACTTATCGGATGAGGCATCCTAGTGTTATTAGGGGTAAATAACATCTCTCATTGAAAGGCATCCCGGTTTTATGTAAGTTAATTATATAGTTTCATGAAGTCCATTGAGGAAATTGGTGTTTCAGTTTAAAATCATCCAATTAGGACTATAGGGGATTAAAATAGTTTAA
The DNA here is from genome assembly GCA_963277665.1 of Viscum album. NCBI lineage: Eukaryota > Viridiplantae > Streptophyta > Magnoliopsida > Santalales > Viscaceae > Viscum > Viscum album. The sequence continues at coordinate 879,599,436 of OY728137.1, read as the reverse complement.
GTTCATATTTCTTGTACATATGGGATCTTTGATTAAAGTCATAGAGTTTTGACCAAGGGTAGCTATCAGTTTATGGACTTAAATCTTATACCATGGGATCTTAGTTTAAGGTCATAGAGTTTGGTCCATGGTTAAGCATCTCAAATGGATATGTGTAATGCAATTTCATGACAAACCTAATGTGAAGGAGTATCGAGGAGCCCCATAACCACACCACACGTTCCTAAAGAGGCTTTATAAATTTATAAATTCATGATTCTTTGAATCAAACTCCTAGTTTAAGGTTGTATAGTTTGGACCCGATAGATATAATCTTAATAGGGAATATGTGTAGTGCGATAGGAACAACCAAATGTGAATGAGGGACCTTGGAGGTTCGCACCACCCAACACATTCCCATGGAAGACACACACATATTTTAAATTTTTTATGCTTGGACTTGGGCTCCTATTTTATAGTTATAGAGTTCATACCCAAAAGATAAAAGTGTTCTATATGGGGTATGTTTAGTGTGGAATAATGAGAACTTGATGAGAATTTAAGGGATGTGGAGGCCCTTATATTGGAAAAAACATTATTAGAGAATATTTCACACAATTTAATGTCATGATTCTTGGACTTGAACACTTATTTCAGGGTCATTGATTTTGGAACATGTGTACCTCTTATGCAAAGTACACCCTGAGAAATTTGGAACCAGTGGGAGGTTTGATACACTCCTAATCCATGGTGATCAAAGAGTATGTTCCATTAGAATAGACATTATGAATGATTTAAGTTACTTCCCTCTTGGGCTCAAACTTTGGTGGCTTCTTACCATGTATCATTGGTGTTCTGAGAGTTAACACCGTATCACCCTAAAGGAAGGAGTGGAGGTGAACCTTTTGGATGAATTCCCTAAATATCTTATTATAGTGCATCTCTAGAATATTAAATTCTAGGATTCTATTCTCTTCAAGGTATTCTATCTCTAGAATATAGAATTTTGTTATTCTTTCTAGCGTATTCTAGTCATATACAGTTGTTTGGAGTGATGGTAGAAAAACCTCAATGCGTTGGACTTCCTCTAATTTGTACACCAAATAGTATGGAGTAACCAAGGTGGAATTATAATTTCTCATTTGATAGTCCCAAATGGATTTCGGTAGATTTTCAAACCAAATTTTCTTGTTCTGGACCACCATCATCTGTCGAATGTCAAAGAGGGTCTTTTTGAATGCCTTGATCTATCCATTTTCCTATGCATGATAGCGAGAAGAATGGTTTGACAGGATGTTGTACTTGGAATAAAATCTCTTAAGATCGATGACATGGAAGTTTGTTCCTTTTAGTGAGAATGGTGTGAGGGACTCCAAAGATATGACTAATGTGTTGACTCATGAATTCAATCATGGCTTAGGCCTTGACTTCCATGAGGGGAATCACTTTTTCCCGCTTGGATAATAAATCTTTCATGCTATGAATGAACCTCTATTGGTGAGATGTTTTAAGTGGGTATGGTCCCGCAATATCAACTCCTCATACTTCAAAGGACTAAGAATACAAGGTGGTGTGTAGGAGCTCCATCAGTCAATGCACAAAATTGAAAGAATCTAAAATTCATGAACCCTATTAGAATACTCAATGAAATCATGGATTATGGTGGAACATAAGTATCCCAACCTTTGTATCTAGTGGAAAAGCTTCAATCTGACCTGAAGAGCACCACATGAACCAACCTGCATTTCCTACATAACCTTGGGAATCTCAATTCCAAGGTTGTAACGGGGGATATTTACCTCAGAACCATGTATTTAGAGAGTCTTCTCAAGGTTAAGTATGCTTTAAAGGGTAAAATATGATGATTGCTAATGGATACACTCATTCGCATCCCGATTTGGTAGGAGAATGTCACATTAGAGATACTATATGGAAGAAGTTATCAAATTGAAGGTTTCATAAGTTGTGGGAGAACCCAGGGGGTCCTAAAATAGAATCTTATGAATCAACCTATTTCTCCTATTTCTAGTCATCATCATCTGGAAAGAAGATAGTGATGACCCTCTGATACACTACATGAATGAACATATCATCTTGGTTAGGCACTATGAGAGGTGAAACTAAACTAGCCAAGGTGTCTGCTTAAAAATTTTGTAGTTAAGGGATGTGAGTCACTTTTAGATGAGAAAGGAACCTAGCCATAGGCTTATTATTTCACTTAATCGGGGCATGATATCAATATTTATAATGATTTAGTCACCATTTATTTTATTGATGAGTATCTTGGAGTCTCTATTCACGTGAATCCATGGGACATAAATCTTAAGGGTCATCATGAGACCAGTAACGAGAGCTTGATACTCTACCTCATTATTTGTGTAGCCTTCTGACAGCATGAAAGATTACATAAGGACCACATGTGTTAGAGTGATGAAGATGGTCCCTAGGCCTATTATTTTGATCATGGGATTGTCAAGACTTCTACCGATTGGGATCAAAGAGGAACCATCAAAATACATCTTATGATAGGTCATAGCATGATCCACAATAAGGATAGCCTCATCTAAGAAATTGAAATCCATGGGATGTTCTGCGAGGTCCAAATGGGTGTAATAGAATTCAGACATTTCCAGACCCATGAATACCTTATATGGAATGAACCTCATATACAATTGGTGAAGTATCACTATCCAATGTGCCAACAATCTTGTCAACATGGGGTTATTCAGGATATACTTCAAAGTGTCTGCAGGGGACACCAACTATATCACATGATGCTATAGATAATTCCATAACTTCTACAATGTGAAGACCAGTGCGAGGAATCTCTTCTCGATAGGGGAGTATACGGTCCTCATATCAAGAAGCATGTGATTGAGATAGTATAAACTATTATCTATTACTTCATTGTTCTTCTAAGTGAGAAGTTCACTGAGGTACCATTCTAGGGAAGTCACGTAAAGGAACAGAGTCTTTCCCAAGATAGTTAGTATTAGAGCCGAAGGCTGTGGAAGATATTTTTGGATTTCCTCAAAGGTGTTCTATCCCTCCTCGTCCCATTGGTAGACGATTCCGTTCTTCATCATCCTCAAAAAGGTATTAAACTTTTCACCAAAATTCATTATGAATCAGCTTATATAGGTTATTTGTACTGGGAGACCCCGTAACTCTTGTAGGTTTCTTGGGAGAGCCAATTGGCTGATCAATTTTTTTTCTCTGGATCGATATCAATACCTCTGTATCTAACAATGAATCTAAGAAAATCACTATTGCTAACCCAAATACACACTTTAATGGGATCGTCTTCAAATGTTAGGAGTAGAGGAATCTGAACACTTTCTCAAGGTCCCTAAGATGGTCCTATTACTGATAGTATTTTACCCCCCAAATGTTCACATATAATTCTACCAATTTCATTAGAATCATTTAAAATTTTAATGCATATCCCACTTAGAAGTGTCCCCTGTATTCTTTAGGATGAAGGATATTACTTTATAGTAAAAGGTATATTGTGTCACCCTAAAGGTGGTAGACTCTTCATCCTCAAAGGACATCTAAATTTGGTTGTACCCTAAGTGTTTGTCTATAAAATATATGTCTTGGAAGCTGGCTTTATTATCGATCAACAAATTTTTCATTAGAATGGGAAATTCATCCTTTACAAAATAGTGTTTGACGTCCCAGAAGTTGATACATACTTATATCATCCCATTCTTCTTCCTAACAAGGATGATATTTGGTTGTATACTTTAATAAGTAGACATCCCTAATGAATTTCTCTTTGATAATCTGGTCAACCTCAACCTAAATTAAGGAACTATGAGAACTGTGCATCTTCCAAGGAGGCTTCTTAAACCCATGATGGCTCCCTGGGAGACAAAGTCATGGGGATGAGGACCTAAGGGTAAAACCTTACCATATCATCATAGCTCTCAGAAAATACATTGTGTTTTAGTTTTAGGAGAGCCATGTACTTCTATTTCTCCTCTATGGAAAGATTCACTTATTAGTGTCGGACTTGGACCATCCTATATACCCAAGTTCACCAGAATCAATTCATAGATAGTGGTGGAGATGCCCTATAAAAATTTAGGAGGAGAATATTCCAAATCCTAATCATCTTATGTAGAAGGAGAATCATAGGAGGAGGCTCATTTGGGCCTACTGACTCATGGAGAGCATTGGTGCTTTCTTGGGAAGACACAAATTATACAATGAGGGGTCCCTAGTCTATCAAAACCATGGACATAGTGGATATCAAACCAATTCCATTAGGCCATTGACTATGACCATGGTGTCTATGCATGATTTCAAACCAATTGTGGCATGTTTTCTTCTAATAATGAGAAGACCATGGGGAAAGTTCCCAAAAAGGAGGAATGAAATCACCAAGAGTTTAGGATGGTTTCAACACTAATGGGGGTATTTGGTTTCCCTTACTCCATCAACATATACTATTCTGGGTTTTGTAAGGTGGTGATTTAGATGAATAAGTAGTGGTTGGGGATGACATGATTACCATTGGAGGATCTGGGCTTCCTAGGCAGGTGTGGATGACACCATGGGTGTGAGTGACCTATCTTCATACAAACTAGTAATCATAATTTTGGGTTCCATATAGATGGAATCCTACTTCCATTCACATGAAATATCTATATCACTATCAACCTCGGTGGTGATATGTGATACCTATTTTAGGACATCGCCCAACATGGCCAAACCGTTATACACTTGGTCCTAGAGCCAATCCTTAAATACAAGGAATTTGGTGATGATATGTATAAGGATATTTTGTTAACGGTATTGTTTGGGGAAATTAGTGCATCCATCTTCATGGGGCTTTATTTATTCTTACAACTTATGGATCCCTTTCTCCACGGAATATATGAAATATCTCAAAACTTATGAATCTTTGAAGGAATAGGTCAGGTTCATTCTATATGAGAAGGGAAACTAGTGAAATTGAACTTGAATTGGGTTTGGATTCTAATAAGGGTTTGGAGCTATGTTTTTTCATCTCAGTGGCTGTGCCTAGCGAGGAAATGCTTGACAGTTATATGTTGGGAGAGGCTATTCTTGATGTTTCTACACTCCATGTGGATCCTATGGAAAATAGTCCAATGATTTCAATGGATTTTTGGCCTCTACCTATAGGGTAGTGACAATCTCAAAATTTTAAGGCCTACTCGTAGGAGCTGGAAGAGGCAACATGTCTGACTATCTATCCAGCTAAAAAGCTTCATCCATGCATTGGGCCTTGTCTGAAAAATTTCGAAACCTACCTAGAATGTTCTAGGTGATGATATTAGGGACCATATCAGTATTTATATTCCTTATACACATTGTTATAATATTATCTTAAGTCGGTGTAATGTCAAGAGAATACGTGAGGCCTTTCCAGTTGGATAAAAAATATATGACTCATTGATCAGACAGTTTATTCTTCTTGAAGAGGTCATCAGTAGTTATCTTGTGCATTGTGGAATTGAACTGGTAAAGGAACTGCCTACAAAGGTCTTCCCAACCATCAATGAACCCTATGGGTAGCTATTTGTCCAAGAAAAACCTAGATCCTTCCAATGTCTCGACAATACACTAGATCTTAGTTTCCTCCTTCTGCTCTGAGGTTTCTAAAATTGGTCCTCACCTTGAGATGAAGTGGGAAAAGTACTGTAATGGGTCTCTCATCCCGTTGAAAGGAGTGAAGCTTGGGTTCCCAAACTTTGGGGTGCTCTCATGTCGTCCACCCACATCGGGTATGAAATTCCATCATGTGGGATTTCCACCTTTTATTTTTTAAGGGCCTCAAGGTGAGTGGTGAGAGAAGCTATCAAGTCATATGGGTGAGGATCTATATCTTGATGAGGATTCATTACCACCAATGTATTTAAAGGTTCATCAACTTGATAATCAGGATCAGTGGATGGTGGATTGGTCTGACCTGGATCCCGAGGGGACGATTGTGCTACTCAAGTGGGTTCGGAAACTAGTATCTCAGTCACTTTCCATATACCCCTTTTCTACTCTATGTGGATGCATGGGGTCACTGAACTAGAATAGGGGCATCTGACCAAGGAGGAATTGCTACCTCATTGGGTGGGAATGGGGTTCTGTTGGGTGGTGTTGTAATCTTGATATCGATCAGAAAGGATCTTAGGAACTCTTTTTTTTCTACTCCTAGACTTGCTAAAGCAAGGTTGCCACTATGTGGTCTACCTCTACTTTTGATGTAACCTTATATGGTTCATATGGACCAACAAACTCTTTTCCCTTGTAGTGAGGTTACTGGGGAGGAAACATCTCATTTGTATGATCCACGAGGTTGAGTGCATGCCTTTCCTAGTGGGTATGGACATGTCATGACCCATCCTAGTGGGGCCCATGTTGTGACTCCCCATACCCACCTCTAATAGGCTAGGGGATGCTAACAAGTGATGAGTAGTCATATCACTAACATGGGAGGCCTTATCCTAAGTATATATATGCACACACACATCTATAAGCCCATAACATTATGAAATGAAAAAACAACTGAATAACCATGCATGTATACATCTAAATACCATAACCAAATTATGACAAGAAGTAAAGCAATGTAAAAAAGGCCAAATACAAGCCTTCCATAAAAAGTCTAAAAAAGTACCTCCTGTGAGTAATACCGATGACTACTGTCAAGATAACTATCAAGATACCACCAGAATTTACCTCAGTCTATCTAGTCTCAATAAGAACCATCTGTTCCTATCCCCTGTAGGACTCGTTCAAAGGTTCTATCGTCTTCACAAGACAAGACATGTGTAGTAAAATCCCGTACATGGGTGATTATAAAAATACCCAGTAGGGAACCCTAAAACCACAGTGCATAAAAAAAGTAATAATAGTAAGTTCTACAAAGGTATATGTCTACAACACATATAATGATAATATCTAGATATACTCAACAAAGACACTCGGTCTAAAGGTAAGTCACAACCATAATACCAGCCTAGGATTCCAACTCAAATATTCCACAAAGAACTCATCTATGAGAACACACTCCTGAGTATGATAACATTGATGTTTTCCAACCAAGAGGTAATGCATTTCGGGTGTCACCATTATAAATACATAATGAACATCCAAAGATATATTATACATAGATGAGGATCACTCCCAAGGACATCGGGTATATGAACAACACAAACTGGATTAACCTTGTAACGACCCAAAGTTTTATAAATGGAATTCCCTTCTTATAATTATTTATTATAGTATAATCTCATTAGGGAGAACAATGACATATCATAATATAAACATAATTTTTTCACTTCTATGTTTTGAATTTCAAAAATCTGACATACACTGTTACAATCAGTAAGAAGTTTGGAGTCCGATAGGAAAAACCTAATTTTTAGTGAATAATAACCTACCCTTATGAATATTAACCTACCTTTATGAATAGTTGTATGAAACTTATGAATATTAAATCATCCAAAATAATAGTAACCTTATCCATGAATAATTAAATAAAATTTAGGCATCTTATAAGTGACAATTTCACTATAGTAAAAGTATTTCTATTTATGTAAGTCATAAATAATTAATTATAATTATTTAATTAATTAAATAGAAAATTATTATAATAAAATGTGTTAATAAATTATTAATTCTATATATTTTGTGTTTTAATATAATTTTATACGAACTTATGTAATTTTTGAATGTATTATGAAATCAGTTTTAATTTTAAAATCTGTATTTTTCAAGTAGATTAGGATTTTTATTAAAAATTTGATTAATCATATATAGAAAATTATTTTTGAAAATTGGACTTCATTTTCAGATTCTATGCATCGAAAAATGGTTAGGGTGAATTTTTGGGATTTTTCTAAAAAACATCAATTTTTGGGTGAATAGTCAAAATATAGTTTTTCACATAACCTGTATATCTTAAATTGCATCATTCAAGATGTAATGATGAAATAATCTATCTATAACTTTATATTCTTCCATTTCATATTTAATTTCATAAATGGTTCCTTAAAATACAATAAACTCAATTTCTAAACCTACAAAAAACTTTCCAAAACCAAAAGTCAAAAGGTGATTCCTTAAAGTATCATTTTCTCTTTCTTTTCACTTTCCTTTTAATAAATTAATGAATTCGAATTATAAAGAATATTTTTTGTATAAAAAATATTATATTATATTAATATAAGATTTATTTTTTCAAAAAACTACTATTATAAGTATAAAATTTGATATAAAATTTTATTTAATATTTTATTCTAAAACCACCCCCTCCTCATGTATAAATAACCCCTCTCACTCCCCTTGCCAATCCATACCTCTCAAGACTCAATACTTAGCTAAAATATATCCAAAAATCTTCCTTATCCCCTCCACCACTTCCAAGAGCTTTTGGTCTCACAAAAAGACCAAGCCTAGGTTTCTTAAAGAGGATCTCAAGAGGAGGACTCAAGAGGTAATTTCTCTCTCTCTTTTCTTTTAATTTCCTTTCAATTTCAAGTTCTTTTCCTAATCTATCCCCACATACCCTCATCCAAATGGTATGGTAATTCCATTATCAAATATATACTATAATTTTATGAAACTACTTGTATAATATATCATCTAACCTCCTTCTCCTCTTTTTTTATTCTAGAAAGGAAAGTGTTGTTTGTGAGGTGTTAATTTATCACCTTCAAGAACGAGATGTTGCCTTTTTTCCTTTATCACCTTTAGATATGGTAATGAAACCATTTTTATCTTTGAACCATATTATTTTATAGGTATAATATCCTATTTATTGTTCTGTAACTAACTTATGTACATATTACTAAATGATTAAACAAAACAAGTTCGTTGTGGTAAAAAAACACCCGAATTAACCCAAACGATCATCATTAAATTCATATCTAACGATTCATCCACACGGTATATAACAAAATTCATTATAATATCATTTAAACACCATTAATATCATTAATAACATTAAATATAATTTCTGTATTTTTATCCATGTTCTATAAGAACTTCTATTTATGAGTATAGGTAAACCGGTTAAGAAAACCATATAAACGAACTTTCCCAAAAAATATATTTAAACTCTATAACTCATCTAAAGGATCATAAAATAACTTAATGAGACCATAATGAACCATATTCATGTACACAGGGTTCTGTAATTTTTAATTAATGAATCTAATGTGGTTATACAGGACATAAAAGCGAAGAAAGCATTCAGATACAAGGTAAGTGGAAATTCACGAACTCAACTTTCTTTATTCGGGTTCTCCCTCTTTCACACCATTTTTGGAATGGGTTCTCCTTGAAAATAATTTATTCATAATTATATACCATTTTATAGGATATATATTTTCTCTAATGTATTTTTTTTATAACCCAATGTTTTCTGTAACAACTCTTCTTTCAAATAAACACAACTTTGTTACTTCTTGAATATTGTTTTACTCTTCACTCGTGGTTAATGGTTCTATGTTGAGAATGATGTTCCCTATTTATTTTTGGGGAAGAATTTTTATAAATGAATTATTTATGATTTAAAACCCATTCCTTTTCATGGCTTATTTTATGTTTAATTTTGACATATGTTCTATGTGGCATGCATGATAATGTAAATGTTATGATGTGACGGGTGCGCCTGGAATTATATAGCACAATATGATTGTTACGATGTGATGGGTGTACCCAGAATTATACATTGCTCCAATGCATTGATGAATCTCATGAGTTAATTTGAAATGATTTTATAACATTATTCTATCATTTTTCACAACTATGTGGGTTAGTTTTCCACTAATACATGAATTTTTATTTTTATGCATTACCATATTTTAAGTCTTTTTTATGGTTCCTATCATAATCCATTGCCTATGTTATGATTCTTATCACCCCATGATATATTGTTCTTATCTATCCTCTTACAATAATTTTATCTCCCCCCTTTTTGATGTATATCCTCAGGTGACTACATGTACTAATGAGAGGTCAAGTTCCAATAAGAAGCTGGAGAAGAAAGAATTAATTAAATGTTTATGCTTGATGTTGTAAATGTTATGTTTGGTCCTAGTTTACCCAAGAAATTAAACCTCTAGATCCTCTTGGTGTAATAATATTATGTTTTTATCTTTATAATTATGTAATAGTAATGTATGAAAGGGCAGGGTTGCTATATTTGGTATCAAATGTATGGTTTAAATAAATTGGGAATTTGGATTAGTGAACCCTAGAGAAAACCTCTATCATGAGACTAAGTAAAAATATAAACACAAGAATCTTTACATAGGGATCTCATAAGTTATTCTTTTAGATTAAATTGTACAATGGAATAAGTTATTCATTAATTGTCGACTTATATTTGTTTTTAACCTTTCCTATTTTAGTATATGGTGGGAACCAGGAGAATGCAGGCCAACAACTCGTGTGAGGGACAATTCAACGATTTCTCGAATCACATCTCCAATTCTTTGGAAGGTGGAGTTCAAAATGTCATGGGGATCCTTACCCAACTATCTCAGGCTATAAACAATAACCAGAATAATGGGGAACATCCTCGTTCATCTATGATGGAGAAACTGGATATCGAATGTTTTATGCGGTAATGACCACCGACGTTTAGTGGATATTATGATTCACTAGTTGCGGAACAGTGGGTCAACTACAAGGAGAAGATCTTTTCTGGGATTCACTATTCTGAGATAGAGAAGGTGACTCTAGTTTTTTATCATCTAGATGGAGATGTCGATCAATGGTGGGATTTGATTAAGAAAACCAAGCCAAGAGATAAAAATTAAGAGATGGAATGGGAATACTTTAAGATCATGTTTTTTAACAAGTATTTACCATGAAATCTTCATATAGATATGGAGAGTGAATTCATTTAGGTCAAGAAAAATGAAGGATAATCTGTCACGGCCTACGAAGAGAATTTCACAATGCTTGAAAGGTACAATCTGGGTTTTGTTATCAATAATGATGGAAAAATTGATAGATTATTTAGTTGATTAAAACTACACCTTAGAAAGGATCTTTAAATTTGAGACTTTGGGAGTTATGAATAAGTTTTTTAGTGTGAACTTAAAGTGTATATGGAGGTTGGAGAATGGTCCCATAGCTATTTTGCTAAGAAACGAAAGATAGAGTTTCAAGCTGGAGGATCTAATGATAATGGTGGGAAGAAAACTCAATGACCCACATGCCAAAAAGGTGGGAAGTTTCATCATGGGAACTGAATCAAAGGGATGGGGAAATGCATCATGTGTGGTAAAGAAGGCCACAAAGCTCCTGAATTTCTAAAAGACATGATAAGGAAAGAGGATATGGTGGAAGAAAGGAGAGAACCACCCATGGCCTAATGTTACAACTATTGGGAGAAATGGCACTATGCAAGACAATGCACTAAACCTCGAGTCCTCGAGGGTAATCAGCATTAAAGGCCACCAAATCCAAAGGAACAAGGGAAGGCTTATGAAATCACTACTGTGGAAGTGGATAAAGATAAAGAAGTCATACAAGGTACACTTCCTATTCAATCAAGAATGTAAAAAGTCTTATTTGATTCTAGTTCTATGCATTATTTTATATCTTGCACATTTTCTAAAACTATAGGATAGAATCCTCAAAACCTTGAATTAGATATATATGTAAAAACACCAAGTGACACAATCATTGCAACCCAAGTGTTTGAATCTTCTCCTATTGGTGTCTGTGGGATGTTTTTTCCAGCGAATCTCTGAGTACTTACCTTGGTGAAATTTGATTCTATAATGGGAATGGATTGGCTCTCGTTATATAGATAACATATCAACTGTTAGGAAAAGGAAATATTTTTTCATATTCTGAAACATCCCATGGTCCTCTTCAAATGAAAAGAATATCACAAAACTCCTTTGAAAAATCCTTCAACAGTGTGGGTCTTGATTCTCTGTGAAGAGGAATACCTCAATCAAATGGTTTAGTCAAATTAAAGTGTCAACATAGTAGAAATGTACATCGTAAGGGAATAAGATGTTGTATATTCCAAAGATTTACCTGGAATTCCTCTAGTCTGTGAGGTAGAGTTCTCAATATAACTCATACCCGGAGCTACTTCTATCCCAATGTTCCCCTATAGGATGGATCCTATCAAACTAGAGGAGTTAAATAATTAGATACAAGAGCATTGGTACAAACGGTTCATACACCCTAGTGCATCACCTTAGGATACGCTAGTTATCTTTGTGAAGAAGAAGGATGGAACAATGCGGTTGTGTATTGATTATTGGGAACTCAACAAGATCACCATACAGAAAAAGTATCCTCTTCCAAAGATTGATGACTTGTTCAATTAGTTTAGAGGAGCTCAATACTTCTCAAAGGTGGATCTTCATTCTGGATATCATCAGCTAAAGGTGAAGAAGGAATATATTCAGAAGACTACCTTCCATATATGATATGGGCACTATGAGTTTCTTTTGATGCCCTTCAGACATACTAATGACCTTAAAATATTATTGGATTTGATTAATAGGGTCTTTAGACATTACCTTGAATAATTTGTGGTAGATTTTTTTGACTATATTATCATATACTCCAAGAGTAAGGAGGAACATAAAGAAAATCTAAGACTTGTGATGGTGACATTGAGAAATGAGAAGTTGTATGCAAAGTTTAGTAAGTGTAACTTTTGGATGAAGCAAGTCACATTCTTTGGACATGTGATCACAAGTGAGGGAATTTTTGCGGACCCTTCAAAAACAAAGGCAATTGAGGAATGTCTAAGGCCCTCTAGTGTCATAAATATCCATAGTTTTCTTGGATTAGTAGGATACTACCGACATTTTGTGATAAATTTATCAATATTTTCAAGCATTCTAACTATGTTAAGAAGGAAAGGAGAAAATTATGTATGGATGGAAGAATGTGAGGGAAACTTCAAGAAGATAAAGATAAGGTTGACCACTACACATGTTCTCACACTAACAAAAAGAGGATAATGTTTTCTGATATACAGCGATGATTCAATGAAATGATTAGGGTGAATAATCATGAAAAATGATAATATGACAGACTATGCCTCATGGTAGTTGAAGATATATGAGTAGAACTACCCAATGCATGATCTAGAGCTAGCAGATGTGATTTTTTCCTTGAAAATATGCTAGCACTACCTTTATAGTGATAAGTGTACCATATACACCGACCACAAGATCCTAAAGTATATATTCACACAAAAGTAGGTCAACATGTGTCAATATAGATGGTTAGATATAATTAAGGACTATGATATCTCTATTCACTATCATCCTAGAAAGGCGAATAACGTAATTGATGCTCTAAGAAGAAAGGAACCTGTTACTCTATCCACGTTACAGATTGAGAAAGAACCTATCTTCTTGAATATGAAAAAGATGTATTTGGAAATCATAAGGGTAGGGTACACATCCTACCTTCCCTAAATGATTTCAAAACCATCAATCTAAGAGATGATTAAAGAGGCACAAAGGGATTATCTGAAGTTACAAAAGAATGTTAATGTAGTAAAGAAAGGGAAGTTGTAATATTTACATATCAATGATGATGGTGTGATTTTGTTTGGAATGTGGATTTTTGTGCCTTGATAACCTAGTATAAATAATGATCTATTGGATAAAACACATAGCTCAACATTCTTTATCCATCTTGGTAGCACAAACATGTATCGAGATCTCCAAGAACACTTCTAGTGGGATTACATGAAGAAGGATATTGTGGAATATATCTCAAGGTTCTTGGTATGTCAGTAAGTTACGAAAGCAACAAAAGTCCAAAGGGATGATGCATCCATAACCTATACCCATATGGAAATAGGATAATGTCAATATAGACATTGTCACCGGTCTCTCGAAGATGTCTACGAGAAATAATGTGATATGGGTTATGGTTGACCGACTCACCAAGACTAACAAATTTATTTCTATTAAAGAAGACTTCTCGCTTGAACAACATGTAATGATATATGTGAAGGAAGTGGTGAGATCGCATGGTGTTCCACTCATGATTGTATCTGATCATGATCCAAGGTTCACATCTAAATTTTGGTGGAGTCTTCAACATGCTTTAAGTACTGAATTAAATTTCCGCATGGCCAATGAGCCCCAAACTGATGGCCAATATAAAAAGAATATTCAGATGATTTAAGAAATGCTAAGAGCCTTATCTTTAGAATTCAAAGGTGGATGGGATCAGCAGCTCTCATTGGTTGAGTTCTCATACAACAATAGCTTTCACTCGAGTATTCGGATGTCTCCATATGATGCTCTATATGGAAAGCCATTTAGAACTCCAACCTGTTGGGATGAAGTTAAAGAAATAAAGATACATGGACCAAATCTTGTGAAAGGGATGACATAGAAGGTTCAAGTCATCTAGAAACACATCAAATCTCCTTAGATTCGGCAAAAGAGTTATGCTGACAACCGTCAATGGGGCTTGGAGTTCGATGTTGGAGATAAAGTCTTCCTTCGAATATCCCCATGGAAGAGAGTCATGCATTTTGGAAATAATGGGATGGTAAACCCAAGGTATATTGGCCCCTTTGAGATACTTTACTGCATAGGAGTCGTGGCCTATTGGATTTCACTTCCACTAAATATGGCTCAGGTTCATGATGTGTTTCATGTATCACTCCTGAGGAAGTACATACCAGATCCCTCACATGTACTAAACTCATAGGTGGTACAACAGGAATATGATCTCTCTTATGAGGAGCAGCTAGTAAAGATTCAAGGGAAGAAAAATAAGGTCTAATGCAATAATAAAACCCATCTTGTTAAAGTGTTGTGTAGGAACCTTAAGTTTGAAGAAGCTACTTTGGGACTAGAAGAGTCAATGAAGGATAATTACCCGCACCTGTTTGTGTAAAATGAAATTTTGAGGGAGAAATTTAATAAGGGGGGAAGAATGTAACGACCCAAAGTTTTATAAATGTAATTTCATTCTTATAATTATGCCTTATAGTATAATCTCATTAGGAATCACAATGATATATCATACCACAAACATAATTTTTCCACTTCTATGTTTTGAATTTTGAAAATCTGACATACACGGTCGTGATCAGTAAAATGTTTGGTGTCCGATAGGACAAACTTAATTTTTAGTGAATATTAACCTACCATTATGAATATTAACCTACCCTTATGAATATTAGTATGAAACTTATGAATATTAAATCATCCAAAATAATATTAACCTTACCCATGAATGATTAAATAATATTTAGGCATCTTATAAGTGAAAATTTTACTATAGTAAAAGTCTTTGTATTTTTGTAAGTCATAAATAATTAATTATAATTAGTTAAATTAATTAAATAGAAAAATTATTCTCCAAAAATGTGTTCATAAATTAAAAATTCCATGTCTTTTTGGTTTTATGATAATTTTATAATAACTTATGTAATTTTTGAAATCATTATGAAGTCAAATTTAATTTTAAAATCTGTATTTTTCAAGTAGATTATGATTTTAATTAAAAATTGTATAAATCATAATAAAATAATATTATGAAAAAAATTACTTCATTTTGAGATTCTACATGTATAAAAATTGTTAGGGTGAATTTTTGGGGTTTTTTTGAAAAAACATCAATTTTTGGGTGAATAGTAAAAATATTGTCTTTCACATAACTGGTATATCGTAAATTTCATCAGCCATGATATAATGATAACATAAACTTAGTATAACTTTATATTATTCCATGTTATAATTAATTTCATAAATTGTTCCTTAAAATAAAATAAACTCAATTTCCAAACTTAAAAGAACTTTCCAAAACATAAATTCAAAAAGTGATTCCTTAAAGTATCATTTTCTCTTTCTTTTTTACTTTCCTTTTAATAAATTAATGAATTAGAATTATAAAAATTATTTAAAGTCTAAAATTATTAATATTATATAAATATATGATTTATGATGTAAAAAACTACTATTACGAGTCTAACATTTGAGATATTATTTTGTTTAATATTTTATTCTAAAAACTCTCCCTCCTCATGTATAAATAACCCCTATCCCTCCCCTTTCCAAACCACACCTCTCAAGCTTCAAGAATTTCCTAAAAACTATCAAAAAATATTCCTTAGACCTTCCCCCATAGCCAAGAGATTCTGGTCTCACCAATAGACCAAGCCTAGGTTCTTTAAGGAGGATCTCAAGAGGAGGATTCAAGAGGTAATTTCTCTCTCTCTTTTCCTTTAATTTCGTTTCAATTTCAAGTTCTTTTCTTAATCTATCCACACCTATCCACATAAAAATGGTATTGTAACTCCATTATCATACATATAATGTAATTTTATGATACTGATGGTATAATATATCATCCAACCTCTTTCTCCTCTTTTTTTTAGAAAGGAAAATGTTGTTCGTAAGGTGTTAATTTATCACCTTCAAGAACGTCAATTTTCATGTTTCCCTTTACCACCTTTCGATCTAGTCATGAAACCATTTTTATGGTTGAACTAGATTATGTTATATGTATTATATCCTATTTAATATTTTATAACTAACTTATGTACATATTACTAAATGATTAAACCAAACAAGTTCGTTGTTGTCAAAAAACCGCCCGAATTAACCTAAAAGATCATCATTAAATTCTTATCTAATGATTCATCCACATGGTATATGACATAATTCATTATAAGATAATTTAAAATCCTAGAATATCATTAATAACATTAAATATCAGTTTTGTATGTTTATCCATGTTCTATATGAACTTCCATTTTTGAAAACAAATGAACCGCTTAAGAAAATCTTAAAAACAAACTTTCCCGAACAATGTATTTAAACTCCGTAAGTCATCAAAAAGCCCATAAAATAACTTAATGAGACCATAATGAACAATATTCATGTACACAAGGTTATGTAATTTTTTATTAATAAATATAATTTGTTTATATAGGACATTAATGTGAAGAAAGCATTCAGATACAAGGTAAGGGGAAATTCTATAACCCAACTTTCTTTCTTCAGTTTTTGCATCTTTCACTCCATGTTTGGTATGGGTTCTCCTGGAGAATAATCTATTCATCATTATCTATTATTTTCTAGGATATAAATGTTATCTAATTTATTTTAGAAAAACCCAATGTTTTCCAAAATAACTCTTCTTTTAAATAAACACACCCTTGTAACTTCTTGAATATTGTTTTACTTTTCAGTCATGGTTGGTGGTTCTACATTGAGAATGATGTTCCCTATTTATTTTGGGGGGGAAATATTTATGAATTCATGATTTATGATGTGAAACCCATTCCTTTCCCTGGGTTATTTAATTTTTAAGTTTGACATATGTTCTATGTGGCATGTATGATAATGTAAATGTTATGATGTGATGGGTGTGCCCAGAATTATAGAGGGCAGTATGATTGTTAGGATGTGACAGGTGCGCTCGGAATTATATAGGGCTCTAATGCATTGGGTAAAGTGATGAATCTCATGAGGTAAAGTGAAATGATGTGTGAAAATGATGATATATTTGTTCACAACTATGTGTGGTAGTTAACTAGTAAGATAAGATGTTTCATTTTTATGCATTGCCACTTTTCATGTCATTTTTTATGCTTCCTCTCGTGATCGATTTTCTATTTTATGATTTTCCTCACCCCATGCTATATTTTTTTATATATCCTCTTACTATGATTTTAGCTCGCATCTTTTTGATGTATATATTTAGGTGAATATATGTACTAAGGAGAGGTCAAGTGACAATAAGAAGCTATAGAAGAAGGAATTAAATAAATTTTTATGCTTGATGTTGTAAATGTTATGTTTGTCTTAGTTTTCCCAAGACACTAAACCTATGGATCCTCATCCTGTAATACTATTATGTTTTGTATCTTTATTATGATGTAATATTAATTTAAGAAAAGGAAGGGTCGCTATAAACCCTCTAAGTGGAGGATCAACGCTCTTGTAGTTTTGGTCACCATGATACCACTAACTCCACATAGGGAACAAGGATGGATATAGGATCTCCATTTGAGCCTTATGGAAGGATTAGAACAACTCAATCTATGAATTCCTACTAAAGGGATCACTATCCTATGTTTAATAGAAAATAATATACTAACCATAATGTAATTTATTTTTGGCACTCACCCTAATGAAACTATTCCAAGATACATAGGAAAATGGATCCATGCTAGAATTTTAGGAGTATAAATCTTATAGTAGGGTTACACGCCATGTCCCTTTGACCTCAGGTACTATCCATGTAAATGGAATATATCCATGTCTATGTCCATGTATATGTGAATGTACATGGTGTGATTCTTCCCATGTACTTCACCTCATGTATGAATACACATCTTATCCCATGTATGTCTGGCACGATCATGTCTATGTGGGAGTAAATAGCATGCTCGTGCCCATGTAATCTAACCGGTGTCTATTTACACTCCAAGTTACACACCGAGTCACTAGGGAGAGGTAACATGTCATGTTATAGGGTCATAGGTTGTGGGATCATTAACTTTCTTCTGAAACCCTAGTCACTACTATGAGGGACTCACACACCGTGAAATCCTGGACTACCCAGCATGTAGATTAGGATCTTCTAGAATGAAAAATCAGTTTCAAGAATCATAGTCCACTCCTACAGCCCTCGATGAAACAATTCACCTCTCCATAAAAATGAGGATTGATTCTTATCAAGGTAGGCCATAATCAAACAACAATATTTGTCTATTAGAATCATTTAGAAATTGGATACATTCATCGTTATCTATTGTACACTGAAGAACACAAAATCAGGTACCCAAAACCGTCTAATCCATCACTTCTACACCACATTAACTTTGTTATGATCCTATATCTACAATATTGAATCATTTCACTAAGAAATGGTTGTGTAATGATTTATTTCTTGATGAATACCAAACCATAGGAAAAATGAAGAATTTTTGTGTTGAATGAGGAAAAAATGGGAGAAATTCACAACCACAAACACGATGAAAAAAATTGACTGATGTTCATGTTGGCCTCAATAAATCACCATTAGAATGAAAACTAAAAATAAAATATCAAAAAGAAATTCTCTAAATAAAATCCCCACAAATAATTCATCCAGTAATATGACTAAACTACATATCAATCCTTTTGTTGATTGATCTTTGTTCATAATAGAAATTAATAATGGGGAAAGAATACAAATCAAACAAATGTCCTACCTTTATTTGGATTGATCTCTAATGATAAATCGAGTTGCACTATGATAATTGGAGAGATCCTTTGAATTTTTCTTGTGTCAGTTGTTGATCTCTAATCTGGTCATCGTTTTCCGATGAAATATCCTACAACAGCTCTAATGGATCTTGTCAAATCATAGGGTTAGGTATCTAACACTAAAATTTTTCTATAAACACATTTTTAAATAAGGTAATTAGATTGAAGTGTTAAAAAACAAATAAAATAATTTAATTAGTTATTTTATTCATTTTACACCCATGGTGACTTTTCTATAAACACCTCATGATAACTAAGGTTATGTTGTGCCTTTGGTAAACCCCACATTTTGAAATCAATGGTGAAATAAAATTTCTAATATGGGCCCCTGTTTATAAGTTATTACGCTATTTCAATAAAACTATATTTTCTTTATATTTAATATATTTAATATATTTAAAACATTTATTTTGGTAACACCAGGCCTTGAAATCATATTCCATCTTAGTTCCCAGTCTCAAAAATAATACATACAATATCAAAGAATAATACCTAAAGAATCTGATTCACCACATTCTCCCCAACTTGGGATTTATTCCCAAGAAAATCTAAAATAAGGTCTACATAAATAGATGTGGGTACTGAACATGATTCTGAGCCTCTCACTCCCAAATGCTCTCCTAAATATTCTGGTAATGCCACTAGAAATACACTGAAGGAAACGATCACCCAAAAAGGATCATCTCTTATCAATCCTTGATCTCTACTAGGTACTCAGCAAAGGTATATCCATATTTGATGTCTGGTTTTCCCCAGTCGATAACGTTTGATGGGCGATGCATGTATCTCTTCAACAGTGACACATAGAATACTTACTATACTTGGTCTAACTACAAACGTAGAGAAAAGTGTTATGCCACCTCACCAAATCTAAAAAATATCTGGAAAGGGGGAATGAATCTTAGATATAGATTATTTCCCTAAAAAATATAAGTAATTCATGTCGATCTGAAACTTATAGAAACACATGCTCATCAAAATACAAATCCTCCTTCGTTTTTCATCACAATAATTTTAACGACTCTATGTAGTCTTCATCTTATCATGCATGATCTTCACCATCTCATTACATTCTCTCACCAACTCTGGGACCATGATTTTTGACTCTCTTGGGTCAGTCCTGCAACTTGGTGATCTACAGGGTCACCCATAAAATTACTCAAATGGTGCCATATTGATGGTGTAATGGTAGTTTTTTTTGTGTGAAAACTCTACAATGGTAGGTGATCATACCAATAATTAAAAATTTCCAACATGCAAGCTTGTAGTATGCCATCAAGAAATTGAATGGTATGCTCTGTCTGGCTGTCAGTTTGTGGGGGTGGAATGTTGTGATCAAGGGTAACTAAGTCCTGAAAGCCTCCTATATTACATTCCATCACTAAGATGTGAAATGAGAATCATAGTTATAAATGATTTTGATGGAACTCCATGTAGTTTGAATATATCATGTATGTAGAGGCATCCCAATATCTCTACTAAACTCTGCTCCCAGATAGATAAAAATTTGGCCAACTTGGTGAGTCAGTCTACGATCACTTAGATGGTATAGTGTCCCATAGAAGAATATGGTAAGCCTGTAATAAAATCTATGGATATACCATCACACTTACATTCGAGTACCTCAAGGGGTTGTGCTATACCTAATGGAATGTGGTGTTCATCCTTCACTGGTTGACAATTAAGGCATTAAGAGTAAAATTATGCCACTCCCTTATTCATTTTTGGACACCAAAACTAACATCTGAGTTCTCAATATAACTTTTCCACACCTGAAAGTAACACCAATGTAGATGTATAAAACACTCTCATAACCTCCATCCGTGACATCAATGAAACCATCACGTGCCCTTTAAAAATAACGACACACTCCCCAACTTTATAAAATACATCAGCACCATGTCTTGTGGATATCTGAGTGTGTATGGTGTCATAGTCAGTATTCTTAAAATGTAACGTCCTGAATCACTACAAGATTGGAGGGGTAACAACTATCTACTGAAGTTATGATGGTCCATCTCTATCTATAAAGGATAACTGCAATGATTCCAACTTCTCTGATGACTTGATCAGCAACTACGAACAAGATCTCTTACTGAGAGCATCGGCTACCACATTCACCATCCCATGAGTACATAAAATTTAAAATTTGAAATCCTAAAGGAACTCTATACATATACTTTATATCAAGTTAAGATCATTTTGAGATAATACTTACTTGATACTCTTGTGATCAAAATAGATGATAAACTACTCTCCCAACAGATAGTGTCACCAAATATTTTGTATGAAGATAACCAGAACTAAATAAAGATTGTGGGTCTCCAATTTCTACACATGTGGTTTCAACTAGTGAAAACTATAGGAAATCACCACCTGACTCTACATCATAACACAACCAAGACCATTTCATGATGCTTCATAGAACACTACATACTTGACACCCTTCTTAGTAAATCTCAAGATGAGAGCACTTGTCAACTTCTCCCACAATTGTGGAAAATCATGATGTCACTTCTCTATCCACGTGATGGGATGCCCATTTTGGGTAAAATATATCATGGGTACCGATATCCTAGAGAAATTAAGAATGAATCAATAATAATATCCTTCCAACCTAAGTAATTTCATCACCTCTGTCATGCTCTTGAGTGGTTCCCAAGCATAAAATGCCTCAACCTTGGTCGAGTCCACTACAAAACCATCTTTTGAGTTAACATGTCCCCAAAATTGGACCTCTTGAATCCAAAACTGGCACATAGAGATCTTCTCATAAATTTGGGACTCTCAGCGTATGTACAGAACCATATCCATGTGTCTCATGTGCTCCTCCTTGGATGCAGATTACACACAGATATCATCAATTAAGACTTCCATGAACCAGTCTATGAAAGGTTGAAAGATCCAATTCATGGTTCCCAGGAACAATGATAGTGTGTTATTTATTCTAAAGGTAATCACCAAGTACTCAATGTTTTCCTAGTGAAATCATAATGTTATTTTGGTATATCCTTGTCCCATACTCACAAATGGTGATTGTCTGACCTGAGGCAAACCTTTGAGAACCATTGTTCCCCTCTTAACTGATCAAATAGGTCATTGATACTTAGTAGTGGATACATGTTCATCACAGTCACCTGGTGAAAGAGTTGGTAGTCCACACATAACCTAAATCTCCAGTCCACCTTCTTTGAAGAATAGCACTGCGGATGTCCAAGGTGAAAAAATAGGTCTAACAAATCCCTTCCTCTACAAATCCTCCAACTACACACACATCCCATGAAGCTCTGTGGAAGTAATTTGATATAATGGCACATATATCAGTGTTATAATAGGGAATATATCAATAAATATGTCTATCTATCATTGGGATAGTAAACCTAGAATGTATTCAGTGAAGACATCCTCATACTCTTCCACCATTACAGGGAACTAAAAACATATAACATCCACTGTGCCAAGGGTCAGGATAGCCAATTGATGAGTAATCATTTGCACCCACCTATGAAGGTTTCATCCTACACTACCTGGGTATCCCTTTCACTAAAAAAGGAAAACCTAGTCCCATTATTGTAGACACACCACATCCTTCACCTAAAATAGTCTATATGGGCATGAACTATTGAAAACCAATCCATACCTAAGATGACATAATAGGGAATCATCACTACTACTAAGAGATCCTAACAGAAACCCTCACCCCTAAGAGGAAGAACACACTTTCATTACAAGTGTGTGATCACCGAGTCACCTCTAATATGAGTCTCTAAGTGCATGGTTCGAGCCAAGGGATGAATTGGTATCTCTAATTATCGAATAATACATGACGCATGAAAGGAATAACTAAAACCTATGTGTATCATTACTACATCAAAGGTATAAAAGTCACAAATCATACCTCAAACAATTCCTAACGCCTCTAGCTCATAA
This sequence comes from Viscum album, assembly GCA_963277665.1. Taxonomy (NCBI): domain Eukaryota; kingdom Viridiplantae; phylum Streptophyta; class Magnoliopsida; order Santalales; family Viscaceae; genus Viscum; species Viscum album. Next base: position 879,576,277 of record OY728137.1, on the reverse strand, counting down.
TTTTCTACCACCTTCAGTTGTCCCCGCCCCTATCCTTTAAATTATTGACCCCGGTGTGGACCAACTGGGGGTGGTGGTGGTGACAATTCAAATCATTTACCGCCTCCCACTACTCTCCCATCTCCTCTTCCATGTTCTCCACCCTATGTAACAGCCTGATCCTTCTACTACCATCACCTCAATGGCTCATCCATGGTCTATCTTTCAATTGTAAGGTGGGTTGGAAAATCTCAACCATGATGTCCCCAACCATTACATGAGTAGCACCGCCTCTCTCTAGGATAACTGGACCCACCCTGTGTGTCCTAAACTATAGAAACTCTAACCTAGGGCCTCATCATAAAATGCCTCACATGTCCAGGTCCATGGGAATGATATGAGATATATAATACCAAGGTATCTTCTGTTTCTTTCCCACCACTAGAAACCACTGGTTGTGTCTTCTTAGCCAAGAAGCTCGCAACCAAAAAAGATCTCCCTAGCACCCATGCATTAGTTGAAATTAATAGGCGTACACGACTTGGTCAGATGCCTCTACACATTCCTTGCTCGATGGTCCGAGCCTTGAATAACTGGTCCTGAACCATATCCATAGAGTACCTGGATAGGTTAGTATACCTCAATGAATACTAATCTATTATCGTCTCTCCCTATCAGAGCCACAGAATCTCCTGGATACGCATAGACCTTAGCGTATCTAGATTGAACTCCTATATAATGAGGATTCAAAATATGATCATGCAAGAGTCACGTCATCATAAGAATGGTTCACTAATCTCCATCATCATCATTCTAATCCATGGAGAAGGATCACCGCCAGGACCACCATATAATCTTTTGGGGTCCTATCCAAATAGAAAACTCGAGTCACTTCAGTGAAACTTGTGAAGTGCACTCATCCTACACCTCTTGTCCGCTAGTACTGTAAGTTTCATATGATACTCTACATGTGGCAGTATAGCCGGCACCCCACTTGGAGGAAGAAAATATTGAACTAGTCCATGTATCAATTTCTCATCACTGAGGGGATCATCCTCATGATCTTGATGTTGAACTATAGTTGGAATAAGTTGAGGAGGCATCTGAAAAGTAAACAAGATATACCACAAGCAATTAGTATATTTGAAGAGCTGACTCAAGAAGGAAATGGAAACTACAACCCATTCCAAATTTATTTATGTACCATTGTTTTGCATATAACCAGTTCTCTCATGTACCGAATTGAAAAGAAGGTGATCATAGTCTTATTGTATGGATACGTCAGCCTCCACACCAACATTAGACTCCATAGCCTAAAAGTTGAAATCAAAACACTTAACACTATTTCCCCAAACCAATCTCATAGACTCTGATCATAAGGTATAACAGACTTCTCTAATACCAATCTATCAAGACCCATACCAAATGGGCCTTTTTCATGACTCTCCAAGCCTACCACCAATAAAGAATGGGACATCGACTAGCACTGAGTAGTCATATCACCAACAATGGAGGCCTTAGCCTAAGTAACTTTACAAACACATGCATATCCAAGCTTATACAATATTGAAATTTAAATACAACTAAAAAACCATGCTTGAATACATCTAAATTCCAAAACCATATTATAACATGAAGGAATGAAAATTTAAAAACCCCAAATAAAATCCAACCACAAAGAGTCCAAAAACAATTCCAACTTGAAATTAATACTGGGGACTACTATCAAGACACGATAAAAACATGCCTCAGTCTGTACAGTCTCACTAAGCACCATCTGGTTGTGGTACGTTTAGGACTCCATCAAAATGTTAATAATTTGCACAAGACATGACATTTGTATAAGGGTGAGTATAACAATACCCAGTAAGACACCCTGAAACAAAAAATCATACAACAAAGAAATAATAGTCCTCTCTACAAAGAAATATTTATCCAACACATATAATGAGAATATATTGATATACTCAATAAATACACTCAGTATAAGTTAATACAAAATTGAAATCACATCCTAAGATTACAACTCAAAGGTTCATCAAATCACTCATCTGGGATAACACACTCCCGAGTCTGATAGCACTAATGATGTCTCTCTAAAAGGTAATTCTCATCGGGTTTCACCATTATAAGTACACACTAAAGGTCTGAAGCGATACGATACAAAAATATGGATCACTACTAAGGCCATGAGGTATACCAACAAATCAAATATTGATTAACCCACTATTTAGAGGATTTATTCTCACATAGTGTTGTTTACAATGATACCAATAACCCTACAGTGGGAATGAATATGAATAGAGAGTCTCACTTCAGGCCTCATGGAAGGATTCCAACAACTCAATCTAAGAAGTCATGTTGTATGGATCGATGTCATGTGTGTATTAGTCAGTTCCATACTAAACCTCCTGGAATGGATATAGGGAAAGCACCCTAATGAAATGTTTCTAAGATACATATGAAATGGTATCCAAGAAAATATTTTTAGAGTACAAGAAATTTAGTAGGGTTACACATTGTTTCCCTTTATCCTCAGGTCCTACATGTGTAAATGGACCATGTATGTGTTTGTGTCCGTGTTTGTTTCCATGTTCATGTGAATGTACATGGTGTGTTTCTAATAGTGTACAAGTATATGTCTTATCCCATGTATGCCTAGCCTATCCATGTTCATGTGGGAGTATAAGGTGTTCCCATGCCTGAGTACTCTGACTCGTGTATGTGTACCCTCTGAGGTACACATAGAGTCACTATAGAGAGGTCACAAACTGTTTGAATGGTTCACATGCCATATGATCCTTAACAATATCGTAGAAGCCTAGACGCCTCTTGGAGGTCTGCATACTCCATGTAAACCTAAATTACACACCCTGTGGATAAGGAATTTATAGAATCTCAGAACCATTTCATGCATCTTCATCCACTCCTCCATCCTTTAATTCGGCAATGAACCTCACTATAAAATTGAGGATTGAGTCCTGTAGAGTCATTACATCATCAAACAACAATATCTGGCACTTCAATTCATTTAGAAAATGTACTTGTTATTCATTCATTGTTTCATGCCTAAGAACCTAAAATCAGATATCCAAAACTATCTGGTCCATCATTTATTCTATTGCCACAACACCATCACATCATGTTAATCCAAGATTTATAATATTGAATAATTACGCTAAGAAATGGGTGCATGATGATTGATTTCATGGTGGATGTTAAACCATAAGGAAAAAAGACAAATTCCCATGATGAATCAAGAAAAAATGGAGAAATACAAAATCGCAAACATGAGTAACGAACCTGATACAATGTTCGTGTTAGCCTCGATCCTTCACCGTTATATTAACAATGAATAATAAAGTATCAAAAATAAATTATCCTAATAAAATCCCCACAAATAACCCATCTAACATGATGTACAAACCATGGATCAATCCATTGGTTGATTTATATCTATTCATTATAGAAATTAAGAATTTTGAAATAATATAAATCAAACAAATGTTCTACCTTGATTTAGATCGATTTCTAATGAATAAAGGAGATGTTCCATGATCGTTGGTGAGGTCCTTTGAATTCATCTCATGAAGGTCATCGATCTCAAATCTTGTAGTCATCTACGAATAGAATATCCTCCAATGAATCTAATGGATATTTTCAAATCTCATGGTTATGTAGATAACCCTTGAAAATTTTCATATGTGCGCATTTAAAGAAAGAAATTAGGTCGTTGAGTAAAAAAAGACAAATAAACTTAATTAATTATTTTTTTATGCTCATGATGAATTTCTTATAAACACCTTATGAAAACTAATTTTATGTCTTTACTTGGGTAATCCCACGTTCTGAGCTTAATCATTCCCTAATATTTATGATCATGGCCCCTGTTTATAAGTTATAACACTTTTTTAGAAAAGCTATCTATGCGTGAAATTTAATATAACTAATATAAACATTTATTCTAGGAACATCAGGGCCTATAATTTTACCCCATATCAATTATTAGCCTAAAAAATAATCCATACAATACCCAAAAATAATACATGGAAAATATGAGTCACTAAAGGAAACTCATATGAGGGTATGTCTAGTACCATTCTTCCCCTAGAGTCATGTTTTTCTAATCACGCTCTGTAGTGGATTCCTTGTTCTTCTCATCCTTAGGGAGGGAGGGGATGACCATATTTACCATAAAAATACCTAGAGGGGAACCCTCGTGATTTATGGGTAGGATAGGTTGTTATAATACATGGATAAAGTGGAGAGTAGTATACTATCCCAAACCACTAATCAGAACTTACAAAGACACCTCCTCTATAATTCAACAGAGCACTGTGAGGATATAAACACATTTTTGTTAGAGTTTATGGAAATATAGAGACAATTTGAGACATTGATCCATTGGGAGTACTACCAACTCAACCCATTTCATTACTACTTGATGTTCTCATAGTTCCCTGGGCTTCCCGGATAGGCCAACTGATGATCACAATGGTGGTACAATGTCTCCCACATGATATGGATGAAACATGCAGCAAGGAACTTCACAAGGGACTTCAAGAAGTCAAAGTTGGGGGTTGTTTATAGGAAAAAAACCACTGATATATGATCAGAGTCTAGATCTTCCCAAATTCACTCTAACACATAGGAAGGGCAATCTTCTTGTTCAGTCCATACTCTGATCAGTGCTAGCTAGAAGACTGGTGGTGGAATGAATATGGATTGTTTCAGTAGCTGATTGGTTGGTAGAATATCCCCTACATGAGTCAAATTTTTGCTACATGATAGGACATCCCTTTTTGGTGGAACCAACAGTATCATCACATCTTGGTAGGAGTGGGGTTTTTTTATGCTGCCTCGTGTGCGAGGGCGGCGGAATTCATTTATGGATTTGTTGGATGCTCACTATATTAAGGAGTAAACCCATACTAGAACAAATATCTTATGTATTTATTTGAGGTAGAGATTTGGGAAACTATTGGTGATGAATATGGTTTCACCATGAGCCCATGTAAGTGAAACAACTCTTCCTCCACATGTATATACCTACAGAGGGATATGGGGATCCTATTGATCTCATCTTCCAGGATGGAAAATTTTACCATTCAAGCTCCTACACCATACTTTAAAAGTCAGGGTGGTGGGGGAATTTTCAATTCATCTATTTCCTTGGAATTAGAAAGTTCCACAAAATCAATAACGACTTGATGCTTCCCAGGATTTCACCGATGATGGAATGTGTTCTATATTTTTCCCTAAGATGGTTCTTTAGGGAAAGTTTATTCATTGGCACAAGGATTAAATCCTTGATGGTTGGTTGGGAAATGAATATGACCTTAATTCTCATTGAAATGGACACAATGAAGTCCTCCGTGTTGAGATATGGGTGTATTGGAAGGACCTCTGTACAAGTCATTTGTGGATAGGGGATGACCTCTTCCTAGATTGGTGTTGGAGTGAGGAAGCCCTCTACATTGAGTGAAGATTAAATGGGAAATAAATCCATACATATTATTGAAAGAGCACATATAACCTTTACTTGGGTGGATGATAGGGTGTGGATAACCTCTTCATCGAGTCTCATCATTATGGGTTGACTCGTAACGACTATTAGTGGTGGTGGGGATTGATAGAGTCAACCCAACCTATCTCTTATGTGGATGGGGTCTCGATACCAATTAGACATAAATGGATCCATGTTATCCTATTGTAAGGATCTTTCGGGATGAGCGAGTGGTGGCAAGGGACACCAGAGTTGAAGAAGATGATTCCCCTTATCGATAAATCTCTTAAGCCTTACCACAACATTGGTGTCTGGTGGTTCAGACTATATACTGTAGAGAAGGAGTAAATTACACTTTTTCCTTATCCTGTGGGACAAGGAATTACGACTATTGATGTAGCATGGTGGGATCCCTCCTTGGATGCTCTGGGGTAGTAGTCGTGGCTAGGGTGACTCAAGCATCCCTCATCTCCTCGGTGTAGGGGATTGAATCTCAGGATGACTCTAGGGAAAGAATCTTGAAATGTTTTTCTCTTGGAATAATGGGTCATTTCCCCTAATATGGCCCTCAGTGGTGGTAGTGTCTTCAAGTCATAAAGTCCTCTAGGTCCTGACAGGCAATGTCCCTTGTGGAAATGAACCCTTCATGCTCTTACCGGAGCATCAGGGCATAAATAACACTTTTTTGACAGTCTCCTAAGGTGAGATAGCATGTGGAAACCTAGAAGCCATAGTTGTAGTAGAATTCGTGGCATAGTTAGTGTCATGTAGAATATCCACACTCATAGTACAACTACATTGGGGCTAGTGAGCACTTGGTCACTTTTTCCTTATTTTTTGAGTCATTTAAGGAATGTGGACTCATCCTTCATTATAGGTAAAAGGAAAGTGATGACCAATTTTTAAAATTCATCAAATATTTTGAAGGTGAAGAGGGATCCACACTGAAAATTTTGCAAACCAAGGATGCTCAATTTATAATAGTCCAAGATTTATGGTAAGGTTCATAATAGGCCCATCAATTTCATGGTGGGACATTAAGAAGGATATCTGGATCTAGTGACACATAAATCTTTTGATACCCAAATGATACTATGCCCCTTTTATAGGAGAGGTGTTTCACATTAGGTTCACCATTTCTATTTTTGATGCTTTCTCTGGGGCCTTCTTGTGTGTAAACACATGGATATGCACATTCTATTAGTTATAGACTCAAATTCCAACTTTCCAAAGGTGGGTGGATGTCAAATCTTTCATCAGTGATGTTTTCTACTTGATCAAAATGAGATGATAAGATGTTGGTTCCTCCTTAAATGGATTCCTCCTTGGAACTCATCAATAAGTCTAGGTCTCCCTCATAGACTTAAGTCATGTTCATGGAACTCATTCCCTTGGAAATCTCTTTATAGACCCCTGTAAATTACACCAATTATTTATAGCATGGAAGTAACATTTAGGTTTAGGTTTAGTCATATTGGGCATTATTTTTCATTTCAAGACATTGTGTACATTGGTCACTTGTAATTCCTCCTCTTAGGAGGACGTCTGATATGAGTAATATTAGGTGTAGAACCTATGGCCTCCCATGTTGATCAAAATTTAATTAAAACTAGAGGCATGAGTCTTACATGTCCTTTTACCTCAGTCATCCCATAATTATGAATATGGTTGGTGTTTGGTTTAGGTCATGATTTAAAAATCTTGTGGAGATGGTTTGAAACATCTAGTTGAGATGGATCATGTCATGTGTTTAACATATTGTGGGGTAGTAATAGGGTTAATGTCTTATGAGGAAAGGATATATTGATTAGAATTTTCATTGAGGTGGATCCATGAGGTGTGTCCCTAGGAGGAAGGCTTTTACCACCTAAAAGGTTTACCAATGGATTAGAACACCCCTTAAGGAAGATCTGTGATTGATAAGAATGTCTCTTTAGTTGGATCAGGGAGGTGTGATATTATGAGGTATGACACCACACCTGGATGGTTTATCGATGGATTAGAAATACCCTTGAGGATGATAGAAGATTGACATGGATTCCCTTGAGGCATATCAAGAAGGTGTGTCCCTATGAGGGATGACGTCACACCTGGAAGGTACGTTGATGGATGGGATGCACCTTGAGGTAGACCCGAAAGGTTGATCAGATGCCCATGGAGAAAGATCATGGGTGGATGGATTAGATTTTCCTGTGAAAAAATATCTAAGAAGTGCATCCCTACATGTAAACACCATCAGTTTACCATTATCCATAATTGAACCTCAGGAAGGATTCCTACATACCCTATTTAGAATACAAGTATCAAAACTCGCATAGTTTTATACCACAATTTATGGTAATGTGATTGGATTGATCCATACAATTTAACTTCATGTGGTAATAACACTTATGTCACAGAAGGAACATTGATGACGAATGTTGTGGGGTGTACTCATTAATATTTCATTCTAAAGAGGATTACTCTTGATTAGGATGCTATGGGGCTTACACATTTAGCTGCCTAATGACTACTTGGAGCAGTGATGGTATGGTCGGGCCTTACATGTGGGAGATTCCCAGAGGATCTCTTTCCATGTGAGTCATACATGGAAAATCCTATACTTATTTCATAGGGAAAGAGTTTTGGGATGTTCATGATTCATCCCATTCCACTCATACACAAGGCATTCTATGCTTATGTAATAGGGTTAGACTACATTTTTATGTCATGTGATAAGGATATCACCATTAAGTTTAATATCGTACAACTATAAAGTAGATCTAGGAAATTTTATTTCATGTAGCTCGGATGTGGGGAGAGTCACTTCTTACCCCTAAGGATTATGTGACCACCAATCATGAGCCATTGGGTGGGGCATGGAGTTAGCACTTCCATAGAGGAGTGGTCAATCATGGGGTCCATGGTATGATCCCTATATTGAGAAGCAATGGATATTAGTGTACCAATGTCGAGAAGAAAACGGTTGGGTAATGGTTTCACTGGAGGCATATGGGGTGTCAATTGGGGGACCAATATGTTGGTGCATGTAATTTTTGAGGGTTGTGCACAAGATTTGTGTGACCAGGGTGCTCTAACACAAGGGAATAACCTATAGACAAGAGGCATGCCTACAAATAAGGTTGGAAGTTATGCAAAAGATCATGGTTGTGCACAAGATAGTTCTTTTCACACACCTGATAGGGATCTGAGGTAGTTTTTTTATTATCACCCTTCAATATTCCAACTCAAGATTAGGCCCACAGAAGGGTTTCCATGAAATACTCACCACCCTGAGTGTTCCAAGTTGTACAATGTCACAAAAGTGGAGTACCTGCATATAAGGGAGTGGTGTTTTTCCTTCTAGAGAGATTCTCCCCATGAGGGGGGGGGTGAACTTCTATTTATATCTAAAATCCTTGTATTTGGGTGCACATGACCTTGTGAATGGGAGAGGAATTGTGTGTAGCTCTTTTCGTTTCTGCCGGAGCTTGGACATGCAACATGCCCAGCTTAACATCATATTTGGCACATAAATAGGGAGGTTTTGTGCACTATTAATTTCTTGTGCACAATACTTGAATCCTATGTCCATTTTCCTTGGTAATCCTATCAGAATATGTGGAAGATTCAAAAAATCTTATCGCCATTGGTGTGTAAGACCTTTGCTTGTGAAACAAGACTCTTGCACACAACCTTTGAAACCGTTTTACACCATGCTCATCAACCTAGGGATGGACCTTCAGGGTGGAATGCATGATCAGTTCATCCAAAACATATATTTTGAATATTCAGATTAAATATTGATACCAATAAATTCCTTGTAAAAATATTCTGGAAATGATAAATAAATTCTTGGTTTTGAAGAACTAGAGGTTTAATCTTCTCAAATAGTTAAAGATGGAATACATTATGAAGATATTTTTTTCAATTTAAATATTTTAAATGAATAATTAGTAAAGATTCACGAATATCTATATTATTTAGAAAATTCTATGAAGAGCATAAAAAACTTTCTGTTTCAAAAATATTTATTGATACAATTGAAAGGAAGTAAAAAATTTGAAGTAAATCTCAATTTCTAAAGAATGATATTTTGTTTTTAAATTCAAAATAAAAATTTAAATAGAGGCACTCAAATAAAAATATGTTACAAATTCATATATTAGTGAGTTAAATATTTTTTATTTAAACAGTTATCATCTTCTTCATTGATTTATATATTTACAAATGTTCAAGGTAGAATAGAACAGTTGTCAGGAATTCTAGCTATTTTGAGTGAAAAAGATAAAAATTTAGATAATCTATATGATCTGTATAATATTAATAAAAACCTTGCTTCTTCATCGTCTTTTTATATTATTAAAATTAAATTATATATATATATATATATTATATCTCTCTTAGTTTAAATATCTTTTTTATATTCTCTTTGTAAAAAATGAATTAAACTATTTCATAATTTCTTTTTGATGTCACAAAAAGGGGGAGAAATTTATTTAAAAATATTATGGAATAAAAATAAAAAATATATTGAAATCACTATGATAAAAAATTTGTAAAATATATATGAAAAAAAATTCTTTGTACACTTTTTTTTAAAATTAGAAATGTTGTTGAAATATATTTATTCTCATATTTTTAAAATTTCATCTATTATTTGTTTTATAGTATTGGCCACTCATAATCAGTCATTGGTGGAGTGTTAGTTTATCATACTAAACATTGGTTATTTCAGTTCCCTATAAAATAACTAGAATTCCCTATAAAATCCTTGATTGTGATTTTTCAACTACCTTCACTCAATTATTGATGTCCCTATAAAAAGGACTTGCTTGTGAAAAAAACTAATCTCATAGAGATAGATTTTATGGAGTGGACTATGGGATATTTGTTCCATAAACCGTTATACATCATTGTGTTCCTATTCTTTATTTATTTCTATTTCTCACTCATCATTAGGAGAGAAGGAAAAATCACATTAATATCAAGAAGGAAGTTTTCTTTATATTAAATTTTTATAGAAATAAAATTTACTCCACCAGTTGTGTCTTAACCTTTTCCCTTTTGACCTAACATTTACAATAGTATAAATAGAATATTTTTTAACTTATAACATATGTATGAAATTTCCCACTATCATGACCACTCAATCCTTTGAAGCTTCATTTATAATTTTCCATTGTTCATTTTAATGATTTTTTTTAGTTTTTTATAAGTGATTTTCAATGATTAAAGGTTATTTTCCTCGATAATATTTTTAGTATTTTTAAAAGTATTTTTATTCATAAATGACAAAAACATATAATATTATGAATGTTTTTTTAATTATATATATATTTCTCTTACATATATAGCTAGATTTCTCTTTATTACTTTGATGGGGTAATACATGCCTTATTATCACTTCTCAAATTCCATATATATGGAATATGATTTGATTATGATATGGGGTAAGATTATGCATCTCATTTTCATTCTATCAGTAATTATTATTTTCATTCCTTATGATTGATTCCTTATATAGAAAACATATGAATGTATAAGAATGGAATGTGATGTGTGGGCCCATAACTATATAGTCCTCCAATGATTTTGTTAATGTTTTAGTCTCATGAGAAGTCATGTATGGGATTAGGGAGTGGACCTAATTTATTATGGGACTTTTTCCACTATGTGATGTTGTATTGGAAGTTATTCTTAACTTATGTTTATGTCATGCTTTATGTCATCACCATGTTCCCAGGTTTCCATGATCTTATGATACTATGCTCTTTATTTTATGCTTCTATTTGATTACTGATTTACCTTCTCATTTATGATATCATGTTATGCCTTTGAATCACATATTATTCTTCTTAATCATGTTTATCACCTTACTGGGATTTTTTACTCACCACTTTATTTTATGTATTCCCCATGTAATCCTATGAAATTTAAGGAGCTCAAAAGAACTTAGAATCTCATTGTGGTGAATAATAAAAATAAGGATTCCATGTTTTGGTTTCTATTAGTGTATTATAATCCTTATTGTACAATGACACAAGGCCTCATGATCTTTGGGGTTGTAATTAATTGATTTTTATATTGAACAATCATGTAATAATATGTTTAAAGGCTTGGGTTACTATAAGTTCAGTGTATCCCTAATAGAAATGCTAAAAACATTACCTTCCCCAAAGGATTTTTCAATTTCATGATAAATTTTACAATTTATATTTACTATCACCCAAATAATTAAATATAATGGAAAAGTATAGTTTTGATTTCTAGTTTGATCCATAGGAAAAAATGAACATCAATAAAACCTAGAATATAGTAACTTTTTTGTTAATAATTATTTAATCCAAAATAAAAATTTAATTTATATATTATATTAAATTTCTCAATAACTACAAATTATAAAAAAATTCAATTAAAAAAATTAATTTTGAAGTACTCTTTAATAAGACTGTGATTTTATTTATTTTTGAAAAAAAATAGTATATTAGTTGAAAGTTTATAAATATAATTGTTATCCATTGGATAATATTTAATCAATTCTATACTATTTCTTTCAATTACTTGTGACCAAAATAATATATTCAAAAAAACATGCATTAAAATACAAGATTAAAAGGAAAATATGTTTCAAGAATACTTTTATGTACAAAATACCACTCTATCATATTTTTTCTTCCAATAGTAAATCATTTATTAAATAATTAATTAGTGAATAAGATAAGTAATTCAATCAAAATACTATACAAATATAAATATAATCATTCAAAAGAATATACAATCTTCAATATATACTCATCATCCTACACTTAATTTACCATCCCTTAATTAGACTACTCGCTCATGGTTGAAATAAAAATTATCATAAATGAATACTTAATATAAAAATATATGGAAAAAATGAAAAAATAATAATATATCCAATATATTTATCAAGATAATTGAAAAAATTAACTTATTACAGAACTTGGATCCTGATATTTTATAACAAAGCTCTATATGTCTAATATTTCTCTATAAATGAAAAAACTATGACAACTCATACCTTAATCAACCCAAAATTTAGAGTTTAATAGTGAATATTTAAGGTTTTTACATACCTAAGATCTTTTTGGTTAAATTTTTTATATAATTAACAAAATTTATTACATATAAACCCTTAAAATAAAATTTTATCTCTTCCACTCAATTTCCATTTTCCCCCAAAAATAGGATTCTTAAATTAAACATTTTGTTTCCTTAAAAACTAATTATATTATTAAAAAATGAATCCCCATAGCATAAATATGAACATTTATATAGTTTCCTAGTCATCCTTGATACTGGTGAAAAATATTGGAAAATGTGGGATGTGCACAAAAAATCTCAATAAAATATAAAAAAAGGAATAGACTCATTAGTTCTTTTTGTAAACCTTGAATTCCACTGAAATTTTTCCTTATATTTAATTACCTTTGAGATTAGTATAATCATTTTCATACTTAAGAAAGAAACTTCACTTCAAAATGATTTTGATAAACAATATCACAATTATTCTCAAATGTAAAATCTTAATCATGATGGTTTTCTGTAAAACATGAGTAATCATTAATTTTTTTTGAAAAAAATAGTTTTCACCCTTTAAAGGGGCTTAAACATTCCTTTAAAAGAAAACTCATTATCTTACCTTATGAAATCAAAAATAATTCCATAAAAAATTATTTGTAATAATTTTAATTTAAGATCAGTAAATTGTTAAATCATATTCATATCACTCTTATATTCACTATTACAAGCACTCTTATAAATGGAATAATATACTCAGTTAATTCCAACACTTGTTTCCTAGAGAAAAAAATCATTACCCAATGTATTGGAGAGCTATATCAGTCTCACTTATCATCTGTAAAAATTTAAAATGAATATAACATAAAAAATTCATATAATATTTCATTTACATCATAAAATATCGTAAAGTATTTCTTATAATATATATATATATAGAATCATTTCTAGGCATCAAGAAAAAATAAAGAGAGAAATCCTTTTTATTTGAAAACTCTGAAAACAAAAAATTTCTTGAATAATGGGAAAAAATATTTTATTTGAATACCCAAGTAAAATAATATATTAATATTCTTAAATAATAATAATCATGATGATATGGAATTTATCTCTTGTCTTATAGGTTAAAAATTTTATTTTCAAAGTTTTTATAAAAAAGTTAAAAGTAACTCCTTTGAAAATGTTAAAAAGTATTATTTAAAAAAAATACAATATAAAGTTAAACATGGTTTAAAATTATTTTGAAAATAAATTTAATTATATTAATAACATGCTTGAATAATTTAAATTAAAATTTATATGGGGGTAAGGATAAGAAATACAATAAAACTTTTAAAATATGTTTTAAAGAAAAATATCTCACATCGACTCTAGTTCCCCATTTATGTACTTTAAATTGTGTATAATAAAATTATATTATTTATTTATTTTTTGAGGAAAAATTTTAAGTTTTATACACTTATTATTATCCATTATAATTATTTTATTACCATATCATATGTAGTTACTAAATCTGTCAAGTTTATGTGAACCGTTTTGAGGGTGTTCAGTTCATAATCCCAAAACAACTTTTGTAGGTCAACTATAGTCATAGTGGTAATTATTATATAATATAAATAATATTAATATTTAAATAATTATAATAATTATTATATTTTTAAATAAAATAAAAATTTATAACCAACAATGACATTTGGACATGATAAACGAATCACATTACTTCATGAATGTAGTAGTCCACACATACGCATGAGTGAAGTTATCATTTTTCAACAGATGGAAGTGTAAGAAGATAAGTAATATATTGTCTTTAAAAAAATAATAATTATATCTTTAATATCATATTTTTAATCTAATTCATTATGGTAACTATCTATCTAATGTGTTGATGAAAAATTGAACATATAACTTTTTGGAGGTGGTAGTCAACACGTACGCATGAGGGATGTTTTTATTTCCCATAGCATGTAAAACGAGATTACAAAGGGATTTATAATAAACATAATAAAATTTAATTATATTTTAGATAAATATCTTATTATATGTTCATGGTTATGATAGGTTTGAAGTAGGTATAAGAACAATTAAACACTAAATAACTCGGTTAAGAGTTATACCTCTTATTTGGAAAACCTCATTTGGACTACACCTTAAGCCTTATAAGTTGTTATTATTGTGATACCATGAAATATAGGACATGGGTAAATATTTTTTAAAGGTATTTTCCATGTATTAGTGAAGATAAATGGCTCAAATCTTATGAATAGTAGAGGATAGGAGGTTCCCTTTTATAAGTGAGGGGAGTGGAACTTATGTAATTATTCTAAAATTTTACATGTTATAAATGAATTAATCATGTTCAAGTCACACTAAATATAAAAAATTCAAGATATGTTGATATGGTTCAAAATAATATCATCCAATAAGATTAAATATAATATTTCGTTACTTTATCAATTATTATTAACCTAAATTAACCTATTTTAATCTTTACCGAGGTGATAACATGTTACCAAGGTTATAATTCATTATGAAAAAAATTGAAATTGAAATCATTACTAAATCCTAAAGTCCAAATTGTAAATAAGAAATAAACATTTCAAGATTCAATTTTTATATGTTTCAAAAATTAATTTTAATATAATTGTGAAAAATAAAATGATAAACAATTTTTTTGAAAAATGTGTTTTTAAGCCTAAAAATGAATCTATACCAAAATAAAGAATAATATTGATTACTATTAAATTAATTAAATGGTTTTATTAAAAGGTTATTAATTTTAATTTATAACCAATGTAGAATATAATTTTCCATTTTAAATACTTCAAAGGAAATTACAGTTTTCATAAAAATGTGCATTTTATACTATTCACTCAAAATTTAATCTTTCCTTAAAAATAAAAAAATATTCAGCCAAATATATATTTGATAATATGATATAGAAAAATCCATTTTATCCTATTATATATATAAAATTTTTAAATTTTACTTTTAAATAAAATTATATAATTAATGTCCCACACTTTAGTTATAATTAAACTTTTCCATTTAAAAAATTAAAAAATTATTATAATTAATGTGTACCTATAAAATTTAATCCTGATTATTAGTAGGAAATAAAATTGATTTATTATTTACATTACCTATGTTTTTACATTATTTCACCCTTAAAAAAATTGTCCTCATAATTATATTGATCACTTAAATAGGTAGGTATCTTTTTCCATCATTCTCTTTTCAGGTTCCCAAGTTTCTACCTCAATCATATGGTTGTTACAAAAAAAATAGCTGGTCTAGTTTCTTTATTTTGTATCACCTACAATTTATAATATAAAATCATTACTGGATTTTCTTCATTATAATTACTTTCTTATGAAGTTCCAAAGGATCGAATAACAATGGCGAAGGGGGTGAATTAATTGTTAACTTTTTATGAGTTTCAAAACATTTAGAAACTTAGCCCCTACGACCTGTTAAAATTTATTTCCTTATAAAAATTTAGTGGATACTCAGGAATGAAAAATTAGGAATTAAATTAAATAACATAAGATTTATATGGTTTGTCCTCAGTGTGAGAACATATATCCTTTCCATGGCCACTTCCATGGGTCTATGGAAATTCACTGTTATGAAGAAGTGAATAAAACTTATGACAAATCCCATTAGACATCTTCTATATCAAGATAAGAAATATTGTACTAAATCATATTAGTTTAAAATGTTTCTTAAAAAAATGATCCAAAATAAAATAATAAAAACTTTTTTAAAATTTCTCCACAAATACTGAGTCTGAATACTCAGTCTGATTTTGATTAGTATAATTTCCTTAGGCTAAAGAACTCAATATGATTCTCCCTTACTCAATCATCACTTCTAAAACTCTTATTATAATCTTAGTATGATCTTCTGTAATCTGATTGAATCAATATGATATTCTTAATACGATGTTTCTAAATATGGTTGATAAAACAAGAGAATTCTGATCATCTAAAGAGATCTCTATTCAGTAGTAACTTTCAATTTTAATTTTTCAATGATCTTTCCTTTACGCTTACATGAAAGTTAAAAAAAAATGAATGATATGAGGAACTATTTATATGATAATTAGAAAAGAAAGAGTGTGAAACGTGAAAACTTTCCCTGCTTCCCCAAATTTCAAAACTCAAAAAAAAACACTCACATTTAAACTTCAACTTCGAATTCTTCAATCCTTCTAAGAATTCTCCAAGATTTACACAAAATTGAATCTAATGTTTAACCTTATCTAATCTTCATAAAACTTTTGGAATCTTTTTTTAGTCTCCTTCGTAATCAGCCTTCTTGTATTTTATATGATTTATTTAGTCTTATGTGACATCCTCAACTTCAATATGATGGATCTTCCTCAGCTTCAGATTTCTTTGCTCATTAAAATATTTCGTCCTAACTCATCTAATTATGATCTGCCTTGCTTTATCAACTCATTTTGATCTATATTTCTCTCTCAACTCATTATGATGTTCCTTTATTTCTCTTCTCATAAAGATACACCTTTCTTTCTTAGCTCTTTATAATGTAACTTTCTTTCTCAACTCATTATGAACTTCCATTATTTCTTAGCTCATTACGATATGCATTTCATTATGAGATACTTATGATATACCTTTCTTTCTTATATAATTATGATCTATTGTTATTTCACATATCATTATGATCTACCATTATTTCTCAACTCATTACGATCTATGTTTCTTTCTCATCTCATTATGATCTACCATTCTTTCTTAGAACATTATGATATTCATTTATTTCTCAGATAATTACAATCTATCTTTATTTCTCTGTTAATTTTTATTTTCCATTCTTTCTTATCTCATTATAATCTTCTTTTCCTTCACATCTCATTATGATAATTCTTTCTTTCTTATCTAATTGAGATTTTCCTTTTTATCTTGTCTAATTTTGATATTTCCTTATTTGTTAGCTCATTATGATCTTCTTTTCCTTATCAAATTTAATCTAATGGAATCCTCCTAATGATGGAATTATCATTAAGATGGAATTATCATTATTATTGAATTATCCACTTTGAAAATTTGAAATTCTTCAAACATAATTAGCTTTACACATTTCAACTTATGAAAAATTATGAATTTGGTACTTGTGGATCTTATATGTCTCAAGATTTATGAAATCGATACAATTATTACCATTCATTAAATTCTTCAAAATATTTTATCATAATAGTTTTCATGATTTTTGAGAACTCCATGATCATAAAAGAATCTTCTGATTTTGATTATAAACTTTGAGAACTTTTTTAACTCCTAACTTCACATTCTTAAAAAAACTTCTTCGGTTTCATTATAAATTATTCACTAAGAAACATATAACTTTCTGTCTTGTATAGAGTATGATGGATCTGAATCTGATAAAGCATCTGATCAATAATTTCATCTTTTTTACTACTTCAACATTCGGTGATTCTCATTCCAAAAACATAAGTTTGGTGCTCCTCAATCCAATTCTCAATCTCATTACGATGGAATAGGTCTGATTTGTGAGTAAAAAAACATTATTATACAAAATTTTAGTTTTTAACAAATACAAAAAACATTGTTAAACAAATTATCACAAAGGTTCTTGAATATCCCCCTTTAGATTTTTTGATGACCCTCATTAAAAACTTTTCAAACTCTTAGAAAATTTTCACAACTCAACTTTTGTAAACAACTCAATGTTTTAAAATTTTATAGAAAAAAATAAATTCCCAAAATGAGAGTATCATGACACCATAGTATTACATAATTTAATGTTTTTTAAGGGTTTTAATTCCTCATTGAAAATAAAATTTTATAGAAATGTAAAGATGAACTCCCAATAACTTTTATTTCTTCCCCTCCAAATTTTCTTTTTCTCTGCCCCATTTTATAATAACCATAGCTTTAGATTCATTTAATAAAGTTAAGTTAAAACTTATTACAAAGTATAAATTTATTATATTATCTACCCATTTTCAACATAATTTAAATAATGGTTGGCGTACATCTTTGTGAGGTTTAGGAAGTCATGGGAGGAGGCTAGACATGAATTTTCAACCTCAATTCCACAAATATTTCTTTCAAAATGGATTTTGTAGATATATCGTCAATTTGATACTTTTTTATATTTATTAAAGAATTAATTATCTAGAAGCAACTTTATATTTTATAAAGTGAAAGTTTATATAAATTTGGTTTGATATTGAATTATGGACATGATTTTTAGAAATATCAATTTCTCTTTGATAATCATAAAGTATCTTCAATGGTTTATAAAAATTTTCTTTCAAATATTCCAACTGAACTTTCATCAACAACATTTGAGTACAAGCTTGTGAAGTTGCATCATATGAAAAAACATTTGTGCTAAATGTTACTTAACATTGCTTCTTACTATTCTAACTCACACAACATTCACCAAATAAACATGTTCCTCCTGAGGTTTCTTTCTATCAATATAATCTCTATCCCAATCGTCATTATTATAACCATGAAAATTCTTCTCACAATTTTATTTATATAAAAAACTTATAATTTTTTTCTTTTGATATATCTAATAATCCTATTTACTTCCAACATATGTGATTCTTTTTTATTACTTTGATACATGTACACAAAGTCAAAATACAAACAATATCCAGACTTTAGGATGTGAGGTAAAAAAATACTTCCTATAAACATACAAAATCCTTTTTGATTAAAAATTATTATATATTCATCTTTACTCAACATTTTTCTCACTGAAATAGGAGTCAAAACTTTTTTGGATTCTTCCATCCCAAACATATTTATCAATTCTCTCGAATAATTTTATTGAGATAAGAAAATGTAATTTTTTTGAACTTGTAAGCCAAGGAAGAAATTTAATTCTCCCAACATTGAAAATTCAAAATTCGTCTTTGTTTCCTATAAAAAATTATTTAAAAACATAATATTCATCCCCATAAAAAATTATATCATCCACATAAACGATTATAATTAGTGCTTCGGAGTCAACCTCTTTCAAAAATAAGTTTCTATCAGCTTTTACAATAGAAAAGTTAATAATTTTCAAACAATTGTCAAATTTTGAATTCTAGGCATGTGGGGCTTGTTTCAACCCATACCTGGCTTTCATAAATCAAAAAACAATTCACATTATCAAGTTGAAAACCACAATATTTTTCAATTTGAACTACTTCCTTAATGTCCCCATTTAAGAAAAATGACTTTAAAACCATATGATAACCTTTTTAATTCTATAGTA
Source organism: Viscum album (assembly GCA_963277665.1). Taxonomy (NCBI): domain Eukaryota; kingdom Viridiplantae; phylum Streptophyta; class Magnoliopsida; order Santalales; family Viscaceae; genus Viscum; species Viscum album. The sequence goes on along the minus strand of OY728137.1, from coordinate 879,556,503 downwards.
ATCCAAAAAAATAAAATTCTAATACTCTAAAATATTTCAAATAGGGATTTTTTTTTCAAAATTCACTCCTTCCACATATGCATAGCCTTTACAAAAAATCCGGTATTTTTTCAGGAAACTTCTCCATGTTAATTCAACTTGTTTCTGTAAACCCACTTCGTTCTGATAACATTTTCATTTTTTGGTCAAAGAAAAAGTTCCCATTTTTTATTTTTCTCAATTGTATCCAACTATTAATTGACAAAATACACCCATTCTTTGTGTTAAATAGCTCATGAAACTGATTTCGGTTTGACCTCTGAGATAAGTGAATTTTGGTTTTCAAATATCAACTTCATTTTGGTCTAAACTGGAGCCTTCTGATTTCCAATAATTTTTTTTTGACTCAACATGTTTTTTTAAGGTAGGAAATTTGAATGTTTTTCTTCTACCTAAACTTTCTTCATCTCATGATTCTACTTAATCTTAGTAAGGATGTTTTGAATTATTTTTACTATTATTGGATATCTCTAATTTATCCTCCCACACATTCTCATCAACATTTTTTAGGAATTTTTATTTTCAGTTACTTTCACATCATTTGAGTCCACCAAATTTAACCTTTTTAAGTTCTTAAATTTGGTGAGTAACCCATAAAAGTTCCTTTCTAAACTTTCTCATCAAACTTTCTCAGATCTGTATTTTTTATTTTGATAAAATATGGGATTTAAAAAACATTGAAGTATTTAAATGATTTTTTTTATTATAACACATTTTATAATAAGTCATGTTGGTTTTGGGTCTCAACAAGAATATATTTAGACCATTTAAAACATTACTAACAACATATCTTTAATAGAACTTTTAAATTTTGTATTCTAATATCAAACTTATTCCCATTCCTACCAAAGATCTATTCTTTATTTATACTACTCCATTATATTGTGGAGTATAGGGAGTACCATATCGATGTTTGATACCATGTTTTCTCATATTAGTTTCAAAAGTATTTCATGTGAATTTAGTACCATTATCTTTTCTCAACTTCATTAAATAATCCCTCATTTCTTTCTTAGCTCCCTTTCTTAAAAACCTAAACATTTACAAATCCATTTACTTGTATTTCATAAACATGATGTTTTTCATCTGAGTGAATTAAACAATTAAAGTGATAAATTATAAATACCATTTGGATGATTGATGTATCATTAGTCTACAAAAAATGAAATGAATATGTTCAAGAGGTCTGGTAAACTGAATCTCAACTCTCTTAAGAATTTTGTTAGTCATATTCTATTTATAACAAGTAATACAAAAATATTCTTCTATTATTTTTAATTCTAGAAAATTTTATGAAAAATCAACATTATAGAGTTTTTTCATACTATTCAACCCAAGGTACCTGAGTTTTCTATGACACAATTTTTTTCATCTTTAGAACTCAAGTAATAGGAGTTATTAAACTCTCCAATCTGGATAAGATAATCATTTCCTCTTTATCCTTTTATGATAACTTTTCCATATTTCACACAATTGATGATACAAGAATATTTGATGAAAATAACTTTAGTTTCATTATCAAAAAGTATACACAGACAATGTAAATTATGTTTTATCACATTAACAAATAAAACGTCCATATATTTCAGCTTTCCATCTTCCATCTAAATCGCTCTGATTGCTATGATTTTTAAGTGACTATCCTTATCAAAGGTAAGTAATCCTCCATCATGACTTTCAACATGTTTCTTGATTTTTATATCATTGTTCATATGTGAATAAAAACCACTATCAATTATCAATGGTTTGTTCCTTATACTTACTTTTAATGTTTCCTCAAAAACAAAATCTCTTTCCTAAACTTTCTTCATTCCAGCTTCTTAAATTTTATAACTTAAAATTTTTTTTCCTAAAACAGTGTCATACATCTTTCATCATGATGATCCATTAGATAAAATATTCCAAAAATTTATTTCATACATACAAATTGATTTTTTGTCGAAATTTTATAATATCTTGGTATTTTTCATTTCTAACTTCATGTGGGTTAAGAAAGTTACTCGTCATTCCTCCTCTACTGCATTAGCTTTTTACAAACCTTCTTCTAGGTAGAGAAAAGTTGTGCTAAAAATTATAATCCCTATTCCAATAGATTCTAAAACATCAATGATTTCCATAAAATCATGATTTTTTGTTGAAGTAATATAATTCTCTATAGAAACATTATTGAGGTTAATAAATTCTTTCTATTTTAACAATCTATAGATGTGGACCATCTTTTCTCCAAAGTGGGTTTTCATCCTTCTTAGATGAAATCTGTTTATCACATCCTTTTCCACCCAATATTTCTAAAAACATTTTTTGGAATGTAAAATTTTAGAAAAATTACATGAAACATTGTTTTTGGTGGGTGAGGATTTCATCTACTTTTTTATTTGAGATTTCTCAGCAACATTAGAAGTCTCATATTTTACTTTTGAGGATTGTTTTATGTTTTAATTCATCTTTCTAATCATATTTTTGGACTCAAGAAGTTTTTATTCAACCTTATTAACTTTTTCTTCCTTAGTTATCATATTCTTACTGAGATACTCAATCATTGTTCCATGTTCATCAATTCGAAGTTTGTAACATAAGATCTTCTGAATGCATTCTTCCTCCTACCTAACAGTATCTTTTCTTCCTTCAAAAACATCTTAACAGTCATTCTTTATAAAACTAATGTATTTCTTGAGAGTTTTTTTTCTCAAGACTTGCAAGAAGTTATGTTTTGAGATAAAACTCTTTATAAGATTCTTTACATCCTTCTTCTTCACTATTTAATGATTCTTCAACTTTCTCTAGTTTTTCAATGAATGCTCTAAACTTTTTTGATATTTCATCTTCTAAATTATTGTATTTAGTTGAGTCAGGTTAAGCTTTCTTACTCAACATACTCCTCTTGTTTCCAGTAAATATCTTATAATATGTTTCAGATGAATTTTCTTCATTATCATTTTTATTCCACTTATTCAATCAAGGGTTTTTATCAGAACCATCTTTATATTAACCAAATTTTTCTTGGGTAAATTCATAAAAAATTCTGATTCCACCAATCTGAATTCATTTTAGAGGAATTTTACCTTCATACTTTCCTCTTCCACTTTAATAGTTCTTGGATATAGGAGACATGATTTTTCATTCAATTCATTAATAAATTTATCTTTGAAGTCACAAGGATCAACATCTTCAACATCTTGTATTTTTTTCTCATTGATTCAAAATCCATTTCATATTTCTTCTTATTTTTTGAACACTTTATATTTTCTAATTTCATAAGCAATAAAAAATTTATGAAATTCATGAATAGATAAATCATATTTATCTAATAAAGAATAAATTTTTGAATCAATCATGCCCCAAAAGTATCTCATAAGTTCTTTCACAATTATAGAATATTCCAGCACATTTATAAATCCTTTGATGTTGCAAAAAATTTAATTTACTCTGGTTAAGTATTCATCATTAGGTTCTCCATCTCCCATTATGAGGTCATCATAATTACTATTCCATATTTGTATCATTGCTTCCATAACTATAGTATTCACTTCGAAAACACTTTACAGCTTGTCCCACATACTATTTGAAGTTTTGAGACCCATCACCTTCTGATAAACATTTTATAATAAGGACATAATAATAGAATTTCTATCTTTTCAATCAACTTCTATATTTCTCTAATTAGAAAATGAAATGGGGGAATCTTTCTCAATAGGTGAAAATCCAATTTTAGTAGAATAAATAACATTCATGAAAAGAGATAAGAGATAATGAATCATCCAATTTTTTCATCCATAATAATTTTTCTACCAAATGTAGTAATTTATCTTCTGTTGATATAATTGAGATAGTCCATGATAAGGATTCAATAATGGAACATTGGCTTTGATACTAATTGAGGTTTTACGTAATAAAATTAAAATTAGAATGGGGGCCTCGAAGCGGCGGGTCTTCTTCCTCTTCCGCACTTCTAGGGTTTCCTCTCGGGTGTTTCCACCTCCCCCTCTAGAGTGGATTGGCATTTGGTGTTGGTGACTTCTTGATCTGTGTTGTGCTGGGCAGTGGCTTGGATCTCGTCTCGATCTCAGCGGTGCTTGGCATCGGCTTAAGCATGTCCCGATGTGGCTCGGGTTATCTCCAGCATGTTTCAGTGTCGGTGGTCCATCTCTTCTCCGGGATTGGCTTCTCTGTCCCAGCGCCATCCTCGATCCGGTGTTGGATGTCTAGTGCTTAGTTTTTCTTTAGATCTAGCATGTTTTGTGTTCGGAGAAGGTCTGGCATGCGTCTTGGTGTCTGAGTAATCCAGCTTAGAGTCAGATCTGGTGTGATTCGGAGCATAGGCATCAGCCCTGGTAGAGGTTTGGCATCAGCAGGGTCCACGACAGAGCTGGTGCACCTTGGCTCATCTGTTGCATCAAAAGGGTGGTTTGACTTCATCTTCATCATGTCTTCGATGGGGGATATTTCAGTCCCTGTTTGACTATGGGGTTTTGTAGATTGAGGTTGTGGTGTTTCTTCTTTTGTTTTTGAATTTTGTTGGTGTGGATGGTGTTCTTGCGGGGTCTTTGTTATAGGTGAATCCCCTCCTTGTTGGTGCTTTTTATTCCCATGGATCGACCGGTTTGGAATCTGGTGAGGGTTCTTCTAGAGTTTGGAGATGACCGGCTTTATGACCAAAGTGGCACTGCTGGATCTGATCGGCTTAGACCCCCTCAACGGAGACACTCCATTTTTCTGTTGTTGGGTCTTCCAGTCCTGGGTGATGAAGATTCGACTTTGCATTCCAAGTTTTTTGTCCTCTTCAGGTTAATGTGTGTGGTGTTGAAGGTTCCATGTGGATCGGCGAGTCAATTGCTTTGATTCCAAATTGTGTTTCTCATTTGACTTCTGAATAAGTTTTGTCTGTAATGGTTCTTATGTGGTTTGTCAGAATAGAGATGATCTTGAGCCCGACCTCATGGTGAAATCCTTGAGGAGGTTTCAGAGCTTTTCTTTCATCTTTGCATCGCTTTATGGATTTGTAAGTTAAGAGGGTATGGAGTCATCCATCGAATTGGTCTTGTGCATTGACACAGGAAAATGTCTTGTTGTACAACGATGTGAAGGTGGAGGGTTTTTCATGGTCAAATACTAGGGAGGGGTAACATCATGTTGTCAGGTTGGGTTTTATCTCCTAACCTTTGGGTTGGGATTTTCCTACGTCCTTGAAGTCTATTCGGGTTTCCCCATTCATCCCTTAAAAGGGGATTATGTTTAAAATAAAAATTTGAAGGCTTTCAGGTCGTTGGATGGAGAAGGGGGTTTGGAATCAATTTTTCACTTTTCAAGAGTTTTCAAACTCTTAGATTCATAACCCATGTAACGTGCTAAGATTTTTTTCCTTATCAAATTTTAGTAAATAATCATGCCTGAAAAATTATGAAAACAAGAAAAGAACACAAAATTTATAAGGTTCGACCTCAATGTGAGAAAATATATCCTTGTAATATCCAATCTTATAGGTCTATAGAAAATCACTATTATGAAAAAGTTAATACAACTTATGCTAACTCCCATTTGATGACTTCTATCTCTCGATATGAAATATTATAGCGAATCCCATTATTTTAAAAAGTTTCTTACAAAAAAATGTGCCAAAAAAATAATAAATACTTTATTTAACTTTCTTCACAAAATCTCAACATGAATCCTCATTTTGATATGGATGATTCTGATGTTCTAATTCTGATGAACTCAATATGATTCTCCCTTAATCAATATTCCCTTCTCAAACTCTACTCAGAATCTTAGCCTAATCTTCTTCAATATGATTGACTCAATATGATCTTATAAATATGATGTTTCACAATATGGTTAACAAAAAAATGAAGTTTGATATTCCAAATATATCTTTATTTGGTAAGAAAATTCACTTTGAATTATCTAGCCCTCCTCCTTTTGAGGTTACATGAATGTTACAAAGAATGAAATACTTGAGAAAATATTTATATGAGACATGGAAATTCAAGAGAGGGAAACATGAAAACTTTCCCCACTTCCTTGAATTTTAAAACTCCAAAAAACACTGGCATTTAAACTTCAGAATTGCCTTCTCCAATCCTTCTCCAATTTCATTATGATTTACAAAAAATTGAATTTCAAGTTTGTCCATATCAAATCATTATAAAACTTTTGGAATCATCTTTTGGATTCTACTTCATAATCAACCTTCTCATACTTTCTAACCATTATTCATTCTGATGTAAATTATATAGCTTCAATACAATGGATGTTCCTCAGCTTTATCTTCCTATTGTTATTACAATCTGTCTTAATTTTTCATATCATTACGATCTACCTTTATTTCTCAAATAATTATAAAATGGATTTATTTATCATCTTAGTACGAACTACATTTATTTCTCAAATCATTATGATCTACCTTTATTTATCAACTCATTATAACCTGCCTTTATTTTTCATCTCATTAAAAACTACCTTTATTTATTATCTCATTATGATATGTCTTTATTTCTCAACTCATTATGATATTTTTTTTCTTTCTCAACTCATTATGATCTACATTTCATTCTTAGTTCATTATAATATTCCTTTCTTTATTAGATCATTAACATCCTTCTCTCTTCCTCAGATCAATACAATCTACCTTTCTTTCTCATCAAATTATGATATGCCTTTACTTTTCATCTCCTTACGATATGTCTTTCCTTCTCAGAGTCAGTCTAATGGAATCTTCATAACGATGGAATTCACTTTTATAATATAATTATTTTTACGATGGAACTCTAAACACTGCGAGTTTCAAATTATTAAAACATCAATAGCTTTACACATTATGACTTCTAAAAACTTTTGAGTTTGGTAATTATAGATTTGATATGTGCCTGTAATTTTGGAACAGATACAATCATTATGATTTCTCTATTTCTTAAAAATATTTTATCACGATTGTTTTCATGATTTTTGAGAACTCCATTATCATCAAATCATTGTCAAATTTTTATTATAATGTTTGACAACTTTCTAACACCTAAATTCACTTTATTCAACAAACCTATTCAATTTCATTATGACTTATTAACTCCGAAACATCTAACATTATAACCAATGTACATTATGATGAATATTCACGGGGATGTACCTGAATCTGATAAATCGTATGATCAATAACTTCATATTTCTAACTGATTCTATATCTGGTTATGCTCAGTCTAAAAACATGAGTTTGGTGCTTCTTATTTCGATTCTCAAGCTCATTATGATAGAATGAGTCATATTATTAAATAAAAAACATTCTTACACAAAAATTTTGATTGTAGACAAATGAAAAATACTGTTAAACAAATTATCACAAAAGGTTCCTCATCTTCTAACTATACCACCCGAGGGATCAAAACATGATATCCATTAGATAGATATTTTCTAAATAGAGAAACATGAAACACATCATACAACAAAGATAAATTGAGAGGAAAATCTACTTGGTATGTAATGGATCCCACCGTTTCTTGAAATTAATATGGTTCAACAAACCATAGACATAACTTTCCCTTTTTACCAAATCACATAACACCTTTCCATTGATATAATTTAAGAAATACATGATCACCTAACTCAAACACAAGATCATTCTTCTTATTATGTACATAAACTTTATTCTTACTTTATGTTACCCTATTGTGTTTTTAAATAATATTTACCTTGTAAACTATTTCTTCTACCAGTTTTGGTCATAAAAACATCATCTCTATAACTAAATCCCAACAACATAGATTCTAACACTACTTTGAATATAATTCATTGAATGTTTCCAATTATATATTTGAATGAAAATTTTTATTACTATAAAATAACATCAGAGATATATATTGATCCTATTAGAGTTTGTTCCTAATACAAAAAATTTGATGTACTTTATGATCATATATATTCATTGTATTGAATAATAAGGAATTTTATTATCAGAACATGATTATTCCATTATAATACATAGTATGTGATTATGCTATAAAGATACCTTCCTTATTGAAATTTCATACCAGTTCCCCACTATAATTAGATACTTTAGATGTTATGATATAATCCCTTAAACTATATTCTATGGTTGGATGATATTATCTGAAATAAAAAATACATTATAAACTATTAGGGGTAGGAGGCTCATAAGACATTGAAATACATTATCATGGTGTTATCTCTTAGTAAACTCAGAGAATGGAGGTTATGAAAATGTGCTTTCCTATAGGAATTCCATATTTTATATGTCATTGGATATTCCTACAAGAAAATATGTGTATTGATCCTTAGACTTTAATATTATCATAAATTAGCACCATCAATCATATACATTTATGTATTGATAAAAACCATGATGAAATGTGCGCATAGGTAACTAGGATACATTGGGCGTGTCTTGAGGGATATTGCATTAATGGATAATGTGAGAAAGGATATATCATTTTTGACTATTAAAGGAATTTGATAACTCAGACTTTTTGGTTGAAATGGAACTACCTAGATAAATCTATTACCATGGTGTTTATGGGTACATTAATTTTTGTAATGTCAAAGAAACATACAATGTGTACATAGGTTGACGGCATCAGTATATAGCCTATGTGATTAGAAATATAATTATAAAGGGATTATATTATATAGTAAGTATTAATAGGAGGTTATATATCCTTGTGATATTATCTTCTCTCTCTATGGGTTCCTTAGCATGTTGTTATATGCTAACCTTTTGTGTTATTCACTTCCTTATATTGAAACAGAGAAATAATCCTAAAGGATCACACACTAAGTGTATCTTCAATATCATCAAAATTAAATGTTTAATTTATTAAGTTAGAATAAATATTATTCCTACGTTGTGTTCTAATAATTATTTAGGTTTGGTTGATCACTATTATTTAATAAAAATTTATTCAAAAGAATAATTTAGTTAAATAATAATAAATATTTATTTTTAAGGTTTGGAGAATATAATATTTATTATATTTATCAATAAATAATGTAGTGATAATTTTTTATTAAATAAATAGTAATTATTCAATGTCTAGTAAATGTTAAGGAGCATAAGTTAACCAATTTTAATGGAATGATTGGAAATGATATAAGTGATATTTATTTATTGTTAATTGAGGCACATGTTTAGAAAATAATATTTATACTATTATTAATACATGATTTTTTCTAAGAATTATGTAACTGGAAATGGATTTGTGTAAAAATTGTCAACCTAGACTCTCTATAATAAATATCTAATTATATTAATTTTTATAGACATAATTTTTATGCACAACAGGTAGAGAGAACCTCACTCTAGAACTAGAGAGATTTATAGAGATCTAAAGTGTTATCTATCCTCCTATTCACTCATGATATTGAGAGAAAACCAATATCCTTTCATCCACATAGAATAATTTTGTTGTGTCCAACCATGAATGGTGTAAGAAATTAGGATTGACCTTGATATTACCACTAAAAAAGGGAATTAGAATCAGTTTTTTGATGGATTGGTGATAATTTAAACTGTTGTCTAATAATATAGTGGTAGTTATAAAAACCACTTTGTATTTCACGGTCACTAGTCAGTTAGAATCAATTTCTTCAATTTTTCAGTAGTTATCTTATGTGTTATTTTTGAAGCATTTAGTTGGGGATTATTATTTATTTTTTGTAAAATATTTATAAATGAAAATATCCAAACTAAATATAAATAAAAGGAAACAAAATTTCATTGAATGATTGAGTAGTGGTTTTTTTAGCAGTGATTAAGCACAACTGCCACTAAATGAGAATTTTTTTTAAAAACAATATTTAGTAAAAAAAACACTAAATATAAAAAAACTGACATTCAAAAAACTAAAACATGAATATATTATAAACCCATAATACATTGTTCATTCATCTATAATCATATATAAAAATATACACAATCATCATAAACTCAGTCTTAGTCAACCCATACATTTTTCAACCAATACATCAATCATCAATATATATCTGTGTGTGTGTCCAACAACAACCCATGGACAAAATACATCCACTTCATGGCCTCCAATACATCTTTCTGCCTCCACATCATCACATCAACTGAAACCGACCATGTAATCCCATCAACTGTAACAAAAAAAGAAAATAAAAATTAAAACTAAACAAAATAAATATGAATTTTAGTAGAATAATTGATAAAATTTTAACATACCATAGAAACTAAGAACTCTCATGAATTTCAACTAAATAATGTTATGTATCTGAATAGTCAACATCCTGTCTACTGCCGGAAACTTCCACCTATAATGAAAACTAGAACATTTAATTAAAGACATGAAAAAGAGAAAAGAAACATAATGTATTCAGAATGATGCACATAAAATTTGTTGTTTGGTTAACAAAATATAATAAATTTTAACATAAAAAATATTTTATAATATAAATCAATTTGAAATCATTTTCCTTACATTTTTAAGATATGATTAAACACTTGAAACTGAAAAAGTATAAGTAAATATTCTAATTAATTTTTAAATTGGCATATGGTGTGCTTGAAATTTAATTAATAAAAAAATTAATGAATTTGATATCACATATTGTCCTATATTTCAAAAAAAACTCAATGGTGGTTTTCTAATGATTTCACATCAATATGAGGTCATTTCCTAGGGTTTTGATCATTCCACACACATTTTAGTGTTTTAGAACACTAAAAACATATTTACAACCATCCTAGGAAAACCGTAATTCATAATGACATGTTGTTAGTTCCTACAATTTACAATTTAAACTACTATCATTTTCCACTATTTTCATGAAAATATGATTTCATTTTCCTAGTTTTAACCCCCCTGACACCAGTTTTAAAGGCATCTGTACCTTTAACAATTGTTTACCGAGTAATTTTTACCACACCGCATGTTGTACTAGTGTTTTATATTCATGTACACAAAAAACAACTTATACATGGTTTTTCAATGATTTTTCATCAATTTATGGTCATTTATAGGTTTTTGATTGTTCCATTCATGCTTTCAGGTTTTAAAACACTAAAAATGTGTTTACGACCATCCATGGAAAACTATAATTTGGAACGATGTTTCTTCAATTCTTTCATTACACAATTCAATATAATGTCATTTTCACTTGACTTCATGAAACCAAAATGTTGTTTTCCTAATTTTTACAAATTGATACTTGATTCTAAAGGATTTTATACCTTTAAGAATTGTTTACTAAGTAATTTCGACCACACCACACATAGATAGACATGTTGTCTATGCGTATGCATCAAAAAACTAATTTGTGGTTATATAATGATTTCACATCGATATGAGGTCATTTTATATGGTTGTTACCATGCCATGCATGTTTTAGTGTTTTAAAACACTAATAACATGTTTATGGAAATCCTAGGTGAACTATAATTCAGAATTACAAGTTTCCAGTTTCTACATTTCATAGTTCAATATAAGTTCATTTTTTCCATATTTCAAGAAAATATGAAAAAACAAATCTTGGTTTTTACCCCCCCCCCCCCAACACTTGTTTTTTCAATAATTTTGTGAATTTAAGAAATGTTTAATGAGTAATTTTGACCACACCACACATAATATGAATGTGCTTTCTATGCGTACACATCAAAAATAACTCATCAGTGCTTTTTCAAATTATTTAACATCAATATGAGGTAATTTTATATGGGTTTGACCATTCCATGCATGTTTTAGTGTTTTAAAACAATGAAAACATGTTTATAGAAATTCTGAGAAAACCGCAATTCAAAATGATGTTCTGTCATTTGATACTATTTAAAATTAAATCTACGGTCATTGGATGTGGATTTTATGGAAATATAACATCCTTTTCCTTATTTTAACCCTTGATACTTTCTTTAAAGGCCTTTATGCCTTAAATAAGTGTTTATTGATTCATTCTGACCACACTGCATGTCAGATTGAATTATTATCTGCACATATACAACAAAAACTACACAGTGGTGGGTTTCCAATGATTTCACATCAATATGAGGTCGTGTGATATGGTTTTGACCATTCTACACATGTTTTAGTGTTTTAAAATGCTAAAACGTGTTTACAATCATCCCAGAAAAACCTTAATTTGGAATGATATTTCATGGGTTCCTACAGCTCAGAGTTAAATCAATGGTCATTTTCCCCTCATTTTAGGGTAATCAAATTTTGTTTTCATGGTTTTACTCCCACCCCCCAAACTTGTTCTTAATGTTAGTTATACCTTTAAGAAGTGGTTACCAAGTCAAAACCCAGAAAACAATATCATATTATTTTCAAACATATGGATAAAAATCTATAATTCATTTTTGATGTGTATGAATAAATTACATGTTAATCAGGCACAAGTTATGGTCAGTATGGCTTGAAATATTTGTTTTTTATATAAAAGTTTCATTTTATGTTTTTTATGGATGTTGTTTGTGTTCTTTGAAAATGTGTGAGTGATCTAAGGAATTTATAATTTACCTTGGTATTACTTCAGTTAAAATGGTTTAGGTATATTAAATATATAAAATTTTGAAAACTAATAGATTTTAACAAAAAAACTAAAACAATGTATATATGTACAAAACACTTATCAATGAGAAATTGTGATATATTTTCCTTACCAATTTATACATTCAATTATCTTTATCTTCATTATCTTCATTATTATCAACCTTCATTATGATGAGTGCTTTATTTTCACCATCTCTTGCAAGATCTACTATTTTTATATTATCAGAAAAAACAACTCAATGTTTTTTTATTGATGAGGTTCACTATCAAAAATCACTAATTTATCTCCATCACCCATATCATATAATCCTCTCTTATTTATGTGTATAAAAACACTCAAACCTTCATGTATTTCATCATCCACATTATAAACCATCTCCTTATGTGAATTTTAGATAAATGGATCTTACTCTGTATGTTCATTTGTATCCATCAAGTGAGAGAAGTTAAAATAATTAAAATGTAATTAATAATTGATTATACCCCAATAAATGTTAACCCACATTCATTTGATTAAAAAAAATGAAAACTAGCCATGATAGATTAATTCAATTATATCATTTATCTACCCATAGTATCTTGTATCTGCAAATTTAAATACACCACTATTTTTGTGTTTTCAAGTCTTATTCACAATAAAATATAAAAAACCTAAAGCCATGTATATTTTAGGCATTTAATCTCTTAGTCTTCCTTATAGGACCTCAATCCAAAAAAAATCAAATAATTCGACATTTCAACTCGATTTTCCAGTATTCATTATTTAGAAAATATATATATATAAGGTGAAACTTTTAACATAAAAAAAATAACCACATGCCAATAATATGAATATGAGTATATACTTACATGATGGGAAAACAATTCAACAAGATCCTTATTAACATCTTTTTTTAATTTCATCACATTTCATGCTTGACCCCTTACATGCCTCTTTTTTTATAGTCACAATTATTAAATAAATTTATCTTCAATGTCATCATTAAGTATCACATGTCTATCTACGTGTAGCAAATCAAATTTATTCAGTGTAAAATTTTCCCCATTTCAAATTATTATTAAAATATTTAGAAATTTCAATGACTAATTTTTAGATTTAGAATTAATGGAGATGTCGTGATAATGTCTAACGTGATTTAATATGGTCTCAATCACATCCAAATATCTAGAATAGAATGTTAAGAACTATTAAACTATGTAATATTCAACAGTAGATCATTTTGGTTGAGATTTAATCCTCACATATGATTTCATATAAACTAAGTACGAGATGAAAAAAATAAGAAACATATTAAATTTTTTTTAAAATGATATGATAAAATTGAATTCACCAGTGAAAATAAAAATAATATCAACGTACCTCTCATTTGGATACATCCATTGATAGTATACATGTAGAGAACCAAAGCTTGACGTACATGTACATTACATTACTTTAGCAGAATACTTAATACATAACAAAAACAGACACACAAGGACCGTAATAGTTTAGTGTCTTTGGAAACATGGAACGTAATCTTCTAATCGTGGTGAAAGATCTTCAACATCTCCCATAAAGATCTTTACCTTTTTTTTCTGACCTAAAACCTTTTTTTATATCCTGGGGAAAAGAAAACATATAAAAGGGTGAGATCAAATGCTCAGTAAGGGTAAGCATGGATAAAATAAAACATACCATATACATTTGAACTTAAAAACATGAACATAATGTTTAAACATCAAAAGCTTGAGAAATGACATAAAACCTGGAAGAATGTAAGGCATAGATCATAAAGAAACATTAATAATGAAAAAATAGCATGCGAATAAAACATGCAATTGTGGCATCCATTAAGCACATCTAATGATTTCCATAGTAGCCAAGGCATTTCTGCCAAGACCATCTTAGTGGACAAAGTCCCTTTCTGAATCGAGTTCACTCCTCGTTTCAGTCCTGTTTTACTGAACCGGTTTAACCTGCCGTTCCAGCCATGTCTATCTCATGAGATATAAATCTTTACCCAATGAATTCGAGGGAGATATAGGTCCCACCCATCCAATGAATTCGAGGGAGATATAGGTCCCACCCATCTCATAGTGAAATCATTCTTACTTGTGACACAAAATAAACTTAAAACATTCATCATAACCCAAAGAATAAAATGGGTTTCATAAACATCATCCCATCATCACATAATCCATATAAAACAAATGGATATTTCATCATAAGAAAATTGAAACCATGTAAATCATAGAGACATTATACTTGAAACATACACATATAAAATAATTTCATCTTAGATGGAAAATGGTTTTGATAAAATACTTGAAATGAATTCTTGAGGAAAATATCCTTTCTTCTTCAAAATCAATTTCTTTTCTAAAAACGTCATGCAATTTCAAAAGAAAGATATTTTTTTGAAAATAGTCATGAAATATTTTGGAGGAAACTTCATGAAAATAAGGCTTTATAAAACCGTAAAAATTCGTTCGTGTCGTATAAGTTAAAAAAACATTATTTTCGTACTTTTGCCGGAAAAAGTCAAAAAGTACCTCGTAACGTAAACAAAAGAAAGATTCCTTAAATACCATGTAGTAAAAGTCAAAAATGGGTAAAAAGGACTTTAAACATAAATGAAAACACTTTTATAAAACATGGACATGGATGATAGAAATAACCCTAGTAAATACTTACAAATATGCAATCTCGGATAAAAATGAGATTTGAAATTTTTTCCCTTAGCTTAGGTCCAATATGCTTCGTATGTATCTGAAACTCCTGTATAATGATTTAAATAATGTTATTTACTTATTACAGAATCATATTAATTGTTATTATATCATATATGGTTCACTTATGACTTTATATTACCCGTTCTTTTGTAAATTCCATGTTAAAGAGCGTTTTGGGTAAAATCGTTTCATTTGTCGTCCGTGTTTTGACTTGTAATTATTCATATGATTACATAGATCATGATTAATTACATCCAGAATGTAAAACATTATTTATATATAATATATATTCAGAATATACATACATGTAATATATTGATAAATGGAAAGAAATACACCATTCATGGAGACGGTAGGCCGTACGTATGCATGAATGTTGTTTTCATTTCCTCATTGAATTGAATGGAATTAATTAGATGACATACATATATATATATACATAAATCCAGTATCATTATTATGTCATATATTTAATTATTACTTATTATATATACTTTATAATCATTTATGAATGGTTAATCATTGAGAATGAATCTCATCGCGTCATGGAGACGGTATTCTGTACGTACGCACGAGCGATGATATCGTTCCCATGATCGTGGAATTTTATTGGAGTGTATGTATACTATTACAGAATCATTATCACTTTACAATAATCATATATAGTTATTATTTACACAATTATACCCATCCAAGTAAGGTAGTGGTGGAAAATAGATTACACCACGGCGTGGAGACGGTATTCCGTACGTACGCACGCGCGGTGATTTCGTTTTCCGTAGGATGGATAGATGGTGAAATAGGGTTGTTTCATACTTATAATAACATATCGGTATATTATTGATACTTATGTTATTACTTCATAATGAAACAACCTAAGAAGAATAAGTGGAAGAAGAAATAAAGGTGAAATAATCGGTAACGGAAATTACCTCTTCTTTGAAGCGCCTCTTTGAGACCTCCTCTTAGGGCACTAAAATTGGTCTTTGAAAAATACCAGGACCTCTAGTATGTTTATAGAGAAGTGGAGAAGATAATTGGGCAGGGGTTTTCCGAGATTTAAGGCTCAAAGTGGTGTGTGGAAGAGAGGGAGGAGGTGCCCTTTTATAAGGGAGGAGTGGGGCACCTTTGGAATTCTCAAAAATATTAATTTATAATAAATCCAAAACCACTTAAAAACCTCAAAAATTGACTCATATTCGAATATTAGATGAGATAGGGTTGTAATATCATCAACCAATAATATTTAGACATGTTTGGATCTTATTTTAAACCTTATCATTTTGATTTATCCTTATTTTATCTATTTAGGTTTATTTGTTGTAATAAAATTCTAAATTTTAAATTATAACAAATAATTACTTATTTGTTGTGAATTTTCCATAATTGTTTACTTTATAACATTAAAGACCATATAAATATAAATTTTTATTTTTTAAATATTTTTGTGATTTTTAAACAATTTTATAATATGTTATTTTTATAAAATAACAATAGTGTCAATTTTGACACTATTCATTTATTTGAATTTAAATAAAATATATAAAGAAGATATGTTCGAACTAAAAGCTTAAATAGATTCATAAAGGGTCATTTGTATCTATAAAATTAGTGGAGAACATTAAATAGTTCATATAATATTTATTTTATTATTTTTAAAACCATTTATTTGGTTTATCTCTTAATAAAATAATTACTACAACATTTTTGTATAATTATTTAATATACTTATATGTTGCATAAAAATTAAAAATAATATCCTATTATGAGGATAAATCTATTAAATTTCACAATAATAATTTTACTCTAATTTATCATCTTAAAATCACAATAGTTAAATTGTTATATTTATTAAATTATGAAGGTAACAATTTTGACATCATTTAAAATAAAATAATATAAGTGTCATAATTGCTTGTATAAGACTCCAAATGGTCAAATATTCTACCATTGGATGATTATAGTTTAAATTTACATGACCAATAAGTTTTTGTCAGGGTTTTGTGCCTTTTATGGTCACTATTAGTTTAATAAAAACTATATTCTTGATTTTTCACTAGATAAATAATTTCTGCATCACTATTGTGTCACAATTAATGATAATTATTTAATCCCAAAAAAATTCTAAATAAATTCTCATTATGTAGATAATTTTTTTATATTTCTGTAGACTATTAATGTTCGAAGTTTCATGAAGTTTATCACTAACTTAAAATTATTATACTTATAGTGTTTAAGAGAGTGACATGTTGTCACTTTCTTTGGTTTTAATAATAATTAAATTATTTTCATGGAAAAAAGTCCATTAAATGAATCTAATCCGACCCTTAGGTGATATGGATCAACTTTTAGTCATCCAATAGGATTTTTACAAGTGTTAGGGTAATTTTATAATCTTATATTTACCCTTAATTACCCGATTTACCTTTAACTATAGTAAATAAAATTTACCGTAGTTACTATTCACAATGCCCAAAAATAAAAAGTAGCTTATTAACATAATTTGAACCCACTGATTCCAAATATGGAATCCATTTTTCCAAATTCAATACACAAAAGTTTCAGAAATTAAATTAAAATTAATCCCGTTGTCGAAAGAAAATGAGTTTTTCTTTAAAACATTGCAAAAGATTGAATTGATTTAACCTACGAATTCAAGGTAAAATCAATGCTAATGGAATAAATTATTTTAACGGTAAAAATATATTATATTTATACTTTAAAACCATTCAATATTATAATTTAACCACATAAGATATTACGATGAAAAAAGTTGTTTTTAATTTAAATATAGCGTGTTTTTACTATTCATTAAAATATGAATGTCATCAGAATAAAATGAAAAATTTATCCAAAGTAAATTTTTTTTTCTTGATTCCAAAGAATCATTTTATTTTGTCAAATGGAACTTATAAACATTTCAAAAACTAGATTTAAAGTGGGTGCGCCATCAAAAGGCGGAAAAACTGTATTTTTTGAAAAATACTTATTTTACCCGAAAAATTTATTTTGTTCTTATAACATGTTCTAGAAAATGTGTAAGATAAATAATAATGTTATAAAATTCAAAATTTAGTTAATACTATTCATAAAGGCTAGTTCATAATAATATTATAATAATATATCGTTGTTTAGTAACACCCGGTATTGCGTACAACACACGCTATCAAGGAAGGTCGCGATTGCGTGTAATGCAAGCCAAGTCAGGGTTGCGTGTTGTGCAAGAATCCTTCGTTGTTTCGTATATCATAATCCAACCATATTTCATTTATACATTGAATATATATATATATATACTCCATGTTGCGTAGAATAACTATTATCAAAATTGTGTGTAACACGATCCAAGAATAGTGTTGCGTATACTGCAAGCTAATACGGTGTTGCGTATAGCACAAGGTAATCTTGGTGTAGCATACAACACAAGACATTAATGAAATTAAAAGAATATTTTTCATAAAATCTCGGGGTGTTACATTCTACCCCCTTAAAATGAATTTCGCCCTCGAAATTCGTCGGGGTTATAAATGGTTTACTACTCGAAAGTTTGTTTAATAGAAACCCACATCATAAAAAGGAATACCAAAACATGGCTTTTAAAAACTAAAGTATGAAATGTAATGGTTACCCAAATTAACTCATCACAGGGTTTCCACGTAGGAGAACATAGGTGAAAATATGGATATGAAAAAAAAATCTAACCATCATGTTCTGATGGAGAGTGGTAGAGAACATGGCTATGAAAAAGCCAACAATCACAAAGCTATTGATTTGTGATGATCTAAGGTATCATCTGATTAATCAGATATAAGGGAACTAGGACAAAATTTTTGGTTTTCAAGATCATTTCCCTAAATTTGATGAATTAAAAGAAATACTTACATGATTTTGGTACAATTTCACTGTTGTTCGTGATTTGATCAATTTCCACTTCGTCTCTTAAAGAAATGAAGTTGAATTTGTTATTCATGAAGTGTTAATAGATCGTGTGATAGAATGATGGGTCATTCCATCTGTTTCAAACAAAAGGTTACCAAAAGTTATCAAATATACATAAGTCCATCTATGGTGAGGTTAATCGTATACAATTCCAAAAATGAACTTATACTTCATATATCATACCGTATAATAAAATAAAACTAGTTTCTACAAACCAGAGACTTCCTGTAGGCCAGTGGTAGGCGATAAAGGCCAGTCGCACTTCGGTTGTGGGTTCGATTCCCACAGCCTTGTCCGACGTGATGGGCTGTCACCTGTCCTATAGGTTGTCCTTTTTCTAAAGCTTTATTACTATAACATCCCATCAATAATATCAAAAAAAGTTATATCCTAACTTATGTCCAATATAATCCATTCCAATCTTTAGGCTTATCTAAAATACTTCGGTCCAAGCTTATAGTATAAAGAAAATGATTACTTGAAATGTCACATAACAATCACGTGAATGCCATCATTTATCCACCATATATCATAAGATATATCTTGTTGGTCAAATTACAAACATGTGAATACCTTAATCATGTATTCTCTTGAAGAATTAATACCCATTAATTGAACCATAGTGAAAACATGAATGTAGTCAAAAGTTAACTCTTTCCACATAACAAAATCCAAAAATTCTATATACTCAAACCATGATATAACCTTCTCCTTATATCAGTCATGAGCTCATGAATATGGTCAAACATTTCATTTTCTCATTTTCGTTTCATTATGTGCATATCATCTTTTTTTCCCAAAAATATCTCAATCACATTCTATGGTTACCGGTACCATTGAAAACCACAATAGACCAATACATAAATATTCCAATATTCCACAATACTATATACAACATTATTTTGGAATCCCATTACATAAACACTTAATCATTCCACCACATCATTGTCATATTCAACATCGCCAATAGTGATCGCATGTGACTTCCCTTTGTCCTTTGCCTTAAGTGGTTGCTCATGTCGATCATCACTAACCCTTGGATTAGGGCATTTATTAGCATAATGCCCCATTTCCATCCACTTGAAGCATTGAAGTGTTGGTGGTGCATTCTATGCAGTCTTTTCTTTATTCACATCATTAGAAACCCTTTTTCCATTACATCGACACTCAGCTGCTCGATGACCTTCTTTTCCACACTTAAAACATTTTCTAGTCCCTTTAAGACAATCTCCACCATGCTTCTTTCCACACTTTGAGCACAAGGAAACATTCATATTCTTTTCACCATTATTCTGAGATTTCTCCTTGAACTCCATCTTTCGTTTCTTGTCAAAACTATGAGATGGATAAATAACACCAACTTCCATTTCTACCTTGATAGCACAACACACAATTTCTTCATAGCTAATGAAGTCTCTTATAGCTAATGCCCTTCGAAGATTTGGTTTTAAGCCACTGAAGAATCGATCAACTTTACTTTCAGGTTGGATGATAAATCTAGATGCATACCTGGCAAGCCTGGTAAAATTCACTTCGTATATACCAACAGATTCATCATCCTTTTGCTTTAGTTCAAGAAAATCCTTCTCCATCTTTGTTCGAAGAATACGAGGGAAGTACTTATTGAAAAATAAGTTCTTGAACTCGTCCCATTCCATGGACTCAATTTCATCTCCTGTCCTTGTATTCTTGATAAGATTCCACCATTGATCAGCATCACCTTCCAGACGATACACTGCTAAGATGAATTTATCATGTTCAGAACATTGAAGACCTGAAAATATCTTTTCAGTAGTACTAATCCATTGTTCAACAACTAATGGATCAGTAGACCTGCTGAAAGAAGGTGGACGCTGCCTCATGAAGAATTCAACAGAATGTTGCTCCTTACTTTCCTCATTTGGAAGTCCTGCATGATTCATAGCTTGAGAAAGTTGTGTGAGCATGGCTACAAGATTTTGCATTCCAGCTCCCATAACGTTTGGTTGCTCAGGGGGACAATCATTGCATTGCCCGTCGCATTCCGCATTAACATTGTTCCTTCGGGTTCCAACCATTGACTAAAACCAAGAAAAATAGTGTGAGAAACACTAATTATAATAGGAAAACCACATAATCAAAAAAAAAATTCACACTTAAGGTCTTATCCTAGGTTATTCATGGCCATTTCTAAAACACTAAGATTGTGTTCTATGCTTAGACTTATCCTTAGGGTTCTTACTAAGGCTTTCACATCCTAGTTTCCAAAGGTTGACTATACCTTTTCTCTAATACCAACTATAATGACCCATACTTTACATACATTGTTATTACTTCAGAATTGAAGCACACTTATTACAACATATAACAAAAACCAGGAAAGGACCGTATAGGTATAGTGTCTTTAGAAACTGGGAAACATAAACAACTGGTTCATAAAGCGTCTACACTGTCTCCCATTTATTTCATCATATCTATAGTCCCTTTTGGTATATCTTACTTAATAACCTTCTTCCTGACCCGGGAAAAGAAAACATACAAAAGGGAGAGCTCAAATGCTCAGTAAGGGTAAGCATGGATAAAATAAAACATACCATATACATTTGAACTTAAAAACATGAACATAATGTTTAAACATCAAAACCTTGAGAAATGACATAAAACATGGAAGTACGTAAGGCATAGATCATAAAGAAACATTAATAATGACAAAATAGCATGCAAATAAAACATGTAATTGTGGCATCCATTAAGCACATGTAATGATTTCTATAGTAGCCAAGGCATTGCTGCCAAGACCATCTTAGTGGACAAAGTCCCTTTCTGAATCGAGTTCACTCCTCGTTTCAGTCCTGTTTTACTGAACCGGTTTAACCTGTCGTTCCAGCCATGTCTATCTCATGAGATATAAATTTTTACCTAATGAATTAGAGGGAGATATAGGTCCCACCCATATCATAGTGAAATCATTCTTACTTGTGCCACAAAATAAACTTAAAACATTCATCATAACCCAAAGAATAAAATGGGTTTCATAAACATCATCCCATCATCACATAATCCATATAAAACAAATGGATATTTCATCATAAGAAAATTGAAACCATGTAAATCATAGAGACATTATACTTGAAACATACACATATAAAATAATTTCATCTTAGATGGAAAATGGTTTTGATAAAACACTTGAAATGAATTCTTGAGGAAAACATCCTTTCTTCTTCAAAATCAATTTCTTTTCACAAAATGTCATGCAATTTTAAAAGAAAGGTATTTTGTTGAAAATAGTCATGAAATATTTTGGAGGAATCTTCATGAAAATAAGGCTTTATAAAACCGTAAAAATTCGTTCGTGTCGTATAAGTTAAAAAAAACATTCGTTTCGTACTTTTGCCGGAAAAAGTCAAAAAGTACCTCGTAACGTAAACAAAAAAAGATTCCTTACATACCATGTAGTAAAAGTCAAAAATGGGTAAAAAGGAATTTAAACATACATGAAAACACTTTTATAAGACATGGACATGGATGATAGAAATAACCCCAGTAAAAACTTACAAATATGCAATCTCGGATAAAAATGAGATTTGCAAAATTTTCCCTTACCTTAGGTCCGATATGCTTCGTACATATCCGAACCTCCTGTATAATGATTTAAATAATGTTATTGACTTATTAAAGAATCATATTAATTGTTATTATATCATATATGGTTCACTTCTGACTTTATATTACCCGTTATTTTGTAAATTCCATGTTAAAGTGCGTTTTGGGTAAAATCGTTTCATTTGTCATCCGTGTTTTGACTTGTAATTATTCATATGATTACATAGATCATGATTAATTAAATCCAGAATGTAAAACATGATTTATATATAATATATATTCATAATATACATACATGTAATAGATTGATAAATGGAAAGAAATACACCGTTCATGGAGACGGTAGGCCGTACGTATGCATGAACGTTGTTTTCGTTTCCTCATTGAATTGAATGGAATTAATTTGATGACAAAAATATATATATATATATATACATAAATCCAATATCATTATTATGTCATATATTTCATGATTACTTATTATATATACTTTATAATCATTTATGAATGGTTAATCATTGATAATGAATCTCATCGCGTCGTGGAGACGGTATTCTGTACGTACGCACGAGCGATGATATCGTTCCCATGATCGTGGAATTTTATTGGAGTGTATGTATACTATTATAGAATCATTACCACTTTAAAATAATCATATATAGTTATTATTTACACCATTATACCCATCCAAGTAAGGTGGTGGTGGAAAATAGATTACACCACGGCGTGGAGACGGTATTCCGTACGTACGCACGCACGGTGATTTCGTTTTCCGTAGGATGGATAGATGGTGAAATAGGGTTGTTTCATACTTATAATAACATATCAGTATATTAGTGATATTTATGTTATTACTTCATAATGAAACAACCTAAGAAGAAGAAGTGGAAGAAGAAATAAAGGTGAAAGAATCGGTAACGGAAATTACCTCTTCTTTGAAGCGCCTCTTTGAGACCTCCTCTTAGGGCACTAAAATTGGTCTTTCAAAAATACCAGGACCTCTAGGATGTTTATAGGGAAGTGGAGAAGAGAATTGGGCAGGGTTTGGCCGAGAATGAAGGCTCAAAGTGGTGTGTGGAAGAGAGGGAAGAGGTTCCCTTTTATAAGGGAGGAGAGGGGCACCTTTGGAATTCTTAAAAATATTAATTTATAATAAATCTAAACCCACTTAAAAACCTCCAAAAATGACTCATATTCGAATATTAGATGATAAATGGTTGTAATATCATCACCCAATAAAATTTAGACATGTTTGGATCTTATTTTAAACCTTATCATTTTGATTTATCCTTATTTAATCTATTTAGGTTTATTTGTGGTAATAAAACTATAAATTTTAAATTATAACAAATAATTACTTATTTGTTTTTAATTTTCCATAATTGTTTAATTTATAACATTAAGGACCATATAAATTTAAATTTATAATTTTTAAATATATTTGTGATTTTTAAACAATTTTATAATATGTTATTTTTATAAAATAACAATAGTGTCAATTTTGAAACTATTCATTTACTTGAATTTAAATAAAATATATACAGAAGATATGTTCGAAATAAAAGCTTATATAGATTAATAAAGGGTCATATGTATCTATAAAATTAGTGTAGAACATTAAATAGTTCATATAATATTTATATTATTATTTTTAAAACCATTTATTTGGTTTATCTCTTAATAAAATAATTACTACAACATTTTTGTATAATTATTTAATATACTTATATGTTGCATAAAAATTAAAAATAAAATCCTATGATGAGGATAAATCTATTAACTTTCACAATAATACTTTTACTCGAATTTATCATCTTAAAATCACAACAGTTAAATTGTTATATTTATTAAATTATGAAGGTGAAAACTTTGGAATCATTTAAAATAAAATAATATATGTGTCATAATTGCTTGTATAAGACTCCAAATGGTCAAATATTCTACCATTGGATGATTATAGTTTCAATTTACATGAACAATAAGTTTTGGTCGGGGTTTTGTGCCTTTTATGGTCACTATTAGTTTAATAAAAACTATATTCTTGATTTTTCACTAGATAAATAATTTCTGCATCACTATTGTGTCACAATTAAGGATAATTATTTAATCCCAAAAAATTATAAATAAATTCTCATGATGTAGATAATTTTTTAGCTTTCTGTAGACTATTAATGTTCGAAGTTTCATGAAGTTTATCACTAACTTAATATTATTATACTTATAGTATTTAAGAGAGTGACATGTTGTCACTTTCTTTGGTTTTAATAATAATTAAATTATTTTCATGGAAAAAAGTCCATTAAATGAATCTAATCCGACCCTTAGGTGATATGGGTCTACTTTTAGTCATCCAATATGATTTTCCAAGTGTTAGAGTAATTTTATAATCTTATATTTACCCTTAATTACCCGATTTACCTTTAACTATAGTAAATAAAATTTTCCGTAGTTACTATTCACAATGCCCAAAAATAAAAAGTAGATTATTAACATAATTTGAACCCACTGATTCCAAATATGGAATCCATTATTCCAAATTCAATACACAAAAGTTGCAGAAATTAAATTAAAATTAATCCCGTTGTCGAAAGAAAACAGGTTTTTCTTTAAAACATTGCAAAAGATTGAATTGATTTAACCTACGAATTCAAGGTAAAATCAATGCTAATGACATACATTATATTAAACGGTAAAAATATATTCTATTTATACTTTAAAACCATTCAATATTATAATTTAACCACATAAGATATTACGATGAAAAAATTTGTTTTTAATTTAAATATAGCGTGTTTTTACTATTCATTAAAATATGAATGTCATCAGAATAAAATGAAAAATTTATCCAAAGTAAATTTTTATTTCTTGATTACAAAGAATAATTTTATTTTGTCAAATGGAACTTATAAACATTTCAAAAACTATATTTAAAGTGGGTGCGCCATCAAAAGGCGGCAAAGCTGTATTTTTTGAAAAATACTTATTTTACCCGAAAAATTTATTTTGTTCTTATAACATGTTCTAGAAAATGTGTAAGATGAATAATAATGTTATAAAATTCAAATTTTAGTTAATACTATTCATAACGGCTAGTTTATAATAATATTATAATAATATATCGTTGTTTAGTAACACCCGATATTGCGTACAACACACGCTATCGAGGAAGGTCGCGATTGCGTGTAATGCAAGCCAAGTCAGGGTTGCGTTTTGTGTAAGAATCCTTCATTGTTTTGTATAACAGAATCCAACCATATTTCATTTATACATTGAATATATATATATATATACTCAATGTTGCGTAGAATAACTATTATCAAAATTGTGTGTAACACGATCCAAGAATAGTGTTGCGTATACTGCAAGCTAATATGGTGTTGCATATAGCGCAAGGTAATCTTGGTGTAGCATACAACACAAGACATTAATGAAATTAAAAGAATATTTTTCATAAAATCTCAGGGTCTTACAATACAGGTCCACCAAGTTTAGCTTCTTAAACTAAATGAATAGTCAAATGAATCATGACTATGAAGAATGAATGGTTAAATAGCATCTCCAAATGACATAGTGTCAAAACAAATCATTCTTGACGTTTATCTAGATCAATTGGATTTATAGTTTTTCCAAAAAGATCTCAGAAAAAGGTAAAAAAATCAACTATAACTACTGTTACTTTTTTAGGTTAAGTATTTTGGAAATCCAATGTAAACAATTTCTCCATAAAAATATATGATTCTTGACTTTCCAATCTACTAAAATTTCTATGTTTTAAGTCAACACACCTTGATATGTTATTGGAATATCCATCTAGAACTTTTACATTCTTCAAATTTCAAAGGAATACGTCTTTCTAATGATTTTTCATTGAAAAAATTGTTGAATGACACTTTCCAATCTCATTTACCCTGAAAAAATGCTTTATATTCATTTACACCAAATCCTTATGAGAATTAATGTGATCCTTCAATTTACACTGCTCATCAACCACTATAAAAACTACATTGCCACATATATTCTTCCCAATATTTATTACATCAATATTATGATGTATCAAATTAAACTCCCAATAAAGAAGTTTCAAAAAATATACTCATTTTCTTCCATAGTTTTGTTCCATATTCTTCACATACTACACCTCGTGCCATTTTCTCTCCTTCTTTAAACTAATGACATTTTCTAAATTCTTGTGTGACCTTCTTTAATAGTCCTATGATTTCTGAACTCTATATCTCCTTTGGTGACTTTCTCATTTCAATACCTCCATTGAATAGTGGACTGATTAACCTGAATTTTTGAAAATACTCAAGAAACCAATAATGACACATAAAACACCATTTTATTCTATTAGGTAATCATTAAGGTTCAAAATCAAAATTAAAAACATGAAAATACAAACTAGAATGAGTGTTCTGACAAAATAAATTTTCTAATCTAAAAATGTCACTAATTTTCCACATTGATGACGCATGAATTTTTATTATTTGTCTCATTGATACATCATATGTTTCCAGTCCATCATCCATAATTCTCATAATTTTTTGATTAGAGATTGAAGGTATTAGTCAATGTCATTTCTAGGCATTTTATTTCAAGGAATAATCATTTTAATAATGAAATAAGTCTTGTTTATACATATCCATGGAGGTATATTATCGGGAATCAAAACAAATGGACAAATTCTATAATTAGTAATTAAAGTACCAAAATGGTTAAAACCATCATAATCCAATCCCAAACATATATTCCTATGATCTGAAGAAAAATCTGAATTTAGAGAATCATACATCTTCCATGATGTTAAATATTTTTGATGTCTCATCAAGCCATCGTTTCTATCCTATGCATGCAACTTCATTTCATATACAGTCTTAGTCAACATGAATAATCTTTGAAAGTGTGGTTTCAGAGGAAAGTAATGCATTACCATTAAAAGAGTTTTATTCTATTGTTTAATAATATAGTCTCATTGATCTATACTTTTAATTTTTTTTCATTGAATTCCTTATTTTGTATGATGTCTTATTAATTCATATTTACTGGAATCTTCTCTAAATTGAAGCATGTAATCATTAGGGAATGCATATATCTTTGTATAATCAAGACCAAGTTTTTTATGACTTTCTTCATCTCATAGAATTATATAGGGGCCTTAGCTTCACTAAATTTATTATGAAGAATCTCTAAAATCATATACATCTCCTTATTATTAATACCATAAAGACACTTGATTTGATATAACATAAGTATAAAAGACAACATAGAATACTTTTCACACCATTCATATGGTTCCTATTGCACATCTTCAACTAATTGAAAAAAATTATTTTCTGGTCACTAATATTATGAGAAACATTAACCTACTATTGATCAACAAAAGGTATTTTTGACCAATTAAAATCATTAACATTGTATACTGAAAAACCAAATGTGTCCTTTAATAAAATATTAACTGAATTCTCCTCTTCTAGGTAAAATTGTATTTGATTGACAGTATTGTAATTATTTGGAATTTCCATACCATTTGATTCACCATTTAAAATCCAACATACATATTGAGTTGGAAACTATTTCAATATAAAATTCGGATATACTTTGTTTCTATTCATCCATCACTTGAATTTACAATCGGGACATGGACATTTTATTCTACCATCCCCTTATCGGTTTGCAATAGAATAATCTAAAAATTCATCCAAACCCTTGGTATAATGAGGTGTGTTTTGAGGTAAATTAATCGAACTTTTATCCATTCGTATTGTATTGTATTCTCCTTGTACATTTAGATATAAAGATAAATTTTTTTAATCAAATAGGTATAATCAAAATTAAATATCACCCAACTTCAACATTGACACTTTCATAACAACTATAAAGGAAAATGGGATGAATAAAATAATGAAAATTTTCTTTCTGAAAATGTTTCACTATCATATAATGATATATATATTAAAACAAAAGAATAACTAAAACATAAATACATTTTTGATAAAATCTTTTTTCTTACCCATAAATGTTAAATACTTTTACTAAATAATTATCTTTTTCCTACTTACATTGAGGGATATTTTGGGGTTCATCTAAAAAATATAAGAGAACCCTTTGGTTGGGTGTCTTGACACTAAATTATTACTGTCATGGTAATCCTAAGTATCTATTATCTTAATTTACTTTAACATGTGGTAATAACTAGGATTAGTCTTTCTTACGAAATCGGGATTTCATTTCTTACTTAGAGGAGGGAATAAACCTCTAAACATTCTTCCATGGACCATTTCTTATATCCTTCATAATCAACATCAAGGGGAGTATGAGGGGATATTTAATTGGTGAAATATCCAAATTAAGTATGATAAATTCATGAAAATAGTAGGGAATAATAAGTTTGATAGCAAAAAACATAGGAAATGAAAATAAAAAAATGAAACTAAGAATAAAGAATAAAAAATGAAAATTATATGTTTTAATTATAAATCAAAAATATACTCAATTGAAAAACTGATTAATAATTTAAACAATTAAAAAATTAAAAAAATAATTATTAAATTAAAGGAAATCAATTGAGAGTATTATTTACACTTAAAAACTGAGGGTGTAGATATAAAATACACAAATAAAACAATTTCTATAAACAGTTGGAAAATGATTAATTATAGTATATAATAAACTTAATTCCAAAAAAACTATAGAAAATATCCAATCCTCTAGATCACTCACCTCTCTATAAGTGGATGATGTGAAACATGGGAATATAGGGGTTTAATATCAGGCACCAGAGTGGCAAGGGAAATCATAGGGATGGAAGAGATTAGTGGAGATCAGCATCGAATGAGTGAGGGGAGAGACAAGATAACAAATCATCGACATGAGAGGAGAGGGAAGTGTGGGTAGGGGGTGTGTGGGAAATCCTCTATCAAGAGAGTATGGGGGTTTCAATCAAGACCATGAGTGTATGGGAGCCGGGTGGGAGAATCATATTAGGAAGAGGGATCCAGGAGATCATATGGTGTGGGAGTGCTTCTCAACAGTGGAGGAGTTAGATCAGAGCAGTGGGGATCAAGGTTCATTGATGAGGATAGAGGAGGTTGGTCTAAGGGTTGTGGGGTCAGGGGTCCCTGATAAGGTGGTAGGGTTGGGGTCATCGCTGCTAGGGAGGGGAGAGGATGAGGTCAAGGGAGGGGGTTGGAGGAGGGGTTACATAGAGGGAGTAGGGAATGGGAAAAATTTTAAGATTTTATAAAACTTTTAGAGACTTTTTAAGTTAAAATACTGCTATATTATATTTTTATAGGATTTATTTCACAGTGTTTACAAAACTACCGCTAATAAACCACCACTAAGTAGTAGTTTTTTGTAGTTTACGTGTAAATTCTACGATGACGCCCAGATATTTCTTGTGCATGTGTGGATCACCTCAAGAGATATTCTACTCTTGGATCCTACAATTCAATGATAGTATGACAAGATTGAGTCAATTGGATCATCAATGATGGAATAATTACAAGTTTAGGTAACTCTTGATCTTATTCTAAATTAAATATAAATTAAAAATGAATATCCTACTCTTATATTTATGGAATTAAAACATGTCAAGTAATCTATGAATTTTGTTTCTCATGAAGTCATTCGTTATGTACAGTAATTATTATTCATAAATTAAGAATAAAAAGATAAATTCTCCTTGAAAATAGATTCTTACGCAATTCATGGAACCTATTAGTGGTATCAAAATGTTCACATGGTTAATTTAAAATTATTTATTAATAGATAATTTAATGGTATGAATTTTCAATTTATTTTACTAAAAATCCATATTTTCTTGACATTTGTACATTATTTTCTCTTCCCTTTATTCATTATGGATCACATGACCAATAACTGGGTTAAGATAAAATTAAGATACATCCAAAAATTCCATTTGGAGATGACAAAGGTTCATCCTAAGTAACACATGTGTACAATGTTTGTACCCCAATCTACACATCATCAATCCATGTATCTTTTGTGTATGTCATGATAATGTTAGATTTGACCAATGAAATAGGATCAGTGTTCTGATAAAATTGGATCAACACGTACATTTATAGAGTTTGTAACATGGTTTAAATAACCACACACTATGTAACATGTATATATGGTATCCATCCCTTGTGTATTTATTATAGAGAACATGGGGGGTCAAAGCATGTTCTCTATCATCTAGACAACATGTGGTCTGACGAAACATGAAAATTTGAGTCCACGCATCACATAAAATGATTTCACACTGTTTACCACATAATTGATTTTATATGGAAAAATTCCCACTACCAAGACATGTGTTGCGAACATAGGTAGAAGATATTACATGTCATGTATACCAGTACTCATAGTGCAGTATTCTATAATAGTGTGCATAATTTAACACAAAGTGAAAGAATTAATTATATCATTAAAATTATTCAAATGTATTTTTTTGTTATTTATTTGACATTACATGCTATATAACTGGATTCTAAATTATATATTGAATTATTTCCCATGTTAAATTCAAAAACCACAAGTTGATTATGGTATTTTCATATAGTTCACTCCACGTAAATCAAGACCATAACATGAAATATAATTCACATGTTCTTCAAATGTAATTTTCTTGATAGTACATTCCTTGTAATTACCATCACATAATGCAAATTGGATACTAGGGGAATGCACAATCACAAGGGTCATGTCAGGTATTTTAGGACGATAATTTTTTTTCCTTACAAGTAAACTTGTTTACTCTATTAATTTTAAATAAAATTAATTTCATTAATTTCTTTAAAATTATGAATGATTAAATTTTAAGGTTTATCATATAGAATTAAGATAAATTGAATTATTTGGATTAATTTGTGGAAATTTAACTTAATTAAAGAATTAATTGAGTTAATTGATCGATACATTACAAAGTGTATGTTCATTGAATTTTATGTGGATTATCATGAAATTACACCAGACCTATGTAAATTATTTTTTTCCTATTAATTTATTGTTGTGTTTAAATAAAAATTATGCCATGTGTGTGATCCCACCTTCTTTATTATGTAACAATTTGTGTTCCTGCAGATTATTTTATGTAAACCCCCTAATACAATCCATTAGATCCCCTCACCAATGTGTTAGTAAAATATTGTATAAGGTTAGATTCCCTATAAAATATGAGGTGGTCTAAGTCATGTAGCTAAGGAAAACTAATCAAGGTGATACATAGGAGCGAAGGTGTAATGTTGCAACCAGAACAAAGAAATTATTCAAGATGTTTCCCCTTGGATAAAGGGTTAGTTTATTATTCTCTAGATAAAATAGACATTAGAGAATCTCAATATCATTACACTTATACATTATTTAGTTCAATTTCATGGTTTATTATTTGTGTTACTAAACACTATATGATCCATTAATAAATGAATTAACAGTCATGGAAGATGAAATAATATAAAAGTATATCATGCATAAATTTTATTAGAAAAGTTTAATAACTTAAGTAAAATCTATTTAACATTAATAAGGCATGTCTAGGGATATATAAATTCTTAAACCAAAAAAATGTATTCATAGCCTTATATTACTTTAGTTTCAGTCAAACTCGTAGTTAAATGTGATTGACCTACTCTAGTATAGGTGCTTCAATTTATTTGGTAACTTTTAAATTAATGTTTTGGGTTGACTTAGCATGGTTCAAATCAAGGGTAGAATACCCATGATGGAATTGGTTTAACTGAGAGGTAAGGGTTGAGGAAATATATTTTAGGATATCAAGATTGGGGATTCCACACAATAAATCAAGGAACTATGAGTTAATATAGTTGCAAGTTACACCTACCTAAAACCCTTAAAATAACATTTTAGGCCCAAGTCTTAGTTATGAGAAGGAAAATATGGGTCCTTTACACTAGAATATCTATACAATAAGATATTCTGAAACTAATGGTAAGGGTTATTAGGATTCATAAATTAGTGGGAGATTAATATAATTTGATAAAATTTAAATTTATTAATTTTACATGGTAATCAAGAAAGTATTAATTATCCTCTCTTAATTTCAAAAAATAGAAAACCAAAAAACATCAAAAATATAACTATGATCCACAGTAGATAAGAATAACCTTCTCCCTAGCATAAATTTCTAATAATAGTATAGGAATTTGTGCATTTCAATATGCTATTAATGTAAATTATACCTTTTGGAAACCCCACTTATCGAGTCACTTATGAGAAAGGCTAGTTAGGAAGAAGTATCTCTCTACCTAAAACATAAGGGAGATGAAATTGATGTACACTATTTTATGATATCCTCTATGTCTAGTGAACTAGTAAATCAATGTGAGGATATGTATGTATATAGAATCATTTCTCACCTTCATTATATTTATCAGGGGAAGGTGATAGAAGATATATATGATATCTCAAATGAATTGTTCACTTGAAATATTAGAGATTCAACACCACTTGGTCCTCATGCAGTCAAGATGATTGGATATATAAAATGATTATAAATTTTAGGGTTTAAGATCACTACTGAGTTATGAAAATATATGATTTGGTTCTCACTACCTAAAACCTTATTCAGTTTAATTTTGAATTATAATATGATAAATAGATAATAGACTCTTTCAGAAATTCTTACTCTCATTCACTAAGTTGATAAATTCATGGGGAATGACAAACCCATTGTTCTTATAGTGAATTAAAAAATAACAAAAAAATGGTATGAAAACTCATTCAATTTGGAAGGCTCAAGATCACCACAATTCCAAAAAAATCCATCAGAAATCAAAGGTGTGTTTCACATATGGAAATCAATGACACTGGAATAGGAATATCACCCAACCTAAGAATTCTAAGAAATCTTCAGGTGCATTTGTTATTGAATGTAATCATTCTATATCTACATATTGGGTATTAAATATTATGTGTGGTGGTCAAATTTTTATCCAAATATAGGAACCTAGTATATTTTACAAGGTTTTCAGAGGTGGGGTGGATCTATGAGCTTCTAATAGGGTCAGTTTGGATTATCTAGACATTAAAGACTACCACCTCACATTTCCATCAAGATTGATTTCGGTTTTAGAGAACTATTACTATGTTCTTAGTGTTACCCATAACAGTATTTCAGTTTCTTGTATAGAAATAAGTGGATTTATATTCAACTTTTGATTTAATAGTTTTTACTTTTTAAAAGATTGTTGATGGAATGGTATGGAATATCTTAAAAATGTCAATTATGTCTTAAATTATAAAAACCAAATATTGGAAATTAATTATGAATCAAATTCATGATACTCATTTCACACCCAGTTTTAGAATCATCACCTTGGTTATGTAAATGATAACCAATTGACCATGTACTATAAAGATGGTTAATTAGAATTTTTTGAGCATAAAACACTTGAAATATTTTAGGATTTTCTTTACAAGGAAAGCTGACCAAATAACCATTTGGTAGTCCAGGTGAAGGGGACACAAACCCTCTAAAATTTGTATACATTGATGTGTTTATGAATTTTTATTTATAATCTAGAGGTGGATTCTCATACTTTATTACTTTTATAGATGGATTGAGTAGGTATGGTTACATCTACTTGATAGGGTATAAGTATGAATCCTTTGATAAGTTCAAGGAGTTCAAGAATGAAGTTGATAATTATATTGGTAAGAAGATAAATAAACATAGATCAGATTGAGGTGGTGAATATCTTACAGAATATTTTATCAACATTCTATAGGAATATGGTATTTTATCTCAAATCACTCTGAATTATACATCGTCGGGCAATTGTGTTAGTTGATAGAGAAAATGAACCCTCTTGGACCTGGTAAGATCTCAGATGAGTCACACAAGCCTTCCATTATCCTTTTATGGATATTCATTTCACATGGAAGCATACATACTAATCTGAATACCAACTAAAGTTTCAAATAGTTTTATCTTTGAGTTATGTTCCAAAAAGAAACCCATTTTTTCATATAATCATGCATGGGGGTGTGAGGTGTTTGGTAAGGATGGTTTAAGAAGAAAATTCACCCCAGGGAATGAAGTGTATATTTATATATTATCTTAAGAAAATGAGGGGATACTACATATAGGATCCATTATATAAAAAGGTTATAGTTTCTATGAAATATGTATTCTCAGAGAGGGAACACATCCTCAAGGAAGATAATTGGACTAAGATTGACTTCATAAAATTTAATGTTCAAGATACATAAGATTTGGTAGAGGATAAAATTACATAGGTCCCTAGGGAAGAAGTTGTTCAAGAAACAAAAGTACTAAATAAGAAGACCATAGAGGTTAGAGAAATGGTAAGATATGGTTTTCTAATCATAAAAGATGGTGAATCATTATTGTTTGAAAATAATGACCATTTATACTACATGGAGGTTATAGAGATCTTCAAAACTATAATATGGAAATAATACTTGAATTCAAAGTTGGATTCCATATATCATAACCATGATTTATTTTTAATTGAATCTCCAGTTGATATAAATTGCATTTGGTGTAAATGGGTATTCAAGAATATAATGCCATGTAATGTTTATTTAGTGATTATAATGTATGTATAGTGGATAAAGGTTTTATAAAAAATCAATTTAATGATAATTAATAAACATTTTCTCTATTTTTCATGTTTTAATCCATCAGAATCTTAATTTTTATAGAATATTTTCCTAAATATGATATATGGAAGATGGATATAAAAAAATATTTCTTTAATATGAACCTTCAAGAAAATGTTTATATGACACAACTAGAATGGTTTGTGACTCTATAGAATTCCAAAATGGTGTGATGTTTTCAAAGATCAATATATAGATTTAAAAAGGAATCTAGGTCATGGAACATTTGGTTTGACGAAATTATAAAATAATTTGGTTTCTTTAAGAATAAATGTGATCCATGTGTTTACAAGTAGTTTAGTTGGATTCTAGTAGTTTTCATTGTAGTATATATTGATGATATATTACTAATTGGAAATGAGATACAACCTTACAAGTGGTTAAATCATGGTTGAGAAATTTCTTCTTGATGAAGGACTTAGGTTAAGTAGCCAACAATATAGTGTTCAAGATCATGTGGGATAAATCAAAGAGGCTTCTTAACAATGTAAAAGTATATACATTGACTAGATACTAATGTGGTTTTATATGAAAAAATAAAATAAGGGATTAGTTCTAAAATCACATAGTATACATATTTCTAATAATATGTGTCCTCAGACACAATAATAAATAGATAGAACAAGTAAGATGCTATATTATTCTGCAATAGGATCTATCATGTATTTCTTATATTATATGAGGCTTGATATTTCCAAATCGTTGAGAATGGTAGGATGATATCCAGAAGATCCATGTGAGTATTGTTAGACTATCATTAATATTATCCCTAAGAATCTAATGTAAACTTAGGATATGTTTACGGTATATGAAAGAGATTAAAAGTTAGTCATCATGGGTTATTATTTCTAAAGAAATATCATGGGCCCCACAGTTCATTTCAGAGGGATGAATTTTGTACAATCATTCTCTGTTAGGTTCATCATATTTCGAACGGTATCTAATGGGTTTTTTTGTGGATCTAAAAACACCCAACATATCTCATGTCCATTAGGACACATTAACGTACTTTCTAAAAATATACGTTCATTAAAAAACTTGACTAATGATACTTAAGAACTCACATTGCTCAATAGGATGGGAAGTCGGTCTCATCATTCCATTTTGTGTGGGAATTATTCTCTATTACAGTAAACTGTTATATATTTAAGATATATTCACAAATCCTTTGTTCATTCCCATGTATAACATACACCACCAAAAATTAATGATCAATTAGGAAACTGTATGGGTTTAGAATCATCTGTATATACCTGAGGTTCTCAATTGATAGGTATATCTATATGTGTCTTAGTTTCTCCATCAATGGAACCCTTCTATGTATTGACTAGATATTCTTTGGTCATTTTTTAGGATAACACTGGTTTTAATCAATACATTGAAGCACTCTGAAGTTTACTATAATCTAGGGGATAGAAGTTGTTTTTATGTTAGGATCAAACCCATAGAATGGGATTCGTATATATCCTTGTGAAAGGAATTAGAACCCACATAGTTCAGTTCCATTCAAAATAACACATCCACTTTAAAGTTTATGCAATGAGGAATGAACCATGCAATTAAATATCATTCGGAAAGGAAATACATGTGAAAGGTGCCTAGTCAAGGATAGTGTGGGACTTATGATGAGGCGGACTGAGAAACCTGAAAGGGATGTGGTCTCCCAGGTGAATATGAACCTACTAGAAATGTGTCTTGGATAACTTTAGGGTGAATTTGGATATTGGTTTCGGACCTCGGGGAGGCTTCCTATATATCATAGTTAATATGGAATCAAGTCCCATATAGTTTGGTATGTTGGGGATCACACCTATGAGGATTCATGTATGGTGCCGCTTCTTTGGGAATAAGTCCCTTTAAATTTTGATTCATGGATTCGAGTATTATACCATATAAGAGTCTAGATTGAGTGGATATAATTATGGATTACACTCATGGGGATGCCCATTTTAGGTTTGGGATCATGTGTATGTCATGGTTGTCACTAACCTCTAAGCCCACTTGAGTCACACACGGTGTAAGAAACAAGAGGAATCATAAGATCTAAATATCACCTGATCCACTTTTACACTAGTGTATGAGGTATGGGCCTAGATGGATAGAGAGGGGGAATCAAAGTGTCTATATCCTCACTTGTTTTGGTATCTTGGTGAGGCAAAGAGAACAAATAGTTTCACCTCTCACAAGAATGACTAGGTGCTTACACTAGGAGGTATGTCTTAATGTTTCCTAGGGAAGAGAGGAGTGACCCGAACTAGACATCATTGAAGGGAAAGGACAACGGTTCCCCTTAATTCGTAGAATGGGGAGGTTCATGTGAGCACCTACAAGGTTGTGAGTACCTCCAAGGTCGGGACCCTCATTACCATGATAATATATAATTGAAAAAATTTTGAGTTTCCACCTTGTCATGGAGGATATCAACATGAATCTACCTACCATGGGATTATAGAATCAAGAGGACATGCTAATGTTCCTGATGATATGATCATGCATGTTAGGTGGATTTGGAAGAGGCCTCATCCTGATGTTGTTATACTGGTTTGATGTGGGTCCGATGTGGGTCATGATGATATGAAGAAAGGGAGTGGTGGTGGTCGGAGAGAAGAACAACCTAGGATACCCCATTCTATGTAGCATGTACTAATACGGGATGGGGTTAACACCATGTAGCATGTTGTTATGTGGGTGAGGGTACTGTCCACAAAGCATTGTTTTATGAGGACTTTGGTTTTGATCATGTAGTGTTTTTATAAGTGGTGTTGAGTTCCTCTTGTATAGTGTTTTGCTACATGGTGTCATATTCTTCCCATGTATTATCTTTCTATGTGGGGTGAGGTTTTTTCCACATAGCATTTTTTTATTCATGGTGCTAGACCAAAAATGGGTCATCTATTTTGTCTCACTAAATGGTGTCCACAAAGGTGTTTTGAGTATATGGATTGTCGGATGAATTTATTTCTTAATACAATGTGGTGGTCTAACCTGCTACAAATAAATGGCTCTCCACCAATTAATATTAGAGTCTACACTATTTAATACCTTTTTTCTCATCATTTACCTCTATTTTTTTGTTCCCCTCGGGGGTCTTTTGTATAAGAATGGAATAACCAGATGCTTGTATGGCCAGTCTTCTACTATGTTTTGTGGTTATTGTTTTGTGAAAGATAAAGAGGAGACCTAGGATTATGAATGATTTCATTTTTATGGGATGGAAATCACAATATGTCTCAACAAATGATCCAGTTTCATTCTTGGGCTCTAACAGACATCATCACATCCCATTAAAGATTGCATGCGTGGGATGCATCCTAAAGTGGTGGGACACCATGAAGAGCAGAATTCTACATACTGTAATTATCTAGGTGGACCTGAATTTTTCTTCATGACTTCACCCCTATAAAATGTTTTAAAATTCCTCTGAAGAATTTTTTACCCTTAAAAATTTCAAGAAAATAAGTTTATCTTCCATGAAGAGTTTTTAGGACCCAAAAAATTCACCCCATAGAATGGGATCTGATCATGATGAATTGGAGGCAGTTTCGATGAAGAAATTTTTCATGTTTTTCTTCTAATGAAAGATAAGGTAAATTTGGAAAAAAATCCCGATCCTAAGGTGTCAGGACCCGTCCTCGGGGCCCGTGCCGTGACTACCCCAAGCCTGCCTCCCATAGGCCAGGGGCTGGCGACTAGCACCAAGGCGTAAATCCCAACAAAAAGGGAAGGCATTGCCTTTGAAAAGTAAACAAGCACCACAGAGTAAGCAAGCGGAAAAGTAAACACTAAGTAAAAACTGTACAAGCTGTGCTGGTCTTGTATCCTATGTGGGTACTAGCCGTGCTGGTCTTGTATCCTATGTGGGTCCCAGCGTAGATGATTCAGTATCCATACCTGATCATCCCTTTCACCTTTTTGACGAAGTATACTTGTGTGAGCTGAATCTTCTGTTTAATCTCCTTTGTGGATTGTGTTGAGCTATCCTGTGTGGATTTAGCTGGTCTTGTATATTGTAACATCCCCAAATGATAAAGGGTTAAATGACTAAATGATATGACTCATGTCAACAAGGTGCACCTTCCTTTTCGAAAGCCTGTTTGATTAGAAATCCACAGTTAAGCGTGCTTGGCCTGGAGTAGTGATAAGGATGGGTGACCTTCTGGGAAGTTTCCCAGGGTGTGTGTGAGTGAGGACAAAGCACACTGGAAAGGACATGTGTTGGCCTGTGGGGACTATCATAAGTCAGATGATCCGTTCAGGCACGTGGGTGGACCCTGGGGTGGGCCCCACATGTCTGTGAGGCAACTGGTGGTACCTGGTGGGCCAGGACCCGACGACCATGTTAAGGCGGGGTGGTTGTGCAGTCACTAGGACCTGGTTTTCACATTTGGTATCAGAGGAGGAACCCAACCTTAAGTGTGGTGCACTGCCTGGGTTGAGATGTAGGGCCCACAACGAGGGCGTTGTTCTCTAAAGGGGGGGGGGGTGATTGTAACATCCCCAAATGATAAAGGGTTAAATGACTAAATGATATGACTCATGTCAACAAGGTGCACCTTTCTTTTCGGGAGCCTGCCTGATTAGAACTCCACAGTTAAGCGTGTTTGGCCTGGAGTAGTGATAAGGATGGGTGACCTTCTGGGAAGTTTCCCAGGGTGTGTGTGAGTGAGGACAAAGCACACTGGAAAAGACATGTGTTGGCATGTGGGGACTATCATAAGTCAGATGATCCGTTCAGGCACATGGGTGGACCCTGGGGTGGGCCCCACATGTCTGTCAGGCAACTGGTGGTACCTGGTTGAGATGTAGGGCCCACAACGAGGGCGTTGTGCTCTAAAGGGGGGGGGGGGGTGATTGTAACATCCCCAAATGATAAAGGGTTAAATGACTAAATGATATGACTCATGTCAACAAGGTGCACCTTCCTTTTCGGGAGCCTGTCTGATTAGAAATCCACAGTTAAGCGTGCTTGGCCTGGAGTAGTGATAAGGATGGGTGACCTTCTGGGAAGTTTCCCAGGGTGTGTGTGAGTGAGGACAAAGCACACTGGAAAGGACATGTGTTGGTATGTGGGGACTATCATAAGTCAGATGATCCGTTCAGGCACATGGGTGGACCCTGGGGTGGGCCCCACATGTCTGTGAGGCAACTGGTGGTACCTGGTGGGCCAGGACCCGACGGCCATGTTAAGGCGGGGTGGTTGTGCAGTCACTAGGACCCGGTTGTCACATAAGGACTCAGAAATAATAATTTAAACTGTTTCTAGGGTAGCATGGAAAATCCAACAAACTTTGTGTATTTTCTATTTCCACCCAAATTATTGTCTAAATCTACCGTGATGTGGGATTAATGGGTGTAACTTTAATTTTTCTTAGGCATAACTTTTTAGGTTTTTGATCAAACAAGTTTTTTGTATTTTTTTTGCATGATTTTTTTCTAAACCATGCAAAGTGTAGGTTCAGCAAGCTGGGGCTCGAATTTTACCTAAGAATCCTTTTGTTGGTTTTCAACCTAGAGAATTTTGTGTGTATTATTTTTTGAAGTTTAATTATTGAAATTCATAGTAATGTAACTAGTATTTTAGGTTGAACATATTTGATTCTGAATTATGGGGGGATGACCCCAATAGGGCTTACTGGTTAAGAATGTCCCCAAATTTTCTCAACATGAATGGAGGATTCTTAGACCCTGGGTTTGTGATTTTTGAATCTAATACATGATATAGGGAAAGTATGTGGGGGAGTAACCACAATAAAAATTTCGTGAACGATGTTTTCTTGGTGTATGGAAATAGAGGAGGCCTCCGTAGGGGATGAATATTCCATTGGTTGATAATAATTTGGTGTTGGAAAATTATGCAGAGCCAACTGGGGAATATTGTGCATAGTCATACAAAGGTTTCTTTAGGACATTAAACCTACATTTTTTATGGTTGGGTAATTTAAAAAAATATAATTCTTCAAGACTACGAAGAATGGATTTTCAAGGGAATGATGTTTGAAAATGAAGAGGGAGTTTCTGTCAGCACTGTCAATTAATGAGAAACCACTCCTACATGAATTTTTATTGTGTAATGGAGGGTTTTAGAATGGTATAGTTTAATGTAATGAATCTAGAACATGGACCATAAAATTTAATGTCTTATAGAAAGTACATTAGAGGTATATAATTTAGGGTCACCTAACTTTTACTGAGGGATAAATGAATCTCCCTTTTTCACAGTAATCTATCCAAGAATGTTCCTTCATCTTCAAGCATAAAGGAGAAAGGTTGTAAGTTCTAATCTAGGGGTATCTGAATACAAGGGTTCACATGGGAAGAAAACATCACTGGGGAATACAGAGATATAATATGCCTCTCATAGGGATGAATTTTTCATTTTGTGGACAATCCTTTTGTGTAGGAAACTTGTTCAGATCTAACAGAGGCATATTTTGTATAACCAAATAATGGTGT
Organism: Viscum album; assembly: GCA_963277665.1. Lineage (NCBI taxonomy): Eukaryota > Viridiplantae > Streptophyta > Magnoliopsida > Santalales > Viscaceae > Viscum > Viscum album. The sequence continues at coordinate 879,514,615 of OY728137.1, read as the reverse complement.
CATCAAGACACTATCACTCCATTTTTGATGGAATGGTAGGTTTATGGAGATCCGCCCTTCCCCAAGCACTGATTTTATTTTTCAAAGAAAAGTGTGTGGATATGAAAGGATTATTTTATTTCAAAATTTCTTGGGAATGGGTAGAAATGTTCCCTTTATACAGGCCTAACCCATATGTAGGATGGATTTTTTTATGGATGGTCCCGATATATAAGGTCCAAAAATCACTATGTATCTTTCCCAAATAAGAATAAAGCCATTAATAGTTATTTGAAGGTTTTTCCACTCTTCTATAAAACTCTTGTGTGGGTAATGGGTATTTTAGTTTGAATAAGATCACAAAAATAGGGTGAGATGTATACTGGGACCTATTATAAAAATCTATCTCATGTATAGGAGAGTGAGTTAATTTTTTTTGTATGGATCAAGAAATAATATTTGGGTTTCACTATTTATCCCTTCAAAGATAGATTCATTACATATGTGGTTCTTATAGGGTTCCCCATGCATGTTTGACCCATGCATAGGGAGAGAAATTTTTTAACTTTTTTCAAGTCCAGAACCAATATTAGATATTCATTTGTAACTATATATCCTATGATGGTTGGAATCAAGCCACATGTGGTTATGGACATCACATAGTTTAGAGTCATTTGAGTTGGACATCATCCATGTAGTTTAACATTGTATGGTGAGGACGGAATATGGTCTTATAGTTTCACGTCATACAACTAGGACCATGTTTCATAGAAAATATGAGTAATATAAAGTTCATCTAGTTGAGATATTCCAATATAGCTCATACATGAGGGGAAAATAAATTGTAAATAATGATTCCCGGGGTTCTTAGATCGGTATAAATGATATGGGGTAGGAATGTGATTGGGGATTACAAGGATAGGTGAGCCCTATACTGGGGATGAATTTTCCTTTGGTTGATAGGCCATTTTTGTGGGAAACTTATGAAGATCCAACTGGGGAATATTGTGCATAGTCAAAGAAATGTGTACTTAATACACTACCCCACCCCATCTTTGATGGCCAAATAATGATTATTGAGATCTGAAATTGCTCGGAATGAAGAGTAAGATAAATGGAAGGAATGCGACCAAGTGCATAATAAACATCCAGACCATGATTTTCCATGGAGTTTGAAATTATCAACTTATATCTGAATCATATATAGTAGGGTATGTTTCTATTTACGTGATGGATCCCTACAAAATGAACCCAAATTTATGACCTCCTATATATATCTTTGTTGGTATATTGAAGGCGGGGACACTTTTTTTCCCTTTACCCTATGGCTTAGACTAGGAAATGAGGTCTAGTTATCACTGCATATATTGTTAGAGTGAGAATCAATCCACATGTAGTTCTCAATGTACCATGCAGTTCCACATGAAGTGGAAAGGACATGTGGTGTTCCTTTTAAATTCTTGCTACCAGGACTATGGTAACACTGATGCGAATCGATACACCTAATTTATGTTGGGAATACCTTACCAAAACTCTTAAGGCCATGTGATCTATGCTTGGTGTGGGAAAAATGGGGGGAAGTATTTATTCTTCCACACATAGGAAATAAAATGAAGGATAGTGTCATTTTGAATTTGTGGTGACTAGATTGGGATGAAAAAATCCATGTGTCTCTATGTATCTAAATAAAATGAGAATCAAGATGTATGTAGTTCTAGAACCAGTTCCCAATATAGGTGTACACTGGGATGTTGAATTTTTATTGGTTTTAGTTGGACCTAGGATTGGATATCTGATCATCACTACGTATCATGTTTGGATTGGAAAAAAGTCACTCGTAGTTCTGAAATATGTATAGGTGGAATTTTTCTTGTTGATTTTTTATTGTTGTGTTTAGACCCATAATTAGAGACCTGGGGATCACTATGTGTCATGTTTGGATAGGAATCAAGCCATATGTATTTATTAAAATTCTTCCCTATATAGATCTGATTCATGTGTAGAGTAACAGAACATTACTTGAAATAGACCTGTAATTAGGAGGACCTCTTTTGGGAGTCCCCTGCATAAATTTAATTTTTATATAGGGAGGGGAAATTTCCTGTATTTTTTGGATGGTACCAAGTTATGAAATCTAAAATCCACTACATATACCATTTAAATTATAATCAAGCCACATATAGTTTTTGAGGAACTATATTTTTTAACCTTTTACGGTAAGGATGGTTTCCATGACTTTTAATCCCTTCAGATAGGGATGATGGTTGTGTTATTTAACACATTTTGGTAAGGATGGGGGTCACTCAACCTGAAAGAAGTATCATCATAGTTTGGATCATGAATATAGATCTAGGAATCACTACATATCCTATGAGGGTAGGAATCAAGCCACAAGTAGTTCTTTTAATTAAAGTTCTATGTGCATGTCTTACCCGTACGTAGGGAGGTGGAATTTTTACTTTTTATGTGGATGGACTAAGTTGATAAATACAAGTATTTCTAGGTATCTCATTAAAATGAGAATAAATAAAAACCTAGTTGTTGAGAATGACATGGTAAAAGACCAATACCAGAGGTTTTTTCTTTTATGATGAGGACACAAAGGTCTTTTTGTGATTTGAGGTAACCTATAGCTATCGTGAGGTGTACCTTTTTCAAGGAAAGGGGTAAGTATTTAGTTTTTTTATTATTCTAAGGACTTTTATCATTTATTCATCTCAAAATTGGTCTTATGATGCATCCTAGGTTTTCCCCAGGGTAATATGATAATTTATCTTTTATCACCTTTGATCATGTTGGGGTGAAAATGTCTTGAAGGGTATTTGGGGATTATAAGAGAATAATCGACATGAAAGAAGGGACCAAGGGAACCTTTTCCTCAAACACTCTCAAGAAATACTATAAAGAGGTTTAATTGATGATGCTGAAAGGAAAAGACTTCACAAAAAGTTCATGATGGGGATAGACCCAAGATAAGGAACTCAAGTGTCATTATAAATCTTGTGTAGACAGGAATAAATCCATATGTAGTTCTTGTAATGTTTACCTATGCAGTTATAACCTATGAAAATGGAAGGATTTACACATTTTCCACAAATATATAGCTCATTTGTGGTGAATATTTAGTGATACAATGATTCCCATGTAATTTAACATCATTTTATAAGGACATTTGTGTCACAAAGCTTATTGTCTTGTACCTGTAGTTTAATTTCATGTGATCACTAAGATCTATCATGCATTTTATCATCATGATATTAGGGCAGTGGTCATTTTGTTACATTAAATACTTTTTTAGGAACCTTGTGTTGGAGGTTGGAATGGTAAGACTCATGTCTATCGAGATCAAGGAATGGTCTATGTTAGAGTATGCTTTATATGTGGCATAAGGACCCTCACAATTTGGATCCAACTTTGGAGGTTTTTTTTGGTATCATTAGAGTCTTGAGGACCAATACCATGTCTCCATTAAGGAATTATTTATAGTGAAACTTTTTATTGAAGGCTCGTGAAATCCTATTTAGGTATACTTCCAAATGATGAAAGGTATGCAATATCTTCTTATCCATTCACTCTAATTCATATATCCATTTCTAGTGTAATATATTAACCTTTTTTCAGGAGATTACATGGTCATATTTAGTGGTATTATTTTTCCTTGTATAAGTATAATTTTTTTGGGTCTTAACATGGAAGCGTTTGGGTGGAAGTTCGAGAATTATTAATAGAGGATAGTCTTTTCATGGTTTGTGCAGGGTTAAACAAAGTGTGCATCCAAAGTGTTAAAGGGTTGCATGGTTTGAACATTGTTTACACAAGGATAATCAAAGTGTGAAGCCTGGTCTCATGGGTTTCATAGGGTTAAATAATGTTTGCAACCTATGTGTCCAAGGATTGCATAGTTTTCATAGGGCTAGTACTAACCATGCGACTTGGCCCAGAAATCCGTTCATAAGGAAATTAAAGTTATGAAAATTTATTTTAAAATATCATGAACCCCCATATTAACCCCAAATAGACACTTCCTTAACCAAAATCAAATTCGATATTTTTTTTTCTCCCATAGGTTTTCTTAAGGATCAGACCTCTGTTCTTGGTTGTTCGAATCCCAGATTTCATATCTGCATCTCTCCCAATATGAATTTTCTTCCAAATTGATTTCTTATCTTACTTACATTCTTCTCCCATTATTTTGTAAGGTTGTTCGCCAATATATTTTTCAACAATATCGGGATTTTTTTAATCTAGATCTAGGTTTTTTGGATCTATATATATAATTATGAGATGTTGTTTTTTTAATCCTAGATCTAGGAATTGAATCAAGATCTCATTCTTTATCGCGTTCTGGATCGTTCTTTATAAAATTGGTGATTTAATTTTGTGATTGTTCATCAAAAAATTGATGAATTGATCCATAATCACATTCTATGTCATTAATCCATAGAATTGTTTCTTTACATTGGTTATCATTCTTCATCATTGTTCTTGAGTTAGGTGGTCTAAAACTCAAATCTCATAGTCTTTATTATCAATTACGTGTATGTGATTAGAAAACTTCTAGAGTTCATTCAGTGATTAGAATTCCTAATTGAATTAATTAATGTGGTCAAGTAATTAATTGAGGGATTGGGGATTTGATTGAATAATGGGAATTTCAGAATCTGGATAATTAATTGGTTAATTAATTTTTTAAGTATTGAATTGGGAAATTTGGGATAATTTATTGTTGAGTTAATTATCAAATTGTTGAACTATAAATTTAGAATAATTAATTCATAACTTAATAATTAGATGTTGAGTTTGTGATATAGTTAATTTATTGTTTAATTGACTTGTAGAAGATATGAGATTAATTAATTGCTAAATTAATTAATAGGAATGGTTGAGATCATGATATTGTGATTGGGATAATTAATTATATAATTAATTATTGGGGATTTTTATGATTATTGAATTGATTGAGATAGAATAAATAATTGGAGATATTGAACTGATAGATATGGAACAATTAATAGATAAATTAATTGGGGTTATTGAATTTTTGAATTGAGATTAATTAATTGATGAATTAATTAATGGGAGTTATGTGTTTATTTAATGGGGGAATTAAATTAATGGATTAACTAATTATTGGATAAATTAATGGGAGTTTGTGATTATATATTTATTTAATTAAATAAAGGGAATAATTAATTTATGAATTAATTAATGAGTAGTGTGATTATCTAATCAATGAATTAAATAATGGGGTGTTGGGATTAACTAATTTGTGGATTAGTTAAAGGGATTAAGTTATATTAATTAATGGGTAAATTAATTAATTAATTTTGTTTTGTTAATGCAATTGGATGAGTTAGATTAATTAATTGGAGAATTATTTAATGGGTATTGCTATATTAATTAAATTCAGTGAGTTAGATTAATTAATTAGTGAATTAGTTAATGTATATTATTGTGTTGAAGCAATTGAACGAGTTAGATTAATTAATTAGTGAATTAATTAATGGGGATTGTTATGGTGGTGAAATTGAATGAATTAGATTAATTAATTAGTGAATTAATTAATGTGGAATTTTGGGGTATTTAATTGATATAATTGTATAATTGATTTTTGAATTAATTAAAAAACAATGAGATTTTTTATTTGAGATAATTAATTATAGAATTAATTATCAGATAATGAGATTGTTTATTTGAATAATTAATTATTGAATTAATTATAGGATATTGGATTTGAAGATATTGATTAACTAATTAATGAATTAATTAATGGGATAAAAATACTTAATTAATTGGGGAATTAATTAAGGGTGTTTATGTGATAAACAAATTAATGGGATTGACGTACTAAATTAATTGTTTCCTTTCCCTTCCATACAAAAGGCCACTACCTCTCCCTCTTCCTCGTAGCTATCAAACCACTAATTATAGGCCAATATTTTCTTAATACACTTCCCAAAATCCCTAAATTCCTCATTTAAGTCTCTAATTTAGAAGAAATCAATCCAAGGAAGCCTTTTGACACAAACCAAAAGGAGTCACCTGATTAAGAGATAATGTCTTCTCTTAAGATCCTTTCTTTTATTTTCATTATCCAACCCTTGCACTATATTTATTCTATGATTTTATAAAAAAATCAGTATCTTAAATATACTAGGATTTATAATAATTGTTTGACCTATCCTTACACACACATCCATATAATGGGTAACAAACATTCTTTTTATGTGTATGGCGAACTACCACCTCACAAAACAATGATTGTTCATTTTTCCTTACAACCAATCATAGTGGAAATTATGATGGAAACTATGTTTATATATGTTATATATTATATTTATTATGTATTTAATTTTTTTAATCATTTTACTACACATATATCTATACATTACTTGTGGTGTTAATATGCTAATTTTGTTTGAGGAAGTGTGGACTACTGCCCCCTCAAAACGATGTGATTCATTCACGCACTACTTGGAATGTATTAATGATGGGATTAGTGAAAATATAAGATATATATGATATAATCATGATATTGGTACAATAATATATATACATATTAATACACATAATTGTTTACCTTCTATCTTTAAATAAAACCATAAAAATGGAAACAATGTCCATGTGTACGTACGACTTACCATCTCTATAAACAGTGTATTCCATTTAGTACATCTATATTATATAAATTATTATAATACAAATATTTTGAGTATAAATGATATTTATATCATGGTGAAAATTATGGAAATCATGATATAAGTATAAGGACCAAAGATATGACAAATTAAGACACATGTGAAAAACAAAGAGAATATTACCTGAAGTGAAACCTTAACAAATTATTGTTAACAAGACGGTAATATAGGGTCATAATTAGACCATATATAGTAATAGATATTATAATATGGTTCTTTAAAATATGTATAATAAATTTATATTTATTAAATAGTTGTTTTTAATGAGTACAATGAGATTCAAGACACAAGGTAAGGGGATTTCATCTCTCTTTTTACTTATGTGAGATACATTATTTATTTAGCACCTATTAAATTAGTGTGGTATGTATACCGACCATGGATGAATTCTTTGATTCTTATACAAAAATTTATTGGTATTTTAATATCCATTTTATGATCTTTATTTTATGGGGTTTATGTTTCCAAATTCACCAAATCAATAAAATAGTTTTGTATCAATTTTCCTTCTTTGAGACTTGTGTTTTATTATATGGCTACATTTTTTGAGGTGTATATAATTCCATTTGACATGTTATACGATAAATATAATTCATTTAATGATATTTTAATCTTAATTTAATTACATTTTATTACATGGAGGGTATGATCCCAAGTTACCATATGGTAAGAGTTTATTGAAACAATCTCATTATTTATCAACATTGTTTGGATATGTTTCCTTTATTGAAATTTTAGGAAATGTATCTCAATAACACTCATGATTTTTCTTATCCTATGGTTATTTATGATATATTCATGTTTTAGTACCATTTCAACACTCTTTGGTACTTAATATATTTAAGAAAATGTTTCTTATGAAAATATAACAATATTTTTCTCTTCATTCAGAAAATTATTATATTCAAAAACTATGTTTTCAAAAATGTTTTTGAACGATCCTTAAAGATAATTTTAAATGAAAAAATAATTTTAAAATTTTTCTGTGGTTTTCATATCTTTTTATATAAGTTTTTAAATATATATTCAAAGGAATAGGTTTCCAAGAAATATTATATGCTTTAAAAATAATTTTTCAATGAAGAGATGATATTTTCCTCTTGAAATATTTTTAAAAAGATCATTAAATATTATTTCCCATCTATAATAACATATGTTTGTGTTACTCATTCATTTTTGGGAAAATTATTCAATTTTTTCATTCATATTCTTTCCCTTAATGTATTAAATTTTTATGGCATGATGTTTATGAATATCATTTCTATTTCATGGGTTATATACTTTTGGAACCCGCTTCTTTTCATAGGTTATGTTTATGATGAAATGATTATGAAACCTATATTTTTCCACAGGTTATGATATGATTACATTTTTATAATACCAATTTCATTTTAAGCGTTATGATGTGATTATTTATGATCTTGTGGAACATGTAAGAATGATTTCATTATGAGATGGGTGGGACCTAAATCTCCCTCCAATGCATTGGATAAATATTTATATCTCATGAGATAGAATAAGATATTCTTGGGAATGAGCCTTGACTACTAAGAGGGCCATGGGAGTGAACCATGATAACCAACATGGTATGAAGAGTAAACTCATGCTACTAAGATGGTCATGTGAGTGAACCATGAATACCAAGATGGTATGGGGAGTGAACCCATATTACAAAAATGTTCTTGGAAGTGATGCTTTGGATACTATGGAAATCATATTATATGCTGATGTGTCTACCAAAATTCTTTGTTTTATTCTTATGTTATTCTTTCATCGATTATGTTCATTATTTCCTTATGATTAAAGTCTAATGAACTTCTAAAATTTATTCCATGATTCATATTTATGATCTTTTATATGTATGGTATTATCTTCTATCATCATGATCATGTTATCGTACCCTTATGCTCATAATTATTCTTTGGTATCTACTTTTTTACCCTTACTGAGCATCTGAGCTCACCCATTTTTATGTTTCCTTCCCATAAGTTATGAAGATATGTATTATGTTTGATATTTTTAAGAAGGTTTCTAGTAAATAAGAACCTAGTGGGAGATGATATACCTCAGTTATGTACGACTGTTTAAGTTTCCATGTTTCCAAAAACACTAGACTAGTACGTTCTTTGGGAATTTGTTTTTATAATTTTTTAAGTATTCAAAAAAAATATGTAATGTTAATGTATGAAAAGTGAGTTTCTCTATAGTTGGTATAAAATAAAAGCTTTAATTACACTTTGGAAGCTAGTATTAGAAAAAATTAGTGAGAACCCTACGAAAATGTCTATAGAAAAGTTTAAGGATACATAAAAGTATACGAAATTTTCCCAGAATTTTGTTAAAGGATAGAGTGAGTGGTTTCCTACTAATATATCTATGGCTGGATACTACAGGTGGTTGTGTTTCTGGAAAAAATTTACCAAGGTGTAACAACTCTGAAAATATATTCTAAGGTTGACTTAGGGTAATCTATTACATGACAATAGGCCTTACTGCACACCTAGTTGGACACTCCCGGGGGATATGCTTTGTAAATTCACAAACTCTTCATTAACCATCATGAAATAATTAACTATAATTTGTCTATGAATAACCTGGGATAAACCTAAGGTGTCATTGATTAAAAAAGGTGACATAATTTATACATCCTATAAGTGAATTTTCAGGATTATATGATTCCTCAATATGATAATTATTTCTTACTCTATGATTTTGGTTTTATTCAGTGGATGCAACCCAAAGAAACTATTTTAATGGTGATTACAATGTAAAATTCAACAATTTTACTCTAAATAAAATGAATGGCATGGGATCTGGAATGAAAAACATCATTGTTATTCTCACATAACTTTCTGAATCTATGAATCATAGTGGACATCAAAATGAGAAAAGGATGGAACAAAATTTTGTTGAGTATCTCATGAGGCAACATCCTCTTTAATTCAGAGGTTCTTCTGATCCAATTGTTTCTGAATAATGGATATATACTACTAAAAATATATTCTTTTATTATCTAGATTTTAGAATAGGAGAAATTCATTCAATTTGTTTATATTTTAGAAATTGAAGTGAACTAATGGTGGAGTTTAATGATGAATATGAGGCAACACGATGAGATTGAGTCCATGGATTGGGATGAGTTCAATGACTTTTTTCAATAAGTAATTCCCTTGGATTCATCATATCAAGATGGAGAAATAGTTTCTTGAGTTGAAGAAAAGGGATGATGAATCTGTTGGTACCTATAAGACTAATTTCATCATACTTGTGAGGTATGCTTCAGGAATTATATTCTAACCTGAATGTAAAATTGATAGGTTCTTTAGTGGATTACATCCATGTCTGATAAGGGAGATGGATATAAGAGAGTTTAGTACCTATAAATATATTGTGGGTTGTGAAATCAAGGTTCAAATGGAGTTCAGAGTTACATATCAATCCCATGGATTTTACAAGAAAAAGAAGATAGAGTTTAAAGGAATATCTAAAAACCATAAAGAGAAGAATATGATATTTCCTTTATGATCTAAGTGTATGAATAATTTTGTAGGAAATTTCCTTAAGGGGTATAATAAAATTTTTATGTTTGTAAGGTAAGTATAGGAGAAAGTTTATTTCCAAAGTGGTAGGAAAAAGTTAGATAATGTTTTGAATGGAGAAAATGACGTATAGAACACACCTACCATTATTTAGTGCTAAAAGTGAAAGGAGAATGAGAATTATGCTAACCAGTTCCCAAACCTAAGGGATGGTTATGATAATCGATTCCAGTAACCTCTTATTCCAAGGGATGAGAGTAAATCCTGTGAAATCACTGTTTTTGAGGAGGGGTGTGTTAATTATCTAGTGAAAGGTAACCTTACCATCCACTCTAGAATTTCTATTGACTTATTTGATTCTGGATCTACCCACTCTTTAATATCTAAAAAATTTTCTAAGGGTGTTATGATTCCACAAAAATCATTACACATGGAATTAGCATTGCAAATCCCTAATGGTATGATTATTTCATCCTAAGTCTATGATTCCTATATGGTATATGTTTGTGGGATTATTCTTCCTACAAATATATCATTCTTCCCGTGGTTTAATTTTATGTCATATTATGCATGTGTTGATTTTCTCTACCTAAATCACACATAAATTGTAAAGGAATGGAAGTTAATTTTGATATTTCAACCCCTCAAATGAAAATCCATCACTATGATGATAAAAATAAACTTCCACTGGAGATTATATCTAGTGTATGGGTTTTAATTCCCATTTAAATGGGTTTTTTATCTCAAATGGTTTGGAAGAGAACAGAAATCAATGATATTCATATTGTTCGAGAAATTGTGGATGTCATTTTGGAAGTGTTTCCTTGACTTCCACCAAAACTTGATGTTGGGTTCTCAATATAACTCATACCTATTTCCACACTAATTTCAAAGACTCATAATAGAGTGGCCCTGATGGATCTGCAAAATTAATGAAGGCACTCAAATAAAACCATGATAAGGGATTCATTTAACAAAATGTGTAACCATGGGGTACAAAAATTATTTTTATGAAAATAAATATGGATCAATGCAATTATTCATTGATTATTGAAAGTTGAAAAATATCACAATCAAGAACAAGTATCCTCATCTACGTATTGATGACTTATTTGATCTACTGCGTAGAGCTCAATACTTTTCCAAGATTGACCTTCATTTGGGACATCATCAATTGGGGTTCAAGAAGGAGGATATAACCATGATAGCATTTATTACATATTATAGACACTATAAATATATAGTGATTCTTTTTTGTCTTACTAATTCTCCTTCCATATTCATGGATTTAATGAATATAGTCTTTAGAGATTACCTAGATCAGTTTGTGGTAGTCTTTATAATGATATTCTTATCAATTCAATGAGTAAGTAAGAGCATGAAGAAATCTTGAGAATTTTAATAAAGACCCTGAGGAATGAGAATCTATATGAAAATTTTACGAAGTGTGAATTTTGGATGTAAAAGTTTAATTTTTCAGTCACATGATCTCAAGGGATAGTATAGTGGTAGATCCATCAATGATGGAGGCTACTGAATGTTGGCCTAGACTAACCACAGGGACTAGGATTAATATCTTTCTTGGTTTAGTTGGATATAATCAGGGATTTGTGTAGAATTTATTATGACTATCTAATCCTCTGTCCAAGTTAACTCAAAAGGGTGTTAAGTTTCTCTAGAAATATGAATGTGAGGAAAATTTCAAGGAACTGAAGAGAAGGTTAGTCAGTTCACCTATTCTTACATTACCCTATAGTGGAGAAGGGTTTGAAATCATTATAAATGCATCCAAGAAGGGATTTGGATGTTTTCTTGTTTAGAATAACATGTTTATCACTTATTACATGTGGAAGTTGATGAATTATGTTAAAAATTACCCAATAGATGGTTTGGAGTTACAAGCGGTAATTTTTGAATTAATGATATCAAAGCATTATCTATATAGAGAAAATTGGGATATATATTCTGATTGTAAAATTATTAAATATATATTCACACAAAAGGAGTTGAACATGAACCATGAAAAAAAATTAAATTTGATAAAGGATTATGATTTCTCTATACATTAACACCCTGGGAAAGTGAACAAGGTGGTTATTTCTTTGAGTTTAAAAGATCATTCTAGCATATCCAAGATGAGGATCAGAAAAGATACAATATTTCTATATTTGAAAAGGATGGATCGAAAAATCCTAGAGGAAGGGTGAAAATCTTATCTTTCTCATATTAATGATGAACCCTCTATCCAAGTGACAATTAAGTAGGAACATAAGAAAGATGTTGATCTGAAAAAGAAAATTAGAAATGTTACTAAGTTTAACCTTAATTATGGTGTAATGATAAGGTCCAGGAACCATGTATGTGTTCCTTCCATGCCATATTTTAAGAAGGATCTATTAAAGGAAGCTCATCATTCTTCATTCTCTATTCATCCTAGAAGTACGAAGATGTATATGGACTTGAACTAATACTTCTGGTGGGATGTAAGGAAGAGATATATCACAGAGTTTTTATCTCATTGATTGGTATACGATAAGTTAAGGCTGAATGACAAATGTCAAAGGGAATGTTGCATCCATTACCCATATCAGAATGGAAATGCGAGAACATCACCATGGATTTTGATGTAGGACTACCCATGAACTCTAAAGGGTTTAATTCTATATGGTTGTTATTCGATCGCCTTACTAATTCAACTCACTTCATCACTATTAGAGAATATTTCACTCTAGATCTGCTTTTGAGGATATACATTAAGGATGTGGTAAGGCTTCATGGAGTACCAAATTCCATTTTATCAGATTGGGATATGAGGTTACCCTTAAAGTTCTGGAAAACACTTTAGTAGTCACTCAATATAGAATAGAGTTCTATCACTATTTATCATCCTTAGACGAATGGTCAATCTGAAAGAACAATTCAGACACTAGAGGATATGCTAAGAAATTGTTCGCTAGAATTCATAGGTGGTTGGGATCAACACCTTCCTCTAGATGGGTTTTCTTACAAAAATATATTTCACATAAGAATTCAGATGTAGCCTTATGAGTCCCTATATGGGAAGAAATGTATAACTCCAACATGTAGGTATAAGGTTGGAGATAAAAATCTATTAGGACCTGGGATTTCTAAAGAAATGGTTGATAAGGTTAGATCCATTCAATATAAAATCAAGGCAGATCAAAGTCGGTAGAAAATTTATGATGATAACTGAACACATGATCTATAATTTGAAGTTAGTGAAAAGTTTTTTCTATGAATCTTACCCTGGAATAAATTTATGAGGTTTTTAAATAAATGGAAACTAATCCCTAGGTATATCAGTCTCTTTGATATTCCTAATTGTATCGGTATGGTAGCCTATCGCCTCAAACATCCTCTAAAACTATATCAAGTCCATGATTTGTTCCATTTATCTCTCCTAAGGAAGTATATACCTAATCCTTCACATGTACTGAACTCAAATTTCATACTATTAGAGCAGGATCTTTCTTACGAAAAACAAATTATTTAAATTATGGACCGATTAGAGAAAGTTCTATAAAAAAAGACCACTCAGTTGGTCAAAGTTTTATGGAGAAATCGTCAGTTAGAAGAATCTATGTGGGAACATGAGGATATCATGAAGCAAGTGTATCCTCAGTTTTATTACCTAAGTGGTGAATTTCAGGGGTGAAATTCATTTTAATGCTGGTTGAATGTAACACCCTATGTTTTTACAGACATTTTTTTCAAATAAATTAAATTTTCATTTATGTATTGCAAAGAACTAAGTCAAACATTCATTTCACATGACACCAAATCAGCGTACGTTACATGGAAAATTTACTTGGAATATGTTACATGAAACATTGACTTAGCATATTTTACATGAAATACTGACTTGGTGTACCTTACATGCAACACTGATGTTTCTACGAAACATCATTTTATTGATTTAATTATTTAAATGAGATAATTATAACCTAGTAATAAAAATTAGTTATATGAATAGAAATAAAAAATTAAAAAATATTTTTTATAATTATTATATATGAATAAAACATATTTATAATGAAATATAAAATATTTCGTAAAGTCCGTATATGTTTAAAAATACAATTTTATCAAATTAATTGCTTTTAATGACCTTCTATGAAAAATAATACAATTTAATTTAGAAAAATTTAGAAATTTAATTTTTTGAAATAAATTTTATTTTGGAATTTATAACTTTTAAATTATATTAGGGTTGATTTTTGGTATTTTTCTGAGAAACATAATTTTTGAATGAATACTGAAAAATATCAGATTTTAATTCAAAACTACATTTTCATCTAAATTATTTATATGATTAAATTATATTTTAATTTTTTTAAAAGATTAATTATATCATATTATTATCAATTAAAACAATTTATATCATTGGAATCAATTTCACATTGAAATTGGGTACAAAAACTTAGCAAACATTTGGATGTTTTTACTTTAAAACCCTACAGAGTCGTCCCATCAGCGAAATTATGTTTCAATTAATTTTTACCAATTATGTGATTATAATTTAAAAAAATATATTCCATATTTTTAATAATAATAATTTATAATTTATATTATAGTAAACTTAGTTTTTTACAAAATAATATTAGTGAAAGTGATTAAAATTAATTATAATTATTAAATAAAAATTAGGTTAACAAAGTACTAAACCATAAATTGCAGACAAAAAATGACATAGAAACTTGTATAACACCAATTTTCAAGCCATTATTTTTCCATTAAACTTACATTATTGACTTTTTTAGTTTCTTATGACCTTTATTAGGTACAAACATGGGTACACCTAACTTGATTTCAAAAATGTCATGTGTGTCCTTTCCCTTTCCTATTAAAGTCTACCAGATATCCCTCTTACTCACACCTCTAAAACCACTTAGGTTCAGACAAGATTAGACAAATACACTTAATAGAATCCATAATTTCCTTCTCTAAGCCTCTACTTGGGCATAAATCAATCCAAGGAAGCCTTTTGGAAGAATCTTAAAGGAGTTACCCAATTAAGAGGTAATGTCTTCTCTCATGCTCCTTTCTTTTATTTTCTTTCTTAAACCAATACACTCTATTTATTCCATGATCGTGTAAAAACAAAATTATATAAAATATACTATGGTGTTTTTGTGATATGTTTTATACCTATACTTTTAAACACCTTCATCTAATGGGTAACGAACATACTGTTTACGTGTACGATGAACTGTCACCTCACGAAATTGTGATTGTTCATTTTTTCTTACCACCTATCATGGTGGAAATTATGATAAAAATATGTTTATATGTGTTATATATTATATTTATTATGTATTTATTCGTTTTATAATCCTTTTAAAACATATATCTTTATTCACTACATTTGGTGTAAATACGATCATTTTGTTTGAGGATGTGTAGACTACTACCCACTCAAAACGATGTGATTCATTCACACACTACATGAAATGTATTAAGGATGGTCTTAGTGAACATATCAGATATATATTATATAATAATTCTATTAGAATAATTACATATATACATATGTATAAAAATATTTCATTTACCTTCTTTCTTTCAATACGATAATAAAAATAGAAACAACGTTCACACGTAAGTACGCCTTACTATCTCTATAAATGGTGTATTCCATTTCATACTTATATATTATATAGATTATTAAAATTCATTTATAATTAATATAAAGGATATTTATATCATTTTTTACATTATATAAATCATTATATAACTATAATTACCAAATTTATAACAAATTAATACAAATACGAAGAATAAAGTGAATATTACCTGAAGTGAAACCTTAACATTAGATTGTTAACAAGTGGGTAATATAAGGTAATAATAGAAACATATTTGGTATTAAATATAAAAATATGGTTCTTTAAAATATTTATATTAAATTTATATTTATTAAAAAAGTGGTTTGAATGAGTATGATGAGATTCAAGACACAAGGTAAGGGGATTTCATCTCACTTTTTATTTCTGTGAAAAACATTCTTTATTCAGCACTCATTCCTTTTGTGTGGTGTGTATAATAACCATGAATGAATTATATAATTATTATACCTAAATTTATACGTATTTACATATCCATTTTATGAACTTTTTTCATCAGGTTTAAGTTTCAAAATTCAACAAATTAGTAAAATGGTTTTGTCTCAATTCTTTTTCTTTGAGACTCGTGTTTTATTATACACCAACATTCTTTTTTGAGGTGTATATACTTTTATTTTACATGTTATATCATAAATATAATTCATTTAATGTTATTTTAATCTTTATGTAATTTCATTTTCTTATATGCATATTATCATCCCAAGTTACCATGTTGTAAGAGTTTCTTCAAACAATCTCATCATTTACCTAGATTGTTTATAATTATGATTCCTTTATTGAAATATTATGATATATATCTCAACAACACTCATGAATTTTATTCTCCTATGGTAATTTATTATATATTCACAATTTATTACCATTTTACCACTCTTTGGTACATAATATATTTAATAAAATATTTTTTTTGACAATCTAATAATATTTCTCTCTTCGGTTGGAAATTTGTTTTCTTCAAAAACCATGCTTTCAAAAATGTTTTCAAAAATGTTTTCAAATAATACATGAAGATAATTTTCATGCAAAAAAATTATTTTAAATTATTTTATTGTTTTCAAAGCATTTATTATAATTTTTCAAATCTATTTTCAAGGGAAAAGATTTTCAAAAATGTTTTGTGTTTTAAAAAGTGTCTTCTAATGAAAGAAGAATATTTTCATTAATAAATGTTTTTAAAAACATCTTTAAAAATTATTTCCCATATAAGATAACATCTATTTGGGTTACTCATGCCTTACAAATGAAATTATTCAATGTTTTCATTCATTTTTTTGAATGGATTATGTTTTCATGGAATGATGTTTATGAAACTCGTTTCTCTTTCACAGGTTATATGCTTTTGAAAATCTATTTTTTTCACTTGTTATGTTTATGATGAAATGATTATTAAACATGTGTTTTTCTAAACGTTATTATATGATTGCATGTTTATAATTCCCATTTCATTTCATGGGTTATGATACGATTATTTATGATCTTGTGGCACATTAATTTATGATATCATTATGAGATGGGTGGGACCTATATCTCCCTCCAATGCATTGGGTAAATATTTAAATCTCATTATATAGACTAAGATGGTCTTGTGAATGAACCTTGACTACTAATATGGATATGGGAGTCAACCATTACTACCGATATGGTATGAGGATTGAACTCGTGCTGCTAAGATGGCTATGGGATTGAACCATGAAAATGAAGATCGTATGGGGAGAGAACTCGTACACCTAACTAGGTCTTATTGGAAATTATGGAAATTATATTGTATGCTTATATATCATCCATAATTCAATGTTTTATTACTATATTATTCTTTCATGGATTACATTCTTTATTTCCTTACGATTCATGTCTTATGAACTTTTGAGCTTTATATAATGATTTATGTTTGTTATCTTTGATATTTAGGGTATGCTCTTATATTTTCATGATTGCATTCTCAAACCCTTATTCTCATAATTATATGTACGTATCATTCTTATTTACCCTAAATGAAAATTTTAGCTCACCCATTTTTATGTTTCCTTCCCCTAGGTTATGACGATATATATTATGTTTGATGTGTCTAAGAAATGTTCTAGTAAATAAGAACCTATTAGGAGGTGATGTATCTCATTTATGCACCAGTGATTATGTTTCAATTTTTTCAAAGGCATTAGACTAATACTATCTTTGGGTGTCTATTTTTATAATGTTTTATCTATTTTTAAAAAGTTATTTAATTTTAATGTATAAAAAGAGAGGGACTCTATAATAATTGAAGTGATAAATTAATCATTGAATTAATTAATTTAATTTATGTCATTAGTTAATTATTGAATTAACTAATGAAATTGGTTTCATTAATTAATTATAAAATTAATTAATTTTATCAACATGATTAGTTCATTGTTTAATTGACTAATGTAATTGATGTGATTAATTAATTTTCTAATTAATTAATGTTATAGATTAGATTAATTAATTTTCAAATCAACTTGTGGATAGACATGATTACTTAATTCTTGAATTAATCAAATGAAATAGATGTGATTAATTAATTGTTGAATTAACTAATGGACTTGGATTAAATAATTTTTTAATTAATTAATGGAATATTTTTGTAGATAATTGTGATAAGAGGATTAATCTGGATTAATGATGGTTGATGAGAATAATATTATAACAATGTGATATTGAGATACATGTGATAATGTGATGTGATTCTTCAAATACTCATAGGGCGTGATACATGATTTTCTACGCCCATGATATATATGTATGATTGATAAATGGGGTGTGAGATAGGGATTTATGCTACAAATACTCATGAGGTGTTATTCAAGGAATTCTACACCCTGTATGCATGAAAATATTTTTGGTATTAAACAGGGACTAAAGATCAAATTACTCATGGGGTGTTAGATAGGGACTAATTCTCCAAATACTCAGGAGGGTACTTGACATAACGTTCCACATGCATATATTTATATTGGAGTATGGATCCATTTGGTGGTGTATGGATTCAATTATATTTATAATGAAATCCCATGTTATATAATAATTGTAAATTGAATATGAGGAATGGTACAAACTTCGGCACAGGCCGAAGCAGGTATTGGGATATGGGTGTCCATGGGAAACTAGTGGATTATGTGGTTAAATAAAGGATAATTTAATAAATAAAAATTGTTCACTTTATTACTTGTATTTTATTCTTTATAAAAATTTATACACTATTATTTAATGGAATTGTTTTAGATGCCATTTTTGGGGGCCTACTAAGTTGTACCCAGACCATACATTGGTTTCCTAATCAGTACCTAAATAGACCTTGTATTTTCTGGACATGTTAAGGGTAAAGACCCTATGTTATATGGCTAATTTGGGATGGTGTATTGATGAGGGAATCAGACGTGGTTTGGGATCCACTTGGGATTTGTTAGTTTATTTACTATTGAGTTGCATTTGACACTTGGTAAATATATTATAATGGAATATTTATGTTCAGTTTTGACACTTTACTTCATTCTTTGGGTATCATGAGATATTAGTATTTATTATGATCATATGTTTCCTCTATTTTTTATTTGTTTATACTAGTTTATTACTCTAATAAAAGAAGAAAAAAGAAGTTATAGTCTCCCCACAATTGATAATAAACCCTCTATGCTAGTCATTAGCCTTTGGTGTATGGGGAGGCACACCTGAGTTCATGTGACAGACTAGTTCGGGGCTCCGGTGCGTGGTACCTGGGCTAGGGCATTACAAAGTGGTATCAATGGTCCATTTTTATTTCTTCATATTTTGTTTAATTATTTGGGAAAGGTAGATAGAAGAAAAGGAATATTAGGGGATTGGTTATGATCTCTTGCATGATAGTATCTACCCCATGTATGGGGGAGAACCAAAGCACCCAGGGTGGGATTTTTTTTATTGCAATTTTTTGTTACAGTTGAATGTTATTTCACCTTGGGTGACTCACTTGTTTTGTGTTGTGGTAGTTTTTATTTAGATTTATGAGAATTGAATTGTGTCTCTATATTTCATGAGAGTTGAGTCTAAATGCATCATTCAAGGCACTCGTGGTTATTGTAACATGCATCATTTTAGGCATGCATAGGAAAATTGGTTATGGGTATCTTTTTTAACTTAGAATTTTATTTTCTTACTTGGGAAATTAAAATGAAAATGGTGCCAAACATGGAATTGAAAAAGATTTTAAAATTATGCATGATGGTAATAAATGGGTGTCTAAATGATAAAATTGAATAATGATAAATTTTTACCATTGTTAACTAGGACCTAGGTGTATGATGGTTAAGGGTAGATATAGTGCTTCAGTTTTAACTATGTAGATGGGAAAAGAGGGAAGACTTGATATGGTATTGTGTAAATCCATCTTGTTAATAGTGATAATGTTATGAATTGAGACTACTTTTTATGTTTATTTTTTCCTTGATGTGTGTGGTTTGGGTAATGATAATGCCCTAGTTTGATAACTCAGTTGTAGGTTGTGTGAGGGGCTATCTGGTATTTGATCGTACAATGAGATATCGGTGGGCATGGATTCTTAAGAATTTTGATATGTTATGGTGTTTCCAAAATGTGTGGTAACATCAGAGATGGAGGATTGGTGATGGTACTCATTTACATCTTTTTGGTGTAATTTTAATTAGTGATGATCATGTACCCTACCTTGACATCATACCAAGTACATAGAGAAAGATATAACATTACTCATAGCTACCTGAATGTGGTTTGGATAGATATGGTTCCCCTTGGAGGTTGAGATAATGAAGCAGTATGTATGTAGATCTAGATTGTGTGAGGTGATCCCTCAACAATTTATGGATGAGGTACTCATAATAGACTGATGTTCGATAAATATTATTGTGGTTGAGTTTCTTAACAAGCGGTATTAAAAATTCTCAAATTATGGGGAGTGATATGTCAATAGAAGGTGTGTGGAGAAAGACCATGGGATAGAAATAGTGGCATCATTATGTAAATGAGGACCCTATAAGGTGCATTTTTTCATTCATCAGAGAAAGGTCGGGTGAGCCTTAGAGGTGGTGTATGCACATCATATCCATGTGGTTTTTGATGTCATGGATGAGTGATAATTTTGGATGGTGTTCTTGTGGAATTTGAGCATACTGAGTTGGAAAATATGTTGGGTATATTGTGAAAGTTTATCTTGAGACCAATGCATCCTTTGAGTATTGCCTGATGTGTGTGTTAGATCATAGTGGGGGAATATTGTGGGGAAATACTTTGTTTTTTGTTTATGTATTGTGAAAAAATGGACACGTGTAAGAAGAAAAATGGGAGAGAGAAGCAAATAAGAGGTCTTAGTGGCCTGAATTTATTTTACTCGAAATCATATAGATGTTTGGTAATATAACTAGAGGACAAGCTATTATAATTTAGGGAGATTGTAAGATACAAATATTTTTCCATAGATTTCATGGACTTGTTTAGATGTATTATTTTTCCTTACATTGAGTATAACTTGTTTGGGTCTTAACTTGGGTGTGTTTGGGAAGAAGTTGGATAATTATCGAAGGAGGATAGGCTTTTCAATTTTTGTGAAGGGTTAGACAAAGTGTGCAGCCTAAGCATGAAAGGGTTTCATAGTTTTCACATGGTTTATGCTGGGTTAAAAAAAGTGTGAAGCCTGGTCACATGGTTTTCATAGGGTAAAACAAAGTTTGTAGCCTATGTGTGAAAGGGTTGCACGGTTTTCATAGTGTTAGTACAAACCATGGGCCTTGGCCTAGGAAACCATGAAATTGGAAATTAAAGTTACAAAAATTGATTTTAAAATTTCTTAAATCCCCATATTAAATCAAATCGACCCTAACTCAACCCAAACCAAATTATTTCATTTTTTAAGTCTCTTGGAGGTTTTCTTAAGGATCCTAATCCCTATTCTTGGCAATTTGAAGCATCAATTTTAGATATGCATCTCTTCAAGTATGTAGTTTCTTCCTGATTGATTTCTCATCCCACTTTCATTCTTCTCCCATTATTTTATAAGGTTGTTAGCCTCTATTTTTTGGATCTAGATCAATATTTTTTGAATCTAGAACTTATATTTTTTGATCTAGATCTATAATTAAGATATCTTGTTTTATTTAAATATTGGATCTTGGAGTTGAATCAAGATCTCGTTCTTCATCGTATTCTTGATCATTATTTATAAAATTGGATATTTTTATTGGGAGATTATTTATCAACAAATTGAGGAATTAAATTATGATCTCAGTCTAAGTTGTTATTCCACTGAAATTGGGGATTTACATTGGTGAGAATTCATTGTCATTGTTCTTGAGGTAGGTGGTTTGTAACTAAATTCCCATAATCTTTATTATCAACCACATGTATGTGATTATAGAATTTTTGGAGTGCGTTTAGCGATTATAATTACAAATTGAATTAATTAATGTGGTCAATTAATTAATTGAGGAATTTTGGATTTGATTGAATAATGGAAATTTTAGAATACAGATAATTAATTGGTGAATTAATTATTAAAGTATATAATTAGGAAATTAGGGATAATTGATTGTTCAGTTATTTATCAAATTTTTGAATTATAAATTGATAATAATTAATTGGTGAATTAATAATTAGATGTTGAGTTTGTGAAATAATTACATAATTTTTTAATTGATTAATGGAAGAGATGTGATTAATTAATTAGTAAATTAACTGATAGGAATGGTTGGGATCATGAGATTGTGATTTGGATAATTAATTGTAGAATTAATTATTGGAGATTGTCATGATTATTGAATTGATTGAAAAATTACAATTAATTGAGTAATTAATTGGGGATATTGAACTAATTTAGATGGAATAATTAATTAGTAAATTAATTTAGTTTATTGAATTGTTGAATTGATATTACTTAATTAATGAATTAATTTATGGGAGTTATATTATTATTTAATGGTGGAATTAAATTAGTGGATTAATTAATTAATTAATTAATTAATGGGGGTATGTGATTATTTAATTTTTGAATAAAATAAAGGGGTTAATTAGTTGATAAACTAATTAATAAGGATTAGTGTGATTATTTGATTGATGGATTAAATAATGGTAGGGTTTGGATTAATTAATTAGTTGATTAGTTAAAGGGATTGAGTTAGATTAATTAATTGGTAAATTAATTAATGAGTCTTATTTTCATAATGCAATTGAATGAGTTAGATTAATTAATTAGTAAATTAGTTAATGGGGATTATTGTGTTAATGAAATTGAAGAAGTTAGATTAATTAATTGGTGAATTAATTAGTGTGGATTTTTATGTTGAATAAATTGAATGAGTTAGATTAATTAATTAGTGAATTAATTAATGGAGATTTATGTGGTGGAGCAATTGAATGAATTAGATTAATTAATTAGTGAATTAATTAATGTGGAATGTTGGGATATTGAATTGATATAATTGGATAATTAATGTTTGAATTAGTTATGGGAAAATGAGATTAGTGATTTGAGATAATTAATTGTAGAATTAATAATGTGAGATTGAGAATTTTTATTTGAATAATTAATTACTGAATTTATTATAGGATACTGAGTTTGACGATATTGATTAATTAATTGATGAATTAATTAATGGGACTGGAATACTTTATTAATTGGGGAATTAATTAAGGTGGTTATTGTAATCAACTAAATGTTGAATTAGTAAAAAAGTGGTATTATTATTTAATTATTGAATCGACTAATAGAATTAAATTAATTTATGTAATTTATGTGATTAGTTAATTATCTAATTAACTAAGAAAATTGATGTGATTGATTAATTGTTGAATTCATTAATGTTACAAAGATGATTATTTAATTTTTGAATTAACTAATGGAATGGATGTGATTAATTAATTATCAAATTCATTAATGTTGTTGATGTGGTTAGTTAATTGTTTAATTAACTAGTGGATAAACATGATTAATTAACTGATGAATTAATTAAAGGAAATCGATGTGATGAATTAATTTTTGAATTAATTAATAGGCTTGGATTGATTAATTTATTAATTAGTTAATGGAATTTTGTTGTGGTTAATTATGATAAGAGGATTGATGTGGATTAATCATGGTTTATGTGATAATATGAAAAAATGATATTGAGATACATGTGATATTGTGATATGATGCTCCAAATACTCATGGGGTGCTAGACATGATGTTTTACACCCATGATATATATCTATTACTGATAAAAAAGGGTGTGAAATAGAGACTAATGCTCAAAATACGAACAAGGTGCTAGGCAGGCGTTATAATCCCAGCATACATGAAAATATTTTTGAATGTGATAGGGATAGAGCCTCCAAATACCAGTGGGGTGTGAGACATGGACTGGTGCTCCAAATACTCATGTGAGTGCTAGACATGACATTCTACACCCATTTATTAACATTATACTATGGATCTAAATGGTCATATATGAATTAAATTAAATGGATAATGAAATCCCTTGTGATATAATTATTTTGAATTGAATATGAGAAATTATTCAGACACCAGCATGAGCCAAAGCAGGTATTGATATATTGATGTCTATAGGTACCTAGTGTATTTTGCAGTCAAATAAAGGATAATTGAATAAATGTAATATTTTTACTTTATTAATTTTATTTGATTCTTTATAAAACTATGTACATTGTTATTGACTGGATTTGTTTTAGACATTATTAGTGGTGGCATACTGAGTTGTACTCACACCCTACTCAGAATTCTAGGTCAGTACCTGAATAGATTTTGTGTTTTCCAGACAGGTTAATGGAAAGGTCATGTGTTAGATAGCTGATTTGGGATAGATCATTGATGAAGAGACTAGACGTGGTTTGGTACCCTCTTATTAGTTTTCAGTTTCTTTAATTTTGAGTTTCACTTGACACTTGGAACATACATTGGCATGGCATATTTATTATTTTGTTTTCTCATTGTACTTTATGCTTTGGTTATCATGATATATTGGTTATTTTTATGATCATAAGATTTTTATTTATTTATTCTTGTTTATTAATCTTCTAAAAGAACAAAATAGGGTATAGTCTCCCCATGATCAATAATATACCATCGCTGCTAGTCGACAACCTCTAGCATACAGGGAGGTGCACCTGAGGTCATGTGACCGACCAGTTCGGGGCATTGGTGCATGGAACCAGGGCTGGGATGTTACAAAGTGGTATCATAAGTCAATTTTTCTTTTTTAATCATTTTTATTACTATTTTGGAAAGGTATACAAGATGATAAGAATATTTGGGTCATGGTTATGAGCTCGTTCATGGGAGTAGCTACCCTATGTACAGGGGAGAACCCAAGTGCCCAAGGTGGGATTGTTTTATTTTTTGTTTTCTATTGAAATTGAATTTTATTTCACCTTGGATGATGATATTATTGTGTGTTGTGATAATTTTTGTCAAGATTTTTGATAATTGACTTATGGTGTAGTATGGAATGAAATTTGAGTCTGTAAGCAACATTCTAGGTAGTCAAAGTTATTGTAAAATGCATCATTTTAGGTGTGCATAAGAAAATGGGTTATGGGTAAGTTTTTGAACTTAGACTTTTTTCCATTATTGTGAAATTCAAATGAAAGTGGTGCCTAACATGAAATTAAAAAATATTGCAAAATGATGCAAGATGAGAATAAATTGGTGTATAAATGAGAAAATTGAATAATTAGAATGTGTTTACGATTGTTAACTGGGACCTATGTGTAGGATGGTTAAGGGTGGAGATAGTGCCTCATTTTTTAATATTTAGTAGAAACAATTGGGGATACTTGATATAGTCTTGTGTAAATTCCACTCACTAACTTTGTTAATGATGTGAATTGAGAATCCATCAGTTTGTGTAGTGGAAATTCTCAAGTTTAAGAACTCAGTTGTGGATTTTACGAGAGACCATCTAGTTTTGGATCGTACAACGATATATTTGTGATTAGGGATTCCTAAGACTTTTGACTGGTTAAGATGTTTCCAAAATGTGAGGTAACATTGGTGATGGAGGATTTGTGGTTGTACTAATTTATGGATTATTAGTTTAATTTAAATTGGTGATGATCATGTCTCATACCTTGACATCATCCTGGGTACACTAAATAAGATCTGAAATTATG
Organism: Viscum album; assembly: GCA_963277665.1. Classification (NCBI taxonomy): domain Eukaryota; kingdom Viridiplantae; phylum Streptophyta; class Magnoliopsida; order Santalales; family Viscaceae; genus Viscum; species Viscum album. The sequence goes on along the minus strand of OY728137.1, from coordinate 879,488,626 downwards.
CCTAACCATCTGAATGTGTTTTGGCTAGATATGTGTCCCCTTAGATTTTGTGCTTATAAAGTGGTATATATGTAGAGAGAGATTGTGAAAGGTAAGATATTTAAATTTTACAGATGAGGTTCTTATAATAGACCAAAGTTTAATGAATATTGTGGTGTATGGGTTTCTTAAAAAGTTACGCTCCAAATATGGGGAGCGATATGTCAGTAGAAGGTGTGTGGAGAAAGACCATGGGTTGGAAATGGTGGAATCAGAGTGTTAATGAGGAACTTGTTAGGTGAATGTTTAAATTCTTTAGATAAAGGTTGGGTGAGACTTTGAGGTGGTGGATGGACATCCTATCTTGGTGGTTTTTAATAGAATGGATGAGTAATAATATTGGATGGTGTTCTTGTGGTTTTTTGGAATGGTGAGTTGAGAAACATGTTGGGTATGTTGTGGAAGTTGAGCTTGAGACTGATGCATCCTTTGAGGATCATCCAATACCCGTGTTAGATCATTGTGGAAAAATATTGTGGGGAATGACTATGTTGTTAGTTTATGTATTATGGAAACATGGACATGTGTAGGATGAAATTTGGGAGTGAGAGAGAGAGAGAAGAAAATAAGAGGGCATAGTGGCCTGACTTTCTTTGACTCAATATCTTAGAGGTGTTTGGGAGTACCATTCAAGGAAAATCTATTATAAGTTGGGGAGAATATAAGATATCAAACTTTTTCTAGAGATGTTACAGTCTTGTTTAGAGGTATTATTTTGACTTTCATTGAGTATAACTTTTTTAGGTATTAACATGGGTGTATTTTTGTGGAATTTGGATAATTATGGAATGGGGATAGGCTTTGCACGGTTTTCATAGGGTTTAAATAAGTGTACAACCTATATGTGCAAGGGTTTCACTGTTTGTGCTGGGCTAGTACTAACTGTATAACATGTCCCAATAAACAGTACATGCAAAAATTAATGTTACAAAAACTGATTTTAAAATCTATCGGACCCCCATATTAAACCCAAATCGACCCTCTCTCAACCCAAATCAAATTCTATCATTTTTTGAGGCTTCTAGAGGGTTTCCTATGGTTCCCAACCTTCTTCTTGGAGATTCGAAGCTCAATTCTCAGATTGGAATCTCTTTAGGTTTTTAGTTTCTTCGTGGTTGGTTTCTTGACTGACTTTCATTATTCTCCCATTATTTTTTAAGGTTGTTATCTTCTATTTTGTAGGATCTAGATCTATATTTTTTTAATCTATAATTAGGTTTTTTGGATCTTAATATATAATTAAGAGATATTGTTTCTTTTAAATATTGGATCTAGGAATTGAATGAAGATCTCATTCTTCATCATGTTCTTGATCATTCCTTCTAAAATTGGGGAATTTTATTGGGAGATTATTCATCAAGAAATTGAGGAACTGGGTCATGATCATTGTCTAAGTTGTTATTTCACTGAAATTGGGGATTTACATTGGTGAGCGTTCTTCGTCGTCGTTCTTGAGGTAGGTGATCCATAACTCAAACCACATAGTCTTTATTATCAACCACGTGTATGTTATTATATAATTCATAGAGTTAATTTAGTGATTTTAATTTTAAATTAAATTAATTAATGTGTTCAATTAATTAATTGAGGAATTAGGGATTTGAGTGAATAATGGAAATTGTAGAATAAGGATAATTAATTGTTGAATTAATTATTGAAGTATTGAATTGTGAAATTTGGGATAATTCATTGTTGAGTTAATTATCAAATTTTTTATTTTAAATTGAAAATAATTAATCGGTGAATTAATTATTCGATGTTCAGTTTTTAACACGGTTAATTAATTATTGAATTGATTAGTGGATAAGATGTGATTAATTAATTGGTAAATTAATTAATGAGAATGGTTGAGATCATGAGATTTTGATTGGGATAATTAATTGTTGAATTAATTATTTGAGATTGTTATGATTATTCAATTGGTTGAGATAGAAAAAATAATTGGGGAATTAATGGGGGATATTGAACTGATTAAGATATAATAATTAATTGGTATATTAATTAGGGTTATTGAATTTTAGAATTTAGATTAATTTATTAATGAATTAATTAATTGATTTTAAGTTATTATTTAATAGTGGAATTAAATAAAGGGATTAATTAATTATTGAATTAAGTAACGGGAGCATGTGATTATTTAATTGTTTAATTAAATAATATGATTAATTAATTGATGAATTTTTTAATGAGGAGTGTGCTTATTTAATTGATGAATTAAATAATGGGAGTATTGGGATAAATTAATTGGTGGATTAGTTGAAGGGATTGAGTTAGATTAAATAATTGCTAAATTAATTAATGAGTTTTGTTTTGTTAATGAAATTAAATGAGTTAGATTAATTAATTGGTCAATTAGTTGATGGGGATTGTTTTGTTAATAAAATTGAATGATTTAGATTAATTAATTGGTAACTTAATTACTGGTGATTGTTGTGTTGAATCAATTGAATGAGTTAGATTAATAAATTTGAGAATTAGTTAATGGGGATTGTTGTAATGGTGAAATTGAATGAATTAAATTAATTAATTGGTTTTTTAATTAATTTGGATTGTTGGGATATTGAAATGGTATAATTGGATAATTAATTATTAAATTAATTATGGGGTAATGAGATTTGTGATTTGAGAAAATTAATTGTAGAATTAATTATGAAATATTAAGATTGTTTATTTAAATAATTAATTGTGGAATTAATTATAGGATATTGGGTTTGAGGATATTGGTTAATTAATTGATGAATTAATTAATGGGATTGATGTAATTACTTAATTGGAGAATTAAGTAAGGGGATTTATATGATAAACTAATTTTTGAGTTACTAATGAACATGGTATTATTAGTTAATTGTTAAATTGAATAATATAATTGAAGTGATTAATTAATCATTAAATTAATTAATGTAATTTATGTGATTAGTTAATTGTCGAATTAACTAAACATAATTATGTAATAAATTAATTAGTGAATTAATTAATTTTATTGACTTGATTTGTTAATTGTTGAATTAACTAATGAAATTGATGTGATTAATTAATTTCTGAATTAATTAGTGTTAATGATGGGATTATTTAATTGTTTAATTAACGAGTGGATAGACACGACTAATTAATTATTGAATTAATTAAAGTAAATTGTTATTATTATTTAATTTCTTAATTAATTAATGAACTTTGATTAATTAATTTATTAATTAATTAATGGAAGACTGTCATTGTTAATTATGATAAGTGGATTAATGTTAATTAATCTTCGTTTATGTGATAATATGAAAATGTGTGATATTGGGATGCATGTGATAATGTGGTATAATGATCTAAACACACACGGGGTTCTAGACATGATGTTCTACACCCCTGATATATATGTATGATTTATAAACTGTGTGTGAGACAAGGACTGATTCTCTAAATACTCAAAGGTCACTAGACATAGTGTTCTACACCCTTCATGCATGCAAATATTTTTCTATGAGATAGGAAATGAGGATCCAAATACCCATGGGGTGTGAGATAGGGATTGATGCTCCAAATACTCACGAGGGGGCTAGAAATGATGTTCTACACCCATTTATTGTCATTTTACTATGGATATAATTGTATGTATAAGAATTGAATTAAATGGATAATGAAAGACCATATGATATGATGACTGTGAATTAAAATTGAGAAATGGTTTAGACTCTAGCATGGGCCGAGGCAAGTATTGAGATACAGGTATCCATGGGACCCCATGGTTTTATGAGGGTAAATAATGGATAATTAAATAAATTTAAATTGTTTAATTTATTAATTATATTTTATTCTTTATAAAAATTCATCCACTATTATAGACTGGATTTGTTTAAGATGATAGTGGTGGCCTGCTGAGTTGTAATCAAACCATACTCTATATGCCTAATTGGTACCCGAATAGACTTTGTGTTTTATGAATTTGTTATGGGAAAAGGCTCTATGTTTGATAGATGATTTTGGATAGATCATTGGTGAGAAAAATAGACATGGTTCGGGACTTTCTTGGGAGTTGTCAGTGTCTTTACCTTTTAGTTGAATTTTACACTTGGAACATACATTAACATGAAATATTTATTATACAGTTTTGACATTGTACTTCATGTTATGGTTATCATGAGATATTGGTATTTTTTATGATCATATGTTTTATATATTGTATATTTATTTTCACAGGTGTATTACTCTGATAAAATAAATAAGGGGTATAGTATACCCATGGTTGATAATAGACCATCACTACTAGTTAGTAGCCTTTAGCATACGGGGAAGCATCCTTGAGGTCAGGTTACTAACTGGGTCAGAGCACTAGTTCATGGAACCCGAGATGGGATGTTACATTTGGAATTTCTCATCAATAGATAATTGGTCAATGATGGAAATCTGGAGTGAGGGAAATTTAACCTCAATGGGTAGGGCCACCTTTGTCCCATAGACTAATGAGTATGGGGTTTCCTGTGTGGTAGTGTAGATCATGGTCTGGAAGACCAAAAGGCATATAGAAACTTTTGGGGCCAAGACTTTTATCCTTATCAACCATCTTCTGGAATATATTCAATAGGTTCTTATTGAATTCTTCTATCTATCCATTTACCACCACATGGTAGTGGGATGAATAGTTGGACTTGATTTAATATTACCGATACAACTTCTCCAATTCTTTAAAATTGAAATGAGTGCCTTTGTCCGTTAGTATTTTATGAGGGACAACAAATCCAGTTATGATGTTGGCTTTCACAAAGATGACAATGTTCCTTTATATGACCTCTTTAAGGAGTATATCCTTAGCCCGCATGGAGAACAATTCGGTTACTTTAAAAATGTACTTAAACTACGTGGTCGTAGTAGGAGGATATAGTCCAAATATGTCTATTCCCCATATGGAAAATATCAAGGAGTATTTGGATATGTGTAGAAACTTTGGGGGCTGGTGAACAAAGTTGGCATGAACCTAGAACGAATGTAAATTTTTGGAGAATTCTATAAAATCATATGTTATAGTGGGATAGTAGTACCCAAGCCTCCAAATTTGATGAAGAAGATTGAATCTGAACTCGTGGGAACCGCCAAATCCAGTGTGCACTTCCTTCATGATAGAAGTGGTCTCTTATAAATCAATTAACCTAATAATGACTCAATCAAATCTCCACTTATAGAGTACATTTTGATGATTTTTTTCATAATATATAACATGGTTAATGAACCATCTTCATAATTTATCTTTCCTATATATTTTTTTATTTTTAGTTCTCTATTTTAAAGGTAGTTTACAATGGGTGTTATCTTGTCGGTGGTAGGACCATATTGTTTAGGGATATGACTAATCTCATCAATCTATTTCATGTTGCCTTGAACAAATAGTGAGACCATCCAGTGGTGTACAATGCTGATGACTATTTCATCTTGCTATGGATTGGATAGAGATGTGGTTGCATTCTCTAGTGCATCGACATGGGCACTTTGTTACTGTGGGACGTCATTCAATTTCAGTTCCAAAGGGAATTACACCATTATTCCTCAAATTTGGTTTAGTTGGTGGATTATATCTACCTTTTTTATAGCATAATCACTTTTAACCAACTTGATGAACAGTTCAGAATAACCCTTTATCTTGTAGTTATTTACTTCTACCTGAAGTGCAATATCCATCCCAACAATGAGAGACTAATATTCTACTTTTTGGTCAGTGCACCCTACCGATAGCACAAAGGAGTAATACATGACTACCTTTCTGGAGAGATGATTATGACTCCAAAACCCACTCTGTTTAGCATGTTATCTTCTATCCCATTTCCTATCAGGCTTATAGATGCACCTTCAAAATAAATTTCCCTTATCTTGGGTCCCTCTTGAACAAAAATAACCTCTTTATTAGGTAGTACAATAAAAAATAAATACATTTCTACTGAGGGGTACTCATCCATAAAAACTGATAATTTTTGAAATTTAATTACATTATGAAGAATGAATTGAATGTAAAATTACTAGAGGATGACTGCCCAATGTGATTGACACCTGATTAATATCAAAACAATGAAAATATATTACAACAGGTTTCTACAAGAAATCATATTTGACTCATGATGTTTAAGGTAGTGCCTTGGTTTCTATACTACAAATATTAGTGCTAAACAGCTCTTCCCATTATCATAATAACATGTCTCAGCATCAATCATGGTTTGATTAAGATAATAAAGGTTGTTTTCACTTCCAAAATCATTATTTTGGTTAAGTAAGGACACAATTAATCATTCTAAGGTGGTCACATAAAAAATAAGCGGCCTTCATTCCAGAGGAGGAATAAACACTAGTTTAATTAAGAGATATTTCATGAGATTGTTTAATGCTTCTTGATAGAAATATTTCCATCGATATGTAACCCCCTTTTTCATCAACCTGGGGAAGGGAAGACATTTTCCTGCATGGTTGTCTATGAATCACTGAATATAGGATAGGTGTGTTTGGAGTCCTCTCAAATCTCAAATATTACAAGGAGGTGACATGTTAAGGATTTCCTTTTTCTTATCGGGGTCAAATTTGATGCCATAATTTCATACGACGAAGCAGAGGAATTTCCCTAAGGTAGCACCAAAATAATATCTAAGTGGTTCATTTTCTAGTTTTGTTGTTGTGGTTTATTGAAGACGGATTCAAGATCCAACAATTGTATGGAACATTGTTTATATTTAACAACTATTTCATCAACATAGCATTCAAAAAACTTTCCAATTAAGGATTTTTGAAGCAATTCATAGAAAATTGGTATGTAGAATCAGAATTCTTCAAGATAAAAGGCATTGCGTGATAGAAAAATACTCCCAAGGGGACCTTAAGGAAGTGGCCTTTTCTTCTTACCAGTCCATTAGGATTTGATTATATCCCAAATATCCAGCCATAAAGTAGAGTGCCTAATATTTGGTTGTCTCTTCAATTAGTAGTTCTGTGATTGGGACTGAGAAACCATCATTCGAGGAATGCTGTTTGAGATCTCTGAAATCGAAGAAAAATCTGATTTTCCAATTCTTCTTCTTGGAAGGGACTATATTGTAAATAAATTGATATTGGACCTCTTGAATGATATTGAATCTAATGATATTTTGAACTTTAGCGTCAATTTTGGCAGCATATGTTGGGTTCTTCCTTATGGATGCATGTTTATATCCCCTGTGGTCCTCGGACAGGCCCCTGTGGTGTGTAGACACCTTGGGATAAGTGCCCCAAATTTCTATGTATTTATAGATAAAAACATTCCAATACTACTTTTGGAAGGAGTTATATACTTATTTCTCGTAATAATAAAAGTACACACTAATCAGTGTGGGCCTTGGGACTTATTTTATACCCAAATTTATTTTTCTAAGTTCATCAGTGGTGGTAGAGATTCTATCCTCAAATGTAGGAGGGGTGTCCCTAAAGTCCTACTTTTATTTTTCTTCCTCATATTAATTCAATTCCTCTTATTACCTAGGGGAAAGTAGTGGGAAATTTCTCCATAGTTGGGGTAGGATCTGATGTCTTGGAATTATGAATATTAAGATACTTCCCCAAACCCAGCTGATAATGTAGGGTTTCCTTGAAATTTTGTAAGGGATGGAGTGAGAGATAGAGAATGATTTTAATCATCATATTTAGGTGATGATACAACCTATTATCCTTCATCTTATGAAGAATGAATTTCTTAGAGATTTGGGGGTGAAATGAGGGAATTGTCCTTCAATCTCTCACCACTTTCTGGGGAGTCAACAAACTTTTTAACACTGCTGGACTCAGTGGTCATTACTAAAATCATGAAGTTCGTAGAATATGCACCTGAATTTGGGATCATATACATGACCTGATTAAAGGGAAACAAATATTCTTTGATGGTCTATTATAATTTTTTTTTCAAGATCATTTCAAGTCCATTTTGGGTGGTGGCCCAAGAAACACCATCAACTAGGGTTTTTTCTTCCCTCTGATAGAATCATAGATCAATATAATGTGACTCATAGGATTTGAATAGGGCTTTATTAGTGTACAAAATCCTGATTTTTTCAATAATGAAGTATTTTATGTATTGATGCCATGATGAGGGTATTGTAGAGTGTTGATGAAATTAGTTCCTTTCTAGAAATACATAGAAGGTCTAATTCTTCCAAATTACTATAAATTTAGATTTGGCTATGAGATCTCTAAACTGAAACTTGGGATTTATTTGGACCATTGGATTTTTATCTCTATTTTCATATACCTATAGTGTTACAGAATAAGGATCTAGGTTGTCCATATTGTATAATAGATGATGAAGTGTTCATACTTGAATGAGATTAACTATAGAGCCCTTGTCAATGAAATATTTTCGGACATCAACACCATTTATCCTACCAGACAAATAAAACGGTCTGATGTGTCCCTATATAATTGAATATTTGTCTTGATATGTTAAGGATATAACCATGTGACATTCTATAGGATAAATTTCTATCTAATTGAGAACATTAGTGGAAACCTCATCTTCAAAATTATGAGGGCCCAACAAATCCTCTATGAGTGTTTCCCTGGTATCTTTTTACAATCTCATGGAATCTAGTATCGATAGCTTGATCAATAAAAAGGGTATGTATTTATAGATTTCATACTTCTATTCTAAATTATTTTTCTTCCAAGGGTTTGGATTCTCATTCATATGCACTTTAGGGGCTTAATTACTTGAAGTAGAAGAATCAGCCCTCAAGAAAAGGGTTTCAGGTGCTCTTTTCCTTGGTGGGTTGGGTCAGACAGGTATGTCTATCCACTAAGGGTGATCTGACACATGCACCCCTTCTAAATTGAATTCCATGGTGATAGGATTATAGTGTATTTTTTCTAATATATTAATATTTTCTTACTTGGGAAGAACTCTCGAAATGTCTCTTCTATGAGTTTTTGTAACAATGGCAGTTCGATTAGGGGCGCAACTAAAATTTTGGTTTCTAAAGTGATTTTTCCTTCCCTAGTATCCTCAGTTCCTTCAGACTCTTCCTCTAGTTACCCAATAATATTTGGGGATATATTTTTCATATTCATACTCATTTTTATAGAATATATCAATTGAATTAATGATATTAATGTAACCAAATATTAACTCTTCATCTAATGATGATTTTTTCTAGATGAACATTTTTGGGGGGTTCTATTTTGTGGGGCAGTTCCTATTGTTTTAAATATGAGTAAATAAAATATAAGAGAGTAAATGTCAAATTTTTTCCTAATACAGGTTTATTACCCTTCATTTTAACCCCTCCTTTTTAGTCAATCCTCATTTTTAAAGGTTGTATTTTGGAGGTTATTGGGGTAGATGGCATCGGTTGTGTTGTAGTGGGAGCAGCTAGAGGCATAGTTGGTTGTTTCCAATGTTCATGGAGAGTACCACGAGTTTGGTTGGTTTTATTATAAGTCATAAAAACATCAAAATATAGCACCCTTATACTAATAACATCTTTTCACTCACCTCCTTCCTTGGAGGAAGTGGAATAAACATATGCCTCTTGTGCTGGTGGATTTCTCAACATTACTTTCCCAGAGTCCATAATTTTTTTCAGGGTGTCTTTGAAGATAAATAATTACTGAATTGTGTGACCTAAAATTTTTTGGAAGGGTAAATAATTTAGAAACTCATCAAGACCTACCTGGTTAGTCCTTTTATGATCCTGTAGGTGGAGTAAATCATTTTTCATAGTGAATATAAAATAGATATGGACTTGATCATCTCAGAATGAGTAAAATTAGTTTCTTTAATACTCAAATTGATTTCTCATGAGTCTCCTCCACTCTTCCTAGAGAGTTGGGGGTGGTTTTGGACACCCAAGGGGTGCTATATGATATGGGACAGGTTTTGGAGCTGGTTCCAACATGAAGTCTGGATAAAGTGTGACAGATGCCACCCCTGACTTTCCTGATCTTTTCTCAAGGATTGGTGGAGTTATATCAGTGATAAGCTTGGTATAATGTATGAAAATTTACATTATTTGGATAATGGTGATGAAATCCCGAAACTTTCCCATATATATCACTAGTATGAGAGTCATTTACAGCTCATTGTGATGATTCTCTATGAATAGAGAGGGCATGACTTCTTAGGGAAGTGGTAGGTTGTGGGAGTAGTTCATCCCTTTCAATATAGAAATAAAAACCAAGAATATGTCATTTTATAGTTGTTTTGAATTTGATAGGTCAATGATTGTGGTCTTTTGAAGCATTGTGCTAAAATGAAAGTAGAACTACCAAGGGAGGTATTCCCATAATGTGATTGACTGGGATGGAAAACTATTTTACCATACAAAGGATAGCCCTTCTAGGGTTTTCATGAATCATATGAGTTTCATTGCTTCTTGTTGCTTAAGAGTTCCCATCATGGGATCAATATGGGAAGAAAATTGGGTCAAATGTTTTTTAGGGTCTCTTGAACCATTGAATTTTATGAATTTATGACTCCAAATATTTTGTGGCGGTGGGGTGTCACTCACCCAATCAGAGTAAGGTTTCTATTCTAGGTACACTGGTTTATGCGTACCCTCCTTAGCTTCGAATAAAGCTATAAATGACTTGATGGTGTCGATAATCCCTTGATGAATGTTTGGTTGAACATAATCTTGGCTAGGTGTAGCAATGGGAGAAATTTTGTGTGCCAATTCTTCTATTATTTGAGCCTGATATCCAACCGGGTACATCTTTTGAGGGTTTTCCTGAGCTAGTTCTAGTTGTCTCCTTAATGAAGTAAAATCTTGATATACATCCATGATCAGTTCCAGGTTAACTAATGGTCCAGGATCAGAGTTGGGTAGATGGTTTGGCCCTAATTTAATCATTAGGATAGACCATTGTTGTTGAGGTACACTTATAGGAAGTTTATGTTTATTATCTTCTGATAGAGAATATTCTATAGAAATTATACCTTGGAGAAACTTGGTTTTGGGTCAACTCAACTCTTTTATTTCTTCCTCTTGCTGAGTGACTCAATCATTGAGTGTGAGGATTCCATCTTTTTTTAGAGGAGGGGTGGGTTGTATGTGGCCTTTCATTTATTATTATAAGAGATTTTTTGAGGAGTAAGTAATGTATTGATTAAGGGAACCCCAAATTCAGGGTTATTCTCTAGTTTTGGGTACACACACCTTCATTTTTATCAGTGTGGACCGCATTTCAGATTGAACCATCCACTCTTTTATCTTCTAAATTTGCACCACATTCATGGTCATCTATATGGTTGACATCCATGAAGTTTACTAATACATAATGCAATGTAGGCATCGTATTAGATGTAAAATGATATGAGGGTTGTTTTTTTCATTTTTCAAAACTCTCCAATTATTTCTAGGATCATTTTCTAGATTTTTGGTGAAGAGTGACTCGAAGGTAACCTTCATGTAGCTTGGTCATGAGCCTCCCATATGGGGGAAATTGTTTATGATATGGGATGATATGAGATACCACACTATTTTTCATTCTCACTAAAAGAGAGAATATCACTTTCCAATGAGGGGTGTTTGAGGTAAAAAAATCCCACACCCTTTTGGATGGGTTTACTACCATTCTATTTTTTTATGCCTCGAGTCAAGGTTTTCAGCCTTGGGGGAATTTTGTGTTAACAATTCCCCCAACCCAATGGGATAGGGATGATCCCATTCTACCATGTATTATACTACTATCATCGCTCTCTTGATCTCGCACATCCTTGTTTGATCATGATCTAGATACCATGTCGAGTCTACATTTGAGATGATTATTTCTGTGTACATTAGTAGTTCCTGATGATTGGATTCCATTAAGTGTCAAGCCTGATTAATATTCTTTATTGCCTAGTTTATAAGTTTTTCAATGGCTTTCTCTCATCAGGCCAGATGCTTTTTTGAATGATTCAAGTCTAATTCTTGTTAAGTGTGTCATATTTATTAAGTAGGGGTTTTTTTAATATCCTCCTTAGACTAATGACATTAAAATATGTCATTTCTAATGGGTTCTTCTGAATAGGGCATGAGGTTAAATGAAAATATTTATGTTCCCCCATCCCGAATATGAACACTAGAAAAGGAATCAATAATTAGATGATGTAACCCATGCAATGTATTGAGTCATATCAATTGAAGATCTTTAAATCAATTATATGATCAAGGTCACCAACCAAATGGAATGGATTCCAATTCAATTTGATGGAAAAGATATCCTATTATTTTGACATGGTTTCATAAAAATTGTATAGAAAGAATGTTAATTTCGGGTATTAGATAATTTTCTTGAAATTTATATGGTTGTGGTGTATTCATTCTTCGGAAATTTCATCGGGAATATTGAATTGAGAAGTGGATGAGGGACAAAATATGATGGGTATGTCATCCCAATCCAATTGAATTATCAAGGTAAACATATCTCTGTGTTCTTATATGGTAGAATAATATAATTTATTGTCCCAACATGAGTGTTTATTTATTTTTTTCACTTGAAACGGGGCTAGTGTGGTTCTCGTTGGTATATAGATGTTTTGGGGGAGGTTTTGAAGGATGACCATTTACCTGATCTAGTTTCTGGCTTTGAAAGGATGTCACATTTCATTGATACAATATCCATCATGTCTGTCCCCATCTTTCCATGTGCCTTAGAATATGAGGTCTTTCCCATATTTGGCTCTGAATGGGGAGGACCTTTTCTAAATGTAATTTCAATATAGGGAGGATCTTCGTAATGGATTATATCATGTAGAGGACTAACATCATAGCTCTAAATCTTACTGTATGGAGAATTTATACATCATATACCCTGAGAAGGACCTTCAGGGAAGATGACAGTAAGGGGAGGACCTTCTTTTTATTTAATTTTCTGGAAATGAGGAGGGATACCATGATTGTCATTAGTAGATAAGTTCTCAAGATCAATATTTTTCTTCCCACAAAGGAATCCTTCATGTTAGGTACTCAAGAGAGGATATCCAGAGATGCTGGTAATATGGTTATGGAAAGGACCTTTGCAAAATTCTACTTCCACTTATATAATTTGGTAATGGATTTGTAGGGTCTTGATTCATTACTGATAGATGTTTGGTATCCTCAAAACTCTAGCTTCCAACATAGACTTTTTGTGAGTCTTCTCTTCATTTTTAATTCACCTTTGACATGATTTATTTTTAGGCACTCTCTTATGGGAGACTATGGATACTTGTTTTACATCATGGCCCTCATATACAGGTACATGTTCATGTATATCCCATTGTGTTTCCAGGATATGGTAGTTAGACTATGAAATTATAGAAGGGATATATTATTACCTTGGAGTGGCCACCAAATTGCACCAGTGTCCCCCAATTGGAACAAGTATTTGTGCTTGATTGTATTGTCCATTTATTGAAAAATATTTCTGACAACCCTCCTGTAAGAGAGTAGGGACAAATGTATGCTTATAATTGACCATCCTGTTATAAGGATGAGTCACCCCATTTGAGGATATGGGGATGTGGGAATGTATCATTTCAATTTATGAGGATGTGATTGAATATTTTTATGTCTGTAGGATTTATTCAGGTATTTATGTCTAACAATCCATCATTTTGAAGATGTGTTGAGAGATTTCCTAGGAGTGAATGTGAATGTACACCAATTATGGAGTTAGAGAAGAAATATATGACTGCTCTGGTCCTCCATTTCCTACCATAAAATACCAATAGTCCTCTTGTGAGGGGGAAAAGATATGAATTTCCCCCAGATTTACAGCTGGGATATGCCTACTGCTTCCTCCAATTTCCCATGCATTTTCCTAGTGGGCTTGATATAAATGATAAGAAATTTGAGCCTCCTCATATTTTTTATCTTATTTGACTAATGGTCTTGATATTAATCCATATTAATACTCATATATATATTGGTTGTCATCATATTTGACAGGTGGGCTTCATATCAATGAATATGAATTTTCATCTTCTAGTTGATTTTCATAAAATTTTCTTGGCGGGTCTGATATGCATTAGCTTGGATATTCATCTACTCATAGTTTTCCATCATATTTTACCGGAAGGATTTATATGAATGACTATAAATTTGAATCTTCTCATTGATTTTATCTTTATTTTCCTAATAGTATTGTTATGTATTTGGTCGGGATATGTATCTACATGTATTTTTTTGTTGTATATGATTGGACGGATCCGTCAGAAGGAATAAAGAACATTCCTTATTCTAGATTGTCTAATTATTTCCCTTCATGTTACTCCTTGGGGATCTAGGTCTGTATAGATTTTGTTGGGGTATACAGGGTAGTATCATCTTCATAACATGGATACTGGGTCACACGGTGTTGATGGTGATGATTACTGGAAGGGTCACTCAGGTGGGATCCCTATACAGTTGGGATAAATTTACTAGAAACCAATCCATAATCCCCAAAAATATAAGGGATGAACTCATTATGAAAATCTAGGGAAATGAACCAAACAAATTTTGAGATAGATATTGGGGACATCTAGCTCTAGACTGTCAACTATCATTGGGATGAAAGTTAGTGGGGCTTCATGGGCAGAAGGGCCTATAGAGCTACTTCCAAGGTTATGAGAGTACATTTCTGGTGGTACTCCCATACCAATACATTTGAAACCCATAGTTGAAAATGCTTTGTGGGAAATGACATAATCTAATTGGTCAATGACTCATCCTGTGCTATAAAGACCCATAATTTACATACATTGTTATTAATTCAAAATTGAATCATACTTATTACAATATATAACAAAACCATGATAGGACCGTATAGGTATAGTGTCTTTAGAAACTGGGAAGTATAAACAACTGGTTCATAAATCAACTTCATTGTCTCCCATTTATTTCATCATATATAGAGTCCCTTTTTGGAAAATCCTACTTAATACACTTCTTCCTGACCTGGGGAAAAGAAAACATACAAAGGGTGATCTCAAATTCTCAGTAGGGGAAAACAAAGGAAATATCAATCATATCATATTCACAAGAACATAACATTTTGAAAATCTTAACCTGCAAAAGAGATAATAATATCATGACATGGGATGAATCATAGTATTGAAATGTAATCCCAATAATCATAACATAAAACATGAAACTTTATGGAAAACACACATAATCATAGAAAATAATTTCATATTAGTCAAGACTCATTTCCAATACCATCATAGCGGAAAAATTCCATTACTGAACCAAGTTCACTCCTCGTTCCAGTCCTGTATCACTGAACGAGATTAACTTCCCGGTCCATCCATGTCTATCTCATGAGATATAAATCTTTACCAAATTCATTGGAAGGAGATATAGGTCCCACCCATATCATAATGAAACCATTCTTATGTGTGCCACAAAATCATAAACCATACATCATAGCATAACCCATGTGATAGAATGGGATTCTATAACATAATCCATATAAGATAAAAGGACTTCATAAAAATAATTCCATCATAAAATAAGAAAATAAATTTAATAATAGGGATAGAAACAAAACCCTATATCATCTTTGATGGAAAATAATTTTCATAAATCACTTGAACATAGTTCTTGAGGAAAAAATCCTTTCTTCTTCAAAAACATTTTTTGTTCTCAACATGTCATGCAATTATAAAATAAAAGAAGTTAACTGTAAATAAACTTAAAAACTTGTAAAGGAATATTCATGGAAATAATGTTCTATGAAATCATAAAAATCTGTTAAAAACATTATTCTCGTACTTTGGACGAAAAAGTCAAAAAGTACTTCGTACTGAAAATGACAAAATATTCCTTACATATCTTTTACTAAAAATTCACCAATAGGTAAAATAGGATTTAAAAAATTATAGGAGGATAGAAATAAAATTACATATTCAGGAAACATGGATGTGGATGATAAATATTCCCTAGTAAATACTAAAGTATAAACAATCTAGGATAAAAATTGAGATTTACGAGATTTTCCCTTACCTTAGGTCAGATATGCTTTGTACGTATCTGAACCTCCTGTATAGTGATTTAAATAATTTCATTGAATTATTCCATAATCATAATCATTGTTATGATATCATATATGGTCATATTTATATCTTCTTATTAGTAATATTTCATTGCTACTTGTTATTCGGGCATTCATTGCTTTATGTTCTTATGCGTGTTTTGTCGAATAAATTATTTTTCATCTTTTTAGGTTATAGCTACATCATTTATAGAATGTTAGTAGTATAATATATATCAGATTTATTCATTCAATTCTTTTATATAATCATGGTTTAATGAAGATCATGTAGAACGATTCAAATCACATCGTGGAGATGGTAAGCCATACGTACGCATGAGCGACGATGTCGTTAAGATAATTAATGAATGGTATTGGAGTGGATGATAGAATATCTCAGAATTAGTATCATGTTATAATAATCATATATAGTTATTCTTTACACCATTATACATATCCAAGTAAGGTGGTGGTGGAAAACAGATTACACCACTGCGTGGAGATGGTATTTCGTACGTACGCACATGCGGTGATTTGATTTTCCATAAGATGGATAGAAGGTGAAATAAGTTTGTTTCATATTTATAATAACATATAAGTATATTATTGATACTGATTTTATTAATTTATTATGAAACAAATAAAGAAGAATAAGTATAAGAAGAAATATATTTGAAAGGATTGGTAAAGGATATTACCTCTTCTTTGATGCACCTCTTCTAAACCTCCTCTTAGGGCACTAAAGTTGGTCTCTGAAGAATACCAGGACCTATAGTAGGTTTCTAGGGAAGTGGAGAAGATAAATGGATAGTGTTTGGTGGATTTTGAAGGCTCTAAATGTTGTGAAGAGAAGAGGGAGGAGGTTCCCTTTTATATGGGAGGAGAGGGGCACCTTGGGAAACATAAGAAATATTAATTTATAATAAATTCAAACCCCACTTAAAAACATCAAAAAATGACTCAATTCAAATATGAGATGAGATAAGGTTGTAATTTCATCAACCAATAAAATTTATACATTTTTGGAATTTATTTTAAACCGTATCAAATTGATTTATCCTTATTTAATCTATTTAATTTTATTTGCGGTAATGATATTCTAAATTTTAAATTGTTATAAATAATTACTTATGTGTTTTTAATTTTCCATAATTGGATAATTTATGAAACTTTCGATGATTTAAATTTCAATTTATATTTTTTTTAAAAATTTGTGATTTTTAAACAATTTTATAATATATTATTTTTCTAAAAGAACAATAGTGTCGATTTTGACACTATTCATTTATTTGAATTTAAATAAAATCCACACAGAGGATATATTCAAACCAAAATATTTAATATATTCCTAACATGTCATATTCCTCTAGAACATTCATGGATCACATTAAATAGTTTATATTATATTTATTTTAACATTTTTAAAACCATTTATTTGATATTTCAATCAATAAAATAATTTCAACATCACTATTGTGTCATCATTAATGATACTTATTTAATCACTAAAAATTCTAAATAAATTTACATGATGTAGATAATATTATTAGATTTCTGGAGACTATTCATGTTCTAATTTTTATGAAGTTTATCACTAAATTAAAATCACTACACTTATAAGTTATAAGAGAGTGACATGTTGTTACTTTCTTTGGTTTTAATTATAATTATATCATTTTAAGGGTCAATAATCCATGAAATGAATCTATTCCGACCCTTAGGTGATATGGGTCAACTTTTATTCATCTAATAGAATTTTGACAGTTGGTTGGGTAATTTTATAATCTTATTTTTACCCTTAATTACCCGATTTACCTTTAACTGTAGTAAATAAAAATTATCGTAGTTACTATTCGAAGTGTCAAAAACAATAAAATTAACTTATTAACATAATTTGGACCCATTGAATCCAAATATGGAAACCATTTTTTCAAAATTCAAAACATAGAAGTTGCAGTAATTAATTTAAAATTAATCCCATTGTTCAGTAAAATGAGTTTTAAAAGTTAAAACATTGTCAAAGATTGAAATGTTTTTACCTATGAATTCAATATAAAATTAATGGAAATAATATAAATTATATTAAATGGTAAAAATATATTCTATTTATACTTTATAACCATTAAATTTTATCATTTAACCATATAAATTATCTTGATGAAAAAAGTTTTTTTAAGAAACAAAATTAGCGGATTTTTCTATTCATTAAAATATGAAAGTCATTAAAAAAGTATCAAAAATTTATCCAATGTAAATTTTTATATACGGATTCAAAAAAATAAGTTTATTTTGTAAAATTTAACTTATAAACTTGTCAAAAATTATATTTAAAATCGGTGCGCCATCAAAAGGCGGTAAAACTGCATTTTTTGAAAAATACTTCTTTTATCCGAAAAATTGATTTTGTTTTCATATCTCATTATAGAAAATGTGTAAGATGAATTATAATGTTATAAAATTCAAAATTCAGTTAATACTATTTAAAACGGCTTGTTCATAATGTTATAATAATATATCATTGTTTAGTGAAACTCGGTATTGCATACAATGCAAGGTATCGAGGAAGGTTGCTCTTGCGTGTAACGCAAGCCAAGCGAGTGTTGTGTGTAGTGAAAGATTACTTTGGTTTTGCGTATAAAAAAGACATATATATATATATATATCTCATAAAATCTCAGGGTGTTACATCCTACCCCACTTAAAATTAATTTCTCCCTTGAAATTCGTCACTTCATAACAAACAGATGATGATACCTCTCCCTCATTATATCATCAAGTTCTCATGTAGCTTCTTCTAATTGGTGGTTCCTCCATAAAACTTTAACAAAGTGAGTGGTCTTGTTTCATAGAACTTTTTCACTACGATCTTGAATTTCTATCGGCTGTTCTTCATAAGAAAGATCTTTCTCCAGCGGTAAAACTTCTGAGCTTAGTACATGTGAAGGATCAGGTATGCACTTTCTCAGGAGAGATACATGGAACACATCATGAACTTGAGAGAGATTCGGTGGAAGCGCCAATCGGTAAGATACCTTCCCAACACGATCCAGTATTTTGAAAGGACCAATATACCTAGGGCTCAGCTTTCACTTATTTCCAAATATCATTACTCTCTTCCAAGGAGATATTCGTAAGAACACTTTATCACCCACTTCAAACTCTTGGTATTTTCTTCGGTTGTCATCATAACTTTTTTGTCAACTCTGAGCTTCTCTTATATATTTTTGAATAGATCTGACCTTTTCTGCCATCTCATCAACAAGATCAGGTCCTAATAGCTTTCTTTCCCCAACTTCATCCCAGAAAGTTGAAGTTCTGCATTTCTTTCTATAGAGAGCTTCATAAGGATCCATCTGAATACTGGAGTGAAATCTATTATTATAAGAAAATTCCACCAAAGGTAGGTGTTGATCCCAACCACCTTTGAAATCCATAGAGAAAGCTCTTAACATGTCTTCTAGAGTTTGAATTGTCCTCTCATACTGACCATTTGTTTGAGGATGATAATCAGTGCGGAAACTCAACTATGTATCTAGAGTATGTTGAAGACATCGCCAGAACTTCGAGGTAAACCTCAGATCCCGATTAGATATAATTGAAATTGGTACTCCATAAAATCTTACCACTTCCTTTACATATATCTTAGAAATCTTATCAAGAGATAAAACCTCTATAATAGCAATGAAGTGTGCTGACTTCGTAAGACGATCAACTATAACCCAGATAGCATTATCGCCTTTGGATGTTTTAGGAAGTCCAGTGACAAATTCCATAGTGATGTTTTCCCATTTACATTATAGTATGGGTAATGGTTGTAACATCCCTTTAGACTTCTATCTCTCAGCTTTAACTTGCTGACAAACCAAGCATCGAGAGACATATTCAAAAACATCTATTTTCATGCCATCCCACCAGAATTAATCTTTCATGTCCCTATACATCTTCATGCTTCCGGGATGAATTGAGAATGAAGAACGATGAGCCTCATCCAATATTTCCTTCTTTAATTCTTGGATGGGAGGAACACAAACCCGATTCCTAAACATTATTATTTAATCACAATCAATGTGGAATTCAGAAACATTTCTCACCTTCTTTTGTAACTCTAAATATTCTTTATGTGCCTCTTTAATCTTCACATGCATAGATGGTTGAACATTCATTTGAGAAAGATAAGATTTTCCCCTTCCATTACAATTCCAAGATCCATCCTTTGTAAATCCATAAATATTGGATCTTTTGTGATCCTCATCATGGATAATCTAGAATGGTCTTGTCGACTTAATGCGTCTTCCACCTTGTTTGCTTTCCCAGGGTGATAATGAATTGAGAAGTCGTAATCCTTAATCAGATCCAACCATCTTCTTTGGCATATATTTAACTTCTTTTAAGTGAAAATATACTTTAAAATTTTATGATCAGTATAAATATCACACCTTTCACCATAAAGATAATTCCTCCAAATCTTTAATGCAAGGATTACTGCAGCTAACTCCAAATCATGAGTTGGGTAATTTTGCTCATGGATTTTCAAATATCATGAGGCAAAAGCTATAACCATATCATTTTGCATGAGAACACACCCCAGCCCCTTCTTCGATTCATAATTGTAGATCACAAACCATTCTCCACTACAAGGCAGTGTAAGCACAGGTACACTGGCTAACCATCTTTTTAACTCTTTGAAATTCTCTTCACACTCCTTCGTACAAATGAACTTAACTCCTTTTAGAGTCAACCTGGTGAGTGGATTAGATAATCGTGAAAACTATTTCAAAAAATGTCGATAATACCCATCCAAACCAAGAAAACTTCAAATCTCAGTTACTGTTGTTGGTCTTGACCATCTTTCAATAACCTCTATTTTTTCTGGATCCACTGATATTCCCTCTTTTGAGATTATGTGACCCAAAAAATGAAACTTTTTTAAGCCAAAATTCACACTTGGTAAATTTGGCATAAAGTTTCTCCTTTCTTAGGGTCTTTAATACAATTATCAAGTGATCTTCATGTTCTTCCTTGCTCTTTGAATATAAAAGAATATTGTCTATACAGACTACTACAAACTGATCCAGATAGAATCTAAATACTTTATTCGTTAGATCCATGAAGATAGCAGGGGAATTTGTATGAAAAAATGGAATCACTATAAATTCATAGTGTCCATACCTTGTACGGAAATCTATCTTTGGTATATCCTCCCTTTTGACCCTTAATTTATGATACCCTGAATGAAGATCAATCTTGGAAAATTGTTGAGCTCTACATAGTTGGTCAAATAAGTCATCAATGCGTGGGAGAGGATATTTGTTCTTGATAGTGATCTAGTTAATTTCAAGATAATAAATGAAGAGTCTCATTGATCCATATTTCTTCTTAATAAATAGAATAGTTTCTCCCCAAGGTGATGTACTAGGGTTTATGAATCCCTTATCAAGATTCTCTTGGAGTTGCTTCTTAAATTTCTGCAACTCAATTGGGTCTATTCTATAAGGTGTCTTTGAAGTGGGCATAACACCCGGTTAGAGTTCTACTGAAAACTCAACTTCACGATTTGGTGGAAGACCTGGAAATTCCTCTGGAAAGACATCATCAATCTCTCATACAATGGGCATATTCTTAATCATGAGTTTCTCTCCAACCATTTGAGATAAATAACCTTCATTTATTGGAATCAAGACCCATAAGATGGATGAAATTTCCATTGGAAGGTTATGTTCATCCTTGCATCGATAGATGATCATAGATTGATTAGGAATATGAAATGTGACTTCCCTTATTTGGAAATTGATATGTGATCCATATAAAAAAGCCAATCTATGCCAATAATCACATAAAATTCCACTATAGGAAGGATCACAAGATTTACAGGAAGTACATTCCCACAAACTTCAATCAGAGAAGAATTGTAAACTTTTGATGTGACTATTGTGCCATTAGGAGTTGTCATGCCTAACACAACAACTAATTGTTGGTGTAGTAAAGCGATACCCTTAGAAAATTCTTCAGAAATAAAAGAGTGGGTGGATCCAGAATCAAATAAAACATTTTCTACTTAAGAGTGGATGGTAAGTGTACCTTTCACCACTTTGTTATCGTACTTCACATTGCCGATAGAAATTGCATGTGACTTTCCTTTTTCATTGGCCTTAAGAGTTTGTTGACGTTGATCATCATCAACAACCCTTAGATTAGGGAATTAATTGGGATAATTCCCTATTTCCTTGCACTTGTAACATTGAAGTGTAGGAGGTGCATTCTGTGTAGCATTTTCTTTGTTCACATCATTAGACATATTTTTCCCATCACCGCGGCATTCTATTTCCTGATGACCTTCTTTTCCACACTTAAAACATTTACTTCTCCCTTTAATACAATTCCCTCCAAGTTTCTTTTCACACTTTGAGAATAAGGGAAAACTCATATTCTTTTTAGTGTGGTCTTTAGATTTTCATTTGAATTCCATTTTCCTCTTCTTATCAAACCCATATGACTGATGGGTTACTCCAATCTCCATATCAACATTGGAAGAACATCGAACAATTTCCGTGTAGCTATTGAAGTCCCTTATAGCTAATGCCCTTCAGAGACTTGGTTTTAAGACACTAAATAAGCGATCGGTCTTACTCTCAGGTTGGATAATAATCCCAAAATCATACCTTGCAAGTCTTCTAAAATTTTCTTTGTAGGTACCAACAGATTCATCATCCTTTTGTTTCAATTCAAGAAACTCCTTCTCTATCTTTTTTCAAAGAATACTAGGGAAGTACTTATTGAAAAATATGTTCTTGAACTCATCCCATTCCATGGACTCAATTTCATCACTTTTCCTTGTATTCTTGACAAGATTCCACCATTGATCAGCTTCAACTTCCAACCGATATACTTCTAAGAGGACTTTATCATGTTTAGAACATTGAAGGACTGAAAATATATTTTCAGTGGTACTGATCCATTTTTCATCCACTAATGGATCAGAAGAACCGCTGAATGAAGGTGGATGCTGCCTCATGAAAGATTCAACAGAATGTTGCTCCCTCCTTTTCTCATTTGGAAGTCCTGCATGATCCATAGCTTGAGAAAGTTGTGTGAGCATGGCTAAAAGATTTTTCATTCCAGCTCCCATAACATTTGGTTGCTCAGGGGGACAATCATTGAATTTCCCGTCACATTTAGCATTAACATAATTCCTTCAGGTTCCATCCATTGACTAAAACCAAGAAGCATAGTGTGAGAAACACAGATCATGACTGGAAAACCACATAATCAAGAATAAAATTTCACACTTTAGGTCTTATCATATGTTATTTATGGCCATTTCTAAAAGACTAATATTGTGTTCTATGCTTAGACATATCCATAGGGTTCTTACTAAGGCTTTCACATCCTAGTTTCCAAAGTTTGTCTATACCTTTCCTATGATACCAACTATAATGACCCATACTTTACATACACTGTTATTACATCAGAATTGAATCTTAATTATTACAACATATAACAAAACCATGATAGGACCATATAGGTATAGTGTCTTTAGAAACTTGGAAGCATAAACAACTGGTTCATAAATCAACTTCATTGTATCCCGTTTATTTCATCATATCTAGAGTCCCTTTTTAGAATATCCTACTTAATACCCTTCTTCCTGACCTAGGGAAAAGAAAACATTCAAAGGGTGATCTAAAATGCTCAGTAAGGGCAAAGAAATGAAATATCAATCATATCATATTCATAAGAACATAACATTTTGAAAATATAAACCTGTAAAAGAGATCATAATATCATAACATGGGATGAATCATAGTAGTGAAATGTAATCCCAATAATCATAACATAAAACATGAAACTTTTTGTAATACACACATAATCATAAAAAATAATTTCATATTAGTCAAGACTCATTTTCAAGGCCATCATAGCGGACAAAGTCCATTACTGAACTGAGTTAACTCCTCGTTCCAGTCATGTATCACTGAACTAGATTAACTTGTCGTTCCAACCATGTCTATATCATGAGATAAAAATATTTACCCAATGAATTGAGGGGAGATATAGGTCCCACCCATCTCATAATGAAACTATTTTTATGTGTGCCACAAAATCATAAACCATACATCATAGCATAGCCCATGCAATATAATGAGATTCTATAACATAATCCATATAAGATAAAAGGACATCATAAAAATAATTCCATCATAACATAAGAAAATAAATATAATAATAGGGATATAAAAACACCCTATATCATCTTTGACAGAAAATAAGAATGATAAATCACTTGAACTAAATTCTTGAGGAAAATATCTTTTCTTCTTCAAAAACATTTTCTGTTCTCAACATGTCATTCCATTATAAAATAAAATAAGTTAATTGGAAATAAAATTGAAAAATTGTAAAGGAATCTTCATGGAAATATTTTTCTATTAAATCATAAAAATCTGTTAAAAAAACATTCTTCTCGTACTTTAGCCAAAAAAGTCAAAAAGTACCTCATACTAAAAATGACAAAAGATTCCTTTCATATCTTTTACTAAAAATTCACTAATAGGTAAAATTGGATTTAAAAAATTGTAGGAGGAAAGAAATAAAATTACAAATTTATTAAACATAGTTGTGGATGATAAATATACCCCAGTAAATACCGAAGTATAAACAATCTCGGATAAAAATTGAGATTTGCGAGATTTTCCCATACCTTAGGTCTGATATGCTTTGTACGTATCCGAACCTCTTGTATAATGATTTAAATAATTTCATTGACTTATTCCAGAATCATACTCATTGTTGTGATATCATATATGGTCATATTATTATCTTCTTCATTATTAATATTTCATTGCTACTTGTTATTCGGGTGTTCATTGCTTTATGTTCTTATGTGTGTTTTGTCGAATAAATTCTTATTCCACTTTTTAGGTTATAGCTAAATAATTTAAAGAATGGTAGTAGTATAATATATATCATATTTATTCATTAAATTCGTTTATATAATCATGGTTTAATTAAGATCATGTAGAATGAATCACATCGCATCGTGGAGATGGTAAGCTGTACGTACGCACGAGCGACGATATCATTCCCATAATTATTGAATGGTATTGGAGTGGATGACAGAATATCTCAGAATTAGTATCATGTTATAATAATCATATATAGTTATTATTTACACCATTATACCCATCCATGTAAGGTGGAGGTGGAAAACATATTACACCACTGCGTGGAGACGGTAATCCATACGTACGCACGCATGCTGATTTCGTTTTCTGTAGGATGGATAGAAGGTGAAATAGGGTTGTTTCATATTTATAATAACATATTAGTATATGAATTATAACACCCTGATAGTTTATGAGAAGTATATTTTTTATGTTATATGCAACACCAAAGAAATCTTTCACTACACACAACACTGGCATGGCTTGCATTACACACAATCACGACCTTCCTCGATGGTGTGTGTAGTACAAAATACCGAGTTTCACTAAACAACGATATGCTATTAAAATATTATATAAACTGCCATTATGAATAGTAATACCCACTTTTTGAAATTTTATAAATTATATCTTTCAAAATGGACTTTATTTTTGGATTCGGAGTATCGAAATTAGCCTAGGGTGAAATTTTGGTATTTTTCAGAAAACTTTCAATTTTTGATGAAAAGTGAAAACATTGAGTTATTGGTTAAAACCATATTTTTATTTAAACTTATTTTAGGTAAAAATAGATATATAATACTTATATAAGTTCAATGCAATTCATTAGAGTCATTTTATAATAATTTTAGATATATAAAAAAATTATTGAACTTTTCACCATCTTTTACCCACCTCCTATGAGCATTTGCAATTGTATATAAAACATAATTTTACTGCTTCGGTGAGCTGAATTTTGAAAATCTGAGAGACACGGCTAATATCAAGGAGTAAAATTTGGTTCAATAAGATAAAAATAATTTTTGGTGAATAGTAACTTTTTACTTTTATTTACCACGATTAAAAGTAAATAAGGTAATTAAGGGTAAAAATGACATTATTATTACCCTAACACATGTCATAATTCTATTGGATAAGTGTAATTCGACCAAAAATAACATTAGGAATAAAATATTACCATTTAGGTCCACTTGGATTAGATTAAGACATTTATTATTATTTTATTTGAAGAAGAGTTAAAATGGTTAAAATCAATGTTTAATAACTAAAACATTTTTAATATAGGGTTATACATAAGATAAATTTGACTATAAATATTAATTAGCAATATAAAAATATTTCATACCTAATGGTATTTTATTTATAATTTTTAGACATTAAATAATTTAATTTATTTATGACACAATGATGATGCATTAATTACCTTATTAACAAAATATTAACATAATTGAAGTTATAAATACCCAAATAAATGTAATTTGAGACTTTTTATGAATTACACTAATTTTCTAGGTTAATATGACATGTTATTATATATTTAATTAACTTTTTTAGAACTAATCATGCTGTTATGAGTTTTACAAAAATCAATTACCAAATAGTGTCAAAATTGACATAAAATAGTTTTTAAAACAAATATTATATTTTTAATTATTATTCTATTATTAAAAATATAAGGTTCATCCAAATGAATTATATAAGGTTATATATATCAATAATGAACCACTTGGGGTTCTTTTGTCTTGTTATAGTATGTTTATTAACCATATAGTGTAAGAAAACAAGAAGACACTGTAAAAGTTAAATTATTTAACTTTGAGTTAAATCTAAATGATAAGGTTAAAATAGTAACCTGAACATGTCTAAAACCTATGTTTTGAGAGTATTCCGACCCATACCCACTTTATATTCTAAATAAATTAATTTGGAGCTATTATAAACCGAATATGACTTTATTATAAAATAATATTTTTAAGGTTTCCAAAGGTGCCCCTCTTCTCCCTTATAAAAGGGCACCTCCTCCCACTCCCCCCCACACAATTTTAAGCCTTAACTCTCGGCCAAACCCTGACCATTTCCCTTCTCAACTTCCCTAGAAATATACTATAGGTCCTGGTCTTCTTCAAAGACCAATTTTAGTGTCCTAAGAGGAGGTTTCAAAGAGGCGTGTCGAAGAAGAGGTAATATCTGTTACTGATTATTTCAAATTTATTTCTTCTTCTACTTCCTCTTATTTAGTTGTTTCCTTATGAAGTAATAACATCAGTATCACTAATATACTGATATGTTATTATAAATATGAAACAACCCTATTTCACCTTTTATCCATCCTACGGAAAACGAAATCACCGCGAGTGCGTACGTACGGAATACCATCTCCACACCGTGGTGTAATCTGTTTTCCACCACCACCATACTTGGATGGGTATAATGGTGTAAATAATAACTATATATGATTATTTTAAAGTGATATTGATTCTTAAATATTATACATACACTTAAATAAAATTCCATGATCATGGTAATGATATCATCTCTCGTGCGTGCGTACAACCTACTGTCTCCACAATGTGATGCAACTCGTTCTACATGATCTTCATTGAATAATGATTATATTAATGAATTTAATGAATAAATATGATATATATTAAACTAATACCATTCTGTAAATGAGGTATCTATAACCTAAAATGAAGAATAAGAATTTATTCGACAAAACAAGCATAAGAACATAAAGCAATGAACACCCGAATAACAAGTAGCAATGAAATATTACTAATAAGAAGATAAGAATATGACCATATATGATATCATAACAACGAATATGATTTTCTAATAAGTTAATGACATTATTTAAATCATTATACAGGATTTTCAGATATGTACAAAGCATATCGGACCTAAGGTAAGGGAAACTCTCGCAATCTCGTTTTTATCCGAGATTGTTTATACTTCCGAATTTACTGGGGAATATTTATCATCCACATCCATGTTTCCTCAATATTTATTATTATTTATATCCTCTTACAATTATTTAAATCCAATTTTACCCATTGGTGAGTTTTAAGTAAAAGATATGAAAGGAATCTTTTGTCGATTTTAGTACGAGGTACTTTTTGACATTTCTGGCCAAAGTACGAGAATAATGTTTTTTTATCTTATACAGCATGAATGTATTTTTATGATTTAATAGAAAATTATTTCCATTAATTTTCCTTTAAAAGTTTTCAAGTTTATTTTTAATCAACATCTTTTAGTTTAAAATTGTATGACATGTTAAGAAAGGAAAAAAAATTGAAGTAGAAAGGATATTTTCCTCAAGAATGGAGTCCAAGTGTTTTATCAAAATTATTTTCAATCTAAGATAATATATGGTTCTGATTATATCCCTATTTTTACATTGATTTGATTATGTTATGATGGAATTAATTTTATGATGTCCTTTTATCTTATATGGATTATGTTATGATGGCATGATGTTTAAGAATCCCATTTTTATTACATGGGTTATGCTATGATTTATGATTTTGTGGAACACATAAGAATGGTTCCATTATGAGATGAGGGGGACATATATCTCCCTCCAATGCATTGGGTAAAGATTTATATGTCCTGAGATAGACATAGCTGGAATGGAAAGTTAATCTGGTTCAGTGATACAGGACTGGAATGAGGAGTGAAATCGGTTCAATAATGGACTTTGTCTGCAATGATGGTATTAGTAACGAGCCTTGACTAATATGAAATGATTTTCTATGATTATGTGTGTATGCCAAAAAGTTTCATGTTTTATGTTATGATTTTTGGGATTACATTTCACTACTATGATTTATCCTATGTTATGATATTATGATCTCTTTTGCAGGTTAAGATTATCAAAATGTTATGTTCTTATGAATATGATATGATAGATATTTCTTTTGTTTACCCTTACTGAGCATTTGAGCTCACCCTTTTGTATGTTTTCTTTTCTCCAAGTCAGGAAGAAGGGTATTAAGTAGGATATTCCAAAAGAGACTCCAGATATGATGAAATAAATGAGAGACAATGTAGATGATTTATGAACCTATTTTTTATGTTTCCCAGTTTTTAAAGACACTATACCATTACGGTCCTATCATAGTTTTGTTATATGTTGTAATAAGTATGATTCAATTCTGAATTAATAACCATGTATGTAAAGTATGGGTCGTTATAGTTTGTATCAGAGGAAAGGTATAATCAACCATTGAAAACTAGGATGTGAAAGCCATAGTAAGAACTCTAAGGATATGTCTAAACATAAAACACAATATTAGTGTTTTAGAAATGGCCATGACCAACCTATGATAAGACCTAAAGTGTGAAATTTTATTCTTGATTATGTGGTTTTCCTGTTATGATTATTGTTTCTCACACTATGCTTCTTGGTTTTAGTCGATGGCTAGAACCCCAAGGAACCGTGTTAATGATGAATGTGACATGCAATGGAATGATTGTCCCCCTGACCAACCAAACATTATGGGAGCTAGAATGCGAAATCTTGTATCCATGCTCACACAACTTTCTCAATCTATGAATCATGCTGTATTTCCAAACGAGCAAAGGAAGGAGAAAAATTCTGTTGAATCCTTCACGAGGCAGCGTCCACCTTCATTTAGTGGGTCTTTTGATCCATTAGTGGCTGAACAATGGACCAGTACCCCTGAAAATATATTTTCAATTCTACAATGTTCTGAACATGATAAAGTCATCTTAGCAGTATATCGTTTGGAAGGTGAAGCTGTTCAATGGTGGAATCTTATTTAGAATACGAAGCAAAGGGATGAAATTGAGTCCACGGAATGGGATGAGTTCAAGAAATTATTTTTCAATAATTACTTCACTCGTATTCTTTGAACAAATATGGAGAAGGAGTTTCTTGAACTGAAGTAAAAGGATTATGAATCTGTTAGTACCTATGAAGCAAATTTTACAAGACTTTCAAGGTGCACATTTGGAATTATTATCCAACCTGCGAGTAAAATTGATTGATTCTTTAGTGGATTAAAACCAAGTCTTCGAAGGGTGTTATCCATAAGGGACTTCAATAGCTACGAGGAAATTGTTCAATTTCATCTCAAGGTTGAGATGGATATTGGAGTAACCCATCAATCATATGGGTTTTCTAAGAAGAGGAAAATGGAATTCAGAGGAAAATCTAAAGACCACAATGAAAAGAAGATGAGTTTTCCCTTATTCTCAAAGTGTGGAATGAAACATGGAGGGAATTGTCTTAAAGTGACAAGTAAATGTTTTAGGTGTGGAAAATAAGGTCATCGGGTAGTTGAATGTCGAAATAATGGGAAGAAGATGTCTAATGATGTGAACAAAGAAAGGGATACACAGAATGCACCTCCTACACTTCAATGATTCAAGTGCAAGGAAATGGGGAATTATGACAATCAATGCCCTAATCCAAGGTTTGTTGATGATGATCGATGTCAACCAACTCTTAAGGCCAAAGACAAATGGAAGTCACATGCAATTTATATCGGCGATGTGGAGTATGATAACGAAGTGGTGAAAGGTTCACTTACCATCCACTCTAAAGTAGCAAATGTTTTATTTGATTCTGGATCCACCAAATCTTTTATTTCTGAATAATTTTCTAAGGGTATCGCCATATTACCTCATTAGTTAGATATTGAGTTAGCTGTGACAACCCCTAATGGGACAACAGTCACATCAAAAGTTTACAATTCTTCTCTGATTGAAGTTTGTGGGAAAGTACTCCCTAAAAATCTTGTGATCCTTCCTATAGTGGAATTTGATGTGATTCTTGGCATGGATTGGATTTCTTTATACGGAGCTCATATCAATTTCCAAATAAGGGAAATCACATTTAATATTCCCAATCAATCTACTATTATCTATCGATGCAAGGATGAATAAAGCCTTCCAGTGGAAATTTCTTCCATCTTATGGGTCTTGATTCCAATAAATGAAGGTTATTTATCTCAAATGGTTGGAGAGAAACTCAAGATTAAGAATATGCCAATTGTATGAGAGTTTGATGATGTCTTTCCAAAGGAATTTCCAGGTATTCCACCAAATCGTGAAGTTGAGTTTTCAATAGAATTCATACCGGGTGCTATACCTATTTCAAAGAAACCATATAGAATGGCCCCAATTGAGTTGCAAGAATTGAAGAAGCATCTCCAAGACAATATTGATAAAGGATTAATACGCCCTAGTTCGTCACCTTGGGGAGCACCTGTTCTTTTTTTAAGTAGAAAGATGGATCAATGAGACTTTGCATTGATTATCTAGAACTTAACAAGATTACTATCAAGAAAAAATATCCTCTCCCACACATTGATGACTTATTTGACCAACTATGAGGAGCTCAATACTTTTCCAAGATTGATCTTCATTTAGGGTATCATCAATTAAGTGTCAAAAAGGAGGATATACCAAAGACGGCCTTCCTTACAAGGTATGGACACTATGAATTTATAGTGATTCCATTTGGTCTTACTAATTCCCCTGCTATCTTCATGGATCTAATGAAAAGAGTCTTTAGAAACTATCTTGATCAGTTTGTGGTAGTCTTTATAAACGATATTCTTGTCTATTCAAAGAGCAAGGAAGAACATGAAGATCACTTGAGAATTGTATTAAATACCCTAAGAAAGGAGAATCTTTATGCCAAATTTACCAAGTGTGAATTTTGGCTTCAAAAAGTTTCATTTTTGGGTCACATAATCTCAAAAGAGGGGATATCTGTGGATCCAGCAAAAACAAAGGTTATCGAAAGATGGTGGAGATAAACAACAGTAACTAAGATCTGAATTTTTCTTGGTTTGGCTGGATATTATCGACGTTTTTTGAAATATTTTTCATGATTATCTAATCCACTCACTAGGTTGACTCTAAAATGAGTTAAGTTCATTT
This sequence comes from Viscum album, assembly GCA_963277665.1. Classification (NCBI taxonomy): domain Eukaryota; kingdom Viridiplantae; phylum Streptophyta; class Magnoliopsida; order Santalales; family Viscaceae; genus Viscum; species Viscum album. Next base: position 879,456,767 of record OY728137.1, on the reverse strand, counting down.
GGACGGAGGAGTGTGAAGAGAATTTCAAAGAGTTAAAAAAAAGGTTATCCAATGCACCTGTGCTCACACTACCTTGTAGTGGAGAAAAGTTTGTGATCTAGAGTGATGCATCTAAGAAGGGATTAGGGTGTGTTCTCATGAAAAATGATATGGGGATAGCTTATGTCTCACGACCGTTGAAAATCCATGATCAAAATTAACTAACTCATGATTTGGACATAGTCGTGGTAATCTTTGCATTAAAAATATGGAGGCATTATCTTTATGGTGAAATGTGTGATATTTATACCGATCATAAAAGTTTAAAGTATATTTTCACACAAAAGGAGTTGAATATGTTCCAAAGAAGATGGTTGGAGATGATTAAGGATTACAACTGCTCAATTCATTACCACCCTGGGAAAGAAAACAAGGTGGCAGATGCATTAAGTTTACAAGACCATACTAGATTATCCATGATGAGGATCACAAAAGATCCAATATTTATGGATTTACAAAGGATGGATCTTTGAATTATAATGGAAGGGGAAAATCTTATCTTTCTGAAATAAATGTTCAACAATCTATACATGTGAAGATTAAAGAGGCACAAAAAGAAGATATAGAGTTACAAAAGAATATGACAAATGTTCCTGAATTCAACCTTGATTGTGATGGGATAATAAGGTCACTCTATAAATACGGGCATTAACAACGCTAAAAATGGGCTTTAACAGAACTAAAAAAGCGTTGTAAAGCTCGGTGCTGATAAAGGGGGTACCCCTTTATTAGCGCTAAACAAGTGCTTCTTTAGCACTGATAAATGATTGTTTTATCAGTGCTCCTTTAGCACTGATAAACTTATCTTTTATCAGCACTTCTTTAGTGCTGATAAAGGTGTAGTTTATCAGCGCTTTTTTAGCTCTGATAAAAGCACGATTTTTCAGTGCTAAAAGAGCGCTGATAAATGCCCTCTCTGCTGCTATGATAAATCTGTAGCAGCACACCTGAACACCTGCAAAAAAAATATCATCTCAATAAGAAAATTAAATCAAGTATACCCATACAAAATTAACTCATAAATCATAAGAAAATTAGACCAAGTATACCCATACAATAATTATACCCATACACCATTAACACATATTTTATAAGTTAATCAAGTACTTAAAGAAATCAATTCATAATTCAGGGGGTTTGGGGGATGTTCAAGGGTTTGGGGTGGCTGTCCAAGGGGGGTAGGGGGTGTCCGGGGGGCTTTCCAGTTTAATCCTAAGGCTCCTCATGGGTGTGTTTTATCAATACATAAATCTTTGGACTTTTCTCTATCCACTATACATCATGTTCTCAACCTCAAAGAAGTTATAAGGTTTGTACAGACACTAAGGTGCACATACTTGGGGGGGGATGAATCTCACTAATAAACCTCCAATATTAAACCTGCAATAGGCTATTGTAAGTGCATGATTAGGCAATATGCACAACCTAGTTGAGAAAGAACTAGAATAAAACTAATAAAAAATCATCATTGATCCTCAAATCCATGACCATGATTAAACCAAAATTAATTTTCCAAGTGCTGAACTTTTACCAAGAATTTCACAAGGATCGTGTCGACATTATAAAAATATAGTATGACCAATTCCTACCCCATCTACATCAAGACACATTGATTCTAAAGTATTAAAGCTTGATCAACCATACCTACTTCATCCAATGTTAGGGTTTCTCTGAGTACATCATAGGAACCACACAAAACATATAATATACCCTGGTCTCCCCACTATATACATAATTATCATTGACCTCAAATATGTGAGTTTTATTTATACTCCATCATAGAAATCCACTTATGGGAGTTTTCTCATCTAGGGAATACACTCAATAGTATCTCAGACCACCCATATGCGTTCTTCCAATTCCGAGGCATAAGACCTACAAGGATCTCATCCCTATACTATGGGAGTACACTTATTTAGGGAATAATACTAAGAAGCATATATTCTTTACCATATGGGAGTATTATCATCCAAATAATAATCCCTAGAAGCATATCAACCCTCCAATATGGGTGTATTCTCATTTGAGGCATAATCTATATAATCATCTTAGCCCTCCCCTATGGGATTATTTTCATTTAGTGAATATTCACGATAAGAATCTCATCCCACCCTATGGTTGTATTCTCATTTGGGGAATAATACCTATATATATCTCATCCCTCCCCAATGAGAGTATTCTTATTTAAGGAATAAGACCCATAAGCATATCCACCCTCCCAAATGGGAGTATTTTCATCCAGATATAAGCCCATAAGTATCATAGACCCAAAAACATGATCACCCTAGTATACCAGGACAACCATGACTTGATATATATGAGTCCCCTAATAGATCACATGCCATGACCCCCCATTTAAAAGATCAATGCAATCTGAATGCGTTTGGTCAGATTTCCGTAGGTCAGTTGTTGTTTTCAATTAAAATCGTGTCCATTTTAAACAAAATAGAGACCCTTTGAGTGATAGCGGCCACACCGTGCCACATATTGAGGCGAGGTTGACTCGTACACATCACCAAGGACCCTTGGATTATTCTTATAAAATATCAATGCAATCCGAATGGGTTTTGTCAGATTTCCGTAGGTCAGTTGTTGTTTTCACTTAAAATCATGTCCATTTTAAACAAAAAAGAGACCCTTTGAGTGCTAGCGGCCACACCGTGCCTCATATTGAGGAGGGTTTGACTCATACACATCCCCAAAGACCCTTCGATCATTCTTATAAAAGATCAATGCAATCCAAATGCGTTTGGTTGGATTTCCGTAGGTCAGTTATTGTTTTCACTTAAAATCTTGTCCATTTTAAACAAAATAGATACCCTTTGAGTGATAGCGGCCACACCGTGCCTTGGATTGAGGCGGGGTTTACTCGTACACGTCACCAAGGGCCCTTGGATCATTCTTATAAAATATCAATGAAATATGAATTCTTTTGGTCAGATTTCTGTAGGTCAGTTTTTGTTCTCAATTAAAATCATGTCCATTTTAAACAAGGGAGACCATTTGAGTGATAGCAGCCACACCGTGCCTCGGATTGAGGCAGGGTTGACTCATACACATCACCAAGGACCCTTGGATCTTTCTTATAAAATATAAATGTAATACAAATCCGTTTGGTTGGATTTCCGTAGGTCAGTTGTTGTTTTCAATTAAAATCGTGTCCACTTTAAACAAGAGAGACCATTTGAGTGCGAGCAGCCACCCCATGCCTTAGATTTAGGCGGGGTTGACTCGTACACATCACCAAGGACCCTTGGATCGTTCTTATAATATATCAATGAAATCTGAATGTGTTTAGTCAGATTTCCATAGGTCAGTTGTTGTTTTCACTTAAAATCTTGTCCATTTTAAACAAAATAGAGACCCTTTGAGTGATAGCGGACACACCGTGCCTCAGATTGAGGCGGTGTTGACTCGTACACATCACCAAGGACCCTTGGATCATTCTTATAAAAGATCAATACAAAACGGATACATTTGGTCCGATTTCCATAGGTCGGTTGTTGTTTTCAATTAAAATCGTGACCATTTTAAACAAAATAGAGACACTTTGAGTGCTAGCGGCCACACCGTGCCTCGAATTGAGGCAGGGTTGACTCATACACGTCACCAAGGACCTTTGAATTGTTCTTATAAAATATCAATGCAATCCAAATTTGTTTGGTTGGATTTATGTAGGTCAGTTGTTGTTTTCAATTAAAATTGTGTTCACTTTAAACAAGAGAGAACCTTTGAGTGCTATCGGCCACACCGTACCTCTTATTGAGGCGGTGTTGACTCTTACACATCACCAAGGACCCTCCTATTGTTCTTATCAAATATCAATGCAATCCGAATGCATTTGGTCAGATTTCTGTAGGTTAGTTGTTGTTTTCAAATAAAATCGTGTCCATTTTAAACAAAATAAGGACCCTTTGAGTTCTAGCGGCTACACCGTGCCTCGGATTGAGGCGGGGTTGACTCGTACACATCCCCAAGGACCCTTGGATCGTTCTTATAAAATATCAATGCAATCAGAATGCGTTTGGTTGGATTTCTGTAGGTCAGTTGTTGTTTTCAATTAAAATCATGTCCACTTTAAACAAGAGAGACCCTTTGAGTGCTAGCGGCCACACCGTGCCTCATATTGAGGCAGGGTTGACTCTTACACATCACCAAAGACCCTTGGATCGTTATTATAAAAAATCAATGCAATCTTAATGCGTTTGGTCAGATTTCCGTAGGTCAGTTGTTGTTTTCACATAAAATATTGTCCATTTTAAACAAAATATAGACCCTTTGAGTGATAATGGCCACACCATGCCTCGTATTGAGGCGGGGTTGACTCTCACACATCACCAAGGACCCTTGGATTGTTATTATAAAATATCAATGCAATCTGAAGGTGTTTGGTCATATTTCCATAGGTCATTTGTTGTTTTCAATTAAAATCGTGTCCATTTTAAAAAAAATAGAGACCCTTCGAGTGATAGCGGCCACACCGTGCCTCAAATTGAGGTGGGGTTGACTCATACACATCACCAAGGACCATTGGATCATTCTTAAAAATGATAAATTCAATCCATATGTGTTTGGTCAGATTTGCGTAGGTCAGGTGTTGTTTTCACTTAAAATCTTGTCCATTTTAAAAAAAATAGAGACCCTTTGAGTGATAGCGGCCACACCGTTCCTCGGATTCAGTCGAGGTTGACTCGTACATGTCACCAAGGACCCTTGAATAGTTCTTATAAAAGATCAATGCAATCCGAATGCGTTTGGTTGGATTTCCATAGGTCAGTTGTTTTTTTCAATTAAAATTGTGTCCATTTTAAACAAAATAGAGATCCTTTGAGTGATAGCGGCCACACAGTGCCTCAGATTGAGGCAAGGTTGACTCGTACACATAACCAAGGAACCTTGGATCGTTTTTATAAAATATCAATGCAATCTGGATGCGTTTGGTCGGATTTCCGTAGGTCAGTTGTAGTTTTCAATTAAAATCGTGTCCATTTTAAACAAAATAGAGTACATTTTAGTGCTAGCAGCCACACTGTGCCTCAGATTGAGGCGGGGTTGACTCGTACACATCACCAAGGACCCTTGGGTCGTTATTATAAAATATCAATGCAATACAAATTCATTGGTCGAATTTCCGTAGGTCAGTTGTTGTTTTCAATTAAAATCGTGTCCACTTTAAACAAGAGAGACCCTTTCAGTGCTAGAGGCCACACCGGGCCTCAGATTGAGGCGAGGTTGACTCTTAAATGTCACCAAGGACCCTCGGATAGTTATTATAAAAGATAAATTCAATCGAAATGCGTTTGGTTGGATTTCCGTAGGTCAGTTATTGTTTTCACTTAAAATATTGTCCATTTTAAACAAAATAGAGACCCTTTGAGTGATAGCGGCCACACCGTCCCTCGGATTGAGGCAGGGTTCACTCTTACATGTCACCAAGGACCCTTGGATCTTTCTTATAAATGATCAATGCAATCAAAATGTTTTTGGTCAGATTTCCGTAGGTTAGTTGTTGTTTTCAATTAAAATTATGTCCATTTAAAACAAAATAGAGACCCTTTGAGAGATAGTGGACACACCATGCCTCAGATTGAGGTGAGTTTGACTAATACATGTCACCAAGGACCCTTGGATCATTCTTATAAAATATCAACGCAATCTGAATGCATTTGTTTGGATTTCCTTAGGTCAGTTGTTGTTTTCAATTAAAATCGCGTCCACTTTAAACAAGAGAGACCCTTTGAGTGCTAGCGGCCATACCATGCCTCGGATTGAGGCGGGGTTGATTCATACACGTCACCAAGGACCCTTGTATCGTTCTTATAGAAGATCAATGCAATCCAAATTCATTTGGTCAGATTTTCGTAGGTCAGTTGTTGTTTTCACTTAAAATCTTGTCCATTTTAAACAAAATAGAGACCCTTTGAGAGATAGCGGCCACACAGTGCCTCAGATTGAGGTGTGGTTGACTCTTACACATGAACAAGGACCCTTGGATCGGTCTAAAAAATATCAATGCAATCCGAATGCGTTTGGTCATATTTCCATAGGTCAGTTGTTGTTTTCAATTAAAATTGTGTCCACTTTAAACAAGAGAGACCCTTTGAGTGCTAGCGGCCACACCGTGCCTCGGATTGAGGCGGAGTTGACTCTTACAAGTCACCAAGGACCCTTGTATCGTTATTATAAAAGATAAATGCAATATGAATGCATTTGGTCAGATTTCCGTAGGTCAGTTGTTGTTTTCACATAAAATCTTGTCCATTTTAAACAAAATAGAGACCCTTTGAGTGATAGTGGCCACACCATTCCTCGTATTGAGGCGGGGTTGACTCGCACTCATCACTAAGGACCCTTGTATTGTTCTTATAAATGATCAATGAAATATGAATTCTTTTGGTCATATTTCCATAGGTCAGTTGTTGTTTTCAATTAAAATCGTGTCCATTTTAAACAAAATAGAGACCCTTTGAGTGCTAGCGGCCACACCGTGCCTCGGATTGAGGTGGGGTTGACTCATACACGTCACCAAGGACCATTGGATAATTCTTAAAAAAGATCAATTCAATCCAGATGCGTTTGGTCAGATTTTCGTAGGTCAGGTGTTGTTTTCACTTAAAATCTTGTCCATTTTAAACAAAATAGAGAACCTTTGAGTGATAGCGACCACACCACTCCTCGGATTCAGTCGAGGTTGACTCATACACGTCACCAAGGACCCTTGGATCATTCTTATAAAATATCAACGCAATATGAATGCATTTGGTTGGATTTCCATAGGTCAGTTGTTGTTTTCAATTAAAATTGTGTCCATTTTAAACAAAATAGAGACCCTTTGAGTGATAGCGGCCCCACCATGCCTCAGATTGAGGCGGGGTTGACTCTTACACATCACCAAGTACCCTTGGATCGTTTTTATAAAATATCAATGCAATATGAATGCGTTTGGTCAGATTTACGTAGGTCAGTTGCTGTTTTCAATTAAAATCGTGTCCATTTTAAACAAAATAGAGTACCTTTGAGTGCTAGCAGCCACACTATGCCTCGGATTGAGGTGGGGTTTACTCATACACGTCACCAAGGACCCTTGGATCATTCTTATAAAAGATCAATGCAATCCAAATGCATTGTTCATATTTCCGTAGGTCAGTTGTTGTTTTCAATTAAAATCGTGTCCACTTTAAACAAGAGAGACCCTTTGAGTGCTAGAGGCCACACCGTGCCTCAGATTGAGGCGGGGTTGACTCTTAAATGTCACCAAGGACCCTTGGATAGTTCTTATAAAAGATAAATTCAATCAGAATGTGTTTGGTTGGATTTCCGTAGGACAGTTATTGTTTTCACTTAAAATCTTGTCCATTTTAAACAAAATAGAGACCCTTTGAGTGATAGCGGCCACACCGTCCCTCGGATTGAGACGGGGTTGACTCTTATATGTCACCAAGGACCCTTGTATCTTTCTTATAAATGATCAATGCAATCCAAATGCGTTTGGTCATATTTCTGTAGGTTAGTTGTTGTTTTCAATTAAAATTGTGTCCATTTAAAACAAAATAGAGACCCTTTGAGAGCTAGTGGACACACCATGCCTCGGATTGAGGCAAGGTTGACTCGTACATGTCACCAAGGACCCTTGGATCATTCTTATAAAAGATCAATGCAATATGAATTCATTTGTTTTGATTTCTGTAGGTCGGTTGTTGTTTTCAATTAAAATTGTGTCCACTTTAAACAAGAGAGAACCTTTGAGTGCTAGCGGCCACACCGTGCCTCGGATTGAGGCGGGGTTGATTCGTATACGTCACCAAGGACCCTTGTATCGTTCTTATAAAAGATCAATGCAATCCAAATGCGTTTGGTCAGATTTCCGTAGGTCAGTTGTTGTTTTCACTTAAAATCTTGTCCATTTTAAACAATATAGTGATCCTTTGAGTGATAGCGGCCACACAGTGCCTCGAATTGAGGTGGGGTTGACTCGTACACATTACCAAGGACCCTTGGATCGTTCTTATAAAATATCAATGCAATCTGAATGCGTTTGGTCAGATTTCCATCGGCCAGTTGTTGTTTTCAATTAAAATCATGTACACTTTAAACAAGAGATACCATTTGAGTGCTAGCGGCCACACCGTGCCTCGGATTGAGGTGGGGTTGACTCTTACACGTCACCAAGGACCCTTGGATCGTTATTATAAAAGATCAATGCAATATGAATGCGTTTGGTCAGATTTCCGTAGGTCAGTTGTTGTTTTCACATAAAATCTTGTCCATTTTAAACAAAATAGAGACCCTTTGAGTGATAGCGGCCACACCATGCCTCGTATTGAGGAGAGGTTGACTCGCACACATCACCAAGGACCCTTGGATTGTTCTTATAAAAGATCAATGCAATCTGAATGCGTTTGGTCATATTTCCATAGGTCAGTTGTTGTTTTCAATTAAAATCGTGTCCATTTTAAACAAAATAGAGACCCTTTGAGTGGTTCAACATTCTTGCATGTTGCTGGTGAATATCATCTGTTAAAATGGGAAAATGAATCATTGGAGAAAGGAAATTTTATTTAATAACAATTACAATTTTCCTAAGAACATTTACATATAGCAATGTTTCATCTTTTGATCCCCTTAATCCCTCTCAAAAATGACCACAAATTATACATGTCCCCATGTCAGATATTTATTGTATTTGTTTACAATCTTCCATCAGGTATGCGGCCCACTCATTTCTGAACACATCTGTATCATCTTGTGAGTATGAGTCTTTTCTTCAGTCAGAGTAGTACTTCAAAATAAAAAAAATAAAGAATTAATAAATAACTTAAACGAACTAGTAGTTGTTTTTAAAAATACCTCTTTAGGGATGCTAGTTTGCTGATGAAAAATGATCTCTTTCATAAATTTGCAAACATAATAACTTCAATCATTATCGTTTGTTTGTTTTGGACACTGCAAAAAAATTTATCATTAGGAGAATAAGTAACTTGTGTTGAGATGTATTTGGATAGTGAAATTTTATTATATATACCCTGATATTTTTCCAGACGTAGTACTTTCTCGCCTCCTTATGCTTAGCCCCTGTCCTCATTCCTTTTTTAGACAATAATGATACACCACCCTATCATAATAGAATCCTAAGTAAAATATAATATAATTTATATTACTTGATGTTTATACCTAAAATGTAAGATGTAGTTTCTTACAGATTCACAAACTCCATCATGTGTGGTCGGTTTGATGGATGTCCTTGCTTTGAATCCAGAAAATAAATCTTCGGAGTATCCAAGTTCAACGCAATTAGCAACCAATGTTTCCTAAAAACACAAAAAGGAATAAGTAATATAAGAAGTGAAAATATAATTGATATGCTTTAATCTTAGAGTATTACCCCTGCATGGTTGGTATTAGGAAAAGTTGGTCATCTGTAATATTGTGTTCAAATGTTTTCAGCAAGTCGTTCACTATTTCATCCCTTTTTTATGGCTCTATTTTTGTTAGGTGTGTTGATGTGATATGAGGAATAACCCATCAAAATCTTGGATCATGGGAAAATTCCTTCAATTGTTTTTCATAAATGCGTCTGTCAACAATATAAAATACATTTAGTCATAATTTGCACGCTAGATCAGCTTTTGGAAAATCAATTCATGGAAACATACCTCATATATACATTTACAACTATGACTCCTAGCCAACCATTTTCAAGGATTTCATTTACATTTTCAGCAGCAATAAAATCTTGACTTTCCTCTCTATATATATTCTCTTCGAAAACCACTATATGACTATTACCATCTTTTAGCTTCGTATCCACACGAGTCTTCAATGCTAGTAAATGTGGATAGAGAGCATGTGGTGTTATTGTGCTTTCAGTAGCTCCTTGGGATCGGTTGGTCAATCATTTAGATGGTTTTGAGCCGACATTTTTCACCCCCTTCCCTTTCTCTGTCTATAACAACAATCATTGGTTCAGTCCCTTTTTTCATTAATTGTTAAGGGTTTATCTTGAAAATAAAAGGAAATAAATGCCTCTTTGTCTGCATGTACTCTTACAAGTTGTGACGGCCATTCAATGAATGTCCCAATAGCCTTTTCAACCGTATAAATATCATCGTCATCAAGTGGAATAGGTAGCTCTTCCTTTGTCTCATGAGCTACAGTAATCATCACTTTCAGATGATCTTTCAGAAGTGGTCTATTATGTAGTGTGGCATATGGGATATTGAACACTGTATCCCTCGCTACAAGGTGATAGGTGGGTGTTGACAGATATAAATCACAATCATTATCACCCTGTAGAAGATGAGTACAGAAAAATTATCAGTGTTTGTTTGATTCATATTTCATGGGAACAATTATTAAAATATTGATTACCATGACTAAGAAAGTTCTTCTAGGTGAATGGCTTGCCTCAAAGCTGGTGGGGGGTGGGGCGGGATGTTCATGTGGTGGTTGTTCTTGAGTTGTGGCTTCCCTTTGTTTCCCACCCATAAAAGTTGCTAGAAACTCTCCCTGCCATTGCAATTGTTCTTCAAGGGTTGCTATTTTTTCACTAATTTCTTCCAATTTTTCATCTGTATCATCCATTTTTTTCTTCTTCTCAAAATATACTTGGGGTGTCACCCCAAACCCTGCACCTCTCACATGACCGTTTTTTTCTGGCTGCTTCAAAGTCGTCGATAATAGGTCTGTATCAGCTACAGGAGTAGCTGATTCCTGTGACTATCGGATATAGGAAAATAACTAATTATTTTTATGTAATATCAATTTTAAACAAATTATTTTATCTTCGTTTCATACTTACACATATTTCCCACACTTTATGTATGTTCTCATCTAATAACTTCCCTTCTTTGTTCACACGTGCCTCCTTCCATAGCACATGATGTGGGATGGAAGTGCATTTGGTTTTAGACTCATCAATCTACATATAAAAATAGAAAAATAATTATGATGTTGTTTATTGGCACCTAAAAATATTACTGTAAATTTAAAATACATACCATTTTATTTTCTAATGAAGCATACCCCATCCTTGCTTTACGATAGGGGTATGTTGGTTTTGAAGCACGTTCCTTATTTTCAATACAGAGTTTCTGATTCATAAATGAAATATTGACAATCAAAGTGATGAATACAAGTATTCTAAAACAACGTATTATCACTCACAATTTACCTGAAACTTCTCATCCCCACGACGGCCAATAAATGCATCCCATGCTTCTTGGGATATCAGGTGAGTGTAGACAATGGGTGGGTGCGGGTTTATTTTACCTTTAGAATCTTTGAGGTGACTTCTTGTTAAAATAGTGCGAAAACCTCGATGAATCATTCCTACAAGACTTAGTATATAATCATTGTGTGAATCGTCTACTATAAATGTACTCTTTAAGAGATTGAGAATAGTAATACATTGTTTCATTATTTTATTTTCTACTAAATTAAAGAAATAAATTCATAATGTTACCATAATTTCTTCCCAGATCACAGCCTTCAGCCCGTACACAACATGGTTCCATGAATCTATGTCAATCAGCACGCGTTTCCGAGTGACAACTCCAATGTAGCTGCTAAACATAGCCTTGTTGGGATTCACATGTTTGCCTCGTGCGTTCCATCCGACTTCAAATTTGATGCCTTTTCTTTTCGCCTTAAGAATTTTGGCTAACACCGTCAAACTACGACGCACCTGTGATTTCTGCGACGCTAGTCCTTCATTCCTGACCATTTCATCAATATCAACATCATCTATATGTTCATCTAGAATGGTATCAACGACATGTGTTGATGGTTGTTGGACCTCAACACTAAGAGCAGCAGGAGCCACAACAGCAGGAGCAGCAGGAGGAGTAGCCGCAGCAAGAGCCGCAGCAGGAGGAGCAGCAGGAGCAACCAGAGCCGCAACAGGAGAAACAGTAGTAGCAACATGAGTTGCAGGAGCAGCAGGAGCAGCAGTAGGAGCAACAGCAGCAGCAACATGATCTACAGGAGCAGCAGGAGCAGCAGCAGCCGTAGCAGCAGCTCCTTGAGAGACTTGTTCAGCCTCAAGGTTAGGATCATTAGAATGTGTAGAAGTCATTATCTGCAAAAGTGGTTGAACAGTTAATTCAGATTACATAAATTCAGTAATGATAAGATAATAACATGAGATAAAAAGATCTATATTACAAACAAAATATAACCTATTTACTGAACTCTCTTTCTTTTTTTCAAAGGTTGAATGGATTTGACACCTCTATCGACTATCCAAATCCCTTCACTGTGGTCTCCTCTAACATACAAAACATCATCTGCATTGGGACCGCTCCAAAATGATTAAGACGTACCACTAAAAGGATCTTCCTCAACTGAATTTTCATCAGAACCTTCAGTAGTTTTGGACAATAACAGAACAGTCGACTAATTTCGGTTTGCGGGATCTAGAACATAAAAAACTTGTACCGCTTGTGATGCCATTATAAACAGTTCTTCTTTGTACCCTTCTTTAATAAAATAAACTTTCACAAATCCCCATTCATCTATTTTAACACCACTGTTGTTATCAATCCATTTTCAATGAAAAATCAGCAATTGGAATGTCGTATAATCCAACTCCCATATTAGTTTGACAATGCCAATGTATGACATATTTGCATAAATTAGATTTCTGTCCTTACTACCAGAAACATGCATCGCTTCAGCCACTAGTGTAACTCCACTATTTTTCATGGTAATATCTTCATCATGTTCATATGTATAGAATTTATAACCATTAGTTACATAACCACTGTAAGATAATACATACACACTTGCTCCAGCGGCTAGCCATCGAAGACGTTCTGAAATTGAATTCAGATTTTCATCCAACTGCTTAAAAATATGGTCCTGAAACCATCCTATAAACTGGTGATTATGTGTATCTGATAACCATTTTTCAGCCCTCGGTGGATTCAACTACCTAATAATTTATTTGTGAGTTTCAATATATGGAGCAACCTCCCAACTGTTTTTCAAAACATAAAGATGAGCCTACTCCCGATCTGTAATACTGATTGTCACAACTTCTCTTCTAGAAATTCCCACACACTCAATGCGTCCAGTGTGACGAGATTTTGGGAGACCAATTCCTTCCACATCAGATAGGTATTCAGTACAAAATTCAATGGCTTCCTCAATAATATATCGCTCCACTATACAACCCTCTGGATGACTTAGATTTTTGACATACCCTTTCAAAATCTTTATATACCGTTCAACAGGATACATCCATCTATAGTGCATAGGACCACAAAGTTGAATCTCTCTCACCAAGTGAATCATCAAATGAACCATCATATCAAAGAATGTTGGTGGGAAGAACATTTCTAATTCACATAATATGATGAAAATTTCTTTTTCCATAGCTGGAAATTTCCCCATGTCTAAAACTTTGCAACATATAGCTTTGAAAAATAGACAAATTTTGGTTAACGTATGACGAACATTCTTTGGAAAAATGCAACATAAAGCTATATGAATTAGATCTTGAATCAAAACATGGAAATCATGTGATTTAAAACCTTTTAACATCAAATCATTCATTGACACAATGTTCTTGATATTTAATGAGTATCTATCTGGAACCTTTACATCATTGAAGAAGTTGAAAAACTAATATCTCTCCGCCCTAGAAAGAGTATAAGCAGCTGGAGGAAGAAACGTTTGATTTTCACCCTTCACGGGAGCCAAATATTCTCATATTCCCATGTCAACCATGTCTAACCTTGGCTTAATTCCATCTTTTTTTTTCAGGGGAATTTAGCAATGTTCTGATAACACTGTCACATACATTTTTTTCCACATGCATCACATCAAGAAAATTTCTGATGTACAAACAATTCTAGTATGGTAATTCAAAAAAAACTGATCTCTTTTTCCAATCTATTTTCATAAGGTTTTTCGAAAATGGTTTTCCAAAAATAGTGTTCAGATCTTTTACTTTCTCAAACAGCTGATCACCTGTTAGTGGAGACGGTGTTGCCCGTTTTTCTAAACTTCCATTGAATGATGTCATCCAAGATCAGTACTTATGCCGACGAGGTAGAAATCTACAATGTCCTAGAAACACAGATTTCGATGAATGTTTCAACCTAATTGATTCTGTATCTTCTTCGCACACAGGACACCCTTGAGTTACTTTAATGTTATAGCCTAACAAATTTCCATAAGCAGGGAAATCATTTATTGTCCCATACAAAATCACTCTCAACATGAAGTATTCACTTTTATAAGCATCATACAACATTACACCTGAGTCCCACAATAACTTCAAATCCTCAATCAAAGGAGCCAGATAAACATCAATATCGTTACCTGGTTGTTTTGGTCCTAATATAGGCATAGATAACATGATGAATTTCCACTTCATGCATAACCAGGGTGGCAAGTTATAATTTACCAACATAACAGGTCATATACTATGAGTGCTGGTTTGAAAACCAAAAGGATTCACTCCATCTGTAGATAACACAAGACGAAGGTTTCTTGACTCTTTTCCAAATTCAGGATACTCATGATCAATTTTCATCCATTGAGGAGAGTCGTCAAGATGACGTAATAACCCATCTTTATTTCTTTTATTTGCATGCCACGACAAATGTCTTGCAGTTTCTTCACTTCCATATAGATTCCTAAACCTTGGAATGATTAGAAAGTACCATACAACTTTCGTAGGATTGGATTTATCTTTCTTGTATTGAGAAGCACCACACTTTAGGAATTCTATAAGTGATTTTTTATCCTTTCAAAACAATATACAGTCTTTCGGGCATGCATGTATTCTTTCAGAAATCATTCCCATCAAGCATAGCATTCGTCTAGCTTCATATGTCCGGCTTGAGAGCTCATTATCCTTCTGGAGCATGTCATTCAAGAGATAAAGTAGTTCTGTAAAACTGACATCACTCCATCTATTTCCTTCTTTCAATTTATACAACTTCAGTACAGGTGACAATGTTGTATACATAGTGCAAGCAGCATACAATGGCGTCTTTGTACAACTCTTTAACTTCTAAAACAATTTTGGGAAATCATGGAGTTTATCTTGAATTGTCTTTTTCATTTATTCAATACGATCTTCATCATCATTGGCATCTGTAATCACATCCTCCATACGGTCTTCTTCATTATCCATATTTGTATTCATATCTGACGATCCATAAAACGCAGTTTTATCAAAACTAGTAGCTATATTCGCCTTTTCTCCGTGTTTATTCCAAAATTTATAACTTGGATCTATTCTATGACATATCAAATGTTCTTCCAACTCCTCTGGAGTATGTAGTCTAGAATAACAACAACGTAAACACGAAAAAAGGATTTGAGAAGGATCCTTTGCAAACTTGATGAACTCTTTCACTCCGTTCTTATACTCTAATGTTAAACGATTAGAATCCATCCAATCTTTATTCATCTCCATCCTATTTGAATCTCAAATATTTTTATTTATGGTTCAAGTACACAAAACAAGAATTCCAAATACAGTAGAATAGAACCACTTCCTTATAAAAATGGAGATTAATAGAGCCTAACCATTAGTATTTATTCATCATGCCTAAATACTCACTGTTGGTGGAAATAAAACCGTTCCTGATGATCATGCCAAGAAGAAATAGAAACCATAATGGGGGAGTGAATCAAAATACCCCAAACAAGATGAAAAAACATTTTATTTGAGAATAGGTTAGTGGATTTCGTGTTGGCTAGACACCTATCCAATAGACTCCACAAGAGGTGATGGCCCCTACAGTTGTTGCATCAGGGGAAACTGTCACCTGAGAAGCTGAGATCAATGAGGCCCTTCCCAGCCATGAACTGAACAAACTCCATGATGGCCTTCCTCTAGAATGAGATTCTACATTTCCTTTCCTTTGGGTTGGAAATTAAATTAAAGTCACCCCCAAGAAACAATGGATGGTGTTCGGGATCGAAGGTATTTTGTTCAAAAGGATAATCAATCCCCCTCAATTTTTTAAAATACTAATACCATAAACCATTTAAAAACAAGACATTTTAATTTATTTTGGAAATCATTCCAAAAAAAATTCAATAAACAAACACATGCCAAACCATTTTGAATTTTATTTACAGAATCAACTTATCTTTATTTTAAACCATGATTTTCATTTATAATATCAAATCCACCAACGGTAGAAGGAAACCTAATTTATTTCAATGAAAAAGGTTAATTCACAACAATATACCATCCATTCCATATATTATTTTCATTAATAGGGTTATTTTGTGCTTCAAAATGATCAAAACATGTCTAACCAACTTCAAATGGATAAAATATGAATTCATGAAACACATAAATCCCAAAAAGAAGATATAGTATAGAAACACCCACTTGGAATCTGAATGAGTCTACTCAAATGAAGAACATCATACATCTCTAACTACATGGATGCTTTCTCATATACAACGACACCACTAGATAGATAATGGACCTCACCAAGAACATCATACATCTCCACATAAGAGACTACAACCACTAGCCATGAAGAACATCATAAGAAGAAAATATACTAAGAACACATCTCTTCACCCAAATAAGAGACTAAAACCACTAACCATGAAGAACCACTAAGAGCATAATTTGAAACCTAAGGAAAGGTACACCCAAAACATACCAATGAATTCAAATGAAATAATTTCTAAACCAAACCATTGAAATCCTCAAATGTTCATAACATCAAACCCCATCATATCTCCTAATAAAAGTCTTTGATAACACTATTTCATGGACTATACCCATTTAGAAACCTCTATTGGTTAGTATATTATTGTCTAGTGACCCCCTAAAACCTTCCTCCAATATGTCATGGGTTAGTGAATTCACCAAGGGTATTTATCACAACCATGTGCAATGTACTTATAATAATAAATAATTGATATAGTTTAACATCAAGTTTTATAGATTATTTTTCGAATGATACCAAGTGAAAGTTGGTATGGTAAATATGTGTGATAAGACATTTTTCATCTAACTAAAAGGGGATATAGCCTAATGAGTGTATTTTGGATTTACAAAAAAATATGACTCTATGTGGTATAGGGTTTTTCCAACTAGTAGGAGTATGGACCACTTAGTGAATATGGTCCTCTATGTGTGGGAATGTTTTCATTTAGAGTATGGCCTAATATGTATGGTTCCCATAGAATAAGACCCATTTTAATTGGATATTTGGGCTCATGGGTAATTTTTTTATGCCTCTACTGGTGAAATCAGTTAGGCTTGAATCTGTTTCCTTGGGCTAGCCACAATCCTCATAACCTACCTTACCTATTTCCAAAGGTGGAAAGAGTCCACCTCCATGGTTGATAATATTGTCCCCTTGATTGGAATGGGAATATGGGATGTTAGATATTCCTTCAATAGTTTCCTTCTTGGAGTATGATTCCTATTTTGGGTATCTGTTCCAGATATAAGACATGTTTCTGAATCTAGTTTTTGGTTCTACTCTCTAGTGGACACAAGTTAATTACAATTATTATTCTAGTTACAGGGAATATAATTTTATTTGAATATAAAAATGGTGATGAGTGTATTGATAAACTATAAAATTCATCTAAAATTGAGGTTATTAATTTTTCATTATCTCATGACAAGAGGTGTATTATCTGTAATACATCAGTCATACCATGATTGATAATTGGTAACTTATTCTTATTGCAGAAGGAATTCAAGTCTTATAACTTTTATAATATTATGATCATTACACAAGGTGGATCACATTTTTCATGTGAGGAATCTACACCAATATGGTTCATAAAATATATTCATAGCACATAAGGATTTCTATATTAATCAACTAATGAATTGTGTTCTTATCACACCAGGTAAGAACATAAGATCATCTACTAAGGTAAGTGTTTAGAGATTGTATGCTCATCACATAGGGGATTATTTGGCACCTCGACTAAGGAATCTAATTCTCCTCATGTGAGGTATTATCCTAGGATCATTACCTAGGATATGAATAAGAGATATTATGATCATCACTTAGGGAATTCTTAGGCATATCCCCTAATGAATCTATTTATAATCTCATGACGTATAATCAAGGGAACATTATTTGGGAGATAAAGAAGATCTCATATTCCCATGACATAGGGACTTCATATTCTCGTCACCTAAGGCAACCTAGGATTATCACCTAGAGTTAGATGTTTCCTGAATTAAGAGTGGTCATAGTTTTATATCTTGGTAAAGGAACTCACATATTTGAATTTTAGAAGAGGTAACCACCCGATACACTCATCGCGTAGGAGGTGAGAATAGTTTTATAGTCACCATTTCATTTTTATCCATGAATTTATTCAATTCCCACCAAACCCTTTTCAATTTCATCATTAACAAATATATTCTATGTCACTGGGAAACTAGAAGGAAAACCCATATCAACTAACGATGTCATCTACCACAATAACCCACTCATTACATCTATTTAACAATGGAAAGGTTGATTCTTCCCCACTGCACGATTTACCACCTCAACCATCTCACATTTTCCCCCAATGGAATCTATCACAACCAAACTAACAAAAAACTTCTCAAACAACCCCACCAAAAAACAATGATGATTTTCAACAATAAAAGTAAACAAGCACCATGTTCTTCATAAATATAATGAAAATTAGTAAACACCTGTGAATCACCCCCTTTACATCATTTTCCATCAAATATGGTTCATTTTATTCAATCGTTCAATCCATAATACTCACCCAAAGAATAAAAAATAATGTTAAAAAAATGATATAAAAATGGGAGAGGAGAATAATATTGAAAAAAGATTTGGAAAACATGCCTTAAAGGAGGTCCGACAAACTGAATCTTAAAAGCGTTGTGGGCGGCAGAGGTCCGGCAAACTAAAGCTCGAGGGCGGCGTAGGTCCGGAAACGTGATCTCAATGGGTGGCAGAGGGGAGTCGTAGGGTTCCAGTACCGTGAGAGCTTTAGGTCACGATAAAATGAGGGCACTGTGTGACTGACTTTATAAAAAAATGCACTAAGGTTTTATCAGCGCTAAAAAAGCGCTGATAAAGACTACCTTTATTAGTGCTAACATTTTAGCGCTGATAATAGTACCCTTTATTAGCGCTAAAAAAGTGCTAATGAATCCTTACTGTATCAGTGCTAAATTTTTTGCACTGATACAGGGAGTCTTTATCAGCACTTTTTTATCGCTGATAAAGGGTCTTTTTATTAGCGCTTATAAAGGTTACCCTGTATCAGTGCTAAAATTTTAGCGCTGATAACGGAGTTCTTTATCAGCGCTTTTCTAGCGATGATATATGGCCTCTTTATCAGCGCTACAGAAGCGCTGATATATGGCCACTTTATCAGCGCTAGAGAAGCGCTGATAAAGACTCCCTGTATCAGCGCTAAAATTGTAGCGCCGATACAGGGTTTCTTTATCAGCGCTTTTATAGCGCTGATAAAGAGGCCCTATATCAGCGCTCGAAAAGAGCTAATAAAGAACTCCTTTATCAGCACTCAAATTTTAGCGCTGATACAGTGTAACCTTTATCAGCAGTTTTTCTCAGCGCTGATATAAGGGGGCGCTTCCCTTGCCCGTTTTTTGTAGTAGTGGGTTCAGGAATCGGGTTTGTGTTCCTCCCATACCAAAATTAAAGGAGCTGCTGGATGAGGCTCATAGTTCTTTATTCTCTATTCATCCTGGAAGCACGAATATGTATAGGGACTTGAAAGAGTACTTCTGGTGGGATGTCATGAAAAGAGATGTAGCTGAATATGTCTCTCGATGCTTGGTTTTTCAACAAGTTAAACCTGAGAGACAAAAGTCTAAGGGGATGTTACAACCATTACCCATACCCAAATGGAAATGAGAAAACATCACTATGGACTTTGTCACCAGACTTCCAAAAACATCTAAAGGCAATAACGCTCTCTGGTTCATAGTTGATCATTTTACAAAGTCATCACACTTCATTGCTATTAGATAATAGTTATCTATGGATCATCTTGCCATGATATATGTAAATGAAGTGGAAAGATTTCATGGAGTACCACTTTCTATTATATCTGATTGGGATCTGAGGTTTACCTCGAAGTTATGGCGAAGTCTTCATCATACTTTAGATACAGAGTTGAGTTTCATCACTGCTTATCATCCTCAGACAGACGGTCAGTCTGAGAGAACAATTCAAACTCTAGAAGATATGTTAAGAGCTTGCTCTATGGATTTCAAAGGTTGTTGGGATCAACACCTACCTTTGGTGGAATTTTCTTATAATAATAGCTTTCACTCCAGTATTCAGATGGCTCCTTATGAAGCTCTCTATGGAAAGAAATGCAGGACTCCAACTTGTTAGGATGAAGTTGGGGAAAGAAAGCTATTAGGACCTGATCTTGTTGATGACATGGCAGAAAATGCTAGATCTATTCAACAACACATAAGAGTAGCTCAGAGTCGACAAAAAAGTTATGCCAGAAACTGAAAAAAAAGACCTAGAGTTTGAAGTGGGTGATAAAGTGTTCTTACGAATTTCTCCTTAGAAGAGAGTAATGAGATTTGGAAAGAAGGGAAAGTTGATCCCTAGGTATATCAGTCCTTTAGAAATACTGGATCGTGTTTGGAAGGTAGATTACCGATTGGCGCTTCCAACAAATCTCTCTCAAGATCACTATGTATTCCATGTATCTCTCATAAGAAAGTACATACCTAAACCTTCACATGTACTATGCTCAGAAGTTGTACCGCTGGAGCAAAATCTTTCTTATAAAGAACAACCGATAGAGATTCTGGATCGTAGCGAAAAATTTCTATGGAACAATACCACTCGCTTGGTGAAAGTTTTATGTAGGAACCACCAATTAGATGAAGGTACATGGGAGCTTGAGGATATGATGAGGGAGATGTATCCTCATCTGTTTGTTACGAAGTGATGAATTTCGAGGGAGAAATTCATTTTAAGGGGGGTAGAATGTAACACCCTGATAGTTTATGATAAGTATTTTTTTTTATGTTAGATGAAACACCAAAGGAATCTTTAACTACACACAACACTTGCTTGGTTTGCGTTACACACAATCGTGACCTTCCTCGATAGCGTGTGTAGTACACAATACCGAGTTTCACTAAACAACGATATGCTATTAAAATATTATATAAACTAGCCGTTATGAATTGTAATACCCACTTTTTGAAATTTTATAAATTTTATCATTCAAAATGGAATTCATTTTTGGATTCATAATATCGAAATTATCCTAGGGTGAAGTTTTGGTATTTTTCTGAAAATTGTCAATTTTTTATGAATAGTGAAAACACTAAGTTATTGGTTAAAACCGACATTTTATTTAAATAATCATTTATTTTATTTAAATTTATTTTAGGTCAAAATAGATACATAATACTTATATAAGTTCAATTTAATTCATTGGATTCATTTTATAATAATTTTATATATATAAAAATTTTATTGAACTTTTCACCGTCTTTTACCCACATCCTAGGAGTATTTGCAATTGTACATAAAACTTAATTTTACCTCTTTTGTGAGTTGAATTTTAAAAATTAGAGAGACATGGTTAATATCAAGGAGTAAAATTTTGTTCAATAAGATAAAAATAATTTTTGGTGAATAGTAACTTTTTACTTTTATTTACCACAGTTAAAAGTAAATAGGGTAATTAAGGGTAAAAATGATATTATTATTACCCTAAAACATGTTATAATTCTATTGGATAAGTGTAATTCGATAATAAACAACATTAGGAATAAAATATTATAATTTAGGTCCACTTGTATTAGATTAGAACATTTATTATTATTTTATTTGAAGAAGAGTTAAAATGGTTAAAATCAAAGTTTAATAACTAAATTTTTTTTAATATAGGGTTATACATAAGATAAATTCGACTATAAATATTCATTAGAAATATAAAAATATTTCTTACCTAATGGTATTTTATTTATAATTTTTAGACTTTAAATAATAAAAATTATTTATGACATAATGATGATGCAGTAATTACCTTATTAATGAAATATTAACTTAATTGATGTTATAAATACCCAAATAAAAGTAATTTGAGACTTTTTATGAATTAAACTAATTTTATAGTTTAATATGACATTTTATTATTTATTTAATTAACTTTTTTCGAACTAATAGTGCTGTTATGATTTTCACAAAAATCAATTACCAAATAGTGTCAAAATTGACATAAAATAGGTTTTAAAACAAATATTATATTATTAATTGTTATTCTGTTCCTAAAAAACTAAGGTTCAAACAAATGACTTGGATAAGGTTATATATATTAATAATGAACCACTTGGGGTTCGTTTTTCTTGTTATAGTATATTTATTAACCATATAGTGTAAGAAAGCAAGAAGACACTGTAAAAGTTAAATTATTTAACTTAGAGTTAAATCTAAATGATAAGGATAAAATAGTAACCTAAACTTGTCTAAAACCTATTGGTTGATAGGATTTAGACCCATCCCCACTTTAGCTTCTAAATAAATCAATTTGGAGCTATTATAAACTGAATATGACTTTATTATAAAATAATATTTTTAAGGTTTCCAAAGTGACACTCTCCTCCCTTATATAAGGGAACCTCCTCCCTCTCCTCCTCACACAATTTTGAGCCTTAAATCTCATCCAACCCCAGCCCATTTCCCTTATCAACTTCTCTATAAACATACTAGAGGTACTGACCTTCTTCAAAGACCAATTTTTGTGCCCTAAGAGGAAGTTTTAAATAGGCGTGTCGAAGAAGAGGTAATATCTGTTACCGATTCTTTCAAATTTATTTCTTCTTATGTTTCCTCTTATTTAGTTGTTTCATTATGAAGTAATAACATCAGTATGACTCATATAATGATATGTTATTATAAATATGAAACAACCCTATTTCACCTTCTATCCATCCTACGGAAAACAAAATCATTGTGCGTGCGTACTTACGGAATACCGTCTCCACGTCGTGGTGTAATCTGTTTTCCACCACCACCTTACTTGGATGGGTCTAATGGTGTAAAGAATAACTATATATAATTATTTTAAATTGATATTGATTCTTAAATAGTATACATACACTTCAATACAATTCCACGATCATGGGAACGATATCATCGCTCGTGCGTACGTACGGCCTACCATCTCCACGATGTGATGCGACTCGTTCTACATGATCGTCATTGAATAATGATTATATAAATGAATTGAATGAATAAATATGATATATATTACACTAATACCATTCTGGAAATGAGGTATCTATAACCTAAAAATAAGAATAATAATTTATTCTACAAAACATGAATAAGAACATAAAGTAATGAACACCCGAATAACAAGTATCAATGAAATATTACTAATAAGAAGATAAGAATATGACAATATATGATATCATAACAAGGAATATGATTCTGTAATAAGTAAATGAAATTATTTAAATCATTATATAGGAGGTTCAAATATGTACAAAGCATATCGAACCTAAGGTAAGGGAAAATCTCACAATCTCATTTTTATCTGAGATTGTTTATACTTCAGAATTTACTGGGGAATATTTATCATCCAAATCCATGTTTCCTCAATATGTAATATTATTTCTATCCTCCTAAAAAAATTTTAAATCAAATTTTACACATTTTTTAGTTTTTAGTAAAAGATATGAAAGGAATCGTTTGTCGTTTTTAGTACGAGGTACTTTTTGACTTTTCCAGCCAATGTACGAGAAGAATGTTTTTTAACTTATACGGCGTGAATGGATTTTAATGATTTCATAGAACATTATTTCCATGAAGATTCCTTTACAAGTTTTCAAGTTTTTTTAATAAACTTTTTTTAGTTTAAAATTGTATGACATGTTAATAAAGGAAAAATGTTTTTGAAGTATAAATCATATTTTCCTCAAGAATGGAGTTCAAGTGTTTTATCAAAATATTTTCCATCTAAGATAATATAGGTTTATATTTCTATACCTATTTTTACATTGATTTGATTATGTTATGATGGAATTAATTTTATGATGTCCTTTTATCATATATAGATTATGTTATGATGGCATGATGTTTAATAATCCCATTTTTATTACATGGGTTATGCTATGATTTATGATTTTTTGGCACACATAAGAATGGTTTCATTATGAGATGGGTGGGACCTATATCTCCCTCCAATTCATTGGGTAAATATTTATATCTCATGAGATGGACATGGATGGAATGGTAAGTTAATCTGGTTCAGTGATACAGGACTAGAATGAGGAGTAAACTCGGTTCAGTAATGGACTTTGTCCGTTATGATGGTCTTGGCAATGAGACTAGACTAATATGAAATGATTTTCTATGATTATATGTGTATGCCAAAAAGTTTCATGTTTTAAGTTATGATTATTGGGATTACATTTTACTACTATGATTTATCCCATGTTATGATATTTTGATCTCTTTTGCAGGTTAATATTTTCAAAATGTTATGTTCTTATGAATATGATATAATTGATATTTTTTTGTTTACCTTAACTGAGCATTTGAGCTCACCCTTTTGTATGTTTTCTTTTCTCTAGGTCAGGAAGAAGGGTATTAATTAGTATATGCCAAAAGGGACTCTAGATATGATTAAATAAACGGGAGACAATGTAGATGATTTATTAACCAGTTGTTTATGTTTCCCAGTTTCTAAAGACACTACCTATACGGTCCTATCATGGTTTTGTTATATGTTGTAATAATTATGCTTCAATTCTGAAGTAATAAACATGTATGTAAAGTATGGTTCGATATATGAGTGATACTGATGTTATTAATTTAAGATTAAACAAATAAAGAAGAAGAAGTAGAAGAAGAAATAAATTTGAAAGGATTAGTAAAGGATATTACCTCTTCTTCGATGCGCCTCTTCTAAACCTCTTCTTAGGGCACTAAAGTTGGTCTTCGAAGAATACCAGGACATCTAGTAGGTTTCTAGGGAAGTGGATAAGATAAATGGACAGGTTTTGGCTGATTTTGAAGGCTCAAAATGTTGTGAAGAGGAGAGGGATGAGGTGCCCATTTATAAGGGAGGAGAGGGGCACCTTTGGAAACATAAGAAATATTATTTTATAATAAATTCAAACCCCACTTAAAAACCTCCAAAAATGTCTCAATTTTAAGATGAGATGAGATAGGGTTGTAATCTCATCAACCAATAAAATTTAGACATTTTGGGAATTTATTTTAAACTTTATCAAATTGATTTATCCTTATTTAATCTATTTAATTTTATTTGCGGTAATGATATTCTAAATTTTAAATTTTTATAAATAATTACTTATGTGTTTTTAATTGTCCATAATTGGATAATTTATGACAATGTCGACCATTTGAATTTCAATTTATAATTTTTAAATATTTTTGTGATTTTTAAACAATTTTATAATATATTATTTTTATAAAAGAACAATAGTGTCAATTTTTAGGCTATTCATTTATTTGAATTTAAATAAAATTCACACAGAGGATATATTTGAACCAAAATATTTAATATATTCCTAAAATTTCATATTCATCTATAAAATTCGTGGATCACATTAAATAGTTTATATAATATTTATTTTAATATTTTTAAAACCATTTATTTGATATTTCAATCAATAAAATAATTTCAACATCACTATTGTGTCATCATTAATGATAATTATTTAATCCTTAAAAATTATAAATAAATTCACATGATGTAGATAATTTTATTAGATTTATAGAGGCTATTGATGTTTGTAGTATTATGAAGTTTATCAATAAATTAAAATTATTACACTTATAAGATATAAGAGAGTGACATATTGTCACTTTTTTTGGTTTAAATTATAATTATGTCATTTTCATGGTCAATAATCCATGAAATGAATCTATTACGACCCTTATGTGATATGGGTCAACTTTTATTCATCCAATAGAATTTTGGCAGGTTTTTTGGTAATTTTATAATCTTATTTTTACCCTTAATTACCTGATTTACCTTTAACTGTAGTAAATAAAAATTACCGTAATTAATATTCATAATGTAAAAAAATAAAAGTAACCTATTAACATAATTTGGACCCACTAAATCCAAATATGGAATCTATTTTTTTAAAATTCAAAACACAGAAGTTGCAGTAATTAATTTAAAATTAATCCCATTGTTAAGAAAATGAGTTTTAAAAGTTAAAACATTGTCAAAGATTCAAATTCTTTTACCTATGAATTCAATGTTAAATTAATGGAAATGATATAAATTATATTAAATGGTAAAAATATATTCTATTTATACTTTATAACCATTCAATTTTATCATTTAACCATATAAATTATCTTGATGAAAAAAATTGTTTTTAACAAAAAAATTAGCGTATTTTTATTATTCATCAAAATATGAAAGTCATCAGAAAAGTATCAAAATTTTATCCAATATAAATTTTTATATCCCAATTCAAATGAATAAGTTTATTTTTAAAAATTGAACTTATAAACTTGTCAAAAATTATTTTTAAAATGGGTGCTCCATCAAAAGGCGGTAAAACTACATTTTTTGAAAAATACTTCCTTTATCCAAAAAATTGATTTTGTTTTCATATCTCATTATAGAAAATGTGTAATATGAATTATAATTTTATAAAATTAAAAATTCAGTTAATACTATTCCTAACATATCGTTCACAATATTATCATAATATATCATTGTTTGGTGAAACTCGGTATTGCGTACATCGCAAGCTATCGAGGAAGGATGCTCTTGCGTGTAACGCAAGCCAAGCTAGTTTTTTGTGGAGTGAAAGATTCCTTTGGTGTTGCGTATAACATAAGACAGAAAAAATTATCATAAAATCATTAGGTGTTACATGTGCAATGTCTGATGCATGTGTCCATGAGAACTAGTGAGATGCCATTGGATTGAAGAGGGATTTGGTAATAATTCCATGAAATATATGTGAAAAACAAAGACAAAAAAACCTCTTCAAAGTAGAATCTCAGGAACACATGCATAATTGATGGTCTCATTTGTCCCTCTTCTATTTTGGATGTGGAAGGGACCTGACACAAGGTAACACTACCACCATGGTTAAGTATTCACATTAGGTTCACCATTTTTTTCGATTAACGATTATGGAACTGATGATTGATTGTAGGGGATTGAATTTTGTATAATCATTCTCAGTTGGGTTCATCATTTTCCAAATTTTCTCAAATGGTTTTTGTTCATGGAAGAGTAAACACACAAGGAATCTCATATCCATGAAGACTCATGGACCTACTTTCCAAAGGTTGACGTTCATTGGAGAATTTGACCAACAACACTTAAGAACTCGCATTTATTGAAAGGATGGGAAGTTAGGCTCGTCACACTTTTTTGGAGGGGAACTATTTAATATTCCTAGACTCTCTTATAGATTTAAGATATCTTCGGGAATCCTTTATTCATTCCAATTTATGATGTGGACCACTTGAAATTAACAATCAATTGTGAACGTGTATATGTTTCAAATCATCAATATGTATCCAAAGTTCTCCATTAATATGGATATATTTGTGTGTCTGAGGTTCTATGTCAATGGTACCCTTTTATTTACATACTAAGATTATTTAGTCATTCATTAGGATAATGCTGGTTCTAAGACACGTAGTGATGAACTCTAGAGTTTACCATTATCCATGGGGATGGAAGTTGTTTTGATATTGGGATCAAACCCTTAAAATGGGCTTCCTACTTATCCTTTTTAAAGGAATAAAAAACCACATAGTTTAGTGTCACTCAAAAGAACACATCAAATTTTAAGATCGCGTGATGAGGACCATTCCATGTAGTTTTACGTCATGTGGAAAGAATGATCGGGTTAAAGGTTCTCAACCAAGGATAGTGTGGGGAACACACTGTGGCGACCTGAGGGACCCGGGAGGGATGTGGTCTCCCAAGTGGATATAAACCTACTAGTATTGTGGATTAGAGAACATTAAGGTAAATTTGGATTTTATTTTTGGACTTTATGAAGTCTTCCTACATATCCTAGTTAGTTGGGAATCAATTCCCATTTAGTTCAGTAAGTTAGAACTTACAACTATGAGGATTCTCAAAGGGTTCTGCTTTATTGGGAATATAGAACTTTAAAAGTTAACACATGGATTTGGGGATTATACAGTATAGGAGTAATTATTTATTGGATATGGTTGGGGCTTACACTCAAGGGTATTCCTATTTAAGGTTTTTGATTGTGCGGATTTCATGATCACCACTAAACTCCAAGCCCACATGAATGTTGCTCAGTGCGAGAAACAAGAGGATGTAGTCTATATTAAAATCACATGATCTATTTAATCCCTGGTTGAGGAGGTCTAGGACCAATGGGAGAGTAAATGGGCATTGAAGTTCCCATGTCTTTGCTTTTTTGTATCCCAAGGAGGCGAAGATGAGCAAGAGTGACACCACTCTAAAGAAAGAATATGGGGATACTATAGGAGGGATTTTTTACTAGTTCCCAAGGAAGATAGGAGTGAACCACACTATCCCTCATCGAAGGGAAAGGCCAGTGGTACTCCTCAATCCCTTGAATCGGGAGGTTCACATGAGAACCTCTGAGGACATGAGTAAATCCAAGGTTAGGACCCTCAATGCCATAGGAATCTATACTTGAATACATTCTAAGGGTTCACCTTATCATGGAGGATACCAACATGACTCTTATTAACAAGCGTATATAGACTCAATAGAATACTCTAATGTTTTTGATTATCTGATTATACATGTTAGGTGGATTTGGAAGAGTCCTCAGCCTGATGTCGTTAGACTGGTTCATGAAGGGGCTAATGTAGGTCCTAATGATATGACAGAAGGGAGTGATGGGGGCTGGAGATAATAATACCATAGTATTTCCCATTCCACATATCATATTCTTATGTGGGATGGGGTTCACTCTATGTATCTTGTTTCTACATGAGTGAGGGTATATCCTATGTAGAGTTATGTTATGTGGACCTTGGTTTCACCTGTGGATCCTTTTGCTACGTGGAGTTGAGTTCTACAAGTATAGAATTTTTCTACGCAGGGTTATGTTCCTCCAATGCAGTGTTTTGATATATGGGGTTGGGTTCTTTACACATAGATTTTTTCTATGTGGGGTGCTAGACTGCTAAGGGTCCAACTATTTATACCTCACAGAATGGTGTCCACAAAGGGATATTGCGATTCTGAATTGTTGTATGAATTTATTTCATCCTTAATGTTATGCAGTGGGTTTACCTTTTGTGAATTTATAGATATCCAAAAATTAATACTCAAGTGTCCATTCTTACATCTCCTTTTTATAGCCTTTTGTCTCTATTTTTTCTGGTTCCCTCAGTTGTCTTTTATAGAAGAGTGGAGTAACCTGATAGTGGTATGGTCAATCATTCATGGTGGGTCATAGGGATTTGTTTTCAAGAGATAGATTGGACTCCCATACCACGAAACAATTTCATTATTGAGTGATGGAAATCATCATATAGCCCCAAAATGATCTAGTTTCATTTATAGGTGTTGGTGTATATCATCACATCTCGAAAAAAAAATTCATTCATGGGATGCCCCATCGAGCGGTGGGATGTCATTCACATAAGTAGTCCACATAGCATAACTTTCTATCCAGACTTAAGTATTTCATCATGGATTCACTCAGTTTAATATTTTTTAGACTCTTCTCCGGGTTTATTTTACCCTTACAAATTTTATTAAAATATGTTTGTATTCCATGTGGATTTTTTAAGACCCAAGTATTAAATATATTCTGGATATCAGACATAATAGAATAATCTAAAGTGGAAATCAAGATATTTTTTTGTCTCAATGGAGGATCTATGAGTCAGATGAGTTCGAATAATACATTTTTCACTGATTATAAAGCAAACTATAAGTATATTTAGGCATCCAATATTTCCAAGGAATTTTTTTTAATCCAAAATTTTTGAAAGAGGATAATGTGGTTCCTAATTGTAAATAACTTTTCACAGTTTACTATGATAACAATAAAAAAGTGAATATTTCCAAATATACAAGGTCACATCAAAAGAAAAATCATATACTTTGAATGTTTCATCAATCGAGGGATATTTCTCAATGAGGTGAAGTTATAGTGAGAAGAGTATCTACAAGGGAAAATGTGGTAGGACCATTGATAAAGCCTCTATCTTAGCATATGAATGTGTATCATATGAGAGCCTATGGACTGAAGGTTGTTAATAGTTATCTCTATTACAAGTGGTAGTCTATTGGAGTTGGTTACCAAGAACCATCATTTATTTACATGATGATTACACATATTTATCTTGAATATTAATGAATTTTATTATAACATCATGATTGTTATTTTATGAAAAATATTATGTGATAATGTCCAAATGATGCCTTTAATGTATAAAGTACATAGAAGTTCCCCACTTTGATGAGATTATTTAGATTCTATGATAGTATTCCTTAAACAATAGCCAGAATATATTTTATATAGGAACTCAATCAATGCATTCTATCAAGCGTAAGAGTCTCATGAGACATTAAAGCACATTCTCATGGTGTTTTACCTTAGAAATATCCAATAAGGGAGGTTATGATAATGGAACTACATGTAGGAAATGCACATTTAACGTGTCATTGGATCCTCTAATCTATGGAAGTGTGTATTGATCCTTAGACTTTAATATTATCATTATTCAATAGAATAAGTTCCATACTTTAATGTATTGATGAAAACTGTAATGGTGTATTATCATGGTGAATTAGGATATATTGGTTTATCAATGAGTGATATTCCATTAATGGATAATTATAGAATTTATTTATCCATTATGTCTATTAACATAAGTTTTTATCTCATGAATTTTGATGGAAATGGCACTATCTAGATAAATCCATGTCAATTGTGTTCTATGGAAAATTTTATCTATGAAAATTAAAAGAAAGATAAATTGATCACATAAGTTTATGACACTTTTATGAAACTTATTTAATTAGAATATACCACAGTAAATGGATTATATTACAAATTAAGCCTTTATAAGTGGGTGTATATCATTTTGGCATTAAATTTCTTATCTATCAGTTCCTTGGTATGTTTCTATATTATAACCATGGACTTTAGTCATGTCTTCATATTTTCACTAAGAAATAGTCCTATAGGGTAACAAAATAAGTGTATCTACAATAATGAATAATTAAATGTGGAATTTAATAAGTTATATTAACTATTTTTTCTACTTTGTTGTATAAAAATTATTAAGGTTTTCTTGATCCCTGAGATTTCATAAAAATTTATTCAAAAGAATATGTGATTTAAATTAGAATAATAAATATTTATTTTTAAGGTTTGGTGAATATAAATTTTATTATTTTTTTCATAAAATAATTTTGTGATATTTTTTATTAAATAAATAGTCATTATTTAAGGTTTGATATATTGAAAGGAAGATAAGAGAACAGATTTTAGTGGTCTGATTGAAAATGATATAAATGATATTTATTTATTCTTATGTAATGCACATGTCAAGTGAATAATAATTATATTATTATTAAGACATGGTGTTCTCTAAGAATTATGTAATTGGAAAGGGTCTTGTGTGAAAATTGAAAAACCTAGACCTACCTTAATAAATATCTAATTATATCACTTTCCATAGAAACACTTGTTGTACACAACAGATAGAGAAAATATCTCTCAAGATCAAGTGAGATTTTTAGAGATCAAAATTTTTCTCTCTATCTTCCTCTTCTCATAATCCATTGAGATAACACCATGAGTTCTTCATTGTCATTGAAGAATTCTGTTGTGATTAACCACAAGTGGCATAAGAAGTCGGGATCAATCATTCTCACACCTGATGAATATACAACAATATTCAAAGATTTGATTCATATGTGTATAAAAATAATAGGGATTATTCACTTGTATCCTATAGTTCAATGATGGTATGACAAGATCGATTCAATTAGATCATCAATGAAGAAATAATATAATGTTTAGGTAATTCTAGATATACATGTAAATTAATTATAAATTACATGTGAAGATCCTCCTCTTCTAGTTTCAAATTTTAATAAAGTCAAGTAATCAGTGAATTCCATTGGTCATGACATCATTCATCAAATATGACAATGATTACACATAAATTAAGACTAAAAGGTCAAGTTTACCATGCCTTAAAAGGGATTATACTTCACCTAAAACCTATAGATCACAACATCCCTAGTAATCCAATGATGTTTCCCAGAGAATATCCTCCAAATTATGAATTTTTCACTCTAACTATCCATCAAATTGGGTTTGAAAACTGTACTAAAATTTAACTCATTACCTAATGACTTTTGATGCCTATTCTAAAAATTAGAGATAAACGTAGGATCACAATATGATATAAGATAGAGAGGTACTCAATGTATTCTAACTATCTCTTTAATCAATGGTATATAGATATAATCTAAATAAATTTTATCATGGATAGAAATAAAATTCATAGATTTATTTAATTGACCAAAAATAACCCAAATAAATTTTTTTACATGAGATGTATTTGGTAATCCCACCATGAAATCCATGGAAATATTCTCCCAATTCCACTCAAGGAACTGGAAAAGGATGAATAATCCCTTCAATAGTTGACTCTCAACATTAACTTACTGAAAAATCAAATATTTCATGGTAAAATCAACAATATCCTTTTTCATTCCATTTCACCAATAATATTTTGTAAGGTCTCTCTACATCTTAATGTTTCCAGGATTAGTAGAAAATGGAGATATATGAGCTTCACTCAATAATTATTTCTTGAACTATGGATAACATGGCACACACAACCTCTTTCAAAATATTATAAAACCTTCCTTATCAATGTTAAATTTATCCAATTTACCATTCTTAAAAAACACTACACTTTCTTAAAAAATATGATCTTTCGTTTGAGAATTCATAATTTTGTTTTCCAAATACAACTACACTAACACTAGAACCAAAAGGTAAAGAGTTCTTGAATGCACAATTTCAAGTCAATTATTCATTAAATCACTAACCAAATGATCATTTTATAAATTTATCATAAATAATGATGCGTCATATTTTCATCTCAAGATATCATCTACGTTTTTTATTTTCTGGGATAATCATGAATCATTCAATCAAGATACTTTAGCAGTTTCAAACATCTTCTCTGCCGCTTGATCAATTCTTTTTGAGTTAATATATACTTAAGCTTTTATGGTAATTATATATTTCACATTTTACCCCATATAAAATTTTCTCTATATTTTTAAATAAAATAACTACTGCATCCAATTCAATATATTTTATTGGGTAGTTTTTTCATGTATTTATAATTGAATTGATACATATAAAACTACCCAATATTTTTTTATCAAGACACAAACAAGTCACCTCAAAGAAGAATCACTATAAATGATAAATACACTATTTCTGGTTGAAAAATCTAATATTAGATAATTAAGAAATCTTTTTTTAATTCATGGATGAATTTATCACACTCTTTTATCTAGATAAATATTACTCTTTTTAGAGTATACTTATTTAGTGGGCTAGATAACCAAGAATTTTTTTCAACAAACCATTTGTAGTAACCTCTAAATCTAAGGAGACTTCAAATCTCAGTGACATTTGAAGGTATTGGCCAACATTTCATCACCTTATTTTAGCAGGATAAAAATTTATGTCATATTTAGAAAAAAATATGTCCAAATAAATAAATATATCATAAACAAAAATCACATTTACTAATTTTTTCCTGAAAACCTTTTTTATTTTAAAATATAGAGTACAATCCTTATTTTTTTCTCATGTTCTTTATAGATTTTAGAATAAATAATATTGACATCAATAAACATATGCAAAAATTTATCCAATTACTCTTGGAAAAATATATTCATAAGATCTAGGAATATAGGGGGTTCAATAGTCAACCCAAAAGTCATAAAAACAAACTCATAATGCCCATACATAGTATAAAATATCATATTTGGAATGTCTTCATCTTTCCCTTTCATATGATGATATCCATTCCTAATATCAATCTTTAAAAAATATTTTTATCCATAAAGATGACCAAACAAGTCAAATATATGAGGAAATGGATACTTGTTCTTAACAATTTTGTTATTGAGTTATATATAATCATTGAAAATCCATATAAAACCATCCTTCTTTTTAACAAACAAAATATAAGCACCCCAAGGTAATGTTCTAGGGTGAATAAAACTATTATCAAGAAAATTATTTAATTTTATTTTCAATTCCAATAACATCAATAGTTCCATTCTATATGGGGGTTTTGAAATTAGTTTAGCATTTAGAACTAAGTAAATTCTAAATTCAATATCCTGATTTGGAATAATTATATTCAAACCATCAGGAAATACATCTATATATTCATTTAGTGATAAAACAACACTAATCTAAAAAAACATCCCTCTTTTTAAAAATTTGGGTAAGATGACATTCAATTTCATATTTAATATGTTCCTTAGATTCTTGATATATTATCATAGGTATTAACTCATTCCTATATAAAAATTCAAACTCACTTTGAAAATTAAATATAACTTCCTTAGATTCAAAATCAATATTATCATGATAAATTTAAAGTTAGTCCATGCCTAGAATAACATCAAACACAACCATGTGAGATAAAAAACGATTTTTTTGGAAAACCCATTCTATATGTAATCATAGTAAGAATCCTATAAATAATTTTTCCTTTAATACTTCCACCATGACATTTTATAAAATGTTATTTCTCTATTTATTGTGGTAAAATTTCTATTTCACCATCAAATTTCCCAGAAATAAAAGAATTTATAGACCCTAAATCAAAAAACACTTTGACATAATATGAGGAAAAAAGTAATATAACTACCACCAATTCATTTTATGGTCCTTCCTTTTTTGATGTAGTTGAGAAAGACTTTAATACACCTTTATCTAATTATCTGGATGATTATACTCATTCATTATTTTCTTCAAACATGCATCGACATAATGGACCATCTCATTGAATTTAAAACATCACACTACCTACTTACCATTATTCTTTTCTTTAAAATAATGAGTCCAAAGACTCAGTATACAATATCGTTAACACTTTATATATTTCATAGACACTACTTATGAGGTTTCTTACCACACTTATCATAATAGGAAAATTTATACCTTTTCCTTAAGATTTATTCAATTGATATTTTTTCATTACTTTCCACATAGAAATCTTCATATATTTATTATTATAAGAGTAAAAAAACGTCATATATAATTTCTTAGTACTCCATAAAAATGTCTCATATATTTTAAATTAATGAGAGGCTAATTATCTTAATAAACATGGTTTCAATCCTATGTAAAACCAGTCAATTTTACTATCATTGTCTAGAATAAAACAATACATACTTGACCAATATAATAAAATTAGCTTCATTGGTGGAAATAGAGTCCTCTTTATTTTTCTTGAGTTCCAAAATTTGGTTTTCCATCCTAATTTTAAAACCCTTATGAAAATATTTATCAAGGAAAATAGATTTAAATTCTAACAAGACTATAGAATCAATCTCAATTTTCTATATGGGTTTTTTAAACAATGAGCACCAATGATTAGATTTACCTTCAAAATAATAAATTTAAAAAATTACTTTATAATGTTTATAACTACCCAAAAAATCAAATATATTTTCCATAGCATTGATATATCTTTATACTACCATTGGGTATGAGGTTTCACCAAATATCAGAGGGTGTTTTTTTATAAAATGACCCACAATATACATTTTCCTCTATAGATAACTCAATCACTCTATAGCATGGGTACCACAATTAATATCATGTATCAACTGAGTTAACATTTTTACAAATTGATATATTCCAATTAAAACAATTATAGGTTACTGATTCGTACTTATATTATCCACTTTATTCATTTCTAATCCATTCACCATGTTTCCTCTATGAAAAACGTAAAGAACTAGACATGAAAAACCACTCAAATAGTTTGATGTGGGTTGGGTGTTACTACCTTAGGTCAACCTCCCTAAATGCCAAAGGCTACTGACTAGAAGTGAGGGTATGATAGGTATAGTGGGGAGGCTATACCCTCTCGGAGGATAATAATGGTACTGGTCCGAGCAATAATTTATAACAAGTGGTGGAAATAAATGACTTAGCAGACTCGAACCAGACCCATATAGAAGAAGCATATCCAATTTTAGTAAACAGTGGAATCAATATATAAATGAGTGTAGCAGAAAGTAAATAGAACAACATGTTGAACACCACTTGTAACTACTAAACAAACCAAGCATACGTCTATAGAAATTCCAAGATTCCAATGGCTATCTAATAGTAGCTACAATAAACAAGGTAAGCATTCTAAAATAGGAAAGAAAGAAAAGTATGGTAAACTCTAGCTAGGTAAGACCTCAAGGACCATACCATATCCATGCAATAGCTAATGTAGTCCAACTCTGGAAGCTGACCTTTTTCCTGCACGTAAATCCATAAAGTCTACATGCATCCAGAAGGGCCCATGCAGGGTGTGAGATGAATCTCAGAAGGATACCACCCAACAACGCGTACCTAATATAAGTGTTTAACAAGGAATTCCTTTATAAAGAAAAATAGTAAACTATAAGATGCACAAATAAACTCAAACTCCACTGGGGCTCTGCAGCCACCATGTAGTGTCACCTGCTTTGGCCAATGCTAGAATCTCTCTCATGTAACCCGGCACCATGTGCCTACTGACATCTCATGTCTTAAGAACCTATGTCCCAAATGTATTCCCAAACTGTAGTAACCTATAGAAATAGAGATTTCTATCCTCAATAAGTAATCATAGAGACAACGATGTCTTCCCTCAAAAAACGTAACCAGAGGGACAACGATTTCTGCACTCAAATAATTGTGAGCCTTTGAACCTAACCCGATAGCCTCAATGCTATGCCCTGAAGCTCCTCACCTTCCATGTGGCTTCCCATGGAAAGAACCCCCAATCCAATAGTACCTAAACCACATCTATCAGGGGCCTCTACCCACATGAGTGGTCAAAACCACCTCATCACAGAGTTTCTTTGTGTCCACACTACTCAATGTTCTGGGTGAGCAGTAATCACAAAAATAGTACCCAAGACAAAACATCTCTAACACCTCGTTCCCCTATGACCATGTTGCTCAAGTATGATGACCTTTCCATCCAAGTAACCCGGGTCACGTACAACCTGACAGTCACACTGCCTCAAGCCGACATCTATGATGCCCAATCCCATGGTCAGAGCCACCCAATGTAACTCGATCCAATCCCAACATGTGATCAACATCACTCAACAACACCAAGGCCATGCCCATCACAAACTAAAAGTTCCAGCATATGTAATATCACACATCACATATATATAATCAAAATAAATACTTAAATAGTAAAAAAAACTAAATAGTTGAATTGCATAAGCTATGTGTTGTCCCATTCTAGCACCATGTTCTTGGAAGCCTCTAACAATTCATATCATCACTTAAAAAACTAAACTCAACAGTATAAACAAACAAAAACAACATATACCATCTTGGCACCCCTTTCCAAAATTCCTCAAATGAGAAATGGCCCCTCACCCAGCCCCACTCAAGAAAAATGGGAAACAGGTCATACCCAAAGGCATCCCATAGGTCATATAAACAATTTAATATGCAATAGAAAGTAAAATAAGGTTACTCTCAAAATACCCTAATAAGAGTTAATGGTCTTGTCACCTAAATGCCCATGAAAACACTAAAAGAGGTATGCACCACCTACATGAGACTCATAGAAGTAGGAACATCCTATATCGAGATCTAATTCGAAGCCAATCTTTGTAGATCTATGTTTCCATCAAATCTCAAAGATTGCACTCAGATGGAATCCATAGTGCTTGAGGAAAGGAAACTGGAACAAAAGGGGGCGTGCGGGTTTAGCCTTGGTGATGTGATCTCGTATCCACTGAAGGATTAAAGAACAAACATTGGATGAAGAATCTAGGGCAAGGTATGCAGTTCAGGATTTTGGAATGATACTATTCCGAAGTTGTGGAAGAATAATATGTTTTCTGAAGTAATATGTGACGCTCTATCAATTAAGAAAATAAAAAATAAAAAAACACGGTGTGTATAAGGGACTACACATCGTGTAGTGTCCTTGTCTGTACTTCTACTTAACCAGAGGTAGCCACACATCTTGGACATGCCACACGGGTTGAGACACGGTTAGAACTCAACACGTACATGGAAAGAAGAATAAATGGCGTGTCAATAAAAACTACATTCCATGTAGTAGGAAATTATTACATGGACATCACACAACATGTACTCGGTGAGCAAGTGGACAATATATGCCTAACCCATACACGGTGTGTACTTTGGTGTACACGACATGTAATATGGAAATTTCAAGAACTTCCCAGATTTCCCACATCTTCCCAGAAACAAGTCAAAAATTCAAAAAGGGTCGGGATTTTGAACTGTTCCAAAAACTTGGGTTCTTACAATCTTTGTACCTTAAAATAGATCATCCCCGAGCTATAAAAAACCCGAATATGGAACCGAACATACCAACCCAATCAACATAACCCGTACACCCCCGATCTCAAATATTCTGGCTAAATTCATCAAGGGGATCCCCACCTTAGGAATTGACTAACTCGATCTCAACCCTAAAAAACTCAACAAAGAAAGTGTTCACTAACCTATTTCTGGACTCATGGTCCTTTCGTGACGCATAGTCACCCATGCACCTCATTGATGCTCTCATGTCATTTCTGATACCCCAAACATACCCCACACTACATCGGTGTCTGCCTCTACAAGGTCATGCTTCCCTTGGAAGCTCAAAATAAAACTTAATGTCATGAACCTAAAGTAACCTACATCCTCAATGTCCTGATGCCCAAGGCACCTCAATTAACTCCCATCCTAGATACCCCTAAAACCAGGCATCTCTTACACATATATAAATATATCATGCACCAGATATGGCGCCAATCCCACTGACCAACATCAAGTCTGTCCACATATATCATGTGCACCTCGTGCACTCAAAATGGACATTCCTCAACAGTTCACGCCAAAAATAAAACAAGGAATCCATGGCCACACTCATGGTGTACCCCTAACTGTTGTCAGATCACCAGCCTGCCCAGCCCCTACAAGATCCACGGCATGCACCTAGCCTGATGTATGGATTCTTGATACCTGACCTCCCTGTGGTGCTACCCCAGTCACTGGCTAATGACCCCTCATATGGGTCCCATTGTCTCTACCATACCATCTATGTGCAGCTGAACCTCGACTACCCTCTCCTAGTACCGAACCTAAAACAACTCCAGATGCCACCGTTTTTCCTAGTCTCTACCTACTAGCTATTTAAGAAGGATACCTATAGAGCATATCAAGATTCCCAACCTTTTCATATGCTTGTCACTCCTTTGTAGTCCTATCGCACTGAGTTCGAACATTCTCTAGCTTTCCAAACTTAATGAAAACCATGGAAGAACTACAACGAGTTGGTATAGTTGAGTCCTTAACCTGACTACCCTACTGAAACTCATCTCATCCGCGCTTCTTGTTTTCTAAACCATCACCTACAGCTGCCTCCTGTACAACTTGGGGCCTATCTCTCTGGTTTCCCTATGCTATGAGTACCTGATTCACTGCCTCTGAGAACAAACCCAACTTGAAGTTATTTACCTGGATCTGAATGGCATGTTGTAATCCATACTCAAAGTGCCTCACCCTTTCCGATTCATCGCTTACCATACTAGGTGAAAAGTGAGACAACTTAGTGAAAGTAGCTACATTTTCCATGACGGACATGTTTCCCTACTAAAGGCTCAAGAACTTCCGATATCTCTCTTCCCTCAGTTTCTCTAGGTAAAAGTGCTCAAAGAACCTATCCTCAAATTATTTCTATGCTAGACCTTCGTGCCTATGATCCTGCACCTGCACATCCATCTAACACTTTTTCTGTCCTCATAGGATGTACGTCTCCAGCTTGACCCTCCACCCTGGAGGTGTCTCGAGCTGATCAAAGATCATCTGCATGCTCTCTATCTAGTTCTCAGCTGCCTGTGGGCCACCCTCACCCTGAAAAAAGTGGAAGGTACTACCACCATAACTCTCACTTCAGATATTCCATAGATGACTATATACCCTACACACCTCTGTTGATCCCCTACAAGACTCGTACTATGCTATTTTGGAGCTGCTCATCGAGCCACGTCCCGAACACTATCAAACCCGGTTGCTGCCCTGCCTGGACTGGATCCCAAACCTGATCATTTCCCTGATCCTATATGTGAAGCTCATGCTCTTCCTACACCAGATCCTAAAATTGATCCTGCTCCTATGGCACTATACCATCTTATGCCTGACGATCCATCTGATTAGACTAAAAGAAATCCGTTGAATACCATAAATGGTTGGACATCCCACACACACACATATATATATATATAAATATAGTCAATGCAGATAAGGAAAGAAGTAAAGAGGCAGCATAAAACAACTACCCTTACTCTCCCCTATTTTAACACATTCCCACTGCATCTCGGCCTCATGGCCTCCTTACCTGCCCTCAATAGAGCCAGGTAGAAAAATTACCTCGGGCCATTCCCGTCCGGACAACTAACTTTTCCTCACACCGAAGACAGAGTCACCCAATGCTAATGATCAAAATCACCTAAACCATAGTACATGCATGCTCGTACAAGATCCAGACCCAAATATCCAGCCACATAAAATTCTACAAATATATAAAGCGTGGCGTAACACATTGCAAAAAACATGAAATTTTATCAATTTTTCACCTATTCACATTTCAAAGAATACTAAGAATGGAAATTGATATTATTCACATTGCATTATCACTTCACAAAGCATACATGTAGTTATGAAATTGAAATACCCTAAAAGTGTGCCTATCAAAAGACAAATAATCATGCCTTTCCATACAGAGCTATGTTCCAATCCTCCCTTACTGTACTAGGTCAAGGGACACATATCAAAATCAATAACATCACACACCAAGTGATCCACTGAGGTAGAAATCATATAAACTATAATCTGAGCAAAAGCAAAACAGTAATTCCCACCCAAGGCAACTTGGTCCATCACACGTACCTAGGGATGTAGGCACCCAAGCACAAGATAGAAGCCTAGTTCCAATTACAATCTATATCCAGTCTACCATATCCCAAATAGTAAAATAATTAAAAATAAAGAAAAGTCTCAATCTCATTAGTAGCCAGTGAAACACTTCTTCTAAATCCTTGTCAACAACTCCTTTGATACCACTTTGTAACGACCCAAACCCGAACAACCACCCGAACAGTTTGATACAGTTCAGGTATTACTACCTTTGGTGCAAATCCTCGAACACCAAAGGTTGTCGACTAGCAATGAGGGTCTGATAGGTATAGTGGGGAGGATATACCCTCTCGTAGGACAATAATGGTACTAGTACAAGAAATAATTTATAACTTTCAGTGGTAATAAATGACTCAGTAGAATCGAACCAGACCTGCATAGTGGAATCTTATCCAATATTAGTAAATAGTGTAAGATATATATAAACGATTGCAACAGAAATTAAATAGAACAGCATGTTGAACACCACTTGTTACTACTAAACAAACTAAGCATGCATCTATAGCAAGTCAAAGGGTCTGATGGATAACCAATAGTAGCTACAATAAACAAGGTAATAATGTTGATATAGGAAAGAGATAAAAATAAGGTAAAATTCATATAGGCAAGACCTCAAGGTCCTTGCCATCTCCATGGAATAGCTAATGCGGTCAAGCTCTTGAAGTTGACCTCTTTCCTGCATGTAAATCCATAAAGTCTACACACGTCCTAAAGGGTCATTGGATGGTGTGAGATGAATCTCAATAGGATACCACCCAACAATGTGTACCTAATATAAGTATTTAAGAAGGTATGCCTTTATAAGGAAAACAGTAAAATGTACGATGCACAAAAAAATACAAACTCCATTGGTGCTCTGCAGCCACCATGGAGTGTTACCTACTTCAGCTAATGCCAGAATCTATGTCATGTAACCTGGAACCATGTGCTTACTAACACCTCATGTCACAAAAAACTGATGTCATAAAGGTACACCCAAATAGTAGTAACCTAGAGAAACAGTGATGTCTGTCCTCAATAAGTAATAGAAGGGACAATGATATCTGCCCTCAAATAATGGCGAGCCTCTACCCCCAACCTGATAGCCTCAATGTTATCCCTTAAAGGCTCCTCACCTTCCATGTGGATTCCTATGGAAATCACCCCATAACCAATAGTACCTAAACCACATCTATCGGAGGCCTCTACCCACATGAGTGGTCAAAACCACCTCATCATAGAGTGTCTCTATGTGCACACTACTCAAAGTTCTGGGTGAGTGGTAATCATTGAAATAGTACCCAAGCCACAACATCTCTGACACCTTGTTCCCCTGTGATCGTGTCACTCATTTCTAATGGACTTTTCATCCAATTAACCCAGGCCATTCCCAACCTGATAGTCACACTGCCTCAAGATGACGTCCATGACACCCAATCCTGTGGTCAGAACCACCAAATATACCCCGGGCCAAGACCAACCGGTGATCAACATCACTCAACAACACCCAGGCCATTCCCAACACAACATGAAGGTTCCATCATATGCAATACCACAAATCACATATATATAATCAAAAGAAATACTTAAATAAGAAAAACAAAATAAACAGTTGAATTGCACTAGCTATGTGTTGTCCCATTCCCGCACCAAGGTCTTGGAAGCCTCTAACATTTCGTGTCATCACTTAAAAAATTAAACTCAGCATTATAATCAAACAAAAACAACTTAAACCATCTTAAAACCACCAACCAAAATTCCTAAAATGAGTTATGACCCCTCACCCGGCCTCGCTCAAGAAAAACAAGAAACCGGGAATACCCAAAGGCATCTTATAGGTCAAATAAAAAATTTAATTTGCAATAACAGGTAATACAGGGACACACTCAAAATACCCAAATACGTGGTAAAGGTTGTGCCGACCAAATGGCCACAAAAAAATGAAAACAAGTATGCACCACCTACCTGAGACTCATAGAAGTAGGCACGTCTGATATCGAGCTCCAATTCGAATCCAATCATCATAGAAATATGTTTTCATCAAATCCTAGAAATTCCACTCGGTTGGAATCCACGGTGTGTAAGGCAAAGAAACTAGATTGAAAAATGGTGTAAAGTTTTAGCCTTGCTGATGCGATCTTGAATCCACTGATGGATTGAAGAACTGAATTTGGATGAAGAATCTTAAGCAAGGTATGCAGTTTGGGATTTTGGAACGGGACTGTTCTGAAGTTGTGGAAGAAGAAGATGTTTTCTGAAGTAATACATGGTGCTCTTTCATTTAAGAGAATAAAAAAAATACACAGCCTGTATAAGGGTCTACACACCGTGTAGTTTCCTTTTATATACTCCTACATAGGCAGAGGTAGCCACATGGATTAGACACCCCACATGGGTCGACACACAGCTAGAACATAGCCGGTACGTGGAAAGGGGAATACACGGTGTGTCAAGCAACATTACAAGACTTGTAGTAGGAAATTCTTACATGGTCATCACACGAAATGTACTCGGTGAGAACATGGCCGGAACATGCCTAACCCATACACATCATGTACTTTTGTGTACATGGCGTATAATCTGAAAATTTCCATAACTTCCCAGATTTTCCCAGTTCTCTCAGAAAAAAGTCAAAAATTCAAACAGGGTCGGGATTTTGACCCATTCCAAAAACCCAGGTTCTTAAAAAAAATCATTCTAAAATATATATAGATTAGATGAATAAACATAGAAACCCTAAAATTTTTCTTATTATTATATAATATGTAGATTAAAATCACATAAATTTGTGTTCTTAAGAACATATTAAACTCTAAATTTTTATAAACCTTTCTATGATATCAAATATAAAAACCCATACATTAATAAACCCAAAATTATGAGTTTAATATTATGGATTTAATTTTCATACATTAACATGATATTTTTGGATTTAGAGTTTTATATAATTAGGAAAAACTATTATATATAAAAACCCAATAATAAAAATTGGACACTTACAATCAATACCTATTTTTCCACATAAAAAAATAATTCTTAAATTTTAACTCTTGCTACATTCAAAACTCATTCTCTTATTTAAATATAAATCCTCATATTAGATTGATATACTGAGCTATAGTTTTCTACTCACCCTTTATCCCTATGAAATGAATTTGAAAATTTTTAATGAACACAAAAATATTATCAAGGGATATAAAAATAAATAGAATCGTTTTCCAATTTTAAAAATCATGAATCCAAATTACAATTTTCTTTTTATATAATTAACCTAGAGATCAAAATAATTGTTAATATATTCAATATAAAAATTCACTTCATAAATCATTTCATAAAACATATAATAAGAAATAATAATAGAAAAATCATAATCATGGGGGTTTCTTGAGATATATGAGTGCTCATGAAAACATTTTTCTGGAAAACATACTTTTCACCCTTAAAAGGATAAACTTTCTATTAGATATAATCTCATTTGTTTAGAATATGAAAAAAAATAATTCCATGAAAAATAAATTGAAATAATATACAATTAATTTATGTTCATTGGTATGTCGACTTTATATCACTCTTATAATCACTCTTACAACCACTCTTACAAATAAAATAACCTACTCGGTTGGTTCCAACATATATTCCCTTGGGAGAAAAATCATTTTCCAATGAATTAGAGAGAGATATCAGGCTCACCCATCATCATAAGAAATCTCCATGGTCCATAAAATATAAAAAAACATATAATATTTCA
Organism: Viscum album; assembly: GCA_963277665.1. Taxonomy (NCBI): domain Eukaryota; kingdom Viridiplantae; phylum Streptophyta; class Magnoliopsida; order Santalales; family Viscaceae; genus Viscum; species Viscum album. The sequence goes on along the minus strand of OY728137.1, from coordinate 879,411,807 downwards.
TTTACATCTTAAAATATCATAAACTATTCTGATTAACATATATGTAGAATCACTTTCATGCTTCATGTAAAAAAAGGATAAAATAATTTTTCTTTAAAAACTATTGAAACCAAAATTTCATAGAATAATGGGAAATAATATTTTTTGAAATTTTTTTTACATAATAAAATTATTAAATAATAGCATAAACTATGGCTACAAATTATTCTCATGTTTTATTCATTTATAAAATATTCAATTCCTTATTTTGTAAAAATGTCCAAAATAACTCATTAGAAAAACATTCAAAAAAAATATCTTACAACCTTCATAAATAGAGTAAAAAAAAATTTAAAAAAATTTTAAACATAAATTTAAATATATTAATAAAATTCATAAAAATATTAAAAACATGCATGTGGATGAAGAGGGGGATAAAAACAATAAAACTTATAAAATAATATTTTAATGAAAAATGTCTTACCTAAAATATGAATTGTTACTTATGTAATTTAACTCATGTATAGTAAACATATGTTAATTATTCTTCTATTTAATAAAATTTTCATGTTTATTATATTATTATTGTCCATTTTATTTCATTTACTACCATTCTTTATATAGTTTCTAAATTAGTTAAGTTCATGTCGTACGTTTTGAGGATGTTTAGTTCATAATCCCGAAACAAATTCTTTTGGTTGAGCATGGTTATGGATAAATATTACATCATATATATAATATTAATCAAGAAATAATTATCATATTTATATATTAAATTAAATTTTAGAACCATATATGAAAGGAGGATATGAAAAATGAATCACATCGCTTCATAGAGATGATAGTTCACACGTACACATGAGTGACGTTATCATTTTTTCATAGATGGAAGAGTAAGAAGGTAAGTAATATATTATCATTAAAAAATATTAAATATAATTTTAATAATATATATTTATTAAATACATCGTAATAACTATCCATGTGAGATGTTGATAAAAAATTAAACACATCGCTTTGTGGAGGTGGAAGTTTACACGTATGATTGCGTGATGTTTTCATTTCCCATAGGATAGAAAAGGATATGAAAAAGGGTTGTGACATAAACATAATAAAATTTCAGTGTATTTTAGATACTGATATTATTATATTATCATGGTTGTGATGATTTTTAATGAGTTAGAAGAAGAAATAAACATGAAAGAACTCGGTTAAGAGTTACACCTATTCTTTGGATAACCTTCATTAGCTTACACCTTAAGCCTTATAGGTTGGAATTTTGGTGAGACTGTGAACTATAGGATGTATATAGATATATTTGGAATATATTTTGATAGTTATTGGTTGATATAAATTTCTCAAGTCACGTGAATAAGATAGGAGAGGAGGTTCTCTTTTATAAGTGATGGGAGAGGCACTTTTGTAATTATTCTTAACTTTTAAATATTATAAATTTCTTACTAATGGTACAGTGGACCTAAATATATCAAAAATAAGGTAAAAATGTTTGAAATAATCTCATATAATAAGATTAAATATATTATTTTATGATCTTATCACTTATTTATATCATTAATTAATATGTTTACCCTTTGCCACGATAATAATTTACCATAGTTTCTATTCATTATAGAAAAAATGCAATTGAACTCATTTAACAATTTGAAAATCCTCATTTATAAATTGAAATAAATTTTTCAATATTAAATTCATATACATTTTAGAAATTATTTTTTATATAAGTGTGAAAAAAAGAAACAAAGAATAGTCTTATGAAAAAATGTGTTTTAAGCATAAAAATGAATTTATACCAAAATCAAGTATAGTTATGATTAATATGGAATTAATTATAATATTTGTTTTTAAATTAAGCTAATTTTGCCTTTAAAAAATCCAAAATAGAATGTAACTTTTTGAATACTTTAAACCAAATAACAATTTTTATAAAGAAGCAGTATTTTCCACTATTCACCCCAAAATCAGTCTTTTTAGAAAAATCCAAAAAAATATCTCTAATATATATTTCATGTTATCATTTAAAAAATTAATTCAATTTTATAAATTTAATATCTTAAATTTATACATTTAACTTTTAAGTAAAACCACATAATACATGGATAACACTTTAGTTAACATAAAACAATTTCTATCTTTGATTTTATAAAAACATATAGAATTATTATAATGAATTTGAATCTATAAAATATAACAAATAACATTAATAATGAAAAAAAATTATTTTTTGTTAACATTACTTAGGTTTCCAAAAAAATTGTCAAAAGTATCCCAAAGAATCAAAAAAACATAAAATGTTATATTATTTGACAAATCATTGTGTAACACTATTAGTTGAATCATAATACATGTATGTCTAATGGTTCTCCCCTATTATATATATAAAAAATCACTTAAACCCACCTATAAAATTAAATTTATCTAACATTATTGTATAATTTTTTTATTTTAACCATAATATATATAAATAATCACAAAATTAAGAATGAGTGTCCCATATTTTAGGCATTTATTCCTTTGAAAAAATTCATTAATTTAAATCTATTGGAAACTACTTCTTTTAATGATCAGAAATCATGAAAATTATGGTTTTATTGGTTTAGCTATTTTATGATAGTATTTTATAATATAAGGAAGTTTGAATAAATATTTGCTAAGTGTTGAAAAGACCTACCGTTGAGTATGAGTCACTGTTGAACTTGAGTCACCATTTAAGATAACCCACTATCAATATTTACCTACCATTAGGAAATTGTCACCTCCATTAATGAATCACCACCATGAATAAGTCACTACTAGGAATGACTCACCCTTGAAGATGACACACCACTGGGAATATGTTACTATTAGGAATGACTTTCCATTGTACTTTACCTACCATCAGATGAATCAACTCTAAATATGAGTCACCATTGATGATGACCTACAATTAGATGGGTAACCACTGAATATGAGTCACCATTAAAGATGAAATACCATCATAAGAGTCACCACTGAGATGAGTCACCACTGTGGGGAGTCACCACTAACAAGAGTCACCGCTGAGAAGAGTAATCACTAACACGAGTTACCACTGAGATGAGTCACCATTGAGCATGACCTAACTATAAAAACCCCAACTCCAATAATCCAGATTCAATTGTCATTTTATTATAATGTCATACATACAATTGATCACATCACCAATTATCATTCAATTTAGTAGTATTTAAGAACAAGATACAAACATGGTTCTCTTATTACATTGGTAGTTAAACATAGAACACAACAAAGTAAAATAAACTGATTTCATGAAACTTACTCAAATATTTCATCTTTATAACCTAGAAAAGGGAAAAAAGAAAGGGGTGAACTCAAATTCTTATTAGGGGTTACATTAATCAATAATGAGTGAAGAAAAGTCAATTATGCCTAATCATTATGGTAGGGTAAATAACTAAAAAACACATTCCATCAATAAAGTGTGAACAAAAATGAATCCATATATTTATTCATTGTGAAAATCTCATAGAAAATAATAACTAAATACTGAATGAATAAAATTATTAATTATTAGATGTCATTTATCTAGAACATGAAACATTATAACATCAATACGATTTAAGTGTGTGGGTAGAAACCCATCTGATTCTACTAGGAAACAAACACCAAGGGTTTATCACCAATTTTTTTGTCTCGTGAAACCTATCAATGCATAAAGGGGATATATATAAATAGTAATCATATGGTACTTCAAGTCCAAATAATTCTTCATACATATATTTAATTTATGAAGAACATGAATTATCAAAATATCTGTATTGAGTAGAAAATATGAATTTATCAATACTTCCCCAGTTAAAACAACATTGAAAACATAGTATGTAAAAATGGAATAAATTTAAGATAATAATAATATCCATTATACAATAAATATGTATATTTAATGAAATATTCAATTAATGATGATCATAAATAAAATAAAAGTATACATACCCCACACACAAAGAATAAGTGGTTAATAAGGCATAACAAAATGGAATATCATATTGGTATCTATGAAAGAATGGATATCAATCATACATTGACATTAATAAGGTATTATAGGCATATATTATGATAAACAATATCTAGATAAAGTGAAAACATGTAAAAAGAGTGTTTAAGAGACTTTAGAAATCAGCCACTTTAGGGCGGTTTAAGGAAAAATATAAAAGGGTCATTGAAGCGGTCAAAGGAATAATTGATTGTATAAACCCATAATTTATCAAAGATAGTATTCATGAAAAAAATATTTCTTATAGAAAAATATTAGTAGATTAAAATTTATTATGGAGTGTTTTTGAACATGGGTATGAAATTAGAAAGTTCCCTTAAATCGAGATTGCTTATCTGAAGGAATTGAAAAGGAAGCCTCGTAAACCATGTATTTCCCATCAAATAAATAATAATTTAGAAATGTAAATATGTTTGGAACATACACTAATAATTTCATAGTGGTATATAAGATTAATTAATAATTACATTGGGGTAAAGAGATAGAAAGTGTAACCCAAATGAAAAATAGGGGTTCTGAAATAATATGTTACCTTATGTCTAAAAGTGTTATTCACTTGCACTTAATATGATAAATAATGAAATTATATTCATTAATAATTTTATTAATAACCTATAAAATATTTAATTTATTCATTATAATTTTATTAAGTTCATTTTATGGCCTTTTTTATGAGTTATGAGATTTAATTTTGTCATTTGTGAGTGTTTGTTTCCTTGGTTTTCATGATTGGTTCACTTGTATACATGTATGAAACATCATGTAAAATGGGAATAATTCTTCATAAATAAAATTATATGTTATAAAATTACTTATAATATATTATATTGTATTATATATCATTTTATAGAAGTATGAGGATAATTCGTTATATAAAATGTTAATGACAACCATTTAGATTATTTTGGAATTTTTCGATCATCGCGAACAAATTTTGTTTTAATAATTTATATTATGTATATATACTAGTTATAAAACACTAAATAAATTTTAATATACATTTTAAATTCTTTTTTAACAATTATAATGGTTTTATGACTAGCCTTAATGGTGGTAATAGAAAATTAAAATGGATCATTCGGGATTGTGGTAAATCGACACATCACAGATGATATTTTCATTTTTAGAATAAAAGGGGTATGATAAGGGGTTTGAGTATGGATATTCCAAAAACATAATAAAATTATATTATATATAATATATTAGAGTTATAATTCCACTTGGATAAGGGTATTTTATGAAATTAAAAAAAAGAACAAAAATTTAAAGAAATTGAGAGAGAAGGATTAAGGGGTTTACCTCTTGAATTATTCTCCTTGATACCCTATTTAAGGCACTTGGGTTAGGTATTTTGGTGAGAACAGAAAGAAATGAATGAGGGTAATATTTTTGGGAGAATAATATTTCATAATATTAAGAAGGATTGAGGAGAAGGGGTGGAAAGGGGTGGTATTTATAGTGGAGAAGAGGAGTGTTTTTTTATTACTTTATTCATTTATTTATTATTTTGGCTCAAGAATATTAATAATGATAATCCTTATGACTAAGTAATGTAACTAGAGAATTTTAGTTCAAACCAATGGGTTCTTATCTCGTGTATACATCATCCATGACATAGTGATTCATTTATTTACTTATATCGTATATTACAGTATTTCACTATTCACCAAAAAATCAACTATTTTAGAAAAATACAAAAAATTAAAAATAACCATATTTTGATATGGGGAATTAAAAAATGAAAGCCAGATTTTGAAAATAATTTTATTAATATGAGAAATTTAATTTTTAACTAAAATCATTATTTATTTAAAAAATACGGATTTTAAAATTATAATTGATTTTGTGACACTTTGAAAAATTAATTAAGGTCTCATAGAATTATCCTAAAATCATAAGAAATTGTAATTTATGAATCTATTTTATGAAATTAGTTTTAATTTTAAATTATTATATATATTATACAATTTTAAATAAACATTTATGTTTTACAAAAATACCAATAACTAAATTCTCTTTTTAAAACATTTGTTTACCTAAACTATGCTATAACTATATCATATTACAATTTATAAGATGCCTAAATTTTTATTTATACATTAATCACTGAAGTTACTATTATAATAATCACATTTATATCTCTTGGGGTCACATTACTATTTCAACTATCATGTTAATATTTAATTGTATATCATTGTTTGTTTAAGCTTGGTGTTGTGTGAAACATATGCTATCGAATGAACTGAATTTTTCTAAGAAGATACTTACCATACAATCTTGGAGTTTTATATTATTTCCTCCTTCAGAAATTTATTCCTCAAAATTTTCATGAATATTTCCTTCTAAAAATATATGGTTTGTTCTTCTTCATAACATCCTCAAGTTCTCATGTTGCTTCGTCCATTTTATGGTTTCCCCAAAGAAATTTTACCAGCTGAGTCATTTGATTTCTAAATACCTTCTCTCTATTTTCAAGAATCTCGATAGGCTCTTCATAGTAATACAAATGAGGTTCCAGTTCTATTACTTCATAGGTGAGTACTTGTGTTGGGTCTGGCATGTACTTTACTAATAATGATATGTGGAACACATCATGAACTTTGGAGAGACTTGGTTTCATTGATAATCTGTAAGCTATAGATCCAATCTATTCTATAATTTAAAATGTTCTGATATACCAGGGTCTTCGTTTGACTCTCTTAGTGAAACTTATGATGCCCTTCCATGGAGAAACCTTTAGAAAGATAGGATCTCCCACTTAAAATTCCAAATTTTTTCTTCGGTTTCCAGCATTACTATTTTTCCTACATTGAACTTCTTTAATATAAGGTGGAATGGTATTTACACTTATCATTGTATCTTCAATGAGTTTTGGTCTTATAAATTTCTTCTCAACAACTCCATCCCAACAAGTGGGATTATGACATCTATTTATATAATACTTTATATGGCACCATTTGAATACTATAATGGAAACTATTATTGTATGAAAAATCTACCGAAGGTAAATACTAATACAACATACCTTGAAAGTAAAGTGAGCATGATCTCAACATGTATTTAAATGTTTGAATATTACTTTCATACTTTTCATTGATTTGAGGGTCATAAGAAGTACTCAAATGAAGCTCATTATCTAAATCCTTCTAAAGACTCTTCCATATTTTCATGTAAAAAAGGGGATCTCGATCAAACACAATAGATAGAGGTGCACCATGAAGTATTAGAACTTTATTAATATAGAGTCTTTCTAGGCACTCAAGAGGTAAATCCTCTATTATTGTAAGAAAATGTGCATATTTTTTAAGTCAATCTATAATAACCCATACTGTATCATTTTAGGGGTATTTGGTAACTCAGTGATGAAGTCCATATTAATTTCATCCCACTTACACATAGAAATATATAAAGGTTACATGAATAATCCAAGATCTTGTCTCTCGACCTTAAATTATTGACAAACTATACATCATGACACATAGTTAGCAATTTCTTTTTTTATGTTATCCCACCAAATATGTTCCTTTAGATCTCTATACATATTGGTACTTCTAGGTTGTATAGATAAATTTTAGTTATGAACATCATTTAATAGTTACTGTTTTAAATCAGGTATTTATGGAACATGTCACCTCCTTACAAATTTTATAATTACATCTTAATACATGAAGTATTCTAATCTTCCATCCTTAATTGATTTAATTTTCTTTCAAAAATTCTCATAATCAGATTGAGATCTTTTTATATTCTCCTATAAAGAGAGTTGAGTAATGGTTTGAAAAAAGATTTATGTTTCTCATTAAATAACACTTCCCATATCCATATTCACTAAATCCATAAATATAGGATCTTTCTCAATCCTAATTTGTGTTAGAATTCCAGGATATTTTCTACTTAATGCATCTTCTACCTTATTCTCTTTTCTTGGGTGGTAGTGTATTAAGAAATCATAATCTTTGAGTGAATCATGCAATTATCTTTGCCTCATGTTGAGTTCTTTCTATGTAAAGATGTATCTCAAACTCTTGTGATCTGTATATATCTCATATCATTCACAATAGAGGTAGTGTCTTTATATGTTTAGAGAAAATATTATGGCTGCTAACTCAAGATCAAGAGTTGGATAATTTTATTCATTTGTCTTCAATTTCATTGATGTATTTGAAATAACTTTATTATTTTGAATAAGGAAACAACCCAGTCATTTCTTTGATCTATCACTGTATATCAGAAACCCATCATTTCCTGGTGGTAGAGTCAAAATCATAGTGATGATTAATCTTCTCTTCAATTATTCAAAACATTTTTCAAATTATTTTTTCCATAAGAACTTAACCACTTTATGTGTGATCTTGGTTAATGGTTTATCCAATCAGGAAAAATTATAAACAAAACATCGATGGTAACATGCTAAACCAATAAAAATACATACCTTGGATACATTTGTTGGTATAACATTATTGGATTGATTTATATTTTTTGGATCAATTGAGATTTCATTATTAGAGTTAATTTTTAAAAGAAAAGAAATTTTGTGAATCCATAATTTACACTTGCTAAATTTACAATATAAAAATTTCCTTCTTAGAGTCTCAATAATGATCTGAAAGTTATTTTCAGGGTCTTCATAGGTTTTTGAATATAACAGAATATCATCAATGAAGGCAGCAACTAAATCATCAAGATATTCCTTTAATCTAACATTCATTAGATCTATTAAAACTGAGGGTTCATTAGTCAATCCAAAAGGAATTACTATAAACTTTTAATGTCCATACCTCATATGAATTTTTTTTTTGCAATATCTTATATATTTTCTCGTAATTAGTGATACCCAGAATGAAGGTCAATCTTTGAAAAATATTGAGCTCTATGAAGTTGATCAAATAAATCATAAATGTTAGGTAGATGATACATGTTTTTTACTACAATATCATTGATTTCTCTATAGTCAATGCACGGCCTCATTGATCTATCTTTATTCTTAACAAAGAGAATAGGGTATCCCCATAGAGAAATTATAGGGAGAATAAATCACATACTACTCAACTCATCTAGTTGTTTCAAAATCTCTACTAATTCCATAGTATTTATTCTATAAGAATTATTTGATATTGTTCTTGCATCATGGATCGGAACAATGGAAAACTCAACATCATGATCTAAGGGGGTCTAGGTAATTCCTCATAAAATGCATCAATGTATTCTTATACAATTAGAACATCCTAAATTTGAATATTACTTTCCTCATCCATAGTTGTTGTTTTCTCTTACTCCTTAATAATTTCATTCAACAGAGCTACTGGTGGAGGATATTTATAAGAAACATATGATTAAGTTTCTTCTCTAAAGATAAGGTATTATACATCTTCCTTGCAAAATTTAATTTTCTTGTTCATTCAATAAATTTTTGCATCATATTTTTAAATTGAGAACATACTAAGGATTATATAAAATTAAACAATATGTAATATGATAAGGCTAGAAAATAAATCACATTAATGTTTCATAAAGGGGACTAACCAACACATTTGTTTCAATGAGACTTCCCTTGGGAGTTTTTACTAACAACTCACTTATTAAATTCAAAGGTAAATGTCTCGTTTTCTTAGCAATATTGAAAGATATAAAATAGTGTGATGATCCAGAATTAAATAAATCATTGAAAAAACATAGAGATAGGATTAATGTACCTCCCACCACATCATTGGATACTTCTACATAAGATGTAATGATAGCATAAGCTTAGTTATCTCCCATTGGCCTATTTTGTGGTAGATTCCCCTAATGATTGGGAAATTGAATTGAATAATGCATCATTTCCTTAAATTTGAATCATTGAACATCATTGATTTTTTTCTTCCCCATCTATTCATTAGCTTGATAACCCTTTTCATCTGAGTTATAAAAAATGTCATATCTTTAAGCCATTTACCGGGATGATTCTTTCCATAATTTTCACATAATGGGAATTTCTTCGTTCCCCTATTCTCCTTTGATGCTTCACCTTTTCAATGGTTATCAGAATACCAATTATTATTTTTATTTCCCTTGAACATATAGGATATAGAAAATTATCTCTCCATTTTTATGGCACTTAATACTATTTCATCATATGATAAAAATGATTGAGTAGTTTATTATCTTTAGATACTTTTATTAATACCTTAAAATAAATGATCAACCTTGATTTCTAAATAACCTATGAAATATATTGTATACTTGTCTAGTCTTCTAAAGGTATCCTCATTCTATATAACACTCTCTTATTCCATTTTCTTTAAGATAAATAATTTTCTCTTCATTTTAGTTCATTTCTCATGAGTGAAATATTTTTCTTAGAAGTTTTCTTTAAAATTTATCCATTCCATGACTTCTATTTCATCATCCTCTTTAGTATTATGGATCAATGACCACCATTGATTAGCATATATCATGTGAAAATATACTTCTAGTGCTACCGTTTCATTTTCATGGCATCCCAATGCTAGAAATATATTTTAAAGGGACATGATCTACTACTCAACTACCACTGGATTAGTAGTCCCACTAAAATATGGGGGATTATTTGACATGAAATGATCTAACAAAGGTGTATTATGGTTATTATTCATAACCTAAGTATGTTTTCCTAATATGGTCATGATATGGTTAGCTTTAACACTAACTGTGTTGAATTTCTCAGTGGGGAAATCCATATATTATCTACAAGTATTGATTCTATTTATAACATTAGGTTCAATCACTAAATAATGGCACACACCAAGTTGTCTCATAATCATCATGAGTATTGAGCCAAAAAATTAACTCTTGGGAATTATTATAACTCTCATGTTTACATAACATCTAGTTCCTAAGGTTTCTACTAAACATTCTCAAATACCAACTGTTAAAACCCTGGAATCATTAGCCTATAGTTTGTAGTCATTTTATTATAATTGCATAGATACAATAGATTACATCACCAAGTAACAATTGGTTTAGTAGTCTTGAAGAACTAGATACATATATGGTTCCCTTATTGTATTGGTAATTAAACCTAGAACATAAAAAAGGAAAATAATTTGATTACATAACACTTATTCAAATATTTCATCTTCATAACCTGGGGAATGAAAAAAATGGAAGGGGTCAGCTCAAATGCTTAGTGAGGGTTATATGAATCAATAAACTTTTAAGTACAATCAATAAGGTATAATCATTATAGTCAGGTTAATAACTAAAAAATACATACCATCAATAAACTCACAATTAAAATTCATATATTAATTTTTTCATCATGAAAATATCATGGAAAATAATATCTCAATATTGAATGAAAAAACTCATAATTATTAGACATAATGTATTAGGAAAATGAACTATGATACCATCAATAGGGTTTAAGTCTGTGGGTAGAAACCTGTCTGATTCTTCTTGTAAACAAACACAAAGGGTTTTTCGTCAACTATTTTTCCTCATGAGACATGTCAATGCATCGAGGGACTATCTATAATAGGCCCCCACTAGTCACTACAATACCAAATCATTCTTTATATATAGATTTAATTCATTAATAAGATAACTTATCAAAATATCCTTATTGATTATAAAATACGGATTTATCGATATTTACACAGTTAAAACAAAATTCAAATAAAAAACCATATATAAAAATGATATAATTTTAAGAAAATAATAATATCCATGATACAATAAATATGTATATTTAATGAAATATTCAATTTATGATTATCATAAATAAAATGTATGTATACATACACCACACACAAGGAATAAGTAGGGAATAAGGCATAACCAAAGGGAATATCATAGTAGTGTCCATAAAAGAATGGATTTAAATCATACTTGAAATTTTATAAGTGAAAATAGAAATATATCATGATAAATTTTTTCCATATTAAGTTAAAACATTTAAAAATTAGTTTTTAATAAACTTTATAAATGAACTACTTTAGCGCGGTGTAAAGAAAAATATAAAAGTGTCATTAGAGCAGTCAAAGCCAATTTTTTTGCATAGAACCAGAATAGATCAAAGTTTTTTTCATGATAAAATCATTAATTATAGAAAAATATTTATGGAATAAAATTATAATGTATTTTCTTGAAAATTGGTAAGAAATTTGAATGTTCCCTTAAATCGAGTTTTTTTATTTTGGGAAATAGAAAAATAAGCCTTGTAAAGCATATATTTCCCCATAAAAGAAATAATAATTAAGAAAGGTGTATATTCTTGGAACATACACACATAATTTAGGATTAAATAAGAATAATTAATAATTAAATTCTGGTAAAGAGAGATAAAGCCAAACTCGGGTGAAAAAATGAGGGTTCGAAGAAAATACTATACCTTATGTCTGAAAGTGTTCTTCACATTCACTTAATGTAAAGGATAATGAAATTAGAATAATTAATAAATTGTTTTAGAACATATTTAATATTTATTTTATTTATCATAATTTTATTAAATTCACTTATGGTGTTTTTGATATGTTATAAGATTTAATTTTGTCCTTTGGGTGTGTTCATTTCCTTGGTTTTCATGATTTGTTCACTTGTATATGTGTATGAAATTTAATGTAAAATGAGAACAATTCTCTAGAATTGAAATAATATATTTTTAATTAACTTGAAGAAGATTAAATGGTATTATTTATCATTTTTTCAATATATGAGTATGATTCATTAGATAAAAGATTAATGATAACTGTTAAGATTATTTTGGCGTTTTTCGATCATCACGAACTAGATTTATTTTATTAAATAATATTATGTATATATACTGGTTATAGAACACTAAATAAGTTTTAATATAAATTTCTTATTCTTTTTTAGCCATTATAATTGTTTTAATGAAAATTTACAATGCATCATCCATAATGGCGGTAAATTGATAAATCACGAATGATATTTCCATTTTTAGAATAAAAGGATGACGAGAAGGTGTTTGATGATGTATATTACATTAACATAATAAAATTATAGTATATATAAGTTAATTGAGTTATAATTAAACTTGGATAAGGAGATATGGTGAGATAATGAGAAAATAATAGAAATTAAAATAAAATGAAAGAGAATGATTTAGGTTTTTACCTCTTGAATTGTTCTCCTTGAGAACCTCCCTAAGGCCAATAGTTTTCATATTTTGGTGAGAATAGAAATAGCAGACAGTTGTGAAGAGGTTTTGAAGCGAAATTGGGCTGAATATTATCAAGCTACAAGGCTTATAAGGTGTGATGATAAGGGATGGTGAGGAGTGGTATTTATAGTAGAGGAGAGGGGTGTTTTTTGATTACTTTATTCATTTATTTATTATATTAGCTCAAGACTATCAATAGTGATGATTCTTGTGACCAATTATAGTAAATAGAGCATGTGAGTTTTCACCAATGGGTGATTACCTCATCCATATATCAACCATCACTCAAGAATTCATTTATTTACTTATACCCAAAATTATAGTATGTCACTATTCACTAAAAATTATAATATTTTAGAAAAATACCAAAAATTCAACTTAATCATTTTTTGAAATATAGAATTAAAAAATGAACTCTATTTTTTGACAATAATTTTTTTAAATCTAATAAATTTAATTTTAAATTAAAATCATCGTTTATTAAAAAAAATATTAATTTTAAAATTATAACTAATTTTGCACCACTTTAAAAAATTAATTAATGTTTCATAAAATATTCTTATAATCATAAGAAAATAAAATATTGATTTATGATTCTATTTTATGAAAATAGTTTTTTTAATTATTATATAAATAATAAGATTGTAAATAAACATTTATGCTTCACAAAAATACCAACAATTAATTTATCATTTTTAGAACATTTTTTTACTTAAATTGTGATATAATTATATTATATTTATATTTATAATATCCCTAAATTTTATTTATACTTTCATAGGTGAGGTTACTATTTTAATGGTCACATTATTATTTCTAATGGTCACATTACAATTTCAAATGTCATGTTAATATTTAATTGTATATCACAATTTGTTTAAGCTCGGTGTTGTGTGAAACATAAGCTATCTAATTAATTGAATTTATTTAAGAAGATAGATACCATAAAATCTTGGAGTGTTATGCTATATCTAGATAAACTACCACTATCCTAACTCACTGTTAGATTGACTGACTTCTATACATGGTTCACCGTCAGAATGTGATATTATCGCTATTCTGATACATTTGAATTAAATGATCTCAATAGCTACATTAACATAATTAATGACAAGAGTTATTTTATAATTATATTATTAACTATTGAGGGTAACATTAAAGTCTTTTTCAGATCTCAGTATGAGGATTCAAAGAATCATGATGATTATTCTTCAGATATACTCTCCACCATATAGTTCTTTTATTTAAAGAAGTGTCCATCCTACATGCTACATAAAAAAGAGAGTTTTGGCTGAGAGAAGACATTTAATTACTAAATATTAAAAGGGTTTTACGTGAATATATTTCACATAGTACTCATAATTTCATTTGACTGTGTAATATCAGATACACTTAACATCTAGGTCCTTTCCTACAATCAGAACAAAGAGAGCCTTACGATGCTATATTTTTTCTACTTCTTTCAAAGAAATGTCTCGATATTCTCTCCAATACGCATTCTAGGAGGCTTATGATTATTAAGAACTTAATAATAAGATGCAAAATATTTTATTTACTTTATTGTTTCCACTTTCTATTTATTTCTTTTTACATTCGAGTAGTGTGTTTCTTTTTATCTTTATCAACACACACTAAATCCTTTTCTAGAACTGGATAATGCTTGATATTCTCTCTCTCTCTCTCTCTTTTTAAATGTATATCCATGAGTATTTTGGAAGAGTTATATGTGTGTCCTATATTGTTTTTATTCCCATGGTTATTTTGGAAGTGGCCATTTCATGGTTTGGATGGATTTTAAGTTTTTCACTATATACTTGATCCCTGTTATGGATAAGATTATATTTATATAATATGATTAAGAATAGGTGATTCCCAAGTGGAGGGGATTAGGTCTCATATTGAGACTTAACACCTTGATTTAGTTTCTTGTGTTTTTTTGTTTTGTTTCATTTTTAATCTTTCAAGTTATTTGGATTTAAAATGAAAACAAACCCTTACATTGATAGTTAATCTTTACTAGTGTTTATATAAGTATTTTATTGATTAAATTGATTCAAAAAGTTAAATTAATTTTCATATTGTTTTAACTGAGAACTCATAAAGAAATGATAAAACTATTAAAAGATCAAAATTATATCAAACTACTCTTTTGTTAAACTGGGAATTTTTATTTTAGTTGATTGATTTTATTTAAACTTCATTTAACAAAAAAATTTATTTGGAACATAATTCACATCCATGTTGAGTTAGTCACTCCTACCTATATTTGGTATCATATGTTTTTCAAAATCTTTTCAACTGTGATTTTGGTTGTGTTTTAATGATCTTAAATTTCTGTTAGTTATGAATTTAGTTCTTTAAATGTATAATAGGAAATATGGTTCTTCTACCAAAAAAACACCTTTCTTTAATGGAAATAACTTTTTTGAATATAAAATTAAGATGAAATGTATATTGAATGCATGGTCTTTGAAATATGGACTATTATAATAGATTAATATGAATTACCTAAGACTAATAGAGGTATACAGAATGATGTTACTAAAGTTTCTTATAATAATAACTGTAATTCCAAGAATGCACTATATTATGCTTTAGGTGATGAAGAGTTTAAAATAATATATGTGTGCACTGTTGCTTAGGAAATTTGGGATACATAAGCTATTTCCCATTAATGAACAATTAATGTTAAATAAATGAGATTAAATACCTATAAAATTAAATATTATATGTTTAAGATTAAATTTTATGATATTATTACTAACATTTATCTTAGGTTCAATGGGATAGTGAATACAATTTATTCCTTGGGTTATTCACTTTCTAAAAAAGATCAAATCATGCGACTGTTGAGGTGTCTTCCAAAAATATGGATAGGAACCTCAGTATTAATAATAGAATCCTATGATATTAGTAAAATTCATGTTAAATAGTTGACTGGGTAGTTAATGATATACAAAAAATAAATTAAACTGAACAGAGAAGAGGCAGATGAAACTAAAAGAAATTTTGTATCATTCAATACTACTAATTTAAAATAAAAATAAAACATTCAAGATAAATGTTCAAGGGATGATGAATCACCAAATCATAGGGATGAAGTGATATCCCATCTATCTAGAAGGTTTATAAGGTTTTAAAAGAAAATAAATTCAATATGAACCCAAGCTACATAGGGAAATATCAAAATAGAAGAAAATTAAAGAAATATTGGAAGAAATGTGACATTATAAATTAGCTACTGTGTTAAGAATGTAAGTGGAAAGGTCATGTAAAGGTTGAATATCCCAAGATGAAATATAAAAATAAAAAAGGTGACAATCATAGGAAATATAATAAAGTAATGAAAGTAACTGGGAGTACCTATAAAGATATATCTAGTGACTCAGATTCGACTCATGAGGAAAAAATTATAGATAAAACATGTGTTTCATGGAAGCCACATCTAAGGTATCAAATATTTTTCCTTGATTCTCCTAAAAATACTTCAAATCAATATAAATAAGAAAATAGTGTTGATAATATGTAAAATGATGATATTTTTTAATATTTTATCATTCCATAATACACTTTCAATGGGATTAAGGATAAGTACGAAATTATAAAAAGATAGGTTACTTTAATTGTTAATACTAAATATGAACTTGGTGTAGAAAAGGAGAAGAGTACTAAACTTTTGAAAGAAAATACCGAATTGAAATTATCTAATATGAAATTAAAAAAGGATTTAGTGAGTATTAATGATGGTATAAATACTCTCACTCAAATACTAGGAACACAAATAGCACCTAAGTACATAACTATTTTGGGCTATCAACATAGACATTGGAAAATTTAAAAGAATAATTTTATTCCTAAATCCAGTTCTAGAAATTAATCTACTAGTTTTTACTCATTTGGTTTTAAAAAATTATTTCCAAAAGTTTACAATTATCTTATAAGAAACTCTTTAATAAAATATGGGTTCCTAAATACTTAATTAATGACATTTCTAGACCCAATATGTTTTGGGTACCAAAATTATTTTTTGTATAATTTTCTTTGGAGGGAATCTTCTTGAAGAGCTCCTATAAAAGTATATGGTACCTAGATAGGGCCAATTCTAGACATATGAATGGAGATTACTCAAGATTCAAAAACATGATAAATTTTGATGGGGGACATGTCACCTTTGGTGAGAATGTTAATGGAAAAATAATTGTCCTTGTTCAAATCAGTAATTCTAACTCAATTTTAATTTCTAAAGTATAGTTTTTTATGGTCTAAAATACAATCTTCTTATTATCTAATAGCTAAGTAATGATGGTTTTTTGTGAAATTTGAAAAACAAATCTTGTAATGTTTTTTATTCTAAAAATACTATAGTTTTTACTACTTTGAGAAATGAAAATTTTTATGTTATTAATCTATATTCTTTATTTTTTGGAAATGTTTCTTCTTTAAGTGTCTTTCATAATTAATCTTATCTTTGGCATAGGATACTAAGCCTCTGAAACATTTATTGACTTAGAAATCTAACTAAGAAAGGGTTGGTTAAAAAACTACATAAACTTCAATTCCCAAATGATAAAGATTGTAACCCATGTCAAAAAAGGGAAACAACACAAAACTTCTTTAAAAATAAATAAATAAGTTTCAAATTCTCAACCCCTATAGATGGTTTTCAAGGATTTATTTGGACCATCTAAAGTTTATAGTTTAAATGTGAATCATTATTTATATATCCTTGTAAATTAATTTTCTATTTATACGTGGGTATTACTTTAAGCTTTCAAAAGTGAGGTTTTCTATTAATTTACCATGTATTATAGATCTGTATAAAATCTTAGTGGACTAAGAATTAAGACTATAAAAAGTTATCATGGATGTGAGTTTGAAAATCAAAACTTTGAGTCTTTTTTCCAAAAAATGGCTATAATCACAAATTTTATGATCCTATGACCCCATAATAGAATATTTTTATAGGGATAATAAATATAAAAATTCAATAAATTTCTAGGAATATGCTTAATGAATATTACCTTCCTGTTTACTTTTTGAGAGAGGTTATGAACACAACCTGCCGTATAATTAATAGAGTTTTAATTAGATCTTTTTTAAATAAAATCAATTAAGAACTTTGGAAAAATATAAATCTGAAATTTAATTACTTTAGTGGTTTTGGTTTCAAAGTATTTATTTTAACACTGAGGATAATATTGAAAAATTTTATTCTAATGGTGATAAAGAAATTTTTCTTAGTTATTCAACCACTAATAAATCTTATATAGTGTTTAACAAAATAAACCAAACTATAGAAGAGTATGTTTAAGTAATGTTTGATGAGGAAATCCCCATGAGCCTAAAATACCTTTATAATACCTTTAGGTTGATTTTTCAACTATGGACATTAATGTTAAACCTTCTAACAACTCTATAAAACAAGCATAAAAATCATCCAATTCTAAGGAAATTTCACAACCCAAACCAAAACCTATTGAAGAACATGATATGACCATCCCTTATTTTCAAAGAGATGTTAGGACTCATATGTACCTTATTCTAGATTTTATTGTTAGATACCCAGATAGAGGCACACAGACTAGATATTCTCTTAAAAATTAGATTGAATATCAAGAATTCTTGTCACAAAATGAACTGAAGAATATTATTGATAAAAATTAATGATGAATTATGAGTAATTGATATACAAGAAGAACCTAATCTGTTTGAAATAAATAAATTTTGGGAAATTGTATTTATACCTAAATACACCTTGACTATAGTCATAAAATGGTAATTTAAAAACAAGGTGGATGAATCTAGTACTATATTAAGAAATAATGCAAGACATGTTATATTAGGGTATAGTCAAAATGAGGGTATAGACTATGAGGAAACCTTTTAATTTGTATCCATACTTAAAGCCAATATAATAATTCTTTCCTATGAAATACATTAGGATTTAAAACTATATAAAATGTATATCAAAAGTTCATTGTTTAATGGTTATATAATTAAGGTTCTTTTTGTTGAACAACCCCCCAGTTTTAAAAATCTTCATTTTCCAAATTATTTCTTCAAACTAACAAAAGAATTATATTAGTTAAAATAGGAACTTGGAGATTAGTATGATAGGCTCATTTCTTTTTTTATTTATAAATTTTTTTAAAAGGTACAACTAATCCTACCATTTTTATAAAAATAATTTCAAAATATTTTTTTCTGCAAATTAATGTATATGATATTTTTTTGGATCTTCTAAAAATTATTTCTGTACCGATTTTTAAAAAATGATAAAAAATAAATTTGAAATGATTTTAAGGGTTGAACTTAAATTATTTCTTAGTTTCAAAAATTTTCAAAATAAAGAAGGAATTATCTTAAATCAAAGAACTTCTGAAACTTTTTCTCTTCGATAGGACTAAAAATAGTTACACTTCTATGAGTACCACATGTAAGATGGATCTTGATGAAGTTGGGAAGTTGTTGGATCAATACATCTATAGAGATATGATTTTATTTCTTCTATATTTGAATACTAGCTAGCATTATATTATTTCTAGCGTGTGTAGTGATCATTTTCAAGAAAACCCAAAAGAGTCACATTTACCTACTATTAAAAGGATTTTAAATCACCTTAAATATACAACCAATTCAGGGCTATTTTATCATAGAGGAAAATAATTTGACAAAGTGAGTAATTCATATACTTATTTTTGTGTTTGTAAGTTAGATAGAAAATGTCTATAACACATCATCTTTTTGGAAAGTCTGAACTATCTTGGTGTAGTAAGAAAAAAAATTTGTTACACTGTCTATTATTGATGTTGAATACATAGTGGTAGGTAGTTTATGTTCTCATATTTTGTGGAAGAAACATGCTATACTATAATATGTATATCAATTTATAAATTTCCCTTTAAATTTTGACAGCTCAAGTGTGATAAATATCTCAATGAATCTTGTGTCTCACTCTATAACAAATCACATTGGTATAAGACATCACTTTTTGAGAGACCATTTTCAAAAGGGTGATATAAATATTTAATTCATAGGAACTTAACATCATGTTTCTGGTATTTTTTCTAATCCATTAAATTCTAAGAGATTTAACTACATCAAACATGAATTAGAAATGATAAATTTTGGTTATTCTTGGTTGTTAATTACCCACCATTGGAAATTAACAACCACTAGAAATTACCCACCATTAGAAATTAACCACCAGTTGAAATTACCCACCAATAGAAATTACCCACTATTATAAATTATCCACCATTGGAAATTACCCATCATCAGAACAACCCAATGTTGGAAATGACCTACAGTTGGTATTAATCCATTTTTTCTAATTTTATTTTGGGATTAATTAGTTTATTTATTTTTAAATTAATTTTTTTATTCAATTTTCAATTGTTAAATACCTAGATTATATAAATTTAGTACATATTCTAATTTAGATTCTCTCTCTCCCTCATGCCTCTTGATCTTTGAGCTTCTACACTACCCTTTATCTCATGACCATTATTCTTACCCCATCCTCACCTAAACCTTCAATTTGTAGCAATGGTTTGAGTTATGCATCCTAATGAGTCATATCCCAAGGAGTTGCAACCTCCAAATTAGTCTAGAGGAGATTCAAACATATTTTTAGTTGACTCGAGGAACCTGCAACTCATAAATCATGATGTGGTACCCAAGAAAGAATTGAATTATGAGTAGTTATTCTTAAGAAACTATTTGGTGCATAAAGTGATCCATTTCCAGGGATGGATAGATTGGTTCTTTAATAATTAGAGATCAATTTATCCTAGGTTGGTTCAAGAGTTTTATCAGTATGATGACTTTAGATTTGGGGAAAATAAAGATCGGATTAAAAGTGTGATACACAGATATAAGATAGTACTCTCATTGAATAAATATGGTAAAGTTATTAAATTAACTCATAAAGGAGATTCAAAAGACTATCAAGGGACAATTTCAAGTGAAAGAAATTCTTTTGTGTATGAGAATACCTTGGCGGAGCTGATAGGATATGGAAATTTAAAGAGACCTATTGCAACCAAATTAGATGGTAAGTAAAAATTTATGTTTATGTTTATATGGAACATGTAGTGCTTGAGAAAATAAGATTTAATCAGTATGGGATATCAAGATGAATATCTCCAATTCATTGTAAAAATAGGAGACAAAATCAATTTTTGATTATATTTTAGGGTGCATATGGTGGATATTTTAAAGTCAACATTCCAGGTCAAAGTACCTTATCTATCCTAATATTATTTTGACCCTAAATGAGGAAATATGATTAGTAAATGAAGATGAATTATCTGAATTGAAGTTTGGAGGGTTTTTTGACCAAATTCATCTATAAAAGAATGGAGATGAACTGGAACCCATGGATTAAAAAATGGTTAGATAATGTTAATAAGTTATATGAAGATTTCAATCCTATTGATGGACCTTCTAGTCATAAGAATATTTTTGATCCTAAATTGGATCTAGATGAATTAGTATAATACTCATATGATGAAAAATAAGAAAAGGACAAGGTTGTTGCATTTTATGGTAAGAAATAGTTACAAGGTGAGGAGAGAAGTGATCCGGAATTACCTAGGATCCCTATGGTTTCTTTTAGTTTAGATAGTCCTCCAAAATATCTACCTAATATAGAAAGGATTTTAAGTGAAGGGAGTGAATAATAAGAAAATTAGGCTTTAGGAGAAGAATAATATAATATTTCTCCTAAATCTTCTAAGGATGTTGTGGATTTATCTAATGAAATTAATGGTGATGAGGAGGATTGAGATGATAAAGATAAAGAATATGATGGATCTAAGAAAAATTATAATGTTATAGGAGATGTTGAGGGAGATGGAAGTGATTATGGATCATACCATGGTAGTCCTTATGATCCTGATATGACACAAACACACCATAATTCTCTAGTTATATCTATTTATACTAGGTTTTAGGAGAGACCATGTTTTGTTCAGGATGCTGATGAGGGTGATTTTGAAAAGTATAAGATGATAGAATCTGTTGAGGAGGGGGGGGAACTGTTATATTTGTTATCCATAGAGTTGAACCTATAGATGTAGAGTATGTTGATGTGTCTTCTGCAAGAATGTCATAGCTTTTTATGAGTGGGAAAGATTCCCAATGTATGTCATAATTGGTATAGATTATTCTGAATCATATGATGAGAGACCTGCTACCCTAGTTTAAATCGGGATAGATCTTAAGGGGTCATTGGTTGAGAAGATAAATGTTTCATGATAGATTCAGAGACATTCTTTAGATTTTCCCATTAGATCTGAGCAAATAGATGTTGATGTGACTTTAGATTTTATTTCCAGAGCTAACTTGGATCCTTTTAGAGATAGGCTTCTTGCTAATTTTTCTGGTATTTTGAGGATTTAGGAACTTATTATCATCCAAATCAGTGAGATAGATGCTAAAAACAATTTTTATTTGGTTTTATTCCATATTCATCCAAATATGATCCATCATATTCAGAAGTTTGATATAGAAACTAAGTAGTTAGCCAGTGAGTTGGACTCCTTGAGGATTATAATGGTTGGGGAGAAGACTTATTTTATTGACAGTATGGTTTATTTTTAGGAGAGGTTGAACACTATTTCTTTAGTGGATTTTAATTCCAGTGCTCCACCTCCCACCACTTCCTTGGATACAGAGTTGATCCTATAAATTGTTAGGGAGTATCTTTATACTATTTTTGGATATGTTCTTACCACTCATCAGGGGAGTCTGATGCAAATCAGACATAATAGTGAGCATGTTTATAAAATGGTAATGGGATGTTTTAATGAAGTTAGAGTTGATTGGGAAATAATTATAAAGAAAATAAAATAACATCTTTTGAGGATTGACACCTGCATGAGCTGAACTAACACTTCAAGTTTCTTACTGAGAATCTTTGGATGCCACCAGTTACCAGATCTTTTAAATAATTGGTCACTCAATTGAAGGATATGACCCATGTTCTTAAAATTTTTATGTAGGAAAAAAGGATGTCTTTAGTTCCATGGAGCATGGAGGTAGAAACATCATGGACTTAATCAATCTGATAAAGCCTTTCATGCATGTTTCTGGTAAGTTTGTTGTGTCTCATGAGGAAATTTCAGAAAATTCTCATCTCCCTACCCCAACTATGGGCCCAGAGTTTTCAAGAGAAGATTTTTTTTTTCAGAATCCAATGCTCTTTTTCCTTCTCAGTTTCTGCCTCTAAGTTTAACCCCAGTGGAAATCATTCGACATATTCATCCAGTGATCATTAAGGAGCTTCCTCCTTCTACTTTTATCCCTCTAGCCACTATATCAGTTGCCTCAACCTCAACCTCTCTTAATTTTATCTCTAATAACGGAAAATACCATGTTGTACCAAGAACCCAGGCTGAGAGGAGTTAATATTAGACTTCTTTCTTTGATAGGTACTTCATTGTATCTTTTTTTTTATGTACTTCAATCTCTTTTGACCTTAATAGAATGCCTCTTATTATTCATCTTTTCATCTTTTCCTTTACTATATCTTATTCTCTCTATTTGATAATCCCAAAATGGAGATAATTACTTTGGAATTTGTTTAAGAAGATAAATTATAATCCTTTATATTTTAAAATTATGTTACTCATGGATACCATATATTTGATACTATAATTATTTATTTATGTTATTTTTCACAGTTTTAAAATTTGTGATCAAACCCTTAAATTATCATTTTAAAGTTTTAAGAAGGTATATTTTGTGCCAAAGTTAATTCAATACATCTATTTTATGCCCTAGTTTATTCTATAAATGGTTTCTAAAATTCCATGATTTTTTATAATCAAAACAGGTGAGATTTTGGGAATCTCTTTATTTTAATTCTAACAAAGCATGCTTATTATAGTTTTAATGTTTTTATTATTTTATGATATAATTTTATAATATAATTTAGTTTTAAGAAATATTGGCTATGAGTTGAAATATCTACCATTTCATATGAGTCTTTATTGAACTTGAGTCACTTTTGAAGATGAACCATTGCCATACATTGCCTACCATCAGGAAAGAGTCGCCTCTAGGTATGACTCGTTGTTGAAGATGAATCACTACCGAGAATAATTCACCACCACGAATGACACAATTAAAAAATACACGTACCTTTAGATGATTCACCATTGAATATGAGTCACCTTTGATGATGAACTTCTATCATATGAATCATCATTGAATATTAGTCACTACTGCTAAGGAACTACTGTCAGATGAGTCACCGCTGAGATGAGTAACCCTTGAGATGATTCACCATTGAGAAAATTCACCGCTAAGATGACTCACAACTAAGATGAGTCACTGTTGAACATGACCTACATCCAGATGACCAACCTCCATCCTGACTCATCATTGGACTGACTCGCTATCAAACATGAGTCACTGTCATAATTTTCCATTGTCTCTATTCTAAGACATTTGAATTAAATTATCTCAATGGCTATAGAAACTCCATTAATGAAAATATTTATTTTATAATTATATTATTAACTATTTTAGGGAACATTAAAGTATATTTCATAGCATAGTATGAGGATTTGGAGGATTTTTATGATTTTTCTTCATATGGACTCTCCATCTTGTAGTGCCTTTATTCAATGAAGTATCCCCCAAGCATTCTAAGTGAAAGAGAGTGTGTTGGATGAGAGAAAACATATACTTACTAAAAATTCTAAGTTTTATCACTAAATATATTTTATGCGGCACTCCTACTTTCATTTTAATGTGGATGATCATAGTATGTTGAACATTCGGATCCTTTCCTATAGTCATAACAAAGATATCCTTACAAAGATCTGTTTTTATGATTCTTTAAGAGAAATGTATTGGCTTCCTCTCTAAACCAAATTTGAGGATACTTTATGCTTCTAGATCACTTCATACTGAGAAACATAATCTTTTCTATACTTTATTGCTTTTTTTTTGTATATTTCTTTTTACATTCGAGTAGTGTGTTGTTTTCTTTGTTTATCAACACACACTAACTCCTCCACTATAACTAGAGAACACGTGATATTCTATCTCTCTATTTTCATATGTATACCTAAGAACATTGTGGAATAGGTACTTGTGAATCCTGTATAGTTTTTCTTCCCATGATTATTGTGAAAGAGGTCCTTGCATGGCTTGGACTGCTTCTAAGTTATTGACTATATACTTGATTGAGGTTGTGGATCAAATTGTATTTATACAATCTTCATATAAGAGTTTGATGTCTAAGTTGATGTTTTTAGGCCAAAAATTGAGATATAACCCATTGTTTTATTCTATTGTGTGATTTTTTGTTTCATTTCTAAGCATTAAAATACTTTTGATTTAAAATGAAAACAAAGACATTACATTGATAGTTAATCTTAACTAGTGTTTATATAAGTATTTAAATTATTAAATAAATTCTAAAAGTTAAATTTAATTTAATATTGTTTTAACTGAGAAATAATCATGCTTTGATAAATCTTTTAAAAGATCAAAATTATTTCAAACTACCCTTTTGATTAATTGTTTGTTTTTATTTTAATTGTGTGATTTTATTTAAACCTGTTTTTTAATATATATTTGTATTGGGAACTCAATTCACCCTCCCCCCAACCTCTTGAGTTACTCACTACAAACAACACAATCATTTTTTCAGTAATTATTCCCCCATTCCAGTATAAAATATTTAGTGTGGATATATTCATTATAATTTACAATAAAGGAATAATCAATAGGGTTAAATTGAATGATTAAAAAATCTAAAACAACAAAATTATCTATACTGAATTTTTTTTATTCACATAAAAATGTTGGTATGAAAATAAAATTTACAATGAAAAGGTAGATATAATTCAAATTTTATAAACACTAAAAAAATAAAACTATATAAAAGGAACTAAGAATTTAATATAAAATTAAAGTATAAAATGTAACAAAACACCATTGGGGATTCAAATGAACAATTTTAATGACCCTTGAAATAATTTATATAATATTATATTCAAGTTTATTTCCTAATAACTTATTTAATTTTAATCCAAACTGGTTAGAGGATCAATAATCTAATATAGATACAACAGCTTCTAGGAAATAACTTCTTTGATCATTGATCAAAATTCATAATCTCTTATACCCAATACATCTTTGATATGTATTATTTATATCACAAAATCCTTACCCCAAGAAATATTTGATAAAAAATATCAGTAAAATGAAAAAACAATCACAACAAGAAATGTGTTGTGCCAATACAATGAAAGAAACCCCAATGAAGGCTCAAATACAAAAAACTATAAAATAAAAGTTGAATATTTCTTTCTCTATCATAGATATTGTGATTAGTCATTAAAAAGTTTCATTCTAGTTCAATGTTTGACTTTTATTTATAAGAATTTGAAAAATAGACTATTGTACAACCCATTATAAATAATGGATACCAACTTTCTTTTAATAGATCTTCATTGTTTACAAGATTAGTCCTTTTAACCTTAAATACTTTTAAATTTACTTAAAATTTATCTTCCATTAAAATACCTCAAATATAGCTCATACACCAATTTCTATGGTTTATAAATAGTTAAGTTCAAAACCTGGATGATATCCTTGTCTATAAAATATTTTAAAATTAAAATAAACTTAAATTATCCAAAAATAAAATGAATTTAAAAAGTATTTTTATTTATCAAAACAAGTATTTAAAAGAAAATATTTTATAAAAATAAATCAACAATATCCCCCTTCTTGATAATCACAAGACAATTTAATAGTTAGTTTAAAATTTTAAATCACCAAATTAAATAAAAAAGAGACTTCCATTATAAAGGATTCATTAAAAAATTACTATAATTTCTAGAATCTTTATCCCATAAAAGTATTATAACATTTCCATTATCCATTTAGAAATGAAATAAGTACTTATGGTGATAACATTTCTCCCACTTTGTGATTCTAAAAAAAGAAACAATTTAAGAATAATAAAAATAAAAGACACATAAAAAATAGATTTAAAAAGTTTTTCATGGATTGGAAATAAATATAATAAAATAAGAAATCAATATTTATTTTATCATTTATATCCTAAATTTTTTCTTTATAAATTTATTTTATCCATTTTAAGTCTTTATTTTTTTTATCTCACACTTATTCTCCATCTCATATTTTTTTCTCTAAAACTCTTTATTCTTCTTCTTTAAATGATTGAGTTTAATTTTTTTATTTCCTATAAACATTATCATATTCTTAAATATATAAATGTGATGATGGAAATATTTCTTAAACTTAAATATTTCTTCCTTGATCTATATATATTGTTCAATCATTTCTCTTTAAGCCGAGATAGACTTTATGACAAGAGGGAATCATTCTGTTATGGAATGATTCTTATGTGAGTGCTTATTTCTATAAGCACCAAGACATATCTTTCTAATTATTCATATTTTTGGAAAATAGGTTTAAATACATTTTCATATATTTTAGTCTTGATAATACATAGATTTTAAAAAAATATTCAAAGAAATTTTGATCAAGATTGTGTACAGGGAGTTTATAAATACTCTTATTTTTCATTTCATCAATTTTTAAAAGTTAATTATTAGTGGAATTAAATTTTTTTATAAAATTTTTCCAAATGGTACACATTTTATTTTTTCCTTTCCATACTCATGTTAATTTTTAGATTCTTTAATATATATTTATAAGTAGACTCTACAACTGCTTTCTTTGGATATTTTTCTAAAGCGATGAGAATTATAACAAATTTTCTTTTATTTTTTTAAGAATATTTAGATGACTTTAATTTTTATTATAAATAATATTCTTCATAATATAATGATTTATTTTCAAACTAACTAGTAATATTTAAGGGATACCATTTCTCAATCCATGATAAATGTTCTAGATATTCAGAGTTTTCAACAAAGGATATATTCTTTCCTTCCTTATTCTTCATAGGTAGAGTGGACTATATTGAATTAGATGATGGATGGATATTAACTTTAGTAATATTTTATCTTACTTTTTTAGGTGATAAAAGTTAGAAACAAATCCTCTTCCTTATAATACTGCCTTCTTTATCTTTCAGTTATAAAAAGATACCAATATGGATAATAACCCTTGGTCTCCTTGATTTTGAGGATTTTTGCATTTCCTTCTCTTGATCCTTCTATTATTTATCTTCTACTTTATTCTTTTTTTATATTATTTCTTCTTCAAATACTTAGAACTGAACATAAGATATTTTCATTTTTCTAGATTGCAATACATTTTTTTCACTCTTCTTAATTATTATTATCTTCTCTTCACTATCACAATAGAGTGTTATTATATTTATTTCATCTTCTTGGTGTATATGAATGCTTCTTGCCTCATAACCAGAGTTCCAAACATTCTGGTTTTTTCTTCCTTTATAATTCTTCAATTTTTCATATTTATCTTTTTATATTCTATTATTTTATTCTCTTACCATTAGAGGAGAAACATTTAACTTTTCATCATAAAATAATCAGATATTTAATTCCCTTGTGAAATTTAAATGGACTCATATTTAGAATATTCTGAGTTTTTTTAATTGAAATGTATTAAGACTTTCTTCTCTCATATCAAAAAATATTTTATCTTTATTATCATAAACTAGATTTTAGAAAAAGTTTCTTTTCTACTAATAGATATTTCAACAAAACTCTATTTAATAGTCCATAGTAAGGTAATATTTTTATCTTTATTTCTTCATAACATCTAGTTTCAATACACTCCCATACAAATTAAACCATATAAAACTTATTCACACACAAACAAATCAGGTATATAAATATCTTAAATATTGATAATATTGATGTGTCCTTTATATAATGACCTTTATTATTAAGGTATGTTTTTTATTTTTTTGTAATGTTTTCGAATTGTTTTTAGTTTTTTTATCTTTTTTTGGTGTTTTGGGTGAAGGGGAAGTAGGGAGGAGAAGATAAAAATGGGATCTATTGGAATAGTCTAGTAGAGGTTATAGGGTACCCATTATCGGGTTCCCAATAAGAGTAGAAGTAGTTCTATAGATTCTATACTTCCATCAAATACACAATGGTAGTGGAATGGGTTCCCATTGGGCTATAGGGAGGTTTTTTTAATAAAGGGGAAAAAGGCTTTTATCATTAACTTTCATAGCTAACTCGATAATCCTTCTTAATTTGTTCCGTTTAGGTTATTTTTTATGGAAATTAATGGTTATAAACTCTCTCTTAAATCTCTCATATTCTTAAGTTGATTTCTTATCTATTAGATCTCAGATTTTTTAATACATTTATGGCGTTAGATTCCTCATTGTGAGTTCCAAAAGTGTCCTATAATTTTTATGATGGTGGAAATTTTTTGTAACTATTAAGTTCTAATGTCATATATTTTCTTCTATTTTATCAATTTATTTAGTTATTCATATACTAGGAAGTTATAAGAATATTAATCTTTTGTGGATTATGCAGTAAGTTCAAGGTAGGTGACCTCTTGTTTTCTTTTGTTGTTTAATTTTTTATTATATATTTTTAATGTATTGTTTGGATGATTTTGTAATTTTCATTAGTTTTTTCTAATGTAAAATCGATTTAATAATTGAAGATTGGTTTTCTATGATTTTTTTATGTTTGTGACCTAAAATGGTGATTAAGTGCTAGGAATGTGACAAAACGTGATTAAAGTGATGAGACATTTGGATGTTATCCTAATGAAATGTGGAGTTGGTGTAAAAAATAACGAAATTATTAAAGGTGAGGAAATTGGGGCTCAAAATAAAATCTTAGTGGTAAATTTAGTGTATTTTATGTTACACCATGCTATAAAAACCTATATGATGAGTTATCCAATATTAATGTGATGGTCAGATGAGTTTCTTGATGTTATATTTGTTTAAAATAATTAATTTCTTTTGTGATGAGAATATATTATTATGAAAAGGAAAGTTCAAAATAATTAATCACGCTTAAATAACTTGTGAAGTTAATATTGTGGTTAGGTGATGTGTTTGTGAGTTTGGAATGGATTTAAAGTGATGAGTGGTTACTCGAATTATAAATTGAATAAGGTAAAGTCAAAATGGGGAAATTGGTGTTTAATGATGGCTAGATTTAAAATTATGATGCTGAGACAAAAAATGGGGATTTTTATTGTGTAAAAACTTATTAAAATTTGTGTGTTTGGTTCTAAAAATGTAATTGAGGATTTTGAGTCTTTCATGTGTTTAGTAGATTTTTGAGTTCATGAAGTGTAATAACTTAAGGGTTGAATTGAAATGATTTGTCTAATAATTAATGGAATATTTTATTTTATTTTTCAATAAATTTCTTCTTGTGATAAGTTTCCATGAATATAATCACTTTAGAATTCTTATTCTATGTCAAAAAAATTGATTTTATTGAGATACCATGAAATTAACTTTTCCTTATGTTAATCCTAGGTAATCTTGAGATTTCATGCATCTAGAAAATATTTTCATATGATTTCATGTGTTTGACACATGATATGGTGTTTAGAATGAGTTGGGTTACCTTAATTTAATGTTACTTTCATTTTCTAAAGTAGGTGTGATTTATCGAGAGCCTTGAATTACACTTAACACTTAGTTACATGAAGAAATAAAAAAAATTAAATCATATGAGAATTAAATTATTTATATATGATCATTTTTTACCCCTTTATGTGGTATAGGGCAGTAGTTATTTCTACTGGGAATTTTTCTCACTCTTTATACGTACAAATGTTGTGTGCATACAAATTACATTCATGACATTTTAGGTAAATCAAGAAGCCTCTATAATTGGGAGATAGTGACTGAACACACTTAAATATGTGTTTTCATTCTTATAGATACTTGTTAAAGGGTTTTCTCACAATATATATTTCATTCATATTTTATTTTATTATATACACTTAGTTTGCATCATTTTTTGTTGTAAAACATTTATGGGAATTCATGATGATATGACATACTGATCTTATTCACTTTTTCCCACTAATCATAATTATTGAATATTTATTTTTGGTATCATTATGTGATGGACCATTAAAAGTTAAATATATCCCTAATATATATATTTATACCCCCATCACTAGTCTCCAACCATCAATAATCTGGAAGTGCACTTGAGATCATGTGATGTTTTTCTTTAGTGGCACAGTCACACTAGGGGAAAATGTTAAAAAAATGTATCATGGAGGTTAAATTTATGAGGTATTTATATTTATGATATGTTAAGTGTATATAATAGTTGTTAGGACTTGGCATAAAAATTGTGTGTGTGTGTTTGTGGCCAATACAACCATTTTGGAAATCCAAGTTACTTGTAAAGCATTTATACTACATGAAATAAATGATTAAGAATTTTTGTTATATTAATCATGTTTATAAACATAGCTGATTGATTTTATAAATATTTATCATATTGTAAGAGTAGCTAATAGGTGTTGGGACATGGAATAAAAGTTATTTTTATGTTCATATCCATCATAACCACAGTAAATTAGCCCTAATTATTTATTTTTGTTTCCAAAAAAGTGGGTAATTATCAATGTATACTCCGCTCTAAATAACCACATTTCAGTTTCTATTGATTTTAAAAAATGTTGGAGAGATATTTTTGTAGCATTACTTAAATAATTTTATTATAAAAATAATATTTTCTATTTTCTCAAACCAATCCACTCTTAAAATATCCATTTCCAAGAATCATTTTTTATTCTAAATCATTTTTCATTATTTATTTTAAATTTATCATTTAGTTAAGATCCACTTTTAAAAATATATACATGAGTGAGTTAACAATCATAGGGTATAGGTAGCCCTAGTAATATATATATATAGGTTTTATTTGGTGATGAATCTATTAAATTAGTTAAATTGGGTGAAGGTGGAGGAATAATTGAATCCTTGTGAATAATTATCAAATGTTTTAGGTGATGAAAATATAATATAAAATTCACTAGGTAAACTATCCTCCCATAAGTTAACATGAAGCCTCTAAGGTAATATCTTTTCAACTTTTCGGAATGAAAAATAATTCCCATGTGAATACAGATAACATGTATCTATAATTCTAGAAAATAAGTCTATAAAATATATAAAAACATAGTATATGTATTGTTATCTTTAGTAAAATGTATATAAATAAAAAAATTGTGTGTTATGTATAGAAGGATGCATGACAAGAACATCTATTTTAATGAAAATATGAACATGAAATATAAAATAAATACATGATTTTTATATAATAGTAATTATCATTTCATATACCAAATATTCTATGATATTTCATTCTACATTGGACTATTTTTGTAAAACCCAATATGTAATCTGGAAAAAAAATGTTTTGTAGTGTTACTGAGCCCAAACCTAGGGATGAATATAGTTACATGAAATATAAAAAAAATACATTATTTTTATATAATTATAATTATAATTTCATATGCCAAAGGGTACATTATAGTTTATCTTACATAGGATTATTTTTAAAAAACAAAATATGTAATCTAGAATACATGTTGTGTAGTTTCACCTAGCCCAGACACGATGTGTGACACAATGTCTAAAGGGAGATTGGGGAGTTATCAATTTATCTTATTTTTTATTTTTAATGATGTTTAATATATCCCATACTATGCATTACATGCCACATGAATCAAAAATACAACCTCTTGGATACCAAAAAATATTTTAAATTAATGAATAAATGGATCAAAAAGTACTTACCAAGTATATAGATGATTTAGGAATAGATTTAGTGGCTTGAAAATGGAACAAAATAAATTTACAGATTATATAGTTTAGATTATCTTGGGATAAGAATACATATAAGGGAATTAAAACAATTATGCATAGGTTTAGGATGATTAAGTGCAAGTAATGTACTCAATTTGCATACCTTACCTATGAAACTTCTAAAATATAGAATGTCATGTAAAAATAAACCATGTGTAAATTTTTTATACATATCATTTTATATTATAATTATAAATATATATATGAATAATTATTTTATATATATAATAAATTACTACATAACAAAAATCAATATAACATGTAAAATATTTGAATCAGATGAAAAAGAAAAACATATTACACTAATGCCTAGGAAAGTATATGAATTGAGTATAGATCATGTCGCACCCCTGGTTTTAGGTAATTTTACAATGTTTTATATATTTTTGGATTATATAATTCTTGAGTAAAGTTTCATGTAGTTATGGTAGATTTTTTCTTGTTTTGAAGGTGTTTATATAGGTACATTGTTTGTGTGCGATTAGTAGAAATCATGAACCACCTTCGGAAAACTATAAAACGTGTTTTGGGGTTCACTAGACATGTGAAAAATTGGTGCATAGTTTGGACAAACCATGAAAGTTCCCAATTGAAACAACACAAAGTTAAGTATAGGGAAAATCATGGTTGGCACAAAATTTTTATAACTATGTAATCCAACCTTTTGGGGTGTGACATTTGGGTAGTACAACTGCATGGTTTGAAAAACTATGCATCCCAAATCATATAACTACTTTGCTTGTCCAGTATCATATGGATAGTTGGAAGATGGTTTGAAAAATCGTGCAGTCTAACCATGTGATGTGAAGTTAATGACCCAAAATTGTGGTTTAATCCAGATTAAAACCTCATAACCCTCATCTTTCCCTATTCTCCTAGAATCTTCTTCCTCCCTAGGCTTTAAAGGTGATTCCCTTCTATCTGGAGACAAATTTTTTAGAATACGTGTTCATTAGTGATCTGAATTCATTGATAAGTCTTAGTTTCTATCTCCTTCTTATATCCACTCATTTTCTCCCACTTTTATTATAATACACATTCCTCCATGGATAGATCTATATTCCTCATTGAAGATCTTGATGTGATTTTGTTGGATCTTTTCAAGGGAAGAATTTTCATGGTCAGATCTAAGACATATTAACACCATTTTTTACATTCTTTTTCAGTTGATAGGTATGTGGATTATCTCCCATATCCACCATTATATAACTTAAATGATTAGTTTTTAGTAAAAAAAATTCTTGAAATTATTTTGAAATCCTTGTGTGAACTTTGATGGAAATCCCTTTTGGTTATGGATTTGAAAATTGTGGGGAATATGTAGATTTTCAGAAAATCCCCATTGTCTATATTTCTAAAATTATTGTTTTAAAATAATTGTATGGTTTTGATTCACATAAGGTGCTTGATGAAATTTTTTCATTAAAGAATTAGTTTTATGTGAAATATCTTGGAATATATTTTAGCCTACATGTTTAGCATGAGTTCATTTGTGGATGTGACATTGAGGAAGTGACATGTGCTATTGGAGCGCCCTATATATTGGTTACTTTTTAAAAAATCTATGTATCTATGAGAGATATCTCATGAATATGGGACTATCACTTGGAGTGCATGTTTGGGTGTGTTTATGGGTGTGGAAACACGTAAATGGGCATGAAAAATTATGAGAAATGATTTAAATTCATGTTATTGTTTTCCTTGGAATGTATTTTTATTTTTATATAAATAGATTAATCTATTTTATTTATAATTTGATAAATGGTTCTTGTCCTAGTGGAGTGATTCAGAAAGTATTTGGGTAAATTCTTCTGATTTTATACTCAAATGTTTCTTGGGAACTTCAATGTGTTCATATATGTCATCTATCAGAACACAAGAAAGGGGAAGGTATCATATTTCTCAAGTGATACATCTTGATACATTGGGATTAGCAGGTGGAGTTGGATATTCAAGCTAGATGAATTAGGTCTTTTCTTTGTTTTAGTCATGTTATCCCTTTGGTATTTTCAGTTACTTATCATATTTTCGTTTACACTCTGATATTGTTGGTTTTTTTTATATTTGATATTACATGGTTTTTTCCATGAATCATATAGATTATCTTGTATGTTTATGGTTTAGTTTTAATACAATTTTTTAGATTAAGGTAAAATAATCCATCAACAATTTACTAATCCCTTAAAATTAATTAATTGCCTTTGGAATCATTGGGATTTCACATAAGGCCATATGCTCCATTGTCACTTCTCAAGCTTCTTAGAAGGGGCATGATGTCATAAATGGTATCTATTTTGTTTTATCATTGATCTGAAAATGGTATCAACTTTGTTCGGTTATTCATTTATAAATTTCATTAGTCTTGGTAAATATATGTGTCTTATTTGGCTAGTTTTAATGAGATAGGATCATCATAACTTGAAATATATAACATAAAAATACATAGGTAACCTTTTTATATTGAACATCAAGTCACCTAGAAGGTTTGGGTACAAAAGTGTTTTAAGAAACTTCTATCTATATTCTCACCTCATCATCATGGGTTTATAAGATTAGTGTAGCTTATCATTCTTTATTATTGAGATTTCCCACTTGGATTTCATTTTCATTGGATATTTGATGATTTATGAAAAATGGTTAACAAGGTAATAATGGTTGGATTTCAAAAATAAAACTTTTAAATCATGATTCTTATTATGATTTGAAATTTTCTAAGCCTTAAGTTGCATGTGATTTTTCACTAAGTGATTCATTATTATGGTTATAAAAGTGGAACCTATTATACATTATAGAAACCAACAAGATGAGGCTGCAAAAAATGTGGTTTTACCTAAGCCACTGGTTAACCAATTGTTGTTCTTGAGAATTGTTCATGATTTTCAATCTATGGATAAATGAAATTTAAATGATAAATATCAATATGTGAAACACTTGGGTCATTTTGAAAAGTAATATCCACACATATTTTAGGGGTATTCAGAACCTAAGAAAGAGGTGGTATGGATGAATAGGATGAATCTTATCTTTGATTTCTTAAGCACACTAGTTAAACTAAAAGTCAAGTTGGAAAAATACATTCTTGGGGATCTTGAATTCTAATTTTGGGAATTATCAATTTAGGATAAAGCTATCAAAGGGATTACATAGGAGAATATTGAATAATTGTTAAACAAACAATTTGAACCTTACATGTTCAAAATTAAAGATAACATTATATTTTTTTATCTTGAAAAAATACGATCTCTCAGGGAAAGAGTATGTGAATAAATTTATGAATTAGGTCTACTTATCATTGGAAGTTACGATAAGTTCATCATTTAAATCACAAATTTTTGAGTCAGGAATATGACTATAAATTCACTAAAAGATTATTTTCCTTTGTATTATGGACTATATGGAGGTTGAAAATGAAGAAATTGTGGAAGAAAGGGATATTTATAGGAATCCATCTATGGGAAGTGTGTTTATCTCCCTAAGAATATATGGGAACTAAAATTTTGATAATAATTGTAAGAGGGAAACCTACTTCCAAAGTGGTAGAGCATCTCAGAACTAGACCATAGGGTCAGTTAATTTTTTTCCATGGCCCAAGAGTAATCTAAGGTTTTTTCAGTGTGATTCAAATGATAATATCAAGAAAGATAGTATGACACCACCATGATAATGTCACAATTTTAACCATATGAGACATCTCGATCATTTTTGTTAGAGTAATCTAAGGGCTAGTTTTAGAAATTCATCACATGTTTCATAGACATCCAATGCTTCAATGGGGTGATCTCATCCGAATAACCATTATTCTTAGAACTAGGTGAGTCAAGGGGATCCTAGGAACATGGAAACTCCTTGTAAAAGGAAATATTAACATGGTAATTGTAACACCCTAAGATTTTCTAAAAAAAATCGAATTAATTTAATCTTTTTGATATTTTCATTTCATGCAACACTACATATATTTTTTTTTTATGAAAGAAATAAGTTTTCCTTATGTCACAAGAAACACCAAGTTAATATTTCACTAAATGAAACTTTTATATTATATTTTGGTACACATAACACTATTTTTGGATTTTTTTATACATAATGTGGAGTTCATTTGATAGTTTTTGTTACACGCAAGGCTGAGATTTACCATACTACAACAAAATATTAATATTGTTATTATAGTTACCACATAACCATTGGAATATAAGTTCCCAAAAAGATTAACTAAATTGTGAAAATATGATTTAAACATGTATATAAAATGAATAAATTGGTTATCAATTATTTACAAATGAAAGTAATAACTATTTCAAAATAAAGAAATCCTTTTTCTTAGAAAACCATATTTCTCTGTAAAAACATTGTTTTATCTCAATAAATTAAACAAGCCAATTTTGATAAATGTTTTTAATAAAATTTATATATTATATATTCAATCAATTTTTTTTTAAACTCATAAAATATATTTTATAGTCATAAAATAAGAATAAATCCAATTTTATGAATAAAAAGATATATTTTTCTAAAAGGTAATTTTATCACCTTTTAATGGTGAACCCATTTTAAATATAATTTTTTTACATATTAATAATTTTCAATTTAAAAAATAATCTTCTTTTTTAGGAAATAATATCAATATTTACTTTGGGTTTTTTTTTATTTTTCTGAGAAGGTTCATTTTTTGGTTGAATATTGAAAAACACAATATTTTAATTGAAAACTATATTTTTCTATAATTTGTTTATATAGTTAAATTATATTTAAATTAACTTTAAAGTATATTTATTTCAATAAAAAATCATTAAATATAATTTAGGTAAATGGAATAAATTTCACATTGAAATTGTTTTTAAAAAACATTTCAGACTTTTGAACATTTTCACTTTTAAAACCTATTGTTATGTCCCATCTACAGAGTTATTTTTAAATTAATTTCTGCCACTTAAGTGATTATAATTTTTAAAAATATATTAAATAGTTTTTTTTAATAATTTATAATTTATAATAATGTCAAATTTATTTTTGACCAAAAATATTAAGGAATTAAATTAAAATTAATTACAATGATTAAGATACAAACAAGATTACTTAGTGGATAAACTTAAAACATAAGGTGTAAAAATGGCCACACACTTTTTGAAAACCCATTTTATTTAAATATTTATAAATTATACCTTAATTAACTATTTTTATATTTTTGAAGCTTATTTTTATGTAAAAACGTGGGTACACATAACATTCTTTTCAAAAACACCAAGTGTGTCCTATACCTCTACTATAAAACGCCACCACCTCTTCCCCTATCTTCAAAACTCTAAATACCTTTTTATAATCCAAAAACTACAATAATAGGCTCAAAACATCCATCCTACCATTATATCATCCTATCTTTGGGCAAAAATCCAACCAAGGAAGTCCTTAGGGGAAAACAAAAAGAAGTTTCCTAAAGAAGATGTAACATCCTTCAATAAGAACTTTTATTTTATTTTTTCTCCACCCACTCAATTATTATTATTCATTTATTATATTATAACATAAATATACTCAATATAATGATATTTTTTTATGTTATGAGTATAACCTAAACCTTTACACCCTTCTATCAAATGGGATACGTAATCATTGTTTGTGCTTATGGAAGACTACCGCATCGCGAACCGATATCGTTCGTTCTTCCATTACCACCTCTCATTATTGGGAATAATGATGTAAATTATATTTTTATATAATATATATGATACATATGATATTTATGAGGTATTTATTCTTCTTTAATTATAATATAACACATAGCTTTATGCTTTCCATTTTGTAGAAGTACGACAACATCGCTTGTGGACGTGTTGACTACCATCTCCTCAAAGAAATGTGATTCGTTCATGCTTTAAATGAAATGTATTAAGTATGGGTTTAATAAAAATATGTGATATATATTAAATAATAATTCTGGTTTAATTATAATATATATATTATTTACTTTATTTGTTCAATAAGATAAGAAAAAAGAAAACAACATTCATGCGTACATATGACATGCCGTCTCCCAGAATGGTGTATCTAATTTTATATTTCTATATTTTATGGATCATTTTAAGTAATTATATAATAAATATATAAGTTATCCATATCATTTTTACATTATTTATATGATTAAACCATGATATAATTAATAGTAATAAGAATAACAAGTCAAAACATGTACGAAAAACCAGGCGGTTATTACTCAAAACATAACCTTAACATGGAATTGTTAATAAACATGTAATATAAAGTAATAAGTAAATAATATATGGTATTATATAAATGAATATGGTTATTTGGTATATTTATTATAAATTTATATTTATTGTGAAGGTTTTTTTAACAAGAATAATGATATCCAAGACTTAAGGTATTGAAATTTCATCTCACCTTTTTATATTCGTATGATACATTCCATATTCACCACTCATTTATTTTATGTGGTGTATATAATACCATATTAAATGTTATATAATTAATTTCCTTTATTTTATGATATTAAAATTTTCAATTTATGTTATTCTTTCAGGGGGGTCATGATTCAAAAGTTACTCAATTATTAAGAGGATTTCTAGTCTCACTTTGATTTCTATGAGACTTATGCCATATTCACCACTCATTTATTATGTGTGGTGTATATGATACCCATGAATTTATAATATGGTATTTAAACTTATATTTTTGTTTATTTACATATTCATTTTATGATATCTTAGTCATTGGTTTTACGGTACAAAAGATACCAAATCAGCAAGGTAATTTTGTCTCATTTTTTCTCCTTTGAGACACATGTTATGTTATACACCTATATTTTTTTATGAGGTTTATATACTACCCTTTGAGATGTTTAATCATGAATATAATTATTTTCAGGATATTTTATGCTTCATGTAATTTAATTATCTCATGGTTATGATGATTCAAAGTTATCAAAGTGGTAAGTGTTTATTACTGCAATCTCATTGGTTACTGAGATTGTTTACAATTATGCTTCCATTAATGATATATTATGATCCATCACTCATAAAATATCATGAATTTTTTATCTGATATTTATTCATGATATATTAATATAATTGTACAATTTTTTGACTATTTTGTAGGTAAATTAATTATGATAATATTTTTAGTAAAATCTGACTGTATTTATCTCTTCGAGAAAAAACATGTTTTATTCAAAAACCATGTTTTCTAAAAAAATCAAAAATGTTTTATATGATATTTTAATATAATTTTTAACTAAAATAACCATAAAAAGTTTTTAAAATTCTTTTCAAAGCTTCCTCTATAATTTTTCAATGTTATTTTCAAATAAAAGGGTTTTCAAAATGTATTATATTTTAAAAATCATTTTTCAAAGGGGAAATGTTTTTCCATCAATAAAGGTTTTAAATTATTTTTAAATATTAATTCATAAGTATTCAAAAAAAATTCAAATAAAAGTATTTTGAAAAAAAATTATGTCTTAAAAAATGATTTTCAAATAAAGGATATTTTTCTTCAGAAATGCTCCATGTGATCTGTCAAAATCCTTATCCATCTAAGATGAAATCATTTGATATAGGTTATTATTTTCTAAGGATATATTCCAAGGACACAATTATTATTATTTCCTTGAATGGTTTCTGTTTATGACGAAGATAATTTAATGAAACTAGTTTCTCTTCCACGGGTTATACCATGATAAAACGCTTAAGAAACCCGCTTCTTTTAATAGGATATTCTATGATGAAATGATTATTAAACCTATATTTTTTTCAAAAAGTTATGATATAATGATATTTTTATGATACCTATTTAATTTCATGGGTTATGATATGATGAATATTTATTATCTTATGGAACACATGCGTATGATTTCATTGTGTGTCGGGTGATACCAATATCTCCCTCCAATGCATTAGGTAAAGAATTATATCTCGTGAGATAAATATAGAAAAAAAAGTTGATGGGATTTATCCACAATGGGAAATAGGTGCTTCCTTATCCAAAATGGTAAATGGGTTCATTTTTTTCTATAATGAAAAATGGGTTCATCTTGATCTATATTCGGAAATGGGAGCTTCCTAATCTACGATGGGAAAAAGGTGTAACCAGATCCACTATAAGGAAATGGTTCTGACTGTGGATGGAAGTGTGTACCACCCAGTAGGTGTAGCCCCCCTAAACTTCCTAGATAAGTTTTTTCAGTGAACCAAAATTTATAATAAAATATTTTACATGTTTATATGTCTTCCAAAATTATAAATTTTATTCCTAGGTTATGATTTCGTGGATTATTCTCTTGATTTTCTTATGATTCATGTCTTATGAGCTTCTAATAGTTATTCCAAGACTCTTGATTATGATATTTTATATGTAGGGTATGATCTGATAATGTAATTATCATGTTTTTATTCCCTTATTATCATGATTATGATTACATATCTCCATGGTTTTCCCTTACAGAGCATTTGAGCTCAACCTTTCTTATGTTTCTTTTCCAAAAGATATGAGGAATTGTCTTATATAAGAGTATTAAAGGGTGATATCTTTATGGGAGATGTTGAAGATATTTTACCAAATTAGAATAATTTGTTCTATGTTTCCAAATTCACTAAAATATTATGGTCCTTGGGAATATAATTTTCTAATGTGTTAAAAATTCATCTAAAATGATGTAATATACATATATGTTAAGCCTAGGTCTCTATAGTTGGTATCAAAGAAAAGTTTTAGTCATACATTGGAAACTAGGATGTGAAAAATTTAATGAGATCCCTAGAGATAATTCTGTAGATATTTCTTGGTATTTCATTAAGGATAATCCAAAGGTGTCATATATTTAAAAGAAGGTGTCATGATTTAGACATCATGTACTTAATTTTTCCTAATTACGTGGTTTTATACTATGATAAGTGATGCTCACACTGTGCCTTTTGGTCTTAGTAAATAGTGTGAAATATAAGGAACTAGTTCAACATTGAAATTTTCAAACATGGGAAGTATGGATATTATGAAAACTGATGTACAAAGTGGAAATATCATGAAGATAATCAAAAAGGTGGCATGAGTATTTGTAACACTACTGAAAGTAAAGAGACCATGAATGATATGTTAAAGGAATGAGATGTTCTAATATTATTTTTTATGCCAAATGTAAGAATAATGATTAAATTTAATATGAGGAACCTTAAAACTTGGTTCATATTTCATATTCTAGGAAATGGGTATTAAAGAAAAAAGATTATAATGCCTACGTTTTATGATTTAAGTGTATCTATATTGGAATTCAAAAATTACGTTATATTAATCATTAATTATATGTTTTTTATTAAGGATTTAAAAATATATGTTGGGTGGTTCTAATTAAATAGAAAAGTTATTTAATGGAAATGTGATATTTTTGTTTAAGGGAAGGTAACCCTGAATGTGTTCCTAATTTTGAGAAATTCTATTTAGCTTAGATAAAGATATGATTGATATGGATAAAGTAAATTTGATATTATTGATTACCATGTAACTGATTACTGATTTGTTGAAAAAGTGGTCTATGTTATCATGGATGAAGTTTAAAACCTTTTTTGGATTTAAGTAATATATCTAATAATCGGTGTTCTATGTATGGAATGAAGAATTTTGAACGTTTTCAATAATGTTTAATGGTAATTCTTGTTATTACTTTGTTTTAAGAGAAAAAATGATAAATTTATTCCCATGTTTGGTATGTGACAACCAAGAGATACATTATAATATATGAGGGGATCAATTTTATGCTCATTTTGATAAATTTAGTGACCTTCTTTCTAATGATTTGGATTTTCATATTTTGAAAGGGTTACAAGATTAACCATTTATGGAAATGTTATGTTAAAAGTCATATGAGGTTTTAGAGATTAAAGTATTACCTAATCATATGATTTTTTTTTCATTTTGGATAACCTATGCTAACTATTTTTTTGTGATGATAACTAAAGACAGATGGAATGACTTATCATTCTATTTATGGATCTTATGATCTATTAATGATTCAGAGATGAAAAATTCACCTTAATTTCATGGATTAAGAGATTAAGTGGAAATTGAGAAAGGTAC
Source organism: Viscum album (assembly GCA_963277665.1). Taxonomy (NCBI): domain Eukaryota; kingdom Viridiplantae; phylum Streptophyta; class Magnoliopsida; order Santalales; family Viscaceae; genus Viscum; species Viscum album. The sequence goes on along the minus strand of OY728137.1, from coordinate 879,368,745 downwards.
AACCAAAGGGTGGGATTGTTCATATGAAATGGAATAAAATCAATTAAGTATATCTTCTTGTGAAAAAAATTGAACTTTAGAAAAAGGGGTCTTGAAATAAAATGTTTTCCTATTACAACCATTTTTATGATATTAATGACATTTTTCAACACTATTTGGTTTGTAGTTTTTTATTGTTAATTTCATCTGGATAACCCACTTTCTTGTGATCAGTGATCTCTATCACTCCCTATGATTATTTATGAGTTTTTTCTATGTCCATGTTTTCACTTCCCATGTATGATCACATATGTGGGAACCTAGTTATGAGTTACATTGGGTAACCATTATGTTTCCAAATTTACCTTTTTAGAGAAGTTTTATTATTAATTTTTATGATGTGGGTTTCATGGAAGGAAGTTCAAAGAATTATACCTTTGATAAACTAGAAAAATTTCAAGAGATAAATTCATTTTAATGGGGTTAGAATTTTACACCCTGAGATTTTGTTATCAATTTTTTCAATTAATTTAATCATTATGATATTCTATAATTCACATAAAAATGAATATATAATTTTTTATATAAAGCAATGAGTTTGGATTGTGTTATACACATCAAAAAGTTAAGATTTCACTACACACAAAACATAGATTATCTTGACGTACATGCAGCACTATGTTTTGATTATGTTACACACAATTCGGAGTTATTTCAATAGATTGGATTCAAAACAAGGCTAAGTTTTACCAAACTAAAATATACTAGATTATTCTTATTATAGTTACCACCTAGCTATTGGAATGGAAGTTACGAATAATATTAACTAAAATTTTGAAATATTATTTAAACCTGTATAGAAAATGAATAATTTGGTTATCAATTAGTTATAAATGAAATTAATAACTATTTGAAAATAAAGAAATTAATTTTCTAAGAAAAATATGTTTCTTTTTAAAAATTCCATTTAATCTCAATAAATTAAACAAACCAATTTCGATAAAAAAATTACAAAAAATTATATATTATATATTCAATAAAAAAATTTACAATCATACAATAGATATTATAGTCATAAGATAAGAAAAAATCCAATTTTATGAATAAATGTATGTTCTTTCTAAAAGTAAATTTTATACCCTTTTAATAGAGAACCCATTTTAAATATAAATTTTGACACTATGATAAAGTATCATTTTTTATGAATAGTGAATAACATTGAATTTTAATTAAAAACTGAATTTTCATCTAATTGATTTATATAGTTAAATTATTTTTTAAATTGGTTATAAAGTATAATTAGTAAAAATATAAATTATTAAATACTATTTAGGTCATTTTAATCAATTTCACAATGAAATTGGTTATAAAAACATTTTGAACTTTTGAACTTTTTTACTTTTTAAACTCGTTGTTTCATCTCATCTACGAGATTAATTTTAAATTAATTTATACAAATTATATGACTATAATTTGGAAAAATGGATTACATATTTTTAATCAGAATAATTTATAATTTATAATAATGTAAACTTAATTTTTTACCAAAAATACTAGTGAAAACAATTGAAATTAATTATAGTGATTAAGGTAAAAACAACATGCCTTAGTGGAAAAACATAAACCTAATGGTGTAAGAATGGACCTAAAAAATTAAAAAACCCATTTAATGGATATATTTTAACCTTAAACAATAATTTATCTACTTTTATTTCTTTTGGAAGCTTCTTTTTTGGTAAAAACGTTGGTACACCTACCTTTCTTTTCAAGAATACCATGTGTGTCCCCTCACTACTTTATAAAAGGACATCATCTCTCCCCCTCTCTTCACACCTCCTAATACCTTTGGCTCATACTACCTATGAAAAAATAATCTACCAAAATACCTAATATATTACTTGAATCCTCCCTTTGTGTAGCTAGCCAGCCAAGTAAGTCCATTGATGCAAACTAAAAAGAGTTACCCAAAGAAGAGGTAACATCCTTCAACAAGCACTTTTTTATTTCTTTATAAACCCCATAAATTATTATTATTTCATGATAATATAAAAAAATAAGTATCGTAAATATAATATGATGTTTTTATTTTATTCTTATGACCTACACCTTCACAAAATTCCATCAAATAGGGATACACAATCATCGTCCATGTGTACAGCGGACTACAGCCTCGCGAACAGATATCTTTGATTCTTCCATTACCACCTCTCATGGTTGAAAATAGTGATGGAAATTATATTTTTATATGATATTTATGATATTTAGGATTTATTTATTCTTCTTCAATTATTATATAAAACATATATTTATGATATCTATTTTTTGGGAATATGATAACATCGTTTGTGGACGTGTGGACTACCGCCTCGTCAAAGCGATGTGATTCATTCATGCTTTACGTAGAATGTATTAAAGATGGGTTTAATAGAAATATGAGATATATATTAAATAAAAATTTTAATTTAATGATGATATATATATCAATTACTTTTATTTCTTTCAATACGATAAGAAAAATGAAAACAATGTTCCTGTATACATACGGTTTACCATCTCCATAAATGGTGTATATCATTTTCTATTTCTATCATTTATAGATTATTATAAATACCCATATAAGGAATATATATGATATTTATTTAATTTTTTAAATTCTTTAGATTATTAAACCATTATATAATTAAGAGGACAAGAAATAAAAAGTCAAAACTTATATTTAAAATAAGGCGGTTATTACCTTAAACATAACCTTTACTTGGAATTATTAATAAATGAGTAATATAAATTAATAATTTAATAATATATGGTATTATATACATGAATATGGTAATTTTTATATTCATAATAAGATTATATTTATTATACAGGATGTTTGGAAAAGTATTATGAGAGTCAAAACTTAAGGTAATGAAATTTCATCTCACTTTTTTATATTCCTGATATACATGTCATATTCACCACCCATTTATTTTATGTGGTGTATAAACTTCCCTATGTAAAATTATATTATAAATTTAATTTATTTCATGATATTAAAAGTATATATTTATGATATTCTATCATCATTATCGTGATTTAAAAGTTACTCTAGTAAGGGATTTCTAGTCGCACTTTTATTTATACTAGACTTATGACATATTCACCTCTTGTTTATTTTGTGTGGTGTATATACAAACTATGAATGTATTATATGTTATTTAACCTTAAATTAATAGTAATTTAACTGTCCATTTAATGATTTATTCTTTATGGGGTTTATGGTAAAAAAGTTACAAAATCAGTAAAGTAATTTTAACTCAATTTGCCTACGTTGAGACACATGTTATGTTATCCACTTATATTATTTTATGAGGTGTATATACTTCCCTCTGACATGTTTTCTAATGAATTTAATTACTTTCATGGTATTCTAAGATTCATATAATTTTATTCTCTCCTCAGGATGATGTTTCAAATTTACCAAAGTGGTAAGAGTTTATTGCTACAATGTTATCGTTTATCCAGATTGTTTACAATTATGATTCCAATGATGAAATATTATGATCTGTATCTCAAGAAATCTCATGAATTTTTTCTCCCATGGTTATTCATGACATATTCAAGTAATGGTACCATTTTTTCACTCTTTGGTACTTAATATAATTATAATATTATTTTTTGTGAAAATATGATTGTATTTCTCTCTTCGGTCAAAACCCTTTTTTATTCAAAAACCTTCTATTTTAAAAAAATACAAAAATTTATATTATATTTTAATATATTTTTCAGAGAAAATAATTTTAAAAAAATATTCATTTAAAAAAAATTAAAATGGATTTCAAATATTCTTTATATGTTTTTAAAGTTATTTTCTAATAAAAAGGTTTTAAAAATGTATTAAGTTGTAAAAAGAGTTTTTCAATGTAGAAATATATTTTCCTCAAGAAATGTTTTAAATGATTTTTAAATCATTAATTGTACGTTTTCAAAGATATTTTCAAAGAAAATGATTTTTAAATTATTTTATTTCTTAAAAAAATATTTTCCTAGAAAGGTTTTTTTTTACGAAATGCTCCATGTGATCTTTCCATATCTTTCTCCATATATGATGATATACTTTGATATAGGTTATGATTTACAAGGTATATAATTCAAGGACACAATTATTATTATTTCATTTCATGGTTTATGTTTTTGATTGAAATTTGTTTAAGAATCCTATTTCTCATCCATGGGTTATACCATGATAAAATTCTTATGAAACCTGCTTATTTTAACAGGTTATTCTATGATGAAATGATTATGAAAACTATAAAATTTTAATATTTTATGATATAATGATATTTTTTTATACCCATTTCATTTCAGGGTTATGATATGATGACTTTTTATGATCTTATGTCACACAAATATATGATTTTATTATGTGATTAGTCGGACCTATATCTCCCTTTAATGAATTTGGTAAATATTTCTATATGAGGATATAAATATGGGAACAAAGTATAAGGGATTGATCCATAATGGGAAATGGTTGAATCCTAATCCATAATGGGAAATTGGTGTGTCCTGATCCACAATGGTAAAGGGGTGTGTCCAGATCCACAATGGTAAAATTGGTGTATCTTGGTCCATAATGGGAATAAGGAGTGACTAGACCCCCTATATAGAAAGGGATGAAACAGGGGATGGTGGTGTGTCCAACCCAGTAGGTCTAGTCCCTATGAAGTTCCTATATAATTTTTGGAAATGAGCCTTTACTTTTAGAGAATGGTTTTACATGTTTATGTCTAATCCATAATTCTAGTTTTTTTCTATGTTATTCCTTCATGGATTATTATCTTGATTCCATTTTGATTCATATTTTATGAACTACAAATAGTTAGGTCATGACTCTTGATTATGATCATTTATATAAAATGTAAAATCTTCTAATGTTATGATCATGTTCGCATTCCCTTATGCCCATGATTTTCATGTTTTTACCCAATCTGGGGCTCGAGTCTCAACTACCCCAAGCCTGCCTCCATATCCTAGAGGGTGGAGATAAGCGCTGAAGTCATAACTAACTTAGGGAGACCTTTTCCTAAGTACTTTTATTCTCACACACAAACAACTAAATTCAAAATTGTAAAGAGAAAGAAGTTAAATATGAAACACTATTATAAATTAAAACAAGCATGGATGAACCTCTAGATAGTACAAATGTAAAGTAGTGTAAAATGAAATTAATGGGAAAAAATACACACCCAACCGCGAATATTTAGAAAACTTATATAAAACTCAAAATAGTATATAGTTGAGAGAGACCAGCTCTTGTATCCCAAGATAAGACCACCATATTCAGTCCAAGAAACTAGTTTCACTTATATCCTCTGAATTCATAGTCGACTCGTCCATCGTTTTCATATGACACAATGTGTGTGGGAAAAGACCATATAGGGTTGAGTATAAGAATGCCCAGTAGGACACCCTAAAAGATAAAGGGGGATAAGTAAGAGATAAAATAGAATAGGAAAGTAGTGTATAGAACAAGGTATAGTGAAATATTATAGCTCAACCCAATCAAGAGTGAAATTAAACTCATCCAAGAACAACGGTTTAAACACAATGACAAAATAAACTACCGAGTGTGCCTTCACCACATATAACAGGAGAGTAGACTCACCCAACCATGATATGCTAGACACGAAAAGTATGTTACATACCCCTCATGTATTCTCCTCTTTTAGAAGAAGAGTAACCAAATCCAAGGTATGGATACTTAAGAAATTATATATACTCAATCAAAGATTCCTAAACGAGAGAGTAAAGGGATCTCTATCTTATAGATCATCCCAAGAAGAAGAGTATCAAATAGTTCCAAAAGTCCATAAATTATGCCCAGCATACCATGCATATATCCTAAACACACCAGTCTAAGGAACTTGTTCATTGTACCTTGATACTATCCTCTTTGGGTGGCACTATCTCTCTGATACAATTTTTGTCACAACACAAAAATAAATATCAGGGGGTAAAGTGTCCCTCTTCCTTATGAGTAAAAATTCTATGTCAAACCACATATTTTCACTTTTTCGCATAGCCTAGTGAACTCAAACTCGAAGTTGATAACCCATTCCATAATACAATAAGATGATTCCACTTTGATAGTAGATAGAGGACCCATGCATCGCCCAGGAGGAGGTTTCCACTCTGATGGTCGAAGACCCATACCCAGCCCAGTTTGAGGGTTATATAACAAGTCTTTGAGGACCCATGACCTACCTCGCAAGAGGGTTCCCCTTGGATATTCTTGGAACTATGCCTAGTTGAGATGGAGGGTTCTAATTAGGAGTCTATAGAGTACCCATAACTAGACTGTATAATAATTTACACTCTATAAGTCTTTGAGGACACATAGCATGCCCATCAAAAGGGTTCCTCCCACTAATAAGCCTCTGGTGATCCTTCCTGATCACTTCTGTCATCAAAGATTTCCTCAGAAGTTTCCATTCCAAAAATATTCCACCTCAAATCTCAAAATCTATAACTGAGGGAACCATAGTTTCCTACATGGAAAAACACTCAATATAGGCTAATCACTGGCCAAAATAAATGTTCAAAAAAATAGATACGTATATTGGAAGTTTCTTAAAATAAATAAAGGGTTTCATCACATGTGAGGGGGCTACACAGTGTGTGGAGCCACTTCCCAACCTGGTCATGTCCTTGGTTGGTACTTGGTTTCCCCTCTATGTAGTATTGAACACCATGTAGGTGGACTAAATAGTTTGTCTTAACTCTTTGAGAATAAGGTTGTGTACTGTTGGTCGTGTCCATATACTGGAGTACATGGGCATACACCTGATCCAGTGTACTGTCACATTGGTTCCTATCCATGTGACCCTTCACACAGGTTATACAACTCAGATAGAGTACACAAATTGTATAAGGGGATACACAATGTGTCATACTTAATTTATATGAAACCCTAGCACCATAGGAGAGGGGGGATACATGTCGTGTGTTCTTCATTGAACATTACATGTAGTCAGGTTTTCACTAGAAACCTCATATCTAACTTTAGAACTTGATTATTCCAATTCCTCCTTAGATTTAACTTTGAATTTGGACAAAATCTTTAGACCTATCCAAGATGCCTGAATCTTGGTCATTGTTCACTGGATATCGGCTCTCATCACAATCAAGTGTTTTTTGTCCATTATGAATACCACCTTGGCTTCCACAACCTTCAATCCATACTATAACCATCAAATAGACCATACTCTCTTCACAATGATTCCATATCTATTCCTTTATTTTCTATTCATTGTTGTTTTGTTGATCTGCCGTGAATTTGGGTGTCTGATTGAGCTCAGTACCACCTAGAAATTGTCAAACATGGACCATGGGGATCCAACCAGTGAATATCGTGAAGAAAATAGGGGTGAAAAGAATAATAATATGGTTTAATAGATCTAAGACTTGTGTTCTTTTCAAATCTATCAAGAACAGGTATTCCAGATTATAAAAACCTAAAACAAATTAATTTATGTATATGGGAACATTTAGAGGCTTCAATAAGGGTGAATATCAAAGAAAAATGAATGATCTACTAAAAAAACTTAATCAGAGGCATGAAATCACCAATTTATGAGTCCTACCTCTATTTTGGATCAATCGTCGATGAAGAACTCATCCGCCAATAGTTTGAGTGGAGCTTCTGCATTTATTGTGTCCCAATCTATTCTATTCTGGAGTTTCATCATCATTTACCATGATCCACCAATGGAAAGGAGGATAGATATCTTTGTCAAACTACCAGGATTATGAGTCTAACCCTGGACCAATTTCCATGGAAATACATTTATATATTTTTAATCTAGGTCAAAGTGGTTTAATTAATTAATTTAAGAGTTAATTATTTCATTAATCATATCTTTGATGAGATAGGAGTTTGAACATCATGCGCCAACTAAATTTATTTTTCACCTAGGGTAAACACTGCATTCTGGAATCAATCATGGCCTAAGATTTTTGATCTGATCAAACATTATAGATTTATCACATTTTCTATAAGAATTTGTGTGTTCACAATATAAAATATATTTAATATTTTTATAAAATTAATTTCGGTAATGACATGCCTCGGAATCTCATGTCGTCTCAATTACTAGCTCAGTAAATATATATAAAACATTTTCAAAGTATTATAAAAAAAATGGAGTCTCTATATCATTCTATCCTTCAAGTTTTTCGTCCCCAAAAAGAAAAAACAATGAAGAAAAACTCAAGATATTGAACCCTCATATATATCTCCCACTCCCTGAAACTCTCCATCATGTTCTTGTACTTCCACAGAACACGAATAAAAGGGATGGTTCATCAATGCAGGTTATGCTCATGTCGATCCTCGATCACCACCAGGTGAAATTTAAAGGTGTCTCTATCCTCGATGTCCATCTTGCCTCAGTCAATAACCTATGTGGGTTCATTCATGTATCTCTTAATTTGTGACACATGGAAGATATCGTTCACCCACTCTAGCTTTTGGGGTAGGCAAGGTGGTAAGAAACCTCTCCAACCCTCTGTATGATCTCGAATGCCCGATGAAACTCAGGGATAGCTTTCCTCCCTAGTCGAATCACTAGAATCCTCATCGTGGGGAGACTTGCAAAAAAACATGGTCTCCCTGCTCGAACTCCAAGGGCCTATGATGGTGATCTTTGTTGGAATTTTGTCTTCTCTGGGTCATCCTCATCTGATCTCAGATGACTTAAAATTTCTCTATTATCTCATGTACTATATTTGGGACCATAAGAGATGTCTCTCCATTATTTTTCCTGCAAAAGGGTGACTCGTAGGGTCTCCCATATAGGGACTCAAAAGGTTCTATGTTGATGGTTGAATGGTATCTTTTGTTGTACATAAAATCTACCATGGGAAGGTGATCCTCCCAGCTCTGGCCAAAGTCTAACACATAAGGTCATAGAATATTATCTAGCACCTAGATAATATGCTTGGTTTCTCCATCAGTCTGGGGGTGAAAGGTTGTACTCATATGCATCTAGGTCCTAAATGATTCTTACAGTTCTCTCAAAAATCATGATGTAAACCACACATCCCGAGTGGAGATAATTGTTGAGGGAACCCAATGATGTCAATCAATCTCCAATACATACAACTTCCCCAAACTCTCCACCAAACTATGGTCCTTGATAGCAAGGAAGTTTTTCAACTTCGTGAGGTGGTAAACTATCTCACAGATGGTGTAATGTATCTTTACTATGGATGAAAGCCCTAGGATGAAGTATATGGATATTCCATCCCACTTCCACTTCGGGGTCTTGAGAGGTTGCAACAATCCTACTGGGACATAGTGCCCATCCTTCACCTAATGACAAGTGAGACACAGAGAGACGAACTCAACTATTCTTTGTATCATTTTTTACCACTAAAGTTTCTATTGGATGTCTCTTTAAACCTTCCCCAGACCAAGATATACAACTAGTGGATAATTGTGGAACTTTTGAATCACCTCCTCCAGCATCATGACTGGAACCACTATTCACCCATGTAACATGATGACATGATTCCCTACTTCATAAATATCCATATCATGAGTCACCTATGGAAATATGATCAGGTAATAAATCTATATCAATGTCTCCCACTTGGGACTCTCTCACAAGCTCAACAAGTGAAGGGGTAAACACCATCGACTGTAGAAAATTTGTTCCCTCTTTTTCCACTAGGTTCAACTATAGGGAAGCTAATAGATCTGAAACATCCTACACTAAGCAAGATTGATGCTTCCATTTAAAGGAATATGCTACAAAATTTACCTTCTCTATAGTATATACTATCCAGAATTCATAGTTCTATAAGAACTCCAACTACTTCCACTGTCTCATGTTTAGGTTTCTATGAGTGAAGACTTAGTTGAGACTCTGGTGGTTTGAGTAAACAAAAAAGTGCTCTCCAAGAAGATAGTTTCTCCACATCCTCTAGGAAAAACTACCACTCCCATCTCTAGGTCATGAGCTTCATAGTTCTTCTCATGGAGTCTCAACTACCTCGACTAGTATACAAAAACTACATGTTGATGCATCAACATAAAAATGATCCCATCTCCTGAGGCCTCACAATACACTATGAACCCAATTTATTCTTCTGGTAGTCTCAGCACTAGATCACTCATCAGCCTCTACCTCAACTCCTCAAAGGCCCTATGGAACTACTCAGACTTGATAAATGGATTCTCTTTACATGTCAGGGTGGAAAAAGTGGTTTCAATCTAGGAGAAGGCTGTCACAAATCTCTTATAGTACCCTTCCAAGATAATAAAATTGTTCACCTATAACAAATTATTGGGTGGCTCCCAAGAAATCACTTCATATATCTTCATTGGAGCCAAGGATAAACCATGCTCAGGAATGACATTCCCCATAACGTGAACTTTATGGTTATAAAACTAGAACTTTGAGAACTTTCTGTAAAACTGGTGCTCTCAAATCAAGTCTAGAACCATCCTTAGGTGACTTTTATGCTCCTCCTCTAATGTAGAGTATATGATTATTCCAACAAGGAAGACAATAACAAACTTTTCTAAGTATGACTAGAAGACCTCATTCATCAAATCCATAAATATGGTGGGGGAATTCATCACACCAACATGAATCAATAGGAAATCATAGTGTTCATAGAGACATCAGAATGCCAAATATAAAATATTAGCTTCACAAACCCTCAACAGATGGTAGAAATATATGAGATCAATCTTAGAGAACCATCTTGAACCTAGAAAATTTTAAAAGAGGGTTTTAATATCTAAAATGGGGTACTTATTCTTTATCATGTCCTGGTTTAAGTGATGATAATACACATAAATTTGTAGGCTCCCATCCACCTTATTCACAAATAAGATAGGATCTTCCAAGGGAGACACACTTATTCTAATAAAACCATTCTCTAAAAGGTCCTCCAAATACACCCATAGCTCCTAGATCTTATTAGGCACCGTCTTATATGTTGTAGATAATATCAATGTTATACCTATATTTAAATCAATGAAAAAGTCCATCTATCGCCTCAAAGGTAGTCCCGGAACTTCCTCAAGGAATATTTCCACATAATCCTCTATACCTGATGAAACACAAATGTCTAAATATATTTTTATACCAAGTACTATACTCTCTAACTATTTGGTGATGGTTTTCAACCTTCTACTCACTGAACCCACTTTTCCTACTATGAGATCTCTCTCATCATAAAAGGATAATCTCTTCCCAACAGTGTGTTGGAATCTAACATGTCTGTAGTGATAGTAAATATAGGTCTGGACCATGGAAATCCAATCCATACCCAACATGACACCATAGGGTTCCATGGTGATGATTAGAAGGTCCCATGTGAACCTCTCTTCATCAAGAGATTGCTCTCACTACTGGAAGATGAAAGATATAGAAAAAGAATTCCCTATAAGAATCTCAAGATAAATATGGTGTTCTAGAACCTTAACTGGGAGCTCTATGTCTCAAATGAAGAGTTTATAGAAAAAGGAATTACTAGAACCTATGTATACTAATAGTTATGTAAGATTATAAATCACACATATCATACCTCAAAACATCTTGTGCATTGTAGGGTCATATGCCTCAAAATCCTAACATTGTCTTCTACCCAAACCGTTATCTCCCTGAGCCTAACATGGGCCGCTTGGTTGTAGTGGTGGAAGGATATCATATAATCTTCCTCCACATACAACTCCTCTAACTCCTCTACCAGCTCTGAATCCTTGGGGACCACCTCTTCCATTCCTGGGAGATCCTTGATCATGGAGCTACCTCTATTGTGGCGGTCCATAAGCTATTTTTTGGTGCTTATTAGCATGTATGATCAGGCAGTCCTAGGATATGTGACTTCACCCAACACAATTAAAACAAATCTCCTCTCCAAGATTCCCTAGTGATTTATTCTTCCTCTGAACATGTATATCGGTATGATCATTGAAGGATCTCCTATGAAAAGATCATGGTGCCTGGTGTTTGTTCGCTACTTCAGACGACTCAACTCTGCAATTCCCACTACCAGCTCTAGATATCTAAAATCCCTCTAATATAAATATAACCATCATAAGTTCCAACTTAAACATCCTGGCATAGGTGTGGATGCACAATGGTACAATTCTAGATCATATATCTCTGCAGATTCCCTCCTCAAACTTTTGTGCTTGAAATTAGTTGTCGCATATCATGTAAAGGGGGTAACACGTAAGTTATGTGAACCTCATTTACTAATCATACACTATAATAACACTCTACTATAGATCTAGAATATTTTGAATTTGTACTAAGTGTAGATAGGATGGGTAGTACTCCTCATGGAACATCTACTGGAAGTCTTCCCATTAGAGTTTCGACTCACCGTGAATCTGCATAATAAGGATTTGACAATGACAAGTCACTTCATGGAAAAGATTGGATGTCAGTACCACCACCTGATCTATTAGGGTATAAAAAATCTTGATGACACAGACCACCAACCCTATCCAATCCTATGAAACCTAAGGATATGGCTCATCGCAGAACCTCAGTGGTCTCTAACAATGAAACTTATGGAGTGTGCTAAGCCTACACACATCCTCATCCTACTCTATTGGGATGATCTACTACTCAACATGTGTATCTTCTTCTATCTACCCACCTAGAGTAAGGGTTCCAAGGATGGACCCCGAACTAAGGCCTCATCACTCATAGGATAGTCATTACAAATTGGAGTTGGTATCCTAGCAGGCTATCATCGCAGAGGCATCCTAAATATTATCAAGGAGTACCACTGTCAGATGAGCATATATATATACACACACACACATATATATATATATATAATGGGTAGTTGAATTAAGAAGGGTAGTTAATGATAAATCTTATATGATGCATGTACTATTAATACCTACAACAAATGTGAATGGATATATCAGTTTCCAGGATCCACGTGAATGGATATATGAGTCATCGCACCATTACTGGATTCCCTATCCTGTGATCCACACTCAATACACTCAAAATCATTTCTTTAAAATGAACCAAATAATTTTAATGGGATATTTCTAAACAACATCCTAAGTAATGAACTTTCTATAATACCAATATGTCATGACCCAACCCATGATGGATCTCGAGTTCCAACTACCCCAATCCCACCTCCATAGGCCAGGGGTGGTGACAAGCATTGAAGGCATAACTAAATGGGGAGTTATTTTCCTATTTAATTATGAAAAAATATCCAACCCAATGAAAAAGTTCATATGGAATGAAGAAAAATATGAAACACTTCTATAAAGTAAAACTATCCTACATGAACCTCTAGACAATACAAAAGTATTGTAGTATAAAATGAATGTAAAGGGGGAAATGCACACCCAACCAGAAATTTGTACCAAATTGATAGAAAACTAGAAAGAGTAAATAACTGAGATATCTCTACTCATGTATCCTAAGATAAAAATATTGTATATGGTCCAAGCACCCGTTATACCTAAACTCTTCTGAAGTCACAGTTGACCTGTCTGTCATCTTCATAAGACACAATGTGGGTGGGAAAATCCCATGTATGGGTAAGTATAAGCATACCCAGTAGGACACCCAAAAAGCTGGAGGGGAAGGAGTAAGAGATACAATATAAGATAAAATCAATAGATAGAACAAGGTATAGTGAACGATTATAACTCTACCAAACCAATAGTGAAAGTAAACTTATCTAAGCACAAGGGTGTAAAAATGGTGAGTATATGAACTACCCATCGAGTCTTCGCCACCTATAGCAGGAGAGTAGATTCACCCAACCACGAGATGCTAGACACATAAATCACATAACATACCCCATGCATATTTTCCTCTCCTAGAAGAAGAGTAACCAAATCCAAGGTGATGATATAGAATAAATTATATATGTATATATGCTCAGTCAAAGAAGACTCAAGGATAGATTTAGGGGATCACCATATCAAAGATAAATCAAAGAAGAAGACTATCCAATAGTTCAAAAAGTCCATCAATGATTCCTATTATCCCAAATGTCTTCCTTGAACACACAAGTCTAAGAAACTTGTTCATCGCACCTTGATATTATCCACTATGGGAGAATATGACTTGCCTGAACGTTTTTTGTCACATCACAAAAACGTGTTTTAGTGGGGGAAGAGTCCCTCTTCCTCATGAGTCCCAAACTATATCAAACCACATATCTTAACTCTATCTTATAGATAAGTGGTAACAAACTTGAAGTCGAGGAAACATGCCTTGGTACAATAGGAGGGTTCAACTATGATAGTTTATGGAGGACCCATTCCCCACCTAGAAGGAGATTTCTACTCCGATTGTTGAGAACCCATACTGATCCTGGATAGAGGTTTCCACTATAATTCTTCACGAACCCATGCTTTGCCCCAAAATAGGGTTCTACATGAAAATTCAAGGACTCATGCCCAAACGAGCTGGAGGGTTTCACTCTAGTAGTCATCGAGGACCCATGCCTAGCCCAAATATAGGGTTCCACTCGAGTGTAACGCCCCGAACCCAGCTACCCAGAGTCGGTGCATTATTACATAACATTGGCATGATCACAAGAAAGATCAAATCTCGAAAGACCGATTGGTTTAGTAGCCTTGGAAACACTAGATATAATAATAAAGTTTTACATTACATTTCAAAGTGAAAAACTACTACAACAACAAAGTCTTCATATCCACACTATTAACCCCTCATAATATCCCTGCAAGTCATTCATAATTTACTTCTTCACTACCTGGGAAAAATAAAACATAGAAAAGGGGTGAGCTCAAATGCCCAGTAAGGATAACAATATAGCGGAACATTCAAAATAATCATAAACATTTAAGGCAATGAATTACTAAAACAAAAGCCTTTTAAAATTGAACTTCAACATAGTATGGCAAAATTAAAATGAAATAATGCCATTTACTTATTCACATGGATGCAATATCAATAACCACTTTCATAATGTTGGAATGCATAATTCCAGACTATCATAACCACATAGCCAAGGCCTCGTGCCAAGACTACAAATAAGATTTTGTCAAGGCCTTGTGCCAAGACACTAGTTTGTCTCATGAGACCTACCGATGCATCGAGGAGCTATAGCGGGCTCCACCCGTCACTTATTAAGTCCAATGCATTCCCATATGAAAAGGTTTAAACATAACATAAACATTCGTATTAAAACTAGCATACAAAATGTCAATAATTTCACCATAAACTATGAATGGTATAAAAATAGCACATCCATAGTCAAACATATCACAAAACCTTCAATACAATATATAAGTTTTGTATCATAATAAATCAACTTCAAATAATCTTAAAATCCATCAAAGGATGTTGACATAGATGAAATCAAAATTCTTTTTAAAGAAATATCTCCTTTTATTTTGAAATCATTTAAGGTCCATATAAAATAAAACATTTTCTTTGAAAATATTCTTATAAGCTTGTATGGAAAGCTTCGACGATTTTATAACGGCGGAAAATAACCGCACCCGCCGTATAAGTTAAAAAAAACATTCTTACCTCAATTCAGTCGAAAAGGTTAAAAAGGACCTTGTTTTGAAAACGACGGAAAGATTCCTTTATAAACCTCTTATAAAAAGTCAAACAAGGGTATAAATGACTTTAACCCATATTCTTGTAAATAGTAAAAATGTTTTGAAATACATTTCAAAGAAACATGGATGTGGATGATAAAGAGATCCCAGTAGATTATTACGTATAATACAACCTCGGATAATGAAGAGATTGTGAAATAACCCTTACCTTGTACTTTTCCTTGGTTGGGGTAGGTTAACTTCCTGTATAATAGTGAAATAATTGTTACTAAATTATACAAGAATCATATACATTAATATTATATCATATATGATCTTTTAATATTGATTTGATAATAATATCTTAGTATTATCGCCGTTTCGGGTGTTAACTTACTCATTTTCTTTATATGTTTTGTTACATAAGTCATGTTTGTTGTATCTTATTCATATCCAGAATGATATCAAGTCCTTAAACATCATTTTTAAATCATTAAATGATAATTATACTTGAATGGATACGATGGAGAATGAATCTCATCGCGTTCGTGGAGACGGTAGTCCGTACGTACGCACGAACGCTATTTCCATTTAATTTTTATTTTAAAAGAATCGAATCCAAATGATACATAGGTATATTAATATTCCAGTATAATATAATATTTTATATATGTTACTTAAGTTCATTAACACCATCCTTTATACGTTCCATGTGTGGTATGAACGAGTCATATCATTTTAAGGGGGCGGTAGTCCGCACTTCCTCAAATGAAATTATCGTATGTATATACAACATGAAACGAATAATGGTATGAAATAAAATGGAATTACAGAAGCTTATATATAAAATATATATCATTAATATCATATTTAATTACAGTGCCATCATAATGGCCACCATGAGAGGCGGTAAGATGTATTTGAACAATCATCGTTTCGTGAGGCGTTAGTTTGCCATCCACAGAAACATTATGTTCATCATCCATTAGATGGAGTTGTGTGTATGTGTAGTTTGAATCCTTCTTATAACAAAATCCTAGTATATTGAGGATACTGGTGTTGTTACAAAAGAAAGGAAATAAAAAGAGTTTGGGGGTTGAAGAAGCAAAATAAATGAAAATAATTTAAGAGAAATCGTTACCTTTAATTTAGGTAACTCACTTTGGTTGGAACCAAAGGACTTGTTGAAATGCTTTCTGCCTAAGGGGAAACTTCAAGGAGGAGGAGAGGGATGTGGGGAGCTTAGTTGGGCAGAGTTTGGACGAGCCAAGTGGCTTGAGAGGTGTGAGGAATGAGTAGAAGTGGTCTCCTTTTATAAGGGAGAAGAGGGGCTCTTTAGGAAAGAGTGAAAGTATTACTTTATAATATAATTATATTCGGTTTATAATGGTCCAAAAATCATTTAGGTCGAAGATAATATGACTAATATTCTAAATAACATCAACCAATAAGAATTGGACAGGTTTTAGATAATATTTTAATCATTATAATATTATTTATTTCAATGATTTATTAATGAGGTAAACATTGCATCATTATTGTGTCATTAATAATTTAACTTATTTGATGTATAAAAATTATAAATAAAATATAATCATGTAGTAAATCTTTTTATCTTTCTAATGAATATTTATAATCGAAAATCCAACATGTATAACCCTATGTAAAAATTGTTCTTCTAAAAGATGTAAGCTTATGCCATTTTTATTTTTATTTTAACTTTATTAATATAATGTGTCCCTACCACATACAAGTGGCTCCAAGGGGTCCCCAAATTGACCCAAGGATGACCATGGTTGGGTATGTGTCCACCAATAAGGTTAGGACACGTTTTAGGGTAATTTTGTATTATTATAATATTATTTTTTAACCCTTATTTACCGGATTTACCTTTTAACCATGGTAAATAAAATATTTACCACAGTAACTATTCAAAATGTCTAAAAATAAAAGTTACCTATTTACACAATTTGAACATCCTGATTCCAAATATGGAATCCATTTTCCTAAATTCAAAACACATAAGTGGCAGAAATTAATTTAAAATTAATTCCCGCTGTCAAAACAAAAAGCGTGTTTTTAAGAGATAATAACTATAAAAAGATTGACACTTGTTTATGTTCGGTTTAATTGTAAAATTATGTCCAATGACCAACATTATATTAAATGGTAAAAATATATTCTAAATATACTTTAAAAACACTCAAATTCACAATTTAGCCCTATTAATTATTTTGATTAAAAAAGTTGTTTTTAATTAAAATTTAGTAATTTTCACTATTCATCAAAATATAAAAGTTATCCGAAAAGTACCAAAATTTCACCCTAGGCTAATTTTGATATTCCGAATCCAAAAATGAAGTCCATTATAAAATATATATGATTTCAAAAAGTAGGTATTACTATTCACAACGGCTAGTTTAATTAGTTGTGGTGTGTGTTAGAACTCGAGGTTGCGTACAACACACGCTATCGCATTATTCGAAGGGAAACGTACCGTAGAAGCTTGGGGTGTTACATTCTCCCCTCCTTCAAATAATTGCGTCCTCGCAATTTCTAGGGTATTACTACATAAAAAGACTCGGGTGGTTCTTCATCATAAGTTCCTCGGGTTCCCACGTTGCCTCTTCCATCTTATGGTTTCTCCACAAAACTTTTACCAGACGCGTCGTCCGGTTTCTCAGCACTTGTTCTCTCGTATCAAGAATCTTGACGGGCTCTTCGCAATAAGACAGATCGGGTTCCAGTTCTAATTCTTCATAGGTGAGTACATGCGTTGGATCAGGCATGTATTTCCTCAATAGAGATACGTGGAACACATCGTGAACTTTGGAGAGACTTGGCGGCATTGCCAATCGGTAAGCTACAACCCCAATTCGTTCTAGAATTTCGAAAGGTCCAATGTACCTGGGACTCAATTTACCTTTCTTACCAAAACGTATGACTCCCTTCCACGGAGATACCTTCAGGAAAACATGATCACCGACTTGAAATTCCAAATCCTTCCTTCGATTATCGGCATAGCTCTTCTGCCTACTTTGAGCTGCTTTGATGTGATTTTGGATTACTTTCACCTTTTCCACCGTTTCCTCCACCAGTTCTGGGCCTACAAGTTTTCTTTCACCAACGTCATCCCAACAGGCTGGTGTACGACATCTCTTTCTGTATAACGCTTCATATGGTGCCATCTGAATACTCGAATGGAAGCTATTGTTATAGGAAAATTCAACCAAAGGTAAATATTGTTCCCACATACCCTGAAAGTCAAGTGAGCAAGATCTCAACATGTCTTCTAAGGTTTGAATAGTCCATTCTGATTGTCCGTCTGTCTGAGGGTGGTAAGCAGTGCTCAAATGAAGTTCAGTATCCAGGGATTTCTGAAGACTTTTCCAGAATCTTGAAGTAAAACGGGGATCACGATCAGAAACAATTGATAAGGGTACTCCATGAAGTCTTACAACTTCATTAATATATAGTCTTGCTAGACATTCCAGGGGTAGATCTTCTCTTATAGCAAGAAAATGTGCTGACATGGTAAGACGATCAACCATAACCCATATTGCATCATTCCTTCTAGGAGTCTTTGGTAGCCCCATGACAAAGTCCATCGTAATATTGTCCCATTTCCACTCCGGTATGGGAAGAGGTTGCATGACTCCTCCAGGCTGTTGCCTTCCAGCTTTCACTTGTTGACAAACCATACATCTTGACACAAAATCAGCAATCTCCCTCTTCATATTGTCCCACCAAAAATGTTCCTTCAAATCTCTATACATTTTGGTGCTCCCAGGGTGTATAGAGAAATTGGAACTATGAGCATCATCCAGCAATTCCCTTTTTAGATCAGGTAAATCGGGAACACAAAGTCTCTTCCCGAATTTCAAAATCCCATCTTCATACACAAAGTCTCTCAATCTCCCATCATTCACAGATTTAATCTTCTTCTGAAATTCTTCATCATCGGTCTGAGAACTCTTAATCCTTTCTAGTAAAGATGGTTTGGCAACCATTTGAAAAAGCATTGATGTTTCACCTTCCCTGGTTATTCCCATGTCCATCTTCACTAGATCCATGAAAATTGGATCCCTTTTAATTCTCATCATGTTCAAAACTCCATGGTCTTTTCTGCTCAAAGCATCTGCCACCTTGTTTGCTTTCCCCGGGTGGTAGTGTATCGTACAATCATAATCCTTGAGTAATTCAAGCCATCTCCTTTGCCTCATGTTGAGTTCTTTTTGTGAGAAAATATACTTCAAACTCTTGTGATCAGTATAAATCTCACATTTTTCCCCATAGAGGTAGTGCCTCCATATCTTCAAAGCAAAGATCACAGCTGCTAACTCAAGATCATGAGTAGGATAGTTTTGTTCATGAATTTTCAACTGTCGTGATGCATAGGCAATAACTCTATCATTCTGCATAAGGACACAGCCAAGTCCCTTCTTTGATGCATCACTATAAATAACGAACCCATCATTCCCTGATGGTAGAGTCAATATAGGATCATTGACTAATCTTCTCTTCAGTTCTTCGAAACATTCTTCACACTCTTTTTTCCAAACAAATTTAACCCCTTTACGTGTGAGCTTCGTTAATGGGTTAGCCAATCGGGCAAAATTCTGGACGAAACGTCGATAATAACCTGCCAAACCAATAAAACTACATACCTCAGTTATACTCGTAGGTGCTGGCCATTCTTGGATTGCCTTGGTCTTAGAAGGATCAACAGAGATTCCATCTTTAGAGACAATATGGCCAAGAAAAGAAATCTCCTGAAGCCAGAATTCACACTTGCTAAACTTCCCATATAATTCATGCCTCCTCAGAGTCTTCAAGATAATGCGCAAGTGATTTTCATGATCTTCGTAGGTTTTGGAGTATACCAAGATATCATCAATAAATACCACCACAAATTCATCGAGATACTCCTTGAAAACTCTATTCATTAGATCCATGAATACAGAGGGTGCATTAGTCAATCCAAACGGCATTACAGTAAACTCGTAATGCCCGTACCTGGTTCGAAATGCTGTTTTCGGAATGTCTTCCTTCTTCACACACAACTGATGGTATCCAGATCGAAGGTCAATCTTTGAAAAGTATTGAGCTCCATGCAGTTGGTCAAATAAATCATCAATACGAGGTAGGGGATACTTGTTCTTTATCGTTATAGCATTGATCTCCCTATAGTCGATACATAAACTCATAGATCCATCTTTCTTTTTAACAAAAAGAACAGGGGCTCCCCATGGAGAAACACTAGGGCGAATAAATCCCTTATTACTCAGTTCCTCTAGTTGTTTCTTTAGTTCGACTAATTCTACAGTGGCCATTCTATAAGGGGTCTTCGATATAGGCCTTGATCCAGGAATCAAATCAATAGAAAACTCAACTTCTCGTTCTGGAGGATGTCCAGGTAAATCTTCCGGAAATTCATCTACAAATTCTTTCACAACAGGTACATCCTCTATTTGAACATTCCTTTCCTCACCGACAGTTATTTCATTCTCTTCCTCCCCAATAATTGAATTAAGTTGAGCTACTGGGGGTGGATCTAAATAAGAATTAGGTGGTGACGATTCTGCTCTAAAAATAAGGTGCTCCTTATCATTATCATCAAGAATCGTAACCTCTTTCTTCTTACAATAAATCTTCGCATCATAGTCCGAAAGCCAGTCCATACCGAGGATTATATCAAACTCAATCATAGGTATGACGATGAAATCAGAAGATAAAGAAAATTTATGTGCTCTAATGGGGACTGATTCACAAAACTTTGTTGCAATGATACTTCCCTTAGGAGTTTTAACTGACAACTCCCTTATTAAATCAAATTGGAAATATCTAATTTTCTTAGCAAACTGGGAAGATATGAAACAATGCGATGATCCAGAATCAAATAATGCATTTGCTAAACTTGAGGAAACCATTAAATTACCTGCCACCACGTCTTTCGGAGCTTCTACCTCAGCAGTAGTGATAGCATAAGCCTGGCCTTGATCCCTTGGCCTTTTCTGAGGTAAGTTCTCCTGACGCTTAGGACATGCATTTGCATAATGCCCCATCTCCCTGAAATTGTAGCACTGAACATTGGTAGCTTCCTTCTTCCCCTTGCAATCATGAGCTTGGTGGCCTTTTTCACCACACTTGTAACAGACTCCCATTCCCTTCAGGCAAGTACCAGGATGTTTCTTCCCGCATTTACCACAAGATGGATATTCAACCTTTCCCTTCTTCCCCTTATTTCCATTCCCAGATTGATCAGCAGGTCTCTTCTTCTCTTGCTTTGCTTTAAAGTCATAAGACTTAGAGAATTCCTTTTCGGTCTTGATAGCACATGAGACAATGTCTTCGTACGATGAAAAGGATTGTGAGACTAATGCTCGACGGAGAAATGGTTTTAACCCATCAAAGAAACGATCAATCTTACTTCTTGGGTTACGAATATAATCACCAGCGTACCTCGCTAACCTTGTAAAGTTAGCCTCATACTTTGTGACATTCTCATCCTCTTTTTGTCTCAGACTCAGAAATTGCCTTTCCATATCTGCTCGATGGTCGCGAGGGAAGTATTTTTCTAAAAACAGATCTTTGAACTCCCTCCATTCCATATTTGATACTTCATCATCTTCCTTCATGTTCTGAATCAATGACCACCATTGATCAGCATCTCCAGTGAGGCGGTAAACTGCCATGATAACTTTTTCCCTTTCACTGCTCCCCAAAGCCTGAAATATTTTCTCTAGTGAAAATATCCATTGCTCAGCTACTAAGGGATTTGTATTCCCATTGAACGTTGGTGGTTGTTGCCTCATGAATCGATCTAACATTGATCCTCCACGCTGCGGATCAGGGTGCTCCATACGGGTAAGGTTATTATTCATAACCTGAGTAAGTTGTCCCAGTATGGTGATTAGCTGATCGGCACCAGTTGCATCACCAGCCCCACTATAATTATCTTGAGCAGGAGGGAAATCCCTACATGGAGTGCGCGCATTGATACGGTTTCCATTTCTTCCACTAGGCGCCATTTCTAAACAATGGCATAAACTATATCAGTTTATGAATCAAAATACATAATCCCATACTTATAAAACACTTAACATAAATTGAACTATTTATGGATATAATCCATAATCATAAAAATGTTTTCCTTGAGGAAGTATATACTCATAAACCCTTCATAATGATTTGTAAAGATAGTGAGAGTTATCCTAAGCATATCCCCCGGGAGTGTCGTAACCAAGAGTGCAGCAAGGCCCGTTGTCGTGCACCAGTTCCCGTTCGAGTCTAGCTCAAAGCGGTGTTTTCAGGTTTTACCCCTAGGTACATCTGTGCCAGAGCCGCCTCTACCTGCTCGTATCCAGACAGGGATGTATTGCTCGGAAAACTCACAAAATCTCTACAATACCAAAATTCTAGGAAGTTCTTCTATACTAATCCTAAAAGTTCATCTTAGGTCTACGTGCTCTAATCAGAGTTTATCTAAATCTAGCTTCCAAGGTTTGTACTAAACTTCCTCTGATACCAACGGTAACGCCCCGACCCCAGCTACCCAGAGTCAGTGCATTATTACATAACATTGGCATGATCACAAGAAAGATCAAATCTCGAAAGACCGATTGGTTTAGTAGCCTTGGAAACACTAGATATAATCATAAAGTTTTACATTACATTTCAAAGTGAAAAACTAATACAACAACAAAGTCTTCATATCCACACTATTAACCCCTCATAATATCCCTGCAAGTCATTCATAATTTACTTCTTCACTACCTGGGAAAAATAAAACATTGAAAAGGGGTGAGCTCAAATGCCCAGTAAGGATAACAATATAGCGGAACATTCAAAATAATCATAAACATTTAAGGCAATGAATTACTAAAACAAAAGCCTTTTAAAATTGAACTTCAACACAGTATGGCAAAAGTAAAATGAAATAATGCCATTTACTTATTCACATGGATGCAATATCAATAACCACTTTCATAATGTTGGAATGCATAATGCCAGACTATCATAACCACATAGCCAAGGCCTCGTGCCAAGACTACAAATAAGATTTTGTCAAGGCCTTGTGCCAAGACACTAGTTTGTCTCATGAGACCTACCGATGCATCAAGGAGCTATAGCGGGCTCCACCCGTCACTTATTAAGTCCAATGCATTCCCATATGAAAAGGTTTAAACATAACATAAACATTCGTATTAAAACTAGCATACGAAATGTCAATAATTTCACCATAAACTATGAATGGTATAAAAATAGCACATCCATAGTCAAACATATCACAAAACCATCAATACAATATATAAGTTTTGTATCATAATAAATCAACTTCAAATAATCTTAAAATCCATCAAAGGATGTTGACATAGATGAAATCAAAATTCTTTTTAAAGAAATATCTCCTTTTATTTTGAAATCATTTAAGGTCCATATAAAATAAAACATTTTCTTTGAAAATATTCTTATAAGCTTGTATGGAAAGCTTCGACGATTTTATAACGGCGGAAAATAACCACACCCGCCGTATAAGTTAAAAAAAACATTCTTACCTCAATTCAGTCGAAAAGGTTAAAAAGGACCTTGTTTTGAAAACGACGGAAAGATTCCTTTATAAACCTCTTATAAAAAGTCAAACAAGGGTATAAATGACTTTAACCCATATTCTTGTAAATAGTAAAAATGTTTTGAAATATATTTCAAAGAAACATGGATGTGGATGATAAAGAGATCCCAGTAGATTATTACGTATAATACAACCTCGGATAATGAAGAGATTGTGAAATAACCCTTACCTTGTACTTTTCCTTGGTTGGGGTATGTTAACCTCCTGTATAATAGTGAAATAATTGTTACTAAATTATACAAGAATCATATACATTAATATTATATCATATATGATCTTTTAATATTGATTTGATAATAATATCTTAGTATTATCGTCGTTTCGGGTGTTAACTTACTCATTTTCTTTATATGTTTTGTTACATAAGTCATGTTTGTTGTATCTTATTCATATCCAGAATGATATCAAGTCCTTAAACATAATTTTTAAATCATTAAATGATAATTATACTCGAATGGATACGATAGAGAATGAATCTCATCGCGTTCGTGGAGACGGTAGTCCGTACGTACGCACGAACGCTATTTCCATTTAATTTTTATTTTAAAAGAATCGAATCCAAATGATACAAAGGTATATTACTATTCCAATATAATATAATATTTTATATATGTTACTTATGTTCATTAACACCATCCTTTATACGTTCCATGTGTGGTATGAACGAGTCATATCATTTTAAGGGGGCGGTAGTCCGCACTTCCTCAAATGAAATTATCGTATGTATATACAACATGAAACGAATAATGGTATGAAATAAAATGGAATTATAGAAGCTTATATATAAAATATATATCATTAATATCATATTTAATTACAGTGCCATCATAATGGCCACCATGAGAGGCGGTAAGATGTATTTGAACAATCATCGTTTCGTGAGGCGTTAGTTTGCCATCCACAGAAACATTATGTTCATCATCCATTAGATGGAGTTGTGTGTATGTGTAGTTTGAATCCTTCTTATAACAACATCCTAGTATATTGAGGATACTGGTGTTGTTACAAAATAAAGGAAATAAAAAGAGTTTGGGGGTTGAAGAAGCAAAATAAATGAAAATAATTTAAGAGAAATCGTTACCTTTAATTTAGGTAACTCACTTTGGTTGGAACCAAAGGACTTGTTGAAATGCTTTCTGCCTAAGGGGAAACTTCAAGGAGGAGGAGAGGGATGTGGGGAGCTTAGTTGGGCAGAGTTTGGACGAGCCAAGTGGCTTGAGAGGTGTGAGGAATGAGTAGAAGTGGTCTCCTTTTATAAGGGAGAAGAGGGGCTCTTTAGGAAAGAGTGAAAGTATTACTTTATAATATAATTATATTCGGTTTATAATGGTCCAAAAATCATTGAGGTCAAATATAAGATGACTAATATTCTAAATAACATCAACCAATAAGAATTGGACAGGTTTTAGATAATATTTTAATCATTATAATATTATTTATTTCAATGATTTATTAATGAGGTAAACATTGCATCATTATTGTGTCATTAATAATTTAACTTATTTGATGTATAAAAATTATAAATAAAATATAATCATGTAGGAAATCTTTTTATCTTTCTAATGAATATTTATAATCGAAAATCCAACATGTATAACCCAATGTAAAAATTGTTCTTCTAAAAGATGTAAGCTTATGCCATTTTTATTTTTATTTTAACTTTATTAATATAATGTGTCCCTACCACATACAAGTGGCTCCAAGGGGTCCCCAAATTGATCCAAGGATGCCCATGGTCGGGTATGTGTCCACCAATAAGGTTAGGACACGTTTTAGGGTAATTTTGTATTATTATAATATTATTTTTTAACCCTTATTTACCGGATTTACCTTTTAACCATGGTAAATAAAATATTTACCACAGTAACTATTCAAAATGTCTAAAAATAAAAGTTACCTATTTACACAATTTGAACATCCTGATTCCAAATATGGAATCCATTTTCCTAAATTCAAAACACAGAAGTGGCAGAAATTAATTTAAAATTAATTCCCGCTGTCAAAACAAAAAGCGTGTTTTTAAGAGATAATAACTATAAAAAGATTGACACTTGTTTATGTTCGGTTTAATTGTAAAATTATGTCCAATGACCAAAATTATATTAAATGGTAAAAATATATTCTAAATATAATTTAAAATCACTCAAATTCACAATTTATCACTATTAATTATTTTGATTAAAAAATTTGTTTTTAATTAAAATTTAGTAATTTTCACTATTCATCAAAATATAAAAGTTATCCGAAAAGTACCAAAATTTCACCCTAGGCTAATTTCGATATTACGAATCCAAAAATGAAGTCCATTATAAAATATATATGATTTCAAAAAGTAGGTATTACTATTCACAACGGCTAGTTTAATTAGTTGTGGTGTGTGTTAGAACTCGAGGTTGCGTACAACACACGTTATCGCATTATTCGAAGGGAAACGTACCGTAGAAGCTTGGGGTGTTACATTCTCCCCTCCTTCAAATAATTGTGTCCACGCAATTTCTAGGGTATTACTGCATAAAAAGACTCGGGTGGTTCTTCATCATAAGTTCCTCGGGTTCCCACGTTGCCTCTTCCATCTTATGGTCTCTCCACAAAACTTTTACCAGACGCGTCGTCCGGTTTCTCAGCACTTGTTCTCTCTTATCAAGAATCTTGACGGGCTCTTCGCAATAAGACAGATCGGGTTCCAGTTCTAATTCTTCATAGGTGAGTACATGCGTTGGATCAGGCATGTATTTCCTCAATAGAGATACATGGAACACATCGTGAACTTTGGAGAGACTTGGCGGCATTGCCAATCGGTAAGCTACAACCCCAATTCGTTCTAGAATTTCGAAAGGTCCAATGTACCTGGGACTCAATTTACCTTTCTTACCAAAACGTATGACTCCCTTCCACGAAGATACCTTCAAGAAAACATGATCACCGACTTGAAATTCCAAATCCTTCCTTCGATTATCGGCATAGCTCTTCTGCCTACTTTGAGCTGCTTTGATGTGATTTTGGATTACTTTCACGTTTTCCACCGTTTCCTCCACTAGTTCTGGGCCTACAAGTTTTCTTTCACCAACGTCATCCCAACAGGCTGGTGTACGACATCTATTTCCGTATAACGCTTCATATGGTGCCATCTGAATACTCGAATGGAAGCTATTGTTATAGGAAAATTCAACCAAAGGTAAATATTGATCCCACATACCCTGAAAGTCAAGTGAGCAAGATCTCAACATGTCTTCTAAGGTTTGAATAGTCCGTTCTGATTGTCCGTCTGTCTGAGGGTGGTAAGCAGTGCTCAAATGAAGTTCAGTATCCAGGGATTTCTGAAGACTTTTCCAGAATCTTGAAGTAAAACGGGGATCACGATCAGAAACAATTGATAAGGGTACTCCATGAAGTCTCACAACTTCATTAATATATAGTCTTGCTAGACGTTCCAGGGGTATATCTTCTCTTATAGCAAGAAAATGTGCTGACTTGGTAAGATGATCAATAATAACCCATATTGCATCATTCCTTCTAGGAGTCTTTGGTAGCCCCATGACAAAGTCCATCGTAATATTGTCCCATTTCCACTCCGGTATGGGAAGAGGTTGCATGACTCCTCCTGGCTGTTGTCTTCCAGCTTTCACTTGTTGACAAACCATACATCTTGACACAAAATCAGCAATCTCCCTCTTCATGTTGTCCCACCAAAAATGTTCCTTCAAATCTCTATACATTTTGGTGCTCCCAGGGTGTATAGAGAAATTGGAACTATGAGCATCATCCAGCAATTCCCTTTTTAGATCAGGTAAATCGGGAACACAAAGTCTCTTCCCGAATTTCAAAATCCCATCTTCATACACAAAGTCTCTCAATCTCCCATCATTCACAGCTTTAATCTTCTTCTGAAATTCTTCATCATCGATCTGAGAACTCTTAATCCTTTCTAGTAAAGATGGTTTGGCAACCATTTGAAAAAGCATTGATGTTTCACCTTCCCTTGTTATTCCCATGTCCATCTTCACTAGATCCATGAAAATTGGATCCCTTTCAATTCTCATCATGTTCAAAACTCCATGGTCTTTTCTGCTCAAAGAATCTTCCACCTTGTTTGCTTTCCCCGGGTGGTAGTGTATCGTACAATCATAATCCTTTAGTAATTCAAGCCATCTCCTTTGCCTCATGTTGAGTTCTTTTTGTGAGAAAATATACTTCAAACTCTTGTGATCAGTATAAATCTCACATTTTTCCCCATAGAGGTAGTGCCTCCATATCTTCAAAGCAAAGATCACAGCTGCTAACTCAAGATCATGAGTAGGATAGTTTTGTTCATGAATTTTCAACTGTCGTGATGCATAGGCAATAACTCTATCATTCTGCATAAGGACACAGCCAAGTCCCTTCTTTGATGCATCACTATAAATAACGAACCCATCATTCCCCGATGGTAGAGTCAATATAGGAGCATTGACTAATCTTCTCTTCAGTTCTTCGAAACATTCTTCACACTCTTTTTTCCAAACAAATTTAACCCCTTTACGTGTGAGCTTCGTTAATGGGTTAGCCAATCGGGCAAAATTCTGGACGAAACGTCGATAATAACCTGCCAAACCAATAAAACTACGTACCTCAGTTATACTCGTAGGTGCTGGCCATTCTTGGATTGCCTTGGTTTTAGAAGGATCAACAGAGATTCCATCTTTAGAGACAATATGGCCAAGAAAAGAAATCTCCTGAAGCCAGAATTCACACTTGCTAAACTTCCCATATAATTCATGCCTCCTCAGAGTCTTCAAGATAATGCGCAAGTGATTTTCATGATCTTCGTAGGTTTTGGAGTATACCAAGATATCATCAATAAATACCACCACAAATTCATCGAGATACTCCTTGAAAACTCTATTCATTAGATCCATGAATACAGAGGGTGCATTAGTCAATCCAAACGGCATTACAGTAAACTCGTAATGCCCGTACCTGGTTCGAAATGCTGTTTTCGGAATGTCTTCCTTCTTCACACACAACTGATGGTATCCATATCGAAGGTCAATCTTTGAAAAGTATTGATCTCCATGCAGTTGGTCAAATAAATCATCAATACGAGGTAGGGGATACTTGTTCTTTATCGTTATAGCATTGATCTCCCTATAGTCGATACATAACCTCATAGATCCATCTTTCTTTTTAACAAAAAGAACAGGGGCTCCCCATGGAGAAACACTAGGGCGAATAAATCCCTTATTACTCAGTTCCTCTAGTTGTTTCTTTAGTTCGACTAATTCTACAGTGGCCATTCTATAAGGGGTCTTCGATATAGGCCTTGATCCAGGAATCAAATCAATAGAAAACTCAACTTCTCGTTCTGGAGGATGTCCAGGTAAATCTTCCGGAAATTCATCTACAAATTCTTTCACAACAGGTACATCCTCTATTTGAACATTCCTTTCCTCACCGATAGTTATTTCATTCTCTTCCTCCCCAATAATTGAATTAAGTTGAGCTACTGGGGGTGGATCTAAATAAGAATTAGGTGGTGACGATTTTGCTCTAAAAATAAGGTGCTCCTTATCATTATCATCAAGAATCATAACCTCTTTCTTCTTACAATAAATCTTTGCATCATAGTCCGAAAGCCAGTCCATACCGAGGATTATATCAAACTCAATCATAGGTATGATGATGAAATCAGCAGATAAAGAAAATTTATGTGCTCTAATGGGGACTGATTCACAAAACTTTGTTGCAATGATACTTCCCTTAGGAGTTTTAACTGACAACTCCCTTATTAAATCAAATTGGAAATATCTAATTTTCTTAGCAAACTGGGTAGATATGAAACAATGCGATGATCCAGAATCAAATAATGCATTTGCTAAACTTGAGGAAACCATTAAATTACCTGCCACCACGTCTTTCGGAGCTTCTACCTCAGCAGTAGTGATAGCATAAGCCTGGCCTTGATCCCTTGGCCTTTTCTGAGGTAAGTTCTCCTAACGCTTAGGACATGCATTTGCATAATGCCCCATCTCCCTGCAATTGTAGCACTGAACGTTGGTAGCTTCCTTCTTCCCCTTGCAATCATGAGCTTGGTGGCCTTTTTCACCACACTTGTAACAGACTCTCATTCCCTTCAAGGAAGTACCAGGATGTTTCTTCCCGCATTTACCACAAGATGGATATTCAACCTTTCCCTTCTTCCCCTTATTTCCATTCCCAGATTGATCAGCAGGTCTCTTCTTCTCTTTCTTTGCTTTAAAGTCATAAGACTTAGAGAATTCCTTTTCGGTCTTGATAGCACATGAGACAATGTCTTCGTACGATGAAAAGGATTGTGAGACTAATGCTCGACGGAGAAATGGTTTTAACCCATCAAAGAAACGATCAATCTTACTTCTTGGGTTACGAATATAATCACCAGCGTACCTCTCTAACCTTGTAAAGTTAGCCTCATACTTTGTGACATTCTCATCCTCCTTTTGTCTCAGACTCAGAAATTGCCTTTCCATATCTGCTCGATGGTCGCGAGGGAAGTATTTTTCTAAAAACAGATCTTTGAACTCCCTCCATTCCATATTTGATACTTCATCATCTTCCTTCATGTTCTGAATCAATGACCACCATTGATCAGCATCTCCAGTGAGGCGGTAAACTGCCATGATAACTTTTTCCCTTTCACTGCTCCCCAAAGCCTGAAATATTTTCTCTAGGGAAAATATCCATTGCTCAGCTACTAAGGGATTTGTATTCCCATTGAACGTTGGTGGTTGTTGCCTCTTGAATCGATCTAACATTGATCCTCCACGCTGCGGATCAGGGTGCTCCATACGGGTAAGGTTATTATTCATAACCTGAGTAAGTTGTCCCAGTATGGTGATTAGCTGATCGGCACCAGTTGCATCACCAGCCCCACTATAATTATCTTGAGCAGAAGGGCAATCCCAACATGGAGTGCGCGCATTGATACGGTTTCCATTTCTTCCACTAGGCGCCATTTCTAAACAATGGCATAAACTAGATCAGTTTATGAATCAAAATACATAATCCCATACTTATAAAACACTTAACATAAATTGAACTATTTATGGATATAATCCATAATCATAAAAATGTTTTCTTTGAGGAAGTATATACTCATAAACCCTTCATAATGATTTGTAAAGATAGTGAGAGTTATCCTAAGCATATCCCCCGGGAGTGTCGTAACCAAGAGTGCAGCAAGGCCCGTTGTCGTGCACCAGTTCCCGTTCGAGTCTAGCTCAAAGCGGTGTTTTCAGGTTTTACCCCTAGGTACATCTGTGCCAGAGCCGCCTCTACCTGCTCGTATCCAGACAGGGATGTATTGCTCGGAAAACTCACAAAATCTCTACAATACCAAAATTCTAGGAAGTTCTTCTATACTAATCCTCAAAGTTCATCTTAGGTCTACGTGCTCTAATCAGAGTTTATCTAAATCTAGCTTCCAAGGTTTGTACTAAACTTCCTCTGATACCAACTGTAACGCCCCGACCCCAGCTACCCAGAGTCGGTGCATTATTACATAACATTGGCATGATCACAAGAAAGA
The DNA here is from genome assembly GCA_963277665.1 of Viscum album. Lineage (NCBI taxonomy): Eukaryota > Viridiplantae > Streptophyta > Magnoliopsida > Santalales > Viscaceae > Viscum > Viscum album. The sequence continues at coordinate 879,337,026 of OY728137.1, read as the reverse complement.
TCAAATCTCGAAAGACCGATTGGTTTAGTAGCCTTGGAAACACTAGATATAATCATAAAGTTTTACATTACATTTCAAAGTGAAAAACTACTACAACAACAAAGTCTTCATATCCACACTATTAACCCCTCATAATATCCCTGCAAGTCATTCATAATTTACTTCTTCACTACCTGGGAAAAATAAAACATAGAAAAGGGGTGAGCTCAAATTCCCAGTAAGGATAACAATATAGCGGAACATTCAAAATAATCATAAACATTTAAGGCAATGAATTACTAAAACAAAAGCCTTTTAAAATTGAACTTCAACATAGTATGGCAAAAGTAAAATGAAATAATTCCATTTACTTATTCACATGGATGCAATATCAATAACCACTTTCATAATGTTGGAATGCATAATGCCAGACTATCATAACCACATAGCCAAGGCCTCGTGCCAAGACTACAAATAAGATTTTGTCAAGGCCTTATGCCAAGACACTAGTTTGTCTCATGAGACCTACCGATGCATCGAGGAGCTATAGCGGGCTCCACCCGTCACTTATTAAGTCCAATGCATTCCCATATGAAAAGGTTTAAACATAACATAAACATTCGTATTAAAACTAGCATACGAAATGTCAATAATTTCACCATAAACTATGAATGGTATAAAAATAGCACATCCATACTCAAACATATCACAAAACCTTCAATACAATATATAAGTTTTGTATCATAATAAATCAACTTCAAATAATCTTAAAATCCATCAAAGGATGTTGACATAGATGAAATCAAAATTCTTTTTAAAGAAATATCTCCTTTTATTTTGAAATCATTTAAGGTCCATATAAAATAAAACATTTTCTTTGAAAATATTCTTATAAGGTTGTATGGAAAGCTTTGACGATTTTATAACGGCGGAAAATAACCGCACCCGCCGTATAAGTTAAAAAAACATTCTTACCTCAATTCAGTCGAAAAGGTTTAAAAGGACCTTGTTTTGAAAACGACGGAAAGATTCCTTTATAAACCTCTTATAAAAAGTCAAAAAATGGTATAAATGACTTTAACCCATATTCTTGTAAATAGTAAAAATGTTTTGAAATACATTTCAAAGAAACATGGATGTGGATGATAAAGAGATCCCAGTAGATTATTACGTATAATACAACCTCGGATAATGAAGAGATTGTGAAATAACCCTTACCTTGTACTTTTCCTTGGTTGGGGTAGGTTAACCTCCTGTATAATAGTGAAATAATTGTTACTAAATTATACAAGAATCATATACATTAATATTATATCATATATGATCTTTTAATATTGATTTGATAATAATATCTTAGTATTATCGCCGTTTCGGGTGTTAACTTACTCATTTTCTTTATATGTTTTGTTACATAAGTCATGTTTGTTGTATCTTATTCATATACAGAATGATATAAAGTCCTTAAACATCATTTTTAAATCATTAAATGATAATTATACTTGAATGGATACGATGGAGAATGAATCTCATCGCGTTCGTGGAGACGGTAGTCCGTACGTACGCACGAACGCTATTTCCATTTAATTTTTATTTTAAAAGAATCGAATCCAAATGATACATAGGTATATTACTATTCCAGTATAATATAATATTTTATATATGTTACTTAAGTTCATTAACACCATCCTTTATACGTTCCATGTGTGGTATGAACGAGTTATATCATTTTAAGGGGGCGGTAGTCCGCACTTCCTCAAATGAAATTATCGTATGTATATACAACATGAAACGAATAATGGTATGAAATAAAATGGAATTACAGAAGATTATATATAAAATATATATAATTAATATCATATTTAATTACAGTGCCATCATAATGGCCACCATGAGAGGCGGTAAGATGTATTTGAACAATCATCGTTTCGTGAGGCGTTAGTTTTCCATCCACAGAAACATTATGTTCATCATCCATTAGATGGAGTTGTGTGTATGTGTAGTTTGAATCCTTCTTATAACAACATCCTAGTATATTGAGGATACTGGTGTTGTTACAAAAGAAAGGAAATAAAAAGAGTTTGGGGGTTGAAGAAGCAAAATAAATGAAAATAATTTAAGAGAAATCGTTACCTTTAATTTAGGTAACTCACTTTGGTTGGAACCAAAGGACTTGTTGAAATGATTTCTGCCTAAGGGGAAACTTCAAGGAGGAGGAGAGGGATGTGGGGAGCTTATTTGGGTAGAGTTTGGACGAGCCAAGTGGCTTGAGAGGTGTGAGGAATGAGTAGAAGTGGTCTCCTTTTATAAGGGAGAAGAGGGGCTCTTTAGGAAAGAGTGAAAGTATTACTTTATAATATAATTATATTCGGTTTATAATGGTCCAAAAATCATTGAGGTCTAATATAAGATGACTAATATTCTAAATAACATCAACCAATAAGAATTGGACAGGTTTTAGATAATATTTTAATCATTATAATATTATTTATTTCAATTATTTATTAATGAGGTAAACATTGCATCATTATTGTGTCATTAATAATTTAACTTATTTGATGTATCAAAATTATAAATAAAATATCATCATGTAGGAAATCTTTTTATATTTCTAATGAATATTTATAATCGAAAATCCAACATGTATAACCCTATGTAAAAATTGTTCTTCTAAAAGATGTAAGCTTATGCCATTTTTATTTTTATTTTAACTTTATTAATATAATGTGTCCCTACCACATACAAGTGGCTCCAAGGGGTCCCCAAATTGACCCAAGGATGCCCATGGTCGGGTATGTGTCCACCAATAAGGTTAGGACACGTTTTAGGGTAATTTTGTATTATTATAATATTATTTTTTAACCCTTATTTACCGGATTTACCTTTTAACCATGGTAAATAAAATATTTACCACAGTAACTATTCAAAATGTCTAAAAATAAAAGTTACCTATTTACACAATTTGAACATCCTGATTCCAAATATGGAATCCATTTTCCTAAATTCAAAACACAGAAGTGGCAGAAATTAATTTAAAATTAATTCCCGCTGTCAAAACAAAAAGCGTGTTTTTAAGAGATAATAACTATAAAAAGATTGACACTTGTTTATGTTCGGTTTAATTGTAAAATTATGTCCAATGACCAACATTATATTAAATGGTAAAAATATATTCTAAATATACTTTAAAACCACTCAAATTCACAATTTATCACTATTAATTATTTTGATTAAAAAAGTTGTTTTTAATTAAAATTTAGTAATTTTCACTATTCATCAAAATATAAAAGTTATCCGAAAAGTACCAAAATTTCACCCTAGGCTAATTTCGATATTCCGAATCCAAAAATGAAGTCCATTATAAAATATATATGATTTCAAAAAGTAGGTATTACTATTCACAACGGCTAGTTTAATTAGTTTTGGTGTGTGTTAGAACTCGAGGTTGCGTACAACACACGCTATCGCATTATTCGAAGGGAAACGTACCGTAGAAGCTTGGGGTGTTACACGAGAGTTTGTAGAGGGACCATACACAGCCGGGCTATAGGGTTCCACTCTAGAAGTTATAGAGGGCCCATACCCATCCCAGCTGGAGGGTTCCACTTAGGAATAAGTCTCTTGTGATCCTACCTGATCTCTTCCACCATTAAGCATCACCTTAAAAGGCATCATGGCAGAAATATTACACATTGTATCTTAAAATCCACAACCAAGGGAACAATCATATTCTATGTGAAAAAACACTCATGATAGGCTACTCATGGGACAAAATATGAGTTCAAATGAAGGAGATACAAAGTTTAGAAGTTTAATCAAATTAAAAAAGGGGAACACGGCATGAGAGGGGGCCACACAACATGTGTCCCCACTTCACAACCTTACTGTGTCCATGGTCAACACTTGGATCCCTATTGGTGTAGTAGTGCACATTGTGAAAGTGGAGTACATGGTATGTCAAGCTATCTCGGACCAGGGTCATGTGCTACTCATTGTGTATGTGTACCAAAGTACACGGGCATGCACCTGGCCTTTTATACTATCACACAGGTTCCTATCTGTGTGACCCTTCACACAGGTTATGCATCCCAGATAGGGTACATGACATGTATAATGGGTTAAAAATCGTGCCATACTTAATTTCTCTAAAACCCTAGCATCACTACTTATGGGATTATACACTGTTTTTTATTCATTGAACATGGAGTGTAGTTGAGTTTTCTCCAAAAACCTTATATCTAACTTCTGTGTTTTATTTTTTCAACACCACCTTGGATTTTTCCTTAAACCTGCACAAAATAGTCAGATCTAGAGATGATGAATGTATCTTGGTCGTCGTTCACCTGAAATCAGATACGGTCACTATCGAGGGTTTTTTTATTCATTTCATACACCTCCTCAGCCTCTACAACCCTCAATTCATATTTTGATCATTAAATCTTCCATCCTTTTCTTACAACGATCATAGATATATGACCTACTCATTGATCCATTATTATTTTTTTGATCTGCCATGAATATTGGGGTCCAGTCAAGCTCGTTACCGCATAGAAATTATTGATCTGGGACTGTGGGGATCTAACTGGTGGAGATTATGAAGAATCTGTGGGATCATGAGAACAAGGGTTAGTTGATTGAGACAAATGTTATTGCAAAATTTATCAATAATGGGGATTCTATATTAGAAAACAAATAAAATAAATTAATTTATATACATGGGAACATGTAGAGGCTTCAAGAAGGTAGAATATCGAATAAAAACGAATTATATACTCTATCAATTTAATAAAAGGTGTAAAATAACCAATTCATGAGTCTTACCATGATTTTAGATCAATCGTTGATGATGAATGTGTTCTCCAATAGTTTGAGAGGAGATTCTACATTTGTTGCTTCCTGGTCTTCTCAATTCTGGAGTTTCATCATCATCCTTCATGATCCACCAATAAAAAACAGGATAGATCACTTTGGAAAATTCTCAGAATAATGAGGCTAACCTTAAGCCATTTTACATGGTGATAAATTTCTGGATTTTTAATCTAGGTCAAAATGATTTAGTTGATTAATTTTTAAAATTAATTTTTCACTGATCATATCATCAAAAATATAGGGATCCAAACATCCCATGACAACTCATTCTATTTCATTCCATGGGTAAAAACTATGTTTTAGACCCAACTGTGGTCTTGAATTTCCAATCCAATTAACCATTTAAGAATTATCCCATTTTCTTTAAGAATTTTTGTTCACACAATATAAAATTTATTTAATATTTTTATAAAATTAATTTTGGGCACACTATGCCTTAGAATCGCACGTCGCCTAAATTCCTAACTCTATATATATATATATAATTAATAAAAGTAAAAAATCAGGTGTCTAAAATGGTTATTCTTACATATTTCCCTTTTTTACCCTTATAAACCATCTAATCTCACCCTTTCTTATGTTTATTTCCCCAGTTTATGAATAAAATTATTCATTAGGAGTACTAAAGAGGAAGATCTTTACAGGAGATGTTGAAGATATTTCTCAAAATTAGAAGAATGTGTTTCATGTTTTCAAAGAAAAAAAACTATTATCATCCTCAAGCATGTAATTTTTTAATGTGATGAATATTCATATTAAATGATATAATATCCATGTAAGTTAGGCCCAGGTTGTTATACTAATAAATAAAGAGTTATTTTGAGTAAGAAACTGTATAGTGTTGAGAAGATGATCACAAATGATCAATCCAATACTTCGACAATACAAGGTACGATTATTGTTTATTCTACACTTATGTTTTCCTTATTTGATATGGGTGTGTCCCACCCTTTTATTTTTTCTCGTGGTGTTGATCTTATGGGTTTGTTTGTTGATATTATTCCTTCTATTTTGAAATTGAAAAATTATCTTTTCCAATTATAATTTAGATATTTTAAGTGTGCATCATGTACGATGATAGTTTATGGGGAAGAATTAGTGAGGGACTTCTATATAATTGATATAGATATCTATGAACTGATATTAGGGATGGACTGGTTGATGAATTTTAAGTCATGTATCAATTTGTTGCATGGAATGTGAGTTTCACATTAATTGAAGTCATTTTTAATCTCTTTGATAGAGAATGGGATTAAAATGAAACTATAATAGTACCTGTTATACTAGTGGTTAGAACTATCTCTTATTAGTTTGTAGTGATTACTTTGGAATTGGTGTATGAGATTTGAAATAGAGTTTTTCTTACCATAGTTGACTGGATTATTGATGTTTTTTTAATATATTATCAGGGTTTCCACCCAAAGGAGAAGTGTATTATATGATTGATCTCCTATTGGGGAAAAATACTATTTCACTTTATTATTATAATATGGAACCAATAGAAACTATGGAACTAAAAAACAAACTATAAGAGTTATAGATAAAAGGGTTCATTCGACTGACCACGTCCTCATGGGTAACACTAGTCCTTTCTATGAAAAAAACTGATGTGAAAAGACCAACCCAGATCAATGAAATCCATGATAGTGGGAGTGCGTGAGTTAGTGATATCTTTTTCTTTTATGTTATATTTATTATATAACAACAACCACCTCCTATTAAATATTTATCACTTTGCTAAAAACAAAACATGAAAACATTGACATGAACATAATTATTTGAAAGGTTCACTACTCAATAAGAGTTAATTGTCCTTATCATGGTTTGAAAATAATCCAATGATACACAATCCACTAGGAAAAAATCTTTTTTTTGGATATATTAAGTAGGAAATACCCTTACACTTGTGTAGCACTACGATGAATACAATAGTTCATGTACTTATTCTAGTACTAAAGATATAAATAACAAGTTATAAAAATTTTAGAAACCTTCACCAATAGGTTCATAACATTTAATTATGTTTCTTTAATAACATCCACTTTCTTAATTCTTTAGAAAACAATTCTTCACTTTCATACCGAGTAACAGGTTGTAAAAACTTCTCTAGGATTTGTGAAGAACTCAGTATGATCACTCACTTTGATTCTTCGATTAGATTCTTCAGTATAAAAATAAGTCTAATGTGATAGTCTCAAAACATGTATGACCTATCAATCCAAAAAATAAATCTAATCTTTTATTTATTTTTCTTGAATTGGTTAGCCAGATTGCTGAGTCCAATCTAGTAATTTCTGACCACCACTTCTCTAATCACTTCTTTAATCTATAAATATTACTTTCCAAATTATTTCTTGAAAAAAAACTCAAGTAAACTTCCCTTTGTGCACATGAATAGTGTAATTGGTGGCTATGAATTTTTATGAAATGTACTTTTTATATGGTCCAAATGGTTCTTAATATTAGAATAAATTTCAATGAATTCCCATGGTTTTTTGGGATTGAAAATACCCTAGGGTAACAAAATAGTTTTACCTTATTTTAGAAGAAAAATAAATATATAAATATATAAAAAAATATTAAAAAAATTAATTTAAATTACTAAAATATAGATAAATAAAATAAATTTCTACAAAGATCATATTAGAAAATGGACCCTAAAATTTGATGACTCTATGATGGAATCTTTAATTCAATGTATGTTTTAGATTAATTTAACCATTTTTTCAAGTATATAAACTAACATAATAGTATAGTTGTGATTTAAAGTTGTATATCCAGAAAGAAATATATACAGGAAATAATTACATCGTCTATATTTTAAGGATTTATAGTAACAGACTTGTTTTGAAAAAAGGTTTCAGGATGAGTTTTATAAATAATTGGGAAATAAAAAAATTAGTGTATTTTATGTAGATTCAAGTTCCTTTATAAAATATACACAATTTAATCAACATAATTATTTTATAATAGTATTTAAAATTTTAAATTGTTTTATAACATATTAGTTTTCACTTAATAGTTTATTTTATGTTAAAAATATATGGGTTCAATTTTTTCTGGATAAAAAAAATTAAGAAAATAAACCAATTTCAAAAGATGTTTTTAAAGTGAATACTTGTGAATTTTAAATTAAACAAACCAAAATATTTAATTTTTATCTTTTTATTCACCCAATACTCACAGAGTCAAAAATAATCATTGAAAAATAAAACAATAGAATAAACACACTCCAAGATTTATTAAATTAAATAAACCTTATAACCATATAAGTACACCCTATACTATCATAAGATATTTTTTAGTATATCATGGTCAAGGGATCATTAAACAGATAGAGATAAAACACAATTCCTCCCATAGTTACAAGAGATAAAGAAGATATGTTTATAAGATAAAGATAAAATAAAGAAAATAAAAAATATTGAACTAATTATGACCAAAACGTCCATATAGTAGAGTGATAGAACTATAAGGAAATATTATCCCTTTTTAATCAGATACTAAAAAATATTATTTATATATATTTATAATAACATGACATTCAAAAAAAGTACATGGAATTTACTCACTCAGTGTCTCCATATTAAACTTTTCCACAAGGCATGTGACATATCCTTAACTATAGAAGGTTTTTGGTTATTGGGGTTATGGTGGAATACATATAGATCATATATGTTGGCAGTACACTTCATGTATATGTTAGAATTATTAATTTAATAATTTATTTTTTTAGGTGAATGGAATATATGTCAATGATATAATTAACAAGTATAATATAGATTTCCATTCTTTACTCCTAAATTTTTTTCATATTCTTTAAAATATACATGGTGTATATGTATTAACTACTCAACATATATGTATCTATACTTTTTTATCTTTTATTTTTCTCTTGATGATGTCCCAATTTATGATCTTTCCATTCAAAACTCCATATTTAATAAAAATGGATGAATTTTTATAAAATATCATCAAAATACAAAGATTAAGGGTAAAATTGATTATATTTTCAATAAAATATATATGAAAATTAATCATAAATTTAGGTATATAATCAATAATTCATTGTAATTATTAATAAACAAATAAATATAAGTATATGTTTCTTTTTAAACATAAATATAAATCTTTTTAAAAATTTAGCTAATTAAATATTGAATTAAAAAATCCTATGGGGAAAAATATTAAAAGATATTTGATTGGATAAAATATTATAATTCTTAATCCAATGTTTTTTTATTGCCAAAAATAGTTTGATAATTTATCACAAATCACTCCTATGAAAACATCATTAGGAAATGGAATATCTATAAGAAGAAATTGAATGATTTTAGATAGGATTTGATCGATGATAATTCATAATGTACTATTTAATTTTCATTCTCTATGAATATTTATTATTGTACTAAATTATATTTATTATTGAAATTGACTCCATATGAGATATAAATAAAAAATAAGGTTTTTATTTAAATATATTTTTTGGAGTGAAGTATAGGTTAAGCATACTTATTTCTTAATAAATGACCAAAGTATAAAAGTTTTATCATTTTTGTTTATCCTAAAGGATTGAGAGGATAATCATTTGAGTAAAAAAATTATGGTTTCAAATGATGTAATATTAATAATTTTTTTAATAATGATATTAGGAGGTAACTATAGACTCATGAACTTACAAACTAAAAAAATAACTTATTATTTAATATAAACGAGTTAATTACATTTGATGATTCTATATATTTTTTGAATTTGTATATGAATAAACCAATTAGATAGAGTTTGATTAATTATAAGTATGATATATGCGTATTTACTAGTAAAAAGGAAGGTGAAGTTATAGTCATCTATGATAATCCTTACACTAATTAGGAATTCATTATTATTTAAAATAAGGATAAAAGTATAAAAATTTATATCCCAAAGAATTATGGGATTAATTATTTGATTAAATTTTGTTTAAGGATTGAAGTGATGTATTGTTAATAGAAATGTTCTCTCTAGGAATGATATAAGAAGGTAACTTGAGATTAATGAAGTTATACACTAACAAAATAACTTATTACCTAATATATATAAGTTAATTCCCTAAGAAGTTGATATGTATTAACTGAATATTTATATTAATAAACTAATAATATTTGTTGGGATTCATTATAAGTATGAGATATATGTATTTCTAAGGGAAAAGAAAGGTGAAGTTACGGTCATCTATGATAATCCTTCCACCAATGAGGAATTTATTCTTAGTCTAAATTGGGTGAATTGGATTGGATATAGGTAAGATGATATGGAATCCATATACACCAAAAACATTTAGATTTTTTTTGACTTAGTTATTTGGATAAAAACTATATGGTGCATGTGGGTATTTTGGAGGGAAAAATAACATATATGGTAAAATTATTACATTTAAAACTCTATTTTTGATGAGTGGATTCATGAAATTAATAGTTTTAATTGTGATAAAAAGTATTTCTAATAATATTTATAACCCTATTATATTTATCCAATCCTTTTCAATATTCAATTATAATGATATTTTCAAGTGATTGTCAAATAAAAGTCTCTAATGGGAAATTATTATGGTTGTTTATATCATATCACTTGAAAAAAAATTGGAATTAATTTTCAATATTTTTATTTCATAAATGATAAAAGTAAAATTTCTTAAAAAAAATATAAGGAGGTCATGAACAAACTCTCAGGCCTAAAAACCTCACACACAACCCATTAAACCAACACATCCCTCCACACTAAATATTACACATACCAAGAAAGATATCAAAACATCTATTACAATGAAATGTAGCATCTCCCAAATCCTTTATATAGACTTCTTAAATGGGAAAAAACAAGATAAGGAACCTTGGGAAAAAGGGGTAGCTCAAAAACCAAAAAACATCATTCAGCCGACAAAAGATAAAAGTGATTGAGTAACTAAATGAACATGTCAATCCCATAATAAACCAAACAAAATCCTAAAACACAACCACATATAAAATTAATCCCAATACTCAAAGGAACCTTATATTCCATGGGACTTGGTTATAAGTTTGGCTTTAGAGATACCTCATGATAACTGATATGCACTAGTTGAGATGTGATGGCTTCCTAATTCTTCCTAGATGTTGCCAACTAGAAACAGTTCATCATCATTCCACCCTCAACCAATTATTGATTGTAATCACTAATTTCCAATAAACACTATCAACCCATTCTAATATCCAGTGAATAATTCTTTGAAAAATAAAAATGGAACCATAAAACACACCAATTATAGTGAAATTCATCATCGCTATCAGGCCACACTACTCGAGAATCATTTATTCCAAACTCCAACTTTTGTTTCTAAAATAAAATATGAACTGGGACCCTAAAACAGACTGAACTATCCCCAAAATGTCATCTCTATATAAGGAGGGAGACAAGGAAAATGATCCCATATAGGATAACCAATGAAAAAACCCTAAAAAATCCACAATAGAAACATGTCACTAGTTTAATCTAACCTTTTAACATCAGTTTTTTTCATTATTTACATTGATTAAAAAGTGATGTGAATAAAACCAATGTTAAAAGAATAGTCTTAAGGTTTCCCATTTATCACCAATATTAAAACAACTTTAAATTTCAATCAATAGAAAATTCGACATTAAAATCCCCACTAAATATAGATATAGAGATAATTTTAACATTTTTTTGAAACCTGATGTTGAAATCATAAATAAATATATAGAGATAGGTAGGGATGTATGAGGACTTTTCATGTTGTTTTTTATGAAAAATTATGTTAAAATGACTTTAAATTTTTGTTTTTGTTGCATACATAATGTTGAAAGTGATTTTCAATATCAACCTTCCTAATAAATAAATTCTAAATCCCAAATATAAATTGATATAGAGAGACTTTCAATGTATATTATTTATGAAAACAGATGTTGAAAGTCACTTTTAATGGTGATTTTTCTTAAACTGATGTTGAAAGTGAATTCAATGTCAGTTTTCATAATAACTAACATTAAATCCAAAATATTTTTTACAATATAATAAAATAAAATAACCCATGAAATGAAAAAAGAATTATAGTTGCAAAAAAATAGAAAAAAACTCAAATAAAACTTTACTACAACATTATTTACAAAAAAAATACACATACATGAAAATTTTATGTATACAACTATATACTAATCAAAACTAAAAAATAGTCTACAGATACACTTCGATGGAGGTTTAGGAATTTTTTTAGTATAATAAAACATTATCAAAAACCTAAAAAATTATTAAATGTTTTAAAATTTAAATATATCATATTGGTTTAACATATAAGATTTGTAATGGAACTAACCCCTGGAAAATCAGTTATCACTGGTCAGGATAATTTCAAAAATGAATCATAAAACATAATAATCAAATTAAACATTCCTCTATGAAAATGAAATTATGGTTATGAAACAACACATTGAAAATAAGAAGCCCTACATATGTAAGAAAAAACAAATATTAACCGATATAAAATTTATCTACATGCACTTTTATATAATTAACATTGTTTGGATTCTTTATAGATAATTGAACACTGTTAATATTTTTCCAATACCTATTATATTTTCATATACTAATTACCAAAACATATATAAAATGAAATATTTAATATTTAACAACTAATAGAATATAATAATACATAAAAATAAAATAAAACTTGATAATTTTTATGATATCCATCCAAAAAAGCACAACCAATATGTTATGAATTATTGTGTTAAGAATACGCATATATATAATGTCAATAAAAATATAAAAAGTTAAAAATTGATGAAATTATAATGAATAGTAGATCATAATTATATAAGTCATCTTACCTATCAAGAAATATAATAAACCAATACTTAATCTCTAATTTAAAATGTTTTAGATATATATATATATATATTTAACTCTAACATCCATATCCACATATTATTTTTTCCTTGAAATATATTAAGAATCTATAAAACCATAAATGGATGTGATATAATTTTATAAGAAAAGAGTGTGGAGATACCTAATTATATAAGTAATAAATTAAGTCACTATAATCTATAAGAACACAATGAAATGAAAATTTAAATTTAAATTTACTTACATTGAAAGAAAACTATAACATTGTTGTGGAGATCCATTCACCAATAACAACATCCATGATATATTTTTTCAATATTATTAATGGACAATATCTTCTATATATATCAATAGTTATTAGAAACTCATTATTACTCTCAAATAAAAAATAATTCAACTCTAATTTTTTATCCCTTCATAAATCAGAGAAATATGTAAAGGAATTGGTTCTTAAAAATTTTGTTTTTTCAATGATTCCTTATATTTAAAATGCTTCTATATAAGGTAAATGTAAAAAAACCATTAAAAGTAATTTTAAATCTAAAGTAAATAAAAATTTAAAAACAAATCATACATCATATTTCAACTCATAAAAAAATACTAACTATATAGTGTAAAAAAAGATCCATACTCTCTTCTACACTAGCGACCTCCTTGGTAGGAAATCGAACTAGATAATTTTGATCAATAAAATAATTAACCACAAATCTTACCTGATCTGACTATATAATGTGATGATGTAAATAATCCACCAAATTTTTTATGATTTCAAATAATAGATATGAAAATGGGGATCCCTAGAATTAAACTCATAGTACATAATTGGTTCTGAATAGGGAAGTTGAGAATCTTGGTAGGAAGGCTGCACAAGCTGTGTCTTCCTCTCTATGTCTACAAACATAGCCTATAAAAACAATTTAATTTCATAATTTATCAACTAATTCATCGCTTATAACTTAATTTTCAAGAAATTTATATCACATTTATATTTTTCCTCCCTTGATGTTGTACCAAGATGACTAAAAAATTTCTAACACTGATACCCACCTCATATCCTCTTACACGATCCACGATTTCTTGTTTTCCAAAATAGTTGGTGTGAATAACCATTATACCCTCAGAGATAAAGGCCTAATGCATTTATTACTCCTGAAAGACATCCTGAAATCATATTTTAAAATTTTATATCACTATAATGAATTTAAAAGATACTTATATTCAATAAAAATAAAAATAAATTACTTTAAATATTATCAGTTACTTATCTTATTGGATCAGAAAAAACCTTCTCATTTTTTACCATTCGTAACCATTTCCATTTTTTATGGTGAGTGGGGGTATATAGGTTCTAACTGAGCCTCCTTAAATCCATTTATATATTTATCTCTTAATTCCTCAAACATTTCAACAATAATTTTCTCCTATAGTAAAAGATACCCTCTATGTGAAAATCTATGAGCGTATGAATTATAAAGTTGGATATCTTAGTGGGATCTCATAGAGGCCTATTAAATGAGAATAAATCAATAAGTCCTCAAATAATTAACAAAAAACATTTACAAAATTTTATATATATAAAAATTATTATATTATAAAGGCTTCCTCTTATTGACTAGGGAAAAAATTATCCCATATCTCTAAATCTGAAAACCTATATTTGATTCATGGTTTTTCATTTTTTTTATTCTCAAAAATATAAAATGAATTCAATTTTGAATCAAAATATCTCTATATAATGTCAAAAATATATCAACCAATTTTTAATTTCTTTTTTATCTTGAAATTTTAATTTCATAAGTAATTTAATTTATTATATAGCAGTCATCTAAAATATATAATATTTAAATAATTGGAAAAAATATAAAACATTTGAGATATTTTACCTCTAATCACTCCCACAACTTATCTTTCACTATCTTGAAAATTCTCTTCCAACCAGGATACAAAATGACAATCTTATGATAGTTATTCATGGTGATAAAACTCATAATTTTATTTTTTTTATTATGGCCTACTAGGATAATATTAACATCAAATCCAATTAGTAAACACTTATCCCCATGAGAAAGAGATAGTTTTAGAAAACATATAAGCTCATTTCTGCCAACACTAGGTGTCGTCTCCTCTATATAAGAATAATACTTTTCTATAGTATGCTCACTAGTAGTAATGAAAATATTTTTTGTAGAAAAAAATTAATTTAATTAAATAAATTAATTATTATATATATTAATATGAAAATAAATATACACATACCTCGGTAAATGTTCCTTTGACTCTGTTTCTATCGTTTAAAAACGTGTATGTAATGAAATTTTTTATTCCTATATTTGATTAGAAAGAAATTTTTTTAGAAGTAAAATTAATTTATTTTAATAATAGAAAGAAATGTATATCTATTAGTTTAATTAATATAGTTAAATAAAAGTACATACCTAAAGATGATTAATATAAAGAAATACTCACAGAAAAATAATGAGGTAAGGCTTAATCAACCAAAAAAGATATAACTCAAACTAATGAATCTAAAAATAAATATTAAAATAGAAAATATTATCGATATTTATATATTTAAATATCCAACCTAAAAAATAATGTCTTTACATGTGTAGTTTTAGTTAAAAAATGATGATTGTGACACCCAAACCTAGAATCCCCTTGACCAATTCTCTAAGATGGTTCACCACCCGACCTTAGTTATGCCTCCCCATATGCAAGAGCCTACAACCTAGTAGCGAGAGCCTGAGAGGTTACCATAGAAATGTTATTCCCTCGTATCAGAGTATAAAAATAGTATAAATAAAATGAAACAGATATAGAATCCAAATAAGAATCACAATCAAGGAAAGTGTTGATAAACAAATATAATCCACATATACATTAATAAATGACAATACCATACATAAAATATCCCTAATGTGTGGATAATATATATGCAGTAAAAAAAATAAAAGTAAACTAGGCTAGTATCCCATCCCCAGCTGGTCCAGAGTCCTGCCTAGTCCCATTTTCCCACTCCAACCTATACATCCCAAGCATATTAATTAGAATCATCCCTAAAATCTATCCCTATGGAAAAAAACAATGTCTTCTTAGGTTCCAAGGTTCTATAGTATATAAAGCAGGGTGTGAGTATAACTCAATAGGCCACCACCAATGGCAACCCTAAAATAAATATTTTGATATTTAGTTCATGTATAAGTTCTATAAATAAATAATTTAAATAAATTAACATTTCAATAATTATGAAAAAAATTAAATAAAAAACATTAAACAACCACCAAATCCATAGGATCACAATGAAACTCAAAGATGACTTTATTTTTTAAAAAAATTAGGTCAATGACCATGATATACCCTACCAACTTCATCCAATATTGGGGTGTCTATGAGTATGCCTTGATGACCATGCTGACCAAAAATATCCACATGGAATCCAAAAGGCCATCTTGGAATTCCCCAATCATCACATGGAATCCAGACACTCATCCTTTCATTCCTATAAAATCTAATCTATCATCCCAACATTCCACATCATTAGTCATCTCTCAAAATTCAAACCCTCATCATATCATTCTAGTGGAATCTGGGCACTCATCTCAGCATTCCTAATCATCAAATATCATATAGGTCTAGGAACTCAACCTAGCCTTCCAAAGTAAAAATTACTCACAAGGAATATAATCACTCATCCAAGCATTCCAAACCATCTAGTATCATATATAATTTGTATACTCATCCAGATATTCCCCAAGTAGCCCAATTCACATGGAATCTAAGGATCTCATCACAAAATTCCCAAACATTATGTATATCTTTAAACATTTGATTAATTAAACAGTCATTTCATACAATTCTCAAAAGGCCCATGGCCACCACTGACTAGATAGGTTATTTTCTGGATTTTAAAACTATGATTTATTAATTTTAAAACCAAGCCATCATGTAATTTAAACCCCCATTTCATGTAAGTTTTTTTACATTCACTAATGAACCTACTTAATCACCCCACACCAAATATCATTTAACTAATTTAATTCCATTTTAATAGTTATTTATTCCAAACTCATTTTGTTAATACCATATCATTACATAAGGTCAGATTTAAAGTTTGACATCATTTATAATTATCAACAGTTTGAAATTCCATTTCCCAACCATTGATACATACCAAATTATCATTAGACTATTTAGAACATGATTTATAAATATTAAAATAGTAATATATTCTAAGTTTATATCCCCCACCAAGTCTTTCACTTGAAATTATTTTTTTCTATAACCAAAGTCATAATAAATAGGCATTCATCTATGAAAACCTTGAAATAAGGTATTTTAATTTAAATTGAGTCAATCATGGTGAATCCAAATTAACCACAATAAGAACACATAGAGAAATGAAACTATGCTATAGGATAAATTAATTAGGACCACCTACCTTAGCCTCATATGAGTCTACTCATCCAGTATTAGCGCTTGGTTTGAGATAAAACAATAGATAGATGAAAATAAAAAAAAAATCCTAAACATACGGAATAATTCCTATAAATGGAGTGAGAACACTTGAAAGTGAATGAAAGGTATATAATAGGAATGGAAACTCTTATACATACCTAAAAATTCCCAACACCATATACGGAAGTTTATTTAGACCACAGATAGAGGATATCCACCATAGATGATAGGAAAGAGGAAGGAGGAGTTCTATGCATGATTGCTGGATGAAAATGAGAGAGAAAAGGGAGGTTAAACCATTTAAAATTGGATTGGAAAATTTTCCTTCTCCACTTTAAACCATTCACTAACTATATGATCTCATCTTATCGAAATACTTCACTTTACATGATCAGGTTAATGGATAGAAAAACTATGAACCAACTGTGTAAAATGGTTCTCCAATTTACACCTAACATTTATATAGTTTCCTATTCCCTTTCACACCTTTTAACAAATCATGATCCTCCTTTGATCATGTTAAACTATTTGGGTACACAGTTTTCACAAACTGTGCTCTAACTGTGCACCCTACTCAGTTTCTATAAAAAAGGAAATTTTGAACCATAAACCCTTGGGCACTCCTCATTCCACTAAACCCCCTAGATAACTTAAATTTACAGAAATATTTGTTCATTTAAGTGGTTCCAACCCTCATAATTCTATTCTAACACCTAATTTAAAAATCAACTGATTAACTATTTTAAAAGTTAAAAATTTCCTCAAATCATGAGCATCCTTATAGAAATGAGGCCATAAAAACTCATCATCATAACACTTCTTGTCCCTAAGAAGTCTCATTGGTCAATCACCTAAATCTCTTGACTAACATTGATCACTAAATCAAGGATAAATAGCATCTCTCTATTCCTAGATTCTCTAACCATGTATAAGGCACAACCTTTACTTCAAGGCATTCAACCTTTCAGAACCTAATCTAACAACCATCATCAAGGCCAAAACACCAAGATGGTGCTAACTTAATCCCATATATCCCAAAATACAAATGATTTCATAATCTAAACACCTGATAGGTCTATGGTTCTCCCCAATATAATATTTAGCTTACAACCACCAATTTCAATTCTTTGGTTATTATGCCATCAAAAATCCCATTGAAACACCACTTTCTTGTCCAATGGTACACCTGACATGGTTTATAACTCACCACAACTAATTATACATGAGAAAATTGGTCAAACACGAGCACTCATTATTTCTTCCAAAAACCAATTGAGGATAGATGTAAAAACGGACATCCATACACAAGCTAGACACACACTAGCCTTTCCTCAAAATCCTGGATTAATTCTCGAAATTCACCCATAATATCTAAAATGAAATTATGGTTATGTTTTTCAACTTACCATATCCATTTTAATATCTTAATTTAATTTGGATCATCTTCAGTTAACTTGTCTAAAAAAATTCTCAATTATGACTATTGATTCATTACCAACTCGCTTGGGTCATGATTCCTTCGCACCCTAAGGAATATTATAGCCACCTAAACACACTCACCAAATTACATACCCAATTAGTATTGATATTCCTATATTATATGCTTGATCATACCAAAACCTTTATGATACCCTTTCACACACATCGATGCACCCCTAATCCATGAATCCTCAAATAATTTTAATATTACCCTAAGATCAAAGTAATAGTTATCCTAAATCAACAACTATATACAATTTCTTATTTCTCATTCCCAAAATAATATAGGTATTCATAAAACCTATCCATCACTAGCATCCTGATACCATCACAATTTATCTTCGGTTAGCTCTATATTCAAATGACCCTTCTAGCATGAGAGCAACATGCTCACGAACAACAGGTCACTCCCCACAATAAGTGTGTAATTTTCATCACTTTACATGACAAATTCTATAAAATCATAACCCATTATCCATTTATCACAAAACTCAAGGATTTTACATGGTCGTGTCACTGTCAACTGAGTGAAAAAATGAAATATCAACTACTTCTTGCTTCTATCTTTAGAGAATAACCCCCCATAACTTTCATTGATATTCATCCCATAATGAGGAAATTCCCCTCTGCTAATTGATGGTGAACTCCCCTCTATATGGCTTATCTTACACCACTCCATGAGTGTAACATATATGGTTACAACTGAAACAATGTGTTCCACTTTTCTGATCCATACTCGATGCATCCACGACTCCTAAAGTCTTTATCTAGGTCAAAACCGATAACCAATTCCATTACACTCTAATTCATCTACGATGTCACCTCTCATTCTAGGGATGTTTCAAAACCCAAATAAAGTCCCCAGGCCTCTTTGACCATAGGAATATCAATAACTCCTATCCACCTCACTCCAAGAGGGGACCATTGAGTAAGTCTCAACACAGTCTCACAACACTCTGCCAAGCAGTCATGAACTATTCTTCATGGAGGTACTACCGCCACCATACCACTTCAGATCCTCTTCCAAGACCCAAATTTTTTTTAATAGAATACTGACAAACTATTTTACCATTACAAGAATATATAGGCCCCATGAATATCCAACACATATTACCGTTTTGTCCCTAAAAATAAATGGTTTTTTACTCTTAATACACCAACTTACATAACCCAATCAGAACTGTGTATCGCTGAAATGCAGCTTCCATATTGACCTCATCAAAACCCTAGGGTTTCAAATTATTTATAACCATTTATCACAGCCAACTCTAGTTCCCATGAGTCATGCATTATCCTGACTAGGCTCAAGATCCCACTGAAGCATCTGATCATGCCATCTGGCCCATAAGTCTTACTGGACTCAAGGAATCCTTGATGCTTACAACCAAAAAGCCTGAAATTTCTCATGAGCCAAGTATATCTACACGTCCACCTATAAACCAGGGTGTTATACCAAAAGATTAATATAAACATTATCCAATGTATATATACCCATCCACCAAATTTCAACACCAATTACCATAATAAAACAATGATAGAACAGTATATCTAGACTTTTGAATGATCCTTCCCTTTGAAGCTGGCCTTAAAACCAGAACACAAAAACCCAAGGTGGTTACCATAGAAAATATATGAGGCATAAAAAAGCCTTATATAAACCTTTATAGAACCTTTCATGCATCTCTCTCCCATTTAAAATCATTGACCAATGCTTTATGTTCCTAAAACATGCAATGTTAGTGCACCCAAGGTCATCCATTTACTCTAAGTCCCACACCCATAGATACAATCCCACTCCAATGGTAATATGATACAAGATACCTATCATAGGGTCTAAAAATCCACAAGGTCCTCAACCCATAAGGGTAATAATAAATGATGATATGAGGAAACATCTCATAACCTCAAGGTTATGACCCAACTGTAGGAACAATAAGAAACACCACCTAATTTTACCCCTAAATTCAAAAAGGTCTCAAAACCTATATCAAGGTTGCAAAACCTAGGACCTCTCTCTAACCCTAACTACTCATACTCATGGATAGGTCACAGCCAAAAACATAATGTATACTCAACAACATGATCCCTAAAGGGTCCATCATTTCACATTTCCCATTATTTAAACTTTACCATTTTTAAAACATTAGGATTCAAATTTTAAATCTTTTAATAACCCATAATTTAAAAAATTTAAAACATTAATAAATTAAATATTCTATGTTTTTAGCCATATATATTTTCATTCACAATTTATAAGGGAAAACATAGTTTAAGTTTCTTACTGACAATATATTTAACCAAGACCATTACCTTAAAATTCATTAATATTAACCTATTAACCAGAAATCACCTCACGATTTGGTCAAGTAGAGTTCCACCATGCACTTATATATAAACCATATAAATGGTTATAGACACTTTACATACAAAACACTCTTAATTAAATAAAACTATAGGTATATATTAATGACTAGAAGATATAAGTTTTAGATAATAAATTATATATAAATATAGGCTCCAGGGAGTCAGATTTTGGGGTGAGCTTCTCCCCCGGGATCCACCCGCCTTGTCAGGTCGCCCAGTATCATCTGGGTGGGAAAAATGAGGCGTGTCCCAATCGCTGACGGATCGCTTGACTGACCATTACTTCTAGGCCATCACCCTCCTAGATTCTTTGTCATCTCAACTAGCAACGACTCATTCCACAACTAGGGCGCTACCTCAGTGAGTGACCTCTTCATGGGGGGAGGGGGGGTTTCCATGTGTGGAGGGTTTGAAAAGGCCACATAGGGGAATTCTCTTTTGGGAGAAATATATACATATATATATATATATACAGGTGGATCTCGATAATCTGTCAATCATAGGAAACATGTGGGTGACATATCCATCCTATGTACCTAACATGATTCATGAAGGAATGTCCTCTCTTTTTATACCAATCAAAGAGATAAAAATACCATAAATCAAGAATATCACATCCAAGTGTGCATATCAAGGTTTAAATTATCCAAATATAAAATTTCGAAGAAATAATAATAATTCCCATCCCTAGAATCACTTTTTTTTTCTCATACATGGGGTTGTAGTCACACGAGAATGAGCTCATTACTAAGCTTAGATAACATCCTATTCTCATATAACACCATGATAATAACCAAAAGATGGTCTTTATTTTAATACATTGGCATAAGATACAAGGGATAATATCTTGAAGGATTGAATAGTTTAGTAGTATTGGGAAAGTAGATACATGCTTGAATCTCACATTATATTTGAAAACATAAAATAAAACATAGTTTTTTCATTAAGAACATAATTATTCCCTCTAGTATATCTTTGCCTATCAATCATAGTATACTTTTTATAATTATGGGGGGAGGAAAAAAATAAAATAGTGATTTCTAATGCTCAGAAAGGAAATGCATATAGTAGAAACTATCATAGATTAAATAAGGCATGAATAATTTGGAAGGGATAAATGATGATCAAATAATTCCATAAAAATATTCACATGATCTTGAAACTTTTACATGGATATAATAACTATTTGAACATCCAAATGGATATCAATAACTGATTTCATAAATATGGAGTGCATAATTTCATACATCTTAAACTTATCATTAAGTCCTTATTCCAAGTCATCATAAACATACAATAAAAGCCTCATTCCAAGACATCATACATAAATGGGTCAGGAATATACCAAATACCTAACCTATTTTTTATCATGATACCTACCAATGCATCGAGGGGCTATGAAATTTTATGTCCCATCTTTCACTTAATAAGTCTGATGCATTCATAGTTTGACCAATAATACAACTTAATGAAAGTGCCTAAATAATCAATAACTATCAGCATTATAAGAACAATATATATAATTTAAATACATTCCCAAGTCAAAAATAGAATATTATGATCATAATAAATCTAGAGTAATATGGTGGATGGTATCATTAGAGTCTATCCCTAATAAATCATAAGATGCATCAACATATATTGAATTAGATGAAAATATGTAATGTTTTGTGCCTTTTTGGGATGTTGCATTGTCGGTTTTTAGTGTTTGAGGTATTCGGGGGAGGGTTTTGGAGTTTTCAATGCATTCTAGAGGCGTATCAGAACTGATATAAGAAATACGCATTGTGTATGTGTATTAAACGATGTGAAATTTGGTTTCATGGCTTATCCAGGTCTGGTTCACAATGTATAGTATTTTGGGGTCAAATAATAAAAAGGTGACACATTTTTTGGCATAACCGTGAATCCTGAAGTTACATGATGTGAAAGGGGATTTCACATCATGTAATACCCTGATTCTTTGTAGTTTTAAAGGTTTATTCCACTTAGGTTTCCTCCAAACCCTACATTTAGTAGCTCTTATCTCATTCCAGGAGTCTTAAGACCTTCTCCTTTAGTGTTTGGAAATTCCTTTTGATGGGGATAAGTCATTGGGCTCTTGTATTCAATCCATGGTGATTTATCCTCTTGTTATCACATGATTACTTCCATTATTATTAATAGTTTTGTTTGTGTGGTATAGTTTGGTTTGGGTTGTGAGTTTGGGATGTGTTTTGATGGTCTTTGGTTTCATTTTATGTTTATCTATGTTTTATCATGGTTTAGTTGTGGGTTGTGTGCATTATTCTTCATTCTGTGGTGCGCAGTGAGTCGGAAAAAACTTCTTTTGAGGTAGGTTTTCCCTTATTTTTCATTATTTTATATCATGTGGGAGGGGTTTTCATTTGTTTACTGATGGGTTATGTTTGTTCTAGCTTAATAAAATATAAAGAATTGGATAGATTTAAATTTAAGTTTAAAGGGATTTGTTCCACATGATTTTACATATTTGATGTTATTGTGATATTTTGGATTGTACAGGTCTGATGCCCCGCAGAAAATTGTGGCCATTGGGGGATTTCTTTGTGTTGGATATATGTGTTGTGAATTTTGATTTTGGTGTGATTATTTTGATATCACCCAAAAAATGTAAATTGTATAACCCCTTATATTTGGTTAATATATTGGTTTCCCTAGGATTGTTGTTTGTTGCACAAGAGCCTCAGCCCAGTTAGTGAGGACTTAGCAAGTGCATTCGAGAGACCCGAGTTCCAAACTTCGTGGAGACATAATTTTTGGGTTAATGTAGCAGTACTATAGTTGGGATTGTAGCAGTAACTGTTTAGTACTGTATCAGCCAGAACTATTCATCCATTTGGGCTTTCAGACTACTGGTTTGGGCATCGGGTCCTTTAAGGCCTTTGGGCTACCTCAAGGCCTTTGGGCCACCTGAAATTGTTCTTAATGATCAGACAGATTCTACAAGAAGCAGACTCCAGATGAGGATTCAGAGTAGGCGCATTCACCAGAGCATAAGATAAGAGGATTTTCAGAAAGAGAGGGTATGGCATTGGCATCGGGACTAGCATGTGCTTGCATGGGAATCCTAGACAAACAATCCATGAAAAGGTGGAGAGTTGATATCATGATGAAGAAGCTAGGGAGGACCAGTTCCAAGTATAGTCTGTATATTTCCTAAGACTTATGAGTCATGAAATATCTAAATCTACGGGACTTGTAAGGGTTCCCCCCTCTTCCCTTGAAAGAGGGTTTATCAAAAATCAATAAAAAAAGAAGTCCTTCATGCCTCTGTAGTAGGATTGTGGTTTGTTTTATAACATACCTAAAATATAGTGGAATGTGATAAAATTCCCTTTATAAATCTGTAATCAAATTTTCAAATGTTGTTATGTGTGGTCATGCTTGTGGGACAGCGACGTGTTATTGTAATGCGGTGTGGGGTGAAATGTGGTTGTTTGTCCGTGCTTATGGGGTGGTGAGGTGAGATTGTTGGGGATGACTACTTTCTTGTGATATATGGTTTCTTTCTTCAAGATGCCTAAGTAGTGGTGGAATAAATGAATGTTTAATAATATTTGAAATGGCATGGGTTGTATAGGTTAATGGGAGGGAAATTTTTAAATGAATAATTAAATGTTGAGTTGTGTATTTAAATTTTATTGATGCTAAATAATGAAAATAATGATATGATTAAATGGAATTGGTTAGGGATGTGAAATGGGGCTTGTTTCTTGTTGTTTAGTGTTATGAATTTAGATGTGGCAGAAAAATTGATGGTGTTATGAGTTTATTGTTTGTTTGAGAACCCACAGTATGGGATTTAGTGTTTAATACTATATATATATATACTTTTATATTTCTTGGGATTTCTATATGAACCCAACCCACATTGAGCACTATGTGTTGAACACCTAAATAGTCATGTGGGGGTGTCTTTACTAACATCACAGTGGGTGGATGAATGGTTGGCCACCAGCTCTTCCCTACTCCATATTCTAGGTGATGATGGCCCAAGACTCTTTGGGCAAGTTGTATTGTGGTGTCCCAGGTTTATTCAAGATGAGTTGTGATGTGGTGTCCCAGTTCTCTTCTGTATGAGTTTTGATGTTGTGTCATAGGTGTATTTGGGATGACTTTAGATGTGATGTAATGTGATGTGATGTGTTGTGGTGTGTAGCCCATGTGTGTGTAGGCAAGATGTGTAGTGGTGTGTGGCCCAGCTGTGTGTGGGCGGGATGTGTTGTTGTGTTTATCCTAGGTTTGTGTGTGTAGGGAATTATGTGGTATATTCGGAAGAGGTGGGAGAACCAGGAAGTCTATCATTGGGGTGTGAGAGAGGCTAATTAGTGGAAAAGTAGTGTGGAGTACCCAATCATAGATTTTATTTGCTTTATGTTATATTACTTGGCTTGAATTATTTGGATAGGGTTCCTTGGTGAGGTTGGGATGGTTAGTATACCTTTATAGGTTCTGGTTGGTTCTTCTATTTTCTCACAGGTATATTAGTATGCTTCCATCACATGTGAACAATAGACTTTGGTTTTCCTACTAAGTGTATTTGTATACTCACATTTATTCTATAAAACTATGTTCAGGTTTTAGAGATTATTTTGCGGACCATGTTGGGCATTTCTAGCTCAGAACATGGGATATTTGTTGTTTCAATGCTTAGTTTTTTTTCGATACTTACCTTGGAGACTTTTTATTGTATTTGTCCTTTTTACACATGCATCATGGGATGACTTTGGGTTATTTTTATTATTTAATGGAGTTTCTTGTTATTGATTCATTCTATCTTCCGATCTTTTTTACTAATAGAGGGTAATTCCTCCCATTTTGTGAGATCCTTATTCCCTCGGTGCAGGTCATTGACATGGGGCCTAATAGAGGTAGGAATTCAGAGTCATTATCTCCCTTTATTGACTACTATCCTAGGAGGGGTATCTTCAGAGGAAGGGGGTTGTGACATAGTGGTATCAAAGGTGGTGGTTGAGAGACAGGCTGGAGTTCTATGTTAATCACTCTGAGGAATGTATGGGTTGGTATGGAAACAGTGTCAGTTGATCTTGGGGCATGACATAATCTAGAGAGACTAGCTAAGACATGGGATTTTATGGCCTACAATGATCTAGTGTAGGGAATATGAGCTTATTTAACGACCAAGTGAGAAGGTAATTCTTTCAAGGTAGAGACCTAGGGGAGGTACATGCATCATGATTACTTGTGTTCTTATTTAAATTGGGTTTATTAGGTAATTTCAAAATGGATAGAATTAAATGGATTAAAGTTAATTAAAATATATCATAATGAAAATAAATACTACTGGGCTTTGGGAATCCTTTTATTTCTTAAAGCTATGTATCATGGTCATCTTCTGCATATGGCTCAGGCAATGGAGGTTTAGCGGGCTGACCCATTCGATTGACGAAGGGTTGAGCTTACTGAGGATGATGATCAGTGTTAGAGGATGTTATGTGTTTTTTAGTGGTAAGCTTTGCCAAAGTACGAGGGGTGTATTTATGATATGTATATAAATAGTTATCTAGAGGAGTTAGATATCACTTTTAGTTTTATCAGAGACCTGGTGGAGTACAATTTCCCTTTGGCGGTTATTCAGACGTGAGGAGCTTCACGTCATTGGTGGATGGTGTACCTTAGTGAGTAGACGGAGCAAGTTGTTTCATGGGATGAATTTCAAAATGAGTTTTGGGAAGATTTCCATTCATCCACCATTAGGGAAGTGAAGTAGAAGGAGCTATTTTAACTTCAGTAGGGGAGCATGTCAGTGTGGGAATTTGGAATCAAGTTCAAGGACATTCTATTTTTTCCCAAATCTTTTTCCAGATGAGGAGTCTCATGAAAGGCATCCTGAGGAGGCACTTCATCCTTAAATCTAGTATTCATTTACTACTTTTATGTTACCAGTGTACCTGTAGGTTCAGAAGAAGGTACAGGTGATTGATAGAATGAACTCTTGAGGAGGTTTTCTACATAAAGGGAACTAGTAGGGTTCCTCTAGGGGTAGACTTGTAAGTGGAACATCTGAAGCTCCAGGATCTTCAAGGTTTCAATGAGCTAGGAGTCAACCTCAGAAGCTTCCCTTTCAACCTTATGGTTCTCGTGCCTTTCCTATGGGGTTGTGGACAATGTGTTTATTATATGAGGTTTGAAGAAATATTTAGGTCTAGTTTCTAGTGGCTACTCAGTCTTAGATTGGTGGTGGTGGACAAGTTTAGCGCTAGCCTCGGTAGTAGTTTCCAATGAGTCCATTTCAACAGCAGGGGAAGCAGGATTATGTTTCACCAAGGGGGGATAGAGCGGGTAGACAACGACCTCTAGATGTTATTCATGTTTAGGGACTACAACTTTATCATAGTTTTGGAGGAGTTCATCGGCATAGAGGTAGGGTATTTGGGCATGGTTAGTTGGACGTAGTAGAGGAAGCAGTTCCATAGGGGCCAGAGATCATCATAGGTATGATCAATTTGTTTCAAAATCTTTTTTGTGGCTTATTTTATTTAGGATATTTTCAATCCTTTATTACACCCACTCTATCTCATTATTTGGATCTAGTCATATAGAGGCTTCTCATACCTCTGGTGTTGACTATGACATTTGGAGGTCAGACTAGCTTGTTTGATGTGTTTTGGGGGTGTAGACTGATGATGGGGCCGCATCAGACTAGTGGGTATATTTTCTTGATACATATAAAATCATATGATTTCATCCTTGACATATAATGGTTGTATTCTATAGGTATTATTATTCACTAATTCTATAGTATAATCGTGTTTTCAAATGTGGATGGCCAACCTGTGGTTTTATTCAATGAGAAGAGTTTTCATGCAGGTAGTCAGTGTGTTGAGACCCTTCTTTCCTTTTTGGATGATTTTAAGTGGAATCAGTATACTTTAGGATGGTAGTGGTTCCCAAGGTCTTTTGGGAGTTCCAGGATGTTTTTACTAAGGAGTTTTTGACATTACCCCCTTAATGAAATGTTGAGTTCAGGATAGACTTGTTGCCCGGTGCTTCTCTAATTTCAATGAATCCTTATCGGATTTCACCTTATGAGTTGTGTGATTTGAGGATTTAGATAGATGACCTAATGAATAGAGGTTTTATCTAGCCCAGTGTGTCATTATGGGGTTCTCTAGTGTTATCTTCAAGGAATGCAGACAATAGTATGAGGTTGTGCATAGACTATTGGAGGTTGAATCAGGTGACAGTTAAAAACCATTACCCTATTACAAGGATATAAAATATTTTTGACTAGCCGAGAGGGGTGAGTTAGTTTTCTTAGATATGTCTATGGTCTGGATATCACTAGTTGAGGGTGAATGAGGGAGATATCTCGAAGACTGCCTTCAGATGCAAGTATGGGCACTTCAAGTTTGTATTTGTGCCATTTGGTATTACAAACTCACCATTCATGTTCATGGGGCTTATGAAATTTTTGTTCCATGAGTTCCTTTATCATTTCATCATCGTATTCATTGATGATATATTAATCTACTTGAAGTCAGAGGAGGGCATGTTGATCATCTTAGAACTATTTTTCTTATTCATCAATGCCACAAGCTCTATGAAAAGTTGTCCAAGTGTAATTTTTAGGCACGAGATAATAATTTTCTTGGTAATTTAGTATCTCAGTAGGGTGTGGTAGTAGACCCATCGAAGTTTGAAGTAGTTAATTCTTGGGAATCACCCAAGCACATGGCATAGGTTCCCAGTTTCCTTGGAATATTAGGCTATTATCAATGGTTTTTACCTGATTTATCTTGAGTTTCATCCTTTTTTAGGGATTTGACTACTAAATAACAATATTTTGTGTGGAGTGATCAGTTTCAGGAAGCATTCGGTTACCTGAAGGGGAATTTAGTCAATTCTCTAATGATTCATCTACCAGAGTAGGGTGTGTCATTTTAGGTGATTTGTGATGCATCCCATCTAGGATTGGGATGTGTACTAACGTAGTAGTGTCAGTTTTCTCTTATGGTTCTAGGAAGTTATTCCACCATGGATGTAACTATTCTAACCATGATCTAGAGCTAGAGGCAGTTGTGTTTTCACTTATGTTGTGGTTCCATTACCACATTGGGGAGTGCTTTGTGGTCTTCATAGATCATAAATGTTTGAGGTATGTCTTTTCTCAACATGATCTGAATCTATAGATGAGAAGGTGGATGGAGTTTCTTAAATGTTATTATTTTTAGATCTCTTACACTTTAAAGAAATGGTAATTTTGTAACTGACACTTTGAGTAAGAAGTCATGGAAGGGTGTTTTTCTAAAGTCTAAGGATTCTTTATAGAGAAATGGATGAATTATAATCCTTGCACTTGAATACAAGGGTGGTCGATGGAGGAGGTTTCATGTTCCAGATGATGGTGAAGTCTTCTCTGATGTGGAAAGTGGAGGAGTCCTAGTGGGG
The DNA here is from genome assembly GCA_963277665.1 of Viscum album. Taxonomy (NCBI): domain Eukaryota; kingdom Viridiplantae; phylum Streptophyta; class Magnoliopsida; order Santalales; family Viscaceae; genus Viscum; species Viscum album. The sequence goes on along the minus strand of OY728137.1, from coordinate 879,307,569 downwards.
AGACTCAGAGGTAGAGGTGATGCATGATCATGTTATTCATAATGATACTCTAGAGGGGTGGTTAGAGGATAGTCAGAACTAGATGTTGTTTCAAGGAAGTATTTTTGTTCCAGTAGCAATGCACAAGAGAGTTCTTCATGAGTTCTATATCTCACCTTTGGATGTACACCTAAGAATTTACAATATGTATTGTGGATTGAGGGGGCAGTTTTGGTGGCTTAGGGTTAAATGGGAAGTGGAATATTTTGTGGCAATGTGCTTGGTTTTTCATCAAGTAAAGGCTAATCATCATGTTTCTGGTGGTTTTTCCAACCCTTTGATGTTATCTAGTGGAAATGGGATGACATATTGATGGATTTCATCATAGGGTTATCCATAACCTAGGGAGGTTGTGATACTATATGGGTGATAGTGGATCAGTTGAAGAAATTATCCCACTTCTTATCAATCAAGGAATCAGTTGCAGTGGATTCCTTGGTTAAGAGGTATATGGATGAGGTGGTGTGTTTTCATAGAGTTATGAGGTCCATTTTCTTAGATCGGGACACATATTTTACCTCAATAATCTGGAGGTTATTTTAGCATACTTTTGAAACTCAATTATACCTTAGCACTATTTTCTACACTCAGAAAGATGGGAAGACATAATGGACCATCCAAATATTGGGGGATAAGTTACGGGCATGTGTCTTAGACTTGGGTTGATCTTGTGTGCAACACCTTCCCTTGGTTGATTTTTCTTATAACAATAGCTATCAATTTTCCATTAGCATGGACCCATATTAAGATTTTTATGGATGACCAAGTCATTATATGTTGTGCTATATTGAAGCTTTGGAGATAGTCGTTCTTGGTCCTAATGTGGTGTAGATAATAACAGAGAAAGTTCAGCTCATTCATGAGAGGATGAAAGTAGTTCAGGATCAGTTGAAGTCTTTTGTTGATCATTGAATTAGGCCCTTGTATTTCGAGGATGGGGACCATGTGTTCTTAAATCATTCCCCTCTACATGGGTAGCGGGGGTTTGGAATATGGAGTAAGCTTTATATTAGGTTTTTTGGGACCTTTGATGTGTTGGGGTGAGTTGGTGAAGTGGTATACCTGTTGGCATGACTACCATGGTTTGATAGGATCCACAAAATCTTCTACATACCTCATCTTCATTGGAATCTTCATGATGAATCTCATGTATTTTACTAGGGAGAGTTGGATATCAAGGATGACATGACATTAATGGAGGGGCTAGCAGAGATCCAGGATCACTAAGAGAAGGTGTCGTGTTGATGAACCATTTCTTTGTTCATGTGTTATGAAGGCATGGTGTCCTAGAGGAGAGTACTTGGGAGTGAGAAACGCAAATGAATTCCCAATACCTGGAGTTGTTTTGAGTGTTTCTTTGCTCTTTATTTCCTTGTGATATGATGTTTGAGACCTTTTTGTTTAATGAGATGAGTTGTTTTTCTTGGTTTATGATGTGTGAGGTGTGATGTGTGATAATTTCTTGGCATATGAAAAGGATAGGACCTAATTCCTAATAGAGATGCATTAACTGTGATATAATTAAACCCATGTGAGTGAGTTAGTTCCACCCATAGTGAATAGTATCTTGATATGGAGGATGGAATACCCTGATTCATGTGTTTAGAATGGCGCAGTTTGATATTTTTTCAATTGTTGTGTGGTAGTTTGGTTGAGTGGGAGGAAGCGTCTTATGGTTTTGTAGTGTGTTTTGTGGTTATTGTGGTTGACGTGTTTGGCTGGTGGTAGAGTTTGAGATATTATGAGATCCTTGAGAGGTATCTTGTGGGGTGGTTGTTCATACCCCTTTTATTCTAGGCTTAGTTTTGGATTCTAGAGGGTTATAATCATTTGAGAGGTATCTAATGTAATGGTCCATGCCTTCCCATTCTATTACTTTTCATCTTTTGAGTGTTGGAGGTGTTCATGGAAGGTTCTGGGAGTTTTTTGTGGAAACTGGTGGTACAGTAGAACTACTGTAAGAAATACATGTTATGTAAGTGCATTACCCGACGTGAAATTTTGCTTCACAGATTATCCATGGAAGTTTCATGACATGTAGTTTTTTAGGGTTAATAAGAAAAAGGTGATGTGTTTTTTAGTGGAACCTGGAATCCCAGAGTTACACAATGTGAGAGTGGATTACACATCATGTAATTATCTGATGTTGTATGGTTTTAAAGGTTTCATCCACTCCAGTTTCCTAAAAAACCTATGGTCAGTGGATCTTCTCTTATTCCAAACATCTAGAGATGTTTTTATTCTACATTTAGAGATTTCTTTTGATAGGTATTGATTATTTGGCTCCCATCTTCGATCTATGGTGAGTTCTTCTCTCGTTATCACCTATTTCCTTCCATTCTTCTTCTAAGTTTTACTACAATGGTGTGGTTTGGTTTGGGTTTTGAGTTTGGGGTACATTTTGATGGTATTTTTGCGGTATAGTTTTATCCGTGTTTTCTCATGGTACAGTTGTGGGTTGTAAGCATTATTCTTCTCCTTGCAGTGCATAGTGAGTCGGAAAAGCTTCTTGAGGTAGGGTTTCCATTGTTTCTCTTTATTTTGTATCATGCGGGAGGGGTTTAATTTTGTTTAACTATGGGTTATTGTTTTTATATCTTAATTAAGGATATATAATTAGATTAATTTAAATTTAAGGGTAAATGGGTTTGTTTTTCATGTATTTATAGATTTTATATTATTGTGATATTCTGAATTTCATAGGCATGATTCCCTACTAATATTTGTGGGCGTTGGGTGATTTTTTTCACTGGATATATATGTTGTGATTATCGTTTTCATTTTGATTGTTTTGATATCACCCTAAAAATGGAAATTGGATAACCACTTATATATGGTTAATAAATTGATTGCCCCAAGATTGTGATTTTTGTGATAACATCCCTAAAATATAGTGGAATGTGATAAAATCCCCTTTGTAAATCTGTAAATAAATTTCGACGTCATTTGATATGTGGTCCTGATTTTGGGATGGCGATGTTTGATTATAATGGGATGTGGGGTGAAATTTGTTTGTTTGGTCATGCTTATGGATGGTTAGTTGATATTGTTAGGGATGACCTGTTTCTTTTGATATATGGTTTCTTTCTTCTAGATTCCTGAGTAGTTATGGGATAAATGAATGTTTAATAATGTTTGAGATGGAATGGTATGGAAGTTTTTTAGTGAATAATTAAATTGTGGGTTGTGTGGTTAAATGAATATGATTCTAAATAATTATAATAATGAGACAACTAAATGGAATGGGTTTCATAGGTAAAATGGGGCTCGTGTCTAGTTGCTTGGTGTTATGAATTTAGAGGTGGCATAAAAAGTGACATTGTTTTTGAGTTGGTTACTTGTTAGATAACCCATATGTTAGTCTTGAGTCTTTGATACTATATATATAAATATATATACTTGTATCTTCCTTGTAATTTCTATACGTAGCACACCCACATTGAGAACTATGTGTCGAACACCTGCATAGTCACATGGGGGTGTCTTTCCGAACATCCCAGTGGGATGATGGATGGTTGGCCACCCACTCTTCTCTGCTCCCTCTTTCAGGAAATGATGGACCAAGATTATTTGGGATAGTTGTGATGTGGTGTCCCAGGTGTCTTTGAGATGAGTTTTGATGTGGTGTCCTAGGTGTCTTCGGGATGAGTTGTGATGTGGCTTCCCTGGTGTCTTTGGGATGAGTTCGGATGTAATGTAATGTGATGTGATATGTTGTGGTGTGTGGCTCAGGTGTGTGTGGGAGGGATGTATTGTGGTGTGTGGCCCAGGTGTGTGTGGGAGGGATGTGATGTGGTATATCTGGAAGAGGTGGGAGCACCAAGATGTATGTTTTTTGGGTGTGAGATCATCTAATCAGTGGGAAAGTGGTGCAGGGTACCCTATCATTAATGTGATTTACTTTATGTTATATTACTTAGCTTGCCTTATTCATTGAACCTGCCTTGGTAAGGTTGGAATGGTTAGTATACCTTTATTGTTGTTGGTTGGTTCGGTTGTTTTCTCACAGGTACATCATTATGCTTTCATCACATGTGCACGAGAGACTTTTTTTTCTCGTGAGTATATTTTTATACTCCCCCTACATCTATAAATCATTTTTCAGGTTTCCAGGACTATTTTGGAGACTGTTCTAGGCTTTGATAGCTCAGAACTTGGGATAGTTGAAATTTCACTGCTTAGTATTATTTGGGTTACTTACCTTGGAAACTTTTTACCATATTTGTTCTATATACACATGCATCATTGGATGAAGTTGGGTTATTTTTATTATGTAATGAAGTTTCATGTTGTTGATTCATTATATATTTGGGTCTTGTTCAGTAATATTGGGTAATGCCTCCCATGTTGTGAGATCCTTATACCCTCAATTATAGTTGTCGAACCAGGGCTACTGTAAGCGGGACTCAAGGGTCATTATCTGCCTTTCTTCAATACCATCCTAGGAAGGGTATAATTATAGTTAGGGGTCATGATAAAATACTTTTAAAATATCACTGAAATATTTATTGAGGAAAATACCCTTTTAATTTTTAAATTACTTATCTAAAATCTAAAAACAAATCCATAATATTAGGGAAAACATTATTTTAAACCCAAGTAAACTTGTAAATGAGTCTTTAAAGAAAAGAGTATTCGTGAGAGTGGTAGGAAGATGTCAATACATATAATTTAAAAAACATTATTTTTCAATTTATAAATAAATTTATAATGTATCATATGGGATGTAATAACAATATTCCTTTTAAAACCTTGTAAATAAAGGTTAAGATAGTTAAAAATGACCTTAAGAAATCATTTATGTTTAAATAAGAACATTACTGAAAAAAAAATAGAAAACATGGGCATTAAATAAAAAGTGCATCTACCAAAGAGGAAATAAGGATGGATTTTCTTAAAAAAATGTTTTCTCAATCATATTAAGAACCAAAGAGAGAAAAATGAAATGAAAACATGTAAACTCCATAGATAACTATTGAATAAGAAAATATATGGATTTTAAAAAAGAAAATTTCTATAATTTTATTAATTGGAAATTCCAATACAAACAATCTCGAATAAAAATGACACTATATAATAAACCCTTAACACTTTGGTAAATTTTTAATAATGAACCCCTTAAAATAAATAAATTCAAATGAAACATTAAATACTATGAATATAAATAGATTCATAACATAAATTATAAAAGGGTAAATATAAACACCACACGAAGGAAAAAATTGGTTAGTATGAAATATGTCTCTTATAAACCAAAGTGAGATGAGAAACCCCTACAAAGATCATAACATTGATGTAAGAATTAATAAATGAACTAATTATGTGTAAAAAAATAATTACACATAGATAAATTGGAAACAAAATGTAATAGGGTTATAGGTTATTACACACATAATATTTCTATAACATAGACTATAAATAAGTAATATAACTCAATTAAAAGTAAATGAGTTAATAAACTCCTTACCTCAAGTCTAGATCGCCACATACATAATTTATCTGTTATATAATAAACTTATATTAATTTTATAATTACTTAAGATCGGTTTTAATTTTTATTCTCTTATTATTATACCTTTTATATCTTTAATTAACATGCCTTTTTTAGTTATAAAATAAGTTAAGTTCTTATTAGACATTTTGAGAACATTCTATACATAATCACAAAAAAAAACTTTGGAAAGTTAACCATGGTAAAAGAGGTTATGGTTACATCATCTACAGAATATTAATTATGAGAAAAATATTTATACATTAAATACAATTTTATAATCATACATAAAAGTTCGACTAGAAAAAATAATTGCATCGATTTGTGGAGGTGATAGTCCACATGTATGCACGAATAATGTTATCATTTTTTTAATATGTGTAATGGTAAAAAGGTAAGTAAAATATTATATTTATATAATCATAATTATTAAATAAACACCATATATATTCATTAAATATGCCATAATAACCAGCCTTTTGAGATGGTTATAAAAAATGAAACACATCACTTTGTAGAGGTGGTAGTCCATATATTCACATGGGTGATGTTTTCATTTCCCATAGTATGGATAAAGAGATGAATAAGGGTTATACCATAGAAATAATAAAATATTATTATAATGAAAAAAATATTTTATTTTATCTTCATGAATATTATAGGATCCCAAGTTTTTTTGTGAGGTACGAATCATTTTATTTCCGGTTAAACTCTTGTTTAAGATCACATTTTGTATTAGACCCTAAATTTAGGTATGTGTGCTGATTGGGTTGTTTTATAAGGAAACAAATTAGGGGGATATATGTTGTAGGAAGGCCAAATGCATGGAATGTATTTGGAATACACATCATGTATTCAATACATGACATGTATTGGTCTGGTCGGAATGTTTCACGATGTGTAATGGCTTTTCCCAGGAGGGAAAAAACTCATACATTACAAGATGTGTAAAGATTACACTCTATGTAAACTCCCTAGGTAGTTTTTTTAAAAGATAATTAGGGCCTATTATCTTGAACTAAAGAAATCCCCCTCTTTTATCTTTCACACAGGAACTTCCCTTGAATCCTAGACTTAGGCTTTGGTGTTAGTTCATGATCTGGTCTCTAATTCTCCTATTATTAGTCTCATTGGATGAAAACTAGTGAGTTCTCTATTCCTCTTTCACCTTTCCCCATTTCTCTTATTATTGATGGAGTTATTTTGGTGTAAGAATTTATGCCCTATTTTCAAAAGTGTTTATTAATTCTTCCATTTTATTCTGATAGGGGTCAAGTTAGGATCTGATACTAGATTAGTGTTCTATCATGGGTATAAGATAGATGGTATATACCTTTTCACACAATGTCTAGTTATTTTAAATATAGTTTTCATGGTTCCATAAACTATACTTTCTGAGTGTTTCTCCTAAATTAATTGAATTCCATGTATAAATTTTTTAGAATCTTGTTTGGTTTACCACTTAGTATCGTGTGATGGTTGGAGGTTATCAACCTCAACCTGGAATACCTTTTAGGTGTGTTTATGATTTTTCCCCATGTTTTACCACCCCGTTGGAAGAGTTTAAGGTCACCAATTTAGTGGGAGCCTTGATAGATTGAATAATCATATTAGGATAGATTTCATGCATTTTTTCAATGTGATTTAATGTTAATAAATGATTAAATGGATTAAAATGTAAAATTTGGAATGAGTTGGATTAAATCAAATCTTATGTATGTTTATGAAATAATAAACAAGATAGTTATAATATATTGAATGCCAGGGAAATTTCTACTCCATAGATTCAGAACTGCATAGAACTCTATGGACATTTCTACTCTATGTATTTAGAATTATATTAGACTCCATTGAAATTTGTACTCCATGGATCTGGATCATATGGGATTCCATCGACAAAACTTCTCCTTAGATCTGGCCTTTGGGTCTAACAATTGATTACATGGAAAAGGCTGATGTGTATTCCTTGGTATTTTATAACTTGGATCCATCCCTTTGGTTCTAAAACTTTATTACATAGTGTAGGATGATGTAGATGCATTTTCCTTTTATACCTTAGATCATTCCCTTTAGTTCCAACACTTGATTACATCAAATAAGTCATTGCAGATGCCTTGGTCGTCTATACCTTGGATCTGGTCTTTTGAGTCTGACACTTGATTACACAATATAGGCCTATGTGTATGCCTTAGTCATTTATACATAGGATCCAACCCTTGGGATTTGATGCTGGATTACTCAATGTATGCCACAGTGGATCTTTTACACTGATTGCAGTTAACCCCTATTATGTGTACTTGATCATATTTGGTAGTATGGATAGTATTACTTCAATATATTTATTTATATCACTATTATATATTATACACTTCTTCTACTTATCTACATATACTATAATTTTTAAAAGATACCATTGGTGGTGACCTACTAAGGGATATATCACACCCTGTTTGGGCCACCATTGGGTACCCAGATAGACTTCATGGATGTAGGTAGGGGCCAAGGAATGCTCCTGAATTATGATGGTTGGTTGGTTATTATTGGGAGTAGGGGATCACATGACCAATTTATGCTCATGATTATATCTGGATATATTTCTTTTTAGTTTTTTTGGTATTTTTAAACATATCTTGTACTAAATATCTCTTTCCATGTATTTCCAACCATTTTATATAGAGACATGACATGTTCATAATATTGTACATGACACTACTTTGGTTTTGATTATTATTACTATCATATAGATTTTTATCTTTTTACACTAATTTATATTATTCTTATACTTATTTATCTTCTTATGATACAGTTTCAATACTTTGATCATGAGGGTATAGTCTCTCCACTATACCATCACATACCCTTGATTCTAGTCAGCAGCCTCCGGCATACAGGGAGGTAGGCTTGAGGCCATACAACCCACAAGATCAAGGAACCATTTAGTGGATTCCTGGTTAGTAAGTTACAAATATGACATAATTGTAGGAGGTCGAATAATAAATAAAAGGAAGTACTCAGTAAATATTCGTACCTCTTCTTTTGAAATCCTCTATTATTTTACACCTAAATCCCTGTTAGGATGGTATTAGGGGAATACAAGAAGATATATGGTGAAGGGAAAGAATCTATAAAGGTATTAGAGTAGTTCCTAGCTGATCTATAAGGTTAAACCATTATGAATAATGGAGGATAGGAGGTTCCCTTTTATAAGTTAGGGAAATGACACACTTTGAATTATATAAAACAATTAAAGATAATATATATAAAAATCATGTAAAGTGGAAAAAATAGACATGATTCTGAAGGTATGAAATTATAAGGTATAAATATATTCAAAGAATAAAATTTAAACTTGTTTATATTAAATTTTCAATATAACTTTTGGTTTAACTCCCCATTTAACTTTTTTTAACATTAATTGTGGTAACCCGTGTTTTTAGCCTTTAAGGGTCTTATATTTATTGATAAGGTGAAAAGTGGCTCAAAATTGATCTATTAATGAAATTTTATAGAATTTACTATCCCGATTGTACTATTTAAATATTTTTTGATTTTTAAATCATTTAAAAAACATTATTTATCATAAAATATCATTAAAGACATTTTTTGGAACTATTCATTTAATTTGACTTCAAAGACATCAAGACTGCAATGGAATTAAAATATACGAACATTTTCTAAAATTTATACTTTATAATTAACTTTTAAATTCATGGAATACAACAATTAAAACAAAACATATATATTTTATTTTTTTAATCATTTACCAAAAAAATTACTACATTCACAAGAACTGTATCGGTGTCATGTAAGAATTTAAGGTAATTATATCATCACTAAAAATAAAAATAAACTAACTTCCTAAAAATAATGTATTGACATTAGAAATGAAAAATGAAAAATGATTATAACTTATTATTATTCAAATGAAAATATATTAGAGACATTAAAATAAATAGAGTTATATTTTAGAATTTTATTAACTACAAATAATATAAAAAGAATTATTAAAGGAAAATGGCATAAAAATGCCATATATTCAAATTTAGGGAGTATTTTTTCAAATTCCTATCATAAAATGAAATAAAAGAAATTTTTTAGTTGATTTTGATAATTTATCCTATAGTTTAAACTTAATTAACATATTTTACCCATTATTGTGGTGATAAACTTTTTTCATGGTTACTATTCATTATGAATAAAAATAAAATTGACTTATTTAAAAAATTTGAACCTCCATATTCCAAATATGTAATCCATTTTTATATATTAAATATATATATGTGGTAGAAATTAATTCTAATATAAATGTGTAAAATGCAATGAAAACATTTTCAAAAAAAAGTATGTTTTTAAGAATAAATATGAACATATAAAAAATTAAATATAATGTAGATATATATGTAATTATTTATATTATGTTAAATAAAATGGGTATTATTTTACTTTAAAATTAAATAAAAAATATAATGGTACTTTAAAATTACATTATTTAAATAAAATAAATGATAATTCTACAAAAAACGTTATTTTCACTATTCATTGAAAAGTAAATCTTTTCAGAAATCTCCCAAAAATTGAACCTAACATAATATTGAAATTATGATTTCGAAAATGATATTAATTTTTTAAAATATTTTTATAAAATTGGAAGAAATAAATTATAACATCTACTCGCAAACTACAATAAAACCCATTTTTGAATAAAATATATTCTTGAAAAACACAATAATATTACTGAAAAGTGAGAACTTATTTTTCATAAATTAATCAATAAATTTGAAATATTTAAATTATTTATGAATATTTATCATAATTTGGTTATTAATATTCATACCTTCCAGTTTAATGGTTAGGTTACTATTGTCACATTTAAAAAATTATATTTTTATTTTATATTAAAGTTTTCTTAAACCATGGTGTTGAGGGTTGAGAAAGATATTGAGGATAGTATTATTTTAAACTACATTTTCAGGTTACTATATCCCCCCACCAAAAATAAATTATTTCCTCTTATTTTTTATCTCAGTATTCAGATGTTCAATATTTGAAAATACCTTTACTAAAAACTCACACCACACAAAGAGATAATAAAACATCTTTTGAGAAGTGTAAGTGAGAAAAAATAAGGTTAACTAAAATAAAACATAATAGGGTCCCCAGCTAAGAATAAATCTTGTGGTGAGTTAAAATATGGACATATATGAGAAAAATAATTTCTGAGGAATAACAGAGAGTAATAGAGATCATGAATGTTAGAAATTTTAAAGACCAAAAAACCATAAATCAGTAAGGTATAAGGAAAACTGTCAATTCATTATAAATTAATGTAAAAGGTTAACACTCTTATTTTAAAATCATTTTCCTAGAGTTGAGGTATTATTTTACAATCAAGATTAAAAAATATGAAAAAACATACTTAATTGATATCATTCCATTTTTCAAGAATAATTTAATCATTTGGTTATGCATCAATCAATTTTCACTTCTATCACATCTATTAATCCATGAAATGAATATTCAAGATGAATTTTTCATACATTAACCACTAAAATTAACTTTAAACAGATCCTAAGATCCACAAAAGTATAAAAAATTATTCCATATTTTTCTCTCCATTAATCCAAACCAAAATGGTTATCACAATATGAGATAATATCCATATTAATAATCCATAATATGTAGAAATACTAAATTAATCTCAAATACATCAATAATAGCCCGAAAGTTCACCAAACATTAAAAAATTTCATAATATGACGGAAAATTTTAAAACCAAAACATTATAATGATTTAATTTCATATTATTCCAAGATTAACATAATATTTATTTACAAACAACATTAATCACTAATAAATTCACATACCAAAATGTATATACACTAATCATATATTATCTAAAATATTCTAATCATTTCCAAAAATAACATAAATCACATTAAAACCACTATAAAAACATATATGATTCCACAAGTTAACTCAATATTTATCTCTAAAATAAAATCCCATCATAGAAAATAATATTCTTTTTACCTTAATAATATAATATTCCCTAAAAATATATTAAAATTCTCCCAAAATAACTTTAATCACTTAGCCACTAAATCACTTTTCAATACCATGGTTATATATATGATAAATCATATGTTCCCAAATTTTAATAACCCATAATTACCTCAACAAAAAAGATCATATTAACCCTTAAGGTTATCAATACCTCCAAATATATATCCAAAAAATAAAAAAAAATCTCAAATAACCATTTCACTAAAATCAATACTAAACCCAATAGTTGTATTCACATAATGGTCTCCCAAAATATTCTTAATTATAATAAAATCTAATTACCTAAAACTTAAAAGTATATGTGTATTTAAACTAATGACCAACCTTAAATTTAACAAACCATGATACTTTAGGTTTATCCCATATCATTATGGCATATCATAGGTTTCTATAGGTTTAATCCTACATAATGGTTTATAAATATAATGTGAATTAAATATATCAAATCCTTTTGGAGTGTCTATCTAGGTGTGAAGTATTAGACCCACTCATCTTGCATTAGTGATGATTAAGTTAATACCCAATCTTCCCCTTTCAGAGTTGTTACCCCTAGTTGAATCTTGGCCATAGTCGCATCCACTTTCCAATATCTTGATAGGGATGTGTTTTCTAGAAAAACCATACAATCTCCACTTCACCAATAATTAATGATATTAATCTATACATGGACTTATCCCAATAATATATCATATTTTTATGTTCTCTAATCAATGTTTTCTTAAATCAAGTTCTAAAGGGTCCTACTAAAATTCCTTTCATACCAATTGTAACACCCCGACTCCAGTAACCAGGCACTAGTAGTTATTTTAATACAATTTCCCAAGATATAATGGATCAAATCTTAAAGTATTTTATAGTTTAGTAGTATTTGGAAACTATATATATGCTTAAATCTCACAGTACATTTGAAAACATACAATATAACATAGTATTTTCTTTGAGAATTTTATTATTCCCTTTAGTATATCCTTGCATCTCAATCATAGTACACTTCCAAGAATCCTAGGGGAAATTAAATAAAATAAAAGGGTGAGATAATATTCTCATTAATGGAATGAATACAGTGGATACTATAATATAATAAATAATTAATAAATAACATGAATAAAATAAATAAGGATTAAATAATGGCATATAAATAATCACATGATATTGAAATATATCCATGGATATCATAACTATTTGAATAATCACATGGAAGTCAATAACTAATTTAATAATGATGTAATTCATAATTTCAAACATATTAAAAATAACATTGATTCATTTCCCAATAAATCAAGGCCTCATGATAATACATCATACATAAATTGGTAAGGCATATGACATATATCCAACCAGTTTTTTTCTCATGAGATTTATCATTACATCTAAGGGATATGTAAATTTGGGCCCCATATGTCACTTAATAAGCTTAATTCCTTCATAATATGAATAAATAATATAACTTAATAAAAATTCTTTAAATTTAAATAAGTAAATTCTTGAAACATTTTTAAAAAACATGGACATGGAAGAAAACTCTGGTTTACCAAAGAAGAAATAAGGTCGAATTTTATTAAAAAAATATTTTCTCGAATGTATTAAGTACCAAAGAGAGAAAAAAAAGTAAATAATGTAAAATCCATATATAAATAGTGAAAAATTAAAAAAAAAATTAAAAAACTAAATATCATGTGATTTATTTCAATGTAAATTTTAACATAAACAATCCGGAATAAAAATGAGATTATAGACTAAACCCTTACCACTTTGATAAATTCTGAATCATAACCCCCTATAAAAGAAATAAATTAAAATGAAAATTTATATATCATGAATATAAATATAATAATTATATAAATTATCAAAATTTTAGTATAAACACCACACAAAAGAAAAAATGGTGAATATGGCATATGTCTCACATAAACAAAAGCGAGATGAGAAACCCTTACAAAGAACGTAACATTGAAGTAAGAATTAATCAATGAAGTTATTATGTGTAAAAAATTTAAATACACATAAATTTTTTTAAATAAATCATAAAATTATTATATTACATTACACACATAATCTTTTCATAACATAAACATTGAAGAAGTAATAGAACCCAATGAAAATAAATTGAGTAAAGAAACTCTTTACCTCGAGTCTAACTTCCCAAGTATATACTTTATCTCCTATATAATAAACTTATAATAATTTTATAATTTATTAATAAAAAATTTTATGTGTAATAACTTATTATTATCCCTTTTATTTTATATATTACTATACCTTATATAGTTATTAAATCAGTTATGTTCTTGTTGGATGTTTTGAGGATGTTCGGTTCATAATTGCAAAACAACTTAGATTGGTTAACCATGGTAAAAGGGGTAAAGTATCCATAATATAAAGAATATTAATCATAAAAAATATTATTTTTATACATTAAATACAATTTTGGAATCATACATTAAATTATGACCTGAAAAATGAATCACATCGCTTTGTGGAGGTCGTAGTCCACACGTACGCACGAGCGATGTCGTCATTTTTTAACAGTTGGTAGGTTAAGAAGATACGTAATATATTATATATAAGTAATCATAATTATTTTATTGATATCATATATCATAATTAAATATATCATAATAACCTATTTTTTAAGGTGGTGATGAATAATACAACCCATCGCTTTGTGGATTTGGTAGTCCATACATACGTGCAAGTGATGTTTTCATTTATAATAGGATGGATATGGAGATGGATAAGGGTTATAACATAGAAATAATAACATATTATTATAGTTTAGATACTAATTTTATAAAATCAACATTATTATGACATAATTTAATGAGGAAGAAAAATAAATAGAAGGAAAGTGTTCGGTTCAGAGTTATACCTCTTCTTTGGAAATCCTATTAGAGATTACACTATAATCCTTCTTAGGCTGGTCTTAGGAGGATAAAAAAGATCTTGGATGAAGGTATTTAAGATATTAAGGTATTAGGTTATATATTTTCATATATATGAGTATAAAACTTTATGAATAAGGGATAATAGGAGGTGGCCTTTTATAAGTGAGGGAAAAGATACCCTTAGAATTACAGAAAAGATTTAAATATAACATACATCATAGTCATATAAAGTGGAACCAAATTGAAATAATTTATAATTGAGGACATTATAAGGTTTAAGTAAATTCAAATAATAAAATTTATACATTTTTATGTCACATTTTAAACCTTATATTTTTGTTTAACCCACTCATTAACACTTTTAACCTTAATTGTAGTAACACGTTTTTTAGTATTTAAGGGTCATTAATATACTTCTATGGTAAAAGGTGGCTCCAAAATGAACCATTGATTAAATTTTGGACCATTTATCATCACATTTTTTCTATATCAATACATTTTTTTTAAATCATTTAATAATATTTTTTATCATAAAATATTGTTAAAGTAAATTTTGGGACTATTCATTTAATTTGACTTCAAAGATATCCAGACTACAATGTAATTATAATATAAATCCATTTACCATAATTTATAATTTATAATTACTGATAAAAATATTGAAATACAATAATTTATCCAAAACATAGTAATTTTATTGCTTTTATAATCATTTACCTTCATTTTTCTACTACTTACACAAGCACTGTATCAGCATTGAGTAAAAGTTTAAGGTAATTATATCATCACTAAAAATTAAAAATAAATTAATCCAACAATTATAATGTATTAATATTACAAATAAACACTTATAACTATTAATAAATTCTTTTTATCTTAATAAAAATATATTATAGATATTAAAAGAAAGAGAGTGACATTTTGTAATTTTATTAACTTAAAATAATATAAATATATTCATGAAAGGAAAATGGAACAAAAAATTTATATACTAAAATTTTGGATGTATTATTAGAATTAATCTCATATAACTAAATTAACTAATTCTTTTATTTAATTCTATGACCTTAACCCATAGTTTCAACTATAAATAACTTGTTTTACCCATTATTGTGGTGATAAACTTTTACCATGGTCACTATTCATTAAGACAAAAAATGAAATTAGAATATTTACCAAATTTTAACCACCTAATTATAAATATTTAATATTTTTTTAAAGATTAAATTTATATAAGTGGTATAAATAAATTTTAATATAAATGCATAAAAATAACTGAAAATAGTTTTAAAAAACTACATTTTTAATCAAAAAAATGAACTTATACCAAAATAAAATATAATTTTTATTACCATGTAATTATTTAGATTATTTTAAATAAAATATATCGTATGATACATTAAAAATATAAAATATAATGATACTTTTAAATTACTTTATTTAAAGAAAATATATGATAGATTTACAAAAATAGTTATTTTTTACTATTCACCAAAAGATAAATCTTTTTAGAAAACTCTAAAAATTACCCCTATGATAATATTTAATTGACGATTTAAATAATTATATTAATTTTTTCAAATACTATATATAAAATTGGTAAACAAAATTATAATATTCACACACAGTATGTAAAAAAACATTTTTGAAGAAAGTAATTTTTGAAGCAGAAAATGACGTTACTATAAATTGAGTACTTATTTATTATGAATTAATGAATAAAATTTTCATTTTTTAAAACTTTATAAATATTTTTAATAATTTTTCATTACTATTTATATCTTCAAATTGAACATCTAGGTTATAACAGTCACATTTAAATAATAATATTTTAATATTTTATCACAATTCTCTTAAAGGTCGGTGTTGCATGTTAATAAAATTATAAAGAATAGTATTTTTTAAAATAAATTTTTAGGATGATAAAAATAATTTTAAAAATGAAAAAATAGTAATTTAAAATAAAATAAAACTTTCTCTGATACCACTTTGTGATGCCCCGACATGGAGGCCACTCGGCCGGTGCCTCAGGCTTGTTCACCACATGACCTCAGCCATGCCTCCTCATATAGAAGAGGGTGAAAAATAGTTGAGAAGACCTTAGTGGTTATTATTTGAATAATATGACCTCATATCATAGTATAACAATAATATAAACAAAATTAAATCGATATATAATCCTGACAAGCATTGCAATAAAATAATGTTCCAATGAATAAATACTAGCAATAGGTGCAACAATAAATGAGAATATGATACATTTTGGATCCCCCATGGGTGGATCATACACAATAAGTATAAAAGGAAAAAATTAAATTGGACTAACTTTCCATACCCAATTGGTCCTGATTACTTCCCAGTCCTATCATCCAACTCTAACCTAGAAAATCCAAGTGCAGTCATCTGGACTTAACCTGAAACCTATCCCTATGAAAAATAACATTTACCACATGGGTTCTCAAGTGTCATAAAAGCCTAAACAGGGTGTGACTATAACTCAGTAGTCCACTAAAAATAGAATCCCTAAAATTACTAGTTTGATAAGAAATTTATATAAAATTGTTGTAAATAAACAATTTAAATAAATTAATAGTTCAATAGTTATAAAACAATTTAAAATAAAAAATAAAAAACCACTAAATCAATGGGTTCATGGTGACACCCAAGGATGGATATAAGGATTTTTATTTCTAGGTTAGTTACCATGATTGGCCATACCTAATTCAACTTTTGTTTGGATGTCTATGAACATACCTCAATGATCTTGTTAACCATAAATATCCACATGGAATATAGAAGGTCATCCTGGCATTCCCCAGTTATCACATGGAATCCAAATGTTAATCCTATCATTACCATGGAATTCAATCTCTCATATTTACATTCCCCATCATCATTCATCACATAGAATATATATACTCATCATAGCACTCTAGTAGAATTTATGATCCCATCACAGCATTCATAATAATTATTTATTGTAAGGGAAAATCCATCATGATGGTTCTTCTAGGTTGATTGTTTTTGTTGAAAAGGTTTCAGGTTGTTAAAAAAGTTCAGTTGTTAAATAAGTCATGAAGAGAGTGAATGTTGAACTGAACTTTTAGAGCATGAATGATGAACTAAACTCATGGAGTGCGAATGTTTGAACAGATCTCAGGATGTGATCACACACGACACTCATAGTTGTCTTTGTAACTTGTGATGGTTCATGAAATGAATTGGAATACAACAACATTTAAAATCACAAGATTGAATTGTGAACTTATGATGGGAAATTATAAAAGACATGATTTCCTTTGAGTATTGTGGTGGGATCTCATGAAACACTCATGACTGTCTTCGGATCTCACGATGAGATCTCACACAACAATCATGATTGTCTACATTGATTGCACCTAGATCTTGAACAAAGTGAAAATATGACTTGAGCCTATCTCTCATGAAATCTCATGATGATAAATAAAATTATGGAAATTATAGAGGATCTCTTGGTCATTTAGGATCTCACAAAGTGCATGTCTATATTTGGAACTCACACTCGAATCTCACACAAAGCGAGAATGTGGAATCGCTCTAGGTACTCACACAAGAAGGTTCATGGAGTGAGAATTTTGAAATGGGAATCATGCATGGGACTAGTGGAAAGTGAGAATGTGAAGCATGAGTAGATCTTACACTCATATCTCACGGAGCGCGTGATGCTCATGAGGTGGATAGTTGTTTGTGATTTTTAGAGATTAAGGTGGTGGATTTATGCCTATAAATACCCCCTAACTCTTCCTTAAATATTAACATTGTTTTGATTAAAAGATTTATCGTAATTCACATCTGAGAGAGGTTTGTGGTAATTTCAAGGCGAATGAGGTTTGTGATATATTTTCATGATAAATAAGGTTCATGCATGGGGTTTGTGGTGAAGGAGGTCCATGCTTGGTGTTTTCAGTGAAGGAGGTTCATGCCTGGGGTTCATTATGAAGGAGGTTTATGATTGGGTTTTGTGGTGAAGGAGGTTGTGGAGAGGAATCATGAAGGAATTTACATTTTCTAATGTGTATTCCATGATCGAAACAAAGTCTTTCAAAAATCATGAATGGGGTTCACACCAAGAGATCATGCAAATAACGTACAGGGTTCACTCTAGAGGTTCATGCCTGGGGTTCATTCTATGGGTTTTTACAAGGATCTCACACAAAAATAGGGTTCGCACCCAGGGTTTGCACCAGTAGATCAAACAAAAACATGGTTCGTGCTAGGGGTCTATGTGGGGGGTTTATGCATGGGTTCATGCCAGGAGCTCACATAAAGGTTAAATGTGATACACCTTAGGATCTCACACATTGGTACACACTATAATATTACACATGGATATACACACTTACATTTCCCAATGAATAATATTATTTTCATATGTGAATTATGAAGGACAAGAAAAAGATATAGAATTTGCACCATTTTTCAATATTCATAGAAGAAGTTTATTCAATAATATATTCAAAGTAGTGAAAGGAATAATTTCCATATCCTTAAGATCATTCAAAATTAGAGGTTATTGTTGTGTCTATAGTAATGAGAAGTATGTTTTAGTTTTATAGAAAGTGGATGTGTATAATCCAAGTGTTTTTACATAAGTGAAGGAGAAACCTAGGAAGAGACTCAATAGATCATATACATATAATTAAAGATACATTCATTATCAATAATTAAAGGACCTACATGTCCATAAACTATAGATGAATCCCTTCCAAAATCAGTAGGTAAAGGAAGAGGAATAATTCAATTTTTTTCCAACATTAGTGATCTAGAGAAAGAGACAAAGGCAATGACGCTTGGTAAAGTAGTGACCAGACCCTAAACATTATAAAGGTAGTGATCATGGGCATATAATTGATATATCCCAAACCTTGTAATTTAGCAGTGGGACTTAGTGGATTTGGTACATCGTCAAATCACTGTTGTCTTATCCCTAGATATAGCCCAATGAGGGTGAACTAAGTAAAATTTTTGTGTCTTTTTCATGATTTGAATTATGTTCATACATTTCTATGGGAAAGTGAGAGAAGAGTGTTTTGTTTAATAGAGAAACAAGATCTGAAGGGGTAGTTGTTTTAATTTTTTATACCCTAAATCACCCCCCTTCTTAGGGTATTTAACCTAATTAGTCTAATAATTGGTATCATAGGGAATGGTTGGAAGTAATTGGTTCTCTCTCATTTGAATAAATTGAAGCTAATAATCACAAAGGGATTCTGATCTTTGATGGAAACAATTTTTAGTTATGGAAGAATCGAATGCAACACTTCTTTCAGTCATTGGGTCTGAATGTATTTATAGCTGCAATGCATGGTATTTCTTCAAGTATGGAAAGTAATGTTGTATAATATGCAAAACATATATAAGTAAATATTGATTCCAAAGGAATCAATGATTTAGGGGGAGCCTTATCCAATGCAATATACACTAAGGTGATTTCATGTAACTCATCACATTTAATGTAGGAAATTTTTCTGAATATATATGAGGGTGACTCAAAAGTCAGATATGAAAATTTATAGGTTCTATAGAACAAATAAGAGGATATCATAATGAACCCTAATGAGCTAGTTGATATATTTTTTGACTGGGTGAATATTATTGTGGAATAAATGCATGGTCTAATAGAAGTTATCAAAGATATAAATATTGTTAAGTGCAGAGACAAGCTTACAAAAATCCCCCTTAATCACCTTCCAATACTTCTGAAAAAAGAATTTGTTAAATCCATCTAGACTAGGGGAACTACTAGAGTTGAGGCTGAAAATAGCATCCTTTATCTCAAAATCAAGAGGAATTATAGTGAAAAACTAGTTTTCCTCAGAAGAGACCAAAGAAGGGATAATACCATTAATCAAATTCCTATGAAAACTAGGCTCATTTAATAGATTATTGTAATAATAAACTACGTGTTCAGAAATTATTTCCTTATTATGAATGATTTAATCCCCTTCCTTAAGAAAATACAATGGTTAGTTATCCTTCTAAATTCTTTGAAGATAGTTTAAAATTTTGATATTCGGGTCTCCTTCATGAAGTCACTTAATTCTAAAAGTTTCTTTAAGCACACTTTCCTTCATTAATAAGAGAGAATTTAATTTGGTAGTAATACTAGATTCCTTAGAGAAATCCATATTAAAATCAACTTTATTTTTCTCATCTTGGAGATGATAAAGAGTGGATTCAAGATTGATAACCTCTTTATCAATCCCACTATAGGTGTCCTTGCTCCAAATTTTTAGCTTGGCCTTGAGAATATTTAATTTAATGAGGAAGTAATACCCTCAAATAACAATTGATGTTGGTACAAAATCTATTAACGAGACTATCACAATAACATTGAAGGGCCCATGTATTATTAAAATTAAATGGAAAGGGCATTCTATAATCCCTACTCCTGAAACTGACCAGAATTTGGTGATGATCAGATGTGAATTTGGTAGAGAGATGCTATAAATGGAATCCTAGCTATCGAGAACTAGATTATTAACAATAGTACAATCAAGTTTCCTAGAAACCATTCGATTAAGGTATCTCATAAAGTGTGTGTATTTTGATTCAACAAATCTAACTACAATCAACTCATTATCATCAAAACATGATTTAAATTCCCTAAGAGAAATTTGCGAGTAAAGGGCACCCATTTTCTAACTAGAATACATGATTGTGTTAAAATCACCAACAAGGAACCAGGGGAAGAGGTCCCTCCCCTGATTTTCTCAATATCATTCCATATACCCCTTTTGTCTTGATATATATTTATGTAATAGATTAAGAAGCCATCTATTAGACAAGAGTCAATCCAAAAAGAATAAGAGACCATCTACTCATGAATACTAATAACATCAACATTTCCCAAGGAAGCGTGAGAAAAAACCCATAAAAGTTACACCTTCCTAGAAGTACCACTAGCAGCAACTAATTGGTATCCATATTTATTAACCCTATTAAAGCCCATAGAGAAATAAACCTTGGGTTCAGAAATCCAAATTAACTGAGGCTTGTGAACTTGAATATGCATGTGCAAAGTATTAATAGTTTTGGAATTATCAATCCCCTAATAATTACAATATAGAATATTCATTTGAAACTTCATTTATAATTAAAGTTTCCCGTATTACTTTTCTTTTTTGCGTTATTCATTGTTGAATAATTCTTGGATCCATTAATCAGTTTAGATAGGCTCATGGTTTGCATCTTATTGGCCAAAGCATCATTAAGACCCACTGTAGGATTTGTTTCTATGCCCCCTATAAAAGGGACCTCTAAGGGGGAAGCAAGAGAACTTTGTTCCTCCAAAGCTTCCTTCTTTTCCACCATGTCACACCATTTCTTATTTAGAGGGATTTTCTTACCAAATGTTATGGTATCTGCCTAAGTAGATAAGGGGGGGTGCATCCCTATTACACTTATAGAGGAAGAATAAGAATCATCCTTATCATTGATAACCATGAAAGTACCTTGATCACCAGTAATATCATCATTAATATTAATTTGCTGACATGTAGTTGCAATCAGGGAGCCCAAGCTAGGAAACCCCGCAACCTCGGCCTTTGAGCCACTGAAATCCTTGGGAACTTCAAAGCATTAACCATGAGTTTCATAATGAATTTCAGAGTTTGGGATAATACCTTATATAAAATTCTTTTTCTTTATAAGTGAATCACTATTGGTTGTAGGATTATTTAAGTCGGTAGTAGGAGAATATAATATCTGATTAATAACCTTAATAGAAGCCTTGGAACCACCCTCATCATTATCATTTCTACCGGATGAGTCATACCTATGAGAAAAAATTCCACCAGAGACCCCTTCACCCAAGGATATCTACTCCAAGATAGGAGAATGCATATCCTGAGTAGTACCATCCTTGCATGTGTATTTAGCCTCTATACCCGTCGGAATATAAACCACGTATTGATTTATCTCTTGGTGATCTTTACCTGAGTGCTCACTCTTATCAAATAAGGGAGCCTTCACTTTGTTCTTCCTTACAACCTACTTCTATGAGTTATCCTTTTCAACATTAGGATTATTATCTTGTTATTTGATATTTTTTAGTTAGAAACTGAATGACCAACAATCTTGTAGTAGTCACGAAATTGAGTTTTCTATTCATACTCAATTATGATTTTGAATTGTCTCTCATTATCAAAGAAGTGTATCATTTCTAGAAGTTTGGATTCCATGTTCACTTAAACAAGAAAACAAGCATAAAATCCAATCTCACTATCTAGGGTGTGTCGGTCCAACTTCAGCAGAGTCCCCACACAATAATCAAGATCACTGAGAATTTTGGGATTCTAGTAGAACTAGTTTATCCCATGAAAGTGAATCAAGACCTGAATAGTTGTTTGCCCTTGAGTAAAGGGGTTGAAGTTTCTATCCCATTCGAACAATTTGAATACTCCTAGTTTTAGAATGGTTGTTTTTTTATTCTAAGATATCCTAAGATTATCCTTTTTTCTAAAGAAAATGTGGAAAAATACTCTCCCAATTGGGATCATCTCGAAGTCCAAAACATTCCAACATTGGAAAAGTCTCATCTTGAGATCTTTTTTGTTCCATAGTTTATCTCTTTTTACAAGATAAATGTATCCCGTCAAAGAAAATTATAGGTTTTAAGACTTTTTTTAACTGAATCCAGATTGTAAAAAATAGAAAAACACCATCCACCAATCTTATCATAGAGTTTGATGATGATAGAATCACATCAGCATTGTTATGGGAGCCTCATAAAGCATCAGAAAAAGAAACTCCTTTATCCCTGGGAGAATGGTCCAGTTCCCCTTACATAGAGGTAGCACCATATGACTCCTCGATAGGTTTCATATCAACTTCCCATTCTATATCAAAGGAATCCATGAAAAATCTCTAAGGAAATAGATCTAAGGTTTGCAAGAACCTCCATTTTCGATCAGGACCTTTCCACTCAACCCACACCATCGCTTTTTTATATGGAATGGTTGAATGTGATTTAAATGAGATGACTCTAAAAATGAGGTAGGTAATCCAAAAATTATTAAGGTGTACATATTATACATTTTCATATGATGTGATATGCATGCATGGGTGCTCAAGTTAAGAAGTCTTGAGTGGGGTAATCAATTCATGGTGACTTAATTATAACCTAAGAGGGATCAGGAGAGTATATTAAATGGATTGGATCCATTAATATTGGAACAATAATTCTATTTAAAATATAAGGGGTTTGAAATTACCTATAGATTTTGATGTCTTTTCATTTGTGGGTATTTTATATATGGAACTCACCAATGTGGGTTTGAGGGTGAATTTGGGTGGTATTTTCCTAGGTTGGTCTATTGTGACTCTGTTATAGGTTCCCCACTAGGAGTTAATTGGGTAATATATGGTTTGGAAATGGGTTTTCCATATCGAAGGTGGTTCGTATGAGGGGTGTGTCAAGGTATTAGGACCATAGATATCACAAGGAGTGATTGTCTAGTATAGCATGGATTAGATTGTAAGAGGTCTTATAAGGCCCGATGTGATTCAGGGAAGATTAAAATGGTTTTATTAAGGTGTAACCCAATGGATAAAATGATATTGTCACATCAGTGGTGTTATTTTTAGGTATTCTCTCTTTTATTTTTTGTCTTACCTTTATCCCATGAATTACCTAGGTTTTTTTCAAGAAAAATGATAACTTTAGGCTGATAAAAGGAG
This sequence comes from Viscum album, assembly GCA_963277665.1. NCBI lineage: Eukaryota > Viridiplantae > Streptophyta > Magnoliopsida > Santalales > Viscaceae > Viscum > Viscum album. The sequence continues at coordinate 879,283,371 of OY728137.1, read as the reverse complement.
GTTCATGGTTGGCACATGGTTTGTAGAACCCATGCACTAAACCAATCCAAACCATGTGACCTAGATAGTGGCATCTTCTAGGCTATATGGCCTAGTGCATAGGCATGCACCCCTCCCAGGCTAACTATGTGACTAGGATAGTGGAACTGTATAGGACACACAATTAGGCACATGGTATTTCACCCCCTCCAAGTAAATTGTGTGGCATGATAGATTCTTTAAAAAATTATTTTTAAACTTTTATCCTCCCCAATTTTAACCCTCAAACACCCCTCTATCACCCCATTTGACTCCCTCTACCCTAGGTTCACATCCCTTGCCTCTTCCACTCCCTTTAGCTCTAAGTAATACCCTCATATCTTCTCTTCTTACCTCTTCTTGGTTTCTCCTTCCTTCCACTTTAAGTTCTCTTTTCTCTAGTAAGTATTTTGACCTAGGTTGGGTTTAATATCATTTTTTTGGGTTGAATATTTTTATTTTGGTGTGATATTACCCTTTCAGGATCTCTTATTGGTGAGTCTTGTGGTTTCCACCCAGCTTTATGAATATTCCAAGGGAAAGTTAGGTGGTTTTGTGTCTATCTATTGTTTGATTATTTAGATATGCTTGCAAGATTCTTAAATAATTTATAAAATTGTTTTGGTGTGTGTTTAAATTATTGATTTTGAATTATTGGTGTGTGTGGTTTGAAAGAGGATAAACCCCATTATTAATGGTATTTTTGATTTAGTGATGGATTGGCTTATGAAAGAAAAGTTTTTCATGGTTTAAAAGGGAGACACCACATGGGATTACTGGGTATCTTTGTGGGAAGACTATGAAAAGTACGCTGGGAATGACCCACCCTACCTAGATGGTTTATAATACAACACAAACTAAAGATTTATAATGGATATTGGTTGTCTCAGGAAAGATACAAACCTTAGAATCTTGGATTGATCAACAAGATTACGAGGATCCTAGGTCCCCACAAACCCTAGTTACTTAGATATTTCCCTTATTTCTTATGTTGTATTTAATTATTAATTTTTATAAAAAATCATGTTTTCAATTAAATTTTTTTTATTTTCTTAAAAACTATCATGTTTAATTATATTATAATAGCTAAATGTGGAATAATACAGTGGTATCTTATTGGGAAAGTGATATCACACCGTAGATACACCCTCGGGTGCATGTCGATATTATTTTGTATTATTCAGGTAAAAGAAATGCCAATCATGGTAGTGATGGTGGTTCTATGTGTTTTTTTCATTTTGGGATGGTGTTGGTGGTGGTTTTATGGTGTTTTAACCCACATGTTTCCTGGAGGTCTTGTCCATCTAGTTTATCCAATCCCCATTTTGATATTTTGGTTTTAGTTGTATTTTTTAAATGCGTAAACCACTTTTGTATGATTATTATCCCTTTTAATATGTCATGACTTGGCTTTTTATTTAGTTGTATGCAATTAATTTTTTTTCTTGGTTATTTATTTCAGGGGATAAACTATTTCAAAAGAAGTTTCATGATGCCTAGGCACTAGTTTCCACCCTGTGGGGATCAATAATTCCCTTAGGGCCATGTCACATGTCAGGTCAGGTGTTGAGTTATATGAAAACCTAGATTGGTTCATTAAAAATGGTATCATTGTAGTTCTACCCTTTCTTTGAGTCTTGTTATTTGGGTGTTTCTTGATAGATAAGATCTATGACTATTGGGGCTTGAGGTTTTGGTTGCTAGTGGGATGTCTACACAACACACCTCATGATAGGACTTGGGTCACCATGGGATTTTCATGATTTGATTTGACTCAACTTTCAGGTGTGATGCATATATTGTAGACTGTGCATAGACACTAGGTTGGGGTGGACTGGTTTAATCTATTGTTTTTTTTGTCATGGTTTCATTTTTGACTTATATTGATGTTTAAATCATTATATTATTGAAAAACATATGGATTTTTTATTGATGATTTATTTTCTATTGATAATGATGTAGTATCTTGCCTCCCCAAATAAATATCATGAAACAACAGGAAGAGGCTGAAGAGAATTTTCCCTCACTAGTTGATCAGATATTATTGGAAGTAGTGGTTCGGGTTGTCCAAGCTTTGGATCATGGATTAGGATATGTTCCTACTTAGGATAAGGAAACTGAACAAGGTATATAAAGGGATAAATCCTAGGATTTCATTAGTAATAAACCTCATCTATTCTAGTGTATCATAGACCCCTGGGAATCTGAAGATTATGTGGAAAATATTGATAGGATCTTTTGGTTTCTCGAGAATCTTGAAGTGGTCATGGTGAAGTGTTCTTCATTCATGTTGGAGATCCCTAGTCATAGGTGGCGTGGCTCGGTGGCCTTGGCTGGAAAAGATAATCATATGGAATAAAAGGACTTAAAATTTTCCTTAAATGAGAAAATTTTCCCTGAGACTTTAGCCTTCTCCAAGACCTAGGAGTTCTTAGATCTCTATCAAGGGGAACAAACTGTGTTGGAGTATTCCAAACATTTTGTAGAACTTTTCCATTTTTCATCCAAGGTGGTTTCTAATGAGAAGATAAAGAATAAATTATTTCAAATGGGATTGAGGTTAGATATATGATATCATTTTTTTCTATTTAAGATGAACACATATGTTGAGGTAGTGAATCAGGACCTAAAAGTGTATATTGATTAGGAAGGTGAGTTGGGATTTTTTGGGATGAAACTACCTATGGTATTAGGTGTCATTGTAATGTATTAAAAGAAGATAAATAATGAGTAGTATAGAAATAATAATAAGGAAACTCAGGATACCCCTAATCGTACCACGATTCACTGTTTTATTTCACCCTTATACCAATGTATTAAACTGATTTTGTATTGAAGATTCCAAGTTTAATAATAAGTTTTACATCATGTTTGATTCTATAATTTAATTATTATCACTTTAGAAAAAGGTAAATTTTACTTTTTTTGATGTTTTTGTAATATATGGAGGTGACTTGGTGTCATGACCTGTCCCCCGGGGCCCGTGTTGTGACTACCCCAAGCCCACCTTTCATAAGGCAGGGGATAGGGACTAGCACCAAAAGGCATATTATCTAAAATAGGGAAGGAATTTCCTTTATAACCTATAAATACATACAACTAAGCACACAACAAGATACGAACACAAGTAAACTGTATAGTAAACAGGGTGTGTATTGTGGGAAAAAGGAGCCAGAATACAAGCCCAACTAGAATGTACAAGAAAACTGTAAAGTACAAGCAAACTGAAATAGATCATGTGAACACCCGCCAAGGATCCTAACTGAAGGGTAGGTACAGCTCTCGAATAATCGTCTCTGTGGTACACCACGCCTAAGGTACCCCTCCGAGCTGCCTCCAGTCCTGGTACCCTCGTCCTCAGTTGGCATTGTCTATCATCTGCACCAAACACAACAAGGTGCGGGCATAGCCCATGCAGGGTGAGTATAATGATACTTAGTAGGGACCCCAAGACCCTCAAAGGTCTCACAAAATCCATAAAGGTTAAACCACAAAACATGAAAACAACTAACATCCCTACTTAGGTATATTCCCATACATATACCTAAGTTATCAAGTATACCCATCTCATTCATGAGGAAACACAAGGCCCCAATCCTTAGCCAAAGTACAACTGTTCCACAAAGGAAAGAATACCACGAAGGTAACCACCACGATGTTAAGTACCACAAAGGTATGCCTCATAGAAGAATATCACAAAGATATCACCATGAAGGTAGGTACCACAAAGGTACGATACACAGAAGATTACCAAAAAGGTAAATACTTAGCTCACACCAGGTATAACATAGGTATGGTAGTAAAGATGATTAGATGTAACTACTGAATCATATTACTCTATTAAGAGGCAGACCCACGTAGGATCCTAAATCATCAGACCCACATAGGATCCTAATATAGCAGACCCACGTAGGATCCTATAGTAGTCCCACGTGGATTTCTTAGAGCGAATCCAAGTGGGACTCTCGAACATAGACCCACGTAGGATCCCAAATCACAGACCCACATAGAATCCCAAATCATAAACCCACATAGGATCCCAAAGCACAGACCCACATAGGATCCCTTTCTCATGTTACAGCCAGCTACAGGGTTCCCACACTAAGCTCGCTTGATTTTGGTAGAATCCACTCCTCAAGCCACAGGTCAATACTCCAACTACCATGAAGTACTAATAAGAAGTATCTAAAAGGACCACCACGTAATAGGGGTCTCAATGAAACAGACGGTGCGTCAATTGGACGCCCGGTCTGTAAGTTATTGGCCTGTTAATCCTGAGGGCCCGGTTGGATTCATGTTCGATCCAACCCGGTCGTACCCTAACTTTATAAAAAACTCATGTGGGGTATACTCAAAGGACCATCTCAATCCAAGGCTTCTGGCACCATAGATGGTTTGTCAAACGGATGCCCGAAGCTCATGATATGGTCGAAAGAGCGGAAAGGGTCGAAGCTGGCCCGGGTCTGGTCCGACCAGTTCGGACCGACCCAGCCCAACTCGGCCCATCCTAGGTCCAGACCTAGGTCTAGCCTGGCACATGATGGAGGCCTGCTGGGTGGTCCTTTAGGCTCATGGTTGTCTGGTCGTCCATCCCCCCTCTTCACAGCATGGTCGCGAACTATGCCATCACCGGCGGCCGGCAACGAGTCAGCCACCCCTCCACCGCCGCCACAGCCTTGCGTCATGGAACCTGCAGGCCAGGTGGCAGGACGTGCACTTCCATCACCATCACGTGGCCGATCGTGCTTTGGATTTCGGCCTCACTCCTCCATGGCCGGCCATAGTGACGGCCGCTGCTCCCAAGTCCCACCATTGCCGGTTGTCGGCACGAGTCATCGGCGACGTTCCTCGGGTCATCGGGCGTGCCCTGGTGGCCTATTCTTCATTCTATAGACTTCCACACTCGCCTCGGGTCATCTCCATTGATTTAAAACCACCACTATCCCCAAAGGTTGCGAAGAGGTTGGGTCATGTTCGTTTGGCCCGAATCCTCTGCATTAGAATGTTAGCAAGCGACTTATTTGTTCTCAAATCATGAAGAACATCAAGAATGGTATGGGGGTATTCAGAAACAAAAAACCCTACCTTGTCGTTCATTAGAGGTGTCAAGAGGAAGAAGACGAATCCATTGAAGAACATTAGTGTTTGTTGCTTCTACAAAGTGCTTCCGATCCGGGCTCGGGGTTGGTTCCTCATTCTTCATTGGAGAGGACGTTCTTCATTGGAGGAAGAGTTTCTCCAAAGTTCTCCCCTTTTCCAATGATTTCCACAAGTAAATGAGGAGCCAAAAAATTAAAAATAGGTTTATCAAATTGATTTACATTGGAACAAATAAATGTCACAATTAATTAATTGGAGAGTTGAGAGGTTTTCCCCCATTAAGAGGGGTTCGGGTGGTCCCCACCACCATGAATTCAAATTGGGAGGTTTCCCTAGCTTTGGTGGTCCCCACCTACATAATTTCAAAATAGATGCTTCAAAATAAAAATAAAATGTTATTTATTTTATTTTTCTTCTTCCATGAAAAAGTGAAAAACTACCTTCCACCCTCGACCTACTGCGGTTGAGGTGAAGGTCTCTTTAAGAGAATATCAGCGTTGTGAGTTTAATAGTGTCCTCAGATTTCAATTTCGAGCATCGGTTCAAAAGTTATAAAAACCCACTCGCACGTATACTGAACGTACTTAAAAAAAGTTCAGAAATTCATTCTAGGAACTCTGGAACTCGGAATCATGCATCCTCAATTTTTTCAGACTCATAAAATTCAATATAATTAAAAAAATACATGGAATTTCTGGGACTTTACACTAGGAGGACCCATGATGAAGTCCAAGAAAAATGGGCCAATCTCCACATGATCCAAGAACACCAGTGGACTTATCTGCATAATTATACTAAACTGTGCTTCCAAATGGGCTGAAATTTTGTGTTCTGGTCCAAAATTTAACAGGATACATTTCATATGAAAGAAAACAATCCTCATTCAGCCTCTAAAATTCCCATCTGAACTGATCTATCCAGAGAATGAAATCTGCACAATTCAAAAGTGGTGTTCTGTATTTTATCAATATCTTCTGCTGTGATTGTCCAAATGGATCCAAACTTTCTTTGACGATATTACTGATATGGGTATAAAACATTCTAGTTTTTTTAAAATGTATATTCTACAGTATAGTGTCCAAAAACTATGATCCAAGTGGTTTTACACAATCTTTGTTCTCAAAACCAACTTCCAATTTTCCTATAAAAGAACACCTTGGGAACCTCATTTTGGAGTTCTACCAGGAGGAAAGATGCTACCATTTTGGATCCCCAAAGGAGTCTTCTCTTCATATTTAAAAGTTCTGGAGGCTATGGTAATTTAAACTTCAACATATTCCTCTTCCTCCCCTCCCATGAATTTCTAAACCCCTTATGATCACTCGGGGTGGAACGTGATGTAATCCCAAGATTTGTTCATGTAATATTGGGATGGTCTTTTAAATTATAGGTTTGTGTGTTATTTTTCAACATCTTATATTCTTATTTTATTAAGTTATGTACTATTATGTCATTCTCAACTCATTTGATCATGTTTGGGGGTACCCATTCATGCGATGTTTCACACACCATTCACCACTTCTTTTCCCCCCTTTTAATTGTAGTTTTTGTGTGGTTCATATTGTTTAATTGAACTCACATAAACACTATCATGGCCATGTACTTTCAAGTCATGGTAACACATTGAAATAATATACAAACCTGGAAAACACATTGAGTTCTTCATGTGTTTCCTTGGTGAGTTTCGGCTATGAAGTCGAACACAAATCACCTTATCATCGGTGGTATTTGATGAATCATTGTGTGTTTCTGACTGAACCCTAGGAGGTATCCTAGTATAAACTCAGTAACATTTTGGTTTTAGGTGTTAAAAACTACGGATTAAAATATCATAACCCTATCTCTTGAAGTGATGAAGGATGAACATCACAATTTTTCCTCAGGTTGACCATGTTTAATTACTTTTGTTAACTTTCACTTTGTTTTTATCGATTTCCTTATTATTTTGTCATATTAAATCATAAAACCCTATGTTTTCTAAAACTCCATTCCCATTTTTACTTTAATAATCATAACCTATTTTTAAATTAATGATCTAAAGATCTATTGAGAGACAACCTAGGGTTGCTGCTATACTGTAGAAATTCTAGTCAAAATTAAACAACTAATTTGACGTGCTGGACAACAAGATCAACCCCCTCCCAACCACCCATGTCAGCAGCTTAAATTTGTAGATCTATTGTGTTCCCCCAATGTAGGATATATGGGAATATGTGATCTGCATATCACACGTCACCTAAACCCTTACATCATTATTGTAGTTTGGGACACTTGAAAAGGCTCTTTAAGAGTAACCCACCCACTCATAGTGGTGAAGTCACCATGAAACATAGATAATTTCCATCTTAGTCTAGTGCATTCAGGGCTATGGGTTCTTGGACTTTTGGGTGATGTGGAAAAGATGTATCTTCCTATGGCTAGTGTCTTCTCAAGGTATATCCAAAAGTTATTAATCGAATATAGGAATTAACAGAAATGAATCACCTTCATGCTATGTATTATGAACCAGCAGAATTAGATATAATACCTACAATATTTTGAGGTACTTTTTTATCACATCATCCATAAAAAATGACTTATTTGATATAAGTGCTTATAATTATTAAATTTCTACCCATCTTTTGGAAATTCTAAAATTACCAACAAATCTTATGCCTTATACCATGGATTTGGTTATAGCACTTGGTAAGAAGAATGAACAAGGCTTAAAATGTCTATTATGTACCATCTCTTTGTTATAGGTTGAATTATAGTGGGACTTCTTGGTTCTGGAAATGGATATTTTTCAAATGACCTTGGGTGTGGATTTGATGATTTGTTTCAAGGAGCATATCAATTGTCATCATCAGTGAGTAACTTTTATGGAACTTGATGGGAGTACTCAGGTCTTCCAAGGTGAATGGGATCCCCAATCATGGCGAGCTAGACCTCCACTTTTGGAGTTGGGTAGCCTCATTTTCTAGGCCTCTTCTATTATGTTGGAGGTCTATATTATAGGTTCTAGCAACTGGTTTCCTTCTATATTAGATGATTTTACAAAGGTATTTTCATATGATTTATTAGGGTTACCCCAAAGAGTTATGTGGATTTTACCATTGATCTAGAACAGTGAACAAAGCTTATATATCTTCCCTCATATTTCATGGCCCCCATAGAGTTGAGGGCGTTAAAGATATAATTGGATGATTTATAATCCAAGGGATTCATTCACCCAATCATCTCACCTTTGGTTGAACTAGTTCTTTTTTCTAAAAAGGCTGACAGGTCCCTCGGGTTTTGCATCAATTACCAAAATTTGAACAAGGTCACAATCAAGAATAAATATCCCTTCCCTTTCATTTATGACATCTTTGACTACCTCAAGGGGGAAATATGGATTTCCAATATTGGCATGTACTCTGGTGATTATTAGGTCAAGGTTAGAGAGGCCAACATTCCCAATAAATTCTTCTGAAGCAAGTGTGTCTACTTTGAGTATTTGGTCATGCCATTCAGATTTATGAATGCTCCTTCAATTTTTAGGGATCTTATGAATTAGGGGTTCTATAAATACCTCAACTCATTTTCCATGGTGTTTTTAGATAGCATTCTATTAAACTCTGGTATAGAGGAAGAGCATGGAAAATACCTAAGGATAATTCTAGGAACTCTTTAGAACCACCATCTCTATGCCAAGATCTCCTAGTGAATGTTTTGGATCTGAAAATTAAAGTTTATAGGCCATGTGATCTCAAAACATGGGGTTTTAATAGAACTTGAGAAAGTTGGAGTAGTTATTTCATAGAAGAAACCAAGGAATTTATTCAATATCAGAAACTTCATGGTCTTACAAGGGTATTACAGATGATTTTTCATATATTTTTATCATATCACCTCTCCCATGACCATGCTTACCCAAAAGGGGTAAGGATTGAATAGAGCCCAAAATGTCAAGAATATTTTGAGGAGCTCAAGCTATGAATTACCAATGCTCCTGTTTTAATTTTACCAAAATATGTAAAAGGGTAATTGGTTTATTATAAATTCTCAAGCATAGGTTTGGGGTGGGTGTTGATGAAAGATGACCATGTGGTGTAATATATCTCTCTCCATATCTAACCATGAAAAATAAATTACCCAACCCATGAACTGGAAATAATGGAAGTGATGCATGATTTGAAGACATGGATCTAGTATCTCTTTAGGGATAAATTCATAGTTTACTCATATTATAATAGTTTTTCCATCATTTTATCCAAAAATTATTTGAATATAAGGCAGAAATGATGGGTTGAGTACCTTCAGGGGTTTGAATTTGACATTTTCAACACCCTAGGAAAGGGGAATGTGGTAGCTAGCTCCCTAAGTAGGAAGGTGCTGGTAAAATCTGTGAAGGAGTCTAGTGATGAATGGAACCTAATGGTTTTTTTCCCAGATGCTCCTTGAAACCAAATATCATATTATAGGTGAGTTCTTGGATTATATTATTTTAATTATTTCTTTTATGGAGCTAATTCTTAAAGAACAACATAGTTATGAACTATGCCAATGTTCTGCACAACTTCTAAATGATGGGGAGGTTCTCAATGAGCGGTTGATATTTTATGAGGGAATAATTTATTTTAAGGGTTGTTTTGGGGTATAATTATCTTTGAAGAAGGTGATGATGAATGATAGACCCTAGTTTCAATGTTTCATTCATCCTGGTACCACCAATATGTTTTATGATGTACGATGTCGGTTCTGGTGGCCAAGTATGAGGCGTGATATATCTAACTTTGTATCCAAGTGCTATACTTTCCATTAGATTAAAGATGAACACCAAAGGCCCTCAATATTTATTCAACCACTCCCCATTACAACCATAAAGTGGTATAAAGTCTCCATGGATTTCATCATTGGGCTACCTAGTATGCCCCAGGGAAGGAACACCATTTGGCTGGTCATTCTCTATCTAGAAAGGTTAGTCCATTTCATTATGATCAAGGATTTGACCAAGATGGATGAGTTGGTCCATTTTTTTGTTTAATAAATTTTTAGGCTTCATGGTGTTTCGTCAACTATTATTTCATATAGGGACCCCTATATTACCTTTGGATTCTGGGAAGGCCTTCTGAAGGCAATAGGGTCATAGGTAAAACACCTTATGGTATATCATCCTCAAACGGATTGTCAAACTGATTAGGAAAATAAAATTTTAGAGGACATTATCTTTGCATGTATGATCAACTTCAGAGGATCACAGGATAACCATTCATGATTGGTTGAATTTTATTATAATTATAGCTACCAATCCTTGATTAAAATGGATCCCTTTAAAGCGCTTTATGGTTGGCCATGTCAGTAACCCCAATACTAGACGAAAGTGGGAGAGACTTCCTTGTTGTGACTAAGCCTTGTGAAAGAGACATATGATAATGTTTGGATCATTAGATAAAAGTTTTTAACAATGAATATTCTCCATAAATCCTATGTCGATCAGTGTCATCAAGCCTTTGAATTCTCAGTGGGGGACTGGGTGTTTCTAAAAGTGACACCTTTCCTAGGTCACCATCATCTTGGTAAGTAGGGGAAGCTTAAGACATGGTATGTTAGACCTTTTTATATGACCAAAATAATTTTTAATGTTGAATATTTATTGGATTTACCGTAATAGTTGATTTTGATCCATGATGTGTTCTATGTCTCTCAATTGAATAATTATAACATAGAGCCATCTCACATACTGAATTGGTAAGTGGTATATATGGAATCAGATTTACCTATGTTTGAGAAACTTGTGTGGATTGTGGATTCCCAAATAAAAGTGATTCAGGGAAAATTCATACCTTTGTTTTATGTTCTTTGGAAGTATGTAAATGATGAGAATGAGTCATGGAAGTGGAAATCATGGGTGGAGGAAAAGTATCCTCATTTATTCTCTATCCATACATCAATTTGACTTTTCTGAGGAAAGAAATTTTTCATGGTGGGGAGAATTTTCACATTCATGGTGTTTTTTTTAGATATTCTATCTTTCAGTTTTTCTCTTACCTTTATTCCATGTATTACATGGGTGTTTTCCAAGAAAAATAATTATTTTTAGGTAGATAAAATGAGGTGAATAGTTAGAACATGGTTAGTAGAAATTGTGCACCAGACCAATGAAAACCATGTGATGTGGAAAGAGGCATTGTCCAGACCATATGGCCTAGTTCATGGGTTTGTGTCCATCCCAGGATAATAGTACTATTATGAAAGTGGAATTTTACAGCCTGCACGGCTAGGTGCATGGGTGTGCACCCCCTATTGGTAAACCATGTAGCCTGACCAATTATTTAAATTTTGGATTTCCAAATTTTCCAATCCTTAAATTTAACTCTCAAACACCTGTATCTCACACCATTCCACTCTCTATAACTTAGGTTCACCTCCTTCTCCTTATCCACCCCTTTGGATCTTATTTTGGGGTTATTTTGGCTTGGATTCTTCAAGAAATATCCATGTAATTCCCTCATATCTTATATTATTCCCTCTTATTGGTTTATGCTTCTTTCCTCTTAAAGTTCTATTTTCTCAAATAAGGGTTTTTACCTAGGTTGGGTCCAATATCTTTTCTTTGGTTTGAATCTTTTTGGTTTTGGTGTTCCCTTTTTCTTTTAGGATCTCCTCTTGGAGAATCTTGTGGTTTTCACCCAAATTTGTGAAGATTCCAAGGGAAAGGTAGGTGGTTCTGTGTCTAGATATTGTTTTATTACTTATATATGATTGTATTCCTCTTGAATAACTTCTAAAAAATTGGTGTGTGTTCAAATTCTTAATTTTTAATTATTAGTGTGTGTGTGGTTTGAAATAGGATAAACCCCCTTATTAAATGAATTTGTAATTTAGTGATGGCTTGGATTGTGAAATAAAAAGGTTTCATAGTTTAAAAGGGGGAAAGAAAATGGAAATCTTGGGTATCTATGTGGGAAGACTAGGACAAGTATACTAGGCATGACCTACCCAACCTAGCTAGTTTATGATACAACACTAACTAAACACTTATGATGAAGATTGGTTAGATTGAGGATGAGACGGACCTTCACATATTGGATTGATCACTTAGAGTATAAGGATACAAGGTCCCCACTAACCCTAGTTACATAGATATTTCCCATGGTGATTATAATGTATTTAATTGTTTCTTTTATAATAAAGAATGTTTTCAATTAAATTATTTTTCTTAATCTTCTTAAAAACCAACATGTTTAATTATCTTATAATATCTATGAATGGAATCATCTTATGGTATCTTACTGAGTAAGTGATATAACATCCTACATACACCCCTGGGTGTATGTAGATCTTATTTTTTATGATTCAGGTAAATTCAAGGCCTTCCATGGTGGTGATGGTGGTTTTATGTTCTAGTAGTTTATTTTTGGTTATGTGGGGGTGGTGGTGCCATGGGGTGTCGAACCACATGTTGTATGGTGGTCTTATTTATATAGTTGATCCCCTTTCCATTTTTATAGTTTTGTTTCATTTGTACTTTTTAAATTCATTACTCACTTGTGTATCATTGTTATCCCTTTTAATATAGAATGACATGGATGTTGATTTAATTGTATGTAGTTAATGTTTGTTGTTGGTTAATTATTTAATGGGATAAATCATTCCCAATGGAGTTCTATGATAACCAAGTTCTAGTTACTATCTTGTAGGGATTGAGAACACCCTTTAGTACATATCACATGCCAGGTTTGGTGTCAGGTTGGATGGAAGCCTTAACTAGTTCATGACATATCTACTTACGGTATACTTGTAACAACCCGAGATTTTATGAGAATTATTCTTTTCAATTTCATTGATGACATGTGTTGTACGCTACACCAAAGGGAGCTTGCACTACACGCATCCCTAACTTGGCTTGCATTATACGCAATCGCGACCTTCCTCGATAGCATGTGTAGTACGCATATTGTTATAATATTATTATGGACTTGTCGTTATGAATAGTATTAACTACATTTTGAATTTTATAACATTATTATTCATCTTGCACATTTTCTGGAACGTGGTATTAGAACAAAATAAATATTTCGGGTAAAATAAGTATTTTTCAAAAAATACAGTTTTACCGCCTTTTGATGGCTCACCCACTTTAAATCTAGTTTGTGACATGTTTATAAGTTCAACTTGACAAAATAAAATTCTTCTTTGAAATAAGGATATAAAAAATTACTTTCGATAAATTTTTCATATTATTCTCATAACTTTCATATTTTAATGAATAGTAAAAGCACGCTATATTTTAATTAAAAACAACTTTTTCATCACAAAAATCTATATGGTTAAATTATAATAATTAATGGTGTTAAGGTATAAAAAGAATATATTTTTACCATTTAATATAATTTATGTAATTACCAATAATTTTACATTGAATTCATAGGTAAAAACATTTCAATCTTTGGCAATATTTTAACTTTTAAAACCCGTTTTCTTAACAACGGGATAAATTTTAATTTAATTATTGAAAATTATATGTTTTGAATTTTGACAAATGGATTCCATATCTGGATTCAGTGGGTTCAAATTATGTTAATAGGTTACTTTTATTTTTTTGATATTATGAATAGTAACTACGGTAATTTTTATTTACTGCAGTTAAAGGTAAATCGGGTAATTAAGGGTAAACATAAGATTATACAATTACCCTAAAACCTGCCGAAATTCTATTGGATGACTAAAATTAGACCCATATTTCCTAATGGTCAGATTATATTCATTTTATGGACTTTTTACCATGAAAATAATTTAATTATTATTAAAACCAAAGAATGTGACAACATGTCACTCTCTAAAATCTTATAAGTATAATAATTTTAATTTAGTGATAACCTTCATGAAACTTCGAACATTAATAGTATCCAGAAATATAATAAAATTATATACATCATGTTAATTTATTTAGAATTTTTAGGGATTAAATAATTATCATTAAATGTGACACAATTGTGATGTTGAAATTATTTTATTGATTGAAATATCAAATAAATGGTTTTTAAAATATTAAAATAAATATTATATGAACTATTTATTGTTCTCCACGAATTTTCTAGATACATATGACATTTTATAAATCTATTAAATATTTTGTTTCAAACATATATTCTGTGTGGATTTTATATAAATTCAAATAAATTAATTGTGTCAAAATTGACACTATTGATATTTTATATTATTAAATTGTTTAAAAATCACAAAAATATTTTAAAAATTACAAATTAAAATTTATATGATCTAAAATGTCATAAAATATCAAATTATGTATAATTAAGAACACTTAAGGAAATATTTATAAGCATATAGAATTTATAACATTATTACTACAAATAAAATTAAATAGATTAAATAAGGATAAATAAAAATGATAAGGTTTAAAATAAAATCAAAACATGTCTAAATTTAATTGGTTGATGAGATTACAACCCTATATTATCTAATATCCTAATTTTAGTCACTTTGGATGTTTTTAAGTGGGGTTTAGGTTTATTATAAATTAATATTTTAGAGGTTTCCAGAAGTTCCCATCTCCTCCCTTATAAAAGGTTACCTCCTCCCTCTTCTCTTTACACAACATTGAGCCTTCAAGCACGGACAAACCCAAACCATTACTCTTCTCAGATTCCCTAGTAATATTCTGTAGGTTCTGGTCTTCTCAATAGACCAACTCTAGTCCCTTAAGAGGAAGCTTAAAAGAGGTGCGTCGAAGAAGAGGTAATCTCTTCTACCGATTCTTTCAAGTTTCATTCTTCTTCAACTTCCTCTTCTTTAGTTGTTTTATTGTGAAGTGATACAATTAGTATCACTAATATACTGATATGATATTATAAATATGAAATAACCCCATTTCACCTTTTGTCCATCCTACAGAAAACAAAATCACTGCGCGTGCGTACGTACGGAATACCGTCTCCAGGTCGTGGGGTAATCATTTTTCCCACCACCACATTACTTGGATGGATATAATGGTGTAAATAATAACAATATATGGTTATTATAAAATCATACTAATTCTGAGATATTATATCATCCACTCCAATTCTATTAAATAATTATGGGAATAATATCATCGTTCGTGCGTACGGACGGACTACCGTCTCCACGAACGTGATGAGATTCATTTTCCATGATTAACCATTAAAGTATGATTATAAAGTATATATAATAAATAATGATGGAATATATTACATAATAATGATACCAGATTTATGTACATATATGTTTCATTTACTTAATTCCATTAAATTCAATAAAGAAACGAAAACAGCGTTCATGCGTACGTATGGCCTACCGTCTCCATGAACGGTGTATTTCATACCATTTATCGATCTATCATATATATTTAAATGTGGAATATATATTATATATAAATAATGTTTTACATTCTAGAATTATGTAAATCAGGATATAAGTAATAAGATCAAGAACAACAAGTCGAAACACGTACGATAAATGAAACGATATTACCCAAAACGCTGCTTTAACATGGAATTTACAAAATAACGGGTAATATAAAGTCATAAGTGAACAATATATGATATCATAACAATGAATATGATTCTGTAATAATTAAATGACATTATTTAAATCATTATACAGGAGTTTTGGATACATACGAATCATATCAGACATAAGGTAAGGGAAAATCTTGCAATCTCATTTTTATCTGAGATTGTTTATACTTCATAATTTACTGGGGAATATTTATCATCCACATCCATGTTTCCTCAATATGTAATATTATTTCTATCCTACTAAAATTGTTTAAATCCAATTTTACCCATTGGTGAGTTTTTAGTAAAAGATATGAAAGGAATCTTTTGTCATTTTTAGTACGAGGTACTTTTTGACTTTTCCGACCAAAGTACGAGAAGAATGTTTTTTTAACTTATACAGCATGAACATATTTTTACAGTTTCATATCGCCTTATTTTCATGAATCTTAATCTACAATATTTCATGAATATTTTCAACAAAATTATCTTCTTTTAAAATTTCATGGAATTGTGTGAAAAGAAAATGATTTTGAAGAAGAAAGGATATTTTCCTCAAGAATTCATTTCAAGTGTTTTGTCAAAACTATTTTCCATCTAAGATGACATTATTTTATATGTGTATGTTTCAAGTATAATGTCTCCATGATTTACATGTTTTCACTTTTATTATGATGAAATGATATCCATTTGTTTTATATGGATTTTGTAATGTTGGGATGATGTTTATGAAACCCATTTTATTCTTTGGGTTATGATGAATGATTTAGGTTTATGTTGTGGCACACGTAAGAATGATTTCATTATGAGATGGGTGGGACCTATATATCCCTCCAATGCATTGGGTAAAGATTTATATCTCATGAGATAGACATGGCTGGAACAGTAATTTAATACGGTTCAGTGATACAGGACTAGAATGAGGAGTGAACTTTATTCAGAAAAGAACATTGTCCACTAAGATGGTCATGGCATAAATGCCTTGGCTACTATAGAAATCATATCATGTGATTAATGGTTTTCCACAATATAATGTTTTATTCCCATGCTATTTTATCATGATTTATGTTCCTTTATGATCTATGCCTTACGTACTGCCAAGATTTATTTCACAACTCATGATTTTCATGTTTAGATTTTTTGTTCAAGTTTTTGCATTCAAATGTTTATGGATTGTTTTGTGTTCTCTATGTTTACCCTTACTGAGCATTCAAGCTCACCCTTTTTATGTTTTCATTTCCCCAGGATATGCCCGAATGGCCTGAAGGACTTTTTTATTTTATTATAGATAATCCCCCTTTTAAGGGTTTAATGGGAAACCATACATGACCCGTAGGTCCAATGTACAAGGCCTGACAAACCCGCAATGCATGACCCGAAGGCCCAAAGGCATACCATGCCCAATACATGACCTGTAGTCCAAGCACACTTGAACTGCCCCTCCCCAAATTTATGCATCATTGATCACATAGCTCCCCACCTTTCATTACTGATTGGCTAGCATTGCCCCATAAAAAGCTGCACGGTGCCTGGTCCCAATGGCGGCTGACATACCCTCTCATTCTTCCAATCCGGTTAACTCTGCATCTGGTGGCTGCTACTCGTGTTGCTCTGATCCACTTCTACGTCCTGTTCTTTCTGAACTGGGCTACAACATAGTCTACATGACCCAAAGGCCATATGGCCTGAAGGCCTTTGATGACCTGAAGGCCCTGGAGACCCGTAGGGCCAAACCGGTGCCCCGAAGGCCCAATTCGGGTGAATAGTTCCGGCTACTATAGTACTGAATAGTAACCACTACATTACTGCTACAGTGACTGCTACAGTACTTCTACAGTACCCCAGAAATTCGCCTCCACCCGGTTTTGAATCCCGAGTCTCTTGGATGCCAATCAGGAGCCCTTACCACTCGGGTACGGGCTTTTTGGCTCCCCATGATATAAAGAAAGGTTTTACGTAAGAAAAAAAAAAGGGGGGAATATCTTTATGAGAGATGTTGAAGATATTTTACCATGGTTAGAAGATTATGTTCTGAGTTTCCAAAGACACTAAACTATTACGGTCCTTGAGTGTTGATTCTTGTTATGTAGTAATTATTCCGCAAAAGTAATGTAATGTCCATGTACGTCAAGTTTGGGGTCTCTACCATTGGTATCAGAGGAAAGGTTTAGTTAACCTTTGGAAACTAGGATGTGAAAACTTTAGTGAGATCTCTATAGATATTTCTAAGGTATGTCTTTAGATGTCCCTAAGGTTATGTATAAGTATAGGTTATAGTCCTAAAATTACAGTAACGATCTTAGAATTAATCCAAAGATGTTAAATATTGAATGTACTCCCCCTTTATTATGTTGTTTTACCTAGCATGATTTTTGCCTCTCACACTATTATTTTTGGGTTTTAGATGATGGATGGAACCTGAAAGAACCATGTTGATCAATGTAATAGAAAATTCAATGATTGTCTTTCTGAACAAACCAATGTTATGGGAGATGGAGTGAAAAATCTTATTGCTATACTTACACAAGCTATGAATCATTCTGGACTTCCAAATGAGAAGAGAAGGGAACAATATTCTATTGAGTCCTTCATGAGGAAACGTCCACCTTCTTTTAGTGGGTCTTCTCATCCACTTGTTGTTGAACAATGGATTAGTACCATTGAAAAGATATTTTCAATACCTCGCTGTTCAGAGCATGAAAAAGTCATTTTGGTTGTTTACTGGTAAGGAGGTGAAGCATACAAGCGGTGGACTCTAGTTAAAAATACAAGGCCCCAAGATGAAATTGAATCCATGGAATGGAACGAGTTCAAGAACTTGTTTTTCAATAAGTACTTCCTTCGTATTCTTCGAACAATGATGGAAAAGTATTTCCTTGAGCTTAAGAAAAAGGATGATGAATCTGTTGGTATATATGAAGCGAATTTTACAAGGCTTGCAAGGTATGCATCTGGATTTATCATCCAACCTGAAAGTAAAGTTGATTGATTCTTCAGTGGCTTAAAACCAAGTATTTGAAGGGCATTAGCTATAAGGGACTTCAGTAGCTATGAAGAAATTGTGCGTTGTGCTATTATGGTAGAAATGGAAGTTGGTGGTACATATCCATATCATGGTTTTGAAAAGAAATGAAAGATGGATTTCAAGGAAAAATCTAAGAACAATGGTGAAAAGAAGTTGAATGTTTCTTTATGCTCAAAGTGTGGAAAGAATCATGGTGGAGATTGTCTAAAAGGTACTAGAAAAAGTTTCAAGTGTGGAAAAGAAATTCATTGAGCAGTTGAGTGCCAAAGTAATGGGAAAACGGTTTCTAATGATGTGAATATAGAAAAGACTACAGAAAACGCTCCACCAACACTTCAATGCTTCAAGTTCAAGGAAATGGGGCATTATGTTAATCAATGCCCTAATCCAAGGTTTAATGATGATCAACGTGAGAAACCTCTTAAGGCAAAAGAAAAAGGGAAGTCACATGCGATCACTATTTGTGATGTTGAGTATGATAATGATGTTGTGGAATGATTAATTGTTTATGTAATGGGATTTCAAAATAGTATCATGGAATCTCATTTATGGTATCGTGGAATTTTGGAATATCAATATTTTGGTTTTCAATAATTATATGGTACCGGTAACCATGAAAAGTGATTGTAATGTTTTTTGGAAAGATGATGATATGCATATAATGAAGGGATAAAGAGAAAATAATATGTTTGATAGTATTAATGAGCTCATGACTGATATAAGGACAAAGTGATATCATGGTTTGAGTATATAGAAATTTTGGGATTTTGGTATGTGGAAAGAGTTACCTTTTTTCAGCATTCAGGTTTTCACTATGGTTCTATGGTAATTCATGTTGCAAGAGAATACAAGATTAAGGTATTCACATGTTTGTAATGGGATCAACAAGATATATCTTATGATATATGGGGGATATTTGATGGTATTCACATGCTTGGTTGATGACATTTCTAGTAATCATTTTCTTTATACTATAAGATTGGACAGATGTATTTTGGATAAGTCTAAAGACTGGAATGGATTGTGTTGTATATCAGATAGTATTGTTTAAGTCTAGGACTTTTTTCAATATTATTTCTGTAATGTTATAATAGTGAAGTTTTAGAAAAAAAAGACAACCTGCAGGATGGGAGACAACATGTCGCGTCGGACAAGGTTTTAGGAATTGAACCCACAACCGAAGTACGACATGTCTTCATCACCTACCACTGGCCTACAGGAAGTCCCTGGTTAGTAGAAACTAGTTTTATTTTATTATGCGGTATGATTAATGAAGTATAAGTCCATTTTTGGAATTATATATGATTAACCTCACCATAGATGGACTTATGTATATTTGATAACATTTGCTAACATTTTGTTTGAGATAGATGGAGTGACCCATCATTCTATCACATGATCTACTAACACTTCACAAAATTCAAATTCAACTTGATTTCTTTAATAGATGAAGTGGAAATTGTTCAAGGCACGAAAAACGATGATATTGTACCGAAATAAAGTAAGTATTTCTTCTAATTAAAATTCTTAAACTTTAGGGAAATGATCTTGAAAACCAAAAATGTTATCCTAGTGCCCTTATATCTGATGAATCAGATGGTACCTTAGATCATCACAAATTTATGGCTTTGTGATTATTGGATTTTTCATAGCTATGTCCTCTACCACTCTTCATCAGAAGTTGATGGTTATATTTCTCTTCCATGTCCATATTTTCACCTATGTTCTCTTGTGTGGAAACCCAGTAATGAGTTAATTTGGGTAACCATTATGTTTCATACTTTATTTTTTAAAATTAAGTTTTTGTATTCCTTTTTATGATGTTGGTTTCTATGAAAGAAACTTTCAAGTAGTAAACCATTTATAACCCCGACGAATTTCGAGGGAGAAATTCATTTTAAGTGGGGTAGAATATAACAACCTGAGATTTTATGAGAATTATTATTTTCAATTTCATTGATGTCTTGTGTTGTACGCTACACCAAAGGGAGCTTGCACTACACGCATCCCTAACTTGGATTGCATTACACGCAATCGCGACCTTCCTCGATAGTGTGTGTAGTATGCATATTGTTATAATATTATTATGGACTAGCCTTTATGAATAGTATTAACTAAATTTTAAATTTTATAACATTATTATTCATCTTACACATTTTCTGGAATATGGTATGAGAACAAAATAAATTGTTTTGGTAAAATAATTATTTTTCCAAAAATATAGTTTTACCGCCTTTTGAGGGTTCACCCACTTTAAATCTAGTTTTTGAAATTTTTATAAGTTCAATTTTAAAAAATAAAATTCTTCTTTGAAATCAGGATATAAAAATTTAATTTGGATAAATTTTTCATATTATTCTGATAACTTTCATATTTTAATGAATAGTAAAAACACGCTATATTTTAATTAAAAACAACTTTTTTCATCGTAATAATTCATATGGTTAAATTATAATAATGAATGGTTTTAAAGTATAAATAGAATATATTTTTACCATTTAATATAATTTATGTCATTACCATTAATTTTACATTGAATTCATAGGTAAAAACATTTCAATCTTTGGGAATATTTTAACTTTTAAAACTCGTTTTCTTAACAACGGGATAAATTTTAATTTAATTACTGCAACTTCTTTGATTTGAATTTTGAAAAATGGATTCCATATTTTGATTAAGTGGTTCCAAATTAGGTTAATAGGATACTTTTATTTTTTTGATATTATGAATAGTAACTACGGTAATTTTTATTTACTGCAGTTAAAGGTAAATCGGGTAATTAAGGGTAAAAATAAGATTATAAAATTACCCTAAAACCTACCAAAATTCTATTTGATGACTAAAGGTCGACCCATATCATCTAAGGGTCAGATTAGATTCATTTTATGGACTTTTGACCATGAAAATAATTTAATTATTATTAAAACCAAAGAAAGGGACAACATGTCACTCTCTAAAATCTTATAAGTATAACAATTTTAATTTAGTTATAAACTTCATGAAACTTCGAACATGAATAGTATACAGAAATATAACAAAATTATATACAACATTTGAATTTATTTATAATTTTTAGGGATTAACAAATTATCATTAAAGGTGACACAGTTGTGATGTTGAAATTATTTTATTTATTGAAATTTTAAATAAATGGTTTTAAAAATAATAAAATAAATATTATATGACTATTTAATATGCTCCAATAATTTTCTAGATATATATAACATGTTATGAATCTATTAAATATTTTTTTTGAACATATCTTATATGTGGATTTTATTTAAATTCAAATTAATTAATTGTGTCAAAATTGACACTATTGATATTTTATTTATTAAATTGTTTAAAAATAACAAAAATATTATAAAAATTACAAATTAAAATTTAAATTATCTAACATGTAATAAAATATCAAAATATGTTTAATTAAGAACACATAATTAAGTATTTATAACCATATAGAATTTATAACATTATTACCACAAATAAAATTAAGTTGATTAAATAAGGATAAATAAAAATGATAAGGTTTAAAATAAAATAAAAACATGTCTAAATTTAATTTTTTGATGATATTAAAACCCTATCATATCTAATATTCGAATTTGAGTTAATTTGAAAGTTTTTAAGTGGTATTTAGGTTTATTATAAATTGATATTTTAGAGGCTTCCAAAATTGCCCCTCTCCTCCCTTATAAAAGAGCACCTCCTCCCTCTTCTATTTACACAACTTTGAGACTTCATGCTCAGAAAACCCCTGACCATTAATATTCTCAACTTACCTAGTAGTATTCTGGAGGTTCTGGTCTTCTATATAGACCAACTATAGTCCCTTAAGAGGAAGCTTAAAAGAGGTGCGTCGAAGAAGAGGTAATCTCTTCTTCCGATTCTTTCAAGTTTATTTCTTCTTCAACTTCCTTTTCTTTAGTAGTTTAATTGTAAACTAATACAATAAATATCAGTAAAATACTGATATGATATTATAAATATGAAACAACCCCATTTCACCTTTTCTTCATCCTACAGAAAATGAAATCACCGCGCGTGCGTACGTACGGAATACCGTCTCCACACCGTGGTGTAATCAGTTTTCCCACCACCACCTTACTTGTATGGGTATAATGGTGTAAATAATAACTATATATGGTTAATATAAAATCATACTAATTCTGAGATATTATATCATCCACTCCAAATCTATTAAATAATTATGGGAATGATATCATCGCTCGTGCGTACGTACGGACTACCGTCTCCACGAACGTGATGAGATTCATTTTTAATGATTAACCATTCAAGTATTTTTATAAAGTATATATAATAAATAATCATGAAATATATTAAATAATAATGATACTTGATTTATGTACATATATGTTTCATTTACTTAATTCCATTTAATTCAATAAGGAAACGAAAACAGCGTTCATGCGTACGTACGGCCTACCGTCTCCATGAACGGTGTATTTCATTACATTTATCGATCTATCATATATATTTATATTATGAATATATATTATATATAAATCATTTTTTACATTCTTGAATTAAGTAAATCAGGATATAAGTAATAATATCAAGAACAAAAAGTTGAAACACGTACGATAAATGAAATGATTTTACCCAAAATGCTGCTTTAACATGGAATTTACAAAATAACGGGTAATATAAAGTCATAAGTGAACAATATATGATATCATAATAATGAATATGATTCTGTAATAAGTCAATTACATTATTTGAATCATTATACAGGAGGTTCAGATACATACGAAGCATATCAGACATAAGGTAAGGGAAAATCTCGCAATCTCATTTGTATCCGAGATTGTTTATAATTCAGAATTTACTGGGGAATATTTATCATCCACATCCATGTTATCTCAATATGTAATATTATTTATATCCTTCTACAATTGTTTAAATCCGATTTTACCCATTGGTGAGTTTTTAGTAAAAGATATGAAAGGAATCTTTTGTCGTTTTTAGTACGAGGTGCTTTTTGACTTTTCCATCCAAAGTAAGAGAAGAATGTTTTTTTAACTTATACGACATGAACAGATTTTTACAGTTTCATATCACCTTATTTTCATGAAGCTTACTCTACAATATTTTATGACTATTTTCAATAAAATTCTCTTCTTTTAAAATTTCATGGAATTGTGTGAAAAGAAAATGATTTTGAAGAAGAAAGGATATTTTCCTCAAGAATTCATTTCAAGTGTTTTGTCAAAACTATTTCCCATATAAGATGAAATTATTTCATATGTGTATGTTTCAAGTATGATGTCTCTATGATTTACATGTTTTCACTTTTCTTATGATGAAATTATATCCATTTTTTATATGGATTATGTAATGTTGGGATGATGTTTATGAAACCCATTTTACTCTTTGGGTTATGATGAATGATTTATGTTTATGTTGTGGCACACATAAGAATGATTTCATTATGATATTGGTGGGACCTATATCTCCCTCTAATGCATTGGGTAAATATTTATATCACATGATATAGACCTGGCTGGAACAGTAAGTTAATCCAGTTCAGTGATACAGGACTGGAATGAGGAGTGAACTCGATTCAGAAAGGGACTTTGTCCACTATGATTGTCTTGGCAGCAATGCCTTGGCTACTATGGAAATAATATCATGTGATTAATGGCTTTCCACAATTAAATGTTTTATTCCCATGTTATTTTATCATGATTTATGTTCCTTTATGATCTATTCCTTACGTACTGCGAAGATTTATTTTACAACTCAAGATTTTGATGTTTAGATTTTATGTTCAAGTTTTTGCATTCAAATGTTTATGGATTATTTTATGTTCTCTATGTTTACCCTTACTGGGCATTAGAGCTCACCCTTTTTATGTTTTCTTTTCCCCAGGATATAAAGAAATTTTTTAGGTAAGAAAAAAAAAGGGGGAATATCTTTATGGGAGATGTTGAAGATCTTTCACCATGATTAGAAGTTTATGTTTCGAGTTTACAAAGACACTAAACTATTATTGTCCCTGAGTGTTGGTTCTTGTTATGTAGTAATTATTTCGCAAAAGTAATGTTATGTCCATTTACATCAGTTTTGGGGTCTCTACAATACTGAAGTACCCTTGTATTTTTTTATAGAGTTGTTATTGGTTTGAATTTATTTTCAACAATCTTAAATATATTGGGAGTGGAATTTTACCTATCCAAGGAAGTTTTCATAAGGTTCTGTTTGGGTTTGAGAGTACTATAGAATCACTATTTTGGATCTTGCAATTATGTCTATGAATATCCTTCTATGGGGTCACCACATAGGATATTTGAGCTAATCAATGTGTATTGAGTCAAAAGATGAAGTTTTAATGAGTTGTGAATGATTATTTTTCTACCTAATAATCTATATAGTAAATTTATCTATGTGATAATATATATTTAAATTAAACTATGGGAGGTATAACATAGGTAAATTGAGTTATAAGTATGGTGTTATGAAGCACATAAGTAAAATGATGTAGCTGACTCCCATGGGGGAAGATGGGAGCTCCTGACGAAGCCGTCGCAAACCCTAGGGTTTTCTCGCTCACCGAACTCGTCTCCGCTGATTGTCTTCAATCGTCTTCCTACTGATGGTGGGTTATGATCCAGAGTGTGATTTTTCATTCGTGCTGAAATAACTTAAAGTTGAACCCCCTCCAGTAGACAAGCTGAGAAGAATATCTTTCGTTGAGGTGATCAAAGGTGTCAACCACTGCATATCTTCAACCTCGAAGGCCTATCTCTGTAGGAAGCTTGAGGACGGTTGATTTGTGGTCGATGATGACCCGGATGCACTTCAACAAAGATCGGACCTTTGTAAGTTTTCTGTTATGGCTCGAATTTCATATCTTAAAGGGGATAAACCATTGTCAAACACGGATCTTAAACTATGTATTTCACATATTCGGGGCCTCACCGATTGGAAATTAGTTTCAATCGGAGAAGGCTATTTTCACTTGTTGATGAAGTCTCAACAGGATCTCGGTCACGTATGGAGGATGGGTAACCTGCAACTAAAACTGGGATCGCATCGCATCTCAGACTGAGACCTGACTTTCAATCCATACAATACTCGTAACACTTTGGTGCCGATCTAGGTTCGTCTTCATGGCCTTAACTGGTTTTATTAGAACCCAAAGATATCCAATGACATTGCTTCATGTATTAGGACGCTGCTCAAAATTGATCAATGCACTCTTAATGCTGATCTTGGATTGTACGCCTGAGTGATGGTCGAGGTTGATATAGTGGCTAAATTTCCCGAAGTTATTGTCTTCAATTCCAACAAATACAAAGAATATATTTGGGTTGAATGTGAGAGGATACCTCCATATTGTGATCTGTGTAAAATCGTCGGTCATTCTCTGTTGAAGTGTAGGGTGGTTAAAAGACAAGTGCTTCCTCCAGCGGATGATGGATGGACCGAGGTCAAGATTAAAAAGAAGAACAAAACTGTGACTGCTAGAAATCCAGAACCTGCAACAAAATCAAGAGATGTTTGGGTCAAGAAAACTACCATGTTGGGTGAATCCTCGAATCCTACCTGGTCTGACCAGGTTGAGGAAGTAGAAAACATGGAAAATGATCAGCTCATACTGGAATATATCGAAACGATTGTGATGGATATGTGTGAGGTTGAGATGGACAAGTCTCTTCATGAACCAATGCATATCGGCCAATCTTCGGTGATGAAAATAGGGATTGATTCAACTTCTGATGTTTTTGATAATATTTCCTTACAATCTCTTGTCTTCACCTTAGCAGGTAAGCCTCTGAACTTATAAAACAATGCAACTTCGGCTCTGGTTCAAAACCTTGCAGAAACGAACTGTGAGTCAACTGCGGTGCTTTATGAAGTTGCATCTTTAGTGGCTTAACTTGTCAATACAAGTACTATTTCTATGGTTTCCTAATTGGAAGTGGTTACTAACCCTCAGACTGTTTCTAAGGTTCCCCCGAATGTTAATCTCACAATAAATGGAACCTAATGAGACAGTTGATTTTCCCATTCCATCTACTGCTCTTAAAATTCCAGGTGCATCAAGTGATGCACCTGTGAATACACCAGTGACCATTAAATCTGGAAAAAATGTGTCATTTTCAAATAAATCTAATGTTACTAACAAAAATGATGTTTTTTTATTGAGTAAACAGGATTTGATATCCTCCCCAGATCCGTAATCTAATCTCAGAAGATCTAAGATTAATAAAATCTCGGAAGGCTCTAAAAATAATAAGAGGAGCGTTGGCTCCAAATCTAGGTCTTAATGGATATTATTTTTTGGAACATCCAAGGGGTTTCAAACCCTGGAACTACTTCTATGCTTAAAATACTTCTGTTAATTCACAATCCTAAAAAAAATTCTATCGCTGAGCCCAAAATTTTCTTTTCTTGAAAATTCCTGCATTTTGCTTCTTTTGGTTATTCTTGTCTAGGTTCTTGCAAGAATGATAGCATTGTTGATTTCCTTTGGGTGTTTTATCATAGTTCTTTACAGAATATTAAAATCTATAATCTTTCTGATCAACTTATCACCTGTTATTTTAATCCGGTTGGCCTTCATATTTTTTGCTCTTTAATTTATTCCAAAAATAGATATCAAGACCGTCGACCTCTTTGGCACGAACTCTTTGCGATGGATTCTTCCATCCACAACCCTTGGATAATCATAGGTGATTTTAAATCTATTATCTCACCTAGTGAAAAAATCATCCCAATGCACTCTCACATCGCTTCTAGAGAATTTAGGGTTGTGTTGGAAGATTGTAATTTAATTGAAGTCAATTTGACCGGTGCTAAGTTCACTTGGTATCGTCGTCATTACAATTGGACTGTGTCTAGAAAACTTGATAGGGTTTTTGGGAAAATCCCTGCATTGGATTCTTGGGACTCTATTTCCAGTATTATCATACCCAAATTAAATTTAGACCATCACCCAATTCTTCTAAGTCTTCTATCTAAAAGGAAAAAAACCTTACATTCCTTTTAAATTTAAAAATGCTTGGTCTATAGATATTGATTGTTCCACTCTCATCAAAAAATGTTGGGATTCCATGAGCCACCACTCTGATGCCTTTTCCTGTGTCATCAAACTCAAACACATAAAACAAATCCTCAAAAGTTGGTGTGTGACTAAATCTAAGAAAATTGTTAAGGACATTGCCTCTTTAGAATCTTATCTCAATCTCATTCAAAACACTACCACAAATGCTGAATTTGCCTTAGATCCCCAAGATGAAATCAACATTTCCTTGAAACTTAATTCCCTTCTTATGCTCAAATATAACATCTGTAATAAAGTCTTCAAAACGAAATGTCTTGCTGAGGGGGATAGAAATTCCAAGTTTTATAATGCCTTGCATATAATTAAAAAAGTTTTTAGACCTCTTTCCTTCCTCAAACACAATGACACTATCTTGGACAATGAAGCAGCCATAGCTAATCATGTGGTCTCATATTTTGAGAAACTTTTTAATGGTCTGCCCATTAACAAAGACCTCATTATTGGTATTATTCCTTCTCTTCTTTGTGAGGAAGATAACTACTCTCTTCTGAGAACTCCTCTTGATCATGAAATTAAATCCACTGTTTTTTATTTGAATCCTGACAGTGCCCCAGGTCCAGATGGTTTTAACTATGGTTTTTATCAACAACATTGGGATGTTATCCATGCTGATGCCTGTAAGCTTGTCAAAGCTTTATTTTCTCATGGTATCCTCCCTCATGGTCTCAATTATCAATTTCTTACTTTGATTCCTAAAGTATTGAATGCTTCAGAAATTCATTTATTCTGGCCCATCTCTCTTATCAACTCTCTTTATAAAATTAATACTAAGATTCTGGCTAATCACCTCTCTCCTCTTTGTAACAAAATTATTTCTTGGAACCAATTTGGCTTCATTAAAGTTAGATCCATTTAGGATTGCATTTTCCTCGTCTCAGAATGTACCAATGTGCTTAATAAAGCTTCAAGAGGCAGCAATGTTTCCATTAAGCTTGACATTAGGAAGGCCTTTGATATCATTGACTGCAATTTTGTCTTCAAGGTCCTCCATCACTTTGGATTTAATGAGGTCTTTATTAATAGGATTCATTATTTTTTTACATCCTCTGATATTTCTAACCTTTTCAATGGCTCCCCTAAAGGATATTTTAAATGCGCAAAGGGTGTATGAAAAGGTGACCCTCTATCTGCCATCCTTTTTCTATAGCGGAAGACTATCTTAACAGAATTCTCACTAATTTGGTTTATCAAAACAAGCTGAAACTGATACAAGTTTCTCGAGGCCTTAATGCCCTGACTCATCTTCTTTATGCAGATGACATCATCCATTTTCTTAATGGGAGAAATAGAAATATTCTGAATCTTAAAAATTCTTTATCTCATTATGAGGAGGTTTCAGGTCAAACTGTTAGTTGGAACAAGTCATTTATTTTCTTTGGTTAAGGATTCCCTACCAACCGTAAAATCAATATCATTGAAAGCCTTGGAATTAAGGAGGGTATTTTACCTTTTACTTATTTAGGTGTTCCCTTATTCTACGGAAGGCCTAAATCTGTCTATTTCTCTTCGGTGGTGGATCAAGTTCTTCATCAACTTTCTTCTTAGAGGGGGAAATCCCTATCCATGGCCAGCCGGATTTGTCTTGTCAAATCTACCATTATCTTCAAAATGTTCTACTATTTAATGATTTATAAATGGCTTGCCTCTTTGCTTAAAATAATTAATAGTTACATTAAAGACATTGTTTGGTCTGGAAGAACTATTGATTGAAAGCTTGTTACCATCCCTTGGTCTACGTGCTGCAAACTGCTGGAAAATAGGGGTCTCGGAATTAAGAATATGAAACTTTTTAATGAAGCGCTCCAAGCCAATCTCACTTGGAATTTGATCAATCAAAATACTAACACCACTGATTTTCTTCGAAAAAGATTTCTGTAAAAACTTAAAAATGGTAACTTGATTTATATTTGGTCATCTATTTGTCCCTCCATCAGATACTCTTTTCACAACATTATGCATAACTCTATATGGCTGGTCAATAAAAACTCCTCTTTGAATTTCTGGCTCGATAACTGGTTTGGATCCCCCCTGATCTCCATGTTATCTTCACACTCTCCTCTTGACAACATAAATCTCTCTATTCAGGAGGTTATGAATGACCCTGATTCCAATATTCCGGAGGTCATTATGCATGTGGTTGATAGTCATACCTTATCTATTGCGAATGATTTCCTTGTTTGGTAACCTACACATAATGGTATCTTGGACTCAAAAACATTCTACAATCATAATTTTTCTTCATCTGAATTCATTTTTGGGTGGATCAAACATTTGGATAAGCATTGGATCAAGCCCTCTTGATTTATTCTTATTTGGAGGATTGGGCATAATCATGTTCCTAAAGATGTTTGCCTTTAGACCTTTGGCGTCCAACTCTATTCTAAATTTCATATATGTCATCAGCATAGAGAGGATACCAACCATCTTTTCATATCCTGTGCTACAGCTTATGCTCTTTGGAATTTTATTACTGACATGTTTGATTGAAGATGGAACTATTCTGACTCAATTCTCATTCATATGAAATGTTTTGTGGAGCTCAACACATCGAAGAAAATCAAGAACCTTTTCCTTGCAGTTGTTACTAAGCTCCTCCATGTCGTCTGGTATGATCATAATGATATTTTACATAACAGGCACTCACTCAATCTCAATGCAGGTCGTTCGAGAGTTCTCACTGCTATCAGGGATGCTGCTTCGATACAAAAAGATTTTTGTAATAATTACATTTAATATTTTATGATTCTTATACATCTTCGGGTTGTCGGCCTCTACAAAAAGCTGCATTAATCAATTGAGGTGTTCTGGCAAGCCCCTATCCCTGGTTGGATCAAAATAAACATGGATGGAGCTTCAAAAGGGAACACGGGTCCAGCAGGTTTTGGAGCTGTCTGCAGGGATTATCTAGGCCACTATTATGGGTGTTTCTTTAGAGGTTGTGCTAGCGCCACTTCCTTATAAGCAGAGATAATGGCGGTGATCCAGGCTGTTGAATTTGTGCAAAGAAAAGGTTGGAACGACATTTGGATTGAAAGTGACTCTACCTCCATCATCCAAGAAATTTGGAATGGTGTGGTCCACCTTTCTTGGCCCCTTACATCTCGCTGGATGAAATTCATGGACTCTCTTCAGGAGATCAGATATATTTCCACTCATGCCTATTGAGAATCGAACATGGTGGCTGATGCTCTTACTAACAAAGGTATCAACCAGTGTGTTGCGTGGGTTGATAATCTATCGGTTGACCTTCTTTATCTTTATGAAATAGATTGTAATAAAATCCCTTCTTTCATAATTTTGTAGTTCCCTTCTTTGATTATTAATAAATTGTGTCTTGGTCTTTGACCAAGGCATTACCTTTAGAAAAACATAAGTAAAATGATTTTTTTATTCCAGTAGACTGAGATCATGGGACAATCAATCTGCATATGATATTTTATTTACATGAATAAAAAATTTTAAATGGAATTCTCTTATGAGGAGACTATATAACTGATGTATACTATAAGTGAAGTGTGTAACATATTTACCTTTGTGTAAATTTTATTTTTTATGTATATGTATGTTAATTGAACTATGCTATGAGGATTGGACTGCGTAGGATGTTTTACATTGTGAAAATTTGAGTTTCCAGAATTTTAATATTCTGAAGAATTAAAATCATACGATGCTCAAGTTGTTCCTTAGTGTCTATAATATCACAAATATATTGTGATTCAAGAAACATACAAAATTACTAATCCTTATTCAATTAAAAACAAGATCAAACATGAGATCGATTGAATAAGATAAATTTAAAGAGAATGTCATTAATTCTATTTTCAAGAATATTATAGATGTCAATGTGATGATACTTTTTCAATCCTTATTTCCTAAAATCACATGAAAACTATGTATTAATTTAAGGTAAGAGTTATAAATGATGGAAATATTCTATTAAGATGAGTGTTTAAGATTGTTTGTGCAATAAGTATTTACTTTTCTCCATAAGCTAGAAGAATAAAGGGTAATTAGTGGAAACTAATATACTCTGTAATGCTATGAACAATAAGAATATGAGTGGAAATTGAGAGTGACCCAATTTATATAGCATAATCTGATAGTTTTGTTTCCCCAAGGAAGAAGATAAGGGTATTTATGGTATTTCCATGATATCATGTGGGAACATACCTATGTTATAGTTTTTAATGAATCTTAGGAAGTAATATAAAGTAAGATTAAAATATTATTATACTCATATCACTTTCTTTTGGAAAGATCAAGATGCCATATTATATAGAAAATTAGGTATATGAAAAGGATGTGTGAAATTAATGTACCATCTAACCAAAAAAGTGATTTCTCAAAAATATATAATTTGTCTATGGAAAATATAAAAAGAGAATATATTGATCAGGAAGTTGGATTGATAAAAATATAATATATATTTGTGGATGAAACTAGAGATAAGTGAAAGTGGATCTAAAGCACAAATTTATGGATCAATTATAATCATCGGTTGGAGCTCAAGGATTCAAGGGAATAAAAATTTAGTATAAGTTATGAAGAGTGTATCATCATCTAAGTCTACACTAATTGAATATACTATTTTATCAATGTTTCAATGCTCAAGGGGAAAATCATCAACAGTTGCAGAGAAACCAGATTCTCAAAGAGATCATTCTCATTTCATTATATATTTTTTTCAAGATAGTGGTATAATTTATAAATTTCAATATAGTAATATCCCAATATTTTAAAATAATTACTATCTTTGATGGTGTATAGAATACGAAACATCGAACGTAAATTAATCAAGAAATATTATTATTTAAATATGATTATTATAAACAAGACATTAAATTGGTGGGTATTAATAGGATTAACTAATTTATAAAATACATATAAAGATATTAATCAATATAAATGAATTGATTGATTCTTATTAAATAATAACTAAACCTTTATTAAAGGTATTTTAATCTTCAAAGTTTTCTTTTCTTCAAGAAAATGACTTTTATTGCTATTTGTGAATAAATATCATAATTAATTTATATAAAATTTATCAAATTCATTTTATAAAATTAAATTAATTTTTTAAATCATCATATCCAAATTATCTTAAGGTGAAATTTTGGTAATTTTATGAAAAGACTTATTTTTCGATTAAAATATTGATTTTTTTAAACTGTATTTTATTTAAAAGTATCTATAAATTAAAATTATTTTTTAGTTTGGTTTTAAAATTTAATTAGTTATCATTTATTTAAAATAATATAATTATGGTTTTTTAAATAAATTTTATACCTTAATTTAGTATAAAAATAGTTTATACTTAAAATAGACATTTTACTAAAATCTCGTTTTTCATCACATTTTTTTCGGTTTAATTTTAAATTAAATTTTTAAACTTTTGTGTTCTGAATTTTTAAAAATGGATTACATATTCTTAATAATTGGGTTTACATATTGAAAATATTTCCCTTTTATTTTTTTACATTATGAATAATAAATTTAGTAATTTTGTTATCAATGTAAAGAGTAAATGGGGTAATTAAGATTAAAAAAGATAAGAACTAAAAATGACACTAATAATTTCAATAATTTTATTGAATGAATATATCTCATCCATAGGCATCCAAATTTCAAATATATGACCTTTTTTCAATTTGTCCATTATTTTGAACTTTATAATAATTAAGTGAATATAATGCCAAAAAAGTCACACTCTTGATTTTAATAGCTATAATATTATTAACATATGGATAAAATGAGGATATGTTAGGTTATAAATATTAATTTTAAATATCATATTTTTATCAAGGTAATTTATTTTTATTTTTTGGTAACAAAAAATTACTTTAAATTCTTACACAACACTGACATAGTGCTTGAGCAAGCAGTAAAAAAATAAATAAAATTATTTAAAACACTAAAAATAATAATATTTGAGTGATTTTTTGTGTTCTATTTTATTTTTTTAGATATTTGTATCTTATAATATAGTTATTGATTCATTATATTAGAGTAAACTTATTTTATTAGAGTATAAAAAGTCAAATTAAAGGAATAGACCCAAAATTGGCATTAATGATATTATATAATAAATTATATTGCATTATATTATTTAAAATTTCTAAAAATATTATATCTGGAAAATTTAGTGTAATAATGTTTAAAATATAAAACATAGTCCATTTAAGTTCCAATTTTAATTTTATATTAACTATATTTATCCTTAAAGAGTAAAAATATTATTATCACGATAATTTTCAAAGGGGGTTAAAGTTGGTTAAAATAAAATATATGGATATATGCTTATCTAAACTAGTAAAAAATTTATTATATGATATTATTTATACTAATAATCATATTATATTATAATATTATAAATTTTAATCTATTTAAAAAATGAAATTAATTTATATTAATTAAATATTTTAAGAAATTCTAAGAGTGCCCCCTCCTCTAATTAAAGGGCTCCTCTTCTTCTCATTTATTCACACATAAAGATCATTTTGGTTTAGAAAATACCTAAAAACATATATTAATAACATCATTAAAAACATTCCAATTGATTTATATTGGGAATAATACCAACCTTAGAGGTCTTATGGTGTAAAGAAAAGCAGGTTGTCTAGAGAAGAGGTATAGTTCTTAACCGAGCATTTTCGTTTTATTTTTTCTTATACCTACTAAAAAAATTATTAAAACAAGATAAATTAAGAAAACCAATATATTCTATATACTAATATGTTTTATTTTAATATCATAATATATATCCATCATCCTCTTCCATTAATTGGGAAATGAAAACGCCATTCATGTGTGTGGTGGACTACTGCCACGCGAACTGATATAATTCATTTTCTGTCATCACATCTCAAGGATGGTTATAATTATGTAATTAATGTTTATATATGATATTAATGACATATTTATCATTATTAAAATATAATATATGTAGGATCAAAATAGTGATGTAGATGTTCAATATACAAGAGGGGGTGAATTGTACACTTTAAAAATTTCCTTAGACAAGGAAAAATCTATGTTTAACAAAGTTAAACTAAGAAAGTTCACAGCACCTCTAATCACCAATTTGAGAAATGGAATCAAATTTTATAATATGGAATTCTACCTTAAAGCATATAGAATCTAAACTAATCAGAGTACAAGTGTAATGAAATATAAGAGAGTTATATTTTCCTTACAATACAAAATTACAGCGGAAAAACAAGTAGTAAAAAAACTACAAGTAACAAGATATAAATATTTTAACCCAAAGAGAAGGGTATCAAAAAAACCTTGGATAAAGGTCCCTTGATTTATAATTTCAAGCAAGTATGTCTTACCCACACCAGGGTAAGACCTCGATAAAAATATCAGTGTCTCTATCTTTCTATCCCTGCAAGCCCTCAACTTCAAGGTAGTTGTAACCTCTGTCTTCCTCAAAAAGGAAGCCCTCGAACTTCAAGGTAGTCGGAACCTCTGTATTCCTATCCCCGGAAGTCCTTGAATGTAATCACCAACATTCGGAGTTGCATGAAGAAATCTGAATGAGCGGTTCAGTGCGCACAAAGCATGAAAAGCTTCTCTCTCTAGAAATAACCTTAACAGTGTGTAGTCTCTAGATCGATCAACTTGTTGTTGAGCTCTTTCAAATGGGATCCTATTTATAGGCTTGGTCGGCTCCCTCTCCAATGGTCATATTTTCCTTAAAATTCGGAGGGACCTGTACATGTGTAACTCAACCAATGGTTAGTTTGAAATAGAATGGATGACATCGTTTAATAACAAACCATGTATAACTAGATACACGACATCATTTTGTAATGGAGCATATGTAAGCAAAAGCCATACAAAAATTAGGAGTTTAAACAAATTATAAGTTCGGAGTCTAACCAAAATGAAATTCGGAGTCTATGTGAAGAAATACTCGGATTCTGTTTTATAGGAATTTGGAGTCTGGTTTCACCAGAGTTCAGAATCCGAACTTACAGAGTTCGAAGTCGAACTAGTAAAATTTCGGAGTCGAGCTTCATAAGATTTCAGAGTCGAACTCATGAAAGTTCGGAGTCGAACTTCATAAGAGTTCGGAGTCGAACTCATGAAAGTTCGGAGTTGAACTTCATAAGAGTTTAGAGTCGAACTCATGAATGTTCGGAGTCGAACTTCATAAGAGTTCGGAATCGAACTCATGAAAGTTCGGAGTCGAACTTCATAAGAGTTTGGAATCGAACTCATGAAATTTCGGAGTTGAACTTCATAAGAGTTCGGAGTCAAACTCATGAAAGTTTGGAGTCGAACTTGATAAGAGTTCGGAGTCAAACTCATGAAAGTTCGGAGTCAAACTTCATAAGAGTTCGGAGTCGAACTCATGGAAGTTCGGAGTCGAACTCATGAAAGTTCGGAGTTGAACTTCATAAGAGTTCGGAGTCTAACCAAAATAGAATTCGGAGTCTATAATAATGAGATTTTTGGATTCTGTTTATTAGGGAATTCGTAATGAGAATTCTACACCAGAATTTAGAATGAGAATTCTGCACCAGAATTCAGAATGAGAATTTTGCACCAGAATTCGGAATGGGAATTCTGCACCAGAATTCGGAATAGAAATTCTGCACCAGAATTTGGAATGGGAATTCTGCACAGGAATTCAGAATGAGAATTCTATACAGGAATTCGGAATGAAAATTATCTACAGGAATTCAGAATGAGAATTCTACACAGGAATTCAGAATGAGAATTCTGCATAGGAATTTGGAATGAGAATTCTGCACAGGAATTCGGAATGAGAATTCTACACAGGAATTCAGAATGAGAATTCTGCATAGGAATTCGGAATGAGAATTTTGATCCTAAAACATAATACTTCATATCTAAGTATTGTACAATTCCAAGAATATAGATTTGAATCCGATTTTTATTCTTATGAAAAAATATTGATATGAACAATGAAAACAAGGTAGAGGTAAATTTCCTTAAGGAAGGAAATTTTCCTTATAGAAGTAAAATAGGGGTAAAAACATATTTTCTTAAAGTTAAGGTGTTTGTGATTTTCCAAACAAGAAGGAATGGAAAAGTCATAAGGAAAACCTTATTTACTCAACAATATATAATATATTTTCTTACCATTCCATTCATTGATAAATTATAATGTCGTTCGTGCATATGTGTGGACTGCCACCTCCACAAAACGATGTGATTTGTTTTTCATCACCAAATCACATGGATGAGATATATAATTTTATATAATGATATAATATTTTATTTATTAAAAACTTATAATTAATAAATTTAAAATAACCCTTACCTTCCTTCCATCATGATTGTTTAAAAATGAAAATTTTAATCATGTGTATTTATGGCCTACCATCTTTGTGATTGTAACATAGTTCATTTTTCATAACCATCTTCTATGGTTCATTTAAATAGTATAATAGATTTATAAAAATGATAATTATATCATGATTATTTTTTATGAGATTATAGAATAATGGATCCTTTTACCATAGTCAAAACGCTAAAGTTGTTTTGAAAATGATGAATCGAACATCCTCAAAATACATGATGTCGGCTTAAGTGATTGAATAATTAAATATTTAATTAAAATAAATAAAATAAATGATTAATGTGTAAGGTATTAAACTTGGGGAATTTTACTAATAAATATAATAATTTATATGAGTTTATTATATAGGATTTAAAATACATACATGGAATGTCTGGACTTAGGGTAAGGGATTTCATATCAATTTCTCTTCCTTGAGGCATATTTTAATGTTATGAACCTAATTTATTTTATATAGAATATATGTTACCCCTTTTATATGGTATATCATGAGGACTCTATACTTCATGATATTTTAAGTTATGATTTGAATTATTTTTTCCAAGGTTATTTGACATGAAAGTTATTAATTGGTAAAGGGTTTCTTAACTCAATTTCCTTTTGTTGGATTATAACTCTTCTTCATTGATTTTTTTTATTCCATTATTATGTATTAGTTCATCTCTACATTATTTTATTCTATATTTAAACTCTTTTTTGTGGATTTAAATTTTTTACACTTAATCTCACCAATTATTAACTCTCAATTCAATGATATGATCCAAGTAAGGGTTATTTTTTTCAAATTACCTTTCCTTGTGATATAAATTTAATGATATGTGCATATATATTTTTTATGAGGTGTATATACTTCCCAATAAAAATTTTATATCATGAATATAATTATTTTCATGATATTTAAAGTTTTATTTGAATTTATTATTTCATGGTACTTATGATTGAAATGTTTTCAAATTAGAAAATGTTTTCAAATTACAAAATGTTTTATGTTACAATATCCTTTCTTTTCAAGATTGTTTGTTCTCAAGGTTCCTAGGGGGGATCATATGATCTTATTTTCTTGAAAAAGATCTCTTTCCTTATCCTTTGTCTATAAATGTGGTTTATATTTTTGGTTTCCATTTCCCCCTTATTCTTTAAAGAAAAATTAATAAACTTATTTTTAAGTGATACTGGCCTTGTACATTCTTTTATATCTGGAATATTTCTCTTCCATATCCATGTTTTCTAGACTGTTTTTAAAAATGTTATTTTAAAGACATAAATTATTTTCTAAATCTATTTTATATGATTTTGAAATTATTTTAAATGTTTTTAAAAATAAATTTCTTAACATTTTACAAATGGGTCACTTTTTAATCCCTTAACAAAATACTTAAAAATAATGTTTTTTATATTTACAAAGTGAATGGACTTTCCTACTATCATAACCATTATTTTTTTAATATTCCTTTATAATTTTACAAGTTTATTTTCAAATAAAATTATTTTCACAATATTTTTTGAATTTTTAGTTTTTAAAAGTGATTTTTAAAGTAAACAGAAAAGTTATTCTCTTCAAGAATGTTTTAAATGATATTTTAATGGTATTTATATTCATCAAAATCCACCACACTTGAGGTTACTTATTCTCTAATGGGGATAATTTGTAATGATATTATCCAAATTATTTTTTCGAAAGGATTATTATTATTTCAAGGAGATTGTCATGGAATCTGTTTCATTTATATAGGTTAATCATGTTATGAAAGGAATAATGGTTATTCCTATGAGTTTTATATTTCAATGCAAGATCTATATACTTTATTCATGTTGAGGATATTGTAAATTTTTTATGATGATGTGAGGTTCCATTATAAACCAAGTATCGATGGTAACATTATAAACCAAGTATGGGTGTGCCCAGATATCACTCCAATACGTTGGGTAATTATATTGGAAGATGATTGTATAGTTATTACAATTTTTAAGAGTTATATAAGGGTTTTATGATGATAATTTTACAAGATATCAATATATTATCTTTATAATTTATATATATATTAATAATTCCTCTAATTAAAATAGACATCACATAGTTTATGATTATTTATTCTTATGAATTTTTCCTTTGATAAATCATTATGTCATGTTTCAAGTTCTATGATCTAGTTATTTATGGGTAGAGAATTATATTATATTATTCTAATGGACTTTTATTATATCATCATACCCTTATTTTCATTGATGGTATTCAATTTTTAATGCTTATGTTTACCCTTACTAAGCATTTGAGCTCACCCTTCTTATGTTTCCTTTTCCCCAGGTTGTGAAGAAAGGTTTTAGGTATTTTATACCTAATAAGGTTACTAGGTGTGAAAAAATTATTTGGAGATGATTTTGATCTTTATAAACCAGTTTTCTAGGAATCCAAATTTCTATATAAGAGTTCGTCCAAATTCTATAAAACTATAAACCTAAAAGTTAATTGGGTATGTAAGTGATTTAATATTTCCTTTTTATGCTTTAAGTTTTGGATAGAAAAAAATATTACATGTTAATCGATATCAAATCCATAAATGTAAATTTTATATTTTTAGCACCTAGTCTTAAAGTGTGGGTTATGGGTCCTTAAATTTGGTATCAGAGTAGGATTTAGACAAATTTGGAGATTAGAGTGTTTTCATGTGATTAAAAATTAAGAGTTACGTATACCCTCATGGGTTTATAAGTTTAAGGTTCATCAAAAGTTAAAAGGCTTAGATGGCCCTTTGAGTTTTTAAGTGATGGAATTTTATAGTGATTAATGATATTTTGGGTGATATTTTATTAGGTTGAGGTATATGTAACCCTTAGGTTCAACATTAAGTATTATTTGAAGGAGAATTATCTTTTCATAAGTCTAAAGGTATTGATAAACTTACGAGATTATATGATCTATGATGATTGAGGTTATTTTTTAAGATGATAATCATATTTTAGGTAATTTTATAATAATTTTATTAATATAGTTTTAGAAAAATGGGCAACCCACAAGCTGGGAGACAACCTGTGGAATATAGGAATCATGGAATATGGGAAGGTATAAAGGCTTGAACACACAACTAAAGGCCAATAAGGGTGAAATACCTACCACTTTCCTACCCCATTTCTTGGTTAGTGCAATGTTATTTTTTACTTAAAATGATTTTATAGACAAATATTAAGTTGATTTTGGGAACTTATGTTTTATCGTATAAATAATTGTGGAATTGAAAAGTGATTTTTTGATTAAGTTATTAACAATATTTCAGTATAAGTCCATTGTTTTTTGGAACATTATATGATTAAGGTAAAAATAATCTTATATGATTTTTTTAGGATTAAAGGTTGAATTATATTTTTGGAGCATATATGATTTTAAAGTATAATTATGGTGATTCGGTTCATTTATATAAATGATTAGAATATCTTAGATATTATATTAATATATCATATACATTTCTGGTATGAGACTTTAAGAGTGATTAATGTTATTTGGAGATAAATGTTAAATTAATCTCAGGAGAATATGCGATCAAATCCTTCAAATTTTTGGGTTTCAAACTTAGTTGGGAATATTTTTATAAATTTTGAGGTTAGTTATTTATAAAATGATCTAAGTTGAACTTTGGGGGTTATTGATTAGGATTTTAAGATTGATTTTTTATTTCTTCATATAAAGGCTAATTCTTTTGGGGAATTATATTATCTTATTCTAACCATTTTGGTTTTGTTTAATGTATAAAGATAGTAGCAATTTCTTGTTATCCTTTTATGGATTATGATATCCAGTAAAAGTTGATTTTAGTGCTTCAAGAATAAAAATATTCATCTTGAATACTCATTATTTGGAGAAAAATATGAGATTGTTGTGGGAATTGATTAAAGGATGAAATTGTGATTATCAAGTAACTTATTTTGGTTTTACTTTGATTTTAATTTAGTTGTTTTGTTGAACATGGTGGTTTCTCACTTTCTCTTTAAAAGTGATTTGATAATCAAATAAAAAATAATTTTCAGTCAGTCAAAGTAAGTATATTTCCTTAGGTCCTTAGTCTAGTTATTATTATAATTCCTCAAATCTTGGGAAATTGTTCATGAAAAAAATATCCTACTTCATTCATTTTTTATGAATCCTTGGTCTTTTTCAAACTTCTTTAGTTTATATATTTTTGGTTGTTAACATTTTCAGAATCATTCACTTTCTTATAATCAATGATCTCTATCACTCTCTATTATTATTTAGACATTATTCTCTTCTTCCATGTATATATTTTCACATCCCACAAAGGTTATCCTATATGGAAACCAAGGTGTGTGTTATTCTAGATGACCTTTGTATTTCCCTTTCCTTTTTTCAAGAGGAAGTTTTATTAACACTTTTTATAATGTTAGATTTCAACAAATGAATTTTCAAATGTAAAGCCTGTGATTACTGAAAAAAATTCAAATCGTAAGAAAAAAATTAATTAAATAGGGATAATATAATATTCTAATATTTTAATAGAATGATTGTTCTTGACAGCATACAAAATATAGAACAACAATCCTAAAAAAACAAGAAATATTTTTATATAAATTTTACCATTATAACTTAGATATTAAATTAATCGGTACGAATAGGATAAAATACTTTATGAAATTGTATAGTCTTGGACCTCTATGGTCCATTACTTTGTCAAAATATAGTGTGTTTTGGGTGTTCTGGGATCCAACAGTGGCTCATTTCAAGATTTTTCCAAATTTCCAGTATTCCATCGATGATTCAGGAATCGGTGAGTCACATCGGTAGCTCATGTTGGTAGATCGTGTTGGTATCTTGTATCGGTAGTTTAGAATTAGTGACTTAGGGTGTCGATGACTCAAGGCATCGATGACTCATGGCGTTGGTAGGTTGAGGCGTTGGTGAGTGGCGTTAATGAGTGGCATTGGTGAGTCGCATCGGTGGCTCAGTGTCGGTGGCTCTTCTATCGGTGAGTTAGGCATTGGTGACTCACATAAGTGACTCACCCATCATTGAGTCATTTCTAGTTTTTCAAGTTTCTCCACTTTGATGTTCTCTTTGATGTTAAATGATGTCATTAATGTGTTTTTTGGACCATTTCAAATGATATTTATCTTCTAAAAAACCGAATCTTCCTTTGAATCTCAAACCATGTGGTCTTGATCGTGATCTAACTTTGATGGCCTTTAAAATAGTTTCCCCATATATTTAGGATCTATCCTTTCTAAAGCTGAAATCCTCTCTTCCTTCAAACCCTTCCATTTTCTCTTGGTGCACAGAGAACCTTTCTTCCCTGAGGAGTCGTGTGCCTATGCTATAGTAGTCTATTTTTTTCCCTTGGAGTACTCACTATTACTCACGCAGCCCCCTTTTTTTACTTAATCAAGAATTGTTGATCATATATTGTTCCAAGTATGGATTTTCCTTCGTCTCTCTTTTAATTGTGTATCATGTAGGGTGGGTGTTCTCATGTACCCTTGTGAATATGGTTGGACCATGATTTAAGGAAGATAATAAGAATAAATAAATAAGGGGTTGGGAGTACGATAATGATGATCGGTTTGTTTTATATGTTATCCTTGATCCATGTTGTGAATTATATGGGTTGTATTATTTGTAAAAGCATGGTCATTAGTGATATCTATTTTTGAACCTGTATGCTTTTGGAATCACTACTGTAAGAATTGGAATCTGGTTAATCACATATATTCAGTTAATTATATGGATCCCCCATGATCAAAATTATTTTGTGATCACCCATGGTTAATCAAGTGGAATTAAAGAACGATTGTTGCTAAATCTGAATAAACCTTGACTTGTTAGTGTGGTTGTGTGATGTGTATGGTTATATTTTTCTTGTGATTGTGATGTTCATGTGGTGTTGTGGTTAGGAGTGTAGTTGTGAGTATAGGGTGGTATGGTTGGTGTACTGTAATCTCAGTCTGAGAGATTAATTAATTGTGGAATGAATGAACTTTTTATGTAGTGGGACTACATCTGGTCAGTGGTTGGGAAGCATGTCTATAAGACTGGGTTGTGTCATGTTCATGTTTATGGGTGTGTTGGCAGTGGTGTTATAGTGTACTGGGCCTACCAGGTGTGGTAGTAATTGTTGATTCAATAAGTATTCCGTATGACTTTTTCATTCTATCATCTTTTGAAAATCACAAACACCTAATCTTAAGAAAAATTATATTTTCCCTAAAAATTATCTTAATAAAGAAAATTTTCCTTCCCCAAGGAAATTTCATCCTTACTTATTTCTTCATTGTTCATTTTATACTTTCTCTTATTATAACTCCTTTTATTTATAAAGTCTAAAAATCAGTTTCACATATAAAAACTAGGAATCCTATAAATCCTTGGTTATATGGTATTTTGTTTTCAGACTCTGAATTCTCTGAAATTCAGACTCTAAATTCTCTGAAATCCAGACACTGAATTCTCTGAAATTCAGACTCCAAATTCTTCAGAATTACGACTCTG
The DNA here is from genome assembly GCA_963277665.1 of Viscum album. Classification (NCBI taxonomy): domain Eukaryota; kingdom Viridiplantae; phylum Streptophyta; class Magnoliopsida; order Santalales; family Viscaceae; genus Viscum; species Viscum album. Next base: position 879,239,811 of record OY728137.1, on the reverse strand, counting down.
AGTTCTCTGAAATTGAGACTCTGAATTCTCTCAAATTCAGACTCTGAATTATTTAAAATTCAAACTCTGAATTCCTCAGAATTCGAACTCCAAATTCTTCAGAATTTAGACTCCAAATTCCTCAAAATTCAAACTCTGAATACTTCAGAATTTTGACTCTGAATTCTTCAGAATTTAGATTCCAAATTCATTGGAATTAAGACTCCGAAATCTATTGAATTCAGATTCTGAATTCCTTGGAAAACAGAATCCGAATATCTATGGTTTATATTCTCCAAGTGTTTATTTTCTTAGACTCTGATCTTTTATTTTTTCATACACTCCAAAAAATAGTTTTGGTTAAGCAACTTTATCTTTCTTATACTTGTTATAGTTATGAAATGATGTCGTACATTCTATTTCTAACTAACTATTTTTTTAAGTGATACGTGTATAGGTCCCTCTGAAATTCAAGGAAAAATATGACTATTGGAGGAGGGAGCCGACCATTGGAGAAATGCCTATAAATATGAGCTCATTTGAATGATCTCATTACTGATCCACCAATCTAGAGATTTCATGCTACTAAAGTGATTTATAGAGAGAGAGACTCTCATTCCTTGTGCATATTGAACAACTTGTTTATCTTGCTTCGTGTGAATCTAATTATTGTTGTGTATAATCGAGTACTTCTAGGGATAAGAAGACAGAGGTTCTGACTACCATAAAGTTCGAGGTTTTGTGGGGATAGAAAGACAGATTTTGATATTCCAATCAAGGGATTACCCTGGTGTGGGTAAGACATACATTCTTGAAAGTATAAATTAAGGGACCTTTATCCAAGGTTGTTGGATACCCTACTCATTGGGTTAAAAGATTTCATACTTGTTACTTGTTATATTTCAAGTTTATTTTTTCTATATTTTGATAAAAAAACTAAAGTATAACCACCTTATACTTTCTTATTCTTATGTACTATGATAAGTAAAATTCTATATGCTTTAAGGTAGAATATTTTCCTTGTAAACTTTTCTTACATTTCATTTCTGGAACCATATTTCCGGAACCTAGAAAATTTGTATAACTACAAGAGGTCTTGTGAATTTACCTTGTTTAACTTTATTAAACACAGTTTTTCATTAAGGTTAAAAATGAACGTTTTTAAACTTATAATTCGCCCCCCCCCCCCTTTTAAATTAAGAATCTATATCATATTTCAATCCTACAATTGGTATCATAGCAGGTCTCTGAAATACTTATATTCACATATAATTTTTCTTGCTCAGTTTTCATTGTTCTAAATTTTTTCCTTGATTAGAAGTTTTATCCTTGTTTACAAACTTTTTCTATTAACAAGTTTTTGGGGAAATATATTTTCTTTTAGATGGTAGGAATAAATGTTGGTTCGATTGAAAATCTAAATCCTACTAGACCACCTATATTTGATGGGAATGATTATGAATATTGGAGAGATCGTATGAAGACTTTTTTTATTATTACTGGAGTGGACAACTTCGGTATGCTTACTGGAGATTATAATATTTCTGATAAGGAAGTCATAACTTTTACCAATCAAGAAAAGTTGGAATATCAACTAAACTACAAGGTATGCAATAATTTTTTGGGTTTCATGGCCAAGAATATATATAGTCAGATGTCTTCTTTTGAAGTAGAAAATTGTATCGAGAAGAAATTGGAAGTTACTCATTTTGGTACAACCAAAGCTATAGAAACTATAAGAGCTATGCTTAGAGAAGAATATCATGGATTTATATTTCCTTATGGACAACCAGTATGCAAGGTACAACAAAGGTTTATGACTATTGTTAACAGTTTACAGTATATGGGTGAGAAATTTCTTGATGATAAAGCTCTTGTGTACAAGATTATAGATATCATTCCTAATGAGTGGGAATCTAAGAGAACAGTTATTGATGAGAATAGAAAAGTGTCTCAAATTACTCTTGATATTCTTTTTGGAACTCTTCTTCAACATGAGACAAGAATGAAAAGATATGTTGATATTAATAAGAAGAATTATGACAATGGAAGTGTAGCCTTTACTACTACAAAATCCAAGACTCTTGAAAGGGTTACAAGATCTAAGTCAAAGAAAGTCACTATTTTATCTGAATCTAGTGAAAGTGAACATTCTGATGATGAGCTGTCTAATCTTTCTCGAAGGATGAACAAGATAGTTGGGAAAAAAGACTTTCATTATAGATTTAAGAAGAAAGAAATAAATGACAAGAAAGATTTTTAAGTCACTTGTTATGAATGAAAAAGAGAAGGGCATATAAGGCTGAATTTTCCTATGCTTAAGAAAAAGGATAGAAAGGAAAATCATTCTGAGATAAACAGAAAGAAGTACTACAAGGCTAAAGATAAAAAAGTTTTTAAAGCTAATGACACCTGGAGTGCCAGTGGTGGTGACTCTTCTCATGAATCCTCTGAGTATGAATCTTCTAATCAGAAGAACCTTGGTCTATTATCCAGACTACCCATTGAAAATAAGTATCTAATTGCAAGGGTACACAATGATAAATCCATAAATAATGTATCCTTGAATGAAAATTATTTTCATGATAAATACTATAAGTATTCAGATGAAGAATCTTATTCTGATAAAGATAATATATTACCTACTTATGAAGAAGTTTCTAGGTTTTCTAAACATCTTGAGAATGAAAATTCTAAACTCAAGAAAAATTGTGATAAGGAAAATTCTATAATTTCTATTCTTACTAAAGAAGTATCATATCTTTCCAAATATCTTGATAAGAAAATTTATGATTTTGAAAGTATTTAAAAACCTTGAAGAAGCTAATTATGGGAAGTAAAAACTTTCTAAGGATCATGAAAATGTAATTTATAAGAAAAATATTTTAGAGACAAACTCTAGTGATAAAAATAATGTTTTTCAGGATAAAACATAGTTATTAGACTAAAGTCAAAAATACTTTCATTGAGGAAGTGTTTATCAAAATTTACTTTAGGTAAGTAAAACTTTGATAAAATGTATTAACAAATTCGACCTCTAAGGAATAATTCTGGATTTGGTTATACTCATTCTAAACCAGTTTTTAGTAATAATTATTTTGTTCCCCAAAGTGCTTCATTCTGCATTAAATGTCAGTGTGGTGGAACATGGGAAAAAATGTTCTTTAAACAAAAAATCAGTCTTTAGGTTTTCATAAAGCTTATTTTTTTAAGAAAATGTGGATACCTAAAACTTTTCTTTCTAAAGTCTCCATATCCAAGAAAGTTTGGGTTCCGAAAGTCTAACACTCTTATTTTCAGGAAAATAAAGATATTACTAATAGTAGTACTTGGTACATGGATAGTGGATGTTCTCGGCACATGACTAGTAACAAAAACTTCTTTGAAAAGATTATCAAGGCGAAACGAGGAAAAGTAACTTTCGAAGATAATTCTCAAAGAGGAATTATTGGTATAGGTAACATTTTTCTTCTTGGTAAAACTTTGATTTCAATTGTTTTATTTATTAAAGGTATTAAGCACAATCTCATGAGCATGAGTTAATTATGTGATGAAGGTTACCTAGTGAATTTTAGGAATGATAAGTGCTTAGTAAACAATTCTAAGGAAGAGTTTATTCTTTCTTCCCATAGGAAAAATAATGTATACACACTAAACTTAAAACACCTTAGGATCCAAGATCTACCTTGTCTTAGTGTAATGGAATCCAATATTAGTTATGGCATAGAAGTTTAGGACACTGTAACCTTAGGAACTTGTGAAAACTCTCTAATGAAAGACTTGTTAAGGATCTACCGGATCTTAGATATGATTCTTCAAAAGTTTGTGATCCTTTTAAATATGAAAAGCAACACAAATCAAGTTTTAAATCAATTGGTGAAGTCTAAACTTCTAATGAATTACAATTAGTACATATAGATATTTTCTTTCCAACACAAACTGGAAGTATTGGAGGAAAATATTATGTGTTTGTTGTAGTTGATGATTACACTAGATTTACATGGGTCTATTTTCTAGAAAAGTAATATGAATCTTTTTCTTATTTCAAAATCATTAGAGCCCAAGTTAAAAATGAGAAAAACCTTCCATTGATAACTATTCATAGTGATCATGGAGGAGAATTTCAAAATTCTGATTTTGAAACATTTTTTAGTAGAAAAGACATGACTCATAACTTCTCAGCACCAAGAACTCCTTAATATAATGGTGTTTTTGAAAGAGGAAATTGAATTCTTCAAGAGATAACAAGAACCATCTTGAGTGAATATTCAATAGCAAAACACTTTTGGGTTGAAGCTGTAAGTACTGTTTGTTATACTATAAATCGAGTTTTGATTAGACCTTTTCTTAATAATACCCCTTATGAGTTATGGAATGGTAGAAGACCTAGACATTCCTACTTCAAGGTATTTGGATGAAAAGTATTCATTCTGAATACTAAAGATAATTTACATAAATTCTCACCCAAATCTGAATAAGTAATTTTCTTAGGATACTCTACAACTTCTAAGGATTATAGAGTTTTTAATAAAAATACTTGTACTATTGAAGAAACAGTACATGTTAAATTTGATGAAACTAATCCTTTTGTTTTTAAACACCCTCAAACTATATCTACGGATGTTTTTTAAAAAACTAATTATCAACCCTTGATAGAATATCCTTCTGATAAAGAAAATTTTCAAGAAAATATCTCTGAAACATTCACCCTAGAAGATTTTCTTCCATATGATGATGAACAGATTTTACAAAACCCAAATCATTTGTTTCTTAAGAATCATCTCGGTGATAGCATCATTGGTGATGTAAATCAACCTATAAGTACTAGAAGTTCCTTCAGGAATGAAGTAGAACATGTAGCATTCCTTTCTCAATTAGAACCTAAAAGCACTGATGAAGCTTTAGGTGATGATGATTAGATTAAATCCATGCAAGATGAGCTAAATGAATTTGAAAGGAATAAAGTCTGGACCTTGGTTGAAAGACCTAAGGAAACTTCTATTATTAGAGTAAAATGGGTCTTCAGATATAAGTGAGATGAAAAAGGAAACATAGTAATAAATAAGGCTATATTAGTTGAAAAAGGTTATAATCAAAAAGGAATAGACTATGAATAAACCTATGCCCCAGTAGCTAACCTTGAATCTATTTGTATTCCACTTGCCTTTGCAGCATTCTTTAAATTTAAACTTTTTCAAATGGATTTTAAATGTGCTTTACTTAATTGATATGTTCAAGAGGAAGTTTTTATTAAACAACCTTCTGGTTTTGAAGATACAAAACATCATGAACATGTTCTCAAACTAACAAAAGCTTTATATGGACTTAAATAAGCTCCTAGAGCCTGGTATGATAAACTTACAGGATTTTTATTATAAAATAATTACATTAAGGGAAATGTCGATCCAACCCTCTTTATAAATAAAGATAATAAAAATGTTTTTATTGTTCAAATTTATATTGATGACGTTATATTTGGTTTAACTCAGAAATCTTTAACCGATTCATTTGTGAATCTAATGAAATCTGAGTTCGAAATGAGTATGATGGGTGAGTTAGTATTTTTCCTTGGTTTTAAAATTTCTCAAAAACCAGAAGGAATTTATATATCTTAATATAAGTATATTAAATATCTTCTTAAAAAGTATGGATATGACAACATTAAAGGTATTAGTACTCCCATTGGTACCTCAAATTCACTTGATCTTGATGATGCTGGGAAACTAGAAGATCAAACATCATTTAAAGGTATGATTGGAAGTTTACTATACTTGAAATCTAGTAATCCAGACTTAATGTTTTCAGTGTGCTTATGTTCAAGGTATCAATATAATCCTAAGGAATCTCATCTAAATGTAGTGAAAATAATTTTTCACTACTTAAAGGGAACCATGCATTTTGGACTCTTTTATACTTCTGGAAATGATTTTGTTTTAAAAATATTTTCAATTACTGACTTTGGTGGATGTAAAATGGATAGGAAATTTATATACGGAACTGGTAATTTCTTAGTAGATTCATTAGTTTCTTGGTCATGAAAAAAACAACACTCAGTAGTAGTTTCCACTGCTGAAGCTGAATATGTAGTAGCCGAAAGTTATTGTGCTCAAGTGTTGTGGATACAACACACACTCATAGACTATGGTATGAGTTTTACCAAAACAAAAAAATTGTGTGATAAGACTAGTTTCATTTCCTTAAGTACAAAACCATGCACATCACTCTCGTGGAAAACACATAGAATTAGGCATCACTTTCTTAGGGATCACACACAAAAAGAAGATATCATTCTTTAATTTATCGGAACACAGGATCAACTTGTTGATATTTTCACAAAATAATTACCCTCCAATAGATTTGAATACATTAAATAGAAGTTAGGAATGATAATCATGAGGTAATCTTCCATATTAACTTCTTGTTGAAACCTACCTCCTTACATTATGAAAATCCTTTTCATAAGGGAAGTACATTTTTCTTCGTAGTCAAATGTTTCATAATCAAAATTTTCGTAGTCAAATTTTTTCCTAACCAAAATTTTATGGAATCTAAATTACTTCAAGAATAATTTTCTTCATTACGAATAATTTTCCTAGAAATCTAGAAGGTATGATTTCCCTCTTAAATTTTCGTAATCATTTTTTTACATATTGGTATTTTTATCTTGTTTAAGAAACTTTTTTGGATTCACCTTTCTCTTAAATCTGAATGTTTATCTTAAAAAATAAAAATATCAGAACCTACCAAAATCCTTCATCATTTATCATCTCAACCGTAAGATCTAATCAAGAGTATTTCAATCGTTGGATCAATCAAAGAAGTTGAATCTTCGTCTCAAATGCCTACATAAGGAACACCCAATGTTTGTCCCACATCGATCTTCAAATCCTTCGTGTGTTAAAGTTATGCCCCCCTATTTAAGGTCATTCTAAATCTTTAGGTTTTCCTTACTTCTGAATTTCTACTGAAGCCTCTCCTCTGAAAGAAATGTCAATTGTAAAATAAATTTTTAAATAGAAGATATATCGAGAAAGGTTGGTCAATCCTAAATTATATGCTAACTATGACTATATCATTTCAAAGAATATTAAGATGAATGGCTGGGAGGTCCTATGTATATCAAAACCAAAGGCACAGGATCCTATCTATCCATATTTGTTGATTAAATTTTATGATTCAGCAAGTTTTTTCAAGGATGTATGGAGAGATAAGTTTTCATTCTAGAGCTATGGGAAAACTGATTCTCTTTCCTACAGTAAACAAACAAGTTTGATTGGAATTCCTTATGAGGGTGAAGTAGAATTTTTTACTCACAAATTACTTGATGTTTTGGGATATTTTGATAAGGATAATTCTCTATCTTATCTTGGTTTTAAAGAAGTGAAGACTATTAAGATTGTTCATTTATCTATAAACATTTGGATTCTTGAGTTATGGGTCCAAGGTTTTATCATTCTGAGAAAAGGGGATAGAGACACCCTGAAGAAAAGTGATATCTATATTCTAGACTTCCTGGTGAACCTCAGGAAGATAAACCTAGTCAACTATACCTTGGTTATGATTGAGAATATCAAGAATGGAAATTTTAAGTCCCAAATTATCATGTATCCGGCTATACTCTCGAAAATTATTGTTCTTTTCCTTGAGTCATTTAAAATTTCTTGTAGTTCTAATCCAAGGAATTTCAACGTAATTTTATTGAGTGATGATACTCTAAGGAGGATAAAGGTTGGATTTAATATTCCATCCAAAGATTTCTATGACTTTTCAAAAGCTGAAACTGAATCTCTTTCAAAGAAACCAGAAGTGGTTGAGACTTCCAAGAAGGGTGGAAGGAAGAGGAAGGAAAAGAAACCGAAAGAAAAATGAGAAACTCCTACTGCTAAGGAAACCCAATCTACACCTCCAAATCCAAAGAAGAAAAAGTCTTACCCTGATGAAGTGGTTTCCTAGTGGAGATAAGACAAGAAAAATAAGAAGGAAGGGGATCCTATTTTTGGCTGGGATCCTATGGAGTCAAAAGCCTTGAAATTGAAGGCTTCTGAGAATCCTGAGAAGTAAGAAAAAGAAAAAATCAAAGAAAGAAAATGTCTTAAGCTTAGATAGTAAAATCTCTTCTCAAGGATGCTAAGAAATCCTTTGAACAACTTCAGGTAGAAGAATTGTTTTTGAAAGAATCACTCCCTGTGACTCTGGGAAAAAGGTGGTGATTCCAGAACCTCATCAAGAAGAAGAAATAATTGAAGAGGAAGAAGATGAAGAAGAAGGATAAGAAGAAGTTAGTGGTGATATAGAAGAGGAAAGTGGATGATTATCATGAAAAGGAGAGTCCTTCTGAGAATATTACAATCTGAACTTCTGAAGAAGATTTTTCAAAACTTACTACACTTGGAAAAGAAGTTAAAGGTTAGGAAGAAGTAATTAAAATATATAAAGAGGAAAGAAGCAATCATGATTTTATTCATCCATAGGATGTTGTGGCAGGAGCCAAGAAATAAAATCTTGAGGAAGATAAGATTGTTCATTTATCAGATAGTGAGCATGAATCACCCAAAGATCAAGATATCATTTTGGAAGATGATAATAGAAAGTAGGTGTTAGTTGATACACCTACTAAATCTGTTGTAAAAAAGAATGATGATGGTGCTTCATCAAAGATAAAATCTAAAGAGTTAGAAAAACAATTCTCACCAACCAAACACTCTGATTCAGAATCATCCTCCCTTAGACATGATTTTTTGGTATAATATTTGAAAAATCTGGTTGGTACTATTCTTTTGTTCCCAAGTATAGATTTGAGGTGTCAGTTGCTTCAGCATTTTTTCAATCAGAAATCAAATTCAGTTTCAATGATTATGGATAAGTTTTTCAGACTCGAGGTAGATTTCAAATCTTTCCTCATTGGTTATGAGGATCATAAAAGATCATGCAAGAATATTACAAGTTTTTCAAGAAAGACAGTCGAATACCTGAGTGCTTCTGATGAATTTCAAGATAATGTAAAATATGCCTTTGACACCGAAGATGTCAAGCTTAATGATCTTACTAAGAGCTTTGAGGAAAAGCTGACTCTCGAACAGACAACTTGGAATCAAGAAGTTGAGGACTTAAATTGAACACTTAATTCTATGTCTATAAATTAGAAGAGAGAAAGGGATATCAAAATTGAGGTTGAATAAAAGCTTGTTAAGCAAGAAGAAATCTTGAAGGCTTAGGGAAAATGTCTTAAGGATCAAGAAGAAAAAATTAAATCATTGGAGAAGAAAAGCGAAGATGAAGATCAACTTATGAATCATTTTGAAGAATATGAAAAGGAGTTTAAGAATCTTAAGACCATTTTGAAGAAGTTTGTGATGAAGGGGGAAAAGGATAATTCTCCAAAATCCTATCCTTTGTTGTATTTTTCTTTCTTGTTAAAATTCTTTCAATCTTAATGAAATTTTTGTTGTTCTTCATATATTTTATTCTTTAGTACTAATATTTCTGGCACCATTTTTTTCTTTTCCATTCCATTTTATTCCTTTTTGACAATCACACAGGGGGAGAAAGAAACGATAAAAAGAATTATAAGTAAAGAAGATATTTATCTAAGTAAGGGGGAGTTCATCTAAGGGGAAGTTATTATCAAATAAGATTTTCGTATATAAGAAAATGAAAAATCTCAATCAGGAAATTAATAATACGATCCTTTGGGATTTCAAAACCTAAGGGGGAGTTAGTCATATTCACTATGATCCATATGTAAAGGGAGATAAGTTTTTATTTTCAAGTACATAAAAATTCTATGTCCTTATATTCTTTTTTGTAAGGATGTTTGTGCATTCCAAAAAGGGGGAGATTGATGAGTCGATAAGGTTTCCTTATGACTTTTATATTCCTTCATCTTTTTAAAATCACAAACACCTTATCTTAAGACAAATTTTATTTTCCCTAAATATTATCTTAATATAGAAAATATTTCTTCCCCAAGGAAGTTTTATCCTTACCTATGTTTTCATTTTTTTATTTTATAGTTTCCCTTATTCTAAATCCTTTTATTTCTAAATTGTAAAAATCGGTTTCACATCTAAAACATTGGAATCCTATAAATCCTTGGTTATAGGGTATTCAATTTTCAGACTCTGAATTCTCAGAAATTTAAACTCTGAATTCTCCGAAATTCAGAATCTAAATTCTCTGAAATTCAAACTTCAAATTCTTCAGAATTCAGAATCTGAATTCTCTAAAATTTAGACTTTTAATTCTATGAAATTTGGACTCCAAATTCTTTAGAATATAGACTTCAAGTTCCTTAGAATTCAGACTCCAAATTCCTCTTAATTCAGACACTAAATACTTCAGAATTCAAACTTTGAATTCTTTAGAATTCAGACTCTGAATTCCTCAAAATTTGGACTCTGAAATATATAGAATTTAGATTCCAAATTCCTTGGAAAATAGAATCTTAATATCCATGGTTTATAGTCTCCAAGTTTTTATTTCCTAAGACTCTAAACTTTTATTTTTCTTAGACTCCAAAAAATAGTTTGGGTTAAGAAACTTTATCTTTCTTATACTTGTTATAGTTATGAAACAATGTCGTACACTCTGTTTTTAACTAACTATTGTTTAAGTGACACGTGTATAGGTACCCCAGAAATTCAAGGAAAAATATGACCGTTGGAGGAGGGAGTCGACCATTGTAGAAATTATTATAAATAGGATCTCATTTGAATGATCTCATTACTGATCCATCACTCTAGAGATTGCATGCTGCTGAAGTGATTTCTAGAGAGAGATACTCTCATGACTTGTGTGTACTGAACATCTTGTTCAGCTTGCTTCATGTGACTCTGATTGTTACTATGTACAATTTAGGACTTCCGGGGATAATAAGACACATGTTATGACTACCTTAAATTTCGAGGGTTTGTGGTGATAGCAAGACAGATTCTGATATTCCTATTGAGGACTTACCCTGGTGTGAGTAAAACATACTTTCTTGAAAGTATAAATCAAGGGAACTTTATCCAAGGTTATTGAATACCCTACTCTTTGGGATAAAATATTTCATACTTGTTACTTTTTTTGTTTCAAGTTTATTTTCGTTGTATTTTGATAAAGGAAGAAAGTATAATCATCTTATACTTTATTATTCTTATGCACTCTAATAAGTAAGATTCTATATGATTTAAGGTATAATATTTTCCTTGAGAACATTTCTTAAGTTTCTTTTCCAAAACCATATTTCCGGAACCTAGAAAATTTGTAGAACTAAAATAGGTCTTGTGAATTTACCTTGTTTAACTTTTTTAAACACAGTTTTTCTTTAAGGTTAAAAATGAAAGTTGTTAAAATTACAATTCACCCCCCCCCCCCTTTTAAATTTATCATCTACATCATATTTTGATCCTACAATAAATAAGGTGTGTTGGGGGTGTTACTTATTAAGAGGAATGAAAGGGTAACATGACTTTAAAGAATGATGGTAGGGGTGTCCAGGAAAGGGGAGTGTGTAGTGGAACTGCAAGCTGGTTGATTTCTATTTTTTTTCAAATGTAGTGTTTTTTGTGCAGTGGGGCTACCAGAGATTTTTTGGGAGGGATTATTTTAAAGAAGGATGGTGTTACCTTGCATGGGGATTTCACCCGGAGTTTCTAGCGACCATTATTTTGTGAATGGGTGTTTGAATTAGTTCTTTTACTTTGACCCTTATTTCTTTGTTTGGATTTTCCAATGGTTTGTATGGTTTCTTTGCTTTATAATGTTTGTAGTGTTTGGTAGTTACTCGGGTAGGGATCGAATAAATAAACAAATTGATAATTCAGAGTGACAATTGGTTAAAAGAATTGGTTGGGGTATGTTTCAAGTTGTGTATTGTAGTGAAGCAGCATTCATTTATTGAATTGGGAAGTAATCATCATTATTTTTGATATTTCCATGTATGGTTTACCCTAATGGAAGTTTTGGTGTGGGTTGGTTGTTGTTTTGAAAACCCATAGGTCGGGATGAGTGTTTGGCACCTATATATACATGTAGTTCCTTGTGATTTCTATATGCACCCCACCCGTGTTGAGCACTACATGTTGAACACCCCATTTTTATAGGGGAGGGTTTCCTTTCCCAATATTTAGGTGGGAGGATGGATGGATGATTATTAGATCTTCTATGATCCCTCTTATTGGAATTGGTAGCCCTATACTCTTTGGGAAAGTTTTGGTATGGTTGTGAGGCCTAGGTGTCTACGGGTGGGGTGTTTTTTCTAGGTTTCTTCGAGATGAGACATATTGTACTTTAATAGGTGTCTTCGGGATGAGGTTGTGATTTTGTGGCCCAAGTGTCTGCGGGTGGGATGTGATGTGTTTTAGCCCATGTGTTTGTTTGCGGGATGTGGTATGTGGCCCAGGTGTGTGCAAGTAGGTTGTGACAGTGGGGCTTGTGGAAGAGTGCTGTAGCATCATGACGTTCATCGATAGGGATGAGAATTTAGCCAGTGGGAAGTGGTGTGGGGTACCCAAATATCAATGTTCTTATATTATTACTTTACTTTACTTGACTTTCATTATTTGGTGAGTGTTCTATGGTGAGGTTAGGGTCGATTGAATACCTTGTTAGGTAATTTTGAGTTTTTTTTGTTTTCTCACAAGGGAATTAGTATACTTCTCCCACTTTTGAATGGGTGACTTTGGTTTTTCCCTACTAAGTATACTTGTATGCTCACCCTACATATATAAAAAAAAATTCAGGTTTCCAGGGATATTATACAGACCGTGCTGGATCTTACTAGCTCGAACATTGGAGACGATTACTATGTTGCTACTTAGTTTTATTTTGGTACTTACTTTGTATTTTTCTTGTATTTCTCACAGTTTTAGTTTAAACATGCATGTGGGATAGATTTTTGTTTCTGTATATATATGTGTGTGTGCGTTTGTGTGTGTGTGTGTGTATTGGGTTTGTTTGAGGTTGATACATCTTATCTCCTGATCTTGGTTATTATAAAAAGGTTAATGCCTCTCATTTTTGTGAGATTTTTATACCCTTGGTGTTGGTCTCCACCTCGGGGCCTATTGGAGGTGGGACTAGGGGGTCATTATCTCTCCTTCATCTTGAGGAAGGTCATGGCATCTCACTATCCCTTCCCTTATCTTGAAGAAGGAGGGTCATGACAGAATGTTATCATAGGATGATGGTTGATAGATAGGATGGATTTTGGGAGTTAGGCATAGTTAAGATTTCATGGGTTGGTAGTGAAACAGTTTCAGGTGATCTTGGTGCGTGACATAAGCTAGGGAAGACTGGCTAGGACACGAGATTTTAGGGTCCCCTGTGATCTAATGCAAGGACTCTAAGCTTACCAAATGACCATGTGAGGCTACATGATTGGTGGGGTAAAGACCCTAGGAAAGGTACATGAATTATGATGACTTGTTTTCTTGTTTATTTTGGTATTTTACTAGAAATTAAAATAAACAATATGATCAAATGAATCCTAAAAAATTTTCATACTACTCAGTATTAGGAAATTCTTGTTTACCTTTCAACTATGGCTCTCAGACGTCACCTGCATGTGCTACAAGTAGTGGAGGGTCAGCAGGCAGACCTAGTTGACCGGAGGAGGGTCAATCTAGTGGAGGAGAATGATTGGTGGAAGAAGACCCTTTGTGATTTCTAGAAATATACTTTGTGGAAGTTTGAAGGCAGTGTTTTAGATATAGAGACAGAGAGTTGGCTTAAGGGTATAGTGAACACTTTCAGCTTGATCTGGGATCCTACAAAGTACTAGGTTCCCCTGGTAGTGAGCTAGATGAGGGGAGCATTGCGTCAGTGATCGATTATTTACCTTGGGGAGAGGACGGAGACTGATATCCTATGGGCCAACTTTGAGAAGGATTTCTAGGTGGAATTACTTTATTCTATGATGAAGGTTGAGAAGTGACAGGAGCTACTCTCCCTATAGTAGGGGAATATGTCGGTACGGGAGTTGGGGATCAAGTTCAATGATCTCATTTTCTTTTCTCCAGATATCTTTCAAGATAAAGAGTCTCGGGTGAGACGCTTAGTGGAGAACCTTCGTCCTTCTCTTCAGTATACGGTTACTCCCTTCACCCTACCGACATAATTAGATGTTCAGAATAAGGCTGAGGTGGTGGAAACGATGCACTCTCAAGGAGGTATATCATGAGAGGAGATCCAGCTAGGTTCCTCAAAGTAGAAGGCTATCAATAGCTGGTCTCTGGCATCAGGACCTTCCAGGTTTCAGCCAATAGGGAGCTATCCCTAGCAGTTTTAATTCTGACCTTCTGGTCCTCATCTTTTTCTTCCAAGCTTGGTACCAAGGTGTTTTCTTTTGGAGGACACAGTCACCTTCAGATTCAGTGCCTAGTTCAAGCTTAGTACGGTGGAGGTCGGAAGTTCCAGGGCTCGCCTCAGTAGTAGTTGTTGGTCAGGCCATTTTAGTAGTAGGGACAACAGTCTCATGCTCCACCGAGGGGAGATGGAGTAGGAAGAGGCTGGCATAAGGGAATTCCATAGGTACCTCAACCCGGGAGTGGTTGGTGTTATCCGACTGCATAGGGGCTGAGGAGATAGGCATAGTTAGTTTCACGCTGCAGAGAAAGAAGTTCCAACATGTCCAGAGATCATTCGAGGTATGATCAATTTTTTTAGTACTATTGTTTCCACCTTGTTTGATTCAGGCGCTTATCAATCCTTTATTTTAGTTGGTCTATCCCATGCTCTAGGACTATACATAGAGAGACTTTCTATGCCTTTGGTGTTGAGAAAACCATACAGAGGTCAGACCAGCTTGTTTGATGTTTTTCGAGGATGTAGACTCATGTTGGGGTCACATCATTCCAGTGGGGATCTCTTTCTACTATAGATGTAGCCATATGGTGTTATCCTTGGCATATACTTTTTTTACTCCATGAATATTTTCATTGACTGATTCCAGAGAAGAGTCGTTTTTTCATATGTGAGTGTCCAATGTGTAGCTTTTCTTGGTGAGAAGATTTGTTATATGGGCAGTCGGCATGTAGAACCTTTCCTTTCCTTATTAGACAAGGTTTCATTGGAATCAATGGATGCACATATGGTGGTAACTCCCATAGTTTTTTGGGAGTTCTTGGATGTTTTTCCTGAGGAGGTTGTGAATTCACCCCCATTGACATAACATTGAGTTAGGGATAGAATTGAATCACAGTGATTCTCTGATTTTGATAGATCCTTATTGGATGGAGCCTTATAAGATGAAAGAGATAAGTATTCAGATTGATGATCTAATTGAGAAGGGATTTTTCTAGCTCAGTGTATCATCATGGGGTGCTTCGGTCTTATTTGGGAAGAAGGAATATGGTGGTCTGAGGCTGTGTATAAACTACCAGGGGTTGAACCAGGTAACGTTCAAGAACCGTTACCCTCTCCTAAGGATAGAAAGTATTTTCGACCAGCTAAGGGGAGAAAGTTGTTTTTCTGATATTGATCAGTGGTATGGGTACCACTAGTTGAGGTTGAATGAGGGTGACATCCCGAAGACTGCTTTCAGGTATAGGTATGGCCTCTTCGAGTTTGTGGTTATGTCGTTCGGTGTTACGAATGAACCATCTGTGTTCCTAGGGATTATGGACTTTACATTTCATGAGTTCCTAGACCGGTTTTTCATCATCTTTATCGACAACATCATGATATACTTTAAGTCATAGGAGGAGCACGTCAATCATCTCAGGATTATCCTAGAGGTATTTTGGTACCACCATCTCTACAGAAATCTATCCAAGTGAAAGTTTTGGACACTAGAGGTCCACTTCATTGTACATGTGGTGTCTCAGTAGGTTGTAGTAGTGGACCTATCGAAGGTTAAGGTATCCATTTCTTGGCAGCACCCAAGAATGTGGTATAGGTTCATAGTTTTCTTGGTCTGGAAGAATATTACTAGAGATCCGTACCTGATTTCTCTCAAGTAGAGGCTCCATTAATGTCTCTAACCAAAAAAAACCAAGATTTTGTGTGGAGAGAGAAGTTCCATACAACATTCGACCATCTGAAGGAGAAGTTGTTAAGTGCCCCAATGCTTAGGTTTCTAGAGTAAGGGGTGATGTTCGATGGGTTTTGTGATTCTTTCTGTCTATGCATGGGGTGTGTGCTGATGTAACAGGAGGGAGTGATCATCTATGGGTCTAGGATGTTATGTCCCCATGAACGTAACAATGTCACCCATGATCTGGAGTTATCAGCAGTCATGTTTGTGAAAAATTTGTGGTAGCATTACCTCATTGGGTAGTGCTTTGTGGTCTTCATAGATCAAAAGAGCTTGAGGTACATCTTTTCCTAGAAATATCTAAACTTGTGATAGTGAATTTGGATGGAGTTTTTTCGGGACTATGACTTTTAGATCTCCTACACCTTAGGAAAGGGGAATATTGTAGCTGATTATTTGAGTAGGAAGTCACATATAGAGGTAGTTTGGGAATCTTCAAACTCTTGGAAGGTGATGGAGGAGTTGGCTTCCATGCTCTAAGATGCAAAAATGGATAGTGGCAGAGGCTGACTATTTTAGATGATTGTGTATTCATCTCTAAGGTGGCAGGTGGAGGAGTCTTAGTGGAGAGACTCAGAGGTGGAGGTGATGTGTGATCGTATTTACCAGGGTGATGCTCCAAAGGGATGGTTGGAGGATGGTCAGAATTAGATGTTGTTTCGTGGGAAGCTATTTCTTCTCATAACAATGCACGAGGGATATCTCTGTGAGTTTCATAGATAGCCATTAATAGTACACCAAGGAATTTCTAATATGTTTTGTGTCTTAATGGAATAGTTATGGTGGTTCGGGATGAAGCGATCAGTGGTGAAGTTTTTGGAAAAGTTCTTGGTGTTCCAGCAAGTGAAGGTTGAGCACCATGTTCCCGGTGGTTTGTTTTAGCCCTTATATATCCTCGAGTGGAATTGGGATGACATATAAATGGGTTTTAACACAATATTACCCAGGTTTCATGGAGGATGCAATGAAATCTTGATAGTAGTGGATTGGCTAATGAAATCGGCTCACTTTTTATAAATTAAGGATTCGTGCATAGCGGATTCCTTGGAAAGAAGGTATGTAGATGAGGTGGTGCATCTGCATGGAGTTCCAAGATCCATCATCTTATATCAGGATACACATTTTACATCACAAGTTTTTAGGGGATTGCAGCATGCCTTTGGCACTCGGTTATGCCTCAACACTGCTTTCCATCCTCAGATGAATGGAAAAACAGAGAGGATCATCCAGACGTTGGAGGACATGCTTTGATCTTGGGTCTTGGATTTTACTAGGTCTTAGGTGAAACATTTTCTCTTGGTAGAGTTTTCTTACAATAATAGTTATCACTCTTCCATTGGTATAGATCTGTTAGAAGATCTATATGGAAGACCATGTCATTCAACCTTATTCTAGATAAAAGTTTGAGAGCCAGTTGTTCTTGGTTCGGATGTGATGTAGAGTAAAAAATAGAAGGTGAAGCTTTTCCATGAGAGGATGAAGGCAGCACAAGACTAGTATAAGTCATATTCTGATCGCAGGAGAAGGCCCTTGGAGTTCTAGGTTAGAGGCCATGTGTTCCTAAAGGTTTCCCCTTGATGTGGGAAGTGTAGGTTCGAGAGACAGAGTAATCTTTCTTCTAGGTTCATCGGACCCTTTGAGGTGTTGGGATGAGTTGGCGAGATGGCATACCATTTGGAATTACCACTATAGTTGAGAAGGATCTATGATGTCTTTCATGTCTCCCAGTTTCTTTGTTACCTTCATGATGACTCCCATTTTATTTAATGGGGAGAGTTGGATATCAAGGATGACACAATGTTTGTGGATCATCCAATGGAGATTTAGGACCTTCAAGAGAAGGTGCTACATGGATAGACCATTCCTTTGGTTCATGTGTTGCAGAGTCATGGTGGCATGTAGGAGAGTAATTTGGAGTATGAGATGCAGATGTGTGCCTAGTACCTGGAGTTGTTTTAATATTTTATTTTGTGTTTTTCTCTATGATGTAATGCTTGAACCTTGTTTTTTATAAGATGAGTTTTTTCCTTGTTCAGTAGTATGTGATGAAGACCTAACATGTAAAAAGGGGGAAACGTGGTTCCAAATCAAGACCCATTAATATGGATTTGGTTAAACTCATGTGGTCAAGTCAGTGCCTACCAGAATGGATAGTATCTTGACATGGAGGAAGGAATTCCTTAATTCATGTGTTTGAATAGTTGGTGCTCATGTGGGGTATCTTGTAAATGTTGGGTTAGAAAATGTGGGCTGAAGTGTTCTTGGATGTTGATATTTCACTCCACATTTCAAAAAACAAATGGTGGTTTATCCTTGAGAGGTATCTTATAAGGTGGTTGTATGAACCCCTCTTTCTTCTTGGTTTGGTTTTGAATTCTAGAGGGTGATTATAGTTTGAGAGGTATTTTATGTAATGTCATGGACCTCCGTGGTCCATTACTTTTTCAAAATATAGTGTTTTTGGGGTGTTTTGGAAGGCAATGGTGGATCATTTCAATATTTTTCCAAATTTCATGTTTTCCATTGGTGAGTCAAGTGTCGGTGACTCAAAGCATCGATAACTCATGGAATCGGTGACTCAGGGCATTAGTGACTCAAGGAGTCGGGGACTCAGGGCGTTGGTGACTCAAGGCGTCAGTAGGTCGAGGCATTGGAAAGTTAGGGTGTTAGTGAGTGGCGTCAGTGAGTGGCATTAGTGAATTACATCAGTGGCTCAACATCGGTGGCTATTTCATCAGTGAGCCAGGCTTCAGTGACTCACCCATCAATGATTCATCTCTATTTTTTCTAATTTCTCCCCTTTGATGTTCCCTTTGACGTTAAATGAGTTAAATTCTATATTTAATGAGTTTTTGGATCGTTTCAAATGGAATTTATCTTCTAAAAAAATAAAGCATCCTTTGACTCCCAAACTGCATGGTCTTAATTGTGATCCATTATCAAAGGCCTTTAAAATAGTTCCCCCCATAGATTTAGTATATGGCCTTTCTAAATCCGAAATCCTCTCTTACTTTGAACCCTTCCATTTTCTCTTGGTGCACCAGGAACATTTCTTCCCCAAGGATTCATGCACCTGTGCTATAGAAGTCTGATCTATTTTTTCCTAGAGCCTTCCCTACTACTTGTACGACCCCTTGCTTTTTACATAAGGAAGAATTATTGATCATCTATTGTTCCAAGTATGTATTTTCCTACGTCTCTCTTTTTTTGTGTATCATGCAGGGTGGATGTGATAATATACCCTTGTGAATAAGGTTAGACCCATATTTAGGGAAGATAATAAGAAGAAATAAATAAGGTGTTGGGAGTATGATGATGAGGATCAGTTTGTTTTAAATATTATACTTGATCTATATTGTGAATTATATGGGTTTTATTCTTATAAAAATCATGGACATTGGTGATCTCTGTTTGAGCACCTCTCTGCTTTATAAATCACTACTGTAAGAATTGGAATTTGGATAATCATGTATATCCAGTTAATTATATGGATTCCCTAGGATCAAACTTATTCTCTGATCACTCCTATTTTATCAAGTGGAATTAAAGTACGCATTTAAAAATCTAAATAAACCTTTCCTTGTTGGTGTGGTTGTGTGCTGTGTGTGGTTCTGTTCGGCTTGTGTTTGTGTTGTTCATGTGGTGTTGTGGCAGGGAGTGTGGTTGTGAGTATGGGGTTGTATGGGTGGTGTAATGGTATCTCAGGCTAAGAGATTGATTGATTGTGGAATGGATGAACTATTTATGCAGTGGGACTATATTTGGACAGTGGTTGGGCAGCAGGTCTGTAGGACTGGGTTGTGTCATGTTTATATTTGTGGGTGTGCTAGGTGTGGTGTTGTGGTGGAGCGGGGCTACCAATTGTGGTATTACTGAGGTGTGTTGGAGGTTTTAATTATTGATAGAAAGGATAGGGTGGAATGACTTTGAAGAATGATGGTATGGGTTTCTAGGAAAGGGGAGTGTGTAGTGTAACTACAAGCTGGTAGATTTCTATTTGTTTTGAAAAATGTGGTTTTTTTCATGTAATGAGGCTACTGAGGATAGAGTAGGAGGGATTATTTTGAAGAATTATGGTGTTACCTTGAATGGGGGTTTCACCAGGATTTTATAGAGACCATTATTTTATGAATGGGAGATATAATGGGTTCTTTTAACTTGGCCCTTCTTTCTTTGTTTGGCTTTGGCAGTGGTTGGTATGGTTTCTTTGCCTTATAATTTTTGCAGTGTTTGGTAATTTTCTAGGTGGGGATGGAATAAATAAACAAATTGAAAATGTAGAGTGAAAATTAGTTAAATGAATTGCATGGGGGTATGTTTCAAGTTGTGTCTTGTAGTGAAGTGGAATTCATTTATTAAATTGGAAGTTATCATCATTTATTTTGATATGTGCATGTAGGGTTGGAAACAATGGAAATTTTGGTGTAGGTTAGTTTTTGTCTTGAAAACTCATAGGTCATGCTGAGTGTTTGGTACCTGTATATATACAAATGAAGTTCCTTGTGATTTCTATATGCACCCCATCTGTGTTGAGCGCTATGTGCTGAACAACCCATTATTATGGGGGAGGGTGTCCCTTCCAAACATCCCAGTAGGAGGATGGATGGTTGGTTATTGTCTCTTCTCTGCTCCCTCTTCTATGCACTAGTATCACTAGACTCTTTAGGTAGGTTTTGGTGTAGTTTTGAGGCCTAGGTGTTCGTAGATTAGGTATGCTTCCTAGGTGTCTTTGGGATGAGATACATTGTACTTTCTTATGTGTCTTCTGGATGAGGATATGGTTTTGTGGACTAGTTGAATTCAAGCGAGATGTGATGTGTTGTGGCCTAGGTGTTTGCGAGAAGGTTGTGGTATGTGTCCCAGGTGTGTGAGGGCAGGTTGTGATAGTGGGGACTGTATAAGAGCATGGTATCATCCGAACGTTCATCATTAGGGATGAGAAGTTGATCAGTGGGAAGTGGTGTGGGGTACCCAAATATCAATATGCCTATATTATTACTTGAGTTGACATGCGTTATTTTGTGAGCATTCCTTAGTGAGGTTGGGGTGGATAGTAAACCTTGTTAGGTGCTTTTGAGTTTCTGTTGTTTTCTCATAGGGGCATTAGTATGTCTCTCCCACTTGTACATGGGTGACTTTGGTTTTCCTTTACTGAGTATACTTGTTTGCTCACCCTACGTAAATAAAACTATTTTCAAGTTTTGAGGGAGATTATACAGACCGTGATGGATCTTACTATCTTGATCGTTGGGGATGGTTGATGTTTCATTTATTAGTTTTATTTTTGTAATTACTTTCGAGTTTTCTTGCATTTCTTACAGTTTTACTTTAAACATGCATGTGGGGTGGATTTTGGTTTCTTCATATATATGTGTCTTGGGGTTGTTTAATATTTATACATATTATCTCCACATCTCTATTAATATAAAAATGGTAATGCCTCCAATTTTTGTTATATTTCTATACCCTTGGTTCTAGTTTCCACCCCGGGGCCAATTAGAGGTGGGACTCGAAGGGTCATTATCTCTCTTTCATCTTGAGGAAGGAAGGTCTTAGCATCTTGTTATCCCTTCCCTCATATTTAAGAATGTGGGTTGTGATATAAATTCATATAGAGGGCATACTCAATATAAATTAATTTATTAAGGATTAGGAAATAAGTGATCAATCTTTATTAAAGACTTTTTATTCCTTAAAAACATGTTTTCTTCAAAAAATGGTTTTATTTATTTTTATGAAAAATATTATAATTAATTTTGAGAACTTTTATAAAAAACAATAAAATTAATTTCATTTTTTATATATCCATATCAAAATTATCTTAAGTTGAAATTTTGTGAATATTCAAAAAAGTTTGATTTTTCAATGAATAGTGAAAAATATTAATTTTTATTGAAAATTGTATTTTCTTTTAAAGTATTTATAATGTAAAATTATATTTTGGATTGGTTTTAAAATTTAATTAGTTCCTATTGATTTTAAATAATCCAATTATATTTTTTAAATGAACTTTATACTTTAATTTAGTATATAAACATTTTAAACTTGAAAACGGTATTTTTCTAAAAACTCATTTTTCATCACATTTTGTTGGTTAAATTTAAAATTAAATTATACCACTTATATGTTTTGAATTTTTAAAAATGGATTTAATATTTTTAATTAGTGTATTCAAATTTTTAAATAGTTTCCTTTTATTTTTAGACATTATGAATAATAACTTTAGTAATTTTGTCACCACGACAAAGGTTGAATTCTGTAATTAATGTTGAAAATAAAATGATAAGAACTAAAAAATGGACCTAAAACTTGTCTTATTTTCATTTTATTAATATATCTTAATCATAAAAATAAAAATTTCTAATATATGACATTTTTTCTATTTCGTCGTGATTTTGACCTTAATAATATTTAATTGAATATAAAGAAAAAAATGACACACTCTTATTTTTAATAACTATAATATTTTTAACACAGGGATAAATAGATTATATGTTTGGTTATAAATTTTAATTATAAAGATAAAAAAATTATCATGTTAATTTATATTAAATTTTTGTTAATGAAATAATTACCTTAAATTCTTACGCAACACTGACAAAGTTCTTGAGCAAGCAGTATAAAAATAAATAAAATAATTTTAAAATCCCTACAAATAATATTCTTTTGAGTGATTTTTTGTGTTACAATATTTTTTTAGATAAAAACGACTTATTATAGAGGTTTAAATGCATTGTATTCAAATTAAATTATTTTATGTGGTTTTATATGTCAATTTAAAGGAATAGTTCTAAAATTCACATTAATGATATTTATAATAAATGATATTTAATTAAATTATTTACAATTCATAAAAATACTATATTAGATATAGATATTTGTTTAAGGTCCAAAGATCAAAAATGGTCCTTTTAAGGTCCAATTTTCCTTTTATAATAACTATATTGACCCATATATAGTAAAAACTTCATTATCACGGTAATTATAAAAATGGGTTAAAGTGGGTTAAAACAAAAAGATATGGGTAAAAACCTTATCTAAACTTGTAAAAAAATTATTTTATGAGATTATTTCAACTCATAATCACATTATCTTCTAATTTTATCAATTTTAATCCTTTTAAAGATAAAATTTAATTTATATTAATTCAATATTTTAAGAAATTACAAGAGTGTCCCACCCCTCTCTAAAAAAAGGGAACTTATTATTCTCTTTTATTTACACTAAAAAATCCTTTTAGTTTATCCAAGACTTCTCAAATATCTTACTGACATCAATAAATAGATTTTATAGTCATTATTTTTTGTATAATATCAACTTTATAGTTTTTAAAGTGTAAAGTAGAGGAGGTTGTTTAGAGAAGAGGTATAGTTCTTAACCGAGCATTTTGGTTTTATTTCTTCTTATACCTCTATAAAATATGCTTCAAAATGATAAAATAATAGAAAAACTATATTAAAAATATTTAGATGTTTTTATGTTAATATAATAATTTATATTCATCTCCTCATCCATCAAATGGGAAAATAAAATATCTTTCATGTGTACGGTGGAGTACCGTCTCACAAATCGATGTAATTTTTTCCATCATCGCCTCTCAAGGATGGTTATAATGATTGAATTGATATTTATTTATTATATTCATGACATATTTATCATTATAAAAAGATAATATATCATATTTTTTCTTACAATTTCATTCATTGAAAAATGATAATGGCATTTGTGCATACATGTGGACTACCACCTCCACGAAGACATGTGATTCGTTTTCATCACCACATTACATGGATGATATATATAAGTTTATAAAAATATATAATATCTTATTTATGGTAAAATGATAATTATATAAATATAAAATAATAATTAAATTTTTTTCTATCATGATCATTGAAAAATATAAATGTCACCCGTGCATACGTGTGGCCTACCATCTCTATGATTGTAACATAGTTTGTTTTTTATAACCACATTTCATGGTCAGTTTAAAAATTATATTTGATTAATAAAAATTATAATTATATCATTATTATTCATAAGATTATGGAAAAATTACTACTTTAACCACAGTCAACACACCAAAGTTGTTTTGAAAATGATGAACTGAACTCCCTCAAAATACCCAATATGGACTTAACTGATTAAGTAATTAAATATGTCATTAAAATAAATGAAATAAATGGTTCAATGATAATGGATTCAAACTGGATAATTTTATTAAGAAAAAATATATATCTTATTTTATTATACATTAGTCAAAGGACATACATGGAATGTCTGGACTCAAGGTAAGGGATTTTATCTCAATTTCCCTTCATTGAGGCATATTTTAATGTTATGAGCCTAATTTCTTTTATATTGGTATATTTTTTCCAATTTAATTGGTATATCATGAATCCTTCATAATTTATGATATTTTAAGGTTCACTTTTAATTAGTTTATCCAATTTTATTTTTCTTAAAAGTTACTAAATGGTAAACAATTTTTTAACTCAATTTCCTTTTGTAGGATTATAACTCTTCTTCATTGAATTTGTTATTCCATGATTATGTGTGAATTTATTTTTAAATTGTTTTATTCTTTATTTAAAGTATTTTTTCCAGATTTATATTTTTAAACCTAATCTATCCATTGATCTCAATTCAATTATATAATCCTTATAAGGTTTTTCCATCTCAAATTCCCTTTCCTTGGGACATATGTTAAATGATATACACCAATATTTTTTTATGAGGAATATATACTTCCCCTTTAAAATGTTATATCATGAATATATTTATGTTCATGATATTTAATATTTCATTTTAATTTATTCTTTCATGGTTATTACAATTGAAAAGTAACAAAAGTGGTAAAGTATTTATGTTATAATCTTCTTTATTTCTAGGATTATTTATTTTCAAGGTTCCTTGGTGGGGTGAATCGTATGATGTTATTTTTTTAAAAATAATCTCTTTTATTCTTCTATATTTATGAATTTGGTTTAATTTTTTGGTTTTCACTCCCCCATTATTTATTAAACAAACATAAAGAATGTTTTTTTAAGTGATACTGACATTGTAAAATCTTTTAGATCGAGAATCTTTCTCTTAAATATCCACATTTTCTAAAAAATCAAAAATTTTATTCTCTAAAAATAAATACTTTTTTAAAGATATTTTAAATGATCTTTAAACATATTTTAAAATGGTTTTAAAAGGAAATTTATTAATGTTTTACAAATGGTTAAGTCTTTACTCCCTTTACAAAATGTTTGAAAAGAATATTTATTTTAAATATTTATAACATGAATGGATTTTCCCTCCATCATAACTATTATTTTATTTTATGTTTCGATGATATTTTCCAAGGTTATTTTCAATGAAAATTATTTTCACAATATTTTGATAATTTATAGTTTTTAAAATTTATCTTAATGTAAAAAAGGAATATTTTCCTCAACAATGTTTTAAATGATCTTTTAATAGTCTTTCTATTCATCAATGTCAACAACCCTTGATGTTATTTATGCTCCACAGGGGATGTTTTGTTGTGGTACCATCCTAATTATTTCTCTAGATGGATTATGATTGTTTTAAGGAGATTATCATGGAACTCATTTATTTTCCACAAGTTAATCATGTTATGAAAGGAATAATGGTAATTCCTTTGATTTTTATGATGGAATGAAAGATCTATTTACTTTATTTATGTTATGGTTCTTTGAAATTATTTATGATTATGGTTGGTTCTATTATAAACCAAGTACAGGTGGTTACATTATAAACCAAGGATGGGTGTTTCCAGATAGTGCTCCAATGCATTGGGTAGTTATATTATAAGTTGACCATATGGTTATTCCAATTTTTAAGGGTTCTATAAGGGTTATATGAAGATAATATTCAAGATAACAAAACATTTTATTTGTGATTTATATAGGTTTTAATGATTTATTTTATCAATATTGATATCATACGGATCATTATTATTAATTCCTATGAATTTTAACATTGATAAATATTTATTCCATATTTCATGTTTCATGCTCCAAGAATTGATGGGTATGAATTCTATTATATTATGGTCATGGAATCTGATTATATAGTAATACCCTTATTTTCATTGATTACATTCAATTGTAAATGCATGTGTTTACCCATAATGAGTATTTGATCTCACCCTTATTTTTTTCCTTTTCCCCATGTTTTGATGAAATATTTTAGCCATGTTTTTTCTAATAAGGGTACTAGGTGTGAAAATATTAGTGAGAGATGACGTAGATCTTTATTTACTATTTTTTTATGTATTTGAGTTATTAGGTAAGATTTTTTCCTAATTCTATAAAACTCTAAACCTAAAAGGTAAGTGATCTAATATTTCCTTTTGATGTTTTAAGTTATGGATGGAAAAAATTAAGTCACATTTATTAGTGTAAAATGTAGAAATGTAATGTTTATGTTTTTAGCACTAAATTTGAGAGTGAGGGTTTCAGGTACTTACAAATATGATAATAATGAAAAGTTATATGAGATTAAACATGTCTTATCCACTTGTATTTGATCATAAAAATTATTTAGGAATTCAAAGCTTGATGGGAGTCAAACAAAGAAAGGAGTATGAACCCACACTGGTTTTGTACCTTGTAAAAATTTCTTATGCCCTTTCATGCTTACATGTTCATGTCATACCGATATTAATGAGTACATATATTTATTTTATTATGTCTTAACCAATATAGAATATTTTTTCCTAAGCGAAAGAAATTGAAAATTGAAACCACAATTGATTCACCCCTCCCTCAGTGGTGCATTCGTTCTTGGATAATTTTATGTGGTGATAAAGCCATTAGGTTACCCTATCAGATCCCTTATTTTTGTGATGTATAATATAAATTCGTTTAATATTAGAGTTGTTTCAACCTTTTATATAAATAACTACCATGCATGGATGAATAAGATACTCCCCTTTCTTTTATCACTTTTCATTAAAGTTGTTAACGCAGTTACAGATGTTTTTCCACCGATTGGAAAAATCCCACACATGAACTAATAAAATAATCTTAGAGACTAATGGGAAGGTAAGAAATGAAATTCTAATTTATTTATCTAATATAGTCTAAACAAAGAAGATGAGTTTTTAACTATAACAGAGATATGGTATAATCTTTAGATAATCTTTTAAGGAAAGTTTAAACTCAAATAATTTAAGAAATAAATTTAGAGAATTAAATTTAAAGACATCAAAATTTTTGGATATAAAAAAATTTGTGACATATTTACAAGGGTAAATGAAATTTTTAGTGACATCATAGGATTTGGTGAGAATATGGAAGACCCCACTTTTCATAAGAAGTTTACAAGAGACTTTACAGATGGGTTTGATCCTAATATTTCAACTATAGAAGATGCATAGAATATTTTCCTTGATGAGATTCACCACATTCTCAATGAATGTGAAATAAGAAAGGTTCTATCATTTAAAATAAAATCCAAAGATTACATTGATTTTTAAGCTAAGAGTAAGATGAAAATCAAATATGAATAAGTTAAAGAACCAACAAACTTAGATGGTTAAGATAAGAAATATGATGAATATAAAATAATCATGTCACTAACCATGAGGAACTTCAGGAAAGTATAGTTAAGGTACATAGGTAAAATTACACTCAAATTTTTTGGTTATGGTGATATTGGGCATTTATCATTAATTTTCCAAAGAATAAAAATAGAGAGTATAATGTTGAGGGTGAAAAGCCTCAAAAGAATATATGGGTAAAGTTCACAAAATAATACTAAAACTAAATTGAGAACAAGAATAGATTCCCAATAAGAATAATAATAAATTTATTAAGTAGTCCAGAAGATGATGAAATCGCCTTTGGCACCAATTAGATGAATAATCTAATAATAAATTCAAAAAATTTAAGCCTTGTGTAGAAAGACATGAGGAATATTGTAAAAGTTAAAGTGAATAATATAAAGTTTCCTACATGGAAAATATGCTGAAATATAAACTAGAAA
The DNA here is from genome assembly GCA_963277665.1 of Viscum album. Classification (NCBI taxonomy): domain Eukaryota; kingdom Viridiplantae; phylum Streptophyta; class Magnoliopsida; order Santalales; family Viscaceae; genus Viscum; species Viscum album. The sequence goes on along the minus strand of OY728137.1, from coordinate 879,211,811 downwards.
CATTCTTAAAGTATAATACAAAACAAAAAAATATAAGTTAGACTCTTGAAGAAGGAGTAAAATAAAGATGAATCATATAATTGATATTCTATAAAGAAAGATGCTTATATTAAAGATATTAAAATTTTCAAGTTGAAGTCTATGGAAAGTAACAAGATCATGAAGGATCTTAATTATGAACCTAATATGAAATATAAAGATATTTTCTATACTCAATAAAAATTCCTAGATGCTGAAAAAGGCAATAAATAAGCTAGGAGATGACTATAATAAAATTTTGGAGATCAAGGTTGATTCATCAATGTATGGTAAAGACGATAATTCAAAATAGAAGGTCAATTCATTATATATTATCTCTCGTTATAAATATATTTTACATAAAAATTTAAGTTCTAATTCAAAATATAGTAATATGTAGGATAATAATGGAAAAGATAAACTTTCTACTACACCTAAAAGTGATAACAACATTTTTAGAAAACCTATCTCTCAAAGGTAGAATCATGAAACATCAGTTTCAATGAAATCACATAAAAATTTTGTGTAGAACTCTTATTATTATGAAATACTTATATTTAGTGGGTATTTCTAGTGTTTTTTTATTTTGTATCATGATTATTATTCATATTTCTTTAATATGTCTCTATTAGGGAAAAGGCGTGAAGTTGGGGGGTGAATATCTAAGAATATGAGGATAAATTCATAAAATAAACAATTAGATTATAAGGAAACATTTTAATCACCCATAAAATTTAGCTTTGAATTATTAGATAAATTATATGGATGATTTTAACAATAGTTCTATGGAGATGAAGATTTCATGACTAGTTTTCTAGGAAAACATCCCTAAAATAGATTAGTAATAGGAAAATTAAAGGCATTTCATGGTGAAAAATTATTTATTAGAGAATTTGATTTGAATTAAAGTTATATAGTAAAGTCATGGATCTTGTATAGTAGTTGTTCTTCACACATTTTAGGTGACAAAAAATTTATGAAAAACATTTCAAATCATTATATAGTACCAGTGACTTTCAAAAATGATAGTTTCTTAAGAATTAAAATTATTGGTTCTCTTGAGATTAAAGAAGATAAGATAAGTTAAAAGGATATTATTTATGTTAAAGATCTTAAGGACAATTTTTTAAGTGTAAGTCAACTAGGTAATTAAGGAAAAGAATTTCTATTCAAGAAAAAATCATGTGTCATAAAACAATCTAAATATAGACATTTCATTATAAGAGGAGAGATAACCAGTGAAATCTAGTTCTGAATAGTTGATCTGACTAACAAATTTTACTTATGTGATAAATAAGAAAATGAATTATGGCATGGGATACTTTGAAAACTTGGTCAATTTAATCTAATTAAAATATCAAATAATTTCATGAAAATAGACCTTCACTAACTTAAAAGGGAAAAATTGGTGACTTCTAAAACATACCAAAAGGGAAATATGCTCCAAGTTACACATAAAAGAGTACAAATTTAGTCATAAAGACCACTTAAACCCATTAATTCATATCTGTGTGGTCCCATGAGAAATCAATATATTATAGGTGATTTATATTTCATTACATTTATTGATTATTTCAGTCATATTACTATATTCATGTTCATAAAACACAAGTATAGTGCATTTAATTGTTCAAAATATTGAGAAGACAAGTTAAGCAGGATCAGGGATTAAACATTTTAATGATAATAATAGATAATATAAAGGAATTAACATGAAATTAATTTGAAAATTATCTTGAAATTCAGGGAACAAAATATCAATTCAATGTTCCCTACACTCTAAAAACAAAATTTAATAGTTGAAAGTAATAATAGAATCATGGTTGAAATGGGAAGAATAATGTTAGCTGAGAACAAACTTTTAAAGTTATTATATAGAGAAGTTGTATACACTTTTTTCAATATATGTGATAGATGTTTTGTGAACCCTAAGACAAACAAAACATCTTAAGAGATGTGGTTCTATAGAAATACTACAGTTAAATACTTCAAAGTTTTTATAATCCCATGTTTTAAAAATTAAAGTTAGTAATTTGAAAAAATTTGAATATAAGGCTAATAAATGCATTTTTATGGGTTAACTTCCTAATATAAGTGGTCAAAATTATTGTAATAAAAGGATTTATAAATTCATTAATTATTATGATGTTAAAATTTTAGATAACCAATCCAAGATAGGAGGTTTGGTTGATGGAGTAGACTGTTTCCTAGAGGCAAGTGAGTAGAAATCAAAAAACCATTCTATTGAATAAGCTGATGAAGCTACTAAAAAATTATAAAATATGGCATATGAGGATAAATAACCATATTTATTTTGAAAAAATAATTAGTAACCATAATTAGCTATTCCATATAATAAGAAAGATGTGAATTTAGAATCAAACTACTCTAATTTTAAAAATTAAACCAAAATTGGTTTCAAAGATAGTTTAACAAGAAGAGTGGATTTATGAAATGAATAAAGTGATGGATCAAATCAAGAAGAACTCCACTTGGGAGTCTATTAAAATGCCTACAAAAATGTTATAAGAACCAAGTGGTTCTTTATAAATATACTCAATGAGTAAGGAGAAATGTTAAGGAATAAAGCCAGACTTGTTTTTAAGGGATACTCTCGAATGGAAGGCATTGGTTTTAAAAAAACATTTTATCTAGTTTAAAGATAGAAACCCATCATGATGTTATTGTTAGTATTATCTCATAAAAATATAAAATTTACCAAATGTATGTGAATACTTATTTCCTTTATAGATATCATAAAGAAGAAGGTTTTATTAAGTATCCAGAAGGGTTTATTATTGATAAATATAGTAACATGTTTTAAAAATTATAGAAATAATTATATATATTGAAATAAGTCCCAAGGTATTTGTACTGAAAACTCTATGAATGATTGAAAAATCTAAAATCTTCAAAAAGTAAAGGTTGAAAAAATCTTGTATACCAAAGAATACATCATAGTAACTCTCATTATTATGATCTACATTGATGAAATTATATTTTTAATTAATTAGGATTATTACTAAAAATAATTTTCAAAGAGAATGAAGAAGAATTTTGAGATCCCTTGGTTATGATAGATAAGTTATTTTATGGGTTTTTAAATTTTATAAAGATCTAATTAAATTTTTCTATATTAAGAAAAATATACCAAAAATTATTTAAATAGTTTAAAATGAAGGATTAAAAGGAGGTTTCCACACCTATAGATGTTGGAACTAAATTAATTAAAGATGGGGATAGAAACAGTGTTAACCAAAAGGAATTTAGATAAATTATTGGAAATCTAATCTAAACCCTAGAAATAAGACAAAATATTCTATTTTTAGTTTCTTTATATTCAATTTTATATAGTGATCCAAAAGAATCTAAATTGATAGAAGCCAAGAGGATTTAATATATATCAAGGGAAATCCACATCAGATTTTTGTATAAAATTAGATTCAATTTATAGTTTTAGGGGTTCACAGATACAGGTTATAAAGGATAATTAACTGATAGGAAGTCCAAATATAGTGTAGTTTTCTTCCTTAGTTATAAGTGTGTGATTTGGCATATAAATAAGCAATAGTCAGCATATATTAGTATAGTTGAGGAAAAGTACATTGTAGCTACACATTCATATACACAAATGCAGTGGATTCAAGTGTATCTAGATGATTTAAAATTAGTTATTGATAAACTATTACAAATCACTAGTGATAATATGAGTTCAATATATCTATCAAATAATCCTATTAAACACTAAATATCCATCCATATTGATATCTTGTACCATTTTATCGAAGAAAGAGTGAAAAGTGGTGATATAAATCTTGATTATGTTTACACCAAGAATCATAATATATAAATTTTTATACTGGAAATAAAAATAGATAGATTTTAATATCCTTGGATAAAACTTCATGTTCAACCTTATCTTCTAGATTGAGGGAGTGTAAAAAGTTTCCCCCACTGTTCTTTAGATTGTATTGATAATGGTGGGGAAATAATGACGCAACTCTTAACCAAAGGGGGAGAGAAATCCTATTAAAAGGGGTGTGTTCAATAATAAGTCACCTTAATATTTGGATATTGATATATGGGGGAGATATAATTGAAGTGGATTTCATTTATATCACTTGGGTACACTTTCTTGACTCCAAGAGATGTAATTCTCTAAATAAATAAATTTATCAAATTGTGTGGTGAAAATTCTTATCATATAAGATAAGTGGTGATTTGATGATTCTATTTTTTTATGAGTTCTCAATAATATTTTTAGTTTAACAAAATATTTTACATTATTTTACAAAAAATAAAAAAGTTATAAATTAAAGTAACCTTGGAGTTACTGTTGAATTATTTATTGGTTTGAATTTATTTTCAACATGTTTAAAGAGATTTAGAGTGGTATTTGAGTTATCCTGATATTTTTTCATAAGTTTTTTCATGTGTTTTAGAGTAATCAAGAATTACTATTTTAGGTGTTGAAATTTTGGCTAAGTTTATTCTTTTATAGGGTCACCAGATAAGATATTTGAGCTACGCAGTATGTATTGAGTTAGAAAATGAAGTTTTAATGAGCCATAAATGATAATTAATGTAACTGAGAACTAGTATATTAAATATAGATACATGATACTTTATAATTAAATTAGTTTATGGGATTTATCATTAATGTAAATTGAGTTGTGTATAGGATTTTATATAGCGCGTAAGTGTAATACCTAAGACCCTACTGTAGTAGGTAAACAACTATCTTGAACTATAAAAAAATACACACACTAAAGAGAATATATTCATAAGTATATTTAAAAGGTTTATTTTCTGAATTTTATAATTTTATTTTTACAAAATAAACTTTATTTTTTAATTCATCATAAATATATTAGATTAAGATAAATTTTAGGGTTTTTCTAAAAGACAGGTTTTATGCAAGAAACTATTAAAATTAATTTTCCATAAAGATATTAATTTTATTAGATAAAATGGAATTTATATTTATAATTATTAGGTACAAATTATGAAACAATTCCAAAATTATTTTTATTCATTGAAAATAAATTACTTAGGATAAATATTAATTACTGTAGTCAAAATAAAATGGTTGTTTTCAAAGGATCAATTTTATCAGATTTATATAATTTGTATCTAAATAAATAATAGGAAAATAATATTATGTTTTAATAGATAAAAAATATAAACTCTCATTAAATTAATAATTAATAGGAAATAATAAAAAAACACTTAATATATAAAACGACATATTTTGATAAAATGGTTTTCCTGCATCATATGTTTTAAATTAAAAGTTAATTTTCTCATATTTAGAAATTATATTAGGTTAAATGAATCTAAAATTATGATTCATCACATCAAAATTTGGTAATAAGGATCATCTTATATTTTTAGTAATAAAATAATTACCATGTTTAATTTTTAATAAAGGTTAATAAGGGTAAAATGGGCAAATGAGGTAGCTCAAGATTTTAATGATTAAAAGTCCATATACACCTTATATAACTAATTTTTAGGTATGAAATTATTACCCACATGTATCACCTACCATTTATCCACATAATTCACCTAACTTACCAAACCCACTAAACACCCATGTGATTTCATTCTTACTTAACTTTAGTTTCCATGAAAAATCATCTCTTTTCACCTATAAAATGGTTATCTCACTAACCCTTCAATAGCAATATTTAAATTAGGTTTAATCATTGAAATATATTCCGTTTCCTTACCCTATAATCCCATTTGAAACTCATAAGATTCTGGTTATGATATTTTAGCCCAATCCCTTCCTTTCCAAGGAATCCTCTAAAACAAAAGCAAAGTTCTCAACGTAAGTTCAATATTTTCACTAATATATTTTCTTTTTATATTTAAATTTAAAATTTATTTTGACCAATATTATATAGTGACTTAATTATTTATATTATAATTACATATTTTATATTTTGGTAATAAACACTAACCTCATTTCTCCTTTCCCTTAAATAAAATGAAACTTTCATTTATGTGTTGTGCAGGCTACCGCCTCCACGACGCAATGTGTTTCATTTTCCTTAACTTTCTTACAAGGATAGATCTAAGGATATATTTAAAGGATAATTATTATTTTTATGATACCATTAAATTTCTAGTGTTACAAATTTTATAACCTATTAATTATATGATCAAAAACTATCATCGTAAATTAAATCATTTAAAATAAGCGTACTAAGAGGATAATCTTTTTTTCAAATTGTGTAATATTTTCACATCCATTAATTATTATTATAATTATTTAAAATTATGATATATCAATCTGATAAAAAATAAATAATATCATTATTATTTTAGTATAATGATATTATAATAAACTCACCTCATAATCATTCATTAAATCTGGGTATGTCCAAGTTTAGGTTGGTTTAACCACCTACTTGAACAATACTATTAATTTATATCATGGATGACTATGAAAACTTACCAAATTATATAATAAGATATAAATTTTTAAATAATTATTAATATTTCTAGTTCTGAATATGTTATATCATTTTTTAATTAATTAATTAAGAAAACACACTTTGATTGTCAATAATCACCGAAACATGCTTATTATCGATTTCATCATTAAGGATAAAGATTAAAACACTCATGAAAGAAATTAAAAAATAATAAATAATTATAAATAATCCATAAAAATAACTTTAATAACCTATAAATGATGAAATTTTTAATAATAATGAATATAAACACCGTTATTATGAAACAAGTACAAGCGATCAAAACTATAAATGTCCGATATGGAAAATTGGTAGAATTCATATAGATAATGACAATTTATGAAGATTATAAATGTAAATAGATATGAGTAAGGTTATTAATTAATTTATTAAGATAGTTATTTTTATTATACACGATGTTAAAGTATGTTCATGTCATTCAGAACAAGTGGTAAGAGTTTTCCATCTCAAATTCCTCTCCTTCATACGTGTTTTATATTATGTGGCTAATTTCCTTTATGTGGTTTATATATACTACTTAAGTGAGATGTTTCATAATGAAATTAATTTATATATAGTATCTAAAGATTAATTTGAATCAATCTATTTCCATAGGTTATTATTGAATTTATACTCAACTAATAAGTAGGGTTTTTTCCCATCTCAATTTTCGTTCTTTGGGACACATGTTATATTCACCACCTATTTATTTTTTTATGGTGAATACATTTTCATGGATTAATTTTACCATATTAATCAATGAATTTAATGGATTTAATATTCTATATTATTATCCCTCTATCATATTCTTTTTATTCAAGAGTTACCAAAACCATTATAAAACTCAATGGTTTCAATAATGGAAAAATCATCCTAAGTTATGGTAATGTAAAAGTGTGTGTATTTCCCTTGAAAATAAATCCCTACCTAGATACTAGAAAGTGGGTGTGGTTGTGAAATAAATTCACTTAGGGGTAATCACCCTAAAAACTTTTGGTTGATCATTTAATTAATCATCACCCTGATACAAAATGAATGGGCATATAATTGCAAACCTGAATAGACACTCCCATTGGATACAATGTGAAATATTCAAACTCAATTTATAAACCATGATAAAGTATTTTTCCTACCATTTACTTGGTCTCCTACTAATAAAAATTATTGAACCCAATTACAACCTTCCATGGATTACCAAACACATTGTAAGTTCCCTTACCACTATATTTATTTGATAAGGGTACACATGTTATCGAGATAATACCACGTTGTTTTTAAGTTTATTAATTTATGTTCTCATATATATCCAAATTATTTTATTAAATGTGTATTTTTGTAACAACTTGATATTTTAAAAGGAGAAAATTACGTTTGATATCGTAAATGACACGCAACACTAAACTTACACAAGAATGTAAATTCATGAGACTTTATGATATGATTATTTTTAAATAAATTTAATCTCTTAAATTTATTTTGGTACATTCAACCCTAATATTTTTATGTTTGATAGTGTACTCAACATGCAACACCAAGCTAAAAGTCCTAAGATTTATATAACCCGTATAACTTAGTCGTTAAATTGGTGACTATGAATATTATTAATTATTTTAGGCTATATATTTATCTATGTACTAATAAATATAAATTATTGATAATTTTTTACTAAATAATAAATCAATTTTTATTAAAGTTATTTTATCATTAAAAAATAAATTTTCTTCATAAATGATTTTTATTTATTTTCATGGAAAAAGTATTATAATTAATTTTTGGAACATTTAGAAATTTTATTTGATAAAATTAAATACATTTTTTAAATCATTATATAAAAATTTAAATTGGGTTAAATTTTGTGATTTTTTGAAGAATATTGATTTTTTGGTGAATACTGAAAAATACTGATTTTTGGTAAAAATGTCATTTCTTTTCAAAAAATTAAGTAATTTAAAAGTGAAATTATGTTTTGAATATTATTTAAAATAACATGAATATTATTTATTTAAATTTAATCCACTTATTTACATTTTAATTATCATTGAATTTTATTTTAGTATAAGTCTATTTTTTGGTTTAAAACGGGACTTTTTCTTAAAATAGTTTTAAAGTACTGATTGTTTCTCCATTTTAATTAATTAAAATAACCCATAATGAAGAATGATTTAAATTAAATTTATAGATTATATATCAATAAATATTAATTTATAATCATAAAATGATTAATATTTTACATAGATAAAATATAAAATCATCTTATGCTTGAAAAAAATACACTTCTCAAAAAATAGCTTTTTCATCACATCTGCGGGTTTTTTTAATTTAATTTTCTATAATTTTATAAAATTCATTTTAAAAAATGAAAATATTTTTAAAATTTTCATTTCATAATAATATTAGGCTGAATTTTTTGAGAATTTTCTGAAAAGATTAATGTGTTGATGAATAGTGACAAAATACTGAATTTTAATTGAAATTTGTCTTTTGTTTAAATTATTTATAATGTTAAATTATATTATAAAATTTTTTTAGAGTAAAATTAGTAAAATTATATATATTAATACAATTTAGGAAATTTTAATAAAATTAATATTTAAATTAGAGATAAAAACTTTCTAAACATTTGAACATTTTCTCTTTGAAAATAATTTTTCTCGTCACGTCTCCGGGATTAATTTTAAATTAAATTTTTTCACTTATTTGAATTGATTTTAGAAGAAAAAATATTATTAATCACTATAATTTATATTATCTCATAAGGTAAAATTAATTTTTTTATCAAAATGAATAATGAAAACATTAAAAATTAATTACCACGATTAAGGTAAAAATGGATTTACTAGGGGTTAAACTAAAAATATAAGGGTTAAAATGACCTAAAAGATTTATAAAATCTATTTTTTGGAAATATTTAGACCATATACCTTTTATTATAGATACTTTTCTATTGTTGGATCCTTTTTGTATGAAAAAATGTGTTTGGAATTCATTTTTGTTCAAAAATTTACAAGTGTGTCACTCGCCTCACTTATAAAAATCCACCCTCCCCCCTCCCTCTCTCTTTACACCTTAAAAACCCATTTTTTCATCCAATACCTTCCCAAATAACTTTTATAATTCCATCCAATCATCATATAATCATTATTTTGGTAATAAATCCAACAAAGTAAGGCATTTGATGCAAACCAAAAGAAGTTACCCAAAAAAGAGGTAATGTTCTTCAATTAGTGTTTTTATTTAATTTCCACCTCCACCAAATTAAATTATTATTAAACCATTGTTATATAATAACATCAGTATATTTATTATAATATTATTTTATTATTTTAATGTAATAACTTAAATATTTCATCTCTTCCATCAAAATGGGTTATGAAATCATTATTCGTGTGTACGGCGGACTATCGCCTCACGAACCAATGTCATTCATTTTTTCATTTCCACTTCTCATTATTGGGTAAGATGATGGATATAAAGTATATATATGATATTTATAAAATTATTATACCTCTATAGTCATTATGTCATATATATACCTTTTTAATTTCAATTCGGTAGGGTATATGATAATGTCACTCGTGTGTAAGGTAGACAACTGCCTTGCGAAGCAGTATGATTCGTTTTCACTAATGCTTTACATGGAAAATAATAAGGATAATTTTAATAAATATATGTTATATAAATGAAATAATTATGATGTTCATGAAATATTTATCATTATTAAAATATAATATATCATTTTATTTCTTACCATTTCACACACTAGAAGATGATAACGTCATTTGTGTGCCTATGGACTACCCCCTTCACGAAGCGATGTGACTCTCTATTTTCATCACCACACAACACAGATGATATATATATCATAATATTTAAATAAATAATATTTTATTTATGATATTATGATAATTATATAAATATAAAATATTGCTTACCTTCTTTCCATAATTATCATTGAAAATGGAAGCATTACTCATGCGTGTGTGCGACCTACCATCTTCTGGATCATAACGTACTTCATTTCTCAAAACCATTTTCATAATTGGTCATAAAGGTATAATTGATGCAAAAATATGATAATTATTTTTTTTTATTCTACAGATGATATAACTATTTTATATGAACAATAACCGAGACTTTCGTAACAAAGTATGAATTAAAAAACTAGGCAATTAACACCTGAAACAATAAAAAATTAAATATTATTAATGAATGGGTGATAAGATATTATAAAAAGATAATATATGACATTATAAATATTAATATGGTTATGTGATAAGTTAACAACATGCTTAAAACCACTATATAGGATGTTAAATCATGTTCAACCAAAAATAAGCATGATGTAAGGGATTTATTTACTCAATTTTCATTCATTAGGATAAACTTATACTTCACTGATTATGTTATGATAATATTATGTGTGTAATTACATTTGATTATTTTATGATGTTTTTACACTTTTTTATGTGAATTTACATTTTATACACATAATAAATTCATTTATTAATCCCCATTTTAATGATCTGATCTTTGTAAAGGATTTCTTAACTCAATTTCCATTCATTGGGTTAAACTTCTACTTCATAGATTATGTCATGAAAATATTATGTGTTTAATGAAAATTGATTATGTTAGGTTATATTTAAACTTTTTTTATGTGGGATTAAATTTTATACAGATAAAAAATTCATTGATTAATCCCCACTTTAATGATATGATCTTTGTAAGGGGTTTTTGTCTTAATTTTCCTTCTTTGGGACTTATGTCATGTTATGCATCTATCTAATTTTATGAGGTTTATATACATCACCTTTGAAATGTAATATAAAAAAATTATTTATTATCATGATATTTTAAGTTTAATTTAATGTTATAATTTTATGGGAATTAAAAATCAATGTTACAAAAGTGGTAAGAGTTTAATGTTACAATCTCATCATTTATCAGGATTATTTATGATTAAGTCTCCAATGTTGAAATATTATAATATAACTCTCAAGTATTCTCATGATTTTTATTATCTTCTAGTTATTCATGATATTTTCAAGTAATAGTATCATTTTTTACTCTTTGTTACTTAAAATAATTGAGAAAACATTTATAAGAAAAATTATCTTTATTTATCTCTTCAGTTGAAAACCCTTTTTTCTTCTGAAAAAAAAAATTTCTAAAAAAAATTTCAAAAATGTTTTTAGAATTATTAAAATGATATATTAAAGAAATTTTTACGCATATATTACCTTTTAAAATATTTTTTAATGTAATGTTATTATCATTTTACAAATAATGCATGTTTAGCTTTTACTGAAAATATGAAAGGGATATTTGTTTCAACATGTATGACATTAATATAAATTTTAACCTTTATTTTATTTGAAGATTACTTTAAAAGTTTTCAAGGTTATTTTCAAAGAAAATTATTTTCAAAATTTTTTAAGTTTAAAAAAAATAAAAAAAAGGTTGTTTTCCTCAAGAAATGTTTTAAATAAGTTTTAAAGCTTCCTTTATATATTTTCATGGTTTCTTTCAAAGAAAACAATTTTTGAAATATTTTTCAAAATTAAAAGGTTTTTTCCTCAAAATTCATTTAATGGTATTTTAATTTTATTCCTATTCATCAATGTAAAAAACCCTTGTTATTACTTATGCTCTAATGGTGATATTTTGTAATGATACCAACCTCATTCTTTCTCTGGATGGATTAATATTATTTCAAAGTGATTATTGGAACCTATTTATTTTCCAAAGGTTAATCATTTTCCAAGGATATTTTTATGGAACCCATTTTGTTTCCATGGGATAATCATGTTTCAAATATATTATTATAGAATCCATTTCTTTTCCACAGTTTAACTATGTTTCAAATAGATTATTATAAAACCCATTTCTTTTCTATGGGTTAATAATGTTTCAAAGATATTTTTATGGAAACCATTTATTTTACATGATTTAATCTTGATATAAAAGTTATAATAGTTTTTTTATGAGTTTTATGATGAAATATTAGATATGTGTATTTTATTCATGTTGTGGTTCTTGAACATTTCTTATATGATGGGTATTCTCAGATAGCACCAGGTGAGCCCGATATAGCATAAATGATGGGGGAACCCAGATATAAATCTAATTAATTTGGTAATTATTATAATATATAGATAAATATTTTTCAATTATAAATTATGGTTATTCCATTTTTACGAGTTTTGTAGGGGTTCTGTAAGTGTTCTATGAATATGATGTTCTAAGATACCAACACATTTTATCTACGTTTTTCATGAGTTTATAATATTTCATTTTTTCAAGATTGATATCGCATGGCTCAAGATTATTGATTCTTATGAATCTTTCCCTTTTTAAGTACTTCTATCATGTTCCATAATTGATGATTCAGGTATTGATGGGTATGAGTTATTTTATGATTCACTCATGCGCTTTAATTATGGGTATTATTTATGTATTATTTTTTCCAAATACTATAAAACTCTAAACCTAAAATTTCCTTGATAATATTATGGGTATATTTTTTTCTTTTTGATATTGTATGTTTTGAATGGTGAAAATTGTGTCGCCTCCATCGGTATCAAATCCAGAAATGTAAATTTTACATTTTCAACATTGGATCCAAGAATGCGGGTTCTGGGCTATTATAGTTTGTATCATATGTTGATTTAGATAAATTTGGAAACTATGATGTTTTAATGTGAGGTTATTTTAAGAGTTATATATACTTTCATATGTCTATAATAATAAGGTTGATCATAATTTCAAAGTCTTAAACATCCCTTTTAGGTTTTAAGTGATGAGATCATAAAGTGATTAATGACATTTTAGAAGATTTTTTATTAGGTTGAAGTATATATAAATCTTTGGTTTAACATGAATTATGCTTTTAAAGTTTTTCAGAAATAATTTTTAAGGTATTGATGAATTTTAGGGTTTATAGGAATATTGAGGTAATTATAGGAACACAAGTTTTATCGTATAAATAACCATGGGATAGAAGAGTGATTTGGTAACTAAGTGATTAATGTTATTTCTAAATGATATCAAAATATTTCTGTGCATGTAATATGAAAAGTATGAGATAAACTATGTTTTTAAAATTCTCTTTAATTTTTTATGTTATTGAGGCTATTTGGGATATAGGGTTATTCATTCATGGAATTATTTAGTTTCAACTTTGGGTATTACCATGTAATTTTAAAGATTAATATATCATATTAAGGTTTATCCATTTTGGGGATTATCTTACCATGTTCTAACTATATTATCTTTTTTTAATGTCTAAATACATGTGGAATATCTTGATTATCAATTTTATGGTTATGTGGTCCTTAAAAGTTGATTTTAGTGCTTTAGGCATGACAAATTAATCATGTATACTCATCGTTTGGTAAAAAATATTAAATTATGGTGGAAAATGAAAAAAGGATGAAATTATACTCATAAAGTAATATTTATTTATTCTCTTAGTTTATATGGAAAAGTAATTCCTGAACTTTAGTAAAAGGATCTTGAAATAAAAAATTTATCACATTACATTCATGTTTGATGAATCAAATAGTCTTTTAAATCATCATAGATTTATGGTTTTGAGGCCCTTAACTTTCTATTGATCATTGAATTATTTTTTATCAATGACATAAATCACTCTCTAAAATTCTTTATACTTTTCTTCCATGTCCAAATATTCACTTCCCATCTATGTCATCCTATTTGGAAATATAGTATGTGTTATTCCAAATGACCCTTGTACATCCCATTCACTTTTCTCAATAAGATGTTTTATTAACCCTTTTTATGATATAGGTTTACAATAAAAGTATTCTCAAATATCCAACCTTTTATTATAGATATAAAGTTCAAATTTTTAGGATGTAATTTATTAAATGGGGGTATATAACACCCCAATATTTTAAAAGGAGAAAATTATGTTTGATAGCATAAACGAAATGCAACACTTAACTTAGATGAGAATGTAAATACTTAAGACTTTATGATATAATTATTTTTAAATAAATTTAATCTCTTCTATAGTTTTTGGTATATAAAACCTTTAGATTTTTATGTTTGATAGTGTATTCAACATGAAATACCGAGCTTAAATGACTCATGATATATATAACCATTATAACCTAGTTGTTAAATTGGTGGGTATGAATAAAATTAACTAATTTATGAAATATATATGTGTTTGTGTGTGCTTTTTTCCTAATAAATATATATTATTGGTAAATATTTAGTAAATAATCAATATATTTTTATTAATGTAATTTTATTCTTAAAAAATATGTTTCCTTCAAAAATAATTTTTATCACTTTTCATGAAAAAATATTATAATAAATTTTTGTAACTATTAAAAATTTAATTTTATAAAATAAAATTAATTTTTAAAATCAAAATATCAAAATTTAATTTGGGTGGAATTTTCGAATTTTTTGCAAAATAATGATTTTTCAGTAAATAGTGACAAATACTATTTTTTGTAAAAATGTCATTTATTTTCAATAAATTATGTAATTTAAAATTCATAGTTATTTTTTGAATATTATTTCATGTAATATAAGTTTTATTTAGTTATATTCAATTTACCTAATTTCATTTGAATCATTATTATATTGTATTTTAGTATAAGTTTATTTTTGGGTCTAAAATCGGATTTTTCTTAAAACTCATTTAAATTACATAATGTTTCTATATTTTAATTAATTAAAATAACCCATAATGAGGAATTTATTTAAATTAAAAATATATATTATATATTAATAAATATTAATTTATATTTATACCGTTATTATTATTTTATATAGAGTTAATATAAAATTCTCTTATGCTTGAGACAAATACACTTCTCGAATACTTACTTTTTCATTGTATATGCAAGTTTTGAATTCAATTTAATTTTATAAAGTTTTAGAAAATTTATTTGAAAAAATAAAATTAATTTTTTAAATCATAATGTCAAAATTATATTAAGGGTGGAATTTATTTTTTTCAAAAAAAATTACAAGTATGCCACTCACCTCGCTAATAAAAGGCCACCCCCTCTACTCCTCTCTTCACAACATCAAAACCCATTGGTTCGGTCAATAACTTTCCAAATGACTTCAATAATTCCATAATATCATTCAATAATCCTTAAATTGTGCATAAATTCAACTAGGTAAGTCCTTTTGTGAAAACCAGAAGAAGTTACCCAAAGAAGATGCAACGTTCTTCAATAATAATTTTTATTTTATTTCTTCCTCCACCTCCTTCAATATGTCTCAAACCAAGATTATATAAAAACATCAGTATATTACATATAATTATATGTTATTATGAAAATTTCATAACCTAAATCCTTCTCCTCTTACATTAAATGGGTTACAAAATTATCAATCATGTGTGTGGAGGACTACCGCCTCACGAATCAATGTCATTCATTTTTTCATTACCACCTCGCACAGTTGGATATGATAATGGATATAAAGTATATATATAATATTTATAACATAATTATACCTTTTTAGTAATTATATAATATATACCTTTTACTTTCCATTCGTTAGGGGATACGATAACGTCACTCATGTGTACAGAGAACCACCGCTTCGCGAAGCAATGTGAATCATTTTCACTGATGCTTTACATGGAAAATAATAAGGATAAAGTTAATAAATATATATATTATATAAATGACATAATTATTATATTAATTAAAAATTTATCATTCATAAAAGATAATATATCATTTTATTTCTTACCTTTTCACTCACTAAAAGATGATAATGTCATTCATGTGTGAGAGGACTACTGACTTCATGAATCAATGTGACTCTCTTTTTTCATCACCACACCACATGTATGATATAAATATATATAAGTATATTTAAATAAATAATGTTTTATTTATGATATTATGATAATTATTTAAAGATAAAATATTACTTACCTCCTTTACATAATGATCATTGAAAAATGGAAATATTACTCATGCGTACATATGGCCTGTCATCTTCATGATCGTAACGTACTTCATTTTTCATAACCATATTTCATAATTAGTATTAAATTATAATTGATGTATAAATATGATAATTATTTCATTATTATTATTATAAATATGATATAACTATATTATATTCATAATATTCATAAATTTCATAACAAATCATGAATGATATAACAAGGAAATTAACACCAAAAACAATGAAAATAATAAAATATTATTAACAAAAAAGTGATAGGATGTTATACAAGGATCATATATTATATTATAAATATTAATAAATTTATTTAATAAGTTAATGACATGTTTAAAACCACTATAATCGAGTTTAAATCATGTTAAACCAAAAGTAAGCATGAGGTAATGGATTTCATAACTCAATTTCCATTCATTGGGTTAAACTTCTACTTCACTGATTATGACATCCTAAGATTATGTGTGTAAGGACAATTTATTATTTTATATTTTATTTCCAATTTTTTATGTGAATTTAAATTTAATACACATAATAAATTCATTGATTAATCCCCGCTTTAATCATATGATCTTTATAAGGGATTTCTTAACTCAATTTTCATTCATTAGGTTAAACTTCTATTTCACTGATTATGTAATAAGATTATGTGTGTAATAAAATTTGATTATTTTATATTTTATTTACATTGGTTTAATTTGGATTTAAATTATATACACATAATCAATTCATTTATTAATCCCTACTTCAATTATATGATCTTTGTAAGGGATTTTTGTCTCAATTTTCCTTCTTTGATACTTATGTCATGTTATGCACCTATATTCTTTTATGAGGTGTATATACATATTATTTGACATTTAATATCATGAATTTATTTATTATCATTATATTTTAATTTTAATTTAATTGTATCCTTTTATGGGGCTTATGATTCAGAGTTACCAAAGTGGTAATATTTTTATGTTACAATTTCATCGTTTATCATGATTATTTATGATTAAGTCTCCAATATTGAAATCTTATGATATACCTCTTGAGTATTCAAATTATTTTCTTTATCCTATAGTTATTCATGATATTTTAAAGTAAAATTTTCTATTTTTAACTCTTTATTACATAAACTAATTGATAAAAAAATTTAAGAAAAAACATCTTTATTTCTCTTTTCGGTCGAAAACCCCTTTTTCTTCCAAAACCATGTTTTCTAAAAAAAATCAATTTTTTCTAGAATTATTCATATGTTTTTTAAAAGGAATTTTTACCCATTTTCTATTTTTACAATATTTTTTAAAAAAATATTCATGTCATTTTCCAAAGAATACTCTTTTAAATTTTATTGAAAATGTGAACGGAATCATTATTTTAACATGTATAGCATGAAAATAATTTTCCACCTTCATTTTATTTGAAGCTTCATTTATAAGTTTTCAAGGTTATTTTCAAAAAAATTAAGTTTTAAAATGTTTTTTTCAAAATAAAATAGATATTTTCATCAAGAAATGTTTTAAAATATTTTTTAATATTCCTTTATATATTTCCAAGGTAGATTCAAGGAAAACTATTTTCATAATATTTTTCAAAATAAAAAGGTTATTTTCCTCAAAAAAAATTAAAGATATTTTAATGGTATTTTCATTCATTAATCTCAACAACCCTTATTGTTACTTATACTCCAATGGGGATATTTTTTAATGATACCATCCTCATTTTTTCTATAGATGGATTAATATTGTTTCAAATGGATTGTAATAGAACCCATTTATTTTACATGGTTTAATCATGTTTCAAAGAGATTTTTATGGAACACATTTATTTTCCCTGGGTTAATCATGTTTCAAATATATTGTTATGGAACCCATTTCTTTTACACATGTTAATCACGTTTAAAATAGATTATAATATAACCCATTTCCTTTCTATGGGTTAATCTTATTTCAAATAGATTATTATGGAACCCATTTATTTTCCATGGTTAAATTGTTTTATAAAAGGGATAATATTCTTTTTATGAGTTTTATGATGAAATAAAATCTCTATGTACTTTATTCATATTGTGGTTCTTAAACATTTCTTATATTATGGGTGCACCTAGATAGTGTCGTGTGAGTCTGGCATAGCTTAAATTATAGGTGCAATTATATTGTGATCCAATGCATTGGGTAATGATTATGTTCTCTCGAGAATTATATTTTATGTCTTCCATATGTCTATTCCATTTATAAGGGTTATGTAAGTGTTCTATAAAGATTATTTTCCAAGATACCAATAAGTTTTATCTATGTATTCCATGAGTTTATAGTGTTTCCTTTGATCAAGATTAAAATCACATGGATCGTGATTATTGATTCTTATGACTATTTCATTTTTTAAATACTTACTTCATATTTCACGATTGATTATTTAGGTATTAATGAGTATGAGTTGTTTTATGATTCACTCATGAAATCTGATTATGACATCATACTCTTAGTATATTTTTATAATCACTGATGACATTCAATTATTAATGATTATGTTTACACTTATATAGAATTTGAGCTCACCCTTATTATGTTTCCTTTTCACCAGGTTATAAAGTATGATTTTGAATTAATTATGCCTATAAGAGTTTCATTTGGATGATCTTGATGACCTAATATGAAATATAAAAAGATGAGTATATTGGGAAAGATAATATCTTTAATTTCTAGGTATTGTTTATGTAAGAGTTTGTACTAATTATCTAAAAATATAAACCTAAAAGGTCCTTGAGAATGTAAGTGATCCAATTTTTACATTTTGATATTGTAATTTTTGAATGGATAAAATTGGGTCACCTCTATCAGTATCAAAGCTGGAAATGTAAAGTTTTTATTTTCATAACCAAATCCAAGTGTACGGGTTCTAGGTTATTATAATTTTATTTATGTATTTCACATTATATAGATATACAAGTTTTATTCAGTAAAAATTTCCTTAAATAATGGTATGAAAGGATTTAAATAATATTTTGGTGAATACATTAGACTTAATCAAGTTTTAGGTGGGTCACAAAATTATATATCCCCGCGATTCATCAACAAGTCTTTTGAGAAAAAGTTGGATGGTTTTTTTGTATACCTCTTTAAATAATTTGATAGTTTATTGGAACTAAGAAATGGTAGTATGTTTTGAGGTATAGAATTATATATTCCATCATTGTGTGATCGATGATTATTGTTATCCATGTTACATTTATTTTCATAGATATAGAATACCCTCAGTTTCAGTTGGTTACGGATTCATGTTTTCTATTTATTCATATCATGTCACTTATTCCATGTTTAAGTTATGATATCTTTAATTGTATATTACTCCTTACTGAGCATCTTATCTCACCCTTATTTTTTTTCCTTTCCCTAAGAAACCTAGAAGAGGTGTATTTTTAATATTTAGTGACATGATATAATGGATAATAATGTTCTCATAATGTGTTTATGTTGTGTCTTATGTTTTTCAAATGTAATGTATGAATATATCTATTATTACGTGACTAATGAACTATTAGATTATTCAGGAAATAATGTATTTTTATCAATAATTTAATATAACTACAATATATAGGTTTCTTAAGTATGGGGTGATATGGTAAGTAAAATGAGTATCACATTTCGAAAGACTAATATCATAGGAAAATCAAGTTTTGTATAATATTTTATCCATGTGAATGAAAAATTTTCAAGGGAATTCTCTTAGAGGGACACTGAGTAAGGAAAGTATCTTAAGAGGGAAGTGTGTAAGTTATTTTCCTTTGAGAAGAATCTATTTTTTATGGTTGTGTAAGTTAATTAACCTACATGATGAGGAATATCCCATATATGATATTTTATGAAAGATCATGACCGTTTTTGGATATGTCTTGAGCTTGTTGTTAGGTACTCTTTTTCCTTGTTTTGAGTATATATTGTTTTGGTTTTACCATGGAGATATTTTGGGTGAAATTAAATGTTTTTTGAGAGGTTTTATGAAGTATATGGTTGACGCATGATTTTCCCAAACTGTGTGCCCTTTCCCAAAAAACTATACAACCCCAAAAGTGGGATTCCATGTTTGGTACATGGTTTGTCGAACTATGCGCCTTATTAATAGTAAATGTGTGATAGTTGAGTGAGGTTCATAGTTATGGTGCATGGTTTTGAAAACTGTGTGCCATAGTCTAGGAAATTGTGCACGCCGGATTTTAATACTCCAATAAAATATTTTAAATTATTAAAACCCATAGTTATTATCCCTAAACTCCCTAGATCGGGATAAAAATATTTACTATGTTTTCTGGACCTTCCAAGAGGATTCCAAATCCCATTATTAGCGAATTGAAGGTCTAATTGATGGATATGCACCTCTCTCGGTAATAAATAACTCCCTGTTTGTATTCCTTTCTCCCTCGCCTCTCTTTTTGGATAGAGACGGATTTTTTATTCCTCATTGATGATGGTTTAAATCTTGGTTTTAAATTTTTTTGTTCCATTTGATCTTGATTTTTGGATTTGGTTATATATATCATTTTTTGTTGTGTTCTCGATCGTTCTGCTTCAATTAGGGAATTCCATTAGCAAAAGAGCATCGAAAATCTTGAGGTAGGTGGTCTAAATTTAAAATCATATAGTCTGGAATTATAATTTCATGTATATATTTTTGAATTTAAATTTCCATGCATAGAGATTAAATCGTGAATTGGATTAATAAATTTGTTAATTAATTAATGGAACCATGGAATTGATTAATTGATTTTCCATGTGATAATGAAATGGGTTGAACTTGGGCAATTGAATTTAGTCAATTGAGGGATTGTGGAATTGGTTGATAAATGTAATGTTTAATTGATTGAATAATTGTAATTAAGGGATGTTTAGATTAACCATAAAGGGTTAATGTTTTATATTATTAAGTATTGATAAATGGATTAATGGTGAATTTTCATATTATTCAATGTGATTAAAGTGTTGAACAATGTTTGTTTTGATAATTGAAATGGTATTCCATAATTTGAAATTTTGATAAGATTTTTAATGATGATTAAACATGATAAATTTGATTTATGTGAAATATGTGATTGATTTATAAATGGGTTGTGAGACACAGACTGATACTTTAAATACCCACAGGGTGCTAGACATGAAATTCTAGGCCCAAATTCATGCATGTGATATTTAGTGTGGGACATGAATTGATGCTTCAAAATCCCACATGTGATTAATTGATAAATGTGTTTTGGGACATGGAATGATGCTTAAAATACCCACAGGTTCCTAACCATGGAATTCTAGACCCAAAAATGTTGTCATTGGACTATGGTTCTAGGTACTCGTAATATGAATTAAAATTAAATGATTGATAAATGAAAACCCATGTGAAATAATGATTTGTGATTATCCATGTGATATCCCTTAAGGATAGTTCAGAATCTTTCATGGGCCAAAATAGGTATTGATGGTTTGGGTGTCACCATGAAACCAGGATATTCATGTGGTTAATTAAAGAATAATTGAATTGGTCAACTTTTTATTTTTTTCCCTTGTACTTTATTATTTATACAACTTAATACACTATTATTGACTATATAATTTTTAGATGCCTTTGGATATGGCCTATTGATTTGTACTCACACCCTACTTGGGATTCCTGATCAGTATCTGAATAGACTTTATGTTCGCATGACAAGATAAGGTAAAGGGCCCTATGTTAGATGGTTGAGCTGGGATAGAGCATGGATGAGGGAATCATTCATGGTGTTGGGGACCACTTGGGGAGTATTTAGTGTCTTTATTTTGGGTTGTTAATATTTAAACTTGAAACATATATGTCATTAAATATCTAATATTTTGTTTTAGATATTTTATTCATGTTTTGGTTCTAATGTGACATTGGTATTATTCTGGTTATGTTTATATCATTTGGCTATTGGTAATTTATTTCTATTGTTGTGATGCTTTGATAAAGAGGGTTTATTCTCCCCATGTTATATATATAGACCCTCAATACTAGTCAGTGGTCACTATCATATGGGGAGGCGTGCTTGAGGTCATGTGATTAATCGGCTTGGGGCACCGGGGTGTGGCACTCGATTCGGGACATCACAAAGTGGTGTCAAAAGAGTTTTATTTTATTTTATTTTGTCTTGATGTTTGGGAAATATAGAGAGGATAATAAGATGAGTCATTACTTGGTTAATATATCTTTTAGGGGAGTATCTAACCCATTTGTAGGGGTAAAATCTAAGTACCCAAGGTGGGATTGATATTTTTGATGTGTTTTGTTACATTTGTATATTATTTCACCTCGAGTGATTCAATTTTTGTGAGATGTTATTATTATTTATGAAGTTTTCTAGGATTTTACTTGTGGACTAGTATGGAATAATAATTGATTATACATGCATAATTATAGGAACTTACGAAATATTGTGACATGCACTATTTTTGGAATTCATGGGAAAAGCAGGTTTTTGGGTAAGTTTTTTAAATGAAATTTATTTTCTTTACTTGTGTAACTTAAATGAAAAAAGTGCCTAATATGAAATTAAAAATTATAAATGATTAAAAACATTAAAAATGGGTGTCTAATGGGAAACTTGAATCATGAGAATATGTTTACCCTTTTTAACCAAAACCTAGATGAGGGATGGTTGAGGGTAGTGACAGTGCCTCCATTTTGACTGTGCGACAGAAAATATGAGATGACTTATTATGGATTTATATGAATAAAAATATTGTTAATGTTTTGTAATGATTCCTAAGACATGTGTTTAGAATTATATAGATATACGTCCATGATGGTGCTTATTGATATGATGCTAGGAGGACATTGATAAAAATGCTCCTCCTGTAGTGGAACCTAATGCACCAATAGCACTGGGTGAGGAAGCCGGAGTGCAGTTTTTGGGATAAATTTTCTCTCTATGAATTTTTTTAAAGGGACCTAGGGAAGGTTTTGAAGAGTATGTCTGACTTTACATGGGAGTTTCAGTTCCATCACACACCAAATTTCACTATAGAGGATAGACTTGAGGTAGATGAGCTCTAAATTGAGTCTATCCAGAAAATCCTTGACCACTTAGAGACTCCTGCTATGAAGAGATTCAAGCTAGATAATTATATGTTACATGTTCAGGTGAATAATTAGTGGTACATCCAGACTCAGGTTGGATAGTAGGACAATATAGAGTGAATGGACTTTCAGGATAAGTTCTTAGAGCACTTTTACCCTGAGATGCTCAGGTAGGAGAGATCAGCTGAGTTTATGAGGTTGAATTAGGGGAGAATGTTTGTAATGGGATATGTTGAAAGCTTTATTGATTTACTATGATTTATTCTAGTATTTGAGGGGGAAGAGTATATTGTGTAAAATTGGTTTCAAAATGGGATTAAATGTGAAATTAAGTCCCAAGTTAATATCTTCATGCTAAATAAGTTTTCAAAAGTGGTAAATTAGGCTCTCATATATAAGGAGAACCTAAAGGATGATTCTAGTGGAGGACGGGATCTTTCTATTGGATGGAAAGGGGATACATATTTTAAGAATAGGAAGCATCTCTATGAGAATGTTGACCAAAGTAGTGGAAAGAATAGTGGACAGGGGGAAGGGTCAGTTACTCAATACCTTACCTGAGTGACCTGATACTAGTTTGGTGGGTTGGTGCACATTCATAGACATTATCCTCAACTGCAAGTAGAGTTTTGAGCTTATGGTAGTATGGGAAATCTGTAATGGTTCTTTAAGAACCCGTGAAATATGGGTAATGATAGAAGAGCTTGGCAGAATTATAGTGTTGGAAGGGGGTCGTCTACCCCATATCAGTCTGGTAGTTGGGGTTCTAATGGTCATGGTAGTTGAGTTAGTGGACATGGTACTTCTAGAAAAGAGAACCTATATCAGTATATTGGTTTTTTTAGAGGGACTCAAACTACAGCATAGGGAAGAGGGCAGTTCATCCTATACTTGTGGATAGTGAGGTTAGACCATCAACCGTTAGTGGTACTATTCTTGTATCTTCTACACATGTTATTTCCTTATTTGATATCGGTGCCTCTCATTCCTTTATATTTTCACAAATTGCGAATGGTTTGATTCTGTTAGTGGATTTTGTGAGTTGGGTTATGACGACCGATACACATTTGGGGGTATGATCAAGATAAATCTATTTGTGTAATGGGAATTTTTTCTAGGTTGGGGGTATCATTTCCAATGGAATCTAAACATTTTGGATATGTCAATATTTGACTTGATTTTGGGTATAGACTAGTTTGTAGCATACTAATCCCATATATATTATTACCATAGGAGAGTGACTTTTATGTGTCCTAAGGGTGACAATTATGTTCATCATGGAGAGTGGGATATCCAGGTAGGCCATGCAGGGCCAATTCATCAACAACTGGTGGAGATCACCACCCAAGTTTCTAGTCTTTTGTTGGATTATGGGGGGTGTGAATTAGGATGTTTTTACAACCCTTGTCATTGTATTGAGAAGGTGTAAGGACATTACTTCACCTTAAGTGACATCCCCGAGATTCCAAAGGCTGGAAATAAATCCCAAGGGATTCATTTACAATTGGGGGATGATTTTAACTTTGAAAATAAAATAAACAACCAAAAAATTAATAAACAAATAAACTAATACATGATACATGATATCAATGAAAGACAACTCTAAGCAATACCATTATATCAACTTCAAACACCAAAAGAGTACCAAATAGGAAGACTACAAAACATCAAGTAAACAGCAGAAGACAAAACCAACAAAAGATCAAGACTCCAAGACCCGACTCCACATCTCCCAATACGCTCCATACTCCAACTCTACAATAAATCCCAACTATCATGATTCACCACTAAAGAAGTGTGATACTTTACCTTTTCCTATGTCATTATGAATAATATATGCAAAAGAATCAAAGTGACAAAGAAGGGGTGAGTAATGAAACTCAGTAGGTTTTCCTCAAATGACTTCCCTACTCACGCCACTAGGACAGAACATGTTAGCATAGTTATATAAAATAGTTTATAAAAAATAATTTCTAAAATATTCTATATAAAATTATAAACAAGTGCCATAGTAAAACATATTTTTCAAAACAACATTAGGATCCATGGAAATAAACCAAACCATACTTTAAAACCATTTCACAGGTTCCATTTTTTTGTAATCCATTCCATTCCACATATCCACACATCCAACCATGAATGAAACCTAGACCTCCCTGTACTCATGAGTGGTGAGTAATATTTTCACTAAGTAGTCACTTAATGTACCATTTGATGGGGTAAATCCTTGACCCTTTTCCATCCCAAAAATGATAGAGGATAATTCACACCCATATTCATCCCATTTTGATAGGATAAATTCTTGAACCTTATCCATCCCACTAATTATGGGGGAGACTTATTACCTTTATCCATCCTGAATTCACATGAACACACACAAAAATTATTCTAAAAACCAATTCCAAAATAATTATTTCCACCATTTTAATAAAATTGTACTTTTATTAAAAACTTTTCAAATGAACCAATTCAATAAAACCAATATTTTATTAAAAAAAACTTTTCCATGAAACAAACCCAAACAATAATTTTAAAATCATAATTTAAAATCAATTTATCAAGTCCACTTTCCACAAAAATTTCGAGTTTACACAATTCTATAAACCATCACCAAAGAGGGTTCTCAACAAGAAATTCATATCAATTCCATAATCAATTTCAATAAAAATAATCAATTTGAAATCAAGCCTTCAATTTTTAAATAGAGTAGTCAATATTGAATCCACCTACCTAGAAAGATTTTGTGAAAATGGAAAACAACATGAAAACACCAATGAAAATGGGTTGAATCTTTAAAAACCTACCTTATATCTCTTCCCCTAACATCAAAAAATCCAAATATCAACATATTTGGAATCAACTACCATATATATATCCAAATATGATTCAAATATAATAAAATGAGAGAGAGAAAATAATATATAAGGAAAACCACCAAAAATAATGACTTACCGCAATAGTCGGGCTTCAACGTACTAATAAATGCATTCAGATTAGCTTTGGATCGATGTGGAAAGCTTACTTGTCCTTTGGGTGAGAGAAATCCCAAGTTTAGGTTGAAATAGAGGATAAAAGGGGTGTTAAAACACAAAAATGACATAGATACACTTTTTTGTATCTTGTTTTTAAAGCGTTCATAATTAGTTGCACAGTTAGAAAAATCGTGCACTAACCATGCACTAGCTACTAATTCAAGGGGGAGCCTCACATGGTTGGATCACATGGTTTCCGAATCATGTGCCAACCATTCCAAATCCCATTATCTATATTTACATGGTTTCTACAGGGTGGCCTCACAGTTTATCCAAATCCTTCTCCTTAACTGTGTGCCTACCCAAAGCCCTATGTATCATTGTGTATGATTTACTATGTAAGTTTGGTGGTTTCCACTAACCGTACACCATTATAAAATCCCAAAAAAAACATTTCAAAAGCTCACCAAAACCTCCTAAACTTCACTAAAACACTGTATATAATTAAAATACATAAAATAATGGCTACTTACTTGAAACTAGGGGTGCTACATTGTCCCCACCATTAGCCTTTCCATCATAGGAAAGTATAATACCATCATAGTCCTAAAAGAGTTCTGGAAATTTTTCTTTCATTTCCTTCTCCTGTTCCCAAGTCTCTTCCCAAATCTGACCATGTTTCCATAAAATACTCACTATATCGATGCTTCTTCCATGATATACTTTCTCTTTTCTATCCACAATCTGCAAAGGGATATGTACCAATAAAGCTTCCACCACTAATTCAACATGATCTCATCTGTTCACAGGGTCAAGATTAGGGTGATACTTTTTAAACTAAGATACATGAAACATATTATGCATTACACTAAACCGAGGTGTAAAATCCAACCAACATTTCACCTCACCAACCTGTTCAAGTATTTCAAAAGGGCCTATGTATTGAGGAGATAAATTTTCCTTATTATCAAAACATTAATGTCTAAGCCTTGGAGAGATCCTCAAGAACACATGATCACCCACCTCAAAAGACAACAGTCATGAACAATGATCTGTATATGACTTCTAATGACTTTGAGTTATCTCCATCCATTTTTTGATCAACTCTCCATTGTTTCTTAGACAAGGCCTAGCCCAACCAGTGAAGTATCACATATTTCCACCCAATAAAGTGGAGAATGAAAAGGAATCCCATAGAATGCTTCAAAAGTGTCCATATGTATCAAGGCCTGATAACTATTGTTATATGAGAACTCAACTAACAGCACATGATCTTCCCATGAGCCACCAAAATCTGTTACATAATCCCACATCATGTCTTCCAATATTTGTATCATCTATTCAGTTTATCCATTCGTCTGAGTATGATAATCCATTATCATAGTCAACCAAGTCCTAAGGTATTTCTATAAGGATTTCTAAAAACGAGATGTAAACCTCGGATATCTGTCTGAAAATATTTAAATTGGTATGTCATGCCTCTATAAAACTTCACAAATATAGATTTTTGACAAGTCTTCCACCATATTATATTCAATAATAGGGATGAAATGGGATGAAATTGTGAGTTAATCCACTATCACCCATATAGAATCATATTTATAAACCATTCTTGGGAGAACTGTTATAAAATCCATTATTATATGCTCCCATTTCTAAATAAGAATAGGTAATGAATGTAATATACCCACGTGTCACTAATTATCTTCCTTAACTTGCTGAAAAGTAAATCATCTTGAAACAAACTTAGCCACCTTCCATTTCATACTGACCTAGAAAATTGTGCTTTCAACACCTTATACATCTTATGTATTCCAGAATGAATAGACCATCTTGAATGGTGGTAAGTATGAATAATTTTTTCCTAACAATCCATAGGTACGACCATCTAATTTCTGAACCACAAAAATGAACTCTCATTTAGTTTCCATCCCTCAATATTCTCCCAACCATTGAGTTTTGACATCATTTCCCCAGACTCTGAATCATATGTATGTACCTATTTATCCATCTTTACTAAATCAGTAACAAACAAAACTAGAAATAAGGCCACAACTTCACCTTGTTCTTCACATTCCAAGTGTATCTTGGCTAGGACCGACATCAACTACCACTCATTTGAAGCATCTTTTTCCAACTAATCATATAACTTTATGCTTAATGCATCTAACATTGTATTTCCTTTACTTGGTTTATACATCAAGTCAATGTCAAACATTTATAGATTCTCCATCCGTCCTCTTTGTCTCATATTCAAGTCCCTTTGTGATAAAATATTTTCCAAGCCCTTATGTTCAGTAAATATAATGAATTTCTCACCAAAGAGGTAATGAAGCCAAGTCTTCAAAGCATAGACTATGATAGCCAACTCCAAATAATGAGTTGGGTAGTTATTCTTATGAACTAATAGTTTCCTTGATCCATAAGCAACAACATGATCTCCCTACATGAGAACACATCCCAAATCAGATCCCTAAGTATCACAATACACCACATACCCTT
This sequence comes from Viscum album, assembly GCA_963277665.1. Taxonomy (NCBI): domain Eukaryota; kingdom Viridiplantae; phylum Streptophyta; class Magnoliopsida; order Santalales; family Viscaceae; genus Viscum; species Viscum album. The sequence continues at coordinate 879,182,803 of OY728137.1, read as the reverse complement.
GTCTTGATTCTAGAAAAATCGGGATTGGTGTTGATGTAAGGAAAAACTTTAGCTCTTGAAAAGACTTCTGGTATTCCTCCTTCCATTGGAATGGAAAATTATTCTTTATCAAAGTTTTCATAGGTGAATATATTCAGGAGAAGTCACAAAAAAAGCATCATTAATAACTAGGTAGACCAAGGAAACTATGTATCTCAAGTACATTCTTTGGAAATTTCCAAGAGATTACAGACTCTATATTTTCTAGATTCATAGAAATACATTTTTTAGAAATTAAATGGCCAATAAATCATACCTATTGGATCTAAATACTAAACTTTGATAATTTTTCATACATATGATGATCCCTCAAGATTACCAAAATTGTCTCTAAGTGTTTCTCATACTCATACTTTTTCCTTGAATACACCAATATTTCATCCACAAACAACACCACAAAAGAATCTAGATATCACTAAAATATCCATTTCATCAATGATATAAATATAGTTGGTGCATTATTAATACTAAAAGAAATTACCACATATTCATAATGGCCATATCTACTTCTAAAATCTTTCTTTAGAATATCCTCCTTCTTAACTTGTAATTGATAGTATTCTGATCGCAAGTCAATCTTGGATAACCACTGAGCTCCCCACAATTTATCAAAAAGATCATCAATGCATTGAATTAGATACCGATTAATTATCATAACTTGGTTAAGTTTATGATAATCCATGCATATCTTTATAGTTACATCCACCATTTGACAAACAAAACTGATGCTTCCCATAGATACATACTTAGTTGAATTAACCCTTTGATTTCAAGGTATTCTAACTATACTTTCATATCCCATAATTCTATTGGTTTCATTATATAAGACAAAATGGAAATAGTATTGGTCCCTAGAAAGAGATCACCATAAAATCCACTTCTCTCATAGGTAGAAACCCTGAGAAATATTTGGGAAATATATCAAAAAACTGATCAACCACGACTATAGAACTATTATTCTCAATCTCATTCATTTATGCCAAAGACAACAATTCTAGATAATATGATATTTTTCCAACTACTAGTGCCAACAAACCTATTTTACCTACCTTTACATTGTGTTATCCTAGAAATATATGTTTGACACCATCTTCAATTGTGAAACTAACCTTTATTTTATAGTAGTCAATGTGATCCTTAAGCATAGTCAACCAATCCATACCCAGGATTATCTCATAGATATGCATCTCAATCATAGATAAATTACATTTCATCTCATCTCCATCAACAGTTATAGAACATTCCCTATGCACAAAAGATCGACACTCCCTTTGACCAAAAGGAGTTTAAAGTTTTAACATAGAAGGAATCATCTCAACTTTTAAACTCAAAAAATAAACATCATGATAAGTAATAAAGGAATGGGATAAACTCATATCAAAGAAATATTTCATAATGGTATAATTCAAATGAATCATTCCCCACACCATAGATGGTCTAGACTGGTCATCCATAATAACCTTCTTAGCTCCATATAATTTATTTCTCACCACACTTTGTTCTCTATTACCCAGTTTAGATTGCACAACCAGAGGAGTCATGGTATTACTAAAATCACCATGGCTAGATTTGTTTTTTTGATGAATTTTTTTTTGTTTTACTCATTCCATTGAATCAGACAATCTATGTCACGCATGAGGAGTTTCTTGAACATCTGATCTTGAAGCGCTTTGACAATAGCACTGAACATGCCCCATATTGTTGCAATTGTGGCATGATCTCGGGGGTATAGTACACTTTCACTTGGTTTGACTTAGTTAACCACACTAAAAACATACAATCTTGGACTTGGGTCTTGGTGGAAGCTTAATTGATCTTTTGATGTGATTCTGATGTGTTCTACCTCTGTGAGAAATGGTGTCCATCTTCCTCTTTCCCTTAATATTAGAGTTATCACCTCCTCTCATGAAGACAATCATACATCCTCCACTTGGATTTTCAGAAATGAGAGATATCATAAAAAGAGTATCTCATTATAGTCCTGTCTTAATGGTTTGAAATTCCTAAGCAATGCTTTGAACTAACTATTGTTTCACATGTGGAACAAGTGAAACCACATTCTCAACAGCCTCTTCTAACTAGTTCCTATGATGCTTACCGGGTTCCATTTTATAGAAAAACAACATACACTATATGTCTCACTCCCTATCAATTGGAATCATACCATTTCAAATTCTATCACACCATACTATCACAATAGTTCTTTAGAAAATTAATCATTTTCCATGTTCATCCATTTATGAAAAATATCTACTTTATTTTGAAAATCAAACCATTTTAAAATTACTATAATGATGATCTTTTTAAAAATATTACATTTGAAAACAACTTTAACATTTTTCAAAAATCAACGAATTGCATCAAATCATTACTCAAAATGAGATATGAAATCCTAGTGAGAATGCATTTCTATAATTCATGTCATGCTATTCTCATTGGATAAACCCATGATAATGAGATTCAAAAACCTATAAGTGCCTTCAAAAAACTTATATACCCAACTCCCTGGAAACTTTAAGTTCATCATAAAAATGTTTTATACATATTTTTATTCTCTGCATTTAAATTCCATACAATCCTACTTCTTTATACAAACCCAACACAAGGAATAGACCAAAATGACTATCAACTTCAAGATCAAGAGAACTGAAGACCACCTGTTAGGTAGGGACTGAACAAGCTAATACCACTTGTTTCATAAGGAATTTTGGAAGGACCAAGGCTAATAAAACTTATAACATCCCTCCCCTTATAATTGTCTTGAGAAATAGGAATGATGTTACTTGGCCTTAAGAAACATCCCCAAGACGCCAAAGGCTGGAAATAAATTCCAAGGGCTTCATTTACAATTGGGGGATTACTTTCCCTTTGAAAATAAAACAACAAACCAAACAAGACATAACCAAATAAACTACTACATGATTCATGATATCAATGAATGAAAACTATAATAATTTCCATTATATCATATTTAAACTCCAAAAGAGAACCACATCGGAAGACTACAAAACATCAAGAAAACAATGGAAGATAAAACCAAAAAAACTGCAGACTCTAAGACCTGAATCCACAGATCCCAACATGATCCATGATCCAAATCCATAATACAAACCAAGTATACTGATGTACTACTAAATAAATGTGATAATTTACCTTTTCCTATGTCACAATCAATAATATCTACAAAAACTCCAAAGAGTTAAAGTAGGAGTGAGTAATGAAACTTAGTAGATTTTCCCAAAATGACTTCCCTACTCATGCCACTAGGATATAACATGTTAGAAAAATTATATAAAATAGTTTATATAAAACAATTTCAAAAATATCATATACAAAAATATAAACAAGTGTCATAAGAAAACAGTTTTCTCAAAAAAACATTAGGTTATAAAGAAAGAAATCAACCCATAATTTAAAACCATTTTACAAGTTACATTTTGGAATAATCCATTTCATTCCACATATCCACAAATTCAACCAAGAATGAAACCTGGATCTACCTATACTTATGAGTGGTGATTTATCCTTTCACTAAGTCGTCACTTAATGAACCATTTGACAGAGGAATGACCTAACCCTTATCCATCCCAAAAATGATGGGGGAGAATTCAAACCCTTATCTATCCCATTTTTATGAGGTAAAGTCCTAACCCTTATCTATACCACTTATTATGGGGGAGAATTATTACCCTTATCCATTCTGAATTCACTTGAACACACACAACCAATATGCCAAAAACTAATGCCAAAACAATTATTTCCACCATTTTAATAAAATCGTACTTTTATTAAAAACCTTTCAAAATAACAAATTCAATTAAGACAACCTTTTATTTAAAACATGTTTCCATGCAACAAAACCAAACAATCATTTTAAAATCAAGTTACCAAGTCCACTTTCCATAAAAATTCCTAATTTATAAAATTTTATAAACTGTCACAAAATAGGGTTCTCAAAAGTAATTTCATATCTATTTAAAAACCAATTTCAGTCAAAACAAATAATTTGAAATTAAACCTTCAAGTTATAAATAGAGGAGTCTATATTGAAGCCACCAACTTCAAAATATTTTGGCTAAAATGGAAAGCGACATGAAAACACCAATGAAAATGGGTTGAATCTCTAAAAACCCTCATATCATATCCTGACATCAATAAAGCCAAATATCAACATATTTGGCATTAAATACCTTATATATATCCACAATATATATAAATCCAAGAAAACGAGAGAGATAGGTAGAAGTATATCTAAGTAAAACCACCCAAAACCACCATAAATGATGAATTTATGTGATAGCCAGGCTTTAATGCACCAAGAAACACCTTCGGATAGGCTCTAAATTGATGGAGAAATATTCCTTGGACTTTGGGAGGGTGAAATCCCAAGTTTAGGTCGAAATAGAGGAGAAAAGGGGTGTTAAAACACAAAACTAGGCAAGGTCTACTTTTTGTGGATCTTGTTTTTAAAGTGTGCATAGTTATTCACACGATTAGACAAACTGTGAGCTAATCATGCACTAGCTACTACCTCAAGTGGGAGCTTCACATGGTTGGATTGCATGGTTATAAAACCATGAGCCAACCATGCCAAAGCCCACAATCTAGATTTTCAATATTTCTACTGGGTGGCTGAAAAGTTTGGCTAAACCATGCTTCTTAATAATGCACCTACCCATATCTATCTGTCTCATTTTTCACAATTTTCTAGGGTAGTTTCAAGGTTTCTACTAACTGTGCACCAATCATGCACCTTTAGAAAAGTCCCAAAAACATTCCAAAAGGTCTCTAAACCCTCCCAAACTCCACCCAAACACTTTATATACTTAAAATACATAAAATAAGAGTTACTTAATTGAAACCAAGAGTGATACAAGGATATCTAGATAGGCCGTGCAGGTCCAGTTCATTAAAAACTGGGGGAGATCACCACCCAAGTTTCTGGTCATTTGTTGGATGATGGGGGTGTGAAGAAGGATGTCTTCCCACCCATAGTGGAATGGTTTCAAGGCATGTTTCATAAAGACTTATTAGGTTTTCCACCGGATATAGATTTGGAATATATGATTGATATCATGTCAGGGGATGATAAAGTTTCAATTCCACCCTACAAAATGGCACTAATAGAGCTTCAAGAGCTCAAGACTCGACTATAATATTTGATGGATAAGGGTTTTATTCTTCTGAGTATGTCTCCTTGGGGTTATCAAATTTTTTTCTAAGAAGGAGGATGGGACATTGTGCTTATTTATTGATTACCAAAAGTTGAACTGGATGAAATTAAAGAGAAGGTATCATCTTCTACATATTAATGATCTCTTTGACCAGTAGATAGGGGCTTGTGTTTTCTCTAATATTGACTTGAGATCAGGGTATCATCAGTTGAGAGTTTGACCTTATGATGTATATAGTACTTCTTTCAAAATAATTATAGCCTTTATGAGTTCATTATGATGTCGTTTGGGATAAAAAAAATCTCTTGTTGTGTTTATAGCCGTGATAAACTGAATCTTCCACCCATACTTGGATCAGTTTTTTGTAATGTTTATGGTTGAAATCTTGGTTTACTCTAATAATCATGATGATCATGCTCAAAATATTGACATATTTATTAATACATTGAGATACCATTGGCTATACACCAATCTAGGTAAGTGTCAACTCTAAATTATTCAATTACACTTCTTGGATTACATAATCTCATGGAAATGTGTGTCAGTAGATCTAGAGAAATTCCAGGCAGTGGTTTCATGGGAACAACCCATATATTTCTTTGATATTCATAGTTTTTTGGGCTTATTGGGCTATTATATGATGTTCATCTAGGAATTTTTCCATTTACAAGCATCAATTTTGGTCTTGACTAAGAAGGGGATAAATTTCGAATGGTCTGGATCATGTGATAATGTTTTCCAAGAGTTGAATAAGAGGTTGACATCGTCACCTATCTTGATCCTACCTGAGCCTAGGGAGGAGTATATAGTGTTTTATGGTGAATCTGGGATCAGGTTTAGAGTATTGTTGATCTAAGGAGATCAGGTTGTAGTGTATGGGTCATAGAAGTTGAGGCCACATGAATGGAACTACCCTACACATGACCTTGAGTTAGAAGTAGTGGTTTATGATTTGAAGTGTTGGTGGCATTATTGGTTTGGTGATAAGTTTACTGTGTATATCAACCACAAGAGATTAAATTATATCTTTTTGTAGTGATGGTTGAATATTTGATAGTGAAGGTGGGTTGATTATATGCATTATTTTTATTTTGAGCTATCATATACACCCAAAAAGGTAAACTATGTTTCTGACTCCTTGAGTAGGAAAAATCAAAATCAGGAAATTCCGGAGTCTAGTTCTAGGTGTAAAATGATGACTTTGTTGGTTGAGATTCATGTTGTGGTTCAACAGGGCCAAGATAATATGACTCTCATATCTATATCAGCTGATTCTATACTCTTTAGTTGAATCAGGGAGAGGAATAATCAAGATACATAGTGTTTAGACTTAAGGGAAGGCCTTGAAGGTGGGGAGTCACCTTCCGATTAGACTATAGATGATGATGAGATCATCTACATATGGTTCTATGTATTTGTGCATAAATTTATAAAAGAAGGAACGATATGTGAATTTTATGCCTAGAAGTGGGTGGTACATTCATTTTTGACCCAAATCTATCATCACATGTGTTGGCAATATTAGTGTTTGGGCATGAAAAAGGAGATTGTAGGGTTCATGACACGATGTCATTCCTATCAACAGGGGAAGGCTAACCATCAATGACCTAGTGGTTCACTACAGCCATTTCCAATACTGTGATAGAAATTGGATAATGATACTATGGATTTTGTGGTGGGTCTCTCGAGGACACCTCAGAAAAATGATGTTATTTGGGTGGTTGTAGACCGGCTGACAAAATTAGCACATTTCTTGACGATATGGGAGACGTTCTTAGTAGACCAGTTGGGAGACTTGTAAATTTATAAGATAATATATTTTCATGGGTTTTTCTATAGTATATTTTCATAACAGGACTCGTGTTTTACTTCTCTATTTTGGTAGGGATTTTAGAAGGAACTATGTACACAAGTATTACTGAGTATGACATCCCACCCACAGATAGATGGCTAGTTAGAATGTACTGTACAGGTGCTTGAGTTTATGCTAAGGGAATGTGTCCTATACATTGACAAGTATTGGTAGAATAACCTAGTGCTTTTTTAGTTCACCTATAATAACAGTTATCAAGTGACTATTCAGATGGCACTATACGAGGCACTTTATAGTCGTCCATACAGATCACCTTTACCCTAGATGGAGGAAAGTGATTCAGAACTATTGAGACTGAGTCTCATATAGTATATGTCTGATTAGGTTTATATAATTCATAAATTTATGGTTATAGATTATATTAGGCATAATTTTTATGTAGATTGACATTTAAGACCCCTCGAGTTTATAGTGGGTGATTTTTTTTTCCTTCGGGTGCCACCTAGATTAGGTCATCATAAGATTCAGAGAAAGAAAGTTAGAACCTAGATTTTTTAGAACTTTTGAGGTTATGGAGAGAATCAGGATGGTAGTGTACCTATTTTATCTTACAAAAAGGTACATTTCTATGCCCGATGTGTTTCATGTGTCACATATTTGGTAGTATCACTCCGACCCTTATCATGTGATCGATGTGGATGATATTGATTTTGAGGCTGATGCATCCTTTGAGGAGCATCTGATATGTGTTGTGGATAATAGTGATAAAGTGTTAACATTAAATATTGGGTCAATAGTTCATGTATTGGGGCAATATGGGCGTGTTCAAGAATGAAACATGGGATAGATAAGTAGATATATAGGCTCAGTGGCCTGGTCTTTTTATCTCTAAATCTTAGATATTCTTGGGAGTATAGCTCAAGGATGAGATGTTATAAGGTAGGAAGATTGTAAGATCCTAACCTTTTCTAGATATTTCTCGAGCTCTTTTTTAGGTACTATTTTTTTTAGTATATCTTTTTTGGGTTTCAACTTGGGGATATTTTGGGTGAAATTGGATATTTTTTAGAGATTTTGGGTGGTTCACAGTTGGTGCACAGTTTTCCCAAATTGTGCACCTTGCCATAACAAACTATGAAACCCTAGATAGAGTAGGATTACATAGTTGGTGCATATGTTTTCAAACAATGTTACCTCTTAGTAGTAACCATGCTATCCCTAAGTGAGGCGCATTTTTAGGGCACACAATTTGGAAAATTATGCACCCTATCCCAGGAAACCGTACATACAGGATTTTAATCCTTTAAAAAAATATTTTAAATTCCTAAAACCCATGGTTATTATCGATAAAAACCCTATATTAGGATAAACCTATTTAATAATTTTTAAATATCTTATAGGAGGATTCCAAATCCTATTATTGGAGAATCAAAGGTTCGATTGACGGATCAACACCTCTCCCGATAAGAAATTTCTCCTCATTTGAATTCCTTTCTCTCATAAATCTCTTTCTAGACAAATAGTAATGTTATATTCCTTATTTATAATGGTTTAGATCTATAGTTTGATGGTTTTTATTCCATTTTATCTTGATTCTAGGATTTGGTTCTAGATCTCATTCTTCGTCGTGTTCTTGATCATTCCGCTTCAATTAGGAAATTCTGTTGGAGAACTCTCGTTAATGATATTGAGGTGGGTGGTCTAAATTGAAAATCCCATAGTCTTGAATTATAATTATGTGTATGTATTTTTTAATTTAAATTTCCATTCTTGGAAATTAAATCTTTTATTGGATTAATTAATTGGTTAATTAATTAATGGAACCATGGAAGTGATTGAATGATTTTATATGTGATAATGAAATGGGTTGAACTTAGGCTATTAAATTTGGTAAATTGATGGATTTTTGAAAAAAAATTATAAATGGAATGTTGAATTGATTGAATAATGGTAATTAAATGATGGTTAGATTGACCATAAATGGTTAACATTTTATATGATTAAGTGTGGATAAATTTATTAATGGTGAATTTTCATATTATTCCATTTGATAAAAGTGTTGAACCATATTATTTTTATAATTGAAATTGTATACCATGATGTGAAATGTTTATAAGGGGGTTGATGATGATTAAACTTAATAAATTTTATTTATGTGAAATTTGTGATTGATTGATAAATGGGTTGTGGGACACAAACTGATGCTTCAAATACCCATGGGGTGCTAGACATGATGTTATATTCCCAAATAAATGTATGTGATAACGAGTGTGGAAAACAAACATATGTTTCAAAATCCCATGTGTGGTTGATTGATAAATAGGTTTTGGGATACATAGTGATGCTTCAAATATCCACAGGGTCCTAACCATGGAATTCTAAGCCCAAAATGTTGTCATTGAACTATGGTTCAAATTAGTCATAATATGAATTAAAATTAAATGATTGATAAATGAGAACCCATTTGAAATGAAAATTTTTTATTCTATATGTGATATAACTTTGGGATAGTTTAGAATTTGTCACTAGATGAAGTAGGTATTGATAGTTCAGGTGTCATCGTGAACCAAGGATATTTATGTAGCTAATTAAAGATTACTTGAATTGGTAAAGTTATTATTTTGTCACTTGTACTTTATTATTTATACAATTTAATACACTATTATTAACTGGATATTGTTTTAAATACCATTTGTGGTGTCTTACTGAGTTGTACTCACACCCTACTTAGGCTACCTGATCGGTGCCTTAATAGACTTCATGTTTGCAGGAAATAATAAGGGAAACATCCCTATGTTAGATATCTGAGTCGGGATGGATCATGTATAAGGCCCTAGCCTTATAACCTTACTTAATCTTGAGTTATTACAAGATTACACATTTAGGATCTTTTCAGGTTTAGAGTTTTAGAGAATTGGATCATGAAACTTGCATTACATTCCACATTTAAACAAAGTGTTTACATAAAAGACAGCATTCATTCTTCCCATCAACGGAATCATATTTAAATTATAACACGGATTCTTTCTTGACACATCCTTGACCCTATCATCACATCATGTACCTTTCCCTTGACCTGTGAAAAACATTTCAAAAACTTGGGATGAGCATAAAAAGCTCAGTAAGAGTTATAAAAAATATGGAAAGGAAACATGAGTTCATATATACATTAGAATGAAATCACACTTTACCCATAAAACATAGGCATATCAAATCATGAATAAATCATAGAAAACATAAGACATAAAGGTAACTTGAGGCATTCATAACATTCTTACGTAGGGAGTAACCCTCTTGGTTACATTTGGAATACCCATCACAGTATATTCCCTAAATCTCTTCGGAGAAACCTTAACGTTTCACTCCTTCGCATTACCCAATGCATTGGAGAGCTATATCGGGCTCACCCGCCCTTAGTTTATCACGGAACCACCCGTTTTCATAACAATGCCCAAGAACCATAACATAAATGTATCACATAAAACATGCATAAAGGAAACATAACATTTCCACATTTCAATCACAATATAACACTTTAGTATATTGAAATAATGAATCCATTCAAAAAGAAACCATTTCTAAAACCATTTAAAACATTTAATAAAGAGATTTTTGAATCAAATTGTCCCATACCACCTTGAAGCTTTTAACATTTTAAACCATTAATATCCATACAAATAAATCCTTAAAACCATTCTGAAAACATGGATATTAATAAGAAAAAATAATTAAAACATTTAAAGTGATATTTTGGTTAAAGGGGTTTTACCAAAATTAGAGACACTTGAATACAATAATTGAGGAATAACACTTAGTCAGAACTTTATAATATCATGAGAATAAATGGATTCATGATATAATACTCCAAATGACAGTATATACACCATATAAGAGTGAATTTGTGCATAACAACAATGAACCCTCAATAGAAATGTCAAATGTGATGAAATCCCTTATAAAGAAGGTATCCTTAAATTAAGGACAAATCAATCTCAAAAATATGTGTGACAAATATAAATACACCCAATATAAGTGGATATTAAGTGTAAAACAATAAAAGGTCATTCACACATATTCAATGGATGACATATTCAATGACTACATGTTGAACCCAAAGAAATCGAAATTGGGTTAAAAAGTTCCCTTGACAGCCTAATGGCATCACATCAAAATGAGTTGATGAGAGATAAAAAGTGTATCTCATCACTTGGAAATAAAATATAAATCAATAAGGATATATGAGAACATATCCCAACATAAAAATATGTAAATTAAAAGACCCAATAAAAGAAGTCTTTTATAAAAGAGGAGGGTGAAAGGTTCCCTTACCGATTTGGGTATCTTTCAAAACATACACCCCATGAAAGAAGGACAATAGATCATTGATGTAAATACTCATAAACGAAAGGATATTACACAAAGAGTAGAATAATGTGCAGTACATACACCACTCAATGGAATTTGTGGCAAATGTAGCATAAATCTCACAGGAATAAAAGTGAGATGAAAAATCCCTTACGAAAACTCGGCAGCCTAACGGCGCCACATAAAACTTCCGAGTATGGATTGATGAGATAAAATAGGTTATCTCATCACATTACAATAAAATGTACAGAAATAGGAATATAAAATAACATCCCCCAACATTACAAAGAGGAGCTTAAAAGAAGTGACTTAAAGGAGAGTACTTAAAAAGAAAGAGAGAAGTTAGATCTCTTACGAAAGTTCGGCAGCCTAACGGCGCCACTCAAAACATCCAAAATGGATTGATGAGAGAGAATAGGGTCTCTCATCACATGAAAATAAAAATTACAGTAAGTGTAATATAAAAGATCATCCCAATAACAAGAAATATGAGCTTTAAAAGGAATGACATAAAAGTGTGTACTTAAAAAGAAAGAGAGGAGTAGGATCCCTTACCTCGGGTCCGACTTGACTCGATCGTTCTTTAATCTCCTGAATAATAAACTTGAGTTAATTTCTACTTCATTAAGAACCCTTTTCAAATTCATTATCACTTATTACCATGTCATAAACATTATGTAATCATTTAAGTTAATAATATTTGTTTTGCCGATATTTGGTTCTTAAGTCGAAAGTGGACTTCTTACAATTACATGTTGTTCATGTGGCCAAATGTTTATTATATCCAGAATTGTATTCATGATGTAGATATAATATATGTCATATATATATCCAGTACATGCATGCATTTATAACATTACATAATCATTTAGAGGTAATAAATGAAATGCACCGTTCATGGAGACGGTAAGCCGTACGTACGCATGAACGCTACTTTCATTTCTATTTCGTATTTTATAGAATGGAATAATAATTATATAAAGGTATATTATAATTCCAGTATAATATCATATATAATATCATAGTTCCATCCTTTATACGTCCCACATATGGTATTTAACGAATCCAATCACCTTGAGGGGGCGGTAGTCCGCACTTCCTTAAATGAAGATATCGCGTTTTCCCATAATGGAAACCATAAAGGTATGCCCAAAATGAAAAAAACAGAAGCTTAAGGAAAACATAAACATATTATATATCATATATAAAAATTGTGACATCATAATGGACACCTTTTAAGGTGTTAAATTAGTATTGAACAATCATCGTTTCGGGAGGCAGAATTTCACCATCCACGGAAACCGTATGTTATTTAACCATTTGATGTAGTTGTGTGAGAGTGTAGCTCGAATAAATCTTATAACAACATCCTAGTATATTGAAGATACTGTTTTTGTTACAAAAGAAATAAATAAAAAGAGTTTATGGGGTTGGAGAAGCAAAATAAAACAAATGAACATGAGAGAATGAATTACCTTTAAAAGTGTAACTCCTTTTGATTTGAGCCTAAAGGCTTCCTTTGAAAGGATTATGCCCAAAGGGAATACTCTAGGATGAGGAGAGGGATGTGGATATAGTAAATGGGCAGGTTTTGGCCGAGCCAAAGGCTTGAGGAGTGTGTGAAATGAGGTAGAGGTGGGGGCCTTTTATAAGAGGAGAGGAGGGGCACTTTTGGAAAGTAAGAAATATTACTTTATTTGAAAATGTGTTTCGGTTTTAAAAGGTCCCACATTGATATAATTCTTGGATAAGGTGATAAGGATTCTAAATCCACTCATCCAATTGTTTTTGGACATGTGTAGTTCATAGATTTTACATTATCTTTCCATTTTATTTAAATCGTCAAATAATGATGTCATCGCTGCATCATTATTATGTCATAAATAATTTAATTTATTTAATGTCTAAAAATTATAAAAAAAATACTATGATGTAGGAAAGCTTTTTATCTTTCCAATTAATATTTATAATCAAAATTTGGACCTGTGTAACCCTACTTAAAAATTGTTTTAGTAAAACAACTCATGTTTGTGTCAATTTAATTTTAACATTAAATAAAAAGTTATTTATGTCATTTTCCAACCAAAGTGTCTCCATGGGGTCCCCAAGTTGGCCCATGGCTTGTCTTGGTCGGCCATGACTCACCCAATAGGTGTAGGACAAGTTTCATGGTGTTTTCACATTCTTATAATATCATTTTTACCTTAAATTACACTAATTACCTCTAATCGCGATTAAGAACTTAATAAGTTACTATTCACCAAAAAAATTATTATAATCTCATTGAACCACATTTTACTTCTTAATGACAACCATGTATGTCAGATTTTTGAAATTCAAAACACAATTATGGCAAAATTTCATTTAAACGGAAAATCAGCTTTTATAAGTACCACTTAGTGGTTTCACTATTCATCAAAAATTGAAGTTTTTCAGAAAAATCCCAAAACTTCACCCTGAGCTATATTTGATATTCCGAATTCAAAAATGAAGTCCGTTTTACAAAATTCAGAACATATTAGTCACATTAATTAATTTAATAATTAATTCCCGCTGTCAGACCAAATAGCGTGTTTTTATAAAACAATAAGTATCAAAAGATTGACACCAGTTTAAGTCTGATTTCAAAGTGAAATTAATTCCAACGACCACTATTGGATTTAATGGTAAAAATATTTTCTAATTTCACTTTAAAACCAATTAAAAATATAATCTAATCATATAAATAAATTAGATTAAAAAGAGGTTTTGAATTAAAATACAACATTTTACACTATTCATTAAAAATGAACTTTATCGGAAAAATACCAAAAAATTACACAAAGTAAAATTTGATGTCTCGATTCTTAATAAGAGTTTTATTTGGTCCAAAAGAATTTTTAAGAGTGAACAAAACTATATTTAATGACAGTTCTCCAATAAAAGGCGATAAGTGAACCTTTAGTGAAAACTAGGGCATATACGCCTAAAATTGAATTCTTTCCGTATTTTAAGCCTTTAGCTTTTATTGGATAAATGTAAAAACATTTAAAAAACATATATAATCATATTTTAGTTATTTCTATCCATTCCCACCAATACAATGGCTACATGTTAACTACCATTTGAATTAATATTATTTTATTATTAAAGTGCAACGTAAGATTCCCAAGAAACTCGTTGTTGCGTGTTGGGTACGCCATCAAGCATAGCGTCCCCTTTAAAGTCATATTAATATTTTATTCACAAATATGGATAAATATGAAAATTTCATATTCATTATTTACCTGGGGTGTTACATCCTTCCCCCCTTTTGGGAATTACGTCCTCGCAATTTTAAAATTGCGCTTGGAAACATCCTTGAAAGTCCCACATCGGAACAAAAGTCGGTAAAACAAACACTTTAAAATAAAGAAAGATAAGTACAAAGGTCACCCGAGTTAACCCATACTAGGATTCCAAGTATGAAAATATGGACATGGAGGAGAAAACATAGGTTCATGTTCTCATGGAGAGTGATAGAAAACATGTTTAGGAGAAAGTTAACCATGAGAAAATCACAAACTTGTGATGGGTTAAACGGTATTCGATTCCCCGGTAGGAAAAGTTAATAGACAAAATTTTTGTTTTAAGTTACTTTTTATTGAGGAATTTATTCATAAGGAAACATAATCACTTATCATGTTGACTTTCAACTTTTATTAGATTCCTTAATCAAACTCATATTTTCTCCAGAAGGCGAGTATTTAGGAAGACTTGTTCACATTAAGAGTACTATAATCAACTTTTAGAAAATCACCTAATCCTCAAAAGAGAACTATATACTTCCCATGTCATTAGACTTTAACCAAAACCAAAACCAATAAGGTTAGTACAAGATCAGATAATCCAAAAAAGGATAACCCTTTATAAAAGAAAATCTATTCTTAACCTCCAAGATTTGTCAAACAAAACCCAAAGTTCAACGAGGACCATTCTATAAACAAATTTGTCCATAAAAATTCCTCAAAGTAAACCAATATAAGATTGAAACCAAAATATTTGAAGGATTTAGTCGCATAGTCTTCCAAGATAAATCATAACATTTATCTCCAAACAATATCAGTTTCTCCTAAAGTCTCGTTTTGAAAAGTAATTAACCTAATCACATATCCTCCATTATAAGTTAATCATTTTCATAAATAACCCAAAATCAACTTACTCTTAATTCATAAAATCATATAACTAGAATGAATCAGTCAAACTAACCAGGGACTTCACGTAGTCCAGTGGTAGGCGATAAATACCAGTCGCACTTTGGTTGTGGGTTCGATTCCCGCAGCTTTGTCCGACGCGATGGGTTGTCACACGGTCTGCGTGTTGTCCTTTTTTCAAAACTATATAATTTTTAAAACATTCCCCAAAATGAGATAAAATCTTCAAGAATAATCATAACATATTTTAACCTCAAGTTTATCTCATTCCTTTCATTTTCCATCATATCATATAGTAACCCATAATTACCTAAAAATTAAGTATCATATAAACCCTAATGGTTACCTTAATAATTATTACCTGAATTTCCACATCGAGTTGGCCATCTCGTACATGATGCATTAGAGAACTCACCAAGGTTGAAGTGGTTGATCATGACTCCTTGATATTTGGTTTAGAACAACCATGAGTTTCCTCATTGAATCCTCCATTTTATCTAGTATCTTAATCAGAGAACCACCACAGTTTCCTTCAAACCTGTTGTCTCTTTGGTGCCTGCTAGATCCATCCATTCACTAAAAATAGAAATGTTAGTGTGAGTATATCAACAAAACCATCATGTACTAATGAGGAAGGTAAACACTAAGATACACTTACTCATTCACTTTATCTAAAACTAGGACTCTTTCTGAAATCCTAACCATTATGGTAATGTCACTTATGCTTAAAGAATACCCTAACCTCTAAAGTTATCTAAACCGACCTTTGATACCAACTATAAGGCCCTAGCCTTATAACCTTACTTAATCTTGATTTATTACAAGATTACACATTGAGGATCTTTTCAGGTTTAGAGTTTTAGAGAATTAGATCATGAAACTTGCATTACATTCCACATTTAAACAAAGTGGTTACATAAAAGACAGCATTCATTCTTCCCATCAACGGAATCATATTTAAATTATAACACGGATTCTTTCTTGACACATCCTTGACACTATCATCACATCATGTACCTTTCCCTTGACCTGTGAAAAACATTTCAAAAACTTGGGATGATTATAAAAAGCTCAGTAAGAGTTATAAAAAATATGGAAAGGAAACATGAGTTCATATATACATTAGAATGAAATCACACTTTACCCATAAAACATAGGCATATCAAATCATGAATAAATCATAGAAAACATAAGACATAAAGGTAACTTGAGGCATTCATAACATTCTTACGTAGGGATTAACCCTCTTGGTTACGTTTGGAATACCCATCACAGTATATTCCCTAAATCTCTTCGGAGAAACCTTAACGTTTCACTCCTTCGCGTTACCCAATGCATTGGAGAGCTATATCGGGCTCACCCGCCCTTAGTTTATCACGAAACCACCCGTTTTCATAACAATGCCCAAGAACCATAACATAAATGTATCACATAAAACATGCATAAAGAAAACATAACATTTCCACATTTCAATCACAATATAACACTTTAGTATATTGAAATAATGAATCCATTCAAAAAGAAACCATTTCTAAAACCATTTAAAACATTTAATAAAGAGATTTTTGAATCAAATTGTCCCATACCACCTTGAAGCTTTTAACATTTTAAACCATTAATATCCATATAAATAAATCCTTAAAACCATTCTGAAAACATGGATATTAATAATAAAAAATAATTAAAACATTTAAAGTGATATTTTGGTTAAAGGGGTTTTACCAAAATTAGAGACACTTGAATACAATAATTGAGGAATAACACTTAGTCAGAACTTTATAATATCATGAGAATAAATGGATTCATGATATAATACTCCAAAGGACAGTATATACACCATATAAGAGTGAATTGGTGCATAACAGCAATGAACCCTCAATAGAAATGTCAAATGTGATGAAATCCCTTATAAAGAAGGTGTCCTTAAATTAAGGACAAATCAATCTCAAAAATATGTGTGACAAATATAAATACACCCAATATAAGTGGATATTAAGTGTAAAACAATAAAAGGTCATTCACACATATTCAATGGATGACATATTCAATGACTACATGTTGAACCCAAAGAAATCGAAATTGGGTTAAAAAGTTCCCTTGACAGCCTAATGGCATCACATCAAAATGAGTTGATGATAGATAAAAAGTGTATCTCATCACTTGGAAATAAAATATACATCAATAAGGATATATGAGAACATATCCCAACATAAAAATATGTAAATTAAAATACCCAATAAAAGAAGTCTTTTATAAAAGAGGAGGGTGAAAGGTTCCCTTACCGATTTGGGTATCTTTCAAAACATACACCCCATGAAAGAAGGACAATAGATCATTGATGTAAATACTCATAAACGAAAGGATATTACACAAAGAGTAGAATAATGGGCAGTACATACACCACTCAATGGAATTTGTGGCAAATGTAGCATAAATCTCACAGGAATAAAAGTGAGATGAAAAATCCCTTACGAAAACTCGGCAGCCTAACGGCGCCACATAAAACTTCCGAGTATGGATTGATGAGATCAAATAGGGTATCTCATCACATTACAATAAAATGTACAGAAATAGGAATATAAAAGAACATCCCCCAACATTACAAAGAGGAGCTTAAAAGAAGTGACTTAAAGGAGAGTACTTAAAAAGAAAGAGAGAAGTTAGATCTCTTACGAAAGTTCGGCAGCCTAACGGCGCCACTCAAAACATCCAAAATGGATTGATGAGAGAGAATAGGGTCTCTCATCACATGAAAATAAAAATTACAGTAAGTGTAATATAAAAGATCATCCCAATAACAAGAAATATGAGCTTTAAAAGGAATGACATAAAAGTGTGTACTTAAAAAGAAAGAGAGGAGTAGGATCCCTTACCTCGGGTCCGACTTGACTCGATCGTTCTTTAATCTCCTGAATAATAAACTTGAGTTAATTTATACTTCATTAAGAACCCTTTTCAAGTTCATTATCACTTATTACCATGTCATAAACATTATGTAATCATTTAAGTTAATAATATTTGTTTTGCCGATATTTGGTTCTTAAGTCGAAAGTGGACTTCTTACAATTACTTGTTGTTCATGTGGCCAAATGTTTATTATATCCAGAATTGTATTCATGATGTAGATATAATATATGTCATATATATATCCAGTACATGCATGCATTTATAACATTACATAATCATTTAGAGGTAAGAAATGAAATGCACCGTTCATGGAGACGGTAAGCCGTACGTACGCATGAACGCTACTTTCATTTCTATTTCGTATTTTATAGAATGGAATAATAATTATATAAAGGTATATTATAATTCCAGTATAATATCATATATAATATCATAGTTCCATCCTTTATACGTCCCACATATGGTATTTAACGAATCAAATCACCTTGAGGGGGCGGTAGTCCGCACTTCCTTAAATGAAGATATCGCGTTTTCCCATAATGGAAACCATAAAGGTATTCCCAAAATGAAAAAAACAGAAGCTTAAGGAAAATATAAACATATTATATATCATATATAAAAATTGTGACATCATAATGGCCACCTTTGAAGGTGTTAAATTAGTATTGAACAATCATCGTTTCGGGAGGCAGAATTTCACCATCCACGGAAACCGTATGTTATTTAACCATTTGATGTAGTTGTGTGAAAGTGTAGCTCGAATAAATCTTATAACAACATCCTAGTATATTTAAGATACTTGTGTTGTTACAAAAGAAATAAATAAAAAGAGTTTATGGGGTTGGAGAAGCAAAATAAAACAAATGAACATGAGAGAATGAATTACCTTTAAAAGTGTAACTCCTTTTGATTTGAGCCTAAAGGCTTCCTTTGAAAGGATTATGCCCAAAGGGAATACTCTAGGATGAGGATAGGGATGTGGATATAGTAAATGGGCAGGGGTTGGCCGAGCCAAAGGCTTGAGGAGTGTGTGAAATGAGGTAGAGGTGGGGGCCTTTTATAAGAGGAGAGGAGGGGCACTTTTGGAAAGTAAGAAATATTACTTTATTTGAAAATGTGTTTCGGTTTTAAAAGGTCCCACATTGATATAATTCTTGGATAAGGTGATAAGGCTTCGAAATCCACTCATCCAATTGGTTTTGGACATGTGTAGTTCATAGATTTTACATTATCTTTCCATTTTATTTAAATCGTCAAATAATGATGTCATCGCTGCATCATTATTATGTCATAAATAATTTAATTTATTTAATGTCTAAAAATTATAAAAAAAATACTATGATGTAGGAAAGATTTTTATATTTCCAATTAATATTTATAATCAAAATTTGGACCTGTGTAACCCTACTTAAAAATTGTTTTAGTAAAACAACTCATGTTTGTGTCAATTTAATTTTAACATTAAATAAAAAGTTATTTATGTCATTTTCCAACCAAACTGTCTCCATGGGGTCCCCAAGTTGGCCCATGGCTTGTCTTGGTCGGACATGACTCACCCAATAGGTGTAGGACAAGTGTCATGGTGTTTTAACATTCTTATAATATCATTTTTACCTTAAATTACACTAATTACCTCTAATCGCGATTAAGAACTTAATAAGTTACTATTCACCAAAAAATTATTATAATCTCATTGAACCACATTTTACTTCTTAATGACAACCATGTATGTCAGATTTTTGAAATTCAAAACACAATGATGGCAAAATTTCATTTAAACGGAAAATCAGCTTTTATAAGTACCACTTAGTGGTTTCACTATTCATCAAAAATTGAAGTTTTTCAGAAAAATCCCAAAAATTCACCCTGAGCTATATTTGATATTCCGAATTCAAAAATGAAGTCCGTTTTACAAAATTCAGAACATATTAGTCACATTAATTAATTTAATAATTAATTCCCGATGTCAGAGCAAATAGCGTGTTTTTATAAAACAATAAGTATCAAAAGATTGACACTAGTTTAAGTCTGATTTCAAAGTGAAATTAATTCCAACGACCACTATTGGATTTAATGGTAAAAATATTTTCTAATTTCACTTTAAAACAAATTCAAAAAATAATCTAATCATATAAATAAATTAGATTAAAAAGAGGTTTTGAATTAAAATACAACATTTTACACTATTCATTAAAAAATGAACTTTATCGGAAAAATACCAAAAAATTACACAAAGTAAAATTTGATGTCCCGATTCTTAATAAGAGTTTTATTTGGTCCAAAAGAATGTTTAAGAGTTAACAAAACTATATTTAATGACAGTTCTCCATTAAAAGGCGATAAGTGAACCTTTAGTGAAAACTAGGGCATATACGCCTAAAATTGAATTCTTTCCGTATTTTAAGCCTTTAGCTTTTATTGGATAAATGTAAAAACATTTAAAAAACATATATAATCATATTTTAGTTATTTATATCCATTCCCGCCAATACAACGACTACATGTTAACTACCATTTGAATTAATATTATTTTATTATTAGAGTGCAACGTAAGATTCCCAAGAAACTCGTTGTTGCGTGTTGGGTACGCCATCAAGCATACCGTCCCCTTTAAAGTCATATTAATATTTTATTCACAAATATGGATAAATATGAAAATTTCATATTCATTATTTACCTGGGGTGTTACATCATGGATGAGGGAAATATACATGGTGTCGGGACCCGCTTGTGGATTTTTCATTGTCTTTATTTTGGGTTTTCATATTTCCACTTGAAACATATATAACATGACATATATACTATTTTTTTTTGCTTATTGTATTCTGGTTTTGGTCATCATGTGATATTGGTATTATTGTGGTTATGGTTATATCATTAGGATATTGTTTATTTATTTCCTCTATTGTTTTGCTTTGATAAAGAGGGTATAGTCTTATCTTATTATATATATAGACCCTCACTGCTAGTCGGCAGTATCTGGTATATGGGAAGGCATACTTGAGGTCATGTGACTGACCAGATTGGGGCACTAGTGTGTGGAACCTAGGTGGGGATGTCACATTTTAGTTGGTGAAAATTTGAGTTTCAAGAATTCAAATACTTTGAATAATTAAAATCAAACGATTCTAAAGTTGTTCCTTAGTGTCTAAAACATCAAAACTATATTACAATTCAAGTAGTAATAATAATTATTAATCCTAATTTATTGAAAAACAAGTTCAAACATGATATCATCCAGATGAGATAAATTCAAAGAGAAGTGAATTGATTGTATTTTCAAGAATAATTAATATTTCATTATAATGATGGTTTTTCAATCATTAGTTCCTATAATCATGTGTAATCTTACAGTGATTCAATATGAGAGTTCGAAATTTTAGTGATATTTTTTCAAATAATTTATCAGGATTAGTTGGGTAGAAAGTATTTATTTTTCACCACAAGTTGTAATAATAAATTTTAATTAGTGGAAATTAATTTACGCATTAATGATATGAGAAAGTAAAATATAAATGAAAACTGATATTGACCCATTTGAAACAAAAAAATTTGATGGTCTTGTTTCTCTAAACAAGAATATATGTGTAGTTATTGAATTTCTATGAGAACATTGGGGAATAGATACTTGTGAGTTTTTAATGATTCTTGGGAATTAATATTAAGGATTCTCAAAATACTCTTATGCTCATATCACTTTCTTTTGGGAGGCTCAATACACCTTATTATATACCAATTTGTGTATATGAAAAGGATATGTGGAATTAATGTGTCATCTGACCAAAAAATTATTTCTCAAAGAATGATAATTTTTTGATGAAAAAGATAAAAATAGAATACATTAAATAGTAAGTTGTATTGATAAAAATATAATATGTATATGAGGTTGAAAACAGAGAAAATAATAATTGAGTTAGAAGCCCAAAGTTACAAAGTGATTATTATCATCTATTAGAGATTGATTATTTAGGTGAATCAAAATTGAGTCTGAGTTATTAATAGAAGATCATCATCTAAGTATTTTTTGAGTGAGAATACGATTCTATGTACATTTTAAGGATCAATGAGAAGATCATCAACAATTTTTGAGAAACTAGATTCTCAAAGATATCTTTCTCATCTAATTTTGATTTTTTCAAACTAATATGGTGTTGTGTAAAATTAGATGGAATTAAATCATGTAATATTATCAACTATAGACTATTTAAAGGTATAGTTCCATATTATAATGTTTATAGTGGTACTCTGTTCAAATCATTGGTGATAGTGTTATATTTTGTATTCAATTTTTTTTGTTTTGTCTTTTTAATGGGGGTTTGTTTACAGAGTTTAGGTGAAATGATTGATTGATGAATTTAGTTTAAAATTTTAACAATTATTGGTGTAAGTTCATCATTGGGTATGTAATCTTTTGATATCCTTAATCTTTTCAAAACATTTTATTAAATTAACTTCCAATTCACAATATTATTTTGATCAGAATTCCCAATTTTTTTGGCTTTAATCCAAACCTTAACTAGGGTTCTAAGCGATATCAATTATCATTTATGGATGGTGAAATATTTTATAAACCCATTTATACTTGTGATTCTAATAATATATGAAATCCACATGTAAAAAAAACATGTGATTAATCCATAACATATCTAGTTTTACATACAAAATATTAATTCAAATAATTTTAAATGAGTGAAATATATCAATCACTTTACACCCACAAATTATGACTCGCCATAATGGAATATTTACTCGTAGATTTGGGTGGTTAATAACCTGGTTATGATATTTATAATCATGTGTTAAATGAAAAAGGAAATAAATGAGATAATAAAATAATTTTTCACCAAACACACACAAATAAAGATAAGTAAACACACTATTTTTATTGAAAGAGAAAGTGAAATATGGAATATCTTCTCATGGAATTTAATGTATTTTAAGAAATTAATATATGATCTAAAAATTTTGGAATAGGAAATTATTTTATATAATGGGAAACATTTAATACATATAAATTAAATGTAAATAAATTTTCAGGGTTACCAATGAAAACAAACAAAATAAAGCATGAAAATAAAAGTGGATGAGAGAGAAATATTGTTGAAACAATATATAAAAAGAACTCCCATTCCTTTGGAAAGTATATTTTCTTTCAAATTATCCTCCTTGAGTGCTGATGTGCCTACCTATTACAAGGAGGAGAAGGGAATGTATTTATAGCCTAAGGTGGTGGACTGTTTTCCTTATAAAGTTTCCCCTCAACATGTCTCAACCATTTAACCATGAATATATTATAATATAGATAAATATTATTCTTAAAAGTTATATATATTTATATTTAAATTAAACCCTCCAAATTTTTTGTTCATTATACTTTTCGGACTAAAGATATGGCTATTTTTCTAAAACATGTTTTTTTGTCCAGAATTATCCAAAAATTTTACAAAGACTAAATATGAATGAATTTTAGGCAAAGAAGATGCCACCATATTAGAACCAAATATTATATAAAGTTGTGATTCTAAGACATTAATTTATTATAATGAAATTTTAGCTAAATTAGTCAATGGGATTTCTAGAAAAGTCAAGAATTATGAGTTATTATTTAATTATGAGAAGAATTTGGTGGTATACTTTTATGTATGGATTGGACACCATTAAGGTTGACTTAGGGCCTAAAATTTTATAAAATTTATAATGGAATTTACATTTAATTGGGGTGGAGTATAATATAATTTGGAATTATAGATTGATCCTAGAAAATAGAACATCACAACTAGTCTAGTTTCTTTCAGAGATTTTGTGTTCCTTCTTGTGGGGTCCATATAGCCCTTCAAATTGCTAAACCAACCTAAGATCTAGTGTAATGATTTGTTTTAATTTGAATCAATGATACTAAAAAACAAGAATCACCTCATTTGGATAATTATATTTAATTATATGATGAAACTATTAAACTTTAGTTTAATTGAACAAATTTTAACAATACTCTTCATATATGTTTATGATCAAAACATGAACATTGACTAAAAACTAATAATTTTTAGTGATAAATTAGTGATGGTATAAACAAAAAATCATGAATTAATATTTTATATCTACTCCAAAAAAAAATATAGTGCATGTACTCAGACACACAAATCACAAACATATAATAAAATCATTTATACTGACCAAAAAATATTAAAAAAATCTCTAATCAGGGGGGTCTATAATAACTCACTCATAATCAATTACCCCAAAAAATTTACCATAATAATGTGTCAAAATAAATTAATTTTTTATAGACAAAATTATAAATGGAAAATTCAATCACAAAAATATAAAGCTTATCACAATGTTTTCAAGTTATCACTAAGGTTCACTCATTCACCAACCAAAAGTGGAAATATTATAGTTTATAAGATATCTCTATTTCTATTACCTATTATAAAGAGAAAAATAATAAAGAGGTATTTTTTAGGTGGTTTTTAGTGGCTATGGGATATATGAATATAATGGCCATAAGAGAGGGAAAGAGGGTGACACCAAAATAGAAAAAGTAATATATATAATTTTTGAAATGAGACATGGAACAAAATAGAAACACATATTTATAAGGTTATGAATTTTTTAATAAATACAAGAGAGATAGTGAAAATTAAAAGTGGAAGAAAATATTAAATATGTACAAAACACAAAAATTTTCCCAATGAATCAAGAAAACATACTTCATGTGTTATTTTTTATTTTTTATATTTTTATGCAGAAGTTTCACTTGTAAAAAATATCATACTCATCTCCCAACCCTTTTTTTTATCTCCTCATAACACTAAATTTAATAGTTATAACAATATCAAAGGTTTAGGAAGAGTCATTTTTAACCCACCCAATACACAACCCATTTTTCATTTTCTTATTTTTATGCTTTTTCAATTTTTTTGAACACTTTTTAATGATATTTTTACAAAACGAAATAAACATAAATCCATTCCAAAACCTTACTAAATGAAAACCTCTCCCCTATACTTAAATTTATTATTTCCCCCAATTATATTGGGAAACATTAAAAATCAAGGATATTATTCCCAAAATTAAATTCATTCCCCACACACACGCAAATATGCTTAAAATTCAATATATCATGTTATGAAAATCCAAGTATATATTGGATGGGACAAGTTTTTTGTCTTATAATTTCTCTATCAAAAAAAAGGGGTTTTCATATGCTTGATGTGGATTTCAAAATGAGGACCAATGTAAAGTTAATGTAAGGGTATTTTTCTATTTTTATTCTCATTTGGTTTAGAAAATTACTCTATCATATTGATACACACCAAAGTAAAAAATTCATCTTGAAGGTCCACAAACTAAAGGATCACAATTTGGGTTAAAAAACAAATAATATGAAAATATTATCCTAGGTGAACTTGGAATAAAAGTTGAAATTGTTTCTCATGGGTTTGGAAAAAATATTTCCTAATAAAAATTTGGGCATTAAAAATTTATTAATGTTGAATTAAAATTGTTTATCCAAGTTTATAATGAAAATAAAAGATGTTTGACATAAAAATATTCTTTGGACTCCCCAAAATGGTTGTAAAATTTTTAAAATGTTAATGTTGAGTAATTATGATTTATTTTTTTTATTTTGAAAAAACACACACACAAAATAGGATGAACAAAAAAATGGTTCATGGAGAAAGTGGTAAAAAATGAGAGAGAAGGTGAGGGTGAGAGGGGAGTAATAATAAAGAGATATAAATAGAGATAGAATGGGAGAGAGAGAGAGATAACAAAGAGGAAAAATGGGATATGGAGTTCAAGGTAAAGAGGTTCTCCTAGGTTTAGATTTTTTTAGTTCATTGTCCCTAACCAATGGTTGGTCTAATAAAATAGTTGGGGATATGATGGAATCAAATGTGGTTCCTAGCGTGTGTATCCTATCGTAGTGATTCTTTAATCGATGTTCATTTACTTTAATAAAATAAAAAATAAAATTCATTATTCATTTAACAAAAAAATAAAAATAAATTAAATATTAAAAATGGTAAAAGAAAACATGGATTCCCTCCCAAGAAGAATTATATTTATTTTTTCTATATCTAGACAGTGGTTATAGACTGGCCATAGTCTAATTATGGATACCACATTTATAACATACCCAAATCCACACTCCTAGATCTGGTGCTAAAAACATATTATTTAAATTTCAATATTTGATACTAATAAATATGAACCAATTTTAACCATATAAAACTTATAGCATTAATGAAAATATTCTATCACTAACATAACTATGGACCTTTTAGGATTATAGTTTTATAGAATTGTGAAAAACTCTTACATAACAATACCCATGTATTCAATTGAGAATTCTTTCCACTATTCCACATTAATTCTTCAACATATCTTATAAAAGTATCCACACATAAAACCTTTTAATACAAAATTCATTTAAAATCATTCTTCATGACCTGGGGAAAAGAAAAACAAAATAATTGTGAACTGAAATGCTTAGTAAGGGTAAACATAATTATTAAAAATTAAATTTCATCATTGATCATAATATGAGCATAAGGGTATTGTGGAATAATCAATGTTTATGAGAATAAGGTAAGATAATTAATACTTATCAAAACATGGATCATAAATCATGAAACATGGAATAAAGCATTAACATAAGAAAAGAGTCATATAAGTCAAAAATCATGATCTAGGTAAAAATAATTGATCAAAGGATACATTAGAACATGATGAAATCATAAATAAAGCATGCTAGTAACTTAGAACATTATTTTTATATCACCCTTAAAATCACTGTTACTAATAGAATAACCTACCCATTAAATTCCAATAATCTCCTAGGAGAAACATATAATCTGTTAACTTTATCCCTTTACTAAATACATAAGAGATTTATATCAGTCTCACCCATCATTATGAGCTATATATATCTCACTCATTATCATAAACAATTTTCAAGAATCATAACATGATTATAACACATGAAATATTTCATTTTTTAATATAACAATAACTATTGTTCTTTCATAGATTTATTTATAAAAAGGAATAATAAGGATGGTATCATTACAACATAACCCAATTAGAAAATAAATTAAATCAAAGGTTATTGTCGTTGATGAATAGTAATACTATAAAAGGATAATTAAAACATTCTTGAGGAAAATTATCTTTCCTCTTTGAAAATCACTTTTAAAAACTAAAAATTTCTAGAATACTAGGAAAAAAAATATTTTAAAAGAACCATTTAAACCTATAAGGTAATATTTAAAGCATTGTGTGGTCATTATAACATCCCACACCCATACTCTTAAATCTGGTTCTCAAATCATAAAAATTACATTTATGAATTTCATAATAAGGAATGTGACCTAACTTTAACTATGCAAAACATAAAATATAAAAAAGGAAATATCAGATCACTTATATTCTCAAGGACATTTTAGGTTTATAGTTTTATAGAATTGGGAAAAACTCTTAATATCATGGATTCATAAACAACTAGTTTATAAATATTAACATCATATCCCACTATAAAAATATTTTCATATTCCACATTAGGTCATCATCATCCATATAAAATCTTTCTAAGAATAATTAATTTAAAAAATTATTGATAACCTAGGGAAAAGGAAAAATAGTAAGGGTGATCTCAAATGATCAGTAAGGGTAAACATATGCATTAATAATTGAATTCTATTAGTGAGAATAATAATAGAATAAGAGTATAATGACATAATCAAAGTGCATGATCATAACATAAGAATATTCATACCCATAAATACATGGATCATAAAACATGAAAGCATGGAATAAGGATTCCACAAAGGAAAGATTCATTATAATCAATAATCATGATCCATGTGATATCAATATTGATCAAAGGAAACATTTATAATCATAAAAAGTATAATGAAAACATATTGGAATATTAAGACATTATCCTCATATCACTTATTTCAAATGGAATAACCAATATGGTCAACATCCATATCTAGAGTATGCAATGCATTGGGGATCTATCATGGACCCACTCATATTTGGTTTATCATGGAACCACCCATCCTAGGTTTATAACAGAACAACTCATCCTTGGTTTATAATGTAACAACCCTTCATTATAAACAATTTATAAGAATTGTATCATGAATAAATTATATAGAGATTCCTTTCATCATAAACTCATTGAAATAAACTACATTCTTTTTAGAACATTATTAACCCATGGAAAAAAAATGGGTTCCATGAAAATCTTTTTGAAACATGATTAACACATAGAAAAGAAATGGGTTCCATGTAAATATCTTTGAAATAATATTAATCCTTATAGATAAATAATGAGGACGGTATAATTAAAAAATATTCCCATTATAGCATAAGTAACAACAATGTTTTTGGATATTGATGAATGGATATACCATTAAATGATCATTAAAAACATTTTTAATGAAAATAACTTTTCATTTTGAAAATCACTTTTAAAAACTAAAAAATAAAAACATATTATGAAAATAATTCTCTTAAAAAAACCTTTTAAAAATATAAATTAAACTTCAAGTAAAATAATTTACATAGAGTAGGGAAAATCTATTCATGTCATAAATGTTTAAAATAAACATTATTTTCAAAACATTTTGAAAATGGGCGTCAAAAGGGACCTATTTGAAAATTTTTAAGATGTTACCTTTTAAAACCATTTAAAATAAGGTAAAAGATCATGTAAAATTAATTTAGGGAATATTTTATTTTTAGAAAAGAAAATTTTATAAAATATTTTATAAAACATGAATGTAGAAGTGAAAGATACCTGGTCTAAAAAATACAATATCGATATCACTTACAAATTACTTTATTGATATTTATTCAATAAATAAGAGAGGAAATGGAAATAAAACATGTTAACCACATTCATAACCAATTTATAAGATTTTTCTTAAAAAAATTAAATCATTTTATTTCCTCCAAAGAAACCTTGAACATAAATAATCTTGAAAGGAAGAAGATTGTAACACAAAGCCTCTGCCTATTTTGAAATTCTTTAATCATAAGCCACATGAAATAATAACATTAAATGATACTTTAAATATCATGAACATTAGGATTTTCATGATATAACATGAAAAATGGCAGTATAAGCACCTCACAAATTAATATACGTTAATATAAAAAATGTGTGTTTTAAAGAAAGAGAATTTGAGATGAATAACCCTTACAAAAATCAAACCATTAAATTTGAGAATTAATAAATGAATCGATTATGTGTATCAAATGTAAATATTAGTAAAAAGTGAAAATAAAAAAATATAATAAAAATTAATTACACACATAAAAAATAATATCAAATTCAATGAATAGGTGATAAAACCCAATAAAAATAAATTGAGTTTTGAAATTATTTACCACTTGGTAACTTTCAATTCAAATACCTTTTGATGAAATAAGTCAAATTTAAACATAAAATACCATGATTTATGAAGGATTCATTTTATTACATGTAAAAGGGGTAGTATATACACCATATAAAATGAATTATGTGCATAATAATAGAATATGACTCAATGAAATTAAATTGAGATGAAATCACTTAATAATTTTATAATCTATAGATCAAAAACTCATAGAAGAGATAACCTCATATGGATTAATAAATATAAATAATTTTCATGAAAATAATTATAAATTACATTCATGGGAAATATATACACTATACAATAAAAATAATTGGTGAATATGGTATATGTCTCAAAGAAATAAAAAGTGTGATGACAAAACTTACCTCGAGTCCAGACTTTCCATGGGTGTCCTTTAACTACTATATAGTAAGATTATATCAGTTATTTTATTTCAGAATAAAATTTTATAGGTTTATAACTTATACTTAAATAATTTATTTTATTTATTTTTTATGACATATTTAAATATGTAATCAGTTAAGTACATGTCGGGTGTTTTTAGGACGTTTGGTTCATTGTTTCAAAACAAATTTGGTGTGTTGACCATGGTCAAAGAGGTCATCATTTAAAAATATAATTAATAATAATCAGGAAATATTCATCATATTTGTATATCAATTATAATTTTAAAACCAATAATTAAAATATGTTTATGATAATGAACTACAATACGATCTTGGAGACGGTAGGTCGTATGTACGCATGAATAACGTTTCCATTTTTCAATGATCGTTATAGAATGAAGGTAATTATTATATTATATTTAAATAATGATAATTAAATCATAAATATCATATTTTTTCATTAAATAAACTTATATATATCATCCAACTGATGTGGTGATGAAAAAAAGAATCACATCGCTTTGTGGAGGAGGTAGTCCACACGTACATATAAATGGCGTTATCATTTTTCAGTATAAGAAAGAAAATGATATATTATCTATTTATAATTATAAATATTTCATTCATATCATAATAATTTTATTTATATCACATATATTCAATATATTTATCCTTTTTACCTTCCATATAAAGCAATAGTGAAAAAAAAATCACATTGCTTCGTGAGGTGGTAGTCTGTTGTACACATGAG
Source organism: Viscum album (assembly GCA_963277665.1). NCBI lineage: Eukaryota > Viridiplantae > Streptophyta > Magnoliopsida > Santalales > Viscaceae > Viscum > Viscum album. The sequence goes on along the minus strand of OY728137.1, from coordinate 879,151,779 downwards.
CGCCATTATTGTATCCCATATGGAATGTAAAGTAAGAAGTTATATGTCGTATAATAAATTAAAAGGTATAAATATTTTAAAAATATCATATATATAATTTAAATCCATAATTATAACAAGTCGTTATAGGTGATTATGGAAAACGAATGACATCGGTTTGTAAGACAGTAGTTCATCGTGCATGCGAATGATGATTTCGTATCCCATTGGATAGAAAAGAATATAGATATAAGTTATTATATTAAAAAAATAACATATAATTATAAGTAAGATATTATTTTTATTATATCAAAATAGTTTAAGAATATTTGAAGGAGTTGGAAGAAGAAATAAAATAAAAACACTCAGTTAAGCACGATACCTATTCTTCGGACAACCTCCTTTGGTTAGCACCAAAATCCTTCTTATGTTGGATTTATGAAAAAAAGGGATATAGGTCATGTGGATGGAATTTATTAAGTCAATTGGGTAGGTATTTTCTAAGACAAATTTATTTTAATGTGTGAAGAGAATATTAGAGGGGGTGGCCTTTTTTAATTGAGGTGAGTGGCACACTTGTAATTTTTCAAAAGAAAAATGTGTACTCACGTTTTTCGCATTCCAAAAGGCTCTAAAACATACCATTATCGATACTTAGAAAATATAAGGTCGAAATATGGATATAAAATATATTTTATAAAAGTTTTAAGGTCATTTTAACACTTATCTTTCCATTTTAACCCCTGATAAACTCATTTTCACCATAATCGCGGTAATTAATTTTTACTATTTTCACTATTAATTATAAAAAAAATTAAGTTGACCTTATTATATAATATAAATTATTTTTATTAAAAATATTTTATCCATTTTACCAAAGTAAATTAGTATAAGTGGAAAATTTTAATTTAAAATTAAACCCACAGGCATGACGAAAAAGCAGGTTTTTAAGAAGTGTATTTTTTCAAGAAAAATTGATTTTATATTAACTCTATGACTAATAATAATAATTGTATGAATTTAAATTAATATTTATTTATATATAATATATAAATTTTATTTAAATAATTACTAATTATGGGGTTTTTAATTAATTAAAAAGGATAAAAATTATGCACTTTAAAATAGTTTTCAGAAAAATCCTGTTATTAAACCCAAAAATAAACTTATAATAAAATTCAATATAAAGATGATTAAAATTTAATTAAGTGGATTAAATATAAATAAATTATTATTATTTTTATTTAAATCATATTTAAAACATAATTTAACTTTTAAATCACTTAATTTATTGAAAATAAATGATAGTTTTACAAAAAACTGTATTTTTTACTATTCCCTGAAAATTAATATTTTCTGAAAAATCCAAAATTTTCACCCTAAGTTAATTTTGATATGAAAATTTTAAAAATAAATTTAATATTATCAAATCAATTTTCTAGAATTTTCAAAAAATAATTATAATATTCTCTCACAAAAAGCAATAAAAATCATTTTTGAATAATAAAATTACTTTACTAAAAATCGATTGATTATTTACTAGGAATTTATAAATAATTTATATTTTTTAGGATAAACATTCAATTTAATGGTTATGTTATAATGGTTATATATTTTTCAGGTAATTTATGCTCAGTGTTTCTTATTGAATATATTATTGAACATATTTCTCTTCTTTTAAAATATGGAAGAGTTATATCCACCCCCCTTTAATAATTTTTTTCCTCATGATTTTAACTTTAACTCAAAAATAAAAGGTTTTACATTTAAAAAAAGTAACTACATTGGAAACCCACATCGAAAAAAAGTCTAATAAAACAACCTATTGATAAGAGAGAGAAAGAAGTATAAGGATTATCTGGAATAAAACATAGGAAGTTTCCAAATAAAATAACATAGGTGGGAATTGAATATTTGGATATGGAAGAAAATTTAAATTTTAAAATAATGATGGTGAGTGACTTAGATCATTGGTCATAAGAAATTTAATGATCATGAGAAAATCAACAATCATAAAACCATAATCCAAAGAGGTGTGAAAAGGGTAATTGATATCATAAAAAATTATGGAAATATGATAAATTTTTATTTCAAGATAATTTTACTATATTTGAGGAATTACTTTTCCATCTAGACTATGGTCATAAGTAAATATACTTACTTGATGAGTATAATGTCATCCTTTTATAAATTTCCACCACAATCTCATCTTTTTCTCTAAATGATGAGAATTCAAAATTAATTTTTTTCATGCCTAAAGACCTAAAATCAAATTATAAAGGATCATGTAACCATAATAGGGTTAAAAATACATTCCTTATATCTTTATGAATTAACCAAAACAAAAATGGGTAGCACAAGGTCAAGTAATTCTCAAAATAAATAAACTATAATATGATGAAATAATACATTAATCTCCAAAATTCAATAACAATAACCAAAGTTCAACCTAAATAATTACCTAAATAAATATCCTTATATCCCAAATAACCTCATCATTAAAGAGTGTTTTAACCTCAAATGTAATCTCATACCTTTTAGCTTATAAGCCTAAAAAATATATTTATCTTCTTTAAGACATCACATAGTCTAGTGGTTTTCATTTCACCCATGTCACCCTTTAGTTATGGGTTTCAGCCCCATGGCCTCACCATATCTGATGGGTTTTCACTTGGATTTCAAGTTTTATTTTTTTCCTAATGTTATATCCTTATAAAATTCCCATAAATATGATGAACACCCTTAAAAATAACTTGAATAATCAAAGATCATATAAAACATGGAGGTTGTCAATACCTTTAAAATTATGAAAATATAATTCCTCCTCAAATAATACATCATTATTAACCTAAGGGTTACACATACCCTGACCAAAAAAACATTAGATAAATATCATTAATAACATAAAATTTTCATTACTTAAAACCTCAAAAGGGGTTTCTAATACTTGAACATATGATTAACTATAAACTTGTAAACCCATGATGGAATCCATAACTCTTAAGATAAACTCACATGAAAACATCATAATATAAAAAGTTATCTAAACTCTACTCTAATGAAAATTATAACATCTCTAAACTTGAACTCTCTGATTAGGTGCTAAAATCATAAAATTTATTTTTCTGGATTTTATACTAATAATAGTGACCCAATTTTAACCATCTAAAACTTATAACATAAAAAGGAAATATTAGATCACTTACATTATCAATGATATTTTGGTTTTATAGTTTTAGTGAATTAATAAAAACTCTTAACATCATGGATTCATAAATAATAGATTCATAAAGATGAGCATCATCTCCCACTATACCCAGCTTTTCATATTCCATATTAGGTCATCATCATCATCCATATGAAACCCTTCTATAAATAATTCATTTAACATTATTATTGATAACCTAGGGAAAAGGAACATAATAAGGGTGAGATCAAATTATTAATAAGTGTAAATGTATTCATTAATAATTGAATATCATCAATGATAATAATAATATCTTAAGATTATGATGATATAATCAAAGTTCATGAGAATAATATAATAATATGCATACCCATCAATACCTAGATCATCAAACATGAAAAATGTAATAAAGATTTCACAAATAAAATAGTCATCAGAATTAATTACCATGAGCCATGTTATACCAATATTGATCAAAAGAAACATTTATAACCATATAAATCATAATGAAAAATTATTAGTATCTTGGGACATTATCTTCATATCACTTCTTACAAATGGAATAACCAATATGGTCTAATTCCATCTTTTTAGTACCCAATTCATTTGAGGGATATCACAGACCCATCCATTCTTGGTTTATCATGGAACCATTTTTCCATGGTTAATAATGTAACCATCCATCCTTGGTTTATAATGAAACCATTCATCCTTGGTTTATAATAGAACCACCCATCCTTGGTTTATAATGAAACCACCCATTATTATAAACAATTTCCAAGAACTATATCATGAATAAAGTAAATAGAGAATTCATTTCGTCATAGAATTATTAAAAAAACCTTGATTATTTTTAGAAATTTATTAGCCCACTAAAAAGAAACAGGTTTCATACCAATCTTTTTGCAACTTGGTTAAACTGTGGAAAAGAAATGGGTTCTAGTTCAATATCTTTGAAACAATATTAATCCATCCAAAAAAGGAATTATGATGTCATTATTAAAAAATATATCCATTCTATAATATTTAAAAACAAGGGTTATTGACATTGATTAATGGAAATACCAATAAAAGATTATTAAAAACATTTTTGATGAAAATAAACTTTTTCATTTTTAAAATGGATTTTAAAAACTAAAAATTAAAAAAATATTGTGAAAATGATTTTCTTTAAAAAAAATTAAACATATAAAGGAAATTTAAATTAAAATAATATACATTATGGGGATAAAATACTTTCATATCATAAATGTTAAAAATAATCATTCTTTTTAAAACATTTTGAAAAGGGGTAAAAATGACCCATTTGGAAAACATTAAAAAGTTTCAATTTAAATAATTTTAAAAAAGATAAAGGATCATTTAAAATGGAATTATAAAATCATTTATTTTTATAAAATAACATTTTATAAATCATTTTATAAAACATGTATATGGAGGATAAATATACCCAATCTAAAAGAAAATACAAGATCGGTATCACTTACAAACGACTTTCTTGATATTTATTCAATCAATAGGGGGGAATTGAAATAAAACCTATTAACCATATTCATAACCAGTTTATAATAGAAATATTTGGTTTAATAAAATAATATCAGATTATTTCCTCTAAAGTAACCTTGAACATAAAAAATATCAAAAGGAAGGAGATTGTAACATAAAGTCTTTTCTAATTTGGTAACTCTTCAATAATAAGACCCATGAAATTAAAATATAAAATTATACTTTAAATATCATGAAAATAAGTATTTTCATTATATAAATTTTCAAATTTTCTTATAAAACCCTCAAAAATGAATATAGGTGCATGTCATAAATGTATGTCTCAAAGAATGATAATTTGAGACAAATAACCCTTATAAAAATCATACCATTGAATTAGATAATTAACCAATTAATCAATTATGTGTATCAAATATAAATCCACATGAAAATTATAAATAAAACATAATATAATCAAAATTAATTACACACATAATCATATGATATAAAATTCAATGAAGATGTAATATAACCCAATGAAATGAAATTGAGTTATGAATTTATTTACCACTTGGTAAATTTAAATTCAAATCCACTAGGATGAAATATTTATAATTGATACTTATAATAATATGATTTATAAAGGATAAATTTTATTTCATGTAAAAGGAGTAATATATACATCGTATAAAAGGAATTATTTGTATAATAATAAAATATGCCTCAATGAAAGTAAATTGAGATGAAATCTCTGACGAATTTGGTAATCTAAATATCAAAACCTTGTGAAAGAGAGAACCTCATATGGATTCATAAATAAACATAATTTTCATGAAAATAATAATAAAATACATTCATTGGTTTTATATACACCACATAATAAAAAAATGGTGAATATCGCATATGTCTCATAGAAAAAAAAAGTGAGATGAAAAGACCTTACCTCAAGTCCTAACGTTCCATGTGTGTCCTTTAACTCTGGTATGGTAAGATTATATAAATTATTTGATTTATTAATAAAATTTTATAGTTTTAATTCTATATAATTAAATCATTTAATTTAGTTATTTTTAATAACATAATTAAATATTTAATTAGTTAAGTCCACATCGAGTGTTTTGAGGTTGTTCAATTCATTGTTTCAAAATGGATTTGGTGTGTTGACCATGGTCAAAGATTTCATTATTTTAGAATCTGAAAAATAATAATAATTAAATATTTATCATATTTATGCATTAATTATACTTTTAAAACCAATCATGAAATATGGTTATGAAAAAAGAACTATGTTATGACCATGGAGTCAATATGTCATACGTAAACATGAGTAACATTTCCATTTTTCAGTGACCATTATGGGAAGAAGGTAATTATTATATTATCTTTACAAAATGACCATTATATCATAATTATAATATTATTTTATTAAATATACTTAAATATATATCATCTATGTAATGGGGTGATGAAAAAATAATCACAACACTTTGTAGAGGTGGTATTCCACATGTACACATGAACGACATTATCATTTTTCAATGTAAGAAATAAAATGATATGTTATATATTAATAATGAAAAATATTTAATTTATATCATAATTATTTTATTTATATCACATATATTCATTATATTTACCCTTATTACCTTCCATATAAAGCATTAATGAAAAACGAATCAAATCGCTTAATGAGGCGGTAGTCCTCTATACACATGATCGACGTTATCGTATCCCCCAAAGAATGGAAAGTAAGAAGTTTTATGTAATATAATAACTCCAAAATTATAAATATGTTACAAATAATATATATATATATATATACTTTAATTCAATCTTTATAATAATCCATGAGAGTTGATTATGGAAAACAAATGACATCAGTTCGCGAGGCGGTAGTCCACCATACACACAAATGGTGATTTTGTATCCCATTTTATAGAATAGGATATGGATTTAGGTTATTAAATTAAAATAATAACATATTATTATATTAGATACAATGTTTTTATTATATTATAATAATTGAAAAAAAATTGAAGGAGGTGGAAGAAGAAATAAAATAAAAACACTCGGTTAAGTAAGATATCTCCTCTTTGGACAACCTGCTTAGTTTAGCACAAAAAGACATATTATGTTAGATTTATGATAGAAAAAATGTATATAGGTCATGAGGATTGAATTTAGAAATTAATTTTTCATTTATTTTCTGATACAAATGTATTTGAACGTCTGAAGAGTATAGGAGAGGGGGTGGCCTTTATTAGTGAGGTGAGTGGTACACTTATAATTTTTGAAAAGAAAAAGGTTTACCCATGTTTTTTATAATCCAAAAAGATCCAAAATGGTTCATTATAAATAATTATACCATATAAGGTATAAATATGTCCTAAAAATATATTTTATATAACTTTTTAGGTCATTTTAACCCTTATCTTTTTAGTTAAACCCCCAGGTAAACTAATTTTCACCTTAACTGTGGTAATAAATTTTTACTATTTTCACTACTCATTATGGTAAAAAATTAAGTTAACCTTATTATATAATATAAATTATTATTATTCTAATTATGGAATCTATTTTACCAAATTAAATCCAGATAAGTGGAAAATTTTAATTTAAAATTAAACATGTAGATGCGATGAAAAGAGTTTTTCAAGAAGTATATTCAAGAAAAAGATGTTTTTATATTAACTCTATGACTAATAATAATAATTGTATGAATAAAAATTAATATTTATTGATATATAATATATAAATATCATTTAAATCATTACTAATTAGGGTTTTTTAATTAATTAAAAAGGAGAAACATTATACACTTTAAAACAGTTTTCAGAAAAATACCATTTTAAACCCAAAAATAAACTTTTACTAAAATACAATATAAATATGATTAAAATAAAATTAATATGTTTAAATGTAACTAAATAATATTTATGTTACTCAAAATAATATTAAAAACATAATGGTTCTTTTAAATTACTTAAATTATTGAAAAAAAATTATAGTTTTATAAAAATTAGCATTTTTGCTATTCAATAAAAAATCAATATTTTTTGAGAAATATAAAAATTACACCCTAATTTAATTTTTATATTAAAATTTAAATAATAAATTTAATTTTATAAAATAAATTTTATAAAATTTCTAAACATTAATTAAAATATCTTCTGACAAAAAACAATAAAAATCATTTTTCAAGAAAACATAATTTTGAAGAAGAAAATTACTTTACTAAAAATTGATTGATTATTTACTATAAATTTATCAATAATTTATATTTAGTAGAAACTTTTTATTTATTTATTTATATTTATATATATATATATATATATATATATATATTTCATAAATTAGTTATTTTTATTCATACCTTCCAAATTAACATCTAGATTATAACAGTTATATATTTTACGGTTCATTTAAGCTTGGTGTTTCATGTTGAATAAGCTATTGAACATAAAGATATTATTTTAAAATATTATGGGGTTATATACATGATATAAAAGAATTTCATTCATGTCGTAATCATTAAAAAAATGCTTTTTTCACACCTTTGATAAAAAGTACCATGTTCATAAAACAACAAGAAAATTATTTTTAAACCTTTTTGTAAAAATAAAAACATAGATAAAAATGAATTTAAAAAGTCATTTAATAATAGTAAAAAAAATTCTTTAAATGATTTTAGAAAAAATGGATATAGAATTAAAAGTTTTTCTAACTAAAATAAGTGAAATTAGGTTATGTTTCTTGAAAACATTTTCTAACTCATTTTTTAGTACTAGAGAGAGAAATTGTACTAAAATATAAAAATTATAGAAATATATGGATTAAAATAAAAATTAAATGGTTTTATTAAATAAAAATTATATAATTTACTTAATGTAAATCCAATCATATTAATCCTTGTTAAAATTATATTGAAACATAAATCCCTTATAACTTTGATAATCTCTGAATCAAAACCTCGGGAAAGATAAAACCTTGTGCGGATTTTTAAATCCCCATGATTTTCATGAAAATTATAATAAAATACATTAATGGTTAGTATATAGGATACATAAATGAAACAAGTGGTGAATATGGAATAAGTCTCATGGAAATAAAATTGAGATAAGAAACCCTTTACAAAGATCACATCATTGAAATAACAATTAGTCAATGGAGAAATTATGTGTAAAAAATGTAAATCCACAAAAAAATAAGTAAAAATTCAACATAAATAAAAAAATGACATTTCATACATAATATTTACATAATGTAATCAATTAATAATTTATATAAACTAATGAAAGAAAATTGAGTTAAGAAACCCCTTACTATTTTAGTAACTTCTAAATCAAAACCCCATGGATGAAATAAGATAAACTAAACTAAAAATACCAAGAATTATTAATTATTAATTATATAAAATGTAAAATGGTCATTATATACACCATATAAAATAAATTATGTATATAACATTAAAACATGCCTCAATGAAGAAAATTGTGATGAGATGTCTTACCTCGAGTCCAAACCCACCATATATTCCCTTTAAATCCAATATAATAAAATTATATCAATTTTTTACCTATTTAATAAACTTTTTTAGGTTTACTAATTTACCATTAAACCATTTTTTCATTTATTATAATGAAATATTTAATTACTTAATTGGTTATGTCCACATCAGTTATTTTGAGGAAATTCGGTTTATAATTTCAAAATGACTTCGGTTTGTTAACCATGGTCAAAGGGGACCTTGTTACATCATACACTGAATAATAATAATGAAATAATTCTAATTATTACACATTAATTGTACTTTTAAATCCAACCTTGAAATATGGTTATGAAAAATAAATTATGTTACAATCATGGAGACAGTAGGTCATATGTATGTATGAGTAACATTTCCATTTTTCAAAAAACATGAGGAAAGAATATAAGTATTATTTTATATTTAAAGAATTATTATTAAATTAAAAATATAAAATTATCTGTTTAAATACACTTATATATATCATCCACGTGTTACGTCCAAGAAAAATGAATCACATCATTTCGTGGGAGTTGTAATCCACACGTACGCACGAATGATGTTATCATTTTTCATTAGATATAAAGGTAATAAATTATATGATATATTATTTTTAAATAGTGATAATTATATAATGAATATCATATATATATATATATATTGAATCCATCATTATAACCATTTTTGAGATGTGGAGATGGAAAAAAATTACATGGGTTTGCGTCGTACACACGAATGATGGTTAAATTTCCCATTTGATAAAAGAGGAGATTGTTATAGGTTATAAAATTAATATAATAACATCTCAGTATAATAAATATATTATTTTTATTATTTTTTAATGGTTGAATAAAATTTTTAGTAGGTATAATAAGAAATAAAACTAAAACATTCAATTTTAAGTTATACCTCTTCTTTGGACAGCCTCCATTGATTTCTACCTTAAGCCCTCTAAGGTTGGTATTATGCTCAAAATAATATATATAGGATGTGGTGATGGATTTTAGGAAGGTATTTTTATAGGAATTATCCAAAAAAATCATTTTTAAGTATAAATAAGATAGTAGATGGTGTGTCCTTTTATAAGTGAGGGGAGGTTTTTTTTTGAAATACGTGAAGTATTATAATATAAAATGTGTCCAAGTCATTAAAAATGGTACCAAAATGAAATTTATTTGAATATAGAGTGTATTGTCTTAAAATAACAATAAAATAAAATTTTCATTAGTTTATATATCATTTAAAACCTTATCTATTGGATTAACCCTTCCGTTAATCATTTTTAACCTTAACCGCAGTAACAACTTTTCAATATAAAAGGGTTGTAAATTTATTTAAAATTAAAAATTGGAACATAAATGGATAAGTTATGGAATTTAGAACCATTTATGATCCTTATTTTCCTATTATAATATTTTTATTATTTTTAAATAATTTAATAAAATATTATTTTTCATAAAATATCATTAATTTTACTTTTTGAAATTATTCATTTAATTTGACTTTAAAAACATAAATATTAAAAATCACTTAGAATATAAACTCTTTAAAAATAAATTATACATTATTTTTAACCAAACAATTCATGTTGAACCATAATTAATCCAAAAAATATGACTTTTTATATTTTTAAAATCATTTACTTTTATTTTATACTCCTTGCATGAGTACTGTGTTGGCATTGTGTAAGTATTTAAGCTAATTATTTCATCACTAAAAATTAAATATAAATTATTATAATAAAAATAATTTCATTATTCTCAAAATAACCTTTAATATTCATTGTCAACAAATTTTTATCTCAATTTTAACATATAATATAAATTTTAATGCAAGAGGGTAATATTTTGTATTTTTCTTTACTTAAAATATATATAAGTCATTTTCAAATAAAAATGGCACAAAATTTCCATAAATTATAACATTGGATGAGTATGGTCAAAAAAATCATCCAATATATTACATTCAAGTGTTATGGTCATTTTTATTCCTTTTCATATTATTTTTAACCTTAATTATCGGGTTTACCCTTACCGTGATGAAAAATATTTACTACGATTACTATTAATAATGAAAAAAATAAAAGGAAATTATTTACCAAATTTGAAACTCATGATTCCAAATATTTGATCCATTTTTTAATATTTAATTGATATGAGTGGTAGAAATAAATTCTAATATTAATGTGTAAAGTGCAATGAAAAACATGTTTTTAGAAAAATGTATTTTTATACCCAAAAATGAAATTATACCAAAATAATGTATAATGGTGATTAAAATATAATTAACTCGATTATATATTATTAAATATTATTTATGTTAATTTGAGACAAAATTCAACGCATTATGATACTTTTTAATAAAAATAAATGAAAATTTTAAAAAAAATGTAATTTTTCACTATTCACTAAAAAATCAATCATTTTAGGAAAATAAAAAAAACACCCTAATATGATTTTGATGTGATTATTTAAAAATGATATATTTTTTATAAAATAAAATTTATAAATTTTTTATAAATTAATTATAATATTCCCACACAAAAATCAATAAAAATCGTTTTTAAAGAAAATCTATTTTTGATGCATTAAATGACTTTACTTAAAATTAATTACTTATTTATTATGAATTATTCTATCCATTTGAATTATATACATCCTTTATAAATATTTTCAACAAAAAATTATCACTATTAATACCTGTCAATTTAACAGCTAGGTTATAATGTTCATATTTAAATTATAATATTTTTATAGTATATCTCAATACGCTCAAAGCCCAGTGTTACATGTTAAGAAAGATATCGAGTATAGTATTATTTTTAAAACATAAGATTTAACATCCCCCCATAATGAATTTAATCCTACCAATTTGAACTTGATCTTGGTGTTCAAGTGTTTTACATTTAAAAATACCTTGTTTAAAACCCACATCATAAAAAATGTTGACCAAACTAGCTCTTGAAAAGAGGGAAAGATAAATATAAAGGTAATATATAATAACACATGACCAAGTTTTAAAATAGAAGAACATTTGTGTGAAGTAAAAATATAGACAAGGAGTAAAAAATTAATATCTAAATAATGATAGAGAGTGACAAAAAACATTAATCATAATAAAGTGAATGATCATGAGATATTCAATTTCCACAAAACCATAAATCAATGAGGTGTGAAAAGACCATAAATTCATCAAAAATGAATATAATTGGATAAAAAAAATTATTTAAAAATAATTTTCCTAGAGTTAAGGAATTAATTTACTGTATACACTAATAACATATAAAAATATACTTACATGACAAGTCATATTTCATCCTTTAATCAATTCCCACTAAAATTTCGTCTTTTACTCCAAATTATGAGTATTCAAGATGAATTTTTTATGACTGAATCACTAAAATCAACTTCTAATGGATCACATAATCTATAAAAAGATGAAAATATATTCTTACACTCTTTAAATGTTAATCAAAACTAGAATTTTTAGCACAAGGTAAGATAATATCCAAAATGCATAAACCTTCATATGAAGAATTAATAAATTTTACTCTAAAATTTCCACAATAACACCAAAGTTTCAATATATATCATTCCATAAATAAACTTACATCCCAAATTTCCTCAATAATTTCAACATTAAAGAATGTTTTAACCTAAAATATTATATTATACCCTTCATATTATATCTTCAAATATGTAATATCATTATTCCCAAATAATCATTAATGTTAAACCTAAGGGTTACATATACCTCAACCCAATAAAAAGTTTCCAAAAATATAATTAATAACCTAAAAATAATATCACATAAAACCTAAAAATGGGTTTATATTCCTTTTAACTTATTATCAACCTCAAGATTATAAACCCAGGATGTTATCCATAACTCTTAAGTAAACCTCATATGAAAAAATCCTAATCTACAAAGTAATCTAAGCCTTTCCTTTGATACCAACTATAAAAGCCCCAAATATAAACTCCTAGATCTTATGCTATAAAAATAATATTTACATTTTTGCTTTTATATTGATAAATTTGATCAAATTTCAACCATATTAAACTTTCAATATTAAAAGAAAATATGGGATAGCTAACATACCAAAAGACATTTTAGGTTTACAGTTTTAAATAATTAGTATAAACTCTTACATAACAATACCCATGTCTAAAAATGAGTATTTTTTACACAATACTCATCTTTCCTATTAAAAATTAATTATTTAACACCACCCATAAAATTATCCACACATGAAACATTTCTATACATAATTCATTTAACATCATTATTTATAACCTTTGGAAAATAAAACAAAAGAAGGGTGAGTTCAAACGGTTAGTAAGGGTAAACATAAGCATTAAAAATTTAATGACATAAAGGATAAAAATATGAGTATAATTTTATTATGAAATAATAAAATTTAATGATCATAAAAAAAGAGAATTCATACCCATCAAAACATGGATATTAAATCATGAAACATGGCATAAAGTTTTAACATAAAACAAGATTCGTTTAAGTCGACAATTATGATCCATGTGAAAACAATCATTAAAAAAGGGATACTTTATAACTTGATTAGATCATAAAGAAAACATGTTGGTAACTTGGAATATAATTTTCATATCAATATTACAGTCACTCTTACAAATGGAATAACATACTCAGTAGATTTAAATAATCTTATATGACAAATATATAACCGGTTAACTTGTTCCATTTTCCCAATGCATTGGATAGATATTTCAGTATCATCCCTAATCATGAGATATATAGGTCTCAAATTTCATTATAAAAAATTTCCAATAACCGTAGCATAATCGTAACACAATAAATCATGCATTTTTCAACATAAAAATAATTTTTTTCCTTTCATAGCTTGATTTTCCTATGGAAAATAAACATGTTCCATGAGAATCTATTTGAAAAAGATCATAATACATCTAGAAGAATAATAATTATGGTATCATTACAACATATACCCAATTTATAATAACAAAAATACATGGTTGTTTTCATTTATGAATAAAAATACCATAAAAATTTCATTAAAACATTTTTGATGAAAATACCCTTTCTAGTTTTAAAATCACTTTTAAAAACTAAAGATTTTTATAATATTAGGGAAAAATTAATTTAATAGAACTATAGAAACAAGTAAAGTAAAATTAAAATCATTTATTTTTCATAATGGTGGGAAATTATTTTCATTCCATAATCATTAAAACAAAAAAAAAATCTCACCTTTAATAAAAAATACCTTGTTCATAAAACGACAAGAAGATTCATTTTAAACCTTTTAATAAAAAATTAAAGGTTTTTATCAAAAAATGATCAAATAATATTTTCAAAGGAAATTCAAGCTTAAATAATCCCAGTTAAAATGATATTGAAATATAAATCACTTACAATTTTGGATATCTCTAAATCAAAATATCATAAAAGAGATAACCTTTTATACATTTGTAAATCCCCATATTTTTCCATAAAATCATCATAAAATACATTAATTGGTATTATATACACCAAAAAAAGTAAATAAGTGGTCAATATCCTATATGTCTCATAGAAATAAAATTAATACGATAACCCCCTTACAGTGATCATGTCATTGAAATGAGAATTAATAAATGGGGTGATTATGTGTAGGAAATGTAAATACTCAAAAAATAAGTAAAAATACAATATAAATAAAAAAAACTATTTAATACATAACATTTACATAATATAACCATTGAATAAGTGATATAAACCAATGAAAGAAAGTAGAGTTAAGAAACCCCTTACTCCTTTGGTAACTTCTGAATCAAAATACCTTGGATGAAATAACATTACTTAAACTTAAAATAACATGAATTCTGAAAGATTCAATATATAAAATGTAAAATTGGTAGTATATACACCATATATATAATAGCCCAATATTTTTTGTTATGTATCTTTTTAAATAAATTTCATCTCTTCGATAGTTTATGTTCCACGCAACACTGAGCCTAAAAAACCCAAAATATTATTATTTAAATATAGATGTTAAAACATGGTCATTAAATTGGAACATGTGAATAAGATTAACTATATGATGAAATATATATAAATTTCATATTCAATACAATTTTTTTTATTAAATCTCATAAAATAAACACATAATTTTTAATAAATTCATTTTACTCTTCAAATATAAGTTTTCATCAAAAACAGATTATTATTGTATTTTATGGGAAAATAAATATAACTAATTTTAGAAAATTTTAGAAAATTTATTTTTTAAAATAAAATTAATTTTTGAAATAATCATATCAAATTTTTTCTATGGTGAAATTTTTAGAATTTTTTGAAAAAGTTAAATATTTGGTGAATAGTAAAAAATGCAGTTTTTTTATAAAATATAGTATCTTTTGTGATATAATCAAGACATAATTATGATATAAAAAATTATTAACCTTATGTAAATAATAATTTATGATATTTTAATATAAATATTATACAAAAATAATTCATAACATGAAAATTATAATATATTTCATGATAAATATGAAAATTATTTTCAGTGGTGATGTAGAGCATGCACAGTAGTGGAAAAGTAAAATCTATTATCCTAAAAATAATAATTGAGATGACATAAGTCCTTGATCAACATTAATACTAAATATTATCTATTATTTATTATATTTATTGTTATAAATGAATTTTAGAGTTATATAACAAGTGGATTATCAAAATTCTTGTGAAATGCTTACACATGGCCAAAAATGTTAAAATAACACAATAAATGTGTTTTCATGATATAGATTTGAGTTATAATAAATATTGAATGATTATAAATGGATATTTTTATCATAATAAACTACATTTAATGATATATTTTTATATATGTCTTTTTGGGGGAACTTGGACAAGATTATGACCTTTATAGTAATTTATTTAATGAAAAGTCAAACATGGCACTCTTGTTTTTAATAAGTATAATATTTTTAATATGGTGTTATCCAAAGGATATTTTTTACTATAAATATTATTTTTAAAGATTAAATGTTTATCTACATCATGGTAGTTTATTTTTAATTTTTATAGAATAAATAATTACCTAAAATAGTTACACAATGCTAATGTAGTAATTATTCAATTAATGGAAAAAAAATAAATGATAATAAAAATATTAAAAGTAACATAATTTGATATATTCAAGGTGATACATGAATTATCAAGATGAACATGTATTTTTTAGAATAAAATAAAATATTTTTTTTAATTTTAATTATTTCCTTGAAGTTTTTAAAGTCAATGTAATGAATAGTATCAAAATTTAGAATAATGATATTTTATGGGATTAATATTTTATTAAATTACATAAAAATCATAAAAAAATATTAAATATTCACAAAGGGGGTAAAATATAGTCTAAATTTTTTTAACTTTTTCATTTATATGAAAATTGGAAGCATTTGTCTCTAGAATAGTCTTATTATACATTAATATTTTGAGAAATTTTAAAAGTGCTCCTCAATTTAATTATAAAATGGAACCCTTTCATTCACTTATTTACACCAATTTAAGCCATTTATATCAACCAAACCCTGAAAATTTATCTTATAAACAGTCTTAGTTAATTTGCTTGGGTTTTTTTCCTTCTAGAAATATATACCCTATGTCAATTAAGATAAGTTATAAAGGAGCTCATTTATAAAAGAGGTAATCGTCTTTAATGACTCTTTCAAATTTATTTTATCTTATACTTCTTTTTAATATGTTGTATTCATCCTAAATTAATAAATCCAATATAATATATATATATATACTGATATTTTATTAATATTATGAGACAACTATAATCTACCTTTTTTCTATCTTATGGAAAATAGAAGCACGGTACGTGTGTACGTACAACTTATCATTTCCACATAGTGGTGTAATTCATTTTTCATCACCATTTCACTCAAAAGGTTATAATGATGTAAATGATAAATATATATGATAAATATTACATGATACTAATTCTTTATAATTAATATATCATCCACTACCTTACCATTTCACCCATTAATGGAATGATACTGTTGCTCTTGCGTACGTACGGCCTACCATCTCTATGATGTGATGTGATTCATTTTCCATGTTCAACATTCAATATTGGTTCAAAAAATGTATTTAATGATTAAATATGATATTTATAACATTAATTTCATTATTTATATGATGTATCTATATCCCATTAAAAATAATCAAGACTTTCATGGAAAATCATGCATGAGAAAATAAGGAAATCAACACTCGAAACAATGAAAATAATGAAATATTATTAATGAACGGGTGGTAAGTTGTTATAAAAGGATCATATAATATATTATAAATATTAATATGGTTCTATAATAAATTAATATCATTATTTAAACCAATATAAATGGTGTTAAAGTATTCACAGCTAAAGGGAAGCGTTATGTAAGGAAATTCGTCTTAATATCACTTCATTGAGGCATATTTTAATAATATGCACTTAATTTATTTTCTATGGTGTATACACTACCCATTTTATTTATTTATGATCATAATTAATTAAAAATTACATCTATATTAAATATCCATATTCATGTAACATGGATATGATTTTTTCCAAATTCTTATACCATTTTTATATACAGTGATTACTTTCAAAGTTATTCAAATACTAGGGAAATAAGGTTAAATCAATATATTTTACTCAATATGGATATTTTTTTATAATTTATATTGATTCATGAATTAAATAAATCATTTTTATATATTAGGAATGCATTGGACTTGTATTGATGGGTGAGGCCTCGAATTATATAGACCCTCGATACGTCGGTAGGTCTCTTGAGACAAATAAGTTTGCCAAATTAAATGGGTTTTTACCCATAATGATTAAATCGCCATGTGAAAGGTCTTGAAAATATGTATACCATGATGTATAAGCTCATTGTTTTCAATATTAATCATTTCCCTCATCAATATTTCATTTATTATTATCCATGATATTTTCACTATGATATTATCTATGGATTCAGATTGTTTGCAAGTTATTGATTAAATGAAATTTATGTCTAATTATTTACATTTCCATAATGATTATTCTGTATCTTCTCATGATATAAAATTTATTGATTAAATTGAATTTTTGTTATGTTGTTTACCTTTCCATATTTATTATTCATTATTGATTCAAGATAGCTTCCACTGTATGTAAGCTTTACTCAACATTTGAGATCACCCTTATTTTATTTCCTTTCCCCAAGATATAAAGATTAAATATTTAAATGAGTTCAAGGATGTAGATTAATCTCATTTGTTATTTTATATGTTTAATTACCAATGTAATAAGGGTATCATTTATGTATCTAGTTCTTCAAGACTATTAAACTGATCATTCATTTGGTATTTGACTACTTGTATTCATGATAATGTAATAATATGACCACTGACTCTGGGATACTGGATTTGGGGTTATTATAGTTTGTATCAAATGAAGTTTAGTATAAAACTTGAGAACTAGTTTTTAAAATAAATATATCTAAACTAAGATCTATGATAATCCATTATAGTATTTTAGAATTGTTACCATTGGTGGGATTTTATTTTATGGATCATTATTCATAATAATTTGTAGATAACTAAATGTGTGTCATTATTTAGTGATGGAACCTAATAGAAGAAATAGAATCAATACCCATGGTCAATATAGGTATTTTTCTGTTGAGTAAGTCAATACAGCTGGTATTGGAACTGAGTAGATCATGGCTATATTAGAGCAACTTAATCAGGTTATGAAGAATAACCTTTCCCGAATGGAGCAGCATATTGTTCCACAATATGATTCTTCTATGTTGGATCACTTCACGTGAAAGAATCCCCCATAATTTAGTGGAACTACTAATCATGTGGTAGTTGAGCAATGGATTTAGTCCCTTTAAAATATATTTCAAGCTTCTAGATGCAATAAAAGGGAAAATTTTATTCTATTTATTTATTTTCTTAGAGGAAATATTGATCAATAGTGGTCATTGATCTAGAATACTAAGTAAGAATAAGAAATATAATATATGGAGTGGAGATATTTTAAAGTAATATTCTTCAATAAATATTTTCCTCGTGAACAATGAACTAAAATGAAGAGAAAGTTCCTTAGCTTAAATCAAAAGGAGGAAGAACATGTTGGAGAGTATGAGTCTACCTTTACAAGACTACCCAAGTATGTTATGGATTATATACATAATCCATAGATAAAGATAAATAATTTCTTTTAAGGCCTTAAGATGAACCTATACCATCCTAACATGAGATCCACTTAACTCGTGCCCCGAGCCAGTGGGTCACATGGCCTCTAGTGCACCTCCCTATATTCCATAGGTTTTCAACTAGCAGTAAGGGTTTAAGGTGGTACAGTGGGGAGACTATATCCTTATATCATAGGGTAATAGTTGATGAGATAAATAAACAGACAATAGTGGAAGCATATATAATCAGACACTATAATAACTTGACCAAAAACCTTTCATAGTAGAAGAATATATAATAGAAAATAATAATTACCTGTGGAAGCATAAATAACTGAGCAATTGAACAATAATATCAAAATCCAAAAAGGTTGATTCAGATACATGATGATGTCATGTCATGTTGATATACAAAAGGAGGACAAGGGACGAGAATATACAATATGCTATACTAAAATACAAAAAGATAAGAGGAGTTTTTAGTATCATCACAAGCATATTCTCATCCCTCTACTCCCATGCTCCAAGCTATAAGTAAATCATATCAAATATTTTTAGAAAGGAACTTTCCCTTATCTATTCCTATATATAAGAAATCTACTCAGGTACCAAAGGTGGCTTGAGTAGGGGTTGTGATAAAATCCAAATAGGCCACCACCAATGGTATCTAGAAGTAATCCAAGAAGTGTACATAACATTAGCAGTGTGTAAGTAATAATGAATAATAAATAATATTGGATGTAAATAAATAACGGTCAGGTCAGGTTCCCATAGGACACTAGGTGGACTTCACCTTCTTCAGCATAGGCCAGAATGAGTGTATGGTTGGTAACCATATATATAGTAATAACTTATATATATATATATAGTATAATAATATATTGTATCCACCTAAATGGAATAAGTAAGTGAGGACATAAGTATCCATATTCCTAGATACTAGGTGTTGGATAGACTGGGGAATAACTCAATTATCCATAACCGGTCTAAACGAGCTACAGGCTCCAACAAAGGGCACATACCTTGAATATCATAATGAATGTGAGACGTCATTCTCAACACTCGATATAGGTGGGGTGAGAATTCATGCCCAACACCCTAAAAAGGTAAAATTGTGCATCATTCTCATCAAAAAATTAGAATTAATGGTGTGAGATGCCAAGCCAAACACCCATTGTAAGGGAGAGTGAGACGTCATGCCCAACAGAACCATTAACCATCATTCCAGGGGCAATATCAATGGCATAATCATATTAATAATAATAACATGTGGGAACACCTCCTTCATATGATAATTATAAATTCCTATATATAAATAGGTGTCATAATCTATATACTCAAAATATTAAAGCACATAATAATTGGCGTGGCCTTTCCACCCATTACTTCACATTTCAATTAATTAGTACATTTAATTCATTTAAGTAATTAAAACCATCATGAAACAATATATATAATATAAATATTCCAGTTCATTAACAAAGTCATAGAAATTAAATTTTAAGGTTTAACCAGGCACTTATAAGGTGTTATTATCAATTAAGAAATTACCTATAAGGGTAAATTCCATTTACAACCCAATATAAACACCTAGAAGGTGTTCTGGTCATGTAATCAATTAAATAAAAAGGTTTATTTCAAGGTGAAACACCCAAGGGGTGGATATGATTGATTTTATCATACTATAAATAATTAAAAAGTATCTATGGGGGTAATACATCATACATATAACAATTTTGAAACAAATAACTCATTTTAAAGTGACGTGTGGTAATAGAGAATGTGTAGCATAATGGAGGAGGAATAAAAAACACTAAACTTTTGGGAATAAATTTTAGTCCACCAATGTTAAGTTTGTAAATGAATCCTCATCCAATGTCGACTTCACATTCAAAGTAGATTGGAAGAAAATGAAGAACAGTCCAACGCCATGAAAATGGGGAAAAATCTTAAACCTAAATAGCACAAGAGATGTGAAGAGAAACTGAAATAGGAATAAAGAGGAATTTGTAGATTACTGATATGGTTACAATTCTTTTTATGGTGATTGATTTAGTGTCTAGATCTTGATATATCAAATAACCTAGAATAGACTTGAGGATAGCTTACAAGAGAAGATGGAGGAGGATCATCTTCTAGAAATGGGAGGAAGAAAGAAAGGGTTTAGTTTTTAAGTTCATTAAGGGTAAAAATATAAATTCACCCTAAAAATAGAGGTGTATGGTTTAGCCGCATGGTTTGGCCAAACCGTGCACAAATCATTCTTAGTTCGTTATTTAAGGAGGGCCCCATGCATGGTTAAGGAGTATGGTTTCCCTAATCATGTAAAAATTAGGAAAAACACACTATCCAATAATTCTGAAAACTCACACAGTCATGAACCTTGGGTCTCATGTTTGTAGAAAAACTGTGTGGCCCCTAGTGCTCATAAGGTACCCCACATGGTTGCCTTGTATGTTTAGTTCTAATCATGTGGTAACCATGTGGAAACCCCTATTTTCCCATTTTCCAAAAATTCAGGCTTTAAATAATCCCTAGATTCTCATGAACCTTCCTTAGGCTGTAACACATGTTTACCAAGATTAAACTGGGGATTTCAAATGAAAAACAAATTATTTTTATCTTTATGAAAATACAAGTCACTACAAACTCCCCTCCTTAAAGCAACTCATCCCCTAGTTGGCCTTCTAAGGGTAAAGAGGTATCATCTAATAAAATATCAAGACATTGAACTCATATATCAGATTCCTGATCCCATGTCTCATTCTATACATGGTTGTGCTACCATACCACCCATAATAAAGGAACTAACCTTCCTTGTAGTGTCTTCATGTTGTGAACCACAATACGCATTGGATACTCCTCAAAATAAGAACCCATCTCTAAATCAGCCTCATTGGGTTAGAAAACATGTGATGGGTCTGGATAATATTGGCAAAGCTAATAAATTTGAAAGAAATCATGCATAGACTGGTATCTTGGAGTAACTTCTATATGGAAATCCTATGGACCAAATCTCTTTAAGATCTCAAAAGGAACAATGAATCTAGGTTATAACTTACCCTACCTATTAATACAATGATTCCCTAACCTAGGAGAAGCTCGCAAGAAGACCCAATATCTGACCTTGAAATAAATAGTTCATCATCTTTGGTTGGCATATGACTATTATCTGGACTAATCTTTCATCATGC
This sequence comes from Viscum album, assembly GCA_963277665.1. Lineage (NCBI taxonomy): Eukaryota > Viridiplantae > Streptophyta > Magnoliopsida > Santalales > Viscaceae > Viscum > Viscum album. The sequence goes on along the minus strand of OY728137.1, from coordinate 879,129,180 downwards.
ACTTTTTGATCAACTAGACCTTCTCTGTAGTCTCTTGAATGAGACATGGTCCAAGTAAGGCTACCTCCCCTACCTCTAGCCAGCATAGAGGTGATCAGCAAGTCTTACCATATAAGGTTTCATAAGGATCCATATCTATAGTATCTTTAAATGTTTTATTATAATAAAACCCAATAAGGGGTATGTTTTTCTCCCAAGAACCCTTGAAATTAAGGAAACATGCATGGATCATGTCCTCTAGCAGCTGAATTGTAGGCTATGTCTATCCGTTAGTCTGAGGGTGGTAGGATGTGCTTAGAATCACCTGTGTTCCCAAGGCCTTCTGCAACCCTACCATAATCGTGATGTGAAGTGATCATCACTATTATAAATGATAAAATGAGGAGCTTCATGAAGATGTATGACCACCCCGATGTATAGCCTTCTTAACTCATCTACCGAGAAGGTATCTCACACAGGTAAGAAGTGTGAAACCATCGTCAAATGGTTAATGACTACCCACATTATATTTCTACCATGAGGTGACCTAGTTAAACCAGTCATGAAATCCATAGATACATCATCTCATTTCTACTTAGGAATGGAGAACGACTAAAAAATCCCTACGGTCATTGATTTTCTGCCTTCACTTATTGATAGGTGGAACACAGAGTGACAAAACCATTAATATAAAACTTCATGGGAGGACAGAAATACTTCCTACATAAGTCTTGATATGTATTGGTGACACTGGGATAAACCTCCCATGATAAGACAAGAAATTTTTACATCATCTCCTCTCAGATGTCATCTAGGACCCAAAAATTCCCATGAAAGAGTAAGGCCTCATCCTCATACACGATCCGACTTGAAGATGGATCATCATCTAAGATAACTTACCTTAGTACTAATCCCTCTAGATATGAAATTTTCCTCATTATCATCTATTTTAGAAAAGGTCACTGCTAAGGCTGTAAGGATGGTCTATCCATGATCCTCCTGAACCTAAATATGTATCTCAATGAACAAATCCATGAGATGCCATTCACCACTAGAATCTTGAATCACCTGTGTTTGAGTCTTCTATCTTAGATCATTGGCTATATCATTTCCTTTTCTAGTCATATAGGCAAGCTTGAAATCAAAGTATTAAAGGTACTCAACCCATCTGCACTACATGAGATTGATATCTCACTGTGTGAAGATGTACTTGAGTCATTTGTGATCAATGAATACCAAAAAAATATCAAAGTAAATATTGTATCCAACTATGTAAATAATAAACAACAATATCTATATTAGTTTGTGCATCAGTTAATTCTACTCATGAGTACTCAAATGTTAAGGTACGTATGCTATAACTCACTCATCCTGCATTAGAATAGCTCCCAGCCTAATACCTTATGTGTCACAATAGACAGTATAACTCCTACCTGGCTTAAAAAGAATCTGTATTGGAGATAAATTCAATATTCCCTTCAACTCTTGAAAGGTTTATTCACAAGATTCTATCCATACAAATTTCACACATTTTTTAGTCAAGCCTATAAGAGGTGATGAAAGGCATGAGAAATCCTATACAAAGAATCTTTAACATCTGGATAGCTCAAAGAAACTCCATATGTCGAAAACATTATTGTTCTTCTCTATAAGGAAAGTACATCTCTCACTTTCTCTAGGTATACTAAAACTCCTCACTATAAGATTATATGACCCAGGAAGTGGGATTTATCGATCTAGAAGTGCAATTTCCTAATCTTAACATGAATTTGGTGCTCTCTTAGTGTGTTCATCGCAATCTCAATATGGTTGGAATGGTCATGCCAAGAGAGAGAATACACTAAGATTTCTTCCACAAACACAACCAAAAAAGAATCCATATATGAGTGGAAAATCTAATTCATTAGATCCATAAGGATAGAAGGTGCATTCATGAGACCGAATGATATGACCAAGTACTCATAAAGACCATACCTTCTTCTGAAAGTTGTGTGAGGTATGTATGATGACCTGAAATGCACCAGATGATAGACCAACCTAAAATCAATCTTTAAAAACAACATTTCTACTTATATTTGATCAAATAGTTTGTCTATTTGAGGTAGTGGATACCAGTTCTTTGTCGTGATCCAGTTCAATCGATGGTAATCCATGCAGATCCTGAGGGTATTATCTTCCTTTTTATAAAAAAGGATCGGTGAACCCCTTAGAGAAGTTATGGGGTATATAAATTCTTTAGCCTCAATATCCTCTAATTGTTTATTGAAATCTAAAATCTATATAGGTTCTGTCCTATGAGGAATGGTCACTGGTGTTACTCCAAGAACTAGATCAATAGTGAATTACACCTATCTCGCTAGAGGTAACCCAGAGAAGTCATCAGGGAAGATGTCCCTGAAATGATACACTATGGGAGGGAAAATAGTAGGTAATAACCCCTAATTGTCTAATAAGAGACTAATGATTTGATATGTCACACTACCCAGCCTTTACTGCTCGGGTCCTTCTCGAGTCACAAGAAGATTCCATTCTTTCTTAGGCACATGTCTACCACCCTCTAGTGATGTAAACATCACCCTTAGATGATAGCAGTCAATATGGGCTTGATAGGGAACAATCTAATCCATCCCTATGATTACATAAAATCACATCATCTAAAGGACTAAAATATTCAACACTAGGGGATATCCACCTATCACGAGGGTAAAATCTATGCATCAAAGAATGATCTCTAATTGAATACCTAATGGGGTATTAAGCATCATTATTCCATAGAATTGTTTTATCTTGAGGCCTAGAATGTACATAATTATCTCAGATATAAAATAATGAGTTGTTATTGTGTCAAATAAAGCATATACTAAAGTAGAGGACACTATAATAGTACCTCAAACAATAGAAGGTTTGGCACTCTTCTCCTTCGAAATATGTTGCACGACATGTAACTAGATCGTACTATAGGCTTGAGTCATATATTAACTACCCTGAGGAAGAATTCTCTACTAGAACTATAAGTCCTAAGTCTTACTACCTCTACCTTGACCACCACCTCGTCCTAAGCAGTCAATGGTATTCCAGCTGCCTGCGTGATGAGATACTACCAGCCCTGCTCTGGAACATGGATTAGGTGTAGATCCCTACTCACTTTTCACTGGTGGAAAGGTTCTACAAAAACACTGTACATACCATATCCTTCTGCAACCTCGGCATTTCAATGGATCCCATAAACACTGGGGTTTCATATATCTCAGCTTCCCATACTGGTAAAATATCAAAAATTTGTTAGCACAAAGATCATGACCACTAAAACCCCCATGAGAAACCTCAAAGTGATGCTTGCATCCACTAGAAGAACCACTGACAAGATTTGGTTCTAAACCACCCTAACTCTCATTATCAGCTTCCCTTATATTTCTCTCATTAATAATGGTATGGTTGACTATCTATGAAATAGTAATCATCGTAAAAACATTCACTTGCGATCGGATAGTGTATACCAACCCATCCTCGAATTGACTCACAGACATAATATCATTACTGGATAGAGTCATTGTGAACCACTGCATTTAGTAAAGCGAGCATAATTTTCCATAACAAACATGGATCTCTGCGTCAAGTTCATAAACTCTCTATCTTAGTCTTTTCTTAAAGTATGCAGAAAGAAATAGTCATATAAGATCATCTATATGTCTTCCCATATCGTATCATGATGTCGGTCTTCTGGGGTAATAACATACCACCATCTCTTAGAAGAATCATATATCATATAGGTAGAGAGATTGACCATATGATCTTGAGGCATCTCCAGATGCTCAAAGATAGAAAGCATGACCTCCATCCCTGACTCAGCAGTATGAGGTCTATCATCCCCTAAAATGGTGGGAGGATGCTGCTCCTGGAACTCCCAATTCAACTCTTCCATAGTCAGGGAAGGTTGAGTGACTCCTTACATATAATGTAACACATGAAGAAATCCCTCTTAGAACTGAGCATTGATTCCTATGTCGGGTATAGGAAGAGGTGTTATAGGTGGTACTATAGGAGGTATCACTGGTAGCTCAGGGACCACCACATCTAGAGTATGGTCATCACTGCCTTTAGGGAATATTATTGGGGGACGTCTCAGAGGCCAAATACTATAATGTCAAACACATATATTAGAAGAGAATTTAACAATCAAGAGATAGAAAATAGATAACTAGGATATGTGCATATCCTTCCTATGAACAATATCACACCTCTCTACCTACTCCAAAAGCTGGGTTGAGGTGAAAAAGGAAACCATAACTGGATATAAAAACATAAGATACACACAACTACCCATTACTAAGGTCGAGTTTGAGTCTAAGTCTCATATGAGTCAATAGGGGTTCCATTATATGGAATTTTGATTGCAAGGTCTAGAGGAAAATACCCTTTACTTTACAATTGGAACCCCATTTAGCAGTAATTTTTTGCTTTTAAATATTTTAATTCATTATTTTTCATAGTATGATATAAATATTTACTTATATCATGGTCTATAACTAGTAGTTCCAGGACCCAAAACAAGGTATAATTGATTAATTAAGGTTTCATCACTAATCTACAAGGGAAAATTCTATTTAAATTGATGGTGGAACTTTAATTAATTCAATTATCCTTTCCCTCTATGAAATTTCAACACATTTATATGTAAACAATCTAGGTACTAACTATATTCAATAGGAAGTGCATGTTAAAAGTAGATGTGGTGTAGAAAAATGCATGGAATATTAGTCCTATTATTCCTATATAATGATGCATGTAATACAATTCCCTCAATTCATTGGGCCAAAAATAAAGGAAGTATCATTTCATTAATACTAAAAACAATATCATCACAAGACTTGTGTGCCACTCAATAGTGAAGTTGTGTCAACTGTATCAGACATAATCAATAATAAGAATAACCCATCCCTGGTAATTTGGGTTTCCTCTTTACATGGGTTAGCTACACCCAGGAACAAGCTCATTACCAAATTCCATAACCTCCTAGTCTCCTATCTAATACCCAAATAGTAAGACAAAATAAAAATATGCTTTGATACAACTTCATAATACCCAAATCAGGATCCACTTAACTTGTACCCCAAGCTAGTGGGTCACATGGCCTCAAGTGAACCTTCTCGTGTTCCAGAGGCTTCTAACTAGCAGTGAGGGTCTAAGGTGGTATATTGGGGAGACTATACCCTCATATCAAAGTGGCACAACATATAAGATAAATAAATAAAAAACAAAAAAATCATATATAACTAGAAACTATGATGACTGGACTAGTAAACTACCATAGCATAATCATGTACAACAGATAATAGTAATGAACTGCATAAGTGTAAATAACTGATAAACTATATAATAATATCAAAGATAAAAAGGTTTATTTAGATACATGATTATTTCATAGCATGCTAATATAAAAAGTTGGAACTAGGGATAGGCATATACAACATGCTATACAAAAATACAAAAATACAAGAGGATTTTCCACTGGCATCATGAGAATATGCTTGGTCTTCTACTCCCATGATTTGAGCTATAAGTAAATCATATCAAATATTTTTAGTAGGGTTCTTGCCCTTATCCATTCCTACAGACAAGTAATTTACTCGGGAACCAAATGCATCCCAAGTAGGGTGTGCGATAAAATCCTAGTTGGCTACCACCAACGGTGTTTAGAAGTAATACAATCAGTGTACATAGCATCATCAATGTGTAAGTAATAATGAATAATAAACAATTCTGGAAATAAATAAACAATTGTCACTCCAGGTTCCCATAGAACACCTGGATAACTTTACCTTCTTCAGATTAGGCCAAAATGAGTATATGATTAGTGAGCATATACATAATAATAATATATAAATGGTGTAGTTGTATATTTTATCCACCTATATATACTAATTATGTGAGGATGTAAGTACCATATACCTATATATTAGGTGTTGTCTAAACCAGGTCATAACTTAGGCATCCATAATCAGTCTAAATGAGTTATAGGCTCCAATAGAGTGTACATGCCATGAATCTCATAATGAATGTGAGACATCATGCTAAACACTTGAGATAGGTTGGGTGATACATCATTCCCAACACCCTAAATAAGGAATTTGGTGTGTCATACCCATCTCCCAAGTAGAATCAATGGTGTGAGAATCCATGCCCAATATCTAATGTGAGGGAGTATGAAACAACATCCCCAACATAACCCTTAACCATTTTTCCTCATAAAATATCAATGGAATAATCATATTAATAATTTTAACATGAACTTTTCATGATAATAATCAAGTCCCATATATAAATAGATGTCAAAATCCATATACTCAATATAAAAAATCATGCAACAACTAGTGACGCCTTGCCACCCATTATTTCACATTTCAATTAATTATACCATTTAATTCATTTAAGCAAAAAAACCCATCATGAAAAAATAAATTCAATATAAATAGTCCATTTCATTACCAAGTTATGGAAATTCAATTTCAAGGCTTAACCAAGAACATATAAGGTGATATTATCAACTAAAAATTTAACTACAAGGAGAAATTCCATTTACAACCCAAACAAAATGCCTAGAAGTTGTTTTGGTCAATTAATTAATTAAATATAGAGGGGATTTTCAATTCAAAACACCCAAGGGGTGGCTAAGATTGATTTTAACATCCTCTAAGTAATTATCAAGGCTCAATGGTAGTAATATATCATGCGTATAATAATTTTGAAACAAATAACTCATTTTAAGGTGATGTGTGGTAATGGACAGTGTGCTGCACAATGGAGGAGATATGAAAAACACTAAACCTTTGGAAATAAATTATAGACCACCTACCTTAAGGTTCTATATGACTTATCTTCCAATATCATATTCATATTTGAATTAGATCATAAGAAAAATGAAGAATGGCCCAACGCACTGAAAATAGGGGAAAAGAGCTTGCACCTAAAATAGTAGAAGAGATACGAAGAGAAACTGAAATAGGAAGCAAGATGTTAGGTCCACTAGGTTAGATACCCTGAGAGGGGGTGAATAAGGGTATGACAGATTAAAACAACTTCCCCTATTGATCTTGTTTCACTGTTAAGAAAAACTCTCTTCTCTCTCTTTCCTGTACCAAAGTATAAGTAGAAACTAAATCATGCACAGGATGCAGTGATTTTTACTTGGTTCACCCTCACTGGGCTACATTCAAGGAGCATACACTGGTGATGTGTTGATGAAGAAAATCCACTAGAAGCACATTGTTGTTTACAAAGTTCAGTCTAGATCACTTTTATGCCCAGGCTCACTGCCTTTACAAATTTTAGGGTTAGCTCACAGCTTTCTCAAGGTTCACTCCCTATTTCTCTCTCTCTGACTCGTTATCGGTGGTGAGGATCACCTTCTTTTTCTTCCTTTTCACACTACTCTGGAAAGTATCTGCTCACAGTTTATGGACTTGTAGGTATCTTCATTATCTATAATGAAATATGCATCTTTAACTATTGATAGATGCTCTGTTGACATCCAAATTTCACCCACAGATGAACCTCTCTTTGCACTGGGTGTACCGGGAAACCCCAATTTTTACACATCGCCTTCTCTAGGCCTTGCGTGTAATTACCTGATTTTTTGGGAAATTCACTTTTCACGCAATATCTCTTTTACGTGAAATCACTTCTTTTACATGAAAAAACCTTCTTTTACATACTGCCTGTACTTTACGTGCAACCGCCTTTTTTTACGCGCAGCCTGATCTTTATACGTACACACCTGCCTTTACATGCAAACTTGATGTTAACATGAAAATCCCCTTCATACTCCAATTTTTCATGCCAGAGCTTGGATGCTCTCTAAGTCTTAAGCTACTACAAATAAAGGGGGGTCACTCCATTTTTATAGTCAAAATTGACCATACACAAAAAAACCCTCCTTGAGCATGTAATTCACTTCGAGCATGAAAAACACATCTTCCGCGCAACATCATTTTTCGAACACTGCTCCAATATTTCACGCACCTCATGCCTTTTCAAATTTTCAAGCTTCTGATCTTGAAACACCTCTTGCATGAAAAAATAAAATCCTCTATTTCGTGCACCACATCAATATTTTGTGCACCACTTACTTTTTCACACACTGCTCTAATGTTGCACGCACCTTCCTTTTCCAAAAATACATCTCTCCATTTTCTGATTTTCAGGACCAAAAATTTGGAAAACACTGGAAAACGAAACCACCATGTATTTATTATTTTTCTACCCCCTCCAGATCATCCATTCCTTTGTCGAGGTTCTTCAGTCAAACATGGATTGTTAACAACATCTCTTAAACCCAGAAACTAACCATGGAAACCCCCTTTGTCAATAAATTGATCATTGTGGTCTTATTTTTCAACAAACTCAACACGAAGGCCCACTTTTTCAACAAACACAATCACCTCAAAAATTATTCAATGATACCATGAGGGATTTTTTCCCAAAAATCTACTCCTTTGGGTTTGTTGAAAAATCTTCTCATAAAAATTCTATGCACTTTGATACCTCATTAACGCTTCTTCCAATTTCTACCACCATTCGCCTCTTGCGATTATAATAGTGATCAAGGATTCACTCAACACATACTCTAAGACCACATGAGCAATGCCTGCTGTGAGAAAAAAGAGTAAATGAAAAGAACCTAAATGAATCACTTCATTTCAAAAACCAACTATTGACACCAAACTGATACCAATTGAAAAACTAATACCAATTGTTGATACCATACTGATACCAATTGGTGGTAACTGGAAACCTTATAACACCATTCTAAAACCACTCTTCTACTTTTATCACAATCCTCAGCTATGATGGTATCTAATCTTTGATCGATCACTTATAGCATCATCAGATTTTAAAAACTCCCACTGTCTTCTTATAGCTTCAACTTTTCTTCAGCTTTCAACTCCCCCTATCTCATTAATCTCTCCCTATCTCACTGTTCCACCTATCATCTTCTCCCTGTGTCTTTGACTAAGACATTTTCTCCCTTCCTTAGACATAGTTTCTCCCACTTGAGGAATCACTACTTATCCCCCTTTTTCAATGAACCCAAAGGTCACTCCTTTGTGGTCTATAATAGAGTAGAGAACACATATCATCACATTAGAGAAAAACACACCATACATCGGGGAGAGTGGATGCCCCATACACACTTGTTCAAGTGCGGGAATTCGAATGAACTCACAGATCCAGTTGATGCCTCTCAAAAGCTTCCTTGCATAAGTCCTTTGTCAGAATGTCTGCAACCTGGAGGTCTGTAGGCACATACTCTAACTTCATGATTCCCTACACAACTTTCTCCATGATAAAATGATACTTTATCTCAATGTTATTTGTCCATGATTGATGGACCGGATTTTTGCTAAGATTTATAGCACTTGAGTTATCACACTAGATTCTGATCGGAGACTTCACTTCAACTCCCATATCATCAAGCTGCTGCTTCATCCACAATAATTGTGTACATGCTTGAGTGTCCGTAATATACTTAGCATCTGTGGTGCTTAATGAAACGCAATCTTAATTCTTTCTTAGACAAGAAATACATAGTCCACAAAGATAGAATGCACCTCCTGACATTAATATTCTATCATCCAATGAACCGGCCCAATCTGCATCAGTATATCCCAATAACTCTGACTGAGATTTGTCATTATATATCAAGCCAAAGTCCATCATTACCTTTATATACTGAAGTATTTCATTCACTGCAAGCATGTGTCTTTCCTTAGGATTGCATTGATATCGCGTAGCTTGGCATGTAGAAAAAAAATATCAGGTCTCATCATTGTCAAGTACAGTAAACTCCCCATAATCTTCCTGTATTCTATGATATTAACTGCCTTTCCATTATCATCTTTCTATAATTTCATCTTGGTAGCAACCAAAGTCTTAATCTCCTTGGTATTTTCCATTCCAAATCTTCTCAGAACCTCCTTGGCATATTTTGATTGAGAAATGAATGTGTCATTCCTTCCTTGTGACACCTGTAAACCAAGGAAAAATGTCAGTTGTCCAATCACTGAAATTTAGAACTCACTTTTCATAAATTCAGAGAATTTTATACACTGAGCTTCATCTGATCCGCCAAATATTATGTCATCAACATAAACCAGCACCATCATCCTTTGATTACTATGGTTGTTAAAATAGATATTGTAATCAACCCCACCACACTGGAAACTGAGCTTCTTCAAATACTAATCAATCCTCAAGTACCATGCTCTTGGTGCTTGTTTCAGCCAATATAATGCCTTATTTAGCTGAAAAACCTTGTTCTCATCCTCATGAATGAGAAAAACATTTGTCTGGTCAATATACACTTCTTATTCCAGAACTCCATTCAAAAATGCATATTTGACATTCATATGGAAAACTTTGAACTTTCGTTGCACTACAATGGCTAGGAATAAACTTATTGTATCTATCCTTGAAACCAGTGTAAATCTCTCATCAATATATATTACCTCTATCTGGGAGTATCCTTTGCACACTAGTTGTTCTTTTTTCTAAATCACTTTTCCATCTTCATTCATCTTGTTTTGATAGACCCATTTAGTCCCAATGGCATTTTTATCTTCTGGCCTCGAAATAATCTCTCAGGTCTAATTTTTCTCAATCTGATCAAGCTCTTCAGTCATTGCCTGAAGCCATTTTTCATCATCAACTGCATCAGCAAATAATTTAGGCTCTACCTGAGATAGGAAAGATGTCTGCAGTAGTAATTTCATTCTTCTTGTCTGAACTAGAGCTGACTAATATCCAATGATATTATGCCTGTCAATTTCATCTTGACTCCTTGGCTTCTTTCTAGATATGGATTTTACTTACACATGCTCATCATTAGTATCTTCTTCTGAATCAGCATCAGCCACTTCTGCCCCCCCCCCTGTGTTTCTTTCCTCTTCATCACTTTAATCAGGAAATTTTTCATTACGCTGTTGAATGCTCTCTTTATTCTCCACTATAGTGAAATCATTGCTCTCAACAACTTGTCCCAGCCTTTTGTTAAAGAATTTGTATGCTTTACTTTTTCCTGAGTAGCCAAGGAATATCCCCTCATCTTTTTGTGACTCATATTTCCTATATTTTTCATTATTGAGGATGAAACACTTACTTCCAAAGATTCGAAAATATTTCACTGTTGGTTTCTTTCCATACCACATCTCATATGGAGTCTTTCCTTCCTTCGGACACAACAGATCTCTGTTAGAAATGTAGACCGATGTCAACAATGCTTCCTTCCAAAACCTATTTGATATGTCTTTTTCTATAAGCATTATTATGGTCATGTTGTTGATGATTTTATTTCTCCTTTCAAACACTCTATTCTATCGGGGATTTATTACTGAGGAAACTTGATGCCTTATCCCATGTTTCTCGAGATATTCTTCCACTTGAATATTTTTGAATTTCGTACCATTGTTAGTACAAAACTTCATAATTTTCTATCCAAACATCCTTTCACACTCCCTCTGGTGCTGTTTTAAGTAGCTAGAAACATCGGACTTATGGGAAATAACAAATACCCATGCCATTCTACTATAGTCATCAATAAAAAGAACATAGTACCTCTTTCTGTCAATTTCTCTTGGTGTGATAGGCCCACAAACATCAGTATGCACCAATTCTAGCAATCTTATTGAATTATTTTATTTTTTCTTATACGTCTTTCTGATGATCTTCCCTTGTTGGAATCATCGCATGTATGATTATGATCATGTGATATATTATGGAGTTATCTAGCTGCATCACACTTCACCATATCTTCTAGGGATGGTTGGCATAGATGGTCAAGTCATTTATTCCATAGCTTGTTCTCTTCCTCTCTAGAAAAAAACACATATCTTCTTCTCCACTTACCAAGTAGATTTTCCCCTTTGCCCATTTTCCCTATAGGATCATTGTACCATCTCTTCCCATGAAGACACACGCCTTCTTGGTAAACCATATAGAATGCTATGAGTCACGCAGTTGACTAACACTGAGAAAATTGTGACTGAGACCTTCCACAACCAAAACATCAGCACATCTTATTTCTTTTCCCCCAAATATGGCCTTTCTCGATCCAATTATCTTTAGGTATTCATAATTCCAAAACTTGACAACTCCTTATTTTTCATATTTTATTCTTGTAACCAGATCCTTGTTGCTTGTCATGTGAGACACACAACCACTATCAAGGATCCAAACACCAAAACGGTCTGATGCTTTAAGGGAAATTTCAGTAACCATTGCCTTTTCTATTCTCTTATTCTTGGTCAATATTTTTGTATTCAAACTTGGAATAGATTGAGACTTCTAATCTTTCTCAGAGTATGATGGACTGGCATCATCTTGCAAAGCTGCAAATCTATTTTTCATTTTCAAATCACATGTTGGTTCATTGATATGCTACTTGAAAACATTTTGATTCTGCTTTGGCACATTCCTCTGTATGGTAAATGTACAGTATCTAGCAATGTGCCCAAATCCTACACACCAAAAATAGTGTCCTTCAAAATATGTTCTAGAGAATCATTCTTTATATGGATACCACCTTTGTTCTTGTGCCCTTCGATATCTTCTGGCTATAGAACACACATTTTGGGAGTGTCCCATATTTCCAAAGAAATAACACCTAATGAAAGGCACATTTCTGCATGTCATTTCGATACTGTCAGTAGTACCATGGGTTCTTTGAATGTTTTGATTCTGCTTTTCACCCATATCAATTTCCATTCTCAAAATGGGTGCTTGTGTTCTGACTTCAACCTTCACTACTTTATTTTTTTGATTAAACCTCAAATATGCCTTAATGTATGAGCTCAATTTCTACTTCTTTCCTACTAAACTATTAGGCTCCTCTTTCATTTTTCTAGAATTTAGAATATTATGCTTTTCCAAGAACGTGTTGGGAATCAAAGGTTTTTTTTGGTTCTTATCTTTTTTTTGTAGATCGACAACTTCCTCTTTAAGCTATTTAATACTCTTGATGTGATCCTTCACTATGATATTCAAGCCATCGATCTCCTTCTTATGTTCATCAATCATGAGTTTGTACTCACTAACTGATTCTAAATTCTCTGGCAGTGATGACCTGAGTTTCTTAATTTATTCTATTAACTTAGACTTCTCTTCTTCTTGCTGCTTTATTTAGAGTTTTGCGTCACAAATAGCTTTGCTGGATTTCTTTGTTTTATCCCTCCAAACATCTATCTCTTCAAGAGTAGCCTCTAACTCAGCTTGCATATCAACTCTTCCTTTAACTTCTTCTTCTTCATCAATGTTGGTTTCTTCCTTCTTCTGAGTACTGTCGACAACTGCCACCATATAATTTTCTCTATGATCTTTGCAGTTCTTTATCTCTTCAACCACCTCAACCTCAGACACATCTGAACTATCACATTCTTGTGAAAGTAGGTTCTTCTTCTTAAAGAAATTCCTCTAGAACTGCTTCTCGCCTTTCCCATAGGTTAAAGACTTCTTATTTGGAATTTCGACTTCATCGACGTCATTATCTTCTTAGAAATTTTTGGGACACCTTGCTACAATATGACCAACCTTTACACATCGAAAACAAGACAGTGGAAGTTTCCCCTTGAACTTTCCTTTTCCTATTTGCAAATTTGAGGAAAGAAATGGCATCACCTCATCTGTCTCTTCATACTCCTAAGAATATTTAGTGGTGAGATTCATCATGGCCTTGAATGCCACCTCCTTAGATTTCCCATTTTTCACAGCCTCGTTATCATAATTCCTCATTTCATATTCAACCAAGGTACTATGCAAATTGTCTAGTGTCAGCTTCTTTGGATCTTTATCTTCCAGTACTGAAACTTTTGGATTGAACCGAGGTGGAAGTTTTCTCAAGATGCGCTTTACGATCTTTATGTATTCTATGACTTCTCCAAGACCATGTATATCTTCCACAAAAATATTTACCCTATAAAATAATGCATCAAAAGACTCATTCGGGTTCATTTTCAATCTTCATAATTGTTCCACAAAACTTGTAGCTTTTCCTCTCTGACCTTTGTGTATCCTTCATATATATTCAATATATTTTCCCACATTGCATGTGATGTTTTTCATGACATCACCTTCGTATAGATAGCATTAGATGGGGATATCCCTAGAGCATTAATTCCATTGGCAATAGCATGCAATTCTCTACACTCAGCTTCTGATAAAGAACCACTATTAATATCAGCTATTATACCATGAATTGATGTTGTAAACACATCCATTCCCAAAGATTAAAAGTAGTTTTGCATCCTATTCTTCCATAGATGAAAAAAAAATCATCGAAGATCAGAATCCCTTTATGATTGGTGACCTCCATTAGAGAAATAACGACTGATAATAACCAGGATCTGATACCAATTGTTAGGTCCATTGGGTTAGATACCCTAAGAAGGGGGGTGAATTGGGGTATGACAGATTAAAACAACTTCCCCTATTGATCTTGTTTCACTGTTAAAAAAATGCTCTTTTCTCTCTTTCCTATAGCAAAGTATAAGCAGAAACTAAATCATGTATAGGACATAGTGATTTTTACTTGTTTCACCCTCACTGGGCTACATCCAAGGAGCATACACCGACAATGTGCTGATGTACCAAATCCACTAAAAGTGCATTTTTGTTTACAAAGTTTGGGCTAGATCACTTTTATTCCCAGGCTCACTGCCTTAATAAAGTTTACGGTTAGCTCACAACTTTCCCAAAGGTCACTCCCTATTTCTCTCTCTCTGGCTCACTGTCAGTGGAGAGGATCACCTTCTTCCTCTTCCTTTTCACACTGCTCTGGAAAGGATCCACTCACAGTTTATGGACTTGTAGGTCTCTTCGTTATATTTAATTAAATATTCATCTTTAACTATTTATAGATGCTCTATTGATGTCCAACTTTCACCCGCAGATGAACCTATCTTCGCATCGGGTGTATCGGGCAACCCTAATTTTTATGCGCCGCATTATCTAGGCTTTGCGTGTAATTACCTACTTTTGAGATAAATTCACTTTTCACACAACACATCTTTTACATGAAATCGCTTCTTTTACATGTAACAACCTTCTTTTACACACGGCCTTTAAGACAACCATGCTTTTTATTACACAATTAAACATAATTTATTACAAAAATTTCACTTGATACAACATAGAAGATCGAGAGGTATAGTGTCTTTGGGGATTAGGATCATTACATAACAACTTAAAACATGAAATACAATATCTTTATTGAAAACTTCCTTTACATAACCACTACATTCTCTCGTACTTAGTATTGCATGGGATAACCTAAGGACATGCATAAGAAAAGGGTGAGTTATAAATCCCAGTAAGAGAATAATCATGGAATAACATGAGGAATACAATACATGTTAGAAAATAGGCATATCAATAGAGCACAATATAAGTATAAACATAAATTCATGATAAATCATGATAATCATAACATGGAAATGTGGCAACAACACTTAACATGGAATTAGCATGAGCCAAGGCTCATTGCACATGGAGCATGAGTAAACCCTCATTGCACATGAAGAACGAGTAAACCCTTGTTGCACTTGAATTAGCATGAGTAAAAACCCATTGCACATGACATATCATGACACTATACTTTACCAAATGCATTGGATCACTATAAGGGCACACCCTTCTTAAACATTTCATTCCATGCATAAGTGTGCCACATGGATCACATAACATGGATTCATAAAACATAATTATCTATTCCATGATAAAGGAATGTGGAATTAATACATGAAACTTTATAATCAATAAGTAAATTTGCATAAAGGTTAATACCCTTGATAGAGAAATGGGCATGGTATTCACTACACAATGACATTGGCTTGGAAAATATGTGCAATTTCGGCAGCATAACGGTGTGACGTAAGAATTAATAAAAATGGTTGATGAGATAGAAAGGGGTGTCTCATCATATGTACATGAAATGGATAGTAATTGGTCCATATAGATACATGTCCCAACAATTGTAATGGAATTTAGATTCATGATACAAAATAATTTCTTGAATGTAAGTGAGGAGAGATAAATTCCTTTCGGAATTTCAGCATAGTAACGGGTGTGCATGGAAAGCATTTATTGAGAGAGAAATGAGTCTATAAAAATTAAAACATAAATATGGAAGTATGGGGGAGGTGAGAAAACATACCCCAACATTTATAATTGAAATTAAAAGGGCATAACAACATTAAGAAAATTGGACAAAAATTAGAAAGGAAGAAAACCCCTTACTTGGAAGTGTGCTTCCAAAGGCTTGAGAGAGGATTCTTGGGAGATTGGGGAACCTTGGGAGGATTATAGAGATAGGAGAGAAGATGTTGGACGAACTCTAAAGGCTTTGAGTGAGGAGTAAGTGGGAGCTTGGGTGGGTTTATATAGGAAAGGAGATGGAATTGTTTATTATTTGGGTTTGGGACACCTCACATTAAACTAATCAAAACCACAAACCAGTCCATGGTTTTTTCCCATGTTTTTGTCAAATGGGAGTGGAAAAAAATATTTTATAAGTACAAAGTCCGAACTTCTTAAAATAATGGGGTTTCTTATGTGGAGGTGAGTCACACTCTCAAGGAAAACAATTTAAAAAGACAAAATGTTTAATAAGTCTTCAAGGGTCCACTAAAGCTTTGTAAAATAAATAAAACAAACCCAAAATCACATTATTTTAATTTTAAAACATATGTTGGCCGAAAATAAAGTTTATAGTATTTTATTACATCATTATTGGGTCATTATGATGTCATAAAACACATTATATATTTAAACAGTATTTAATTTTTACCCAAAAATTTGACTGTCTCAGAAAATTATGAAAAATTCACCGTTGGATAATTTTGACGTCCTAATTCCAGAAATAATATTAATTTTATCTAAATAATTTTCTAAAGATGTTAATTTTTACTTCTAAAATAAAAACCGACATTTATCAAAAAATTCATGGGTTTTGACAAAAATGGATTTCAAACCTTAATAAAAATTACAATTGTATTCATAAAATTATATGATCATTTATATTTAATAAAAATTAATTTAATAACAATAATAATATTTTACTAAAATATTATTTAATTCAAAAATCTATTAATTCATCAAAATAGATTTCTTAGTTGAACATTAACTAAAAATACTATTTGTGCTTTAAAAACTATTTACAATGTAACAATAATAAAATGAAAGTATATTCATTATTATATACAAAAATAATGTACATAACCATTGTACTAGGGTATTGTTAAATAACCCCTTAAAACACCCGCATAAGACCGAAGGGTGAGGTGTGCGATGGAGACAGACTATTGGGGTGGCTCAGATAACATCGCTCAGGTGGTAATCTCTATCAACTTACACTTCTCCCGTAGGCAGTTCCGCTCAAGATTAATGTGTTCAAGCTCGGATTGAGCTTGTCCAATAGTGAAGCCCAATGATGCCACCTCCTTTCTGAGCTCTGAAAAATGGGCTTCGTGGGCACGTCTACTGGATGAGGTCATCGCTTCCTTTGTCTGATTAAATTGGATTTGTTAAATCCCTATATTTATACTAATCATGTGATCATTGTTCAACGGCTATATTAGAAACGGTCACAATTCTTAATAGTATTTTAAAATCCAAAAACATAAAACCAAATAAGTTGACATTTTATATAAACATTTTACATAAAGAGGTATTTAATTAGATCAAGAGGGATTTCCATTAATGAAAGTTTGGGTCGTTACAATCTTCCCCCCTTAAGAAATTTCACCCTCGAAATTTCCTTTTCCCACACTAAAACAGATGTGGGTAACTCTGCTTCATCATTTCCTCTGATTCCCATATCGCCTCTTCAAACTTGTGTTTTCTCCACAACACCTTGATGAGGGGCATTGTCTTATTTCGTAGAACTTTTTCTCTACGATCTAAGATCTTCACTGGTTGCTCCTCATAAGAAAGTTCATCCTCTAACTGTACCACCTCTTAAGAGAGTACATGTGAAGGGTTTGGTATGTACTTCCTTAAGAGGGATACATGAAAGACATCATGTACTTTGGACATGGTAGGTGGAAGTGCTAGTCGATTGGATACAGCCCTGACACAATCAAGAATCTCGAAGGGGCCGATGTAGCTTGGACTTAACTTCCATTTCTTTCCAAACCTCATGACCTTCTTCTATGCATATATGCATAGAAATACCATGTCTCCAACTTTAAACTCAAGGTCTCATCGATGGTTATCTGCATAACTCTTCTTTTGACTCTGGGCTACCTTGAGATGCTGCTGAATGGTTTTCACCTTCTCCACCATTTCTTCTACCATTTCTGGTCCAATCCGCTTATGCTCATTGACCCCATCCCAACACGCAAGTTTTCTGCACCTTTTCCCATAAAGGGCTTCATATGGTGCCATTTGGATGCTTGAGTGGAAACTATTGTTATAAGAGAACTCAACCAGAGGAAGGTGTTGATCCCTTCCTCCTTTAAAGTCCATTGAGAACGCTCTCAAAATGTTCTCAAGTTTTTGGATAGTCCACTCGGATTAGCCATCAATTTGAGGATGATAGGCCATACCGAAGTTTAGTTCAGAATTCAGAGCATGTTGAAGACTCTTCCAAAACATAGAGGTGAATCTTGGATCTTGATCGGACATAATAGATAGTGGTACTCCATGAATCCTTACCACTTCCTTGATATATATTCGTGCCAGTTGATCCAATGAGAAATCCTCCCAAATAGTAATGAAGTGTTCAGCCTTTGTAAGACGATCCACAACAACCGAGATTTCATTGTTGCCTTTGGATGTCTTCAGAAGTCTAGTGAAAAAGTCCATGGTGATGTTCTCTCATTTCCATTCGGGTATGGGCAATGGTTACATCATCCCCTTAGACTTATGTCTCTATTCCTTCACTTACTGACACACCAGGCACTTTGATGTATATTCAGTGATCTTCTTATTCATATTATCCCACCAATAATGCTCTCGGAGATCTCGATACATATTTGTGTTTCCTGGGTTAATAGAGAAATTTGAACTATGTGCATCATCCAAAAGTTCCTTCTTCATCTCTGGACTTGATGGAACACATAGTCTTTTCCCAAATCTCACAATTTCTTCTTCATTAACACTAAACTCTAAGGATTTGCCTTTTCTGATAGCTTCCACTTTTTCCTGAATTCTCACATCATCCTTTTGAGCATCCTTTAACCTTTCTAAAAGTGACGGTTGAGAAATCATTTGTGAGAGGATTGATTATGTTCCCTTCTTTATGATTCCCATTTCCATATTCATCAAATCTAAGAAGATTGGATCCTTTTCAATTCTTATCAATGATAGAATCATTGGGTCATTTCTACTTAGGGCATCCTCCACCTTGTTCACTTTCCCAGGGTGGTAATGGATTGAGCAGTCGTATTCATTAATCAGATCTAATCATCTTCATTGGTGCTTGTTCAACTCTTTCTGTGTGAATATATACTTGAGGCTTTTTTGGTCTATATATATTTCACACTTCTCCCCAAAGAGATAATGCTGCCAAATTTTCAAAGCGATGATCACTGCATCCAACTCGAGGTCATGTGTTAGATAGTTCTGTTCATGAACTTTTAATTGCCTTGAAGCATAGGCAATTACTTTGTAATTTTTCATCAACACACATCCTAGGCCCATCTTCGAAGCATCACTGAATACCACAAAAAGTTCTCCACTTGTGGGTAAAGTGAGTACGGGCGCAGTGATAAGCCTTATTTTCAACTCCTTGAAGTTTTCTTCGCATTCATCACTCCAAGAAAACATTACTCCCTTACAAGTGAGCTTGGTAAGAGGGTTTGACAATCATGAGAAATTTCTCACAAATCATCAATAATATCCAGCTAACCCCAAGAATCTACGGATATCTATTACCGATGTTGGCCTCATCCATCCCTCAATTGCATCAGTTTTGGAGGGATCCATAGATATCTTATTGCTTGTGATGATATGTCCCAAGAATGAGACCTCCTTCAACCAGAACTCATACTTTTTGTACTTTTCATAAAGTTTATCCTTATATAGGGTCTCTAGTATAATTCTTAGATACTCCTCTTGATCCTCCTTGGTTTTGGAGAATATCACAATATCATCTATAAAGACTACCACAAATTTTTCAATGTAATATTTAAAGAATCTATTCATCAAGTCCATGAATATTTTTGGAGCATTAGTGAGTCTAAAAGGCATTATTATGAATTCATAGTGCCTGTATCTTGTACGAAAAGTAGTCTTGGGGATATCTTCCATCTTCACCCTTACTTGATAATATCTCGACTGAAAATCCACCTTGAAGAAGTATTGTGCTCCACGTAGTTGATCAAACAAGTCATCAATTCATGGGAGAGGATACTTGTTCTTTATCGTGATTTTTTGAGCTCACGATAATCGATTCAAAGGTGCATTGACCCATCCTTCTTCTTGATGAAGAGGACTGGTTCACCCCATGGTGAAGCACTTGGGTATATAAACCCTTTATCCAGATTATCTTATAGTTGTTTCTTAAGCAACTCAAGCTCTACAACAGCCATTCTATATAGAGTCTTGGATATTGGAAATGCCCCAAGTATAAGATCAATTGAGAATTAAACATATCTTCTAGAAGGAAGACCGGGCAATTCCTCAGGAAAGACTTCAGCGAATTCCCTCACAATAGGCATGTCTTCAAGGATGGTTGCTTCCTTGGACTCAATCATCTAAGCCATATATGCATGCTCATAGGGCAGTAATATCCACATTTGAGATGATGAAGCTAAATAAGATTCATCTTCCTCCTTTCACTTGTATAGAATCAGGGGTCGATTATCCACGTGGAGAGTGATTTCCCTCTCCTGACAATTTATGTTGGCTCTATATAAAAAAAGACAATCCATGCAATGAATCACATCAAATTCCACCAGAGGGAGTATGATGAGGTTCGCTGGGAAGTTTAATCCATAGATTATGATAGGGGATGAGTTATATTCATGGGATGCAATAATTGCCCAATTTTTCATACTCACTGACATCTTCACTTCCATGATTTGTGGTGGTGCTGGGATTGTTCTACTAAACATTCGAGATATAAAATAATGCGTAGAACCTAAATAAAAAAGTGTGTTTTCTATTCTTGAATGAATAACTAGCGTACCTGTCACCACTTCATTTTCAGGGTTAACTTTGGAAGTAGTGATGGAAAAATCTCATCCTTACTGCCTTGGAGGTTGTTGGTTGCCTTCGAAAACCATTATCTTCGGGCACTGATTTGCAAGACACCCTGGTTCTTTGCATTTGTACCAATGAACCAAGAATTGAGGTTCAAATGGAGCGTTACTCTCCTCTGTTGTAGCCATGGGTCTTTCCTTCCAATAGTTAATAGCCAGGTTCCATTCTCTTCCACACCTAAAGAATTTCCTCATCCCCTTCAGGAAATTTCCGAGGTGCTTCTTTCTGCACCTTTGGAAAGTGGGGTGCTGGATCTTCTTAGCACCGTTGGATTTATCCATCGGACCGCTAGCATTGAATTACACCTTACGCTTCCTATCCCCGTGATACCTCTGAGATTATCCAATATCCATTTCAACCTTGAAGGCACATTAGAAAATTTCATCATAGCTATCGAAGTCACGGATTACCAGAGCTTTCCGCAGGCTAGGTTTCAACCCACCAAATAAGCAGTCAACCTTTCATTTAGGGGTAACGACAAAGCCAGAGGCATATTGTGAAAGCCTTGTAAAGTTTTCCTCTTATGCTCCGACAGATTCGTCGTCTTTTTTCTTGAGGGAAAGAAAGTCTCTTTTCATCTTAAGTTGGAGGGCGCACGGAAACTATTTATCGAAAAACATCTTCTGGAAATTCTTCCATTCCAACACCTCGATCTCCTCCTCAGGCTTCGTATTTTTTATCAATGTCCACCATTGATCAGCTTCACCCTTCATATGATAAGTATCCAAGAGAACCTTCTCTTGTTCAGAACATTGAAGGATGGAGAATATCTTTTCAATGGAGTTGATCCATTGTTCAGAAATTGAGGGATCGGAGGCCTTTGTCTCATAAAGCTCTCGATAGTGACTTGTTCTTTCTTAGGGGGGTTTAATGTTCCTCTTGACCCATGTTTCTATTCAAATCTTTAGTTATCTGAGAGAGAATCATGAAAAAGTTCACAATTCCTGCTCCCATTGGATTGGGCATCTCATTACTATAGTCATCACATTGATCTTTACATCAGTTGTTAGCTTGAGTACTCCTATTACCGGCCATTGGTTGGAATAAAAGGAAAGTTAGGGGTAACACATAAAGGTTAATACAAGGAAAAAATTGATGACTTATAAATAAATTTTATTACCTTAACATATGAATCTATTGGCTTTAGTCTATGTTATCCATGATCTAGTTTCTGACATATATTCTTAGGGAATTTTTTTGTCCCTTAATAATGGTTCATACTAAGCTTGTGAATTTACCAAAGCATATCCCACAGGAGTGTCGTAACCAAGATTGCATCAAGGCCCATTGTTGTGCACCAGTTCCCATTCAAGTCTAGCTCAAAGCGGTGTTTTCATGTTTTACCCCTGGGATATATTTGTGCCAGAGCCGCCTCTACCTGCTCGTATCCAGACAGGGATGTATTTTCTTGATAAACCACTTACTCAATACTCACCAAAACTTAAGGATGTTTTTATTATACTTATTCTTGTATCTAAGGATTTACTAGGGTTTTCTAATCCTAATCCCAAAAATAACTAAAACTATCCTTTGATGCCAACTACGACAACCCTGATCTTTTATTACACAATTAAACATAATTTATTACATAAATTTCACTTGATACAACATAGAATATTGAGAGGTATAGTGTCTTTAGGGCTTAGGATCATTACATAACAACTTAAAACATGAAATACAACATCTTTATTGAAAACTTCCTTTACATGACCACTACATTCCCTAGTATATAGCATTGCATAGGATAACCTGAGGAAATGAATAAGAAAAGGGTGAGCTATAAAGCCCAGTAAGGGAATAATCATAGAATAACATGAAAAATACAGTACATGTTAGACAATAGGCATATCAATAAAGAACAAAAAAAGTATAAACATAAAGGCATGATAAATCATGATAATCATAACATGGAAATGTGGAAACACCACTTAACATGGAATTAGCATGAGCCAAGGCTCATTGCACATAGAGCATGAGTAAACCCTCATTGCACATGAAGCATGAGTAAACCCTAGTTTCACTCAAATTATCATGATTAAACACCCATTTCACATTTCTTATCATGACACTATACTTTACCCAATGCATTGGAGCGCTATAAGGGTGAACCCTTCTTAAACATTTCATTTCATGCATAAGTGTGCCACATGGATCATATAAAATGGATTCATAAAACATAATTATTTATTCCAAGATAAAGGAATGTGGAATTCATACATGAAACTTTATAATCAATAAGTAAATGTGCATAAAGTTTAATAACCTTTATAGAGAAATGGGCATGGTATTCACTACACAATGACATTGGCTTGGAAAATTGGTGCAATTTCAGTAGCGTAACGGCGTGATGTCATAATTCATAAAAATAGTTGATGAGAGAGAAAGGGGTGTCTCATCATGTTTACATGAAATGGACAGTAAGGGGGTCATATAGATACATGTCTCAACAATTGTAATGGAATTTAGATTCATCATACAAAAGAATTTCTTGAATGTAAGTGAGGAGAGATAAATTCCTTTCGGAATTTCGGCATAGTAATGGGTGTACATGGGAGGCATTTATTGAGAGAGAAAGGGGTATCTAATAATGAAAAAATAATTAGGGAAGTATGGGGGAGGTTCTAAACCATACCCCAACATTTATAATTGAAATTAAAAGTGCACAATAACATTAAGAAAATTGGACAAAAATGAGAAAGGAAGAAAAACCCTTACTTGGAAGTGTGCTTCCAAGGGATTGAGAGAGGCTTCTTGGGAGCTTAGGGAACCTTGGGAGGATTCTAGAGAGATTAGGGTAGAGGTTTAATGATCTCAAAATGCTTTGAGTGAGGAGAAAGTGGGATCTTGGGTGGGTTTATATAGGAAAGGAGAGGGAATTGTTTATTATTTAGGTTTGGGACAGCTCACATTAAACTAATCAAAAACACAAAACATACCATGGTTTTTGCCCATGGTTTTTTCCAAAGGGGAGTGGAAAATAATATTTTATAATTCCAAATTCCTAAATTATTAAAATAATGGGGTTTCTTATGTGTAGGTGAGTCACACTCCCAATGAAAACAATTTAAAAAGACAAAATGTTTAATAAGTCTTGAAGGGTCCACTAAAGATTTGTAAAATAAATCAAAAAAACCCAAAATCACATTATTTTAATGGTAAAACATATATTGGCCGAACATAAAGTTTATATTATTTTATTACATCACTATTGGGTCATTATGGTGTTATAAAACACATTATATATTTAAACGATATTTAATTTTTACCCAAAAAATTTGACTGTCTCAGAAAATTATGAAAAATTCACCGTTGGATAATTTCGACATCATGATTCCGGAAATAATATTCATTTTATATAAATAATTTTCTAAATATGTTAATTTTAACTTTAAAAATAAAAACTGACATTTATCGAAAATTCAAGGGTTTTGACAAAAATAGCTTTCTAACCTTAATAAAAATTACAATTGCATTCATAAAATTATACGATCATTTATATTTAATAAAAATTAATTTAATAAAAATAATAATATTTTATTAAAATATTATTTAATTCAAAAATCCATTAATTCATCAAAATATATTTCTTAGTTGAACATTAACTAAAAATACTATTTGTGCTTTAAAGACTATTTACAAGGTAAAAATTATAAAATGAAAGTATATTCATTATTATATATATAAATAAAGTACATAACCATAGTACTAGGGTCTTGTTAAATAACCCCTTAAAACACCCACATAATACCAAAGGGTGAGGTGTGTGATGGTGACAGACTCTTGGGGTGGCTCAGATAACATCGTTCGGGTGGTAATCTCTATCAACTTTCACTTCTCCCATAGGCGGTTCCACTCAAACTTAATGTGTTCAAGATCAGCTTGAGCTTGGTCAAGAGTGAATCTCAATGATGCCACCTCCTTTCCGAGCTCTGACAAATTGGATTCGTATGGGGCACGTCTACTGGATGAGGCCATCGCTTCCTTTGTCTGAGTAAATTGGATTTGTTAAAGCCCTATATTTATACTAATCATGTGATCACTGTTCAATGGCTATATTAGCAACCGTCATAATTCATAATAGTATTTTAAAATCCAAAAACATAAACCAAAGAAGTTGAAATTTTATATAAACATTTTATATAAAGAGACATTTAATTAGATCAAGAGGTATTTCCCTTAATGAAGGTTTGGGTCGTTACAGCCTTTTCTTTATGCAAAACCACCTTTTTTTATGCGCAGCCTAAGCTTTACCCATGCACACCTACCTCTATGTGAAAAATTGATGTTTACATGAAAATCCCTTGCATACTCCAATTTCGCACACTAGATCTCAAATACTCTCTAAGTTTTAAGCTACTACAAATGAAGTGGGGTCACTCCATTTTTATAGGCAAAATCGACCCTGCGTGAAAACCCCTCCTTTAGCACATAATTCACTTCAAGCATGAAAAACACATCTTCCATGCAACATCATTTTTCACACACTTCTTTAATATTTCGTGCACCTCACACCTTTGGCAATTTTTGAGCTTCTGGTCTCGAAACACCTCTTGCGCGAAAAACTCAAATCCTCTATTTCACACACCACTCTAATATTTCACGCACCACTTCCTTTTTCATGCACTGCTCTAATGTTGTGCACACATCCCGTTTCCAAAAACACGTCTCTCTGTTTTCCAACTTTCAGGCCCAAAAATTTGGCAAACACGGGAAAACGGTGCCACCTTGTATCTATTCTTTTTGTACCTCCTCCAGATCATACATTCCTTTTTCAAAGTTCTTCAGTCAAACATGGATTGTTGACAACATCTCTTGAACCTGACAACTAACCATGGAAACCCCCTTTGTCAACAAATTTATCATTGTTGTTTTCTATTTCAACAAACTCAACACAGAGGCCCACTTTGTCTACAAACACAATCACCTCAAAAATGCTTCAATGATACCTTGAGGGATATTTTCCCAACACAAGAGGAATCAAGAGATTACCGATGTTGTTCCAATTATTTCAATGGCACTCAGTTCGGTATCTAGATCTAGGAGATATCAAATAACCTATAATAGACATGAGGAAGGATTATAGTGGAAGATGGAGGAGGATCATCCACTGGAAATGAGAGGAAGAAAGAAGGGTTTAGTTTTTAAGTTTATTAATGGTAAAAAATGTAAATTCAATCTCAAAAATAGGGGAACATGACTTGTCCACATGGTTTCACCAAACTATGTGCAAACTGTGCTCAGCTCGCTGTCTAAGGAGGGGCCTCACACGGTTAAGGTGCACAGTTTCCTTATCCATGCGCAAACCATGAAAAAATCCATTGTCTAATAAATATGAAAACTTTAATAGTCATGTGCCTTAGGTCACACATTTTTAGACAAACTGTGTGTCTCTAACTGGTCACAAGGTTTCCCGCACTATTACCCTTCACAATTAGTACTAATTGTGCAATAACCATGCATCCAACCCTGTTTGCCCATTTTCTAGAAATCTGATCTCAAACATGCAATGAACTCTCTTGGAACCTTCCTTTATCCATAACACACATTTACTAAAATTAAACTAATGATTTTAATATAAAAACAAATGATTTATACCTTCATAAAAATATATTTCATTACAAAACCTCCGAAGGGAACTGGTTTCTGAAATTTTTTCATCATATAATTAAATAATATTATGTTCCATCAAAATAAAGATGGAATTTTATAGTTCCTGTATATTCAAATGGAATTGGGAGAATAAGAGGTCAGCTAAGAACCATGATAAATTTAAAACATCAAATAAAAAAGGAATGAATCAATTTTGATCTTGTGAGAATTGCGGGAAGAAACAACTAGGGAAATTCCTAAAGGGCACAGGAACGTGTTACAAGTGTGGAGACAAGGGTCATATATCTCATGAATAAAATGGTAATAAACAGAAAAATGATATCCAGTACTTCAAATATAAAGAAATGGGTTATTATAAAACCAATTTCCCAAGAACCAAGGAAATCTACCAAATAAGAAGCTGAGGGTATAAGTCCATGCTTATGCAATTACTACATCCTAGGTATAAGTTCCCAAGAATTTTGTGGCAGGTACTTTAATCATAGCCTCAAATTTTTTCAATTCATTATTTGATTCTGGATCCACACATTATTTTATATATTCCATGTTTTCTAATAAAATCAGATATTTCCCTTTCACATTAAGAAGATATTTGTCATTCAAAACTTTTAGTGGAAGTATCACTGTAATAAAAATGTTTCGGGAAGTTCCCATTATGACAAGTAAACGTGCTTTATTTTCCGATCTTATTTTCATACCTATGGTTAAATTTGATATAATCCTTGGTATGGATTGGATTTCAAAGTATGATGAAAAAATATATTTTAAAGAAAATGAGATCACAATTCGTGATGAAAGTATGGAATTCTATATCTTTAGAGTAAAGACTTCATCATCTGATTCATGTAAAGATCCAACTCTAATAGATCTTATGAATGAGATTCTTGGAGAAGATGGGAATATGGGTGGAAAAGTTAATATCCTAATTGAGGATGTACCTATTATATAAGGATACATTTATTTATTTTTTGAGGAATAACCTGGATATCCACCAAAGCATGAAGTTGAATTTTCCCTTGATTTAATCCCTGGTATAAGACTTATATCAATTACTACATATAGAATGGCCACTATAGAATTAGTGGAGATGAAGAAAATTTTGTAGGATTTTAGTGGTAAGGTATTTGTTCTCCATACTATGTCACTATGGGGATACCATGTTATATTCATTAATAATAAATATGGATCCATGTGTCTATACATTGATTATAAAGAAATAAATTCTATTATAATAAATAATAAGTATCCTTTACTTCTCATTAATGATTTATTTCATCAAATTCATGGAGGTCAATATTTTTTAAACATTGAACTTCATTAAGGGTATCATCAATTACAAGTAAATAAGGAATATATTATAAATACATCATTTCAAACTAGGTATGGACATTACAAGTTTATAGTGATTCCATTTGGACTCACTAACACACTTGCGATTTTCATGGATCTAATGAACACTATATTAAAGTAATATCCTCATAATCCTATTGTGGTATTTATTGATGATATTTTGGTTTATTCTAAAAGCTATGAGGACCATGAGAATAACTTGAAGATCCTTCTTGAAACTCCTAGAATGAAATATTTATATGTTAAATTTAGTAAGTATGAATTATGGATTCAGGAAATTTCTTTTCTTAGACATATTTTCTCTAAGGTTGGAATTACAATTGATCTTAATAAAAAAATCAGTTCAAGAATGGCCTGAACCAATTAACATAACTGAGGTATATAGTTTCATTGGTTTATAATGTTATTATCAGGTATTTTTTAGAATTTTTCTTGATTATCTAACCCATTAACCAAGCTCACACATAAAGGGTTTAAATTTGTATAGACAAAAGAATGTGAAGAATGTTTTGAATAATTGAAGAAAAGATAGGTCAATGCTTCAATTTTGAATATATCATCATGAAATTATGGGTTTTTGATATATAGTGATGCATAAAAAATTAATGGTTTGTGTCCTTGTGAAAAATGATAAAGTTATTTCATTTTCATTAAGGAAGTTGAAGACTCGTAAAAAAAATTATCCAACTCATGATCTTGAGTTAATAGCCGTAATATTTTCTCTAAATATATGGAGACAATATATTTATGGTGAAAGATGTGAGATATATTCATATCACAAGAGTTATAAATACATCTTATCATAGAAAAAACTAGATATAATGCAAAGACGATGGCTTGAGTTACTCAAGGATTATGATTTCTCAATACACTACCACCTAGGAAAAGAAAATAAGGTTGCATATGAATTAAGTGGGAAGGATCATGGATTTTTTTACCCAAATGAGGATTGAGAGATATCCAATGTTCATGGATTTAGTAAAGATATATGTGGGAATTATTAAGTAAGGGGAGACAGCATTCCTTTTTAAAATTATTGTGAAATTTTTTTTTTAAAGATAAAAATCTATCAATATGATGATGAGAATTTTCATAATAAAATTAAAGTTGTTAATTATGAAAACTTGGAAAGCTTTGTTTGTGAATATGGAATTCTGAAATTTGGAAAGAGGTTATGTGTTCCATAAATACATGAGCTAAAAATAGAATTATTGGATGATTCTCATGGCTAAAATTTCTCTATACACCCTAGTAGTACCACGATATATAGGGATCTAAAGGAACATTTTTTGTAGGATAATATAAAGCGGTTTACTGCTAAATATGTGTCAAGATTCCTAGTTTATAATCAAGTGAAGGTTGTGAGAAAACATCCTAGAGTATTCATGCAACCTCTTCCTATACCTATGTGGAAATGGGATAACATTACAATGTTCTTTATCAAAAGACTACCAAAGACTCCAGGAAGGAATGATGTGTATGGGTTATTATTGATCGACATACCAAATCTACACATTTTCTTACTATAAGAGAATATTTACCTCTTGATTTCCTAGAAAGACTATATATTAATGAATTTTTAAGACTTCATGGTGCACCTCTTTTGATTGTTTCTGGTCGAGATCCGCGTTTTATATCAAAATTCTGGAAGATTATTTAGAAGGCTCTAGATACTAAGCTTAATTTGAGCATTGTCTACCATCCTCAAACTAATAGATAGTGTAAAAGGACTATTAAAACATTAGAAGACATGTTAATATCATGCTCTCTTGACTTTCAAGGTATGTGGGATCAATATTTACCTTTGTTTGAGTTTTCCTACAATAATTAATTTCCATTCAAGTATTCAAATGGCACCATATGAAGCATTATATGTCAAGAGATTTCATACTCCAACTTTTTGGGATAAAGTTGGTGAAAGGAAACTTATAGGCCCAAAACTTATTGAAAAAATGAAAAATTTAAAGAAATTTTAGGCTCATATTAAATAATATCAAAGTAGAAAAAAATTTATGTCGACAATCGGAGAAAGTATTTGGAATTTCAAGTAGGAGGTCGTGTATTTTTTAAAGTACCTCCATGGAAATGTGTCATAAGATTTGTTAAGAAAGGGAAATTTATCCCCAGGTACATCGGGCCATTTGAATTTCTGGAAATAATTGGATCAGTGACTTGTCATTTAGCAATGACACCAAGTCTCACTAAATTTCATGATGTGTTCCATATATATTTGTTAAGGAAGTACATTCCAAACCCAACACATGCTCTCACTTTTGAAGAAATAGAATTAGAACCAAATTTATCTTACTATGAAAATCCTATCTAGATTTTGGATAATAGATAATAAGTTTTGAGGAATCAAATGACTCGGTTGGTAAAGGTACTTTGGAAAAATCATAATATATAATAAGTGACGTGGAAACCTCAGGAAATTATGATGAAGAACTACCCAAATATATTCATGAGATGACATTTTAGAAATTTCAATGATAAATTTTTTTGAAGGAGGAAATAATATAATACCCTAATATTTTATAGTATGACTCTTCTAAAATAAATTTAATCTCCTCTATATCTTACCTTACATGCAACATTGAGCCTAAAAGAGCCCCAAAATATTATTATTTAAAAATGATCATTATAACATAGTAATTAAATTGGTGGGTGTGAATAATATTAACTATATTATGAAATATATATTAAGGTCGTATTAGATATAAATTTATTTATTAAATCTTAGGAAATAAACACACAATTTTTAGTAAATTTGTTTTATTCTTCAGATATAAGTTTTCATCAAAAAGTGATTTTTATTGATTTCTATGGGAAAAGAAATATAGTTAATTTTTGAAACTTTTTGAAAATATATTTGATAAAATTTACATCATTTATTAAATAAACATATCAAAATTAGTCTATGGTGAAATTTTGATAATTTTTTGAAAAGGATAAATTTTTAGTGAATAGTACAAAATAAAGTTTTTTTATTAAATATGGTATCGTTTGTGATATCATCAAGTCATAATTATGATATAAAAATTTATTAAACTCATTTAATGGATCATTTATGATATTATAATATAAATATCAAATAAAAATAATTTATAACATGAAAATTATAATTTATTTCATGCTAAATATGAAAATCCTTTTTAGTGTTGACGCAGAGATTGTGATGCACTATAAAAGTAAAATTTGGTATCATAAAAATAATAATTGGGATGAGATAAGTCGTTTATCAACTTTCCTATTAAATATTATGTATTATTTGTAATATTTATGGTTAGAGACTAATTTTAGAGTTATATAATAAGTTTCTTATCCAAATGTTTGTGCAATGCTTGTACAAGGCCAGCAAAGTCAAAATAATATGTTATATGTGTTCTCATGATATATATATATATGTGTGTGTGTGTGTGTGGGGGTTATAATAAATATTGAATAAATATAAATGGATATTTTTATCATAATAAACATATTTTTATGATATAAATTTATTTCTGTCCTTTTGGGGCCACATAGATAAGATTATGACCTTTATAATATTTTATTTAATGAAAAGTCAAACATGAAACACTATTGTTTTTAATAAGTGTAATATTTTTAATATGGTGTTATCCAAAAGAGTTGTAAATAAGATCCTTTGTATAAGTGGTAATCATCTTTACTGAATCTTTCAAATTTATTTTTTCTTCTACTTTATCTTAATATGTTGTATCCATACTAAATTAATAACTCTGGTATCATATATATACTAAGATGTTATTAGGATTAGGAAACAACCATAATCCACCTTTTTTCCATCCTATAAAAAATGTAAGTGCCACGTGTGCATACATACGGCTTACCATCTCCATATGGTAATATAATTTTTTTCATAATTGTTTCACTTGGAAGGTTATAATGATGGAAATAATAAATATATATGATATATATTACATGATACTATTTCTTTATAATTAATATATCATCCAATTCCTTACCATTTCACCCATTAATGGAATAATATTTTCACTCAGGTGTACGTACGGCCTACCATCTCTATGATGTGTTGTGATTCATTTTCCATGTTTAAAATTCAATAATGGTTCCAAAAAAGTATCTAATGATAAATATTATATTTATAACATTAATATCATTTTGAAGATGATAGATCTGTATCCCATGAAAAATAACTGGGAATTTCGAGGGAAAACATGCATGATAAAATAAAGAAATCAACACCCAAAACAATGAAAATAATTAAATATTATTAAAGAAAGGGTGGTAAGATGTTATAAAAGGATCATATAAGCTATTATAAATATGAATATGGTTCTGAAATAAATTAATAACATTATTTAAACCATTATAAAAGTTGCTAAATTATTCACAAATAAAGGGAAGGGTGAGGTAAGGTTATTCATCTCAAGTTCACTTTATTGAGGCATATTTTAATATTATACACCTAATTTATTTTATATGGTTTATATACTACCCATTTAATTTATTTATGATCATCGTTAATTGAAAATTACATATCTCTTAAATATTCATATTCTTTTATCATGAATATAATTATTTCCTAATTTGTATACCATTTTTATATATGGTGATTACTTTGAAATATATTTGAATAACTAGTGAAATATTGTTAAATTCATATCAATTTCTCAATATGTATATTTTTTATAATGAATATTTATTCATGAATTAAATAAATCATTTAAATATATGAGGAATTCATTGGAGTGGCAATGACAGGTGGGGCCTGGAATTATATATCCTCTCAATGCATCAGTGGGTCACCTGAGACAAATAAGTTGGCCAAATTAAATGATATTTTACCCATAATGATTAAAATATCTTGTGAAAGTTGTTGATATTATAGATACCATGATTTATGAGATCATGGAATTTAATATTAAGTACATCCCTCATTAAGATTTCAGTTATTATTATCCATGATATTTTCATTATAATATTATACATGGATTTAGATTGTGCACAGGTTATTAATTAAATGGAATTCATTTCCAATTATTTACATTTCCATAATGATTATTCATTATATTTTTATGATATACAATTTATTAATTTAATGGCATTTGTATTCAATTATTTACCTTTCTATATTGATTATGCATTATTGATTCAAAATAGCTTCCTCTATATGTAACCCTTATTAAGAATTTAAGCTCTCCCTTATTTTTTTCCTTTACCTAGGATATGAATATAAAATATTTAAATGATTTAAAGGATTAATATTAATTTCATTTCTTATGTTCTATGTTTAATAGGTTTATATATCATTTAAACCTTATCTTTTGGATTAACCCTTTCATTAACAATTTTTATCCTTTACTACAGTAAAAACTTTTACAATATAAAAGGATTATAAATTTACATATAAGATAAAAATAAGCTCATAAGTGTAAAATATTTGAAATTTTAGACCATTTACCATCATACTTGTACTCTTTCAAGTTTTTTATTATTTTTAAATAATTTAATAAAATAATATTTTTCATAAAATATCATTAATGTCATTTTTGACACTATTCATTTAATTTGACTTTAAACACATAAATATAACAAAGGAATTAGAATATAAAGTATTTAACCATGAATTATAAATTATCATTAACCATAAAACTCATGTGAAAACATAATTAATCCAATAATTTTTATGTTTTAAAATAATTTACTTTAATTATATACTGATCACACAAGAAATATATCAACATTGCATAAGAATTTAAGTTAATTATTTCATCACTAAAATTTAAAAAAAAATCCATCATAAATTTTTTTTTATGATAAAATTAACCTTTAATATTTATTCACATCTATTGGTCTAAGTGTAAATATCAAGAGGGTGGTGAATTGAGTTTTCAATTAAAATTTTCTATTTAAATAGATATAAAACTAAATCCACCAGTTTGAACTACAGTCCAATTAATTAATACAGTTGGTATATCTAATTTAATGATTTTAAATAGCCTCTCAAATTTTTTATCAAACCTTAGTTAAATAATATTATTATTATCCTAATCTTTTGAAATTAATCTACTCACATTAAACATTATAAATATCACTCATAAAAACTAACTAGCAGGGTATAGTTTTCCAAAATACATTTTAAAAATAGTTTTATAATAGAGTAATGAAAAAAATTAAAGTGAATTTTGGAAAATAAAAATAATATTTTTGATCCCAAGATGAGACCTAATCATCTCCACTTAATATTCAACTACTTCTAAGCATGATTATTAAACAAATAAACTTCATCCACAACCTGGATCATGTTTTACAGAAAACATTCCATAAGAATATCTACTATTATATATTTCTGATTACATAGTTTCAATGGGAGAAAAAAAATAAGAAAGAGTATTTAGTACTCTCTAGTTCTCTATAAGATATTGTGCTCTAATAGTTATGCAGTTGCAGCAAGCACAGCTTGAATGTGATAAAAATGAGAGGAAGAGAAGTGAAAAGGAATTCGGTGTAGAAGATAATTTAAGTTCTATTGTTCTTTAGATGTTCCTTCTCTTTTCAAAGTTATATTATTTTCGTTTATATATAATGTGTAAATACAGGATAATGTTCTCTTCTTTTTTGATGATGATCAAGAGAAAAAAGAGTATCATGAAGTTGGAATTTTTCACATTTGTAAAATTCTATATATTTATCACTTATTTATATTGACCTCTATATTCTATAAAATGGGATATTCCTCCAAAAAGATTCATTTAAAATGTATTATTATGAATCCTCATACTCGACATGAAATTTGGGAAAATTAAATGACTATGATTGAGCATTTAATTATCTTCAGAAAAATGGTTGGAAATTTATATTAAAATATAATTCCATTTTTTAGACACTTTCACTTTAAGTGTACAACATTACATCTTCTATTATAGTTCCAAAACTTAGCGAAAATTGTGATTGGATTCCTTCACATCTCATACGGTCGATACATCTAAACTTGCATTCAATAAAAATCTTGAATACTTATCACAGCCCCTTCAACTAACCATGTGCTCAATTCATTATTTTTAAAAAATCTTAATTCTCATGCAGTAAATTTAAATCAATGTGTGTTCACTTGAAATCTCACAAAAACTCTAACATATTATCAAAAACTCAACTATGATTTGGTTGATTGGAAAGTAATGCACGGTCGACTCAATACTTAGGGGTTTCTGAAAAACTGAAAAACCATGTGGTAACTTCAAGTTAGACTTGTGGTCACTTGGTTTTTTCTGTGTTTTCTTGTAGTGTTAGTGAGATCTATAAAGGTTTATCAAAATAGTTGTGCAGTCAATCCACTAGGTCGTATAGTCGATCCAAGCCTCGGTGAAAATTTTGATGGCTGCAATCACTCTGAGATATAACATGCAGATGCTTGATTGGTCCGGCGGTCAATTAAGTAATTTTAGAATATTCCATCATAGTTTATTTGATAAACATATGGTTTATTTATTGTTCATTTAGTCACTCTGGTACTTTGATAAAATTCAATCTATCCAGGTTTCTTCATATGGTCGATCTACCACTTTGTGAATTTTCCAAATTTCTCATAAAAACATTTGACTTCCATAAAACACAAAAAATATTAAAAACACATAAATATAATTTATGATTATTAAAACAATTAATTGTTGGACTAATCCAACAATAAATTATTTTATCCCTATATGAAAATATAAAAGAAATTTAAAATCAAGAGAGTGACATTTTGTATTTTTTTTAATTAAAATAATATATAAGTCATTTCCAAAGAAAAAGGCACAAAATTACCATAAATTAAAATCTTGGATGATAATAGTTGAACAAAACTCATTAAATGTCTTAAAGTCAAGTATTAGGTTCATTTTTAGTCCTTATAATATTATTTTTAATCTTAAATAGTTAGTTTACCCTTACTGAGGTGACAAATATTTACTATGGTTACTATACATAATGACCAAAAATAAAAGGGACTTATTTAAAAAAATTACCTAATTATTCCAAATATGAGATCCATTTTTCAAAATTCAATTCCTATAATTTTCAAAAAAAAATTGAATAGAAATGTGTAAAACACAATGAAAAACGATTTTTATAAAAATGTGTTTTAAGCCCAAAAATGAACTTATATAAAAATAGGGTATAATAATGATTCAAATATAATTAATTTGGTTATATATTTTTAAATAAAACTTATGTTTATTTAATATCTAATTAAAATTATAATTATACTTTTTAATAAAAAATGAAATTTTTAAAAAATCGATATCTTTCACTATTCATTGAAAAATAAGTACTTTCAAAAAAATCTCAAAATTTCACCCAAATGTAATATTGATATAATGATTTCAAAAAATATATCCTTATTATAAAATAAAATTTCTGAAATTTTTATAAATTAATTATAATAATCTCACATAAAAAGAAATGAAAAACATTTTTGAAGAAAACATATTTTTGAAGCATAAAATGACTTTGATAAAAATTGAGTACTTAGTTATTATGTATTAATAAATACATTTTAATTACATAAAACCTTTATATATATATATCATAATGTTTTTATCACTATTAATATGTACCAATTTAACATCTAGGTTGTAAAGGTCACATTTAAATAATAATATTTTCATAGTATTTTCTAATTCACTTAAAGATCGATGTTATGTGTTAAGAAAGATATCAAACATGGTATTATTTCAAAAACTTGAGTTATTAAAATATTTATCACCTTCAGTGTGTTAGAAAAAATTCTCCTTTGGGAGGCCCCATTATTCAGTGGATAATTTCTTCCCTTCCTTGTTGATGTGCTTGTAATTCAATGGGTTGGAAAGAGAATGTGGGTATCCTACCTTTAGTAACTTGAGGAATGATATAGTCCACCGAGTGTTAGTTTTATATGAATTTAATTTAATGAATATGTTTCAATTATAATGGAGTATTTATGTGTGGTTTAGACAATATGAAATCAGAGTATGAGATCCCAGTTGTTTTTAGCTCATATTTTCATCACTTTCCAATGTGGAGTAATGAATATCAAAGGGTATATGAGACTTAATATATTTTTCAAGATCCTTTATATCAATTTTTTTTCAAATAATGTTCAAATTCAATCTCACTGATGATCACTTTATTAATGAGGGAACAAATCTCACAATCTTTACTTCCATTGGCACATGATAAAAACATTAGTTCAGGGTTCACCCTAAGAGAATTTTTAGAAGCATGGATAATAGATTGTGAGTGTGGGATAGTCTGTATTAGATCAAAAAGGGAAATCAAATCTATTAAGTTTATTCTTCTTACTAGTTTCCACTGTGAGGTGGAAGATATCATAAGTGACATGAAAATCAAGATCATTTTCAAGATAATTTATCTCGATGGAGTTCACATATGGAAGGTCAACATAAACTTCTCTATTTATGACTTGGTTAATAATTATTTAAAATTCACAAACTCCTTTATCATTAGAATAGGAAGAACATGATTGATCTGGGTTCAATTCACTCACTGACAGACTTTTAGAAACATGGATAGAGAATATATAGTGATTCTATGATGGGTATCTCATGGATTTAAAAATATTGAACTTAAATATTTGGTCACTAAATTCCATGTATAATATTTTAATATAGACATATATTTTGGTTATAGGTGTCATGAGGAAAGTTAATCCTAGAATCATGGGAGATTGAGAAGAATATGACTCACCTTCCATGTCAGGGACATAGAAATCAATAGGGAATATAATATTATTGACCTAAACATGGACATCCTAGATTATTCCCTCAATATAGGAAATACATTGATTGGATAACCGGATAACTACACTCATTGGGTGTAAGGGACCTAGACCAAGGTTTAAAAATATGTATTTGGGAATAAAATTTTTTGAGGCCCCTGGGTATATGATTGAATCGTTAAAGTTGCAACTCCCTATTTGGAATGAAACTATAAAGGTCCATGGATCTTTTCACTTCATAAGAATTGAATGTCAGGTTGAAACATTTTCAATGGTCCAAAGTTGTTGCTTCTGGGTGCATAATTCCTTAAGAAACTTTACATGCCTAGGTATTAGTTTTATGGAATCCAAGATAGGTTTATTGACTTCAACATGTCTAATCATGTCGATAATTTTATAATCAGATTCAAAGGGCTTTTTAGGATTATATATGGATTTAGGAAAATGTATTTGGTCATCATATGGGTGAAAGGAGGTGAGGGGTGGCTTTAGGTTCTTTTTCTGGCCTTTTTATTTTTTCTTTTTCCATCTCAACATTTAAATGGGATTTAGAGGATTTATCATGAGGCATAAAAATTTTATTTATGGATCAAATTAAAAATTCACTTATATCACCCTTGGGGTTGGTAAATGTTTGAGCTAAGAGTTGAGAATAATTTTATTTTTTCATTTAACTTAGTTGGGATACAAGTTATCCAATTTGATTTTCAATGTTTTTTAGGTTAGGATGAGTAAAGAAGGAAAGATCTTCCAAACCAATTTTCCATGGTTTCTTAGAAGAATAGGCATGTCTAGAATTTGGATTTCCTTGATTTTTATTCTTGTTAAATTCATTTCATTGGGTTGGGAATTCAGAAGCCTCATTAGGATAGTGGAAACTAAGAGGAGGATTTCTCCTTTTATGTTGAGAAACCAAAGGATACGTTTGTTGGAAGTTACTCCCACATTGACTATATTGGAATTGGATTGGATTTTGAGGATAAAATTGAGGGGGATGAGATATCGGATTACCATACCTTAATCCTCAATAGTCCTTCCATCCTAGTTTATAGGTAGAAGAGAATGGATTATAGTGGGGTTGGTTGGAGTTTCTAATGAACTGACCTGGTTGTTGAGGGTTGGTGTTTCGTTGAGAAAATGAAACAATGATATCCATTGATATAGATGAATCTTATGGATCATTATATAATTTTGGATAAGTATTGGTTGTATGATCTCGTGAGCTGTAGATTCCATGGTTTTTGATAGGTCTATGGAACTGGTATTGTGGAGAAGAGAGGTTAGTGATTTGGAATCCACAGCTAGTGTCACAAAAGACTAGTAAGATCACTCTCCACCCATTCATATTATTGGTTTCCATGGATTAACTCTCTTCTAATTTTTTGAATTGATTACATTCTTGTGTATGTAATTAATATGTGTTTTTATCCATGTTTCTTATGAGTTCATACATAGCCTCTAGAGTTTTTCTAGTAAGATCATTGTCCCTAATGATATTAATGAGAGTTCTCTCCATAGACAATGAACCCTCATGGAAGTATTGTATCAAGATTTGGATAGTTATTTGGTGGTGAGAGTAAGTTAGCACAATTTTTTGAACCTCTTATAGTACTCATGGAGTAATTCATTAGGTAATTGATGGATTCCACTAATATCCTTTCAGATAGATGTTGTTTGAGAAGCTTGGAATAATTTATCTAAAAAGATTTTATTCATGTCATTACAAGAATTTATAGAATCATGAGAGATATGGTAGATCCATAACT
The DNA here is from genome assembly GCA_963277665.1 of Viscum album. Lineage (NCBI taxonomy): Eukaryota > Viridiplantae > Streptophyta > Magnoliopsida > Santalales > Viscaceae > Viscum > Viscum album. The sequence goes on along the minus strand of OY728137.1, from coordinate 879,089,484 downwards.
TAGTAGAGTTTGATAGGGAGAAAGGTAATGCTTGAATTTTGATTTATTCTTCATAATCTCCTTGAGGCTTCATAGTAGAGCATAAAACTTGAAACTCTTCGAGGTAAAGATAAGGATCCTTACTCTATATCCCATGTAAATGAGGTAGAATATGAATCAAAATCGATTTGAGTTTGAAATATACCTTGATTTTTAGATATTGAATACCAAGTGTTTGGTAATTAATATTAGGGTTAGTGAGTTATTTAAGGGTTTTTTCCCTAGGATTGGAAATATCTAGATCAATTGGATGGGAAATGAATAGATCTTGAGTTTTTTTATTATCCTTGGTGTTCCTCCAAATTCAGTAACAGTTTTCTCAATTTCAAGGTCAAAAAAATCTGAATTATTATTTATGAGGTTATGGGAAATTCTCACAAATTCTGAAAGGATGTGCAAGGATTGTTTTTCTTTAAGTTTTTTATAATATTTTTTTATGGAAGGATGTTTTTTCTTCTTGTTTTTTTGTTATCATATTTTTTTTGTTTTTTTTAAGGATAATAAAAAAAACAAATAACTGCTATGGAACCATCCCCATCAATGGATCCATTAAAATTGTGGTTAATTGTATCTAATTGACCATTTGAAGGTATGATTATCTTATATAATGTGCATAGAGTAACTCAGTTTGAATCCTCAGTGATGGTACTATATTTTGGAGTCAATTATTTTTGTTTTTTCTTTTGAATGGGGGGTTTATTTTCATATATTTTTTGAAATGATTGATTTATGAATTTACTTTAAAATTTTAATAATTATTTGGGTGATTTCATCATTGCGTATGTAATAATATTATATCCTTTAGATTTACAAAACAATGCATTAAATCAACATCCACTTCACAAGATGGTTTCAATTAGAATTCCTAATTGTTTTGACTTTATTCCAAGCCTTATTTAGGGTTTTAATCATTATAAAATCTCATTTGTAAGAATTCAGATCTTCTTTTTAGGTATGTTTTTCCTTTTCATGTCGTTTTTTAGAAAAAGAGAAAATTTTGGAAATTTTCTAAGTACAGTCTATGTACTTTATGAGTACACGTCGTGTACTGCCTTGCCATAGGAGGTCGTGTGCTGGCCATGTAGTAGCCACACACATGAACATGTGGGAGTGACTTGGAGGCCACCTAATGTGGAGTATAGAAATAGAAAGTACATGCTGTGTACTCCAAAAGTACATGTTGTGTACTTTGTTTTTTTCATTAAATGCACCAGAGTCACGTCTGACGGACAGAACACCCATCTTCTAGGTCTCGTTCATCCGATGGAGTCTGTATGGCCGCGCATCTTCGAAAATCCCCCGAGCCTCCATCTGTTCTCCGAATCGAACATTGTTGGTTGCGTAGGAATCGCATCGGTGAGTTATCTCTTCTCCTAGAGCATCATCTTCTGATTTCTCCTCTCTCATGAGTTATCATGGGTTGAATGTTTTGGACGTTTTTATAGATCTTCAATGTTCTAGGGTGAATCAAGATTAGAGGTTCACATATATCGATCTCCTAATGCCAAGGTAGATGGTTTGTGCCTTTCTGTTCAAATTCTTTGAGTATTATGTGAAAATTACACTAATACCCTTGAATGGGGTATTGTGTGTTTACCGTTTTACCCTTGTTGATTGCCTTCCATGATTGTATGCTTGTGTAGAGGTTATTTGAATATGAATAGGGTTGACTGCTATGCTTTGTATGTTTTTCCCTTTCATGTTCTATTTATGACTGTTTGGTCCTGTTTAGCCAGTTTGGCTGCCTTGCCTGTTTTCCATGCCTGTTATTATAGGATGGAGAGTTTGTATTATGACATGCTTGTTATACTATTGAACTATTTAGCTAAGTAGTGTTGTAGGTTTACTTTGGACATATTATACTACTATGCATGTTGACCTACACAGGGTCGTGAGAACCTGGTGTAGTAGACTATAAGGGGAATTGACCAAGTGAGCTTTCTCAGAGAGTCTTTGAGCACTTAGGCTATAAGGGGGATTGACTGGGTGAGCATCCTCTGAGAGCCTATAACCACTTGGGGATATAAGGGGAATGACCGTGTGAGCTTCCTTAGAGAGTCCTTGTCGGCTTTAGACTATAAGGGGAATTGACCGAGTTAGCTTCCTCAGAGAGTCTTTGATTTTAATTCCTGAACTATTTAGACTATAAGGGGAATTAACGGTGAGTACTTCCTCAGAGATTATATGAATGACCTGGGCTATAAGGGTAATTGACCTACTGAGCTTCCTCGGAGAGTCCTTGACCTTGGGGATATAAGTGGAATTGACCACGTGAGCTTCCTCATAGAGTTCCTGACTACCTCAGACTATAAGGGGAATTTACTATGATTGCTTCCTCAAATAGTCTTTATATACTGAACCAGAGGAGTTAGGCCGAGTGCACTGCCCAGAGGGTTTCTTATACCTGTTTAGTAGGACCATAGGGGATGGTCGTGAGTACTTCCCAAAGGATTACATTTTTGTGTTTAGTTGTTTGATTAGTCATTGCTTGATATTGAAACTATGGATTGTTTACTACTGAGTACTTTCATGTTTACTACTTTCTGTATTTTTCCTGCCATATATTCACTGACAGTTAGGCACAAATATTTGGGTGGTTTCCTACTAGGATTTAGTCTCACACCCTATTTGGGCCATGCTTTTGGGACCAAATAGATTATATTACTGCAGGTATAGCTAAGTTCAAGCGTCCTTCTACTTTAGGTACTCGACTTACTGCGGAGTTGGAGAGCATGGGACCAAGATATGGTTTGCGATGTTGAGGAGTTTATTTGCTTATTTTTCACTTTGGTTTAGCACTATTTTTATTTCCATCATTTTTACTTGTTTGTCTACTTTCCCATACATATGTATCATGCATCATTTTATATATATATATATATATATATGTGCTCCAGTTGTTTATTATTCCAGTCTTCCGTTGTTTACTACTGTTGGATATTTACTGCTTCCGCTATTGTATATTTTTTTCTCTTCTGTTGTGTTACTCTTCAAATGAGGGCATAGTGTCCCCACTATCACACCCAAGGCCCTCGCTGCTAGTCAGCAGCCTCTGGTGTTTGTGGAAATGTGCTTGATGCCATGTGATCAACCGGGTACGGGGCGCCTCTAGGTGGCTTTCGGAACCGGGATGTTACAAAGTGGTGTTAGAGGAATTATTTTCTTCTTGACTTACTCTTTGGATCCTATATCCAGGTATAGGACGAAATTGGTACTTGGTAATAATTTGTGCCCAGGAGTAGCTAACTCGTGTGTAGGGAAAAGCCAACCTACCTCGTTTATTGCGATTTTCTGGTTTTTCAAGTTTGCAGTTGATTTGATTTCACCTTGAGTGATTCACATGATTTGTGTTGTTATTATTGATGTTATTGATGTTCTATTTCTGTCGCAATCTAATGAGATGATGGTATTCCATCTCATGCATCATATAGGCACTTGTTAGAAATCACATGTCATGCATTCTTGCCATGCCATTTAAAGTTAATTAGCGATTGCATGTTTTTGTGATAGATGTTGTGTAGAATATGAATACTGTTGTGATAGATGACTTGATAAAAAATACCTACTGTTTGATAGGGTATTGTTTTTGTAAGGTTTTGTTTGAATGAATGCCAAAATTTGGTTCTTGAGGTGTTGTGGGCCCTCATGGACTGGAATTTGGTGGATCATTGCCTTGTTTTCCATGTTATAATGTGTATAAGATGCCAAAATTTGATTTGCGGGGAGTATGGGCCCTCATGGATCGAAATTTGGAACTTTCAATGTGTGTTTCAGTGTTTTATGGGCTCCAGAGTAGTTTCTGAGGCTTACTGTCTGGAAAAACCCAGAATACACGCCGTGTAGTTTTGACTACACACCATGTGTTCTTCTATTCAGGAAGAAACTATTTTTATTAAGTACACACCGTGTACTTTATGTACATGTTGTGTAGTCTCTAACCATGTCGTAGGTCATGTGGGAAGAGACATGGGAAAGGGAATTTCTTGCGATAACACACCGTGTACGAGTTATACACGTCGTGTGGTGTTGACCATGTGTCTGCCTGTGTAACTAACAACACGGACAGATAAAACCTTAAGCTATACATGCTGTGTCAGGATTGAACACACCGTGTAGTATGACTCAGGTACCTGGACGTGTCACTAACAACATGGGTCGGTGTTATCCTTTCATGTACACACTGTGTCCACCTTGAAAATGTTGTGTATTGTGAGTCGTGTGTCAGGCCATGTCACTAACAACACAGGCCAGACGAAGCTTGTCTAGTACACACTGTATCTATCTTGAACATGCCGTGTAGTCTTGTATTAGGAGATTCGTGTGTCTTAACCATGTAGAAGGACTCATGCATGGGAAGAGGATTCCAGTACATTCCGTGTGTTAAGAAAACACGTCATGTTTTTGGGCTGTTACATGACTAGTTTTGGCAGGAGTACACACCCACGTAAATGAATTAAGTGAACATGTCGTTTAGGAAATATACATGTCGTGTAGTTATCTTTTGTAAAACTTGAATGTTTTCTTTATAATTTTCCCTTATTACACTCCTTGTTTTCAGTCCTTGATAACCTTGATCTAAGGTGTGTACTTGAACTTACAGAGTCATGCCACTGAGACGTCCTCCAGTTGTACACCAGCTGCCAGATGGCGATCAGACACCGGACATGGATGATTAGGGACTACCTGTAGATCCTCCATTTGTGCCAGCCTTGGCACCAACTGTTGTACCTGACATAGGTGTGGATGCACAGTTCAGGGAGGGATTTCTGAGGATGATGTAGACTTTTCAGGGAGTGCCACTTCATGCCCCGTCGATGGCTGATTTGACACGGGTCTTTCAGCAGCAGCATCCTCCCACTTTCTCAGGGTATGGAGGACCCCAGGCTGCAGAGTCATGGCTAGAATCCACGCTGACAATCTTTGAACATCTAGAGATACCTCCAGAGAAGAGGGTGAATCTTTCTACCTACATACTCTGATACTCTGCCAAGAGGTGGTGGGATGTGATCTCACAGGCGGGCTACCAGCAGAATATGGCTTGGAAAGAGTTCTGGCGCATCTTCTATGATTATTTATATCCAGAGACCTTGAGGGTCGATCGAGCCTGAGAGTTTAATATTTTGGAGTAGGGTACTCTTACTATTATGGAGTATTCCTCTCACTTCACAGAGATGCAGTGTTTCATGCCTATTCTAGGAGGTGATGAGTTGTTCCTTTCACGGAAGTTTGTGGATGGTCTGAGGCATGACATCTGATCTCAGGTGAACATCTTCAGGTTGACCTCTATATCCTCTATCGTCAACCAGGTGCTGATCACATAGCGCAATCTGAGGGATTCTGAGGCGGTAAGCCAAGGTGGTTCGGCATCCAAAGTTAGTGCTCAACCAGCTGATAGCAGGAAACGCTATAGGGAGGCTGCATGAGAGATCAGAGTAGGTAGGATGCATCTTCTGGTATCCATGTGGTGTGCTACCAGTGTGGGAGAAGTGTGAATATGAGGCCACATTTCCCGAGAGACCTGGTGGACTGCCGATCTTGCGGCAAGATGGGCCATATTCAGCGCTTTTGTCAGTTATCACCAGCAGCTAGTGACAGACGTTCAGGAGCAGCGCCACCAGTTTCTCACCAATCTGGGAACTGGAGTTCTTCCGGCCATTCGGGCCGAGGTGGAGGTTGTGACCGTGGTGGTCAGTCGCCAGTCTTTTAGTGACAGTAGGGTGAATCAGATCAGAGTGGTTAGGAAGGGTCACAGGACCGCAGTGCAGGTCATACTTTTTCAGTGGAGCATATCCAGCAGAAGTAGGATCCCGGACCCTCTACAGTTCGAGGTACGATCTTAGTAGCCTCAGTTTTAGCTTCTTCTCTTTTGGATATAGGGGCTTCCCATAGCTTTATATCTCTTGCAGTTGTGGAGAGCCTTGGTCTCTGTATCCTTTCTTCTGCTGATATCTTGACGCTATACACTCTGTTGGGGACTAGAACGGTGGGTGTACGTCAGTGTAAGGAGTTCCCTCTAGAGGTTGGTGGGTGTCACTTTTTATGGGAACTCTATTTCTTAGAGATGACATGTTATGATGTCATTCTTGGGATGGATTGGTTAGTTCCATTCCATGCATTCGTCAACTATTATCGTCATAGGGTGAGTTTCACGTCACCAGGAGGTGAATCTTTTCTTAATAAGGGCGGATGGGATGTCCAGGCAAGCAGAGTGGGACCTGAGCATCATGGGTTGGGAGGAGTTACAGCCCATATTGATAGTTTATATCTAGATGATCAGGGGAATTATCAGTTATACATTCCTCTAGTGGTGGATATTTTTAGGGACGTCTTTCCAGAGGACTTTTTAGGTTTTCCTCCAGAGCGAGAGGTAGACTTTTCGATTGAACTTGTGCCAGGAGAAGCACCGGTGTCCATTCCTCTTTATAGGATGGCTACACCAGAGTTGCAAGAGCTCAATAAGTAGTTAGAGGAGTTGCAAGAAAAGGGTTTCATCCGACCCAGTACTTCTCCTTGGAGTTCACCTGTACTTTTTGTGATGAAGGAGGACGGTACCCTTAGGCTTTGTGTGGATTATCGGAAGTTGAACCAGTTTATGGTCAAGAACTGATATCCTTTACCAAGTATTGATGATCTCTTTGATCAGTTTTGAGGAGCCTGAGTGTTCTCAAAGATTGACTTGAGGTACGGTTATCATCAATTGCACGTTAGACCATCTGATATACCTCTTACATCCTTTCAAAGAAGGTATGGTCTATATGAGTATATGGTAATTTCGTTCAGTCTCACGAACGTGCCTGCAATTTTCATGGTACTGATGAACCAAGTGTTCCATCCATACTTGGATTCCTTCATGGTTGTCTTCATGGATGATATCTTGGTGTACTCTCACACTCGACATGACCATGCTACCCATCTTGAGATCGTTTTGAGTATACTGAGAGAGCATCAGTTATATGCTAAGCTCTCAAAGTGTCACTTTTGGATGGATCAGATTCACTTCCTGGGTCATATTATATCAGAGGCAGGAGTATCAGTAGATCTAGAGAAAGTGAGAGTTTTAGTTTCCTAGGAGAAGCCGAATAATGTCTTTGAGATGCGTAGTTTCCTAGGGCTGGCTTGATACTACAGACGTTTCATACAGAACTTTTCATGCTTAGCAGCACTGCTGAAAGGTCTAACTAAAAAGGGTGCGAAGTTCTCATGGTCAGATTCTTGTGATTCAGCCTTGTAGATAGAGTTTATTTGGAAGAGGATCGTTGTTGTTCATTCTCGACAGAAGTCTTATGCAGATCAACGGAGACGAACTCTGTAGTTCAAGGTCTGGGATCAGGTTTTTCTACGTTCCACACTGAGGTTGGGACATAAGAGGATTAGGAGATAGGGTAAGCTTTCGCTGAGGTACGTAGGGCCGTTTGAGGTGTTAGAGAGAGTTGGGTCGGTTTCCTATCGTTTTAAGTTACCTCATAGGTATTGAGATATGAACGAAGTCTTCCACATTTCTCAACTTCGACATTAATTCTCAGACCCATCTCACGTCTTCCAACCTGAGGAGGTTGAATTGGAAGTGGATGCGTCCTTTGAAGATAATCCTATCTGGATCGTCGATCGCAGTGCAAAGGTTCTCCATGGCCGGTATATTCCTTTGGTATGGGTGCTATGGTAGCATGGGCGATTACAGGATGAGACTTGGGAGAGGGAGGCAAACGTGTGATCACAGTGGCCGGAACTGTTCGGGGTTTCTTCTTCTACACCGCGCTAGGGAAATTCGAGGATGAATTTATTTAAGGGGGGAAGTTTGTAAGAACCTAGATCTTATTTTCAGGTATTTTTTTCCTCTTCTGGTTGTTTTTGAGAAAAAGAGGAAATTCTGGAAATTTTCTCAGTACACGCCATGTACTTTATGAGTACATGCCATGTACTGCCTTGCCACAGGAGGACGTGTGCTGGCCGTGTAGTAGCCACACACATGGCCGTGTGGGAGTGATTTGGAGGCCGCTTAATGCGGAGTATGGAAACAGCAAGTACACATCGTGTACTCCAAAATTACATGCCGTGTATTTTGTTTTTTTTTTCATTAAATGCACCGGAGTCGTGTCTGAAGGATAGAACACCCATCTTCTAGGTCTCGTTCATCCGAGAGAGTCCGTACGGCCGTGGATCTTTGACGATCCCCCGAGCCTCCATCTGTCCTATGAATCGAACACCATCAGTTGCGTTGGAATCGCATCGGTGAGTTCTCTCTTCTCCTAGAGTGTCGTCTTCTGATTTCTCCTCTCTCGTGAGTTATCATGGGTTGAACATTTTGGAAGTTTTTGTAGATCTTTAGCATTCTAGGGTGAATAAATCTTGGAGGTTCACATATATCTATCTCCTAATTCCAAGGTAGGTGGTTTTTGCCTTTCCGTTCAAAGTCTTTGAGTATTATGTGAAAATTCTACCAATACCCTTGAACGGGGTATTGCGTGTTTACCGTTTTACCCCTATTGATTTCCTGCCATGTTTTTATGCTTGTGTAGAGGTTATTTAGATATTAATAGGTTTTATTGATATGATTTGGATGTTTTTCCCTTGCATGTTATGTTTACGACCGTTTGGTCCCGTTTATCCAGTTTGGATGCCTTGCCTGTTTTCCATGCCTGTTGTTATAGGATAGAGAGTTTGTATTATGACATGCTTGTTATGCTATAGAAATATTTAGCCAAGTAGTGTTATAGGTTTACTTTGACCATATTACACTACTATGATTGTTAACCTACACAGGGCCATGAGAACTTGGTGTAGTAGACTATAAGGGGAATTGACCGAGTGAGCTTCCTCAGAGAGTCTTTGAGCACTTAGGCTATAAGGGGGATTGACCGAGTGGGCATCCTATGAGAGCCTAGAACCACTTGGGGCTATAAGGGGAATGACCATGTGAGCTTCCTCAGAGAGTCCTTGTCTGCTTTAGACTATAAGGTGAATTAACCGAGTGAGCTTCCTTAGGGAATCTTTGATTATAATTCCTGAACGGTTTAGACTATAAGGGGAATTGATGGTGAGTGCTTCCTTAGAGAGTCTATGAACGACCTAGTATATAAGGGGAATTGACCCAGTGAGATTCCTCAAAGAGTCCTTGACCTTGGGGTTATAAGTGGAATTGACTGTGTGAGCTTCCTCAGAGAGTTACTGACTACCTTAGGCTATAAGGGAAATTGACTATGAGTGCTTCCTCAAAGAGTATTTATATACTAAACCAGAGAGGTTAGGCCATGTGAACTACCCAGAGGGTTACTTTTACCTATTTGGTAGGACCAAAGGGGATGGACGTGAGTAATTCCCAGAGGATTACATGTTTGTGTTTAGTTGTTTGATTAGTCATTGCTTGATGTTGAAACTGTGGATTGTTTACTACTGAGTACTTTCCTGTTTACTACTTTCTGTATTTTACCTGCCATATATTCACTGACTGTTAGGCACAGATCTTTGGGTGGCTTCCTACTAGGATTTAGTCTCACACCCTATTTGGGTCATGCTTTTGGGCCCAAACAGATTATATTGCTGCAGGTATAGATAAGGGAAAGTGTTCTTCTACATTAGGTACTTGACTTGCTATGGAGCTAGATAGCATGGGACCAAGATATGGCTTGCAATGCTGAGGAGTTTATCTATTTCTTTTGAAATTTGGTTTAACACTATTTTTATTTCTATAATTGGGACTTGTTTGGATTCTTTCCTAGAGATATGTATCATGCATTATTTTATATGTGTGTGTGTGTGCTCCAGTTGTTTATTATTACAGTCTTCCGTTGTTTACTGTTATTGGATATTTACTACTTATGTTATTGTATATTTATTTCTCTTCCACTGTGTTACTCTTCCAATGAGGTCATAGTTTCCCCACTATCACACCCAAGGCCCTCGTTGCTAGTCGGCAGCCTCTGGCATTTGGGGAAATGCGTTTGAGTCCATGTAACCAACAGGGTACGGGGCGCCTATGGGTGGCTTCCGGAACCGGTATGTTACATCATTAATGAAAGTTTTAATATTTCATGAACCCATGTTTACTTATGGTTCCAATAATCTATTTAATCCACATGTGAAAAAAAAAATCATTAATCCATAACATATCTTTTTTTACATACACAATATTAATTAAAAGAATGTTAAATGAGAAAATTCTCTCAATCACTTAACATTGCCAAATTATGAATCACCCTAATGGGAGATTAACTTATCCATTTTTGTTTTTAATAACTTGGTAGGGATTCTTATGATTATTTGGTAAATGAAAAAGGAAAGTAATGAGACAACAAAATAATTATGCACCAAACACACACAAATGAAGAGAGATAAATACATAGTTTTTATTGAATGAGAAAGTGAATATGGGAAGGTATTCTCACATAATTGAATGTATTTTAAAAAATTAATATAATGTATATTAAATTATTATTAGGGAATGATTTTATATAATGTAAATCATTTAATACATAGAATTTAAATGAAAACAAATGAAATAAAATATGAAAATAAAAGTGAAGGATAGATCTATCTTGTTTAAAAAAGAGTATGGAAAGTCCTTCTAGACCTTGGGAAAGTATATGGTCAGCCCAATGGTCCTACTTGAGTACTAAAGTGCCAATATATTACAAGTAGAAGATAAGAATGTATTTATAACCTAGGGTGGTGGATTATTTTCCTTTCAAAACTACCCTTCAATTTATACTAACCATTTTACCATAAAGAAAACATAATCTAGAAAAACATTCTTCTTTAAAGTTATATATATGTATTTTTATATTACATCCTTTAAATTTGGAATCCATTGGAATTTTGGACCCAAATATATAGACATTTTTCTAAACCATGTGTTTTTATCCAAAATTATCCAAAAAAATTTTCAAGGCCTAAATGTCAATGAATTTTAGGAAAAGATGATACCACCATCATGGAACCAATTATTCTAAAAAAATTACACCAAACTATTTTCTTTCATCCCATGAAATTTTAACTCAATTGGGAGAGTGTTTTGGTAGAAAAGTAGATAATGGTGAGTTGTTCTTAAATCCTTGTAAAAATTTTGTGATGGAATTTTAGGCATGGATTGGGGCCCATTAAGGATGACTTAAGACTTGAAATTTTTATCCAAGTTGTAATATAATTTCCATGGAATTTTGGTGGAGTATTATATAATTTTGACTTCTGAATTGAGACTATAAAATAGAACATCACAACTGGTCTAGTTTCTTTGAAAAAATCATTAGACCATCTTGTGTGGTCCATATAGACCTTAAAATGGCCAAACTAACCCATGATATAGTTTAATGATTCATTTTAATTTGAATCAAGAACACTAAAAAATAATAATAACATTATTTGGATTATTATATAGAATGGTATGATCAAAATAGTAAATTGTAGTGTAACTGACAGAAAATTAAATTTTTATTTCAAAAGCACTTTTGAGGAGAAAGTGGGAAACCATAATGACATCAAAGACATAAAGAACAACCATTCCTCCACAACCAAGATCATAAATACCAAATAAAATCCACTTCAAAAGTAAGGAAAAGATTCAACCAAGCAATAAAAACAATATTATTAGCGTCCACCTTCCCATTGCCGCTCGGCTAGCTGTCCTGTGTAAAAATAAACGGGCTCGGTACCGATGGTAAAAGCCATACCCTCTCAAAACTTCCAAATCTAGATAGCGATGAAAATGAGAATGCTCTCTGCTCTGAACATCTTCTGAAACAGTCCCTTGAAAATAAATTGGATGTAATTTCTCCTGAACCAAGGCCACAATGCCACAAGAAAACACACAAAATGAAAACCACAAAAACCTCATCAAAGAAACATAAACCAAATCCAATAGATTCACCCCAAACCGTAATCCTCTTAAACCAAAACGAAAATTGTCCTAAATCATGAGCTTCACTAATCATCCCTTCCACCGCCATAGCACCACAGCCGGTCTGAAGCACACTGAAAACCCTCATCAGAACTTCAAAATTCCAAAACCGAGAAAACTGGATTCAAACCGAAAATGACCCACCAGGAGGCTTCGAAAATCCAGAACACCCGAAAGCAGTTCCACCGTCACGCAAAGCAAGGCAAGGAGATCATTAGAGTAGATTAATCCACAGAATTTCAACACAAAAACCATAAACCCGAAGAACACATGAGCAACAACAAACAAAACCAAACACAAACCAGCACATATATCCCGTCGTCACCTTCAAAAACACAGAGACCGCAGCGGACCACCCAGCGAACACACCGATGATGAGGTTGAAACCCTCAATTGCGACAACTGGAAATCGACCAAAATGCCTACATTATGCCGCCGAAAGAATCCCTATCCAGTGAAGGGGAGTGAGGTGAGAGGCAAGTCAGTATCAATGAGGAAAGAAAATGAAGACGGTTCCATGAGGTCGCACGACATCTCCGTGAGAGAGAGAGACGCCGCAAGCCTGCCGGTCATCACTGAGATGTTGAGTCGAGCCGATCTGAGGTGAGGGGTGGCAGCGAAAAGTAGAGAGACCTAGGGTTAGCACCCCTTAGGGGCTCATCCAGGTAGAAATATTATAGTGTAATTGAATTAATTTAAACAATTCTCTTCATATATGTTTATATTCAAAACATAAACACTCTTCATATATGTTTATGGTTAAAACATTAGGATTGATTGGAAATTAATCATTTTCAATGAAATATCAGGGATGGGAGTAACATAAAATCATGAATAAATATGTAATATCATGGATATTGATGAAAAAGGTTATAGGATGATACATGGATATTCTAATTTTATTTGATCGTAAAAATTTATTAGAGAATATGTGGCTCAGTGGGAGTCAAATATGGTAATGATTAAGAACCCACACTAGTTCTAAACCTTGTAAAATTTTCATGTGACCTATCTTTATTACTTTTTCATGTAATATGGGTAAGTATAAGTATATATCTTGATTGGATAATGTCTTAACCAGTATCATAGGTTTATTTATAATTGAAATAAACTGATAAAGGTAACCACTACTGATTCACCCCCCCCCCTTCTTCTCTGTGGTGCATTAGTTCTTAGGTTATCTTATATAATATAATATTGATTTCAATTTAATGGTGTGTCTAAGGGTATTAGGGAATGGTATGCGAATAAAGGAGTCTCATGGGCTATAATTTCACCTTAGCAATGAACAATGGATGGAACATAAAGTAGGGTACAAAGAGGGTTCTTCATGTCCAAGTGAGATGGCCTATCAAGAGTAATATGGGTTAGCTAATTATTTAACTTTGGATTTGAGGAATGGGATAGTGGATTAAGGGATGGAGTTGGTAAATATTCTAGAATTTTATCTTGAGCAAAGTGAATGGTTCGTGGGATGTTAGGGCTTAATGTGTATAGTTTCTTAGATATTATGGTTATTAGTATGGGGTTAATTTTGAAATGGGTTATGAGATGCATGGGATACATCAGTGACTAAGTGAGATATTGGTGGATTAAATTGTGTTGTGAGACATGATGGATTCATTATGTTTATATTCAATGTATAGATATAATTTTCATGGTTTCTAGGTAGTATTTTCTTTTTCTGATGGTGGTTTGGATATTAGGGGATAGCGATGAGTTGGGTCCACCATACGGTTCTTCTTAAAAGATGGTGGTAGGTCAGGTCCTATGTATAGTTCTTATTAGGGGATGGAATAAGTTTGGATCCACCACATGCTTCTTCTTAGGAGGATAAATAATCTAGTCCTTCTATTTAATTTATTCTAGGGGATAGCAGTAATTAATGTCATGTGTATGTTATTATTACTAAAGGATATATCTCGTAGATATTGGAACTCCATCAATATTTTCCTTCCATACGGTTAATTAAACTCATAGGCATGGACTAAATCAGGTGGGGTTGAGCGTCATGATATCCTAGTTACCACATGATAGGTATACTTGTGTGTTTCATGCTGACTTTTATGAATTTATATATTTCATTGTGCATGCACTCACACATGTACGTTATGGTATATTTTAGGGAATAGGTGGTGGTTACATGTTCAGTTTCATTCTCACACAATTCACATACACATCGGTGGATGCGCATCCCTTGTCTTTGAGATGAAAGATAGAGAGTTTTTTATGTCATAGGATGGTGTTGGATAGCTTGGTAGATATAGGAGCTAAGTTCAAGGTGATTTTGAGGACCTTTTTGTATTATATTTCCTAATTTTATTTCTTTTTATTTATATATCCCTCTATAAGTATAAATGATATGATAAGGTAAATCTTATGTTGTATGTATTTTGTATATTTCAATATGGGTTATATTATTATTATGGTTATCATTTTTATATAATATTATATTATGTTTGATGGATAATTTATGTTTTAAATTATTTCTTAATACTATATAGATAAGATACCAAGGGTATATTATACCCAATGAATGAATTAAACCCTCATTACTAGACACTAGTCTTTAGAATATGGGGAGGCATTCTTAAGGTGACATGGAAAACTAGATCATGTATTATTCAATATTCCAGGTTGGGTTCATTACATAGGCGAACTTGCTTAATTTATTATGATGAAAGTCAATTAAAAGAGTGAGTCTGATTTTATCTTTTGATAAAAAACTAAAAAGGAGTGGTTGAATAAGTTTAATATGAAATTTTAAAAATTAGTTTCAACTCCAATCACAATTTGAACCAAACTCAAAATGTATGAAGATATAAAGGTTGTATATCCAACTTTATAACAAAGAATTATTGAAATTTTGGTATACTTGATAGTGATGAGTATATACATTATTTATAGAACATGTTTGTTAGCTTGGTTTCTAAGAAACCTAAAAGAAAAATATATCAATATATTTAAATGAATATTGAGGTATTTTTATGGTAATATTGATTATGGGGTGATGTTTTTTTGGGAAAAGAGTAAAATTTGACAATGTATTTGGATATTAATTGAGTTGAAAATGCTATGAGAAAATCCAAAAATGGAGGAGCATTATTAATTGGAAGTAAATGTGTTAGATGTTTTGGTAAAAATTAATAAATTAATTCATATAGCACATATAAAGTGAAATATATTATTGTGATGAAATAATGTACTCAATAAATTTGGATGAAGAAATAGATGGAGGATCTTTGTGAAGAAACAATAGCGGTAATGATAATATTATGTGATAGAAAAGTGCAGTGAATCTTATAAAGAACCCAGTAAATAATTCATGCATGAAGGACATTGAAATCTAGTTTCACTTTATCAAATATAAGGTTGAACGTAAAATTTTTAAGGTGAGGCATATTGGAATGAATCAAAAAGTGGTGGACATATTTAAAAAAATCATTAGCCACACCAATATTTGAATATCATTAGCTGAATCTTAGTTTTAAATCACCTCCCAAATCTTAACTAGGTTTGGAATATACCTTATCACTATGTGGATTTATTGTATAACATTATTTATTATTTATGATATATATCTTACCCTTTTATTTTATTATCCAAGAGGGATAATTATAGAAATTGATGAGAAATTGAGGGAAATAATTTTGAATGGATTTGGATAGAGTTAGAGATCGATAAGTGGATATAGAGAATATCTCTCATATTAATGGGATAATCTTCTCTTGAGGGGGATCATCATGTTACAAGAGACATGGAGATATATAATTCATGGGTATTGACATTAAGTATTAATTAATATTTTAAGTGGTTGAGAGAGTTGATGGTTTAAAGTAAGCATGGATTTATTTCTATAACTCTTATTTTAAACATTGAGCATGGATCATGTAGATATATAGTGATATATGAAACTATATAATGATATTTTAATTTTCTAAGTTTTTAGGAATCTTGAATTGGACTTAGGATTTTTGTTGCAACTCAACACGCCCTAAGAGGGGTGGAGAATCAGGGTGAAGGCCAAATTAAACTTTTCTTTTAAAACTATTTATCTTTATTTAGAATCTCATTACCATGTTGGTAGAAACTTTGTATAACATATTTCTTGGATACACTTTCACTCATAGACTCGTTGAGAAATTATCATATATGCAGAAAAGTAAATCATTCACATTTCACAACAATTATACTTGTTTCTCTACATTGTATCCACCAAACTATTAAATCACAGTGTATTTGAGTATGACTAAGGGCTAGTCAAAATAGCATATGCCAATGATGCTTCAGTCATACTCAAATCCACTGTGATTTACTAGTTTGGTTGATACAATATTTTGGATATGGTTAATTTATTTTAGGATCAATAACTTTATAAGATTCTAGGTTTGGTCACTCCTCACCCAAGTTACACTGCCTCTTCTTCACTATCATGCATTGCATTGGTGAATGGCCTTCCATGGTTTATAAACTTGTGGGTCTTTTTAATAGATAAGAAACATGTTATTTTTTCTCTATTTATCATTATATTTTAATTTCATCATAACACTTTAATTGATACTTTTTTTCACTCTTTTTTATTTACTATTTTTCCTTAATTTTGGATGAGATAAACTCTGAAACATGAGATTTGAATCCTTTTATTTCACAAAAATACTGTATAAATACTTATTATCTAGATTAGAATAGTTTTGAATTATAATTATATAATTTCCTTATAACTTAATCTATACTAATATATTTATGTAATAGTATTCCTATGTATTGACCTTTGCTTACTATCTTTCACAACTACCCTTCATGAACTATTCTTTATAGTAATAATCCCTCATTAATTGTCTTATTTTCTTCATAAACTAGCTTAAATCCTACATGGTACATTGTTCTCCATATTCATTGCTTCATAAACTACCTTATGCACTATTAAAATAGTTTGGTGCTTCATGGTAAGGTCAATCATGAATTTTCCAATGTATTATGTGGATTAACTTGCTTCATGAACTAATTTTCTTCATAGAATGGTGTGCTTCACAAACTTTTCTCAGTGTTATGTAGACCAATCTTCTTTTTGAATTAATTTTTTTTGAAAAATTCACTTTCCACCATGGTTGGGCCTTTCTATGTGAACTCACAAACTTCTCTAATTTTCCAATAAATCTTCAGATCTTCTTTTAACTTTTGATTAATACCCAATGATAGGATTAGTAGGGTATTTATAGGAAAACATATATCAAATCCTCTCTAATCATTGAAATTACCCATATTCTTATTTACAAACTATAATAAATTCTACATGTTTGATCCTTCGAAGATGTAACTAAAACACCACCTCCTACCACAAATAACACCAATGCTATGCAAGATTTTTGACTTTGTGAAACTCTAAAAATTATTTCCTTTTCATAAAAAATGAATCATCTTGTTCTATTTTACATATGATTAATGATACAAGGGGATATTAACTTTGATAATATTTAGAAAACATTTCCTCTCCAAAAATGACTCTTCTTCCTTCGAAAACTACCTTTTTCATTATGCAGTCTCTATGAACTTCTTTAAACGCTATACAAAAATCCTTCTTATTCCAAAAATTCTACACAGTTTCTTATAAAGGCTATGTAGAAACTATTACTTTGGCTTTACTCCTTCATGAAACTTCTCTAAAAACTTTATATTTTTATCCCAATAATTTTGGAAAAAACTATTAAATGTCACCATTAATAAACAACTTTTGTGATTATATTTTTCTATAAAAAATATTCCCTTAAAGCTCAAAATCCTTGGTCAACCTATAAATAATTAACAAAAAATTAAATACACGATAAATCTTCAGTATAAATCTACTTATTTCAAACATTATCCTTATTTGGGTTTGTTTGAAATCCAAAACGAAATTTAATTCCACACACATTCTCCAATTCTTCTAGATAAAATTGGAATGACTCATATATCTCTCTAAGTCTATATGAGCAAAGATCGATGTATAAAACAATATGTAAAGAGAGTATTCCATGCCTATACATACCATGAACTCCCCCTAAAATATAGAGTCTCTTCTATTGAAAATACTTTTTTGAAAATAAAAAAAATATCCCTTTAACACTCTGTCTTAAAATTTCACCAGCCTTTCTCCCCCTTTGAAAATAAACCCAAATAGAAAGGGTTATATGATTTTTTTTATCCCAACTCACCCCATGGATCATATCTCCCCCTTAATCCTATAACAATTTAAAAAAAATTAAATGCATGGTTAAAGGGGTTATTTCTAGTCCTCCTTAGGATGATGGAGGTGATTGAACACCTAGGTTCAACTGATGCTTCTCAAACACATCAATGGATAACAGTTTTGATATGATAGCTTACATTTTCCCATTAATTGCAACATGATCTAGTCTAACCACACCCTACTCAACCTTTTAAATGATAAAGTGATACTGAATTTCGATATGTTTGGTATAAGAGTGTTGTATCGGATTCTTCATGACTTCGATCGCACTATTTTTATAAAAGTATATCACCATTGGATGGTTTATTTATTCCCTAATATATTTTAATTGTTTCTTCATCCATGAAAGTTGAGTGCATATCTTAGTCACTAAGATATATTCTTATTTTTTCATACTTAGTAAAGTTATTTCCTATTTTTTCTCAGTAATCAAACACATTTACTCCTAATAAATAACGCATCCCTCGCTTGAAGATTTTTGATCCACCACATCTACCACCAAATGTGCATTATAAAAAGGAAAATAATTCATGATCTTTTCCTACATAAAAGAACAATATAAAATTGATAATACCTTTTATGTACCTCATGATTCACTTAATTTTTGTGAGATGCTACTCCTTCATATTACTCTTTAAATGATCCACTAAACATGTTGTAAAGACAATATATGGTCATGATGTAGTAAAATATAGAATTCTTAAAATTTTACTCATATACAAGTTGGGGTTCATATATTTTCCATCCTTTTACTTCTAAATTTTTATTCCAATCACAATTAGAGTCAACATAGGTTTTTAATCATGCATGATAAACTTCTTCAATGGTTCTCTTTCATACTTTTCCTAAGAGATAAAAGTATATTCCTTAATTTTTTTCCCCAGCATCACAAAAAAGTATATGAATTCACCAATAATAGATATTTCAAATTATTATTTCATGTGGTTATAAAACTATTCCATGGATTTCTTCTTGATTTTTCCAAAGATGATATCATTCATATACACAAGCACCATAAACTGGTCTTCCTTGAATTTTTTTACATAGAGATTATGGTTGACACCACCCATTTTTAATTGAAATTTATTCAAATACAAATATATCCAATAATACCATGCTCATGGTCCCTAATTTAGACTATATATATCCTTCTTCAATTTGTAGACCTTAGTTTTATCATTTTCTATCTAAAATCCCATCGGTTGTTCAATGTAAACCTCTTCTTCGATAATATAATTTAGTAATGTTGTTTTGACATCTATCTGATAAACTTTATATACTTTTCAAATTTCCATTTCCAAAAAATCCTGATTGACTCAAGTCATTTGTAACACCCCAAGCTTCTACGGTACGCTTCTCTTTGAATAATGTGATAGCGTGTGTTGTACGCAACACCGAGTTCTAACACACCATAACTAATCAAACTAGCCGTTATGAATAGTAATACCTACTTTTTGAAATTATATATATTTTATATTTGAAAATGGACTTCATTTTTGGATTCGGAATATCGAATTTAGCCTAAGTTGAAATTTTGGTACATTTCGGATAACTTTCACATTTTGATGAATAGTGAAAATTACTAAGTTTTAATTAAAAACAACTTTTTTAATCAAAATAATTAATAGTGATAAATTATGAATTTGAGTGGTTTTAAAGTATATTTAGAATATATTTTTACCATTTAATATAATGTTGGTCATTGGACATAATTTTACAATTAAACCGAACATAAATGAGTGTCAATCTTTTGATAGTTATTATCTCTTAAAAACACGTTTTTTGTTTTGACAGCGGGAATTAATTTTAAATTAATTTCTGCCACTTCTGTGTTTTGAATTTAGGAAAATGGATTCCATATTTGGAATCAGGATGTTCAAATTGTGTAAATAGGTAACTTTTATTTTTAGACATTTTGAATAATTACTGCGGTAAATATTTTATTTACCATGGTTAAGGGTAAATCCGGTAAATAAGGGTTAAAAAATAATATTATAATAATACTAAATTACCCTAAAACATGTCTTAACCCTATTGGTTGATACATGGTCGACCATGGGAATCTTTGGGTCTATTTTGGGACCCCATGGATCCACTTGTAAGTGATAATGACACTTTATTTTAATTAAGTTAAAATGAATACAAAAATGACACAAGCATATATCTTTTAGAAAAACAATTTTTACATAGGGTTATATATGTTGGATTTTAGATTATAAATATTCATTAGAAAGCTAAAACGATTTCCTACATAATTATATTTTATTTATAATTTTTATACATTAAATAATTTATTTTATTTATGACACAATGATGATGCAGTAATTACTATAATAGTGAAAAATTAAAATAATTGATATTATAAATACCCAAATAAATATAATATGAAACTTTTAATGAATTAAACTAATTTTCTAGGATAATATGATATATTAGGATTGATTTAATTGACTTTGTTCGAAGTAATCAATCTGTTATGAGTTTCACAAAAATCAACTATTGAATAGTGTCAAAATTGACATAAAAGAGTTCTTAAAACAAATATTATATTATTAATTGATATTAAATTCCTAAAAATCTAAGGTTCGGCCAAGAGACTTATATCATGATACGTTCATCATTAATGTACCACTTGGGGGTCTCTTGGATGTATATAGTAAGTTTATTAACCATATTATATAAAAATACAAAGAGACATTGTAAAAGTGAAACTAATTAACTTAGAGTTAATACTTAAAGATAAGGTTAATATAAGTACCCAAACCTGTCTAAATTCTATTGGTTGAGTGGTTTTCGACCTATACCCACCTTAACCTTTGAATAATAAGATTTTGAGCCATTAGAAACCGAATATGAATTTATTATAAATTAATATTTCTAGCTTTTCCAAAGGTGCCTCTCACCCCTCTTATAAAAAGGCACTCCTCCTTCTCATTTCTTCACACCTCTAAAGCCTTTTGGTTCGGCCAAACTCTTCCCAAATACTCTCCCAACATCCCTCAATACAACCTAGAGGCCTTAGTTTGATCAGAAAGCCAACCTAAGGAGCCCTTTTGATCAAATCAAAAGGAAGAACCCGAAGAAGAGGTAATGATTTCACCACCCTTTTCTAAGTTCATTTCTTCTTCCACTTCTTCTTCCTTTGTTCTTACCATTCTAAAATAATAACTCCAGTATCTCACATATACTGTGATGTTATTATAAATATGGTACAACCATATTCATTATCCTATCCACCCTTTGAATAACATGTCACCATACGTGCGTACGTACGGCTTACCGTCTCCACGTCGTGGTGTAATTGTTATTCAATATAATATTATTTGGATGGGTATAATAATGATGTGTAACTCATTAAATAATAAATCTAACATGTTAATGATTCTTTATATATGATATACCATCCATTTATATATTATTTTAATATCAAAAGAATGATATTGTCGCTCGTGCGTACGTACGGACTACCGTCTCCACGAACGCGATGAGATTCATTCTCCATCGTATCCATTCAAGTATAATTTGATGATTTAAAAAATGATGTTTAAGGACTTGATATCATTCTGGATATGAATAATATACAACCTATCCTTTACATACATGTCTTACGTAACAAAACATACAAAAGAAAACAAGTAAGTTAACACCCGAAACAACGATAATACTAAGATATTATTATCAAATCAATGTTAAAAGATCATATATGATATCATATTATTATATATGATTCTTGTATAATTTAATAACAACTATTTCACCATTATACAGGAGGTTAACCTACCCCAACCAAGGAAAAGTACAAGGTAAGGGTTTATTTCACAATCTCTTCATTATCTGAGGTTGTTTATACGTAATAATCTACTGGGATATCTTTATCATCCACATCCATGTTTCTTAAAAATGTATTTCAAAACATTTTTACTATTTACAAGAATATGGGTTAAAGTCATTTATACCCTTGTTTGACTTTTTATAAGAGGTTTATAAAGGAATCTTTCCGTCGTTTTCAAAACAAGGTCCTTTTTAACCTTTTCGACAGAATTGAGGTAAGAATGTTTTTTTTTAACTTATACGGCGGGTGCGGTTATTTTACGCCGTTATAAAATCTTCAAATCTTTCCTTACAAGATTATAAGATTATTTTTAAAGAAAATGTTTTATTTTATATGGATCTTAAATGATTTCAAAATAAAAGGAGATATTTCTTTAAAAAGAATTTTGATTTCATCTATGTCAACATCCTTTGATGGATTTTAAGATTATTTGAAGTTGATTTATTATGATATAAAACTTCTATATTGTATTGAAGGTTTTGTGATATGTTTGACTGTGGATGTGCTGTTTTTATACGATTCATAGTTTATGGTGAAAGTATTGACATTTCGTATGCTGGTTTTAATACGAATGTTTATGTTATATTTAAACCTTTTCATATGGGAATGCATTGGACTTAATATGTGACGGGTGGAGCCCGCTATAGCTCCTCGATGCATCGGTAGGTCTCATGAGACAAACTAGTGTCTTGGCACAAGGCCTTGACAAAATCTTATTTGTAGTCTTGGCACGAGGCCTTGACTATGTGGTTATGATAGTCTGGCATTATGCATTCCAACATTATGAAAGTGGTTATTGATTTTTGCATGTGATTATTCGATTAGTAGAATATCCATGTGAATAAGTAAATGGCATTATTTCATTTTATTTATTCCATACCATGTTGAAAGTTCATATTTAAAAGGCTTTTGTTTTAGTTATACATTTCCTTAAATGTTTATTTTTATTTATGAAAGTTTCCGCTATATTGTTATCCTTAATGGGCATTTGAGCTCACCCCTTTTCTATGTTTTATTTTTCCCAGGATGTGAAGAAGTAAATTATGAATGACCTGCAGGAATTTTATGAGGGGTTAATAGTGTGGATTGTGGAAACATTATGTTGTTGTAGTAGTTTTTTCATTTTATGATGTAATGTAAAACTTATGAATATATCTAGTGTTTCCAAGGCTACTAAACCAATCGGTCTTTC
Source organism: Viscum album (assembly GCA_963277665.1). Taxonomy (NCBI): domain Eukaryota; kingdom Viridiplantae; phylum Streptophyta; class Magnoliopsida; order Santalales; family Viscaceae; genus Viscum; species Viscum album. The sequence goes on along the minus strand of OY728137.1, from coordinate 879,066,305 downwards.
GAGATTTGATCTTTCTTGTGATCATGCCAATGTTATGTAATAATGCACCGACTCTGGGTAACTGGGGTCGGGGCGTTACAGTTGGTATCAGAGGAAGTTTAGTACAAACCTTGGAAGCTAGATTTAGATAAACTCTGATTAGAGCACGTAGACCTAAGATGAACTTTGAGGATTAGTATAGAAGAACTTCCTAGAATTTTGGTATTGTAGAGATTTTGTGAGTTTTCCAAGCAATACATCCCTGTCTGGATACGAGCAGGTAGAGGCGGCTCTGGCACAGATGTACCTAGGGGTAAAACCCAAAAACACCGCTTTGAGCTAGACTCGAACGGGAACTGGTGCACGACAACGGGCCTTGCTGCACTCTTGGTTACGACACTCCCGGGGGATATGCTTAGGATAACTCTCATTTTCTTTACAAATCATTTTGAAGGGATTATGAGTATATACTTCCTCAAAGAAAACATTCTTACGATTATGGATTATATCCATAAATAGTTCAATTTATGTTAAGTGTTTTATAAGTATGGGATTATGTATTTTGACTCATAAACTGATCTAGTTTATGCCATTGTTTAGAAATGGCGCCTAGTGGAAGAAATGGAAACCGTATCAATGCACGTACTCCATGTAGGGATTGCCCTCCTGCTCAAGATAATTATAGTGGGGCTGGTGATGCAACTGGTGCTGATCATCTAATCACCATACTGGGACAACTTACTCAGGTTATGAATAATAACCTTACCCGTATGGAGCACCCTGATCCGCAACGTGGAGGATCAATGTTAGATCGATTCATGAGGCAAAAACCACCAACGTTCAATGGGAATACAAATCCCTTAGTAGCTGAGCAATGGATATTTTCCCTAGAGAAAATATTTCAGGCTTTGGGGAGCAGTGAAAGGGAAAAAGTTATCATGGCAGTTTACCGCCTCACTGGAGATGCTGATCAATGGTGGTCATTGATTCAAAATACAAAGGAAGATGATGAAGTATCAAATATGGAATGGAGGGAGTTCAAAGAGCTGTTTTTGGAAAAATACTTCCCTCGCGACCATCGAGCAGATATGGAAAGGCAATTTCTGAGTCTGAGACAAAAGGAGGATGAGAATGTCACAAAGTATGAGGCTAACTTTACAAGGTTAGCGAGGTACGCTGGTGATTATATTCGTAACCCAAGAAGTAATATTGATCGTTTCTTTGATGGGTTAAAACCATTTCTCCGTCGAGCGTTAGTCTCACAATCCTTTTCATCGTACGAAGACATTGTCTCATGTGCTATCAAGACCGAAAAGGAATTCTCTAAGTCTTATGACTTTAAAGCAAAGCAAGAGAAGAAGAGACCTGCTGATCAATCTGGGAATGGAAATAAGGGGAAGAAGGGAAAGGTTGAATATCCATCTTGTGGTAAATGCGGGAAGAAACATCCTGGTACTTGCTTGAAGGGAATGGGAGTCTGTTACAAGTGTGGTGAAAAAGGCCACCAAGCTCATGATTGCAAGGGGAAGAAGGAAGCTACCAACGTTCAGTGCTACAATTGCAGGGAGATGGGGCATTATGCAAATGCATGTCCTAAGCGTCAGGAGAACTTACCTCAGAAAAGGCCAAGGGATCAAGGCCAGGCTTATGCTATCACTACTGTTGAGGTAGAAGCTCCGAAAGACGTGGTGGCAGGTAATTTAATGGTTTCCTCAAGTTTAGCAAACGCATTATTTGATTCTGGATCATCGTATTGTTTCATATCTTCCCAGTTTGCTAAGAAAATTAGATATTTCCAATTTGATTTAATAAGGGAGTTGTCAGTTAAAACTCCTAAGGGAAGTATCGTTGCAACAAAGTTTTGTGAATCAGTCCCCATTAGAGCACATAAATTTTCTTTATCTTCTGATTTCATCGTCATACCTATGATTGAGTTTGATATAATCCTCGGTATGGACTAGCTTTCGGACTATGATGCGAAGATTTATTGTAAGAAGAAAGAGTTTACGATTCTTGATGATAATGATAAGGAGCACCTTATTTTTAGAGCAGAATCGTCACCACCTAATTCTTATTTAGATCCACCCCCAGTAGCTCAACTTAATTCAATTATTGGGGAGGAAGAGAATGAAATAACTGTCGGTGAGGAAAGGAATGTTCAAATAGAGGATGTACCTGTTGTGAAAGAATTTGTAGATGTATTTCCGGAAGATTTACCTGGACATCCTCCAGAACGAGAAGTTGAGTTTTCTATTGATTTGATTCCTGGATCAAGGCCTATATCGAAGACCCCTTATAGAATGGCCACTGTAGAGTTGGTCGAACTAAAGAAACAACTAGAGGAATTGAGTAATAAGGGATTTATTCGCCCTAGTGTTTCTCCATGGGGAGCCCCTGTTCTTTTTGTTAAAAAGAAAGATGGATCTATGAGGTTATGTATCGACTACAGGGAGATCAATGCTATAACGATAAAGAACAAGTATCCCCTACCTCGTATTGATGATTTATTTGACCAACTGCATGGAGCTCAATACTTTTCAAAGATTGACCTTCGATCTGGATACCATCAGTTGTGTGTGAAGAAGGAAGACATTCCGAAAACAGTATTTCGAACCAGGTACGGGCATTACGAGTTTACTGTAATGCCGTTTGGATTGACTAATGCACCCTCTGTATTCATGGATCTAATGAATAGAGTTTTCAAGGAGTATCTCGATGAATTTGTGGTGGTATTTATTGATGATATCTTGGTATACTCCAAAACCTACGAAGATCATGAAAATCACTTGCGCATTATCTTGAAGACTCTGAGGAGGCATGAATTATATGGGAAGTTTAGCAAGTGTGAATTCTGGCTTCAGGAGATTTCTTTTCTTGGCCATATTGTCTCTAAAGATGGAATCTTTGTTGATCCTTCTAAGACCAAGGCAATCCAAGAATGTCCAGCACCTACGAGTATAACTGAGGTACGTAGTTTTATTGGTTTGGCAGGTTATTATCGACGTTTCGTCCATAATTTTGCCCGATTGGCTAACCCATTAACGAAGCTCACACGTAAAGGGGTTAAATTTGTTTGGACAAAAGAGTGTGAAGAATGTTTCGAAGAACTGAAGAGAAGATTAGTCAATGCTCCTATATTGACTCTACCATCGGGGAATGATGGGTTCGTTATTTATAGTGATGCATCGAAGAAAGGACTTGGCTGTGTCCTTATGCAGAATGATAGAGTTATTGCCTATGCATCACGACAGTTGAAAATTCATGAACAAAACTATACTACTCATGATCTCGAGTTAGCAGCAGTGATCTTTGCTTTGAAGATATGGAGGCACTACCTCTATGGTGAAAAATGTGAGATTTATACTGATCACAAGAGTTTGAAGTATATTTTCTCACAAAAAGAACTCAACATGAGGCAAAGAAGATGGCTTGAATTACTCAAGGATTATGATTGTACAATACACTACCACCCAGGGAAGGCAAAAAAGGTGGCAGATGCTTTGAGTAGAAAAGACCATGGAGTTTTGAACAATATGAGAATTGAAAGGGATCCAATTTTCATGGATCTAGTGAAGATGGACATGGGAATAACCAGGGAAGGTGAAACATCAATTCTTTTTCAAATGGTTGCCAAACCATCTTTACTAGAAAGGATTAAGAGTTCTCAGACCGATGATGAAGAAATCCAAAAGAAGATTAAAGCTGTGAATGATGGGAGATTGAGAGACTTTGTGTATGAAGATGGAATTTTGAAATTCGGGAAGAGACTTTGTGTTCCCAATATACCTGATCTAAAAAGGGAATTGCTGGATGATGCTCATAGTTCCAATTTCTCTATACACCCTGGGAGCACCAAAATGTATAGAGATTTGAAGGAACATTTTTGGTGGGACAACATGAAGAGGGAGATTGCTGATTTTGTGTCAAGATGTATGGTTTGTCAACAAGTGAAAGCTGGAAGGCAACAGCCTGGAGGAGTCATGCAACCTCTTCCCATACCGGAGTGGAAATGGGACAATGTTACGATGGACTTTGTCATGGGGATACCAAAGACTCCTATAAGGAACGATGCAATATGGGTTATTGTTGATCGTCTTACCAAGACAGCACATTTTCTTGCTATAAGAGAAGATCTACCCCTGGAACGTCTAGCAAGACTATATATTAATGAAGTTGTGAGACTTCATGGAGTACCCCTATCGATTGTTTCTGATCGTGATCCCCATTTTACTTCAAGATTCTGGAAAAGTCTTCAGAAATCCCGGGATACTGAACTTCATTTGAGCACTGCTTACCACCCTCAGACAGACGGACAATCAGAACGGACTATTCAAACCTTATAAGACATGTTGAGATCTTGCTAACTTGACTTTCAGGGTATGTGGGATCAATATTTACCTTTGGTAGAATTTTCCTATAACAATAGCTTCCATTCGAGTATTCAGATGGCACCATATGAAGCGTTATACGGAAAGAGATGTCGTACACCAACCTGTTGGGATGACGTTGGTGAAAGAAAACTTGTAGGCCCGGAACTGGTGGAGGAAACGGTGGAAAAGGTGAAAGTAATCCAAAATCACATCAAAGCAGCTCAAAGTAGGCAGAAGAGCTATGCCGATAATCGAAGGAAGGATTTGGAATTTCAAGTCAGTGGTCATGTTTTTCTGAAGGTATCTCCGTGGAAGGGAGTCATACGTTTTGGTAAGAAAGGTAAATTGAGTCCCAGGTACATCGGACCTTTCGAAATTCTAGAACGAATTGGGGTTGTAGCTTACCGATTGGCAATGCCGCCAAGTCTCTCCAAAGTTCACGATGTGTTCCACGTATCTCTATTGAGGAAATACATGCCTGATCCGATGCATGTACTCACCTATGAGGAATTAGAACTGGAACCCGATCTGTCTTATTGCGAAGAGCCCGTCAAGATTCTTGATACGAGAGAACAAGTGCTGAGAAACCGGACGACGCGTCTGGTAAAAGTTTTGTGGAGAAACCATAAGATGGAAGAGGCAACGTGGGAACCCGAGGAACTTATGATGAAGAACCACCCGAGTCTTTTTATGCAGTAATACCCTAGAAATTGCGAGGACGCAATTATTTGAAGGAGGGGAGAATGTAACACCCCAAGCTTCTACGGTACGCTTCTCTTTGAATAATGTGATAGCGTGTGTTGTACGCAACACCGAGTTCTAACACACCATAACTAATCAAACTAGCCGTTATGAATAGTAATACCTACTTTTTGAAATTATATATATTTTATATTTGAAAATGGACTTCATTTTTGGATTCGGAATATCGAATTTAGCCTAAGGTGAAATTTTGGTACATTTCGGATAACTTTCATATTTTGATGAATAGTGAAAATTACTAAGTTTTAATTAAAAACAACTTTTTTAATCAAAATAATTAATAGTGATAAATTATGAATTTGAGTGGTTTTAAAGTATATTTAGAATATATTTTTACCATTTAATATAATGTTGGTCATTGGACATAATTTTACAATTAAACCGAATATAAATGAGTGTCAATCTTTTGATAGTTATTATCTCTTAAAAACACGTTTTTTGTTTTGACAGCGGGAATTAATTTTAAATTAATTTCTGCCACTTCTGTGTTTTGAATTTAGGAAAATGGATTCCATATTTGGAATCAGGATGTTCAAATTTTGTAAATAGTTAACTTTTATTTTTAGACATTTTGAATAATTACTGCGGTAAATATTTTATTTACCATGGTTAAGGGTAAATCCGGTAAATAAGGGTTAAAAAATAATATTATAATAATACTAAATTACCCTAAAACATGTATTAACCCTATTGGTTGATACATGGTCGACCATGGGAATCTTTGGGTCTATTTTGGGACCCCATGGATCCACTTGTAAGTGATAATGACACTTTATTTTAATTAAGTTAAAATGAATACAAAAATGACACAAGCATATATCTTTTAGAAAAACAATTTTTACATAGGGTTATATATGTTGGATTTTAGATTATAAATATTCATTAGAAATCTAAAAAGATTTCCTACATAATTATATTTGATTTATAATTTTTAGACATTAAATAATTTATTTTATTTATGACACAATGATGATGCAGTAATTACTATAATAGTGAAAATTAAAATAATTGATATTATAAATACCCAAATAAATATAATATGAAACTTTTAATGAATTAAACTAATTTTATAGGATAATATGATATATTAGGATTTATTTAATTGACTTTGTTCGAAGTAATCAATCTGTTATGAGTTTCACAAAAATCAACTATTGAATAGTGTCAAAATTGACATAAAAGAGTTCTTAAAACAAATATTATATTATTAATTGATATTAAATTCCTAAAAATCTAAGGTTCGGCCAAGAGACTTATATCATGATAGGTTCATCATTAATGTACCACTTGGGGGTCTCTTGGATGTATATAGTAAGTTTATTAACCATATTATATAAAAATACAAAGAGACATTGTAAAAGTGAAACTAATTAACTTAGAGTTAATACTTAAAGATAAGGTTAATATAAGTACCCAAACCTGTCTAAATTCTATTGGTTGAGTGGTTTTAGACCTATCCCCACCTTAAACTTTTAATAATAAGATTTGGAGCCATTAGAAACCGAATATGAATTTATTATAAATTAATATTTCTAGCTTTTCCAAAGGTGCCCCTCACCCCTCTTATAAAAAGGCACTCCTCCTTCTCATTTCTTCACACCTCTAAAGCCTTTTGGTTCGGACAAACTCTGCCCAAATACTCTCCCAACATCCCTCAATACAACCTAGAGGCCTTAGTTTGATCAGAAAGCCAACCTAAGGAGCCCTTTTGATCAAATCAAAAGGAAGAACCCGAAGAAGAGGTAATGATTTCACCACCCTTTTCTAAGTTCATTTCTTCTTCCACTTCTTCTTCCTTTGTTCTTACCATTCTAAAATAATAACTCCAGTATCTCACATATACTGTGATTTTATTATAAATATGGTACAACCATATTCATTATCCTATCCACCCTTTGAATAACGTGTCACCATACGTGCGTACGTGCGGCTTACCGTCTCCACGTCGTGGTGTAATTGTTATTCAATATAATATTATTTGGATGGGTATAATAATGATGTGTAACTCATGTAAATAATAAATCTAACATGTTAATGATTCTTTATATATGATATACCATCCATTTATATATTATTTTAATATCAAAAGAATGATATTGTCGCTCGTGCGTACGTACGGACTACCGTCTCCACGAACGCGATGAGATTCATTCTCCATCGTATCCATTCAAGTATAATTTGATGATTTAAAAAATGATATTTAAGGACTTGATATCATTCTGGATATGAATAATATACAACCTATCCTTTACATACATGTCTTACGTAACAAAACATACAAAATAAAACAAGTAAGTTAACACCCGAAACAACGATAATACTAAGATATTATTATCAAATCAATGTTAAAAGATCATATATGATATCATATTATTATATATGATTCTTGTATAATTTAATAACAACTATTTCACCATTATACAGGAGGTTAACCTACCCCAACCAAGGAAAATTACAAGGTAAGGGTTTATTTCACAATCTCTTCATTATCTGAGGTTGTTTATACGTAATAATCTACTGGGATATCTTTATCATCCACATCCATGTTTCTTAAAAATGTATTTCAAAACATTTTTACTATTTACAAGAATATGGTTTAAAGTCATTTATACCCTTGTTTGACTTTTTATAAGAGGTTTATAAAGGAATCTTTCCGTCGTTTTCAAAACAAGGTCCTTTTTAACCTTTTCGATAGAATTGAGGTAAGAATGTTTTTTTTAACTTATACGGCGGGTGCGGTTATTTTACGCCGTTATAAAATCTTCAAATCTTTCCTTAAAAGCTTATAAGATTATTTTTAAAGAAAATGTTTTATTTTATATGGATCTTAAATGATTTCAAAATAAAAGGAGATATTTCTTTAAAAAGAATTTTGATTTCATCTATGTCAACATCCTTTGATGGATTTTAAGATTATTTGAAGTTGATTTATTATGATACAAAACTTCTATATTGTATTGAAAATTTTGTGATATGTTTGACTGTGGATGTACTATTTTTATACGATTCATAGTTTATGGTGAAAGTATTGACATTTCGTATGCTAGTTTTAATACGAATGTTTATGTTATATTTAAACCTTTTCATATGGGAATGCATTGGACTTAATATGTGCCGGGTGGAGCCCGCTATAGCTCCTCGATGCATCGGTAGGTCTCATGAGACAAACTAGTGTCTTGGCACAAGGCCTTGACAAAATCTTATTTGTAGTCTTGGCACGAGGCCTTGACTATGTGGTTATGATAGTCTGGCATTATGCATTCCAACATTATGAAAGTGGTTATTGATTTTTGCATGTGATTATTCGATTAGTAGAATATCCATGTGAATAAGTAAATGGCATTATTTCATTTTATTTATGCCATACCATGTTGAAAGTTCATATTTAAAAGGCTTTTGTTTTAGTTATACATTGCCTTAAATGTTTATTTTTATTTATGAAAGTTTCCGCTATATTGTTATCCTTACTGGGCATTTGAGCTCACCCCTTTTCTATGTTTTATTTTTCCCAGGATGTGAAGAAGTAAATTATGAATGACCTGCAGGAATTTTATGAGGGGTTAATAGTGTGGATTGTGGAAACATTATGTTGTTGTAGTAGTTTTTTCATTTTATGATGTAATGTAAAACTTATGAATATATCTAGTGTTTCCAAGGCTACTAAACCAATCGGTCTTTCGAGATTTGATCTTTCTTGTGATCATGCCAATGTTATGTAATAATGCACCGACTCTGGGTAACTGGGGTCGGGGCGTTACATCATTCCACTAAAGAAAATTTTTCTTTAACATAAATTCCTTTAATCTATGCATAGCCTTTATAAACTAAGTGTTCCTTATTTCTGATCACATTTCCATGATCATTAATTTTTTCTTGAAGATCCATTTGTTATCACATTATGATTTTATGGTCTTTTAACAATATCCCAAATTCGGTTTTTATCAATCTGGTCAAATTTTTTATTTATGAATTTAACCCATGATTCATATTTTTCCACTTCTTCTAAATAGGTTGGTTCCACTATTGATAGCAGTGTCGCATGATCAATATTTATTATCCTTTTTGTCTATGTTAGTGCAGATATATCTCTAATTATATTATATGTATCAACCTATGTTCTATTGTTTCTTCCCTAAGGTACAATATGTTATTCTTCAGCAAAGACTTCATATTTCAACTTATCCTTAGAGTCTTAATCATTTTCACAACTCTTTATAGCTTCTGGACTTTCACCAACTTTATTTTATTCTACTTATTCTTCATAGAAAATATTGTTGTCTGTGAATTTAGGGTTATTCACATATTTCTCCTCAAGTAATATCACATCACTACTCTCTACAATTTTACTTATCATATTATTGAAGCATTTGTAGGCCTACTCTATGTCACGTATCCTAGAAATACTTCTTTATCTACAGAATCACCATACTTTTCCAAATTTCCTTATTTTTTGGATGTATTAATTACTTCAAAAGACATGGAAGTGTTTTAATGAAGACATCCTTCCATTCCACCTTTCATATGGGGTCATATCTTCCCCAAGGCTTAGTAATTCCTAATTCTGAGTATACACTACAAATTATAATACTTCATTTGATGATCGTAGAATTGATATTTTAAAAATATTAAATATATTAATATCATGCACATTTAGTTTTTCAAAAATAATGGAATATCTCTTGAATGGATACTCATGTAGAAAATATAAGGTCATGGTTGAATTTGGAGTGTGAGGTTTACCCTAGGTATGACCTAAGATTGGTTGACGTCGGATGTCCGGTGGACATAGCCATTAGCAGGTGCATTTAATTAAAATAAATAAATTGTTTGTTTGTTTGTTTTACTAAATTACCTAATTAAATCCCCTATAAATACTCCATTATAAAAAATCTCTAGTATTATCCACATAAACCCTGTATTAATTAATATGAGATCTGATGACCTTCATTGGAAAATCGACATCAGACAACAATCGGTGATCTGATCATGGTGGATCAACAGGCAGTATATACAGCGGATCATCCTTATCACTAGAAAACATGTTATTTATCAACAATAAATCCATAATCAAGGTATGTCTTGTAAATCATGGTTTTTTCCTTTATTAAACATTTGATCATGGATATTTGATTATCTACTTTTAATTCTGCATATTTCCACCCTTCGCATGAGCCTATTGTTGGATTAAATTGTTTTATTAAATTAATTCTTGTATGTCATGATCTCAACTTGGATTTACCCAATTTTTAATCATTGGATGATAATTATTTTCAAACAATTTTTTCACCCTTTTATGGTGTTTTTTCCCACTGTTCTTTGCATTCTTCTCCATTGGCCTATAAGGTCACAATTTGACTTTGTCGGGGCGGGTTCGAGCGTGATCGAACCCCCCAAATTTGTGTTGGTTGTGAGAATGATGATTAAGTTAAAAAATAGCACAGATCAAGTTTATTTTTTGGATACTGGTGATGATTTATATAGATCTGGGATCTTGGATGAGTGATGAATGATGGGAGGTGTGCAGGATGTACGAAGGACCACCGCAGGTAATCAGAATCTGATTTTCGGCCACCAAAGGGATGAAATCAGTAGTTTAAGGTGTCTACCACTGTTTTTAGGTGGTAAAATGGAAAAAATCATGATAGAAGTGGTGAATCTAGAATCCGTGTGAAAGATCTGACTTTTTTTAAAAATCCTGACTACACAACATATATTGGGATGAACACACACCATGTAGTCACCCAACTATAGTGGATATGGTTTCAAGAAAAATATAAGGATCACACATAATGTTAATGAGCCACACATCATGTGACCCTACCTGAATATCCAAGTCATGTGTTAGTCTCACACACCTAGGACCCCATGTGGGATTACATGGGCATGTTCTGATACCTAGGCATGACCAGGTACATGACCAGATACACGACATGGCCTGACAGACATGGGTATGGCTAGGAGCACATGGGAATTACCTAATTTTCCAAGGCATGCTGTGTAGACTCCATACACACCATGTATGGTTATATGCCCATTGATTCATTTCCAGATGAGAAAATTTACAGGCATCGGAGTGAGGCCACATGTCGTTTAGACTCTATACATGTTGTGTACCCCCTTTTTGAGGAACTTCTACTTCTCTTATATTCTTCTTTTTTACTCATATTTTGGCTAGATGGTAGATTATCCTAATTTTTTTGCATAAAATGTTATGGTTTCCTCCATAGTGTATTTTTTTATAATATGTAATATGTTCTGAGCACAAATATGCTTGAGGTGATGCTTGATGATGGCGGTGATTGGGTAATATCATCAGAGTGTTCAGATGAAGACAGTACTCCCCTATCGCAACAAATAATAGTTCCTCTATCCATGGATATGGTACTCCCCTGTCGAACTAGGTCATGAGTCCTCCATACTCGTTGTTCATATAGATATGATACTCCCCTAGTGCACCAAGGCACAAGTCCTCTATCCATGGATATGGTACTCCCCTATTGAACCAGAGCACTATTCCTTTATACTTGTTATTCAGATAGAGACGGTGTTCCCCTGTCAAACTGAGGTGTGGGTCCTCTATCCATGGAAACAATACTCCCCTATTGCATCAGAGTGTAGTTCCTCTATATTCATTTTTCAAATAGATATGGTATTTCCCCTATCACACCAAGGTGTGGGTTCTTCATCCATGGAGATGGTACTTCCCTATCGTACTAGGGTGTGGGTCCTCTATACTCATTATTCATATAGACATAGTACTCCCTTGTTATAGCAAAGAATAGGTCCTCTATCCATGGAGATGGTACTCCCATATCACATAAGGAAACTGGTCCCCCATATTCTGTACACATATATCAAGATGGTACTCCCCTACATAGGAAAAGATCCTCTATCTAATGAGTGTAATTACCCTATTGTATCAAGGTGTGGGTCCTCTATCTTTTGGGTATTGATATCACTTGGGTTATGAAGTAGTTTTGAGGTGCAGGCACTCCTCATGACTTCTTCAAATAGACACATGATATGTTGGGAATCTATGATGGACTTTTGAAGCTATAGGTAGACTCATCATCCTAGGATGGGTTGTGAGATGGAAACCCCCTTTATCTCTTATCTAGGTTTCTTATATGAGAATATATCTAAGATTTTGGGTCTCGTTTCCCTCATGTTTTGGGTTGAGCCAACTACTTCTATTGTGACTTATATTTCTCATTATTTAGTTTTCAATGCATTCTACTGGGTATATATATAAACGCCTCTGCATGGGATTTTCCTTAACGTTTCATTTCTTATGCAGTTAATAGATAGATCAGTGGTGATTCAAAGGATCATAAGGATACTTAGGTTCATAGACTGAATTTAGTGGTCGGACTTAGAGATTAGGATCTAGTCTCCCTCTATTATTTTTTATTCCAGTTATTATTAGGTTGGGAAATATTTCTAGATGGGAATTTATTTTTCCCTTTGCATTTTGGATTTCATTGTAGTTATATTTTTTATTCCCTATAGATTATAAAATTCATGGTTTTTACTCTATATTTTATTGTCTTTTATTATTATTCCCCTGCACTTCTACATAGACATGGTTGGGTGTATGTGTTCAAGTATTTTAGGAAAAGGCCTCCCATTTTAGTTATTCATTCTCAGCACTTGTTTCCAGCCAATGGCCTATGGAGGCATGCTTGGGCTTATGGTGGCCCAATCTTCTACCATCCAAATGAGCCTCAATGGTTTGGGTCATTACATAGCGGTATCAAAGGTGGTTTGACCTCGGGATGGTGTTTAGAGTTTTTTCCCCTTATGAGGTTTGGTTGGGAATTTAGGGAAATATTTTCAAATTTTCTTGAGTGTGGATTTCTTTCTAGGGAACCTAGTAATGGTGTGGAAGCCGATGTATCCATACATGATGACTTTGTATTCCTATTTATTGACTCATCTTACCAATACATTAGTTGTAGGGAAGATTGGTACATGCATCATATAGGATTGATTTCTTTGATTGTGATTCTTGAGTTATCTCCTCATATATAAATTCTCATCTGACTATAGTACATCTTGATTACTTTAAGGATGCCTCCATAGATACATCCATCTTGCTTGTTGATTCATGATCATGATGATGATCTGATGAGTCATGAGGCCTCGGTTTAGGGTCCATCCTTCAAGTGTACAGGTAGGAGCACCCCTATCTATCGTGCAGTAGATTGTACCAATAAAGTAGGATAAGGATGCGTGCAAGCTTAGTGCACTCTGTGAGTTCTAGTGCTAGTGGCTACTAAGGTTCCATAGTGAGACAAATCCCCAGGTAGTAGAGGATTGGATTGAGTAGGTGACCCTAGTTTTAAGACTTGTATGGATCCTGAACAATCAGATGGTTTCACTAGTAGCTAATATTTTCCACAGAGAAGTAGGGAACTAGTGGAGTCTAGCCACATATATTAATGATGATTTGGTACTCTCGTGGTTCGACTTCTAGTTATTGTTTCATGAGGATTACTAACCCTCGTTATTATAATCAGTTTAGATTCAGGATATTTTGGAGCCACAACAGGGAGGGATGATAGTTATTGAGCATGTGGTGAGATTCAATGACCTTATACAGTACTCCCTCGACATGATTCGAGATGGTTAATTCTAGGAATTAATATTCAAGTAGGGACTTCTTAGAGACATTCATGCTAGTGTGGTAGCCCTATGAATTCCCATATATGTTGGAGTGCTGGAGTAGGCACTGGTGATGGATATATTCTTATCTGAGGGATTCTATGTAGTTGGATCTATCAGTAGGCATCCTAGGGATGAGTCATCTACAGTATATAATAGACAAAAAGTGTTAGATAATAGAATTCAAAAGCATGATCAGACTCAAGAACATGGAAATGAAACTAAGGGACCACATAGAGGACTGGGAAAACCCAAAGAGGGGTTACGTTATGACTGTGATGGGTGAGGTCACATGAAAGATGATTTTTTGACCCAATGTGTTGAGGAAGGTAGGAAAATAGTGGATAGACCACCATAGAAGTGGCGATTTTGTGATCAGGGTTCTCCCAGACATAACTAGGGTGGCCCTAGGGAGGAAGAGCTATAGAGTAGTAGGTGGATCTCCCAAAGGAGGAGATGTTGGTGGTGGATGATGTTGAGATCTACTTCCACCACCACTAGTCAACCCATTCTAGGCTCAGGGAGCTGGTGGTTAGGGTCGCAAGCAACTGCAGTCCATAGAGGCTTGTGATTTGGTAGCTCACAAGATTATTATATGTATAATTTATATTTATTCTACTCTTATTTAAATGCTATTAGACATGAGTTTGAGTCATTACTTCATATCCTTACACCTGGTGAGAGATCTTTAGATCCTGGTTGAGACCTTATCCTAGAATCTTTTCCATGAGGTTCCTATAGGGAATGATTCTTAGATATCACTTATCTATCAGTAGTGTGAGATATCACCTAGTGTAGAGAGTTTACTTTGGGACTTATTAGTCATCATGATGATACCTTATGACATTATCTTAGGTATGGAATAGTTGTCTGTGTTCTTATCCTAGACTGACTATCATAGAAGATGAGTCAGATTCCTTCAGATATATGGGATGAGATTCTTTTTGTGGGTGAGAGAGATCTCATGATAGAGTGAGTGGGTTTTGTAAACAGGAAGATAAAACCCATAACTCATCAGTTATTGAGTGTATCCCTTGGTTTATTGTAATCTTCAAGCATTTGGGTTCCTTCAATCCTAGAGGATTATTTGGATGTCTTCCTCGAAGATGTTTTGGGACTACCTCTGAGGTGATAAATGTATTTTTGCATCAAATTTCATCCCCAATAATGATCCAATAACTTCTTAGGCATATTGGATGGACTCTTACAAGCTCTGATTACTAAGGGTTCAGTTGGAGGACCTTCGAGATAAGGGTTTTATTAGACCTAGTTTGTCCCCTTAGACAACACTATTTTTGTTTGTGAGAAAGGAGAATAGTATATTGAAGATTTTTATTTATTATCATCACCTAAACTAGGATATAATAAATAAAAAGTACCCCTTTCCAAGTATTTATTACTATTTGATCAGTTGTGAGGTTCTATAAGGTTATTATAGATTGATCTTAGGTCTAGCTACTATCAATTGAGGTTTTACGAGACTGATATTATGAAGATGGCATTATGATGTTGTTACATACACTATGAGCTCCTAGGGATGAATTTTGATGTGATTAATGTCCCTTTTATGTTTATGGATCTGATTAACCGAATCTTTTGGTCATACTTGGACTGGTTTTTGGTTATATTCATTGATGACATATGCATCTACTTTATGCTAGATGAGGATCCTGAATAGCACTTGAGGATGGTACTATACTTTCTTCTGGAGCACTGTATTTATGTTAATCTCTTGAAGTTCCATATATGGATCCATGAGGTTTACTTGTTGGGGAATTTCATTTCTAATCATGTATTGGTTGTGGATCTGGTGAAGATTGATGTTGTAATTTCTTGAGAACCACCCAAGAGTGTTTTAGAAGTGCAGATTTTTCTTATATTTATGGGGTACTACAGGAGGTTCATGGTAGACTTCTATAGGATTGTTTCCCCTTTTACCACCTAGATGCGGAAAGGGTAGTCATTTACCTAGAATGAGCAGTGTCAGAGATCCTTTTAGGAGTTGAGGATGAGGTTTACTAGTGCTCATATTTTTAGACTAACGGAGGAGGGTGTGGAGTGTGTAGTGTATTGAAATTCCTTTAGAGTTGGGCTCAGTTTCATATTGTTGTATAGGTAGGTAGTGATCACATATGTGTTGAGGTATTTGAGATCCCATAAGAAGAAATATGTGAATCATGGCCAGGAATTATTGGTGGTAGTTTTTTCTCTAAGGATGTGGAAGCACTATCTTTTGGGATAGCACTTTATTATTTACTCAGACGATTAGCGTCTCTTGTTTGACTTCACACAGAGAGATATAAACCTAAGACAGAGTCTCTTATTGAAGTTTATATAGGAATATGACTTTGATATAGTTTATACTAATGGGAATGGAAATGTGGTGTAACATACCCTTAGAAGTAAGTCTCATTCTCATCTAGTGGAGGATGTGTTTAAGTAGTTGTATTCTTTGTAACTGACCCAGTTTGAGGTGAGGGGTGAAAATTATCTTCATTTGATGGGTTGAATCCTATATCACATGAGGTAGGATCAGTTAGGATACATATACTGTGACGTCTTACATGGACATATATCCTTAGAATATTTTCCAAATAGATTCTCTAAAGGGGGAATCATGTCATCTTTTTTCAGGGACAGATAATGATTTCAGTAATGTTACAAGAGGAGGTAATGAGGGAGATTCACACTTCTCATTTGTATATAAATACTATTGTAGGGAATATGTACAAATACCTTCAATGGTGGTCTTGATGGTCTGGCATGAGTTGAAGCATGGTTGAGTTTGTCTCTCGGTGTCTCACATGTTGTAAGGTGAAGTCTGAGCACCAGGTTGCAAAAGGATTTTTGAGGTATCTTAAGATCCCAGAGTGGAAATGGGATTACATATCCATAGACTTTGTGTTAGGTATTCCATGGATAGTGAGAGGCCATGATGTCATCCGGGTGATAGTTGACTAACTTACCAAGTCGGTGCACTTCCTTTCTATCAGGGTGCAGAGTTCAGTGAAGAGTTTGGGGTAAATGTATGTGTGGGAGATCATCCAACTTCATGGGATTCCCTTGATTATTTTCTATGATCATGATTTTCCCTTCACTTCATGCTTATGGAGAGTCCTATAGGAGGAATTCGGGACCCAGTTGAGGATGAGTATAGTTTTTTACCCCCAGAATGATGGTAAAACCGAGCACACTATCAGGGTGTTAGAGGATATGTTGAGGGATTTCATGTTAGACTTTGTTTAGAGATGGTAGGATCACTTACCTTTGGTAGAGTTTACTTATAATAATAGCTATCACTCTACTATCAGCATGTCACCTTTAGAAACCATATACGAGAGACCCCGGAATTCACCCTTATATTGGACTAAGATTGGTGAGGTATCTCTTGTTTCTCCAAAGATGGTGCAAGTGATGATGGAGAAGGTATAGATGATCCATGATAGGATGAGTACATCCCAAATTTGATATAAATATTATATATATTTATGTCATAGTCCCTTTTAGTTCAATCAGGGAGACCACATTTTTCGAAGAGTCTCTCCATGATGAGGATTATGGATATCCAGGTAGAGAGGAAAGCTATACCTGAGGTTTATTAGGATATTAGAGATTCTATAGAGGTTTAGTGAGGTTTATTACCACATATCCTTATCCCCATAATTAGAGAAGGTTCATAATGTCTTCCATGTGTCATATATGAGGAGATATGTGCATGATCCTATGTACATTATTAATTGGGGAGAGCTGGACATCGAGGATAGTGACACCTTCATAGATTACCCAGTGGTGATGAAGGATTAGTAGGAGGGGTTGTGGATAGACTTTTCTCTTGGTTCATGTGTTGTGCAAGCATAGGATCATGTTGAAGAGCTCATGGGGGCAGGAGAGTCAGATATGGGATCAGTATCCCTGCATTTTTGTTTAGTTTTTGATTTTTGAGGATGAAAAACTTTGAAGGAGGGAATAATGTAGAGACTCTATTTTTTCATTACAATACTTTGAAATATATTAAGAAATATTTTTAGATCTAGGTGTTGAGATGGCATAGTATTCTGAGTCTCGATGATCCCTGAATTTATATTTTAAAAATATTAAATATATTAATATCATGAACACATGGTTTTTTAGAAATAATGGAATATATTCTGGATAGAGTCTTAGATTTCAAATTTGAGACCACGATTGAAAATGGAACATGGGTTTTACCCTAGGTGCGGCCTAAGGTTGGTCGGTGTCGGACGTCCGGTTGAGGCAGCCATTGGTGGGTACATTTAATTAAAATATATAAATAAAATATTTACTTATTTTATTAATAAACCTAATTAAATAATCTATAAATACTCTATTATAATGATTCTTTAGGGTTATCTTTATAAACCATGGGATAATAGATCAGAGCTCTGATTACCTTCATTATAGAATCGACATCGAACAATAATCAGTTATTAGATCATGGTGTATTGACAGGCAGAAAATGCAGCAGATCATCCTTATCACTGTAAAATGTGTTCTTCACCAATTATCGATCCATAATTGACTTAGATTTTTTTAATTGTGGTTTCCTCTCTTGATTAAATGTTTGAGAATGGATATTTGATTATCTTCTTTTGATTCTGCATATTTCCACCCTTCGCATGAACTCATTGTCAGATTAAATTGTTTTATCCAATTAATTTGTTTATACCATGATCTCACCGTAGATTTCACCATTTTTTAATCTTTGTTCAAGAAAAATTTTCCAATGATATTTATTATCATTATTATGATGATTTTCTTCTATTATCTTCACGTTCTTCTTCATTGGCCTATGGGGTCACATTTTGACTTTGGCGGGGTAGGTTTGAGCATGATCGAACCCCCAGATTCATGGAGGTTGTGTGAATGAATATTAGGATGGAGATTTTCATATGGTTTAAGTTTATTTGAAGGATGTGGGTGATTATTCTCGTAGATCTAGGATCTAGGATGACCGACGGACGATAAGAGACGTGTGGGACACGTGATGTACCACCATTGGTGATTGGGATCCGATTTCTGGCCACCAGAGGGTAAAAATCGATGTCCAAATGAAACTAATGTTGTTTTTGGGTGTTTAAATGGTGAAAATCATAGCTGAAGTGGTATATCTTGAATCCTCATGAAGGATCTGAATTTCTAAAAAAATATCAACTACACTACGTGTGTTAATATGAACACGTTTCATGTAGTCTCCCAACTGCAGTAGCTAGGGTTTTGGGAAAAATATAAGGATCACACGCCATGTGGCTAGGTCACATGATGTGTGACCCTCCCTAGGTAACTAGTGTGTGTTCTAGATGAACATTCCTAGGACCCTATGTGGGAGGACACATCATGTACTCTGGGAGTACATGGGCATGTGTTGGTACCCGGGCACAGCTAGATACACAACATGGCCTAATGGACATGGGAATGACTAAGAGAACACAGGAACGCCTTAGGTGGCTAAGACACATTGTGTGGGACCCATAAACATTGTTTACAATGACATGGCCACCAATACATATCCCAAGGAGAACATGATTAGGTATCAGAGTGGGGCCACATGTCATGTGAACCCTATACATGTTTTGTACCCCCTTTTTAGGAAACTTCTACCTCATGTATATCCTTAATTTTGACTGGTATTTTGGCCCATGAGTAGCCTATCTTAATTTTTTTTCATTTAGAAAGTGATCATGTCCTTTGTAGTGGATTTTGATATAATATGTGAGATATTTCGCGAATGATTCTTATTTAGGTGATGCTCGATGATGGAAGTGGGTGGGAAGGATAATTAGAGTGTTTAGATAGAGATGGTGCTCCCCTATTGCACCAGGGACTAGTTCCTCTATCCATGGAGACGGTACTCTCCAATCACATCAAGGTGCGGGTCCTCCATACTCGTTGTTCAGATAGAGATAGTACTCCCCTGACACACCAGGGTGTGGTTCCTCTGTCCATGGAAATGGTACTCCCCTATCGCACCAGGTTGTGGATCCTCCATACTCGCTGTTCATATATAAATGGTAATACCCTATTTTAGTGACTCAGGTTTGACCTGTAATACTTTGGAATATTCCTAAGTATATTTCTAATTCCAAGAGCTGATCTAGCGTGGGATATAGGGGCTCAGAGAGCCTCGGTATGGTGATATTAAAAATATTCAATATATTTTGTCACACATGCACAGTTTCTATAGAAACATGTATAACTCCCAAGTGGAGTCTTAGATTGAAAATATGAGTCTTCAGTTGAGTTAAAAATATAGTGTTTACCCTTAGTGAATCCTAAAGTTTTCTACGCTGGGAGTTTTGGTCGGAGGCGATTTGGTGGTGCATTATGAGGTGGAATTATTAACTAAATGAAAATTTAATTAATTTCCTAACCTAATTCCCCCTCCCTCTCACATTTGGTTCACACAAACCAAATGAGGAGCCACTCCTCTCCTCTCCCCTTCAATGATAGATGAAAATGAGGCCTAATCAAAGAAACAAAGCACTATTGATCTCTGTTACAGGCATCGATCATCATCAGATTGAGGAGAACCATAATCTGGGCATTTTTATATACCTGAAGCTTCGGTGTTTCACCCTCTAGGTAAGAAGTTTGAGTTTTGTTCCTGATAACCTTCTTTTTTCATTGTTTTAAGATTTTTATATCACTATTACGAATGCCAGAGATCCCTTCTAGGTCGATCTATGGGTTTTAGGGTAAACCGAGGTGAATTTGGTAATTTCAAAGGTAATTACCTATTGGAATTACCATCTACACAGTGTGTAGTCTAGTGAGACACACCATTTATCCCTTACTGTTTGGGGAAGATGAATTTTGGGGACTAAACACCATGTACTAGGGTTACACGCCATGTAGTGACCCCAAACCATGTGTCCAGAGGACATGGGAAAAGAAGTCATGTGATAGTACATGGTCGTGTGAAAGTACACTGCTAAAGTGCATGGACATAGGGTGATGGATATGAGAATGGGAAAAACCACATGGTTAGGTGGTTTTTTAACCCAAAGACACCATGTATAATGGAATGCATGGTGTGTAAGGGAAATGGATGGTCGGGTCGTGTGGAAGAAGAACACGGTCAGGGACTGGGTGAATCATGACACGCCATATACAGACTATACATATTATATACCCCTACATGGCTTGGAAAACCATGTAATATTGATACATGACTAGGATCTCAGGTGTGTTCACACACCATGTGGACCCCAGTGCATGCCATGTACTCCTTTGAGATCTTCTTTAGATCTTTTTCCTTTCGTACCTTCTTCTCCAGGGCTTAGATTTAGGCATATGAGTAGACCATCATGAGTAGTTTTCCATGTAGAATTCAATGTTGACCTCATTTTTGTCCTAAGAGATGATATGTGTAATGTTTCAATCACGAATCTTGTGAAGCGATTCTTAACCTTGGGTAATGATTAGGTTGGATCACTAGGTTGATGTCGGTGATAGTTCCCTTCCCTTCCTCCTTAGGATGTGGGGCCCCTATACTCAACAGGATGGTAGTGTGGTGCTCCCTTGTGGAATCAAGTCATGGGTTTCCCTTACCTATCTACTTTGGTAGAGACGGGAATCCCTGCATTGTGGGCATGGGTTATATACCTATGGGTATTTCTTACAAAGAGGTACTCCCCTTTTAGACTAGGGTGAGGGTTCCCCATAACAAACGTATAGTTGGAGATAGAGCTCCCCTACCATGATAGGGAATGGTTCCTCCATACTTGTTAGATAGATATAGTAGTCACTCCCCTGTTGAACCAGGGTGTAGTTCCTCTATCCATGTAATTGGTACTCCCCTTATGTGTCAGGTTTTGAGTCCTCCAGATGTAACATATAGATAGAGTGGGTACTCCCCTATCAAGTTGGGATGTTTTTCCTCTATCCTTGGAGTTAGAACTCCCATATCGTATTAGGGTGAGGGTTCTCCATATGTGTTATTTTGAAAGAGTTGGTACTCCTTTATTATACCATGGATTGGGTCCTCTAGCATGGGGTTGGTACTCCACTATTGGGATAGGGTGCGGGTCCCTTTTAGTGATCAAAATGGTATATTTTTACTCCCCTATCGTATCAGGGTACAAGTCCTCACATATAGAGTATTACTCTCTTATCTTCGAGTAGAAACGGGGTGTAGGTCCTCTATTGGAGTTAGTTCTCCCTCATCTATGGATTATAGTTATGAGGAGCGGGCCCCTCCACTAGTTACGTATACTACCTAGTTAGAATTTAGTGATCCCTTGATGGACTGAGGTGTGGGTCACTCCATTCAGGACTAATAGAGGTTTCATGATTTAGTTAAGAGCTAGTAATCCCCCTGACTTTAATTCAATGTCAAGGTGTGGGTCCCTCCATTCTCTCTCATTAGAGAGGATGCATGTGGTGTATAGTCTAGATCAGCACTGCCTCACCTATATGGTGTTAAGGGGTGAACCTCTCCTTTTAGGTTCTTATAGACTTATGTAGGGTGCAAGGTAGTGATGGAAGGACCTCTGGTGATGGGCACTAGAGATGAAACTATTGAGTTGTTCCTGATGTATTGTATCTCTCATATGGGTTCCATATAGGATGGATAAACTCATGGAGTTTGTTCTCCTAGTTTTATGTTACCTTTAGAGTCTTCGAGTAGAATCATGTTGCTGGTTATGAGGTTGGAACCTCATGAGACTTGGAGCCTGAGATTAGTATATATGGGTGATTCTGGGATTCCTTATAGTGTTTTCATGTGTCTGAGTTGACACCCCTTGTGGAATGAGCTGACTAGCCATGTATAGATGAGGATGGTTTGATATGGAGCTTCTCTCTCGATTAGGTTCCCTCTGGCTAGGTCGAGCAAACTATTTCCTTTTAATTTCTCCCTTTTCTTTTGGATTTTTGGGGAACCTACTGATTATTTTTATACTCACCCTTGAATGGAATTTTCATGTAGGTGTTGTGTCTTTTGTAGACCATAGGTCTTTCGATGGAGTCCCGGGAGGACCCGAGGTAGGCGAAGCTTAGTGATCTAGACCGACCAAGGTGTTTACTGTATTTAGGCTGAGGATCTTTTTTGAAGTTTCATTTGACATTGATCCCCTCCTGAAAATATTGGATTATTTTATAGTTTTTTTTTGTGGGTGTGTATTTTTAATTTTTTACACTTTCAATACTTCTGTTGTACTCTGGTTTGGGATAGATGTATGCATGCATTTTAGTTTCCAGTTTTTTATATCTATGTATTATTGCATAGAGGTGGTTGTGGGTGTGTGCATACAGGTACCTTAGGAAAATGTCTCCCATTAGTGTGATATGTTTACTCAGCACTAGTCACTATCCCTTTTCCTATTGGAGGTGGGATTGGGTGTTTGTGGCACGGGCCCCATAATTTTGGGTTGTGATAGAGTGGTATCAAATCCAAGTTCCACTTTGGGACCCTAGTGTCGTGAGCTTGGTTTGGGTTTCATAGCAATAGTGTTAGGATGTTTCAAGTTCATCTCTTGAGTCAGAGGTTCTAGTGTTGGTGTAGTGGCTGATGTATCCATTCTCCAGGACTCTGATAACCTCCTTTTTGACTTGGTACATTAGGACATTGGTCATAGGGAAATAATGGTACATGCATTATATAGGATTGGGTTTGGGGTTTTTCATATCCTACTTGAGTTAACTCCCTATATATACTCTTTAAACATGGATCATATTGAATTATATTTTTGTATTCCACTGCAATGATATCCATACAGGGTTCCCCAGTGTGATTATGATGAAAATCCACCTTGTGGTGAGGTTTTGGTGCAGGGCACTAGTACTAAGGTGGTTCCTCCATGTGGTTCGCCAGTCGATCCACAACCCATTGATCAGCTGGTTGTGCAGGCATTTCAGGCCAAGGATATGCATAGGCTGAGTGCACTGCATAGGTTCCAGAGGCAATGAACTCTGAGGTACTAGGGTGATCCATACCCCTAGGAAACTGATTATTGGCTTGAGGTAGTCACATGTGTTTTTCACATCATGAGGACACCTCCTAATCTGATGGTGGTCATAGAAGTGAGCCTTCTACATGGTTCAGTCAGGCGATTTGGATCCTAGAGATGTATTCCCATGACAAGGTGATTCTCACTAGGGTGTAGTTTGAGAGACTCTTCAAGGAAGATTTTTACCCATCCAATTTGAGGTTGGTGCATATCTAAGAGCTTCTAAGACCTTGTTAGGGTAGAATTACTGTGGCAGAGTACTCAGCGAGGTTCACAAAGATGTAGCTTTACTTCTTGGATAGGGTGTGAGATCTATTCTTCAGAGCTTGGACCTTTGAGAAGGGACTTCGTAGGGACATCCGAGTAAGTGTGGTCTCATTGTTCCTTCCCTGTTATGTGAGGATACAGTAGTGAGCTCTAGTATTAGAGAGATTCCTGGATAAGGGATATATGGATGTGGTCCACAGTGGTAGTCATGAGGCCAAGGTGTCTCTAACTGCTAGAAGATGATTGATGATAGGAACGCAGCATAGAAAGCATACCCATGCTCAGACTCAGGCCCATGGGACTATAGAATAGGAGCAGTTCCAAGGACCAGGTCAATAATAAGAGAGGAAGTGTTGTACTTGAGATGGTTGAGGGAATCTTGCTAGAGATTGTTCGACCCTCCATGTTTCTAAGAGGGATCTGATCGATGGGATGCCTTTTCAAAGGTAGTGTCTGGAGCAGGGAGTTCTGCAAGATGGTGGACATGGTGGTGAATCTGGTTGAGAAACAATTGGTGGTAGGTGGTTTGAGGTGTTTCTACCACCACCCCTAGGTGGTCCATGCTAGGCTTAGTGAGCTATAGGACATAGGTGAGGATAGTTGTAGGCCATAGAGACCTTTGACCTAGAAGCTTCGAGGATGAATAAAGGTACTCTATGGGTCCTTTCTAACTTCTGCAGTAGAAATTTTTAGACACTATTAAGAGGTACTATTTTATTTCTGCTTCTTTATCAAGGTTTAATTAGGGTGATGTGGTGCATCAGTAAGACCTTTTGTGGGTGTTTTTTATGTAACTTTAGACTCATGAGGAAGAGGGATGCATTCCCAACCAAGACGTGTTTCTGTAACATGATCAAAACCATACGAGTGAGTTAGTACCATATAAAGTAGATAGATTCGAGGTGTTGTGTAAGAGTCCCTTTGACTTGTATGTTCAAGGAATTTTTGTGTGATAGAGTTTTAGAGAAAGTCTTAACCTTTCTAGTGGATCATTCCTGCTTGACCCTTATACTTGGTAGCCCTGGTAGAGGGAGATCCTTGCATAGAACCATTAAATAGCAGAAAAGTTAGAACCTATGATGTCTATATAGTGTGTATTTGGTTTCCTACTATCCATAATAACATGTTATGCCACTAGTGGGTGTGGCAGTGTTTCTATTCTGGCGAGTTGTGTTACAGCTAGAGTTTTTCAAATGAAGGCCCTGGTAAGACCCAGTGTTTACACTTGGACAGACCTATTGTGTTCATTGGTACCCTCTCATTATCATAATCTAATTTGAATGAAATATTATTTAGGAGGTTATAGTGCAGTTCATCTAGGGGTGGATGTGAACTATGGGGTTTTGTCGGTATCTACAATAGGTTAGCAAGTTGGTGTACCGCTAGACCCTATGACTATAGATGGAATGTGGTGCTTGGAGCTTTTTCACCTAACGTAGTTAAGGAGACATGTTCTTCTCTATTTCATGAATTATTCCTGGTTAGATCTATACATGAGAGTGGTTTGGATTTGGTGGATCCCCTGATTGCGTGCTTCGAAACAGCACAGAAACCCCTGGTGAGCTCGCTAGTGTGGGAGTTCCAGTGGAAGCTCAGTTTCTTCCCTTGTGCCTAGGATTTTTCTTTTGGGGGATGAAAATCCTTGAAGGTGGGGAGAATTTAGTGACTCAGTTTTGACCTATATAGAAACCCTATCCTTTTACACATATCATTACATAATTTTAATCATAATAAAACATCATATTATGTGCCAAGGACCGTGAAGTCTAGTGTCTTGGAATACTAGGTACATAAAACTAAAAACATGGGACAAAATAAAACTTTTCTTTATTTAATATTTATAAAGATATCCTAACTTAAATTGTGCTTGTACATCTTCATAGGATAACCTGGGGAAAAATGAACAAATGGGTGATCTAAAATCACAGTAAGGGAATAAGAATAATAATAAATCATTAGCACAAGGGTTAGAAGGCATGACATGATGATATAAAAAGGCATGGATCATATGGAATCACAACATAAAAACATGGGATAATATAAAAATAGAGTCATAATAATGTGGTAGAAACATAAAACATGACTTTATCATGATTCAAGGATCTTTATACATAGATTAGCACAAGTCAAGGTTAACCACCAAGACCGTTACACATGGTAGCATGAGGCAAGGCTAACCGCCAAGACCGTTGCATATAAAATCTCATGAGACTCAAATTTACTCAATTAATTAGAGTGATATTTGGTATAAACCATATTAACTTGTTAATTAATATGATTTCCACATAAATAATCATACATAATCAATTATACATAAACATAAGGGTACCCATGGAAAGAAATGGGTATCATAAACATGTCATAAAGCATAATAAATGGGTGTATCATACAAGTGTCTATGAAAGAAAGGAATTAAAAAATTCATGGAAATTCATAAGTTAAAATAGGAATATATCATGGTATGTGATATAAAATATAAATGATACCATTTAAGAGGATTATTTAAGAAATTTTAGCATTAAAACATTTTAGTTTGGTTTTAAGGAAAATACTAAAGAGCATTTAAAATAGAAAACAGAATAGTATTTTATATAAAACCAGAAGTGAACCAAGAAGTTTTTCATAATAAAAATACTGATTTTATAAAAATAATGTTGGGTTAAAATAGATGATAGAGTGCACTTAAAATTGGCAAATAATTCGGGAGGTTCCCTTAAAACGGGTTTGCTTATTGGGAAGTATTGAGGAGTGAATCACTTAAAAGTGTGTATATCCCCAAAAGAGAATGATTAATGGATTTTGATACATTATTTTAGTCATATAAATAGAAATTATAAGATGTAAATAAACATAATATAGGATTTCATTTGGGTAAAAAGAGAGTAAGAACAACCCGAAGGAATAATGGAGGTTTGGGTATAATCTCTTACCTTAAGTCTGATGGTGTTCTCCACTTGATATTAATGACCTAAATAATAAAATTAGGTTAATTAATTAATAATTAAAGAAACTATTTTACATTTAATTGATTTATTATAACATTTTTGAGTTCATTCATAACCTTTTTGATTGGTTATGAGGTTCAATTTTTGTTGTTTGGGTCTGTTTGTCTCACGATCAGTTTACTTATATACATGAACGGATAATCATGTAAAATGAGAATGGTTGTCTAGAATTGGAGTTATATTTTTTTATTGAAAATCCATAAGGATACATGTTTGTAAATTTCATTTGGTTACTTGAAGTGAATATGAATCATTATATAAAACTTTAGTGATAACCTTTTGGGTTAATTGGTGATTTTTTATCACAATGAATACATTTTATTTTATAAATCAAAACCATGTGTAAAAAAATATTCTAGAACCATATATGATACATAATAATTATATTATAGTCTGGTTAAATTATAATAATGGTTTCATGACCATAATTGAGGATTTTAATGGAAATTGAATACCCATCATCCTTGAATGTGGTAAATTAACACATCTTGAATAGTGTTTTTACTACTGGTATAAAAGAAGGGTAAAGGAGAGAAAATAATAAATTATTCCATTATAATAACAAAATTCCAGTGCATATAAGTTACTAAAGTTTTCATATCATTTGGATGAGGATAGGTAAGGATATAAAAGAAAAAAAATGATCTTGAAAGGAAAGTAAAAGAATTGAAAAGAGGAATTTGCCTCTTAAATTAATCTTCCTTGAGAGCCTCTTAAGAGGAGAGAATTTGGTCTTTTGAAGAGAGAAAGGGATGATGGATTTGGGGGAGGATATTTTGGGATATTTGAATATAATTTAGGTAAGTCACAAGGCTTGATAGGAGTGAAGAGAACGGGGAGTGAGGGTGGTTTTTATAGTGGAGGAGATGAGGGTTTTCACAATATTTTAATCATTAGTTTATTATTTCTCTATAAGACAAGCAATAGTAATAATTATGGTGACAAAAAATAGTAATATGTGCATGTAATTTAGAACCAAAGTCTATTTACATCATCCATGACTCAAGAATTATGCAGAAATTAATTTATTTAGCATTTATCATAAATTAAAATATTTTACTATTCACCAAAAATTCAAGTATTTTAGAAAATTCCCAAAAATTCACCCCAACCATTTTTCAACATGTAGAATCCAAAAATTAAATCCATTTTTTAAAAATAATTTTCTAAATATGATTAATTTAATTTTTAATTAAAATCATAATTTACTTGAAAAATACATATTTTAAAACTATAACTGATTTTATAATGCTTTCAAAAATTACATAACATCTTATAAAATTTTCTTAAAACAAAAATACATAAAAAATTTAATTTATGAAAACCTTTTAGGAAAATAAATTTTCTTTTAAATTGAATAATTAATTATAATTATTTATTTATGACATAAAAAAATACCAATACTTTTACTATGGTCATATTATCACTTATAAGATGCCTAAATTTTATTTATAAATTCATAAGTGAGTTTACTATTTTTTGT
Source organism: Viscum album (assembly GCA_963277665.1). NCBI lineage: Eukaryota > Viridiplantae > Streptophyta > Magnoliopsida > Santalales > Viscaceae > Viscum > Viscum album. The sequence continues at coordinate 879,037,807 of OY728137.1, read as the reverse complement.
ATGATTTAATATTCATAAGGGTCATATTACTATTAATAAGGGTAGGTTACTATTCACCAAAAAATAAGTCTGTTCCATCAGACCCCAAAAATCGCCATGAACGCAACTGTGTATGTCAGATTTTTGAAATTCAAATCACAGAAGTGACAATATTATGTTTAAAGGTCACAAAGTACTTATTAGTTCATTGTGTTGTGATTTCATGTGATTATATTAAAAAATTATAATAAGGTAATTTCTATTGATTAAACTTTGGGTCGTTATATTCTTCCCCCCTTATGAAATTTCACCCTCAAATTTTCATTTTATATTCTAAGCCATAAACAGGTGTGGGTACTTTTCCTTCATTCTAGTTCCCATGTTATCTCTTAATACTTATGGTTTCTCCATAGTACTTTCACTAGGTGGGTAGTTTTGTTACATATAACTTTATCTCTATGATCCAATATCTTCACTGGCTACTCCTCGTAAAAAATATCATTCTCCAACTATACCACCTCTGAAGAAAATACATGTGAAAGATCTGGTATGTACTTCCTTAATAGGGATATATAGAATACATCATGTACTTTAGACATGGTATGTGGAAGTAATAGTTGATAGGCCACAGCTCTGACATGATCAAGAATCTCAAAGGGGACAATGTACCTGGGACTTAGCTTTCCTTTCTTTCTAAACCTCATGACCTTCTTCCACGGAGATATGCAGAGCAATACCAGTCTCCAACTTTTAACTCAAGGTTTTTTCAATGATTATCCGTATAAATATTATGTCAACTTTGGGTTGCCTTGATGTACTACTGAATGGTTTTCACCTTCTCTACCATTTCTTCGACCATTTTAGGTCCTAGCAGCTTAAGCTCACCGACTTTATCCCAACATATCGGTGTTCTGCACCTTATCCCATAAAGGGTTTCATACGGTTTCATTTAGATGCTCGAGTAGAAACTATTGTTTTAGGAGAATTCAACTAGTGGAAAATATTGGTCCCACCCTCCTTTGAAGTTAATAGAACATGCTCTCAAAATGTATTCCAGTGTCTAAATAGTTCTCTTATATTGGACATCAGTTTGAGGATAATAGGCCATGCTGATGTTTAGTTCAGTACTTAGAGCATGTTGGGTAATTTTCTAGAACTTTGAGGTGAATCTAAAATCTCTATTGAATACAATAGATAGTGGTACTCCATGCAGCCTTACCACCTATTTGATATATATCCCTAAAAGTTTATCCAATGAGAATTCCTCTCAAGTTGTGATAAATTAATTTGTCTTTATAAGATGATCCACAATGAACCATATAGAATTATTTCTTTTGGATGGCCTTGGAAGTTCAGTGACAAAGTCCATGGTGATGTTCTCCCACTTCCATGTTGGTATGGGTAGTGGTCACATCATCCCCTTATACTTCTTTCTTTTATCCTTTACTTGCTGAAATACCAGTTAATTTGATATATAATTAGTAATCACATTCTTCATATTGTCCCACCAAAAGTTCTCTTGGAGATCTCGATACATATTTGTGCTCCCTAGGTGAATAGAGAAGGTTGAGCTATGTGCATCATTCAAAATATCCTTCATTATATTTGGATCATATGGTACACATAATCATGAACCAAATCTTACAAATCCTTCCTCTTCAATCTTGAACTCATGGGATTTCCCATTTCTAATGGCTTTCACCCTTTTCTGAATTTTCACATCTTTTCTTTGAGCATCCTTTATTTTCTCCATGAGGGATGGTTCAGCAATAATTTGAGAAAGGATTGATGATGTTCCTACATTAATGATTCCCATTTCTATCCTATGAAAATCTAAGAAGATTGGATCCTTTTCAATTCTCATCATTGATAAATATGGAGGATCCTTTCTACTTAGAGAATCTACCACCTTATTTTCCTTATCGGGATGGTAGTGGATTGAGAAGTCATAATCCTTAATGAGATCTAACCATCTTCACTAGCGCATATTAAGATCTTTTTATGTGAATATATATTTGAGACTCTTGTGATTAGTATATATCTCACACTTCTCCCTATAGAGATAATACCGCCAGATTTTCAATGCAAATATCACAGCCACTAACTCTAGATCATGCATAGGATAGTTTTGATCATGTATTTTTAGCTTCCTTGAGGCATAGGCTATCACTTTGTCATTTTTCATCAGCACAAAACCTAATCCCTTCTTTGAAGTGTCACTGTACACCACAAAGAGTTCTCATCTTGTTAGGAGTGTGAGTACTAGCATAGTGATAAGCCTCTTTTTGATCTCCTTAAAGCTTTCCTCACATTCTTGAGTCCAAAAACACTTCACTCCCTTCCATGTCAGTTTTGTCATTGGGTTTGACAATAATGATAAGTTATTCACAAATATTTGATAATACTTAGATAGACCAAGGAAGATATGGATCTCCATTATAAATATTGCTCTGGTCCGTTCTACGATTGCCTTTATCTTGTAAGGGTCTACAGATATCCCTTTTATAGTGATTACATGCACCAAGAATGATACTTCCTCCATACAAAACTCATATTTACTATAATTTTTAAAAAGTTTCTCACTTCAAAATTTCAGAAGCACGGTATTTAAATTCTCCTCATGTTCCTCCTTTCTCTTAGAGTATATCAGAATATCATCGATAAAAACTACCACAAATTTGCTAAGGTAATCACTAAAGACTCTATTAATTAAATCCATGAAAATTTCTAGATAATTTGTGTGTATAAAAGTCATCACTATGAACTCAAAGTGTCCATACATTGTTCGAAAGGTAGTCTTGGAAATATCTTCCTTCCTCACATTTAATTGGTGGTATCTCGACCCAAGGTCCACCTTAGAGAAATAACTGGCCCCATGAAGCTAATCGAACAAGTCATATATCCATGGAAGGGGATACTTGTTCTTTATCGTGATTTTATTAATATTGTGACAATAAATATAGAGGAACATTAATCTATCCATCTTCTTAATGAGGAGGACTGGCGTACCCCATGGTGAATCACTCGGGTGTATAAAACCCTTCTCCAAATTCTCCTATAATTGCTTATTTACCTCTTCTAGTTATATGGTGACTATTCTATAAGGCGTATTTGATATTGGTAGGGATCCATGAATACGTCCAATTAATAAATCAACCTCTCGATTAGGATGAAGACTAGGCAATTATTTATGGAATACATTAGTGTAATCCCTCACGATGGGTATATATCTTTGAGAAGTATCATCTCCTTTATCTCAATCATTTGAGATAGACATGATTTCTCATAAATAAGTAATATCCACACTTAAGACAATGATTATAAAGTTTATTTATCTTCCTTCTTACACTTTTAAAGAATTAGAGGATGCTTCGGGATGTGAAGAGTGATCTCCCTTTTCTGACAGTTGATATTGGATTTGTATAAAGATAGTCAATCCATTCTCAAGATAACATCAAACTCCACTAAAGTAAGTATAAAAAGATTTTTTGGGAGGTTTAGTCCACAAAAATTTACTAGGGAGAAGTTATAAACCATGTATTAAATAATTTCCCCATTTGTTATTCTCACAGATAACTTAAACTCTAAATTTTCAGGAGACATTTGAATAGTTCTGCTAAACTTTCAAGATATGAAAGAATGAGTAGGACCAGAATAAAATAGTACATTATCTATTCTTGAATTAATAACTAGCATACCTTTCACCACATCATTTTCTAGCTCCACCTTGGAAGTATTGATAGCATAAGACATTCCTTATTTCCTTGAAGGTTGTTGTTGATTTCCTATGATAACCCTTGGCTTAGGGCAATTGTTTGCATAATCCCCATGATCCTTGTAGTTGTAACACTACACAACAAGATAAGTGTTGATATGGACCTTCCTTTCTTATTCCACATTGGGGTAATTCTTTATATCCCTTCAGTAGTTCTTTGCTATATTTTCCATATTTCCACATTTAAAGCAATTTTGGGTTCCCTTTAAATAGTTCCCAGGATACTTATTCCCATAATTTTGACATGTGGGATGTTCGATCTTCTTTCTATCATGGGATTTATTTTCCAAACCACCCATATTAGACTTCATCTTATGATTTTTTTCACCAATCCCACGATACCACTGGGAGTCTCTGATCTCCATTTCAACCTTGAGGGCACAATAGACAATCTCTTCATAACTGTCAAATTCTCGAATCACCAATGCTTTTCATAGACTCGGATTTAGTCTGCTAGAGAAGTGATCCACCTTTATTTTAGTGTTCATGAAAAATCTGTATGCATATCTTGCAAGCCTTGAAAATTTTTCTTCATACACCCTGATGGAATCATCTTCTTTCTGCTTGAGTTTGAGGAACTCTCTTTCCATCTTGAGGTGGAGGGTTCGGGGAAAATATTTATTGAAAAAAAATTATTAAATTCCTCCCAATACATGGAATCAATTTCCTCTTGGGACTTCATATTCTTGATTAGTGTCCACCACTGATCAGTTTCCCCATCAAAATGATAGACCACCAGTATGACTTTATCTTATTCTGATCACTAGAGGATAGAGATAATCTTTTTAATTGAGTTAATCCACTATTCCATGAAGAGGGGGTTGAAAGATCCAGTAAACATGGTAGGCCTTATTCATATTAAGGATTCAATAGTAACTTGCTCTTTCCTTGGAGGAGGAGGTCATTCATCATGATTCAAGTTATTATTCATAACTTGATCTCGTTGAGCAAGTACTGTCATGAAGTTTTGAGAACCCATTCCCATCATATTTGGCATATCATTAGGGAAATATTCCCATTCCCTATCACATTGATTTTTGGAACATGTTATTCTATATCTCGCCACTAACTATGAAAAATAACATACAATTAGGGGGCTTTAATACTTAAATATTAAGAATAAAAAGGGAAATTTGAACATAAAATGATAAACTTGTAAAGGAGAAGTATATCCTAACTTGTGATTATCTAGGTTTAAATCTAGGTTATCCTTGATCTATTTATTAACTTATATTCTTATGGGATCTTTTTTTATTCCCTTAATAATGGTTTGTACCAAGATCATGAATTTACCAAAGTATATCCCCTGGGAGTGTCAAACCAAGAGAGAAGCAAGGCTCATTGTTGTGCACCAGTTCCCATTCAAGTCTAGATCAAAGCAGTGTTATCGGGTTTTACCCCTAGATACATCTATTACAGATCCACCTCTACCTATTTTTATCTAGATAGGTATGTATTTTCTTAATAAACCACCTACTCTATACTTACAAAAATTTAGGGACATTTTCTTATACTTAGTCTCATCCCTAAGGTTGTTACTAAAGTTATCTATTCCTAATCTCCAAAAAAACTAGACCATACTCTAATACCAAATATAGAAACCCTAACCTTTAACACATATCATTACATGATTTTAATCATAATAAAACATCATATTACAAGCCAAGGATCATTAATTTAGTGTCTTGGAATACTAGGTACATAAAACTGAAAACATGGGACTAAATAAAACTTTTATTTATTTAATCTTCATAAAGAGATCTTAACTTCCATTGTGTGCATACATCTTCATAGGATAACCTAGGGATAACATGAACAAAGAGATGAGGTAAAAGACCAGTAAGGGAATAATCATAATAATAAATCTTTAGCACAATGGTTAGAAGGCATGATATAATAACATAAAAAGGCATGGTTCATATGGAATCATGACATATAAACATGGGATCATATAAACATGGAGTCATAATAATGTGGTAGAAACATAAATCAAGGCTTTAGAATGAGTTAAGGATCGTTTCACATAGAGGATCATAAGTCAAGTTTAACCACCAAGATCGTTTCACATGGTAGCATGAGTCAAGGCTAACCGTCAAGACCGTTGCACATAACGTCTCATAATACTCAACTTTACCCAATGCATTAGTGTGATATCTAGGCACACCCATCTTAACATGTTCACGAATATACTTTCCACATAAATAATCATACATAAACATAAGGGTGCCAATGGAAATAAATGGGTATCATAAACATGTCATAAATCATAATAAATGGGTGTATCATACAAGTGTCCATAAAAGAAAGGAAGTAAAAAATTCATGGAAATTAATAAGGTAAAATAGTCATATATCATGGTATGTGATATCAAACAAAAATTATACTATGCAATAAGAGTATTTAAGAAATTTTAGCATTAAAACATTTTAGTGCGGTTAGAAAGAAAATACTAAAGAGAATTTAAAATAGAAAAGGGAATAATATAACATCTTAACCAGGAAACCACTAAAACAGTGCTACGAGCTGTTTCACCATAAGGCCTCAAGTGCACCTCCCCGTATGCCAGAGGCTTCCGACCAGTATCAAGGGCCTAGGGTGTGATAGTGGGGAGACTATTCCCTCATACCAAAGTAGGAAAACTATGGAAATAATTAAGTATCATACATAGAAGAAAGTAAATAGAGTGCAGAAGCAATAAACAATTGAAATAGAACAAGTTGTAATAGTAAAATGTTGTAAAATCCAGAACAACTATGAAATAAAATACAACACTAGTCACCCACTGGGTCAACCATATAGATAAAAGTACAAAATAAACTAAAAGTAAAAGTACAGGTCTCTACTACAAACTCCGAGCCCACCCACATACTCGATCTCCAGACACTATCAAACTGCACCAGCCTGATCAGTAAAACCACTTGAGCAGCTTCGTTCGATCGTGAAACACTGGGCCTCATCCCTATCCACCATGAAACACATTCTCAACCTAAAAATAATACATAAGTTCTACATGTACACCATGGTGCAGGTTTAGGGGTGTGAAATAATCTCAATAGGTCACCCCAAAAAGCAACCTATAATTGTGCTTCTAAAAGTGTATGCAACAGCAACGTGTTCATCCTAACTAGAATACAACAAAAGAAGTAAAGAAAATGTGCAACCACAGTCGAAACCAGGGTCTGTAATCCCTATCAATTGGGTAAGTTCCACCATGGATGTCCATATCTATATATGTATACATGTATAGTCCCATACCTATATACATATACCTAAATATGAATATTCATGAGTATGTGAATCAAATAACAAGAAACTATGTCAACAGTTGATCCTTGGGTCCATAAGCCCGATCGCCTGGACATCCTGTGCAAGGGAATTCAGCTGGATGTCATGCCACTCAAGCTGTGTATCATTAAGTCAGTCTCTGGGTCCATAATCCCATCGAAATGTACCTGCTTTATCCAATGCTGAAAATGTCTCTAAGAAAGATATGTCATCATAGGGGGATACTCGTCCTACACCTGGGTTCACTCGTACTCACCTCCAATCACAGAATAAGGATACCGTATACTGATGGTCAATCCTGTAAGGAAGAATACCATATACCGATGGTCAATCCTGACTAATTTGAAAGGTCGTAATAAATCCAATCATAGGATGATGAGATCATATTCATCCTCACCACTTGTCACCACCAGGGAAACTCTCACGATCTAAACCCCTTGGGTCTAACATAGCACATGAAACTAGTAATGACCTCTGGGTAGCTCTCATGGTCAATACCCCCTAGGTATAACATAGTACCAAGTAAATTCTAACAACCTTTGGGTATCTCTCATAGTCAATACCCCCTGGGTCTAATATAGCATCATATAAATTATAAACGACCTCCGAGTATCTCTCACAGTCAATACCCCCTCGGTCCAACATAGCACAAGACCACCTAGGAATGTCTCATGGTCTGAACCCCTTGGATATAACATAGCATCATATAAATTATAAACGAACTCCAGTTATCTCTCACAATCAATACCCCCTCTGTCCAACATAGTACACAACCACCTGGGTAGCTCTCATAGTCTGAACCCCTCTGGTCAATCAACTACAACAAGGCTTTCACGATCCTGTGTAAATACTCTGGAAGCTCCCACAGTCTTTCTGGTCCAAGGATCTCACAGTCCTTTGGAAAAAAATCAATCTAGGATCAATATCCAAATACCATGGATCACCTCTGGTCATCCCAACAACATATCCATCACAATATATACATATACACATTTAGTCTAAATAGCCAAGTCCTAGGTAATACCTCTAGGTATACAAAAAATATCAGGAATAACATAGATTAGAAGCCGGATTCCAGGAGAACACGTCCAGGCATCCCAACAAACAATAAAGATGCCTCGCATCAGGCTCAACATCCACCAACCAAGAAGCACCTCTGGTAACCACTACTACATCAGCAAAACCAAGTCAGATATAAAAAAATGAGTGTGGCTGGCCCGAACACCCAACCCAACACTATATCCACAACCCCATGGGCTTACTAGTTCGGCACGGGTTCTAGGTGACACCCGAACACCATCTCTACCCTAACCCGACATAACAACTCAAGGTCAGTAAAACAACGATCACCCATTGGGTCCCTCAAGTCAAACACTGATGAGGCATCCCACATGAGATCCTCCTGGTAAACACAAGCAAAGGCATCCTACACCGGATCCTTAGTGAAGAGTAAGGGAGGAATCCTACAAGGGATCCTCAAATGAAGAACAACATAGTGATCCAAAAACATGGATCCTCTCAAAGGAAAATAGGATAGAGATCCTACAAGGGACTCCCTAGGTCAGCACATAAGTAAAGGCATCCTTCAGGGGATCCTTGGAAGTATCTGGTCTCGTGGTCTCATAGGCCATAAGGGAACATATCATAAGGAAAAAAGTTCACAAAATCATAGGTCATAAGAGATATCTCGTAGCTCATCTTAGCTCGAAAGTCTCAACTAGGTTTATCCAAACACCCAACCTATCATCCATGCCAAGTCTCACTCCCAAGTGACAACTGAACTCGATGATTGTAGGAAGAACCCCTACATTTATATGGAAACCCCAAAAAATACATTTATATGACCCATAAATATCAAATGGATTCAACCATTGCGATCTACATAGAAAAACACTCATAATGGACTACTCAAACACCCAATTCTGGCTTCCAGGGCACAAGATACCCCAAAACTTCTAAGCTGGAGAAGTACATGGCCAGAACACATGGGGCATGCCTATGTAGTAGTAAATGGAATGCAATTTACTGTACATGGCATTTAATATTCACAAAATGTCATCCTATGTTCATTTTCACCCGAACACATGCCCATGTGCCACTACACAGCGTGTACTCCTAGTACACGGCATGTACTCCTTAAAAACCACTATTCTGTGTCTTTTTTGCACATGGCCATCACAAAACGGTGTGTACTTAAGAACAATTTGTCTTCCCTGAATGGGAAGAACACATGGCATGTTCCCCTAGAATACACGCTGTGTAACCTGGGTTTCCCGATGGTAAATCCCTCAAAACTCCTAAAACACCCATTTTCACCCTTGAAACAATAGATTGAGCCCCATGGGCTTACAAGTAAGAAATATAAGGCTTTAAAAACATAAAACAACATGTTTCAAGGGGATTTATAGTGAAAACATAAATTGACCAACCTTAAGGTAGAAACCATAGAAGTTTTGCTTGATTTTACGGTCCATGGAGGTCACACGCCGACTCAGCGCGTCGAGAGCTTCGAATCGGTACCCCTCTTGCCTCCCAACTCTCTCTATTTCTCAATATCCATTTCTAACCAAAGGACACATCCAAGGAGGAGGTGTAGGAGACGTGTTCAAGGATGAGGAAAGAAGATAAGTAAGAAAATAAAGGAAAAGAAAATGAAGAAAAAGGGGCTCAGGCCAGCCCCTGCGCCCGACGTGAGTTTATGCCTCGTCTAGGATAAACTCCCTATTACAGACTCAACAGAGAAGACATAATCTCAATAATACACTTCGTTTAAAATTTATTAACAAATGAACCTACATGAATAATTTAATATTTAATTTAATAATATTAAATATTAAATATTCTGCTAAAATTTGAACAACTCATATTTCCACCAAACTCATATCCTAGACACCCTATTTCAAAACCAACGGAGTTATCATAAAAATTAGCTGAGGTCAAATGGTAGGGTAAAAGGACCATTTTACCCCTCATAATCATTCAACAGAAAAATGTCAAATTTCTGCTCAAAACTGCAGTTCGGAAAAACATGGGTTCTTACAAACTCCCCACCGTAAACCTTCTCATCCCCGAGAAGTTCGGTGAAAGGACCAGTACCCATGCTCCCAACCCGAGTATCTGCGCAACCAATTTATCTAGACTATCCAATGACCAGTCATAAAGCATTAACAACCACCTTCTACATAGGATATATTTAACTATGACTGATCTAGTACTCCCCACCATAGGAATACCCTTATTGTCATCTTAAAAGAAAACTTTGTGCTCAAAATATCATGGTAAACACCAAAGTTTAACTGAAAACGTGGAAAAACACCCTCAAATGGCCAATGGTGTGCTCCCCACCATATGTCTTTCCTTACACCGCTCCTAGGGCGCAACCACAACAGGTTCTCTCCTCAACAAGGAAGAACATTAAGAAAGAAAAAGGGATCTTAGCATAGGGATGAAGCTATCTTAGAATACTCAAGATGAATCAAGATAGTGCATGATCATCTCTTATAGGAGTACACTAAGATTTCACCAAAGGCATGTCCAGCTCCCTCCAAGCCACACTCACCATCCTGTCAGTACCTGACCAAGACTCATCCATAGTTCAACCACTCATGCATGTTTTCCTAGGACTAAATAGACATCGAATTATAAAGGTTCAAGTCAAAACCAAGGGTCTCTAAGTCTTCCACCTAGCCCTATATAAAAAGACTCACAACTGGGTCATAAGGTCTAACCACTTAGCCCAAAAGATCCAAACCTATGAAAAGTAGTTAAGATCACAATGACTGACAAGGGTAAAAACTAAAACACGTGGCCTACGAGGGCCCTGATCCTCTACGAGTATCCTTAGAAGGAACTGCTCCTTGGAGGTCACAACCAAAACAGAAGAGAAACTGAACTGACACTCATCAGGTATCTATATGCAGCAATACCCAAAGGAGGTCCAGTTCAAAAGAAGTGACTTAGTATCTATCAGCATCATACTCATCAATCCGTCTAGATAACCACAGTCCGGAGAAAAAACACCCAACAAGGGGTTAAACAGAAAGGAAACACATGCCATATTGACCCACTAGAGTCACTACAAAACCTGTGCACTAGAACTGAGTCATCAACATCACAATAAAAATGACTCAACGTAGATCCACATAACCTACCATCAGAGTAAAAGTATGTGTATGCAGACCCAAAGTTCTTAGTCATCATTAAAAACACACACTAGCGGGCCTATATACTGTGAATCATATGTGCCTAGTATGATGCATGAGACGCTTCTTTCCTTTTTCGTCCAAGAGTCAAAAACCATCCCTAACCTCTTACCAATGGCCAAGAGATAGAGATATATATTAAATCAAAACATCCACACATCATGTGTGTCGCTCAAGGAAAAAATCATATAAAACTGTAACATCACAAAATCAGAACAGAAATCCCAAACCCTGGAAACCAGGACTTCTTACCGAAACAAGTGTTCTCAATACACCAGTCCAATATCCATCATAGGTTCTAACACATTCCTAATACTCTTTTCTACCATATCCCAAATAGTAAAGACTAGGAAAATAAACTCCTTTAATACCACTTTGTAACATCCCAACCCAGAAGCCACTAAAACAGTGCTTCGAGCTGGTTCGCCACAAGGCCTCAAGCATGCCTCTCCATATTCCAGAGGCTTCTAAATAGCAGCGAGGGCCTAGGGTGTGATTATAAGGACCTGACCTTAAACATTACATAATATTGAGTTAAGTAAAGAATTCACATTGAAGATATTTTTAGGTTTAGATTTTTAGAGAATTAGTCCATAACTATTACATTACATCTCAAAAATTACAAAGTATACACTTCTACTCAGTTTCCATTTTTTTCATAAAATAAAAACACTTAAAAAGGAAACATGTCTAGTTTTATGTTTTATACATCAAGAATTTTCCATGATCCCATCATTGACCCTATTCATCTTTAATTCCTATGAAAAACATTTCAAAACTTGGGATGAGCATAAAAATATCATTAAGGGTTATAAAATAAGGAAATAAAACATTAACCCATAAATAAATACAAATCAATGAAACCATACTTTTCAATCATAAAATACCTCATGAAATCATAATATTTATGAATAACACACGTAAATCATAAATAATAAAGGTAACTTATGGAATACATAACATACTTACATTGTAGCATTCACAACTACATATAGAGTTACATTTGGAATATCCATCACATTATATTCTCTAAATTTCTTAGAAGAAACATTAATGTTTACCTCTGTCACGTTACCTAATGCATTGAAGAGCTATCCCGGGCTCACCTTCCCTAGGTTTATCATGGAATCATCTGTATACGTAAACAATTCCCAAGAACCATAACATAATCATAACACATGAAACAAGCATAAAGAAAATGTAACATTTCCACATTGTAGTCACAAGATATCATTTCAAGATATTGACATAATCAGTTCATTTAAAACATTCAAAAACAAGAGTTTTGAATCAAAGTGTCCCATACCACATTGAATCGTTTGAAAGGATTTTAATCTTTAAAACACTCATGTCCATATAAATAAATCCTTAAAATAATTTCTAAAACATGGAAATTAAAGAGAAGGATTTAGAATATTAAATCTTTAAAACATTTAAAATTATGTTTTAGTTAAAGAGTCATTTACCATTTGAGAAACCCTTGAATAAAAATTATTAAATAATAACATCAAAGAAAATTATAAATATCATGAGAATATAAAAATTCATGATATAAAATGTCAAAATGGTTGCATATACACCTTATATAATAATAAAGATGCACAATATCAAAATATTCCTCAATGAAAGGAGATTGATACATAGTCCTTTACGAAGATTCGACAGCCTAACGGCATCACTTTAAAATTCAAAAAATGATTTGATGAGATAAAAAATGATCTCTCGTCACTTGGACATAAAATTTATAGAAATAAGGATATATAAGAACATATCCCAACATAAGAAAAAGGAAATTAAAATACATATCAAAAAATAAGTCTTTGACTAAAAGAGGAGGGTGAAAGGTTTCCTTACAAAGATCGTATCATTAAATTAAGGATAAATCAATGAAATAATTATGCGTGAAAAAAATAAATACAACCAATATAAGTGGATATTAAGTGTAAAACAATCAGAGATCATTCACACATATTTATAGCATGACATAATCAAGAAGTAGAAGATTAACCCAAAGAATAGAAATTGGGTGAAGAAGTTCCCTTACCTCGTTTCTGAATTGACTCGTTTGTTCCTTGTTCTTCTTGAATAATAAACTTAAGTTAATTTATAATTGATTTAGAACATTTTTCAAGTTTATTATTTGTTTTATATCACTTATTAACTTGAAATAACAATTTGTTAATTATTTGATTTCATATCGGACATTTTGTTGATGTTCAGAATTTGAGTTAAAAATGAACTTGTTATAATTTCAATTTGTCCATGTGGTCAAAAGTAAATTATATCCAGAATGATATTCATGATTTATATATCATATATATCCATTATATATGTTTTTATAATAGTATATAACAATTGTAGATAATAAATAAAATGCACCATTCATGGAGATGGTAAGTCGTACGCACGCATGAACGCTACTTTCATTTCTATTTCGTATTTAATGGAATTAAAACTTAATGATACATAGGTATATTATAATTATAGTATAATATCACATATAAATCCAATAAATTCATACTTTTCATGTTCCACGCATGGCATGAACGAGTCATATCACTTTGAGGGGGCGGTAGTCTGCACTTCCTCAAATGAAATTATCGTATTTACCCATTATAGAAACCATAAAGGTATGATATAAATGAAAAATAAAGAAGTATAGAGACAAAATAAATATAATATATATTACATATAAATATAGTGTCATAATAATGGCCACCATGAGAGTCAGTAGGAGATAATCGAACAATCATCGTTTTGTGAGGTCGTAGTTTGTCGTACACAGAAACAGTATGTTCGTATCCATTAGATGGAGGTGTGTGTAAGTGTAGTTATAATTATTCTCATAAAAAAACCTAGTATATTTAGTATACGTTTTTTTATTTAAACAAAAAATAAGAAGATAATATGGAGTGAAGAAGTAAAATAATAGAAGAGAACTTGAGGGAAGACGTTACATTTAAATCGGGTAACTCCCTTTGGATTCAACCAAAAGGATTTCTTGAAGTCATTTATGCCTAAGATAATGCTTCTAGGGGGAATATAGGGATCTTGAGAGCTTATTTGGGCAGATTTTGGATGATACTAGGTGACTTGAGATGTGTGAGTAAGGGTTAGAGGTGATGGCTTTTTATAAGGGGGAGGGGCTCTTTAGGAAAATTTAAAAGTATTATTTTATTAAAACATGGATTTCGGTTTAAAAAGGTCCAAATTTTATTTAATTCTAATATAAGGTGAATATAAGTTGAAATAAAGTCATCCAATAATAATTGGACAGGTTTTTAATATTTCTTAATCCTTATCATTTTTATTTAACCTTTTGTTAACTTATTTAACTTTTACCATATTCATACTATAAGAATAATATATTTACTATAAAATGTCAAGAGACCCAAAATTGATCATTAATTACATTTTTAAAATAATATATTTAATTCCTAAAAATCATAGATTTTTAGGATTATTTTAACATTTAATAAAATACTAATTTTTTAAAAAACTCATTTATGTCAATTTATAAACTATTCATATCATGAGTTTTAAAAAATCTATAACTTTATTATTACAAAAAAATCTATTAATTCAAAGATAAAAAATAATTATTATCTCTAAAAATCTTTTATGGCATAAAAAGTTTCAAAATAAATTTATTTTAATAATTGTAATATCATTTATTTTAATCCTTTATTAATGAAGCAATTACTGCATCACCATTGTGTCATAATTAAATTTATTTATTTAATGTCTAAAAATTATAAATAAAATACCATGATGTAGGACATATTTTTATATTTAAAATTAATATTTATAGTCTAAGGGGTTAATTATATAACCCCATATAAAAAATTATTTACTAAAAGATATATGTTTATGTTACTTTTGTCTTTACTTTAAATTATTTAATATAAAGTGTCATTATCACTCCCAAGTGGCTCCATGGGGCCCCAAAATCGACCCAAGGATTACCTTGGTTGGAAATACCTCATCCAATATGGTTAGGATAAGTGTAAGTGTAATTTAATATTATTATAATATTATTTTTCACCCTTATTTACCAGAATTACCCTTTAACCATGGTAAATAAAATATTTACTGATGTAAATATTCATAATGTCTAAAAATAAAAGTTACATATTTACACAATTTTAACCTCCTGATTCTAAATATGTAATCCATTCTTCCAAATTCAAAACACATAGGTGGAAGAAATTAATTTAAAATTAATTCCCGTTGTCAAAACCAAAAAGTGTGTTTTCAAGAAATAATACCTATCAAAATATTGACTTTTGTTTATGTCCAATTCCAAAGTGAAATTACTTATAATGAACAAAATTGTATTAAATGATAAAAACATAATCTAATTAAACTTTAAAACCAATTAAATAAATAAACTAACCATATAAATAAATTATATTTAAAAGCAGTTTTCAATTAAAATGCAGTATTTTGCACTATTCATTAAAAAAGTAACTTTATCAGAAAAATACTAAAATTTCATCCAAAGTAAATTTTTATGTCCCTATTCTAAAGAAGAATTTTATTTTTTCAAATATAACATATAAAAGTGACAAAAACTATATTTAAAAAAGGGTTCGCCATCAAAAGGCGGTAAAACAGCCTTTTAAAGAATATTAGAGTATCTCATGCTTAAAATCAGATTCTTTCTTATTTTAAGCCTCTAAAATTTATTGAATAAATTTAAATACATTTAAAAAACATGTATAATAATATTTTATTTAGTTCTATTCATTACCTCCAATACAATGACTATATGTTAACTACCATTTAAAATAATATTATTATTATATTATTTTTCAGTATAACTCAAAGTTGTGTGCAACATAAGATTTAAAAGAAACCCATTGTTGTGTGTTGTGTACGCTATCAGACATATCATCCCCTTAAAAGTAAAATTAATATTTAATTCACAAATATTAATTAATATGAAAATTTCATATTCGTTGTTTACCTGGGATGTTACATCCTTCCACCCTTTTGGGAATTGCATCATCGCAATTTTAAAATTGGTCTTAGAAAATTAATTAAAAGTACCACATCAGAAAAGAGTCAATAAAACTATCACTTTAAAATAATTAAATAGAAGTATAAATGTCACCCGAGATAAACCATACTAGTATTCTATGAAAACATGGATATGGAGGAGAAAATGAGTGTCAAGTTCTGATTGAGAGTGATAGAAAACATGATCAGTAGAAAGATAACCACTAGAAAACCACAAACTTGTGATATGTTAAGTAGTCTTTGGTTTCCCAATATGAAAAGTAAATGGACAACGTTTTTGTTTTAAGTTTCATTTAGTAAAGTTGGAGAATTTATTTATGATATTGACTAAGGACATAAGAAAATATACTTACTTTTCAAGTAGAGTTTCATCCTTTAATAAGTTTCTACCAAAATATCATCTTTTCTCCAAATGATGAGTATTCAAGATGACTTGGTCACACCTAAAGCGCTGGTATCAACTTCTATAGAATCACATAATCCAAAAAAATGAACTATATATTTCCCTTTTCTTTAGACATTAACCAAAACCAAAATGGTTAGTACATGATCAAATAATCCCCAAAAAGGATAATACTTTATAAAAATAAATACCACTCTTAATCCCAAAAATTTGACAAACAATACCCAAAGTTCAACAAAGACCATTCAATAAACAATTTTCCTTAAAAATTCTTCAAAGTAACCCAACTAAGATTGAAACCCAAAACTCAGAAGGATTTAATCACATAGTCATCCATAGTAAATATTAACATTTATCTCCAAATAACATCGACTACTCTTAAAGTCTCATACTAAAGAGTAATTAACCTAATAACATATTCTCTATGAAAGTTTAATCATTTCCATAAATAACCCAAATTGCTATATGTCCACAATAAAACATAGATTCTTTCAAAATAAAATTTTAACCATTACTCCACAAGTGAGATCCCATGGTATTCTATTTTACTTAATCATGTAGTGTTCCCAAAAGATAGAACATCTTCCAAAATAACATTTATCACTTAATCACTAAATCATTTTCCTATAATAAGAATATTCATTTAATAAAACATAAATTCACAAAATTAACTTATTCTTGATCCATAAAATCATCTAACTAAAAACAGTTAATCATACTAACCAGGGACTTCACGTAGTCTAGTGGTAGGTGATAAATCTCAATTGCACTTTGGTTATGGGTTCAATTCCCACAACTTTGTCCTATGTTATGGGTTGTCACATAGTCTGCATGTTTTCCTTTTTCAAAAACTATATAATGTTATACAATTCCCAAAAATGAGATAAATTCCTCAAAAATAACCATAACATATTTTAACCATAGATGTTATCTCATACCTCGCATTTTCATCCCAAAACGTAATAACCTGTAATTACCTCAAATTCAAGGATTATATAATCTCAAATAGTTATTTATAACTATATCCACAAAAGAAAAGATAATTATTCCTTGAATAAAATTTTCACATATCAAACTTTAGGTTTATACATACTAGAAAAAGACTTCCAAAGTAATCCCATCATCAAAAGAGTCTTAATACTTTTAAGCATTTCATCATCCTAAAATCTGGAATAACTCTTGAATCCCTTATATGTATACTTCTTACTCATTCAATGTTCTTCATGATCCATTAACCATTCTTTCCCAACTTATTCTATAATACTTCATTCCTAAAAAAAATCATAAATCATATCCTAAGATTCAATCATGTCAAAACATCAACTAAGAAATAATCTATAACTTTCATTGGTCATTTTTAGTTTCCTCGTCTTCAATTGGAATGGCATTAGGTATTGGTAAAAATATATTTGTACAGTTTTGTTGGTCCCATTGCCAAACATTCTTCATAGGAAATCTATTTGTATAATGACCATGCACACCACATTTAAAAAATTCAACTGATCCCTCAGAAAGAACTTATTTTCCTTTCCTGGATTCAACTGGACGCTTCCTTTTTTGATGGTAGGTTCCTGATTTATGGACTTCATTACCACATCTATAGCATCTTCTCGTCCCTTTGAATCATTTTTCTAGGTGTTTCTTTCCACATCCTTAACACATAGGTTTTTGAATATACTTACCTTTATGATTATTACCTGAACTTTTGTAGGGATTTGTTTCTCGCATATATGATTCCTTATAAAAATCACCATGGTTCAGGTAGTCAATCATGACTTTAGATGGTTGGTTGAGAATAACCACAAGAGTTCTCATTGAAGCTCCCATTTCATCTGGTTTCTTATTCAGAATATTGTCATAGTTTTCTTCACTTCCATTATTACTTTGGTTCCTGTTATATCCATCCATTTACTAAACCCAAAAAGGTTAGTGTGAGTATATCAATAAAATCATCATATAATATCTTATTAGGTGGGTAAAAACTAAGATAAACTTATTCATGTTATCTTAAAATCGTTAAATTTATCTAAAATAACTATGGCTCTTTATAATATGCTAACCACTATGGTTATGTCACTTATTATTAAATAACACCCTAACCTCTAAAGTTATCTAAACCGACCTTTGATACCAACTATAAGGACCCGACCATAAACATTACATAATCATGAGTTAAGTCAAGAATTCACATTGAGGATATTTTTAGGTTTAGAGTTTTATAGAATTAGGCCATAACTATTACATTACATCTCAAAAATTACAAAGTAGACACTTCTACTCAGTTTCTATTTTTTTCATAAAATAAAAACTCTTAAAAAAGGAAACATGTCTAGTTCCATGTTTTAGATAGCATGACTTTTCCATAATCCCATCCTTGACCCTATTCATCTTTAAGTCCTGTGAAAAAAATTTCAAAATTTGGGATGAGCATAAAAATCTCATTAAGGGTTATAAAATAATGAAATGAAACATTAACCCATCAATAAATAAAAATCAATGAAACCATACTTTTCAATCATAACATACCTCATGAAATCATAAGATTTATGAATAACACATGGAAATCATAAATCATAAACGTAACTTATAGAATACATAACATACTTACATTGTAGATTTCACAGCTATATAGGAAGTTAAATTTGGAATACCCATAATATTATATTCCCTAAATATATTAGGAGAAACATTAACGTTTACCTCTCTCATGTTACCCAATGCATTGGAGAGCTATCTCGGGATCACCCGCCCTAGGTTTATCACATAACCACCCATATACATAAACAATTCCCAAGAACCATAACATAATAATAACACATGAAACAAGCATAAATTAAATATAAAATTTCCACATTGCAGTCACAAGATATCATTTCAAGATATTGACATAATCAGTTCATTTAAAACATTCAAAAAAGAAGAGTTTTGAATCAAAGTGTCCCATACCAAATTGAAAATTTTGAAAGGATTTTACAATTTAAAACAATCATGTACATATAAATAAATCCTTAAAATCATTTCTAAAACATGGAAATCAAATAAAATTATTTATAATATTAAATATTTAAAACATTTAAAACGATTTTTTAGTTAAAGAATCCTTTACCATTTTAGAAACTCTTGAATAAAATTTATTAAAGAATAACATCAAATAAAACTATAAATATCATTAGAATATAAAAATTCATGATATAAAATGTCAAAATGGTTTCATATAAACATTATAGGATAATAAAGGTGCACAATATCAATATATTCCCCAATGAAAGGAGATTGAGACATAGTCCCTTACGAAAATTCAGCAGCCTAACGGCGTTACTTTAAAATTCAAAAAATGATTCGATGAGATAGAAAAGGATATCTCATAACTTGTACATAAAATATATATCAATAAGTATATATAAGAACATATCCCAACATTAGAAAAATTAAATTAAAAGACATATCAAAAAAGAAGTCTTTGACTAAAAGAGGAGGGTCAAAGGTTCCCTTACAAAGATCGTATCATTAAATTAAGGATAAATCAATGAAAAAATTTTGTGTGACAAATATAAATACACAAAATATAATTTTATATTAAGTTTAAAACAATAATAGGTCATTCACACATATTTATAGCATGACATAATCAAGAAGTAGAAGATTAACCCAAAGAATGGAAATTGGGTGAAGAAGTTCCCTTACCCCATGTCCGACTTGACTCGTTTGTTCCTTGTTATTACTAAATAATAAACTTAAGTTAATTTATAATTTCTTTATAACATTTTTCAAGTTTATTATTCCTTTTATATCACTTATTACCTTGAAATAACAATTTTTTAATTATTTAATTTCATATCGGACATTTTGTCGATGTTCGGAATTTGAGTTAAAAATGAACTTATTATAATTAGAATTTTCCCATGTGGTCAAAACTAAATTATCTCAAGAATTATATGCATGATTTATATATCATATATATACAGTATATATATTTTTATAATGGTACATAACATTAGAAGATGATAAATGAAATGCACCGTTCATGGAGACGGTAAGTCGTACGCACGCATGAATGCTACTTTCATTTCTATTTCGTATTTAATGGAATGAAAACTTAATGATACATAAGTATATTATAATTACATTATAATATAATATATAATTTCATTAAATTAATCCTTTACATGTTCCACGTATTGTATGAACGAGTCATATCACTTTGAGGGGGCGGTAGTCCGCACTTCCTAAAATGAAATTGTCGTATTTACCCATTATGGAAACCATAAAGATATTCTATAAATTAAAAATACAGAAGCATAGAGACAAAATAAATATAATATATATCACATATAAATACAGTTCAATCATAATGTCTACCATGAGAGGCGGTAGGAGATAATCGAATAATCATCGTTTCGTGAGGCAGCAGTTCGCCGTACACAGAAACAGTATGTTTGTATCCATTAGATGGAGGTGTGTGTAAGTGTAGTTATAATTATTCTCATAAAAACAACCTAGTATATTTAGGATACTGTTTTTTTTTATTTAAAAAAAAGAATAACATAGGGAGTGAATAAGTAAAATAATAGAAGAGAACTTGAGGGAAGATGTTACCTTTAAATCGGGTAACTCCCTTTGGTTTGAACCAAAAGGATTTATTGAAGTCATTTATGCCTAAGATAAGTCTTATAGGAGGAATATAGGGATATTGAGAGATTATTTGGGCAGATTTTTGAGGATCCAAGGGGGCTTGAGAGTTGTGAGTAAGGGTTAGAGGTGATGGCTTTTTATAAGGGGGGAGGGGCTCTTCAGGAAGGTTTGAAATTATTATTTTATTATAAAATTAATTTCAGTTTAAAAAGGTCCAAAAATTATTTAATTATAATATAAGGTTCATATAAGTCGGAATAAAATCATCCAATAAGAATTGGATAGGTTTGTATATTTTTTAATCCTTTTCATTTTTATTTAACCTTTTGTTAACTTATTTAACTTTTACAGTATTCATACTATAAGGTTAATATATTTACTATAAAATTCCAAGAGACCCAAAATGGATCATTAATGACATTTTTAACATTATATATGTCAGTTGGACAAATAATATATTTTTACGATTATTTTAACATTTAATAAAATATTAATTGTTTTAAAAACTCATTTATGTCAATTTATAAACTATTCATATCATGAGTTTTAAAAAATATATAAAAACTTTATTATTTCAAAAAAACTTCATTAATTAAAATATAAAAAGTCTTTATTATCTATAAAAATCGTGTATGGCATAAAAAGTTTCAAAATAAATTTATTTTAATAATTATAATATCATTTATTTAAATCCTTTATTAATGAAGAAATTACCGTATCACCATTGTGTCATGCTTAAATTTATTTATTTAATGTCTAAAAATTATAAATAAAATACCATTATGTATTAAATATTTTTATATTTCAAATTAATATTTATAGTGGAAGGTATTACTTATATAACCCCATATAAAAATTGTTTTACAAAAAGATATATGTTTATGCTACTTTTGTCTTTACTTTAAATTAATTAATATAAAGTGTCATTATCACTCCCAAGTGGCTTCATGGGGTCCCAAAATCGACCCAAGGATGACCTTGGTAGGAAATACCTCATCAAATAGGGTTAGGACAAGTGTAAGGGTAATTTAATATTATTATAATATTATTTTTCACCCTTATTTACCAGAATTACCCTTTAACCATGGTAAATAAAATATTTACTGATGTAAATATTCATAATGTCTAAAAATAAAAGTTAAATATTTACACAATTTGGACCTCATGATTCCAAATATGGAATCCATTTTTCCAAATTCAAAATACCTAAGTGGCAGATATTAATTTAAAATTAATTCCCGTTGTCAAAACCAAAAAACGTGTTTTTAAGAAATAATACATATCAAAAGATTAACCTTTTTTATGTACAATTTCAAAATAAAATTAATTATAATGACCAAAATTGTATTCAATGGTAAAAATATAATATAATTAAAATTTAAAACCAATTAAATAAATAATCTAACCATATGAAGAAATTAGATTAAAAAGCATTTTTGAATTAAAATACAGTATTTTTCACTATTCATTAAAAAATGAACTTTATCAGAAAAATACCAAAATTTCATCCAAAGTAAATTTTTATGTCCTGATTCTAAAGAAGAATTTTATTTTTTAAAATAGAACAAATAAAAGTGACAAAAACTAGATTTAAAAAAAGGGTTCGCCATTAAAAGGCGGTAAAACGACCTTTTAAAGAATATTAGAGTATTCCATGCTTAAAATCGGATTCTTCCTTATTTTAAGCCTATAAAATCTATTGGATAAATTTAAAGACATTTAAAAAACATGTATAATAATATTTTATTTATTTCTGTTCATTCTCTCCAATACAATGGCTATGTGTTAACTACCATTTAAAATAATAATATTATTATATTATTTTTCAGTATAACTCAAAGTTGTGTGCAACATAAGATTTCAAAGAAACTCGTTGTTGTGTGTTGTGTATGCTATCAAACATAGCATCCCCTTTAAAGTAAAATTAACATTTAATTCATAAATATTAATAAATATGAAAATATCATATTCTTTATTTACCTGGGATGTTACAGTGATAGTGGGGAGATTATTCCCTCATACCAGAGTATAAAAACATCATAAATAACTAAGTATCATACATAGCAGAAATTAAATAGAGTGCAGAATCAGTAAACAACTGAAATAGAACAAGTTGTAATAGTAAAATGTTGCAAAATCCTGAACAGATGTTCAATACAATATAACACTAGTCACCCACTGGGTCGTCCATACAGATACAAGTACAAAAGAAACTAAAAGTAAAAGTACATGGCTCTACTAAAAACTATAAGCCAGCCCACTTACCTGATCTCCAGAAACTGTCGAACTGCACCAGCCCGATCAGTAGAACCACTCGAGTAGATCCGCTCGATCATGCAACACTGGGCCTCATCCCTATCCACCATGAAACTCGTGCTCAACCTGAAAAGAAGACATAAGGTCTACACATACACCTATGTGCACGTGAAGGGGTGAAAAATAATCTTAGTAGGGCACCCCGACAAGAAACCTATAACTGTGCTCCTAAAATTGTATGCAACAGCAATGTGTTCAGCTTAGCTGGAACACAACAAAAGAAGTAAACCAAACATGAAACCATAGTCGAACCCAGGGTCTGTAATCCCTGTCAACTGGGTAAGTGCCACCATGGATGTCTATATCTATATACCTATACATTTATAGTACCATACCTATAAAAATATACATAAATATGAATATTCATGAGTATATGAATCAAATAACAAGAAACCACATCAACAGTTGATCCTTGGGTCCATAAGCCCCATCGCCTGGACATCCTGTTCAAGGGAATTGAGCTGGACATCGTGCCACTCAAGCCTTGTATCATTAAGTTGATCTTTGGGTTCGTAATCCCATCGACGTGTACCTGCTTTGGAAAACACCAAAAATGTCTCTGAGCAAGATATGTCACCAGAGGTGGATACTCATCCTACACTTGGGTTCACTCATACTCACCTCCAATCACTGAACAAGGATACCGTATATTGATGGTCAATCCTATAAGGAAGAATACCGTATACCGACGTTCAATCTTGAATAATCTGGAAGGGCGTAATCAATCCAATCAAAGGATGAGGAGAGCGTATTCATCCCCACCACTCATCACCACCATGGCAGCTCTCACAGTCTAAACCCCTCAGGTCTAACATTGCACATGAAACTATTAATGACCTCTGGATAGCTCTCATGGTCAATACCCCCTGGGTCCAACATAGTACCAAGTAAATGATAACAACCTCTGGGTTTCTCTCACATTCAATACCCCCTAGGTCTAACATTGCATTATATAAATTATAAATGACCTCTGGGTAAATCTCACATTCAATCCCCCTAGGTCTAACATAGCACACGACCACCTGGGAAGCTCTCATGGTATGAACCCCTCGGGTCTAACATAGCAACATATAAATTATAAACGACCTCCGGGTAGCTCTCATAGTCAATACCCCATGGGTCCAACATAGTACATGACCACCTGGG
The DNA here is from genome assembly GCA_963277665.1 of Viscum album. Taxonomy (NCBI): domain Eukaryota; kingdom Viridiplantae; phylum Streptophyta; class Magnoliopsida; order Santalales; family Viscaceae; genus Viscum; species Viscum album. The sequence goes on along the minus strand of OY728137.1, from coordinate 879,013,047 downwards.
AAGCTCTCATGGTCTGAACCCCTCTGGTTATTCTACTACACCAAGGCTCTCACGGTCCTGTGTAAATACTCTAGAAGCTCCCATAGTCTTCCTGTTCCAAGGCTCTCACGGTCCTTTGGAAACAATCAAGCAAGGATCAATAGCCAAATACTAGGGATCACCTATGGACATCCCAACACCATATCCATCACAATATATGCATATACACATTCAGGCTCAATATCCAAGTCCTAGGTAGTACCTCTGGGTATACAACAAATATCAGAAATAACATGGATCATAAGCTGAATTCCAGGAGAACATATCCAGGAATCCCAACAAATAATAAAGATGCCTCGTGTCAGGCTCAACAACCACAAACTAGGAAACACCTCTAGTAACCACTGTTGCATCAGAAAAACCATGTTAGATATAAACAAATGAGTGAGGGTAGCCTGAACGCCCAACCCAACACTACATTCACAGCCCCATGGGTTTACCAGTTTGGCACGGGTTCTAGGTGACACTCGAACACCATCTCTACATAAACCTGACGTAATAACTTTGGGTCAGTCAAACAATGGGCACCCTTTGGGTCCCTCAAGTCAAACACTGAGGAGGCATCCTACTCGGGATCCTCCTAGTAAACACAAGAAAAGTAATCCTACATGGGATCCTTAGCGAAGAGTAAGGGAGGAATCTTACATGAGATCCTCGAACGAAGAACAATGGAGGAATCCTATAACATGGATCCTCTCAAAGTAAAATAGGAGAGAGATCCTATAAGGGACTCCCTAGGTCATCACATAAGTAAAGTCATCCCTCAGGGGATCCTTGGAAGTATCCGGTCTCACGGTCTCATAGGCCAGAAGGGAACATCTCACAAGGGAAAAGTTCTCAAAAGCATAGGTCACAGGAGATAGCTCATAGATCATCTCAGCTCTAAAGTCTCAACTAGGTTTGTCCGAACACCCAACCTATCATCCATGCCAAGTATCACTCCCATGTGACAACTGAACTTGATAACTGTAGGAGGAACCTCTCCATTTATATGAAAACCCCAAAAAAGATATTTATATGACCCCTAAATGTCAAATGGATTCACCATTGGGATCTATGTGGAAAAATTATTAGAATGGACTACTCACATGCCCAATTATGACTTCCAGGGCACAATATACCCTAAAACTACTAAGCTGGAGAAGTACATGGTCAGAACCCATGGCCAGAACACATGGGGTCTACCTGTGTAGTAGTAAATGGCATGTAATTTACAATACACAGTGTGTACTATTCAAATATTTCATCCCATGTTCATTTTCACCTGAACATGTGCCCATGTGCATGGTGTGTACTCCTAGTACACGGTGTGTACTCCTTAAAAACCACTATTCCGTGTCTTTTTTCAAACGGAAAGACACATGGACACCACCACACAGCATGTACTCAAAGCACATAGCATGTACTTAAGAATAATTTTTCTTCCTTGAATGGGAATAACACACGGTGTGTTCCCCTAGAACAAATGCCATGTAACCTGGGTTTCCTGACAAGAAATCCCTAAAAACGCCCGAAACGCCTGTTTTCAGCCCCAAAAAAACATATCGAGCCCCATGGGCTTACAAGTAAGAAATATAAGGATTTAAAAACTTAAAAAAACATGTTTAAATGTTATATATGGTGAAAAAATAAACTTCCCTACCTTCGGGTGGAAACCGCCGAAGCTTTGCTTGATTTTACAGTCCACGGATGTCGCACGCCGACTCAGTGCGTCGAGAGCTTCGAATCAGTACCCCTCTTGCCTTCAAACTCTCTCTCTTTCCCAATATACATTTCTTACCAAAGGAAACGTCCAAGGAGGAGGCATATAATATGTGTTCAAGGAGAATGAGGAAAGAAGAGAAGGAAGAAAAGAAAGGAAAAGAAAACGAAGAAAAAGGGGCATGGGCTGGCCCCGACGCCCGACTTGAGTTTATGCCTCATCTAGGATAAAATCCCCATTAAGAACTCAACAGTGAAGACTTAATCTCAATACGAAAATTCTTTTAAAAGTTATTTCCAAATGAACCTGCATGAATAATTTAATATTTAATTTAATAATATTAAATATTAAATATACTGCTAAAATTCGAACAGCTCAGATTTCCACCAAACTTATGTCCTAGTGTAAAAACCCTATTTTGGGACCAACGGAGTTGTCAAAAAAATTATCTGAGGCCAACTTGTAGGGAAAAAAGACCATTTTACCCCTCACAAGCATCTAATAGAAAAAATTCAAATTTCTGCTCAAAACTGCAGTTCGGAAAAACACGAGTTCTTACACATAATATTTTATATAAAAAAAGAAGTGAACCAAGAAATTTTTAATAATTAAAATACTTATTTTATAAAAACAATGGTGGCTTAAAACATAAGATATATTGCACTTGAAATTGGGTAAGAATTCAGAAGGTTCCCTTTAAATGGGTTTGCATGTCGGGAAGTATTGAGGAGGGAATCACTTAAAAGAATGTATATCCCTGAAAGAAAATGATTAATGTATATTGTTACATGAATTTGGTTATATAAATAGAAATTATAAAATGTTCACAAACAGAATATAGGATTTCATTTGGGTAAAAAAAGAGTAAGAACAACCTGAAGGAATAATGGAGGTTCAGGTAGAATCCCTTACCTTAAGTCTGATGGGGTTCTCCACTTGATATCAATGACCTGAGTAATAAAGTTAATTTAATTAATTAATAATTAAATAAACTATTTTACATGTAATTGATTTATTATGACCTTTTTGAGTTCATTCATACCCTTTTTCATTGGTTATGATGTTCAATTTCATTATTCGGGTCTGTTTGTTTCATGATCAATTTACTTATATACATGAATGGTTATTCATGTAAAATGAGGATGGTTGTCTAGAATTGGAGTTATATTTTATTATTGAACATACATAAGGTTATATGGTTGTAAATTTTATTTGGTTACTTAGAGTGAAGATGAATCATTATATACAACTTTAGTGATAACCTTTTGGGTTAATTGGTGGTTTTTATCACAACCAACACATTTTGTTTTATAAATCAAAACCATGTGTACAAAAAGATTCTAGAAACATATATGAGACATGATACTTATATTATAGTTTTTTTCAACCATAATAATGGTTTCATGACCATAATTGAAGAAGGTAATGTAAATTGAAAACCCATTGTCCTTAAATGTGGTAAATTAACACATCTCAGATGGTGTTTTTACTACAAGTATAAAATAAGGGTAATGGAGAGATGATAATAAATTATTCCATTATAATAACAAAATTATAGTGAATATATGGTACTATATTTTTCATAACATTTGGATGAGGAGAGGTAAGGATAGAAAATAAAACAAAGGAACTTTAAAGGAAATTAAAAGAATTGAAAAGAGGAATTTACCTCTTACATTAATCTTCCTTGAGAGCCTCTTAAGGGGAGAGTATTTGGTCTTTTGAAGATACCAAGGGATTCAAGAAGTGGGGGAGGAGATTGGGGAGATATTTTATCTGAATTTATGCAAGTAAAAAAGTCTTGAGATGAGTGAAGAGAATAGGGGAGTGAGGGTGATTTTTATAGTGGAGGAGAGGAGGGTTTTCTCAATATTTTAATCATTAGTTTATTATTTCTCCATAAGACAAGCAATAGTAATGATTCTTGTGACCAAAAATAGTAATATGTGTATGTGAGTTTGAACCAAAGTATATTTACATCATTCATGACTCAATCATGATTCAAAAATTAATTTATTTAGCATTTATTATAAATTATAATATTTTACTATTCACCAAAAATTCAAGTATTTTAGAAAAATCTCAAAAAAATCACCCCAACCATTTTTAAATGTGTATAATTAAAAAATGAAATCCATTTTTCAAAAATAATTTTATAAATATAATTAATTTAATTTTTAATTAAAATCATAATTTACTAGAAAAATATAGATTTTAAAACTATAACTAATTTTATAATGCCTTCAAAAATTACATAAGGTATTATAAAATTATATTAAAACCAAAAGTTATAAAATTGTTAATTTATGAATACCTTTTCGAAAAATACATTTTCTTTTAAATTCAATAATTAATTGTAATTAATTATTTATGACTAGCAAAAATACTAACTATGGTCATATTATCACTTCTAAGATGCCTAAATTTTATTTATACATTCATGGGTGAGGTTACTATTCTTTTAGATGATTTACTATTCATAAGGGCCATATTACTATTCATAAGGGTAGGTTACTATTCACAAAAAAATAATTTTCTTCCATCAGACCCCAAAAATCACTCTCAACACAACCGTGTATGTAAAAAATTTTAAATTCAAATCACATAAGTGACAATATTATGTTTAAAGGTCGCCTAGTACTAGTAGTTCATTGTGTTTTGATTTCATGTGATTATATGAAAAAATATAAGAAGGGAATTTCCATTGATTAAACTTTGGGTTGTTACAACCTATAAGATTTTTCAATATTCCTAAGAATATTTCTAAGTCCAGGTGCTGAATCGGCACCCAAGGCCCAGAGAGACTCAGAACAATGATATTAAAAATATTAAATAGATTTTGTCATGCATGTGTAGTTTCTACGGAAACATGAATAACTCTTGAGCATAAACTTGGATTGGAAATCTGAGGCCACATTTGAGTTCAGAACATTGTGTTTACCCTAGGCATAACCTAAAGTTGTCTACTCCATGATTTTTAGTCGGAGGTGAGTTGGCGGGGCATTATGAGGTGGAATTATTAATTAAATAAAAATTTAATTAATTTCCTAACCTAATTTCCCACCCCCTCACATTTGATGCATAAATACCAAACGAGGATCCACTCCTCTCCTTTACCCTTTAGTAATGGACAAAAATGAGGTCGAATCAAAGCAACGAATCATTTTTTATCCTTGTTTCTAGCGCTGATCATCATCATATTGAGGATCAGCACGATCTGGGCATTGTTCTACACCCAAAGCTTTGGTGTTTCACCCTTGAGGTAGATGGTTTGGGTTTTTTCCTCATCACCTTTGTTTTTAATTATTTTAATGTTTTTAGATCTCTATTATGAATACTAGAGATCCCTTCTAGGTCGATCTATAGGTTTTGGGGTTAACCGGGATGAATCGAGCTTTTTCGGAGGTAATTACTATCTACATAGTGTGTAGTTTAGTGATACTCATTTTTTATCCCGTACTATTGGGTAATGATGACTTTTGGGGACTTCACATCGTGTGTCAGGGTTACGCTCCATGTAGTGACCCCAAACTGTGTGGCCAAAGGACGTGGCTAGAGAAGTCGTGTGATAGTACATGGTCGTGTGGAAGTGCATAGAAAAAGTACAAAGACACTGGGTAATGGACACGAGCATGGGAAAAATCACATGTCCAGGTGTTTGTTTATCCCTAACACATCGTATGGTATGGGGTTCACATTGTGTAAGGGACATAGCTAGCTAGGCCATGTGGAAGAAGAACACAGCCAGGGGATGAGTGAAGCATGACGCACCATGTACAGGATGTACACACTGTGTAACCCTACATGGTTTGGAAAAAATTTTAATTCAGATACATTTCTAGGTACTCGGGTAGTTTCACATGTTGTTTGGACCCTAGTGCACATCATATACTCCTTTGAGATCTTCTTGAGATCTTTCGCCTTATGAATCTTCTTTTATGGGACTCATATTTAGGCTTGTGAGTAGCCCATCCTGAGCAGTTTTCCACGTAGAACATGATGGTGGCCTCTGTTTCGGCCTACGAGATGTGATGTAATGTGTTTAAAGCATGAATATTGTGAAGTGGTGCTTAACCATGGGTATTGATCAGGGTGGATCATTGGGTTGACATCAGGGTTAGTACCCTTACCTTCCACCTTAGGATGTGGGTCCCCTGGACTCTGCAAGACAGTAGTGTGGTGCTCCCCTATGGAATCAGGGTGCAATTTTCCCTTACCTATATACTTTGGTAGATACGGGACTCCCCAAATTGTGGGCATGGGTTCTATACCTATGGGTAGTTCTTATAGAGAGTTACTCCCCTATTGGACTAGGGTGTGTGTAATGACCCAAAATTTTATCAATGGAAATTCCCTTATTGTAATTATTTCATATAGTATAAATCACATTAAATCATATAAATAACATAATATAAACTTTAAAAATGAATAATGAATAAAATAATAAGTATTTCAAGAAGTCAATCAACCTATACCAATGAAATAGTAACTTGACCTTTGGAATAGTAATGCAACCCTTGTGAATAGTAAATTGGACAATGGAATAGTAACCTTACCTTTGAAAGTATAAATAAAATTTAATCATAATATAAATGGTAATATGATATAATTATATCATAGTATAAGTATATGAGTGTTTTGAAAATTATTAATTAAGTGTTGGTATTTTTATAGGTCATAAATATTTAATTACAATTTTGTGATTAATTTAATAATTTGAAATAGAATTTATTTTCATAAAAAAATTTCATAAATTGATATTATGTTGTCTTATGATTTTAATATAATTTTATCAGACCTTAGTTAATTTTTCAAAGTGTTATAAAATCTGTTATAATTTTAAAACCTGTATTTTCCAAGTAAATGATGAATTTATTTAAAATTAAAATTTATCATATTTATAAAATTATTTTCATAAAACGGAGTTTATTTTTAAATTATAAACATAAAAAATGGTTAGGGTTAATTTTTTGTATTTTTCTAAAATACTTTAATTTCTTATGAATAGTAAAATACAGTAATTTATGATAAATGTTAAATACATGAATTATTGAGTCATAGATGATGTAAGGATGATTTAAGCCCAAAATCTTGAACCATACTTAATTGTTTTATTATATTTTATGATAATTCTCAAACAATTTATAGTCTTGAGCCAATAATAATTAAATAATGAATAAAATAATGAGAAAACACCCCCCTCCTCCACTATAAATACCACCCCTCACCAACTCTTCTCCTAAAACCTCTCAAGGCTTGAAACTTGTCCAAATTATGCACAATACTCTTCCCATACCTATAACACATAACCAATATCTTTTGGTCTTAACAAAAGACCAAAACTAATCCCCTAAGGATGTTCTTAAGAAGAAGGAACCAAGAGGTAAAACCCTCTTCCTTTTATTTTAATTTCTTTTCAAGTTCTTTTATTTTCTTTTTCTCTCCTCACCTCCTCTCATCCAAATAGTATGATAAATATAGTACCTTATATATACTATAATTTTATTATTCTAATGGAATAATTCATCATCATCTCTCTTTCCCCTTCTTTTTATACTAAAAATGAAAACATCATTCATGATGTGTTAATTTATCTCATTCAAGGATGACAAAGTTTTAAATTTCCATTACCGTCTTCAGGAATGGCCATGAAACAATTTTTATGGTTGAAAAAAATTATAATATATGTATTATACCTTATTTATTTTTCTAGAACCATCATATTTATATGATATTAAATAATATAACAAAACTAGTTTGTTGTGATCGAAAAACCCCTAAAATTAATCTAAACGGTTATCATTAACATGGTATCTAATGATTCATCCTCACCCTAAATAACCAAATAAATTATATGATAATTAAATATTCATGATTTTAATTAATAACTTATAACTTCAATTCTAGACAACCATTCTCATCTTACATGACTATCCGTAAATGTATATAAGTAAATCGATCATGAAAACTAAGAAAACAAGCACTTTCAAACGATAAAATTGAACACTATAACTCATCAAAAAGGCCATAAATAAACTTAGTAAAATTATAATAAATCAATTAAATGTATAAAATTTTATTTAATTAATAATTAATGAAACTAATTTTATTATTCAGGACATTAATATCAAGTGAATAATCATTTTGGACATATGGTAAGAGATTCTACCTAAACCTCCATTATTCCTTCGGGTTACTCTTACTCTCTTTTTACCCAAATGAAATTCTATTTTATTTTTATGTATATATTATAAATATTTTTTATATGTTCCAAAATCATGTATCAATATCCATTCATTCTTATTTTTTGGGATTTACATGTTTTTAAAATATTCCTTATTCAATTCATCACAATAAGTAAGCCCGGTTTAAGGGAACTTTCCAAAATCTTACCCATTTTCAAGTGAACTCTATAATCAATTTTAAGCCACCATTATTTTTATAAAATAACTCATTTTATTATGAAAATTTTCTTGGTTCACTTCTGGTTTTATATAAAATATTATTCACTTTTTTCTTTAAATTCTCTTTAATATTTTACTTAAACCGCTCAAAAATGTTTTAATTCTAAAGTTTCTTATATACCATTTTTGCATGTTATCACTTCATTTTGACATCATTTATCATGATCTATGCCTATTTTCCTTTATTAATGTCCATTTATGATTTAATTCCTTTCTTTCATGGACAATTTTATAATACTCCCATTTATTATGATTTATGAAGTGATTATAATACCCATTTCTTTCCATGGGTAACCCTTATGTTTATTTTTCATGTGGAACACATATTCATAAAATTTTTATGATGAGTATGTACAGATAGTGATCCAATTCATTGGTTAATGTTTAGTATCATGATACTTCATGTGCAATGGTTTTGGTGGTTATCCTTGACTTGTGCTCCATGTGCAACGGTCTTGGTGGTTAGCCTTGACTCATGCTCCTCTATGTGAAATGAGACTTGAATCATGCTAAAGTCATGTTTTATGTTGATCCCACATTACTATGATTCCATGATTATGTGATCCCATGTTCTATATTTTATTATTCCATATGTTTAATCATGTTCTATTCATTTTTATATCATTATGGTATGCCTTCTAACCCATGTGCTAAGCTTTATTTTAATGTTTATTCCCTTAATGGGATTTTTAGCTCATACCATTGTTCATGTTATCCCTAGGATATCCTATGCAGATATAAGGGCTCAGGTGATGTTAGTATCTCTTTATGAAGATTAAATAAAATATGTTCTTGTTTTGGAATCATGATTTTTAATTATATACCTAATCTCCAAGACACTAAAATTTATGATCTTTGGATTGTAATTTGATGTTTAATTATGATTAAAATCATGTAATGATATGTGAAAAATGATAGGGTCATTATAGTTAGTATTAGAGGAAGGTCTAGTTATTTTTAGAGATTAAAAATAGAGTACTTTAGTAAGAACCATAGGGATAAGACTAAATATAAGAAAATGTTCCTAAATTTTGTTAAGTATAGAGTAAGTGTTTTATTAAGAAAATACATCCATTTATGGATACTAAAAGTGGACATAGTTCTGGAAAAGATGTACCTAGTAGTAACAACTCCAAAAATGTGTTTCGGGCCTAACTCGAGGTAACCTGGTATATGAAAATGGGCCTTAATACACACCTAGTTTGACACTTTTGGGGGATATGATTTGGTAAATTCATAAGATCATTATGAACCATTATCAAGAAAACAAAAAAATCCCATAAGAAATTATATGTTAGGAAACAGATCATGGATAACCTAGATTGAAACCTAGGGAAACACAAGTTATGATATACTTTTCCTTTACAAGTTTATCATTTTATGTTCAAATTTTACTTTTATTATGCTTATTAGTTAAGTATTCAATCCCCCTAATTGTACATTATTTTTCTTAGTTAATGGTTGGGAATATAAGAACTCATGCCAATAATTAATGTGATAGAAAATGTGATGATTTCCCTAATGATATGCCAAATATGATGGGAATGGGTTCTAAAAACTGCATGATGGTACTTTCTCAACTGTATCAAGTTATGAATAATAACTTGAATCATGTGGAATGGCCTCCTTCTCCTAAGAGATAGAAATTTGCAGTCGAATCCTTTATGTGGCAAAGGCCTCCCATGTTTAGTGGATGTTCTAATCCCCTCCTCACATAACAGTGGATTAACTCCATTTAAAAGATATTCCTTGTCCTCCAATGCTAGGAAGAAGATAAAGTTGTGATAGTGGTCTATCGTTTTGATAGGGAAGCTAATCAGTGGTGGTCACTGATCAAAAACGTCAAGTCCAAGGAGGAAATTTATTCCATGGATTAAGAGTAATTCAAGAAAATGTTTTTCAATAAATATTTTCCCCAAACCCTCCATGTTAAGATGGAAATAGAGTTCCTCATACTTAATTAGAAAGAAGATGAGTATATTGGGGTGTATGAAGTAAAATTTACAAGGCTTTAAAGATACACCTCCGGATTTTTCATGTACACTGAAAGAAAGGTGGATCACTTCTTTAGTGGACTAAATCCAAGTCTACAAAAAATGTTGGCAATTCAATATTTTTATAGCTATGGAGAGATTTTCCATTATACCCTCAAGGTTGAAATAGAGATCGGAGACTCTCACTAGTCTCATGGTCCCAGTGACAAAAGGTGAAAATGGAGTCTAATATGGGTGGATCTACAAATAAATCCCATGATGGAAAAAAGAACGAATATCCCACGTGTCAAAATTGTGGGAAGAATCATCCTAGGAACTATCTAAAGGAAACCAGGAAATGCTTCAAATGTGGAAGAATGGCGCATCTAACTAAGAACTGTTGAAGGGATATGAATAATCCCACTAACATGGAAGAAGAAAGGAAGGTTCATATCAATGCTTGGATAGTAGTGCAGTGTTTCAACTGTAAGGAACATGGGAATTTTTTTAACCAATTCCCTAAGCCCAAGGTTGTTAGAGGCAATCAACAACAACCTCCAAGGTATCAAGGAAGGGCATATGCTATCACTACTGGTGAGGTGGAACCTGAAAATGATGTGGTGATAGGTACGTTGGTTATTCATTCAAGAATAGTGAAAATACTATTTGATTATGGTTCTGTGCATTCTTTCATATCTTGCAATTTTAGTATAACTATTTAAATACCACCTCAAAATTTGGAGGTTGAGTTATAGGTGAGAATAGAAAATGGGGAAATTATTGCATCAAAAGTATATAAATCCTCCTTAGTTAATGTTTGTGAACTAAACCTCCCATAAAATCTTTTCATACTCCCTTTGATATAGTTTTATGATATATTGGGCATGGATTGGCTATATTTATATAAATACAACATCAACTATAGGGAAAGGGAGATCACTCTTCATATCCTGAAGCATCCTCCAATTCTTTAAATGTGTAATGAGGAATATGAATCTCCTTCAGAATCATCATCTAAAGTGTGTATATTATTGACTTATGAGCAAGAATATATCCCTCAAATTATTAAGATAAAGGAGATGATCATGCTTGAAGACATGCCCATCGTGAGGGATTACACTGATGTATTCCCTAAATCATTTGTTGGTCTTCCTCCTGATTGAGAGGTTGAGTTCTCAATTGAACTTATTCCTGGATCTCTACCAATATCAAAGACACCTTATAGAATGGAAACTGTTGATCTGGAAGAACTAATGAAATAGTTACAGGAGAATCTAGACAAGGTTTTTATATGCTTGAGTGCTTCATTGTGAGGTGTACCAGTTCTATTTGTCAATAAGAAGGATGGATCAATGCGCCTCTGCATCGATTATCATGAACTTGATAAAATAACTATAAAGAAGAAGTATCCCCTACCATGGATATATGACTTGTTCAATCAGCTATGTGGGGTAATATATTTCTCTAAGGTGGACCTTTGGTCAGTATATCATCAATTAAATGTGAGGAATGAAGATATTCCTAAGACTTCCTTTTGAATGAGGTATCAACACTATGAGTTCATCGTGATGACTTTTGGACTCACTAATTCTCCAGAAATATTCATGGATTTAATAAATAGAGTCTTTAGAGATTACCTTGATAAATTTATGGTAGTATTTATTGATGATATTCTCATATACTCCAAGAGTAAGGAGGAACATGTGGATCATTTGAATACTATGTTTAAGACTTTGAAATGGGACAAACTATATGAAAAGTATAGTGAATATGAGTTATGTATGGAGGAATTATCATTATTTGGGAATGTTATCACCAGAAAATGAATATTTGTGGACCCTTCCTAGACAAAGGTAATTGAAGAGTGTCTCGGGACAACATCTATAATAGAGATCCATATTTTACATGGCCTAGATAGGTATTACTAATGATTTTTTAGAAACTTATCATGATTTCAAAACCCAATAACCAAGCTGAAAAAAGAAGGGAGTGAAGTTTTCTAGACTCAAGAATGTGAGGAAATCTTTAAGGAACTCAAAAAGAGGATTATCACTGCACCAATACTCACGCTCTTGAAAATTGCAGAAATATTTGTGGTGTACAGTAATGCTTCAAAAAAGGTATTAAGTTTTTTACTAATGAAAAATGATAAAGTGGTATCCTCTTCCTCAAGGAGGTTGAAAATTCATGAGAAAAAATATCCTACGCATGATCTGGAGTTGGAATCTGTGATCTTTGCATTGAAAATATGGTGAAATTATCTCTATGGGAGAAGTGTTATATATATACTGATCACAAGATACTCAAATATATATCCATGTGGAATGAGATTAATATACTCTAGTTAATATGGTAGGATCTCATCAAAGATTATGACTACTCAATCCACTACCATCCAGGTAAAGCAAATAAGCTGGTAGATTCTCTTAGTATAAAGGATTTGGAATATTTATAAATGATGAGAATTAAGAAAGACCCAGTCTTCTTAGACTTATAAAGGATGGACATGGGAATTGTTAAGAAAGGAACATCATCAATACTTTCTCAAATGATTTCTCAGCCATCCCTTATGAAGAAAATAAAGGATTCTCAAATAAATGATGTGGAAATTTATAAAAGGGTGGAAGCTATCAGAAATGAAAAATACTCAGAGTTCCAAATGGGTGAGGAAGGATTTGTGGGATTTGGGTCATGATTATGTGTACCATTCGATCCATAGATAATGAAGGAGATTCTAAATGATGCACATAGATCAACCTTCTCTATTCACCCAAGAAGCAAAAATATATATCAAGATCTATGAGAGAACTATTGGTGGGACAATATAAAAAAATATCATTGAATATATATCAAAGTTCCTGGTATGTTAGAAAGTGAAGGATGAAAGAAAAATGTCTAAGGGGATGATGAAACCATTATTCATACCAATTTGGAAATGGGAAAACATCACAATGGAATTTTTCCCTGTAATTCCAAATACATCGAGAGGGAACAATTCTATATGAGTTGTTGTGGATTATTTTACAAAGACAGCTCACTTTATAGCAATTCGAGAGAAATTCTCATTGGATCAACTTGCAAGGATATACATCAGAGAAGTGGTAAGGATATATGGAGTAACACTATCGATTGTATCCAATTGAGATCTAAGATTTACCTTCAAGTTATGTAAAATTATCCAAAATGATATGAACACCAAGTTGGACTTTAGTATTCCCTATCATCCTCAAACTGATGTCCAATTTGAGCAGACTATTTAGACATTGGAACACATGTTGATAGCATGTTCTATGGACTTCAAAGGAGGATGGGACCAACATCTACCTCTGGTTGAGTTTTATTACAACAATAGTTTCCACTCGAGCATCAAAATGTCTCCATATGAATCCCTTTATGGGAAAAGGTGCAGAACACCAGTATGTTGGGATAAAGTCGGTGAGCGTAAGCTTCTAAGACCTAAAATAGTTGAAGAAATGGTGGAAAAAGTGAAAACCATTCAGCAGAAAATCAAGGTAGCCCAAATATACAATCATTGATGGTACCTTAAGTTTAAGTTAGGAGATATGGTATTCCTCCATATATCTTCTTGTAATATGATCATGAGATTTGGGAAGAAATGAAAGATGAGTCTCAGGTACATCGACCCCTTTGAGATCCTTGATCGTGTTGGAGTTGTGTCCTATCGAATAGAACTTCCACCAACCATATATCATGTACACGATGTATTCCATGTATCCCTCTTGAGGAAGTACATACTGGGTCCCCCACATGTATTGAATTTATAGGTGGTACAGTTGGAGAATGATCTCTCTTACAAGGAGTAACAAGTGAAGATCTTGGATCATAGAGACAACCTTCTATGAAAAAATACCACTCACCTAGTCAAAGTACTTTATAGGAACCATAAGTATTAATAGGTAACATGGTAACCAGAGAAAGTGATAAAAGACAAGTGTCCGCACCTATTTTCACCTTGGTGTGTAAAACAAAATTTCAAGGGAAAATTTTCATAATGGGGGAAGAATGTAATGACCCAAAGTTTTATCAATGGAAACTCCCTTCTTATAATTATGTCATATAGTATAAATCACATTAAATTGAATAAATAACACAATATAAAGTTTATAAATAAAGAATGAATAGAATAAGAAGTATTTCAAGAAGTCAAGGAACCTATACCAATGAAATAATGACTTGACCTTTGGAATAGTAATTTGACACTTATGAATAGTAAATTGGACAATGGAATAGTAACCTCACCTATGAAATTATAAATAAAATTTAAGAATCTTATAAATGGTAATATGATATAATTATATCATAGTATAAGTAAATAAGTATTTTAAAATTTATTAATTAAGTGTTGGTATTTTTATAGGTCATAGATATTTAATTATAATTTTGTGATTAATTAAATAATCTAAAATAGAATTTATTTTCATAAAATGTATTCATAAATTAATATTTTTTTGTCTTGTTATTTTTAGATAATTTTATGAGACCTTAGTTAATTTTTCAAAGTGTTATAAAATTTGTTATAATTTTAAAATCTGTATTTTCCAAGTAAATGATGATTTTAATTAAAATTAAAATTTATCACATTTAGAAAATTATTTTTACAAAATGGAGTTCATTTTTGAATTATATACATTGAAAAATATTTAGGGTAATTTTTTGGTGTTTTTCTAAAATACTTGAATTTTTTGTGAATAGTAAAATACGGTAATTTATGATAAATGCTAAATACATGAATTATGGAGTCATAGATGATGTAAGGATAATGTAATCCCAAAATATCAAACCATACTTCATTATTTTATTATATTTTATGATAGTTCTCAAACTATTCATATTCTTGAGACAAAATAATAAACTAATGAATAAAATAATGAGAAAGCACCCCCTCATCCACTCTAAATACCACCCATCACCATCTCTTCTCCTCAAATCTCTCAAGACTTGATCCTTGTAAAAATTCTATCCAATACTCTTACCAAACCTCTCCACCACTACTAGGATATTTTTTTCTTAACAAAAGACCAAAACCAATCCCCTAAGGAGGTTCTCAAGAAGAAGGAATCAAGAGGTAAAACCATCTTCCTTTTCTTTTAATTTCTTTTCAAGTTAATTTATTTTATTTGTCTCTCATAACCTCCTTTAATAAAAATTGTATGATAACTCCATTACCTTACATATACTATAATTTTATTATGCTAATTTAATAATTCACCATCATCTCTCTTTCCCCCTCCTTTTATACTAAAAATGAAAACATTGTCTGTGATGTGTTAATTTATCACATTCAAGGACGATGAAGTTTTCAATTTCCATTAGAATCTTAAATTATGGTCATGAAACCATTTTTATGGTTGAACCAGATTATAATATATGTATTATACCTTATTTAATGTTCTGGAACCATCATATTTATATGGTATTAAATAAAAGAACAAAACTAGTTCGTTGTGATCGAAAAACCGCTAAAATTAATCTAAACCATTATCATTAATATATTATCTAATGATTCATCCTCACCAAAAATAACTAAATTAATTATATTATCATTTAATATTTTTTATGCATACATTTATATAAGTAAACCGATCATGAAAAGTAAGAAAACAAGCACTTTCGGACGATGAAATTGAACAATATAACTCATAAAAAAATCAATAAATGAACTTAATAAAATTATAATAAATCAATTACATATAGAAAATTTTCTTTAATTGTTAATTAATGAATCTAATTTTATTATTCAGGACATTAAGATCAAGTGAAGAACCATTTCATACATAAGGTAAGGGATTCTACCCGAACCTCCATTATTCCTTCGGGTTACTCTTCCTCTCTTTTTACCAAAATGAAATTCTATTTTATTTTTATGTACATATTATAAATTTTTTTTATATGTTCCAAACTCATGTATCAATATCCGTTCATCCTTATTTTTTGGGATATACATGTTTTTAAAAGGTTCTCTACTCAATTATTCCCATTAAGCAGGCCTGATTTAAGAGAACTTCCCAAATTCTTACCAATTTTCAAGTGCACTATATAATCTATTTTATTCCACCATTATTTTTATAAAATCTATAATTTTATTATGAAAACTTTCTTGTTTCACTTCTAGTTTTATATAAAATATTATTCCCTTTTCTGCTTTAAATTCTCTTTAATACTTTCTGCAAACTACATGAAAATGTTTTAATTCTAAAGTTTCTTAAATACACTTTTTACATGTTATCACTTATGTTTGAAATTATTTATAATTATATATTCCTATTTTAATTTATTAATGTCTATGTATGATTTAATTCCTTTATTTCATGGACACTTTTATGATATGCCCGTTTATTATGCTTTATGACATGATTATGATACCCATTTCTTTCCATGGGTAACCCTTATGTTTATTTTTCATGTGGCACACATATTCATGAACATGTTATGATGGTTGAACCCATATAGTTCTCCAATGTATTGGGTAATGTTTATTCTCATGAGATTTCATGTGCAGCGGTCTTGGTGGTTAGCCTTGACTCGTGCTCCATGTGCAGCGGTCTTGGTGGTTAGCCTTGACTTGTGCTCCTCTATGTGAAATGAGCCTTAAATCATGATAAAGTTATGTTTTATGTTGCTACCACATTACTATGAATCTATTATTATGTGATCACATGTTCTATATGTTTTGATTCCATATGTTTAATCATTTTCCATGCCTTTTTATATCATTACGTTATGCCTTCTAACCCATGTGTTAAGATTTATTTTAATGTTTATTAACTTTCTGGTATTTTTAGCTTATCCATTTGTTTATGTTATCCCTAAGCTATCCTATGCATATATAATGGATCAAGGGATGTTAGGATCTCTTTATGAAGATTAAATAAAAAATGTTCTTATTTTGGAATCATGATGTTTAATTGTGTACCTAATCTCCAAGACACTAGACTTTAAAATCCTTGTCTTGTAATTTGATGTTGAATTATGATTAAAATCATGTAATGATATTTGTAAAGGGATAGGGTCTCTATAGTGTGGGTTTCCCATATCATACCTATAGTTAGAGATAGCACTCCCCTACCATGCCAGGGTGTGTTCCCTCCGTACTTGTTAGTCAGATAGAGTAGTTACTCCCCTATTGGATGAGGGTGTGGGTCCTCTATCTATGGAGTTGGTACTCTCTTATTGTGTTAGAGAGAAGGTCCTCCAAATTTGATGTATAGATAGAGTGGGTACTCCCCTATCATATTAAAGTGAGGGTCCTCTATCATTGGAGTTGGAACTCCCATGTCCTACTAGGGTGTGGGTTCTCCATATGTATTATTCTAAAAGAGTTGGTACTCCCCTTTCATACTAGGGAGTAGGTCCTATAGCATGGGGTTGGTACTCCCCTATAGTTCCAAGGTGTGGGTCCCCCATAGTGATAAAAAATTATAGATTTTTACTCCTCTATCGTATTAGGGTGCGGTTCCTCACATATGGAGTAGTACTCCCCCATCTCTAAGTAGCAGCAGGGTGCAGGTCCTTCATTAGAGTTAGTGATCCCTTGTCTATTGAGTATAGTTACGAGAAGTATGCCCCTCCACTAGTTACATGTGGTAATTGGTTAGAAGTTAAAACTCCCTCTAAGGACTTAGGTGAGGTCCACTCCATTCAGAAGTGATAGAGGTTTCATGGGTTAGTTAGGAGCTAGTACTCCCTTGATTACAGTGTAGTGGCGAGGTGAAGGTCCCTATGTTCTCTCTTGTTATAGAGGAATAATATAGTAAATAGTCTAGGGTGGTGCTCCCTCACCTGTGAATTTGGGAGGGTAGGGCCTCTTCTTTTGGGTTATTATGGCCTTGTATAGGGTGAAAGGTAGTAATGGTAGGACCTTTGGTGTTGGGCACTAGATTTGGACCTAGTAAATTGTTCCTGATGGATTGTATCTCTCGGATGGGTTTCATATGGGATGGATGAACTTATGGAGTGTGTTCTCCTAGTTTTGTGTCACCTTTAGAGCCTTTTAGTAGAATCATGTTTTTGGTTATGAGGTTGGAACCTCATGAGTCTTGGAGTCTGAGACGAGTATATCTAGGTGATTTTGGGAGTCCTTGTGGTGTTGTCATGTGTTTGGGATGACACACCTTGTGGACTAAGCTGACTAGTCATGTACAGTTGAGGATGGTTCGAGATGGAGATTCTCTATTGATTGGGTTTGCTCTGGAAAGGTCAATTTAACTATTTCCTTTCAATTGATCCCTTTTATTTTGGGTTTTTGGGACGCCTGCTGATTATTTTTATTCTCACTCTTTTATGGGATTTTCATGCACATGTTGTGTCTTGTGAAGGCCACAGGTCTTTCAACAGAGTCCTCGGAGGACCCGAGGAAAGCATATCTTAATGAGTTAGACCGATCAAAGTGTTTACCAGAGCTGGGAAAAAGAGATTTCCAGAAGTTTCATTTGACAGTGATCCCCTTATTATGAGTAGGTTGGATGATTTTATAATTTTCTTTTGGTGGGAATATATTTTACCCTTTTTACACTTTCAGTACTTTTTTTGTACTTTGGTTTGGGATAGATGTATGCAATCATTTTAGTTTCCAGCTTTTTATATCTTTGCATGGTTTCATAGAGGTGGTTGTAGGTGTGTGGGTGTGTGTGTGTGTGTAGGTACCTTAGGAAAATGCCTCCCATCTGTGTGATATGCCTACTTGGTGCTAGTTGCCATCCCATGGCCTATTGGAGGCGGGATTCAGGAGTTGCATCCTGAGCCCTGTTGGGTCGGGTCTTGACACCTATCACACAAAGGTGTGGGTCCTCCATACTCATTGTTCAGATAGAGATGGTACCCCCCCCCCCTATCGCACCAGGTTTCGGGTCCTCTTTCCATAGAGACAGGAATCCCTTATCGCACCAAGGCATGGGTCCTCTATACTCATTGTTCATATAGAAATGGTACTCCCCTGTCACATCAGGGTGTGGGTTCTTTATCTATGGAGATGGTACTCCCCTATTGCACCAGTTAATGGGTCCTCCATACTCATTATTCTATATATATATATGGTACTCCCCTACATGGGTGTGGGTCCTCTATTAATGGGGACAGTACTCCCCTGTCGCACTAGGGTGTGGGTCCCTCATATTTTGTACACAAATATAGAGATGGTACTCCCCTACATGGGATCAGGTCCCCTATTTACTAAGTTGAATTTCCCTATTGTATTAGGGTGTGGGTCCTCTATATTTTTGATATTGTGCTCCCTAAAGCTTTGGAGCAGTGGTGAGGTGTTGTCTCTCCTCATGACTTCTTTGGACAGACACATGAGATATTGGGCATCGATGATGGGCCTTTGGAGTTGCAAGAAGACTCATCATTTTGGGTCAGGATGTGAGATGGAGATCCATCTTCTCTCTCAACTAGGTTTCTTATATGATAATATATCTAAGATATTGGGTTTCATTTCCCTTTGCTTTGAGTTGAGTTGACTAATTCCATCATGTCTTTTGTTGCTCCTTATTTTATTTTTTGGGCATCCTTATGTGTATGTATATACTCAACCTTGTATGGAATTTTCCCACACGTATCATATCTTATGTAGATGATGGATAGATTGGAGGTGATTTTAGAGGATCATAGGGATACTCAGGTTCATAGACCACATATGATGGTTAGTATTAGAGATCGGAAGCTAGTTGCTCTTAGCTATTTTTATTCTAGTTATTTTTAGGTTGGGTCATCTTTTCTGTATGGGCATGTATTTTTTCATTTACATTTTGGATTTAATTTTCTCATTATTTTTTATTCCCTAGAGGATATTATATGCATGGATTTTTCTCTAGATATTATTATCTTTTATTATTATTCCTCTTCACTTCTGTATGGATATAGTTGGGTGCATGCATATAGGTACTTTAGGAAAAGGCCTCCCATTTTAGTTATGTCTTCTTAGAGCCTGTCACCATCCCCTAGCCTATAGAGGTAGGGTTGGGGTTGTGTATTCCTATTCTTCCACTTTCTAGGTGAGACCTAGTGGTTCGGGTCATTACAAAATCCACTTTCTATGATTAAATTTTTGTCCATATTTTTTATTGTCATATTTCTCTATTCAATGACTCCATTTTTCTATGGAGTTCTCACATATAAAGCCTCATGATTTATGTCATATTTTTATAGATAGTGTTAAAATTAAATATAGGTATATTGTGTTCCATTATCAGACTTCAGTATCTTAATTTTATGCCTAATATCATTTTTGACTCTTCTTAGATACCTCTTCATCCATCGTATGATCTCTCTCCTAATTTTCATAAGCCTGGTGTATATCATTCTACTATAGTCATCAATGAAAATAATGAAATATATTTCTTCATATGTTCCATATATATTCATTGAATTGGATAAGTTTATGTGGACTAAATCAAGTAGATTAGACACCCTCTTGTTCTTTAGCCAATAAGGATTCCGCATTATTTCCCCACATACAAGCATCACGGGTCTTTTCATAATCTCTCTTCATACATGGTATGTATTATATAGCTTTTAGTTTGGAAAACTTATCCTTGTTTTATTGGTGTATCTAACTTGGCCTCTAATTACATAAGTGTTTTTCTTCATCCACTGTAAGGAAACATGAATTTTCATGATTTTCCACCTGGTACAGACTGTTGTTAGTTATCCTTCCTCCCATAAGAGAGTTTACAACTTTACCTTTGATTAGACATTTTTTCTGCTTAAATTTAACCTCAAGACCATATTTATAAAGTTGAATCACACTTAGAAGATTGTTTCTTAACCTATCCATAAGGATCACTTCGGTATTCTTTAGCACATCGCATACCAAATAAGTATTTCCACTAACCTTGATCTTCAAAGTAGCATCATTTTCAAAATGAAATGTTCCATCAACTTTACCTTTAATGTTTTTAAAGAGATTCTCATTTATTTTCATGTTCTATGAACACCCACTATCAAGAATACATGTATTTATGTTATTCATTACTTTGAGAGTAATTTATACTAGATTTTCCTTCTCAATATTTTTCTTTTACTTTTAAAAAGATTCATGGTTAAATTGAGGTATATGGAGGCATCTCCTCTTTCTCTTCAGTGAAAATATCAAATACATATTCATCTTATTCTTCTAACAAAGAGAATATATTACTCAATACAATCTTTTTAGGTTTCCTATAATTCCCTTGTCTCTAATTGTGATTCCCTGAACCTAAAATCCCAAATCTGGTTCCATGAACACATACTTTACATACTCACTTTGATACCATTAGAAAAATCTTGGATATAAATATCCTTAATTAAAAAATAAATAATAATTATTTCATCTCTTGAATCCCAAGAATATTTTTAGGTTTAGATCTTTAAAGAGTTATGATAAAACAATAACTAATATATCCCATGTTATTTATATTAAACAAGCATTTTTTCATTATATACAAAATTAATTAATCCATAACAAATCTTCAACATCTCCCACAAATTCTCCACACATGATATCTTGTTAGATATGTCATGTGTAATGATTTTCTTTAAAACTTGGGGAAATAGAAACATAATAAGGGGTGATATCAAACACACAATAAGGGAAATATCTAACTAAATCTATCTAAAACATAATCATGGAATAAACAATATAGTAAGAATAAATAATCTGAATAATTCCATAATCAACTGAAACTAAGAGCATGTTATATCCATGAAAATAAATGATGACATGGATATCAACAATACCAATCTCATACTAATGGAATGCATAATATAGAACATCAAAAACATATTTTCAAGGCCTTATAATAAGACACTATATTGATATGGGGAGAGGTACACACCAAAACCCAGGTTGTTTTGTCTCATGAGACATGTTAATGCATTGAGGGACCATATAATTATGGGTCCCACCTATCACTTGTTTAAGCCCAATTCATTTACCATAAGATTAAACAATAAACTTCATACCATTCCCTAAGGAACCACTACCTAAATGAATACATGGATATCCTTATAATGAAAAATATAGAATCTCAATACATAATCAACCTAATTTAGAAGTAAATAATCATCAAGAATGTCAATACTTTTCCCCATGTCAATAATGAAGGTTTTGGGCGCATCATAAGTGTGGTTGGGATGACACCCAACTTTGATTTTTACCATGATCAATGATTATTCTGGGATTAATACGATGATGAATTCTAGTCTCCACGGAATATAATCAATGATTTTGATAACGAAGAAAGAGGCCCAAAACCTTTAGAGAGGATCTTGCACATCATGTTTATAATTAATTTAATTAATTTCATAAAGAAAAATAATACCTAGTCTTTGGTATTTTTCTTCATTGATGATGTTGATCATCCGGAATGACCCTTCTGTATTATCTAATTATGCTTGTAATGATCTAAACTAGAATCCCTCTAGCGGTGATCCACACATGCTCTGATGGCCTCTGATTGAGATTGCTCGTTCTCTGGGTGCTAGTGCGGCGAAGCGAGTGTCTTGTGCTGGTCATTCTTGATCGCTTGTTCATTGACCTTGAAGAATGTATCTTGTTATTGAGAGGGGAGAGAAGAGGATTCAAGAGAGAAATTGTTTGCCTCAACAATTCTCAATTCACCAGGCGTGTGGTGTGGTGTATAGCACAATAGGCGTACTTGTCTATTTATATACATGGAATTTCAATTATAATATTTAATTGCATAGAAAAAATTAAATACATTCATGAACTTATAGAAAACCCATGAATTTAATAATAATATTTCATCACTATTTATGGTGCATCAACTTGTTCAAAACGGAATCATAAATAAAATTCTACATCACAAAATAATAGCAATGTTATTTTAATTTGTGCCAACTAGTTAAATAATTATTTACCATCTTGCAAATAATTATTTTACTACCAGACTGACCTTGGTCTGCTCGAACAACACTTCCATTTATTTAACACCTGAATAAATAAATAATTTATTCTCTTAAATAAATATTTTATTTACAAACTAGTAAATAAATATTTATTAAATGTTCATTAAAATAAATAAATATATTTAATTTAATTTATGATATCATTTTAAATTGAATAAAATTATTCCACGATCTTGATAATAATATTTATTTCATTAATTAAATTCAAATAGAATTTAACTGAGACCACCAAAAACACTTACTATGTGACCCTCTAGGATTCTTTCTCATTGGCATTAGGTGGGATTGCCTAAAGTCCAAGAGTATTATCTAGTAACGGGTCAAGGCACCCAAGAGAAAGAACATAAAGTCGCAACAATGACATCCACATATGAATTCTCATTGTGTAATATAATCCCTTTGTCTCAATATCTCATCAAGCAGGTTTCATGATTATGTCATCAACTTTTATGCTTGATACGTAATTCTTTGACTACCTGAAACCATGGCCATGGAATTTCATGCGATGGTTCTATTTCAATAAAAGGTCTGAGATATCAACTTCTATAAATGGAAGGGAAAAATTCTTCTTCGATTTATCCATTAATAACATGCCACTCGTGACGCACCCAACATACCATACTTCTCGTCAACTGTCTGCATGATGGTTTTCATCAGTAAATCAAAGTTCATAGGTTGTGATGCATATTAATGATAATATTAAAGTCTAAGGATCATTACATATGCTCGTAGATAGAAGTATCCAATGACACCAAAATGTGTGGAATTCCTACTAGCGGGTCTGTTCTCATAATCTCCTATCTTGGATATTACCAAGTACGAACTTTATGAGAGGAAGTCTCATCTGATTATGAGTACTCACAGCTAATGGTCTACATGCTATGTGTCCCATCATAGTATTTCATCCAATCGTAGAACTATATTTAAGAATATTGTTAAATAATTTCAAGGTTCTCATCATAGCGGGGAACTTTCATGACCTTATCAATGTAACAAATACTCTAGGACATTATTAAATCATATTCATGTAGAACAATGAACAACTGCCTACGACTTTTAGGACACCAACTCTTACAAACTCCCACTTGGACTAGATCCAACTACCTACGACTTTCAGTCTGCTAGACCTCACATGATGATCATGTTTCTGTTGAGTCAAGGCTTTAGTCAAGGGGTCCACCACGTTGTCTTCTGTGGAAATACTACTCAATTCAACTTCACCTCTTTGAGAAAAAACCCTCAATAGATGATACTTCTGAAGTATGTTCTTTGTCCATTGATGTGACCTTGGATCTTTTGTGAGATCCACCACTACAGTGTTATCACAGTATAGTGTGATGGGATCTTTACTGCTGGGTATCTCATCTAGCTCCTGGATGAAGCTTTGCATCCAAACTTCTTCTTTAGCTACCTCAGAAGCTACGATATACTCAAACTCTACTATAGAATCTATGACCACACTCTTCTTTGAGATCTTCTAGATAATTTCACCTTCATTCAAAGTGAATATGTATCTCGTTTGTGACTTAATGTCATCTTGATCAGTCTGGAAACTAGCATCTTCATATCCTCTAATGACTAGTTCCTTATATCCTCCATAAACCAGGAACAAATCCTTTGTATGCCTCAGATACTTTAGGATAGTATTGACTGTCATCCAATGGCGGTCACTTGGGTTATCTTGATATCTGCCTACCGCACTCAATGCGTAGGTGACATCCAACCTAGTACATATCATGGAATACATGATTGTCCCAATCGCTGATGAGTATAGAGTCCTTGCCATTATCTTTCTTTCCTCATATGTTTTAGGACACATTTTCTTGGAAATATGAATTCCATGGGACACTGGAAACAATCCTTTCTTGGATTGTTCCATTTGGAATCTCTTCAGTATCTTATCATGTATGTACTTTGACTTAGGCCCAGAAATCTCTTGGATCTATCACGATGGATCTCGATACCAAGAATATACATTGCCTCGCCCAAGTATTTCATGGATAAGCATTGATTCAACCATGCCTTAACAGACTGTAATACTAGTATCTCATTTTCAATAAGTAATATGTCATCAACATATACTATTAGGAAAATTACTGCACTCCCACTAAACCGTTTGTAGATACAAGGCTCACATTCATTCTTGATAAAACCAAATTATTTTATGGCTTCATCAAAATGAATGTTCCATGACCTGGATGCTTATTTTAATCCATAAATGGATTTATACAACTTGCATACCTTATTGTCATCCTTTGGAGACACAACCCATTCAGGTTGTGCCATGTAGACATATTATTAAAGGTTCTTGTTAAGGAATATTGTTTTTACATCCATTTTCAAAATCTCATAGTCATGGTAAGACACAATGGAAAGTATAATTATAATGGATTTTAGCATTTCAACTAGTGAGAAGGTTTCATCGTAGTCAATTCCTTGACGTTGTTTAAACCCTTTTGCAACCAGTCGTGCCTTATAGGTACTGACTTGTCCTTCTATGTCTAGTTTCTTCTTTAATACCCATTTCCAACCAATAATATTTACATAAAATGGAGGATCTACCAAAATCTAAACTTGGTTTTGGTACATGGAATCCATTTCAGAATTCATGGCTTCTTGCCACTTGGCAATGTCTGTGCCACTTACTACTTCTTTTTAGGTTAGAGAATAATTATTATCAACTAATAATGATTCACCATCCTTGGTAACTAGAAAATCATACCATTCTGGTTCTCTAACCTCTCTTGTACTCCTACGCAGTACTTGTGTCTCTGGAACAGATTTTTCTTCCACAGGGGCTTTGTGGAATATGTTCATGTACCAACTCTTATATACCTTGAGCCTTGACTTCATCGTAGTCTATTTTTCTCCCACTATCTCTTTTTGAGATGTGCTCCCTCTCAAGGAATATGGCATGTCTTTCCACTATAACATTTTTTTATGAGGGGTTTTATAGGTAATATCCCCTTGTTTCCTTGGGGTATCCTATAAAGGTTCACTTTGTGCCTCAGGGTGTGAGTTTGTTACCTGAATAGGCCTTAACAAACGCTTCGCTACCCCACACGTGTAAATTCGATAATATGGATTTTATTCCACTCCAAAACTCATATGGAATACCATTTATAGATTTAGTCTGTACTTGGTTTAGTATGTGTGCCACAGTTTGTAACGCATACCCCCAAAAGGATAATGGAAGACTTTTATGACTCATCATTGATCTCACCATGTCCATCAAGGTGTGGTTCCTCCTTTCACTTACACCATTCCATTTAGGTGTGTAAGGAAGAGTGAGTTGGTATAGGATCCCAAACTCTCGTAAGTAATCAATGACGTCCTGATTAAGATATTCCCCACCTCAGTCTGAGTGGAGTTTCTTAATCTTCTTACCAAACCGGTTCTCAACTTCATTATTATATTCCTTAAACTTGTCAAAGGAATTTTACTTATACCTCATTAAGTAGATATATCCATATCTACTAAAATCATCAGTAAAAGTTATAAAGTATGAGTACCCACCCCTTTCTTCAACTGGAAATGGTCTATACACATCGGTATGAACCAATTCAAGAATCTCTTTAGCCCTTTCACCTTTCCCACAAAATGGGGCTTTGGTCATTTTTCCTTGTAAACATAAATGACATACGCCAAGTGGTTTTAGTTCAAAAGAATCTAAATATCCATCTTGATTTAACTTTGTCAAGCGTTTCTCGTTTACATGACCTAGCCGGTGATGTCAAAGTTGGGTGTGGAATAAGTCATGTGAAGTATCTTTGTCATCAATTTCCATTACTTGGTTTGTGTATTCCAACACATAAAGACCATTGTATAAATTTGCCCTACCAAAACAAATTCTATCTTTATAAAATAATCAACATTCATTTCCAAACATGAAAAAAATCCATCTATATCTAGTCTGGAAGCAGAAATTATGCTTTTGGTTACAGAAGGCACATAAAAACAACTCTTTAACACAAAGATCATCCTAGTTGGCAATGTGAGGTGGTAGTCCCCAATAGCTATAGCAGCAAGTCTGGCTCTGTTGGCTACTTTTATATCTACTTACCATCGATCAATCTTCCTAAATCTACTTGGTTCTTGTATTTGGATTCATATGTGATCACCAAAAGTTGTATCTAATACCCAATTTGTAGAAACAGATAGATTTCATTCAATAACAAATGCATCTGAAGATTCCCCTTGCTTCTTAGGCTGGGTGCAGTTCTTCTTCCAATGGTCCTTCTTGCCACATGAAAACAAACAGCCTCTTGTTCCCTTGCCTCTCCTTTGATCTTCCTTTTCTTGGAAGGCCATTAAGAAGCTTTGGGCTTAAATATCTTTGCCTTCCCTTTCCTCTTATTCACCATAAGGACATAAGGATTTTCGAGCTTTATATCTTTGTCCACTTGGTGAATGAGGATAAGAAGATCAGATAGATACTTCTCAATGTTGTTCATATTGAAATTGACAACAAAGTTAGAGAAGCTCTGAGGGAGTGATGCAAGAATGAGATCGGTGCCCAGTTATTCGGGGAGTTTAAACCCTAGAACCTCTAGCCGCTCAATGTAGCCAATGATCTTGACTACATGAGGCCCAACTGGGGTGCCTTCTCCAAGCTTACTCTGAAAGAGTGCCTTAGAGATCTCAAACCTTTTCTATCTTTCTCTCTCCTATTAAAGACCATGGAGGTGCTCGAGCATGCTATAAGCATCCATGTTTTCGTGAGACTTCATGAGATCACTAAACAATGATGATAACATCAAACATTGAATGTTGACCGTTTCATTCATATGTTTCTCATAGACTAGAAAATCCCCATCACTTGCCTCTTTGGTAGGTGGATCAGGAAATGCTAACTCCATCACGTAAGACTTTAGTTAATGGCATAGGATAACCTGAAGGCGTCTAAACCATTCATGTAAGTTACTGCCAGTGAGGATGTTGTCTTTATCTAGAATTGATCATAGGGATAGTGTGGTTGACTATATTCTCATTTTTATTCTACAATTAAAAGATAAGATCATTAGGACTTTCTTGTTTACATTTTATGATAAATAATAAATTTTATTAAGTCTCCCACTATTTTATCAAGTCCCAATGGCCCTCACCATTGAACTCAAAATGTCCAGTTTCCATGACATTCTAGTGGCAAGGATCTATATTCCCCTTCGCATAACCCCAACAAGGGTTGTTTAAGCTATTAGAAGGTATTTAGGTAGGCGGGTCTTTGACAACTACGGGCTTTCATCTCCTTGATCTGTTGAGTGGACTCCCCAATCTTGAAATCATGACTTTGGATTTCCTCAACTCTTGCCTCCAATATTACACCAAGTCTAGTAAGGGATACTCCACTTGATGTAATATGGTTTAAGTCTACCCAAAACCTTTCATAAGGGCTTCCTATATAAAAGTAAGTATCCCAATAAGTGTTGGTCAAACACATAGTTTTATTGATTTTTTCTCTTAATCAAGTAATGGAAGGCTTTGTTTGACTTAATATTTTATTTGAGGGGTTTTTATCACTTATGAATGATTTTTTTATTATCACATGCTTGTTAATATTAACTAGAACTTACTTAAGTGATTATCCATGTCTTGATAATATTTATACATAAGTCTGGTTTATTTTAGTTTCATCTTGCATTCTTGTTTAATTCATTAATTATGTGATTGTAACAACACATCCATAATGATAAACCATGAAAATGATAGATATAAAATAAAGTAAATGGAATGATAATGAGCTTTTATAATGGTTTGTTTATCTAGTAGTTGATAAACTAACCCTGTCCTAG
The DNA here is from genome assembly GCA_963277665.1 of Viscum album. Lineage (NCBI taxonomy): Eukaryota > Viridiplantae > Streptophyta > Magnoliopsida > Santalales > Viscaceae > Viscum > Viscum album. The sequence continues at coordinate 878,984,153 of OY728137.1, read as the reverse complement.
GAGAGAAACACCTTGAACCTTTTGGGTTCGTGTTTATAGCTTCCACTTGTCCACCTCTATATCTCCTGGGATTGGTTTCGTCTCAGCTCTATCTTGAACTGCCTCCACTAGATTGGGATTTCCACCCATTACATATGTCCCTTTTTAACTCACATGTAGGTGAGGGGTAAAAATAGGGTTTTACATAAAAGAAACCTTGGGCACAGAGACCCTATATATTAATAAGGAGAAGGCTCGCAGGCCAACAAATTTAATTCAAATAAATAAATTAAAAGAAACCATTCATATACAAAGGTCTTGGTCTAGCTCATGATCATCCATACATGAAATGATATTTATGTATAAATAAAACTAGCATTCAATTATTTAATCATTCTTGTTTAAGATAAATCACACTTGAATCAAATAATTATCATCTTTAATTAATCAATCCTTTTATCTTAAATCCTTTTCTGAATTTCCTTGAGATTCTCATAAATCATAATTTTAAACAAATAAATTCATTTAAAATTATATTTATGCATAACTTGTACCTGGGAGGCAACCCGGTGAATTTCTATTCATAACTACCCAATGAGTAGAAATGAACATTATGTAGATGTTAAATTAAACACATATATATAAAACACCTATCACATGTTGTGCCTCAGATTTATGCCCGCATGATGGTACACATCTTAAGGGTTTGTATAATATAATAATAAATTTTAATAAATCTACGTAATTTGTATGAGTACATGATGTGTAGTTCCAACTACATGGCATGTAATATTGTTCACCATCCATCCGAAATACACACCTGGAGAAACAGCGTGTGAGTGTACTTCATAAATCTTTAGAGTACACGGTGTGTCCAGTTGGCCACATGCCATGTAGTTTCTCATTACAAAGTCTCCAGTCGGGCTACCCATCTATGGGGTACACGGTCCAATCCTAACCTGAAGGGACTACACACCGTGTCCATTTGGGCCACATGGTGTGTAATCCATAAACTGCATACCACCTGTTCTTGGTCAACATAGGGAGTCATTTAAGACTTAAAAATACTCCAACACGTGGCTTGGTTTGTCGGACCGGTCTGATGCATTGAATCTTGACTACACGGTGTGTAATACCGAATACATGCCATGTATTCTTGTGTTGTATGGCCAGGAATCTTTAGCACCTCAAGATGAGATCCTCTATTTTATTTTAATTAAAATTAAAAAGAAAATATCCTTTTTGTAATGTGAATGAGAAACGAAAGAGGAGGAATAGATCTCGATATTCAGAATTGCAGAATGATTAACTTGAATTGAAATAACTAAATTATTAAATGTTTAAGTCATCAACAAAATGTTTAAATAATTATAAACTATGATGTAACCTCCCTTTGATACCACTTGAAGGTTTTCAGGTGTAGTAGAAGCGTGGTTGGGACGACACCCAACTTTTATTTTTACCATGATCAATGATTATTCCAGGATCAATACCATGATGAATGCCAGTCTCCATGAAATATAATCAAATATTTAGATAAAGAAGAAAGAGGCCTGAAATCTTTAGAGAGGATATTTCACATCATGTTTATAATTAATTTAATTAATTTCATAAAGAAAAATAATACCTGGATCTTTGGTATTTTTCTTTGTTGATGATGTTGATAGTCCAGAATGACCTTTCCAGATTATCTTGTTGCGCTTGTAAGGATCCAAACTAGAATCTCTCTAGCGGTGATCCACACATGCTCTGATGGAATCCGATCGACACCACTCTTTCTCCGGGTGCTAGCGTGGCGAAGCGAGTGTCTTGTGTCAATCATTCTTGATCACTTGTTCTATGGACTTGAAGAACGTATCTCATTCTTGATAGGGGAGAGAAGAGGATTTGAGAGAGAAATTATTTGGGTAAACAATTATCAATTCACCAGGTGTGTGGTGTGGTGTATAGCACAATAGGTGTACTTTTCTATTTATATACATGGAATTTTAGTTACAATATTTAATTGCATAGCAATAATTAAATACATTCATGAACTTATAGAAAACCCATGCATTTAATAATAATACTGCATCATTATTTATGGTGCGCCCCACGCAAAACAAAATTATAAATAAAATTTAGCGTCACAAAATAATAGCAGCATTATTTTAATTTGTGCCAACTAGTTAAATAATTATTTACCGTCTAGAAAATAATTATTTTACTACTAGACTAACCTTGGTCCGTTTGAACTCCACTTCCATTTATTGAACACTTGAATAAATAAATAAATAATTTATTCTATTAAATAAATATTGTATTTACAAAATAGTAAATAAATATTTATTAAATGTTCAATAAAATAAATAAATAAATTTTATTTAATTTATGCGATCATTTTAACTTGAATAAAATTATTACATGATCTTGAGAATAATATTTATTTCATTAATTAAATTCAAATATAATTTAACCGAGACAACCAAAAACACTTAGTGTGTGACCCTCTAGGATTCTTTCTCATTGGAATTAGGTGGGATTGCCTAAAGTCTAAGAGTATTGTCTAGTAACGGGTCAAAGCACCCAAGAGAAATAACGTAAAGTCTCAAAAATGACATCCACATACAAACACTCACTGTGTAATATAATACATTTGTTGCAATATCTAATCAAGTAGGTTTCATGATTATGTCATCAACTTTTATGCTTGATATGTCGTTCTTTGACTACCTGAAATAAACTTGTTGTTACACCATGGCCATGGAATTTCGTGTGACGGTTCTATTTCAATAAAAGGTCTGAGATATCAACTTCCATAAATGGAAGGGACAAATCTTTCCTCAACTTATCCATTAATAACATTCTACTTGTGATGCACCCAATGTACCCTACTTACCGCCAACTATCTGCATGATGGTTTTCATCAGTAAATCAAAGTGTGTAAGTTGTGACGCATATTAATGATAATATTAAATTCTAAGTATCATTACACACGCTTACAGATAGAAATATATAATGACACCAAAACATGTGGAATTCCTACTAGTGGGTCTGTTCTCATAATCTTCTATCTTGGAGACTACTAAGTGTGAACTTCATGAGAGGAAGTCTCATCTACTTACGAGTACTCACACCTGACAATTTTCATGTTATATGTCTCATCATAGTATTTCATCTAAATGAAGAACTATATTTAAGAATATTGTTATAGTATTTCAAGGTTCTCATCATAGCGGAGAACTTTCATGACCTTATCAATCTAACAAATACTCTATGTAAGGACCCGACCCTAGTTGGCCAGAGCCGGTGCCTTATATGATTACGTTAGCATACATACAAGGAATATGAATCCTAAAAAACCGAGTAATTTAGTATTATTGGAAACAAGATACATACATAAGATTAACATTACAACATGAAGGGAATCAAAACACTATTTTAATCCACTAGAAACATCACGTCTCCTAGATATGGCTTAAAAGTCATTCATAAATTACTTCTTCATGTCCTGAGAAAATGAAACATAAGAAAGGGGTGAGCTCAAATGCTCATTAAGAGTACGCAATACAGTAGAAGATAATATAAACATTATACATGGTGAATAATTGAAAACACATGCCTTTAATAATGAACTTAAACACATTATGGAAGAAATATGAGCTGAATAAATAATGCCATAATAAAACATACTCATGGGTATTCTACTAGTCAAATAACCACATGAACTTCAAATACTAGAATCATAATGAGGGAAGTGCATATGTCAGACATCATAACCATACTATCCAAGCCTCGTGCTAGGACCATAAAATAATCATTTTGTCAAGGTCTCGTGCCAAGACCATAGTTTGTCTCATGAGACCTACCGATGCATCGAGGGGCTATAACGGGCCCCACCCATCACATAATAAGTCCAAGGAATTACTCATATGATAAGGGATCAATATAAACAATATATACATTCATATTGAAACTATCATATGAAATGTAACTAACTTTCACCAATTTTTGAACATAAACACTAACCATTCAGAATAATATGATGAATGGTTTTAGGATTGATCATCTACAATAAATTTAGTCATAAACTATTAAATAAAATATGGTATATGACTTTATAAATGATTAAACCCAATAATACCATGGAATCAACAAGCGCATTGAATCAAACGAAAATACTCTTATAAAATCATTAAGTAATTTTGAGATAAATACTCTTTTATTTTGAAAAGAATGGTTCTTTTGGAAAATCTTTGTATAAAACCAGAAGTGAAGTAAGATAGTATTTTCACAATAAAATGAGTATTTTTATAAATATAATGGTTTCCAAAAACATATTTTAGAGTGCCCTTGTAAATAGATACGAATTGGAGAAATTCCCTTGAATCGGGCTTCTATTTTGGAAATAATTTTGAAAGTTCCTTTTACAACGTGTAACTATCCATAAAATAAGGAAGGGTTCTGGTTTTTAAACATATATATGATACTCAAACAGAATATATAATGAGTACATAACAATAAATAAGAATTTCATTGGGTTAATTATACAATGAAAGTATCCCGAATGAAAATGGAAGTTCGGGTGGAAAAACCCTTACCTTAACTCCAAACGTGTTCCACTCTTGTACTTAAAATCCTGGAATATGAAATTTTACTTTTTAATAACTTATTTCATAACCTATTATACATGTATTTAGTTTACCATAATTCTGGTTAGTTCATTTCTTTCTTTATTGACAAGTTATTATATTGAATTTCATTGTTCCGGGGTGTTCGTTTTCATTATTTTTATAATCAGTTCACTTGTTTTTAAGTAATGGAGTTCATGTGGAATGGTTATAAATCTCCAGGATTGGAATTATATATTATTTATGAACATAAATAATTTTTAGTGGTCATTTATATCATTTTGTTACATGGAATGAGGATGAATCATTAGATAACATCCACTTCGATTATTCAGCGGTATTTGGATTATTATGAACTAGTTTTGTCATATAAATTAATTATATGTACATATTCTGGTTAATGAATATTAATTATGTTATAATACATATGTTATAGTCTGGTTCAACCATAAATATGGTTTCATAACCAGTAATGAAGAATAAATTGAAGAACGAAACTTCGTCGTCCATGAAGTCTATAAATTGGAACCTCATGGATGTTGATTTCATTTATAAAAATAAAAGGGATGGAGTAAGAATATTTATGATGGTTCTTACATTCACATGATATAATTCCAGTATATATATGATACTAGATTAATAATTATCATTTGGACAGAGGAGGTGATGAGAGAAAAATAATAGAGATGATTTTGAAAATAAGAGAAAAGGTGAGAGATCCCTTATGAAAATTCGGCAGCCTAACGGCGTGCCTTAACATTTCATAAAATGAAATGATGAGATCAAAAGGCTGTCTCATCATATTGAAATCAAAATGACAGTAATAAGAATAAACAAAATCAAACCCCAACATATTAGAAAGGAATTTAAAATATCTAACATAAAAGAAGTGTCGACTTAAAGAAGAGAATGAAGGATTCCCTTACCTTGTAGAATAACTCCTAGATCTTGAAAGATGGGACCTTGGGGGCTTAGGGACACCTTGGGAGGACTCCTAGAGAGGTAAAACCACCATAGATTCAAGTATAAGGGATTTTTAATGAAATAAAACGAATGGATGAGTGGGTATTTATAGAAAAAGAGAGGTAATTTTTTAATAATTTCAAAGGGACACCTCATTAGTGGTTTTTGCCAAACCATGGGTTTGCCCATGGTATTTGCCCATGGTTTAAGCCACTTGGGACACCTCATGTCATAAGTTACTATTCCCAAGTAGAACATACTTTTATATTTATTTATTACATCATTATGATGTCATTAAACTACCGAAAACTCAAAACTGTATTTTTACTATTCATGAAAATTTCATGTATTTTAGAAAAATCCCAAAAATTCACCCCTACCATTTTTTGATGTGTATAATTCAAACATGAAGTCCATTTTTGAAAAATAATTTTCTAAATATTATTAATTTAATTTTTAAATAAGGTCATAGTTAATTCGAAAAATAACAATCTTAAAGTGCAATTAGTTTTATTTCTCATTGAAAAACTAATTAAGATATCATTATCTTATTGCCTTAAGAAAATAAAATAATATTATTATTTAATATTCATAAGGCTCATATTACTATTCATATCACTATTCATAAGGGTATGTTACTATTCACCAAAAATCAAGTTTGTTCTATCAGATTCCAAATGACTTACTGAACACAACTCTAGATGGCCATTTCTTGAAATTCAAAACATAGAAGAGTCAAAGTTTTTTTTAATGGATAGATTATAAAATTGCATTCTATATTTATTTTCAAAACCTTAGGTTGTTACATTCTCCCCTCCTTGCAAAAATTTCATCCTCGGAATTCACATAATATTACCTAAAAATATTTGGGTATGTCTTTAACATAAGCTCCTTAGGCTCCCATGTCGCTTCCTCCATCTTATGATTCCTCTATAGAACCTTCACCAGACGAGTTGTCAAATTTCTCAATACTTTTTCTCTTGTATCAAGAATATTGATAGGCTCTTCACAATAAGATAGATCGGGCTCAAGTTCCACTTCTTCATAAGTGAGTACATGTGTTGGGCCTGGCATGTACTTTTTTAACATTGACACATGGAACACATTGTGAACCTTGGAGAGACTTGGCGGCATTTCCAAACGGTAAGCTACGGCTCCAATTCGGTCCATAATTTCAAAAGGTCCAATGTACCTGGGACTTAATTTTCCCTTCTTACCGAATCGTATAATACCCTTCCATGGAGATACCATTAAGAAAATGTGATCACCTTCTTGAAACTCCAAATCCTTCCTTCGGTTATCTGCATATCTCTTTTTCCTACTTTGAGCTATTTTGATATGGTTCTAGATAATATTCACCTTTTCCATTGTTTCTTCAACAAGTTCTAGTCCCACGAGCTTTCTTTCACCAACATCATCCCAGCAAGTTGGTGTACGACATCGCCTCCCATATAATGCTTCATAGGGTGCCATCTGTATACTTGAATGGAAGCTATTGTTGTGGTAAAATTCTACGATAGGTAAATATTGATCCCACATGCCTTGAAAATCAAGTGAACAAGACCTCAACATGTCTTCCAATGTTTGAATTGTCCATTCTGATTGTCCATCAGTTTGTGGGTGGTAGGTAGTGCTCAAACGTAGATCAGTATCTAGGGCCTTCTGAATACTTTTCAAGAATCTTGATGTAAAACATGGATCACAATCAGAAACAATCAATAGGGGTACTCCATGAATTCTCACAACTTCATTAATATATAGTCTTGCTAGACGTTCAAGTGGTAGATCTTCTCTTATAACAAGAAAATGTGCTGACTTGGTAAGACGATCAACAATGACCCATATTGCATTGTTCCTTCTAGGAGTCTTTGGTAGTCCCATGACAAATTCCATTGTGATATTATCCCATTTCCACTCAGGTATGGGAAGAGGTTGCAATACTCCCCCGGGCTATTTCCTTCCAGCTTTCACTTGTTGACAAACCATACATCTTGACACAAAATCAGCAATATCCATCTTCATGTTGTCCCACCAAAAATGTTCCTTCAAATCTCTATACATCTTAGTGCTACCAGGGTGTATAGAGAAATTGGAACTATGAGCATCATCCAACAATTCCCTTTTTAGATCAGGTATATCGAAAACAAAAAGTCTCTTCCCAAATTTCAAAATTCCATTTTCATATATGAAGTCACTCAATCTCCCATCATTCATAGCTTTAATCTTCTTTTGAAACTCCTCATCATCAGCCTGAGAACTTCTTATCCTTTCTAGTAAAGATGTTTTGGCAACCATTTGAAAAATCATTGATGTTTCACCTTCCATGGTTATTCCCATATCCATCTTTACTATATCTATGAAAATAGGATCCCTTTCAACTCTCATCTTGTTCAAAACTCCATGATTCTTTCTGCTCAAAGCATCTTCCACCTTATTTGCCTTCCCCGGGTGGTAGTGTATCGTGAAATCATAATCCTTGAGGAGTTCAATCCATCTCCTTTGCCTCATGTTGAGTTCTTTATGTGATAAAATATACTTCAAACTCTTGTGATCAGTATAAATCTCACATTTTTCACCTTAGAGGTAATGTCTCTATATCTTCAAAACAAATATTACAGCAGCTAACTCAAGATCATGAGTAGGATAGTTTTGCTCATGAATTTTTAGTTTTCTTGATGCATAAGAAATAACCTTATCATTTTGCATAAGGACACAACCAAGTCCTTTCTTTTAAGCATCACTATAAATAACAAATCCATCATTCCCCGATGGTAGAGTCAATATAGGAGTGTTGACTAATCTTCTATTCAGTTCTTCAAAAAATTCTTCACAATCTTTTGTCCAAACAAATTTAACCCCTTTACGTGTGAGCTTCGTTAGCGGGTTAGCTAGTTGGGAAAAATTCTATACGAAACGCCAATAATAACATGCTAAGCCAATAAAACTGCGTACCTCAGTTATGTTTGTTGGCATGGGACAATCTTGGATTGCCTTTGTATTTGAAGGATCAACTAGGATTCCATCCTTAGAGAAAATCTGGCCAAGAAAAGAAATCTCCTGAAGCCCGAATTCATACTTGCTAAACTTCACATATAATTCATGTCTTCTAAGAGTCTTCAAGATAATGCGCAAGTGATTTTTATGATCTTCGAATCTTTTGGAGTATACCAAGATATCATCAATAAATACCACTACAAAATCATCGAGATATTCCTTGAAAACTCTATTCATCAGATCTATGAAGACATAGGGTGCATTAGTCAATCCAAATGGCATTATTGTAAACTCGTAATGCCCATACCTGGTTTGAAACGTTGTTTTCGAAATTTCTTCCTTCTTCACACTCAACTGATGATATCCAGATCGAAGTTCAATCTTTGAAAAGTATTGAGATCCATGTAGTTGGTAAAATAAATCATCAATGCGAGGTAGGGTATACTTGTTCTTTATTGTTATAGCATTGATCTCCCTGTAGTCGATACATAACCTCATAGATCCATCTTTTTTATTAACAAAAAGGACAGGGGATCCCCATGGAGAAACTCTAGGGAGGATAAATCCCTATAGGGGACACGTGCATTCGTGCGATTTCCATTCCGTCCACTAGGCGCCATATCTAGATAATGGCATACACTATATTAGGTTATGAATCATAATGTATAATCTTAACTTAAAAATACTCAGAAAAATTGAGATCCTATGCATGGCTAATCCCATATTCACAAAAATGGTTTCCTTGAAGAATATTTACATTAAACTCCTTCATAATGGCTTGTAAAGAAAATGTGAATTATCCTAAGCATATCCCCCGGGAGTGTCGTAACCAAGAGTGCAGCAAGGCCCATTGTCGTGCACCAGTTCCCATTTGAGTCTAGCTCAAAGCGGTGTTTTCAGGTTTTACCCCTAGATACATATGTGCCAGAGCCGCCTCTACTTTCTCATATCCAGACAGGGATGTATTTCTTGAAAGATCCACATAATCTATTCCTTACCAAAATACCAGGACGTTCTTGTATGTTTATCCTCAAAGACAATCTTAGGAACTCTTCCCTAATCTACTTTTTCTAAATCTAGTTTCCAATTTTTCTACTAAACTTCCTCTGATACCAACTGTAAGGACCCAACCCTAGTTGCCCAGAGCCGGTTCCTTATATGATTACATTGGAATACATACAAGGAATATGAATCCTGAAAGACCGAGTAGTTTAGTATTATTGGAAACAAGATACATACATAAGATTAACGTTACAACATGAAGGGAATCAAAACACTATTTTAATCTACTAGAAACATCATGTCTCCTAGATTATGCTTTCAAGTCATTCATAAATTACTTCTTCATGTCCTAAGAAAATGAAACATAATAAAGGTTTAAGCTCAAATGATCATTAAGAGTAAGAAATACATTGTAAGATAATATAAACATTAGACATGGTGAATAATTGAAAACACATGCCTTTAATAATGAACTTAAACACATTATGGCAGAAATATGAGCTGAATAAATAATGGCATAATAAAACATAATCATGGGTATTCTACTAGTCGAATAAACACATGAACTTAAAATACTATCATCATAATGAGGGAAGTGCATATTCCGTACATCATAACCATACCGTCCAAGCCTCATTCTAGGACCATAAAATAATCATTTTGTCAAGGCCTCATGCCAAGACCATAGTTTGTCTCATGAGACCTATCAATGCATCGAGGGGCTATAGTAGGACCCACCCATCACATAATAAGTTCAATTCATTCCTCATATGAGCAGGGATCAACATAAACAACATATACATTCATATTGAAACTATCATATGAAATGTAACTAACTTTCACCAATTTTTGAACATAAACACTAACCATTCGGAATAATATGATGAATGGTTTTAGGATTGATAATCCACAATAAAGTTAGTCATAAAACATTAATGAAAATATGGTATATGACATCATAAATTATTAAAACTAATAATACCATGGAATCAACAAGAGCATTGAATCAAATGAAAATACTCTTATAAAATCATTAAGTAATTTTGAGATAAATACTCTTTTATTTTGAAAAGAACAGTTCATTTGGAAAATATTTGTATAAAACCAGAATTGAAGTAAGATAGTATTTTAATAATAAAATGAGTATTTTTAGAAAGATAATGATTTCCAAAAACAGATTTTAGAGTGCCCTTGTAAATAGATATGAATTGGAGAAATTCCCTTGAATCGGGCTTCTATTTTGGAAACAATTTTGAAAGTTCCTTTTACAACGTGTAACTATCCATAAAATAAGGAAGGGTTATGGTTTTTAAACATATATATGATTCTCACACAGAATATATAATGAGTAAATAACAATACATAAGAATTTCATCGGGGTAATTAGACAATGAAAGTATCCCGAATGAAAATGGAAGTTCGGGTGGAAAAACCCTTACCTTAACTCCAAACATGTTCCACTCTTGTACTTAAGCTCCTGGAATATGAAATTATACTTGTTAATAACTTATTTCAGAACCTATTATACATGTATTTAGTTTACCATAATTCTAGTTAGTTCATTTGTGTCTTTATTGACAAGTTATTATATTGAATTTCATTGTTTCGGGGTGTTCGTTTTCATTATTTTTATAATCGGTTCACTTGTTTTTAAGTAATGGAGTTCATGTGGAATGGTTATAAATATCCAAGATTGGAATTATATATTATTTATGAACATAAATAATTGTTATTGGTCATTTCTATCATTTGGTTACATGGAATTAGGAAGAATCATTAGATGACAACCACTTTGATTATTCGGCGGTATTTGGATTATTATGAACTAGTTTTGTCATATAACTTAATTATAGGTACATATTCTGGTTAATGAATATTAATTATGTTATAATACATATGTTATAGTATGGTTCAACCATAAATATGGTTTCATGACCAGTAATGAAGAAGAAATTGAAGAACGAAACTTCATCATCCATGAAGGCTATAAATTGGAACCTCATGGACGTTGATTTCATTTATAAAAATAAAAGGGAGGGAGTAAGAATATTTATGATGTTTCTTCCATTCACATGATATAATTCCAGTATATATATGATACTGTATTCATATTCCAAATGACTTACTAAACACAACTCTAGATGACCATTTCTTGAAATTCAAAACATAGAAGAGGCAAAGTTTTGTTTAATGGATAGATTATAAAATTGCATTCTATATTTATTTTCAAAACCTTGGGGTGTTACACTCTAGGACATTATTACTCCATATTCATATATAACAATGAACAATATGTAATAATACATTAAATATCCATGTAATCAAAGTAAAACTAGTTGGTTCTAGGACACCAACTCTTACAAATAAAAGGTATAACATGATCATAACTCATCCAGGTAAAGAAGGTATATGATCAAACAATACATAATAAACTTTTCAATAATCATCTGCATTAGAATAAAAAAATATAGAACACCAATAATTTTTCCCATTCCAATATAATAGAATTATTTTTAGGTGAACATCATCCATTTTGAATTATATAAAATGTGATGTTCACACTATATAAATCAATGATTATATGGATATGTTAATATTATAATAACATGATCATAAGTCATCCAAATTAAGAAGGTGGATGGTTTCAAGAAATCATATCCCCAGTGATATAAAGGAAACATAGAAGGATGTTGACATGAATGGAAACACCCTCTCAAAAATAATGATTTCAATGGTATCACAAAATAAATGATCAAGAATTTAATTGTTTGATACTATCAATTCAATCACCCAGATGATAAATATATAAATTAGAAGATACATCATGAAACATAAACCCCATTAGGGTAAATAATTATGAAAATGATAGTGTAAATGGAAGAAAAAAACTTAAAATGTCTTTTTATAAACATTTTTAACATTAACATAAAATATAAATTTTATATGTTGCTTTGAAAGGTAACTTTTGAAAAGGTGATGTGAAATATTTTGAAATAATTTACTTTTAAAAATAATATATAATAATGTATCATTGAAAATACATAAATTTTATGTTGGATAAATGAGTATAGGAAGAAAAAATATATGAAAGTGAAAGAGAAAAACCCCCCTTTTTATTATTTTCAAAATACCTTTATTCAAAAATAACATTATAAGAAGAGTAATAAAGAATTCATTTGTATTAAAACTTAATTTTACTAAATATGATTATAAAATACTATATAATACAATATTATGGTGGGATAACCCAATCATGTAAAATAAATGTTCAAGATGAAACATTATAACTCAAAGAAAGGAGATTTGAGTTATCAATATCCCTTATGGGAAACATACTCCATGAAGCATGAAACATTTAAAAAGGGTATTATGTGGTAAAATGTAAAAAATGAGATAATACCACACAATTAAATCAAAGTAAAGAATATACTCAATTTATATGAAATAATTTCAAGTGAATGGTCGTAACTCAATGAATGAAAATTTAGTTACTAAAAACACTTACAACTAGGGTAACACCTAAGTCAAAATACATTTAAAGAAAAGAAATTTATTTGGATTATTTTATCCCATGAATTAAAATTAAATAAATTATATAAAATTTATGGGATAATAAACTAATAGAATACCATACAAAGGAAACATTGTGTATAACATGTAACTTGCCTCAAAGAATCAGAATTAAGACCAAGAAAACCCATGTGGCTCGAGTAATACTTTAATAAAAACCCCTTGAAAGAGTGGGCATATAATTGAACTTAAAATATCATGATTAAAATAAAATTCATGATATGATATCTCAAATATTCATTATATTCTCCACATAAATGAAATTAGGTGCATAATACCAATCATGTCTCAAAGAGAGGAATTTGAGAGGAAACCCCTTACCTCAGCCCTGATTCATTATGTACTTGCACCAAACATCCAGAATAATTAAATTAAGTTCATTAAATACATAAACAATAACCTTATTCATATATATAACCATTTATACTCTTAATTTTCCATCATTATATACATATATATAAATGTGTGTGTGTTAGTTGTTTTTTACCTATTTTCAACATCGGGTGTAAGTAATCTTTATTGCCTTAAACTAGCTTCATAAAAGAGGTGTTGGTATCTATTATTTTTTCAAATTACATCACTATTAAATCATATAATATAATATAATATATGTTCCAATAAATTTTATAAATCTATAATTTCATTTGATGTTAGTTTTGGTTACAAACCATGAAGATGAAATTGACAACGATCATGTTTCAGTGATTCTTAACGAATAGAGGGTGTTTTCTTAATTAATGAGTTAAATGTTGATATAACCTTAACAGAACCAAAAAAAAGATTAATTTACATATTTATCTTATATTATATTAGTAAATAATTTCTCATGGTCATTCATGATATAAATTTATAGTATTATTCAAGTAGGTGGTTAAACCGATCCAAACATGAACCTACCATGATTAATGGATGATTATGAGGTAGTTTAGTTGTAATATCATTATAACAAAAGTATAATGATATTTTTTTATTATTAGTATTATATAGTAGAATTTTAAATAATTATAAATAGAATATAATTTATATAAAGTCATTAATTAGAAAGAAGATATCATTTTCCTCTTAGTTCTCATTTTAAAAGATTGAATTAATGATAATCATTTGTTGATTATATCACTAATAAGTTCTAAAATTTTCTATAATAGAACCTTAATGATATCATAAACATAATATTTATCCTTTAATATTATCCTTTTGACTAATCATGTAAGGTGGTGATGAAAAGAAAAATGGAAATCAATCATTCCATGGTGGTGGTAATCCACACATACACATAGATGATGATTTCATTTTCATAGAATGGGAGGAAGGAGTAATATGGTTTATTGTTTTAGAATCATAAAAATTATATAAATATCATAATTATTTATTAAATTACCCTTTTATATTTTCCTTTTAAGTCAGTTAAGAAAAATGAAAACCGTTGCGTCGTGGAGGCGGTAGTCCTCACAATGTACAAATGATGGTTTTGTTTTTCTTAATAGAAAAATGGAAAAGGTGATTAATGGTTATTACCATAGCATAATAAAATTCTATATATAAAAAATATATATATAATTACATAGGTATTTGAAAATTATAATTTTAAAATAAAAATAAAAAATAAATAAGTTAAGTAAAAGTGATTACTCATGTTGAGCATTTTGAGAATTTCTTTAAAGATCCCTTGGAAATAGATGGCATGGTCTAATCTATTATGACCAAAAGCTCAAGAAAGTGAAATATTGTTCTTGGTTAAGTGAAAAGGGTGGGGTTTTAGATGGAAACTATATTTTTAGTAGTGCATTGAATGGGTAATTGAGTGGGGAAGAGATAAGTTCAATCCACACCTCATCCACTCAATTATATACATGTTTTATTATAAGAACTCAGATCATCATTCTAGGTATGGATCTTGATTTCAGGTTATTTTTTAGGAAAAAAGGAAGAAATTGGGTTTTTCTAAGTACACTTCATGTACTTATGAGTACACGTCATGTACCCGGTTGTCGTGTACAGCCGCATACTAGATGTGTAACGGCTGAGTACATGGTCGTGTGATGACCTATCTGACCTAATTAAGTCAGGAGCCAGTTGAGGCTAATACATAGTGTGTACATTAAATGAAAACACCATGTAAGTTTCTTTTTATTTGATAAATCGGAACATCGTCACGTCTCATCTTCAGAAACACCTTCTTATGGCAGTGGTTCATACAGGAGAGTGATGGAACGGCTGATGAACTCTGAACCCCTTATGATTCTCTATCTGAGCTCTGATTGAGACGTTGTTGGGTGTGTTGGAATTCCACCAATGAGTTCAAAAAACCCCTAGAGTATTTATTCCTGATTCTTCCTCTCTCGTGAGTTATTCAAGGTTGAGCGTTTTTCCCCCTTTTGTAGATCTATGTCGTTTTAGGATGATACAAGAGCCAATGTTCAGGTATATCAATCATACAACATCAAGGTAGGCGGTTTGTGCCTTTCGTTGTGTTTTCTTGGATTATATATGCTAAAAGTGTTGTATACCCATGATTAGGGTATTACTTGATTTGGAATTGAACCCTGTTTGTTACCTACTATGGTTTGATTGATTGATAAAGGGTTGTTGTTGAGCCATAATATTATATATCTTGTTTATGGGACACCCCATGAGTGTGTTTTCTCTTGATTGACTATTTATTGTTGTTTGGTCTAGGATACATGTTAGGTGTACCTTATTTTCCATGCCCAGAATTGATTAGGATGGAGTTATTTGATTATATGAAATGCATGTAGTGTGATTTGTGAATGGTTATCCATGTAGTAGCTATAGTTTACATGTTATTCTTTAATATGATATGTACGTTGTTTTCCAATGGACTGTGAGAACCTTGGACCAGGAAAACTATAGGGGTTTCCATGTTTATTTACACAGGACCGTGAGAGCCTTGATGTAGATATTAACCCAGGGGTATTGACTGTGAGAGCTACCCAGGTGGTCGTTTATGATTTTTTTATGCTATGTTGACCTAGGGGTATTGACCATGAGAGATACCTAGGAGGTCATTTATAATTTATTGATGCCATGTTGACCTAGGGGTATTGACTGTGAGAGCTACCCAGGTGGTCATTTGTAAATTATTAGTGTTATGTTAAACCAAAGGGGTTAGATCGTGAGAGCTTCCTAGAGGGTATTTATTTAATGAATTGGTTTTATATTAAAACAAAGGGGTTAGACCATGAGAGATTTCCTATAGGGTTGTTTATGAATGATTGAATGATTTTGATGAGTCTTCCAAGCCAAAGCATAAGCTTGGACTCGGTCTTACTTGATTATTTAAATGGTCTTCTAAGACATCTATTTTTTCACTATTACACAGGGGGATATAGATTTTAGGCTAGATACCAAGGCTACATTATTCAAATGGTGAATAATAAAAGTAAATGAATGTAATTGAAAACTGTAAGACTATTTACTTTTGAGTACTTCCAAGTTTATTGCTTCATTTCTGCATATTGCCTGCTATATATATTCACTGACAGTTAGGCATAGATCTTTTGGTGGTTGCCTACTAAGATTTGTCTCACACCCTATTTGAGTCGTGTTTTAGACCCAAACAGATTATATGGTTGTAGGTATAGATAAGAGAAAGTGGCCTTCTTCATTAGGTACTTTATTATTGTGGGAGATTGAGAGCATGGGACCAAGTTGAGGCTTGCGATGCTGCTGGGGTTTACTATTTCTTTTGTATTTGGTTTCTATATTTATTTCTAGTATTGTGACTTGTTTGGATGTTTTATTAAATACATATACCATGCATCATATATATATATATATATATATATATTGTGACCTCTGTTGGATTTACTTTCAGTCTTCCATTGTTTACTTTTTGTTGGTATTACTACTTATGCTACTGTTTACTATTTTTTATGTTGTGTATACTATGCCAATGAGAAAATAGTTCCCCATTATCAGACCTTGGCCCTCACTGCTAGTCAGCAGCCTCTGGCATTTGGGAAAATGTGCTTGAGGTCATGTAACCAACTGGGTTATGGGAACTTTTGGGTGGCACCTAGATCCTAGACGTTACAAAGTGGTATCATAGGAAGTTTCTAATATTATTTGTCTTACTATTTAGATCATATAGATAGGGATAGGAAGGAATGGGTAGTTGTTAATAAGTTGTGCCCAAGAGTAGCTAACCCGTGTATAGGGAATAGCCAAGTTACCTCGAATATTGTATTTTTTTATGGTTTTGCAATTGTTACAATTGATTTGATTTCACCATTGGGTGATTGAATTGTTTTTTTCTTTTATGATTGATATCATTGGGGTTTTATTTCTGTTTCAACCCAATTAGATAAGGGTAATTCATCTCATGCATCATATAGGCACTTGCTAGAGATCACATGTCATGCATTATTGTCACGCCATTTAGGTTGCATTAACTGATTTCATGTTGTTGTGATAGATGTTTTAATGGATATGCATTATATTATGATAGATTTTGTGATATAAAATAATACTATTTTGATAGGGTATTTGTATATGTAAAGTTTCATTTGAATGAATGCCAAGCTTTGGTCCCTGAGGTGTTATGGGCCCTCTGGGATCAGAATTTGGTGGATCATGCTGAACTTTAATTAAATTCTGTCATGTTATGATATGAATAAGGATGTCAAACTTTGATTAGTGGTAAGTATGGGCTCTCACAGATTGTAACTTTTCATGCCTTGGACAAATTTTAAGTTTTTATGGGTTCCAGATAAGTTTCAGAGGCTTACTGTCCAGAAACCTAGACAACATGGCATGTGAGGTTATGAACACATGCTATGTAGTTGTTGATTGTGTGACTGAATATGTGAATAGAGAAATGGGGTTGATAAACATTTGTTAGAACACACTGTGTACTGGGAGTACATGTCGTTCTTTAAAAGACCATATATCTGGTCGTGTGACTAAAAACATAGGTGTATGAAACTTAGGTTGTACACATCGTGACTAGCTTATGCATGCCACGTAGTAATCAACTGTGTATATGGCCATGTTCCTAATGACATGGGTGGATGAAACTTAGGTTGTACACATCGTGTATAGCTTATGCATGTCATGTAGTAATCAACTGTGTATCTGGCCGTGTGACTAATGACATGGGTGGATGGAGCTTAAGTAGTTCACACTGTGTCGAGTGTAAACATGTTGTGTAGTGTTACACCGATAGAACCGTGTGATTATAGCCATGTAGAAGTACTTGGGAAGGAGGGAATCTTCAAGTACACAACGTGTCTCGGGAGGCACACGTCGTGTGTATGGGGTGTTACACGACTAGGTTGGCAGGGGTACACGCCCATGTTAAGGCTTAAAGGGAACATGTCGTGTAGTGGTTCTACACACTGTGTAACCAGATTTTGTAAAACTTTAAGGTTTTCCTTCTCATGTTTCATTATTGCACTTTTAAGTTTTTGTCCTTAATAATCTTTAACTAAGGTGTGTGCTTGACCTTTCAGAGTCATGTCACCAAGACGTACTCCAGTTGTACGCCAGGTACAGGGCGATGATCAGACACTAGAAATGGTAGATTAGGGACTACCAGCAGATCCTCTCGTCATTCCCTTCTTGTAACCAGCTGTAATACTAGATGTGGGTGTTGATACACAGTTCTTTGAAGGATTTATGAGGATTTATGATCTATTTAATCAACTTCAAGGAGCTCGGGTGTTCTAGAAGATTGACTTGAGATTTGATTATCATCAATTACGTGTTATACCATTAAATATACCTCTTACATCCTTTCAGAGTAGGTATGGTCTATAAAAGTATTTAGTTATTCCATTCAGTCACACGAATGCACTGATAGTTTTTATGGAACTGATGAACCTAGTGTTCCATCCTTACTTAGATTCTTTTGTGGTATTCTTTATAGACGATATCTTAGTGTACTCTCATACTTTACATGAACATGACATCCATATTGAGATCATATTGAGTACACTGAGAGAGTATCAGTTATATGCTAATCTCTCAAAGTGCCTATTTTGGATAGACCAAATTCATTTCTTGGGTCATGTTATCTCAGAGACAGGAGTATCAGTAGACCCAGAGAAGGTGAGAGCAGTAGTTTCCTAAGAGCAGCTGAAGAACATCTTTGAGGTATTGAGTTTTTTGTGGATGGTTGGTTACTAAAGATGCTTTATTCAAGACTTTTCATGATTATTAGCACCACTGACAGTCCTGACTAAGAAGGGTGTGAAGTAATTATGGATAGATTCCTACGATTCAGCCTTTTAGGAGCTGAAAGGGATATTGACTTCAGCACCAATATTGATTTTTATAGAAGTGGGAAAGAGTTACATCGTTTACTATGACGCATCAAGTATTAGGCTAGGATCAGTGCTTATATAGGGGGGAGCAGTTGTTGCGTATGGGTCTCGGCATTTGAGTTCACATGAGAGGAACTACCTGACGCATGATCTCGAGTTATCTGCAGTTGTGAATGCTTTTCGTTGTTGGAGACATTATCTGTTGGGAGAGAATTTTATGGTATAAACTAACCAAAAAAGACTTAAGTATATCTTTAATCAGTGTGATATGAATCTAAGACAGTGAAGGTGGGTTGATTACCTTCAATATTTTTACTTTGAGCTTGCCTACATGCTTGGGAAAGGCAACACAGTGGCTGATGCGTTAAGTAGGAGAACTCAGATACAAGAATTTCAGGAGGCCAGTAGTGAGTGGAATCTTATGACTCTGTTCTCTAAGATGCATTTGGTGGTGCACAACAAACAGGGGCATACATTTCTTTCTTTTATAGTTTTTACCTCTACTCTACTGGATCGAGTTTGAATGAGGAAGCTATCAGATTCCAAAGGCCTGGTCCTACAGGAGAATGTGTCAGGTGAGGACCCTACCCCTTAGTGGACCATAGGCTAGGATGAGGTTTTGGGTTTTCATAGTCGTGTATGGGTGTCAGAAGATATATGTGAGGAGCTATTATGATATTTTCATGCCTCAATATGGGAAGTTCATCCTAGTGTCACCAAGATGTATCAAGATCTACATCGTTAGTATTGGTGGCCAGGCATGAAGAGGGATGTTGTTGGTTTTATTATGATATGTTTCACCTGTCAGTAGGTGAAGGCGAAGCATTAATAACCAGTAGGGCTATTACAGTAGTTACCCATTCCTGAGTGGAAGTGGAATGATGTCACGATGGATTTTGTGATAGGTTTACTGAGGTCTCCTCAAGGGAATAATTCAGTTTGGGTTGTTATTGATAGACTCATAAAGGTTACACATTTCCTTATGATCAAAAAAACCTTTAGTGTTGATGATCTTAGAATGTTTTACATCCAAGATATTGTAAATTTTCATGGGGTTCCTCACTCTATCGTTTCAAATAGGGATTTCCAGTTTACTTCTCATGTATGGTAGGGACTATAGAGGGCTTTGCATACACAGTTACTTCTGAGTACAGCTTACCATACCTAGACAGATGGCCAGTCCGAGCACACGATTCAGGTTTTGGAGGACATGCTTCGAGCATGCACTCTGGATTTTAAGGGATCTTAGTAGATACACATACCCCTAGTGGAGTTTTTCAACAATAATAGTTTTCAGGCAACAATTCAGATTGCACCTTATGAGACTTTTTACGTTAGTTCATGCCGATCACCCCTATATTGGCTGGAGGTAGGAGAGGCAGCTATGTTGGGACCTCGTCTTGTCCAGAAGACCACAAAGATGTTGGATTTAATTTGAAATAGGATGGCTATAACACAGTCTCGGCAGAAATCTTATGTTGATTGACGGAGATGACCTCTGGAGTTCGAGGTCTGAGATCGGGTTTCTTACCTGTCACACTGAGGTTGGGACACAGGAGGATTAGGAGGTAGGGGAAGCTTTCACTAAGATATGTTAGGTCTCTTGAGGTTTTGGAGAGAGTCAGGTTGGTTTTCTATCGGTTGTAGTTACCTCATAGGTATCAGGCTATGCACGATGTATTTCATGTTTCTTAGCTATGATGTTACTTTTCAGACTCGTCTCATGTTTTTCAACCTAAGGAGGTTGAGTTGGAGGGGGATGCATCCTTTGAGGAGCACCCTATTAAGATTCTGGATCGCAGCACGAAGGTTATCTATGGCTAGTATGTTCCTCTGGTATGGGTGTTATGGCAGCATGGGAGAGTGTAGGATAAAACTTGGGAGAGGGAGGCTGACGTATGATCACAGTGGCCGGATTTGTTTGTAGATTCTTCTTTATCACCCTTGGAAGGGAAATTTGGGGATGAATTTCTTTAAGGGGGAAGTTTGTAAGAACTTGGATCTTAATTTCAGGTATGGATCTTGATTTAGGGTTTTTTTAGGAAAAATGAAGAAATGGGGTTTTTCTAAGTACACATCTTATACTCGGTTGCTGCGTACAGTCGCGTACTAGTCATGTAATGGTTGATTACATGGTCGTGTGATGACCTGTATGACCCACTTAAGTCGGGAGCTGGTTGAGGCTAATACATGGAGTGTGCATTAAATAAACACACCATGTACTTTTCTTTTTATTTGATAAATCGTAGCGGGGTCACGTCTAATCTTCAGAAACACCTTTTTATGGTATTGGTTTGTACAGGAGAGCGATTGAATGACCAAAAAACTTTGAACCCCTCTCAATTCTCCATATGAGCTCTGATTGAGACATTGTTGGGTGTGTTGGAATCCCACCAATGAGTTCTCAAAACCCTTAGATCCTTTATTCCTGGTTCTTCTTCTCTCATGAGTTATTCAAGGTTGGGTGTTTTCCTTTTTTGTAGATATATTCCGTTTTAGGCCGATTCAAGGGCCAATGTTCAAGTATATCAATCGTACAACATCAAGGTAGGTGGTTTGTGCCTTTTGTTGTATTTTCTTAGATTATATATGTTAAAAGTTATGTATACCCATGATTGGAGTATTGCTTGATTTGGAATTGAACCATGTTTATTACCTGTTATGGTTTTATTGATTGATAAAGGGTTGTTTCTGAGGCATAAGGTTAGATACCTTGTTTACGGGACACCCCATGGGTGTGTTTTCCCTTGATTGATTATTTATGGCCATTTGGTCTAGGATTCCTGTCAGGCATACCCTATTTTCCATGCCCTAAATTGATTAGGATGGAGTTTTTTTATTATATGAAATTCATGTAGTATGGTTTCTTAATGTTTATCCATATAGTAGCTATAGTTTACATGTGTTTCTTTGATATGATATGCGTGTTGTTTTTCAAATAGACCATGAGAGACTTGGACTAGGAAAATTGTGGGGGTTTCCATGTTTATTTACACAGGACCGTGAGATCCTTCGTGTAGATATTGACCTAGGGGTATTGACTATGAGAGCTACCTAGGTGGTTGTTTATGATTTGTTTATGCTATGTTGACCCAGGGGTATTGACTGTGAGAGCTACCCAAGAGGTTGTTTATAATTTATTGATTCCATGTTGACCTAGGGGTATTGACCGTGAGAGCTGCCCAGGTGGTCGTTTGTAAATGATTAGTGCTATGTTAGACCAAAAGGGTTAGACCGTGAGAGCTTCCTAGAGGATCGTTATTTAATGAATTGGTGCTATGTTAAACCAAAGGGGTTAGACCGTGAGAGCTTTCCCAAAGGGTTTTTTATGAATTATTGAATGATTATGATGAGTCTATCAAGACAAAGCATAAGCTTAGACTTGGTTTTACTTGATTATTTAGATGTTCTTCTAAGACATTTGTTTTTTCACTATTATATAGGGTGATATAGAGCTTAGGATAGATCCTAAGGTTACATGATTCAAAGGATGAATAATAAAAGTAAATGAATGTAATTGAAAACTATAGTATTATTTACTTTTGATTACTTCCTAGTTTATTACTTCATTTCTGCATATTTCCTGCTATATATATTCACTGACAGTTATGCACAGATTTTTTAGTGGTTGCCTACTGGGATTCATCTCACACCCTGTTTGGGTCATGTTTTGGACCCAAATAGATTATATGGTTGCAAGTATAGATAAGCTTAAGCACTCTTCTTAATCAGGTACTTTATTTTTGTGGGAGATGGAGAGCATGGGACCAAGCTGAGGCTTTTGAAGCTGCTGGAGTTTACTATTTTTTTTTGTATTTGGTTTGTGTATTACTTTCCAGCATTGTGACTTGTTTGGATGATTTCTTATATACATATGCCATGCATCATATATATATATATATATTGTGGCCTCCATTGGATTTTCTTTTAGTCTTATATTGTTTAATTTTTGTTGTTATTACTGCTTTTGCTACTATTTACTATTTGTTTTCTATTGTGCATACTCTACCAATGAGGGCATAGTTTCCCTATTATCAGACTTTGGCCCTCACTACTAGTTGGAAGGCTCTGGTGTTTGGGGAAATGCACTTAAGGTCATGTAACCAATTGGGTTTGGGGAACTTTTGGGTGGAACCTAGATTCGGGACGTTACATTTATCATGTGTCAAGCCCTTTATCCTTTTAATTATTACTTTTACCATTTTAGCTTTTACCATGGTAACTAGTTTTTACCTTAAGGTGACTTAATTTTTATTCCTAAAAATGAAGTGGCCCTTGTTGGATAATTTGGACCCAATGATTATAATTTTTAAATCCATTTAATTTTATTCAATTTATAAAAGTAATAAAAAATAATTTAAAAATAAAAAATTATAATGTATTAAAAACCATTTTTAAGAAAATATTGCTTATGTTCTAAAATATCAAATATGGGTTTGTAAATTAAAACCAACATTTTTAAAATTATAAATTAAATTATAAAATAAATATTTTTTCTTATAAAATGGTTTCATTATTTTCCAATACTTATATTCTAATAATGTAATAAAAGTCGTGTTATTTGAAAAATTGGTATTTTTCACTATTCACCTAAAAAACATTATTTTTAGAAAAATCTAAAAAATTAATCTTAATATTATATTATTGTGATTAATCCAAAAATGATGTTCATTTTTTAAAATTAAAATTATAAATTTTATAAATTTAACTTTTAAATAAAATAGTGAGATATAATGAAAATTTGTTTTTATAAGAAAATGCCTTTTTTAGAATATTAACCATTCTCATTCACTTTTACTATTATTTACTAATTAAATTAGTATTAACCAATTATCCATAACAAATATATTTTATCATCATTAATTATAAGTTTCTTTAAATAGAAATGCATATCACATAGAAAGGAAATATTTAGAAAAAATGTATCTCTAAGCATAAAATGATTATATTAGTTATTTTTGCTATACCAATTGAATTTCATTTAAATTAAAAATAGACTTTATTTTAATTATAAATATTTCATAAAGTGATTAATTCTATTCACTCCTTCTAATTCAACATCTAGGTTTTAATGATCTAAAAAAAGTGTAGCTTCATTTTACTTTGGTGTTGCGTGTTGATAAAGTTATCAAACTCATTGACTTATTTAAAGGTATTCATGTATTAAAATTTCAGGGTGTTACATCGACTCCCATTATGGTAATCACCACTTATTATCTTCCTTAAATCAATGGATTTATTCCTAAATTCATAACAACAAAAATAATATCCATAGAAAGTATTTCTTATATATGATGAAGGATGTGGTCTCATCCTCCTTTGTTCACTCCCAAACACTTCTCTATTTAAATATTTCTTTGCCTATTCATTCTAGGACATGGTGTGGTTGAGGAATCCAAATAATTAACACTTCATGAGAGTAATATCTTATCTTATTTATTCCCCCACGTATCCTTATCCTCTGTAAAACTTTTTGATTATAGTTGGTTAACCCTAAAGGAATGATGATTATTTTATTCCCTCTAATATCCTTTCATAGGATCTATCTGAGTGTGAGTAATTAGTGCTTTAGATTTGACAATAGAAGCACTAATATTTTTCCCATTATTATGACCTATTGTTACTACTGCTTATGATGTTTCATCATATCTGATTCCACTTTTACACACAAGACTGGGTCTTTGTTCATCCAGAACATTACTGACACTTTATGATTCTCACTTGTCTCTTTCTAATAGTTTTGTATCTTTGAACCTCCTAAAGTGTATCTTTTTCTATGGATCACATGAGTTCATTTCTGATTCCAACTTTTTTCAGATAAATAACCACTTCTTATAAATATTCTACCTTATTCGTTCACTCGTTTACACAATCATTAAGTTCATTGATCACCTTAGTCTGTTCTTCAATATTTAGCTAGAAATTTACAACTTCTTACAAATTTACTTGACTGACCAACTAATTATCTAACTCCTCTTACATCTGGTCAACCTCTTCTTTGAGCTAATCCATATATTTATAAGATTCTTTTAGGAGACCATTAACATTATAATTTTTATTTACTTAGATATATAGATCTTCTAGATATCCTTCAAGTTCCTCCTTGAGATCAACTACACCCTATGGTTGATTTTATTCCTCCTTTATAGGTTCTTCTTTTTCAAATATATCCATCAAGGAATCTTCTGTGTCTGATTTAAATTTTGTTTCATCTTCTATTAGATGGTCTTCATTATCATTTTCTTCTTTTCTCACAAATCTCTTTCTTTGAAATTTATTTCTAGATGAACTCTTAGTTTCAGAGTCTCTTCTTGTATGGAGGCTTCTTCATGGCCTCTGTGAAGATTCTTCTTCACTTTATTCATCATAAAATCTTCTTGGGAACCTTATTATAATATTCCCAACATTAATACACAAAAAACAATCCAAGGGTAGATTTCCATTGAATCTACCCTTTCCAATGTTGAATTTTATATCCATAAGTGAGAGAATTCCATTGTCAACATCATCTTTGTTGGACTCCTCATGTGTTAATCATGTTTTAATGATCACAAATCCTATACATTCCATAAAACTTTTTAATCCTGTGTAATCTGTCTCAAATCATGTGTACATATGATTAGTTTCTTTATGACTTAAATAATTATTGTAAACTATTTTTAGTTTGTGTTATAATGGATTTCTTTGATAAATGATTGAGTCTAATCCATTCTATGAATATCACTATTTAAAGTATATGTACACATATTTGGCTAAGTTTGAGAAACCATGAGTCTGCCACTGGTTATGTTTTTCTAGCAAAGGACCCTGACACCGTGACCCAAACACTGTGACCAGACACCATGACCAGACATCGTGACCCAGACACCTTGACTAGACACCATGATCAGACACCGTGACCCAGATACTGTGACCAAACACCGTGACCATCCAGACACTATGACTAGAAACCATGACCATCCAGACACCGTGATCAGACACTGCATATGTGCTACCAGTTCTGGATCTCTATAAAACTATTCCATCATGACTGTCTCATTGCTCAGAGGCAAAAAAGAAGACATCATTTCATAGAGACACCATTTCCAGACAGACTGAGACACTGTTTCAAGGAGACACTGTTTCATGGAGACACCATTTTCAAAAATACTATGACACTGTTTCTTAATCTGTTTTGTCGTTTTTCAATTTAATATCTAACGGTCATATTTGAAGATTTTAAATGCACTTACATAATTAATGCTTCTTTGTAGACATGTCACCTCACAGTATGAGGTATGAGGTGCAGAATACATGCATCCTGTCGGCTCCAACACATGCACTCCAAGAATAAAAAGAACAGCATGGCCAAAAACAAAAAAGTGAGAACAAAGAAACAAGAGTGTGATAATGAAGAAGCGTGATCATTCTTGAGAAAAACCGACACATGAAACTCAATACATCTGAAGAACACATGAAGCATTATTGAATCCAAAAAGTTGAGATACCATTTATCAGAGTTGAGAACATCTTTGCAATACAGACTCCACAAAGAACACGAGACAGAACCAAAGCACCATACTTGAGATACTCTGTTTCTCGCAAGAGGACTTGATTCTTGCATCTGCTTCATTCTAGAAGTCCATAGATGCATAGACTAACACTCAGAGCAATTCTAACCTTATCTCATAATTTTTTCTCTGTTGTGTATTTTTTTTAGCTTTCAAGCAGTATGTGTGTGTGTGTGTATATATATAAAAATGCACATTTTATCCTATATTAAACTGAAGGATACAAGATATCCTTCCTCATACATCTTTTTACACTTGTGTATTCACACAGATAAGTGTGTAAGAGGTCCATGTGTGACCTGACAGTTCATACCCACGAAGAACTGTGAAAGAGGTCGTGTGACCTGGATAGTCATGTGTATTATTGTTTACCCTGATCCATGGTGTGGATCAAGTTTATTAATATAAACCGCTTAGTGGAAGGTGATCACAAAGTGGAGTGGATTAGGTCTCGACTTGATATTGAACCACTTGTTTTATATTTGCTATGTTGTTTAAATTAGTTTTCTCTATTTTACTGTATAATTTGAAAATCACTCACTTTAATTTGATAGTTAATCTTGGAAAGAAGTTATAATTGTTTTTCCTTATTATAATAGCTTCAAAAGTAATATTAATAACTGATATTTATATTACTGAGAATTAATCAATATTTTGAGAAGTTATTTAAATAGTCAAACTTTCATAACCGTATTACTTTGATTAACTGGGTTGTATTTGTATTGAGTGGGAAACCTGTTAAGAATACTTTTTAAACAGAAATTTTTATAGATACTCAATTCACACCCCTCTTGAGTAATCTACTCTGACCAATATTTGGTATCAAAGGTTGTTTGTTATTCCTATTAAGACTCTATTTTTGACCCTATTCAACTATGATTTTAGTTGTACTTTAAAGATCTGTTAATTTCTATTAATTCTAAATTTCTAACTCTTTCAAAGTAATTATTTATCATGGATAATAGATTAGAAGGTGCATCCACAAACATCCCACCATTCTTTAATGGAACCAATTATACCCAATGGAAAATTAAAATGAAAATGCATTTATAAAGTATGAGTTTTGAAATCTAGTCTTAAATTATAGATGAGTATAAGATTACTTCTACTGATATAATCACTTGGGATAACCCTACCAAGACTACCTGCAATAACAATTTCAAATCCATAAATTATTTATGTTGATCTTTATGAGATGAGTAATTTAATAGAATTTTTGCATGTAAAACTGCTCATGAAATTTGGGATACTTTGTCTGTTTCACATGAAGGAACTTTTAGTGTGAAAGAAATGAGACTTAATACTTATACTATTAAATATGATAACTTAAAAATGAAACTTGATGAGCCTATTTCTGACATATATCTTAGGTTCAACGAAATTTTCAACATAATGGTTTCTCTTGTAAGTGAAGTTACTGCCAAAGAATAGATCACGAGGATTCTTAGATGCCTACCTGACAGATGGAGAGGAACCTCTGTCTCTATTAGAGAATCATGTGACATCAGCAAGTTACCTGTAAAAGAACTCATTGGGAAACTAATGATGTATGAAGAGGAGACGAAAGTCAACAAGGAAGAGGAGGATGGACCTAAAAGAAAATTTTTTGCATTCAAAACCACCACTTCTAATAACAAAGAGAAAGGGAAATTGGAAGCCTCTATAGAAAGTTCTAGTATTGAACAATCATCACCTGACAGTGATGAGGATATGGATAAATTATATAGAAGGTTTAAGAGATTCTAAAAGAAGAATAGATTTTTCAGAAATCCTAACTTCAAAGGAATATATGATCAAAATGGAAGCTAGAAGAAATATTGGAAAATAAGTGACAAGTCTGATGAGATAGTCTACTATGAGTGTAAATGAAAGGGACATATAAAGTATGAATGTCCTAAGATCAAGTATAAAAAGAAATATGAGGACAAATATAGAAAGTATAAAAAGGAAATGAAAGAAACATGGAGTGCTTCTGAGGATAGTTCAAGTGACTCAGAATCTTCACATGATGAACAGGATAATAAAGCCAATATGTGTTTTATAACAAACACATATGAGGTAACACTGGAATCTCCTATACACAATTCCTATTATTCTAGAGATTAGAGTGACTCTGAAGATATGTCTAATGAATAAATGTTTGAGTACTATATTATTCTTGAAGATACATGCAATTAACTAAAAGATAAATACAAGTCTTTAAAGAAACAGTATGCTCTTACCTCAACTATTAAAACTGAACTTAGTGTAGAAAGGGAGAAAAATTCCCAATTACTCAAAGAAAACAATGAGCTAAAACTATCTAATGAGAAATTGAAAAATGATCTTGAAAGGTTTACAAATAGTAAATATACCTTGGTACAAATTCTAGGTAAACAGATTGCTCCTAAATATACTACTAACATTGGCTATCAACCTGGTAAAAGAAATTTTGGAAGAACTAATTTTATTTCTAAATCTAGGACATACAACTTTACTCCTAGTTCTGGAAAACATTTAGCTAGTTCAAATAACGATACACTCTCTACTATTTCAAGATTTTCTTGACCAAATAGAGTTTATTTTTAAGTACTTTACATAATGCTTATAGGAAACCTATGAGGCATATATGGGTTCCTAAAGCACTAGTCACTAATATTACAGGACTCGAACAAATATGGGTACCAAAATCTGTTTTTATTTGACTATTTTGTAGAAAAGCTTCTTAAAGAGCTCCTATAAAATCTTATGGTGCTTGGAAAGTGAGTATTCAAGACACATGACAGGATACTATTCAAGCTTCAATAATTTAATAAAAATTGATGGTGGACATGTCACCTTTGGTGACAATTCCAAAGGAAAGATCATTGTCCTTGGCCAAATTGATAACTCTAACTCAGTTTTAATTTCCAAAGTACTGTTTATTGATGGATTGAAATATAATCTAATTAGTATTTCACAACTATGTGATGATGTATTTCATGTTAAATTTGAAAATGATGCTTGTAATGTTTTCAATTCTAAAAATGAATTAGTGTTTCCTGCATTGAGAAATGAAAATGTATACTCTATTAGCTTAGATTCTTTAGTCTCTCAAAATGCTTCATGTTTAAGTGTATTTCACAAAGAGTCTTGGATTTGGCATAGGAGACTAAGACACTGTAATATTCACTCTCTCAAAAAGATAACTAGAAAAAGCTTAGTCAAATATCAACCCAAACTTGAGTTTCCAAATGATAAAGTGTGTAATCCTTGTCAAAAGGGAAAGCAACAAAAAATTTCCTTCAAACCAAAGAAATAAGTTTCAACTTCTCAGCCTCTCGAACTGGTTCACATGGATTTGTTTGGACCATCTATAGTTTCTAGTTTAAATGGGAAGCACTATGTTTATATTCTTATAGATGAATTTTCTAGATATACTTGGACTTTATTTTTGGCTCACAAAAGTGAAGTCTTCTCTCATTTTACCAAATATTCCAAAATTGTAGAAAATCATAGTGAACTTAGAATTAAACCCTTAAGAAGTGATCATGGCTGTGAGTTTGAAAATCAAGAGTTTGAATTTTTTTTATCACAAAATGTCTATAGTCATAATTTCTCTACCCCTAGAACACCTCAACATAATGAAGTTGTAGAAAGAAGAAATAGAACCTTGTAAGAGATTACTAGAACCATGCTTAGTGAATATAACTTACCTATTTATTTTTGGGATAAAGCTATAAATACAACATGCTATATCATCAATAGAGTTTTGATTAGACCTATTCTTAAAAGAACTCCATATGAGTTATGGAATAATAGAAAACCCAAAGTAATTTACTTCAAAGTTTTTGGTTGAAAATTATATATCCTTTATAATAAGTAAAATCTTGAAAAATTTGCATCCAAGAGTGATGAATAAATCTTTTTAGGATATTCAATCTCTAGTAAATCCTATAGAGTGTTTAATAAAAGAACTAAATGTGTGGAAGAATCTGTCCATTTAAAATTTGATGAAACATATCCACATGAGCCTAATAACACTATAGAGAACCTGGAGGATGATGTATCAAATCTGGACATTAATTCAAAACCCTCTAACCATTCTGTGAAGGAATCTGTGAAAACTTCCAGTTCTATAAATTCTTTAGATCCAAGTCACAATGAACCTGACCTTGTTAAAGAACCTGAAATCACTAGTCTTTCTTTTTCTAGAGTTGTTAGAACTCTTAAGAACCATCCTTTAGATGTTGTTGTAGGAGAATTATATAAAGGAACTCAAGCTAGATTTTCTCTTAGAAATCAGGTTGAACATCAAGTATTCATGTCACAACTTGAACCTAAAAACATTAATGATTCTATCAATGATGAATTTTGGGTGATGGATATGCAAGAAGAACTTAATCAGTTTGAAAGTAACAAATTTTAGAAACTTATTGATAGACCCAAAGACACATTTACCCTAGGCACTAAGTAGGTGTTTAGAAATAAAGTAGATGAAGCTGGTAACATATTTAGAAACAAGGCTAGATTGGTTGTATAAGGCTATAATCAAGAAGAAGGAATTGACTATGAAGAAACCTTTTCACCAGTAACCAGACTTGAATCCATCAAAATTTTGCTTGCTTATGTTGCACATCTGAATTTCAAACTATATCAAATGGATGTTAAAAGTGAATTTATAAATGGGTATATAGCTGAGGATGTCTTTGTTGAGAAACCCCCTAGTTTTACAAATCCTCATTTTCCAAATCATATTTTTAAATTATCAAAAGCTTTATATGGTTTAAAACAAGATCCAAGAGCTTGGTATGATAGACTGAGTACTTTTCTTATTTCCAAATGTTTTACAAAAGGAATAGTTGATCCTACCCTTTTTATAAAATGAATTTCTAATGGAGTTTTAGTAGTTCAAATTTATGTATATGACATTATCTTTAGATCTTCAAGAAATTCTTTATGTATTTAATTTTCTAAAATGATGCAAAATGGATTTGGAATGAGTTTAATGGGTGAACTAAAATTATATCTTAGATTTCAAATCTATCAAAATAATGATGGTATTATTTTAAATAAAATAAAATATACTATAGATATTCTAAAACGTTTTGGTTTGGATAGCACTAAAAGTAGTGACACTCCAATGAGTACTACTTGTAAGTTGGATCTTGATGAAGATGAAAAATCTGTTGATCAAATCACTTACAGAGGGATGATTAGAAGCTTACTCTACATAACTGCTAGCTGACCTAACATTATGTTTAGTGTGTATGTGTACTAGTTTTCAAGGAAACCCTAAGGAATCTCATTTAAATGTTGTTAAGAGAATCTTCAAATACCTAAAGCATACACCCAATCTAGGATTGTTTTATCCCAGAGGACAATCATTTGAGTTAGTTAGTTATTCTGATGCTGACTTTGGTGGTTGTAAGTTAGATAGAGAAATCACCTCTGGAACATGTCACTTTTTAGGCAAGTCACTAGTATCATGGTGTAGTAAGAAACAAAACATTGTTGCATTATCTACTGCAGAAGCTGAATACATAGCTGCTGGTAGTTATTGTGCACAAATTTTGTGGATGAAACACACATTACTAGATTATGGATATCAATTCAGGCATGTACCTATAAATTGTGACAATACAAGTTCTATTAACATCTCAAAAAATCATGTTTCACACTCTAGGACAAAACATATTGATGTAAGACATCACTTTTTGAGAGATCATTATCAAAAAGGTGACATCACTTTGGAATTCATTGGAACTAAATATCAGCTCATTGATATATTCACTAAACCATTAAATTCTGAAAGAATATATTACATCATATATGAATTAGGAATGATAAATCTTAAGTATTAAGTATATTTTTTCACAGCTTACGGTTTCACAAGTCATTGTCTTAAGGCTATTGTCTAACTCTAACAGTTCTTTAGTTTTACTATCTTAAAATTTGTTGTTTTATGTTTACAGTCTCATAGTTACTATCTCTTGGTTACTGTATGGCACTTACTGTCTCAAACAATACGGTCGCACAGTCTAGAAATCACACAGTTACGGTCTCACCGTGAAAGCCAGTTACGGTCTCACCGTGAAAGCCAGTTACGGTCTCACCGTGAAAGTCAGTTACGGTCTCACCGTAAAGACGCTTTATTATTTTATTTACATACTATAACTTATATTGCAGTAATTAATTATTTTATTTTTTACTTTCCCATGATTTTGACTTTGCGATGCTTGGTATCCTTAAATGATAAAATTGTAAGAAGTTCCACTCCTTTCTTCACCCGAGCTCTCTTCTCTCAAACTGTAACCCCTATTTCAACCTTTTTCTATCTCAAACCTTCATTGAATGCCCAAAATGAAATTCCCATCCTCATAAACCCTTGAGAAGTGTAGTTCAAAGAAGAAGATGAAAATAGTGCCAAAGTTAGCACCCGAAGGTCCTTTGAATCTAAACCTGGTGAACAGAGTAGTCGTTCCTGAAAAGAAAATTTTCCCCAAGTGGATGATATCATGTAAGTCTTTATTATTATAAGTGTTAAGAGAGAAAGGGTGGCTAGATTGGTTCACAAAGGAAGATAGATTGATTTATCCAAAAGCTAGTTGCATAGTTTTATCAGTTCGTTCAATTTTATTTTGATAAGGAATATGATTTTGTTGTGAGAAACTGGATAAATGGACAGAGATGTACCTTTTCTTCGAGGTTATGGGTTGCATTCCTAAGGATGCCTCATGAGGGTATTTTTTAGGACTATATAGAGGTCCTCCTCCTCCAAGTGAGATCTTTGTTTTGGAAAAATCATTGGAAAGATTAATTGGAAATGAAACAAAGCAAAGATCCATAGATATTGAGCTAGATGGTGAAACCAGACTTCTGTTTAAATTTGTTTAGAATCTAATTATCCCCAGAAAAGATGATTTTTCTACACTCAAATATCAGGATGTATTCTTGATACATCTCATGAAAAATGGACACAAGATCAACCTATGCAAGTATGTTTTACTCCATATGTGTGAGTTGATCAAAACAACCTCCAAGTCAACCTCCCTATTCTATTCAAGGTTTATCTCAGTTATGCTTCATGCTAAAGGGTTAGTTGGACTCAATGAAGAATTAATTAAGGATTATGAATTTCATCTTTCAAAAGTTACAGTAAAGATAATTAAAATCAGTTGGAATCCATGGAGAAAATCATGGGTAGAAGATAATGGCAGGGTTTATGAAAAGTTCAATCTGTTGGAGCACTCTTCAAGACTTAAAGACATTTCTGATCTTGGTTTGGAACCAGATGAAATTTTTGAGTATTCTAATGAGGAATAAGAGGAAGAGGTTATTGTACCTACAGGGAAAACTGTCCTGGATGAGAAGAATAGTGAACCTGTTCTCTAAGACAAAATTGAGAAGGAAGTGCATGTTCTTGAAGAAGTTGTTGATATACAAGAACAACCTACTTCTAAATAAGAATCTGTTGTTTTTAAAAGGTAAAAGGATGTTATATAAGATCATATAGAATAAGATCTTTCTCTTGTTCTAGAATCTGCTTATGAGGAACATGTGGAGGAACAAGTTGTTCCTGAAATTATTCCATCTGCTGAAGAAATAATAGAGCAATCCTTTCAATTGGCTAGAAAGGAAATGGGTGAGGATATTGGGGATGAGATATTGGAAGTAGATCAAGGATATAAATATCTTAGTCCTGAGAAATATGCACCTGTTTAGGGGGAGCAGCACCTGAATCTGGAACCTGTTGAAGTCCCTAATCCAGTTGATCCAAGCTCAGTGGATACATGGTATAAATTCCCTAGTTATTTTGAGGTGACTGATTCCCAAGAAGTATCAATTAAAGGTATTGACCTCTCTACTGTGTTTTAATTTAAATCAGTCTCTGATCTTGTCTCTACAAAGAAACCTGAGCCCATATCATCCCCTATTCCCGAACCTTCACAAGAATCTTCTACCTTGGTAAGTAGGGATGATTTAAAAGCTTTTGGAGCTACCCTCTTGGATGGAGTTTAAAATCTCATGAATACCCAACCTTCTCCTATAACTAATTTGAGTGAAAAATATGTTGTCCTATTTTTGGAAAAGATCATATAGAAGATTCATCCAAAGATGCTTCATGAAATTCAAGAGACCAGAATTGAGAAAAAACTGTTAAGTGATGAAGTAAAGTCTCTTAGAGTTATAGTTGAAGATATGCAGAAAGTGTTTAAGTCAAGACCAGAACCTGTTTCTCATCCTGTTGAGGATATTGGTGGTCAGATTCCACAAGAATTAGCCTCCCTGATTCAACCTAATCTAACCTACTTGTCTGAAAAAGTGGCTGAAAAATAATAAAATTGTTCAAGAGATGCGTGAGCTTGTTATTGGTCTTAACAAGTTTAATGGTGAGTATAAGGGTTTTCTCCAAAAAGTCCTAAATCAATTAAATTCCTTTACTTAAGCTGTTATAGCTTCTAATACTTCTGGACAGTCATCTTAACCCTCCTTGGATAGTAATCTGCTCAGAATAGTTGTTAAAGAAGAACTTCAATCTGTGCTCAGTGGATTTGACAAAGAGTCTCTATCTGAAGTTATCAAGAACAGTGACGGAGTTCTTGATTTGGTGAGAATTCATTCCAAAATAGAAAATGATGCTCAAGAAGAGATTACTAATAAGGTGTACTTCTACTTCAATAGGATCTTCTCGAAGCATGACATGAAAAACCACTTCAAAAACCTTATAGAGAATCTAAGAATCCATCCTATCACTTAAGATTTCAAAACTCAGGTTCAAAAGCTTAAGGATTTCACTCCCTTATTGGAAAATTTCATGGGGAACAAGGATGACTTTGAGAAAGTGATGCAGTATGGTGGTGAGATCATTGTTGACTTCATCAAGATTTTGAGGCCTTATCTTTATGTTTAGAGTACTGCTATTGTGGCTCCTACAGTTGCACCCTTGAGACCTGGTTTTCCTACCTTCTCATCCTCTTCCCTTGCCTCTACCTCTATGTCTATCTCTCAGGCTTCGAGTCAGATCAGACCTGTTATCCTTGACCAACAATTGCCTCGGTCTTCCACCAAACCTACCTTGGCCCCTTTTATTTTTGAAGGACTCCCTCTACCTTCTCTGTCAATTTCTTCACTTCCTTCTTCCACTTATACCTCTTCTCTTGTGGCTTCTAGTGATGTTGCTTCCAAGGGAAAAGAGAAGACAGTCGATGCTGAAGAAAAGTGAACACTATCTTTTGATAGGGATGATTTCTATATATTTTTTTTTACTTACTATTTGTAATGACACTTTTTATCCATCTAATGCACTGTGCAATCTTCTTATCTGTTCTTTTATTTACTTATTTATTCTTTTTGATAATCCCAAAAGGGGGAGAGATATGCACACACTGAGAGATATGCACACTAAGGAAAAGGATGAGACACATTCACTAAGAATAGATCTCTCAGTCACATGATTTATGATCATCAAAAAGAGGGAGATTGTTAGAATCCTCATGTGTTAATCATGTTTTAATGATCACAAATCT
This sequence comes from Viscum album, assembly GCA_963277665.1. NCBI lineage: Eukaryota > Viridiplantae > Streptophyta > Magnoliopsida > Santalales > Viscaceae > Viscum > Viscum album. Next base: position 878,947,713 of record OY728137.1, on the reverse strand, counting down.
TATACATTTTGTAAAACTTGTTAATCCTGTGTAATATGTCTCAAATCATGTGTGCAGATGATTAGTTTCTTTATGACTAAATAATTATTGTAAACTATTTTTAGTTTGTGTTATAATGGATTTCCATGATAAATGATTGAGTTTAATCCATTCTATGAATATCACTGTTTAAAGTCTATGTGTAGATATTTGGCTAAGTTTGAGAACCCGTGAGTCTCCCACCGGTTATGTTTTTCTAGCAAAGTACCCAGACACCGTGACACGGACACCGTGACCAGACACCGTGACTAGACACTGTGACCCAAACACCATGACCAAACACCGTGATCAGACACCATGACCCAGACACCGTAACCAGACACTGTAACCCAGACACAATGACCATCCAAACATCGTGACCATACACCGTGACCATCCAGACGTCGTGATCAGACACCACATCTGTGTTATTGGTTCTAGATCTCTATACAATTATGCCATCATGATTGTTTCATCACTCAAAGGTAAATAATGAGACATTGTTTCATAGAGACACCATTTCCAGACAGACTAAGACATTATTTCAATGAGACACCATTTCCAGACAGACTATGACACTTTTTCTTAATCTGTTTTGTCATTTTTCAATTTAATCTCTAACAGTCATATTAGAATATTTTAAATGCACTGGCATAGTTGATGTTTCTTTGTATACATGTCACCTGACAGTACAACGTACGAGGTGCAGAATACATGAATCATGTCGGCTCCAACACATGCACTCCAAGAATAAAAAGAATAATGTGGATAGAAACAAAAAAGCGAGAATAGAGAAACAAGAGTGAGATAACGAAGAAGCACGATCATTCTTGAGAAAAACTGACACATGCAACTCAATACATCTGAAGAACACACGAATCATTCTTGAATCCAAAAATCTGAGATACCATTGATCAGAGTTGAGAACATCTTTGCAATACAGACTCCACGAAGAACATGAGCCAGAACCAGAGCACCAGACTTACGATACTCTGTTTCTCACAAGAGGACTTGATTCCTGCATCTGCTTCATTCTAGAAGTCCAAAGCTACATAGACTAACACTCAGATCACTTGTAACCTTATCTCATCATTTTTTCTCTATTTTGTGTTGTTTTTAGCTTTCGAATAGTGTGTGTGTGTGTCTGTATAAAAACACACACTGTCTCCTGTATTAAATTGAAGGATACAAGATATCCTTCCTCATGCATCTTTTTACACTTGTGTATTCCCATGGATAAGTGTGGAAGAGGTACCTGTGTGACCTGACAATTCATACCCATGAAGAATTGTGGAAGAGGTCGTGTGACCTGGATAGTCATGTGTACTGTTTTTTACCCCGATCTAGGGTGTAGATCAAGTTTATTAATATAAACTGCTTGGTGGAAGGTGATCACCAAGTGGGGTGGATTAGGTCTTGGCTTGTTTTATATCCGTTGTGTTTTTTAAATTAGTTTTCTCCGTTTTACTATATAATTTAGAAATCACTAACTTTACTTAAATAGTTAATCTTGGAAAGAAGTTATAATTGTTTTGCCTTATTAGAATAGCTTCAAAAGTAATATTAATAACTGATATTAAGATTACTGAGAATTAATAAATCTTCTGAGAAGTTATTTAAAAAGTCAAACTTTCATAACCATATTACTTTGATTAACTGAGCTGTATTTGTTTTGAGTGGGAAACCTATTAAAAATACTTTTCAAATAGAAATTTTTATAGATACTCAATTCACCCCCCCTCTTGAGTACTCTACTCTGACCAACAATCTTCTCTATTTATACCTTTAGATATGTTAATATTCTTCATGTATTTAAATTCAATCTCCTTACTCACCTAATGTGATGTCCCTTTTGGATTAACTCATATTTTGTATGCCTCCAAACAGCTTAACAAACCATGTAGAGAGATCTTGGATAAATTCCTATCTTATATAGCAGATAATTTTGGATTATACAAAGGTAGCAGTTGTCACAAAATATTTTTAACAATATCAATATCCTTTATCTCTTCCCCAAGCCCTTGAATGGATCCAACAACTTCAGTGATTCAATTGAAGAAGCTATCATCATTCTCTCATCTAAAATAATTTTCAAATCATCAAATCTATTATGGAGGTCCTATAGCTTGGCCTCCTTCACCTTATTATCACCTTCGTATATATTGTAAAAAACACTAATTTGGTTTGTGGAATTTTAGTGATCACGATCAGTGAAATAGAATGATGAAAGAAAATATAAAGTAAAAGGACTCCATGAGGAGAAATCACATCATAGTACATAAAACCACATCATAACTTGGAAACCACCATCTTTATGGACATAGTTTTTGGAGGGGGTGTTCTAAAAAATATATGAAAGCCATGGAATGACAAAACTATGTTATAGTTATCATTTTGGTTTGGTAATAACAAGGATAATGCTCATGGTATGGGGGGAGAGTTGATTATAGTTCACACAACCGATTCGAAGATAGGGAGATATGATGGAAAAGTTGACTAATCTATAAGGAGACTCGCGTGGTGCTGATAATTTTCTTGGAGAATGTGATTTATGATTCTTTGACCTACACAAATCATGCTAGGAGGAAGACTATGATGGAAATGGATGTCGTCTATGCTTTGAAGAGGCAGGGAAGGACACTCTACAACTTCAGCAGTTGATTTGATTTTCACTATCTGTTGTTCACTTTCTGTACTTTTGTGTCTGTAGTGTTTTTACTTCAGTGTGTGGTCTTCAGATAGGGGATCTACTAATGTAAAAAAAATTACTTCGTGGTGGATATTTTTTAAGATTAATGAGACTATGACATGTGGAATGTGAAGAGAGATATTTTTTAGGAAATATTAGAAGAGATTTGGATGGATGAATTAAAGAATATAAATGAGGAAATATAAGAGGATGAAGACTATTGGATATTCAGAGTTCTTAAGAGTTTCTATTTTGAAGTGTTGATACATTATTAAATATTTGGATTTGATTGCTATGTTGAATTTTAAGTGAAACACTCATGTTTTAATGAATTTTTTATTATTCTTTATTATGTTCATTATGATCAACTTGCATGTTGACTTTCTTAGTAACTCTATCTTGATGTAGTGAGTGGAGTGGTGGACAGAGGAAGAGACCATTGAAATTAACAATGAGCTAATATTAAACTCTATAATCATGATAGTGAATTAGTGATTTACTTGATACATCAAAACATCATCTATGTATATTCCTTGGATGCATCCCATTTTTTGGTGAACCAAGTAAAATCATTAGGTGTTTTCATTTACTTTTCATATTTGGATACTATATAGATTTGGTTTGTAGTGACATGCTTAAGTTTTTCTTACTAATATAATAAAAAGATATGTTTATTGAAATAATTTTAACACCCTAATTCACCCACTCATCTACCCTTGTCTTAAGGTGTTTGGGGCCTTTTGGTTACAATAGTAGCATTAAAAAAATTATGAATTCATAATCCATAACTATTGGGAAAAAATAGCCTTTAATAATGAATCATTGTTAATCAAGATGTAAAGGGATCCTATGTGATATTATTAAACATACTCAAATCTCTATATGATCATGTTCACCATATGTATCTCATATATCATGTATATGGATATAATCCCTTTATCAAAGACATCAAGTCCAACTAATAAGCATGGAACATGATAATCAAGTATAAGTAAACTTGTACATTGTCGATTCTCAGAATAAAGTGACTAATCTAGGTGAATACATCACATGTAAAATATCCAAGTAGATAAGTACATCACATGTCACTTATCTAAGTATGGACATAAATTATCTTCAGTCTTACTTACTTGATGGCATGAGTGTTATACCTATTATACAAGAGGATAAATATTATCTTGGTTAAGAAAAACTTACAAGATGATCAGGGAAATACTTAGCCACCCTTTGATTTTCTCATCCTCAAGGGTGGGATAGGAAAGGTATTAAAATATGAGGGTCTTCATGTAAGGTGCCTTGTTAACCTCAAGTAATTGGGATTAATATAATGCATACATCCCTGAGTATATCAACAATCATATATACGAAATTTCATGTGGTATACTTTCACAAGTCATCCTACATAATAAGTTACACTTATTATCTCATGAGTGAACTTTATATCTCATATTTTCCCCTAATCACATTAATAGTAATATATCGTCACAATCTATAATGCTCCAAGATGATCACTGATTAGGGATAACTGATAGTATTACTCTAAAGGGGTTTTTATTATTCCACTCTGATATAAAATATGCAACACATGTGAATGAATGATAAATAGAGATTTTTTTTATTATAAAATCATGATATGTTTATATTTATAAAATATATTGCATCCAATCACCCATGTATCTAATACTCAAAGACTTTACATGACTCCCATGATTATTCTATGATAATGGCTTTGCTTGTTGGTTTTCTACATTCTCCTCTATAGAAACCCAAAAAATATTTACATCACCCCTCCCAATGACTTTTTGAATGAGGTGGTACTTTTGAAAGATGTGTTTAGTCCTTTGGGGAAATTGGGGTTCCTTAGCCAGATAAATCGCTCCATTGTTTTCGTAATAGAGATTCATTGCTCAAGATATGCTAGAAACCACCCCAAGTTCAGTGATAAACTTGATCCAAAAAGCTTCATTCATTGCATTTGATGTAGTGATGTACCCTGCCTTTGTTTTTGAGTCCATTGTGATGGGTTTTTTTAACGTGTTTGGCTGATAGCTCCACTATTGAGGGAAAACGCAAAACCAAATTGAGATCTTGAATCACGCTTATTGGTTTGGAAGTTAGCATCAGTGCAACCCCTTACGATGAGTCATTCCTTACCTCCATAGACCAAGAACATATTCTTAGTTGTTCTCAAGTACTTAAGGATGTTCCTTATTGAAATCTAGTGATTTTCACTAGGAATATATTGGCATCCACTCGTAATATTCAAAGCACGAGACATCAGGTCGAGTCCACAATATAACATGCATAATGGAACATATTTCCATAGAATAAGGAATCACATCAATGTGTCTCCTTTCTAACTCATTAGAGGGACATTGGATCTTTGTAAAAGTCAAACCAAGTAACACTGGTAAATGCTCCTTTTTTGAATTTTGCATGCCAAACCTCTTCAACACTTTATCAATGTATGTGTTTTGATATAAACCAAGAAACCCCATCTAATCTCTCTATAAATCTCCATACCCAGTATGTATGTTATTTCACTCATGTCTTTTATTGATAATAATTTTCCAAACCATACCTTTACAAAATGTAAGTCGGGATAATATTTCTGATGAGTAGTATGTCATCTACATATAACACCAGAAATACAAAAGCACTCCTACTAACCTGCTTGTATACACAATTCTCATCTGGGTTCTAAATGAAACAAAATTCTTTGATTGCATAATCAGATTGGATGTTCCAACTTTGAGAAGATTGTTTCAATCCATATGAAATCAAAATCTTACTTGAGAATAAGTAAGGTGTGATAGGTAGTCGGCCTACCAATAATCTATATTTTTGTATTTTTAAAACTGCATGTGGTTGAGTGGAAACCAAGTAAAACACTAACAATCAAAAACCAAAACCACCACAAACAAATTACCGCATATTCAAAAGCACAAACACAAAACATTGAAGATTTGAAATTTGACTTTCAAACCAACTGTGCATCGAGCACAGCGCCACCAAACCTCAGGTTGCGAGATCCTTAACTGCGAGTTGCCTCGAGTCATGTCGCCCGAGGCTCATGGTCATCGTCATCATCTTCCATTGCGCCGATGAACCCATTGAAAACCAGACCATCATCGTTGTTGATGAAAACCAAAATCGAAATCCTTTAGAGCCAAGGATCGAACTACCTCTGTCGTGCAAACATGAAGCCTTCACCCGAACAAGAATGAAGAAGAAACACTACCTGCACCATCAATCCTTTAAAGAAGCAACATCAACAGTCCACCAACATCGAATCATACGAACAACAGAACCAACCAATAGAAGAAATCATTGATGAGAATAGGAGGGTCAACAAAAACAGAGACCAAAAAACGAAATCATAGAAAAATGAAGCAGTCGAAAGCGAACGAAACCCAAAAACTCGCATCCTTACTCCACTGACAGAGGGAAGATCACTAAATCTCATGGTCACTATTAGGAGCAAGGGGACAATCCATCGCCACTTACGTCAGAAGGACGCCACCATGGCATGAAGGAACCTCCACAGATGCCATTTGAAAGGATCCAAAGTAAAGGCTGCCATTGAGTGTGTTCCTCCAAATCAAGAACAAGACATAGAATTGAAAATGGATGAAGAAAAATGACGTCTCCAATGAGTGGAGAGTAGGCAAGGAATTAAGCAAAGGTCGAAATCCTAATGGGTAGAAATCTTAGTGCGATGACGAAAGCCGATGAGAGAGAATTCTAAGAGAAAACAGAGGCATCATGTGGTGAGTAGTTTCTGTCGTGTTCTCTTAAGTTTGTGAATCTCACAGTAAAGTTTTGCTATTTATTTATCAATATTCAAGATGGATCTCAATGTTGATACAAATCCTAATCTTGGTTGAAATAAACAAAAATTTATCACATACCTGACGTGTAACTTTTTAGATATATGGTATGACAATTATAAGAATCAATTTAAGCATTTTAAATTAAAACGTACAGATATTCATAATGTGGCTAGCGCTATAAACCTCAATAGGTCCCTCAATAAACTAAATTTAATGGGTTGGCCCCGATGTCATTTTCCATGTTATTTTATGGCATGACGGTCCATAAATGATGATTCGGTCATAAATGATTCATGATAACTCGACCATCGTACAGCCCCATTTTTTCATCATAAACGTCCACGGAAATAAAAAAAATTAAACCAAATGCTACAGCTAAAACAGTTCGAAGTCCAGGTGATCTCCGCCGCCACTGGCTTCCATAAACTTGCTCCGCCCCAGCCCCGCCGCCACCTCCGCCACCCCACCACCGCACCCCTCAGGGATTTCCGGCGGGACGGCGCAGCGGATCAAGGCCCAATTCAGACCCTCGAAAAACGGGTGCTGCTTGATCTCACTCGCCCCCCGCTCCGACCCGACCCTGTTCTCCGGGTCCTTCGCCAGCAGCCCCCTGATGAGGTCCCTCCCCTGAAAACTCACTGCCGGGCTGCCGGGAAACTTCAGCCCCTGCAACACAACATTCCCCAGCGTCTCGTCGTTCCCGGACCCCTTGAACGGCGTCCGCCCGTACAGCAGCTCGTAGAGAAATATCCCGAACGTCCACCAGTCGACGGCGCTGCCGTGGCCCTCCCCTTTGATGATCTCGGGGGCCAGATACTCGTGGGTCCCCACGAATGAGTTGGACCGGGCGCCGGTCGGCTCCGCCACCAGCTGCAGCAGCGATTTTGCGTGATCGGTTTTGGGCTTCCTGGGTTTTGCGGCAGAGGGGAGGAGGCGGGGGCTGAAGCAGGAAACCTGGAGCGGCGACTCGATGCAGAAGGGGTGGATGCAGCTGGACCCGGTGCAGGATCCGGGAAGGACCTTGGAAGGATCCGGGGGCGATTTGAGAAGGGTCGGGTTGACGGCGCATCGGAGGGAGAGATCAAAATCGGTCAGCATTATGTGACCGTCTCCTCGGACCAGAATGTTCTCTGGTTTCAAATCCCGGTATACCACTCCCAGCATGTGCAGGTATTCCAGAGCAAGCAGGACTTCGGCCGCATAAAACCTGTTTTTCCATAAATGTTGTCAAACAAACACGCCCTTATGTTAAAATCGTTAAAATGAAAATTATTAAAGTTGAGGCCGAAGCCTCAGGTAATTCGGGAAAAGGCGCTACATTACATAGAAAATCAAGCAACACACAATGCAGAAAACTACTCAGCGAGACTCGAACTAGAGACCTCACCGAGACCCCACAGAAGTGGCTACCAACTAGCTGCACCCTGTTTGGTTCATATATACAACAGTTCCGGGAAGAGGGATAACTCGAACCCGAAACCTCACCGAGACCCAACAAGACCGCTACCACTGAGCTGAACTCTAGGGGCGCGGCCTGTTTGGTTCATAGAATGATCATGAAATGCAGAACGGAATAAAAATAAAATTGGTAAGTTCAGTGATCCATTTCAGAGAAGGTTTACCTTGCAACCTGTTCAGGGAAATTTCTGTGAGTTTGCCTTTGTCGAAGAACGTGAAGATCGCCGCCCGGACAATACTCCATAACCAAACAAGACAGGTCATCCGAAGTGAAGTGAGCATATAAAGTGGGGAGAAAAGGATGATCGAGGATTTTCAGTATCTCCTTCTCAGTTTGGGCCCTCGGCAGTTTTTTCCGTCTTTCCAGATACTCGTTATCCATCACCTTGATCGCGAACAGACTATCCGAATCAATCAGCTCGGCGAGATAAACAGTTCCTATATCCCCACATCCAAGCTTCTTCAACAGGTTGAAGTGTTCCAGCCCTAAAACTCCATGCTTCTTTCTCGCATGGCGGATGGCTTTCCATCTCACATCCTTTGACATGTGAGGTCTGTTCCCACAACTAGGTCGGCTAAAACTGCTGTCCTCGCTGATGCTTGTGCTACAGCTGTACTCACCAAGACTATTTGAACTCCGAGAAAATTTCACCTTTTCTGTTGATTTTGCATTCTCTTTAACAGAGCCCACTTCAGCACTTTGGCAGTCAGATAATGGAAAACTCTCACTGGCATTCTTCAAGGCACATTGGCATCTCTGGCAAACCAACTGACTCGTACTGGGGTTTCCATTTTCATCATACCCATTCTGGGTTAACAGCTTATTTAAAACATTTTTGTTTGTGGGGGGCGGTTTGGCTAAACGATGAGTATTCCTACCATTGCTCGTCGAGCAAGATGAAGAAGATGCATTTTGTAACCTCCCCCTCCGCGCTGGTTTAGGAACCGATGCTCTGTTAGACAAGTTCGTTGCACCGGTAACAGCCTCCAATATGCCATCCTTGGTATCAGAACAAGATGGAGACTGCACAGATCTAGTCTTTTCTTTCACTGCCAGTTTTGTCTTCGATCTTTGTCTCCCGATATCTACTGAAGATGGAAGAGCCTCGTTAATCTTGGCATCAAGAGTCAAGATTTTTGGCGCCGTGCGAGGAGAAGGCGCTGCGCGAGGAGAAGGCGCTGCACGGGGAGAAGAAGCTGCACTTGCATGAGGGGAATGTGATGCATTTTTTCCTGATTGTTTTATCCTGGACACTTGAAGGTTCCGGGGAGTATTCTCGGAAATATTTGACTTGCATTCTCCTGGTACAAGAGAAATCTCCAACATACCCAGTGGAAGACCAGCTTCACTGGGTTCATTAGAAATGGGTTTGCGGAAATTCTTCATCTTTTCTGCATCTGGTGTTCCCAAAGAACTGGAATTTGGTGACTTCAATACCCGTTTCATGGCAGCCATTTCTGATGCCTGAGAAACACATAGTCCCCTCAATGCCTGTTTTAAACTTGCAGGCTCAGAAATTCCAATTCCCAGTGAAAGGGATGAGTCTCCTCTGAGTGGCTGTTTTTGGGCATTCTTCCTTAACAGGCCTGCATTGAAATGACATTTAGGGCTGGAACCCTCAATTGCAGTTTTCAGATTAATGGTAGCAAAAAGCTTATTCAGATCATCCTCAAGGGGATCACTGTATCCCAGCTTCAGTGCGGGCTTTTGAACATGGTCATCCACTCTTGAATCCTTCAATTCAACAATTTCACAATTCCGATGGTAAGAACCCATTGTCTGTATTTACTGAGAGCACAGCTTGATTCAATGTAATTCCACTGAATTGTAAAATACAGGCCAGCAATTGCATAGTAGCCCACTTTTACAATATATTAACAACTGGAAGTGCAAAAAACTCTAGGAACCATAACAAACTAAAGGCCCAACATTCAGCATCATTCACCCTAGCGTGATTATATGGCCACCAGAGCCCTGAGAAACACAAGAAACTTAAATAAGCAATCAAAAAAATTTCACCACAGAACAATTCACCATGGAGATGGACAGCTCAACTGATAGAAATCATTAACATATTAAGCAATATGATTCTGATAGGGAATTGCAAAAAAAACCAAGATTATTTAAATACAGAAAATGTCTCCTGTTGCATGAGGAGAGTGTCTAGAAGGACACCAACTAATTAAAGCATCTAAAAATGTTTAAAGAACCACACTATTCTTAACCACCGGAATATTAAGACAGCTGTCGTTCAATTTTTCTAACATGGTTTTAAGAGAAATTAAGAAGAATGTACAGAAGGGAAAAAAGAAAATGGCCACCGCCTAGCCAAAATAATATCAATAATAAATATACATTTATGAATTATTAAACGTGAATAAAGAAAGAGAACTAAGAAACTTAAAACATTATGCCTGCACTGCTCTGATTTGTAAGAATGCACCAGAGACTCCCTTAAAATGGCTAGCATTCCGTTTTTCTAACATGGTTTTAAGAAAATAAAAAGGTAAGTACAGAACAATAAAACAACAATGGTCACCACCTGGTCAAAATAATATCAATAATGAATATATATTTATGGTTTATTAAATGTAAATTAGCAAGAAAAAAAGGAACTTCAAACATTATGCATACACTGTTCTAATTTGTAAGGCTGCACTAGAGATTCCCTTGAGTAGGGAACAGCTAGCTTCATTAAGTGGCCAATAGTAGCTTCATTAGTCCTCAACAAAATTCAAAATTTCCAGTTCCTTGGATCTCAGACTCTTTAGCAGCAGACTAGGACGGGCATCACAATCAAATAGCAATCCCCACTTTACAGACATGAAAAATATTGAATTGTTGACAATTTGAAAGATTATTCAGGGAAAATTGTGAGAGATGTTTGATTACAATGGAACCGCACAGCACATCCAGTTACTACTTTTTTCAAATAATTTCACATTCAAATAAATTCGTGTGAATCAGTTGTTTAGGGCAACGGTACCAATGGTCGCGAAACAGATTAATTAACAAAAGCAATATCGCAGCAACAGTAATCAAAACGGATCCTATACCATGGACTAAAGTAAGCTACGCCGGTTTATTTCATGCACCCCTCGGGATGATGGGTGCATGATTTCAGCATCCATCTTAAGCAACGCAGATCTACTTTTCACGGGATGCTCCACGCTCTATATACTAGGGATTGTCACCTTACCCTTTTCTCATCACTGAGACAACCCAAGCATACACCAATTGAAGACTAGAGACTAAATAAAATTACCAATGAACCAGCAATAATTTTGGCCGTCAGAGAGGCTATAAGCATGATAGTATAAATATTAAATTAGAACAATAATGCAAAGTTGCAGCAAGCGCTTTAATGGGAAAATGTCTCCGCGTGTCCAAATCTAACAAGCATGGCGCTAAAGCAGAAGCAGAAAAGTAAAAGCAGCAGGGGGGAATCAAAAAAACATCGAAGTTCGAACTAGAAACGAAGGGTAAAGAGGATGAATTCGAGTAAGTGCCGCTGCAGTGAGCTTATAAACAACGCAATCGAGTATCGCTTAGTGTACAATAAGATCAGAGTGAACGCACCGATACCTGAAACAACGTTCAGAGACATTCACAAACCGACATAGGCTAAACCATCAGCAGTCTCTAAGATGAAGGATCCAATGGCCAAAACCCTAGAAATAACGAGATAGAGGTTTGGAGCAGTGACGAGCGAACACCGTTTGTCGGGAGAAATGGCGGAACGGGATGGGGGGGGGAGGAGAGGGAGGGGGAGGGGCGTTTGATTTTGCTGCTCTCCGACCGTACTTCGCCTCCGTTCTCCGTTTTATTTTAATATTTATATTTATCGGTTCCCGTCTGGTCAATTTATATGAATAGTATAAATTTTGTATGATGGTGTTTGATATTTTTTTTAATATTATTTTATGTTCAAAATTGTTCAGACAGACCCCTTCACAAAAATATTTTGACAATCAATGATTGGCGGGATATTATTATTATAATTTAATTTGATAAAATTCATTCAATAGCATAAAAAGTGTTCATTCAGTTATGAGGAAAGTGTGTATAGTCGCTTGTCAAGGTGATGCAAGGAACGCGTTCCAAAATCAATAGGAGCATTGATTAAGCTATTTATTGAAGATTTATTTTTGTTTTTTTCCAAAATCCAGACTCCTCTATATAGTGTGAAAACCTATGTGTCAATATATAATTTAATTTGGAATTGTTGTATATTAATTAGGGTGCCATTAAACCCACCCCTATTGTCACAACCTGTCAATCCATTTTATTTTGTCTTTTTTTTTGTATTATTAATAATATTATTATTATTATTATTATCACTATTAGTGTTGTTAATGGCGGTGCTAACACCCAACTCGTGAGTGAATGATAGGGTTGAGTTGAGGGGTTTAAATGATGTCCGCCTAAATTTGATTCTAAGAGGTTTTCTTCTTTGTATTGTGTTCGACGGTGATAGGTGTAATCCTCTATTATTATTACAATTATTATTATTATTATTACACTCTTCAATAGTGTGGATGGTTTGGGTGAGGTGGAACTTAAGTTCATGTCCTGAAATCAAACCAGGGTGTGAGTGTACTTTCTTCATTTACGTGAGTTGTAAACCTACTTTGATTAGTATTGTTATTTTGTCCTCGAGACATGGTGTGGTTGGTCACATTCTTATATGGTCTTGAGGAGTTATCACTTGCATTGGGGGAAGGTCGGCAAACGATCATGCCGCTGTTGGGAATCGAATGCCACCAACCATCGGAAGTTACAGCATGCAGAACATAGCCCCTGCACCTCCTGCGATCGAAAGACCCCCCACGGCTTCGAAGACTAGAACTTACGAAGCAACACTGCACCCTAAGTCATTGCATCGGGTTGTCCTCCTCTGGTTCCAGCTCCCCCGACTACATCACATCAAGACCCTTCCTAACAATGAGCAATCATCCCAAGCACGCAACATGCAATGGAACACGAAAGCATACTAAAGCACATTGCACATGGGATAATGTGGTTTGGACATTATATTCTACATCCACAGAAAAACAACTGCATCTCTTTCATTTTAATGAAACATTCACCAAAATTACAAGGGAACCAAGTTTTAGAACCCTACCTAGACTATCAGAATATAACTTGTAAGGCACCAGCACGACAAATACCTGTTGTTGGCACTCCTTCTGATTGATTCACCTTCTGGTACTGCTCCTTCTGATCTATGCCCTTCCAGCTACAACCTACCGCCTCCTTAGACCCCTGACACTCGGGTGTGCAAACTTAACACTGGCACGCACCTGGATGCACGCTACTTGGCCACTTCCGAGCCACCTCACCCTCTGTCACCCCAGTGTCAATCTCTATGCATAGCAGCAGTGGTCCACCCCCTGCCTGATATAGCAAAGTCCAGTCGGTCCCCAGGTTTGCACCGCTATCCAAAACATGTGGGCGGCCCACTATTAATTGTGGCAACCTCTGCCTCTCTGTAGCATTTGCTGCCTTAACCGTCAACCTCCAGTAAACGGTGCATGTCACCTTCCACAACTTATGCATGACCATTCCCCTTCGGAACTCCTTGTTGCAACTGGAATCAACCCCTTTTGTTTACCTCACTTATTCCTATTAAACATGACCGACTCATGAGTGCATGCATCAGATGCCCCCTCATATGTTGGTTCCGGGCGCAGCGGAAGCGTGCGGTGGTGAGTGATATATTAAAATTTCTTTTAATATTTCTATGTCTGAAACCATGAGCGAAGTTCCTGCACGTCAATTTTATAATTAATTTATTTAATATTGATTGAAATAAATACTTGAGCTTAGGATCTTTCTTCGATGTGAATGTTGATCGTTCGAAAAACCATTTTTCGGATTGTCTATGTTGCGCAATGAGGATCCCAAGATAGAATCCCTCTTGCAGTGATCCACATGTGCTCTTTTGATCTTCAAGCAACACCAATCAATCTCTGGGTGCTAGCACGATGAATAGGCTGTCTTGCGTTATTTGTATTGATCAGTCATTATTCGCTCTTGAAAGAATCTCTCTTGCATTTCTCGTTCTTGTGAGGGAGAGAGGAGGAGGAATAGAGAGAGAGATTCCATTATGCACAACAATTCTCTACTTTTTTGACATAATCGTCTACTTATAGAGCTAAGGTTTAGATTAAAATAATTATTTAATTACATGCCAACCCTTAAATAATAGTATACCCTTTAATAAACTTCATGCTAAAAAATACTATTATTATTATTATTTTGTGGTGCGTGCCAACTTGCATAATCACAAATATTATTCAACCAGCTTGTTAATTAATATTTGTCACCGGACACAAATTTGGTTCGTTCGAACTCCCATAACATTTATTTAACACTTGAATAAATATTTAATTTAAATATTTCATTCATAAAAGAATATTTGTGATTAATAAAATGTGAATAAAATTATTCCTCGATCTTGAGAACAATATTTATCCAGTTAATTAAATTCAAATAGAATTTAATTGAGATCGCACTTAGTGCGTGGCCCTCTAGGATTCTTTCTCGTTGTCATTAGGCAGACTTGCCTGATGTCCATGATTACTGTCTAACAATGAGTCAAGACACCCAAAAGAAAGAATTTAATGTCGCAACGACGACAATCATATACGAACGCTCACTATGTAATATAATCTCTTTGTTGCAATATCTCATCAAGTATGGTGCACATCCATGTCACCAACCTATATGCTCGATACATATTTTTTGACTATCTGAAATTAACACATCGTTATACCATTACCATGAAATTTAATGCGATAGTTTTATTCTAATCAAAGGGATGATATATCAACTCTCATAAAGATGGAAGAGAAAAATCATTCATCGACTTATCCATCAATGACACGTTAATCGTGACGCACCCAACATACCCTACCTCACCACAGACACATGCCATCACGGTTTTCGTCAGCAAATCTAACTGTGTGAGTTATGACATGTATTAATGATAATCTTAAAGCATAAGGACCGTTACACACGCTCGCAGATAGGAATATCCGATGACACCAAAACATGCAGAATTCTTACCGGTTGGTTTGTTCTCATAATCTCTCATCTTGAAGATTACTAAGTAAGAACTTAATGAGAAGAAGCCTCATATGATTACGAGTACTCACACCTGACGGTCTATGTACTATGTGTCTCATCATAGTACGCTATCCAACTGCAGAACATGATTTAAGAATATCGTCATAGCACTTCAAGGTTCTCACCATTGCGGGAAACTACTATGACTTTATCAATGTGACATATACTCTATAACATTATTACATTAGAGTCACGCAGAACAATGAACAATATGTAATAAAAAGTTTTATTAATATTCAATACATCGAATATACATGTAATCAAAGTACAAACAAATGGTCTTTGAAAAAAAAATCCAACAAACTCTCACTTAGACTAGAGCCAACTGCCTACGACTTTTAGTTCGCTAGTCCTTACATGATGATCATGTTTCTGTTGAGTCAAGCCTTTAGTCAAGAGGGTCACCACGTTGTCTTCCGTGGATATATTGCTCACTGCAACCTCAACTCTTTGAGAAAAATCCCTCAAGAGATGATGTGCTTCATCCGCTGATGTGACATTGACTCTTTTGCGAGAGCCACCACTACAGTATTATCACAATAGAGTGTGATGAGATCTTTACTACTATGAACCACTCAAGCTCTTAGACAAAGTTGCGCATCCATACTAATTCTTTAGTTTCCTTAGAAGCCGTAATATACTCAGACTCTACTATAGAATTTGCGACCACAACTTACTTTGATCTCTTCCAGCTCATAACACCTCCATTCAAAGTGAAGATGTATCTCGTTTGTGACTTCATGTCGTCTTGATCAGTTTAGAAACTAGCATCTGCATATTCTATGATGACTAGTTTCTCATCTCCTCCATAAACTAAGAACATATCCTTAGTACGCCTTATATACTTAAGGATAGTCTTGACTACCATCCAATGACAGTCACCTGTGCTGAATTGATATCTTCCTACCGAACTTAATGCATAGGCGGCATCTAGCCTAGTATATAGCATAACATACATGACTGACCTAATCACTGATGTGCATGGATTATTGTCATTCTATTTCTTTCATCATGTGTCCGAGGATACATTTTCTTGGAAAGATGAATGCCATGTGACAATGGTAACAATCTCCTCTAGGATTGTTCCATATTGAATCTCTTCAGTATCTTGTCAATGTATTTACTTTGAATTAGATCGAGAAATTTCTTGGATCTATCACGATGGATCTTGATCCCAAGAATATATGCTACCTCGTCCAATTACTTTATAGAGAAGCATTTATTCAATCATGTCTTAATAGTATGTAAGACTAATATTTCGTTTCCAATGAGTAACATGTCATCAACATATACTGTTAAGAAAACGACTACACTCTCACCAAACCATCTGTAGGCACAAGGATCACATTCATTCTTTATGAAACCAAATTCCATTATGGATTCATTAAAATGAATGGTCCATGACCTAGATGCTTAATTTAATCCATAACTAGATTTTTTTTCAATTTGCATATATTTTTGGCATCCTTTGGAGTTACAAACCTTTCAGGTTGTGTCAAATAGACATCTTCTTGAAGGTTCCTGTTATGGAAAGCTGTTTTGATATCCATTTTCCAAATCTAATAGTCATGGTAAGCCACAATGGAAAGTGGAATTCTGATGGGTTTCGACATTGAAACTGGTGAAAAGGTTTTTTCATAGTCAATGCCTTGACACTATTTAAACCCTTTTGCAACCAGTCATGATTTATAGGTACTAACATGTCCTTCCATGTCTAGTTTCTTCTTTAATACCCATTTTCAACTAACGGTCTTTATATCCACTAGAGGATCTACCAAAATCCATACATGGTTTTGGTATATAGAATTCATTTCATAATTCATGGATTCTCTCCATTTGGAAACATCTGTGCCACTACTATTTCCTTGTAGGTTAAAGGACTATTATTATAAACTAATAAGGATTCACCATCCCCGGTGACTAGAAAAACATACCATTATAGTTCTCTAACCTATCTTGTACTCCTATGACATACTTACGTCTGTGGAATAGTTTCTTCTTTCATAAGGTTTTGTGGAATTTGTTCTTATGCGAATAGTTGTGTACCTTGAGCCTCAACTTCATTGAAGTCTATCTCTCTCTCACTATATCTTTTAGAGATGTGATCCCTCTCAAAAAATATGGTGTAACATCCCTTGATCTGACACTCTATTATGTGAAAAATTGGGTTGGTTACGAGACCTCAAGCATGCCTCCCCGTACGCTAGATGCTGCCGACTAATAGTGGGGGTGTAAAGAAATAGTGGAGAGACTATACCCCTTGGTATAGAGATCTAATACACTAGAAATAAAAAATATTAATAAATATCAGAGTAATAAAAATAACAAAAATAATACAACATACAATTGAGAAGTAAAAGGAGGAACCAATAAACCAAATAATAGTGAACCATGTAATGATAGGATAAAATGCATCTAAATGTCAAACTGAATGTAATACAAATAAAATAACCAACTGATATAAATAAACTCAAAAGACCTCGGTCCTGAATTCCAATTTGGTCCCATCTCCAAGCTCCAGTCCATCCAAAAAGCAACAATCAACAATAAGGTCCCTTTCCATTGTCCAAACTTGCATCTATGTAATTTTCTCGAGTACCAAATGGAAACCCGAATAAGGTGTGAGTAAAACTCAATAGACTGACACCACCATGTCTAAAAAAAACCAATTTGATAATAAGTGCATGAAATAAAGTGATAAATAGGTGTATTAATTAAATACTCAATACAAAATAACAATCAACCTGCTTCAGCACCATACTGTAATATCTCTGATCACGTAGCACAACCATGCCAACCATAACCACAAACCATGACATAATCATATAACTGAGAAAATCCCTCTGTATAATCATTTCATCATCTAGGCCAAGCCCTCTATATAAGAATTTCAGCATCTAGGCCAAGCTCTCTATATAATCATTTCAACATTACCAGACATATCCCTCTATATAAACATTTCAGCATCACTGGGCATAGTCCTCTATATAATCATTTCAACATCAATCACAACAAAAGTCACATTAGTAAGGATAACACAACATAATATCATAATCCACAATGGTTAATTCTGCTAATTACCATTTGTCTTTCAATTACCCATTCATTCATTTCATTATATCATAAGTTATTTCCATGCCAATTTGAATTCCCATTTCATATCAAAGAATCATTAGTCATTCAATGATCCACTTGTCCATTTTCCAAGGTGAATCTATCACAAGAAATCACATGAGATTTAATGTCATGCTAAACACACTTTAAATCATTATCCAGTTCATTATTATTCTAAGGTAGGCTCACCCTACGATAGCTTCAAGCTAGGTATAAAATCCTTTTAATACAAAGGGGTCTAAGGAGTAATACAAAACATGATTATCATCATCAAATATCCAATTAATTTATACACACATTATGTCAACACAATCGTAATATTGTACGTACTTAATAATTAAACAGACCACATAGTTTGGTTTTAGACCATCTACCTTTATCTAGCAATCAAGACAATGCTTACAACTGGTAATGCTAAAAAGAACGAAGGTGCAGAATATCACAAGAACAACCAGATCAAAGAAGACCAATATCAACACCTATTTCCAAAACGGTCAAAATATTACACTGTGATAATGAGAAACAAGCGGAAGAGAGGGGATAACTAAAGCAAAAAACTAATTGTAGATTGATTCCTTGACTGGGATGTTCAAAAGGGAATAAGGCACTCTAAAATCACATGTAAATTTCCTAAGGCTCAATAAAGGAGAGACTACATGTGGGTGGAATGAAATTACACGCGCATCATGGCTTTAAAACCATTGAGCCCGAGAAATACACAGTGTGTAATAATCGATTTATGAGTTACAATAAAAAATGCATCTCCTCAGCTTAAAATAACCCCACTTGATCATTAAATGACATGAACCAGGTTCATGGTGTACATTCATTTCAATTCATGAACCCGTTTAATGGCATCTTCCAGGTGATAGTTACACATCGTGTAACATATACACAATGTGTAAATGTCCTGCAGGAAACTTTAAGCCCAACTTTCGCTGAACAGCCCAAGCCACCTAAAAAGCCTTCCAAACTCATGGTAAACCCTTATAATCCCATTTAACATGTTTATGCCTAGAATACATTAATTTAAAAAAACATAAATTCCTAAAATTTAGGTCATTTTCCCCAACAAAAGCTCTCCAACCTCAAAGGAACACGACTACCAAGGTTCAAAGATAAAGGAAAACCAAACAAAAGAGGTTTAAAAAACACAAAGAGGGAAGTACCTAAAAAAATATGGTATCTTACAACCACACCACCTTATAACAACTCATCATTGGCTACTCCAAGAATCATTGTGGGGTCTCGGTGAACAAGAATGACCACTGTTCTCACATATCAGAATCCCTCTCCTAGGTCTCCTCCTTAACATGCCCATGCTGCCACTACACTTGAACTAGAGGTATGCTATTTACTTGGAGACACCTCTAACTATAGTCCATAATCCATATTGGATGCTCCTCAAAGGATGCATCTACACAAAGCTCGACGTCCTCAACATCTACCACATTAGAAGGGTCAGAATAATTATTATAGTTGGTGCCATTAAAATAATTTATATGTACTTTATGATAACTTGTATTCATAGTTTTGAATATTAATAAACTCCTTATCACATCATGATTGTTTTTCTACATGACATAGTATGTGATAATGTTCTAAGAGTAGCTTTTACACTAAAAGTTCATAGCAGTTCCCCTCTATGATGAGAACCCAGAAGTGCCACGATAGTATTCTTAAATATATGTTCTATAGACAAATGATATAATTTGTGAGACACAAATGATAGGCTATCAGAAGTGGAGACTCATAGGACTTAGAGACACTTTCTCATGGTGTACGCCCTTAGTAATATCCAGTGTAGGATATTATGAGAATGAGATCCACCAACAAAAAATCCACATTTATATGTGTCATTGGATGTTCCTATATGTGGATGTGTGTATTTATCCTTAGACTTTAAGATTATTATTAATGAATATTACAAGTCACATACTTTAATGTATTAACTAAACCGTGATGACATATGTTTGCGGTGAGGTATGATACGTTGGGCGTGTCACGAGTAATATTTCATTAATGAATAATAAGAGAAAGGATTTTCTCTCATGTTATTTAATGTAAATTGATATCTTAGGACCTTTTATGGAAATTATATATCCTAAATAAATCCATGGCCATTGTGTTCTATAGGCAAGTTTGATTTTCGGAAATTCAAAGAAAGAGACATCGAGCACATAGGTTGATGGAATAAGTGTGCAACATACTTGATTAGAGATATCATGATAAAGAGATTATATTACATAGTAAGCATTTGTATGAGATATTATGTCATTACAACATTAACTTATTTCTCTATGGGCACCTTGGAGTGTTTCTAAAAGCTAATCTTGGACTTTCAGCTGATTCGCCTAATGCCATTGAGAAAGAGGCCTAGATGGTCACACATTAAGTGTATCCAGAATCTCAGTTAAATAATATATTATTATTTATTATTTAACAAGTTTAATAAATATTATCCCCACACGTGGTTTAATAATTATTCATGTTTACTTAATCACATATATTCTGTCACTAGTTATTTGAGAGAATATAATATGATCGAAATATTTAATTTCTATTTAGTGAATATAATATTTATTTATTTATTGGAGAATAATGTAGTGATATTTATTTATTAAATAAATAGTCATTATTAAAGGCATGATAAATATTAGGGAGGAATTTCAGACCAAGTTTAATGGTCTGGTGAGAAATAATATATATTGAATATTATTTGAATAAATTATATTTAATTTTAATTCACGAGTTTAGCGCATGTCAAGAAATAATAATAATAATATTATTATTATTATAGACATGAGGTTCCATAAGGATTAAATAAATATTAAAGTAAACTTATAAAATTATTTATTTTTAACCCTAGCGGTATATAAACCCAATTATATTATTTTTCAAGAGAGCCAATTCATTTTTTTTGTTGAGCATAATAAATCCAGAGAATCCTCTCAAAGCTCTAGAGAGATTCTTTCTCTAAGAACACTCTCAATAACGGAGATCCGTATTCCTCCACTTTCTACTCTAGAGTTTTGAGAGATCAAGGAGAGTCATTTGAAGCAATTCTCATGGTGATAAAAGGCGAACAACATAAGCAATATGATCTACTGTGCTAACAACAAAAAATTTCTATGGTGACGTTCTAAGATTTGTAGAACACATGTGAATCAACACTAGAGTGAATCTGATTTTGATTCCTACAACGTAACGATGGTAAAACGTAGATCCATTGTCAGATCCATCAATGAAGAAAGAATTTTACACAAGGCAATTCTTTAATTACTTAAATTAATTATAAGTAATATGTGATGATCTTGCGCTCAGGTTCCAATGTTTTATCCATTGTCTATATTCTTTGATTCAATTCCATTGATCACCAAATTTATTTTTGGGTAAATCTCAGATTGATCATCGATCATGAAAAAAAGAAAACTTAGGCATTACCCATCACACGCTTCTATTGTGACCAAAACCTACAAGTGGTATCAGAGGGGCCACATAATCATTTATAATTATTTAAAGATCACTGATTGATTTAAACATAAGTAATTGGTTTTCAATTCTAGTTTAATAATTATTTAATATGAATTATGAGATATGATTCTTCCTCTTAGTTTCCTATAAATATAATCAAATCAATTAATTTTATAGAAAAAATAAATTCAAATATCTCATCTGGAGGTGCCGGAGTATACTTAGTGTAACCCAAAGATACATGCAATGTAATAGTGTTTAATGAACCAATAAATAATATATAATTAATTCAAGGCATGTCCATTTATTACATGTGGTGCATTTAATTATACACCGCATGTTGATCGATCCAGATCGACGCATAGTCAGCCAGAGTACATGCCATGTAGTCCTTTAGTCACATACATGCTGTGTATATTCTTACACGGCCTACCTGACTGGTGATTGTGTAACTCAGAGACCACACACTGTGTAGCCCATGCTGTAGTACCCCCAGGTTTTGGTATGTAACCCTTACTTGATGCTTTTCTTGGTTTTAAAAGTTAAGGGCGACGTATGGGAGAGTCGAGATATCCTGGATTGAAGTTTGAGGCAAAGGGGAAGGCACACGAGAGGTGCACAGTTTTTCTAAACCGTGCGACCAAACCGTGCGTAGATGACTGGGGAGGCATTGGCTTCCGCACGGTCGGCGCTAGCGATGAAAAGCGGGCCCGCGCCCCACGGGCTTTACGGGTATGGGGCAGATGTGGGGCGGGGAGGGCCTAAAATTTTTGACTGTTTAGAGTGCGGGCCAATGCGGGTTGGGCTCGTGCGGGTGCGGGCCAATACGGGTTGAGCCCGCCTGGGTGCGGGCTTGCCCGCGGGCCTGATTTAAAAAAAATATATATTATTTTTACAATATATGTTTCTTTAACATTTTAGTTTTTTTAATAAAAAAATCATGGTTAAACGGTGACATATGATTTCTCACCGTAATGGTCATATTAATTCACCATTTATTCACATGTGAATTTTAAATAGGCCTATATTTATTGTTTTAATATGATATTATATTATTTATATAGTAATTATTAACTATATTCACATGGTGTGTCAACCCATCTCTCGAAAAATGGAACTCATCGCCCCTGCGCATGGTTTCAATTCTATAAGAGTTATTATAATCATAATATTTTTTAGGTCAATTTAATTTTGTTATTATTTAATTTAATTTTGTTATTAAGAGAATAAGATAGAACCTCGTGAAAACACTATTAATAGCTTCCTCTGAAATTGATCGTTACCTAGAGAGACTTCATTCATTCACAGGTTTAGTTGTTCACATCACCACACAACCAATATTATCATTCATCGTCCATCACAGATCACTCACCTACTTTCTATCACAATAGTTCGTCACCACATCGACGTCACCACATGCCACCATTAACCCACAAAAAAATGTTACATCACATCCTTTTAAGCTCTAGTTATTGTTAATTCACACTTCTCCCCACAAATACCTTTAAGAATGATAAAAAATACGGTATTTAGATGATTATAAATAGTATTTTTTTTGTAAATGTGAGTAAGCCCGCGGGCAACCCGCGGGTAACCCACGGGTTTATGTGGGGTGGGGCGGGCTTGAAATTTTTTGTTCGCATTATATGTTGGCTTTTGCGGGCAAACCCACGCGGGCTCAAACCCGTGTGGGCTTGGCCCGCCCCGCCCCGGCCCGCCCGTTTCGCATTACTAGTCGGCACACGGTTAAGGTAAACTGTAAAATGAGGCCGTGCGAGAAGGATGACCGAGGCAGTAGCTAACACACAATTAACGCATAGTTTGTCAAGCCGTGCAGACTAACCATGCGGGCACTTAAATTAGATCCTTAAACTGTGGATCTAACTCGTTTTTCCTCTAATTGACTCATTAAAGCTCCTAAGCGGCCATAACTTAGGATTAATCTCCCTTAAAGTTTGGAAAACTTATCCCAAGTGTTCCGGAGGCGATCTGAAGGCTTCTCTTGGCGAATTAAAGCCAGATTCTGGAGGTATGTGATCATTCTCTTTCGTTCTTGATCATTTTCTTAGATCTACTTAGATATACTTCTCCTCTTCCCTCGGTTTCCTAGATCTACGCCCGTTATGGGTAGATCCAAGTGTGTGGATGCCAAATATGATGAGATTTGGTCTTGGTTGTGCTAGGATAAGAGATCTAAGTAGGGTTTTTGGAGATTTGACTCAGTTTTGTTGGCGTTCTTCGTCCGTTGGTTGGTTTCGCCTAAGTTGTTGAGGTAGGAGGCTTCACTCTTGACTCCTCTTGTTAGAATTGATT
This sequence comes from Viscum album, assembly GCA_963277665.1. Lineage (NCBI taxonomy): Eukaryota > Viridiplantae > Streptophyta > Magnoliopsida > Santalales > Viscaceae > Viscum > Viscum album. The sequence goes on along the minus strand of OY728137.1, from coordinate 878,923,682 downwards.
AGCTTAGTTTTAAATTGGGTTATTGAAATTAAATTGATTATGTAAGAATGAAATAAATCTTCTTTAGTGATGATTTACAGTTTTGATGGAATTGTGAAATCTTGGTGGATTGTTGTGTAAAGTTATTTGGACTTTGAATTTTAAAATGTTGATTTTAAATTGTGGATTTGCTGGAATGGTAAATGGTTTGATGAAAGGTGGATTTTCAATAAAAGGGATGTTTTATTGAAATGGTTTTAATTGGTTGAACACAATTGGTTTTGATGGAAATGGTTTTCAATAAAAGGGTGTTTTATTGAAAGGATGGTTTTAGAATGATTATTGTGAATGTGTGGTGTGTGTTCATGTTGCATATATGAGGCTTGGTTGAAATAGGACCTTGTGATCTGTGACAAATGTTTAATGGAACATAGGACTTTTAAGTACGAGGCTTGGTTGAAATATGACCTTGTGCTCGGTGCCAAAGGTGTAATGGCACATGGGAAGTAATTACCTTGTGAAGACTTGGTAGATCGATGAGAAACCGCTCATGAGTATGAAACTGTCATAACGAATCATGCATGGTTGATTTCACGGGTTTGTGAAATGGTTGGGTTGCCAAAAAGGGATATTGTGAAATGGTTTGAAAGCTTGTTTGGTTATTTTTCTGGAAAAAATAACTTGTTGGAAATTAGTTTCAAATTCACTTGGATGTTTTTGGATATGATTGGTTATGGAAGCTTGTTTATATCTTGTTATAAACTTTTTTGAGAAATTATTTTATATAAACTGTTTTATATAAATGTTGGCTAACTCTTCAATCCTAGTGGCGTGAGTAGGGAAGTCATTAGGGAAAACCTACTGAGTTTTATACTCACCCCTGCTTTGGAACTTTGGTGCTTTTGCAGATGTCATCTTCCAGGACACAGGTAAAGGAAAAGTATCTCGTTGATAGTGGTTCGTGGTGATGCTTGGGAGAAGGGGTGGTGCTTGGTGCATGGAGCTCGGTGTGGAGCTGTGGAGTGTGTCATGGCTTGTTTTTGGGTTTTTGTTTAGTCTTATGCTTGGTACTCTGATATTGTGTTGGTTATGTATTGGTTTTGAAACAGTGTAGTTCTCTTTTGGTAATGAATGAGTTGAATGTTTCTTTAACATGCATCATATAGGGGTTGTTAGGAATGTTTGGTTGGTTTATTTCTCAAAGGGTAAATCGTCCCCCACTTGCATTGAAACCCTCCGACATTTATTGCCAGCCTTTGGCGCCTTGGGGATGTTGCTTAAGGCCTAGTAATGACTCTTTGAACTCTCAAACCAATGGGAAATTGGCAGGTCATTAGAAATGGTATCAGCTTGTTCGGTCCCTGCCTAACAAGTGGTCATCGATGTTCTCAGTCATGGAGTTGAAATTCTTTTTCGTCTATTCCTTGGGTTGGAATCTTAGACAGGAGTAGGATTGTCATAATTTGAAATGTATAGCATAAAAGAACGTAATTAACCCGTTTATGCTGAACTTCAAGTTACTAGGGTGTTGGGTACACAAGTGTTTTGGATACACTTTTAGTATGTTGGAAATCTCATTGTCATGGGTTTAGCTAATGAGATGAGCATGACATGCATTATAGAGTAATGACTTCCCACTAGGATTGTATATCTCATTGTGAGGAATGAGTAAGGATTTGGTGAAAAATGTGAATTTTTGAAAAATGCAGAAATTGTTTTCAAGTAAAATATTTTGAAAACATGATATTTGGCGTATTTTGAAAATGGGTTGATTTTTCAAAAGTATGCTGAATGTTTTCAAAAATGTTTGAACATGGGAAAAATGTTGTTTTGAGAACAATGTTGTTATAGAATTTGAATGCTAAGCCATCAGTTTCTAGAGAGTGAGATTGATGGAGGTTGTTGTTGGTGTAGAAAATGTCACCCGATAGGTGTCAACAGAACCAACCCGAAGAAGCTGCAGAGAATGTGGTTACACCTGAACCACGTGTGAACCAAGAGATGGTTTAGAGCATTTTCCAAGCTTTTCAAGCTATGGATATAGGGAACCAGAGGAATGAACCAAGGCATGTGGATCATACCATCCAGTTCATGAAGAAAAATCCACCAACCTTTCGGGGTGATGGTGAACTCAAAAAGGCAGAGGTGTGGCTAAGCAGGATGAATTGTATCTTCAATTTCATTGACACACCATCATAGATCAAGGTCAAGTTGGCGACGTATATGCTGGAAGATCTTGCACAACAGTGGTGGGAGATAGTGGTGCAGGCTAAGGTGGATCAAGGCCTGGGCTGGGAGGAATTTGAGGAATTGTTTAATAAACAATTCTATCCTCACACATTCAAGATCTAGAGGATGGCGGAATTTTTCAGCCTGAAGCAGGAGAATCTCGCTGTCATGAAGTATGCGGCTAAATTCATGAATTTAGTGCGCTTTGCACCAGAAGTTGCTGCAAGTACGTCGCTGAAGGCACACATCTTTGAATCAGGGTTGCGATAGGAGATTCGCTCAAAAATAGTTGTGCTCTGTATTACGGATTATACAGAGATAGTAAACAGAGTGAAAATAGCTTAAAGAGACATCTCAGGAGTAATGGGAGGAGGAAGTATGATGATACCCATGAGAACGGGTGGGAACTCTAATGCTGGGAACAAGCAGAAGAGGGATACCTACTTCCAAGGTGGGAGTACGAATCAAAATCCGATGGCTGGATCAGTGAATCTTTCTCCATGACCCATGATGAAAGCTGGGTGTTTTCAACGTGGCGCGATTGATCACATGAAATGAGAATGTATAGCACCACTGAGAGCATGCCACAATTGCAACAATATGGGTCATCTTCAGTGATATTGTCGCACTGCTCCACGGTCGGGTGTTCGTGACACTTCTCAGGTGTCGCAAGTATCTTATGCTCCAACAGGGTGAGGACAGTAAAATCAGTCTCACCAACAGAACAGAGCTAGCCATGATGATTCTCAAAATACCATGACTCCTCAACCAGGGCAATTTCAGAAAGGCAACAAAGAGAACATTGCAGTGATGAAACAATTGTATAGAGCTGAGAAGATGATTGTGGATGATCAGGAAAGACCATCTACAGTGAGAGGTACAATTCTCTTGAATTATACCCTTGTGCAAGTGTTGTTTGATACTGGTGCATCACATTCCTTCATTGCATCTCGTGTTGTTGACCTGCTATGTTTAAGACTAGAAATAATGCCTTCTGTCTTGAAACTGTAAACTCCTCTTGGTGAAAGAGATTTTCAAGCCTTCATGTGTCAAGCATGTGCTATAACTGTTGATGGAGCTAAGCTAGAATGGGACTTCTCCATGTTGGATATGGATGTATATGATGTAATCTTGGGTATGGATTGGTTTACAAGGTTTAAGGCTCACATCGACTGTTATAGGAGAACGGTTAGTTTCACGACTGAGGATGACATCGACCATCTCTTTAGAGGAGAAAAGATAGTAAAGAAATGCGCAAAGAGCGTGTTGGAACCAATGGTGGGAACAATATCTCACCAATTGGCAGTGTTGAATTTGGCATCAATGAAAGATTTTGAGGAAAATAGTTTTCTAGCTGCGGTGGATCAATTTCCAGATGTCTTTCCCAAGAACTTCTCAGGGTTACCACATGTAAGGGAAGTGGAGTTTACGATTGATCTCATTATGGGGACCAGTCCTATTTCCCTTCCGTCTTATAGGATGACACTAACAGAGTTACGGGAATTGAAAGTATAGTTAGAGGAGATGGAAAGTAAGGGTTTCATTCGGCCAAGCGTGTCTCCTTGGGCAACACCAGTTTTGTTTGTAAAGAAAGCAGATGGAACTTTGAGGCTATGTGTGGATTATCATAAACTTAACCAAGTTACGATAAATAATAGATATACAATTCCACACATTGATGGCCTGTTTGATAAATTGAGGGGAGCTCAGTGGTTCTCCAAGATTGACTTGCGGTCAGGATATCACCAGTTGCGAGTTCGGACGGAAGATATTCCGAAGATAGCCTTTAGAAGCAGATATGGCCACTACGAATATGTAGTCATGAATTTTATTCTTACAAATGCACCAACAATCTTTATGGAATTGATGAATCATATATTTCAACGACATCTAGATTCTTTTGTTGTGGTGTTTGTAGACAACATATTAGTGTATTCAAGAACAAGGTTGAGCATGATCAATACTTGGCGATAGTGTTGGAAATCTTGAGAGACCATCAGTTTTATGCCAAATTATCAAAGTGTGATTTTTGGATACAAGAGGCATGCTTTATGGGCCATTTTTTTTATGAGAAATGTGTTTCAGTCGATCCAGAAAAGATAGAAGTTGTTCTTTCTTGGCAACCTCCAAAGAATGTCTTTGAAATACGAAGTTTTCTTGGTCTAGCTGGTTATTACCGACGCTTTGTGCATGACTTCTCATGACTAGATTCGCCTATGAAAGCATTGACAAAGAAGAATTCTCTTTTTAAATGGACTGAGGAATGTCAGATATCTTTTCAAGAGTTGAAACTTCGCCTTACATCAGCACCCATCTTGATATTGCATGAATCAGGACAAGGGTATGCGGTGTATTGTGATGCTTCAGGATTAGGGTTGGGTTGTGTTCTCATGCAAGGATACCATGTGGTTTCTTATGGCTCAAGGAAGTTGAGGGTGCATGAGAAAAATTACCCAACACATTATTTGGAGTTGGCTGCAGTCGTCCATGCTTTGAAAACATGGAGACATTATCTCTTTGGTGAGAAATTTACTGTGTTTACAGATCACAAAAGCTTGAAACACATTTTCTCACAACAAGATTTGAATCTGAGGCAGAGTAGATGGATTGAGTATCTTCAAATGTTTGACTTTGACTTGATGTATACACCGGGTAAGGGCAATTCGGTGGCCGATGCATTAAGCAGAAAGTCGTATACTCAGTTGGCGAAAGAAGCTTCAGATGAGTGGCAGTTGATGTCGGTCCTAGCCGACATGCATATGGAATGTGAGGACTGATCTGATGTTGCGGTTTTCTTTCCAGTTGCGTTTGTTCCTGATTTGGTGAAGATAGTAAAGGAGGCAATGCATCCGATGTAGACCGTGTTGCAATGAGTTCAAACCTCAATGGTGGGGAGACCATTGACGGATGGAAGCTGGATGGGAGTTCAGTTTGGAGATTTTGAGATCAATTAGTTGTACCTTTAACTGCTCAGGAACAACTCCTTCATGCTTACCACCATTCAAGATGGTATGTACATCCGGGTACACAAAAGATGTATAAGGCGTTGAAGGCGCAGTTTTGGTGGAGCGACATGAAACAGAAGGAAGCTAAATTTGTTTCAAGGTGTTTAACTTGTCAGAAAGTTAAAGCAGAACATCAGTGGCCAACAGGTATGTTGTAGTATCTACCAATTCTAGTGTGGAAATGGGATCAGATAGCAATGGATTTTGTTATAGGTCTTCCAAGAACAGTCTGGAAACATGATTCCATTTGGGTGATAGTGAATCGTCTAACCAAGTCGGCCCATTTTATCCCTATTTGTGAAACCCATATGGTGGAAGATCTTTCAAAAATATATATCCAAGAAGTGGTAAAGATGCATGGTGTACCAGTATCCATAGTCTCAGATAGAGATCCAAGGTTCACATCTCATTTCTAGAAATCATTACAGCAAGCCCTTGGGACCCAATTGACTATGAGCACGACGTATCATCCTCAGAAGAATGAGCAATCCGAGCGAATGATAAAAACTTTGGAAGATATATTGTGGGCTTGTGTAATGGATTTTGGGGGATCATGGGAGGAGAATATACCCTTAGTGGATTTATCATACAATAACAACTATCAAGCCTCGATACGCATGGCTCCGTTTGAAGCATTGTATGGGCGTCCTTGTCGTTATCCACTATGCTGGGTGGAAACGGGTGAAACTTCACTAGTCGGGCCAAGCCTTATCCAAGAGACAACAGTGAAGATCCAATTGATTAGGAAGAGGATAGAGACGACTCAAAGTTTTCAGAAATTTTATGCAGATCACCATCGCAGACCGTTGGCATTTGTTGTGGGTGATCATGTCTTCTTGAGGATCTCTCCAAGACTTGGACATCACCGTTTTGGGAAGCAGGGCAAGTTATCTCTTAGCTACATTGTCCCTTTTGAGATACTAGAACGGGTTGGAGAGGTGGCATATTGATTGGCATTACCACCACGGTTTAGTTTGGTGCATAATGTGTTCTATGTATCTCAATTGAAAAAGTATCAGCCTAATCCTGACCATGTTATCAGATGGGATCACGTTGACCTAGAGCCAGATGCTTCGTTGGTACATATTCTGGTGCAGATTGTGGATAGTCAGGATAAAGTCTTGCATGAAAAAAGAATCGGTCTAGTGCGAGCTTTGTGGCAACATGGTCAGATTCAGGAAGAGACTTGGGAATGCGAGAAAGAAATGAAATAGCAGTGGCCAGAACTCTTTCAGACAAGCAGTGGTTTTCTACTTTCTGGGGACAGAAAGTCCAATGGTGGGGAGAATTTAGTACCCCAAATTTCAGGTATGTAACCCTTACTTGATGCTTTTATTGGTTTTAAAAGTTAAGGGTGACATATGGGAGAGTCGGGAGATCCTGGATTGAAGTTTGAGGCAAAGGGGAAGGCGCACGGTTTGTCTAAACCGTGCGACCAAACTGTGCGTGGCTTACTGGGGAGGCAGTGGCTTCCGCACAATCGATGCATGGTTAAGGGAAACCTTGCGATGAGGCCATGTGAGAAGGATGGTCAAGGTAGTAGCTAACGCACGGTTATCGTACAGTATGTCAAACCATGCAGACTAACCTTGCAGGCACTTAAATTAGATCTTTAAATTGTGGATCTAACTCGTTTTGCCTCTAATTACCTCATTAAAGCTTCTAAGCAGCCATAACTCGATATTACTCTCCCTTGAAGGTTGGAAAAATTCTCCCAAGCGTTCCAGAGGTGATCCTAAGGCTTCTCTTGGAGAATCGAAGCCAGATTATGGAGGTATGTGATTGTTCTCCTTTGTTCTTGATCATTTTCTTAGATCAACTTAGATATACTTCTCCTATTCCCTTGATTTCCTAGATCTACACCCATTATGGGTATATCTAAGTGTGTGGATGAAAAATATGATGATATTTGGTCTTGGTTGTGCTAGGATAAGAGATCTAAGGAGGGTTTTCGGAGATTTGACTCGGTTTTGTTGGCGTTCTTCGTTGGTCGGTTAGTTTCACCTAAGTTGTTGAGGCAGGAGGATTCACTCTCGACTCCTCTTGTTAGAATTTATTGGCTTAGTTTCAAATTAGGTTATTGAAATGAAATTTATTGTTCAATCATGAAATAAAACTTCTTTAGTGATGATTTATGGTTTTGATGGAATTGTGAAATCTTGGTGGATTGTTGTGTAAAGTTATTTGGATTTTGAATTTTAAAATGTTGATTTTAAATTGTGGATTTTTTTGGAATGGTAAATGGTTTGATGAAAGGTGTATTTTCAATAAAAGGGGTGTTTTATTGAAATGGTTTGAATTGGTTGAACACACTTGGTTTTGATGGAAATGGTTTTCAATAAAAGGGTGTTTTATTGAAAGGATGGTTTTGGCATGATTGTTGTGAATGTGTGGTGTGTGTTCATGTTGCAAATACGAGGCTTGGTTGAAATAGGACCTTATGCTCGGTGCCAAACTTTTAATGGCACATAGTACTTTTAAGTACGAGTCTTGGTTGAAATATGACCTTGTGCTCAGTGCCAAAGGTGTAATGGAACATGGGAAGTAATTACCATGTGACGACTTGGTAGATCGATGAGAAACCACTCATGTGTATGGAACTGTCATAACGAAGCATGCATGGTTGATTTCATGGGTTTGTGAAATGGTTGGGTTTCCAAAAAAGGATATTGTGAAATGGTTTGAAATCTTGTTTGGTTATTTTTCTGGAAAAAATAATTTGTTGGAAATTGGTTTCAAATTCACTTGGATGTTTTTGGATATGATTGGTTGTGGAAGCTTGCTTATATCTTGTTATAAACTGTTTTGAGAAATTGTTTTATATAAATTGTTTTATATAAATGTTTTCTAACTCTTCTATCCTAGTGGCATGAGTAGGGAAGTCATTAGGGAAAACCTACTGAGTTTTATACTCACACCTGCTTTGGCACTTTGGTGATTTTGCATATGTCATCTTCTGGGACACAGGTAAAGGGAAATCATCTTGTTGATAGTGGTTCATGGTGATTCTTGGGATATGGGGTGGTGCTTGGTGCATGAAGCTCAGTGTGGAGCTGTGGAGCGTGTCATGGATTGTTTTGGGTTTTTGTTTAGTCTTCCTCTTTGTACTCTAATATTGTGTTGGTTATGTATTGGTTTTGAAACAGTGTAGTTCTCTTTTGGTAATGAATGAGTTGGTTGTTTCTTTAACATGCATCATATAGGGGTTGTTAGGAATGTTTGGTTGGTTTATTTATCAAAGGGTAAATCGTCCCCCACTTGCATTGAAACCCTCCGACATTTATTTCCATCCCTTTGAACCTTGGGGATGTCGCTTAAGGCCTATTAATGACTCGTTGAACTCTCAAGCCAATGGGAAATTGGTGGGTAATTACACATGTACACGTTGTGTACTCCAATTTTTCTATGGAAAGATCACATTCCGAGTCCTTAGGCATGTGACTCAGATAGAAAGTGAAAAAAGTAAACATTGTGTAGATGGCTTGTACACACCATGTACTTATTCCAAATTGCATGGAATTAAAATTAATTTATTATAATATATAAACCTTAACAACATGTTCTTACATGTGGCCATTAAGTTGATAGGACACGCCATGTGATGGGTTTTAATATATATAAATGTTTAATTAATTTCTACATAATTTTCAGATCTGTATATCATGTATGATTCATATTATAGTTATTTATCTACATGCATTGAAGCATAACACATGATAGAAAAATCATGCAATCTGTGCAATCATTAAGTTGATAGTACACATATTGAAAGTATGTGATAAGTCATGTATGCTACATATCGCAAGAGTAAAAAGTATACATGTATAATACATGTTGGGTAGTTTGGATGGGTACTCACCGTGTTGACTCCAAGATACATTTATGTACATAGTTATTTTGAAATAAATTTATTTAATTGGTTTAAAATTATGATGGATGAGAATCTCAAGGAAATTTGGATGAAAATTAAGATAAAATAATTGATTAGTTAAATAATATCATTAATTTATTCAAGCGAGATTTATATTAAATAAGAGCAATTAGAATTGAATGTTAATTTTATTAAATTCATAATTTGTTGCATGTGGATGATCATGATATTAGACCAGAACTTTGTGTGTGATTTGTTTATTTTAATTTAATATTAAATTAAATTTTTGGCCTGCATGTCATCTCTCCTCTTATTATGTAAGGGCCTGCGTGCCCATAGTTTCTTTTATGTAAACCCTTTCCCCTCACCTGTGTGTGAGTAAAAGAATATGTAATGGATGGATCTCCCAAACTAGTGGAGGAGGTTCATGTTTGGAGTCAAGGAGAAACCAATACAAGAGAGATACATAGGTGGACACGTGTAAAGCTATAACATGAACCTTAATTGGTTCAAGGTTTTTTCCTCTAGGTTTAAGGTTAGTTTATCATATGCTAGATAAACTAACCATTTTTAAAATGACATTATCATACCACTTTATTATTTTATTCCCATCAAGTTTCATGGTTATTTCATTATGGATGTTTTTTCACGATCATATGAATTAATGAATTAATAAGAATATAAGATAAAAATAAAATAAACTAGATTATGTATAAATATTATCTAATACATGGTTAATCACTTAATTAAATCCAATTAATATTAAAAATAATGTAATAAATAAAATAATTGGAAATTTACACATAAAGATAAAACCCATCAATTATATATATATTAAGTCGGTATAGCCTTCCACTACTTCAATTAAAATTGAACTATAATTCAAAGTGATTGATTAGCCAAAGTTAGGGTGATTTCAATTATTGATAAATTCTAACTTGAATTTTTGGGTTGAATCAACTTAGTTCACATCAAGAGTTGACTAACAAAGCAGGACTTGGTGTAATTGAGAGGCAAGGGTTGAGGAAATCCAATTCAAGGATTTCAGGATTGGGGAGTCTACTCAACAGATCAAGGAACCATGTGTTAATACAGTTGGAATTTGGAGTGACTACCTAAAACCCTTAAAATTTATTGACCAACCAAAGTTGGGGTGATGAGAAGGGAGATGAAGCATTTTCATGTGCACTCTCATAATATTTTAACTAAGTGCAACACCAGGGTTGACCTAGGCCGTTCTCTTGAGGATCTATTGTGGTCAATAAATCAATACTTTTAATTCAATTTTTATATTTTATATTTATGAAATAAATATCAAATAAATTGAGGTTTGTAAATTGAGAATGAAATAATAAAATTAAACATGAAAATTAAATGCAAACATAATTAATGAAAACAGAATGATGTTAGATAGAAAGGAGATCCTCCCAAGAAATTACCCATAGTGAACCTTCATCGTATCTTTATTAGTTTCAAATTTACTTAATTAACACACTCCATCATATGTGTGAACATAATATTATACCCATGGTTTTGAATATATAGTACACTCAAAGATCGCTGAGAGACCACACATCTACCTCCTCGACCGATGGAAAATATTGCAGAAGTGAAAGCTAAGCCTTAGGTGGCAAGTGAAGACATGAAAAAACCTTTCCCACTAAGACCCACCTTATCCTAAATCTAAGAAAATAAGAAACATTAAGAACTATAGCTCAAAAATAATTGGGTTCAACACTATATTGACCCCCTAGGAATTTCCTTGGGTTAGTTACTCATGATCATGAGTATTAAAGATCACAGTGGAGAAGATCAGGGTGTAAACACAAAAGGTAAAAATAATTAGAGAATGTAAAGAAGAAGAATAATAACATATACTAAAAATAAATAATAATATAAAATCATAAAATAAACTACAAAAATGTATAAAAATGGCCACCTAGAGTTCCAAACCTTGTAAAAGAGTTGGGATACATTTTTTATAGGCAAAAGAGGTGAAAATTCACTCTAAAGTATCCTCCAAAATTTTCCACTTATAATCCCCATTAAATGATAGAATTGGTAAATGTGGTCTTATTTAAAGTTTTTATTATATCTATCCTATATATAACCATAAAATATTAGCTTCATTATCCTAATTTGGAGAGAGATATAGCCACTTTACTTCATAAATTTATTCTGCCCAAACTGACTGTTCGTATTCCAATACACCAAGTTCCCATGCCATTATGACCTTGATAAAGTGGGAATAACTCATGACCACAATAATAAAAGTTTTTATCCACATGAACTATTTCTAAAAGTCTAATTTAATCTTAATTAGATTTACCACTTATGATATATGGGACCATAATAAAAACCCTCTAGATATATGCACAATTTTCAAGGCCTGACTTGTGAGTTGATTTTGGGCCTTCAAATAATGGATTAAGCTTTAGTCCCTAAATAATGAAAGGAATACCATAAATTATGGAATAATAAAAATAAAAAATTTTACAATTTTTATCAATATAGAAAAATCTATGGATGAAACACAAAAATAAATTAAAATATTCAAAATCCAAAATATGACATTTTTGCAATTAATCTCAAAATACTTCACAAACCAAAAAATGTGACAATTTCCCATAAAATAACACTATGGTTGGATTAAAAACATTTAAATTAAAAGTAAAATAATTTAAAATATTTTCTATTTTAATTCCTCTACACTTAAACATTGCACTCCTGGGAAATCATCTTATACCAAGATCAACAGAAACTCCCCAAAGCATAAATGACCACACAACTCAATTATCATATCAAGGAAAATATCATGCCTATTACATGGATAAAAATTACCTAAATAATAAAAAATCATAAAAATACATTCAATAACATGTTAATACTCACAAGAATTTCATACCTACCTCCTCAGAAAAACATTTCTCTCTCCACTCAATGATTTTTGTGTGTGGAGTTTTTCTCATTATCAAGAACATGTGTGATCTCCATAGGCTTGATATCATTATAGTATCTCTAATTAATAGAGTCATAAATGTTTCAATAACAAGGTATTTTTCATGGGTTGTTATAAGGATATGGTTTGGCAGGTTTTAAATGTTAAAACATCTGAGGCAGAATGAGGTGGTTTAAGATATAAAGTAAAGTAAATGCATGAAAACAGGTTTGCTCAAGAATGGTGTGCTCCTCAATTATCTCAAAAATGAAACATCTCCAAACACCTATTGCTATATTTAGTAAGTCCACACTTGGAATTCTAGCATCAATGATACATTTCTTCTTTCCTACCCCAATTTGTAGCATTGTTTCATCTTGGATTTAGATATGGATTTCTCTTCAGAATCACATTTTTTGACGAAAGGAGAGGAATATTTTGATTTTAAAATATTGGTGAACACCCAGACCATATTTTTAATGATATTTTGGGACACAAATACATATTTTAATTGTGAAATTTATTCCACCAAAGCATTAATAAATATGGAAACACTTATTTTTCATTTCATCTCAACACTTATTTTGATTTTGTTATTCTCCGCCCATACTTCGCCTCCATTCTCCATTTTCTTTTAATATTTATATTTATCGGTTCCCATCTGGTAAATTTATATGAATGGTATAAATATTCTATTATGGTGTTTGATATTTATTTTATTATTATTTTATGTTCAAAATTATTTAGATAGGCTCCTCTACAAAAATTATTTTGACAGTCAATGATTGGATGGATATTATTATTATAATTTAATATGATAAAATTCATTAAATATAATAAAAAGGGTTAATTAATTTATGAGGAAAGTGTGTATAGTTTCTTGTCAAGATGATGCAAGGAACGTGTTCCAAAATTAGTAGGATCATTGATTAAGCTATTTATTGAAAATTTATTTTTATTTTTATTTTTTCCCAAAATTCAGACTCCCTATATAATTTGAAAACCTATGTGTCAATATATAATTTAATATATAATTTTTTGTATATTAATTAGGGTGAGATTAAACCCACCCCCTATTTTCATAACCTATCAATCCATTTTATGTTTCCTTTTTTGTATTATTAATATTAATAATAATATTATTACTACTAGTAGTATTGATGGTGCTGCTACCACCTACCTCATGGGTGAGTGTTAGGGTTGGGGGTTTAAACGATATATGTCTGGATTCAAGTCTCATGAATTTTATTTTTTTGTTATGTGTTCAATAGTGACAAATATAATCTTCTATTGTTATTATTATTACTACTACTACTATATCCTGCATTATTGTAGGTGTTTTGGGTGTCTTCTGATCAAATTAGGGCGTGAGTGTACTTTCTTCATTTACATAAGTTGTAAACATACTTTTATTATTATTTTTATTTTATCCTCAATACGTGGTGCAATTGGTCACATACTTGGATAGTCTCAAGGATTTATTGGTTGCATTGGGGGAAGGTTGATAGACTATCATGTAGTTGTTGGGAATCAAATGCCACCGACCATTGGAAGTTACCCGCAAGAAGGTATAACATGTGGAACATAACCCCTGCACCTCTTAAGATTGAAAGACCCCCAACAACTTAAAAGAATATAAATTAGGAAGCAACACTACACCCCTAAGTCACTGCATCGAGTTGTGGTTCCAGCTCCCCCAACTACATCACATCAAGACCTTCATAACAATGAACAAGCATCACAAGCACACGACATGAAATGGGACATGCAAGCATACAAATGAAAAATGAACAAGGGATAACGTGGTTCAGATATTGTGTCCTACATCCAAGAAAAAACAACTGCATCTCTTTAATTTCAAGGAAAAATTCACTAGAATATCAATAGAACCAAGTTTTAGAACCCTAATCAGACTATCAAAAGATAACCTACAACACACCGACACGACAATTACCTATTGTTGGATCTCCTTCTGGTCAATCCACCTTCTAGTACTGCTCCTTCTGGTCTATGCCATTCTAGATACAACCTACCGCCTATGATCCTTAGACCCCTGACACTTAGGTGTGCCATCTTTCCACTAACACATGCCTAGATGCATGCTGGTTGGCCACTTACGAGCCACCTCATCCTATGTCAGTCCAATGCCAGTCTCTATCATAGCAGTAGTGGTCCACCCTTTCTTGATATAACAAAGTACAACTGGTCCCCAGGTTTTCACCACCATCCAAAACATGTGGGCGACCCACCATTGACTGTGGAAACCTCTGCTTCCCTATAGCATTCACTGCCTTGACTGTCAACCTCCATTAAATAGTGCACATCACCTTCCACAAATTTTTCATGACCACACCACTCCAAAAATCCTTATTGAAACTGGAAGCAACCCCTTTTGTTTGCCTCTATTATTCCTCTAGAACATGACCGACTCCTGAGGGCATGTATCAGATGACCCCTCATCTGTTGGTTCCAGGCACAACAGAAGTGTATGATGGTGGATAATATATTAAAATTTCTTTTAATATTTCTATGTCTAAAACCATGAGCGTGGATTTTGTACATAAAATTTATAATTAATTTATTTAACATCGATAGAAACAAATACCTAGGCTTAGGATCCTTCTTTGATGTGAATGTTGATCATCCAAAAAGACACTTTCGTATTGCCTAAGTTGTATTGTAAGGATCCAAGGATATAATCACTTTAGAGGTGATCCAAACACACTCCTTTGATCTCCAAACAACATCAATTGATCTTCGAGTGCTAGCGCGATGAATCAATTGTCTCGCATTATTTGTGTTGATCGTTCATTCTTTGATCTTGAAGGAACCTTTCTTTAATTTCTCTTTATTGAGAGGGAGAGATAAGGATTCAAGAGAGAATTTATTATATACAATAATTCTCTATTTTTTTTAAAATAATAATTTATTTATAGATCTAAGGTTTAGGTTAAAATAATTATTTAATTACATGCCAACCCTTAAATAAAATTATAAAATTTAATAAACTTCATGACACATAATAATAATAATAATAATAATAATAATATTTTTTGATGCACACCAACTTGCATAGTAACAAATATTATTTAACCGGCTTGTTAATTAATATTTGTCATTGTATATGGTCTTGGTATGTTTTAACTTCTCTAGAATTTATTTAACAACTAAATAAATATTTAATTTAAATATTCCATTCATCAATAAATATTTGAAATCAATAAAAAATGTATAAAATTATCCCTCAATCATGAGAATAATATTTATTAAATTAATTAAATTAAAATAGAATTTAATCGAGAAAATCAGTAACACTTAGTGTGTGACCCTTTATGATTATTTCTCGTTAAAATTAGGTGGATTTGTCTAAAGTTCAAGATTACTATCTAGAAACGGGGTAAGGCACCCAAGAGAAATAACTTAATGTCACAATGATGAAAACCGCATATGAACGATCAATGTGTAATTTAATACCTTTGTCGCATTATCTCATCAAGCTGGTTACATATATGTGTCACCAACCTATATGCTCGATACATCTTTATTTAACTATCTAAAATAACCTCTTCATTACACCATGACCATGGGATTTAATGCAATGGTTTTATTCCAATCAAAGGACCAATATATCAACTCCCATAAAGATGGAAGGGACAAATCCTTCATCGACTTAACCATTAATAACATGTTAATTATGACGCACCCAACATACCTGACCTCACCACAAACATATACCATCACAGTTTTCATCAAAAAATCCAATTACACGAGTCATGGCATGTATTAATGATTATATTAAATTCTAAGGACCATTACACATGCTCGAATATAAGAATATACAATGACACCAAAACATGAATAATTCCTACCAGTGGGTTTGTTCACATAATCTCCCATATTAGAGAGTACCAAGTGCGGAATTCATAAGAAGAGGATTCATCTGCTTATGAGTACTCACACTTGGAAGTCTATGTTCAATGTGTCCCATCGTAGTACGTTTTACAATCGCAAAACATGATTTAAGAATATCATCATAACACTTCAAGGTTCTCATAATAGTGGAGAACTTCTATGACCTTATCAATGCGATGTATACTCCACGACATTATTACATTATAGTCATGAAAAACAATGAAAAATATGTAATAAGAAGTTCTATTAATATTCAATACATCAAATATACATTAAATCAAAGTACAAATAGTTGGTCTCAATACAAAAACTCCAAAAAACTCACACTTGGACTGGAGCCAACTGCCTACGACTTTTAGTCCACTAGACCTCGCATGATAATCATGTTTCTACCGAATCATGGATTTAGTCGAGGGGTCTTCCATGTTGTATTACATGGAAACAATTTTCATTTCAACCTCACCTCTCTGAGAATATTCCCTCAAGAGATGATACTTTCGAAGTATGTAGTTTGTCCGCTGATGTGACCTTGCCTCTTTTGCGAGAGCCGCTGCTACAATATTAATATAGTAGAGTGTGATAGGATATTTAACTCTAGGTACCATGTCAAGATCTTGGATGAAGTTGCGCATCCATAATGATTCTTTAGCTTCCTTAGAAGACACAATATACTCAGACTCTACTGTAGAATCTGCAACCACAACCTTCTTTGCTCTTCCATCCCACATCACCTCTATTCAAAGTGAAGATGTATCCTGTTTGTGACCTCATGTCATCTTGAATAGTTTGGAAACTATTATCTACATATTCTCTAATGAATAGTTCCTCATATCCTCCATAAACCAGAAACATATCCTGAGTACGCCTTAGATACTTATGGATAGTCTTGACTTCCATCCAATGATAGTCACCTGGGTCAGCTTGATATCTTCCTAAAACACTTAATGCATAGACGACATTCAGCCTAGTATATAGAATAATATACATGACAAACCCAATCGATGACACATATGGAATCCTTGAAATTCTATTTCTTTCCTCATGTGTCTGAGGAAAATTTTTCTTGAAAATATGAATATCACGTGACACTAGTAACAATCCCCTATAGAATTGTTCCACACTAAATATCTTTAGTATCTTTTCAATGTATGTACTTTGACTTAGACCAAGTAGTTTCTTGGATCTATCATGATAGATCTTTATCCCAAGAATATATGTTGCCTCACCCAAGTTCTTCATAAAGAATCATTTATTAAACCATGTCTTAACAGTTAACAAGAATGATATTTCATTTCCAATGAGTAATATGTCATCAACATATACTATAAAGAAAATTACTGTACTCCCACTAAATCGTTTGTAGGCACAAGTCTCACACTCATTTCTTATGAAATCAAGTTCTGTTATAGAATTATAAAAACGAATGTTCCATTACCTAGATTATTAATTTAATCCATAAATATATTTTTTAAATTTTCATATATTTTTGGCATCCTTTGGAGTCATAAACCCTTTAGGTTGTTCCATATAGACATATTCCTGAAGCTTCCTATTATAGAAGGCTGTTTTGACATCCATTTTCCAAATCTCATAGTCATGGTAGGCCATAATGGCAAGTAGAATTCGAATGGGTTTCAACATTGAATTTGGTGAAAAGGTTTTGTCATAGTCATTGCCTTGACGTTGTTTAAACCATTTTTCAACCAGTAATTCCATATAGGTACTGACTTGTCCTTACGTGTCCATTTTCTTCTTGAATACCCATTTGAAACCAATGATATTTACATCCACTAGAGGATATACTAAAATACAAATTTGGCTTTGGTACATGGAATCCATTTCAAAATTCATGGATTCTTTCCACTCAGAAACATCTGTGCTACTTACTACTTACTTTTAGGTTAGAGGATAATTATTATCAACTAATAATGAGTCACCATCCCCGGTTACTAGAAAAAAAAATACTATTCTAGTTCTCTAACTTCTCTTATACCTTTATGAAATACTTGTGTCTCTAGAACAATTTCTTCTTACATGGGGATTTCTGGACTCTATTTCTCTACCAAATTTTGTGTACATTGTAACTCAACTTCATAAAAGTATATCTCTCTCCCACTACCTCTTTTAGAGATGTTCTCCCACTCAAGGAATATGGTGTAACATCCCTTGATCGAACAATCCCTCACATGACCAAATCAGGTTAGTTATGGGACTTCATGCATGAATCCCTGTACGCCAGAGGCTTATGAATAGAAATGGGGGTGTAAAGTGTAACGAACAGAATTTTTTAATTATATTTGTTTCATAAATTTGTGTGTTATTTTATTTTATACTCAAAAAAACTATATCCTTTAATTAATGAAGTGGGTATAATTAAAATGATACTGTTGGGTTTCGACTGTTATATGGCCATTGGTCAATATGACCGTTGGAAACTAAATTCTTAATGTTACAATTATTGTTTATAAATTAAAATGATCTTGGTTAATTAATATAGAAAGAAGAGTCGATGGCATAATCTAGTAGACTTGGGCCATATGAAGCCCATCTGTCGGAGCTTGGGAAGGAGGTAGCATCACTGGGCTTTTCTCTGGACCAAGCCCAAGCCGAACTTCAACATGTAAAGCTTGAACGTAATCGCCTAAGGGAGAAGTTCAAGTTGATAGAAATCACCACTCAGGCAATATTGTTCGAGCCACCCCAAGATTCTATCACCATAGCACACCTTACACTTAAGTCCTATGCTGGTGTTATAAGGAGATATGTAACGAGACCTTAGTTGCTTTGTGTAATCCTTTTATATAAATAAATTTTTTATTTATTCTTATGGAAAAGTTGTGAATTTAAAATATCCAGATAAATATAGGATGTGTATTATTGATTAATTTAGAAAAAGGGGTATTTTAAAATATTTTTTTGTATTCTTTAAATAATTAATAATGTAAAATAATTTTCAAAAAATGGTCTTCTACAGTTGCGTTCAGTGAGAAATTTAGAGTCTAATAAGATCAACTTGTTTTTTAGTGAATAGTAAAGTACGAATAGCAACATACCCGTATAGTAATGAATAGTAAATTGGCCAAAAAAATATAAACTTCACCCATGAATGTATAAATACAATTTAAACATCTTAAAAGTGAAAAAAACGATCATAGTATAAGTTTTAGTATTTTTGTATGTCATAAATATTTTATTTAAAATTTTATAATTAATTTAATAATTTAAAATGGAAATATATTTTCATAAAATGTAATCATAAATTTTTACTTTATTTTATTATGGTTATATGATAATTTTATGGGACCTTGATTACTTTTTTAAGGTGTTACAAAATGAGTTATAATTTTAAAGTTGTATTTTTGGAATAAATAATGATTTTATTTAAAAATTAAATTAAAAATATTTAGAAAAATATTTTCATAAAATGGAGTTCATTTTTGAATTTAGAACATCAATATTAGGTTAGGGTGAATTTTTGGGATTTTTTTGAAATAGTTGAATTTTTGGTGAATAGTAAAAAAACAGTTTTGAGTTTCGGATGTTTAATGACATCATTAATGATGTAATAATAAAGTAATATTTATGGTCGAATTATGAATAGTGAGATATTATATGAGGTATCCCAAGTGGCCAATACCATGGTAAATTACCATGGGCAAGCCCATGGTTTTTCAAATACCACCGATGAGGTGTCCCTTGGAAATTAATAATTTATTCCCTCACTTTTCCTATAAACACCAAGCCATTTCCCTCATTCATTTCATTCCAAAATCCTCCTAAACGAAGTTCTGGTCTTCTTACCTACCAATGAGTCCTCTCAAGGTTCCCTAAAGCCTCCCAAGGTCCCGAACTTCAAGCTTTCGAAGTTACTCTTCAAGGTAAGGGAACATTTCACCCTGCTCTTTTAAGTCACGACTTCCTTTATGTTATATCTTATAGTTCCATTTTATTATGAAGGGACTTGTTATTATATATATTTACTAATTTAAATTTCATTTAAAAATTATTATATACCCTTTCCACTCTCATCAATTTATTTTCTAAATTTTTAAGTGACACCGTTAGGTTGCCGGAATTTTTGTAAAAGAAATCACATCTTCTCTTTTCCTTTGAGTTTCATTTTCATATGGTATTTCCTTCAAATATCCATACCATTATCTTATTTATTTTTATTATATACCCATAATTTATTATTAGTTATTTATTAGTGGGTGACTCTTGTCCCCTCTCTTTTCAATGTTTTCTAAAACCATGTTATATAGCCGTTATGCTGTAGAATTTTCGTCTCAAAATCTCTCTCTTTTTCTCAAGAAATTATCTTGTATTATTTATATGAATACCCAATTCTATTTTAATATCCAGGGGTATTCATCAATAAATTAAATTGATCTATTTTATTTTGGAATTGACATACATATAACCCTCACTCCCTTTCCATGGGTTATAAATGACTTAATGATCAAGTTTTTATGAACTTTTAAAACGTCACGATTTTGAAATGAAACCCATTTCTTTTATTCTCTATGGGTTATTTATGAAATGTTTGATTATGATATTTTTTTCTCACATGGAAATAAATACATATTAAGGGTGAGCCCTGATATCTCTCCAATGCATTGGGTAAAGAATTTAATCTCTAGAGATGATAAGTTTCACGATACCTTGGTAAACAACCTTGGTAATTTTTATGACACCTCGGGGATAAAACTTGGTGATATGTTCATGAATGTATAAATGAAATGTTGTAGCCACATATTCAAGTAATTATTCAAGTTCTTTTTATTATGATATTCCTATTATTATATTTCTCATGCCTTTATGACTTTTATCATGTTCTTATTAATATTGATCAAGATCACATGTAAACTGTTTCACTTGTTTTCCTTACCGAGCCTTCTGCTCACCCTTTCCTTTGATGTATGTCTCCAGGATATGAGATGCAGTAATTGTACATAGGATTAACCTATGATGAAGCCTTAAGAGTTGTTTAGAATAATGTTTTATGTTGTTTTCATGTATTATGTTCCTGATTTCCAAGACACTAGACTTTAAAGATCCTCTATTTGTAAAATGAAATGAAAAGTTATGTAATAAAAGGCAGGATGCCATAGTTGGTATCAAAGGATAGTTTAGTTATTTATGGAAATTAGTCTATGAAAACTTTAGGAAGAATCCTATAGAAAAGTTTAAATATAGGAAAACTTCCTGGTATTTTGGTGAGTATTGAGTAAGTGGTTTATCAAGAAAATAAATCCTTGTCTAGATACGAGTAGGTAGAGGCGGCTCTGGCACAGAGGTACCTAGGAGTGAAAACTCCGACAAGGAGTTTTGGGCTTGACCTGGGGTATCCTGGTACACGACAACGAGCCTTTCTACACTCTTGGTTATGACACTCTTGGGGGATATGTTTGGTTAATCATAAGATTTTGTTGAGTCCTTTATGTGTCAAAGACCACCAACCTTTAGTTGATCGACCGACCCATTGATTGATGAACAGTGGATCGGCTCTATAGAGAAGATATTTTCAGTGCTCCGTTGTTCAGAGCAAGATAAGGTCACCCTGGCTATCTATCGCTTAGAGGGATAAGTTGATCAGTTGTAGGAACTGATTAAAAACATGAGGAAAAGAGTGGAGGTTGAATCTATGGAGTGAGAAGAGTTCAGAGGGATCTTCTTCAGTAAGTATTTCCCTCGTTCCATGAGAAAAAGAATGGATAATGAGTTTATCGATCTGAAATAGAAGGAGAATGAATATGTGGGAAGCTACGAGATTAACTTTACAAGACTTTCCCGTTATACCTCAAGCATTTTCATGGATCTTAATGGTAAGTTTGATAGATTATTAGGTGGACTGAGACCTCATCTGCGAAAAAATCTAGCCAACCAAGACTATGACAGCTATGAGAAGATTGTATAGAGTGCAATGAAAGTCAAACTGGAGTTCGGTGAGACGTAGTGGTCTCATAAATCAAATGAAAAAAAGAGATCGATGGAGCCCAACTTAGGGAGGACCTTTGATCAGGGAAGAGGAGGCAAGCAAGTGAAACATCCCACGTGTAATAAATGTGGGAAGAAGCATTCGGGGAACTGCCTGCTCGGGAGCAGGAAATGATACAAGTGTGGAAGAGATGGCCATATTGCTAGGAATTGTCTTAGTTAGGTGAAACCTCAAATTCCAAACACTAACAACAAGGGAAAGATGGTGCATGCCCTACCTGATGTCCAGTGATTTAAGTGTGGACAACTTGGGTAGTTTTCCAATCACTGTCCAAATCCAATGGCTGTGGAGGGGAACCACCATCAGCCTCAGCAAAGGCCAAGGGAGAAAGGTCGTGATTTTTCTATCATGACAACTGAAGTTGAAGCTCCAAATGATGTGGCAACAGGTACTCTTGTTGTTCTCTCAAATCTAGCAAGTACTTTGTTTGATTATAGTTCTACGCATTCCTTTATTTCCTTCAAGTTTACAAAGAATTTAGAATCAACCCCCCGACTTGCTAAAAGTAGAGTTATCATTCAAGACTCCTAGTGGGGTTATCCAAGTATAATCAGTGTTTAAAAACTCTAGTATTTACTTTGGTGAGCATAATCTTATTGAAAATATAGTAATTATTCCCATGATGGAATTTGACATTATACTAGGGATGGACTGACTCTCAAAGTATAATGCTAAGATCAAATACAGAAGTAAGGAAATCTCAGTAGTCTTGAATGGAAAACCTACAGTTATCTTCCAAGGAGAGATATCTCAACCTGATCTTTGTCTAGAATAACCTCCTATATCCTTCTTTATGTAATTGATCAGTGAATAAGAAGAAGGAAATGAGAGTTTGAGGATAGAAAATGTCCCCATCATCCAATAATACATTGACGTATTTACTGAGGAGTTTCCTGGACCTCTCCTAGAAAGAGAGGTAGAGTTATCTATTGAACTCGTACCTAGATCTCATCCAATATCAAAGAAACCATATAGGATGGAAAATGTGGAGCTAAAAGAATTAAAGAAACAACTCCAAGATCTTTTGGAGAAGGGGTTTATCCGAACGAGTGTGTCTCCTTGGGGAGCACCTATTATCTTTGTGAAGAAGAAGGATGGATCAATGCGGCTATGCATTGATTATAGAGAAATTAACGGGATCACAATAAATAACAAATAACCTCTTCCAAGAATTGATGACTTATTTGACCAACTTCGTGGGGCTCAATTCTTCTCTAAGATTTATCTTAGATTTGGTTATCATCAATTGAGGGTGAAGAAATAATATATTCCAAAAATTTCCTTCTAATCAAGATATGGGCATTATGAGTTTGTTGTTATGCCTTTTGGACTGACTAATGCACCTTCTATTTTTATGGATTTGATGAATAGAGTCTTTAAGAACCACCTGATAACTTTGTGGTAGTTTTTATTGATGATATTCTGATATATTCCAAAAGTTGTGAGGATCATGAGGATCATCTAAGGGTTATTTTTCAAACTCTACAGAAGGAGAGGATTTTTGGAAAGTTCAGTAAATGTGAATTCTAGTTACAACAAGTTTCTTTCTTGGGGAACATTGTTACCAATGAAGGAATCACAGTTGACCCTGCAAAGACAAAAGTTGTAGAGGAGTGGCCTCATACTACAACAATAACTGAGATTCGTAGTTTCCTTGGATTAACGGGATATTATAGTAGGGTTGTGAAAAACTTTTCATGAATTTATAATCCATTAACCAAGTTAACTCGAAAAGGGGTCAAGTTCATTTGGATAAAGGAGTGTGAGGAAAGTTTCTAAGAGCTGAAGAAGAGATTGGTTACTGCACTAGTGTTAACTCTAACCTCAAGTGGAGAAGGATTCATTATTTTTAGTGATGCATCTCTGAAAGGTCTTGGGTGAATCCTCATAAAAAATGACAAGGTCATTGCTTATGCATCTCGATATTTGAAGACTCATGAGTAGAACTATCCTACGCATGATCTAGAGATGGCTGCGGTTGTTTTTTCTCTGAAGATATGGATGCACTATCTTTATGGGGATAAATGTGATATATACACATACCATCAAAGTTTGAAGTATATTTTCACACAAAATGAATTTAACATGAGATAAAGGAGATGGTTGGAACTTATCAAAGACTATGATTTTTCAATTCATTATCATCTCGGAAGAGCAAACAAAGTCACTGATGCATTAAGCAGAAAAGACCCAATTGTTCTTTCCATGATGAGGATTCAAAGAGATCCTTTGATCAATGACCTAGTAAAACTGGACATGGGACTTATAAGGGAAGGGACATCATCAAACCTAACCCAAATGGTTTCTCAACCATCATTACTAGAGAAGATCAAGAAATCTTAGAAAGAATATCCTTTGTTACAGAAGAAGTTTGAGGCTGTGAAGGATGGGAAGTTTCTTGAGTTCAATATTGATCAAGAATGCGTACTAAAATTTCATACAAGACTATGTGTTCCCATCTATTCCGGAAATAAAGAAAGAGTAGATGGTTGAAGATCATAGCTCTACTTTCTATATACATCCTGGTAGCACGAAAATGTATAGGGACCTTTGTGATCATTATTGGTGGGATAATATGAAAAGGGAGATTGCTGACTATACATCAAGATTCCTAGAATATTAGCAAGTGAAGGCGAAGTAACAACTACCTAAAGGGGTATTGAAACCACTACCCATACTAGCATGGAAGTGGGACAATATCACTATAGACTTTGTCACTGGTCTCCTAAGAACTTCCAAATGAAAAAATGCGATATGGTTTATTGTGGACCGTCTCACGAAGACTGCCCATTTTATCTCCATTCAGGAAGATTTATCTCTTGATCAACTTTCCAGGATTTACTCGAAGGAAGTGGTAAGGCTGCATGGAGTTCCACTTTCTACTGCATCTGATCATGATCCAAGGTTCACATCAAAATTATAGAGAAGTATTCAACAAGATATGAGCACTGAATTGAATTTCAGTATGGCCTATCACCCCCAAACTGATGTCCAATCTGAAAGGACTATTCAAACACTTGAGGACATGCTGATAACATGATCAATGGAATTTAAAGGTGGATGGGATTAACATATACCTTTAGTTGAGTTCTCTTACAACAACATCTTTCACTAGAGCATTCAAATGGAACCCTTTGAAGCTCTATATGGGAAGCAATGTAGAACTCCTACTTGTTGGGATGAATCTGGTGAGAGAAAGCTTCTTGGGCCTGATCTTGTGTAAGAGATGACAAAAAAGGTCCATGCCATCCAGCAACACATTAAGGATGCTTAGAGTCGGAAAAAGAGTTATGCCAATAACCGTCGAAGGGACTTGGAGTTTGATATTGGTGACAAAGTCTTTCTTAAGATTTCACCTTGGAAGAGAGCCATGAGGTTTGGGAAAAAAGGGAAGCTTAGCCCTAGGTACATTGGCCCCTATGAAATCATTGATTGTGTGGGATTAGTGGCCTATCGGCTTGAAATTTCTCCAAATATAGCACAAGTTCATGATGTCTTACACGTATCCCTCTTGAGGAAGTACATACCTGACCCTTCACATGTAGTAAATCCAGAGGTGGTACAATTGGAACATGACCTCTCTTATGAGAAGCAGCCGGTGGAGATATTGGATTGTAGAGACAAGGTTCTACGCAACAAGAATACCCACCTTGTTAAGGTGTTGTGGAGGAACAAAAAATGTGAAGAAGCCATGTGGGAACCAGAGGAGTCTATGAGGCAGAAGTACCCACACCTTTTCTCTTCTTAGGGTACGATTTAAAATTTTGGGGATGAAATTTCTTAAGGGGGGAAGAATGTAACGACCCAAACTTTTTAATTATATTTGTTTCCTAAATTTGTGTGTTATTTTATTTTATACTCAACAAAACTATATCCTTTAATTAATGAAGTGGGTATAATTAAAATGAGACTGTTGGGTTTGAACTGTTATATGGCCATTGGTCAATATGACAGTTGGAAACTAAATTCTTAACTTTACAATTATTGTTTATAAATTCAAATGATCTTGGTTAATTAATATAGAAAGAAGAGTCGATGACATCATCTAGTAGACTCAGGCCATATGAAGCCCATCTGTCGGAGCTTGGGAAGGAGGTAGCATCACTGGGATTTGATCTGGACCAAGCCCAAGCCGAAATTCAACATGTGAAGCTTGAACGTAATCACATAAGGGAGAAGTTCAAGCTGATAGAAATCACCACTCATGCAATGTTGTCCGAGCCACCCCAAGATTCTATCACCATAGCATACCTTACACTTAGGTCCAATGCTGGTGTTATAAGGGGCTATGTAACGAGACCTTAGCTGCTTTGTGTAATCCTTTTATATAAATAAAATTATTATTTCTTCTTATGGAAAAGTTGTGAATTTAAAATATCCGGATAAATATAGGACGTGTATTATTAATGAATTTAGAAAAAAGGGATATTTTAAATTTTTTTTTGTATTCTTTAAATAATTAATAATGTGAAATGATTTTCAAAAAATAATCTTCTACAGTTGTGTTCAGTGAGAAATTTCTAGTCTAATAATATCAACTTGTTTTTAGTGAATAGTAAATTATGAATAGTAACATACACATATAAATAGTAATGAACAGTAAATTGGCCAAAAAAATATAAACTTCACCCATGAATGTATAAATACAATTTAAACATCTTAAAAGTGAAAAAATGATCATAGTATAAGTTTTGGTATTTTTGTATGTTAAAAATATTTTATTTACAATTTTATAATTAATTTAATAATTTAAAATGGAAATATATTTTCATAAAATGTAACCATAAATTGCTACTTTATTTTATTATAGTTATAAAATAATTTTACGGGACCTTGATTACTTTTTTAAGGTGTTACAAAATGAGTTATAGTTTTAAAGTTGTATTTTTGGAATAAATAATGATTTTATTTAAAAGTTAAATTAAAAATAATTAGAAAATTATTTTCATAAAATGGAGTTCATTTTTTAATTCAGATCATCAATATTATGTTAGGGTGAATTTTTGGGATTTTTCCGAAACAGTTGAATTTTCAGTGAATAGTAAAAATACAGTTTTGAGTTTCGGGTGTTTAATGACATCATTAATGATGTAAGATTTCTGGTAAACTTATTAATAGTGAGATATTCTATGAGGTGTCCCAAGTGGCCAATACCATGGTCAAATACCATGGGCAATCCCATGGTTTTGCAAATATCACTGATGAGGTGTCCCTTGGAAATTAATAATTTATTCCCTCACTTTTCCTATAAATACCAAGCCATTCCCCTCATTCATTTCATTAAAAAATCCTCCTCAACAAAGTTATGGTCTCCTTACCTCCCAAGGATTATTCCCAAGGTTCCCTCAAGCCTCCCAAGGTCCTGACCTTCAAGATTTTGAAGTTACTCTTCAAGGTAAGGGAACCTTTCACCCTCCTCTTTTAAGTCATGAATTCTTTTATGTTATGTATTATAGTTCCATTTTATTATGAGGGGGATTGTTTTTATATATCTTTACTACTTTCCATTTCATTTTCAAATGATGAGATACCCTTTACACTCTCATCAATTTATTTTCTGAATTTTTAAGTGACGCCGTTAGCCTTCCGAAATTTTTGTAAAAGAAATCACATCTTTTCTTTTCCTTCGAGTTTCATTTTCATATGGTATTTCCTTCAAATATGCATACCATGATCTTATTTATTTTTATTCTATACCCATATTTTATTATTAGTTATTTATGATTGGGTGACTCTTTTCCCCTCTCTTTTCAATGTTTTCTAAAACCATGTTATATAGCCGTTATGCTGCAGAATTTTCGTCTCAAAATCTATCTCTTTCTCTAAAAAAATCATCTTGTATTATTTATGGGAATACCCAATTCTATTTTCACATCCATGGGTATTCATCAATACATGAAATTGATCTATTTTATTCTGGAATTTACATACATATAACTCTCACTCCCTTTCAATGGGTTATAAATGACTTAATGATCAAGTTTTTAAGAACTTTTAAAACGTCACAATTTTGAAATGAAACCCATTTCTTTTATTCTCTATGGGTTATTTATGAAATGTTTGATTATGATATATGTGGATCACATGAAAATAAATACATATTAAGGGTTAACCCTGATAGATCTCCAATTTATTGTGTAAAGAATTTAATCTCTAGAGATGACAAGTTTCATGATACCTTGGTGAATAACCTTGGTAATTTTTATGACACCACATGGATAAACCTTGGTGATATGTTCATGAATGTCTAAATGAAATGTTGTAGTCACATATTCAAGTTATGATTCAAGTTCTTTTTATTATGATATTACTATTCTTCTATTGCTCATTACTTTATGACTTTTATCATGTTCTTATTAATATTGATCAAGATCACATGTTAACTGTTTCACTTGTTTTCCTTACTGAGCCTTCTGATCACTCTTTCCTTTGATTTATGTCTCTAGGATATGAGATGAAGTAATTTTACATAGGATTAACCTATGATGAAGCCTTACGAGTGGTTTAAAATAATGTTTTATATTGTTTTCATGTATTATGTTCCTGATTTCCAAGACACTAGACTTTAAAGATCCTCTGTTTGTAAAATGTAATGAAAAGTTATGTAATAAAATGGTGGGATGACATATAAAGATCATATTTGAGAGACTATACCCCCTATTATATAGTTACAACACACTGTAAATAAAAAATAGTAATAAATATTAGAGTAACAAAAATAACGAAAATAGTACAACATGCAATTGGGAAGTACAAGGAAGAACCAATAAACCAAATAATAATGAACCATGTAATGATGGGATGAAATGTATCTAAATGTAATACAAATAAAATAACTAGTTGAAATAAATAAACTCAAAATACCCTGGTCCTAAACCCCGAGTTGGTCCCATCTCCAAGCTCCATTCCCATCCAACAAGCAAAAATCAACAACAAGGTTCCCTTCCCTTGTCCAAACCTACATCCATGAAATCTACTTGGGTACCAAACGATATCCTGAATAGGGTGTGAGTAAAACTTAGCAGGCCAACACCACCATGTCTAAACAAAACTAGTTTGAGAATAAGTGCATGAAATAAAGTGATAAATAGGTGTATTAATTAAATAATTAATACAATATAACAATCAACCTGCTTCGGAACCATGTTGCAATATCTCTAAGCATGTAGCACAACCATGACAACCATAACCACAAACCATGTCATAATCATATAACTAAGAAAATCCCTCTATATTAACATTCCATTATTCGAGCCATGCCTTCTATATAAAAATTTCAGCATCCGATCCAAGCCCTCTATATAAGAATTTCAACATCACCGGTGATATCCCTCTATATAATCATTTCAGCATCACCAGGCATAGCCCTCTATATAGGAATTTCAAAATAAATCAAAACACAAGTCATACCAGTAAGGATAAAACATCATAATATCATAATCCACAATGGTTAATTCTTCTAATTACCATTTTTCTTTCAATTACCCATTCATTCATTTCATTATATCATAAGTCATTTCCATGCCAATTTTCATTCCCATTTAATATCAAAGAATCATTAGTCATTCAATTATCCACTTAGAAATTTTACAAGATGAATCTATCACATGAAATCACATGAGATTTCATGTCATACCAAACACACTTTAAACCATTATCCAATTCATTATTATTCTAGGGTAGGCTCACTCTACAGTATCCACAAGCCAGATCTCAACTCCTTTGAACTCGAAAGGGTTTGGGGAGTAATCCAACACATGATTATCATCATTAAATATCAAATTAATTAATATTCATGTCGTGTTGGCGCAATCACAATATTTCACATACATAATAATTAAATAGACCACAGGGTTTGGTTTTAGACCACCTACCTTTATCCGGCGATCAAGACAATGCTTCCAACCGGTAACACCAATAAGAATGAAGGTGTAGAATATTGAAAGGAGAATCAAATCACACAAGATCAAGATCAATACATGTTTCCACATCGGTCAAAATATTACATTATAATAATGAGAAATAAGTGGAAGAGAGGGGAAAACCAAATCAAAACAACTCACCGGAGATTGATTGCTTGATCAAGACATCCAGAAGGGAATAATGCACTTTAAAATCACTTGGAAATTTACTAGGGCTTGAGAGAGGATAAGATACATGTGGTTGGAATGAAATTACATACTTATCATGACTTTAAAACCACTGAGACCGAGAAATACATGATGTGTAATTCTATATTTATGAGTTGCGCTAAAAAATGCATCACCTTTGGTTAAAATAACCCTAATAGATCATTACATGATGTGAACTAGGTTCACAGAGTGTATTCATTTCACATCATGAACCCATTTCATTGAATATTCTAGGAGATAGTTACATGTCGCGCAACATATACATAATGTGTAAATGTCCTGCAGGAAACTTTAAGTCCAGCATCCTATGAAGAGCTCGAACCACCTTTGAAGCCTTCCAAACTCACAAGAAACCCTCATAAGACCCTTTAACACATTTATACCCAAAATAAATAAATTCAAAAAAAAAAACATACATCCCTACACTTTAGATCATTTTCACTAGTAAAATCTCTCCATCCTCAAAGGAACTCAACTACCAAGGTTAAAATATGAAAAACCAAACAAAATAGGTTTAATGAAAAACACAAAGTGGGATGTACCTAGAAAAATACTTGATCATACAACCATCCCACCATATAACATTTCATACTCAAGCTACTCCAAGCATCACTATTGGGTCTTAGCGAACAATTATGGCCACATTTCTCACATATCAGACTCCCTCTCCCAGGTATCCTCTTGAACACACCCATACCACCACTGTACTTGAACTAGAGGTATGGTCTTTCCCTAGAGATAATTCTCACTATGGTCCAAAATTCGCCCTGGATGCTCCTCAAATGACACATCTACATAAAGTTGAATGTCCTCAATGTCTACCAAATGAGAAGGGTCAGGATAATTTTTAGAGTTAATTCCCTAGAACTAACTTATGTGTACATCATGATAATTTTTATTCTTAGTTTTGAATATTAATAAACTCCTTATCACATCATAATTGTTCTTATGTGTGACATAGTATGTGATAATGTCATAAATGTAGTTGTCGCACTAAAAGGTCATAGCAGTTCCCCAATATGATGAGAACCCATAAGTTCCATGATAATATTCTTAAATATATGTTCTATAATTGGATGATATCATTTGAGTGATGCAAATGATACAATATATCAGGGGTGGAGACTTATAGGACTTTGAGACACCTTCTTACGGTGTATACCCTTGGTAATATCCAATTTAGGATATTATGAGAACAATACCCACCAGTAGGAAATCCACATTTATATGTGTCATTGGATATTACTATATGTGGATGTGTGTATTCATTATTAGACTTTAATATTATTATTAATTAGTATTACAAGTCATGTACTTTTAAGTATTGAGAAAAACCGTGATGACATATGTTCACGGTGAGGTATGATACTTTGGGTGCATCATGAGTAATATTTCATTAATGAATAATGCTAGAAAATATTTATCCCTTATGTTATTTAATATAATTTTATATCTCATTCCCTTTGATAGAAATGATATAGACTAAATAAATCCATGGCCATGGTGTTTTATAGGCAAGTTCAATTTCCATAAATTCAAAGTAAGATACATCGAGCACATAGGTTGATGAGTCCAGAATCTAACCTACTTGATTAGATATATTATGATAAAGGGATCATATTACATAGTAAGTGTATGTATGAGTTTTTATGTCCTTATGGCATAAAATTTTTTCTCTATGGGTTCCTTGGCATGTTTCTAGATGTTAACCTTGGAATTTAGGATGCTTCACCTAATGCCACTGAGAAACAGGCCTAGAGGGTCACACACTAAGTGTATCTAGAATCTTAGTAAAATAATCTATTACTATTTATTATTTAACAAGTTGAATAAATATTATTCATACACATGGTTTAATAATTATTCATGTTTTCTTGATCGCATATATTCCATCACCAGTTATTCGAGATAATATAATGTGATCAGAATATTTAATAAATATTTATTTTCTATTCAATGAATATAATATTTATTTATTTATTGGTGAATAATGTAGTGATATTTATTTATTAAATAAATATTCATTATTCAAGTCCCAATAAATATTGTGCAGGAATGGTGGACTAAGTTTAATGGACTGATGATAAATAATATATATTGAATATTATTTGAATAAATAATATTTAATTTTAATTTGAAAGTTTAGTGCATGTCAAGAAATAATAATAATATTATTATTATAGACACAAGGTTTTATAGGGATTACATAAATATTAAATGGAACTTGTGAAATTATTTATTTCTAACACCAACGGTATATAAAACTAATTATATTATTTTTCAAGAGATCCAATTCATTTATTTTATTGTGCACAAAAAATATGGATAATCCTCTCGAAGCCCTAGAGATCTCCCTTCTCTAAGAATGATCTTGATAAATGAGAGTGATCTTTCTCTACCTTCCACTCTCAAGTATAGTGTAAGATCCCATTATTTTTCCAGGTACATCCCTTTTGAGTTTTCTTCTTTGTTCTAGGTATATAAAGTGTTTGATTTGGCTTTGGAGGTGGCTGCATCTTTTATACAAATTTTTTGGGCTAAAAAACTGTCTGCATAAAAATTTCATGTCGTGTAATGATATTACACATCATGTAATATTTTAATCGAGATAAAATCACCTAAGGTGATGGGTTTTTCAGAGTAAACCATAAAAAAATAATCACATGACGTGTGATGGAATTACACATTGCGTAATTCTCCAAGAATCAGACTAAAAGTGTCATGAAGTTAATTTTGGTTTATTTTTCCTTCGTAAAAACTTCCTCCTATGACCCTAGGGTGACTCTTAGTGGATTTGAATCATTTTCTTCATCTCTGATCATTGAGGATTGGTGTTAGATACCTACTAATCCCTTTTTTCTTTTGTTTCCTTTTGTTCCTACTTACGATGAAGCAATGGAACATTTGATAGTTATGGGTTTGGGGGTTGATCTTGATCCTAGGTTTTGGTCTCGATCTCTTCTTATATTGTTGATTCTATCATCTTACATCAATTGGGGTTTTCCATTGGCGAGAGTTCTTCTTCAATTTTGAGGTAGGTGGTCTAAATTCCAATACCATAGTCTTGATTTAATTACATGTATGTAATTGTTAGAATTTCAATTTCCATGATTGGGAAATTTCATCGATGATTGATTTGATTTGTTTTTATTTCCATGCATTAAAAATTTAGGTTAATTAGGGAAATTGAACCGTGGAATTGAATTAATTAACTATTGAGTTAATTAATGGGGTATGGAGATTGTGGAATTGAATGAGAAATTGGGTTAATTAATTGTTTGATTAATTAATGGAATGTGTGATTGTGAAAATTGATGAGATATTAAGATTGTATAATTTAATGAATAATTAATTTTTAAATTAGTTATTTGTATATTGAGTTATTGATGTGATTAATTAATTAATGGATTTGAAATGATTAATTAATTGTTGAATAAATTAATGTAATTGATGTGATTAATTAATTATTGAATTAATTAATGGAATTGATGTGATTAATTAATTGTTGAATTAATTAATGGAATTCATGTGATTAATTAATTAATGTATTGATGCTATGACACATGTGAAATTGTGATATTGTGATATATGTGTTAAATGTGTGTGGGATAGAGTGTGAGGCTCCAAAGACCCATATGTGTTAAATGTGTATGTGATAGGGAGTGATGCTCCAAATACCCATATGTGTTAAATGTGTGTGGGACAGGGACTGAGGCTCCAAATACCCATATGTATGTTAAATGTGTGTGGGATAGGGATTGAGGCTCCAAATACCCATATGATATAGTGAGTATGAGACAAGGACCAAGGCTCCAAATACCCATGTGATATTGAGGTGTGGGATAGGGATAGAAGATCTAAATAACCACAAGGTGTTAGACACAACATTCTATGCCAATGAGTTGGCATTGGACTATGATTCCAATTGCACATGATGTGAAATGAGACGATGAATGGTAAAAATGAAATTCAGATATATGATATTCCTTGGGGGTAGTTTAGACTCTGGAACATGCCGAAGTAGGTATTGAGGTTCAAGTGTCTTAGGGAACTTGAGGGTTTATGTGGTTAAATAAAGATTAATTGAATAAATGTGAAGTTTTTTACTTTATTTCTTGTATTTTATTCTTTATACAACTACATACACTTCTATAGACTAGATATTGTTTTAGATGCTATTGGTGGTGGCCTACTGAGTTGTACTCACACCCTACTTAGGTTTCCTGATCGGTACCCGAATAGACTTCATGTTTACAAGACATGATAAGAGAAAATGACCTATGTTAGATGACTAATTTGGGATGGATCATGGATGAGGGAACTGAATGTGGTTTGGGACCCGCTTAGAAGTTGAAAATGTATTTAATTTTGGGTTTTCATTTTGAAACTTGGAATGTAATTTATCATAGAATGTATACTATTTAGTTTTGATATTGTATTTCTAGTTTTGGTCATCTTGTGATACTGGTATTTTCCCAGTTATGTTATATCTATTGGTTATTCTTATTTATTTCTACTGTGGAGCTACTTTGATAAAGAGGGTATACTCTCCCTATTATCAATATTAGAACCTCACTACTATTTGGAAGCCTCTAGTATATGGGGAGGGGTGCTTGAGATCATGTGACCGACTGGCTCGGGGCACCGGTGTGTGGCACCTGAGTTGGGATGTTACAAAGTGGTATTAAAGTATGTTTCTTTTCCTTTTCTTCTGTATTACTATTTGGAAAAGGTAGATAGATTGAATGGCCCGAAGGCCATTTTTTTATTGATTTTGGATAATCCCCTTTTAAGGGTAAAGGGGGGGGGGGGACTAAGACTTCAAGGACATCAAGACATTGAAAAAATTCGAGAAAAAAGGGGGTTTCAAACCAAAACAAACTATGCATAAGTGAATCTACCCAACATCAACATCATTATGGAATGACTCCACCAAATCATGTCTATTCAGCAAGCAGTCCCATGAAAGAATGAATGAGCACGACACTGATGGATGTGCCATACCCTCTCAATATTCTGAATCCGAAAATTCATGCACGGAGAAGACCACCAGCTCTATCCTCATCTGAAGCAAGACCTTGTAGATTGTCTGGGTTCCCCAACATACCATCAAAATCATCTCCAACAACTCAACCAAGGAAAAACTAATACCTAAATACACAACAAAAACAAACACATACCTAACTTAACCAAATAAAAACCTATAAAACACTTGAAACAGAACAAAAAAATGCACGACCTTCCCCCTCTGAGCCACTGGCGCTGACCCCGAGCTCACCAGAGCACACAAGATCCGACGTCGAGCTGGGATGAAGACGAAGAATCCCAGATCTATCTATGCCGATGTTGATCACACTAACACCAATCCACCACATCCTCGATAGGAACCTGGAGAAGTAGATCCATCATAGTAGACAGTGAGCCCACTGGAGCTGACAATGCACACTGTAGCCGCGATGAGATCCCAAAGCCAGGAACATTCCGGAGCCGATGACGAACTCACCCGAGACAAGATCCTGAATCTGAACAAACAATGCCACTGAGCCCAAAACAAAGCCAAAACATGTGACGAGATCCCGAAGACAAGAGCACATCAGATCCGATGATGAACACACCCGGGTTGAGGTGAGATCTCAAAGACGAACGACCAACAAAGCCGCCGCTGAGTCCACAATAAAGTCGGACCATGCATAACTTTCACCCAGTGATGCCATGCTGAGACGAGACAAGCGATGCCGAGGTCGGTCCATGATGGAGGAGAGGAGGATAAGGCTTGAATGGGAAACTCTAGGCGCGTGTGGAAAGTGGGAGAAACCATCGCTTAGAGGCTCATTATCGTCAGGAAAGGTAGATAGAAGAATATGAAGAGTAAGGACTTGGATGAGAGCTCATGCATGGGAGTAACTAACCCATGTATAAAGGTAAAATCCAAGTACCTAGGGTGGGATTGCTTTTATCGGTTATTGTTGTTACAGTTGATGTTATTTCACCTTGGGTGATGCACTTGTTGTGTGATGTGATTATTATTTATGAGATTTTATGAGATTTGACTCGTGGCCTAAAATGGCATGAGAGTTGAGTATGAATGCATCATTTTAGGCACTCAAGATTATTTTGTTACATGCAGCATCATAGGCATTCACAGAAAATAGGTTTTGGGTAAGATGTTGAACTTGAATTGTTTTACCTTTCTTGTGAAATTGAACTGAAAATGGTGCCTAATATAAACCTAAAATTAAAAATGATCCAAGTTGAGATAAATTTAAATGTAAAAAAAGTTTATAATGTGAAAATGAATAATAACAATGAGTTTACCCTTTGTTAACTATGACCTAGATATAGGATGGTTAAGGGTAGTGATAACGCCTCAGTTCTAACCGTGTGTTGAGGAAAGGGGTAAATGACTTATTATGGATTATTTTGATTTCCCATAAATGTGTTACTATTGTGTTATGTGTCCTAAGGTATGTGTTTGGTTTTTAGAGATATTTTTGTATGATGATGCTTATTGAGATGATGATAAGAGGACATGGATAGGGATGATTTACCATCAGTTGAACTCGAGGCATCGATGGTGCTGAGTGAGGAGTTGAGGAGAAGTTCTAAGAGGAATTTTATTGTTTCATGCAGTTTATGGAGAGATACCTAGGGCAGGTGGTGAAAAGCATGTCTGAACTGACGAGGGATTTTTAGTTGCAACACCCTCTAACTTTCACTAGAGAGGGTGGACCTAAGGAAAAAGAGTTCTGAATTAATTCCATCCAGACTATACTTTATCATTTAGAGGCTTCTGTTGAGAAGAGGGTAAAATTGGTCGCTTATATGTTGTGAGGATTAGAAAATCACTAGTGGGATGTCCAAGCCCATATAGGGTAGGTATACGAGATGTCTTGGGAAGAATTTTTGGAGAAGTTCTTAGAGAAATTTTATCCAGAGATGTTGAGACAGGAGAGAGCAACTGAGTTCATGAGGTAGACTCAGGGGAGTATGTCCACAATGGACTATGCCAGACACTTTACATATTTGTAGCACTTTTCTATAGCACTATAAGGGGATGATACAACTATGGAAAAGTGTTTCTAGTATGGGCTTAAATTTGATATTAAGTCCCAAGTTAACCTCTTTTAGTTAAAAAAGTTTTCTGAGGTGGTGGATCAGGATCTCATAGCTAAGGGGAACATGATGGAGGATTCCATTGTAGGACAAATGGTTGCTATTCTACAATCAAGAGGTACATATTCTGAGGGAAGGAAGCATCTCTAAGATAATGTTATCTAGGGTTATAATAGGAAGAGTGTCCAGGGGGAAGGATCAATTACTCAGGATATTACCCGAGTTCTTTTCCACCAGTGTTGCAGGATGATCCAATTTTGTAAACACTGTTCCTGAACACCAGTAGAGGGAAGATTTTGCAGAAATATGGGACATCTATAGAGGTTCTACAGGAACCCATGACAGACGGGTAATGAAGGAGTATCTAGATAGAACCAAAGTGAGAAAAGGGGATCTTCTTCACCATATCAGTCTGGAAGCTGTAGTTTTACTGGATATGGTAGTAGTGGTATTGGATGCAGAACTTTTGGAAAAGAGCACCCATATAAATAGAGTAGTGCAATATTGGGAGCACAAAATACATCACATGGAGGAGGGGAAATACATTTACATGCCATTCAACCTACACTTGTAGATAACGAGGATGGACCATCAATAGTGAGAGGTACTATTCTTGTAGCTTCCACCTTAGCTAGTGTATTATTTGATATTGGTTCCTCTAATTATTTTATTTCTAAAAAACTTGTGAGTGGTTTGAGTATGAAGGTGTATTTCACGAGTGGGATGTTAATGATAGATACATCTTTGGGTGTACGGTCAAGAGACACTTGTTTGTGTATGGGGTGTTCTCTCAAGGTTAGGGAGTATCCATTTTTATGGGA
The DNA here is from genome assembly GCA_963277665.1 of Viscum album. NCBI lineage: Eukaryota > Viridiplantae > Streptophyta > Magnoliopsida > Santalales > Viscaceae > Viscum > Viscum album. Next base: position 878,885,684 of record OY728137.1, on the reverse strand, counting down.
TCTTTACATTCTAGATATTTCGGGATTCGATCTAATCTTGGTAATGGAATGGTTGGTAGCGCACCAAGCCCACATATATTTTTACCAAATGAGATTTACTTTTACATCTCCTAAGGGTAAAAACTACATTCACCATAGAGAGTGGGATACCAAGGTGGGCCGTTCGGGGCTAGTTCACCAGAAACTGGGGGATCTTACTACCCAAGTTGCAAGTCTATTGCTAGATGTCAGGGGTGTGAAGCATGATATATTTACACCCATACTGTAATAGTTTTAGAATGTGTTTCCTGAAGACTTATTAGGGCCGCCGCTTGAGAGAGATATTGAATTTATAATTGAGCTCATACTAGAGTATGATCCGGTTTCTACTCCACTATATAGAATGTCACCAATAGAGCTTAAAGAGATCAAGAATCAACTATAAGAGTTAGAGGATAAGGGATTTATCTATCTGAGTACGTGGCCTTGGGGTTCTCCAATTTTTTTTACTAAAAAGGCTGACGAGACTCTACGCTTGTGTGCTGACTACCGAAAGTTAAACCAGATGACTATAAAGAACTAGTATCTTCTTCCATGAATCGATGATATTTTTGACTAGCTGAGGGGAGCTTGTGTTTTCTCAAAGATTGAATTGAGATCAAGGTATCATTAGTTGAGATTTCGACATTTTGATATACCAATGGATACTTTTATAAGAAGGTATGGTCTATATGAGTTCATTGTAATATCGTTTGGGTTGACGAACACACCAATAGTTTCTATGGACTTGATGAATAGAATCTTATATCCATATCTAGATCATTTTGTGGTAGTGTTTGTGGATGGAATCTTGGTGTAATCTAAGACTCATGACAATAATACCCAACATCTTGACATCATCTTTAATACACTAAGAAAGAATCATCTATACACCAAGCTATCTAACTGTTAGTTTTAGATTGATCAGGTATACTTCTTGGGTCACATTATCTCAGAGAAAGTTGTTTCAATAAACCTAGATAAGGTTTAGGTAGCTGTATCTTGGTAGAAACCTAAGAATGTTTTTGATATCCATATCTTTTTGGAGTTAATAGGATATTATCATAGGTTTATACAAGACTTTTCCCATTTGGAAGCACTAATTTTAGGTTTTACCAATAAAGGGATAAAGTTTGAATGTATGAAATCATGTGATAATGTTTTCCAGGAGCTGAAGAATCATTTGACATCAACACCAATATTGATCCTACCTAAGTTAGTTGAGGAGTATAGGATGTTTTGTGATGATTCTAGGATCTTACTTGGAGCAGTATTGATATAGGGATATCAAGTTGTGGCATATGGGTCTCAAAAGTTGTGTCCACATCAATATAACTACCCTACACATGACCTCGAGTTAGCTATAGAGGTTTATGATTTTAATATTTGGATAAATTATATATTAGGTAAAAATTTTACTATGTATATGAATCACAAGATCTTGAAGTATATATTTTCACAGTGAGACTTGAATCTCCAGAAATAGAGGTGGGTAGAGTATATACAGTCATTTAATTTTGATCTATGCTATATGCTTGGAAAGGGAAACAGTGTTGCTGGTGCTCTAAGTAGGAAAACTAAGACTTAGGTAGTTCATGAGTCTAGTGATGAGTAAAAGATGATAAACTTGTTGGATGATATGCATGTTGTGGTTTAGAAGAGTCAAGAGCAGATGACTCTCATATTAGTTTCAATGGATTCTACACTCTTGAGGTGGATCAGAGACAAACAATATGAAGATCCAAAATGTTTATCCTTGAGGGAAAGTCTTGACGATGGGGGTTCACCTTCAGATTGGACCATATATGAGGATGAGATCATCTATATCAGGGATCAGGTTGTTGTGACTATGAGTGTGCAGGAGGAGTTGATGCATGAATTTCATGCCTCAAAGTGGGTGGTGCATCCAGGTGTGACTAAAATGTATTTTGACCTATGAAAATAGTTTTGGTGGCTAGGCATAAAAAAGGAGATAGAAGGGTTCATGACACAATGATACACCTGTTAGTAGGTGAAGGCTGAGCATCAATGACCTGATGGTTTGTTACAACTATTTCCTAATATGGAATGGAAGTGGAATGATGTTACTATGGATTTTGTGGTGGGTCTCTCGAGGATGCCTCAAAATAATGATGCTATTTGGGTGATTGTGGACTATTTGAAAAAGGCAGTGCATTTCTTTCCTATACGAGAGATTTTCTTGATGGAGTAGTTGGGAGATTTTTATGTTTAAAAAATAGTACATCTTCATGGGGTTCCACAAAGTATTGTTTCAGACCGTGACTCACATTTTAATTCATGATTCTGTTAGGTCTTACATAAGGAACTTGGTATATAGGTTTTACTTAGTACTACATTCTACGCACAAATAGATGGGAAATCAGAGCATACTATACAGGTGCTTGAGGATATGCTGTGACTATGTGTTCTTGAATTTTGTGAGTCTTGGGAGAAGCACCTAGCTTTAGCTGAATTCTCCTATAACAATAGTTATCAAGAGATGATACATATGGAACCATATAATGAACTTTATGGTAGGACATGTAGATCACCTCTATGCTACATAGAGGTAGGTGGGTTAGAGTTGTTGGGACTGAGTCTCATGTGGGAGACATTGGAGCAGGTTTAGCTTATTTGGAAGCATATAACTACAAATTAGAGTAAAAAAAGTCATATGAAGATAGAATTCAACTACCCCTAGAGTTTATAGAGGGTGATAGTATATTCCTTCAAGTGTCACCTAGGTTGGGTCACTACATGATACAAAGATAGGGAAATGTGAAACCTAGGTTCATTGGATTGTTTAAGATTGTGGAGAGAACCAGGCTAGTGGCATATCGATTGGATCTTCCATAGAGATACAATGGAATGCATGATAATTTCCATGTGTCAAAACTTTGATGGTATCACCCTGACCTTATCATGTGATCGATGTGGATGATGTTGATCTTGAGACCAATGTGTCCTTTGAGGAGCATCTAATAAATGTTTTGGATCATAGTGAGAAAGTGTTGCAAGGAAAGACTATGCCGATAGTTTGAGTATTGTGGCAACATGGGCATGTTCAGGAGGAAACGCAGGAGAGAGAAGCAGATATGCGGGCTCAGTGGCCTGATCTTTTAACCTCAAAGTCTTAGATATTCTTGGGAGTGCATCTTGAGGAAGATCTGTTATAAGGTGAGTATATTGTAAGATCCCGTTATTTTTCTAGGTATATCCATTTTGATCTTTCTACTTTATTCTAGGTTTGGATAGTGTTTTATTTTGGTTTGTAAGGATTTGGAAGTGGATAGATCTTTTATGAATTTTTTTTGGGCTGAAAAAATGTTTGTAGAAAATTTACATGCCGTGTAATGAAATTATATGCCATGTAATAGTTTAATTGGGATAAAATCACCTAAGGTGATGGGTTTTTTGGTGTAAACCATAAAAAAATAATTACAAAATGTGTAATGGAATTAACTATCATGTAATTATCTAAAAAATAAATTAAAAGTTTCATGCAGTTCATTTTGGTTTATTTTTGCTTAATGTAGTATTCCTCCTTCAACCCTAGGGTGGATATTATCATATTTGGAGTGATTTATTCATCTCTGATCATCGCGGATTGGTGTTGGATACCTAGTAAGCCCTTTTTTTCCTTTTCCCCATCTATTTATCCTTCTGATGAAGTAGTGGAACCTTTTATAGTTGTGGGTTTAGGTGTTGATCTTGATCCTAGGTTTTGGTCTAGATCTCTTCTGCTGTTATTTATTCAACCATCTTACATCAATTTGGGTTTTCCATTGGTGGGAATTCTTCATCAATTTTAAGGTAGGTGGTCTAAATTCAAATCCCATAGTCTTGATTTAATTAAATGTATCTAATTTTTAGAATTTCAATTGCCACGATTGGGAAATTACATTGAAGATTGATTTTATTTTTTTTGATTACCATGAATTAACAGTTTAGGTTAATTGGGGAATTTGAATGGTGGAGTTGAATTAATTAATTATTGAATTAATTAATGAGGTATGGGGGTTATTTAATTGAATGAGAAATCATGTTAATTAATTATTGGATTAATTAATGGAAAGTGTGATTGTGGAAATTGATGAGATATTGAGATTGTGAAATTTAATGAATAATTAATTATTGAACTAGTTATTGGGGTACTGAGTTGTTGATGTAATTAATTAATTGTTTAATTAATTAATGGAGTTGATATGATTAATTAATTATTAAATTAATTAATGGAATTGATGTGATTAATTAATTGTTGAATTAATTAATAGAATTGATGCGATTAATTAATTATTGAATTAATTAATGGATTGATGTCGTGACACATGTTAAATTGTGATAATGTGATATATGTGTTAAATGTGTGTGTGATAGGGACTGGGGATCCAAATACCCATATGTGTTAAATGTGTGTGGGATAGTGACTAAGGCTAAAAATACCCATGTGTGTTAAATGTGTGTGGGATAGGGACTGAGGCTATAAATACCCATATAAGATAGTGAGTATGGGATATGGACTAAGGATCCAAATACCCATGTGATATTGTGGTGTGGGACATGGACATAGACTCCAAATACCCATGGGGTGTTAGACACGATGTTCTACACCCATGAGTTAGTATTGGACTATGGTTCCAATTGAATGCGATGTGATATTAAATGATGAATGGTAACAATGAAATTCAGATATATGATATTCCTTGGGGATAGTTCAGACTCCAGTATGAGCTGAAGCAGGTATTGAGGTTCAAGTGTCCTAGGGAACCTAGGGGTTTATGTTGTTAAATAAAGAGTAATTGAATAAATGTAAATTGTTTACTTTATTGATTGTGTTTAATTGTTTATACAAATGAAAACACTACTATGGATTGGATATTTTTTAGATACCTTAGTGGTGTCCTACTGAGATGTACTCACACCCTACTCAGGCTTACTAATCGGTACCCGAATAGAAATCATGTTTATAGGACAAGATAAGAGAAAAGGTCTTATGTTAGATGGATGATTTGGGATGGATCATGGATGAGGGAACTTTATGTGGTTTGGGATATTCTTGGGAGTTAATAGTGTCTTTAATTTTGGATTTTCATTTTGACACTTAGCATGCATTTTAGCATGGTGTGTATATTATTCAGTTTTGATATTGTATTTTCAATTTTGGTCATCTTGTGATACTAGTATTTTCCTAGTTATGTTATATCTGTTGGTTATTCTTATTTTTTTTGCTATTTATCTACTTTAATAAAGAGGTTATAGTATCCCCACTATTGAAATTAGACCCTCACTACTATTTTATAGCATCTGGTGTGTGGGAAGATGCACTTGAGGTTATGTGACCGACCGCCTCAGGGCGCCGGTGTGTGGCACCCAGGTCAGGATGTTACATCTAGATAGATCAAGTAGAAAACATTGTAAGTGATTCTTATAGTGATCAAAGGTGAATGATTCAAGAAATATGATCTATTGTTCTAGAAATTAGAGATTCCTACAGTGATGTTTGGAGACTTGTGAAAAAAAATGTGGATCAAAACTAGATGGAATATGATCTTGATTCTTATAATGCAACAATGGTACAATTTAGATTAGTTGTCATCAACGAAGAAATAATTTCATTCAAGGTAATTATTTAACTGATTAAATTAATTATAAATAATATGTGATGATCCCGTACTTTGGTTCCAATGTTTTATCCATTTTCTATATTCTTTGATTTAATTTCATTGATCATGGAATTTATCATTGGGTAAATCTCAGATTGATCATCGATCATGATAAAAATAGAATTTGGGCACTACCCATCATATACTTACACTACGCCTAAAGCCTACAAGTAGTATCAGAGGGTTCATATAATTATTTATATATTGTTTATTGATTTATGCATAAGTAATTGATTTTCAATTCTAGTTTAATCATTCTTTAATATAAATTGTGAGACCCACTTATTTCTATTTGTTTCTCAAAAATATAATCAAATCAATTAATTTTATAAATGATATAAATTTGAAGATATCATCTGGAGGTGCCAAAGAATTTGGCCAGATAACACAAGAGTATACGCCATATAACTCGGAGGTACATGGTTTGTACTAGTGTTTAATACACCAAGAATTAATTCATAATTAATTCATGTAATGTGCATTGATCACATGTAGTTCATTTAATTATACACCATGTGTTGACCAGGACAACCCACCACATGGTCAGTTGAAGTAAATGTCATGTAACTGACATACTCGACATGTAGTCCTTTAGTCATAGACAAGACATGTATATTATGACACAAACTACCTTATTGGTGACCATATAACTTAGATACCACATCCCATGTATCCCATATACATGGCGTGTACTCCAAATTTTCCATGGCATGGTCACATGCCAAGTCCCTAGGTGTGTGCCTCACATAGATGGTGAGAAAAGTACACACCGTATAGCTGGCTTATACACACCATGTACTTATTCCAAGTTGTGCATAATTTGTTAGAGTTGGTTCCCTAAAACCAAATTATGTGTACTTTATGATAACCTATATTCATATATTTTTGAATATTAATAAAATTCTTATCACATCATGACTGTTTTTATGCATAACATAGTATGTGATAATATCCTAAGAGTAGCTATCATACTAAAAGGTTATAGCAATTCCCTACCATGATGAGAAACTATAAGTGCCATGACATTATTCTTAAATATATTTTCTATTTTAAGATGATATAATTTGAGGGAAAAAAATGATACAGGCTATCAGGTATGGAGACTCATAGGACTTCGAGGCACCTTCTCATGGTGTATACCCTTGATAATACCTAGTGTAAGATATTATGAGAATGATACCCAATAGTAGGAAATCCACATTTATATGTGTCATTGGATGTTCTTATCTAAGGAAACATGCATTGATCCTTAGAATTTAATATTATTATTAATGATTATTATGATTTGTGTACATTGACGTATTGATGAAAACTGTAATGTAAAATGTTCACAGTGAGGTATGATACATTGGGTGCGTCACGAGTAATATTTCATTAATGAATAATATGATAAAGGATTTGTCTCTTCTATTATTTAATGAAATTTTATATCTTAGGACCTTTGATGTAAATGATATATCCTAAATAAATCCATGTACATGGTATTTTTATAGGCAAGTTCAATTTCTAGGAAGTCAAAGAAAGAGACATCAAGTACGTAAGTTGATGACACTGACATGCCACCTGCTTAACTAGAGATATCATGATAAAGGGATTATATTACAAAATAAGTTTCCATATGAGGTATTATGTCATTATGACATTAAATTTTTTCTATATGAGTTCCTTGGCATGTTTCTAGATGCTAACCTTGGACTTTAGGTTGCTTCTCCTAATGCCATTGAGAAAGAGTCCTGGAGGGTCACACACTAAGTGTATCCAGAATCTCAGTTAGATAATATATTATTATTTATTATTTAAAAATTTGAATAAATATTATTACTGCATGTAGTTTAATAATTATTTATGTTTACTTGATTTCATATATTTTATCACGAGTTATTTGAGAGAATATAATGTGAGTAGAATATTTAATAAATTTTTATTTACTATTTAGTGAATATAATATTTATATATTTATTGGTTAATAATACATTGATATTTATTTAATAAATAAATATTCATTATTCAAGGCTTGATAAATATTGTGGAGGAATGGTGGACCGAGTTTAATGGTCCGATGATAAATAATAAATATTGAATATTATTTGATTAAATAATATTTAATTTAATTCACAAGTTAAGCACATGTCAATAAATATTATTATTATTATTATCATTTGACATGGGGTTTTGTAGGGATTAAATAAATAATATAGGGAACTTGTGATTTTTTTTATTTTAACCTTAGTTGTATATAAACCCAATTATATTATTTTATAAGAGAGTCAATTCATTTTTGTTTAGTTGTACACAATGAATTTGGAGAATCCTCTCAAGCCCTAGAGAGCTCTCTTATCCAAGAATTCTCTCAAGAATAGAGAGCTATCTTCCTCCACCTCCCACTCTCAAGTTAAGAGAGATCAAGGATAATTCTTTGGAAGCGATTATCATTGTGATCAAAGGTGGACGACACAATCGATAGGATCTACCATGATAGCACCTAAATATTCCTATGACGATGTTAAGAGATTTGTGGAACATGTGCGGATCATTGTTAGAGGGAATATTCTATTGATTACTACAACACAACAATGGTGCAACATAGATCTTTTGATAGATCCATTAATAAAGAAATATTCCCAACAAGGTGATTCTTTAATTAATTAAATTGATTATAAATAATATGTGATGATCCTATCTATGGTTCCGACATTTTATCCTTTGTATATATATTATTTTATTTAATTCCATTGATCATTATGTTCAACGTTGTGTAAAATATCAGATTAATCATAAATCATGGAAAAAAGAAAAGTTGGGAACAAACCATTGCATGCTTTTTCTGTGCTCAGACCCTACAAGTGGTATTAGAGGGGTAAAATAATTATTTATAATTATTTAAAGACCATTGATTGATTTATGCATTTTCACTTAGTTTTCAATTCAAGTTTAATTGTTCTTTTAATCTAAATTGTGAGATATTCTTTTTTATCCTTCATTTCTTATAGATCTAATCAAAATGGTTAATTTTATGAACAAAATAAAATTGAAGAACTCATCCAAAGGTTCCAATGATTCTAACTGAATAACATATAAGTATACATTGTGTAACCAAATTTACACACCATGTAGCTGTGTTCAATGCATCCGGAATTAATTTGAAAATTAATTCAAATTATGTGTATTGATGACATGCAGTGCATTTATTTCTTACACCATGTATTGACTGGGCTAGCTTGCCATACAATCAACTTGAGTACACACCATGTATCCCATGTACATGGTGTGTAGTCCCTTTGAGTCACAGACGATCCATGTATTTCCATACACGACCTACCTAACTGGTGACCATGTAACTTGGAGACCGCACACCATTTAGTTGCTTATACACACCATGTACTCCAATTTTCCAAGGCACAGTTTACTCATTGATTTCCTAGGCGTGTGCATCAGATAAATGATGAGATATGTACACACCATGTAGCTTGCCTATACATTTCATGTACTTATACCAAATTACGCAGATTTACAATTGAATAATTATACTATGTAAACCTTATCAACATGTGATTGCATGTGATCATTAAGTTGATAGGACACACCATGTGATGTGTTTTTAATATATATATATATAAATGTTTAATTAATATTTGTGAAATTTTCAGATCAACATATCATGTATGATTCGTATTACAATTGCTACTCAATATGCATTGAAGCATAACATGTGACCAAAAAATCATGTAATTCATGTAATCATTAAGTTGATAGTAAACATAATGAAATTACATGATACGTCGTGTATTCCATATGTCACAATAGTAAACAATATATGATTATAATACATTTTCGGTAGAATTAGATGAGTATTCACCGTGTTGCCTCCATGGTACATTTATATACACATTTAATTTTAAATAAATTTATTTAATTTGTTTAAAATTAATATGGATGAGAATATTAAGGAAATTAGGATGATAATTAAGATACAATAATTGATTAATTAAATAAGATAATTAATTGATTAGAGTGTGATTTATCTTAAATAAGAACAATTAATAATTGAATGCTAGTTTTATTAAATGCATAATTCATGGAATGCATGTGGATAATCATGAGAATAAACCAGACCTTTGTATGTGATTGGTTTCATTTGATTTATTATTAAATAAAATTATTGGCCTACATGCCTTCTATCATCTTATTATGTAAGGGCTTGCATGCCCATGGGTTCTTTTATGTAAACCCCTTGTTTCCCTCACCTGTGTGTGAGTAAAATCATATGTAATGGATGGAGCTCCCAAGCTAATAGAGGTGGTTCAAGTTTGGATCTGAGGTAAAACTAATACAAGAGAGATACATAGGTGGAAAGGTGGAAAGTTATAACAAAAAACTTAATTGGTTCAAGGTGTTTTCTCCCCAGGTCAATAGTTAGTTTATCAACCACTAGATAAACTAACCATTAGTAAAATCTCATGATCATACCACTTTATCATTTTATTTTTTTCAAGTTTCATGGTTATTTCATTATGGATGTTTTTTCTCAATCACATGAATTAATGAAATTAACGAGCATGCAAGATAAAGATAAAATAAATTGGCTTATGTGTAAATATTATCTAAGACATGTTTAATCACTTAAGTAAATCCAATTAATATTAAAAATCATGTAATAAATATAATAAGTGTAAATTTATGCATAAAAGGATAAAATACCTCAATTATATATATATATTAAGTTGGTATAGCCTTCCATTACTCTAGTTAAAATTGAACCATAGTTCAAAGTGCTTTACCAGCCAAAATTGGTGTGATTTTAATTATTGGGGAATTCTAATTTTAAGTTTTAGGTTGAATTAACTTAGTTCACATCAAAGGTTGATTTACAAAGAAAGACTTAGAGTAACTGAGAGGAAAAAGTTAAGGAAATACAATTTAAGTATTTTAGGATTAGGGAGTCCACTTAACTGATCAAGGAACTATGAGTTAATGTAGTTGGTATTTGGAATGCCTACCTAAAACCATTAAAGTTTCTTGACCAACCAAAGATGGGGTAATGAGAAGGGGAATATGGATCCTTTCCACTTGAATGTCCAAGAAATGAGATATTCCAAATCCAATGGTGAGGGATATCGGGTTTCGATAAAATAATGAGAGATTAATAAATATAATATTTATTTATTTATCTAAATTTTATCAGATAAAGTACTAAAATTATGCTCATCTTATTTTTTAGAAACATCATTAAAATGAATTCAAACATATCACTACTATCCATACTTGAGAAGAATAACCTTATCACCGGCACACATTTTCAAGAGTGGAAAATGTGTTTACGCATTATCCTTCACTATGAAAGGAAATTGTATGTGATGGAAGAACCTATTCCTAAAGTTCTTGGTAATTAGGAAAGTGATGAAGATTTATCACTCTATAAGAAAAATTTGAATGATTACAATGATGTTCGATGTTTCATGCAACCATCCATGTCCAACGATATTTTTAATAAACATGAGTACATGGATGCGTATAACATGATATCTCACCTTCAAGATCTCTATCAAGAGAAGGTAATACAAGAGAGGTATGATATATCCAATGCTTTGTTTACAACTAATCTTGGAGAGTCTATTCCAAATGGGCCTCGTGTAGTCAAGATTATTTTATACATTGAACACTTAGACATCTTAGGGATTAAATTCCCAAATGAGTTCCGTACATATATCATACTTTCATCACTACCCAAGACCTTATCTATTTTTATTGTTAATTACAATATGATAAATAGTGAGAATAGTCTTTTAGAACTTCTTAAATTGATTTTTAAAGTGGATAAGAACATGGGGAATGAAAAACCCATAGTCCTTATGGTGAATAATAAAATAACAAGGAAAAAGATCCCAAGACTCATAAAAATTCTAAAGATCCAGAACACCATCCTTCCAAGAAGAAGAAGATCCAAAGGCATGGAAAGAAAAAGGAAGTAGTATGTTTTGTATGTGGAAATTTAGGCCACTGGAAGAGGAACTACACCTAAAAGTAAGGGGAAGATAAAGGTACATTCGTTATCAAGTGTAATCTTTCAATATCTACACATTGGGTATTAGATATAGATTATGGTGATTACATATATATCTAATGCAGAAACCATGCAGATTCTGAAACATTTCTTAGTGAGAGTTGGATTTGAGAGTTGATAATGGTGCGAGGATGGGTGATCTATCCATTAGTTACTACCAAATTTCATTTCCAACAATAATGATTTTGGTTTTAGAAAATTGTTATTATGAACCTACGATTATCAAGAACATAATTTCTATATCATGACTATATACAGATGGGTTTATTTTCAAGTTTGGAAATAAAAGTTGTTTATTTTATAAAGACAACATATGTTATGGTATGACACATTTAAGTAATGGTCCTTATATATTAGATTACAAAAACCAAGTAATGGAAATTGATAACAAATCATGTTCACACGATTGATATAACACCCAAATATAGAATCACCATCTTGGTTATGTAAACGAGAAGTGTTTGAGAAAGCTCTATCTAGATATTTATTTAGAATCTTATGAGATAAAATCACATGGAACATGTCATGCTTGTTTAGAATGAAAAATGACCAAAATTCCATTTGGTGGATAGGGTGAAAAGGCCACAAAGCTTCTAGGATTAGTATACACTGATGTGTGTGGACCATTTCTAGTAGAAGATAGAGGTGGATATTCTTACTTCATAACTTTTACTAATGAATTGAGTAGATATAGCTCTATCCACTTGATGAGGTATAAGTCTGAGTCCTTTGAGAAATTCAAATAATTCAAGAATGAAGTGTATAATTAACTTGTAAAGAAGTTAAAGAAGCTTTGATCAGATTTAGATGGTTAATATCTTAACCAAGAGTTTATTGACTTTCTATGGGATTTTGGGATTCTATCTCAACTCACTCCACCTTATACAAAATAGTGGAATGCTATTAGTGAAAGGAGGAACCGTACATTATTAGATATGGTAAGGTCGATGATGATTCATATAGATCTTCCATTATCCTTTTGGGGATATGAATTAAAAACTATAGAATACACATTAAACTGAGTACCAACTTAAGTGAAAAATAGATTCCTCTTCAAGTTATGGAGTGGAAAGAAACCCATTTTGTCACATACATATGTATGGGGTTGTGAGGCATTTGTTAAGGCCTTATCAGGAAAAAAACCAGCACCTAGGACACAAATTGTATCTTTATAGAGTATCCTAAGGAAACAAATGGATACTACCTATACAAACCCTTAGACAAGAAAGTGTATGTCACTAGAGAAGTTATCTTTCTTGAGAGGGATCACATCCTCAAAAGGGATAATGCAAGAAATATTGACTTGAATGAAGTTGATGATCAAGATACATAGAAGTTAGTATAGGAATAGATTCCACATGTCCACATGGAAGAAGTAGTTCATGAAATACAAGTACTGCATAAGAGCCCAAAAGAGGTAAGAGAACCAGAGAGATATAGTTTTCTAGTAACCAAATATGGTGACTCATTATTGGTTGAAAATTATGAACCTATCTCCTATAAAGAGTTAGTAGAGAGATTAAAAGGTATAAGATGGAAACAATCCATGAATTATGAAATGGATTCCATGCATCAGAACCAATTTTGGGTTATGGTCGATGTGCCAGTTGATGTAAATCTCATTGGGTGAAAATGGGTATTCAAGATAAATTTGTATATGGAAGGTAAAATAAATACCTATAAATAAAGGAAAGTGAAAAAGGGTTTAAACAACATCAAATAATTGACTATGATGAAACTTTTTCCCCAATTTCCATGTTTAATTCCATCATAATTATACTTGCTATAACATATTACCATGACTATGATATTTGGAAGATGGATGTAAAAACTATATTAATTAATTGAAAACTTCAGGAAGATATTTATATTACATAACCAAAAGGGTTTGTGAATCCAAGTGATTCCAAAATAATTTTCAAGTTGCAAAGGGCCATTTATGAATTGAAGCAATCATCTAAGTCATAGAACATTAAATTTGATGAAGCCATAAAAAAATTTGGTTTCATCAAAAATGAATGTGATCCATGTGTTTACAAGTGGTTTAGTGGAAATGTAGTCATTATCCTAGTATTATATGTTGATGACATATCACTTATTGGAAATTACATACCGGTATTACAGTCTATTAAGGGCTGGTTAAACAAGTGTTTCTCAATGAAGGAATTAGGTGAAACTACCTATATTCTAAGGATCAAGATCATTTGTGATAGATCCATGGGGATTCTTGGACTAAGTCAAAGTACATATATTCACTAGATTATAAAGAGATTTAGTATGGAACAATCCAAGAGGGGATTAGTTCTAGTGTCACATGGTTTACATCTTTCATTGAAAATATGTCCACCGACACAATAAGAGAAAAAAATAATGAGTAAGATCTCATATGCTTCAGTAATAGGATCAATCATGTATGCTATATTACGTACTATACTTGATGTTGCTTATGCATTGAGAATTTTAGGCAGATATCAAGTAGATCTAGGAGAACAAAATTGGTCTACTATTAAGGTTATCCTTAAGTATATGAAAAAAGTAAGAATATGTTACTGGTGTATAGAGAAGATAAAGAGCTGGTCATCAGGGGTTATACTAATGATAGTTTTTAGACAGATTAGAATGATCTGAAGTTGTAGTTAGGATATATTTTCTATCTCAGCAGAGGAGCTGTGAGCTAGAAGAGTTCAAAGTGGCCAATTGTCACTGATTCTACAGTGGAGTTTGAGTATATAGAGACTTCTAATATATCCAAGGAATTAATTTAGATATGAAACTTTTTCTAGTATATTAATGTGGTACCTAGAAGTAAAGATCCTATCACATTGTATTGTGATAAAACTGCAGTAGTGGCTCTTAAAAAAGAGCCATGGTCTTAACAAAAGATAAAGAATATACTCCAGAAGTATAACCTCTTGAGGTATTTTTATTATAGGGGTGAAGTTGTAGTAAGTAGAGTACTCATGGAAGAGAACGTGGTGTACCCCTTGACTAAAGGCCTATCTCAGCAGAAGAATGAGTATCATGTGAGAGTTAGTAGATTGAAGGTTATTAGTAGTTGGCTCTAGTGAAAGTGGGAGTCTATTGGAGTTGGTACCCTAGAACCAACTTCTGTGTAATTTATGATAACTTGTATTCAAAAATATTTGAATATTAATAAACTACTTATCACAACATGATTGTTCTTATACATAACATAGTATGTGACAACATCCTAAGAGTATATGTCTCATTAAAAGGTCATAGGAGTTCCCTGCTATGTTGAGAACTCAGAAGTGCTACGATACTATTCTTAAATATATAAAATATAGCTGGATGATATCAATTTGGGAACAAAAATGATATAGGCTATCAAGGGTGGAGACTCATAGGACTTTGCGACACCTTTTTATGGTGTATGCCCTTGGTAATATCCAGTGTAGGATATTATGAGAATGATACCCTCCAGTAGGAAATCCACATTTATATGTGTCATTGGATTTTCCTATCTATGGACATGTGTATTGATCCTTATACTTTAATATTATTATTAACGAGTATTATGAGTTGCGTAATTTGATGTATTGATGAAAAATATGACAACATATGTTCACAATGAGGTAGGATATATTGGGTGCATTATGAGTAATATTGCATTAATGAATAATATGATAAAGGATTTGTCTCTTCTTTTATTTAATAGAATTTGATATCTCAATCCCTTTGATGGAAATGATATGGCCTAAATAAATCCAAATTCATGATGTTCTATAGGAAAGTTCAATTTCTATGAAGTCAAAGAAAGAGACATCGAGCACATAGGCTGATGACACCAACATGCAACCCAATTGATTAGAGATATCATGATAAAGTGTTTATATTACACAGTAAGCATCCATATGAGGTATTATGTCATTGTGACATTAACATATTTACCTATGGGTACCTTATCATGTTTCTAGATGCTAACATTGGACTTTAGGCTACTTCGCCTAATGCCACTGAGAAAGAGGCCTAGAGGGTCACACACTAAGTGTATCCAGAATCTCAGTTAAAAAATATATTATTATTTATTATTTAACAATTTGAAAAAAATATTATCCTCACACATGGTTTAATAATTATTCATGTTTTCTTGATCGCATATATTCTGTCATGATTTATTTGAGAGAATATAATTTGAGAAGAATATTTAATAAATATTTATTTTATATTTAGTGAATATAATATTTATTTATTGGATAATAATGTAGTGATATTTATTTAATAAATAAATATCCACTATTCAAGGCCTGATAAATATTGTGGAGGAATGGAAGACCGAGTTTAATGGTCCCGTGAGAAATAATAAATATTGAATATTATTTGATTAAATTATATTTAATTTAATTCTCAACATAAGAACATGTAGAGAAATAATAATAATAATAATAATAATATTTGACATGGGGTTATTTAGGGATTAAATAAATAATAAAGGGCACTTGTGTAATTATTTTATTTTAACCCTAATGGTATATAAATCCAATTATATTATTTTCTAAGAGAGGCAATTCATTTTTGTTTTGTTGTGCATAATGAATTTGGAGGATCCTCACAAGACATAGAGAGATACCTTCTCCAAAAATTCTCCCAAGAATGGAGAGATATCTTCCTCCACCTCCCACTCTCAAGTTAAGAGAGGTCAAGAAGAATGCTTTGGAAATGATTATCGTGGAGATCAAAGGTGGATGATGCAAGCGATAAAATCTTCCATGCTAACACCCAGAGATTCATACGGTGATGTTTAGAGATTTGTGGAACACGTGTGGGTCATCGCTAGAGGGAATATGTTATTGAATCCTACAATGTAACGATGATGCAATACAAATATGTTGATAGATCCATCCATGAAGAAATAATTCCAACAAGGTAATTATTTAATTAATTAAATTGATTATAAATAATATGTGATGATAATATATCTAGTTCTAGAATTTTATCCCTCGTCTACATTATTTGATTTAATTACATTGATCATGATGTTCAACATTGTGTAAAATCTCGGATTAATTATCGATTATGGAAAAAATAAAAGTTGAGCACGACCCATCATATGCTTCCACTATTCTTGGAACCTACAAAATTAAAATTAATTTATTATACCATGTAAACCTTATCAACATGTGATTATGTGTGGTCATTAAGTTGATAGTAAACTCTATGTGATGAGTTTTAATATATATATATATATATATAAATTTTTAATTAATTTTTGCGTAATGTTTAGATTTTCATATCATGTATGAGTCGTATTATAATTATTACTCTATGTGCATTGAAGCATAACACGTGAAAGAAAAATCATATAATCCGTGTAATCATTAAGTTGATAGCACATGTCATTAAATTATGTGATAAGTCATGTATACCACATGTCGCGAGAGTAAACAATATATAAGAATAATACATGTTGGGTAGTTCATATGGGTACTCACCGTGTTTCCTCCAAGGTACATTTATGCACAAAGTTAATATTAAATAAATTTATTTAATTTGTTTAAAATTATGATGTATGAGAGTATAAAGGAAATTCGGATGAGAATTAAGATAAAAGGATTGATTAATTATAAAAGATAATTAATTGATTTGAGCATGATTTATCTTAAATAAGAATGATTAGAATTGAATGCTAATTTTATTAAATTCATAATTCATTATATGTGGATGATCATTAGATTAGACTATAATTTTGTATTTGATTGGTTTCTTTTAATTTACTATTAAATTAAATTGTTGGATTGCGTTCCATATCTCCTCTTATTATGTAAGGGCCATCATGCCCATGGTTTGTTTTATGTAAACCCTTTCCCCTCATCTGCATGTGAGTAGAAGCATATGTAATGGATGGATATCCCAAGCTAGTAGAGGTGGTTCAAGTTTTGAGGTTAGGTGTAATCAATCCAAGAGAGATACATAGATGGATAGGTGGAAATATTTAACATGAACCTTAATTGGTTCAAGGTGTTTTCCCCTAGGACAATGGTTAGTTTATCATTCACTAGATAAACTAACTATTAGTAAAAGCTCATGATAATACCACTTTATTATTTTATTTTTGTCAAGTTACATGGTTATTTCATTATGTATGTTCTATCGTGATCACATGAATTAATAAATTAACAATCATGCAAGATAGAAGTAAAATAGATTTGATTATGCATAAATATTATCAAAGACATGGTTAACCACTTTAGTAAACCCACTTAATATTAACAAGCATGCAATACAGATAATAATTGGAAATTTATACACAAAGATAAAAACCCTCAATTATATATATATATATTAATTCAGTATATCCTTCCACTAATTCAGTTAAAATCAAACCATAGTTTAAAGTTCTTGACCATCCAAATATGGAGTGCTTTCAATTATAGATGAATTCTAAATTTAAGTTTTGGGTTGACTTAAATTAGTTCACATCAAGGGTTGACTTCCAGAGTAAGACTTGGTGCAACTCAGAGTCAAGGGTTGAGGAAATACAATTTAAGTATTTTGGGATTGAGGAGTACAATCAATAGATTAAGGAATTTTCAATTAATGTAGTTGGCATTTAGAATGACTACCTAAAACCCTTAAAATTGCATGACCATCCAAAGTTGGGGTGATGAGAAGGTGAATATGGATATTTACCACTAGAATGTCCAAGAAACAAGATATTACGAAGCCAATGGTGAGGGATATTGGGTTTTAATGAAATAATGGGAGATTAATAAATATAATATTTATTTTTTTTTCTAAATTTTATCAAATAAATAATTTAAAATATACTCATATTATTTGTAGAAACAATAATAAAATGAGTTCAAACATATCACCGTGATCCATACTTGACAAGGATAACCTTCTCACTGGAACAAATTTCCCAGAGTGGTAAAGGTGCTTATGCGTTATCCTACGCCATGAAAAAAAATTATATGTTATGGAATAACCTATTTTCGATATTCCTAGTAACAAGGCTAATAAGGAAGAGTTGTATCTCTATAAGGAACATTTGAACAATGCTACAGATGTTCAATGTTTTTATGCTATAATCCATGACCAATGAGCTTTTGAAGCAACATGAGGACATGGATGCGTATAGTATGATGTCTCACCTTTGGGATATCTATCAAGAGAAGGCAAGACAAGAGAGATATGAGATATCCAATGTTCTATTTACAACTAAGCTTAGAGAATCAGTGCCAACTAGGCCTTATGTAGTCAATATTATTGGCTACATTAAATGCTTA
This sequence comes from Viscum album, assembly GCA_963277665.1. Taxonomy (NCBI): domain Eukaryota; kingdom Viridiplantae; phylum Streptophyta; class Magnoliopsida; order Santalales; family Viscaceae; genus Viscum; species Viscum album. The sequence goes on along the minus strand of OY728137.1, from coordinate 878,866,692 downwards.
GAAATCTTAGGGATCAAATTCTTTGATGAGTTGCACACATATCTCATACTTTCCTCACTACCCAATATCTTATCTAGTTTTATTATTAATTATAACATGAGAAATAATGAGAATATTCTTTCAAAACTTCTTACTTTGATTCAAAAAGTGGATAAAGACACATGGAATGATAAACATGTGGTTCTTATAATGAATAAGAAAAGGAAGAATAAGGAAAAAGGGTCCCAAGACTCATAAGAAGTCTAAATCTCCTAAGCACCATCCTTCCAAGAAGAGAAAGATCTAGAGGCAAGGCAAGGAAAAGGAGGTAATATGTTTTTCATGTGAAAAAAGGCCATTAAATGAAGGACTACACCCATAAGAAAGGGGAATCTAAATGTTCATTCATTATTGAGTGAAATATTTTAATATTTACACATTGAGTATTAGATATAGCTTGTGGTTCACACATATGTTTCCAAAGATAGAAACCAAGTATTTTTTAAAATATTTCTAGAGGAGAGGTGGGTTTGCGAGCTGCTAATGGTGAAAGGCTGGATGCTCAAGCCATTGGTGACCACCACATTTCATTACAAACGATAATGATATTGGTTTTAAGGGATTTTTATTATATACTAACTATTATTGGGAATATAATTTTCATTTCATTCCTAGATTTATATGATTTTATTTTCATGTTTCAAAATAAAATTTGTTTATTTTATAAAGAAAACACATGTTATGGTATGACACGTTTAAATAATGGTCTTTAACTATTAAATTATCAAAACCAAGTATTGTAAATAGATAATGAAACATGTTCACACAAATCTAATGACACCCAATAATGGAATCACCATATTGGTCATGTAAACAAGAAGTGTTTTACGAAGCTCTATCAAGATAGTTATTTAGAATCTTATAAGCTAAAACTACTTGAAATATGTCATGCTTATTTACAAGAAAAATTTACCAAACAACCATTTAGTGGATATGGTGAAAGAGTCACAGAGATTTTAGGATTAGTACACACTGATGTGTGTTAACCATTTCTAGTAGAATCTAGAGGTGGATATTCTTACTTCATAACTTTTACTGATGACTTGTGAAAATATGAATATTCCTACCTAATGAGATATAAGTTTGAGTCCTTTGATAAATTAAAATAATTCAAGAATTATGTAGAGAATAAACTTGGAAATAAGGCAAAGAAGCTTCGATCAGATCGAGATAGTGAATATCTTAACCAAGAGTTCATCGACTTTAAATGGGATTTTGGGATTCTATCTCAAATAAATCCACCTTACACACCATATTGGAATGGTGTTAGTGAAAGGAAGAACCGTAACTTGTTAGACATGATAAGGTTGATGATGAGTCATGAAGATATTCCATTATCCTTTTGGGGATATGAATTAAAAACTGTAGCATACACACTAAAACAAGTACCAACTAAAGAGTCAAATGGAATTCACTTCTAGTTGTAGATTTCAAAGAAACCTATTTTGTAGCATACACGTGTATGGTGCTGCAAGGTTTTTTAAGGCCTTATTAGGAAAAAAACTAGCACCTAAAAGTATAAAGTGTATCTTTATAGGGTATCATAAGAAACAAAGGGATACTACCTATACAACCCCTCAAAAAAGAAAGTGACTATCACCAGACAATCCATATTTCTTGAGAGATAAAAAATCCTAAAAAAGGATAGTGGGAACAAGATTGACTTTGATGAATTTGATGCTCAAGATAAAAATAGTTGGTAGAGGAATAGATTCCACAAGTCCCTATTAAAGAAGTAGTTTCTAAAACACAAGTACTACATAGGATCATAATAGAGGTAAGATAACCAGAGAGATATGGTTTTCTAGTCACCAAATATGGTGAACCATTATTGGTTGAAAACGATGAACCTATCTCCTACAAAGAGGAAATAGAGAGATCATAAGAGACAATATGGAAAAAATCCATGAATTATGAAATGTATTCCATGTATAATAACCAAGTTTGGGTTCTAGTCGATACACCAATTAATTTAAAGACCATAGGGTGTAAATGGGTATTCATGAGAAAAATGGACATGGAAGATAAAGTAAATATCTACAAAGAAAGGATAAAGGCTAAAGGGTTTAAACAACATTAAGGAATTGATTATGATGAAACCTTTTCACTAGTTTATATGTTTAAATCCATCATAATTATACTTGATATAACTATTTATCATGATTATGAAATTTGGGAAATGGATACCAAAACAAATTTCCTTAATGGAAACCTTTAATAAGATGTCTATATGACATAACTAGAAGGGTTTATGACTCCAAATAATACCAAAAAGATTTCTAAGTTGTAGATATCCATTTATGGATTGAACAAAGCATCCAGGACATGGAATATTCAATTTGATGAAGCTATAAAATAATTTTTTTTCATTAAGAATTAATGTGATCCATGTGTTTATAAGATGTTTAGTGGGAATGCGATCATTATCTTAGTAGTATACATTGATGACATAGTACTTATTGGAAATTACATACCAGTCTTACATTCTTTTAAAGACTAGTTGAACAAGTGTTTCTCCATGAAGGACTTAGGTGAAACATCCTATATTCTAGGGATCAAGATCATTTGTGATAGATAAAAGAGGCTTCTTGGACTATGTCAAAGTACATACATTGACCAGATACTAAATAAATTTAGTATGGAATAATCCAAGAGGGGATTGGTTCTAGTGTCACATGATATACATCTTTATAAGAAAATGTGTCCTCAGAAACAACAAGAGAAAGAGATAATGAGTAATATCTCACATGATTTAGTGATAGGATAGATCATGTATGCCATGTTATATAATAGACTTGATGTTTTATATACATTGAGAATTATTGGTAGATATAAAGTTGATCTAGAAGAACAACACTAGTCTGATGTTAAGGCTATCCTTAAGTATCTGAGAAGAACTAAGGATATTTTCTTGGTGTATGGAGGATAAAAGGATCTAGTAATTAGGGGTTATATTGATTCGAGTTTTCAAATAGATCATAATGATATGAATTTGTAGTTTGGATATTTTTTCTATCTCAATAGAGGAGTTGTGAGCTGGAAGAGTTCAAAGCAACCAGTTTTCACTGATTCTATAGTAGATTCTGAGTATATAGAAACTTCTGATGCATCCAAGGATTCTATTTGAATACAATAATTTTTCTAGGATATTGATGTGGTACCTAGAAGTAAATAACCTATCACATTGTATTATGATAACACTACAATGGTGGCTCTTTCAAAAGAGCCAAGGTCACACCAATTGACAAAGCACATACTCTGAAAGTATCAACTCTGGAGGGAATTTTATCAAAGGGGTGAAGTTTCAATAAGAAAAGTTACCAATAAATAAAACATGAAAAATACCTTTACTAAAAACCCATATCAGTAGAAGCATGAGTATCATGTGAGAGCTAGAGGACTAAAGGTTGTTAGTAGTTGGTTCTACTGCTAGTGGGAGTCTGTTGGAGTTGGTTCCCTAGAACCAACTTCTGTGCACTTTATGATAACCTTTATTCATAGTTTTGAATATTAATAAAATCATTATCACATCATGAATTTTCTTCTGTGTGATATAGCATGTGATAATGTCCTAAGAGTAGTTGTCACACTGAAAGTTCATAGTAGTTCCTCGCTATTATGAGAACTTAGAAGTTCCATGATAGTATATTAAATATATGTTATATAAATGGATGATATCATTTGAGGGATACAAATGATATAGGATATCATGGGTGGAGGCTCATAGGACTTTGAGGCACCTTCTCATGATGTATGCCCTTGGTAATATCCAATGTAAGATATTATGAGAATGATACTCGCCAGTAGAAAATCCACATTTATATGTGTCATTAAATGTTCCTATATATTGATGTGTGTATTTATCCTTATACTTTAAGATTATTATTAATGAGTATTTAAAGTTGTGTAATTTGATGTATTGATTAAAACCATGATGACATATGTTCACAATGAGTTAGGATATGTTGGGTGCCTCATGAGTAATATTTCATTAATGAATAATTCAAGAAGGTATTTTAACCTTATTTTCTTTAATGGAATTTGATATCTCAGGACCTTTGATGGAAATTATATAGCCTAAAGAAATACATGGCCAGGGTTTTTTGTAGGCAAGTTAAATTTTCATAAATTCAAGGAAAGAGACATCACACACATAGGTTGATGTCACAAGCAAGCAACCTGCTTGATTAGAGATATCATGATAAAGGGATTATATTTTACAGTAAGCATCCGTATGAGGTATTATATTGGTGTGGATTTAACTTCTTTCTATATTGGTACCTTGGCGTATTTCTAGATGCTAACCTTGGAATTTAGGCTGCTTCACCCAATGCCACTAAGAAAGAGGCCTAGAGGGTCACACATTAAGTATATCTAGAATATCAATTAAATAATATATTATTATTTATTATTTAAAAAGTTAAATAAATATTATTCTCACATGTGGTTTAATAATTATTCATGTTTACTTGATTTCATATATTCCATCACTAGTTATTTGAGAGAATATAATGTGAGCAGAATATTCAATATATATTTATCTGCTATTTAGTGAATATAATATTTATTTATTTATTGGTGAATAATGAATTGATATTTATTTACTAAATAAATATTAATTATTCAAGGCTTGATAAATATTACGGAGGAATGAAAAATTGTGTTTAATGGTCCTATGGGAAATAATATATATTGAATATTATTTGAATAAATAATATTTAATTTTAATTCATGAGTTTAGCACATGTTGAGAAATAATAATAATAATAATAATATTATAGATATGGGGTTATGTAGGGATTAAATAAATATTAAATTTAACTTTTACAATTATTTATTTCTAACCCTAGCGGTATATAAATCTAATTATATTATTTTTCAAGAGATCCAATTCATTTGTTTTATTATGTATAATGAATCCGGAGAATTATATCAAAGCCCCAGAGAGCTCCCTTCTCCAAGAACGCTCTAAAAAATAGAGTGATCTTCCTCCACCTTCCACTCTTTAGTCTAGAGAGATCAAAGAGAGTCCTTTGTAAGTGATTCTCATGGCGATCAAAGGCGAACGATGCATGTGATAGGATTTGAAGTGATAGAAACTAGAGATTCCTACAATGACATTAAAAGATTTTTGGAACACATTTGGATCACCACTAGAGGGAATATGATCTTGATTCCTATAATGAAATTATGGCACAACATAGATCTATTTTCAGATCCATCAATGAAGAAATAAATTCACAAAAGGTAATTCTTTAAATTCTTAAATTAATTATAAATAATACGTGATGATCCTGTGCTCTGGTTCCAATATTTTATCAATTTTCTGTATTATTTGATTCAATTCCATTGATAACAATTTTTATTATCAGGTAAATCTCAGATTGATCATAGATCATGAAAAAAAAGAAAAGTTAGGCATGGTCCATCACACGATTCTACTGTACTTGGAATCTACAATAATATCTCTGAAGCCGTGACATGTAAAACAAATCGTGCATGACATTGTAGCACTGTGGAAGGTATAATCGATACACCACTAGATCAAACCTTTTAACTATATAAAATGGCCTGAAAAACCTCTAATACATCTTTATTTGTTTCATAATACTGCATTTCCCCAACCTAGGTGACACCTGAAGGAAAACATGATGACCAACCTTAAACTCCAGAGGTCATTTATGATGGTCAACATACAATTTCTTCTTGCTCTGTGTGGTCACCAACCACTTCCTGATCAACTGAACCTACTCAGACATCTCTTTTAAGAGACTAGGTCTAACAAGCACCAACTCACCTACCTCCAACCAACAAAGTGAAAAAAGACATGGCCTGCCATACAAAGCCTCAAAAGGTTCCATCTAGATCAATGATTGGATTATTTTATTATACACAAACTTCACAAGTGTAATATGATACTCCCATGAACAACTAAAATCCAAAACAAAAGCTCATAACATATACTCTTGAATTTGAATAGTCCACTTAGATTAACCATCATTCTGAGGATGATAGGCTATGCTCAAATGAACCCATGATCCCAAATCCTTCTAAAGACCCTACCAGAATCAAGATGTGAAATGAGGATCTTTGTCAGAAATGATACTCCTTGTAACACAATGAAAAAGAACTATCTCCCACATGTAGAGACTATCCAGATCATCAATAGTGAAGGTCTCCCTAATAGACAATAAGTGGTCTACCATTGTCATTCAATCCACGATATCCCATACTACATCATTATGTTGAGGTCTGCTAGGTAATACTATCAAAAAAATCCATAGTGACATCATCCCATTTCCATTCCAAAATGGGAAGAGCCTGCAACAACCCATCAGGACTTTGATGCCTGGTTTTCACCTGCTGTGAAGTGAAACATTTCTCCATGAATCCCACTATCTTCTTATTTTTTCTTGGACACTAGTATTGTCTATGGAGATCATGGTACATCTTTGTCGAACCCATTTGTACCACCCATATAGAAGTGTGAAACTCACTCATTAGATTCTCGTACAATCCAGTAGAAACCCATACTCAAGAGACCATCCAGTTGGTGACTCTCCACCATATAACCTATCCCTAAAAACTATTCCCTCCAGATCAAATAACTACTTGATCTTGATCTAGTCCAAAATAAATGGTATGATAGATATCGAAGTCAGAGTTACTCATCCCCAAGTATCCTGAAAATTTAGATACATGTATGAAAAATTCACCATAATCTTCCGTTCATTGAAAGACTCCTACACTGCCTGTTTCTGTATCTTTTGGCTCAAGGCATCAGTAATGAAGTTTCCCTTAACTGGTGCATAAGTCAACTCAAAGTCAAAATACTATAGATACTTGACCCATATCCTCTACCAAAGGTTTAGGTCTCACTAAAAAAGATTTAATTGAGGCTTATACACCAAAAAACTACCACCATAAGATAAGATATCCAAAATATCAGGTCATGTATTACCACAACTAACTTTAGATCATGAGTAGGATAATTCATCTCATGTGGACTCAGTTTTACGGATCCATAAAAACCACTCAATATTTCTATATAATAACTACTCCGAGTCCAACTCTAGATGGTTCATAGTATATGATATATGCTTTTACCAACATAGGTAAAGTGAGGATAGGTGCTAAGGTTAGATTATTATTCATCTCTTGAAAGTATCTCTCATAATAATCTGACCAAACAAAATTCACTCCTTTCTTGGTTAGCCTAGACATCGATGCTATCATATGGGATTAGTATTGGATAAAATGATGATAATAACCTATTAAACCCAAAATCTCCAAATATCAAATACATTTTTGGGTTTCTCCCAAGATACCACAGATGAAACCTTCTCTAGGTCAAATAACACTCCTACCTCTGAGAGGACATGGACTGAGAAATTTATCAATCTAGAAACTATATTTGGTTAGTTTTCCATAAATCCGATTCTCTCTTAATGTACTCAAGATAATGTTAAGATATTGAGAATGATCATTCACTAACTGGGAGTATATTAAGATATCATTTACAAAAACCACCGCAAACTAGTCTATAAAATGATTAAATATCTAATTCATCAATCCCACGAATACTGTTGGTGCGTTCGTCAATACAAACAACATTACTATGAACTTATACAAGACATACCTTCTCATAAAAGTAGTATGAGATATGTCTAATGGTATCACCATAAACTAGTGGCATCTTACTCTCAAATCAATCTTAGAGAAGATCTTAACACCTCTCAGCTAGTCGAATATATCATTGATGCATGGAAGGGGATACCGATTCTTGACCATCATCTAGTTTAATCTCCAATAATATATACATAAGAGAAAATTCCCATTAGACTTATTAGTGAAAAGAACTGTAGAACCCCATGAAGATATACTAGGCTGTATGAAACCTTTAACCTCTAAATATTCCAACTAATATTTTAAATCCAGAAGCTCTGTTGGTACCATTCTGTAAGGCTAGAAAAAAACTGGCTTTGATCCCTACACCAAATAAATTGTGAACTCAATCTCTCACTCGGGTAGTAATCCATAGAACTCATCAGAAAAGACATCATGAAAATGGTCTACCACTAGAGGAAACTAAATTCCACCATCATCCAAAATAAGGCTTGATATCTAAGCAGTGATATAATTCATTATACACTGAATTCGTCCTACATGACTAGCCTGAAGATCCCACTTACCCTGGTAAAAATAGCTTCCCATTATGGATATAGAAAGGTAACTATCCTCCAGTAATAGTAAATATGAGAATGGTATAGAACTTACCAATCCATACTAAGAATTAAATTGAAACCTATTATTTCCAATACAAATGGTTCCCAAAATAAATTGGTAACTGCCGATCTTTAGAGAACACACCTTACAATGTTTGATATTCTCTAACCACACTACCAATGGTGTATAGATGGTCAAAAAACCATCCAAGATTTCCAAAACCAAGCCCAAACCATTTTTAAGAAGTTCATATAAAAGTAAATTGATTCTCCTATATCAAGAAAAAACACAAGCAAGGGTAGTTGATATAAGAATCGTACCTTTGAAAGTAGAAGGTCCTATATCCACACTAGACAGAGTAGATTATATAGAATGAAACCAACTTGTCTCTCTTACCTTGGATCTAGTATGACTCCCCTAATATATTCCCTCTACCTGATACTACCACTCTTGTATTGGGGAACTATGTCCCCTTCCCCAACCTAAACGTTCTGTGGAAATCCATCTACCTATCTGCTAAGGCGTAGCTAAATCCTTCACAAAATTTGGTACCTGTCTTGATCCCCTTCCAATGATATACTACTATATTCCCCTATAAAACCTCTATAGGTGACCCAACCTACCCAAGCATGAAAATCCAAATCAGGCTGTAGACACTAAGGCTTTTTGTGGACCAAATTTCCACATTGATAGCACTATAACAAAACATGGTCTTGAGATGGATTCACACTACCCTTAATTCTCTACCCATTGTTACCTTGGTGAAAATTTTCATAGTGGTGCTTCTTTCCACCCGAAGAAGAGCACCCAGTCTTCTCTACTAAAATAGCTTGATCATTGGTCAGGGCCTCTCTCAAATTCCCTTTCGTGATGAGTGCCTGATTCATCACATCTGAAAATATAATCAAGGGAAATATGTTAACCTATGATTTGATATCACAGTGTATTCCATCCTAAAAAATTTTATCTATAGAGATATCATCAACTGCTAAAGATAGTGAAAATCACTGCAAGTTAGTGAAATTTCCAGCATAGTCCATCACTGACATACCCTCCTGTGTTAGATGCATGAACTCGTGAGACTTCTCATCCCTCAATTTCTTTGGATAGAAGTGTCTTAGGAACTTCACCTCAAATTCCTTTTAGGATAACTCCTATTACTTATCATCTTACTCTAGAAATTCCCCCCAACACTTAGCAAGTCTATGAAGTAGGTATGCAACAAGATTCACCCTCCTATTAGTGGGTATATCAAGGTGATTAAAGATCATATCAACTTACTTGATCCAAAACTCAGCTACCTAGGGGCCTCCATCCTTAGTCAATATTGATGGATATTATAGCTGAAACACTCTCTTCATCTCATACATCAAAGGTAATGTACGAACTATCTCTCTTTCCATGGATCACATGACCCTTGAGAAGATATTACGGATCTAAACATCCATCTAATCCTTAGAAGCTATAAGAAGCTTTGGACTAGATGTGTTAAGAGCATGCTGATTACCAATCTCCTGAAACTTAATTCAAAAATGATAGGGAGGCATTTTCTATACAAGACACACACATTCTTTAGAACACTAGATAAAATAAGGTGAACCTAAATAGGTGAAAACAATAAAGAACCAATGGCCTGTGGTCTCTCTAAACATGGATTACAAATGTTTTAGAAATACATAATAGTTCATTTATTCCCTTTTTCATCATACATAATAGGTATCTCATTTCATAGTTCATATAGAAAAATATATCACATGCAATAACTATGTTCCTATCATGAACATTGAATGTCAAGATATATCCCTACGTGCCTATCATGATGCATGGATACCCATCTCATGCCATACTGAGCCATGAGTATAAATATCAAGAAATAATAACATCACACAACATGTGAATCACCCAAGGTGAAATAACATCAACCATAATAAGAGAACATCATGAACATAAATTCCATCCCTAGGTACTTAGATTTCCCCCCATACATGGTTAGTTACTACCATGCACAAGCTCATTACCAAGTCCTGAAACATCCTAGTTTCCTTTTTACCTTTCACAAATAGTAAAGCAACAGAAAAGAAAACCTGATTCTCTGATAAAACTTTGTAATATCCCTCTATCCAATACTCTCTCACATATACAAATTAGGTTAGTTATGGGACTTTAAGTGTGCCTCCTCGTACACTAGAGGTTTTCGACTAGTAGTGGGTATGTAAAGAGCCTAGTGGAGAGACTATACCCCCTGGTGCAGATTTCCAATACCGTAGAAATAAAAAATAGTAATAAATATCAGATTAACAGAAATAATAAAAACAATACAACATAAAATTTAGAAGTAAAAGGAGGAACCAATAAACCAAATAATAGTGAACCATGATAAGTTAAAATGTATCTAAATTTCATATAAATATAATACAAATAAAATAACTAGCTGACATAAATAAACTCAAAAGACCCTGGTCCCAAACCCCAAGTTGGTCCCATCTCTAAGATCTAACCCATATAGCAGGCAACAATAAAAAACAAGGTCCATCGACCTTGTCGAAACCTGCATCAATGTAATCTACTTAGGTACTAAATGTAGTCCAGAATAGTTTGTGGGTAAAAATCATTAGGTTGATACCACCATGTCTAAACAAAACCATTCTGATAATAAGTGCATGTAATAAAGCAATAAAAAGGTGTATTAATTAAAAAATTAATACAATATAACAACCAACCTTATTTGACACCATACCAAAATATATCTTAGCATATAGAACAACCATTCCAACCATAACCACAAACCATGAAATAATCATATAACTGAGAAAAAACCTATGTATAATCATTTCAGTATTTAGTCCAAGCCCTTAATATAAGAATTTTAGCATTCGATCCAAGCCCTCTATATAAACATTTTAGCATCACCAGGCATAACCCTCTATATAAGCATTTTAGTATCACCATACATAGCCTTCAATATAATAATTTCAGTATCAATCACAACATAATTCATATTGGTAAGGATAACACATCACAATATCACAATCCATAATGGTTAATTCTTCCAATTACCATTTATCTTTCAATTACCCATTAAATAATTTAATTATATCATAATTCATTTCCATACCAATTTTTATTCCCATTTCACATCAAATAATCATTATTCATTTGATGATACACTTAGCCATTTTCCATGGTGAAACTATCATAATAAATCACCTAAGATTTCATGTCATGCTAAACACACTTTAAACCATTATCCAGTTCATTATTATTCCAGGGTAGGCTTACCTTATGGATAGCCACAATCTAGGTATAAACTATTTTGAATCTAAAGGGGTCCATGGAGTAATCCAACTAATTATTATCATCATTCAATATCCAATTAATTAATACACATGTTGTGTCAGTGTAATAACAATATTTCACATACCTAACAATTAAAAAAACCCATTGATATTGGTTTTATAACACCTACCTTTATTTGGAAATCAAGATAACACTTCCAACTGGTAATGCCAACAAGAATGAAGGCGCAAAAGATCACAAGATGAACTAGATAAAACAAGATCAAGATCAACAACTGCTTCCATAGTAGTAAAAATATTACACCATGATAATGAGAAACAAGTGGGAGAGAAGGGAAAACCAAATAAAAATAACTAACTGTAGATTTATTGCTTGATTGAGATATTTGAAAGGGAATAAGGCACTTTAAAATCACATGGAAATCACCTAAGTCTCGAGATAGGAGAGGATGCATATGAGTGGAATGAAATTACATGCAAATCATTCTTTAAAACCAATGAGCCTAAGAAGTACATGGTATGCAACATTTACACAACATGTAATTCTTGATTTATGAGTTACGCCAAAAAATGCACCACCTCGGGTAAAAATAACCCAGTCAATCATTAAATGACACAAAATAGGTTCACGACATGTATCCATTTCATGTCATGAACTCATTTCATGATATATTCCTAATGATAGTTACACATCATGTAACATATACATGGCATGTAAATGTCCTATAGGTAGCTTTAATACTATATTATGCTGAAGAGCTCAAACCACATCCAAATCCTTCCAAACTAATGATAAACCCCTATAATCCCCTTTAACACATTTATACCCGAATTCCATTAATTAAAAAAAAACATACATCCCCAAACTTTAGGTAATTTTACCTAGAAAAATATCTCCATCCTTAAAGGAACTCGACTACCAAGGTTCAAAGATAGAGGAAAACCAAACCAAATTGGTTTAATGAAAAAAGAGAGGGATATACCTGAAAAAAGATGGGATCTCACATATGGTGTGTCTTTACACTATTATCTTTTTGTATAAGGGGTTATATAGATAATATCCCCTTGTTTCTTTTAGATATCCTATAAAGGTACACTTTGTGCCTCAGGGTGAAAGTTTTTTCCTAAAGAGGCCTTAACATATGATTTTCAACCCCTCACATGTAAATATGAAAATACAGGTTTCTTTCCATTCCATAAATCATATGGTATACCATCTACCTTTTTATTTGGAACTTGGTTTAGAATTTGCTGCTATTTATAACACGTATCCCAAAAGGATAATGGAAGAATTGAATGACTCATCATTGATCTCACCATGTCTAACAAGGTACGGTTCCTCCTTTCACTTACACTATTCCACTGAGGTGTATAAGAAGAAGTGAGTTGAGATGAGATCCCAAACTCCTATAAGTAATAAATTTAGTCTTTATTAAGATATTCTCCACCACGGTTTGAGTGAAGTTTCTTCATCTTTTTATGAAGTTGTTTCTCAAATTAATTCTTGTATTATTTGAATTTATCAAAATAATCTGACTTATACCTCATTAAGTAGACATATCCATATCTACTAAAATCACCAGTAAAAGTTATGAAGTATGTATACCCACCCCTTTACTCAATAATAAATGGTACACACACATATGTATAAACTAATTAAAAAAGTTATTTGGCCCTTTAACCTTTTCCACTAAATACGGATTTGGTCATTTTTCCTTATAAACATGCGTGACATAGGAAAAGTGGTTTTAGTTCAAAGGAATCTAAATATACATCTTTATATAATTTATTCAAGTGCTTTTCATTTACAAGACCTAGACAATGATTCCATAGTTGGGTGTGGTATGAGTCATGTGAAGTGGTTTTGTTATCGATTTCCATTACTTGGTTTGTATAATCCAACACATAAAGACCATTATTTAAATACACCTTACCATAATAAATGATATATTTATCAAATAAGCAACATTAATTTCCAAGATTTAAAAATAAATCCATCCATATCAAGTCTAGATATAGATATAATGTTTTTGGTAACTGGAGGCACATAATAACAACTCTTTGAAAACAAGATCATTCCAGTTGGAAACGTGAAGTGGTAGTCTCTAATAGCTATAATAATAAGTTTAGATATGTTGTCTACACATAGATCTATATCCCCTTAGTAAATATTTTTTAATCTACTTGGTTATTGTATTTTAATACATATGTGAGTACCAAAAGTTATATCTAATACCCAATTTGTAGATAAAAATAAATTTTACTTGATAATAAACACACTCAAAGATTACCCTTTCTTATTTGGATAGGTACAATTTTTCTTCCAGTGGACCTTCTTTCCATATGTGAAAAATAAAACATCATATTCCCTTGATTTACACTTGATCTTAAAATTCTTATAAGGATGTGAATAAGCTTTGAGATTAAAGATCATCACTTACCCTTTCCATTTGTTCACCATAAAGACAAAAGGTTTTTCATGATTCATATCCTTATTTACTTTTTGAAGAAGAGTTAGAAGATCTATTAGAGACTTATTAATGATGTTCATATTAAAATTCATAGAAAAGTTTGAGAATATCTAAGGGAGTGATGCCAGAATAAGATTGGTACCCAGTTATTTAAGGATTTTACACCCTGGAACTTCTAGGCGCTCAATGTAGCTAATTAGCTTGACCATGTGAGGCTCAAATTGGGCACCCTCTCTAATATTTCTCTAAAAGTGAGACTTTTAGATATCAATTTTTTCATGTATATCTATCTCTTAGTAAAGATCAAAAATATGATCTGTCATACTGTAAATATCCATTTTTTCATGAGATTTCATGAGTTTACTAGACATAGATAAAATCATAAAACACTGAACACTAACTACATCACTCAAATGTTTTTCATAGACCAGTAATTCTTTATCACTCGCCTCCTTGACAGGAAAATCAGACATTAAGGATTCTATCACATAAGATTTCCGTTCATGGCACAACACAACCCAAAGGTGTCTAAACCACTCCTAGAAGTTACTTCCATTTAGGAGGTTGTTTTTATCTAATATTGATCACAGGGATAATGTGGATGATGAGATTTAAATTTTATTCAACAATTTAAGAGCATATTATTATTACTTTTCTCGATATCAAATTATATGGGAAATAATAAATTAATTGATTTTTATTAAATCTACTACTATTTTATCAAGTCCCAATAACCCTTATCATTTAACTTGGAATGTCTAGCTTCTAGGACATTCTAGTGGAAAGGATCCATATTCCCCTTTTCATAACCCCAAAAAGGTTTGGTCAATCTACTTGTTGGTATTAGGTATACAGGTATTTTCTAACTGCTAGTTTACATCTCCTTGATCCATTGAGTGTACTCCCCTATCCTAAAATATTGACTTGGATTTTCTTAACACTTGCCTCTAAGATAAATCAAGTCTAGTGAAGGCAAATTCTCTTGATGTAATATGGTTAAGTCAACCTATAAACTTCATAATAACTCTATGTTAAAAGTAAGTTTCCCAATGAGGGTTAGTCAAACACTTAGTTTCAAGGATTTCATTCCTAATCAAGTAATATAAGTCCAAGATCGAATTAATATTTAATTGAGGGATTTTAATTTATTATGTATAAATATTATCTTTTTTTTATACTTTACACGTCTTGTTAATATTAAGTGGATGTTACTTAATTAATTAACCATGATGGATAAAAAATTTACACATAATACATTTATTTAAATTTCATCTTTGCACATTAATACATTTATTTATGTGATCACAGTCTTGTATCCATAAAATAAATAACTTCATAAACATAAATAATTAAATAATTAAATAACCCATTCATGAGATTTATCTAATGGTTTATTTAATGAGTAGACATTAAATCAAATTATGACCTATGGGAAATAAATCATGTTTTCAGTCTTATCATGAGTTACAACATTCCACTTGTCCACCTGTGTAACACCTTGGTTGACATCATTATGGTTCTGTCTTGAACATCCTCCACACGCCTTAAGTAACTCCATTAATTACAAATATTTATAACTCATACATAGGTGAGAGGAACCAAAGGATTGGTTAAATGGGAATTATCGAAATATCCTTGGACATGCAGTTCCTACATAATAATGGAGGGGTATGACTCACAGACCATTATATTCAATTTAATAATAAATAATTAAAAATTCATACAACAAATTAAATTAAATAAATTCCAACACATACATAGGTCTTGGTAAAACGCATGGACGATCATACATGAAACATATATGAAAAAATAAATGGCTAACATTAATTTATTATTAGTTATTTATTTATTAAGATAAATGATCTTGCATTACTTAATTAATTACCTTTTATCTTAATAACCATCCGAATCCTCTTAAATATAACTATCATAAAGGTATTACTAAAAAATAAACAAAAGAATCAATAATTTCAGATTTATTATAATAAATTAATTGAGTATTTAAAATTCTTTAAAAACCTTAGTCAAACAAAGAAAGTACAAATCAAATAAATAAGGTTTTAATGCTTCAATTATCAATTTTACATAATTTAATTCTTCCAGTAATTGGGAGACTACATGGTGTGTACTATCCAAATACATCCCGCGTACTTCTATTTTCATGTATCCAAGTAACATGCCTGGGGCTTCGTCATGTTGAATTAGATAGACTACACGACATGTACATGCCAGCTACATGTCATGTATCCACTTGTCATGTGCCCGATATACTCTCCCAGGTATTCAACATGTATCTCAGTGGGATCACATGAAGTTTATAGGCCAGCTACACACTTTTTTGTTCAAATACTGCATGCCCGTACAAATCGATGAAAGACTTGGTGTGTTCTCGAGTGAGAGAATCCATGGCGTGTGCCACCAGCTACACACAGTGTATCTCTAATGTCATTTTCCTAGATATCTTGTAATGTATCTTGGACATGGGAATTGATGAAATACATGCTGTGTACACCACATACACATCATGTATATCATAAATTCTACGGTTTGTCCATATCATGCTATTTGACTGTGTATAATGACCACACAAATTACGCGATTTACGCTACTAACTTGTGTATATTACAAAACATGTACGTTGTATACACATAGTGTAATCCGAAAACCATGTTCCAAGTTGTTCAGTCAACATGTGGTATACACCACATGTAATAACTGTGTGTCATTCCATGTATCCTGTAGCATGGCCAAGTGCAGCATACTAGGGTACACAATGTGTACTCCAACTACACATCATGTAACCCTATCTTACTGGCAAAAAATCAAAAGTTTCTAATGGAATCTTTGGTCATTCTTCATATGTTCTTAGACCTTTAAGAAAATAAAACACTGAAAAAACATGATTAATATATCAATAACATATTAATTCAAATTATATTAAATAACTAATAATATGAAATGAAAATTCAACCATGATTTCATATATATCAACAATCAAATAAATAGTTATAAATTTAAACATGAACCCTTTGATACCACTTATTGGTTTTGGTCATAGTAGAAACATGCGGTGGTGGATGATATTTTAAAATTTCTTTTAATATTTCTCTACCCAAAACCACGAGTGAGGATCTTGCACATAAATTTTATAATTTATTTACTTAATATCAATAGAAATAAATACCAAATATTAGGATATTTTTTTTATGTGAATGTTTATCATCTAAAAAGACCCTTTCAGATTGCCTATATTGTGGTGTGAGGATCCAAGGATAGAATCCCTCTAGCAGTGATCCTTGAAACACCCCGAGATTTTGTGAAATATTTTTTTCAAATGAATTTAATCTTTTCAATATTTTGTGTTACATGAAAAAATGAGTATAACATTCATTACACATAACACCAATTTTATCTTATACTACATTCAATAATGAATTTCTTTGAGAGTGTACATGAAACACAACACCGAGCTTCAACAAACCATGAAATAATATTATTTTAAATATGATCATTATAACATAACCATTAAATAGGTGGGTATGAATAATATTAACCAATTTATGAAATATACATATAAATTTCCTACTCAATATAAATTTATTTATAAACTTTTATATAACCATTCAAATTTTGGTAAAGTTACTATATTTATAAAAATATGTTATCTTCAAAAATGTTCTTATTACTTTTTATGAAAAGATATTATAATTAATTTATAGAGATTTTAGAAAATTTATTTGATAAAGTGAACTTAATTTTTGGAAGCATCATATTGAAATTAACCTATGTTTAATTTGTTTTCATAAAATATTGATTTTTTAGTGAATAGCGAAAAATGCCAAATTTTGTAAAGCCATCATTTCTTTTCAATAAATTAAATAATTTAAATAAAAAAATTATGTTTTAAAGAAACATAAGTATTTTTTATTAATATTTAATCCACTTAATTAATTCTTAATCAACTTTATACTATATTTTAGTATAAGTTTATTTTTGGGTTTTAAAAGGGTCTTTTTTTTTTTCTGAAAACTAGTTTAAAGTGCCTAATGTTTCTCCATTTTAATTAATTAAAATAATTCCTAATGATTAAAGTTTTAAATTAAATTGATATATTATATATCAAAAAATTATAATTTATATTCATATAATGATTATTATTAGACATAGAGTTAATATAAATCATCTTATGCTTTAAAAAAATACACTTCTTGAAAACCCGCTTTTTCATCACATCTGTGGGTTTTGTTTTAAATTTAATTTTTAAAAGTTTTATAAAATTTATTTGAAAAATAATATTTAATTTTTTAAATCATCATATCAAAATTATATTAGGGTTAATTTTTTATAATTTTTAGAAAATATAATTTTTTTTGCTGAATAGTGAAAAATACTTAATTTTAATTAAAAACTACATTTTCGTTTAAATAATTTATAAAGTTAAATTATATTTTAATTTTTTAAGTAAAATTAGTTCAATTATATATATATTAATTAAATTTAGTTCATTATAATCAATTTCATATTGAAATTGGATATAAAAACTATGTAAACTTTTGAACATTTTGTCTTTGAAAACCCACTTTCTCCTCATGCTTGCGAGATTTATTTTAAATTAAAATTTCCCACTTAAGTGAATGGAATTTGAAAAATTGGATTCAATATTTAGAATCATAATAATTTATATTTTATAATAAGTTCAACTTAATTTTTTACCCTAATGAATAGTAAAAACACTAAAAATTATTTACCATGGTTATGATAAAAATGGGTTTACTAGGGGGGGGGGTTAAACTAAAAAGATAAAAATTAAAATAACCCAAAACTTGTAAAACACCAATTTTATGGAAATATTTTGACCTTATCCATTCTATTATTGATAATGGTCCATTATTTGAGCCTTGTGACATGAAAAAAGCATGGGTGGAATTATTTCTTTCAAAAAATTACAAGTGTGCCGCTCACATCACTTATAAAATTCCACCCATTATCCTACCCTATTAAAACATTAAAACCATTTTGGTTCTACCAAAACCTAAAAAATAAATTCTAAACTTCTCTCCTCTCATTATAGAATCCTTAGTTTGTACAGAAATCCAACCTAGAGGGCTTTTGGTGCAATCCTAAGGAGGATACCTGAATAAGAGGTAACATTCATCAATATGAATTTTTGTTTTATTTATTACTACACCCCATTAAATTATCATTAAAATATTCAAATATAATAACATAAATATATTCCATATACTGATATGTTTTTATGTTAAGGTAATTACCTACATCCATCTCCAATTCCATCAAATAGGTTACAAAATAATCATTCATGTGTATGGAGGACTACCACGCCTCGCAAACCGATGTCATTAATTTTTCCATTACCACCTCTCACACTTGGAAATAATTATGGATTTATTGTTTATATATTATATTGATGATATTATTATGCTTTTGGAATTATTATATCACACATACCTCCATGCTTTCCATTTTGTGAGAATATGATAACATAACTCGTGTGTACGGTGGAATACCACCTCTTGAAGTGATGTGACTCATTAATTCTTTACATGAAAGGTATTAAGGATGAGTTTAATGAAAATATGTGATATATATGACATAAAAATGATTATATAATGCTAATATATCATTTAATTTTCATTACCCCTCGATTTCTGGTATGTAAAAATTACTTGTTTCTTTTTATGTTAATAAGGTGTAAGGGTGAAGGTTGGGAGAGTTGGGAGAAATTTCAAAGAGTTTTAAGGGAAAATGGAGAAGATCATAGGATGCGCACGATTTTCCTAAACCGTGTGACAGTCTTAGTAGAAACCGTGCAACTTGTTCTGGGTTGGGTAGTTTTGAGGCAGTAGCTTCAACATGGTGTCTGCACAGTTAGAGAGACCATGTGAGGAGGTCATGTGGGGGGTTTCCTTAAAGTAGTAGCTAACTCATGGCTAGCACACAGTTTATCTAACCGTGCGGTCTAATTGTGAGCAGAGTCAAATCCAGATCCTATTTTTTAGGATCTTACTTATTTTTTATATATATCCCTCATTTTTGCTCCTATGAACCCCTAATTCAATATTTCTCTCCATTAAATGTTGGGGAACCTCTCCCAAGCATTTTGGAACCAATCCGGAGCCCTCCTTTGGTGTTTTCAAGCCCGATTCTCATGGTAAGTGACGTTCTTCATTGTTCTTGTCTCGTTTCTTAGATCTACATAGATCTACTTCTCCCATCCTATTTATTTTTTAGATATACGCTTTTTTTTGGGTAGATATGTGTTGGGAGATTACAAATAGGATGAGATTTGGGTTCTTTGTTGGTAGGAGAAGAGATATAAGGCTGTTTTTATGGAGAAACAACCCGGTTGCTAGAGAGTTCTTCGTCTGTTGTTAGTTTTCGTCAAAACCTTCAAGGTAGGTGGCTTCTATCTCAAATACTCCTACTACAATTGATTGGCTCAGTTTAAAATTGGTTTATTTGAATGAAATTGATTGTGAAAAGCATGGAATAAATCTTCTTTAGTGACGATTTATGGTTTTGAATAAATTGTGTGATCTTGGTGAATTTTTGTTCGAAGTGATTTAGTTCCTTGAATTTGAAGTGGTAATTTTAAATCACAGACTTACTAGAATTTCTAAATGGTTTGATGGGAAAGAGTTTTTCAATAAAAATGGTGTTTTATTGAAATGGTTTAGTTTTGAAATGGGTTTGACGAGAAATGGTTTTCAATAAAAAGGGTGTTTTTATAGAAAATATTTTTTTCATGATCCTTGGGTATAGTTGGTGTGTGAGTTCATATTTCATATACAGGGCTTGGTTGAAATATGACCTTGATCTCAGTGAAAAAGGGTTAATGGAACATGGTATATAATTACCATGTGATGACTTGGTAGATCGACAAGAAACCGCTCATGGGTATGAAACTGTCATAATGAATCATGCATGGTTGATTGCGGGGATGTGTGGAATGGATTGGGTATGACAAAAGAAATATTCAGAAATGGTTTTAAATCTTTGTTTAGTTATTTTTATGAAAAAATAACTTGTTGGAAAATTGGTTTCAATTTCACTAGTATGCTTTTGGTTGCAAATGGTTTTGGAAACTTGTTTATATTTAGTTATAAACTGTTTTGAGAAATTGTTTTATATAAACTATTTTATATAAATGTTACTAAATCTTATATCCTAGTAGAGTGAGTAGGAAAGTCATTGGGAAAAAATACTAAGTTTTATACTCACCCCTACTTTGTCACTTTGGTGATTTTGCAGATTCTATCTTCTGGGACATGAGCAAAGGTAATGTATCACATGTTTTTAGCACCAATTAATGATACATGGGTTGTTTGGTTATCTTGGAGAATGAAGCTAGGGGATCATGGAGTCTTATGGTATTCTTGGAGTCTTTAGTTTTTATACACTTTTTACTTTGATACTCGTTTGGTCCTCTTCTATTACACACTTTGAAAGTGGTTTGATATGAATGATGTAGTTGATTTATCTTTCTTTTAGTAATTCATCATATAGTGAGCAGTTTGTTTATGGTTTGTTTAGTTAGTGGTTTATTTATTAATGGGTAAATCATCCCCCACTTTTATTTTAAACCCTTTGGCATTTATTTCCAGCCTTTGGCATCTTGGGGATGTCGCTTAAGGACAAGTAATGACTCATTGTACTCTCAAGCCAATGAGAATTTTCAGGTCATTACAAATGGTATCAGCTTGTTCGGTCCTTGACTAACAAGTAGTTTTCAGTGTTCTTGGTCTTGGATTTGAAATTATTTCTTGTCTCACTACTGGAAATTTAGGATATAGCCATGGTTTGAAACCGTGGCTATAAGCCCCAAAAATGTGGCTATAGGTTATAGCCACGATTCAATGGACTGTGGATGGTATTGGCGTGGCTATAGGGAAAGACCTATAGCCACAGTTTCAAACCATGGATAAAGGCCTATAGCCACGGTTCAAACCATGGATAAAGGGCTATAGCCATGGTTCAAAACTATGGCTAAAGGGATATAGCCAAGGTTTGAAACTATGCCAGAACAGTAAGCCATATAGGTCCTATTTCCACTATTCAAAACCGTGTCTATATGGTTTTATCCACGGTTTAAAACTGTGGAAATAGACCTACAACAACAGTTTGAAACTGTGGCTGTAGGCCTTCCCATTTCATAAAAAAAACCCCATAGCCCCCCCTTGAACACCCCACTTGCACCCCCATTCCCCCCTTGGACAACCCCCCTACACCCCCTTGAACAACCCCCCTGCACCCCCATGTCCCCCTGGAAAGACCCTTGCACCCCCTTGGATAGCCCCCTTGCACCACCACTGGACCCCCATGCACCCCTGTACATCCCCCTTGCACCCCCTGGATAGACCCCTTGAACACACCCTTGCACCCCATGCCCCCCTAGATAGCCCCTTGAACCCCCACTAGACCCCCATTCCCCCCTAGACAGCCCCCTTGCATCCCCTGGACAGCCCCTTGAACCCCCACTGGACCCCATGCCTTTTTGGACAACCCCTTGCACCCCCATGCCCCTGGAAAACCCCCTTGAACCCCACTGGACCCCCATGCCCTCCGGATAGCCCCCCTGCACCCCCATGCCCTCCGGATAGCCCCCTTGCACCCCCACTAGACACCCCTCCCACTAGACACCCCCCTGGACACCCCCTGGACCCCCCCAGACAGACCCTGGACAACCCCTGGACAAGCAGACCCCCCTGCACCCCCAGGTGCATCAAAGATTTATGGAAATGTAGAAACAGATGGCTTGGTTGATGTAGGAGGGGGATTTCTCCAGACTGTTCAACAACTGTTTACGGCTTGGGTGTGGAAAAACTACCCAGTTACCCGTCTCTTTTGGGCGGGGAAAGGAGCTGTTGAATTGGTATTGGACAACCAAGGGGTGTATTGATGAGTCTCTGCAAAGGGCTAGAGAACTGAGAGCAGTCCTTGTTGTTGAAAAAGAACTCAGTAGAATCCTAGGGTATTTCCAAAGGGCTAGATAATAGTTTCACTCATACACATGTTCTGATCATGTATGATAACATTAGTGTCATTAGTGTATATCTAATAATTTGTCACATCACTCACGGATGGACATTGATGTAAGACATCATTGCCCCCCCCCATGCAGACCCCCCTCCCCCTGAACCCCCCTAGACACCCCATGGACAGCCTCTGGACACCCCCTCCTAGAAACCCCACCTGCACCCCCTTCTTTTCAGACCCCCTGCACCCCCTTCTAGGTCCCCCCTCATGGACACCCCCCTTGCACCACACCTGCACCCTCCTCACTGCCCTGTAGACCCCCCTGCACCCCCACCAGTATCCCCCCTACTAGGTCCCCCCTCCTGGACACCCCCTTGCACCGCACATGCACCCTCCCCCTGCCCTACAGACCCCCTGTACCCCCCACCTGGACACCCCCTTTCATCGCACCTACACCCTCCCCCTTTCCCTGTAAACCCCCCTCAGACAACCCTCCTATACACCCCACTTACACCCTCCCCCTGCCCTGCAGACCCCATGCACCCTCCCGCACCCCTACCAGGTCCCCCCCTTCTGGACACCCCATTACACCGCACCTGCACCCTCCCCACTTCCCTACAGGCCCCCTGAACCCCCACCAGTATCCCCCTGCCAGGTCCCCCCCTCCTGGACACTCACCCTTGCACCTCACCTATACCCCCTGCCCTGCAGACCCCCCCGCACCGCCACCTGGATACCCCTTGCACCGCACCTGCACCCTCCCCCTGTAGAGACACGTAGCTTGACGTACATGGACATTACATTACTTTTGCGGAATACTTAGTACATAACAAAAACACACACACAAGGATCGTAATAGTTTAGTGTCTTTGGAAACTCGGAACGTAATCTTCTAATCGTGGTGAAAGATCTTCAATATCTCCCATAAAGATCTTCCCTTTTTTTTTACCTAAAACCTTTATTTATATCCTGGGGAAAAGAAAACATAAAAGGGTGAGCTCAAATGCTCAGTAAGGGTAAACAAAAGAAATATCAATCACATCATATACATAAGAACATAGCTTTTGGAAATCTTAACCTGCAAAAGAGCTCATAATATCATAACATGGGATAAATCATAGAAGTGAAATGTAATCCCAATAATCATAACTTAAAACATGAAACTTTGTGGCATACACACATAATCATATAGAATCATTTCTTGTTAGTCAAGAATCATTGCCTGGACTATCTTAGTGGACAAAGTCCCTTTCTGAATCGAGTAGCCCTCGTTTCAGTCCTGTTTCACTGAACCGGTATAACCTACCGTTCCAGCCATGTCTATCTCATGAGATATAAAATCTTTACCCAATGCATTGGAGGGAGATATAGGTCCCACCCATCTTATAATGAATCCTTTCTTATGTGTGCCACATAATCATAAATCAGACATCATCGCATAACACATGTAACAAAAACATCATGACATCATAAAAAAAATCATATAAGGTAAATGACTTCATAAAAATAATTCCCTCACAAAATAATCAAATCAATGTAATAATAGGGATAAAAAAATAACCCTTTATTATCTTAGATGGAAAATAATTTTGATAAAACACTTGAACCCCATTCTTGAGGAAAATATCCTTTCTTCTTCATAAACACTTTTCATTTCTTAAAATGTCATACAATTATAAACTAAAATAAGTTTATTAAAAATAAACTTGAAAACTTGTAAAGGAATCTTCTTGGAAATAATGTTTTAAGAATCCATTCATGCCGTATAAGTTAAAAAAACATTCTTCGTACTTTTGTCGGAAAAGTCAAAAAAGTACCTCGTACGAAAAAAAGACAAAAGATTCCTTTCATATTCTTTACTAAAAACTCACCGAAGGGTAAAATTGGATTTAAAATATTGTAAGTGTATGGAAAAAATATTACATATTGAGGGAACATGGATGTGGATGATAAAATACACCCCGGTAAATTCCAAAGTAAAAACAATCTCGGATAAAAATGAGATTGTGATATTTTCCCTTACCTTAGGTCCGATTTGCTTCGTATGTGTCCGAACCTCCTGTATAATGATTTAAATAATGTCATTGACTTATTACAGAATCATATTCATTGTTATGATATCATATATGGTTCACTTATGACTTTATATTACCCGTTCTTTTGTAAATTCCATGTTAAAGAAGCGTTTTGGGTAAAATCGTTTCATTTATCGTAGGTGTTTTGACTTGTTGTTCTTGACATTATTATTACTTATATCATGATTAATTACTTCCAGAATATAAAATATGATTTATATATCATATATATTCAGTATATATATATATATAATAGATAGATAAATGAAATGAAAAACACCGTTCATGGAGACGGTAGTCCGTACGTACGCATGAACGCTGTTTTCCTTTCCTTATTGTCTTGAATGGAAGTAAGTAGATGACATACATATATACATAAATCCAGTAGCTTTATAATGTCATATATTTCATTATTATTTCTTATATATACTTTTTAATCATTCTTAAATGGTTAACATGGAGAATAAATCTCATCGCGTCGTGGAGACGGTAGTCCGTACGTACGCACGAGCGATGATATCGTTCCCATGGTCGTGGAATTGTGTTGAAGTGTATGTATACTATTTCAGTATCAATATAACTTTATAATAATCATATATAGTTACTCATTACACCATTATACCAATCCAATTAAGGTGGTGACGGAAAATATATTATACCACAGCGTGGAGACGGTATTCCGTACGTACGCACGCGCGGTGATTTCATTTTTCCGTAGGATGGATAGAAGGTGAATTAGAGTTGTTTTATATTTATAATAACATATCAGTATATAATAAATACTTATGTTATTACTTTATCATGAAACAACTAAAGAAGAAGAAGTTGAAGAAGAAAGAAATTGAAAAGATCGGTAATGGATATTACCTCTTCTTTGAAACGCCTCTTTGAATCCTCCACTTAGGGAACTAAGATTGGTCTTTGAAGAAGACCAGGACCTCTAGGATTATTCTAGGGAAGTGGAGAAGGGATTTTGTCAGGGTTTGGCTGATCTTGAGTGCTCAAATTGGTGTGATGAGGAGGGGGAGGAGGTACCCTTTTATAAGGGAGGAGAGGGGCACCTTAGGAATATCTCAAAATATTATTTTATATTAAAGTCAAAATCGGTTTATAATGGTTCCAAAGGGTCTTATTTCTAAGCTAAAGTGGGGATGGGTCGAAATCCTATCGTACAATAGGATTTAGACAAGTTTAGGGTATTATTTTAACCTTATAAATTAGATTTAACTCTAAGTTAAATAATTTAACTTTTACCGTGTCTTTTTGTTTTCTTTCACTATATGGTTAATACACTTACTATAACATGCCAAACGAACCCCAAATTATTTATTATTAATATATATATCCTTATATATGTCATTTGGCCGAACCTTAGATTTTTAGGAATAAAATAACAATTAATAATATAATATTTGATTTTAAAAACTATTTTGTGTCAATTTTGACACTATTTGATATATGATTTTTGTGAAAGTCATAACAGAATTATATGTTCAAACCAAGTTGATTAAATCAACACTAATATATCATAGTAACCTTGAAAATTAGTGGAATTCATAAAAAGTCTCAAATTACATTCATTTGAGCATTTATAACATCAATTATGTTAATATTTCCTTAAAAGGGTAATTACTGCATCATCGTTGTGTCATAAATAAATTAATTTATTTAAAGTCTAAAAATTATAAATAAAATATCATTATTTAGGAAATCTTTTTAGCTTTCTAATGAATATTTATAGTCGAATTTATATTTTGTATAACCCCATATTAAAAATGTTTTAGTTATTAAACTTTGATTTTAACTATTTTAACTATTCATTAAATAAAATAATATTAAATGTCATAATCTAATCCAAGTGGACCTAAATGGTCATATTATATTTATAAGGTTGTTTTTGGTCGAATTACACTTATCCAATAGAATTAGGACATGTGTTAGGGTAATAGTAATATCATATTTACCCTTAGTTACCCTATTTACTATTAACTGTGGTAAAAAAAAGTAAAAAGTTACTATTCACCAAAAATTATTTTCATCTCATTGAACCACATTTTAGTCCTTGATATTAACCGTGTCTGTCGGATTTTCGAAATTCCATTCACAGAAGCGGTAAAATTAAGTTTTATGCAAAATTCAGTTTTTAACCTACCACTTAGTGGTTTCACTATTCATCAAAAATTGAAAGTTTTCAGAAAAATGCCAAAATTTCATCCTAAGCTATATTTCATATTCCAAATTCAAAAATGAAGTCTATTTTACCAAATTCATAACATAGAAATTTTATTAATTAATTTTATAATTAAATCCCGCTGTTAAAACAAATAGCGTGTTTTTAAGAAACAATATCTATCAAAAGATTGACACTTGATTATGTCTGGTTTAAATGTGAAATTACATCCAATGACCAAAATTGTATTAAATTGTAAAAATATATTCTAAATATACTTTAAAACCACTCAAATTAATGATTTATCACTATTAATTATTTCGATTAAAAAAGTTGTTTTTAATTATAATTTAGTAATTTTCACTATTCATCAGAATATGAAAGTTATCCGAAAAGTACCAAAATTTCACCTTAGGCTAAATTCGATACTCCGAATCCAAAAATGAAGTCCATTTTGAGAGCTAAAATTTCTAAAATTTAAAAAGTGGTTATTACTATTCATAACGGCTAGTTTTAATAATATTTTAATAGCATATCGTTGTTTCGTGAAACTCAGTATTGCGTACTACACACGCTATCGAGGAAGGTTGCGATTGCGTGTAATGCAAGGCAAGTCAAGGATGCGTGTTGTGCAAGCTCCTTTTTGTGTTGCGTACAACACAAGACATTCGTGAAATTAAAAAGAATATTTTTCATAAAATCTTGGGCTGTTACATTCTACCCCCCTTAAAATGAATTTCGCCCTCGAAATTCGTCGGGGTTATAAATGGTTTACTATTCGAAAGTTTCTTTAATAGAAACCCACATCGTAAAAAGGAATACCAAAACCAATATTTTAAAACAAAAGTGTGAAACTTAACGGTTACCCAAATAAACTAATCACTGGGTTTCCACATAGGTGAAAATATGGATATGGAAGAAAAATCTAACCATCATGTTCTGATGGAGAGTGGTAGAGAACATGGCTATGGAAAAGCCAACAATCACAAATCCATAAATTTGTGACGATCTAAGGTACCATCCGATTCATCAGGTATAAGATCACTAGGACAACATTTTTGGTTTTCAAGATCATTTCCCTAAAGTTGAAAATTTGAATTAGAATAAATACTTTCTTTATTTTGGTACAATCTCACTGTTGTTCATGCCTTGAACAATTTCCACTTCATCTCTTAAATAAATGAAGTTGAATTTGTTATTCGTGAAGTGTTAGCAGATCATGTGATAGAATGACGGGTCATTCCATCTGTCTCAAACAAAAGGTTAGCAAAAATTATATACATAAGTCGATCTATAGTGAGATTAATCACATATGGTTCCTAAAATGGACTTATACTTCATATATCATACTGCTTAATATAATAAAACTAGTTTCTACTAAACAGGGACTTCCTATAGGCCAGTGGTAGGCGATAAAGGCCAGTCACACTTCGGTTGTGGGTTCGATTCCCACAGCCTTGTCCAAAGCGATGGGCTGTCGCCCGTCCTGCAGGTTGTCCTTTTTCTAAAACTACATTACTATAACATCACATAAATAATATCAAAAAAAAAAGTTCTATACTTAAACAATACTAACTTATGGTTAACATAATCCATTACAATCTTTAGGCTTATCTAAAATACTTCGGTCCAAGCTCATAGTATAAAGAAAATGATTACTTGAAATGTTGTCAACCAAGCATGTGAATACCATCATTTATCCCCCATATATCTTGTTGGTCACATTCCAATCATGTGAATACCTTAATGATGTATTCTCTTGAAAAAAAATGAATACCCATTAAACCTTAGTGAAAACATGAATGCTATCAAAAGTTAACTCTTTCCACATACCAAAATCCAAAAATTCTATATACTCAAACCATGATATAACCTTCTCCTTATATCAGTCATGAGCTCATGAATACTATCAAACATTTAATTTTCTCCTTATCCCTTCATTATGCGCATATCATCTACATTCCAAAAATATCTGAATAACCTTTCATGGATACTGGTAACATTAATCAGACAACAGTGTAACAATCCTTACATGTCTCTTTAATCCACAGTACCATGAGATTACTTATACAACATTACACATGATAAACATGTAATCATTCCACTACATTCTTAAACCATTGACCAAGCTTCAACAATTCTTTCATCTCACATATCATTTGTAGTCTCTTCATCATCATCCACATAAATACTTCCCATACGAACATACTGATTATCTTCATGAGACTTTCCCTTAGGGCATTGGTTTGCATAATGCCCGCAAATTCCACATTTAAAACATTTAACCATTGTTGATGTCGTAGCAATACCATTATCCTCATCCATGTTGTTAACTGAACCTTTTCCTTTGCATTTACTTGCTTTGTGTCCTTCTTTTCCACACCCAAAGCATCTTCCAGTTCCTTTGAAACATTCTCCTTTATGCCTCTTCCCACATGATTTACATAGGGGAAATTGAACTTTCTTTCCTCTATGATCATCATGAAACTCCATCTTTCTCTTATTAGCCGAGTCAGGAAACTTACAAAATTTTACTTTATTGATCATATTATGAGATTGCTGATTCGGCATAATAATGATGTTTGGACTTCCAAATCCCATTTCATTATGAAGAATATCATTCCATTGTCCATCATATCCTCCATTATTGTGAATCATCTTGTTTCCAGCCATTTTCTAAAACCCAAAAAGAATAGTGTGAGAGGCAAAAATCATGCTAGGGAAAACAACATAATAAAGGGTAAGTACCTTCAATATCTAACATATTAGGTTTAATTCTATGATCGTTAGCGTAATTCTAGTACTATAAACTATACGTATACTTAACCTTAGGGACATCCCTAGACATACCTTAGAAATATCTCTAGGGATCTCACTAAAGTTCTCGTATCCTAGTTTCCAAAGGTTGACTAAACCTTTCCTCTGATACCAACTGTAGAGACCCGTAGCTTGACGTACATGGACATTACATTACTTTTGCGGAATACTTAGTACATAACAAAAACACACACACAAGGATCGTAATAGTTTAGTGTCTTTGGAAACTCGGAACGTAATCTTCTAATCGTGGTGAAAGATCTTCAATATCTCCCATAAAGATCTTCCCTTTTTTTTTACCTAAAACCTTTCTTTATATCCTGGGGAAAATAAAACATAAAAGGGTGAGCTCAAATGCTCAGTAAGGGTAAAAAAAAGAAATATCAATCACATCATATACATAAGAACATAGATTTTGGAAATCTTAACCTGCAAAAGAGCTCATAATATCATAACATGGGATAAATCATAGAAGTGAAATGTAATCCCAATAATCATAACTTAAAACATGAAACTTTGTGGCATACACACATAATCATAGAGAATCATTTCTTGTTAGTCAAGACTCATTGCCAATACTATCTTAGTGGACAAAGTCCCTTTCTGAATCGAGTAGCCCTCGTTTCAGTCCTGTTTCACTAAACCGGTATAACCTACCGTTCCAGCCATGTCTATCTCATGAGATATAAAATCTTTACCCAATGAATTGGAGGGAGATATAGGTCCCACCCATCTTATAATGAATCCTTTCTTATGTGTTCCACATAATCATAAATCACACATCATCGCATAACACATGTAACAAAAACATCATGACATCATAAAACAAATCATATAAGGTAAATGACTTCATAAAAATAATTCCCTTAAAACATAATCAAATCAATGTAATAATAGGGATAAAAAAAGAACCCTTTATTATCTTATATGGAAAATAATTTTGATAAAACACTTGAACTCCATTCTTCAGGAAAATATCCTTTCTTCTTCATAAACATTTTTCATTTCTTAACATGTCATACAATTATAAACTAAAATAAGTTGATTAAAAATAAACTTGAAAACTTGTAAAGGAAGCTTCTTGGAAATAATGTTTTAAGAATCCATTCATGCCGTATAAGTTAAAAAAACATTCTTCGTACTTTTGTCGGAAAAGTCAAAAAAGTACCTCGTACGAAAAAATGACAAAAGATTCCTTTCATATTCTTTACTAAAAACTCACCGAAGGGTAAAATTGGATTTAAACTATTTTAAGTGGATGGAAACAATATTACATATTGAGGTAACATGGATGTGGATGATAAAATACACCCGGTAAATGCCAAAGTAAAAACAATCTCGGATAAAAATGAGATTGTGATATTTTCCCTTACCTTAGGTCCGATTTGCTTCGTATGTGTCCGAACCTCTTGTATAATGATTTAAATAATGTCATTGACTTATTACAGAATCATATTCATTGTTATGATATCATATATGGTTCACTTATGACTTTATATTACCCGTTCTTTTGTAAATTCCATGTTAAAGAAGCGTTTTGGGTAAAATCGTTTCATTTATCGTAGGTGTTTTGACTTGTTGTTCTTGACATTATTATTACTTATATCGTGATTTAATTACTTCCAGAATATAAAATATGATTTATATATCATATATATTCAGTATATATATATATATATATAATAGATAGATAAATGAAATGAAAAACACCGTTCATGGAGACGGTAGTCCGTACGTACGCATGAACGCTGTTTTCCTTTCCTTATTGTCTTGAATGGAAGTAAGTAGATGACATACATATATACATAAATCCAGTAGCTTTATAATGTCATATATTTCATTATTATTTCTTATATATACTTTTTAATCATTCTTAAATGGTTAACATGGAGAATGAATCTCATCGCGTCGTGGAGACGGTAGTCCGTACGTACGCACGAGCGATGATATCGTTCCCATGGTCGTGGAATTGTGTTGAAGTGTATGTATACTATTTCAGTATCAATATAAATTTATAATAATCATATATAGTTACTCATTACACCATTATACCAATCCAATTAAGGTGGTGACGAAAAATATATTATACCACGGCGTGGAGACGGTATTCCGTACGTACGCACGCGCGGTGATTTCATTTTTCCGTAGGATGGATATAAGGTGAATTAGAGTTGTTTCATATTTATAATAACATATCATTATATAAGAAATAATTATGTTATTACTTTATCATGAAACAACTAAAGAAGAAGAAGTTGAAGAAGAAAGAAATTGAAAAGATCGGTAATGGATATTACCTCTTCTTTGAAACGCCTCTTTGAATCCTCCACTTAGGGAACTAAGATTGGTCTTTGAAGAAGACCAGGACCTCTAGTATTATTCTAGGGAAGTGGAGAAGGGATTTTTTCAGGGGTTGGACGAGCTTGAGTGCTCAAATTGGTGTGAGGAGGAGGGGGAGGAGGTACCCTTTTATAAGGGAGGAGAGGGGCACCTTAGGAATATCTCAAAATATTATTTTATATTAAAGTAAAAATCGGTTTATAATGGTTCAAAAGGGTCTTATTTCGAAGCTAAAGTGGGGATGGGTCGAAATCCTATCATCCAATAGGATTTAGACAAGTTTAGGGTATTATTTTAACCTTATCAATTAGATTTAACTCTAAGTTAAATAATTTAACTTTTACCGTGTCTTTTTGTTTTCTTTCACTATATGGTTAATACACTTACTATAACATGCCAAACGACCCCAAATTGTTTATTATTAATATATATATCCTTATCTATGTCATTTGGCCGAACCTTAGATTTTTAGGAATAAAATAACAATTAATAATATAATATTTTATTTTAAAAACTATTTTGTGTCAATTTTGACACTATTTGATATATGATTTTTGTGAAAGTCATAACAGAATTATATGTTCGAACCAAGTTGATTAAATCAACACTAATATATCATAGTAACCTATAAAATTAGTGTAATTCATAAAAAGTCTCAAATTACATTCATTTGAGCATTTATAACATCAATTATGTTAATATTTCCTTAAAAGGGTAATTACTGCATCATCGTTGTGTCATAAATTAATTAATTTATTTAAAGTCTAAAAATTATAAATAAAATATCATTATGTAGGAAATCTTTTTAGCTTTCTAATGAATATTTATAGTCGAATTTATCTTATGTATAACTCCATATTAAAAATGTTTTAGTTATTAAACTTTGATTTTAACTATTTTAACTATTCATTAAATAAAATAATATTAAATGTCATAATCTAATCCAAGTGGACCTAAATGGTCATATTATATTTATAAGGTTGTTTTTGGTCGAATTACACTTATCCAATAGAATTAAGACATGTGTTAGGGTAATAGTAATATCATATTTACCCTTAGTTACCCTATTTACTATTAACCGTGGTAAAAAAAAGTAAAAAGTTACTATTCACCAAAAATTATTTTCATCTCATTGAACCACATTTTAGTCCTTGATATTAACCGTGTCTGTCGGATTTTCGAAATTCCATTCACAGAAGCGGTAAAATTATGTTTTATGCAAAATTCAGTTTTTAACCTACCACTTAGTGGTTTCACTATTCATCAAAAATTGAAAGTTTTCAGAAAAATTCCAAAATTTCATCCTAAGCTATATTTCATATTCCAAATTCAAAAATGAAGTCTATTTTACCAAATTCATAACATAGAAATTTCATTAAATAATTTTATAATTAAATCCCGCTGTTAAAACAAATAGCGTGTTTTTAAGAAACAATATCTATCAAAAGATTGACACTTGATTATGTCTGGTTTAAATGTTAAATTACATCGAATGACCAACATTGTATTAAATTGTAAAAATATATTCTAAATATACTTTAAAACCACTCAAATTAATGATTTATCACTATTAATTATTTCGATTAAAAAAGTTGTTTTTAATTATAATTTAGTAATTTTCACTATTCATCAGAATATGAAAGTTATCCGAAAAGTACCAAAATTTCACCTTAGGCTAAATTCGATACTCTGAATCCAAAAATAAAGTCCATTTTGAGAGCTAAAATTTCTAAAATTTAAAAAGTGGTTATTACTATTCATAACAGCTAGTTTTAATAATATTTTAATAGCATATCATTGTTTCGTGAAACTCAGTATTGCGTACTACACACGCTATCGAGGAAGGTTGCGATTGCGTGTAATGCAAGGCAAGTCAAGGATGTGTGTTGTGCAAGCTCCTTTTTGTGTTGCGTACAACACAAGACATTAGTGAAATTAAAAAGAATATTTTTCATAAAATCTTGGGCTGTTACACCCCCTACCTTGCAGCCCCCCGGACAACCCTCCTAGACACCCCACCTGCACCCTCCCCCCCACCAATATCCCCCTTTCCAGATAATTTTTTTCCATACTCCTCATTCAAGGAATGATCTAGCTTATATGGTCATATATTCATTGGTGTTGCACCATGAATTAAAGTAATAAAATGATCTCTAATTCAGGTGGTAACTCTCTTGGTTCATAAAATATGTAATGAAATTCAAAAATAAAGTATTACATTTTCTACTGGTTTTCTTCCCAAGGATGTTTTTTCTTGGTAACAAAACATTTTAATTTATTTTTCCAAAACCAAAACTCTAAAAGAAGAATCCATGGGAAGAATGTTTGTTTTAGTTCTAGTGCTATTCGTATCTTCTTGTCTCCCCATGTAATCTCACCACTAGGCCATCCCACACGAACTCCATTGATTTATGTTTCTAAATTTTGAAAAATATAAACAAAATTATTTCCCAAGTCATTCAAAGAATCAAATATGGTCCACCTGTGTCAAACACGTGATCCTTAGTAGTGAAAAACATTCTTCATAGTCACCAAACACCCTTACAAACCCCTAAGAGTACTGTCAATTCCCGTTTCCAAGCCCAATTCTGAACTGCTTGGTTGGCCTGGAGACTACATTGGAAACCTTGGAAAGATTTTTAGAAATAAATTTGTCAATTGATCCACTATCTAAATGAACCACCACCGAAATATCTAACACATTCCTTGAGAATCTCAAAGAATGAAAACCTTATTCCCACATACTTCTGAATTCTAAAGCTTCTCTAGCCTCTACTATTTCATCATAGCTGAGAGATATTGAACTAGCATAAAAGGGGAAATATGAGATTATGTGTTGTGTCTCAGAAGAAGAAAAAGATTAACCCATATCCATACCAAATAAACTCAAATGCTGTATGAAATTAATTTGAATACTATGAATAAATTTGTAATATTATATAGGTTCATGGTGGAGGTGTCCAAGAAAAGTGTGGTATGAATTCTTGTGAGATAAATTTTGTATCTCTAAGGTTCACGTAAGGTTGAAACACATAACTAAAGTTTATGTAAGTAAAGGTGAATGGGACTAAAGATTGAGTGTGACTATCTTAGAGTTATGTAAGAATGTAAAATTTCATTCCTTATTCACTACACCATGAAGGAGAGATCTTTTCATAATAATGTGGCACTAATTGATATCATATAATATATTCTCATGATAGGTGATATAATCATATAAGAAGATCACTTGAGAGAAATGTGGCACTAATTGAGCTCATATAATATATTCTCACCCTGCACACCCCATGCCCTGCACCCCCTGCCCTCTTCCCCAGAACCAGCCCCCTATTAAAAACCCCCTCCCCCCTGAACACCCACTAAAACCCCCCTGCCCCTGTACCCTGCACTCCCCTTACTAGACTGGACACCCCCCTCCTACACACCCCTCCCCTACACACTCCCTCCCTCTTCCCCAGCACCAGCCCCTACTTCCTACACACCCCCTGCCCCTGTACACTACACACCCCTTCTTGGACTGCACACCCCTTCCTGGACTGCACACCCCCTTCCCTCTTCCCCAACACTATCCCCCCTGCCTCCTGCAACCCCTTGCCTCCTGCACACCCCCACCCTCCTGGAACACCCCCCTCTATGAACAACTTCAGCTACTAATCTCATATATCTAACCCATATTCCTATTTCTTCACCTCGATATTCCAATGATGCCACAATACCTGAACAAGAGGCATTATCTTCCCTCATAGCACCTTCCTACTCTAATCCATGAAATAAACTAGACATTACTCAAATTATGTTTCCACCTTTAACTCACTATCATCATTTTCAACCACATATGGATGATCTGGATCATACTTCAAGAGATATGATACATGAAATACTATTTTCATCACCTAATGTTACAGAGGAGGTAACTTGTAAGGCATGATTATGATCTTATCCAAAATATTTAATATACCAAAAAATCATGGCACAAAATTCCCATGTTTCTTAACGTGCCTTTCCCCTAAACAAGTTGATAACCATTAGAATACCCAATCACCCATGGTGAAATCTAGAGGTCATTTCCACTATAGAACCTACAAGAATTTCCTTCCTTGAGCGGTAACCAGCCACATCTGGATCATATGAACCCTAAACATCCCACCTCGGATAGCC
Organism: Viscum album; assembly: GCA_963277665.1. NCBI lineage: Eukaryota > Viridiplantae > Streptophyta > Magnoliopsida > Santalales > Viscaceae > Viscum > Viscum album. The sequence goes on along the minus strand of OY728137.1, from coordinate 878,830,103 downwards.
CCCCACCCCCTACCCAGCTATACTTAATCACCAAATGCTTCCATAATAACTGCACCTTATAGCAATACTCACATCCTCGAGCTATGAACAAAAAACCCCACCTTCCAAATAAAACTGAACTCAAACATAATACAATATATATTATAAGAATTCAAACCATCTCCAATATAAACAATATAAAATTTCAATTTCAATATCATCATAATAAAAAGAAATATTTGATAAAATTAAATGTATAAACCAAGAATAAAATTTACATCTAAAATGTACCTCAATATCAACATCACCATAACCATCATGACCCGCATCATCTCCTATAGAAACACCAAAATCATTATCACCTCCTCTCAGACTACCGCCACCACCACCCCCATCATGATCATTGAAATATTCATTGGTTTATGCACCTAAATTAGTAGAAGGAGCGAAGAATCTTGATAAAAATAATGCATACAAATGAGAACACATTTAATTAGTGAAAAAATTCAATGTTTATATGGTGATTCACATAATATTATTATGTTACCAACAACATACTCTAATAAACATAATGCATACAAATGAGAACACATTTAATTAATGAAAACACTGAAATATTCTTGTGTATGATGATTCGTGAACATAAAATTGAAGAGAAATAAGAAGGATGTTTAGAAAGTGTAACAGACCCGTCTGAAATAAGATCACAACCACCCATAGATATGCTGAAGTTCTCCATGTGAATATCCTTAATAGTAGGCCCAGATGCAAACAAATTCATTAGAAAAAAATTAACTACTATTCAATAGTTATAATTGAATTTTCAGTTTTAAATAAAAAAATCAAAACAGAATACATGTTTTTTAGATCAACTAAATAAACTACAACATAACACATGTTCTGTTATCTATAAATAAGAACTTCATTAATACAAAAATATGTAACATTGAAACTATTGATAAAAAAATACAAAGATATTTTCAATTGAAAAGACAAACAAAAAACAAAAAGCATGTTCTATTATAATTATATTAAATTCAACAATCAAAACTCACACCTAATCAAAATAAAACTAACAATGTGTGGATAAATAGATAAGACATCTCCATGGTGAAACAATCCTCGACACCAGCCTCTCTGCACCTATAGGATTTATTGGAACCCATATCTACTCAATGCTCATGAATTTGTGGATATTGTAAATATAGTTTCCGAAATATATTTTATTTACAATACCTAATGATATATTAAAAAAATATTATAATTCAGATATTCAATCCTTGATGGAAGAAAATAAATAAATATAGTTTCATAAATGTAATCTATAGTTGTGATAATTAACTATGCGGTGGTGTTTAATTTTTTGGTAACAACCTGTGGGTGTTTCAATAAAAGACGAGTTTAAATACCTAAATATGATAGAGAGTTCATCTGATGTAAAAGAGAATTCATCAAAATGAAAAGAAAGTAAAAGAAAGAAGATAAAGCAGGGATGGATGTACCATTTGAAGAATGAAAAGCATTGAGGAAACACCTATCAAAATTCCAAACACAACCCACATGGAATTTATAACCATCTTCTTTGATTTTCTATAGATTGAAACCCAAAATAAAGAAAACATTAAAATATATAAAGATGTTTTTTTGTTAAAATTCCAAACCTGGAAAGGAAGGAATTTTTTTTCAGAATCTTCCATCCAAGTAATCTTTTCATGTTTCCATAGGAGACCGTCAAACATTTATACTGAGAATCTCTCTTCTAAGGAACCTGTTCATGAATAGTAAGGAAGCAGAAAGAGAGAGTCCTGAAGATAGATCATTAAAGAATTAAAGAATTAATGAAATATAGAAAGGAAAGCCACAAACCACAAACAATATATGAAACATCTAAATCAGTCAGTCAAATCCTGATATTCATATAACTTTCAGATAACAAACCAATCAGTTCAGGAGGAAAGTTATCCTTACTGAGCTCAAAATAATCCAAAAGGACAACTTGGCCACTCTTTTTCTTCAGCTCATTCTTATCTGAGAACCTCTCTATGTTAGTGTCTTGGTCATCTGAAGAGTCAAGTATATTGGCATATTGAAGAGAACATTTTTAATAAAAGAAAACCTGAAATAATACATATATATTTCACTATAAATACACCATAAAGAAAAATAAACAACATAAAGGAAGGTATACCTGTAGAACTTCTTCTCTAAGGATATCATTTCAAGCTTGGAACATCCCTATATACAATGAATTTCCAAAAAAACCTCTTCCAAGGAGAACCCATGAAGAAGTAGTCTATAATTGAAACTGTGAATGAGTGAAACAATTATGTATGAAATCATTTTAAGAAAGATGCAATATGAAAACACTTATATATAAGCAATATCCAAACATGTATGTATAAGAAATCTGTAAATAATTTCAATTAATAGCCAATTGAAAAAAATAAATGAATTGTATGTTTTAGTTATAGAAAAAATGGAAATAAGCACAAAAAATGCATATTTTTCAATTATAATATTTGAATAAAAATAACAGTCTAATCAAAAGTATAGTTATATACCTAAGTGGATGATTATTTAACATAACCAATGTCAGTGAGTCTACTATGCATGTAATCGAATAAATTTATAAAAAAATAATGAAAATGATAGGAAATCTGCATGATTCAAACTAAAAAAATGTGTACTAAATCAAATCAGTTCGCCATACCTAAAATGGAGAATGCATTGATGCGGTAGAGTAAATCTATATCAACCATGGAAGAAATTTTAGATGACAAAATATTGACCAAGAAAAAAAATTACAACCAGTAATTGGTGAATCAAAACAGAAGATATATTGTATTGATGTTTGAAAAATACATATGTAGCTGGAAAAACTAAATCTTGGAGAGAATTGAAATTTTTTCCAGAAACTTATGAGAACCCACCATTTGTGAAGCACTATATTGTATTACAGCCTACAAAATTAGTATGAACATAGTGAAATGTGAAACTATAGAGTAGAGAAAAATGATATCGAGATGCTATTGATGAGAAAATACCATATGCATGATTCATCAGGAGCTGGATGAATCTGTGCTTAGGGAACATTTCTACCCTCTCGTCTATTTCTACGAAGCAACAATAAGATGGATTTTTTAAGAAAGTAGTAGGTTTTGGTGATGGTGATTGGAAATGCAAAGCGAGTACAAGGTGTGATTCATCGAGGTATATATCATATGAGACATATAATACTAGGAACCCCTGGAGGAGTGAAGGGGAACCGTGTGATAGAGGAGATTTCGACTAGGGTAGGTGAGAACCCTAGATCGACAGGAGGTGATAATTGAGTGGGAAGAGAAACTGAGGGAAATCAATACTTGGCGTTGATGTGAACAAATTCTGGAGCTAGAAAAGGAAGGCGGTGTCACAGTCAATGGAGGGAATTAGGGTGGATTGATGCGAAATATGGTATCAGAGTACAATGACGGCAATAGTGAGTAGGAATATTAGGAGTGGACATGAACTGGGATTAGGAGGATGATGACGAATGGGGTCTATGGGGACCATAGGTCGATAAGAGAAAAAGCGTTAGCATGGGGAGAAACCAAGGGGAACCATGTGCGGAAGAGGGAGTGAGGACAAATAAATGATATGGCGTGAAGGAAGAAAATGAACCCTAGGTCGATAAGAGATGAACCCTGAGCTGGAGGAGAATCCGAGGTAAACCACGTGCCGAAGAGGGAGGGAGGGAGAGGAAGGGATTGATGCAAAGAAGGTACGTGGAAGTCAGGTGGAGAAGAAACATGGGTTTCTGAATGTTGGACACATAGAATAGAGAGGAACCCAGGATTGGTATAGTTAGTAGATGCCATGTCTCCACTATGTTTTCTTTCAATACTATTTATGAAAATAGTAAATTGAACATGTTGAAGAACCTCAATTCACTCTGACAAGTTTAGAGGTTTAGTTTCAGAATTATGAAATTACTTATTGTTTTTAGAAAAAAATATATTATTCTTGATAACTAGAGGTAAAGAGGAAGATGTAACATTTAAAATTTTCCTAGTGATAGGAATATCATTGGGCCCATGTCATCACATAATAGCTTAAATAATGGTAACTTCATTATCACTGTTGAGAATTTTAAATCTAATGATGATGAACCACTAAAGAATAATCAGTGGTTAAATATTTGATTTTATCACTATTGGATAGATCCGTAAATTCCATGAGCTCACCTTTAGCTCGGGGATGATTCTGGAACATCTATATTTTTAAATATAACACCAAAATCTGATCATGATACATATTGGTCATGTTTTCTTATACCTGAATCTAGGAAATATTAGAATAGTATTAACATATAATCTATAAGAAACACTGCTGTGGGATATTTATACAGGGAATCAACCATGATAAATAATAATCATGATAGTAAACATATACTATATAAATTGGTAAGTTTTTTTGGGTAAAGATATCAAAATATAATAAATAATAAGATCACATGAAATCTTGTTTAAAGATGAGAATGTGGAAGTTTAATGTCATTTCACCACATTCTATGAGGGAATGGTGACAATGTAATGATTTAATCAAGGATAACTTTAATAAATAATAAATAATTGGAGTATCTAACATAATGAGAAAATGAAAACAATGTTTCCATGTGCCAAAATATTTCTAACACGTCAATGGATAAATAAATCTTGGAAACATCACATTCTCTTGTGCCACGATAAGTCTTGGTGAAATTTGACACAAAACATACCCTAAAAAAACTAAATATTAAAAGATATAAATAAGAAAGAATAATGGAGGTAGAATAGGAATATTTACCTCTATCTATTTAAAGTAGAAGAACCCCATAAGGCATTTTTAGAGGTGGAATCCAGAATAAATATCTTGTTATCCTTAAAAAACAACACCCATCCCTACTGGGTAACCAATCCACCTCCACTGTGTACTTGATGGCCCTTATAAAAGGTCCACTACACTTTCCATCCCACTGAGTACCTGGTACCCCTCCATTAGGTACCTTATAAAGACTGTAGTTTTTTATAAACCCATTAAGAGAGACCTAGTGCCTCCCAATCGAATCCCCAATGACTACTGCAGTTTTTTTCTATTAGACACCACCCTAAGATTTGGAAACAAACCCTCTAAATAACCATTAGCCTCAAATTAAAACACATCCTAGAGATGTACTAACTCTTGAAATTACAATTCATATCCCAATTCTAAAAAATATCCCTGCTTTAGGTGAAAAAATTCAAATTTCCTCTGAAATTACTGACCCTCTAATTGTGTGGGTCATTAAAAACCCCCAAACATAAGAATTAAAATCCTTGAGAAGCATCCAAGATGATCCCCTGATTCCCAATTTAACCATCAAAATTTGATACCATCACTTTTTATCGATTCCAATTTTCCACAACTCCACCATGCAGATTCCCAATCTAAACTAATTGGTTCTTCACCAAAAACCACTTTTCCCCCACTCCACACATATCAATTATAATTAGAATAATGTATCTAATTAAAAAACCTCTTTACCATACTCAAACATGTGAAACTATTCCAGTTTACTTCTATACACTGATAAAAAAATAATGAACACATAATTGTTCATAACAAGGAGGAGAAGGATCACCTGGAGGGGGTTGGCTGTGTCAGAGGCATGCCATAGGAGGTGGGGAGGCCACCTAGGAGTAGCATCGGCTGGGGAGGTGAGGTGTCCCGCGTTCTGTGGAAGCGGCTCATGGTGGGGTTGCCTTGTTCGATGTCAGTAAGGGGAACCATCGCGAGGGGAACCGTCAGTGGAGGAGGATCAGGGATAGGAGAGGTCGTGATGGGTCGGGGAAGGAGGGTACTACGCAGAGGATATTGGGGAGGAGGGTGCCACCGTGAGAGATGTCGAGGGTTCAGAGGGCCGCGAGGGGAACCGTCGGTGGAGGAGGATCGGGGAGAGGAGAGGTTGCGATGGGCCGGGGAAGGAGGGTCGCACGCAGTGAGAGACATCCAGGGTTTAGAGGGTAACCACCACGAGAGACAGGGTTCAGAGGGTCGCGATCATGGGAGGATGGAGGAGGAGCCCGATGGGATTTGAAAAAAAAGACAGTGCAATTTTTTAGCCATGACAGTATATACTAAATCATGGTTATAAATAAGCAATATTCATGGATCTATAAAACTATGGATATAACTTAAATTTATAGCAGTGTCTATTACTTAGGTTGGAATCTTAGAAAGGAGTAGGATTGTCGAAACTTTAAACGTATTGCATAAAAGGATGTAGCTTAACCTTTTATGATGAACTTCATGTTACCAGGGAGTTGGGTACATAAGTGTTTGGAGACACTTCTAGGATTTTGAAATCTCATTATCATGAGTTTAGTCAATGAGATAATCATTCCATGCATTAGAGGAATTAATTCCCACTATGTGTGCATACATCATTTAGAGTAATGATTTATATTGTGTAAAAGTGTTGATTTTTGAAAGAGGATGAAATTGTTTTTCAAAGAAAAGATTTTGAAAAGGATATGGTTATGGAATTTTGAAAATGGTTTGATTTTTAAAAGTAAGAATTTATTTTTCAAAAATGGTTGAACATGAAAAAGGTTGTTTTTGGAAATTTTTTTTGTGATAGTTGATGTGATATAATTTGAAATACTAATCCATTAGTTGCTAGAGAGTGAGACTTACATAGTTTGTTGTTTGTTTAGAAAATAGAACTTGGAAGGTGTTGTAGAAACCAAATGGAAGATGATGTAGAGAATGTGGTTTCACCTGAGACATAGGTGAAACAAGATCTATTTAAGAGCATCGTCTAGGTGTTTTAGGCTATGGACATGGGGAAATGGAGGTATGAACCAATGAATGTGGACCATTCCATTCAGTTCATGAAGCAAAATACACCCATATTTTGGGGTGATTCTGAGCCCGAAAAGGTGGATGTGTGGTTGAGTAGGATGAATTGTATCTTCAAGTTCATCGACAAACTGAAAAAAATCAAGGTCAAGATGGAAACGTATATGCTTGAGGATCTTGCACGCTAGTGGTGGGAACTAGTACTGCATGCTAAAGTAGATCAATGTCTTAGTTGGGAGGATTTTGAGGAATTGTTTAATAAAAAATTATATCCTCACACGTTCAAGATCCAGATGAAAACATAATTCTTTATCCTAAAGCAGTATAATCTCTCTATTATAGAATATGAGGCTAAATTCATGAATTTAGTATGATTTTAACCAAAATTTGTGGTGAGTGCATCTATGAAGGTATACATCTTTGAATCAGGGATAAGGTAGGAAATTTGATCAAATATTGTGGTGCTCTATATTAATGACTATGAAGACATGATGTAAAGAGTGGTGGCGGCCAATTGAGACATCTCAGGAGCTATGGGAGGAGGAAGTATGATGATTTTTACTCAAAATGGTGGAAACTCCAATGCTGGGAGCAAGTGAAAGAGAGGCACCTATTTCCAAGGTGTGAGCAGGAATCAGAATCTGACAGTTGGATCAGTAAATCTTCCTCCAAGACCAAAGAGACAAGTGGGATTCTACCAATGTGGTTCCTTTGACCACATAAATAAGGAGTGTAAAACACCACCCAGAGCATTCCATAATTTCAATAAGATGGGACACCTTAAGCACTTTTGTCACAGTTCTTTGAGCTCTAGTGCTCAAGACACTTCTTAGGTGTTGTAAGCATCATATGCTTCGATAGAGTGAGTCCAGCAGAATTATTCTCACCAGTAGAGAAAATCTAGCCATGATGATTCTTAGAATACCATGACTCCTCAGCAAGAGAAATATAAGCAAGGAAATAAGGAGAAGAGTGCATCTTTGAAGAAACTATACGGAGATGAGAAGATGATTGTTGATGATCAGGATGGACCATCAATAGTGAGTGGTATGGTTATTTTTAATTCTACCTTCATGCAGTACTTTTTGATACTGATGTATCACATTCCTTAATTAATTCTCGTGCTGTTAACCTGCTATGTTTAAAACTTGAAATGATGCCCTCTATGATAAAACTAAAAACTCCCCTCAGTGAAAGATAATGTCAAGCCTTCTTGTGTAGATCATGTGGTATAACTGTTGATGGAGTTGAGATGAAATGAGACTTCTCGATGTTGGATATGGATTTCTATGATTTAATCCTAGGTATGGATTGGTTGAAAAAGTTCAAGGCTCACATTGACTGTTATAGAAGAATAGTTAGTTTCACATCTGAGGACGGTGTCAAACATCTCTTCAAAGGAGAGAAGGTTGTGAAGAAGGGTGAAACAAGATTTTTTGAACTATCAGTGGGAACAATATCCTACCAGTTGGTGGTGTTGAATTTTATATCGATGGAAGAGATCTAGGATTTTAGTTTTCCAGTAATGGTGGATCAATTTACAGATGTATTTCTCGAGAACTTATCAGGGTTAACACCTATAAGGGAAGTGGAGTTTATGATTTATCTCCTTCTAGGGAACAGTCCTATTTACCTTCCATCTTATAGGATGGCACCAACAAAGTTAAGGGAATTTAAAGTGCAGTTGGAGGAGCTGTAAATCAAGGGTTTTATTCATCCAAGCATGTCTCTACGGGCAGCACCAACCTTGTTCATGAAGAAAGCATATATAAATCTTTAGATATGCATCGATTATCATAATATTAACCAAGTTACAATAGATAATTGATATCCATTTCCATGCATTGATGATCTATTTGATCAATTTAGGGGAGATCAGTGGTTCTCTAAAATTGAATTGCGACCAAGATATCATCAATTGTGAGTTCGGAAGGAAGAAATTCCGAATAAAACTTTTAGAAGTAGATATGAATGCTATGAATATGTATTCATGCATTTAGGTATAATGAATTCACTATGAGTATTCATGGATTTGATTAATTGAATATTTCATCAATATCTATACTATTTTTTTGTGGTGTTTGTGGATGAAATCTTGGTGTATTTAAAGATAAGCATTGAGCATGAGGAACACCTGGAGATATTGTTACAAATATTAAGATATCACCATTTTTATGCCAAACTATCTAAGTGTGATTTTTGGATATAGGAGGTATGCTTTATTGGCCATGTGATTTACGAAAAAGGTGTTTTGGTGGATCCTGAAAAGATAGAAGCTGTGATCTCATGGAAACCACCGAAGAATGTCTTTGATATACAAATTTTTCTCAGTCTAGTTGGATATTACCAAAGCTTTTTGTGTGACTTATCATGTCTATCCTCACCAATGAAATCTTTGACAAAGAATAATGCTCCATTCCAATGGACAGAGGAATTCCATAAGTCTTTCCCAGAGTTGAAAGTTTGTCTTACTTCAGCACCTATCTTGATTTTTCTAGAATCAGGATAGGGATATGTGGTGTACTATGATGCTTTGGGATCAAGGTTGGGCTGTGTTATTATACAAGTATACCATTTTGTAGATTATGGTTCAAGGAAGTTGAGAGTGCATGAGAAGAATTACCCAACACATGACTTGGAATCAGTAGAAGTAGTTCATGCCTTGAAGACTTGGTGTAATTATATCTTTGGTGATAAATTTAATATGTTCATAGACCAAAAAATCTTGAAACAATTTTTCTCATAGTGATATTTGAATATGAGGCAAAGGAGATAGATAGAGTATCGCCAAATGTTTGACTTTGACTTGCTGTATACATCGAGAAAAAGGAATTCAGTGGTTGAATCATTGAGAAGAAAGTCAGATGTTCAGTTGGTGAAAGAAGCTTTAGATGAATGGCAGTTGATGTCGGTCCAAGCTGACATGAATGTGGAATGTGAATACCAATTTGATATTGCATTTTTCTTTTCATCTATTCTTGTTTTTGATTTGGTAAAGATGGTCAAAGAGACACAAACATCTGAGACAAAATTCTTGGTTATGAGTTCAAAACTCAATGGTGGGGAGACCATTGAGGGTTGGAAACTTGAAAAGAGTTTAGTTTTGTGTTTTAGAGATTGAATGGATTTTCAAGAACAATTACTTCATTATTACCACTATTTGAGATGGGCGGTACATTCAGACACATATAATATATATAAGGCGTTGAAGGCATAATTTTTGTGGAGCGACATGAAAAGTAAGGTGGCCGAGTTTGTCTCGCAGTGCTTAACTTGTAAGCAGGTTAAAACAGAGCATCAAATACTAGTGGGTATGTTATAGTCTTTACCAATTCCAGTGTGGGAGAATATAGCTATAGATTTTGTTACAGGTCTCCCAAGAATGGTTTGAAAACATGATTCCATATGGGTAATAGTGGACCGTCTTACCAAATCATCCCATTTCATCCCTATTTGTGAAACCCATATAGTGGAGGATCTATTTAAAATCTATATCTGAGAAGTGGTAAAGAGACATGACATACCGGTTTTGATATTATCAGATAGAGATATGAGGTTCACGTCTCATTTCTATAAATCCTTACCGAAATCCATTGACACTCAGTTGAATATGAGCATGGCGTATCATCCTCTGATGGATGGGCATTCCAAACGGATGATACATACGTTGGAAGACATGCTGCATGCTTGTGTAATAGATTTTGGTGGCTCATGGGAGGATCACCTACCCTTAGTAGAGTTCTCATATAATAACAACTATTAGGCCTTGATACATATGGATCCATTTGAAGCATTGTATGGGCATCCTTGTCATTCTCCACAATGATGGGTGGAAACATGTGACACTTCACTAGTCGACCCATGCCTTGTCCAAGAAACAATGGAGAAGATTCACCTAATTAAAAAGAGGATAGAGATGGCTCATAGTCATCAGAAATATTATTCAGATCATCATCGATGACCATTTTCATTTTCCATGAGTGATCATGTGTTCTTGAGGATCTCTCCAAGGCTTGGACATCGTTATTTTGGGAAGCATGTAAAGTTATCTTCGAGATATATTGGCCCTTTCAAGATACTGGAATAGGTTGGAGATGTGGCATATCGGTTGAAATTTCCACCATGGTTCAGTTTGGTGTATAATGTATTCCACGTATCTCAATTGAAAAAGTATCAACCTAATCCTAACCATGTGATCAGATGATATCACGTTGACCTAGAGATGGATGATTTGTTGGTACATATCCTGCTGCAGATTGTGAATAGGAAAGAGAAAGTCTTGCATGGAAAAATAATAATTATAGTGTGGGTTTTATGAAAGCATGGTCAGATTCAGGAAGATATGTAGGAATACGATTAGGAAATGAAAGAGAAATTACTGTAACTCTTTTAGGGATTTTAGGGTTTTTTACTTTCTGAGGGTGGAAAGACCAATGGTGGGGAGAATGTTGTATCCATGGTTTCTGGTATGTAACACTTGTTTCTTTTTATGTTAATAAGGTGTAAGGGTGAAGGTTGACAGAGTTGGGAGAACTTTCAAGGAGTTTTTTGGGAAAAAGGAGAAGAGCATGGGATGCACACAGTTTTTCTAAACTGTGCGACAGTCTTAGTATAAATCGTGCAACTTTTTCTGGGTTGAGCAGTTTTGAGGTAGTAGCTTCGACACGATGTTTGAATGGTTAGAGAGATCATTAAAGGAGGATATGTGGGGGGTTTCTTTAAAGCAGTATATAACACATAGTTAGCGCACATTTTGTCTAACCATGCGGTCTACCCGTGTGTAGAGCCAAATCTAGATCATATTTTTTAGGATCTTGCTCGTTTTTGAGATATCTCCTTCATTTTTGCTTCTATGCACACCTAATTCAATATTTCTCTCTATAGAAATTTGGGGAACCTCTCCCAAGAATTTTTTAACCAATACAGATACCTCCCTTGGTGTTTTCAAGCCCGATTCTCATGATAAGTTACATTCTTCATCGTTCTTGTCTCGTTTCTTAGATATACTTAGATATAATTCTCCTATCCTATTTCTTTTTCAGATATGTACATGTTATGGGTAGATCTATGTTGTGGGATTACAAATATGATGATATTTGGGTTTTTTGTTGGTAGGAGAAGAGATCTAAGGATTTTTTTTTTGTGGAGAAACAACCTAGTTGCTAGAGAGTTCTTCATCTATTGTCGGTTTTCATAAAAACCTTCGAGGTAGGTGGATTTTCTCTCAAATACTCTTAATATAATTGATTGTATTAGTTTCAAATTGGTTTATTTGAATGAAATTGATTGTGAAAATCATGGAATAAATATTCTTTAGTGATGATTTATGGTTTTAAAGAAATTGTGTGATCTTGGTGAATTATTATGCAAAGTGATTTAGTTCCTTTAATTTAAAGTGGTAATTTTAAATTATGGACTTGCTGGAATTTCTAAATGGTTTTATGGGAAATAGTTTTTCAATAAAAAGGGTTTTTTATTGAAATGGTTTGGTTTTGAAATGGGTTTGATGATAAATGGTTTTCAATAAAAGGGTGTTTTTATTGAAAAGGTTTTTGGCATGATCCTTGGGCATACTTGGTGTGTGAGTTCATATTGCATATATGGGGCTTGGTTGAAATATGACCTTGTGCTTGGTGCTAAAGGGTTAATGTAACATGGGATATAATTAACTTGTGATGAATTGTTAGATTGATGAGAAACCAGTCATGAGTATGGAACTATCATAACGAATCATGCATGATTGATTGTGTGGATGTGTGTAATGGATTAGGTATACCAAAAGGAATATTGAGAAATAATTTTAAATATTTTTTAGTTATTTTTCTAGAAAAATACTTATTGAAAAATTGGTTTCAATTTCATTTCATAATTTTGGTTGCAAATGGTTTTTAAAACTTGTTTATATTTAGTTATAATTTATTTTGATAAATTGTTTTATATAAACTATTTTATATAAATGTTGCTAACTCTTCTATCCTAGTGGTATGAGTAAGGAATTCATTAGGGAAAACCTACTGAGTTTTATACTCACCCCTACTTCAGCACTTTTGTGATTTTGCAGATGCTATCTTCTGGGATATGGGAAAAGGTAACATATCACATGTTTTTAGCACCACTTCATGATACATTGGCTATTTGGTGATATTATAGCATGGATCTAGGGGATCATAGAGTCTTATGGTCTTCTTGGAGTATTTAGTTATTTATCTGCTATTTACTTTGATACTTGTTTGGTCTTATACTATTACACACTTTGAAATTTGTTTCATATGAATAATATAGTTAATTTATCTTTCTTTTAGTCATGCATTATATAGTGAGCTGTTTGGTTATGGTTTGTTTGGTTAGTGGTTTATTTCTTAAAGGGTAAATTATCCCCCACTTGTATTTGAAACCCTTTGGAATTTATTTCCAACCTTTGAAATCTTGGGGATGTTTCTTACGGCCGAGTAATGAATCATTTTACTCTTAATCCAATGAGAATTTCTGGTTCATTACATAATTTTTCTTTCTTTCTTTCATTCTGATAATAAAATAGAAACAACGTTCATGCGTACGTATGACCTACCATCTCCTTGAATGACATATTTCATTTTCCATTAATAATTTTTATGGATTACTATAAATACACATATAATAACTATATATGATATTTATATCATGGTTAAAATAATTTAGATGATGAAATTATGATCAAATTAACAGGACTAAAAATAAAAAATCAAAACATATATGAAAAATAAAACGGTTATTACCCGAAACAAAACTTTAACATGGAATTGTTAATAAAAGAGTAATAAAAAATCATAAGAAAATAATATATGGTATTATATATATAAATATTGTTATTTAATATATTTATAACAAACTTATATTTATTATACAAGAGTTTTGAATGTGTATAACGAATGTCAAGACTTAAGGTAAGAGATTTCTACTTTCTCTTTTATTTTTGAGAGACATGAAAATTCACTACTCATTTATTTTGTGTGGTGTATATACTATATCTTTGACATGTTATATAATTAATTTACTTATTTTAATTATATTTAAATTTTCATTTGATTTTATTCTTTATCTGGTCTTATCATTTAAAATATTACTAAAGCAGTAACAAATTTCTGTCACACTTTTTTACTTCTATGAGACACATGTCATATTCACCACCTATTTTCTTTATGTAATATATATACTTCCCATGAATTAATTTTATGATACTTATCCTAATAATTATTTGTATTTATATATCCAATCTATGATCTATCTTTCATGTGGTTTATAGTTCAAAATTTACCAAATCAGTAAGATATTTTTTATCTCAATTTGCCTTCCCTGAGACATATGGTATGTTAAACACCTACATTCTTTTATAAGGTGTATATAAAACCCCTTTGACATGTAATATCATGAATTTATTTATTCTCACGATATTCTAAGTTTTATTTAATTTTATTCCTTCAAGGGGTTTACATTTCAAATCTACCAAAGTGGTAAAGATTTCATGTTACAATCTCATCATTTATTAGGATTGTTTATGATTATCCTTTCGATGATAGAATATTATGATAGATATCTCAAGAAACTCATGAATTTTATTCTCATCTGTTTATTTCATGAGAATATATTTTTCCCTTTATTTTCATCTCTTCATATACTCAAGATTTAAAAAATAACATTTTTAAGAAAAATCATCTTTTTGGTCGAAAACCCCTTTTCTTCTAAAACAATGTTTTATAAAAATGTTTCCAATTTTTTTTTAACATTTTTAAAATGGTTAATTAAATAAATTTTGTTAGGTCCACAAGGCTGAATACCCTGAGAGGGGGGGTGAATCAGGGTATGACTAATTTAAAAATAACACCCGTTCTGATCTTGTTTCGCTGTTAAGAAAAACACTCTTCTCTCTCTTTCCTATTGCACAATGTAAGCAGAAAGTAAAGCATGCACAAGACACAACGATTTTTACTTGGTTCACCCGCACTAGGCTACGTCCAAGGAGCATACGCCAACAAGTTTCCGGTCGTACCAAATTCCACTAAACTTCACTAGCTGTGGATTACAAGGTTCGGGTACAGTCACTCTGTCCCAGGCTCACTACCTTTACAAGATTTAGGGTCAGCTTACTACTTTCCCAAGGGTCACTCCCTATTTCTCTCTCTTTGGCTCACTACCATTGGAGAGGATCACCTTCTTCCTCTTCCTTTGCTCACTGCGTCGAAAAGGATCCACTCACAGTTTATAGACCTATAGGTCTCTTCATTTGCATGAAGGAATGCATCTTTCTCTTTATGTAGATGCTCTTTTGAAGCCCAACTTTCACCCGTAGATGAATCTCTCTCTGCACCGAAGGTATCGGGAAAAATTCCAGCTTCCACATAGCCTGAAAATCACTGCTGGAAATAAACCTAACTTGGCACGCAAGTCAATCTCGGCGCGCAAGTATCGGCGCACAAGTCACAAGGGCGCTCAAGTCCACCACACACACTTGCGCGACACAAGCTTCCTCAACTACAGACTTGTGCGAATATCTTCCTTTTATGCCCAAACCAATAATGACGCGTAACTACCAACCGGCACGCATCTTCTCACACTAGAACGCAACTCCTCACACTATCGCGCAACTCCACCTGCGCGATCACACACCACTTGCGCGACCACCACACCTGCATGACGGGAGCTCTGATTTCTAAAAGTTTTGAACTCCGGTGAAGAATGAATAGGGGTGGTCCAGTATTTATAGGCATTTGGTCACCCCTGCACGACGGCGTGCAAGTCTCTCCTCGGCGCGCATGTCTCTTCTCCTGCAATTCACTTGCGCGACCTAATTCCAAACTTGCGCAAATCTCTTTCCTTTTCCATATTTTAATCTTCTAATCTTGAAAAACCACAGGCGCGCAAGTTCTCAATCTTCCAAGGCATCGGCGCGCAAGTCTCTTTCATGGCGCGCAAGTCACTTGTGAGATACCACCAATACTTGCATGACACTTGTCCCTTTGCCATATTTTGATGATCTGATCTTGAAAAACATATGGCGCACAAGTTTCCAAGACTTCAAGTACACGGTGCGCAAGTCCCTTTTCCAAAAACCACTTTTCTTCATTTGTCAATTTTTAGGCCCAAAAATTTGGCAAACACTGGAAAACGGCGCCACCTTGTATCTGTTCTTTTGTACCGCCTCCAGATCATCCATTCCTTTTGTCGATGTTCTTGAATCAAACATGGATCGTTGACCTCATCTCTTAAAATCGACATTCTATCATGAAATCCTCTTTGTCAACAAATTTGTATGTCATTGTTTTGCTTTGTCAACAATCACCACTCAGATGTCCACTTTGTCAACAAACACAATCACCTCAAAAATGCTTCAATGATACCTTGAGGGATTTTTTCCCAACAAATTTTTACCCATGTTTGATTTTTTTACAATTTTTTTTAAAGGAATATTCATGTTTTTTCTCAAACAATTACCATTTGGATTTTACTTAAAATGTGAAAAGAATATTTGTTTTTAACACCCATTACATGAATAGTATTTCTTACTATCATGACCGTGAAATTATTTAAAGATTACCTTACAAGTTTTCAAAATATATTTTCAAAAAAATTATTTTCCTTAATATTTCGGATTTTTTAGATTTTAAATAAATTATTTCAAAGTGAAAATGATTTTGAAAAGGTTTTATGTTTTAAAAAGTTATTTTCAAAGCAGAAAGGATATTTTTCTCAAGAAATGTTTTAAATGATTTTTTAAAGCTTACTTTATAAGTTTTCAATGTTATTTTAAAAGAAAAGTATTTTTAAATTTTTTTATGAATTTTTAGTTTTAAAAATTGATTTTAAAAGCAATGTTATCTTCCTCAAGAAATGTTCCATGTAATCTTTCAAAATTATTCTCCATCTAAGATAGAATCCTTTGACGTTACTTATGATGTAATAGGGATATGAACCAAGGATACCATTCTTAATCTTTCTCTGAATGATTTATGATGAAAATATGTTTGTGATACCCACTTATCTTCCATGGGTTATACCATGATAAAATTATTATGTAACCCTCTTTATTTTCCTGAGTTATTCTATAATGAAATGATGAAATGATTATGAAACCTCTCACTTTTTCACAGGTTATGATATGGTGAAATGTTTATGAAAACCATTTCATTTAACAAGTTATGATATGATGAATGTTTTATGATCTTGTAAAACACATAAATAAGGTTTTCATTATGAGATGTGTGAGACTTATATCTCCCTCATATGCATTGGGTGAAGATTTATATCTCATGGGATAAACATGAATGGAATAGGGAGTGAACCTGATTCAGCAAGGGGGATTTTTCTACTATGATGATATTAGGAGTAAACCTTGACTACTATGATGGTTTGGGGATTGAAACCATTTCACAATGATAACCTTGGTAGTGAGACTTTACTATAATAGAAATGAGTTTATATGCTTATGTGTAGGCCAACATTCTATTTATTATTCCATGTTATGATCTCATGGATAAAATTCTTTGATTACCTTATGATTAATATCTTATGAAATGAAAATAATTATTACATGACTCGAGATTATGATCTTTTATATGTAGGGTATGGTTTTCAAATGTTATTCTTAGGTTCTCATACCCTTATGCTCATGTTATGCTTATGTGTCTCCCTTTTTTACCCTTAATGATTATATAAGATCACCCTTTCTTATGTTTATTTTCATCAGTTTATGAATAATGGTTTTTAAGTAGTATTACTAAATGGGGAGATCTTTATGGGAGAAATTGAAGATATTTCATGAATTAAGAAGATTGTGTTCCATGTTTCCAAAGGCACTAAACTATTATGGTCTGTATAAATATGTTTGTGCAATGTAATGAATATTCATCAAAAAATATATAATATCTATGTATTAGAATCCTTGGTTCTATAGTTGGTATTAGAGAAAAGGTTTAGTTAACCTTTGTAAACCAAGATAAGAAAAATTTAGTGAGATCTCTAGGGATATTTCTAAGGACATGTTTAGGGATGTCTCTAAGGATAAGTCTAAGGACGAGTCAAAGTATAGAAAAATGTCCAGGAATTTTGGTAAAAGATTGAGTGGTTAGTTTCCAATATTTTACATCCCTATCTAGATACTATAAGTAGATGTGGCTCTATCATAGAGGTTATTAGGGGTAATTACTCTCAAAAGGGATCATTGATTTGGACTTGATCATCACTTGGTGTATGAAAATGGGCTTTACTACACACCTGGTTTTACATTCCCAAGGGATATTGTCACGACCCGTCCTCGGGGCCCGTGCCGTGACTACCCCAAGCCCGCCTTCCATAGGCCAGGGGCTGGCGACTAGCACCAAGGCGTAAATCCCAACAAAAAGGGAAGGCATTTGCCTTTGAAAAGAAAACAAGCACCACAGAGTAAGCAAGCAGAAAAGTAAACACTAAGTAAAAAACTGTACAAGCTGTGCTGAAAGAAAAAGGGGCCGGAAATACAAGCCCAACTGTAAAGTACAACTGAAAGGAAAAACAGCAACTGAAAAGGGAAAACTGCAGCGTCGAGCCGTCCTCTGGAAGTCCCACCTGAAGGGTGGGTACAGATAGCCTCCACTGCTCCTCGGGTCCACCTAACCGCTCCGAGTACGTCCGCCCAGTGGTCCACCTCTAGGTACTATCCTACTCCGCACGCCTCCTCCACGATCAGCACTGTCCGTCGTCTGCAACCAACACCACGAAGTGCGGGCATAGCCCGTGCAGGGGTGAGTATAAGCTACTCAGTAGGGACCCCGAGACCCCCGAAGGTCTCCCGAAATCCACAAAGGATAAACCACGAAGAAGAGATACAATCACGAAGCAACATCTGACACGGCTTAGGTATATGCCCATACATATACCTAAGTCATCAATTCCCCGATCGGCTCCAACGTCCGAGCCCTAGCACAACCCAGTCCACACAGGAAAGCAAAACGCATACCCACGCAGGATAGAACAACACAATCCACAAAGGAGAGTAAACAGTAAATCCGCACAGGATAGCTCAACACAATCCACAAAGGAGAGGAAAACGTAATCCACACAGGAAAACTCAACAGATAACTCTCATAGGTATATGCCCATACATATATCGAAATTATCAGATAACCCATCTCAATCAAGAGGAAACACAAGGATCATTGACTCATCTCAAACCAGGATTTTCATTATCAAAAACGTAACTACTGAAGAGCCCCATCTCTGAAGTGTACAGTGGTCCTGTCACGACTCCGAGGTACTTCTCACTAACCTAAGACTGCTGAGGTACTCCTCCTGTCGAGTACCGCGGGTCTGCTGCCAACTACCGGGCGCTCCGTCCGCTGAGGGTCTGCTGCCAAATACCGGGCGCTCACCCAAATAGCCTACAGAGGTACTCCTCCAGTCGAGTACCGCGGGTCTGCTTCCAACTACCAGGTGCTCCGTCCGCCGTGGGTCTGCCGCCAAATACCGGGCGCTCCGTCCACTGGGCTAGTCGACTCACTCCAAGTCGAGTCGGTCGAGCAGTCTTCAGGTCTCAGCCGGCTACACGGTCTCCGTACTCCGTACACTCGTCTCCAGTATCGCGGGTCTGCCGCTACAACCAAGCGCACCACCTCTATCGAGTAAAACAGAAGATTCAGCTCACACAGGTATACTTCTTCGGATGACGATAAAGATGATCAATGAACCATCTAAGTCGTCGGACCCACGAAGGATCGATAGGTACTAACCTTGCAATGACCCACACAGGATCGGGCCCACGCAGGACCTGTAGGAGTTGGCTCATACAGAACCGCTGAGAGATGACCCACACAGGATCGGACCCACACAGGATCGGGCCCACACAAGACCGGGCCTACACAAGACCTGTAGCACTGATCCACGTAGGATCGCTGAGTGCAGTAGTCGTCGCAGTCCGCTGAGGATCTCTGCACAGTCGTCGCCGCAGTCCACTGAGGATCTCTGCACGGTCGTCGTCGGAGTCCACGGAGGATCTCTGCATAGTCGTCGCCGCAGTCCACTGAGGATCTCTGCACGGTCGTCGCTGTCGAAGTAGCAGTCGCAGCCAGCACTAGGGTTCCCGCACACAGCAAGCTCGTTCGGGAGGGTCCGCTCCACGAGCCGAGAGGCTGATACATCAACTGACACGAAGTCCGAAGTTGATGTATCCAAAAGTTCCGTATCGTCAATTGGAACACAACGTCGCAGACGGCGCGTCAATCGGACGCCCGGTCTGAGAGTTATTGGCATTTTCGTCCCAGGGGCCCGGTTGGTTTTTAAGGCAAAAACAACCCGACCGCACTCCACCTACGTCCAAACCTCGGGCGGAGTATGCCAAAAGATCCGTCTCACTTAGAGGAATTCAACAAAGCTGACGGCACGTCAATCGGACGTCCGTAGCTCAAGATATGAGCGTTTCCGCTCCGAGGGCCCGGTTGGTCTCGTGTACGAACCAACCCGGACGAACTCAAAGTATTCCGAAACCTTGAGTGCGATATACTGAAACGACCGTCTCGATCCAAGGATCGCGTTGCCACTGACGGCGAGTCGTTTAGAGGCACGAAGCTCAAGTTACGGGCGTTTGAACGAAAACGTCCGAAGAAGGGGGGTACGGGCCCGGGCCGACCCGGCCCGACCCCCCCTGGGTCGGCCCGAACCGGGTCGACCCGACTCGGGTCCGACCTGGTTGGCCCGGCCCAGCCCGGCCAGGGCCGGTCCGGCTCGGCCGGCTCGGCTCGGCCGAGCGGCGCGGGTGGAAGCCGCGGGCGTTGACCCCCGACCTGAGGAAAACCGCGGCCCGTGTGCGGGCCGCGCTGGTGAACCGCGGACGCGGCTGAGCCGCGTCCCGCCTGGGCGAACCGGGCCCGCGCGGCCGCGGGTCCGTCAGCCGCCGCCGCCGCGGCTTCAGCCGCGGCGGGCTCGTCCGGCGGCGCGCCGGGGCGCCGCCGCCTCCGGCCGCCGGCGCCGCCGCGCCGGCAACCCGCGCCGCCGGCAGCTTCCGCGGCCCGCCAGCGTCGCTCTGGAGGCCCGTTTTCCTTCCCGTCTGCGCCGTTGCTCCTCCCGGGATCCGTTCTTTACTGTGGGATCTCCAAACATCTTCTGCGGAACGTTCCGTCGTCGTCCGTCAAATCCGCACAAAACGAAGAACGGCGGAGGGTCGTCGGGCTGTGTTCGTTTGGCCCGCACCCTCCGCATTAGAAATAAACAACCGGGAGAAATTGTTCAACACATGAACCAACAATTTTAATTTTAATAAAATAAAATTGTTTCTTTGATTCCGGTTCTTTAATTTTTTTTAAAGAAAAGATCACGGGAATAACAAAGAGGGGTATTCCAAAATTATAAAATCCCTACCTCGTCGATCGTCGCTCGCGGGTGTTCTTCGCGGAAAGGATCGTCACGGAAGAGAGGGATCGTCGCGTCGTCGCGGGGAGGCGTCGCGTCATCGCGGAATCCGGCGTTGAGTCGGCGAGCTCAACGAACCAAGAACAACAGATTTAAATTATAATTAATTAAATCTGTGTTTAAACCCGAAGAAAAGAACCTTGAGCGGAAATCCGAAATCACTCACCTCAAATGGTCGGTGATCGGAGATCGGAGATCGGAAGAACGTCTCGGACGAAGGCGTCGTCGATTTCCGGGTTCGGCGTTCTTCGCGTTCTTCGCGTTCTTCACATTCTTCGCGTTCTTCGCGAGGGAGTTGAAGAAACAGGGATCCTCTCAAATCTTTTCAAAAGATTTTGGGTTGGTCTTATTTTATTAACATGCCAACGCACGAAAACCGGTTAAGAAACGAATGAATTAATTCGTTGAATTAATTCAACGAAAGAAACAAGCCATTTAATTCACGAAAGAAACAGCCCATTTAATTCACGAAAGAAACAACCCATTTAATGGTCTGTTAAGAATTTAGAAAACGCGTCAGTTGACTTTCATTAAGATGGGTTTTCACGGGTGCGTTTCTTAGCGGAAAGAAACGGCGGGGCTCGTGCGGGCCCCACCTCACAAATATCCTACCAAGGGGGTATGATATTTCTGGATAGCATCCTATCGAGTTCAACTCAGTTCAAGCCGCCTTTAAGTGGCTTCAAGTGGCTTCCAAGTGGCTTAAGTGAAATAAAATAAAGTTGTCGCAAAATTATTTTATTTCTTAACTTTAAGCCCGAAAATTAAAAACCACACCCGAGAAAACGCAACTCCGGAAGAGGCGTTTCTAAGCGAATACCGGCGCTGCGATTTCATCGGTGCCCTCAGAATTCGATTCCGGGCACCGGTTCAAAAGTTAGAAAAACTCGCTCGCCCGTTCACTGAACGTACCCGAGCCAAACTTCAGCAAATGATTCCGGGCACACCGGGCCTCGGAATCAGGTGCCGTCAGAAACTGCGCTCTTGTAAAATTCCAAAGAAAATTAAGAAAAAAAATTTCCTTGAAATTTACGGGTCTTTACATTACTCCCACCACAGGGCTTTACGTCCCCGTAAAGCTTCAACACAAACTAGGGATACAAAGGCGGTACTGAGCACACATCTGAGCCTCCCGCTCCCAAGTGCTCTCTTGGAGGTTCCCGTGCTGCCATCTGCTGCGCACGAGAGGAATCGATCGCCCATGTAGGACCGCTCCTGTCGATCCTCTATCTCCACTGGGACCTCCGTAAAAGTCGCCCCATCATCCACGTCTAGCTCCCCATAGTCAATGATGTGCGTCGGGTCGTGCACGTATCTCCTCAGCTGGGATACGTGGAAGACGTCGTGCACCCGGTGCAACTGAGGTGGCAGAGCCAGATGATAAGCCACCTCGCCAACCCTGCTGAGGACCTGGAAGGGTCCGATGAAGCGTGGAGACAACTTGCCGCCTCGGCCAAATCTCCTCAAACCACGTCGAGGTGAGACCCGCAAGAAGACGTGGTCGCCATCCTCGAACTCTAGTGGCCTCCGCCTCCTGTCAGCATATGACTTCTGCCGGCTCTGTGCTGTCCTCATCCGCTCCTGGATGACCTGGACCTTCTCTGACGTGGCCCGGACCATCTCTGGTCCCACAAGAGCTGCAAGATTTCTTCTTTGCCGATAAGAGAAACCTGGTCTCATCCCCTGGATGAACCACATTCTTTGCCTAAAACAGTCAATCCTAACATGGATGATACTAATACATACCAAGGATGAAGTCATAAGGCCTCGACGCTACTACTAAGAGATCCAACCGTTACTCTCGCCTCCAAGGGTTGAGTCACACTATCGGCATCAGTGTGTGGTAACTGGGTCTCCTCCAGTAGATGTCTCACAAGTGAGGGTCAAGTCAACAGCCAAAACTGGAACCTCTTAGTAACATCACGAAAGAGGACAGGAACGAAAATATCACAAAGGTATGCGTCTTTTATTATTGCAGCTCATAATACAAGACGCTACACAAAAGCAACAAGGAACCAGAAGTACAAAGAACGTATCCACTAGTTCTGCTCCTGTCCATCTGCTCCCAGAGCTCCATGATCGAAGGCCTCGGCTGCCTGAAGCTGAGCTCTCGCATGTTCACCTACTCCCTGTGGTCGGGGCGGACCTCCTGGTGGTGGTGGTGGCAGAGCCTCAAAGCGTCGCCCACCTCCCGCTGCGCGGCCAGCTCCTCTGCCTCGTCCGCCTCCTCCCTGCGGACCGCCACGGTCGAACCTCTGCCTCTGCCTGGGAGGTTCTTCACTTAACTGCTGATCATCAGCATGGCGGGTCGGACAGTCACGAGCCATGTGACCAATCCCGCCACAGGAGTAACACTGCCCACTCTCGGCACGCCTGGCTCTGACTCCACCCCGGCTCCCCCGCACAACTGAGCCTGAGTCGTGCAGTCGGCCACCGGTAGGTCTGGTCTGCCTGGAACCCTGAGTCATCCGTCGGCTACCTGCTACCGATGACTCCGCTATCTGCCGCCCTACGGCAGGTCTCGCTGTGGACTCAGCCAGGAAGCTCTCGATCAGAAGGGCTCGCTCTAGCACTCCTGCCTGGGTCGGGATGCTGAGAGAGATCAGCGATGCCCTGATCTCGTGTCTCAATCCCTGCTCGAAGGTCCGGGCCTGGAAGAAGGGGTCCCGTACCATGTCTGTCGAGTAGCGAGATAGGTCGGTGAACCTCGCCGTGTACTGAGCGACCGTCAAGCTACCCTGCCGCAGCTGAAGAAGCTCCTGGATGCGCACCGCTCAGAGGGTGGCCGGGACGAACTCTGAGCGGAAGAGGCTCTCGAAGTCCGTCCAGATGAGGGTGGCCTCATCGTGTACCTGGAGCATCAGGCTCCACCAGCGTCCGGCTGCTGCGTGCAGTAGGCTCGCCGCAAGGATCACCATGAGGTCTGCTGGTGTCCTCACTAGCCTAAAAACTCGGATGACCGCCTCCAGCCAGTCCTCGGCTGCCTGGGGGTCCGACTCCCCATGGAACCTGGGTGGTCGCTGGTGCTGGAACTCATGCAGAGCTCTGAGGCGTCGTGCGTCGTTAGCTGCTAGTGCTGGAAGCATCGGGGGCTCGGCGGGTAAAGGTACCGCCGGTGCCTCTGCTGTCAACAGGCCCTGTACCGAGGCCTCGTCGCTCAGCGGGCTGTCGTCGCGCCCTACTCTAGGAACCCTAGCTGGCTGCTGTCGTCGTGCCATCCTGAAAAGGAAACAAGTATGCCACGGTCAGAATAGTATACCTGGTGAGCTGACACAAGTAATCACAAAGAAAACTTGAAACACACATGCAATTAATGTTTTCGTGCATTAAGTCGGAAATCAGAAGTCAGGGTCCTGGTGTATGGATACGTCGGCCGCCGCACCAAGACTGGACTCCCTGGACTGATAACCACACTCAATACGCTAAACACTATTGCTTCACATAGAAGAAAGATCAGAGTCTGCGGTAGAACCGACCGCCTCTGATACCAATTTGTCACGACCCGTCCTTGGGGCCCGTGCTGTGACTACCCCAAGCCCGCCTTCCATAGGCCAAGGGCTGGCGACTAGCACCAAGGCGTAAATCCCAACAAAAAGGGAAGGCATTTTCCTTTGAAAAGAAAACAAGCACCACAGAGTAAGCAAGCAGAAAAGTAAACACTAAGTAAAAAACTGTACAAGCTGTGCTGAAAGAAAAAGGGGCCGGAAATACAAGCCCAACTGTAAAGTACAACTGAAAGGAAAAACAACAACTGAAAAGGGAAACCTGCAGCGTCGATCCGTCCTCTGGAAGTCCCACCTGAAGGGTGGGTAAAAATAGCCTCCACTGCTCCTCGGGTCCACCTAACCGCTCCGAGTACGTCTGCCCAGTGGTCCACCTCCAGGTACTGTCCTGCTCCGCACGCCTCCTCCACGATCAGCGCTGTCCGTCGTCTGCAACCAACACCATGAAGTGCGGGCATATCCCGTGCAGGGGTGAGTATAAGCTACTCAGTAGGGACCCCGAGACCCCCGAAGGTCTCCCGAAATCCACAAAGGATAAACCACGAAGAAGAGATACAATCACGAAGCAACATCTGACACAGCTTAGGTATATGCCCATACATATACCTAAGTCATCAATTCCCCGATCGGCTCCAACGTCCGAGCCCTAGCACAACCCAGTCCACACAGGAAAGCAAAACGCATACCCACGCAGGATAGAACAACACAATCCACAAAGGAGAGTAAACAGTAAATCCGCACAGGATAGCTCAACACAATCCACAAAGGAGAGGAAAACGTAATCCACACAGGAAAACTCAACAGATAACTCTCATAGGTATATGCCCATACATATATCGAAATTATCAGATAACCCATCTCAATCAAGAGGAAACACAAGGATCATTGACTCAGCTCAAACCAGGATTTTCATTATCAAAAACGTAACTGCTGAAGAGCCCCATCTCTGAAGTGTACAGTGGTCCTGTCACGACTCCGAGGTACTTCTCACTAACCTAAGACTGCTGAGGTACTCCTCCTGTCGAGTACCGTGGGTCTGCTGCCAACTACCGGGCGCTCCGTCCGCTGAGGGTCTGCTGCCAAATACCGGGCGCTCACCCAAATAGCCTACAGAGGTACTCCTCCAGTCGAGTACCGCGGGTCTGCTACCAACTACCAGGCGCTCCGTCCGCCGTGGGTCTGCCGCCAAATACCAGGCGCTCCATCCACTGGGCTAGTCGACTCACTCCAAGTCGAGTCGGTCGAGCAGTCTTCAGGTCTCAGCCGGCTACACGGTCTCCGTACTCCGTACACTCGTCTCCAGTATCGCGGGTCTGCCGCTACAACCAAGCGCACCACCTCTATCGAGTAAAACAGAAGATTCAGCTCACACAGGTATACTTCTTCGGATGATGATAAAGATGATCACTGAACCATCTAAGTCGTCGGACCCACGAAGGATCGATAGGTACTAACCTTGCAATGACCCACACAGGATCGGGCCCACGCAGGACCTGTAGGAGTTGGCTCACACAGAACCGCTGAGAGATGACCCACACAGGATCAGACCCACACAGGATCGGGCCCACACAAGACCGGGTCCACACAAGACCTGTAGCACTGATCCACGTAGGATCGCTGAGTGCAGTAGTCGTCGCAGTCCGCTGAGGATCTCTGCACAGTCGTCGCCGCAGTCCACTGAGGATCTCTGCACGGTCGTCGTCGGAGTCCACGGAGGATCTCTGCACAGTCGTCGCCGCAGTCCACTGAGGATCTCTGCACGGTCGTCGCTGTCGAAGTAGCAGTCACAGCCAGCACTAGGGTTCCCGCACACAGCAAGCTCGTTCGGGAGGGTCCGCTCCACGAGCCGAGAGGCTGATACATCAACTGACACGAAGTCCGAAGTTGATGTATCCAAAAGTTCCGTATCGTCAACTGGAACACAACGTCGCAGACGGCGCGTCAATCGGACGCCCGGTTTGAGAGTTATTGGCATTTTCGTCCCAGGGGCCCGGTTGGGTTTTAAGGAAAAACCAACCCGACCGCACTCCACCTGCGTCCAAACCTCGGGCGGAGTATGCCAAAAGATCCGTCTCACTTAGAGGAATCTAACAAAGCTGACGGCACATCAATCGGACGTCCGTAGCTCAAGATATGAGCGTTTCCGCTCCGAGGGACCGGTTGGTCTCGTGTACGAACCAACCCGGCTGAACTCAAAGTATTCCGAAACCTTGAGTGCGATATACTGAAACGACCGTCTCGATCCAAGGATCGTGTTGCCGCTGACGGCGAGTCGTTTAGAGGCACGAAGCTCAAGTTACGGGCTTTTGAACGAAAACGTCCGAAGAAGGGGGGTACGGGCCCGGGCCGACCCGGCCCGACCCCCCCTGGGTCGGCCCGAACCGGGTCGACTCGACCCGGGTCCGACCCAGTTGGCCCGGCCCGGCCCGGCCAGGGCCGTTCCGGCTCGGCCGGCTCGGCTCGGCCGAGCGGCGCGGGTGGAAGCCGCGGGCGTTGACCCGCGGCCTGAGGAAAACCGCGGCCCGTGTGCGGGCCGCGCTGGTGAACCGCGGACGCGGCTGAGCCACGTCCCACCTGGGCGAACCGGACCCACGCGGCCGCTGGTCCGTCGGCCGCCGCCGCTGCGTCTTCAGCCGCGGCGGGCTCGTCCGACGGCGCGCCGGGGCGCCGCCGCGCCGGCAACCCGCGCCGCCTGCAGCTTCCGCGGGCCGCCGGCGTCGCTCCGGTGGCCCGTTTTCCTTCCCGTCTGCGCCGTTGCTCCTCCCGGGATCCGTTATTTACTGCGGGATCGCCAAACATCCGCTGCGGCACGTTCCGTCGTCGTCCGTCAAATCCGCACAAAACGAAGAACGACGGAGGGTCGTCGGGCCATGTTCGTTTGGCCCGCACCCTCCGCGTTAGAAATAAACAACCGGGAGAAATTGTTCAACACATGAACCAACAATTTTAATTTTAATAAAATAAAATTGTTTCTTTGATTCCGGTTCTTTAATTTTTTTTAAAGAAAAGATCACGGGAATAACAAAGAGGGGTATTCCAAAATTATAAAATCCCTACCTCGTCGATCGTCGCGTGCGGGCGTTCTTCGCGGAAAGGATCGTCGCGGGAGAGAGGGATCGTCACGTCGTTGCGGGGAGGCGTCGCGTCGTCGCAGAATCCGGCGTTGAGTCGGCGAGCTCAACGAACCAAGAACAACAGATTTAAATTATAATTAATTAAATCTGTGTTTAAACCCGAAGAAATGAACCTTGAGCGGAAATCCGAAATCACTCACCTCAAATGGTCGGTGATCGGAGACCGGAGATCGGAAGAACGTCTCGGACGAAGGCATCGTCGATTTCCGGGTTCGGCGTTCTTCGCGTTCTTCGCGTTCTTCGCGTTCTTCGCGAGGGAGTTGAAGAAACAGGGATCCTCTCAAATATTTTCAAAAGATTTTGGGTTGGTCTTATTTTATTAACATGCCAACACACGAAAACCGGTTAAGAAACGAATGAATTAATTCGTTGAATTAATTCAACGAAAGAAACAGGCCATTTAATTCACGAAAGAAACAGCCCATTTAATTCATGAAAGAAACAGCCCATTTAATGGTCTGTTAAGAATTTAGAAAACGCGTCAGTTGACTTTCATTAAGACGGGTTTTCACGGGTGCGTTTCTTAGCGGAAAGAAACGGCGGGGCTCGTGCGGGCCCCACCTCACAAATATCCTACCAAGGGGGTAGGATATTTCCGGATAGCATCCTATCTAGTTCAACTCAGTTCAAGCCGCCTTTAAGTGGCTTCAAGTGGCTTCCAAGTGGTTTAAGTGAAATAAAATAAAGTTGTCGCAAAATTATTTTATTTCTTAACTTTAAGCCCGAAAATTAAAAACCACACCCGAGCAAACGCAACTCCGGAAGAGACGTTTCTAAGCGAATACCGGCGCTGCGATTTCATCGGTGCCCTCAGAATTCGATTCCGGGCACCGGTTCAAAAGTTAGAAAAACTCGCTCGCCCGTTCACTGAACGTACCCGAGCCAAACTTCGGCAAATGATTCCGGGCACACCGGGCCTCGGAATCAGGTGCCGCCAGAAACTGTGCTCTTGTAAAATTCCAAAGAAAATTAAGAAAAAAAATTTCCTTGAAATTTACGGGTCTTTACAGATATACTTTAAAAATTCACAAACTCTTCACCTACCATCATTAAGGATTTAAATAGATGATGACTATGAATGACCTAGGATAAACCTAAGGTGTTATAGACTAAAAATAATTTGATATGATTTATACATCCTATAAGTTATTTTCATGATTATATGTTTTTTTGATTATGATTAGCATTTCTCACACTATGATTTTTGGTTTTAGTAAATGGATTAAACCATAAGGAATCATGTTAAAATTGAATCTGATGGAAAATTCAGTGACTATGAGCATCCAAATGAATGATGAATGGAGAGAAATATATTGTAATTATTCATAATAATCTATCACGATATATGATTAACAATGTGAACTTTGGCAAGATTCCAAACACATAGAATAAGAGGAAAATGGAGTTTTATGAAAGTTCATGTGGTAATAAACATAGTGGAAAGAAGATTCATCTTTCTATATGTCAAGAATGTGAAACAAAGAACCTGGAGAAATATCTCAAATGTAGGGAAGATTTTATTTGTGTGAAAAAAGGGTCATAGAGTGACAAATTGTTGAGAAGTTCAATGTATTATGTGTAGTGAACATGTGAATTACACGACTCAATTACCTGACTCAAGAATCCACTTCTAAACCAAGGAAGAACCTATTCCATATCAATTATTTAAGTGTAAGGATTGAAGTATTTATGTATTGTGAAATATATAAGTATTTTTCAGTATAATTTTTTCATTAAGGATTTGAAAGAATATTTTGAAAAATTCCGATGACCTAGAAAAGTGATTTAATGGCAAGGTGATATTCATGGAAGACATATGATTAAGGGAATATAATTCGTAATATGTTATTGATGTTAAAAAAATAGTGTTTAGTATGGATAAAGAGATGATTCATATGAATAAAGTAAATTGGATAATATTGATGACCTTGGAATTGATTAATGATTTATGAACAAAGTGGTTTATGTTATCATTGATTGGAGCTTAAAACATTATTGGATCTATGTAATTTCTTTAAAAATCTATGGTTTTATTCAAGTAATGAGGAATCATGCATGTTTTCATTGAGGTTTTATGGTAATTATGGTTATTACAAGCTTCATGAGAATATATGACCAAGGTATTCACATGTTTGGCATGTGACCATTAAGAGATGCTTAATGATATTTGGATGATTAATGTTGAGTTTGGTAAATTTAGTGATATTATTTATAAATTTTGAATTTTTGAAGGGTTATAAGTTTAACCATTGATGGAATGGTTTAAGTTGAACTTTGGACAAGTCTTTAGAGATTAATGTATTACTTTACCATATAAAGATTTATGCATATTGAATAACATTTTCTAACCATTTTTTTTGTAATGATAACTAATGATATACAAAATTAATTGTCATTATATTTATGGATCATATGATCTGTTAGTACTTAAGGCATAAAAAATTTACCTTCATTTATTAAAATATGAGTTAGAGTAGAAATTGATAAAGTCACAACAAAAGGGTGATATTGTTCTTATGAAATATAATGAAATCAAATAAGTATATCTTATCATGAAAATTATTCAAAATTAAGAAAAGGATCTTGAAATAAAATTTTGTACTATTATAATCATTTTTGATAATATCAATGACATGTTTCAAACCTCTTTGGTTTATGGGTTTATGGTTGTTAATTTTCTCTCGAACATATTCTTTATCACTCTCCATCAGTATTTGAGTGTTAGTTTTCTCTTCTATGTCAATGTTTTCACTTCCCACCTATGTTATCCTATATGGAAACCTAGTATGTGTTATTATATAGGACTTTAAAACATACCTTTATCTTTTTCAAGAGTATTTTTTATTAACCCTTTTTTACCATGTGGGTTTTTATGAAAGAATATTCAAATGTTAAACCTTTGATGTTTGAGATGAATTTCCAGGTGAAATTCATTTCAGGGTGGGTGGAATGTAACACCCCGAGATTTTGTGAAATATTTATTTCAAATAAATTTAATATTTTAAATATTTTGTACTATAGTAAAAACTGAGTATATCTTGTGTTATATGTAACACCAAGTTTATCTTTAATTACATGTAACAATGAGTTTCTTTGAGAGTATGCATGACCCACGACACCGGGCTTCATAGAACAATGAAATAATAGTATTTTAAACATAACCATTATAACCTAGCTATTAAATAAGTGGGTATGAATAGTGTTAAACAATTTTTGAAATATAAATATAAATTTACTACTCAATATAAATTTTTTTATAAATTCTTAGTATATAATCACTTAATTTTTGGTAAAGTAATTATATTCATCAAAAATATATTTTCTTCAAAAATGATTTTTATTTCTTTTTATGAGAAGATATTATAATTAATTTATAGATATTTTAGAAAACTTATTTTATAACATAAACTTAATTTTGGGAATCATTATATAAAAATTAACATATGGTGAAATTTTTGTATTTTTTGGAAAATATTTATTTTTCATTGAATAGTGAAAAATTCTGATTTTTGTGAAACTATCATTTGTTTTCAATAAATTAAGTAATTTAAATTACTAATTATGTTTTAAAGTAAAATAGTTATTACGTATTAATATTTAATCTACTTAATTACTCTTTAATCATCTTCATACTGAATTTTAGTGTAATCTTATTTTTGGGTTTGAAAAGGGGTTTATTTCTTCTAAAAATTGTTTTAAAGTGCATAATGTTTCACCATTTTAATTAATTAAAATAATAACTTATTTGTAATGTTTTAAATGAAATTTATATATTATATATCAATAAATTATAATTTATATCCATACAATGATTATTATTAGATATAGAGTTATTATAAACCATCTTATCTTTGAAAAAAATACACTTCTCGAAAACCTGCTTTTTCGTTGCGTTTACGAGTTTTGTTTTAAATTCAAATTTTTAAAATTTTATAAAATGTATTTTAAAAAATTATTTTAATTTTTTAAATAAAAATATTAAAATTAAATTATGGTGAATTTTTGAGAATTTTCTGAAAATATTAATTTTTTGATGAATAGTAAAAAATACATAATTTTAATTAAAAATTTCCTTTTTGTTTAAATTATTTATAAAGTTAAATTATATTTTAAATTGATTTTAAATTAGTATTAGTTCAATTATAAATATATTAATACAATTTAGTACATTGGAATCAATTTTATATTGAAATTCGATATAAAAACTATATAAAATTTTGAACATTTTCTCTTTGAAAACCAACTTTCTTGTTGCGTATGCATGAATTATTTTAAATTAAAATTTTCAAATTTTGTGAATGAATTTTAGAAAAATAGATTCCATATTTTTAATAATAATAATCCATATCATATAATAAATTCAAATTATTTTTTTACCTTAATTAATAGTAAAAACAGTAAAAATTATTTACCACGGTTAATGTAAAAATGAGTTTACCAAGGGGTTAAACTAAAAAGATAAGGGTTAAAAACAAACATAAAATTGTACAAAAAAAATTTTATGGACATATTTCAAAATTATAAATTATATTATAGATAATAGTCCATTATTTGAGCCTTGTGACATAAAGAAAATATGGGTGGAATTCTTTCTTTCAAAAAATTTCAAGTGTGCCACTCACCTCACTTATAAAAGGCCATCCCTTCTCCTCTATATATCACACCATAAAACCATTTTGGTTCAGAAAATAATTTCCCAAATAAATTTCTAAATTCCCTAATATAATCTTATAATCCTTATTTTGGACATAAATCCGACCTAGAAGGGTTTTAGTGAAAACCTAAGCGGGATACCCGAAGAAGAGGTAACATTCATCAATGAGCATTTTTGTTTTATTTATCCCTAAAACCCATTTAATTATTATTATAACATGATGATATAATAACATAATTATATTAAATATTTTTTTTATCTTAAGTTCATGACCTACAACCATCTACACTTCTATCAAATGGGTTAAAAAATCATCATTCGTGTTTACAGCGGACTATTCCCTCACAAACCGATGTTATTCAGTTTTCCACTACCACCTCTCACAGTTAGAAATAATGATGGATTTATTGTTTATATATGATATTTTTGATATTATTATGATTTTTTAATTATTATATCATATATATGTTTATGCTTTCCATTTTGTGGGAATATGATAATGTCGCTCGTGTGTACGGTGGACTACTGCCTCGCGAAGCGATGTGACTACACTTTACATAGAAGGTATTAATGATGAGTTTAATAAAAATATGTTATAAATATTACATAAAATTTATTATTTAATTATAATATATCATTTAACTTTTTTATTTTTATTTTTTCAATCCAATATGAAAATTGAAACATCGTTCGTGCGTACGTACGACCCACCGTCTTCATGAACGATGTATTTCATTTTCCATCACTAAATTTTATAGATTAATCTAAATAAATATATAATGAATATATATTATATTTATATAATGTTTAATATTCTGAATATTATTAATTCATGATCAAAGTAAGAAGACCAAAAATAACAAATTAAAACATATATGAAAAACAAAGGGGTTATTACCTAAAATGAAACTTTAACATGAAATTGTTAATAAATAGGTAATAAAAGGTCATAAGAAAATAATATATGATATTAAATATATAAATATTGTTATTTAATAGATTTATAATAAATTTATATTTATTATACAGGTGATTTGAACATGTATGATGGAAGTCAAGACTTAAGGTAAGAGATTTCTATTCTCTCTTTTATTTCTAGGAGACATATGAAAATCCACCACTCCTTTATTTTGTGTGGTGTATATACAACCTATTTAAAATGTTATATCAAGAATATAATTATTTTAATGATATTTAAAGTTTCATTTGATGTTACTTTTTATTAGGGCTTATCATTCAAATGATTACTAAAGTGGTAAGGGATTTCCGTCACACTTTTTACTTCTGTGAGACAAAAGTCATATTCACCACATATTTACTTTACGTGGTGTATATACTTTCCATAAATTTAGTTTATAATACTTATCATAATAATTATTTTTATTTACATATCCTTTTTATGATCTATCTTTCATGGGGTTTATAGTTTAAAAGTTACCAAATCGGTAAGGGATATTTTATCTCAATTTTCCTTCCTTGAGATATATGTTATGTTATTCAACTAACTTATTTTATGAGGGGTATATATTTTCTCTTTGACTTATAATATAATGAATTTATTTATTCTCATTATATTCTAAGTTTAATTTAATTTTATTCCTTCATGGGGATTATTTTCCAAAGTTAACAAAGTGGTAAAGATTTTATGTTACAATCTCATCATTTATCAAGATTGTTTATGATTATGTTTCCGATGATAGAATATTATAATTCACATATAAATAAACTAATTAATTTTATTATCTTCTAGTTATGTCATTATAATATATGTTTTCATTTCATTTTCCTATCTTTATGTGCTCAAGATTTCAAAAATAATTTTTTTAAGAAAAATCATCTTTTCAGATGAAAACCCTTTTTCTTCCAAAACTATGTTTTCTAAAAATGTTTTCAAAAATAATTTTATAATTTTTAAAATGGTTAATTAAAGACTTTTTTACCCATGTTTTACTTTTTGATAAATTGTTTTTAAAGCAATCTTCATGTCATTTTCCAAACAACGTTTTCTTGGTTTTTACCAAAAATGTGAAAAGAATCTTTGTTTTTTAACATGCATGACATGAACAGTATTTACTATTGTCATGACCATGAAATGATTTCAAGATTCCATTAAAAGTTTTTAAATATATTTTCAAATAAAAATTTTTCCTTAATATTTGAGATTTTTTTTAGATTTTAAATAAATTATTTCAAAGTGAAAAGGATTTTGAAATTTTTTCTATTTTAAAAAGAGTTTTTAAAAGTGAAAAGGATATTTTACTCAAGAAATATTTTAAATGATTTTTTAAAGATTCATTTATAAGTTTTCAATTTTATTTTTAGATAAAATGATTTCAAAAGTATTTTATGAATATTTAGTTTTAAAAATGTATTTTCAAAGTAAGGTTATCTTCCTTAAGAAATGTTATATATAATCTTTCAAAATCATTATCCATCTAAGATAACATCCTTTGATGCTACTTATGATGTATTGGGTATATGAAAAAGGGATACCGCTATTATTATTATTTTGAATGGTTTATGATGATAATATTTTTTTGAAACAAAATTCTCTTCCATGGGATATACCATTATAAAATTCTTATGAAAATTACTTTTTTCCATAGGTTATTCTATGATGAAATAATGAACTGATTATGAAACCTATATCTTTTACACATGTTATGATATGATTAAATGTTAATAAAACCCATTTCATTTCAAGAGTTATGATATTATGAATGTTTTATGATTATGTGGTACACATAAATATGGTTTTAATTATGAGATGGATGGAACCTATATCTCCCTTCAATGAATTGGGTAAAGATTTAAATCTCATGAGATAGACAGGATTGGAATGGGGAGTGAACTCAGTTCATTAATGGAATTTTTCCACAGTGAT
This sequence comes from Viscum album, assembly GCA_963277665.1. Lineage (NCBI taxonomy): Eukaryota > Viridiplantae > Streptophyta > Magnoliopsida > Santalales > Viscaceae > Viscum > Viscum album. The sequence continues at coordinate 878,794,679 of OY728137.1, read as the reverse complement.
GGTCTTGAGAGTGAACCTTGACTACTATGATTGTTTGGGGTGTGAACCCATTCCACTATGATAGCCTTTGAATTGATCCTTGACTACTATGGAAATGATTTTCTATGCTTATTTGTATGAAAAAATTCTATGTCTTATGAAAATATTATTCTATCATGGCTCATGTTCTTTTATTCCCTTATAATTCATGTATTATGAACATCCAATCTTTATTCCATGACTCAAGATTATGATCTTTGATATGTAGGGTATGGTTTTTAAATGTTGTGATCATGTTCTCATAACCTTATGCACATGTTTTGCTTATGTATCTCCATTTTTACCCTTACTAAGAATATAAGATCACTCTTTCTTATGTTTCATTTCCCCAGGTTATGAAGAAATGATTTTAAGTAGGAGTAATAAAGGGGGAGATCTTTATAGGAGACATTAAAGATCATTCATGAATTAAGAATATTGTGTTCCATGTTTCCAAAGCACTGAAATATTATGTTTCTTAGGAATGTGTTTATGTAATTTAATTAATATTAATCTAAAATTATTCAATATCCATGTATAATAATCCTAGTTCACTATAATATACATGTTCTCCTTTGATCTCCAAGCAATGCCAATCGATCCCCGGGTGCTAGTGCGACAAATCGATTGTATTGCGTTGTTTATATTCATTGCTTGTCCTTCAGTCTTGAAGAAATATCTCTTTATTTTCTCATTATTTAGAGGGAGTGAGAAAGAAGATTTGAGAGAGAATTCATAGTGCACAATAATTCTCTATTTTTTTATTGTACCGATCGATTACCATACACAATAGACATAACTGTGTATTTATAGAGATAAGGTTTATGTTAAAATAATTATTTAATTTCATGTCATACCTTAAATATTATTTTAACCTTTAATAAACCCCATGCCACATAATAATAATAATTTTATTATTTTGAGGCGTGCGCCATGTTGCAAAATAAAAAATATTATTTAACCATCTTGTTAATTAATATTTTTCACCAGACACAGTCTTGGTCCGTTCAAACTCTTCTACCATTTATTGAACACTAAAATAAATATTTAATTTAAATATTTAATTCATTAATAAATATTTGTGATCAATAAAACATGAATAAAATTATCCTTTGGTCTTGAGAATAATATTTATTCAGTTAATTAAATTCAAATAGGATTTAATCGAGATCATTGGAAACACTTAGTGTGTGACCCTATAGTATTATTTCACATTGGAATTAGGTGGTATTTACTAAAGTCAAAAATTACTCTCTAGAAATGGGTTAAGGAACCCAAGAGAAAGAAATTAATGTTGTAATAATGAAAACCACTTACGAACACTCACCGTGTAATATAATACCTTTGTGTAAATATCTTATCAAGTAGGTTTCATGTCTGTGTCACCAACCCATATGCTCGATAAATTTTTCTTTGACTATCTAAAATAAACACATAGTTACACTATATACATGGAATTTAATGTAATAGTTTTATTATAATAAAAGGGATGAGATATGAACTCCCATAAATATGGAAGGGACAAATCCTTACTTGACTGATCCATTAATGACATTTTAATCGCGATGCAGCCAATGTACCCCACCTTTCTAATAACATATTTCATCATAGTTTTCATCAGAAAATATAAGTGCATGATTCATGACATGAATAAATGAATATATTAAAATATAAGGACCATTTCATATGCTCACAGATAGAAATATCTGATAACACTAAAACATATAGAATTTATACCAGTGGGTATACTCTCATAATCTATTAACTTAAAGATTATCAAGTGTGAACTTCATGATAAGAAGTCTCATATGATTACGAGTAATCACAACTAATAGTCTACGAACTATGTGTCCCATCATAGTGTTTTATCTAGCCATAAAAAATTATTAAAGAATATCATCATATAGGTGAACTGGTTTGAACTTATTAATGTGACATATAATTTAGGACATTATTACACTATATTCATATAGAAAAATGAAAAATATGAAATAATAAGTTTTATTAATATTCAATATATAAAATATACATGTAATAAAAGTACAAAAAGTTGGTACTAGGACACAAACTTTCACATCATTCACATTCCTACACTTAGGTATTTTCTCTACCACTTCTCCTGAACTATCTTATATTCAAATCTCATTCAACCAAACTTTGTTGAACTACACTTCTAAAATATATTCTATTTGACCACTGAATGAGACTTTCATTGAAAATATTTGATTCAACTGAATTAATTAAATTTTTTATTATCTTCTTTTGATGATATAATTTTGAAAACCCATGGCTCTAGTTTATTTTCTCCACCTTTTCATCCCAAGTGTATCTTTTAGTGTCATAACTTTGTGTTTCTAACACTTAAACCAAAAAACTGTTATCACATAAAAACCTAATAATATCCCACTTAAGTTCAATAATATTACACTAAAAAAATATTCTCAAGTTTTTACCAAAGTCCCACCAGTAAAATTCCATTCATTCACCCAAACCCTCATGGTTCTCTATCATGAATCTTTTGGTCATCTAATATTCCATTGAAGAAACACCTTATTAGTTCTCTAAAAACTATAACCTCATTTTTATGTCTCCATGGAATTAATCCAAAAAAAGGAATGAGCTATCATCCATGATTCTATTAAAGTCTATCAAAAAGTTGTTATATGCACCGTTTCCATGGACCCACTCCTTCCAGTCACCAAAAATTCTAAATAATCTGTCATTGATCTTTTATAGAAAGAAAGAGCTGTACGATACATTGAACCCCAACAACACTATCAAAACTAACCTCTATAAGAAACATCATATTCTAGAAATTATGATGTTATTAAATTTCCAAAATCCCACTAAAACTTCACTCAATACAACTAAGACTGTGATGACCCATACCCACACTTCCGAATCTAATGTTATAAACACATACTTTACATACTCATTTTGATAACACCTATAAAATCCTAGATATAACCATCTTTAATTAGAAAATCAGTAATGATTATTGAATCTCTTATCTACCAAATATATTTTTAGTTTTATATATTTATATAATTATGACAAAAAATAAAATAATAAATCCCATGTTCTTTATATAAAATGGACATTTACCCATTATATAGGAAACTACTTAATCTATAACAAGTCTATAACATCTCTAAAAAATTATTCCACATGTGTTATCCATCTAAACATATCACATGTACTATTTTTCTTCATGACCTATAGAATGGAAACATAAGAAAGGGGTGAGAACAAATACTCAGCAAGGGAAACATATAGCTAATTCTATCAAAAAAGCATGACATTCATAATATAACATGAATAAATAATATGAATAATTCCATAATCAAATGACCCTGAAAATATATTATATCCATGACAATAAATGAAAAACATGGATATAAATAATATGGATTTCATAATTATGGAATGAATAATGTCAGACATCAAAAAATATTGTGAAGTCCTTGTTCTAAGACACTACTTTGATATGGGGAGAGGTACACACAAAAAACCAAGCTATTTTGTCTCATAAAACTTGTCGATGCATATGTTGGTATCAGGGTGTGTAGTAGAAATGAATGGATAAGGGTTTTAAAATTTTATCGCATAATTGACATATAAATGTCATCTATGGTTATGTGCACTCCAGTTAATAACTCGAGGATCTCACATGAAATTATTTAAGCATGAAAATTAAATTGAACAAATACCCCATTTATTTTGAATACATTGGCAAATACTACTTATCACCAGTGGCCATTTCATGAAGGAACCAATGTTAAAATACTCCATATCATCCAAACACACTTTAAAAGTATATGGGTAAACCGATCATCATTATCCAGGTGCTAGTGTGGAGAACCAATGATGCCTTTTATGTACTGATGATCGTCGCTATGTCATTCCTTCGATCCACAAAGGCGAACTTGGATTGATTCTTGGGATAGATTACTTATATCTCTAAGATTTTTGAGATATATGATAAGTTATCTTAAATCAGAGTGTATGATTAATCAATCAAATAAAATATTCCTCTTTCTTAAATAGTTAAGTTAAAATACCCAAAAATGGATCCATAGCCCCTAAAATATATATTACCTACTAAATAAGACATAAACAAAATCTTATAACCTATTAACCATGTCAAAAATATCATTTATATTTTTATCACTTGATATTAATATAATAAATATATTATATGATAAAATAGATCCATTAAATCAACTTATTTATTCCCATAAATATTTCACAAAAGTTGAGTATTAATATAATATTCATTTGTTAAATATTTTCCATGTATTCATTGTACAAGTTATGAATACTATTAATAAATAAATTCAATAACAATTATTATAAACTTGAATAATACGAATTTATTTATTTAATGGTGTTTTTTAAAACTCCTACATCACTTGAACCCCATAGTGGGGCCCACCATGTCCTTCACTCTTATTTGTAAGAATAGGCCAAATTTTTTAATACGCTATGTTTGTGAACCTATAGGACCTTATATTAATAACAATGAGTACTAATCAAAGAATCAAAGCAAAGAATAGTGACCCATAAAGTTCTCTAAAGAGATAAGTTATAGTCATATCAATGTCAACCTTTCATACGAACACACATTGTGTAATATAATCCCTTTTTCTCATGATATCTCATAAAGCAGGACATACACTTTGTGTCATTATCCTTTCTTGATTTATAATCTATTGAAATTACTAGAAAAAATTACATTCTTCTACCATGAACATGTATTTAGTAAAAGGTACTACCATCTTGATCAACTGGGCTCAAGATATCACTTCCTTTTAGAAGTGAAAAATTCTATCTTAACCATTCAATCAATGTCATACCGCCAATGATGCATGTAACACCTTGAGATTTTAAAAGAGGAACATCTTGTTTGATAACGTGTATGACACACACCACCAATAATATAAGTGAATATAAAACCCTGATACTTTATTATATACTTCTTTAAATTCTATCTCTTCGATAGCTTACTATGTACGCAACTTTGGGTTTAAATGAAACATGATACTTTATTAAAATATTATTATTTAAACATGACCATTATAAACTAGCCGTTAAGATAAAAGATTTGAATAGTAATATATAAATTATAAAAATTATATGGTTTAAAATTGTATAAAATAAATTAAATGGTAATCAATTAATTATAAATAAAATAAGAACCATTTGAAAGAGAAAGAAATGTTTTTTGAAAAACAATATTTTTTTAAAAGGAAGATTAGTTATGTTTTGTGCACATAATTTAAAAATAATTTTTAAATTTTTTATAAAATTTATTTGAAAAAATAAAATTCATTTTTTAAATATAAATTTCAAAATTATCTTTTTGTAAATTTAGGAAAATCTTTTGAAAAGATTAATTTTTTGATGAATAATGAAAAATATTGTTTTTTATTGAAATATTCCTTTTCTTTTAAATTATTTACAGAGTTAAATTATATTTTAAATTGGGTATAAAGTAAAATTAGTTCAATTTTATTAAAATTTAACTAATTTATGTCCTTTTAATAAATTTCATATTGATTTTTTATATTAAAACATTATATACTTATGAGAATTTTCTCTTTGGAAAACCGCTCTTTCATCCCGTCTACAGTTTAATTTTAAAATGAATTTAGCCTATTTTGTGAATTGAATTTTAAAAAATGGATTCCATATTTTTAATAATAATAATTTATATTATCCAATAATTTCAACTTAATTCATGACCATAATTAATTTTGAAAATAGTAAAAATTAATTACTGTAGTTAAGGTAAAAATGGGTTTATCGGGGGATTAAACTAATAAAGTAAGGGTTAAAAATAAACTAAAACTTGTCAAAAACCCATTGGATATGAATATTTAAAACTTATCACCTCATAGGTTTGATAATGACCCATTTTGGAGGCCTTTTTCAGAGGAAAACATGGGTATCACTTTATCTTTTCAAAAATTCCATGCATGTCCTCTCTCCCACATATAAAAGGCCACCCACTCTCTTCCCCTCATCAAACTTCAAAAATTATTTATTTCAGGAAAAACCTAAAAAAATACCTTAATTAATTATCTATACAAAATCCTATATTCATTAGTTTTAATATAAATTCCTCCTAATAATACCTTAAGTATATACCAAAAGAGGCTCTTTGAAGAAGAGGTACAATTCTTAAATGTGCGTATTTGTTTTATTTCTTATTCCACCTCCTTCAAGACTTATTCAACTATGATAATATAATAACACCAGTATATAATAAATAATTAGATGTTATTATTTTAATTTAAGAACCCATATTCATGTCCACTTCCATCAAATGGGAAACAAAACCGTCGATTGTGTGTATGATGAATTATCGCCTTGCAAACTGATGTAATTATTTTTCCATAAACACCTTTAAAGGATGGATATAATGATAGATTTAACATATTTATATTATATTTATGAAATTATTATAATTATGTAATTATTATATAATATATACCTTCTTAATTTTCTTTCCATGGGGGATACGATAACGTCACTCGTGTGTACGGAGGACTACCGCCTTATGAAGCGATGTGATTCATTTTTCGCTTATGATTTATATGAAAGGTATTAAAGTTAAAGTTAATTAATACTGTTATATTTATTATCTAACCATACTTATTTAAATATAATATCACATCTAACTTCTTACCTTTCAATATTTTGTAAAACAACAACGTCACTTGTACGTATGTATGGATTACCGCCTTCATGTAGCGATATAAAATATTTTTCATTTAATTTTTACATGGATGGTAATAAGGATGTATTTGATTAATATAAATTATATATATAAAATAATAATAATTATTTACATTTTAATTAATATTTATTTTCCTTTCAGTCTATCCGTCGAGAATAATGGAAACAACATTCATGCATATGTACGACCTACCGTCTCTATGAACGGTGTAATCCATTTTCTATATCTAACTTATATATATATAATGAATATATATAATATTTATGTAATGGTTAAAATTATAGATATGATATAACCATGATCAATTTAAAAGGACCAAAATTACCGAACCAAAACATAAATGAAAAACTAAGCGATTATCACTCGAAATGACGATTTTAATAAAGAATTGTTATTAAACATGTGATAAAATACTATAAGTAAATCATATATTGTATGATATATATGATAATGGTTATATAATATATTTATAATAAACCCATATTTATTATACAGAAGGTACATACACATATGAAGGAAGTCAAACGAGAGATAAGAGTTTCCTGTCTCGCTTTTACTTCCATGATACATACACCATATTCACCAATTATTCATTTTTGTGGTGTATAAACTACCCATATTTATATATTATATCATGAATATATTTCTATTAATTTTATTTAAAGTTTAATTTGAATTTATTTCTTTCATGGGGCTTATTATTCAAAATTACCAAAGTGGTAAGGGTTTATTTCACAATCACATCATCATTCGATATTATTTATGTTTAAGTATCCCTTCGGGAATTATTTTATATTTATATCTTAAACATAATACATTTTCTTATACTATGGTTATTTATGAACTTTTAAAGTAATATTAACTTTTTATAACACTTTTTTGATTGAAATTATTGATAAAATATTTTTAAGAAAACATGACTTTATTTGTCTCTTTGGTCGAAAATCCTTTTTCTTCAAAATCCATATTTTCTAAAAATGTTTTCAATTTTTTTAAACTTTACCAAATTATTTATTAAATAAATTTTTACTTATTTTTACTTACTATAATTTTTTTGAAAGTAATATTCATGTCATTTTCAAAAAAATATCCATTTGGATTTTATCAAAAATGTGAAAGCAATATTTGTTTTAACATGTACAACATGAATTTTTTTCCACTATCATGACTACTAAATGGTTTTAAGATTATTTTTAAAGCTTCCAAGGTTATTTTAGAAGAAAATAATTTTTAATTTTTTTAACTTTTTTTAAAAAGTTATTTTCAAAGTGTAAAGTTTATTTTACTCAAGAATATCTTAAATGATCTCTTCATGGAGTTTTTATTCATCAATGATAACAACCCATATTCTATATGATCTACTAAGTATATGTTTTATTAATATAATCCTTATCATTTCTTTGGATGGTTTATGATCAGTTTTACTTAGGATGTACAATTTTCTTACCATTCACTATATTATTCTGGATGATTTGTGATTATGTTTATTTGATTAGGGTAAATATTAACATATCATATGTTAGTTTTTGAATACAAATATTTATGTTGATTTTGTTTCAACCCTTTCATATAAGGAATACATTGGACTTAGTAAGTGATGAGTGGGTCCCGATTATAGATATCCCCTTGATGCATTGATAAGTCTCATGAGTCAAATTAGTTAGCCAAATTAGACAAGTTTCTACCCATAGATTCAAACTACTTGTGAATAATCCTGTCAATATGTTTTAGATGTTCAAAATTATGCATTCCATAATTATGAGATTAGTTATTGATGACCATGTGATTATTTGATTATTTATAATATCCATGTATAATTTTTAAGATTATGTTATTATTTATATGGATTTTTTTATCATCATTTATTCCTTCCATATTATGCTCAAGTTACTATTTAAATGACATGTGTTTCAGTTATCTATCTTATCATATTGACTATGATTATTTATTCATGATAGATTCCAATGTACATAGACCCTTACTGATCATTTGATATCACCCCTTTCTTATGTTTTATTTTCCCTAGGATACTAGAAGTGTTTTATAATTGATATATAGGGATATTCTAAGGGGAAATATGGTTTTCTCAAAGAAAAAGCTATGTGTATTTTATGTTTTAAGTTGTAATATGAATTTCAAGTATATATCTATTTTATGAAGGATATTAAAATATTTAGTCCTTTAGTATGTGATTACTTGTATCTTATGCTAATGTAATATAGTAACCACTGACTCTAGGATACTAGGGTTAGGGTCTTTACAGTTGGTATTAGAGCAAGTTGAGTAGAAACCTTTTGAACTAGATTTAGAAAAACATATATTAGGGAATATAAATATATGATAAACATTGAGGATAAGTATATAAGAACATCCTAAAGTATTGGTAAGGTATATATTATGTGTTTTTACTCGAAATACATCCATTTATGGATACTAAAAGTGGACATGGTTTTGGAACAGATGCACCTAGGGGTAATAACATCAAAAAAGGCATGTTAGACTTGACTCAAGTATTACCTGGTATACAATAAAGATCATTACCATGCACCTAGTTTGACACTCCTGGGGGATATTATTTGGTTAATTTAAATTTTATTTACAAAACTTTATAAAGGATTTGAAAATATTTTTATTATTTGAAAACTTTCCTAAAGAAACCATGTTTATGATTATGAGATTAACAATGTATAAATTTCTCAATTTATGCTATGTTGTTTTCTAGTATTGGGATTATACATTTTATTTCATAAAATTACCATCAAATCTAGTGTATGAAATTATTTAGAAATTTATTCTAGTATAAGTATTAGGAACCATATCAATACACGCACTCTATATAGGGATTTCCCTCATAGTAATGATAATGAAGCTAGAATCGGAGCTACAATTGGAACTGAAGAAATTATAACCATATTGGGGAAACTGACTTAGGTTATAAGTAATAATTTTTTTTATAGAGAAACCTTATAATAAACCATGTGGTGTTACAATTTTAGACCGCTTTATGAATAAACAACCTCCATCATTCAATGGGACTACAAATCAATTTGTAGCTGAGCAATGGATAAGTTCCTTAGAAGAGATATTTTTTCACTTTTGGAAGTAATTAAAGGGACAAGGTTGTGATAGAAGTTTATCATCTATTAGGATATTCAAATAAATGGAGACCATTGATTCAAAAAACTAAGGATAAAGAAGAAATACCAAGCATGGAATGGAAATATTTTAAGGCACTCTTCTTGGAAAAGTATTTTCCTTGGGATAAATGAGTGGATACAGAGAGATAATTCTTAAGTCTAATACAAAAGGAAGATGAAAATGTAGCTAAGAATGAATCCAACTTTATAAGGTTAAAAAGTCATGCTATGGACTACGTATATAATTCAAAGAGTAAGATTAACTATTTATTGGATGGGTTAAAGACAATCCTTTAAAGGGAATTAGCCTCCCAAACATTCTCATCATATGAGGACATAATATCATGTAATATAATGATAAAGAAAGAATTATCCATGTCTTATTGATTAAAAGGAAATAAAGATAAGAAGAGAAGGATATATTAAAATATGAATAAAGGGAAAAGGGGAAAGAAGGATTTTCTCATAGGTTATAATTATAGAAAGAAACACCCTACTACTTTATTGAATAGAATAAGATTTTTCTATGATTGTGGAGATAAAGGCCACTATGATCTTGATTTTAAGGGTAAGAAAGAAGTTTATAATGTAAAATTCTTTAACTGTAAGGATATGGGGTACTACACAAACAAATTCCCCAAATGTCAAGGGAATATACCTTATAAGAATCTAAGGAATCAAGGTTAATCTCATGCTATTACTATGGTTCAAGTGGAATGATTAAAGTGATTGTGTATTTTTATTAAAAAAAGTATATAATAGAAGTATTTTATCAATGATATTCTCATTATAAGAATCATAAAATGTATAAGGGGTACACTATAGTACCTTTTCTTTAAGGATCCAAAAGAATATGATGAATACTACTGATAACCAAGAAAAGTGATTATATGGAAAGTTGATCTTTTGTAAAACACATTATTAAGGGAAGATAACGCTTAATATATTTCTGATTTTGAGATAATAATTATAAATATATGTTTATCGGATAATATTAGTAACCTTGAAACTAGATAGTGATTTACATTATATTTGTTAGAGTTTACAGCATGTTTTAATTTATGGAATATACTTGACAACCAGAGGTTTTATTTTTAGAAGTATTCATCTTTTCATTAAGGTTTTATAGTTATAAAGGTATCCACATATTTGGAATGTGATATTAATATCCACTTTATATTGTTGGGGGAATATAATGTTGATATATTGAACTCCCTTATAAATTTTTAGACTTTGAATTTGGTTAGACATATTTTGGATGAGTCTTATAGTTAACTATTTATGGAATATATTACTTTTAACTTTAGGTGTTATTGGATAACTTGTTATAACTCTTTTATTATTAGAAAATATCTAGAGATAGGAGTAATTACTTATCATTATTTTTATTGAGAAAATGATATGTTAAATTTTAATTTCAGTGCTTCAAGCATAAAAAATTCCTATGGATATTCATTTCTTGGAGTAAGAGATTAAGTATTAATTGATAATATCATAACTAAATGATGAAATTGTAAGTATATTTTCTATTATTCTCTATAATAATGGCAATTGAATCCCTTAACTTTAGGAAAATTATCTTGAGACAAAAATTTTGTTCTATTACTTTCATTTTTGTTGAATCAATGGCCTTTTAACTCATAAAATATTTATGGGTTTTTGGTGGTTAAATTTCTCATTAACATGTTCTCTATCACTCACTATTAATCCTTGGGCATTAATATTCTCTTCTATGCCCATTTTTTCATTTCCTACCAACGTTCTCCATCTTAAAAACCTATTAATGTGTTATTATAGATGAACTTTGTACTTCCCTTTATCTCTTATCAAGAGAATGTTTTATTAACCCATTTTATGATATGGATTTCTAACAAAGGTATTTTCAAATATCAAACCCTTGATTATCAGGATCAAGATTAAATTTTGAGCATTCAATTTATTTAAATAGGTAGAATGTAACACCATGAGATTTTAAAAGAGGAAAATCATGTTCGATAACATGTATAAAACAAAACACCAAGCTTAGAAGAGATTATAAAATCCTGATAATTTATCATATATTTCTTTAAATTATATCTCTTCAATAGTTTTCTATGCACACAATTCTGAGTTTAAATGAAACACGATACTCTATTAAAATATTATTATTTAAACATGACCATTATAACCTAGCTATTAAGATGGTGGGTATGAATAGTGATAACTAAATTATGAAAATTATATGGTTTACACAAGTATAAAATAAATTCAATAGTTATCTATTAATTAGGAATGAAATAAGAACCATTTGAAAGAGAAATAAATGTTTTCTGAAAAACTATATTTTTCTATAAGGATGATTAGTTGAACTTTGCACACATAATTTAAAATTAATTCTTACCACTTTTAGAAAATTTATTTAAAAAAATAATTTTTTTATTTAAATCTATATTTCAAAATTATCTTTGGGTTTATTTTGGATAATTTTCTGAAAAGATTATTTTTTTAAAAAACCGTAAAAATTACCAATTTTTATTAAAAATGAATTTTTTAAATCATTTTAAAAGTTAAATTATATTTTAAATTATTTTTAAAGAAAAATTAGTAAAATTATTTTAAAATTTAACCAATTTAGGTATTTTATTCAACTTAATATTGAATTTTTATATTAAAACATTCTATATTTATGAGAATTTTCTCTTTGGAAAACTACTCTTTTATCACATATGTTGTTTAATTTTAAATTAAACTATACAAATTCTATAAATTAAATTTTAAAAAAAGATTCCATATTTGGATTAAGAATAATTTATACTATCTAATAAGTTCAACTTCATTTTTTACCATAATGAATAGTAAAAATAGAAAAAATTAATTACCACGATTATGGTAAAAATGGGTTTACCAAGAGGGGATTAAACTAAGAATATAAGATTTAAAAATGACCTAAAATTTTTAAAAAACGCATTATATGGGAATATTTAAAACTTATAACCAATAAGGTTTTATAATTAATCATTTTGAGGCTTATGTCATGACAAAGAAGTGGGTATCACTTTATCTTTTCAAAAATCCCATGTGCGTCCTCGCCCCCACTTATAAAAGGCCACCCATCTCCTCCCCGCTTCAAAATTTAAAAAAATGTGGGTTGGACAATAACTAACCAAATATATTCACTAATTACCTTTACACATTCTATATTCCTTATTTTTATTAGGAATCCCTCTTAATAAGGCTTTAGGTATAAACCAAAATAGTCTCTCCGAAGAATAGGTAAAATTCTTAAACTTTTGTATTTGTTTTATTTCTTCTTCCACATCCTTAAAAAATTATTCAAATAGGATAATATGATAACAAAAGTATATAATATATACTTATATGTTATTATGTTAATGTAATAACCCATATTCATCTCCACTTCCATCAAATGGGAAATGAAACTATCGATCATGTGTATGGTGGACTACCGCCTCACGAACCGATGTAATTCGTTTTCCATCACCACCTTTCAAGGAAGTAAATAATTATAGATTTAATATATTTATAGGATATTTATCAAATTATTATACTTTTTAAATTATGATATTATTTATACCTTATTATCTTCCATTCTGCGGAGGATATAATAACGTCACTCATGTGTACAATAGACAACCGCCTCGTGAAGCGATGTGATTCTTTTTTTGATTATGATTACATGAAAGGTATTAAATTTAAATTTAAAGTTAATTAATATATTTTATAATTATTATATAACCATAATTTTTGAAATATAATATCAAATATAACTTCTTACATTCTAATCTATTGGAAAATAATAACGTCACTCGTGTGTATGTGTAGACAACCACCTCCACGTAGCGATGTGAAATGTTTTTCATTTTATTTTTACATGGATGGTAATAAGGGTAGATTTGATAAATATAAATTATATATATAACCTGATAATTATTATGTAATAGTGAATTAATATTTATTTTCCTTTCATTCCATCCATCAAGAAAAATAGAAACAACATTAATGCGTATATATGGCCTACCGTCTCTATGAACGGTGTAATCCATTTTTGTTTATAAATTTTATATATTAATATATATATATATATATATATATATATAATAAATATATATTATATTTATATCATGTTTAAAATTATAGATATGATTTAACCATGATAAATGTAAAATTACTAAAATTATCGAACCAAAACATACATGAAAAACAAGAAATTATCACCCAAAATATTGATTTTAACAAAGAATTGTTATTAAACGGGTAATCAAAGACTACAAATAAATAATATATGGTGTGAGATGTGTGATTATTTTTCTTTAATAGATTTAAAATAAACCTAAATTTATTATATAGGAGGTTTGGACACATATAAATCAAGTTGAATCTGAGGTAAGAGTTTCTCTTCTCACTTTTACATTATTGAGACATATGACATATTCACCACTTATTACTTTATGTGGTGTATATACTAAAAATTTTGATATGTTATATCATGAATCTATTTATATTAATTTTATTGAAAGTTTTATTTGAATTTATTTCTTTCATGGGGCTTATGATTCAAACATTACCAAAGTGGTGAGGGCTTATTCAACGATCTCATCATTATTTAGGATTATTTATGTTTAAGTATCACCTAGGAGAATTATTTGATATTTCTATATTAAGAATAATATATTTTCTTCTCCTGTGGTTATTCATGAACTTTTAAAGGAATAATACCATTTTTCTACTCATTGGCACTTGAACTTATTGATAAAATGTTTTTAAGAAAATACGAATTTATTTCTCTCTTTGATTGAAAATCCCTTTTCATCAAAATCCATGTTTTCTATTTTTTTTTTCATTTTTTTAACCTTTTAAAAATTATTTATTAAATAATTTTTTTACCTATTTTTACTCTTTATATTTTTTTAAAGTAACCTTTTCATTATTTTGAAAACAAGTCCTGTTTTTCTTTTACTAAAAATTTGAAAGGAATCCTTGTTTTGACGTATATGGCATGAATAAATTTTTTCTTCATCATGAACACTAAATGTTTTAAATAATATTTTACAAGTTTCCAAGGTTATTTTTAAATAAAATTATTTTCAAAATGTTTTGTGAATTTTTTTTTAAAAATGTGATCTTCAAAGTGTAAATGTTATTTTCCTCAAGAATGTTTTAAAGGATATTTTCTTGGAATTTCAATTCATCAACAAAAAAATACCTTATTCTAATTATGATACACTGGGGATATGTTGTATTTATATCATTCTTATTATTTATTGAGTTAGTTTATGTTCAGTTTGACCGAGGATATATAATTTTATTACTATACACTATATTATTCTGGATAGGTTATGATTATGTTTATTTGATTTGGGTAAGTATTAACATTTTGTATATTAGTTTTTCAGTATGAATGATTATATTGATTATGTTTCACCCCTTTCATATAAGGAATTAATTAGACTTAGTAAGTTATGGGTGAGGCTATGTTATAGATATCCCATCGATGCATTGATAGGTCTCATGAGAGAAATCAGTTAGCCAAATTAAATGAGTTTTGACCCATAGATTTAAGTTGTCTTATGAACGGTCTTGATAATTTGTTTCATATGTATGACATTATGAATTTACTCATTATGATATCAATTATTTATTTCCATGTGATTATTTGATTAACTATAATATCCATGGATAAGTTTTAATATTATGTGATTATTTATATGACTTTATTTGATCATTATTTATTCCTGCCATATTATGCTCAAGTTATTGTTTAAATGGCATGTATTTCTGTTATCTACCTTTCTATATTGATTATGTTTATTTATTCATGATATATTCCACTATATGCATACAATTACTTAGAATCCAATTTCACCCCATTCTTATGTTTTATTTTCCCTAGGATACCATATGTGTTTTATGATTGATATGTAAGGATATGCTAAGGGGAAATATGGAGTTATCAAAGAAAACACTTTGTGTATTTTATGTTTTAAATTATAATGTGAATTTTTAGTATGTATCTAGTTTACCAAGACTAATATACTATTTTGTTCTTCAGGAAGAAATTCCTTATATCTTATTCCAGTGTAATAAAGTAACCATCGACTCTGGGCTACTAGGGTTAGGGTATTTATAATGTACCCAATGTAGGTTACCTCTCCATGACATAAATTCTATAGTTTTCGTCTTGATTAAAAGTATGCAATAAAAAAACACACATTGATAATAATCTCAATTCAGGATATCAATACACATATTCACAGATAATAACTACCTATTCTACCCAAAACATGTAGTGTTCCTATTAGCGGGCCGACCCTCATGATCTCATCTAGTCATGATCACCTAGTGTGAAATTTATGAGAAAATATCTAAATTATTATGATTCTAAACACCTGGAAGTCACACATCATCTATATTCTATCAGTATGATGTATCTGGATCATAGGACATATCTTTAAGATTACTGTCATAGTATCTCAAGGTTTTCATTATAGTTAGGAATTGATACAAACTTTTGATATGATATGTAATCCAAGGACATTATCAAATGAATAGTACATACAAAAGTAATTATACTATTATGGTAAGAGAATATATATATATATATCAAACTTTATACATGTAATAGTAATGAAATTACAAAAATGAGTTGGGTCTGGGGAACCCACTCAAAACACTCTTAATTGCACTAGAACCAACTGTAAACAATCCTCAACCTGCTATCTCTCATATGAGAATCATGCATCTATTGAGATATGATTTTACTTAGTGGGTATACCATATTATCCTCTTTAGAAACTCTGGTAACTATGACTACACCTCTCTAAGTAAAATCCCTCAGGAGATAAAACTTCCACGATATATTCTTTGTCCTTTGGTGTGACTTGTGATCTTTAGAAAGTACGACTACAATAGTTTTATCATAATAAACTGGAATAAGGTATGAATTGATAGGTATAACACCAATATCGTAAACAAATATATATATTCATATTTCCTCTTTATCTGCATTAGAAGCTACTATATACTCATATTCTACTATAGAATTGGTGACCATGGGTTGCTTCGAGATTCTACAGCTCTCCACACCACCATTAAAGAAAAAGACATATCCTGACTATGATTTAAGATCATCATGATCTATCTAGAAACTAACATCAATTTATACCCACACTACTAGTTCCTCATATCCTTTATACTCTAGGAATATATCCTTTTTATATCTCAATTACTCTATGATAGTTTTTACAGTTTCGCAATGAAACTCTTCCTGGATTATCTTGATATCTTCTCCCCATGATTAAAGTAAAGGAAACATAAAACCTAGTACATAGAATGACATACATGATAGATCATAACGTTGAAGCATAAGGGATTCTACTCATCTTTTCAATCTCCTTCTATTTTTGTGGACACATTTTGTAACACCCCAAAATTTTAAAATATGAATACCATATCTGATAGCATGTATGACACACAACACCATGCATAAAAGGGAATATAACATCCTGATACTTTATTATATATTTAATATTTTAAATAAATTAAATATATGATATATCTTTAAATGAATTAAACATTGAGTTTAACTTACATTACATGCAACAACGACTTTCTTCAATAGTTTTCATTATATGTGAGACTAAGTTGTACCAAATACTATTAATATTAATATTTAGAATGACAATTATCTCATAGAAATTAAATTGAAAATTATAAATAGTATTAAATAACTTATAAACATATATGGTTTACAAAAATATGAAATTAATTCATTGGTTACCAATTAATTAGAAATGAAAATAAAAACCAATTGAATATAAAGGAAATGTTTTTATAAAAAAAAATTTTATACACCCAAATGAATTTTATCCTAATAAATTAAATTAATTACTATTATTAAATGATATTAATGAAATTTATATATTATATATTCAATATTTTTTTAAAATTCATCCAATATATTTTATAGACATAAGATAAGAAAAATTCCAATTTTACGCATAGATAACTGTATTTTTCTAAAAGAAATTTTGCCACATTTTAATGGCGAACTTGTTTTAAAACTAAATTTTGAAAATTTTATAAAATTTATTTGAAAAAATAAACTTAATTTTTTAAATAGTAATTTCAAAATTATCTTAGGGTGCATTTTTGTTATTTTTTTGAGAAGTTTCATTTTTTGATGCATAGTGAAAAATACTGAATTTTAATTGAAAACCATCTTTTCATTTAAATAATTTATAATGTTAAAATATATTTTAAATTGGTTTTAAAGTAAAATTAGATAAATTATACATTTATTAATAAATTTTAGGTCATTTTAATATTTTTTTTATTGAATTTAGATATAAAACTCAGTAAACTTTTGAACATTTTCACTTTAAAAACCCACTTTCTCATCACATCTGCAAGATTAATTTTAAATTAATTTCATCCAATTTTATGATTTAAATTTGAAAAAATGAAATAAATATTTGGAATAAGAATAATTTATAATTTATAATTAGGTAAAATTAAAATTTTACCATAATGATTAGTGAAAATGGTTAAAATTAATTACATTGATTTAGGTAAAAATGACTTTACTTAGTGGTTAAACTTTGAATATAATGTGTAAAAATGACCCAAAACTTGTCCAAAAACAATTGTATGTAAATATTTTGACCTTAAAACTTCATGGATATAATTTTTTAAATTATTTAATCGTTTTTTAGTTAAAAACTTGGGTACACATAGCCTATTTTAACAAATTAGAAGTGTGTCCTCTCCCCCACTTTTAAAAGGAAACACCCTATCCTCTCTTATTCACACCCTAAAACCATTTAGGTTCATAAAATACCTTCCAAAATCACTTAATAACATCCCTAAACTCATACTATAATCTTTATTTTTGGAATAAATTTAATATAGGACGGTTTTAGTGAAAACTAAATGAAGATACCCAAAGAAGAGGCAATGTTCTTCAACAAGCGACTTCATTTTATTTCCTTTTACACCTCCTTCAATTTATATCATACCATGATTATATAATAACATAATTATCATAAATATACTAATATTTTGTAATTCCATGACCTATAACCACACACACTTCCATCAAATGGGTTATGAAATCATCATTAGTGTGTATTGTGGACTACCACCTCACGAACCGATGCCATTTGTTCTTCCATTACAACCTTTCAAGGTTGGGTATTATGATGGATATAAAGTATATATGTGATATATATAAAATTATTATACCTATGTATCTATTATATCTTATAATTTTTTAGCTTACATTCTATAGGAGTTATGGTAACATCGCTCTTGTGTATGACAGACTACTGCCTCGCGATGTGATGTGATTCATATTTCACTAACGCATCACATAAAAGGTGATAAAGATATATTTAATTATTATACATGATATACATGAAATAATTATGATATTAATGAAATATTTATAATTATATAAATATAACACACACACACACATATCATTTTCTTTATTTTTACACTAAATGAAAATAATAACATCATTCGTGTTCTTGTGGACTACTGCCTTCACAAAATGATGTGACTCTCTTTTCATCCCCACATCACATGGATGATATATATAAGTATATTTAAAGAAATAATATATTATATATGATGTTATGATCATTATTTAAATAGAATAATTTACTTACTCCTTTCCATAATGTTAATCATAAAATGAAAATGTTCCTCATGCGTACGCACGACCTACCATCACCATGATTGTAACATACATTATTTTCATAACCATCATTCATGATTGGTTTTAAAGAATATAATTGATGTTAAAATTTGATAATTATGTCATGATAATTATTCTTTAGATTATGACACAATATAACTTACATAATAACCATAACTTTAATGAAAAAACACTTATAAGAAAGCACAACAATTAACACATGAAACAATGAAAATAATAAAATATCATTAACGAACATGTAATAAGATGTTATAAAAGGATAATATATAATATGATAAAAATTAATATGGTTTTGGTATAATTTAATAACATGTTTACAACCACTATACATGATATTCAATCACGTTCAACTAAAGGAAGGAGTGAGGTAAGATATTTCATCTCAATTTACATTCCATTGAGAATTATTTGTTTTTATGAACCAATTCACTTTTATGAAATGTATATACTTCCCCTTTGACATGAAATATCACTATTAATTCATAATTCATGGTATTTTAAATTTCAATTTTAATTATCTCATCCAATTGGATTTTACTTTAAAATAAACAAGTGGTAAAAGTAATTGAACAATCTCACTTTCTTAGGTGATTGTTAACTTTCTCTTAAAACAACCACATTCTTATTATTATTTTTAATTTTTCATTACATTTATATCAAATATCCAAATTATTGTATAATGGATACGATTATTTCCTAAATCATACATTTGGTATTTAGTTTGTAAGTTATTTAATTAATTAGGGAAATATTGATAAATTCATATCTTTTACTCAATATAGATATTTGATGATAAAACACATTGTTTGTTAATTAAATAGATTATTTTCTATATGAGTAATGACTTGGAACTAAAGACATGGGTGGGTCCTAGTTAATGACAACCCCTTGATTCATTGATAGTCTCCTAAGACGAATCGGTTGTCCAAATAAGATGGATTTTTACCCATTAGTTTTAAACTGTCTTGAGAATTGATGATAAAGGTTTTCATGAACCTCAAACACGATGTCCAATAGTTAAGAATTTCCTTCATTCAGAATTCACTTATTATTCTCCATGATATTTTCACTATGAAAAACAAATATGGATGCATTTCATTCTTAGCTTATTTATTAAATGACATGTGTTTTCTGTTATTTACCTCTCCATAAAGATTATGCCTTATCTATTCATGTAGTAAAGTTATTTAAATTGAATGTGAATTCAGTTATTCACCTTTCTATAGTGATTATTAATTACTAATCTAAGATAGTTTCCACTGTACTTAACCCTTGCTGGGCATTTGAGCTCACCCTTATTTTGTTTTCATTCTATAGGTTTTGAGGAAGAGATATTTTAATGAATTTTAAAGGATAAAGTTTATTAGATTTTGTTGTGTATTGTATTTCATTTTCTATTCCGAATGTAAAATGGGTATCATGTATATAACTGGTTCTCCAAAAATACTAAATTTATCAATCCTTTGTGATTTGAAACTTTGCATCTATGTCAATGTAATAAAGTAAGACACTAGCTCTGGGATACTGGGGTCAGAGTTGTTACAGTTGGTATCAGAGGAAGCTTAGTAGAAACCTTGGAAACTAGATTTAGAAAAACATTGTTTAGGGAACATAATTATCATGAACTAAGCCGAGATTCCATCCAGCCCGACATTTGACCCGGTCTAAGACATATACTGAAGGGCATTCCCGATCCCCACGGGTTGGAAACTAGTGCCGAGAATCAAAGTAAACACATTAGAAAAAATTTAGCCCAATAAAATAGGTTCAAATAAAATAAATTGAATAGATAAAAAGAGACAATAACTGATCATATATAAATATAAAAACTGATCCGGGTACAAAATATAACTAAAAAAAGCTGAAACTCAAACAAAACAAAACCAAATTTCTACCAGCATGATCTCAACTAGCTACAAAGGAAACTCAAACTAGAAACCTAAACCTACAAAATAAATTGGGTCTACCAACACTAATTGGTACAACTAGGGTGCAAGATTAACATTTCAATAGGCAATCACCATATAATCCATAAATTTCCTTTCCAAAAAATATTCCATTAACACTAGTTTGAAATACGTGCATGAAAATAGGGGTTTTCTTATTTTAATAAGCAACGCTGCTTTTCCTTTTTAAAACACTACAGACCACATCACTAGTTTTTAAAGAATATTATCATTTTAAAAACCCAAAACCAAGATAAAATCCAAATAAAACAATACTAGACAATGTTGAAAATAATAAGGTAGAATAAAAAAGAAAACAAATATAGTAGAAAGTAAACCAAAAAACACATATAATAACCATGGGCATTTCCTAAACATATCTAGAGTAATATCTAGATGTAATCGAGTCAGACTCACCTACCGATGTATGGTGAAGTTGTATATTATATAAGAAATTGGCCACCCTAAACTGACTAATCCAGTGGTACATCCCCCCAATCCCTATCAAGTCAAGGGGGTACCAACTCGTCCAATCAGGGTTAACAAGAAACCATAACTTGAACCTCTAAAAGATCCATAAGAAACCCACGGTAATAGTATACTGTGTAAGTAGGAGGCCCTCGCACATGTGACTCACCTTACCCACTGTCACTACACTTGCCTAACCCAAAAAAAACACCACCTATATGATAATCCATATAGGGAAATCCTCTATAGGGGTTCCCATCATACAACAAGTTATTTATAAGTTCCAACCGAGCCATCACCTCACATGGTCTTATAAAAAATTTCTAAAAAAAAATTCAAAGATTCCAACTAGGCATTTACACTTTCAAAAAAACATTTCATTTCAAAAACAAAATAAAGTACCAATTGGGTCTTCAACACTACCAATTTTGATATACTTTAGAAATTATCTAAACCAGTTTAAAAACAACCTTAAACACTTCTTCTATATGAACAATTCCAAACATGATTTTACATGAGAAATCCAATTTCATTTACAACACCATTTCCAAAAACAATATGAAAACATACAAAATATACAAATGTTCCAAATAGGATATCATACCATTTAGAAGCCAAATATATTTCAAAGTACCATTTGAGAGACTGAGGTTTGAGGAAAAAAATTATTTTAAAGTTCCATATTCATTTGAATGCACATCCATGTGTGAAACTCATGCACCAATGGATGCATCGAAATCCAATGACACACTTAGATTGTCCATGAAATCATCCAAAAACCATTTTAAAGAAAAAATACTTTCCTTTAAACTAACAAAAGAAGTCACCCAATTGAAACATTAATAATAATGATTCTAAAACCAGAATAATGTTTCTATAACATTTTACCACAAACTACTATACCATAAAGAGGAATCCAAACAAAAAATCAAGCCTAATTTATAATTTCAGTTGAGTTATAAAAACATGAAAAGTCCAAATGACACTATAAGTGCTCAATTCACTTTAGAAATTAATTATCATTTTAGAAAACACTTTATGTGCATGACTATTTAACATATATAAAGACACATATTTAAAAACCACTTAAACTATTTTTTTCCAACATAACAACACAATAAAAAGATAAAAAAATACACCACAAGCATGAAAAAAACATTTGTATATTATTTAAAAATCCTTAAGGATTGATGGAATGCATCATAAAGGAGAATAATGGAAACACCTACCTTAATAGAGTACGAATGAAACAAAACTTCAAGGGAAGGAAGAAATAAACCCCACAAACGATACACACACCCTAATATCAAAGTAATTGAAAAATATTAGCCAAACTAAACCCTAGGGTTTGAATAAAAGGGAAAACCCATCAAGAGAGACTAAGAACTCAAGAGGGGGAGGAGAAGATAGGAGGAAAACCACCAAAAATCCAAAGAACTCACCTTAGAAACCTTCAAGGAGCATCAATGGAGG
Source organism: Viscum album (assembly GCA_963277665.1). Taxonomy (NCBI): domain Eukaryota; kingdom Viridiplantae; phylum Streptophyta; class Magnoliopsida; order Santalales; family Viscaceae; genus Viscum; species Viscum album. Next base: position 878,771,177 of record OY728137.1, on the reverse strand, counting down.
TTTAGGAGAAAGGGATATGGATTTGGTGAAGCCCAATAGTGTACCTAGGTTGGAGGAGAGGAGGAAAACCTGAAATGGGGTTAAAAACATGGAGTAGAAAACTTGGAATTTCAAAATTTTAAGAAATTGGGAAGCTCACATGGTTTGGACGCATGGTTTGACAAACCATATGAAAACTGTGTGGTCACCATTGTCTAAATAGACAGAACCTCATGCACGGTTTCCACATGGGTCTTCAAATCATGTGAAACCCATGTGACTTACTCCTAGACCCCAACATAGGCATCACAATTACCTAGGAAAAGCCACATGGTTTACCCAAACCATACGCTAACCGTGAAAATTCCAAAAACTTACTTGCGACTTCCAAAACTCAAAAATTTAAATGGTTGATCAAACTAAACCTCAAATAAAAACATAAAAATATAAGAAAAGAATAAAATAAAATATATCCAAATGTTGGGGGTTTGATAATTATCCCCACCACAAATAATTTATGCCCCCATAAAGTCACCCCACTAAAAGTTAATCAAAACTTGAATTCATGCTCGATCAAAAAAATGAGAGAAACCATGGACCTCAAGATGAACTTTCACCATAAGTCACACCAGACTGATTGAGAAGAAACCATAGATCAAGAATGAGTGGGAAACATGAGAGGGTTCTCCCCACCATAAGAAATAAACAATCATGACAACTTTAAAACTCCCAACACCATTGGAACTTAAACAGAAACTAAAAAAACTCCTCTATTCTTGCTGAGAAACATTCACACCATGAATGGGAATGAGGGAAATATCAACAAGAACTAGGAATCTACCACATAAACCAAGAATTACCATCACAAGGGAAACCCATGGAAGAAAACCAAATCAAGTAGTGAACCGAAACATACCTCATCAATTCCCCAAAAATAAAGAATCTTTAAACAAGAACAACTAAAACTGAAACCAATCCACAAAAGGGATAAGAACATTACAAGAAGGAAAAAAAGATTCAAAGGGACACATTCAGATAAAAACAACCACTAAGATTAAAATAGAACATGTCCATCACACTTTTACAAAAAAAGAACTTACTAAAACCAAAAATCAAAAACAAGGAAACTAAAAACATATCCACTTCAACACAATAGTAAAAAAGAGATAAGGTTTTCCATGCGCCCATAGAAATTCATGAATATGTGCGAGCTTCACTCCAAGGCATATAGATTGGGTCCTGATGACTGAAGAATTCCCTTCCTCATAGTCAAGCACTGACATCTTCCAATTAAAACTTCTTCTTCAGGAGATTCTTCTTGTAAAACTTCTCCATATGTCCTAGACAGCTACAATGATGAAAGGTATTTTGAGGATTGTGACATGAATTATTCAAATGCCCGAACTGACCACACTAGTGTCACATAAGCTAATGATCTAATGAATTGGTATTCATAATCAATGAAGGAGAATTTGTAAAAATAGGTCCCCCTAGCTCACCCCTATCACTATATGGGGAATATTCACAAGATCCAACCACCAATGACTACACCCCAAGAACTAACTTAGCTAAAAATGACTCATCCACCAACTTATTGAAATAGGTTTCACTGAATGAGAGCACTTTTTCTACGATCTCTATATGGAGACCCCAAATGAAAGGTGGATATTTGAACTGATCCTATGATGTTACCTCCAAAGAGAAGGAAACCAACTCTTTGAAGTGGTCAATGTAATATTTCACTGGCCGCTGGCCCTGCCAAACATCCCACAACTCTTATACCTTCCTTGTCTCCACCTCCTCAGATATGAACCTTTGGATGGAAGTGGCCTTAAACACTTCCCATGTCATCCCAACTAGAAATGATGATGATATAACCAACTTCTACTAGTTCAAAGATGGACCCTCAAGAAGACCCAAGACAACACAAACTCTAACACCTTCAGGAGTTCCCAATGATCTAAAGACACACTCAACATCCTCAAGCTACTCCACTGCCTCTAATGGACCTCGATCCCCATGAAGGATAGGAAACAAATGAGAAGAACCTAGAACTAGGCATGAATCATTAGAAATTTTGGGGACCTTTATGTGTGGAATATTATAAACAACATCAAAACATAAATCCAAAAATAAACATCAAACCAAATCATAACCAAATGACCATCTTAGGCCAAAACAAATGTCTCTCACGCCAAACATTACGAGCACAACCAAAAACCTTATTTTCAAAATTCACCCATTTCATTTCAATTTCAAAGATGCATTCTTACAAGGAAACAATAAAAATAAAAAAAATCTATTTTTCATAAAACAATAATATAATTTTTAAAGAAAACCAAACTTGAAATCATATTCCCCTTTCATAAATTATTTTGGAAAAACTGACCAAGCCTTTAATTTCAAATACTCGGCCATGGAATCCTATAAACCAGCACATATGTGTCCATACCATCTCCATATATACCATCCAAAAAAATGTTCCAATGTGAACTTTCCATACATACCTACACACATTAAAACTCTCATAAGGAATACCGAGGGTTATACTTACCATTTCATTATCAAAACTCAATAATTTACCAAATTTTCAACCTAAAACATTTTTCCTTAAAAAACCATTTTTCCAATACAAAAACATTCGAAATAATACCCTTTCAATTTAAAAAACGTTTAATTTTAAAAGTTCACTTACATCAACCGAGACAAAAAGAAACATAACTCATGCCAAACTACTAAAATTAGAAACTTGTAGTCATGCCTAACCCGACCACATAGTAGTGGGCCATTCCCCAAGTAAGAATCAACAACTAAGAGGATATTAAACCACGTTCTCAGACTCCACATGGGTCACTAATCTATATGATATCATGGAATAACACCATATCACCTCCATTTTCATTCCTCACCCAAAACAATCTAAAAAACAAAAAAAATACCCATAACCCAGAATACCCCTAGAAACTTGAGAATCAGAACGAGCAAGAGTTTATGAAAATCTTCCCATACCTACATACCAAGTCCCAAAAATTCTAATATCAAAATTTCTGACACATCAAATAAAAAAGGCATACTCTGATACCATTTTTTCAGGAACCAAGATGGGATGCCATTTAGCCCGACATCTGACCCAATCCGAGACTTGGTCTGAAGGGAGTTCTTGATCCCCATGAGTTGAAAAATAGTGTCAGGAATTAAAGTAAACACAATGGGAAATATTTATCCCAATAAACTAGGATCAAATAAAATAAACTGAACAAGAAACAAGATACAACAACTGACCATATATAAATATAAAAACTGATCCGGGTACAAAATACAACTAAACAAATATGAAACTCAAATAAAAGAAAAAAAATGCTACCAGTGCAATATCTATGTGATCTCATGGTCTCTACCATCCACAAAACAACCTATTATAAGGGAAACTCAAACCAAAAACCTAAACCTAAAAAATAGCTCGGGTTTAATAACATCAAACGGTATAGGTAGTGTGTGACCTTAACAGCTCAATAGAAAATCAATACAAAATCCATAAATTTCCATTCCTGAAAATAGTCTATTAACACTAGTTTGAAATAAATGCATGAAAATATGTTTTTCTTATTTTAATAAACAACACTACTTTTCCTTTTTAAAATAATACACACCATAACTAGTTTACAAAGAATATTATCATTTTAAAAACCCAAACCCAAGATAAAATAAAAAAAAACAATACCATACTATACTGAAAATAAGCAGGTAGAATAAACAAGAAAAAAATACAATATAAATTAAACAAGAAAACATAGATAGTAACCATGTGAATTTCCTAAACATACCTAGAGCAATCCATGAATGCACTCGAGTTGAACTCACTTTCCGACATATGGTGAAACTCCATAGTCTACAACCAACTAGCCACCCTAAACTAAGAAATATAGTGGGACATCCCACCAATCCCTATCAAGTCAAGGGGGTACCAACCTGTCTAATCGGGGTTGACTAGAAACCATCCCTTGATCCTCTAAAAGACACCCAAGAAACCCATGGTAATAGTATATTGTTTAAGTAAAATCCCCTCGCATGCATGAATCACCTTACCTGCTGTCACCATTCTTGCCTACCCCAAACACTAAAACCACCTATATGATAACCCATATAGGGAAATCCTCTATAGGGGTTCCCATGAAACAATAATCCCTTCATAATTTCTAACTGATCCGCCACCTCACATGGTGTTATAAAACATTTCTAAAAAACATTCAAAAATTCCAACCAGGAATTTACACATTCAAAACCACATTTAATTTCCAAAACAACATAAAGTTCCAACCAGGCCTTCAACACTATCAATTTAAATATACTTCCAAAATTCTCTAAGCTAGTTTAAAAACAACCTTAAACACTTCTTTCACATGCACAATACCAAATGAGCCTTTAATTTCTAAAACCAATTCCACCTAAAACACCATTTCAAAAAACCAAGAAGAAAACATACAAAATATCAAAAGGTTCCAAAAAGTCTCTCATACCATTTAGAAACCAATCATATTTCAAAGTACCATTTGAGAAACTTAGGTTTGAGGAAAAACACTATTTTAAAGTGAAATATTCATTTGAATGCACATCCATGTGTGCCACTCATGAACCCATGGATGTTCTAACATCCAATGGAATACTTAGTGTGTCCTTAAAATCATCCAAAAACCATTTTAAATAAAAACCACTTTCCTTTAAACTAACATAAGAAGTCACACAATTAAAACATCAATAATAATCATTATAAAATTGGAAGAATATTTCTAAAACATTTTACCACAATCCACTATACCATAAAGAGGAATCCAAACAACACATCAAGACCAATTTATAATTTCACCCAAGTTATTAAAACACAAACAAGGCCAAATGACACTAAAAGTTCTCAATTCACTTTAAAACTTAATTATCATTTTTGAAAACACCTTATGTGCATGAATATTTAACATATATGAAGAAACCACTTTAAAAACCACTTACACTATTTTTCTGAAACATAAAAACACCATAAAAAGCCAAATAAATACACCACAGAAACACAAGACACATTTTTATATTATTTAAAAATCCACAAGCATCAATGGAATGAATCTAAAAGGAAAATAATGGAAACACCTACCTCAACAGAGTATAGATGTGATGAAACTTCAAGGTAAGGAAGAACTAAAACCCATGGACAATCCACACACCCTAACATAAAAGAAATAAAATAATATTATCTATCTCTAATCCTAGGGTTTTAAAAATATAAACCCCATCAAGAGAGACCAAGAACTCAAGAGGGATAGGAGAAGAGAGGAGGAAAACCACCAAAAATCCAAAGAACTCACCTTAGGAACCTTCAAGGCGTATCAATGGAGGTTGGGGAGAAAGAGATAGGGGTTTGGTGAAGCCCCTTGGTGCTCCTAGGTCTAATGAGGGGAGGAAAACCTGAAATGGGGTTAAAAAGATATAGGGTAAAACTTGGAATTTCAAAATTTTAAGAAACTGGGCAGTTCGAATGGTTTGGCCGCACAGTTTGACAAACTGTGAGCAAACCATGCGATTGAAACTGTCCAAATAGATAGAACCTCACACACATTTTTTTTCATGGTTTCATAGATTGTGTGAAACCTATGTGACTTACTCCTAGACCCCAAAACAGGTCACACAGTTACTTGTGAAAATCCGCATGATTTACCCAAACCGTGCACTAACCATGCACAAGCCAAAAAATCACCTGAGACTTCCAAAACCCCAAATTTAGATCGAGGATCAAACCAAACCTCAACCAAAAACATCCAAATCTGAGAAAAGAATAAAATAAAACATTTGAAAAGGTTAGTGTGTGACAATAATCCTATGATAGAATTTGGAGATAAGTGTAGAGGAATATCCCAAAGAAGCCATGCTTATGATTATAAGATTATCTATGCATAAAATTTTCAATTTATGTATCACTAGTTTTGAGATTATAAATTATGTTACATAATGTTACGATTTAATATAGTGTATTCTATTTTTTAGAAAGGAAACCTAGAAGTAAGAATGGTATAAATACTCATGGAAAATATAGATATTTCCCTACTGAGGAAGCTAGTATAGCTGGTTGTAACAACCCAATATTTTATGATAAGTATTCTTTTTAATTTATTTGATGTCATGTGTTTTATGCTACAACAAGATTATCTTGTGCTATACGCAATGCCGTATTAGCTTGCAGTATACACAACACTATTCTTAGATTGTGTTACACACAATTTCAAGTTCCTTTGATAATAGTCATTCTACGCAACATTGAGTGTATATATATATATATATATATATTAAATATATAAAAGAAATATGGTTGGATTATGTTATATGAAACAACAAAGAAGTCTTGCACAACACGGAACCCTAACTTGACTTTCATTACATGTAATCCCGACCTTCCTTGATAGCGTGTGTATTACGCAATACCGGGTTTCACAAAACAATGATATATTGTTATAATATTATTATGGACTAGCTGTTATGAATAGTATTAAATAAATTTTGAATTTTATAACATTCTTATTCATCTTAAATATTTTCTAGAACATGGTATGAGAACAAAATAAATTTTTCGGGTAAAATAAGTATTTTTCAAAAAATGCAGTTTTGCCGCCTTTTGATGACACACCCACTTTAAATATAGTTTTTTGACATGTTTATAAGTTAAATTTTACAAAATAAAATTCTTCCTTGGATTCAGGATATAAAAAATTAATTTGGATAAAGTTTTGATATTTTTCTAATAACTTTCATATTTTAATGAATAGTAAAAACACGCTATATTTTAATTAAAAACAACTTTTTTCATCGTAATAATTTATATGGTTAAATTATAATATTGAATGGTTTTAAAGTATAAATAGAATATATTTTTACCATTTAATATAATTTATGTCATTATCATTGATTTTACCTTGAATTCATAGGTTAAATCAATTCAATCTTTTGCAATGTTTTAAACAAAAACCCATTTTCTTTCGACAATGGGATTAATTTTAATTTAATTTCTGCAACTTTTGTGTATTGAATTTGGAAAAATATATTCCATATTTGGAAGCAGTGGGTCCAAATTATGTTAATAAGCTATTTATTTTTTGGGCATTATGAATAGTAACTAAGGTAAATTTTATTTACCATAGTTAAAGGTAAATCAGGTAATTAAGGGTAAATATAAGATTATAAAATTACCCTAAAACCTGCCAAAATTCTATTGGATGGCTAAAAGTCTACCCATATCACCTAAGGGTCGGATTAGATTCATTTTATGGACTTTTGACAATAAAAATAATTTAATTATTATTAAAACCAGAGAAAGTGACAACATGTCACTCTCTTAAATCTTATAAGTATATTAATTTTAATTTAGTGATAAACTTCATGAAACATCAAACATGAATAGTATCCAGAAATATAATAAAATTATATACATCATATGAATTTATTTATAATTTTTAGGTATTAAATAATTATCATTAATTGTGACACAATAGTGATGCAGAAATTGTTTATCTAGTGAAAAATCAAGAATATAGTTTTTATTAAGCTAATAGTGACCATAAAAGGCACAAAAACCTGAACAAAACTTATTGGTCATGTAAATTTAAACCATAATCATCCAATGGTTGAATATTTGACCATTTGGAGCCTTATAAAAGCGATTATGACACTTATATTATTTTATTTTAAATGATGCCAAAGTTGTCACCTTCATAATTTAATAAATATAAAAATTTAAATATTGTGATTTTAAGATGATAAATTCGAGTAAAAGTATTATTGTAAAAGGTAAAAGATTTATCTTCATCATTGGATTTTATTTTTAATTTTTATGCAACAAATAAGTATATTAAATAATTATACAAAAATGTTGTAGTAATTATTTTATTAAGAGATAAACCAAATAAATGGTTTTAAAAATAATAAAATAAATATTATATTAACTATTTAATGTGCTATACTTATTTTATAGATAAATATTATATGTTATGAATCTATTAAATCTTTTATTTCGAACATATATTCTGTATATTGTTTATTTAAATTCAAATAAATGAATAGTGTCAAAATTGACACTATTGTTATTTTATAAAAATAACATATTATAAAATTGTTTAAAAATCACAAAAATATTTAAAAATTATAAATTTAAATTTATATGGTCTAAAATGTCATAAAGTGTCAAATTATATAAAATTCACAACACATATGTAATTATTTATAATAATTTAAAATTTGGAATATTATTACCACAAATAAAATTAAATTGATAAATAAGGATAAATCAAGTTAAAAATGTGTAAAATAAATTCATAACATGTCTAAATTTTATCGGTTGATGATATTACAACCCTATCTCATCTAATATTTGTATATGAGTCATTTTTGAAGTTTTTAAGTGGGGTTGGAATTTAATATAAATTAATATTTCTTATATTTCCAAAGGTGCCCCTCTCCTCCCTTATAAAAGGGCACCTACTCCCTCTCATCCTCACACCAATTTGAGCCTTCAAGCTCAGCCAAACCCTGACCATTTCACTTCCCCACTTCCTTAGAAACCTACTAGAGGTACTGGTCATCTCAAAAGACAAACTCTAGTGCCCTAAGAGAAAGTTTAAAGGAGGCACTTCGAGAAAGAGGTATTACCTTCTACCATTTTCTTCAAGTTCCATTCTTCTTCTACTCCCTCTTCTTTAGTTGTTTAATTATGAAGTAATAAAATAAGTATCCCTAAAATAATGATATGTTATTATAAATATTAAAAAACCCTATTTCATATTCTATCCATCCTATGGAAAACAAAATCACCGCGCGTGCGTACGTACGAAATACCGTCTCCACGCCGTGGTGTAATCTGTTTTTCCACCAACACCTTACATGGATGGGTATAATGGTGTAAATAATAACTATATATGGTCATTATAACATCATACTGATTCTGATATATTATACCATCCACTACAATTCTTTTCAATAGTTATGGGAACGATATCATCGCTTTGCGTACGTACGGACTACCGTCTCCACGACGCGATGAGATTCATTCTCCATGTTAACCATACATGAATGATCATAAAGTTTATATAATAAATAATAATGAAATATATGAAATAATAATTCTACTGGATTTAAGTAAATATATATATTTATGTTATCTATTTAGTTTCATTCAATTCAATAAGGGAACGAAAACAGCGTTCATGCGTACGTACGGCCTACCGTCTCCATGAACGGTGTATTTCATTCCTTTTATAGATCTATAATATATATGCATATGATGAATATATATTATATAAAAATCATGTTTTACATTATGGAATTATTTAAATCAGGATATAAGTAATAATATCAAGAATGACAAGTCGAAACACATATGATAAATCAAATGATTTTACCCAAAACACTACTTTAACATGGAATTTACAAAAGAACGGGTAATATAAAGTCATAAGTGAAACATATATGATATCATAACAATGAATATGATTATTTAATAAGTAAATTACATTATTTAAATCATTATTCAGGAGTTTCGGATCCATACGAAGCATATCGGACCTAAGGTAAGGGATAATTTTGCAAATCTCATTTTTATCCGAGATTGCTTATACGTAAGTATTTACTGGGGGTTATGTTTATTATCCATGTCCATATGATCTCAAAATGTTTTCATAAAATGTTTACATTCCTTCCATGTATGTTTAAGACATTTTTACGCTTTTATACTTTTACCACATCGTATGGAAGGAATCTTTCTTTTGTTTACCATACGAGGTACTTTTTGACTTTTCCGACAAAAGTACGAGAAGAATGTTATTTTTTAACTTATATGGCGTGAATGGATTTTTACAGTTTTATAAAGCCTTATTTTCATGAATCTTCCTCCAAAATATTTCATTACTATTTTCAACAAAATCCTTTTCTTTTAAAATTGTATGATATTTTGTGAAAAGAAAATGATTTTGAAGAAGAAAGGGTATTTTCCTCAAGAATTCATTTCAAGTGTTTTATCAAAACCATTTTTCATCTAAGATGACATTATTTCATATGTGTATGTTTCAAGTATCATGTCTCTATGATTTATATGGTTTCACTTTTCTTATTATGAAATTATATCCATTTCTTTTATATGGGTTATGTGATGATGGGATGATGTTTATGAAACCCATTTTATTCGTTGGGTTATTATGAATAATGTATGTTTATTTTGTGGCACAAGTAAGAATGATTTAATTATGAGATGGGTGTGACCTATATCTCCTTATAATTAATTTTGTAAATATTTATATCTCATGAGATAGACATGGTTGGAATGGTAAGTTAATCCGGTTCAGTGTTACAGGACTGAAACGAGGAGTGAACTCGATTCAGAAAGGGACTTTGTCCACTAAGATGGTCTTGGCAGGAATGCCTTGGATACTATGGAAATCATAACATGTGCTGAATGTTTGCCACAATTACATGTTTTATTCCCATTATATTTTATCATGGTTGATGTTCCATTATGATATATGCCTTACGTACTTCCACGATTTATGTCTTTGCTCAAGATTTTGATGTTTAAATTTCATGTTCAAGTTTTTGCTTTCAAATGTTTATGGATTGTTTTATGTTCTCTATGTTTCCCTTACTGAGCATTTGAGCTCACCCTTTTTATGTTTTTTCCCCAGGAAATAAATAAAGGTTTTAAGTAAGGAAACAAAAGGGGAAGATCTTTATGGGAGATTTTGAAGATCTTTCACCACGATTAGAATATTATATTCCGAGTTTCCAAAGACACTAAACTATTACGATCTTTGAGTTTTGGTTTTTTTGTTATGAATTAAGTATTCTGCAAAAGTAATGTATTTTCCATGTATGTTAATATTCGGGTCTCTAGAGTTGGTATCAGAGGAAAGGTTTAGTCAACCTTTGGAAACTAGGATGTGAAAATGTTAGTGAGATCCCTAGAGATATTTCTAAGGTATTTTTAGGGATGTCCCTAAGGATAAGTATACGTATAGGATATAGTCCTAGAACTACGGTAACGATCTTAGAATTTGACCTAAGATGTTAGATATTGAGGGTACTCCCCCTTTACTATGTTGTTTTCCCTAGCATGATTTTTGCCTATCACACTATTCTTTTTGGGTTTTAGAAAATGGCTGGAAACAGGAAGATTCACAATAATGGAGGATATGAAGGACAATGGAATGATATTCTTTATGAGAAACCAAATGAAACGGGATTTGGAAGTCCAAATATCGTTATTATTCCTAATTAGAAATCTCATAATATGATCAATAATATCAACTTTTGTAAGTTTCTCGACTGAGATAATAAGAGAAAGATGGAGTTTCATGATGATCACAGAGGAAAGAAAGTTCAATTTCCCTCATGTAAATCACATGGGAAGAGGCATTAGAGAGATTGTTTCAAAGGAACTGGAAGATGCTTTGGGTGTGGAAAAGAAGGTTACAAAGCCAGTAAGTGTAAAGAAAAAGGTTCAGTTAACACCATAGACAAGGATAATGGTATTGCTATGACATCAACAATGATTAGATGTTTTAAATGTGGAATTTATGAGCATTATGAAAACCAATTCCCTAAGGGAAAATCTCATGAAGATAATTAGCATGGTCATATGAGTAGTATTTATGTGGATGATGATGAAGAAACTACAAATGAAATATGAGATGAAAGAAATGATGAAGTTCAGTCAGTGGTTTAAGAAGTTAGTGGAATGATTGTATGTTTATAAAGAATAATTTATGGTACTATGGAAAAAAGAATCATCTAAGGATTGTTACACTATTGTTTTTCCTAAAGTATTTGAAAGTATATGTTGAATGGTACCGGTAACCATGGAGGTTTATTCAGATATTTTTGGAAAGTAGATGATATGTGCATAATGAAGGGATAAGAAGATAATGATATGTTTGATTGTATTCTTGAGCTCATGACTGATATAAGGACTAAGTGATATTATGGTTTGATTATATAGATTTTTTGGGATTTTGGTATGTGGAAAGAGTTACGTTTTGACAATATTCATGTTTTCACTAAGGTTCTATGGTAATTTATGTTTCAAGAGAATGCATGACTAAGGTATTCATGTGTTTGGAATGAAAACAACAAAATTTATCTTATGATATATGTGAGATAAATGCTCGTATTCACATTCTTGGTAGATAACCTTTCAAGTAATCATTTTCTTTATACAATGAGCTTGGACCGAAGTATTTTAGATAAGCCTAAATATTGGAATGGATTATGTTGGATATAAGTTAGTATTGTTTAAGGATAGAACTTTTTTCGATATTATTGATGGGATGATATATTAATGTAGTTTTAGAAAAAGGACAACCTGTAGGACAGGCGACAACCCATCGCGTCGGACAAGGCTGTGGGAATCGAACCCACAACAGAAGTGTGACTGGCCTTTATCGCCTACCACTGGCCTATAGGAAGTCCCTGGTTAGTATAAACTAGTTTTATTTTATTAAGCGGTATGATATATGAAGTATAAGTTCATTTTTGGAACCATATACGATTAATCTAACCATAAGATGAACTTATAAATTTTGCTAACCTTTTGTTTGAAACAGATGGAACGACCCATCATTCTATCACATGATCTACTAACACATCACGAATAACAAATTCAACTTCATTTCTTTAAGGGATGAAGTGGAAATTGTTCAATTCACAAACAACAGTGATATTTTACCAAAATCATGTAAGTATTTCTTTTAATTCATCAACTTTAGGGAAATGATCTTGAAAACCAAAAATTTTATCCTAGTGCCCTTATATCCAATGAATAAGATGGTACCTTAGATCATAAAAAATCTATGGCTTTGTGATTTTTTCTTTTTCATAGCCACATCTCTACCACTCTCCATCAGAACATGATGGTTAGATTTCTCTTCCATATCCATATTTTCACCTATGTTCTCCTATGTGGAAACCCAGTGATTAGTTATTTTGGGTAACCATTATGTTTCATACTTTAGTTTTTAAAGTTAAGTTTTGGTATTTCATTTTACGATGTGGGTTTTAATTAAAGAAACTTTCAAGTAGAAAACCATGTATAACCCCGACGAATTTCGAGGGCGAAATTCATTTTAAGGGGGGTAGAATGTAACAACCTGATATTTTATGATAAGTATTCTTTTTAATTTATTTGATGTCATGTGTTTTATTCTACAACAAGATTATATTGTTCTATACACAATACCGTATTATCTTGCAGTATATGCAACACTATTCTTAGATTGTGTTACACACAATTTTAAGTTCGTTTGATAATAGTTATTCTACGCAACATTGAGTGTATATATATATATATTCAATGTATAAATGAAATATGGTTGTATTATGTTATATTAAACAACAAAGGAGTCTTGCACAACATGCAACCCTAACTTGGCTTTCATTACACGCAATCACGACGTTCCTCGATAGCGTGTGTAGTACGCAATACCGGGTTTCACAAAACAACGATATATTGTTATAATATTATTATAGACTATCCGTTATGAATAGTATTAACTAAATTTTGAATTTTATAACATTATTATTCATCTTCCATATTTTCTAGAACATGGTATGAGAAAAAAAATAAAATTTTTCGGGTAAAATAAGTATTTTTTAAAAAATGCAGTTTTGCCGCCTTTTGATGGCGCACCCACTTTAAATATAGTTTTTTGACATATTTATAAGTTAAATTTGACAAAATAAAATTCTTCCTTGGATTCATGATATAAAAATTTAATTTGGATAATGTTTTGATATTTTTCTGATAACTTTCATATTTTAATGAATAGTAAAAACACGCTATATTTTAATTAAAAACAACTTTTTTCATCGTAATAATTTATATGGTTAAATTATAATATTTAATGGTTTTAAAGTATAAATAGAATATATTTTTACCATTTAATATAATTTATGTCATTATCATTGATTTTACCTTGAATTCGTAGGTTAAATCAATTCAATCTTTTGCAATGTTGTAAACAAAAACCCATTTTCTTTCGACAACGAGATTAATTTTAATTTAATTTCTGAAACTTTTTTGTATTTAATTTTGGAAAAATGGATTCCATATTTGGAATAAGTGGGTCCAAATTATGTTAATAAGCTAATTTTTATTTTTGGGCATTATGAATAGTAACTACGGTAAATTTTATTTACCATAGTTAAAGGTAAATCGGGTAATTAAGGGTAAATATAAGATTATAAAATTACCCTAACACCTTCCAAAATTCTATTGGATGGCTAAAAGTCTACCCATATAACCTAAGGGTCGGATTAGATTCATTTTATATACTTTTGACAATAAAAATAATTTAATTATTATTAAAACCAAAGAAAGTGACAACATGTCACTCTCTTAAATCTTATAAGTATATTAATTTTAATTTAGTGATAAACTTCATAAAACTTAGAACATTAATAGTCTCTAGAAAGATAATAAAATTATCTACATCATATTAATTTATTTATAATTTTTAAGTATTAAATAATTATCATTAATTGTGACACAATAGTGATGCAAAAATTGTTTATCTAGTGAAAAATCAGGAATATACTTTTTATTAAACTAATAGTGACCATAAAAGGCACAAAACCCTGACAAAAACTTATTGTTAATGTAACTTTAAACCATAATCATCCAATGGTCTAATATTTGACCATTTTGAGCCTTATAAAAGCGATTATGACACTTAATTATTTTATTTTAAATGATGCCAAAGTTGTCACCTTCATAATTTAATAAATATAACAATTTAAATATTCTGATTTTAAGATGATAAATTAGAGTAAAAGTATTATTGTGAAAGGTAATAGATTTATCTTCATCATCAGATTTTATTTTTAATTTTTATGCAACAAATAAGTATATTAAATAATTATACAAAAATGTTGTAGTAATTATTTTATTAAGAGATAAACCAAATAAATGGTTTTAAAAATAATAAAATAAATATTATATGAACTATTTAATGTGCTCCACTAATTTTATAGATACATATGATATTTTATGAATCTATTAAATCTTTTAGTTCGAACATATCTTCTGTATATTTTTTATGTAAATTCAAATAAATGAATAGTGTCAAAATTGACACTATTGTTATTTTATAAAAATAACATATTATTAAATTGTTTAAAAATCACAAAAATATTTAAAAATTATAAATTTAAATTTATATGGTCTAAAATGTCATAAAGTGTCAAATTATGGAAAATTCACAACACATATGTAATTATTTATAATAATTTAAAATTTAGAATATTATTTCCACAAATAAAATTAAATTGATAAATAAGGATAAATCAAGTTGATAATGTTTAAAATAAATTAATAACATGTATAAATTTTATTTGTTTATGAGATTACAACCCTATCTCATCTAATATTCGGATATGAGTCATTTTTGAAGTTTTTATGTGGGGTTTTGATTTAATATAAATTAATATTTCTTATATTTCCAAAGGTGCCCCTCTCCTCCCTTATAAAAGGACACCTCCTCCCTCTCATCCTCACACCAATTTGAGCCTTCAAGATCGGACAAACCCTACCCATTTCACTTCCCCACTTACTTAGAAACCTACTAAAGGTACTGGTCTTCTCAAAAGACAAAATCTAGTGCCCTAAGAGAAATTTTAAAGGAGGCACTTCGAGAAAGAGGTAATACCTTCTACCGTTCTCTTCAAGTTCCATTCTTCTTCTACTCCATCTTATTTAGTTGTTTCATTATGAATTAATAACATTAGTATCCCTCATATACTGATATTTTATTATAAATATGAAACAACCCTATTTCACCTTTTATCCATCCTATGGAAAACAAAATCACCAGGCGTGCGTACGTACGAAGTACCGTCTCCACGCCGTGGTGTAATCTATTTTTCCACCAACACCTTACATGGATGGGTATAATGTTGTAAAGAATAACTATATATGTTTATTATAAAATCATAATGATTCTAATATATTATACCATCAAGTCCAATTCTATTCAATAATTATGGGAACAATATCATCGCTCGTGCGTACGTACGGACTACCGTCTCCACGACGCGATGAGATTTATTCTCCATGTTAACCATACATGAATGATCATAAAGTTTATATAATAAATAATAATGAAATATATGAAATAATAATTCTACTGTATTTATGTACATATATATATGTATGTCATATATTTAGTTTCATTCAATTCAATAAGGAAACGAAAATAGCGTTCATGCGTACGTACAACCTACCGTCTCCATGAACGGTGTATTTCATTCCTTTTATCGATCTATAATATATATGTATATAATGAATATATATTATATATAAATCATTTTTTACATTCTGAAATTATGTAAATCAGGATATAAGTAATAATATCAAGAACGACAAGTCGAAACACATACGATAAATGAAATGATTTTACCCAAAATGCTGCTTTAACATGGAATTTACAAAAGAACGGGTAATATAAAGTCATAAGTGAAACATATATGATATCATAAAAATGAATATAATTATATAATAATTAAATGACATTATCTAAATCATTATACAGGAGGTTTGGATCCATACGAATCATATCGGACCTAAGGTAAGGGATAATTTTGCAAATCTCATTTTTATCTGAGATTGCTTATACGTAAGTATTTACTGGGGGTTATGTTTATTATACATGTCCATATGCTCTCAAAATATTTTCATAAAATGTTTACCTTCCTTCCATGTATGTTTAAGACATTTTTTCTCTTTTCTACTTTTACCACATTGTATGGAAGGAATTTTTCTTTTGTTTACCATACGAGGTACTTTTTGACTTTTCCGACAAAAGTACGAGAAGAATGTTATTTTTAACTTATACGGCGTGAATGGATTTTTACGGTTTCATAAAGCTTTATTTTCATGAAGATTCCTCCAAAATATTTCATGACTATTTTCAACAAAATCATTTTCTTTTAAAATTGCATGACTTTTTGTGAAAAGAAAATGATTTTGAAGAAGAAAGGATATTTTCCTCAAGAATTCATTTCAAGTGTTTTATCAAAACCATTTTTCATCTAAGATGACATTATTTAATATGTGTATGTTTCAAGTATCATGTCTCTATGATTTACATGGTTTCACTTTTCTTATTATGAAATGATATCCATTTCTTTTATATGGGTTATGTGATGATGGGATGATGTTTATGAAACCCATTTTATTCGTTAGGTTATTATGAATAATGTATGTTTATTTTGTGGCAAAAGTAATAATGATTTCATCATGAGATGGGTGGAACATATATCTACCTCCAATTCATTGGGTAAAGATTTATATCTCATGAGATAGACATGGCTGGAATGGTAAGTTAATCCGGTTCAGTGTTATAGGACTGAAACGAGGAGTGAACTCAATTCAGAAAGGGACTTTGTCCACTAAGATGGTCTTGGCAGCAATGCCTTGGCTACTATGGAAATCATAACATGTACTGAATGGTTGCCACAATTACATGTTTTATTCCCATTATATTTTATCATGGTTGATGTTCCATTATGATATATGCCTTGTGTACTTCCACGATTTATGTCTTTGCTCAAGATTTTGATGTTTAAATTTCATGGTCAATTTTTTTCTTTCAAATGTTTATGGATTGTTTTATGTTCTCTATGTTTTCCCTTACTGAGAATTTGAGCTCACCCTTTTTATGTTTTATTTTCCCCAGGAAATAAATAAAAGTTTTAGGTAAGGAAACAAAAGGGGATAATCTTTATGGGATATTTTGAAGATCTTTCACCACGATTAGAAGATTATATTCCGAGTTTCCAAAGACACTAAACTATTACAATCCTTGAGTTTTGTTTTTTTGTTATGTATTAAGTATTCCGAAAAAGTAATGTATTGTCCGTGTACGTTAATCTTCGGGTCTCTACACTGGTTTTGGAACTGAGAAAATTATGGATGTATTAGTGAAACTTAATCAGGTTATGAAAAATAACCTTGCCTGAATAGAGAAACCTATTCCATAATGATATTATCTTATGTTGGGTCACTTTATGTGATAGATGCCCCTATCATTTAGTGTTAATACTAATCCAATAGAGGCTAAGTGATGGATCCAATCTTTAGAGAAGATCTTTATGACCTTGGGATGTGATGAAAAGGAAAAAGGTTACATTTACAGTGCATTGTATCAAAGGAAATGCTGATCAATGGTGGTTTTTAATCCAATATACCAGGGAGGAAGAGGAAAAAAAACTCTTGGAATAGAAATATTTTAAGGATAAATTATTTGAAAAATATTTCCCTCATGATCAACAAACTGAAAAGAAAAGAAAAATCCTTATGTTAAAGAAAAATGAAGAAGAGGGTGTTGTGGAGTATGAGGCAACCTTTACAAGGTTATCTAGGTATTCCATGGATTACAAACCCAACAAGGAGTGAAATATTGAAAAATTATTTGAAGGGATCGAGCCAAGTCTTTTAAGGGTGATGGTCTCCCAAAAGCTTTCATCATATGATGAATTTTTTTATGTGCTATGAAGAAAGAGAAATAATTATCCAAGTCTTATAGATTCAAAGGGAAGTAAGAAAATAAGAGGATAGAAGAGATAAAATGGATAAAGGGAAGAAGGTAAAGAAGGATTTTCCCACATGTGATAATTGTGGAAAGAATTACCCTGGGAAATGCTAAAAGGGATTGGGAGTTTATTATAATTGTGGGGAAAATGGTCACCAGAAAAAAGAATGCAAAGGGAAGAAATAAAATACGACTATTCAATGTTTCAACTATAAGGAGATGGGGAACCATAGAAATGAATTAATTATGCATCAAGAGAATCTACTACAAAAGAGTATTAATAGATAAGAATAAGATTATGATATTGATACAATCAAAGAGGAATGATTAATGTTTTTGTTTTTGAATTTTGTAATTATATAATTTGAGTATTTTATCAATTATGTACTAGTTATAAGAATTATAAAATAAGGATTGTATTGTAGTAATTTTTCATTAAAGATTTAAAAGTTTATGTCAAACTATAACGACCCATAAATTACGTACATTGTTATTACTTCAGAATTGAAGCATACTTATTACAACATATAACAAAACCATGAAAGGACCATATAGGTATAGTGTCTAGAAACTGGGAAACATAAACAAATGGTTCATAAAGCATCTACATTTTCTCCCGTTTATTTCATCATATTTAGAGTCCCTTTTTGGCATATCCTATTTAATACCCTTCTTCCTGACCTGGGGAAAATAAAACATACAAAAGGGTGAGCTCAAATGCTCAGTAAGGGTAAACAAAATAAATATCAATCATATCATATTCATAAGAACATAACATTTTGAGAATCTTAACCTGCAAAAGATATCATAATATCATAACATGAGATAAATCATAGTAGTGAAATGTAATACCAATAATCATAACATAAAACATGAAACTTTGTGTCCTACCCAAATAATCATAGATAATCATTTCTTAGTAGTAAAGACTCTTTGCCTAGACTATCATAGTGGACAAAGTCCATTTCTGAACCGAGTTCACTCCTCATTTCAGTCCTGTATCACTGAACCGGATTAACCTGTCGTTCAAGCCATGTCTATCTCATGAGATATAAATTTTTACCCAATGCATTGGAGGGATATATAGGTCCCACCCATCTCATAATGAAACCATTATTATGTGTGCCACAAAATCATAAATCATACATCATAGCATAACCCATGTAATAAAAAATGGGATTCTTAAACATCGTGACATCATAAAAAAATTCCTATAAGATAAAGGAATTCATAAAAATAATTCCATAACAACATAATAAAATAAATTTAATAATAGGGATAGAAATATAACCCTATATTATCTTAGATGGAAAATAATTTTGATAAAACACCTGAACTCTATTCTTGAGGAAAATATCCTTTCTACTTCAAAAACATTTTATCTTTCTTATCATGTCATACAATTTTAAACTAAAAGAAGTTGATTAAAAATAAACTTGAAAACTTTTAAAGGAATATTCATGGAAATAATGTTCTATGAAATCATAAAAATCCATTCATGTCATATAAGTTAAAAAAAGACATTCTTACCTTAATTTATCGAAAAGGTTAAAAAGGTCCTTGTTTGGAAAAGGACGTAAAGATTCATTTATAAACTTCTTATAAAAAGTCAAACAAGGGTATAAATTAATTTAACACATATTATGTAAAATAGTAAGAATGTTTTGAAATACATTTTTAAGAAACATTTATGTGGATGATAAAGAGGTCCCAGTAGATAATTATGTATAAACAACCTCAGATAATGAGGAGATTATGATATAAACCCCTACAAAGATCTATTTGTAAATAAAATAGATCACTTATGTGTATTAACTATAAGGTCACATAAATAAAGTATAAAAACATGATATGATATAAAAATTCATTTCTTACATAATCAAATAACGGCATAAACAGAAAGAGAAGATCAACCCAAAGAACAGAAATTAGTTTAAGAAGTTCCCTTACCTCGTGTCCGACTTGACTCGATCGTCCTTTAATCTCATTAATAATAAACTAAAGTTAATTTCTACTTTCTTAAGAACATTTTCCAAGTTTATTATACATTTTATATCACTTATTACCATGTTATAAACATTATGTAATCATTTAAGTTAATAACGTTCGTTTTAACGATATTTGGTACTTGAGTCAAAAATGGACTTCTTATAATTACATGATGTTCATGAGGTCAATAGTACATTATATCCAGAATTATATTCATGATTTAGATATCATATATATAATATATATCAAGAATATAAATGTATTTATAATAGTACATAACATTTGGAGTTAAGAAATGAAATGCACCGTTCATGGAGATGGTAAGCCGTACGTACGCATGAATGCTACTTTCATTTCTATTTCTTATTTTAATGGAAATAAAACATAACGATACATAGGTATATTATAATTCCATTATAATATCATATATAATATCATTAACTATATCCTTTATACATCCCACATAAGGCATTAACGAGTCACATCACTTTAAGGGGACGGTAGTCCGCACTTCCTCAAATGAGATTATCGTATTTACCCACTATGGAAACCATAAAGGATTGATATAATTGGGAAGTACAGAAGCATAAATAAATCATAAACATAATATATATCATATATAAATACAGTTCCATCATAATGGCCACCATGAGAGGCGGTAGGAGATAATCGAACAATCATCGTTTCGTAAGGCGTTAGTTTTCCATCCACATAAACATTATGTTATTAATCCATTAGATGGAGGTGTGTGTAAGTGTAGTTATAATACTTATCATAAAAAAATCCTAGTATATTGAGGATAATGGTGTTGTTACAAAATAAAGGATTAAAAAGAGTTTAGGGGTTGGAGAAGTAGAATAAAAGAAAACAATTTAAGAGAAACCGTTACCTTTAATTTGGGTAACTTACTTTGGTTTGACTCAAAAGGACATCTTGGAGTGCCTTCTGCCTAATGTAAGGCTTATAGGGGGAGGATAGGGATGTATGGAGCTTAATTTGGTAGAGGTTGGATGATCCAAATGGCTTTAGAGGTGTGAGTAATTGGATAGAAGTGGTCTCCTTTTATAAGGGGGAGAAGGGGCTCTTTTGGAAAGTGTGAAAATATTATTTTATTATAAACTTATCTTCGGTTTCAAAAGGTCCAAAAATCATTAAAGATGAAGATAAGATGACTCATGGTCTAAATAAAATCATCCAATCATAATTGTACATGTTTTGGATAATATTTTAATCATTATAATGTTATTTATTTAAATCATTTATTAATGAGGTAAATACGACATCATTATTGTGTCATAAATACTTTAATTTATTTGATGTCTAAAAATTATAAAACAAATACCATCATGTAGGAAATCTTTTTAGATTTCCACTAAATATTTATAGTTTAAAAGATATATTATATAACCCCTTATAAAAATTAATTACTAAAAGATTTTTGTTAATGTCAATTTTGTCTTTACATTAAATTAATTAATCCAAATTGTCATTATCACTACCAAGTGGCTCAAAGGGGTCCCAAAATCTACTCAAGGATGCCCATGGTCGTCCACTACTCATAAAATAAGGTTAGGACTTGTTTTAGGGTAATTTATTATTATTATAATATTATTTTTACCCTTATTTACCGGATTTACCCTTTAACCATGGTAAATAAAATATTTACCGATGTAATTATTCAAAATGTCTAAAAATAAAAGTTACCTATTTACAAAATTTGGAAATCCTGATTCCAAATATGGAATCCATTTTTCCAAATTCAAAACACATAAGTGGCAAAAATTAATTTAAAATTAATTCCTGTTGTTAAAACAAAAAGCGTGTTTTTAAGAGATAATAACTATCAAAAGATTGACAGTTGTTTATGTCCGTTTAATTGTGAAATTATGTCCAATGACCAAAATTGTATTAAATGGTAAAAATATATTATAAATATACTTTTAAACCACTTAAATTCATAATTTATCACTACTAATTATTTTGATTAAAAAAGTTGTTTTTAATTAAAATTTAGTAATTTTCACTATTCATCAAAATATAAAAGTTTTTAGAAAAATACCAAAATTTCACCCTAGGATAATTTCGATATTCCAAATCCAAAAATGAAGTCCATTTTTAAAGATAAAATTTATAAAATTTCAAAAATTGGGTATTACTATTCATAACGGCTAGTTTATATAATATTTTAATAGCATATCGTTGTTTAGTGAAACTCGGTATTGCGTAAAACACACATTATCGTGGAAGGTCGTGAATGCATGTAAATCAAGCCAAGATAGTGTTGTGTGTAGTGAAATATTCCTTTGATGTTGTGTATAACATAAGACATAAAAAAATATACTTATAAAATATCAGGGTGTTACATTCTACCCCCCTGAAAATGAATTTCGCCCTCGAAATTCATCACTTCGTAACAAACAGATGAGGATACCTCTCTCTCATTATATCCTCAAGCTACCATGCAGCTTCTTCTAATTGGTGGTTCCTCCATAAAAATTTCACCAAGCGAGTGGTCTTTTTTCATAGGACTTTTTTCGCTACGATCTAGAATCTCTATTGGTTGTTCTTCATAAGAAAGATCTTGCTCCAGCGGTACAACTTCTGAGCTTAGTACATGTGAAGGATTGGGTATGTACTTTCTCAAGAGAGATACATGGAACACATAGTGAACTTGAGAGATATTTGGTGGAAGCATCAATCAGTAAGCTACCTTCCCAACACGGTCCAGTATTTCAAAAGGACCAATATACCGAGGGCTTAGCTTGCCCTTCTTTCCAAATCGCATTACTCTATTCCATGAAGAAATTCGTAAGAACACTTTATCACCCACTTCAAACTCTAGGTCTTTTATTCGGTTGTCGACATAACTTTTTTGTCGACTCTGAGCTGCTCTTATGTGTTGTTGAATAGATCTGACCTTTTCTGCCATCTCATCAACAAGATCAGGCCCTAATATCTTTCTTTCCCCAACTTTATCCCAACAAGTTGGAGTCCTGCATTTCTTCCCATAGAGAGACTCATAAGAAGCCATCTGAATACTGGAGTTAAATATATTATTATAAGAAAATTACACCAAAGGTAGGTGTTGATCCCAACCACCTTTTAAATCCATAGATCAAGCTCTTAACATATCTTCTAGAGTTTGAATTGTTCTCTCAGATTGACCATATGTCTAAGGATGATAAGCAGTGCTGAAACTCAACTTTGTATCCAGAGTATGCTGAAGACTTTTCCAAAAGTTTGAGGTAAACCTTGGATCCCAATCAGATATAATGGAAGGTGGTACTCCATGAAATCTTACCACTTCCTTTACATATATCCTAGCAAGCTAATCTTGAGAGAAATCCTCTCTAATAGCAATGAAGTGTGCCGACTTCGTAAGATAATCAACTATGACCCATATTTCATTATTGCCTTTGGATGTTTTTAAAAGTCCAGTGACAAAGTCCATAGTGATGTTTTCCCATTTCCATTCTGGTATTGGTAATGGTTGTAACATCCCCTTAGGCTTCTGTCTCTCAGCTTTAACTTGCTGAGAAACCAAGCATCGAGAGACATATTCAGCAACATCTATTTTCATGCCATCCCACCAGAAATACTCTTTCAGGTCCCTATACATATTCGTGCTTCCAGGATGAATAGAGAATGAAGAACTATGAGCCTCATCCAGCAGCTCCTTCTTTAATTCGGGGATGGGAGGAACACAAACCCGATTCCTGAACTTTATTATCCCATCACAATCAAGGTTGAATTCAGGAACATTTCTCACCTTCTTTTGTAACTCTACATATTCTTTCTGTGCCTCTTTAATCTTCACATGTATAGATGGTTGAAAATTCATTTGACAAAGATAAGATTTTTCCACTTCCATTATAATTCCAAGATCTATCCTTTGTAAATCCATAAATATTGAATCTTTTATGATCCCCATCATGGATAAGCTAGCATGGTCTTGTCGACTTAATGAATCTGCCACCTTGTTTGCTTTCCCAGGGTGGTAATGAATTGAGCAGTCGTAATCCTTAATCAGCTCCAACCATCTTCATTGGAGCATATTAATATCCTTTTGTGTGAAAATATAATTTAAACTTTTATGATCAGTATAAATATCACACCTTTCTCCATAAAGATAATGCCTCCAAATCTTTAATGCAAAGATTACCGCAGCTAACTCCAAATCATGAGTTGGGTAATTTTGCTCATGAATTTTTAACTGTCGTGAGGCATAAGCTATCACCATATCATTTTGCATGAGAACACACCCAAGCCCCTTCTTGGATGCATCACTATAGATCACAAACCTTTCTCCACTACAAGGCAGTGTGAGCATAGGTGCACTGGATAACATTATTTTTAACTCTTTGAAATTCACTTCACATTCCTCTGTCCAAACGAACTTAACTCCTTTTCGAGTCAACCTGGTGAGTGGATTAGATAACTGAGAAAAATATTTCACAAAACGTCGATAATATCTAGCCAAACCAAGAAAACTTCAGATCTCAGTTACTATTGTTGGTCTCGACCATCTTTCGATAACCTCTGTCTTTGCTGGATACACAGATATCCCCTCTTTTGAGATTATGTGACCCAAAAATGCAACTTTTTTAAGCCAAAATTCACACTTGATAAATTTGGCATAAAACTTATCCTTTCTCAGGGTCTTCAATATAATTCTCAAGTGATATTCATGTTATTCCTTGATCTTTGAATAGACAAGAATATCGTCTATAAAGACTACCACAAACTGATCAAGATAGTCTCTAAAGACTCTATTCATCATATCCATGAAGATAGTAGGGGCATTAGTAAAACCAAATGGCATCACTATAAATTCATAGTGTCCATACCTTGTACGGAAAGCCGTATTTGGTATATCCTCCCTTTTGACCCTTAGTTGATGATACCCTAAATGAAGATCAATCTTGGAAAAGTATTGAGCTCCATGTAGTTGGTCAAATAAGTCATCAATATGTGTGAGAGTATATTTGTTCTTGATCGTGATCTTGTTAAGTTCTCGATAATCAATGCAGAGTCTCATTGATCCATCTTTCTTATTAACAAACAGAATAGGTACTCCCCAAAGTGACGCACTAGGGCGTATGAATCCTTTATCAAGATTCTCTTGGAGTTGCTTCTTCAATTCCTGCAACTCAATTGGGGCCATTCTATAAGGTGTCTTTGAAATAGGCAAAGCACCCGATATGAGTTCTATTGAAAACTCAACTTCACGATTTGGTGGAAGACCCGACAATTCCTCCAGAAAGACATCATCCAAATCCCGTACAATGTGAATATTATTAATTGTGAGTTTCTCACCAACCATTTGAGATAAATAACCTTCATTCAGTGGAACCAAGACCCATAAGATGGAAGAAATTTCCACTGTAAGGTTATATTCATCCTTGCATCGATAGATGATAGTAGATTGATCGGGAATATTAAACGTGATTTCCCTTCTTTGGAAATTGATATGAGATCCATATAAAGAAATCCAATCCATGCAAAGAATCACATCAAATTATACTATAGGAAGGATCACAAGATTTGCAGGAAGCACTTTCCCACAAACTTCAATCGGGGATGAATTGTAAACTTTTGATGCGACCGTTGTACCATTAGGAGTTGTCACAGCTAACTCAACATCTAATTGTTGAGGTAATACAGTGATAACATTAGAAAATTCTTTAGAAATAAAAGAGTGGGTGGATCCAGAATCAAATAAAACATTTTCTACTTTAGAGTGGATGGTAAGTGTACGTTTCACCACTTTGTTATCATACTCCACATCGCCGATAGTAATTGCATGGGACTTTCCTTTGTCTTTGGCCTTAAGAGTTTGTTGACGTCGATCATCATCAAAAACCCTTAGATTAGGGAATTTATTGTCATAATCCCCATATCCTTGCACTTGTAACATTTAAGTGTTGGAGGTGCATTCTATGTAGCCTTTTCTTTGTTCGCATCACTAGAAAACTTTTTCCCATCACTACGGAATTCAAATGCCCGATGAACCTCTTTTCCACATTTGAAACATTTACTTATCCCTTTTAGACAATTCCCTCCATGTTTCTTTCCACACTTTGAGCATATGGGAAAACTCATCTTATTTTCAGTGTGCTCTTTAGATTTTCCTTTGAATTCCATTTTCATCTTCTTATCAAACGCATATGACTGATGGGTTACTTCAATCTCCATCTCAACCTTGAGAGCACATCGAACGATTTCCTCTTAGATATTGAAGTACCTTATGGTAACTCCCTTAGAATACTTGGTTTTAAGCCACTAAAGAATCGACCGATCTTACTCTCAGGTTGAATAATAATACCAGAAGCATACCTTGCA
Organism: Viscum album; assembly: GCA_963277665.1. Classification (NCBI taxonomy): domain Eukaryota; kingdom Viridiplantae; phylum Streptophyta; class Magnoliopsida; order Santalales; family Viscaceae; genus Viscum; species Viscum album. The sequence goes on along the minus strand of OY728137.1, from coordinate 878,744,262 downwards.
AGTCTTGTAAAATTTTCTTCATAGGTACCAACATATTCATCATCCTTTTTCTTTAGTTCAAGAAACTCCTTCTCCATCTTTGTTCGAAGAATACGAGGGAAGTACTTATTGAAAAATAAGTTCTTGAACTCTTCCCATTCCATGGACTCAATTTCATCTCTTGGACTCGTATTCCTGATAAGATTATACCATTAATCAGCTTCACCTTCCAAACGATATACTACTAAGATGAATTTATCATGTTAAGAACATTGAAGAACTGAAAATATCTTTTCAGTAGTACTGATCCATTGTTTAGAAACTAATGGATCAGTAGACCCGATGAATGAGGGTGGACGCTGCCTCATGAAGGATTAAACAGAATGTTGCTCCTTCCTTTGCTCGTTTGGAAGTCCTGCATGATTCATAGCTTGAGAAAGTTGTGTGAGCATGGATACAAGATTTTTCATTCCATCTCCCATAACGTTTGGCTTCTCAGGGGGACAATCATTGCATTGCCCATCGCATTCCACATTAACACGGTTCCTTCGGGTTCCAACCATTGACTAAAACCAAGAAGAATAGTGCGAGCAAAACTAATTATAATAGGAAAATCACATAATCAAGAATAAAATTTCACACTTAAGGTCTTATCATAGGTTGTTCATGTCCATTTCTAAAACACTAAGATTGTGTTATATGCTTAGACTTATCCTTAGGGTTATTACTAAGGTTTTCACATCCTAGTTTCCAAAGGTTGACTATACCATTCCTCTGATACCAACTATAACGCCCCATAATTTAAATAAATTGTTATTAATTCAGAATTGAAGCATACTTATTACAACATATAACAAAACCATGAAAGGACCGTATAGGTATAGTGTCTTTAGAAACTGGGAAACATAAACAACTGGTTTATAAAGCATATACATTGTCTCCTGTTTATTTCATCATATTTAGAGTCCCTTTTTGGCATATCCTATTTAATACCCTTCTTCCTGACCTGGGGAAAAGAAAACATACAAAAGGGTGAGCTCAAATGCTCAGTAAGGGTAAAAAAAAAGAGATATCAATCATATCATATTCATAAGAACATAACATTTTGAGAATCTTAACCTGCAAAAGAGATCATAATATCATAACATGGGATAAATCATAGTATTGAAATGTAATCCCAATAATCATAACATAAAACATGAAACTTTGTGTAATACACACATATTCACAGAGAATAATTTCTTAGTAGTCGAGACTCATTGCCAAGAATATCCTAGCGGACAAAGTCCATTTCTGAACCGAGTTCACTCCTCGTTTCAGTCCTGTATCACTGAATCAGATTAACCTACCATTCCAGCCATGTCTATCTCATGAGATATAAATCTTTACCCAATGCATTGGAGGGAGATATAGGTCCCACCCATCTCATAATGAAACCATTCTTATGTGTTCCACAAAATCATAAATCATACATCATAGCATAACCCATGAAATAAAAAAATGGGATTCTTAAACATCGTGACATCATAAAAAAATTCATATAAGATAAAGGAATTCATAAAAATAATTCCATCACAACATAATCAAATCAATGTAATAATAGGGATAGAAACAGAACCCTATATTATCTTAGATGGAAAATAATTTTGATAAAACACGTGAACTCCATTCTTGAGGAAAATATCCTTTCTACTTCAAAAACATTTTATCTTTCTTATCATGTCATACAATTATAAACTAAAAGAATTTGATTAAAAATAAACTTTAAAAATTGTAAAGGAAGCTTCATGGAAATAATGTTCTATGAAATCATAAAAATCTATTCATGCCGTATAAGTTAAAAAAAGACATTCTTACCTTAATTTATCGAAAATGTTAAAAAGGTCCTTGTTTGGAAAAAGACGTAAAGATTCCTTTATAAACTTCTTATAAAAAGTAAAACAAGGGTATAAATGACTTTAACACATATTATGTAAAATAGTAAGAATGTTTTGAAATACATTTTTAAGAAACTTAGATGTGGATGATAAAGAGGTCCCAGTATATAATTACGTATAAACAACCTCGTATAATGAGGAGACTGTGATATAAACCCTTATAAAGATGTTTTTGTAAATAAAATAGATCACTTATGTGTATTAACTATAAGGTCACATAAATAAATAATAAAAACATGATATGATATAAAAATTCATTTCTTACATAATCTAAGAACAACATAAACATAAAGATAAGATCAACCCAAAGAACGAAAATTGGGTTAAGAAGTTCCCTTACCTCGTGTCCGGCTTGACTCGATCGTCCTTTAATCTCCTGAATAATAAAATAAAGTTAATTTCTACTTGATTAATAATCTTTTTCAAGTTTATTATTCCTTTTATATCTCGTATTACCATGTTATAAACATTATGTAATCATTTAAGTTAATAACATTCGTTTTAACGATATTTGGTACTTGAGTCAAAAATAGACTTCTTATAATTACATGTTGTTCATGCAGTCAATAGTTCATTATATCCAAAATGATATTAATGATTTAGATATCATATATATAATATATATCCAGAATATACATGTATTTATAATAGTACATAACATTTGGAGGTAAGAAATGAAATGCACCGTTCATGGAGACGGTAAGCCGTAGGTACGCATGAACGCTACTTTAATTTCTATTTTTATTTTAATGGAAATAAAACATAATGATACATAGATATATTATAATTCTAGTATAATATAATATATAATATCATTAAATATATCCTTTATACATCCCACATAAGGCATTAACGATTCACATCACTTTAAGGGGGCGGTAGTCCACACTTCCACAAATGAGATTATCGTATTTACCCACTATGGAAACCATAAAGGCTTGATATAATTGGGGAGTACAGAAGCATGAAGAAATAATAAACATAATATATATCATATATAAATACATTTCCATCATAATGGCCACCATGAGAGGTGGTAGGAGATAATCGAACAATCATCGTTTCGTGAGGCGTTAGTTTTCCATCCACATAAACATTATGTTCTTCATCCATTAGATGGAGGTGTGTGTAAGTGTAGTTATAATAATTATCATAAAAACATCCTAGTATATTGAGGATACTGGTGCTGTTATAAAATAAAGGATTAAAAAGAGTTTAGGGGTTGGATAAGTAGAATAGAAGAAAATAATTTAAGAGAAACCATTACCTTTAATTTGGGTAACTTCCTTTGGTTTGACCCAAAAGGACTTCTTGGAGTGCCTTCTGCATAAGGTAAGGCTTCTAGGGGGAGGAGAGATATGTAGGGAGATTAATTGGGAATAGGTTTGATGAGACAAATGGCTTGAGAATTGTGAGTAATTGGATAGAAGTGGTCTCCTTTTATAAGGAGGAGGAGGGGCTCTTTTGGAAAGTGTGAAATTATTATTTTATTATAAACTTATCTTTAGTTTCAAAAGGTCAAAAAATCATTAAAGATGAAGATAAGATGACTCATGGTCTAAATAAAATCATCCAATCATAATTGGACATGTTTTGGATAATATTTTAATCATTATAATCTTATTTATTTAAATCATTTATTAATGAGGTAAATACGACATCATTATTGTGTCATAAATAATTTAATTTATTTGATGTCTAAAAATTATAAAAAAAATACCATCATGTAGGAAATATTTTTATATTTCCAATTAATATTTATAGTTGAACAGATAATTTATATAACCCCTTATAAAAATTAATTACTAAAATATTTTTGTTAATGTCAATTTTGTCTTTACATTAATTTAATTAATCCAAATAATCATTATCACTACCAAGTGGCTCAAAAGGGTCCCAAAATCGACTCAAGGATGCCTATGGTCGGACACTACTCATCCAATAAGGTTAGGACACGTTTTAGGGTAATTGATTATTATTATAATATTATTTTTTACCATTATTTACCGGATTTACCCTTTAACCATGGTAAATAAAATATTTAATGAAGTAATTATTCAAAATGTCTAAAAATAAAAGTTACATATTTACACAATTTGGACATCATGATTCGAAATATGGAATCCATTTTTCGAAATTCAAAACACAGAAGTGGCAGAAATTAATTTAAAATTAATTCTCGAGGTTAAAACAAAAAGCGTGTTTTTTAGAGATAATAACTATCAAAAGATTGACAGTTGTTTATGTGTGGTTTAATTTTGAAATTATGTCCAATGACCAATATTGTATTAAATGGTAAAAATATATTCTAAATATACTTTAAAACCACTCAAATTCACAATTTATCACTAATAATTATTTTGATTAAAAAAGTTGTTTTTAATTAAAATTTAGTAATTTTCACTATTCATCAAAATATAAAAGTTTTCAGAAAAATACCAAAATTTCAACCTAGGATAATTTTGATATTCTGAATCCAAAAATTAAGTCCATTTTGAAAGATAAAATTTAAAAAATTTCAAAAATTGGGTATTACTATTCATAACGGCTAGTTTCTATAATATTTTAATAGCATATCGTTGTTTAGTGAAACTCGATATTGCGTACAACACATGTTATTGTGGATGGCCGTGAATGCATGTAAAGAAAGCCAAGATAGTGTTGTGTGTAGTGAAAGATTCCTTTGATGTTGCGTATAACATAAGATATAAAAAAATATACTTCTCATAAAATATCAGGGTGTTACACAAACAGTACCAATGACCAAGAAAAATGATTCAGTGGAAAGTTAAACTTCTTGGAAACATATTATTGAGGGTAAGATAACCATTAATATGTTCATGATGTTGAGATAATTATTTTGGGATAGAAAGATGATTGATATGGATAAATTAAACTTGATAGTACTGACTACCTTAGAAAAAATTAATGATTTATTGATAAAGTGGTTTATGCTATCATTGATGGAGTCTATAACATTTTTGGATTTAAGGAATATATGAAATAATATATGTTTTATTTAGTGAATAAGGATGCATGAATGTTTTTAATAAGGCTTTATGGTAATTCAAGTTATTACCATATTTCAAGAGAATACATAATGAAAGTATTCACATGTTTGATATGTAACAAATAAGAGCTATTAATAATAGGTTCATTCAGTGAAATTATTTCAAAAGTGTTGGATCATAATATTTTTGAAAGGTTAAACATTTATGAAATGGTTTAAGTTGAACTTTAGATGAGGTTTTATATATTAATGTATTACTTAACTGTATAAATATTTATACACTAAACATATTTGTTTTGTAAAATAGTTTTAAGAAAATGAAAAAAATTATCACTATTTTATGGATCATATGATCTTTTAAAATTAAATTTTAGTGATTAATGCATAAAAAAAATTCATTTTTGGATATTTTTTTGATGGAGTAAGGGATGAATTGGAAATTAATCTAAGCACAACCAAAGTATGAAATCATACTTATGAATTGGAAATGTATCAAGTAAGTATATTTTATTATATTCTTAGATAGTAACATAATTCCTTAACTTTAGGAAAAGGATCTTAAATTTTTTTTATCCTATAACCATTATTTATGATGATATCAATGACCTTATTCGCACCTATTTAGTTTATGGTTTTGTGGTAATTAATCTTTTCTAGATCTCCCAATTTTTTGTGATCAATGTTCTTTATCAATTTATATCAGTATTTGTGTGTTAGTTTTCTCTTCCATGTCCATGATTTTATTTCCCACATATGTTCTCCTATTTATAAACCTAGTTATGTGATTATTCTAGACGACTTTTGTACTTCACTTCATCTATTATTAAGGGGATATTTTATTAACTCTTTTACGATGTGGGTTTTTCAATAATGGTATTTCCAAATGTAAAAACCTTGATTACTTAGATCAATATTAAATTCAAAGGATGAAATTTATTTAAGGTAGGGAGATTGTAACACCCTGAAATTTTAAAATATGAATACCATATATGATAGAATGTATGAAACGCAAATCTAGGAATAGAAGGGAATTTAACATCCAAAAAATTTATGATATATTTACTATTTTAAAAAAATTCAATATATTATATAGATTTTAATTCACACAACATTGAGTTTATCTTTCATTACACAGAACAATGACTTTCTTCGATAGCTTTCATTACACGTGAGATCAAGTTGTACCGAATATTATTAACATTATTTTAAAAAAAAAAAATTATATCCTAATCATTAAATTGGAAAGTATAAATAGGATTAACTAAATTACGAACATATATGGTTTAAAAAAATATGAAATTAATTCTTTTGTTACTAATTAATTAGAAATTAAAATAAAAACCAATTGAATATAAAGGAAATATTTTTATAAAAAAAACTATTTTTTTGTGCCCAAAGGAATTTTATCCTAATAAATTAAATTAACTAATATTATTGAATGATATTAATTAAATATATATATATATATATATTAAATTCAATCAAATGTTTTGACATTAATCCAATATATTTTATAGACATAAGATGAGAACAAGTCCAATTTTATGCATAAAAGGATGTATTTTTCTAAAGACAGTTTACCACCTTTTAATGGCGCACTTGTTTTGATACTAAATATTGAAAATTTTATAAATTTTATTTGGAAAACTAATCTTTATTTTTTAAATATTAATTTAAAAATTAGCTTAGGGTGATTTTTTGTGATTTTTTTGAGAAGTTTTATTTTTTGATGCAAAGTAAAAAATACAGAATTTTAATTGAAAAATTTATCTTCAATTAAATAATTTATAATGTTAAACTATATTTTAAATTTTCTTATAGTAAAATGAGATCAATTATAAATATATTAATAAAATTAATTTCTTTTTAATATTTTTTATATTGAATTTAGATATAAAAACTCACTAAACTTTTTAACATTTTCACTTTAAAAACCCTTTTTCTTGTCACGTCTATTGGATAAATTTTAAATTAATTTTATCCACTTATGTGAATTGAATTTGAAAAAATTGATTCTATATTTGGAATAAAAATAATTTATAATTTATAACAAGGTCAACTTAGTTTTTTACCATAATTATTAATGAAAACAATTAAAATTAATTATAGTGATTAAGGTTAAAATAAGTTTACTTAGTGGTTAAAATTAGAATATACGGTGTAAAAGTTTATCAAAACTTGTCCAAAACCCATTTATTTTCCCTATTTAGACCTTAAAACTTCAAGAATATTTTTTTTAGAATTATTCAATCCTTTTTAAGTAAAAATATTACCACACTTAACTTATTTTAAAAAATGCCAAGTGTGTCCTCTCCCACACTTATAAAAGACTACCCCTATCCTCTCTTATTCACACCTTCAAAATTTTTTGGTTAGGATAATAACTATATAAATAAATTTAAAAAATCAATACCTTCATCTTATAAGCCTTAGTTTGGGCATAAATCCAACCTAGGATGGGTTTAGTTCAAACCAAATGAAGATACCCGAAGAATAGGTAATGTTCTTCAATAAGCGTCTTTATTTTAGTTCCTTATCCATATCCTTTAATTTATATTATACCATAATTATAAAATAACCTAAGTATCATAAATATAATTATATGTTGTTATATTATGGTTATTACCTATAACCACACACACTTCCATTAATTGGTTTATGAAATTTTCATTTGTGTGTACTGCAGACTACCATCTCGCGAATTGATGTCATTCATTCTTCCATTACCACATTTCAAGGTTGGGTATTATGATGTATATAAAGTATATATGTGATATTTATAAAATTATTATACCTCTAGATTAATTATATCATATGATTACTTTTTTACCTTCCATTCCATAGGAGACATGATAACATCGCTCATGTGTATAGCAGACTACCGCCTCTCATTGCGATGTGATTCGTCTTTCACTGACGCATCACATGGAAGGTGATAAATATAAGGTTGATTATTATATGTGATATATATGAAATAATTATGATATTTATGAAATATATATCATTATTTAAAGATACCATATATATTACCACATGGATGATATATATAAGTATATTTAAAGAAATAATATGTTATATATGATGTTATTATCATTCTGTAAAGATAATATATTATTTAACTCCTTTCCATAATGATCATCAGAAAATGAAAACTTTACTCATGCATACATATGACCTACCATCTCTATGATCATAACGTACATCATTTTCACAAACAAATTTCATGATTGGTTTTAAAAATATAATTTATGTTAAAATATGATAATTATGTCTAGATTATTATTCTAGAGATTATGAAACTATATAACTTACAAAATAATCAAAACTTTCATGACAAAACATTTGCAAGAAAACAAGGTAATTAACACTCGAAACAATGAGAATAATGAAATATCATTAACTAACATGTAATAATATGTTATAAAAGGATCATATATAATATTATAAAAATTAATATGGTTTTTATAAGATAATAACTTAATTAAAACCACTATAAATGAGGTTAAATCATATTCAAATAAAGTAAAGTGTGAGGTAAGTTATTTTTTCTCAATTTAAATTCCATTTAGAATTATTTATTTTTATGCACCAATTAACTTTTATGTGGTGAATATACTTTCCATTTGACATGTAATATCACAATTAATTCATAATTCATGTTATTTTAAGTTTTACTTTGAATTATCTCATCCAAGTGGATTTAACATAAAAATTACCAATTGTTAAAAGTTATTGAACAATCTCAGTTTCTTTTGTGATTTCTAACTTTATATTAAAACAATCGATTTACGATGATAATTTTTTATTGGTCATTAAGTTTATATTAAATATCCATATTATTTTATAATGGATATGTTTGTTTCCTAAACCATATACCATTTTTACATATGGTGTTTAGTTTGTTAGTTATTTAATTAAATGAGGAAATATTGTAAATCCATATCTTTTAATCAGTATGTATATTTTATGATAAGTCACACTGTTAATTAATTAAATATATTATTCGATATATGAGGAATGATTTAGACCTGAAGACATGGGTGGGGATTAGTTAATGATATCCCCTCGATGCATTAGTAGTCTCATGAGATGAATCAGTTTTCCAAATAAGACGAGTTTTTACTAAGTAGTTTTAAACTATCCTGAGAATAGATCTTGATGATAAAGGTTTTCACGTGATTCAGACATGATGTCCAATAATTGATCCTTGAATTCATTTAGAATTTAGTTATTATTATCTATGATATTTTCACTATGAAAAAAATATATGGATGCATTTCATTCTCATTTTATTGATTAAATAGTATGTGTTTTCAGTTATTTACCTTTACATATTGATTATTCACTATATATTGACACAATCAAGTTATTTAAATGGAATTTGTATTCAGTTATTTACCTTTAAATAATGATCATTCATTATTTATTCATGATATATTCCTCTATACTTAACCCTTACTGAGCATTTGAGCTCACCATTATTTTGTTTCCTTTCCCCAGGTTATGAAGAAGATATCTTTGAATGAGTTTTAAAGGATTTAATTTATTATATTTTGTTATTTATTGTATTTAATTTTCTATTACCAATGTAAAATGGATATGATGTATGTATCTGGTTCTCCAAAACTACTAAAATTATTAGTCCTTCTGGATTCAACACATTTTACTACAACAATGTAATAAAGTAAGACACTGATACTGAGATACTTGGGTTAGGGTTGTTAAAAATTTTCTTAGAGATATTGATACCATGTGAAATTGTTTATAAAATTATATTGGATTGTTCCATATTATACTTTTTTAGTACCTTTTAAATATATATTCTTTGAAGTAGCCTAATAAGCCTTTGATATATATCTCGATAGATCTTGGTCCATATAATATAGGTTGGTTCACCTAGTTCTTTCATGGAGAAATATTCATTCATACAAGTCTTAATTGAATGTAATATTTTCACTTCATTTACTACAATTAATATGTCATCAATACATAATACTATAAAAAAATGGAATTCCCATTAACCATATTATAAATACATGTCTTTATTTCATTATTGACAAAATTATAGTCTCTTATGGCCTCATCAAAATGAATATTCCATGATCATGATTCCTGCTCCAACCCATTAATGGATCTCTATATCTTTCATACTTTATTAGAACTATTTTACTTAATGAACCCTTTAGGTTGTGTCATATAGAAATATTTAACTAACTTACCATTTAGAAAATAAGTTTTGACATCCATCTACCAAATTTCATAACCACAAAAGGATGCTATTGTAATTAATATTATAATGTATTTTAGCATTGTGATAGTTAGAAGGGTTCATCATAGTAAATTCCTTGACAATGTCTGAAACCCTTTATAAATAAACATTATTTATATGTATTTACTTTACAATCCATGCCTATATTTTTCATGAATACCCATTTTCACCCAATAGGTTTTACATCAGATGGAGGATCTACCAAAATCCAAACTTGATTTTGGTTTATGAACCCCATCTTGGAATACATGGCTTCTTTCCATTTAGTAGAATCCATTCCTTATGCTACTTCCTTGTAGGTTAGAGGTTCATTATTATCTAGGAATACTAATTCACCAATATTTTTGATAAGAAAACTATATTTCTCATGTTCACTAACCACTCTTGTAGACCTATGTAGTACTTATGTATCGGGAACATATTCATCAACCACTCTCTTCTATGGAGATTATTCCCGTACCAACTGTAGCACCCCCATTTTCTGGTATGTAACTATTTATTTGTGATTTTCATGTTTATAAAGTATAAGGGTAAAAGTTAAGAGGGGTTTGAGATCTTGTGGAATGTTTTTAGGGCTAAAGGGAAGGCGCATGGGATGTGAATAGTTTGTCTAAACCATGCAACATTCTAGGAGAAACCGTGATGGGTTGCATATGTTGGAAATTAGATTTGGCATGGTGGGATCAGGGTTAAGGAGGCTGTGTGAGGTTCTTCTCAGGAATTAGCTAACGCACAGTTAGCGCAAATTTTTTCTAACCGTGCGACTAAACTATGTGCAGGGTTAAAATGAGATCCTAAAAAAGTGAATCTCACACATTTTTGACTCTATAGGCTTCGTTTTTCCTTCTATGTGGCCCTAATTCAAGATTACTCTCTATTTAAGGTTGGATAACCTCTCCCAAGCAATTGTGAATCGATTTGGAGCCTTTCCTTGGCATTTAGAATCCCGATTCTTGAGGTTTGTCATCGTTCTTCTTCATTCTTGTCATGTTTCTTAGATCTACTTAGATCTACTTCCCCTATCCTATGGTTTCTAAGATCTATGCCATTTATGGGTATATCTAAGATTTTAGATTAAAAATATGATGATATTTGGTATCATTATTGATAAGAGAAGAGATCTAAGGTAGTTTCATGAAATTTTTATGTGGTTTCATGTGCGTTCTTCGTCCGTTTTTAGTTTCATCAAAACCTTCGAGGTAGGTGTCTTAAATATAAAATCCACTTGCTATAATTGATTGGATTAGTTTCAAATTTATTTAATTTCATTAATTTTATTATGAAATTGGGGTGAAAATCATGGAATAAATATTCTTCAGTGATGATTTATGGTTTTGATGGAATTTGTACTTTTGGTGGATTGTATTGTAAAGTGGTTTAGTATCTTGATTTTAAAATGGTTATTTTAAAATATGGCTTTGCTAGAAATATCGAAATGATTTTTTGGAAATAGTTTTTAAATAAAAATTTTGTTTTATTGAAATAAATTGATGGAAAAATGGATTTCAATAAAAATTTTATTTTGCTGAATTGGTTTTGGCATGGTTTTTGGGAATACATGTTGTATGTGTTCATATTGAATTTATGAGGCTTGGTTGAAATATGACCTTGTGCTTGGTACCAAAGGTGTAATGGTACATGTGATGTAATTAACTTGTGAAGAATTTGTAGATCAATGAGAAACTGCTCATGAGTATGGAACTTTCATAATGAAGCATGCATGGTTGGTAGTGTGGATTTGTGGAATGGATTGGTCATGCCAAAGGGAAATTGTGAAATAGGATAAGGCCATGTTCGGTTTATTTATTTGAAAAATAGTTATGGCTAGAAAATTGTTGATATAGAATTTGTTTATCTTAAGTTAAAATATTTTGGAAATTGTTTTATATAAACTATTTTATATAAATGTGGTTAACTCTTCTATCCTAGTGGCGTGAGTAGGGAAGTCATTGGGGAAAGCCTACTGAGTTTTATACTCACCCCTACTTTGGAACTTTGGTACTTTTTTAGATACTATCTTCCAAGACATGGTAAAAGGTAAAGTATCACACGTATTTAGCACCACCTCATGATACTTGGGCTGTTTAGTGATTAGAGTATGGTGCTTGTAGAGCATGAAGTCTTATTTTTGTATTTGAGTTGATTAGTTTTCTTTCCTTTGTTTTCTTTGATAATTTTTTTATCTTCTAATGTAGTACACATTGTTGTGGTTTTGATATAAATGAAGTGGTTTAGTTTACTTTCAATTATTCATGCATCATATAGTGAGTTTTTTGGTTATGGTTTGCTGGGTTAATCATTTTAGTTCTTAAAGGGTAAATCAACCCCCTTATATTTGTAACCCTTCAAAATTTATTACCAGCCTTCGACATCTTGGGGATTTCTCTTAAGGCCAAGTAGAACCTCACCGTCTTCTCAAGCCAATGATGAAGGGGCAAGATGTTACAAATGGTATTAGTTTTTTTGATCCAAAAGTTTCTTTGAGATAAGTTGTATCATCTTGTTACTTTCCTTGTGGAACAAGTAGTCATAATTTTTCTTGGTCTTGGAGTTGAACTTAATTATTGTCTATTCCTTGGGGTTGTGATCTTAAAAAAGAGTAGGATTGTCAGGACTTGAAATGTAGAGCATAAAAATATGTATCTAACCTTTTTATGTCTAACTTAAAGTTACCTTGGAGTTGGGTACATAAGTGTTTTTGAGACACTTATAGGATATTGGAATCTCATTGTCATGGGTTTAGCCAATGAGATGAGAATGACATGCATTAGAGGAATGGATTCTCACTAGGATTGCATATTTAATTTTGAGAAATGATATATGATTTGATAAATTGTATTTATTTTTGAAAAATGTATAATTTTTTTCAAATGAAAGACTTTGAAAATATAATGGTTAATATATTTTGGAAAATGGTTTGATTTTCAAAATAGAGTAATTTTTTTTCAGAAATGGTTAAACATGGAAAAAGTCGTTTTTATAAAGTAATTCTGTGATAGTTGATGTGATAGAATTTTAAATTCTAAGCCTTCAATTACTTGAGAGTGAGCCTTATAGAGTTTTTTATCTATTTATAAAATGGAACCTGGTAGGAGATATAGGAACTAGTCATAAGAGGCTGTTGAGAATTTGGTTACACCCAAGCCATAGGTGAACCAATAGTTGGTCCAAAGCATCATGCATGATTTCCAAACCATTGATCCAAGATTTCAGCCATATACTCTTTTTATGATATCCTTCACTACTAGAAATACAAGTAGATGAAGAGCGGTTGTCTTCATGAGAGGAGGTGGGAACTCTAGCACTAAGAGTAAAAGTATGAGGGACACCAATTCTCAAGGAGATCAAAAACATTGGAATCAGACCATAGGAGAAAGTAATCTTCCACAAAGACTGAAGAACAAGCATGGATGTTTCTAATGTGGATCCTTTGACCACATTAAGTGAGAGTGAACAACACCACAAAGATCATACCATAACTTCAACAAGATGAGACATCTTAATAACTATTGTCACAGTGCTTCAAGGTCAGGTGCTTGAGACACTTATCAGGTGTCACAGGCATCATATGATTCAATTGGGTGAGGAAAATAGTATCATTATCATCAATAGAGAAGAGATATCCATGTTGATTTTGGGAATACCATGAATCCTCATCAAGTTAAATCTTAGCAAGGAAAAAAATGAGCAGAGTGCAGGGATGAAGAAATTATATGGAGATGAGAAGATGATTGTGGAAAATCAGGCTGGAACATCTATGGTGATAGGTAAAATTATTTTGAATTCTACCCTTATGCAAGTGCTGTTTTATACTGGTGCATCACAAACCTTCATTTATTCTCTTAATCTTGATTTTCTAAGTTTAAAACTTGAAATAATTCCCTCTATTATAAAACTTCAAACTTCTCTTGTGAAAATAGAATTTTGATCCTTTGTATGTAGAGCATATAACCATTGATGGAGATGAGCTGAAATATTATTTCTTGGTGTTAGACATGGATTTGTTATGTAATTTCGGGTATGGATTGGTTGAAAATGTTCAAGGGACACATAAAATTTCATAGCAGAACAAACATTTTCATGACTAAGGAAGACATAGAGTATATCCTAAAAGGAAAAAGGGTTGTAAATTCAAGTGCAATGGGATGGTTGGCACTAGAAATGTGATCGATCTCTTATCAGTTAGTGGAATTGACCTTGGCATCGATGGAAGAGATCAAGGAAAGTAGTTTTACACTAATCATGGATCAATTTTCACATTTCTTTCCCAAAAACTTCTTAGGGTTACCACCTTTAAGGGAAGTCGAGTTTACGATTAACCTCCTTTCAGGGACCAGTCCTATTTCCCTTTAATCTTATAGGATGGAACCAATAGAATTAAGGGAATTTAATGTGTAGTTGGAAGAGCTAGAAATAAAAGGTTTCATTCGTCCGAGTATATCTCCATGGCCAGCACAAGTCTTGTTCATGAAGAAAGAAGATGGAACTCTAAGGTTGTGTGTGGATTATTGTAAGCTTAATCAAGTTAAGATAAAGAATTAGTATCCACTACCACATATTTATGACATGTTTGATCAATTGAGGGGATCTTAGTCATTCTATAAAATTGAATTGCAATCAGGATATCACCAATTTCCAGTTTGGAAGAAGGATATTTTTAAAATAGCTTTCAAAAGAAAATATGGCCATTATGAATATGTCATAATGACTTTTGGTCTTAAGAATTCACCAGTGGTCTTTATGGATTTTATGAATTAGATATTTCAGTGATATATTTATTCTTTTGTTGTAGTGTTCATGAACGACATATTAGTGTATTCAAGGATAAAGGATGAACATGAGAAACACTTGGATATAGTGTTTAAAATCTTAAGAGATCATCGTTTGTATGCCAAATTGTCAAAGTGTGTTTTTTGGATATAAGAGGTACACTTTCTTGGACATGTAATTTATGAAAAAGGTGTTTCAGTGGATCCAAAAAATATAAAATCCATTATCTCATAGAAACCTCCAAAGAACATCTTAGAGATATAGAGATTTCTTGGTCTAGGTGGTTATTACCGATTCTTTGTGCATGAATTCTCATGGATAGCTTTGCTTATGAAAATTTTTATGAAAAATAATGCTCCATTCTAATAGACTGAGGAATGCCAAAAATATTTTAAAGAGATGAAAGTCCACCATACATCAGCACCTATCTTGATTTTTCTGGAATCAGGACAAGGGTACATAGTGTATTATGATGCTTCTGGATTTGGGTTGGGATGCATCCTCATGAAAGGAGATCATTTTATTTATTATGGTTCAAGGGAGTTGATAGTGCATGAGAATAATTACCCAACACATGATTTGGATTTAGCTACAATGGTCTATGATTTGGAGACCTAGATTCACTATCTCTTTGGTGAGAAATTTACTGTGTTCATAGATAATAAGAGATTGAAACATAATTTCACATAATGGGATTTGAATTTGAGTAAAAGGAGATGGATGAAGTATCTCTATATGTTTAAATTTGACTTTATGTATACACCAGGAAAAGGAAATTAGGTGGATGATGCATTAAGAAGAAAGTCATATGCTCAGTTGGCAAAAGAAGCTTTAGATGAATGATAGTTGATTTCAATATTAGCTGATATTCATGTTCAATTTAAAGACCAAGGTGATATTGTAGTTTAATTTTCATCCATTCTTATTCCTAATTTGGTAAATATAGTCAAAGAGGCACAAACATTCAATGCAGAAGGCTTGATTATGAGTTCAAAAATCAATGTTGGGGAGACCATTGAGGGTTGGATACTTGATGGGAGTTCAATTTTGTGGTTCAAAAATTATATTTTTGTACCTATGACTTGTCAGGAAAAACTTCTTCATGCTTACCACAATTTGAGATGGTCTATAAATCCAGTAATACAAAAGATGTATAAGGCATTAAAGGAACCGTTTTGGTAGAGTTCCATGAATAAGAAAGTGACACAATTTATTTTGTAGTGCTTATCTTGTCAATAGGTTAAAGCAGAGCATCATAGAACAGTAGTTATGTTGTAGTATTCTTCTATTCTAGTGTGTAAATGGGAGCAGATAGCCATAAATTTTATTCTAGGTTTCCTAAGAATGGTTCAAAAACACGATTCCATATGGGTGATAGTAGATCGGCTCAGAAAGTTGGCCCATTTGATTCATATTCGTGAAAATCATATGGTGGAGGATCTATCCAAAATATATATCCAATAAGTTGTTAAGATACATGGGATACCAATTTTGATCATGTCAAACAGAGATCCAAGGTTCACATCTCATTTCTAGAAATCCTTACAAAAATCCCTTGGGACTCAGTTGACTATGAATATGTTGTATCACCCTTAGATGGATGACCAATTTGAAAGGATGATACAGACGTTAGAAGACATGTTACGACTTGTGTTATGGATTTTTGTGGCTCATGGGAAGAGAAAATACCCTTAGTAAAGTTCTCATATAACCAAAACTATTAAGCCTTGATACACATGGCACTGTTTAAAGTGTTGTATGGGTATCCTTATCATTCTCAACTTTTTTGGGTGGAAACATGTGAGACTTCACTAGTTGGGATGACCCTTGTCCAAGAAATAATGGAGAAGATTCAGTTGATTAGAAAGAGAATGGTGATGGCTTAGAGTCTTTAGAAATCTTATGTGGATCATCATCGAAGGCCGTTGTCATTTGTGGTGAGTGATCATGTGTTCTTATTGATTTCTCCAAGGCTTGGACATCATCATTTTGGGAATAAGGGAAAGGTATATCCTCAATACATAGGCCCTTTGGAGATACTGGAATGGATTGGAGAGGTAAAATATTGATTGGCATTGCCACCACGGTTTAGTTCAGTGCATAACATTTTCATGTATCTCATCTAAAAAGTATCATCCTGATCCTGATCGTGTGATCAGATGAGATCACGTTGACCTAGAGCCGGATGATTTGTTGGTACATATCACAGTGTAGATTTTGGATACGTAGGATAAACTCTTTCATGAAAAAAGCATCAGTCTAGATCGGGTTTTATGGAAACATGATCAGATTCAGGAAGAGACTTGGGAATACGAGAAGGTAATGAAAGATTAGTGGATGGAACTTTTTAGGGAAAGGATGGTTTTTTACTTTTCAGGGATGGAAAGCCCAATGTTGAGGAGAATATAGCACCCCAATTTCTAGTATGTAACTCTTTATTTATTCTTTTCATGTTTAAAAATTATAAGGGTGAAATTTGGGAGGGTTTGAAGATCTTGTAGAAAGTTTTTGGGGCTAAATGGAAGGCACACGAGATGCACATGATTTTTCTAAACCATGAGCAATCCTAGGATAAACTGTGATGGGTTATAGATGTTGGATAGTAGCGTCAACACAGTGGGTTCACGGTTAAGGAGGTCATGCAAGGAGTCCATGCGAGGGTCTTCCCAAGTAATAGCTAATGCACAGTTAGCTCACGGTTTGTCTAATCGTGCAACTAAATTATGCGCAGGGTTAAAGTGAGATCCTAAAAAAGTGGATCTCACACGTTTTTGACTCTATAGGATTATTTTTTCCTCATATGTGACCCTAATTCGATATCCCTATCTATTGAAGGTTTTAGAACCTCTCCCAAGAAATTTTGAATTGATATGGATCCTTTACTTAGTGTTTAGAATCCCGATTCTTGAGGTATGTCATCGTTCTTCTTCGTTCTTGTCATGTTTCTTAGATCTACTTAGATATACTTCCCTTATCATCTCAATTTCTCAAACATATTCCCTTTATGGGTATATATAATATTGTGGATGAGAAATATGATGATATTTGGCCTTGTTGTTGATAGGAGAAGAGATCTAAGGCAGTCTTGTAAAATTCTTACTCGGTTTTATGAGCGTTCTTCATCTGTTTTCAGTTTCTTCAAAACCTTCATGGTAGGTGGATTCACTCTTGACTAATCTTTCTAGAATTTATTTTATTAGTTTCAAATTTATTTAATTTCATGAATTTTATTATGAAATTGTCATTCAAATTATAGAATAAATATTTCTTTAGTTATGATTTATGGTTTTGATGGAATTGTTTACTTTTGGTAGATTATATTGTAAAGTGGTTTAGATTATTTATTTTAAAATGGTTATTTTAAAATATTATTTTTCTAGAAATATTGACATGATTTTTTTGGAAATATGTTTTCAATAAAAATGTTTTTTATTGAAATGGTTTGATTGAAAAAGGTTTTTTAATAAAAAGGCGATTTTATTGAAATGGTTTTGGCATGGTTTTTGGGCATACATGGTGTGTGTGTTCATATTTAATTTATGAGGCTTTGTTAAAATATGACCTTGTGCTCAGTTCCAAAGGTTTAATGGCACATGGGATGTAATTACCTTATGACAACTTTGTAGATCGATGAGAAACCGCTCATGAGTATAGAACTGTCATTACAAATCATGCATGGTTGGTAGTGTGGATTTGTGGAATGGATTAGTTATGCTAAAGGGAAATTGTAAAATGGGATAAGGCTATGTTTGGTTGCTTTCTTTGATAAAGTTTTATGGATGGAAAATTGTTGATATATCATTTTTTATCTTTTGTTAAACTATTTTGGAAATTGTTTTATATAAACTGTTTTATATAAATTTTTCTAACTCTTTTATCCTAGAGGCATGAGTAGGGAAGTCATTGGGGAAAGCCTATTTAGTTTTATACTCAACCATTATTTTTCACTTTGGTGCATTTTTATATGCTATCTTCTGAGGCATGGGAAAAGGTAAAGTATCACCTGTATTTAACACCACCTCGTGATACTTGGGCTGTTTGGTGATTAGAGCATGAAGCTTGTGGAGCATGGAGTCCTGTTGTGGTCTTTGAGTTTATTAGTTTTCTTTCCACTATTTACTTTGATAGTTTATTTGTCTTCTTCTGTAGTACATTTTGGTGTGGTTTTGATATAAATGAAGTGGTTGAGTTGTATTTCATTTATTCATACATCATATAGTGAGTTTTTTGGTTATGGTTTGCTGGGTTAATCATTTTAGTTCTTAAAGGGTAAATCATCTCCCACTTTCATTTAGAACCCTTCAACATTTATTGTTATTCTTTGGTGTCCTAGGGATACCGATTAAGTCCAATTAGCACCTCACCACCTTCTCAAGCCAATGAGGAAGGGGAGGGATGTTACACAAACTCTTATGCATACGAATCATTGACCTCATCAAAGTCAATCTTATTCCCATCATTTTGATTAGAAATGTGTTCCCTTTCTAGAAATATGATATTTCTTTCCACAACCACTTTTCCATTTGAATGTTTGTATAGGTAACATGCTTTATTTTAATTATAATAATTTATAAATATGGAATTTGTTCTTTAGGATTCTAATTTTCCACTAGGTGTAGTCTTTACAAAATCCTTGCATCCCCACACACATATGAGTGACATATTGGGTTTCTTTCCATACCATAACTCATGTGAAATACGATCTGTAACTTTAGTTGGTACTCAGTTAAGGGTATATACCAATTTCTATAGTGCATATCCCCAAGAAGATAATATAATAGTTTCCTAACTCATCATTTATCTGACCATGTCAAGAAATGTTTGATTCCTCCATTCATTAACACCATTCCACTGAGGTTTATAAGAAGGATTGAGCTGGGATACTATCCTATACTTATTTAAGTGATCAATGAAATTTTGGTTGAGATACTCATCACCTCGGTCTGAGCAAAGTTCCTTAATATTCTTACCAAGTTGGGTATCTAATTTATGATGATATTCCTTAAATATATCAATGTAATATGACTTATACAATATTAATTATATATATCCATACCCACTATTTTCATTTATAAAAGTAATGAATTATGAAAAACCAAGCCTCACCTCTACTGGAAATATACCACACACATCCATATGAATCAATTCTAGTAGTTCTATGGCCCTGACTCCTTTCTTGGTGAAATGTGATTTTTTCATTTTATCTTATAAATAGACGTGACATACATCAAAGGGTTTTAACTCAGTAGAGTCAAAATACCTTACTTGATTCAATTTATATAAATTCTTGTTGTTTACATGGACAAGATTGAAGTTCCATAGGTGGGTATTATATGAGTAAAATTTTCTAGTTTTTTCATTGATTTCCAATATTGGTTTTTCAAGTTCAAGTATATAAAATCCATTATTAAGATGTGTCATACCATAATATATTTTATTATTATAATAGAGACAATTATTATTTTCAAACATGAAATAAAACACCATAGTGTTCAAACATGACATTGAGATTATGTTTCTGGTAACTGAAGGTATGTAATAAAAGTTGTTTAAAATAATAACTAAAACACTAGGAAAAATTGGATGATAACCTCCCACTACCAAGACTGCTAGTCTCATACTATTTATAGCTGAGAGATCCACCTCACCATTTGTAATCATCTAGAATATACTTGGTTCCTGTACATGAATACAAATTTTTGAGTCACATGTTGTATCCAATACCCAATTTATAGATAAAGATAGATTACATTCAATAAAAAAATATACCTGAGGTAGAAGCATCACCTTCCTCCAATGGCCCGAAGGCCTTCATTTTTTATTGATTTTTGATAATCCACATTTCAAGGGGTGAGGTGGAACCCTTAAAAGGCCTGTAAGCGTAAGAATTACATGGACCATAGGCCTTAGAGTAATTCATTGCCCGTAGGCTTCAAAGATTACATACAACCCAGACTAACTACTTGGAACTGCTCCTCCCCAACATCTTTATCGTGAAATCAACTCTCCACCTTCGCATGGCTGTTCATCTAGGATTTCTCATGCATGCACAGGCTTGTCCCGATGGCAGTTTCCATACCCTCTCATTCTTGCAATCCATTTAGCTTCTGCTATGGTGAAATCTCCTTGCTCCTCCTCCTTCTGAAGCTTGTTACTTGTAGGTTGTCTGGTTTGCATCTGCACTTTAAGGTGGCCCGAAGGCCTTGAGGTGGCCCGAAGGCCTTACTGACCCGAAGGCCTGGGTGGATCGAATGCCTTAAAGGACTCAAGGACCAAATCGGTGGCCCGAAGGCCCAAATGGGGGCATATTCCTGGCTGCTACAGTGCCAAACAGTGCCTGATACACCTTGAATCTTCTTCCCAGTCATGAAATTATTCTTCCAGTGTCATTTCTTACCACATAAAAAGTATAAAACCTCATACTCATTACTCTCCCTATATGTCTTTGGCTTATTGTAAGGGTGATGCATTGGTGTCTTTGGATTAGGTTTATACTTTAATGCCTTAGCCTTTCAATGTTCCTCTTGTTCATCATAATAACTAAAGAGTTAGTATTATTCATATCCTTATCAGATTATTGAACTAAATACAATATATCTGGGATCGATATTTTCATGTTATTCATGTTATAATTAACAATAAAAGTCGAGAATCTAGGTGGTAAAGAGGAAAAGATGAGACCGTTCACTAATTATTGATTCATTTTAAACCCAATGGATTATAGTATCTCAATATAACCAATCATCTTGAGTACATGAGTTCCTAATTTATTCCCTTATTCTCCCCAACAACTATATAATGCACTTGATATGTCATATCTTTCTTATCGAGATATCTCCTAATATAACTCTTGGAGGTGAGATAACATCTTGTGAGTATATCTGTCTTAATAAATTTTTATGTAGTTCACTGGATACCTATGATAACATGATACAATATACATATAGTGAATCATCTATATTATTCTTATATTTATCTTTATCCAACTTGATTTCTCCTTGAGGAGGATTAGTAGGATGTGGGGATTTCAACACATATAGTTTCCTCTCTTTTCTAGTACTATGTTCAAGCACCAGTTTCACTCCTGAAAGTTATGGTCAGCCTTGATATTATATTTATCTATTATTGATCAAAATGATATTGAGTTAGTGGTGGTGATTACCATTTTATTAAATAATAAATAAACTTTGGAGATTGGTACTTTATCTTGATTACCAATTAGAAATTATTGATTAATTAATCTTTAAATGTCTCTCACTATTTTAGCGAATCAAAGTATCCCTCAATACTAGACTCAGAATACCCATAAATTTAAGTATTATAGTGGAAACGATCATTGAAATATCTACTCATAGTCAAAGCTATGGATCCACTACTACTCATAGAGTTTCAAGGCTGTCTTATAATTGGCCAACAACATTGACTCACGAATTCTTGAACTGTTGAGTGAAGTCTCAAATTCTGGGAATTTTAACCTTGATTTACTCAACACTTTATTTATAATGATGTAACAAAATATTTATGGATATTTCTTTGATACTAAATTTTATCAAGTTGATTCATCATTTTCATAATAATTCCCTAGTGGTAGGTGACACCCACAATAGGGCTGATGAGCACCTCATACACCCAATTTTTTCCAAATTTAAGCGATAGAAGGCATTATGACTTAATATATATTTGAGGGATTTTATTATTACTCAATGAATGAATTTTTTTATTTAATATTCTCCTACCATGTGATCTCACTCACAACTTAACAATTCATTAAATATAAAACATTTATCATGTATTAATTTTTTTTATCTATGAATTCTTGATTCTTATTCTATGTGATCACATAAATACACACATTCAAAAAATAATAATAAACCATTCATAAATAAATAAATAAACAACATAAATAATATTGAGAATTTACTATTGTCTTATCCATTCAATATAAATAGATTAACTACGACCCTGGGGGTTGAATACCTAAGTTGTGTCTGACTCATGTCATAGATTTCACCTTTAACCAATGTATTGACTATCATTTGGAACTTCACCAAATAATGATACGGTACACATCTATTTTTTTATTCATCATAATATATATATACTCACATGTAAGTTAGGGGAACTCTGGAATGTGAAATAAAAATTAATAACTTTAATTTTGGATACATATACCCTTATACATATAATGAGATATGATGGTGATGCACAAACTGCCATTTTTAATTAATTATTACAAACATCAAATTAATTATAATAATTATATTAAATAAATTAAATTCCAAACATACATTGTATGGTCAATGCTAAAGATCAATTAACACACAAAATAAATGCATAATTTAATTAAATTCATAATAAATTTTACTTGAGTCCATTTTAAAATAAATTAAAACAACTTAATATAATTTTAATCTACAAATTATAAATTGTAAGGTTCCCAATTTTTTTTTAAAACATTTCATTTTTTTATTAATTTATGATTTTTTAATGAATTTCCCCCCCTGGGTGGCCCAAAAATCCCTAAAAAGTGGTTTCGTACCATTTATGGACACAAAAGGGGTCGAGCGGTGGTCCTACCATGGTGTGCATGCGGGGTGATGGTAGTGGTGGTGTATGGGGGTGGGAGGGGGGGGGTGAGATAGCCACCTCCATGCATTATAAAAAAAGTTTTTTAAATATCATCCTCATTTCAACTGGGCAGAGTTCTCCAACATGCGCCACCCCATTTTGGGATGACTAATTTTCTAAGGGGGCATCTAAAACCTCCCCTAACTTATCAATTTCTCTTAAATATTAACTTTTCAAATGAGAGAACCCCCTATTTTTTGTGCCATTTGGGATTTATCAAAATACTATCAAATTAATCCATTGATTTTTTTTTAAATTACACAATCTTGTGGAATTAGTCACCCCAGTCTAAAAAATACCATTCTAGTGGACATAACACTTGGGATCATCGAAACATGTCACCGACCCCCAACTCGAGTTAAATAAATATTTTGTTATTCAAAACTCAGCCAAAAAAATCTGTATTTAAATCTTCTAATGGCCATATCTCAACCATCCAATGTTGGATTGAATCATCGTATGTATATATGAGGCCATAAAAAATACCTCTTCACCAATTTATTTCAAAATTAATTTTATTAGTCTTAAACAGACATAGAGTGTCTGTAATACCAATTTTTTATATCTGGACACAAAAAAAAGAAGGTAGATGAGGGTTTTAAAAATTTATCACCATATCAATGTATTAATGTCATATTACATGATTAACTCCCCAATAAGTAACTTTAGGATCCTGAAATAAAGTATTTAAGCATTAAAATTAAATCGAATGAGTACCTCATTTGATTAGAGGATGCTGGTGAATACCACTCATCACCAACAACCGTTGCTTAATGTAACTGATATTAGAACACTCTAGATCATACAAAGATTCTTAGAAACTTTGTGGGTACACTGTTCATCGATATCCATGTGTTAGCATGAATAATCGATGATGGCTTCAATGTCTCTATGATCACTACTATGCCATTCCTTCGATCCTCAAAGGTGATCTTGGATCGATTCTTGGAATGAGATGCTTATCTCTCTAGGATGTGGGAGAGATGAGAGAGGAGCACTCAAATTCAAGTGATTGAATAGTCACTCAAATTATATCTTTCTATTTATTAAATATTGAAGTTAAAATATCAAAAAATGGCTTCATTCCCCTCAAATATAATTACCTACTAAATTATCCATAAATGACATCTTATGACCTATTAACTACGTAATAAACATCATTTATATTTTTATAACTTACTATTAATTTAATAAATATATTATAGGATAAAATTAAGCTATTAACTCGACTAATTATTCCCAAAAATATTAAATGAACCTTGAATATTAGTATAATATTCATCCATTGTTTTTTACATGTATTCACCATATATCTAGTGAATACTATTAATAGATAAACTAAATACAATTATTATAAACTCAAATAATATGAATTTATTTATTTCATGATGATGATTCAAATTATGATATCACTCGGACCCCGTGGTGGGACCCACCATGAAAGTCATTCCTATTCATAAGAATAGGCGAAACTTTTGAATACACTAAGTGTGTGACCCTATATGCCCTTATCTCAATATTAGTGAGTACTTATCACAAAACGAGAGAGGATTCTAGAAACCCATCAAGGCCCTTAAAGAGATAAGTTATATTCATAGCAATGACAACCTTTTCTATGAACACACACTATGTAATATAATCTATTTGTCTCATGATATCTCATAAAACATGATGCACAATTGTTTTCATCAGCCTTTATTTCTTTATAATTCATTGAACTCACTGGACATACTTACCTTCTTCTATAATGACCATATATTTAGTAAATGGTACTACTTCCCTAATCAACTGGGACTGAGATATCACTTACATTCAGAAGTGAAAAATTATATCTTGACCATTCAATAAACACCATACCACCAATGGATCACGCAATACAAGATTACTCACCATGAAATAAATGCCGTGGTTTTAATATTATATCAATGTACATAATCAAATAAAAAACATAGATAATAATATAAATTTAGTAGAACAATACACATGTTCACAAATAGGAACTACCAATGACACCTAAAACATGCAATGTTTTTATTGTTGGGCCAGTCATCATGATCTCATCTAATCAAGATCACCAAGTGTGAAATTTGTAAGAAGAAAAATCAATGATTATGAGCCCCCAATACCTATTATTCATTAATCATATGTGTATTATCAACATGAAATATCCTAACCATAATACATATCTTTAATATTACTATTATAGTATCTCAAGGTTCTAATTATATTTGAGAACTTCCATAACCTTTTGATATGATATGTTATCTAAAGAAATTACCATATTAATTGTACATAAATAAGTAATTATACTATGATGGTAAGATAAACCCATGTATATATATATATATATATAAAATTGTATAAATTAAATGGTAATCAAAGTATAAAAAGTAGTTGGGTCTAGGGCACCCACTCATAACAACATCGAGATGCTATATAATGTTGGTCCCAACATGTCAATTATCTATGTCCATTTCATTCACTATAAGAGTCAAAAAGACATTTCACACCATTATATAAAGAACCTATGGATGAATAAAAACATATATATCTATATAATAAAAAATACAGAATAATAATATATAACCAACCTGCGTTAGTAGTCAATAATCATCAAGAATGTAAATAATTTTCTATAAGTAAATAAATATGATAATATGATCATAACCCATCTAGATAAAGAAGGTGAATGGTAAAAAAATACATAGTCAAATTTACAATAATCACATGTATTGGAAAAACAACATACAGAATTCCAGTACTTTTCCCCATGTTAATAGAATAACATTATTTCTAGGTGAACATAATCCAATATAAATTATGTAAAATGTGATGTTCACACCATATAGATAAATGAGTATCTAGCTAAGTCAATACAGAAATAGCATGATAATAATCCATTCATAGAAATAATTTGGATCATTTCAGAAGAACATATCCATAGTGCAATAAAGGAAACCTAGAAGGATATTGACATAGATGAAAAACATCCTTGTAAAGGAATTATTGAATGATACCACACAAGAAGGGATTGAGAATTGATTTTTTTGGTACAATGAGTTTATTACAACAAAATATAAATATATATTATAGTGTAAATGGTGAAACATAAACCCTTTTAGGGTAAATACTTCCAAAAATTAAAATGGAAATGGAAGTGAAAACTTAAAATAGCTTTTAAAAAACATTTTTGACATTGATGTAAAAGGAAATATTACGGGCTACTTCCAAAAGTATTTTTTAAAAGGTGTAGGGAAAATATTTAACAAATTACTTTTAAAAATAATATTCAATAATAGTTCCTTGAAAATACATAATGTTTATCTTGGATAAATGTAGAGACTAAGACAAAACATATGAAAGTGAAAGAAAAAAACCTTTTTATTATTTTTAAAATGCCTTTGTTCAAAACTCACATTGTAAGAAGAGTAAAAAAACTCATTTTTTAAAGATTAATTTTAAAAAATTTTATTATAAAATACTATATAATAAAATATTAGTATGGTATAACCCAAGAATGGAATAGAAAAGTTCAAGATGAAACATTATAACTCAAAGAAATAATATTTGAGTTATCGATATCCCTTACATGCAACATACTCCATGAAGTATGAAAAAACTTGAAAAGGGGTTCATGTGGTAAAAATGAAATCAATTAGATAATAACCTATAATAAAATCAAAGGAAAAAATTTACCAAAATTATATGAAATATGTTTAGGTTAATGATCATAACTCAATGAATGGAAATTGAAATAACAAAAACTCTAATGACTTGGGAAACTATTAATTTAAAATAAATTTGAATAAAAGAAATTTATTTGTATTACAAGGAAATAAAATATAATAAATTCATGGGATAATAAATAAATATAAAACTATACAAATGAAACTTGGTCCATTACATGTAACATGTCTTAAAGAATCAAAATTGAGACCAAGAAAACTCTTACGACTTGAGTAACATTTTAATAAAAAACACTTGAAAGAGATGGATTTTTATTGAATTTAAAATAACATGATTAAAATATATTTCATGATATAATATCTAAAATAGGTAGTATATACACCATAAAAATTATTAGTTTCATAATACCAAACATGTCTCAAAGAGATGAATTTGAAATGAAAACCCTTTCCTCAATCTTAAGTCATTCTACACTTGCACAAAAAATAATTAGTAATTAAATAAATTTCATTAAATAAATACCCAAGAATTTTTTTTAATAACTATAACAATTTATAATCCTAATTTAAAATCATTATATACATATAAATATTAGTTAGTTTTTACTTATTTCCAACACCGGGTGTAAGTAATCTTTATCACTTTGAACTAGTTTTCTAAAAAATGTGTTGGTATTCATTATTGTTACAAATTTTATCATTAAAATATAATTAAAGGTAATATAATATATGTTCCATGATATTTATAAAGGTATAATTTCATTCCATGGTAGTTTTTGTTACAAACCATGAAGATGAAATCATTGATGATCATGTTTTAATGATTCTTAACGAACAAAAGGTGTTTTTCAAATTAATGACTTAAATATTGATATAAAATTATTTGAACAAAAAAATATTGAAATATTTATATCATATTATACTAGTAAATAATTTATTATATTCATACATGATATAAATTCATAGTATTGTTCATGAAGGTGGTTAAAATGACTCAAACATGAACCTATCACGATTAGTGGATGATAATGAGGTGGTTTAGTTGTAATATAATCATAATATAAGAATAATTATCTTATTTATTTTTTATTAGTGTGATATATCATAATTTAATATTATTAAAAATAGAAGATAATTTTTATAAAGTCATTACTCAGAAAGAAGAGATCATTTTCCTCTTAGTTTGCTCATTTTAAATGATTGAATTAACGATGATCATTTTTTGATCATATCATTAATAGGTTATAAAATTTGTAATAACATAACCATAATTTTATCATAAGAAACATATTTATCCTTTAATCCAATTCTAATTACCATAAATTTAAGGTAGTGATGAAAATAAAAACAAAAAACAATCGTTTCATGAAGACAGTAGTCCACACATATGAATGAATGATGATTTCATTTTCCTTAGAACTAGAGAAATGTATAATATGTTTTTCAATTTCAGAATATAATTTTTTTATAAATATAATAATTAATTTTTAAATTAATCATTAGTACCACCCATTTAATGTGGTTAATGAAAATGAAACATGTTGTGTCGTGGAGGTGGTAGTCCTCACAACACACAATTTCCATATTCATTTTTCTTAATGAAAAATGGTAGAATGGTTAATTCTTGAAACATAATTATAATAACATAAAATTAAAATAATTATACTTATTTTATCATTTTAATATGTATAATATAAATTTTATGAAGAATTAATACACATAAAGAAATAGAAAAGAGGGTGGAGCGGTTAGAAATCTAGACCTTACTACTTGGATTGTCTTATTTTCAAAGGGAGATAAACCTTTAATGGATGATATTTTGAGAAGAAAATAACATAATTAAGGTGGATATAAGTGTTTAAGAGAGGTTTGGGAAGAGTTTGGGAAAAAATTAGGAGTTTTTTTTGAGAGTAAGTGAAGAGTGGAGAGCCCATTTTATAAGTGAAAAGGGATGACATTTTTGAAAATACCCAAAAAATTTAAATAATAGGAAGTCAATATCAAGTAAAGTGGATAAACAATTGATAAATAATGGAGAAGTTAAGGTATAAGGTTGATAAATTCCTTAAAAACCCATTCATATACGTGTTTTAAACATGTTTGAGGCCTTTTACTCTTATATTCTTTACTTTTACCATTTTAGTTTTTACCGTAATAACTAGTTTTTACTCAAGGAAGCTTAACATTTATAACTAAAAATAAAGTGAAACTTATTAAATAATTTGGAACCAATAATTATAAATTTTAAATCCATTTTATTTTATTCAATTTAAAAAAGTGGTAAAAATTAATTTTAAAATTAAAATGTATAATGTATTAAAACAAATTTTTAGAAAATATTACTTATGTTCTAAAATATTAAATATGAGTTTGTAAATTAATTTTTTTAAAATTATAAATTCAGATATAAAATTATTATTTATTTTTATTAAAATGTTTCATGAATTTTTAATTCATACTTATATATTAATAATGTCATAAAATTCATGTTATTTATAAAAATAGTATTTTTCACCATTCACCTAAAAATCATTATTTTCTGAAAAATAACAAAAAATTAATCTTAAAAAAATATTACTTTGATGAATCCAAAAATAGTTTTTATTTTTTTAAATTCAAATTCTAAGATTTATAAATTTAATTTTTAAATAAATAGCTGAGATATAATAAAAAACTATTTTTATTAGAAAATAATT
Source organism: Viscum album (assembly GCA_963277665.1). Lineage (NCBI taxonomy): Eukaryota > Viridiplantae > Streptophyta > Magnoliopsida > Santalales > Viscaceae > Viscum > Viscum album. The sequence continues at coordinate 878,714,287 of OY728137.1, read as the reverse complement.
TTTTTAGAATATTAACAACTCTCATTCATATTTCCTATTATTTAAAAATTAAATTAGTGTTAACAAATTATTCATATCAAATATAATTTATAATAATTAATCAAAAGTTTCTTGAAATAGAAATACATATCACATAGAAAAGTAATATTTTGAAATATACATTTCTAAGCATAAAATGACCATATTAGTCATTCTAGCTATACTAATTAAATTTCATTTATATTAAATTTTTCTTTATTTTATTTCTATAAATATTTTATAAATACTTTACTCCTATTCATTCTTGACAATTCAAAGTCTAGGTTTTAATCGCTAAAACCTATTACAGTATTGTTTTAGTTTGGTGTTACATGTGGAGCAAGCTATCGAATACAAATATTTATTTAAATATAATCATATAATAAAATTTTAGGGTGTTACATTCCACCCCCCCTCAAAAAATTTCATCAATTCAATTTGAATCATAATATCATAGTAATTTATATTGAGAAATAACAATTAATAATACACCACTAGCTGATTGTGGGTTTATTTAGGATGGGGAATGAGATTTATCTATATAAAAAATTATTATAATAACCCATTATTAATTTCACATAGAATTATTCTAATGGATAAAAATATAAATCCATAAGTAATAACTTCCCATGAACCTTTGAAATGATTTATATGATAATCATACCACTATGGGGTTTTATTTACAACTCAATATCCAGTAGTTGGAGAAAAATTACATGACATAGGAAACTATAAAATCTAGAGTGAAAACTCAATATCCACTACATTAGTAGTATTTTTATAGGTATTTATTTATTAACATGGTTTATGGAAACTATTTTACTCATTTTTCCTTGGATTGGGATATTGAGTCACATAATTCCCAACTCTCTTACAATTAAAGAAACTAATTTTTGTAGTTTCTCTATTTACCCTACACCTGTGAGTTTGATGACCTTCATATCCACACTTATATAATTTGTATATCCCTTTAAAGAAATTACATACATGATTCTTTCCACATTTTTGAAATTTAGGAAATTAAATCTTTTTTCCTTTATCATCTTGGTCACTCAAATTTTTATGAGATTCCATCCTTCTCTTCTTTAGTGTGTTTTTTATTTCAACTACGCTCACATTGTTAATCATAATTCTTGATAACTATTTTGAAATATTCAAAAGATTTTTTACTCCATCCCTTATCCCATTAGGTTGTTGGGAAATTTCCACATTTTCTATGGTATCCATTGTAAACTTGGTTCCTTCAGGATTTATCCATTACTAAAACCAAAAGAGTTAACATGATTGATGATAATTATAAGATAATTATAATTAATAATCATAGGAAAATTTAACCTCAAGATATATCCCTTTACAAAACTATAATTTTAGCCTATAGTTCTTACAACTCAACTTGTATCATACCCAATTCAACCTATATCACTCTCAGTTTAACATATATTATTCTTGGATAACCTAGGTTACATTGAGTCTGGTTCTATCATACTTATTAACTCAATACTAAAAATAAAGATCCCAAATTACCATAAACTTTCCAAAAATCATTGAAAACTATGCTCTCAAAATCAAACTTATCCATTATACAAGAAAGCACATATCAATTAACATATACCTTAACTTATGAATCTCTACATTTCAATCTATATTACCTATGGTAACTTTATTATTAGGGTATATAAACTAAAAATATTAAAATCCTTTATAATAGTTCAAAGGGAGAATTTTAATTAACCAAATCATATCCCCTGGGATCTTCAAACTAGGTTTTTAGTAATACCTCTTTATTGTATACAATGTGATGATTGAGTTAATACTCAATCTCCATTTTTCGGGGTTATAACCCCTAGGAACATCTATAATGGATCCTGCATCCACTTATAGTATCTACACATGGATATAATTTCTAGAAGAATCACAAAATTTATACTTTACCAAAACATCTAGATGTTATCCTATACTTAAAATTCTCTATTAGACTTATCCCTAGGATTTTCACTAAATATCTATTATCCTAATCCCTAAATAAAATATGCATTATTAACTTAATGTCAAATCATATAGTATCCCAAAGGGTTATCTATAACTTTGATATTATGATCAACCCTAACTTATAAAACCTAAAATTACCCTAAAAAAACATCTTAATCTCCAAAGTTATTTAAACCCCACTATGATACCAACTATGATGTTCCAGATCCATGCTCCAATATTTGGTTCCATAAACACATACTTTTCATACTTTCTTTGATACCAACTATAAATTCTTGTATATAACCATCCTTAATTATAAAATCAATAATTATTATTTAATCCATCACATCCCAAAGATATTTTAAGGTTTAGAGTTTAAAGACTTAGTAAAAAATATCAACTAATAAATCCCATGTTCTTTGTATCAAATAAATATTTATCCCATTATATATGAAACTACATAATCCATAATAAGTCTTCAACATATCCCACAATTCTTCTACATGTGTTATCCTTATAAACATATCACATGTACTACTTTTATTCATAACATGGGGAATGGAAACATAATAAAGGGGTGAGTTCAAATGATCAATAAGGTAAACATATAAGTGAAGCTATTAAAAACATAAGCCTGAAATACATAATATAAAAGGAATAAATAATATAAATAACTCCATAATCAACTAAAACTGAGAGAATTATATATCCATGACAATAAATGAAAACATGTATATCAATAATATTGATATCAAATTGATGGAATACATAATTCTAAAAATCAAAAAAATACCATCAAGGACTTGTTCCGAGACACGATATTGATATGGGGATAGGTATACACAAAAACCCAAGATGTTTTGTCTCATAAGACCTGTCGATGCATCATAAGGCCATATAATACCACCCCAATGACTTTATTAAGTCTGATTTATTCACTATAAGAGTCAACAAGACATTTTTTTACCATTCCATAAGGAACCTCTAGCTAAATAAAAACATGGATATCCATATAAAATAAAAAATACAGTTTTTAAATACATAATAAACCTATGTTAGCAGTCAATAGTCATCAAGAATTTCAATAATTTCCCCCATATCAATAAAAAGGATAAAAAGATCACAAACCATCCATAGAAATAAGGTTCATAATCAAAAAAATACATAGTTATCTTTCCAATAATCATATGTATTGGAATAACAACATACGGAACACCAATAATTTCCCCCATGTTAATATAATAACATTATTTCTAGGTGAACATCATCTAATCTGAATTATGTAGATTGTGATATTCACACTGTATAGAGAAATGAGTATATAGATAATTCAATACAAGAATAACATGATCATAATCCAAACATATAAATAAGTTTAATGGATTCAAAAGAACATATCCCTGGTGTAACAAAGAAAACATAGAAGGATATAGACATAGATGAAACATATCTTTTTAAAAGAATGCTTGAATGATACCACCTAATAAGGGATCCAGAAATAGATTTTTTGGTATAATGAGTCCATTCCACCAGAATATAAATATATATTATAGTGTAAATAGTGAATCATTAACCCTATTTGGGAAAACCCTTTTGAAAATGAAAATGGGAATAGAAGTGAGAACCTAAAAAAGAGTTTAGAAATAATTTTTTACATTGATGTAAATATGATGTTACAAGTTACTTCCAGAAGTATTTTTTAAAAGGTGAAGTGAAAACTATTTGAAAACCGTTACTTTTAAAAATAATCCTCAATAAAATGGCCTTAAAATTAAATAATGTTTATCTTGTAGAAATGTGGATAGGAAGACAAAACATATGAAAGTGAAAGGAAAAACAATTTTTTTATTTTCAAAATGACTTTGTTCAAAAATAACATTGTAAGAAGAGTAATAAAACATTAATTTATATTAAATCTTACTTTTACCAAAGAGGATTATAAAATAACCTATAATAAAATACTAGGATAGGAGAACCCATGCATGAAAAATAAATGTCCAAGATGAAACATTATAACTCATAGAATGAATATTTGAGTTATCAATATCCCTTATAAGAATTATAATCCATGAAGAATAATTTAAAAGGGAATTATGTTGTAAAAATGCATACAATGATAGAATACCACATATTATAAAAAAAGGGAATAATATAACCAACTTATATAAAACATGTTCATGAAAATGATCATAACTCAATGAATAAAAATTGAGTTACCAAAAACTATTAGGAATTAGGTAACAATTAAGTAAAAATAAATTTGAAGAAAAGAAATTTATTTGGATTAGTTTATCCAAAGAAAACTCTTGCGGCTTGAGACAAAGAAATAATAATTGAGATAAAGAAAACTCTTGTGACTTGAGTAACATTTTAATAAAAAAATATTTTAATGAGAGATATTTTAATTAAAATTAAAATACCATGATTAAAATATAATTCATGATATAATATATAAAATAGGTAGTATATATTCCACATAAATTAAATTAGGTTTATAATACCAAACATGTCTCAAATAGAGGAATTTAAGACAAAATCCCTTACCTCGGTCCCGATTCATTATGCAATTGTGCCAAATTTCCAAAATAACTAAATTAAGTTCATTAAATATATACCCAAGAACCATGTTAAAAATTATAACAATTTATACTCCTCATTTAAAATAATTCTATGCATATAAATATTAGTTAGTTTTTACCTATTTCCAACATCGGGTGTAAGTAATCTTTATAAATTTAAACTAGTTTCATAAAAACAGTATAGTATTCATTATTATTAAAAACTTCATCCTTAAAATATAATTAAAGGTAATTTAAAAGAATTTTAATTATATTTATAAAGGTATAATTTCATTCCATGGTATTTTTGGTTACTTTAGATTCATAGTTTTTTCCTTTAAGACTTTGAAATATTTTTATATATTTCCAGAGCTAGGCATTGAGACGACATGTGATTCCAAGACCCAGAGTTATAAAAATTAATTTTATAAAAATATTAAATATATTTAATATTTTACACACATGAAACCTCAAAGAAAATGGGATAACTCTTAAATGGTATCTTAGATTAGAAATTTGAGACCATAGTTGAGTTCGAAACGTGGTGTTTACCCTATGCGCGATATAAAATGAGTCGGCGTAGGGCGTTTGGACTCCTCACTCATTGGAATTTTGTTAAGTGGATTAATTAATTATTATTTTAATTAATTAACTCACTTTAGAGAAATGTATTGAATCTATAAGAATATATCCAGGTTGATTTCTCTAGGGTTATCCACATAAACCCTAGGATAAATCCAGATCTCTTCCTCCCACCTCCGTTGGTGGATCATGTCGGATGACAACAAAACTTTAGGTCAGAGAAGATCAAGATTTAAAAGACATAATAACTCCTTTCAAATCATTGGAGGATGTGTTCTACATCAAGGATTGATCCAAAATCAATTTTGGACTCATCATTTGGTGTTTTTATGTTCTTTTTATTAAATGTTTGAGAAGATACACCCCTGTTCTTGGATCTATGCCAGTTGTGGCCCTTGTATGCAGCTATATACCGGATTTAATTGATTTATTCAGTGTTTTCTAACCCCAATTTCACAATTTTTGATCATTTGTCAATAAATATTGTCCAAAGATGTTTAAACTTTGGTTTTTGGTTCTTTTATCCCTCATTTCTTCACATTCTCACCGATTGGACCCCTTGGTCCTGGTTCGACACTTACTAGGCGGTACCGAGCCTGGTCAGACGCCCAAATCCAGGAAGAATCAACGAATAAAGAAATAAATGATGAACTGATCATATATCTATGATCATTGAGAGTTTTAGATGTTTGTTTTAGTGTTTTTAAATTTAGAAATTAAACATGGAATCCATGGTGGAATGTGGAAATAATAGAAAACCCCCATGGAAAAACTGTGACCCTTTTCTGACAAGTGGGGACTCAAAACCAGAATTTTTAGGTAGATACACCATTTTAAACCATATATAGAATCATCTTTGAAGTAGTTTGGATAGATTCATATGTGAAGATCAGATCTAGGATTTCTATAGAAAACCCAACTACACACCATGTAGTGGGATGAACACATGACGTGTATCCTTTCTTCGGCGACGACTAGGGTTATGGGATCCTATAAGTATGGAATAGAGTGTACATATACAACATTCCATGTACCAACTTCTCTATGTGAATATTGCATGTGGAAGTACATGGGCATGGTGTCCTGTACATGGACACTGGGTCCGGTACATGGAAACAGACAACAGAGACACAATCTCTATCTCAGTTAGCCTGGACACAATGTGTAGTCCACCTACATGATGTGTACTTATACATGGAATGGAACCATGTGACAACCAGGGATACAACCAGGCGGTGGAGTGGGACCACACACCATGTGGGTCCCATCACATACTGTGTAACCCTAGTTCCTTCTTAAGAAAACTTCAATCCTCGGTATCTCCTTTGTTTGAACTTGAATTTTGTCCCACAAGTAGCCTATCCCGAGTGTTTTTACATATAGAATGAGACAGTTCCCTCATTTGTGGATTTAAAGATATGATGTGAAATGTTCTAGGAACAACACCTAATTTGGAAATGCCCGATGATGGCAGTGATCCCACAGGATCATCATATATCTTCTAAGTGGTACCCTCCAGTAGATATGGGTAATGGTTCCTTAACATCTTCTGAGTACTACCCTCTAGTAGAGCTGGGCAATTGGTCGTTGACATATTTTGAGTGGTACCCTCCAGTAGAGATGGGTAGTTGTTCCTCAAATTCTTACAAGTGGTACACTCTAGGAGATCTGGGCAATGGGTTCTCAATGCATACTGGGTGGAACTGTCCAATAGATATGGGAAATGAGTCCTTGATATCTTTTGAGTGGTACCCTCCATTAGAATTGGGCAATGGGTCGTTGAGGTATTCCAAGTGGTACCCTCCATTAGAGTTGGGTAGTGGGTCCTCAACACCATCAGAGTGGAACCCCCTTGATGCACTAGGAATGAGTCATCTACTTCAAGTTTTTGCCCCCCTCTACTATGTGTCACAATGAAGACACATGGTTATACTTGAATATATACTTCTAGGAAGACATGTGAGATGATGGGAACTATTGACATACTTTTGGAATTGTTGGATACTCTTCTTCTTGGGATAAGCTGTGAGATGGAGATCCCCTTACTCCCTCATCTTGGATTCTCTGACTGAGAATATATATATTCTTCTTCTATATCCACACCTTTTATTTGGTTACTCTCCTTCTAGTAGTGGTGAATATGCATGGGGTATGCCATATGATTTTTCGTGTTTAGATTATTGTGGTTGGATGAGTCTACTCTCCTACTATAGTAAAGAAAAATCGATGTTTAGTTCATATAATCACTATGTTTATTCCCTTGTATTTGGAGGAGATTACTTTTAATCTTTGTTAGGTTGAGCTAAACTCTTTCACTATACCTTTAGGTGTCTACTATCTTTCTTTCCTATTGTATCTCTTACTATACCCCCTTTATATTTTGGGGCAGTCTAATGGGTATGTATATACTCACCCCTGTATGGGATTTCCTACATGTATTGTATCTTATCTAGATGATGATCACATTGACTATAATTATAGAGGAAATTAGGGATACTGGGTACTTGGACAATGTATGGTGGTTGTAGCTTTGGATTCAGAAGTTGGGCTCTCTCAGCTGTTTAATTTTTTATTTTTTTGTCAGGTTGGGACATACCTTTTGGTTGGGCATGTATTTTTGACCTTTACTTTTAAGTTTACACTACTGTACTTTTTTTTTCTATTAATAGGTTTTGTCATGTTCGGTTTAATTTATAGTAGTGTTTCATCTCTCACTCTTTTCCATTGCCCTTTTGCATCGAGTTGGATATGTGTGTGTATAGGTACTTAGGCAAAGGCCTCGCTGAGTTTATTTATGCCTTCAACACTTGTCGCCACATCATGGCCTATAGAGGTGGGATTGGGGTATTTGTGGATTGAGCCTTGGCTTAGGTCTAGTCATGATATATTAGTATTAGAGAAAGTTCATTCCTTGGGACTTTGTTTAAACATATCCCCTTAAGAGGATTTGGTTGGGTTTAGGAAATTTTTTTCGAAGTGTCTCAAATGAAGCTCTCCGGCCAGGAAATCTAGTGATGGTGTGGTGACCGACATATCCATTCACCAGGACCTTGACTACCTGCTTGTCGACTCAACATGCTAAAAAATTTGGTACAGGGATCCATGGTACATGCATCACATAGGATCAATTATTTGACTATCCTTATTAATTGATATCCCCATTATTGATGGTGTGTTTATATATATATTTATATGTTCATCTGAATGCGGTACTCCTTGATAAATTTTAGTATGCCTCCATGAAGATAACCATTGAGGATACCAGATCCAATTCATAATGATGAACTAATGATCAATAGGGCCTTATTTTATGGTTCATCATGAAACCCCCTTCCTCTAGGTGGGAAGGTAGTAGAAACTACCTCTGCCGAGTAACATTTCATTCCAGTATAGTAGGATAGGGATATGTGCAACTTGAGCATGCTCCTCAAGTTCTAGCATTAGATACCACTGAGGTTCCACAATGAGACAAATCCTCATGAAAAAAAATATTATCTTGAGTCAGTGGTCCATATATTCAATTTTGTTTGGACCCCAATGAATCATGTGGTTGTGGTATAAGTTGTCCTTTTCCATGGAGCATCTGGGTGCAATGGAGCCTTGTTATACAGATGCATGCTGAGTTCACACTCTCATGAAATAACTTCCAATAGATCTTTCATGATGAGTACTACCCCTGATTCTTGCTCTCAGTCTAGATCTAGGAGCTTATAGAGATACAAAAGGGAGGGATGATGGTGGTTGAGTACGCAACGAGGTTTACATACCTTAAGTGTTACTCTTTTGACATGATCCAGGATGGATACTTTTGAGCATGAAAGTTTGAGCAGGGACTCCACAGAGAGATCCGTGCCAACATAGTGTCCTTGTGTATCCCCACATATGTTGGGGTGTTGGAATGGGAACAAGTTATAGAGAGATTTATATTATAGGGATGCCTGATAGTTGGAGTAGGTAGTGGGTTCCACAGAGCTGAGTTGTCTGCAGCAGTTAGAAGATTCCAGGTTCTAGGATCTCGGCACAAGATACCTTTCTATGATAGAATTCATGCATAAAGTTAGAGATAACACAAATTTTTAGGGAAGCATAGGGAAGAGTTCTAGTTTACTTGTGATTGGTGAGGTCACATATCATGAGACTACCTGACTAGACGTGTAGATAAACCCAAACATATTGCTAACAGAGCTCCATGATAGAGGTAACACAATGATTAGGTATCTCCTAGGCATGGATAAGGTGGTGCCCAAGGTGGTGGAGCTAGATGAGGAGTAGGATAATATATGGGTGGTGGATTTCATTATTATATCCTTCCAATACCACTACTAGTAATCCCACATCAGGTTCAAGGAGCTGGTGGCCATGGCCATGGATGACTACAAGATTTGGATGTCTATGATCCCATAATGTACAAGATGACGAGGAGTAAGATATATGTATTTTATACTCTTTATTCCGTGTTAGTAGACATAGGTTCTAGTCCTTACTTTATCTCTATAATCTTGGTGCAAGTGATGGAGCTCCTAGTTGAGGTGCTAGCCTAGTAACTTTATCTTAAGGTTTATATATGGAACAATTCTTATGTATCTTTCATCTACTGGCAGTGTAATCTATCACTTGGTAGAGAGAGGTTCACGTGATACCTTTTTGTTATCACAATGGAAACCTATGAATTTGTCTTGGTCATTGATTGGATGTCCATTGTCTGATCCTAGATCGATTATCACTGAAAAAAAGTCATATTCCTACACACTGATGGGATAAGATTCTCCTTTTCTGGAAAGATAAATCACATGATAGGAAAAGTGGGTTCTTTATGAAAGAGGATGAATCACATCACCCATTAGTTAGTGAGTATATCCCTTGGTGTAGTAGGCTCTTCATATATATGGGTTCCTTCAGTTGTGGAGGATTATATGGTGTCTTCCTCGAGGATGTTTTAGGACTACCTCTGAGTTGGGAGATAGATTTTTTGCGTTGAATTTCATCCTAAAACCACTCTAACATATTCTATGGGATATTTAATGGCCCCTAACCAACTCTAGGATCTACGGTTGCAGTCGAAGTACCTTTAAGAGAAAGGTTTCATTAGACTCGGTGTGTCCGCCTAGGCAACTCTGGTGTTTCTCATGAAAAAAGTGGATGGTATTTTGAAACTTTTCATAGATTATTGTATCCTAAACCTGGGCACGATAAAGAAAAATTAACCCCTTCCAAGGATTTATAACATCTTTGACTGGTTACGAGGTGAAAGATGGTTCTCAAAGATTTATCTTAGGCCCGATTACCACCAGTTGAGGGTTTGCAAAGATGATATTCAAAATTTGGATTTCTGATGTCACTATGGACACTATGAGTTCCTCATGATGCAATTTGCTGTGATGAATTCCCCCATCGTGTTTATGGATTTTATGAACTGATTATTCCAACCTTAATGGGACAGTTTGTTGCGGTCTTCATTAAAGACATACTCATCTACTCTCCGATAGTGGAGGAGCATGGAGAGTACTTGAGGATGGTCCTAGACTTGCTTTGAGAGAACCATATTTATAGAAATCTCTTGAAGTGCCAGTTATAGATTCATGAGGTTCAATTTATGGGGAATGTCATTTTTGAGCATCGTTTAGCCATGGATATAGTGAATATTGAATTAATTATTACTTGGGATCTACCTAATAATGTGTCATAGGTGTAGTGATTTCTTGTCTTAATGGGGTACTATATGAGGTTTGTGGAAGACTTATCTAGAATCAAAACTCCTTTGACCACCCTGACATGGAAAGGGTATCCAGTTACATTGTATGAGTAGTGAAAAAGGGCCTTTGAGGAGTTGAGGCTGAGGATGATAAGTGATCCTATGTTGAGACTACTAGAGGAGGGCATGTAGTTCTTAGTGTACTGTGATACCTCATGAGTTGAGCTCGACTGTGCGTTGATGTAGTAGTAGGCAATTATCGCTTATGGGTCGAGGAAGTTGAGACCCCATGAGTAGAATTATGTGACCTATGACCTAGAGATGATAACAGTAGTATTTTCCATGAGGATGTGGAGACACTACCATCTAGGGGCGATCTTTGTGGTTTACTTAGACCACCAAAATCTTTGGTATGTCTTCATGCAGAGAGAACTAAACCTAATACAATGATGCTAGTTAGAGTTCCTTCATGACTAAGACTTCAAGATAGTCTATACTCTATTGAAGGAAAATTTTGTGGCATATTTCCTTAGTAGAAGTCCCAGGCTCACTTGGTGCAAGAGGCTTCAGAGTAGTTTTCCTCCATGAAGTTGACCCTTGTAGAGTAGGAGAGTACATATTTTCTATAGTCGATGGTGTTGAACCATTCACTTCTTGATCATTTGAGAGAGTCCCAATTGAGATAAATCAACTTTGTGGTATTATGTGATCAGATGTCCATAGGTGACTCACTATATGGATATTCTGAAGGAGGGAAATAACATCATCATGTTCTAGGGGTAGAAAATGGTTTCAATCACGTTGTGGGAGGAGGTGATATAGGAGTTCCATGCCCCCCTTAGATATACATCCTAGTGTGGGGAAGATGTATAGAGACCTTTAGTGATATTTTTGGTGATCTAACATGAGAAGAAGTGTAGTTTATTTTGTCTCTCGGTGCCTCACCTATCTGTAGGTGAAAGTTTAGCACCAAGTTTTAGTGGGTTTATTACACCCACTTGAGATCTTGGAGTGGAAATGGGATGGTATATCCATGTATTTTTTCACTCATATTCTACACACAGTGAAAAGGAATGACACCATATGGGTGATAGTTGATTAACTCATGATATTGGAACACTTATTTGCTATCTGGGAGAAGAGTTCGGTGGAGAGTTTGGGGTAGTTATACATACATGAGATTGTTATCCTTTATGGGGTTCCCTTGATGATTGTCTCTAATAATGATGTGAAGTTTACATCATGATTGTAGAGAGGCCTATGGGAGGAATTTGGGACCCAGATGTGGACGAGTACAACCTTTCACCCCTAGAACGATGGGTAGACCAAGTTCAATATCTAGGTGTTGGAGGATATGGTGAGGTCTTGTGTTTTAGACTTTTACTGAAGTTGGGAGGATCACATGACCTTGGTGGAGTTTTATTACAACATCAACTACCACTCTACCATCAGAATGAAACCTTTTGAGTCCCTATGGGAGACCCTGTTGGTCACCCTTGTGCTAGAAAATGATTTATGAGTCATGTATTGTGGGCCTATAGATGGTGAAGGTGATGACGAAGAAGGTTTAGGTCATCCGTGGGTGGATGAGGATGGCCTATTGTAGAGAGAAATCTTATGCAAATCACCGTTATAATCCCTTGGAGTTCAAACAGAGAGACAACATTCTTCTGAGAGTCTCCCCATGATGAAGATTTCATAAGTTTAGATGGGTATACAAGATATCTATGAGGTTCATTGGGCCGTTGAAGATCTTATAGAGGGTTGGTGAGGTTTCTTACCACCACACCCTACCCCATAGATGGAGTGGGTGAACAATGTCTTCCATGTGATATAACTGAGGAGATATGTGCATGACCCTATGCACATCATCAAATGGGGAGAGCTATACATCAAGGATAGATCCATCTTTGTGGAGCACCCAATGGAAATCAAGGATCTATAGGAGAGGACCCTATGTGGTTGGACCATCTCCATGGTTCATGTGTTTTGGTAGCATGGTAACAGATAGGAGAGTTCCTGGGAGTGGGAGAGCCAAGTTTGGGCTCAATATCATGATTTGTTTTCCTAGTTTTTTCTTTATGGGGAAAAAAATATTGAAGGAGGGAATGATGTAGAGAAATGGTTTTTTTATTGTAATAATATGAAATATTTCTATATATTTTTAGTGCTAGGCACTGATATGATGTGCAATTCTGGGGCCCAGTGTGACCAAAATTAATTTTATAAAATATTAAATATATTTAATATTTCATGCACATGAAACCTTAAATAAAATAGTAAAACTCTTAAATGCTAGCTAAGATCAGAAATCTGATACTATGATTGAGTCCGAAACATGGTGTTTACCCTAGGCGTGACATAAAATGAGTCGGAACAGAGCATTCAGACTCCTCACTCATTGGTGGTATGTTAAGTGGATTAATTAATTATTAATTTAATTAATTAATTCAATTTATCACAACTGTATGAATATATTAAAATATTTCTTGGATGATTTCTATAGCGTTTTCTGCATAAAACTTGGAATAAATATAAAGCTCTTCCTCCCTACTCTATTGGAAGATCACATCGGACGATGACGAAACATCAGATTAGAGACGATCAGGATATAGTAGATACAACTACTCCTTTAAAATGATTATAGGATGTATTTTACATAAAATATAAATCCATAATCAAGGTAAGACTCTTCATTTGGTGTTTTTATTCCCTTTTGATTAGAAAATTGAGAAGATCCACCCCTGTTATTGGATCTTCACCAATTGTGGCCCTTTCATTTGACTACATACTAGACTTAATTGATTTATTCAATGTTTTCTAACCTCATTTTAATAGTTCTTGATCATTGGATAATAAATTTTGGCCCATGATGTTTGAAATTTATTTTTTTGTGCTTTTCTCCCTCATTGCTTCATGTTCTTTATTGATTGGACTCCTTGGTCCTAGTTCAACAATTTCAGGGTGGTACCAAGTTCAATTGGACCCATGGATCCATAGAGAATCAATGAATAAAGTATGAAATGATGAACCAAGCATAAATATTGGATATTTTTGAGTTTTAGATGTTCATTTTGGTGTTTTTAAATCAAGAAATTAAACCTATAAACCATGGTGGCGTGCAGAACAAATGACGAACCCTAGTGGACGAACGATGATCATTTTATGGAAAGAGGTGGCCTGGAACCATGATTTCCTAGTACATCCACCATTTTTGGTCATAAATATCTATGTATCTAAATAGTATCGGACATATTAAAATTTGAATATTGGTTCTGGGATTTTTTCAGATTATACTACTACACGCCGTGTAGTAGGATGAGCACACAATGTGTATCCATTCAGTGGCATCAACTAGGGTTTTGGAATCCTATAAGGATGGAACGACATGTACATATCCAAAACTCCATGTATCACCTTCTCCATGTGAGTAATCCATGTAAAGGTACACAGACACGATGTATGATACACAGACACATGGTCTGATTCACAGACACAACCAATAGAGACACAGCCCCAGTCCTGGTTAGCTTGGACACACTATGTAGTCTACCTAAATGGACTGTACTTCTAAATTGGATGAATCTGTATGCTGTTTGGTAACATATCCATGTAGTGGAGTGGAACTACATGTTGTCTGTTCCCCCCCTCACATTCCTTGTACCCCTAGTTCCTTCTTAAGGAAACTTCAACCCTCCATATCTCCTTCATTTAAACTCAGATTTTGGCCCATAAGTATCCTATCCTAAGTGTTTTTCCATGCATAACTTAATAGTTCCCTTAGTTGTGGATTTGTAGATATGATGTGAAATTTTATGAGCATGACACTTGATAAAGAAATTCATGATGATGGGAGTGATCACACAAGAACACCTAGGATCTTTCGAGTGGTACCCTCCAGTAGAGCTGGGCAGTGGTTCCTTGAGGTCTTCCAAGTGATACCCTTTAGTAGAGCTGGGCAGTGGGTCCTTGATGTCTTCCCAGTTGTACCCTCCAATAGAGTTGGGTAGTGGGTCCTCGATGTCTTCCAAGTGGTACCCTCTAGTAGAGATGGGTAGTGGGTCCTTGATGTCTACCGAGTGGTACCCTACAGTAGAGCTGGACAATTGGTCCTTGACATCTTCTGAGTAGTACCATATAGTATAGACTAGTTGTGGGTCGTGAATGCCATGAGAGTGGACCACCATGATGCACTAGCTGTGGGTCATCTACTATGAGTTTTTGGCCCCCTATACTATGAGACATAGTGAAAAGTTGTGTTTAGACTTGTACAAATACTTTTGGGTAGATGTGTGAGATGCTAGGCACCATTGATAGACTTTTGGAACTATTGGCTAATCTTCTTCTTGGACTAAGTTGTGAGATGGAGATCTCATTACTCCTTCATTTTGGATTCTTTGACTAGTCACACACACACACACACACAGATATATATATATATATATATATATATATATATATATATATATATATTCAATATCCACACATTGGATTTGGTTACTCTCCTTCTAGGATATGTGAAGATGTGCGGGGTATGCCACATGATTTCTATATTTATCTTCTCGTGGTTGGATGAGTATATTTTGTGTGTTTATCTAATGTCTATTTTTTTGTGTCTTTTACTATTTTTTTGGGGTGAGTATCTAATGTCTTTTTTTTTCTGCTCCCCTTTCATCTTTTGGGGTGTCCTACCAGGCATGTATATACTCACCCCTTCATGGGATTTTACACCATGTGTCATGTCTTTTGCAGATGACAGACACGTTGACCATGACTGTAGAGGATCTTTGGGATACTGGGTGCTTGGACCGCGTATGGCGTTCGTAGCTTGGGATTTAGGAGTTGGGCTCTCTCAACTATTTACTTTTCCATTTTTCTATCAGGTAGGGACAAACCTTCTAGTTTGGTGTGTATTTTTCCCCTTTATTTTTTAGTTTACACTACCATACATTTGTACTATCTATAGGTTCATTCATGATTGGTTTACTTTATAGTATTATTGTATCTCCTACTATTTCCCTCTGCACTTTCGCATTAAGTTGGTTGTGTGTGTGCATATAGGAACTTAGAAAAAGGCCTCTACAAGTTTAGTTATGACTTTGACACTTGTCGCCACCCCCTAGACTATAGAGGTGGACTTGGGGTAGTCATAGATCGATTCCTGTCTTGGGTCAGGTCATGAAAATTATAAACCATGAAGATTAAATTGAAGATGAACATGTTTCGATGATTCTCAATGAATGAAAGGTGTTTTATTAATTAATGAGTTAAAATGTTTATATAACCTTACCATAACAAAAAAACATTATTTAAATATTTATATCATATTATAAAAGTAAATAATTTATTATATTAATCCATGATATAAATTCATATGACTTGTTTAAGTAGTTGGTGAAACTGAACCAAACATGAACCAACCATGATTAATGGATGATAATGAGGTGGTGTAGTTGTAATATCATTATACAAGAAGCATAATGATATTATTTAGTGTTTATTATTGTGATATATCATAATTTTATGTGATTATAAAGATAATATAATTTATATAAATCCATTAATTGGAAATAAGATACCAGTTTCCTCTTAGTTCACTCGTTTTAAACAATTTAATTAACGATAATCATTTTTTGATCATATTATTAACAGGTTTTCCAATTTTTCATACCAAAACCTTAATGATATCATAAAAATCATATTTATTCTTTAATAACATCATCATTACTATCCATTTAAGGTTTTTATGGAAAGAAAAACGAAAATCAATAATTCTAAGGAGGTAGTATTCCACACGTACTCATGAATGATGATTTCATTTTTCATAGAATGAGAGAAATGAATAATATGTATTATAATTTAATAATATAAAATATGTTATAAATATAATACTTATTAAATTAAACATTAGTTCTAGTGGTATTAGGCGGTTAAGTAAAATTAAATACGCTGTGTCGTGGAGGCGATAGTTTATACAACACACGATTCACATATTAATTTTTATTAATGGAAAAGGGGAGGGTGGTAAATGTTTTTAATATCATTATAATAACATACCAATAAAATAATCATACTAAATTTATCATTATAAGATGGTGAAAATAAATTTTAGGAAGAATAAATACATATAAATAAATAGAAAATAGGGTGGAGCGATTAGAAATCTATACCTTACTACTTGAATTATCTCTTTTTAGAAGAAATTTAAACCTTTGAGAAAGGGAATTTTGAGAATAAAAAACCTCATTAAGGTGTATAATAATTTTTAAGAGAGGTTTGGTCAGAGTTTGGGGAAAAATTATAGGGTTTTGGTTTGAGGGGAAGTGAGGAGAGGAGACCCCCTTTTATAAGTGAAATGGGATGGCATTTTTATAAATACTCAAAACCTTCCATTAATGGGAAGTCAATATCAAGGAAAGTGGTGATTTTTTTTGATAAATAATATATATGGTAAGGGATAATGTTAATAAGGTCCTCAAAAACCCATTCCCACATATGTTTTAAACATGTTTGAGGTCTTTTACACTTAGATTATTTACTTTTACCATTTTAGATTTTACCGTGGTAAATAGTTTTTACTTAAAAAAGATTAATATTTATGCCTAAACATAAAGTGGCTCTTATTAGATAATTTATTCCAACTGATTATAAATTTTAAATCCATTTAATTGGATTAAATTTATATAATTTATAAAAAATAATTTTAAAATAAAAATGTATAATGTATTAAAAATGATTTCTGAAAAAATATTAATTATTTTATAAAATATGAAATATGGGTTTGAAAATTAAAGATAATATTTTAAAAATTATAATGTCACATATAAAATACATATATTTCTATATAAAAATGTTTCATGATTTTATAATTCATACTTATATAGTAATAATGTCATAAAATCATGTTATTTGTAAAACAATATTTTGTACTATTCATCTAAAAATAATTACTTTTAGAAAAATACCAAAAATACATCTTAATGACATATTAATATTAAGAATCTAAAAATTGTTTTCATTTTATAAAATTAAAATTCTAAATTTTATAAATTTAAATTTTAAATAAAAAAGAAAGATATAAGGAATAAACTGATTTTGTAGGAAAATAGCTTTTTTAGAATATTGACCATTCTCATTCATATTTATTAATATTAATAATTAAATTAGAATTAAACAATTATTCATATGAATTATATTTTATCATAATTAATCAGAAGTTTCTTGAAATAGAAATGCATATAAAATAGAAAGACAATATTTTGAAAAATACAATTCTAAGCATAACATGACCGTATTAATCATTTTAGACATACCAATTAAATTTAATTTATATTAAAAGTAAACTTTATTTTATTTGTATAAATATTTTATAAATAATTTATTACTCTTCATTACCACCAAATCAAAGGCTACATTTTAAGAGTATAAACATATCACAGTTTCGTTTTAGTTTGGTGTTTCATGTGGAGTAAGCCATCAAACACATTGAATTATTTAAAGGAAATCATATATTAAAATTTCAAGGTTTTACAAAGACTTTAATTGTCCTTTGATCCCACTAATTCTATCCTTTATTAAAACTCTTCAAGCACCTTCCTCCATTGTATAAGCCCTTTTTCTTCTTTTCCAATCTTACGATGACTGTTTCTACATAACTTGAAAGCCATAAAAATCTTCATCACTACCCTTGAAAAGGGAAAATGTTCCCAAGACCTGAGGATGTACTTTATCTGACTTTATCATAATCATAGTTGAATTCTATGAAGACTTTACATATGAAAGAACAATAATATTATAACTTATGGGCTTATGAAGTATCATTAGAATACACTTCCCCAAAAATAGAAATGAAATATCTCTACTAGATATTGAAACTAAACCCAAACATCCCATAGATCCAACACATGATTCCGATAGATTGAACATTCACTCTACAATACCATTTTCTGATGCTCTAGGTTAGTCACCTCAAACTTTAGGCTAGTTGGACCATCATCCAATCCTACTTTAACCATCATGGTTATTCATGAAAAAGTATTTGAGAGACTCCTTAGACTTATGCTCTTGAGGATAAACACCCACACCTATAGTGAAACTTTATCTACGAAGGTACTTAAGTTCAATGAATTTTATGAGATCATAAAAACTTGGTAAGTTTCAATTTTCTTTCTCACTTTCATGCACACATGAATACCCTACCACAAAATCCTACTTCTAGATATCTACTTCTACGACACACCTTACTAATTATTAACATATTCTTCTAATTCTAGAAACCTTTTCCATACTTATACATAACCATGAATCCATTTGTGTGAGTCCCACACCATCCAAACCATTCTACTACTTTCCATTTGATCATATTTAGATTGAACAAAGAATAGTGTCATGCACATTTCTATCCTCATTTAGATAGAACCATCACATCCTAAAATATTTGAAAGGATGTCCGAAACATGTCACATATCCTTATTTGGATGTTGATAGATGAGAACCCTAGATTAACTTATCCTATCTCAAAATGGGTTTAGAGAACAATTGGTAGTATTTTACTGCCACCACCTTATTAGTTATAGTAATTACAAAGCTTATTAATTTTATTGTTCTAAGAGTAGACCTTCCAGTCATTGTTGATATCATTTGACTTGACTACACCATTAGAATTGAAAAAAATGAATGAATTCGAATTTACCATTGAAGGATACTTCTGGGAACATGAATTATTTATGAATATAAATGTTTGAATATCCCTGTGTTTACTATCTGAACCTCCAGTTTTCTAACCACTTCACTTCCAGCTGACTTACCATCCAACAAAACTTATAAACTATCCAGGTGTAGCAAACCCAACATCCTGTAAATTATGAAGCATTATACTTTGAACTATCAACTAAAAATTACCCCATGAAAGCACTATCTTCCAGTAAATGTAAGACCCCATTGAATCTAGATAACATTGGGATCAATACTATATATGGGATTATTTAATAGTCTTCCCAATAAGCTCCTTCATACCACATCAATGAATAGAAAATGCCACCAGAATTGCGATGGTACTGGACATCCATTTTAAAAAACAAGGTTCCATGGTACCCCTATTATCAACACCAATAAACATACTTTTGGAGACTTAATGACTGGATCACTAGGTTAAACCTAGTATTATTCTAACTAATATGAAATTTTACCAATAACAAAACACACCACTAGACTAAACTATCATGGAGGAATTTAGATATTTGTGATACACCACCGGTATCACCTCTATATTCCTGTAATACTCTTTTGATCCCTTAATAAACTTCTCAAAAAAATCTATGAAACTATGATTTGATAACACTTGTTAGTTATTATATTTAAACAACCATTTAAAGTTACCCAAATGAAACTACAACATTGGGTACATAAACCCCGAACCTCCTGCAATTTGAATATCCCCTACAACTTCAAAGACTAAAACTTAAGAAGCAACATTGCACCCTAATTAATTGTATTGGGTTGTCCTTTTTTGGTTCTAGATCCCCTACATTAATTATATAAAGATCTTCCTTTCAGACAACAGACAACCAAGATAAGAATGTAAAATATAATGGAACCTGTAAGCATATACAAGAATAGTGCACAAGGGATAACATGGTTCAAAAATTGTTTTATACATTCATGAGAGAACAATTGCATCTATTTAATTATAATGAAATATTCACCTATGTTACAAGAGAACCATGTTTTGAAACCCTACCCATGATACCAAAAAGAATAACCACAAAAAATCACTATATTAAATACCTATCACTAAAAATTATTCCAGTCAATGAAACTTCTATAATTACACCTTATGGTCTATTCAGTTCTGTCTATGACCTAAATCCTAGGGTCCTTAGACCTCTGGAACTTGGGTGTATCTGATCAGTGCTATCACACACATAGATATGTCCTGGTTATCCCCTTTTGGGCCACCACAACCTCTATCATCCCAATTCTAGTCTTTATGAATAACAACAATGGTCCACCCTTTCCTAATATACCAAAGTACAATCCGTACCCATGTTCACACTGCTATATGAATAAAGTAGATGAATCACCACTGACTATGGAAACCTATATTTTTTTTATAACATTCACTTCCTTTACTGTCACCCTTTAGTAAATAGTGCATGTAACCTTTTGCGACTTCTACATATCTATTCACCGCCTCCAGAACTCTATTATATAACCAAAATCATCCCCTTTAGTCCACATCACTTCTTCCTACATAATATGATTGAATCATAAATTCAAGTAGGAGATGGACCCTACTTTTAAATACCACACTTAGGTCACCACTATATTGATCATTCTAAACCATCTTCTATCCAGTTCACATTCAACAGAGTTCTTCTAAACCACACTACTCAACTATCTTCTACTGATCCATTGAATGGGGCTTATGTTGAATATATTTCACTCATATGCACTACTATACTTTTCATTGAACCCATTAATCTGAACAGATTATAGATTCCCATGATGTTGGTGTACTATCTTCATTTGGTTATCCCAATTGTAACATTTGGTGTCATAAATCATGGATCTTCCAACACTTAATCCAAAAAATAGTTCTCACACCAAACCAAATAGTGGATATACCATGTGAGGATGAAATGTTACATGAATTTAAATGCGAGGTAGGTGATTTGTGTGTCTTTATCACATGATATGTGATGAACATTGGGGGAAATGTATAGAGTAGCACATCATTAATGAGAGGTAACTCTAGTTTGGGAAATCTTGTGTGGTGTTGGGAGTTTATTATTTAACTTGTATGGATACATGCACCATGCAATAAGAAAACATATGAAAAATAATTCCAACTTTGGTGTCATTTCCATGGAGAATCAATTACCTATATTTATTGGTCTATTCCCAATACTAGTATTTTATAGTAAACATGTTGGTCTTTAGGTCCTTTGTAATAAAATTTGGAAGTTAGAAATATTCCATCCCTTTTAGGGGGTTTTATTATGGTCTAATAGGACAATGTGCGGGTGTATGTGTATTTTATATGATTTTAAACTCTATTTAATTTCCTTGATTATTATTATTATTATTATTATTATTATTATTATTCATAAAACCCTACCTCATCTATTATAATTCATGCCCTTGCCAACATAGCCCATCCCCCACTGAAATATTAACCGAAACCTGATTCTCAGAAACAAATTGCGAATATAAACTAGGTAAAACTATTAATCCCATGTTTCCCTACAATATCACTGAATTAAATTACAGGGAGTGTAGTTATTATGGAAATCCACAACCAGTGAGGATTGATTCCCCAATTATGCAGATCAAATACCTTACCTCAACTACTGGACCAACCCAAGGTATTATTATCATTATCATCATCATCATCATCATCATCATCATCATCATCATCATCATCATCATCATCATTATTATTATTATTATTATAATTATTATTAAACCCCACATTATTGGTAAGAGTTGTGTTTTAGCATCTAAAAAACTAGGTTTTAGGCCTTAGGAGAGGCAAAATTTCCATAGTACTGTAACGATGCTATTATAGTAGGGGGCATGTATTGTAGCAACACAAATAATTTAACAATGAGGTAATTTATTATATGATGGATATACAATAAAAAATGGAATATATTATTTTATAACATACCTAGATCACATATTATGATATGAATATAATTTATATCTTATTATGTGATATGCTTGTATCATCAGAAGAAAAAAAGTTTCTTCTATTATGCAATATCATATTGTATGATTGACTTGTGATATGAGGATTTGGATGGATTAATGGTGCCAAATATTCCTTACAGTTTTCATCAATATCATTAGATAATTCATTTGTGGGTATGCACATTCATTGAAAGAGTTCAATGAATAATCCAATAGATAGTAAATTATTGGTGCACAAGATACCACCCGATATAGTCGATGCTCTTCATTTAATGAAGAGAAATTAGGGGAGACTATAAAAGAGAAGAGTTCACTTTATTATTGATAACCCTTGATACATTCAAGATAAATGAATCTCTATTCTTACTGGAACTACTTTCATCTCCTAGTGAAGGCACTAGTTACCCTTTGGTGGATTGGGATCCTCGCATTATAAACATGGATTTACTAGCTAGTTTATCCCATAAGAGGCATAAATATTTTGTTTATTTCTTTGATGATGCTCCTTAAACATACTACATCGAAGGTTGAAGATGAATCTTATATTCTTGTATTAGGTACCTCATACCTATGTTTTTATTCATTTTACTACACATTTTTGATTTATTAAAGATAGATCAAGTTTATATGTGTTTATTTTTGATACTAATGATCATTAGATGATCAACGTAAACCCATAAATGGTATCATAACATTGTTATTTAAGGGATTAACATGCAACTATACCTGTTTTCTAATAATCTATTATCATAAAGCATCATATAAAAGTTAAAATAATACAATATTCTATATTTATTTTATTTTTTATAGTATGACTAAATTACATCATAAGGAACGATATAAAGGAAATATAAATATTTAAAATATGGTGTATAAAATTTGTGATATTATAAAATATGATTCAGTCCAAGGTTTTTGAAAAATAGAGGATCAAAACATAAATATGATATTTGCTGTATCATCAAATATAATAGAATATTTACGATTACACTAGTTATATTCAGTGATTTTAATTATAGCGTATGATTTTGAATTATATCATAGAATAAAATTGATATATAAGTTTCACTCTTCTATATTAATTTTATTTTATGACTAATAATAGGATTATCAATCATAAAACATGATATGCCTATAAAGTTAAAAACATTATATTTTGATAAATTTAGTTATGGTTTATAAAAGGTTTATAAATTATAAGTATTTAGTCATGAAAAATGATATTTTTCAATACTAATGTAAATATGAAAATTTTATATTTTTATATCATGTTTTTGGAAAATAATAAAAGAGTTAATTTATTTTTTAAATCCTTTAGAATATTAGTTCTTATAAATTGATTATGAATTATGAATGTTGTGTATAATTTATTTATGAGATAAATTTGTATTAATCTATAGTTCCATATATTACATACTAGGTACGATATTATAAGACCTAATTTTCATCTACCTTGATCTTAGTTTATTATTAAAGTTATGAGATTGAAAATAATTATTGAATATAGTTTGTGCATATTTGGTTTTTGAGTTATTATGAATTAGATTATCTCTTAATTAAAGTCTCCCTAAGGAGAGGGACTTGAGGCCAAACTTCCAACTAAACCAAATGTTTATGATTTGTTCTATAAAGGAGGGGGTTTTCTATAAATCACTTTGGGATTACCCATGTATTTTTTTTAAATCTTATATAACTATAATCCTTTTACATAAAGAGTTTATATATCATATGAATGAGATGAATTTAGATATATGTGAATATTTTTAACTTCTATTTTTTGGTGAGTAAACAAATTTTTTTGGTTGTGTAAAAATATTTTTATTCCCAATTAGGGAATATACCTTGAGTAGGGTGAATCCGGGTATTGACATTTGAATTTTGTTTTTAATTATGATCTTTTTATCTTTTTTAGGAACAATTTTGTCTCAATAACTATCACTATTGAGATATTAAATTAGTAAATTGACACTATCTATTTTTACTTAGTTCACCCAAACTGAGATATTATGCATAACATGCAATAAATAGTATATAGATGCACCTAAGACACTATGAAAAATTCTTTATATATGTTTACAAAAATGAGAAGCCATAACAACCCTATATACTCACTATCTACATATTAAACTTTGAATAACTCATTTCTATTTTTTACACTAAGAAAAACACTAATAATCCTATGATGAACTTCATATCCATGAGAAATGATGAGAAAAATAGACCTTAATTAGTGTAACCCTTTTATAATATTTCAAAAAAATTATAAAGAGAACTGTAACTCTTGGAACACCATCCACATAATCATTGAATTTAGAAAACATTACTATAACTATTATTTAATTTATATTAGAAAATTGGAATATCTTACAGCTTCTTCCTGTTGATAATATTCTTGATGAAAATTTGTAGAAATACCTAACTTTTTCTCATTTTATGCTTTTATAGTTTTCAAAGAAAATATGGTCATGAGAAATAATATTCCATATAATCAAATGTTATAATTCCTTCAACATTAGTTAAATAGTTTCACTATAAATTTCCCATATTTTGGTTTTTTCAGATGAAAATATCACAGTATTTCACTATAAAAAAATCAAATATTTTTGGCAATTTTTTTTGATTTGGCGGCAGTTTAAACCACTGTAAAATGTTTCTATGATGGTTTCCAAAAACTGCCAGAAAAGTTGGCATAGACATCCAACTCACATTAGTTACATTCATTTAGCACCAATTTATGGGAACCATCACATAGCATTTTTTTAGTGGCTGTTTTTGTGGTTTTAGCAGCCTTTTTTCCTCCCCAAAAGTCCATGGATATAGAGGTGGTTTAAAACGACACTATATCCCAAAGTTTTTTTTGGGATGTAAAATGACTGATAAAATGATAAAACCACCGCTAAAAAAAGTTCAACATTATATAGTAGAAATTTAATCCACCTCTAAAAAAAATTCATTTTTAGTGTTGGTTTAAACCACTAATAAATACCACTTTTTTTAAAAAAAAATACAGGTGAAAAATATGCATCCCTAGAACAACAAAAAAAAAACTAATATATCATAACAAAATTTATCCATACCACCTCTAATATCCATTAAAAAGATCACATTTAAAATACATAAGAATAAATATATTATCTAATAATATCACAATACACATAATCAATAATAAAAGATAATAAAGGGGCTCTATAAGGTTGTAACAATAACCTTTGAAATCATTATACATAAAGTGATATAATTTTTGTTTGACATCATCTCTGAATCCAATGTGAACCCTATTCCCTACTCAATGAAATTTTCTTGACACCCTCTCCCTTTCCGTCTCCACTTCCTGCTATCAGTTTCATGAAAATTATATTGAAAATTAAATAGTTTTGTATATTTAAATTTAAACTGAAAACCAATAAAAGTGTGTGTACTAAATGATTTTGAATTTGTGTGATTTATATGCTCACTATCAGCCATTGATGCAATATCATGAAGGACTGATCCAATTTTCTTTTGATCTAATTCAACTAATGATTTTTTCATAGAGACCACCTTTTCATCTTGTATCTTTATATGATCCCCCTATTAATTAATTGTGATTTTCATGGAAACAAAGTTCCTATGGTAAAATAATCAGGCGACATCATCCGTCAGGAACCCATAACAGTCAAAAATTTCATACAAAAAAAATATAAATGATAACAGATACACAATACTAACAAACAAAATATAAATTGATATGATAATAAATGACTGTACATATAACATAAGTGGTTGATAAAGAATGTATGACTACACATAAAATCATTTTGTACTTTAATCATGTCATTTTCCCACTCCATCATCAATTCATCTAATTCATCCACCCTTTAAAGACTAATATTTTCGATATCATGATGGAAAAATAAGTTCTCTTCTTAATGTTGATGAGATTTAATGTCAGAGGTCAAATATTCCACTTCATCACCCATATCATACAAGTCTCTTTGTTTTACATAAACAACTACACTCCACCCTTCATCTATGAAATCTTCTACATAATATACCATTTTAGCTTGTGATGATATGATATAAGGATCATGTAATTCATGGTCACTAATATCCATAAAGAAAGATAAGTTCATAGAAGTAAATTATAAGGAATCTCTTTTAACACCCTTTATAATATAAACCCAATTGTATTTGAATAAAACAACTGAAAAATTCCCATGATAGTTTAATTCGATAGTATCAATCAACTTTCCATAGTATCCCACTTTGGAAAACATAAATATACCACTATTATGTGTTTTAAAATCCTCTTCCTGATCGAATGTATGAAATTTAAATCCATTCACATTGTAAGCGTCAAAATTTATAGCCTATTTTAGAGAAACTCAAGCCAAAAACTTCAAATATTATGAAAAATGATCTTCAGTATCAATATTCATGATATAAAAAAAGTAATATACATTATTATATTTAAAAAATATATTTTTCAACCTAATATCTATATTTATTGAAATATTTATGATCTTACGCATCGTATAAAAAATTCTAAAAGATCTTTATTAAAATTTTTTGTTACATCTTTCTCATTTCATGTTCACATTCTCATTTATCTATTTTTTTATATCCTATCCTATTAAATATATGAATCTACAATTTATCTATTCAACAAATCATATCTATGTGCCCGTAATAATTCCATTTCTGTTAGTTTAATATTTGATATCCTCCCAACCGATCGACCAATAACAAGAAAGATTTTGATTTCCCATATAGTTGAGATTGAGTTGATGTGTCATAAACATGTCCAACTCAATTATATATTGTCTCAATATCATCCAAGTATCTATAAAAAAAGGTAAGACACTCCTTTTACAAATATCCTTTAGAAATAAAGCCTTAAGGTTGAGATTTATTTTTCATGTATGACTTCAAATGCCCAAGATATCTGTGAAATAAGATAAATAAAATATAATTGTATATTTAATGAAGTTACAATAATTTACTAATTAATACAAAAAATATATAAATAAAGTACCTCTCAATTGGATACATCCATCGATAATGTATGGGGACACCTAATTTAGCTTCCTCGACCAAATGCATAGTTAAATGCATCATGACAGTACAAAATGACAGAGTAAAGATCATATCCATTGTAAAAAAATGTCAATACAAATATATCCTGAAGGTTGTCAAGTTAAAATGGCTGTAGAGTTTTCTCATATAGTTTTCTAAAAAATATACAAAATTGGAGTACAACAACAGTAACGTTTCAAGTAATAATGTATGCAATTCCAATGGTAGTAATTTCTATAAAAAATATATGAATCATGAATTTTAAATACATGTAACCTACAATGTTTTATGTCAACACACATTGAGATTTTACTCGAATACCCATCATATACCTTAATAGGTTTTAAAATTCTAAGTAATGTATCTTTATCCCTATTTTTCATTTCAAAAAATTCCAAAGTATACTTTTTAGTCCCATCTGGATAGAGATCATGATTTATGTTCATTTTTTATAAGTCCTTCTGAGCATTGGGATGGTACTTTGATTTTCCATGCTCATTAAGAAATTTTAAGATCAAATTGTCACAAACATTCATCTCAATATGCATAACATCAAGATTATTCCACAACAAATTAAATTCCCAATACAGAAGTTTGAATAATACACTTTTTTTCTTCCATTGTTGCATTCTAATTTCACTTGGTGATTCACTTCGAACTCATTTCCCACTATCATTCAAATGATACACCTTATTAAATTATTTTTCAAAATTTCCAATTTGTTCCATTATTTAAGAACCTGTCAAAAACTTTAGAGGTGGTCTATGATCAATAAAACCATTGAATTTGGACTTGTTCAACTGAAATCTATGAGTTTCATTAAGAATTATTTGATGACAGAAGAAGAACCATTTTTTATTGTAAGGAAGTCATTCAGGATCAATATCAAAGTTACAAATAGGATAGTATAAAATCATGTAAGTATTCCAACCAACTAAATTCCCAAGTCCTAGGAAGTAACTAATGGTTCATATTAGAGAAGTTTACATTTTGAACATTGTTCTATAAGTTTCATCATATTTCTCAATTCCATTTCTCCATAACTCTTTTAATTATTTAATTAGAGGATGCAAGTATACACCAATATCATTTCTAGGCATTTTTTACAAGAATAATCATCTAAATTATAAAATATGTTTGTTTTATACACATCTATGGAGAAATATTGTAAGGGATCAAAACAACCGGCCAAATACTATAACTGGTGCTCAAAGTCCCAAATGGGTTGAATCCATCAACCTCAAATCCCAATCACACATTCCTAGGATCAGACGAGAAATCTAGATATAATTAATCAAGTGTATTCTATGATTGTGAATCTCTCGGATGTCACATTAACCCATCATTGTTTTTATCTATATAATGACACTTCATGTGATTGGTGGTTTTTGATGACATGAATAATATTTACAATTGAGTCTTTAAAGGAAAGTAATTCAAAACCTTTACAGGTGTGTTCATTTCTCTTCTTCTTCATAGTAGTATGTTGATTTATACTTCCAATATCACTCATTTACTACCATCTAGATGTATATTTTTTTTTCAATCTTGTCTACTTAAATCCCCTCCCTAATAAAGCATACAATCATTGGGATACATATGTTTTTTTGTATAATTATGACCAAGCTTGTTAACATGTTTTTTATATCATAAAAAGGCCAAGGGATCTTATCTTCAGGAAATACATCATGCAATAATTCTAATATCATGTGCATCACATTATTTGTAATTCCACATAAGCATTTGATATGGTACAACTTCAAAAGAAAATAAAGTTTTGAATATTTTAAACATGAACCATACAACTCTTTATTTCCATCATCAACTAAACCATGAAATGTATTTGTGTACTCAGTGATGTCCTCTCTTAAATTATTATCCACATAATCAAAATGAGGATCCAATATTATGTTACAATATTGATCTGGTTGTCCTATAGTCCCAAAACATTACTTTTCAAGTTGCTATTTATAACAGCCTCAACTATTTGTTCTAATATGTTTTGATGTTGATGTTGTTGTCTTGTAATGTATAATGCATCATTTATAAGGTTTTTTATTTCATTTTCTATTTTTTATGAAGTTGGGAGATCATTCCATTGATTGACATTAGTACTCAAACTTTATGTAACGTTTGATTATCGGTGCCAAATCCAATAAAAATATTGAGTAGGGAATTACTTTAATATAAAGTGTTTATAAAATTCATCTCTCTTCAACCATCTTCTAAATTTACATTTAGGACATGAACATCTTATTCTCCCATCAAAGGATCAATGGGAAATTGAAAAATCTATAAACTCCTCCAAACCCTTAGAATACCGTGGTGAGTTCCTCAGTAATGTGAACCAGCTTTTATCCATATATATCACAATGAGCCTACACTTTATTAAAAAAAATTAAAACACATAAAAAAATTATGTTATGATTATAAATAATTTAATATGTATTATAAATGATCATAAAAAATAAATAATTATGTATGTGGAATCAAAATAACTAACTTATAGAAATAATGTATTTTTTTTGAACATATACAACCCATATTAATTTTATGTGTTATCAATTTATTTGTTTATCTAAAATTAAAAAAAAATACACATTTTAACATGATTAATAATAAAATATATGTTTTTATCTCATTAACTACATGAAGTTCTCATTCTTTAAACAATTCAATAAACACCTATCAAAATTTTCCAACAATACAACACTTTTAATTTCCCCTATAAAAGAACTTAACATATTTATCAAAACCCACATTATATTTATTTCGTCATTATCATCATTGAATTAATATAATTCAATAACATACCCAATTACCACTGAAAAATTCACATTAACATTCTCTTTAATAAAAATTCATGAAATTTTAATCAAAACAGTAATGCCGAAAGAGCCCCAAAAAATGAAAATGTTGCGTTAAATATTGTAAAATTTTGATACTCACATATCATCCAAAAATTAACATGTATAATTTTACTTCCATATTTTTATTATAAGGGAAAAAATAACCTTTTTATCACTATGATAAAAAAAATAATGAAACATTTTATGATTAATGTTAAACTTTTAACACAAGACATAATATTATATTATATCTCTTTTTAATGTCAATATTTTATTTTATCACACTTCTCATGAGTCATCATTTAATACATCAAAAAATGTTTAAATTAATCATTCAACTCATATCATAATTCATATAGAATATATCAAAATTATATATTAAGAAATATAATTTCAAAAATACTAAAATTTGAGGTTTGAAAAACATACACATTTCTCTTTTTAGAAGAATTTTTTCAAAAAACTTACATAACTGGTTAAAAAAATTAAAATAATATTTAAAAAACAAACTTCAAAAACCTACACCAATAATATCACATTAACTATGTAAATATAAAATAATTTTCCAAATTCTATCTCTAAATTACCAAAAAATGTTATAAAACCAGAATTCAATGTGATTATTAATAGAGGTGTCTCAAAGAGCATGGTAAGGGTTACATATCTGACACCGTTATTTTAGAACTACTTAGTTATAATCTCATATAAACACCTTATTTATATGTTTTAATCATTATAATTACTTGGTATTCTCATCCATTGGTCCTATTATTATTGAGATATTATGAATTTCCTCTCATCAATCCCTTTTCTTAAGCCATTACTTTTTCAAATAAAATTATTCAAAACCAAAGTATTTTCATTATGATTATCCTCTTTCCCATTATAAAATATAGGCAATCATTAAAAGTAAATCTAAGTAAATAGTTAAATTATAATATAGTACTTTCATTAAATTAAATATATATTAGTTTCCCCATCTTAAAACACTTAAACACATCATTCACCATGGTGTTTCTATAATACCTAAGTGAGTGATGATGTTTAATTTTCACATAAACCTTTTATATATTTTCTTAAAAATTGATTTTATTATTGAATATAATATTAATAATGAATTAATATCATATTTATAATTCTAGAATGGAAATAAATTCCTTATAATAATGATATTAAAAGTAAACAATCAATATAATTTTAATCATTTAAAAAATAATATGAATAATCACTTTTCAATTTGGAATCCCATTGTGGAATATGCTGAACTATTGAACACTGTTAACTATGGAATGAAATGAAAAATATAACTTGACACTTTTGGATCTTATATAACTATTTGATAGTGACCATCAATTATTATCAATGTTCTATATTTTTATTCAACCTAATTAATTTCCAAATTTAAGTAGTTATCCAATTATTAAATGTGATAAAACTTATTAATTAGTTGAAAAACACTTTAAAAAAGTTATTCAAATAATTATTTACATTGTAAATTATCATATAGGGATTAAATAATTTCAACACAATCCCATATTTCTAAATAACCAATTTTTTTATTTTATTTAAGTGATGAACCAATTAGGAGAGTTGATTATAATATCATAATGGAAAAAAGAAAAGTTTTTCAAAGAAACAACATCAACCAATAATAATAAATTTACAGACAATAACATAGAATAAAGCAAATCATATGCAAACTACCCCTTTTCCCTTAAATTTCTTTAAATGGTATATTATGTTTCATTAGATCAATTAAACCATCCACCTAATGAAAGAAAAATCATGATAAATATAAATTCACAAATAATTAAATAATAATAACTATAGAATCCCATAACTCATTGAACCTTAAAAGTTGAGACACTAAAAAAATAAAGAAATTAAGGATCCAGAATCACCAAACGGGGGGTGGCGGTGAGGTGAAACAAGGGGTGGAGATGATGTGCAATGATGGCTGGGGATAGGGCTTGGGCTCGGGTAGAGGGGGGATCAGGGGAGAGAGGGAGGAGTGGAGAGGGAGAAAAAGGGGTGGGGGTGACGAAGAGGTGTAATGGGAAGTGGCAGTGGGGTGGAATGGGTGGCAGTAGAGAAGTACAATGGGCGGTGATGCCAAGGTGCAACGAGTGGTGGTGAGGTAAAATGGGCGGTAGTGAGGGGGGATAGGGATTGAGCTCTGGGAGGGAGGGGGGTTGGGAGATAGAAGGAGAAGCTGGGGGGGATTAGGGAGAGGGGAGGAGTTTTTTTTAAATTCAAAATATTCAGCAATGGTTTTTAAAAAACCACTACTGAATATTTGAAAAAAATATTAGCATTTTCCGAAATCATCGCTAATAAGCCGTTTCTATTACACTATTTTGTTATATTGTTTATTTTTCCCAAAACATGGAAAAATTCATTCTCTATATTTTTTAAATAACTATTTTCTATAAAATCTCCCATGCATGGATTCTATGATATTAATTCATGCGGTAAGAATTTTTCTAAATTTAAAAATCATTGAATATCACCAATAATAACACTACTCGACTCAAAGAAATTGTCCTCAAAAATAGCCTTGTGATTCTCTTCTTGAATCAAATATAGGTAATATAATTAAATCCACTAAAATATTGTAATAATAATTCTTATTTAATTTCTTCCAAAAAACTTTACTACAAAAAATTCACAATTTACCTTTCATATTAATACCCACTTTCATAGAAATTCAAATATGTTTCATATGGAGTGTACCCTTTCATATTAAAACTCTAATATATGTTTATAACTTTCATATGAATACTGTTTCATATTATACTTTCCTCTTATATGAAAAAATGACTTCATAAAAAGTTATAAATACATTTCATATAAATTATAAAAAACCTTTCACATATCTTCCAACCTTTAATACCCTAATATTTTCATATGATATTTCCCTTAACTAGAATAACTCTAATAAATTCTATAAAAGACTAACCTGGATCATCCTAAACCATCACCTGAGTCGGCTTTCCACACAACCTAAAGCATGTTCCCAATTTCCATGGGTTAGCGACAAGCACTGAGCATGAGCAACTAGAACTTGGGAGTAAATGGGAATGGAATATCCATAAAAATGGGATAGACATACCAATAAAATTATATTAAAAAACATAAGATGAACATATAAAATAATCAATGAAATACATAAAATACAAATCATTCCATAACTAAACATATATGTGGTATCTCAAAACCAAAACTCCAAAACTCAAAAGGAAGGGTATAATACCAAAAGTCCTAAGTACGACCTAATATATAAAAAATACCAAAAAATTACACATGATTCCATCCCTATGATAACACATATCATCCAAAAAAACACTGGATGCTGGTAATCAAGAAGATACACCCTAGAATATGGTGCCCTTTACTTTACCCATGGAATAAATAAAATAACTTGAAAAAATTTAAAAAATAAACCACTTTTAAAACATAACATTTTCAAATAACCCTTTGAAATCCCTTTGCTTTTCCATTTTAAAACAATACATGGTTTTCCCAGCCAATTTCCAAACATGGATCCAATAAATAAGAAAATTCACAATGGAAAACATAGTCAACATAACCAAAAATGAATAATGGTAAGCATAAACATCAGCATCAACTAAATATATAAATTAAATATGAACAAATGGGAACAATACATATCATCAAAAAAATGGAACTAATTAAATGCATAAATCATGTAAACGAATCCAACATAAATAATGTGAACCTAGGGATATGACTATTAGGATTATCATGAGTGAGTAAACAAGTGTTCTAGTTAGCTATGTAATGTAACATCTCATGGTCTTATCACCTAAGGACTCTCATGGTCCCTTAGAAACCAAATTAGAGGCTCAAATTGTCCTCCCTCTGATGGAACACATGACCACTCAGAAAAACCAATATAGAAGATCACATGGTCTTCCCTCATAAGGTTCACATGGTCCCTTAAAAAAACACCTCACTAACTCCCCGAGAAACCCATGTGCTACTCCATATCAACACATCACAAGAAAAATCCCATATCAATCAACCTATAACACAAGCCATTTCATAATCCATTTTAGTGAACAATAATCCCATTTTATCAAAGAACCTTCAACAAGGGAAATAAATTTCTAAAAACACTTTAGAAATTCATTTTAAACCATAAAACCCCTTTGAGCCATTTTATCAAACACTTGGTGGGCATACAAGCCACACCTATTTGGAAAACCCCACTTTTAATTAAAATTTTTCCAAATTAGTCCATGAAACACATAAAACATGGAATTAAAACCAAGAAAAAATTATCATAATGGAGATTTAAAAAATATAAACCAAATGGAATGATAAATTTAAAGGTAATACATGTAAAACATCCTTAAATATTGACACATACCTCAAATTAGTCCCAAAACTCATTGCCCTTGATGAAGACCACCCAAAAGAGGTAGAACCAAGCCTTAAATACCTAATCCATAATAAATCAAAACAAATTACCCACTACACACCCTAGATTCATCCAAAACCATCCCTATGGTTCCACACATTCACAAAGATAGAAGAATAAATATTGTGAAGGGGAAAATAATAAGAAATCAAGGGTAAAATGACATGCCACATTAAAAACACAAATAATCCAAGTGGAAATCCATAAATTAAGGAGGGGGAGAGCTCCACCAGAAAATATTAGGTGAAAAACACATGGGGGATGGTAAAAAAGGGTTAATAAACTTAAAATTCAGCAAAGAAAAAGCAAAAAAACAATTTTTAATGAGTTGGATAGGGTTTCATGATTTGGAAACATGATTTTAAAAACCATGTTCTAAACATGTGGGTGCCAATATCCTCCAAAAATATGTTGCAAGGGATCACCTAGGGTGTTTTATGGTTTGAAAAACCATGATCCAACCATGAAAAACCGCTCTGTCAAAAAATATAGTACCCCTAGCATGGTTTCCACACAATTTAGAAAAAATGTGTGCTAACTGTACACCCTAGTCCATCTCTTTAAAAAATCTAGGTTTTAACCCCTGAAACATAAGAACTATAAGAATAAACTCAAGGATAAATAAAACTCAAAATAACACATACTAGTGACCTAACATGTGTCACAAAATCCCCACCATGCCACTTTCTACCCTTAGAATATCCTTATGCTTCGTTGGATGGAAATAGGAAAGGCCACTGCTCCCTTATACAAACTTCTCTCACCCATGTATCAAGGATATTTGCACCACATTTACAAAGCACATAGACAAATGGGGTCACCTTCTCATGGATCACCTTGTTCTAAACATACAAGGCTTGAACATGTTGCTCCACAATGATGGCATTAGGCTCTAACTCTAAACCTTCCCACTCCAGCACATGAGATGGTTTTGGATGGAATCTATTCAGATTGGAGCTGTAGATGTCATGAATCAAGGTTAGCCATAATGTAAGCATCAAATGGTAGGTAACATTACCAATATACTCCACAACATGAAACGATATTACATAACATGATGCCAACTTCCCCTAATTTTCCAAGAAATAATGACCCAACCAAACTAATACTCAGAAAAACACCTGATCACCAACCTGAAACTATAACAGATGATGATGATGGTTTACATATAGCTTCTGTTAACTCTAATATGTATCTAAATATTTTTGAATGAACTAAATTTTATCAGTCATCTCCTAGAGAAGGCTCAGTACAACTAAAGAATGCTCACCCACCTCAACCCAGCACAATAGGGATTGGCATGGATGACCATATATTGCCTCAAATAGGTCCATCCTAACCAATGATTGATAGATATAATTATATAAAAAATTGGAGAAAGTTATGTGCCTTTCCCATGAATTACTAAAATCAAGCACACATGCCCACAACATATCCTTGAGAGTCTATATGGTCCACTTAGACTGGCCATCCTTATGTGGGTGATATTTCATGATCAACTTCAATTGGGTTCCCAAAGTCTCCTAGATTACCTTACAAAATAGATATGTAAAATGAGTATCTCAGTCTGAAACTATCACCGAGGGCACTCCATGAAGCTAAACACCTATCGAACATACAATCATATGAGGTCGACTACCTTTTTTAACTACCCGATGGGTAAAAAATGGGCCGATTTCATCAGATGATAGACAATCACCCATATAGAATCTTTCCTACTTAGAGTATGAGGTAGTCCGATCATGAAATACATATAGATCTTATCCTACTTACACACTAACATAGGTAGTTTCTATAACAACCTAACTAGTCTATAATGATCCGGTTTGATCCTCTGGTAGGTTAAGCATCTAAGAACAATGTCCTCTATACCACTTCTCATCCCGTTCCCCCAATACTAGCCTTTAAAGGTATAGAAAGGTTTGGTCACCCCTATATAAATAAACCGACTAGAACGATTCAACTCCTGCATCACTTCCTAAATCATACTCAAAGGAACAAACAACAACTTCTAAAAGATAATAGAACCATCAATAGACTAAGACCAATTACTCAAGGTTTCCCCACCATTTAAAGCACTACTAATCTACTAGAACTCAGGGTCAGATACTTTCTTAGTCCTCACCTAATCAATGATAGAGGGCATAATCTAAAATATTTCCAAAAATACCTACCCTCCATACTCCTGTACATCCAACCTTAGATCAACAAAAAACTCATTATAACCCTCACATCCATTGATTCCTGAAATTATTGCACTGAAATCTTCCTACTCAAAGTGTTGTCGACCACATTACCCTTCCTAAGCATATATGCAATATATAAATCCAATTTTTTTGGTACTCCACCTAGTGTCTCTACCTGAGGTTCAGGTCCCTCTGGGTTAAAATGTACTTCCGGATATTACGATTTGAATACATTGTAAAATGATCCTCGAAGAGGTAATGTCATCACATCTTCAGCTCAGGCATAACACCTACCTATTCTAGGTCATGGGTGGGATAATTTCACTCATGTGGGCATAAATGATGCTAACTATAGGTTACTACATGATCATCCTCAATCAACACACACCCCAAACCCATACAGGAAGAATCAAAATACACTACATAAGCTCACCTAGAATTAGGTAGAATCAAAACTGGTGTGGATTTAAGGAGAGTCTACATCTACTTAAAAGCACCATGACACCTCTCATCCCATTTAAACTTTCCCCTATCCTAGTCAAATCTATCAAGGTAGAATCTAGCCTAAAGAATTCCTAAAAAAACATCTATAATAATTAGAAAATCTTATAAATCTATGGATATAAAACATATTCTTATACTTCTCCCAATACATGACTTCTCAAACCTTCTCTAGATCTACTGAAACTCTTGTCTTGAAAATCATGTGACCTAGAAGCTTCAATTCTTGAATCCAAAACTGATACTTGAGAAATTTTACATATAGAAAATGCTCTCTCAAAACAGTTAAAATAACCTATGATGGTTGTCATGCTCCTCCCTCATCTTTTAATATACCAAGATGTTATCCATGAACATGACTATGAAGGATTCCAAGAAGTTGTGGAAGATCCTATTCATCATATCCATAAAGACCATAAGAGAATTGGTAAGCCCAAATGGCATAACCAAAAGCTCAAAATTTCCATACCGACTTAGAAATGTGGTCTTTGGATAATCCTCTTCCTGAACCCTCAATTATTGGTACCCCAAACTCAGGTTGATCCTTGATAACCAATGACCCCCTCTAAGATGATAAAAAAACCATCAATCCTTGGAAACTGATATTTATTCTTTACTGTCACCTAGTTAAGCTTACGATAGTCTATGAAAATTCAAAGGATACTGTCCAAATTATTTTAAAATAGCATTAGAGAATCTAAAAATTACATTCTATGGTGAATAAAACTCTTTCCCTCAAGATCCTCTAGCTAAACTTTTATCTCCTTCCAATCATCCAGACCCATCCGATAAGATGGATGGGTAATTAGGATCATCTTGAGGAGTATATTGATAGTAAACACAACCTCTCACTGGGGATGAATTTTAGAGAATCCCTTTGAAAAAACATCTATGTACCTTTTTATGTCCACTATAAGTTCACCTAAA
Source organism: Viscum album (assembly GCA_963277665.1). NCBI lineage: Eukaryota > Viridiplantae > Streptophyta > Magnoliopsida > Santalales > Viscaceae > Viscum > Viscum album. The sequence continues at coordinate 878,675,810 of OY728137.1, read as the reverse complement.
GAACACTGCTCAATAACATCAAGAAACAACTTGGAAAACTAACACAAGATCAACCCCAACTTTGAAGCAACCGGTCCTGCCCTCTCTGGATATGGATCCCACTCACCCTGAAAGACATGAGTGCTCCCATAAGGAGTAATGAACTGGACCATACTTTGATAATAGTTGGATAATTACTTAAATAATATCAATTAATCCATTCCATTAATGAGGTAGAACATATCCAAATCCAAAACAAGGAAGTCCTAGATGAATTCAATGCCAACTACCACAACACGACAATTTGGGAACTTAAAAACATACTCCTTATTCTTACCCAATGGGTTTAAAAAATATATAACATATGGAATCAACTCATCTTGTATACCTAAATAATTAACCAACTTAAGTAAAATCAAATAATGAGATACTCCACATGTGGAATACTCTTACTACACCTGAGATCCCATCGAGAAAAAAATCCTACAATGATCCTACATGAATCCAACTAATAAAAGAACTGGATATTCCATAATTAACCACACCAGTGTCACGTCCTTAGAGTCTCTAGTCAATTTTACCTAGGTGTCTTGCCTTTTTTTACTAGTAAAAAACAACCGGTCTATGCCCCATAAGAGCCATATAAGCTGATCATAATTATTGATGAATACTCTTTCCACTACCTCTCCGAGACTTATCTTTCTTCTGATTCTATATTGATTAATAACTCTAGATTCTTCTCACTAAGGGAACACTATTGGGACATGTTTTTCTATTCAAATATTCTGCTTCCATCACTGACTTGTCAACCAACTCTAAATAGTTCAGTATACATAGAAGAATGAACATATATTTGATCTTTGGACTCATACACATCTCAAAACACCAATCCTTAAGGTAATAATTCATGAGGAGTTTTGGGGAAACATGAAACAACTTAGTAGATTTGGCATCACACTCCATCACTAAATTATCACCCTACCCCAACTTTAGAAATTCACGGGTCTTTTATTATCTTATAATATCTGGGTAGAACTACCAATTTAAATCAACCGTAAATGTGGTCTATGTGATACCCTCATTCTTCCCCAAATTAACCATCAATTATCACAACTTTATACCAGGTCCTTCTAGAAAATACATGGAAAATACCACCTTTGAGGTCTTAAGGTTTTTCAAAAACTTGAAGATCCACTCGATATGATCCTACCACTCCTTGAGCTCATTGGTCCCCTTATCACTATAGAAATCCAGTGGATTATTCCTCAAAATATCTTGAGCGTAATTTATAGTCCATGTATTCTCACAAACACCCACTTGACCCAAGTTTTGGATTGTATGAATCATCTACTCCACCAAATTCAAATCAATAAGAGGGTTTTCCTATGGGGCACTCTCTGTTTCACCCTCTCCATGCCTGGATGAGGTCCTTCTAGAAGGCATTGTCTACAAGACACAAAAACAAAAACTCCATAAAACATAACTCAATCTTAAACAACTATAAGGAGATAAAAGAAACCCTTAATATGGGTATCAAAATATATCACTAACATCATAAGAAACTCCAAAATAGAAATAAAAAATATAAAGAAAATTTCAAGCATTTCCCACACTACATGATTTGGCCAAATTGTTTTGAAAACCATGTGACAACTATTTTTGAGTCTCTGGAGTTGGAGGAAAAGCTATATGGGCTATGAATGGTTATTACTAACTGTTCACACTAACTGTTCACCTTTTATAGACCTCCCTGTTTCACCTCCAAAACTCAAAATAGACACAAACCTACCAAAATACTTTCCACCGACTGAGAAATACCTTGAAACATCATAGAAAACATATAATTCAGTTTAAAACATGACCAAAATCCCAAACCACCCATGGAAACTCAAGGTTTGATACAAAGAAAAGATGGAAAGGAACTCACCCATTCCTACCTCTCAGGTTCTGACAGTCCTAGCTCTAAAATACTATTGAATCCAAAATAACAACAACCTACCTATGATACTATTTTGTAATGAACCAACTATAGGAGACCTAAACTATCACCCGATTCGGTCCTCCACATAGCCCAAAGTGAATTCTTGATCGCCACAGGTTGATGAAAAGAACTAGGAATGACCATCTAACACTCGGGAATGATTTCAACATTGGTAAATAGGAATCAAACATTCATAAAAATAGTATAACCATACAAATAACATCAGAATCAACAACAAAATATGAACATATACCATAAAAGATGACATATATAAAATAAAAATCATGTCATAAATGTACATATACATGGTATCTCAAAAGAAAACCCCTAAAACTCAAAAGTAATGATACAATGACAAACAAGGACCAATAATAACCCAAAAGGTAATAAATACCAAAAACAACTCCACATGAGTCCATACCAATGAGACAAAATCTCCTCCACAAAACACTATATGTTGGTAATCAAGACGATACACCTTGGAACATGGTTCCCTTGGCTTACCTGTATCCTACAAAATGAAATATACAAATGACCAAGAAGGTCCCAATTAGGGTGTGAGGCATAAATCCTAGTAGGATACCACCATGAATCTATTTGAGGATTTTACCTAAGAAAATCAATAAAATATTTTGAACACAATTTAAAAATTAAACCACTTTTAAAACATACCATTTTCAAATAAACCTTTGAAATCCCTTTGGTTTTCTATTTCAAAACAAGACATGGTTTTACAAAAAAATTCCCATGCATGGATCCAATAAATAAGAAATTACACATGTAAAAAATACTTAATATAATAAAAAATGAATAAGGTTTAGCATAAACATCAATATCTTATAAACATATAAATGAAAAATGAATAAATGGGCATAATACATCAAATCACATCAAAATTTCACCAATAAAATGCATAAAGCTTATAAACCAATCCAACATGAGTAATGTGCACCTAAGTCTCTAACCATTAGGCCTATCATGAGTGAGTAAAAAATGTGGTAGCTAGATAATCAGTGGAATCTCTCACATTCTTCTCACCCAAAGGATCTCACATTCCCTTAGAAACCAAATTAGAGGCTCGTAGAGCCTTCCCTCCAATGGAACACATGAGCACTTAGAAAAACCAATATGGAAACTCCCATGGTCTTCCCTTTGAAGGCACAAATTGTCTCTCAAACAAAACTCTCGCTCACACCCAGTCAACCCATGTGTTACTCTATAGAAACACATCACAAGCAATTGCGCATATCAATCAATCCATAACAAAATCCATTTCATAATACATTTTAGTAAACAATGAGATCATTTCATCAAAGAACCTTAAACAGGGTAAAACCATTTCCAAAACCACTTTATAAATTCATTTAGAACCAAAAAACCCCTTTGTTCTATTTTACCAAACACTTGGTGGGCATACAAGGCATACTCATTTAGAAAACCCCACTTTAAATAGAAAAATTTCCAAATCAATCCATGAAACACATAAAACATGGAATTCACACCAAGGATAAATTATTATAATGGGAATTTATGCAATATAATCAAAAGGTGATGAGAAATTTAAAGTTAATCCATGGAAAATTCCCTTAAATTGAGATAGATACCTTAGATTTAGTTCAAAACTCATTTCCCTCAATAAATACCACTCGGAAGAGGTAGAACCAAGCCTCACTCACCTAAGACATAAGAAATAAAACCAAAATCCCCATTACACACCCTATATTCAGAAAACACCACCCCTAATGTTCCAAAATTGCACAAAGATGGAAGAAAAAAGTTTAGGAAGGGGAAAAGAAGAATAAATTTAGGGTAAATTGACTTAACTCTTAAAAAAACCCTGAATCCTAGAGGAAATCGACCGAGGAATGTGGAAGACAACTCCATTAACAAAGGGGATGGGCTACACATACGAGGGAGGAGAAAAAAGGGATTAAAACCTAAAATTTTGATAGGGGAAAAAGGTAAAGAGCCAAATTTTAATGAGCTGAAATTGGATGCACAGTTTGGCCGCATGGTTTGGAGAATCGTATTCTAACCATACGGGTGGAACTATCCACCCAAAATAGGATACATGGTATCCCTTGGAGTTTTATATAGTTTAAAAAACCATTCTCCAACAATGTGAAACCACACTATCAAAAACTCTAGTACCCCTTGCATGATTGCTGTATGGTTTAGAGAATTATGCTCTAATTGGGTACCCTAGTTTTTCTCCCCCAAACTCCCAATTTTTACCCCTATCACCTAGGAACTCCAATAATGCACTCAATGATAAATAAAATTCAAAATAATATATACTGGTGACCCGACGAGTGTCACACACATAAAAATACTTCATGTATTTATGAAATAATACCCCCTTCTAGGATAGAAAAGAAAAATCCCCCTTATAGGATAAAGCTCTTATCCTCCCTATTTTTCAACTCATAGAAAGTTTCTCTCATGTAGTAAATTCGAAATTATTTTCCCCTTTTTAAATGAACCCAAAGATAACTTCTCTACATGTTGAAAAAAGAGAGTTATAAATTTAAGAAAATAATTTAAAATAGATCCATGCATTTCTCCTTAGAGTAATTTCCCTTGGGGTTGTGGGTATCCCAATTCCACAACATCTAAGTATATGGGTTTGGTTAGAATTTAAAATACAATAAATGCATTTCAAGTTCCACCTTGAGAAATTCCTTATTCGTAATATTTACTTCATGATATTTAGTAGACATGTAATCTATCCATAATAAATATTTCTTAACCTTATTTTTCATAAAATGATATTTAAATTCAATGTTCTTGGTCTTAAAATTATGAATGATATTTTTTTAATATTTATAGCACTCAATTTCTCACTTAATAGGAATATGAGATGCCACAAAAATGACAACATCTTCAAGATGTTGTTTCATCTATATAAATTTAGTATAAGCTCGAGTAGTTGCTATATATTTAGCCTTCATTATGCCCAAATAGATGCAATATTGATTCCTACATAGCCAAGAAATAAAAGATCTATTAATATGGAAAACACCACCTAAATTTAACTTTAAATAATATACCAAACATGCTCCATATACATTATCAAATCCCATTAGTACTTGCTATGATATTCTATAATAAAACAATCCAAAATCCATTGTATTTTTGATATATCATATAATTATATTCACTGATATCATGTATCTTTCCTTTAGACAAAATTGATAGTGATAAAATTGATAATTAGTAAAAATATTGTTTGGTCATGTGACTATTAACTATAAAAAACTGCCAATGTCTAACCTATATTAAATCAAATCAACCTTTTTTCCATCCTTGTATTTTTATAATTCCATCTGAGTAGCCAACTGAGTTTTCATTGTCCTCAAATAATCTTTCTGGAACATTTTGAGAACCTCCTTAGTAAATTTGATTTGGGAAATTAAAGTATCATCCTCTCTTTGAATCACTTGTAGGTCTAGAAAAAATGACAATTCACCAATCAATGACATCTTGAATTGGCACCATATGAGTTATGAAGAAAACTTGAATGGTGTGTCATATGAGCCTACAAATATGATGTGATGGGTTTTTTTAATAATCTAATGATTATTAGAAGTGGAAAATAACCCAATATAGGTGAGCTATCTAATAATTCAAATCATCTAAATTATATAATAGCCAAATCAAAATGATGTACCTGTATTTTATAAATTATAATAGCATCCATATTCTTTAATCGATGGAGTACATTTGATATACATCAATTAAACAACAAAAAAATGATTCTTGACTCAGAGGGAGTATGGAGACTGATGAATCCCTAATCATATCAAGAGGATACTAAATCTACTAAGGGGTTATAAAGTCTTATTCTGTGAAGATAAACATAGAACCAGGAATGAATATAGATTATAGAAATATTTACATGAAACTAATTATCACTTATAAATCAAAAAAACTTGATCCAAAACACACCGAAAAAGATAACATTTATCTTTATATACAGGCTAAGACCAATTCTCCTATTCATAACATATCTCACACATTACTTCTCATTGGGTAAATTATTCATTAAACAATTCGATGAATAAATCCAAATCTCTTTAATGAACCAACCTTTGGTTTGATTCTAATGAAACCATTCTGGAGAGAGTGTTCCAACCATTTAATCTCATGAAACTATTTTAAATATATATAATTCATATTTAATAATATATATATATATATATTATCATATATTATATAAGTATCACATTCATGTATTAAATGTACACTATATATATATACACAATATCATGTTATATTTATATGTATATTTCATGAATCATATTCTTGTATATATACATATTATTCATATAAATTTTAGTGCACATCTTACAATCTCCCACTTGCACTAAAATCTCATAAGTACTTTACGAAAAACTTCACAACTCTTTATGAATATATCTATAATCTTTTGGATATAGTTTTATTAAACTCTATCCATTTTGGAAAAAAATATATCGAAAATTTTATAATCAACAAAGGTCCTAACCATCTAACCCTACAGGCCTTAACAACATTGAAAAAAATGAAATCCTTATTTTGTATATATAAGAAAAGAGTGTCCTCTAGTAAAGAGTCAATGCTACGAAATCTATTAATGGGGCCTGGTGTGATCTCCATCAAACATAATCTTATCTATATATGAACATATCCACCATATTATATATCATATTCATAATATATATGCTTATATAATCCTTTTTCCCTGACATTAAGTGACCACTAGACCTGAAACATGTCATTATAGTATAGGCCAACTCATTATTTCTTGATTCTTTTAAAAAGACTGACCAAGTCAATGAATACATCACATTTCATTCATCAATCTAAAATGAACATCACACTTCAATCATCCAATTATTTAATCACATCATATGTGACACAACTAGGCATGACCATGCATTTAACCAAACTAATTTAATTAAGGGAAAAATGTATTTAATTGTCATACAAGTAGAAAAATCTCATATTGGTTGTGATCTGACCAACAACATGACTAACAATATACCCAACCAACCCAATTAGATAAGTTCATATATTTAATTTCATAAGTACATTATAAAACTACAAGGTTTCTCATTCTAGGTATCTTTCCAACCTCAGGTAAGAAGAATTTTATAATAAGTATACACCAATAAGTATATCTATGACTGTGTGACATTATATGAGATATACTTTAGTAGATCTATCTAAATAATAATTCCCTACTTATCTCCTCATGATTCCATTATTCATAACTCATATAAACATCTTTATAATGAGTGTAAAAATATATTCAAGCTAATATTATCATATCATCAAAACCCATAATATTCTGTGATAATCATTGGTTAATGAAAAAACAAAAGTCATACTTTGATGGTATATTATCATTCGACCATTCATGTAAAATAAATTTTAGTACACATGAATGAATGATAAATGAATATTTCTTTTTTATTATAATAACATTATATATTTATGACCATTATAAAAAATCTCTCATGTGTCCTACACCCAGAGATTCTGCATGACCCTTATGTTGTTGCCACAGTAATGGTTTTGTTAAAGGATCTACTAAATTCTCCTATATAGCCACCCAAATAATATTTACATTACCCATCTCAATGATATCCCATATAAGATGATATTTTCAAAGGATGTACTGGGTCCTTTTGTGAGATCATGGTTCCTTATCCTAGAAAACATCCCCATTTTCCCCACAATATAGCTCGATTTATCTCTCGATGATAGGAGCTACTCCAAGTTTAGTAATAAAATTCTTAATCCAAAAAGAGTCCATCACAACATTTTATGTAATGATTTACTCTAACTCTATTATTTAATTTTCTATAGTTCATTGTTTGGAACACTTCCAACTAATATCTTCACCATTTATGAAAAACATGAATCCAAATTGATATTTCATATAATATTTACTATATTAGAAACTAGAATTTTTTTAACACTTAAAAAAAGTTTATCCTCTCCTATAAAGATAAATAACATACCCTCAATCCTTATAAAGTACTTAGAAATGTTATTTATAATAATCCAGTGACTCTCATCAGGATTGGATTAGTATCAACTTGTTATACCCAAATAACAAGAGATGTTAGTTTGGGTACACAATATAACACAAATGAAAGATCCTATGACGGATTCATAAGGAATTATATCCATCCTTTTTGAACTCTTTATATGTTTCTTGAATCTTCCTAAGATTCCTACCATGTAACACCTGTAAAGACACATTATTGGAGTTCTTTATGCTAAACCACTTTATCACTTTACTGATATATGTGTTATGACTCAGTCTAAATAAGCTATTTGATCTATATCTACATATATTTATAACAAGTATGTAGGTAGTTTCCCCCATTTATTTTATTGAGAAGTATTTACCCTGCCCCATATTCACCAATTTAATAGTTAAGATATCATTTATGATAAATATTATGTCATATACATACAATATCAAAAACACTACTACACTCCCACTAAACCACTTATGTACACAAGAATCATCTCTGTTTTTGATGAAACCAGACTCTTTGATTTCATCATCAAACTAGATATTCAAACTTTAAGATACTTTATTCTGTCTATAAATGGACCATTGTAAGTTGAAAACATTAGAATACTCATTTAAAACTTAAAAACATTTGGGTTGTATCATATACACATCCTTGATTAAATTCACATTAAGGAAATCAGTTTTGATATCGATTTGATATATCTCATAATAATAATGAGTTGCTATACCAAGTAAAATCTAAATGGGATTTATTATCACAACATGTGAAAAGGTTTTTTCATAGTAAATACCATGATTTTTTGTAACCCTTTACCACCATGCATACTTTTTGGGTAGACACTCTACCATCTATATAATTTTTCTAATGGAAAACCCACTTTCACCCCACAATTCTCATCCCTTTAAGTGAATCCACTAAGTTCCATACTTTATTAGTATATACAAATTAAATCTCAAATTCCATATATTTTAACCATTTATTAGAATTATAATTCTCAATATTATTATGGTAGGATGTATGTTCAACTTCTATGAGTACTTCTTAATTATCATTTCTCATGGGAAATCCATCTCTCTATAGTTCTTTATGAATTCTACCAGACCATCAAAGTTCTTGCATAACTTGAGTAAATTCTTCTTTAAAAACTCTTTGTGGAACTAACTTAATCTACATATCAGGAACAATTCATATTTTTTGGTCTTAAAATTATATAAGTTCAAATTTTCTCTAACTAACTACATGATCCAAGTGTTTTCTCTCAAGGAAAACACAATCTTGAGCCCCCAATATTTTTTGTTTAGTAGGATTATAGAAATAACATCCCTTATTTTCCTTAAGATAACCAATAAATAATAATTTTTCCAAATTAGGGCCTATTTTTTAGAATCTCATCTCATTACTATTTCTTAATAGCCCTAAATCCTCATAAAATAAAAATTAGGGTGTTTCCCATACCATATATCATATAGTGTCTTTATGACTATTTTAGATAGAATGCAGTTCTGTAAGAATGAAACAGTCTCCAGAGTGCAACCCCAGAATGAGATAAGAAATCCATATAGCCTCATAATTGATCAAACCATGTCCAATAATGTATGATTCCTCCTTTTATAAACACCGTTCTATTATGATGTTCTATGAGGAGTGCTTTATGAAGAAATTACACAATCTCTTAGATGAGTTATGAATTTCTGACATAAGTTTTCCCCACCCCGATTTGATAAAAGGATTTTAATACTCTTATCCCATTGATTTTTTTCTTTATTAAGAAGCTCTTTTAAACTTTTCAAAATTTTCGTAATTTCATTTCATCATAAAAACATAACTATGTTAACTAAAGACATCAGTAAATGTAACTAAGTACATAAAACCACCAATTACTTGAGTTACCATTAGTCCACAAATGTCACTATATATGAGATCTAATATCACACTATCCCTTTCACCTTTTCTACAAAAGGGTACTTTTTTTATTTTTCCCAATAAATAAGATTCACAATTATTAAATTATTCATAACTAAATGATTCTAACAATCTATCTATATAGATACATTGAACATCTTTCTCATTTATATGTCCAATATGACAATGACACCTCTAACTTCTTAATTATAATGTTATAAATATGATTATCAATATCTAGAATATATAAAACATTCATTATATTCCCAGAAAAATATTTTTTTTATTATTATATATAGAACAACTATTTTTCTTAATAATGAATGAAAATCCCATATTTTTCAAAAAATATATAGAAATCAAATTCATGTTTAATGTGGGAACATAATAAAAAAATTTCAATTACAGGAATAATATAATGGGTATAATTATATTATAAGTGAAAATTTATAATTAATCAACTCTTTCTCCATTATCAACATGAAGGTCTACTTCACTCTTTATCAGTTCCCTCTTATCTCTGAGTCTATGTTTGTTAGCACAAATGCATGACACATGCCTAATATCCAATACCCAAGAGTCATAGTTTGTGAAATTTATTCTTATAATATTAAAATTAAAGGGCTATAAATTCTTCTCCTTGATAAAACTTCTCAATCTTAGATACTAATATTTTACTATTTTATAGGTCATACATATTAATAATCTCAAAATAATTAATGTAAAGTATGCCATAATCTATAAAAAGGAAAAATCAATTGGTTAGTATCATGTTTTATATATTTTAATTAAGAAATTTAAATAAAATTTCTCCCAATAAAATTTATTTACCATTTCACCATGTCTATTTAGTGATCCAAGATCTATATTTTACTATGAAATAACCCCGCTATAGCATGAAACTCATCACTTTAGTTATTTTGGTAGGCTTTCAATCCAATCATATTTTTTTTGATTTTTAGATAGTTTGTTGGAAAAATATTTTTCCACAACCATAATATAGATAATACTCAACTTTATTCATTTCTTATCCCAAATATTAGGGTTTCCCAACTAAGTCTAACCCAAAGAAAACATAAAAAACATGCTAAAAAAAGATAATACATGGGAACCCCTCTATGGAATGAAACTACCCCATTGAAAGATATAGATTCACCCATTAATTTATTTCCATATACAAGATAAAACATGGGCACCACACTATAGCATTAATCTATATGATTGGATGATCCAGGTCTTGAAAAGTGCCTCTTTGGAAGGAATCTCACACTAAATACTTGATGGAATTTTAAATTAATGTCTCCACAATTTAATATAAATATTATGCATATTAAATTCATAAATATTAGATATTATTTAAAAATTATCTTATCATGTTTTATTTATTTCACATATGCATGCTTCCAACAATATAGTTTTTAGAATCCCTATCCCAACCAAAAAATTTATTTTTTCACACCACATTTATGTGTAACTCTTAACACTACCCAAAATTTTGTCTTACCCAAAAAAAGAAGCCAAAAAATATTCATAAATATTTTAATGAATCATATTAACAAGGTACATGGACTTTTTATGTAAATGTATATAGTTATATGAGATTGATAAAATTCACTTGAGTATGCCTAGAGTGATAGATAACCAACCCCATTCACCTTTCTTAAACAAGGAACAAGCCTCTAGGATAGTAGGTGGTCTGACCAAAAGCCCCTCTCCTTTTGGAGACTTTAGCCAATAGAGAATTTAATTCATGATATCTATAACACCTAATATGTACAAACTATATTCAACAAATATTCTTAACCACATAACTCAAATTACAAACTGAGATTAAGGTGGATGAAACTAAATTTTATAGAGTTGTACCTAACATCCAATGAAAGGATATAACTCTGAGAAGGACTTTATTTATTAAACATTAATCATAAAAAATATTCTCATTTATTAAAAAATTTACTAAACATAAATATAAATGTAATTTAAAAAATAAATATTTTTTAGAAACATGAGATGAACATTCATGAAAATTCGATAAATAATTTCTAATTATAATTTTTTTATAAATTGTAAATAATAAAAACATTTTTATATTCATTTCAATACAAACTCTTTAATATTTTATATTATATGCCGTTTATGTGATATTTCATTAATTATAAACATTTTACAATTAAATTTCTATTATATAATAATTTTATAAAATATAAATATCATATATTCTGTAATTTATAAACACTTTATAAATTAACCTTTATGATTTCCAATAAAACTATTTTTATTTATAAATCAAATGGAATTACATATAATATTGGTAAAGGGAATTTCAAAATAAAAATTTAATTTTTAGAACAAAAATTCATAAAAATTAATTTAATTTAAAAAATTTATAATTAATTAATTTATAAACTTTTTATAAATTAAATATTCTCACAATACCTTTTAACTTGATTTATAAACATTTTATAAACCATAAGAACCATTTGAACAATTAAAAGTTTTATTTTTTAAATAATTCTTCTTACCCTTATGCAGAATCCATATTTTGCATGAGAGTAACCTCCCACAACCCTAACATATATATTATATATCGGGGTATATTTATTTGAAACTTATGAAAAACATATTGGTTAGGGGAACTCATATTTTACCATTACATGGAACATTCATGAAAAGGTAAAAATCGAATTACCCTTTTGTGAACTCCTTCACATAATGGTGAATCTCAAACTACCCTTACATGAGCTACTAACATATGGGTAATCAGGTGATGAAATTTATGCAACCCTATTTATGTAAAGGTAACATGTGATTACCATTACGCAAGATACATAAAGGTAACCAGTTTTTCATAGCGTTTTATGAAAAGTTGAAACTCATTTTTCTTTGAAATGATATATTTAAAACATGATTAAATCTTGTGGAAACTCCCTTTGATACCATATATGGATTTAATTTAATAGTATAATTATTACTGGAATTGAAAAATTATCCAAACATAGGCAATATATCTTCATGAATTCAAAGCATATAACTTATCCTTAAAAAAATCCAAATAGAGTACCTATATTTTAGTAGTATGAGAAACATCCATATTCATCAATTGATAAAGTATGTTTGATGTAGATCACTTAAGACGTAATAAAATTCTTCCTAACTCTAATAGAGTACATTAGCCAATGGATACTTGATCATATCAAGAGGATATTAGTTCTATGAAGGGGTTATATCACCTTATTGCATGAAGATAAACATAGAACCAGGATTAGAGAGATATTGTAGAGATATTTTGATTAAAATGATGATAAATAATACATCAAACGAACATGATCCACACCACCCTAAATAAAGACAATACTTTTCTCTATATATAGGTAAAGTTCAATTCTTCTGTTCATAATTTATCACATGCATTACTACCCCTTGGGTAAATTATTCATTAAATACCTCAATTAATAAATGAAAATCTCTTTAATGAACCAACCTTTGGTTCAATTTTAATGAAACTATTCAGCTGAGAGTCTTCCAACCATTGCATTACATGCAACTATTTTAATATGAATATCATGAATATATATTATATATATATATATATATCACATATCATACATTATATATTCATTACATGCATGTATTAAATGTACACTATATAAATATATACAATATAATTATATATATATATATATATTCCATGTATCATATGCATGTGTACATGAATCTTATTCATGTACATTTTAGTGCACATCTAACAGGATGCCATGCATATAAATAATCACCTCCATCTTCTATTCTCAATCCTTATTGATATAGAGGTTTTGATCAACCCTTCCTCTTTGAAATCTAAGCATTTTTATAGATACTGATCTATCTAAGAATATTAATCCCTTAGTGTCTGCTTTAGTCCTTATTAGGATTTCTTCACCTGATATATTTAATATTCATCTTTTTCAATGAGAAACCCATATTATTGATTAATTTAGACTTCCTATTCAAGAAATAAATTTAATAATGCTGAATTAATATCTGTCTGATAAACTTTAGACCCCTTTTCATAGCCATAGATAAAAAATCCGTATAGTCTCAAGCCATTCCATAAGTGTAAAAGTCTTATCTACATCAATTCCTTCTATTTAGGAATAATATTTTCACCAATGTTTTTTTCATTATCACTATAATATATTAATTCATATTAATATATAAAAATCATTTGGTTCTAATAACATTCTTGTTATTGGGCCTTCGAACAACTCCTTAGGCTTTAGTCTTTTGAATTTAGTTAATTTTCACATGAATAAACTCGACCCAATTCTTATCTCTAGTTTCTTATTAAAAGGTTTTAGGTTCTACCCAATATATAATAGATTTTTGATACTAATACTTTATCTTTCTAGTTTTAAACAGGTATGTACAACCACCAACAATATTGTTCTCAATGATTTCTGCCCTGTTGAATTTTTGGTTTGTAGATATTTTTTCTATATTTTTCTCATAATCAGACTTTAAATATGAGTAATATATATCCCCTTGAGAACCCCATAATTAAAAAACATCATCATCTCTTTCCTCTTAAAAAACCAAGCCATTTTGTGTGAAATCTACATGTTATAATTTAAAATATACTTATATGTTTTTTAAAACCTCCCATTCTCAACCACTATTACATCTTGGATTTAAATATTTTCCAAATAATTTTGTTGTATTACATGTAAGTACTAATTTTAAATGAATATTCAAAGAAAATATTTCCATTTTCATGAGATTCAGACTTATAGTTTTTATCCTTACTGAGAGTAAATAACTTACACTCAAACACTTGAAAATATTTGAGTGGAGGTTTATTTATATACGAGATTTAATAGAGGGTTTTTTCATTATTGAAACATAAAAAGATATATTTTAGATATAAATTGATTTTAGAACATCTTTCTTCTAATATGTATTTGGTAAGTTATTTTTAGTGATCATAACCCAAGAAATTTTACAATAATCCTATATATCCTCTCAAAAACTTCATTTTATTGAGGAATACTAACTACCAGAACTTGATGTTGAATCCCATGTTTTTCAAGATATTATTACAACAGTTTGTGGGTTTATTTAGTACCATTATCAGTAATAAATTTATGAATTTTTATCCACAACATATTTTCATCTTTCCTCCTATATCAAGTGATGCATTCGAATAATTTAGATTTTTGGGTAATTACTATAACCACACCATCTTGCTATGATCATATATAAAAAAACATAATACATTTTTACTTCTATGGATGTAAGTTTCATTATCCCACAAACACCCACATGAAATGGATTGAGTAAACTTGATCACCGTCCTTTCTCAATTTGTAGTTTTTTAAAACAATCTTCCCCTTTTGGAAAGAATCAAATGTGTGAGTGTGATCATATGAAAGGATAGAAATATCTCAATCAAATTCATCATTTACTAAAATTTAAAAATACTTTTGGGTAAAATAGCTAAGAAACTTATAACATATCCAATTTTATTTCTTTTTGGACAATATTCATCTTTCCATTTTCCTTATGAGATAAAGATTCCCTTTGGTTGTCCTACCTTGTAAAATACTAGAGGAATCTGTTTCTTTAATAGTTAGAAACTTCTTGTTTAACTCTAATGACTATCCCAAGTCACAAAATTATCCTACAATTATAAAATTGAAACATATACCTTCAAACAAAATAAAATCTATTCACCTCAAGTATTTTCCACCAACTTTGGACTTTTTAAGGCTAATAATTTTCCTCTCCTTAATACTACAAAAGAAAACCAATACATCCTTTTCATATTTCTTGTCTGTGATAAAGTATTTGTTCCCCATAATATAAGAAGTTAATATACTATCTAGAATCTAAGTTTCAAGGCTATCTGTAACTCCCATAAAAATTTTATAAGTATTATCCTTCTCAGTTTTTCTTTTCTTAACCCACCACCACTGGTCCATTATATTTGATGGTGAATAAACCTACTTATCCTCTAGTTAAATTGATTCATATTAATTCTAAAAGATAAAAATCTATTTTGATTTTTTATATTGTTTATAGATGTTTTTAGATACCTTATTCCACCTCTCAGATTCTCCTTTGGAACCTTATTTTTCATACTTGATGCGAAATTTATTACTTGTGCTCGAAACCTTCACAACAAAAGAAATATCTGTTAAAATCATAAGAGAAATAAGAAATTATTCTTGATTATTTTTGTAATTATTTATCCTTGGAATATATTTTTGAAATAGATAACATGTATTCAGTATTACCCAACTTCCCACAATAATAACACCTAATTATCAGTGTTTTATTTTTAAACTTTGATTCATCAACAATGGTCTTTTGAGTGATATACAAATCAATTTTTAATTGGGGTTTTAATGCTAGAGTTTAACATCAAACTTGAATACACCCTTATTATGATTATTCATAAAAATATAATTTACTTTATCACTAAACCACTACACATGTGGGTAGTCCTCAAATATTATATTAAATTCCCCATGATATTACTTAACTTCTTTAGAAGATTGTGTATAAGGAATTTCAAATTTCATTCCTAGAGTAATGAGTCATTATTAATCCTCACAATTTTACAACCACATTATAACCTCTCATTCAAATTCACTAATTATTTTAACATAATATTTCATAGAATTAGTGTCATAAAAGATCTAGGCTTGTTCTCTAATTTTGATCTTAAGCTTAAATTTTCCCTCGAGACTTCCAAAATTTATAGATATGAGTTTTCAATTTATGTATGCAATTATTACTTTTCTTATTCTTAATATTTCATGTAAAACTATTATTCATGTAAAAATCCATTATCCTTCTTATATTTATCCCTCAAGATATCTATTTCTGTAAGAACATATTCAAGTTTAACTTCAAGATCAATTTTCTATCAATTATATCTTCTTTTCCATCACAATCCTCAACTTGTGGACTCTCTAAAAAAACCTCCATGAATTATTTATTGATTAATCCATAATCCTTAACCTCCTATAATTCATTTTCCTCTGATATTTCATCTTCTTCAGAAAGTAAATTTTTCTTCTTAAAAATTATATGTTGTGAACTCTTTTTACATCTCACCTCTTTTGATGTTTTCTTAATAGGATCTTCAACTTCATAACCACCTTGATAATTCCTATGACACTTATCCAAAACATGCCTAACTTTTTTTATATAAATCCAGAAATATGATGTTTTCCTTTGTTATTGAAAACTAACTCTATGATTCTGAGAAATAAAATGCTTCACCTAAAGACCTTTTCTTTAATAACACTTGTTGGTACAAATTATTAAATATAACCTAAGGGGGGGGGGGGGAATAAGGTTACTCCTTAATTACGACCGTGTCCCTCTATTTAGGAACAATTTTCTCTCCCTTAATATCACTCTTTAGTGATTAAAGTAGAAAATTGATATAGGATATTTTTTACTTGGTCTACCCAAACTGAGATGATCCAAGGAGCATATAATCAGTAGTGTACCACTGAACCTAAGGCACTAAGTGTACTAATTTTTTTGTGTTTACAAAATGGATTGGATTATATTACTCTATAGACTTAATTTTCATATAATTAACTTGAATAACTCACTTCTCTTCTTCACACTGAGAAACACAATGTTCTTCCTTCAATGTTTTTCTTCTCCATGAGAAATGATGAATAAATACACCTTAACTAGTGTATATCACCAACACTATTTTAATGGGATTATATAGAGAACCATGAATTCAAGAAAACATTCCACTTCATCACTAACTTTCCAAAACATGAATGTAATTATTTCTCCATTTCCAATAGAAAACTAGAATACCTCAATCCATATGCCTATTGATAGTCTTCTCAATGAAAATATATAAAACTACCTCACTTATTCTAATTTTATGCTTTTATATTTTCATAGAAAATATAATTGTGATAAATATTATTCTATGCACTTGAATATGAAAATTCATTAAAACTCAGTCAAATAGTTTCCCCATAACTTCTACTTCTTTCAGTTTGTGCAGATGAAAAAAATTATGATATTAATTTTCAGAAAAATAATTAAAATATATTTTATATATTGACCATATAAGTATTTTTTTAAGAAAATATTCAATTCATGTAGTATGGGATTTTAATTTATGAAAAAGTTGTTATTATAAAATTAAACCTCCATGAACATCACCAATAATAACTCTACTTGACTCAAAATAATTGTCTTGTAAAATGGACTTGTAATTTTATTCTCAAATCCATGATAAGTAGTAGAAAAAAATCCACTAAAACATCACAAAAATAATTCTCCTTTAATTTTTACGAAAATTATTTACTACCAAATATGCATAAGTCACCTTTTATATACACTCTCACTTTCATATAAAGTAAAAGATGTTTCATAAAAAGTTTATCCATTCATAAGAAAACTATCATACGAGTTTAGACCATTTATATGAAGAATATTTCATAAAAGGATATCCTCTCATATGGAATATGGATTTTGTAGAAAGTTATAAAAATATTTCATATGAATTAGGAAAACCATTCATACGTCTACCAAACTTTAATATGAATAAACAATCCTTTTATAGGAGATTCTCCCTATCTACAATACCTTTCATTCACACACAAAGACTTTATTACTTTGTGATATACATAGATATTATCCTCAACCAGGATTGAAAAAGATAATTCTATATTCAATTTAAATGGGTTCTAGACTTGGTATTTAATGTTCTTAATGACTTTAAAGAATGTTTTGGATAATTCCTCACATCACTTATCAACAAATACACCACAAAAACCTATCAGAGGAATTTTTTAATATATTTTCACATTATTGTGGTGTGAACATATTAATTTGGAGGATAAAATAGGATCTCCATAACTAAATCATTAGAATAATGCATACACAAATTAATAAATACATGTGATACTAATAGTTTCATTAGATGAGTTTTGTTTGATATGAATGCGATATATGTTAAACAGAGATAATTTGATAAGAAAACCTCTCAAAAATACTAATTTTGAAATTCCTTCTAAAGAATAACTTATCAAGACCTCAATTATCCAACTAGATAGTTTCATGCCACAATGGGTTCCCCTGAATCTTCTTGTATAAGGAAATAAAGTTATTAGGTTAACCTAACAAATAGGGCCTTGTTCTTGGTGTTTAAATTGGGTTAAAATTATCCAATAAACACTAATACTTACTATATAAGAGGAATAGTGTTAAGTGAATCCATATAATTGATTTAGATAAATTTTTTATCTGCTAAACTATCTAAGAATCACAATTGTTATGATTGGGATGAATCCCTACCTAAATAACTAAGTGGTGAGATGAATGCCCTAACTAACTCATTTTTTAGCGAAATACAGATCTTGGTTAACTAAATGGATATGATGTATGGGGTCATCATTTTTAGTGGGAGTAATTTCATTAAAAGTCATTGATGAAAATATATAGAACATAATACTCACCCACAGATATATATTTATTGTAGATTATGACATACATCATGTTAATAATTTTGAGATCCCTTATTGGTATGACCTATAAAACAATTCGAAATTTATATTTAAAGTTGAGAAGTGTTTTAAAAGTGAATCATTATAAGCATCTAAATGTTAATTCTATAAAGGCCAATTTGACTAACTCTAACTCATGGTTATTGGATACCGGGTGCCCATTACACATTTGTACTGATGAACACAGTCACAAAGATAAGAGGGAATTATGAAAGGGTTAAATAGATATTCTTGTTGGTAATTGAGTAAGAGTTATTGTTTTAGAAGTTATAAATTATGATCTAAATTTACCAAGTGGATTAATTCTAGAACTGGATAACTGTTATTATGTTCCCACCATAAAGAGAAATTTAATTTTTGTATCTTGTTTGTAAAAGAATGTATTTTCATTCACTATTAACAAAAATATTTTTCCTATATATATATATGAATAAAATGGTTTATTACATCAAGAATGTGGTAAATGGTTTATATATACTAAATATTAATAATTATATCTATAAAATTAAAAAAATAAGAAAATTGATTCTATTCCCAATTAACTTTGGTATTGTCTCATTGGGCATAAGAAACACATCCAAAGAATCCATAGAGATAGATCATTAGAACCATTCAATTATGAATCTTTTGATACAGTATAATCTTGTTTATTAGATAAAATGACCAAAGAACCATTTAGTGGAAAAGGTGAAAGGACTAGGGTACTATTGGATCTTATACATAATGATGTAAGTGAACCAATGAGTACTCAAGAAAGTGGTGATTTTAGGTACTTCATTACTTTTATTGATGAATTTAGTCTGTATGGTTATGTGATTCTAATGAGAAATAATTATGAAACCTTTTAAAAGTACATAGAGTTTTTTAACAAAGAAAAAAAATAAAATGTAAAAAATAATTAGGATTATTCGTCCATATATGTTTAGTGAATACTTTAGATGGGAATTAACCGAGCATCTAAGTGATTTTAGAACTGTTATGCAACTCACTCCTCTTATATCACCATAGTGGAATAGTGTGTCTGAGAGGAGGAATCATAACATATTATATATGGTTTTATTGATGAATAGTCAATGTGACCTTATTAATTAGTTTGGTATTATTCTATAGATATTTCTACATTATTACTAAAACATGTTCCATATAAAGCAGTTAAAAAACACCATATGAGATATAGTATGGGAAACATACCAGTTTATCTTTTATGAAGATTTGGGGTTGTGAAACACTCTTATGATGATTGAATTATAATATGATTGTCCCTAAATCAAGAAACAGTATAAAAAAACAAGCAATTGTACAAATTTTCTAAAAACATAGATACATTTTAATATACCCAAACTATCATAAAAATGTGTATAATTTAACCATTTTCTATAAAAACATGGATAATTGAGAAGTGTTTTAGTCATATTTTAAAGAATCATTAATTTTTAATTAAGCAACATTTTAAAACATGAATAATTTATCCTTGGTTTAAAATATGGCTAATTTTTAATTTAGATATGTTTTTTAAAATTTGACTAGTTTTTATTTTAATTATGTTTTAAATTTAATAAAATTAAATAATAAACTAAAAGTTAATATATGTGAATAAATTTATAATAGTATCACATAAAATTTAAATAAATTTTATGCATATAACATTAATATATATATATATATACATACATACATATATATAGATACATACATAGATACATACCTATAAACACACACACACAAAATTCAAAACATAATTACAATTAATTAATAAAATCTAAATTAAAAAATCATTAATAATAAATGATTAAACATGTGAATATATATGTAATAATATCACAAATTACAAGGTATATATATATATGTAAATAAATTTATGATTATATTTATAATATTATATAAATACATAGATATAAATATATAAATATATAAAAAGTTATATAAATTTACAATTATTTATACATGCACACACAAACATATTAACATTTATATTAATATATATATATACACACTAATTTATAAATGAAATTATATTAATTTATAGATATATAATAATATATTTTTAATATATTTATATGTAAATACATACTAATTTTAATTTATAAAAAAATATATTGACATATATATTGATATACAATAACACTTATATAGAAAATAAAATGGGCATATACCAAGTGGTTTGTGAGCTTGATGATAACTTGCAGGTTGACCATTCGACACCTTGTGACCATCAAAATTTAAAAATTCATCCATAGGGGGTGATTATTGATTCATTAATGGAGGGATGCATGGGTGTGGGGCCTATCAAAGGCACACATAGTGTTGGGGGGGGAGGGAAATTTTAGAGGTTCAGTGCACAAATGTGGGGGTGGTGGGGCCAAGGTTAGTGGAACGATGCAGGCATGGGGCAAGGGTGGGGGGGATTCAAAATTTTAATTTTTAATTTAAATTAAGAAAAATGTATAAACAATTTACAACATTTATAGAAATGGGGGTACATTTGAGACTATTTACTGATACCTCATTTATCCATGTTTTTAGAAAAATCAAGCAATTACATTAGAAATGTTTATAATTACGACTATTTTAAATTACAAACAAGTCTAAATGTATTTTTTTGTAGTGCAATTGATTATTTATTCGTTATCCCAATGAAACAAGGGGATATTATTTCTACAATCCTAAAAAATAAAAATTGTGTGTTGCCTGATATATTACTTTAATTGAGAATAAATACATAAGTTGAGGTGTCAGTGGGAGGAAATTTGAACATAGAAAAGTTGGATACCAACAAACATGAAGTATTCTTGTGGTGAAAGTTTAGTTTTTTCCATAAAGAGTTGTGGAAGAAGAACTAAATCAATTTACACAAGAACCTAAAAGGTCTAATAATATTCATTAAGATCCTAATATATATAGATTTCTCATGGAAAATGATAAATAAGTAATATTAAATGGAGATGAACCTAGCACCTATTAAGAGGCCATAAATAGTTCTAATTCAAAGAAATGGTTAAAAGACATGGAATCTGAAATGTACTATATAAACACTAATTTGAAACTTGGTGGATACACAAGGAGGGGTAATATTCATAGGGTGAGAGTGGGTTTTCCTCAAGAAAACTGACATGTATGGTAGATTTTTTACCTATAAATAATTTATGGTGGAAAAGGTTTATAAGAAAATTCAGGATACTAACTATTAAGAAAAATTTTCAATTATAGCATTGATAAAGTCCATTCAGATAATTATTTCCTTAATAACCTATTTTTATTATGAGATATATTAAATGGGTTTAAAAATTATTTTCCTTAATGATAATTAATTCAAGGACATGTATATGATATGAACTGAAAGTTTAGAAGTTCTAAAAGGGTCTACTAAGGTTTTCAAGTTTCAACTTTATATTTACGGCTTGACGAAAGATTATTGGAGTTGAAATATCTAGTTTAATGATACCATAAATGAATTTTATTTCATAAAAAACATAGATTATTCTTGTGTATATAAGTATATTAGTTAGAGGGTTGTTGTATCTCTAATATTATATGTGTATGGCATACTTCTTTTCATAAATATTATACCAAATTTACATTCTATAAATATGTAGTTGGGAAAATCATTCTCTATGAAATGCATGGTTTTATTATCCTACATACTAGGTATGTATATATTAAGTGGTTTCTTGTATTTATTTAGGATACATACACTGATAAAGTACTAAATAATTTTATCATAGAGAAATATAAAATGGGAATTTACCAATGTTGCATGGCATGAATTTTATAAAGATTAATGATCATTCTAAGGAGCTATATATAGATGGATAGAATTCCCTATACATCCTTCGGAGGATCTATCATGTATTCCATGCTATGAACTCAGCATGATGTCACCTATGCTCTAAGTACCACTATTATATACTAATAAAATCCTCGTGAGAGTCACTTGATTTCATTTAAGAACATCCTCAAGTACTTTATAAGAAATAAGGATGTGGTCTTGATGTTTGGAGAAGAGAATGAGATTTTTTTAAAGGGTTACATAGATTTAAGTTTCAAATTTGAAAGAGATGATATGAAATCTCAATATAATTTTCTATTTTTCCTAAATGGCAGAGATATGGGTTCAAAGAGTTTCAAATAATCTACCATAGTGGAATAAAAAATAGGAGAAAAGTACATCAATGCATTTGATGATGTGAAAGAATTTATTTGGATCGAGAATTTGATTACTAAACTAAAAGTGGTTCCTAGAATATAGGTAGATATTAAGATTTACTAAGATAATAATAGATCCATTTCTTATGAAAAGAATTCCTAGACTCACCATACGACTAAGCACATCCTTCTCAAAAAAATTTGTAAATGAGAGATCATTGAGAGGGGAAATGTTATGATCTATTATGTGGATACAAAATACAATGTAACAGATCCACTTATGATACTATTTTCATATTAGAAGCAGAAGGGCCATTTTTATTCTCTTTGTATATGATACATAATAGATTTATGTAATTATTAGGTAACGTGTCATTATTTTGTAATAAAATGAAATCTTCATTTATTATTCATTCATGCGTGATGAAATTTAACATACATGAATAATGGAATGTTAATATCCCCTAAAAATATGACTTTATATTGTCCCTAATCAATGATAATCACATAGTATTATGGGTTGTGAGGATATATTAATATTAGAATTAGTAGTGGAACCATGAGATAATAAGTGGAGACTTATTGTTGGGATGACCCACTAAGTATATACAATGGAATGTCATATAGTCATCAATATACTTACGGTTGTATTCTTATTATAAATTACTTTTACCTAAGTTTGGTGAGATTACTAGCATGATAACCTTTATAATTTGATGCCTTTATTTTGAAATACATTGAGGCTTAGTTAATCATAAGTTTTTGGGCATGTTTATAATAATTCCATTGATTGGAGCTTAACCAAGATGGGACTTGTCCACTAGTATAATGAGAAAAGATATCTAAACCTTCATATAATTATATAGATGAAATTCATAGACATGTTTAGTTGAGTCACATATGATATTTTCATCTAGTTGGATAAGGTAAATGTGTTGTACAAATATTAAAGATGAATGAAATATGGGGTATTCATCGAGTATGATAGTCTTTTTCAGAGAATCAAGAAATATTGAGATAACCTATTTTATATTAACATTGTTCTATGTACATCGGTCACTTATAGTTATGGGTAATGGGATATATAGGTATACATATAATGTATATGATACATTTTGTGGTGGACATGTTTGTATGAGATACGAGTTTGTATAATGGAGATCACACTAGACCATATAGTAGTATGAGTAACCTCGATGCTTTACTAGAGGAAAATCTCTACTTACATCTATGAAATGGCGATTTCATATTTGTTTTCAACACTCTAAGGAAAAAGGGGTTAAATAGTTATAACTTTGTATAAGGATTATGTTTTGGAATTTTTTTCTCTATAAAATGAAAAGAGTTTGATAAACCATATCCAAAATAGTTTAGGATGGATTTACAAAGAGTTGTGAATTTTTTCTTAAAGTCCTTATGGGATTTTAGTGAAAATGGGAGATTGATGGATATGAACTAAAATAAGGGTATATTGTATATTATGATATACGTAGGTCATATAATATGATATTACTATATCATAAGAAGAAAATGAGTTTCTTTTGTTAGCTAATATTATATTATAAAATTGACTTACATTATGGGGATTCAAGTTCGTGCATGGTACATTGTCTTCCTTATGTTATTCATTAGTAATTAATCACGAGATGATTCATTTGTGACCATAAACATTAATTAAAGGAGATTAAGGAATAAAAATATGGGAAATAATTCATGGGTTCATGATATTCCACATGATATAACTGATGATATTTATTTAAAAAAGAGCGTTAAGTATAGCCTATAAAAGGGAAGAGTTCCATTCATTGGTGAAAACCCTCAATGCATATAAGATAATAGACACTCTATTCTAAAAAAAACCATTAATCACTTGATGATGGTGATAAAATCACTTTGATGGATTGGTATCCTCATGTTATGAATGTGGATCTACTGGATGATATATCTCTATATTAACCCAATATTTTATATTTATCAAAAAATAAATTTAATTTCTTTGATAACTTACAATACACACAACACTGAGTTTCAAAAAACCAAAACAACCTATAGAAATATTATTATGAGATAGTTTTATCAATTTAAAATCTTCATGTAAATATCAGATAAAGTTTATTTTTTTGATTTTTCTAAAAAGATTTGTTTTCTAGTGAATAGTGAAAAATACTATTTTTTTTGTAAAACTATCTTTTCTTTACTTTAAATAAAGTAATATAAAAGTAAAATTATATTTTATATTTGGTATTAAAGTTATATAATTACCATTTTATTTAAAATAATTTAATTAATTCCATTAGTATCATTATTTTATATAATTTTGATATAAGTCAAATTTTAGGCTTAAAATCACAATTTTCAGAAAATAGTTTTTCGTCGCATTTTGCAGGTTTATTTTTTGATTAGTTTGTTAAAATTATAGGA
This sequence comes from Viscum album, assembly GCA_963277665.1. NCBI lineage: Eukaryota > Viridiplantae > Streptophyta > Magnoliopsida > Santalales > Viscaceae > Viscum > Viscum album. The sequence goes on along the minus strand of OY728137.1, from coordinate 878,649,819 downwards.
ATTAAATTTTAAAAAATGTATTAAATATTTTTAATCATGAGTTTCAAATTTAGTAAATATATCCCTTTTATTTTTAGACATTATGAATTATAACAGTGGTAAAATTTATCACCTCGGTAAAGAGTAAATTGGGTAATTATGGTTAAAACTAATGGGATAAAGATTAAAATTCCTTAAAATACTTGTATTTATTTTATTTATTGTGTATATTTTATCCATAATCATATAAAATTAAAGAATATTATTTTTTTCATTTTCATTTTATTTTATCCTTTATAATATTTAAGTAAAAGATAATATAAAAAATATTACTTTCTTGATTTTAATATTTATAAAATTTTGTAATAAGTATAAAAAAACTTATGTTTGGTTATAAATGGTTATTTTAAATATTAATGATTTTTTTTATTGGATTTTTTTTTAATTTTTAGTGATGAAATAATTAACTTAAATGCTAATACAACTCCGATACAATGTTTTATAATTAGTAGAAAAATCATGTAAATGATTTTATAAACTCTAAAATTAATATTTTTTGGGTGAGTTATAGTTCCCCATAAATTTTATATATATATAAAATATTATGGATCTATGAATGTTTTTTATTCAAATTAAATATTTTTATTAATGTATTTAAAGACAAATTAAATGAATAGTGTAAAAAATGACATTAATCATATATTATGAAAATTACATTTTATTATATTATTTAAAAATATTAAAATATTTAAATTGGACAATAGGGATAATATATGGTCTAAAATTACATCCTTTTTCCATTTATGATCCAATTTTTACCTTATAATTAAACTTATAGCCCTTTAATATTGAAATATTTGTTACCATGGTTAAGGTTAAAAATGGTTAATAAAGGGGTTAATAAAAAATAAGGCTTAAAATGATATCTAAACCAATAAAAATTGGATTTTATGGTTATATAAGGACTATATCATCATTATATTTGAATAAATTTTATTTTGGAACCACTTTTCCATGAATGTGACTTTATTAAATTTTGGTATTTTGAAAAATTGCAAGAGCGCCCCTGCCCTCACTTATACAAGGACACCCCTTCTGTCTTTTCTTTAAACAAAATTGAGATATATAGATAAAAAAAAACCTAACAAGTACTATTATGAACTTCCACATCCATGAATTATAGGTTTTGGTTCTCTTTAAATACCATTCTAAGGGTCATTAAGAAGGAATCTAAAAAAAGTTTACAGAAGAAGAGGTAATCGTCTTTATTGAAGCTTTCAAGTTTATATCATTTTATACTTACTCAAAATATATTATAACCATAATAAAATAATAAATAAAGTAATTTAAATATACTTATATTTTATTATGATTATGGAAAAATAATCTTCCACCTCTTTTCTATCCTACAGAAAGTGAAAACATCACTCGTGCATGTGTACAGATTACCATATTCACGTAGTGGTGTAATTCATTTTTCATAGACACTTTATTTAGATGGTTATAAATATATAAATAATGAATATATATAATATATTTATGAAATTATCATTCTTATATATTTCTAATATCATATATACCTTCTAACCTTCCAATCCGTTGGAAAATTATAATGCCGCTTGTGCGTACGTGTGGACTACCACCTCCACGAAGCAATGTGATAAATTTTTCATTTATGATTTACATGGATAATAAACAGGATAAATTTAATGAATATATATGAAATATATGATATAATAATAATTCTTTAAATGGTAATTATTATTTACCTTTATTTTTTTCTATTCTTTGAAAAGTGATAACAAAATTCATGTGTACGTACGACCTACTATCTCAATGAACAATGTAATCCATTTTTCTATCTCTATTATTTATGGATGAATCTAAATATATTTAATTAAATATATTATATCTATATAATGATTAAAAATTATATACATGATGTAAACATAATCAAAGTATAAGTACCAGAACCACCAAGCCAAATTTTCATGAAAAAATGAAGCAGTTAACAACCAAAATAATGATAATAATAAAAGATTGTTAACAAAAAAGATATAAGATGTTATAAATGAATCATATGTGATATTATAGATTTTTATATGGTTCTTATATTTAATTATAATAAATATAAAATTTATTATACTGTAGGTTAAAAGTACTTACAAGGAAATTCGAAATCGAGGTAAGGGATTTCATCTCAATTTCCACTCAATTGAGACAAATTTAGTATTATGAACCTATTTATTTTTATGTGGTGTATATAATAACCCTATTAAATATTTAACATTAATATATATATATATATATATATATATTCATGATGATTAAAGTTTCAATTCAATTTTATTATTTCTAGGGGTTATAATTTTAAATTTACCAAAGTGGCAATAATTTATTTTACAATATCATTTTCTGGGATTTCTCTTATTCTCACTCTAGGAATCTTATAATATATCATAAAATTCATATTTTTTATTATACTATATATATTTAAGTATTTTAAATATTTTCTTCCAACTTTTCCTCTTTTTATAACTTGAATTAGCTAAATAAAATTTTAAAATAATAACTGATCTTATTTGTCTTTTTTATTAGGTATATTTTTCTTCCATGACCATGTTTTTCAAAATTATTTTACAAAAGTCATTTTTAGTTTCTAAAATAATATATCAAGGATTTTTTTTATATTTAACTTTTGACAAGGTTTGAAAGGAATATCTCTTAATTTTTTCAAAAGGGTAATTTTCAACTTTCTTTACAAAAAGTCAAAAGAGATGTTTTTAACGTATACAGTGTTAACAAATTTTCCCACCACCATATCAATTTTATGATATTTAACTTATTATATAAGTTTTAAATGGTTTTAAAAGGAATAAAATTTAATGAAATATTATTTTAATTTTTTTATTTCATTTTCTTTATTTTTCTAAAAGATATACTTTTATTACAAAACCTATATTTATAAATAATTAAGGGTTATTTTTATCTGTTATTAATTTTTTGGCCACTAAATTTATCTTGAAACATTCAATTTATTATAAGCATTAGAAATCAATTTTCTCTTAATTATCCATTTTATTTGTATCATGTATATGATTATTACTTAAACCTATACCATTTCTACATAAGGTGTTTTAATTTGAAATTTATTTGATTGACTGGGGAAATATCAATACTACATATTCTTTACTCAATACATTTATTTTTTGATAAGGCATATTGTTTATGTATTAAATTGACCTTTCAATATATTAGGAATGCATTGTAAATGCACTGATAGGTGTGGCCTAGTTATAGATATCCCATAAATGCATCAATAGGTCTCATGAGACAAACTAATTTGATAGCCTTATTGAATGGGTTTTTGGTATATACCCACCCATCAATTAGACTATATTTTTTAAACAAGGTGAGATATGATTTGTTCCCCAACTCATATCCCTGCAGAATTTATTAATAAGAAAAGAGTTGCATGTAAATCTCGAGGTGTAAATGGATTACACCAATAAGAAATGAAAGCAGATACAAGATGAAAGAAAAACGAATACAAAGATAAAAAATGAAAAGGAAGGTAAATTTAATCTTCAAGAAAGTCCATCCTTCAGTCTTTAGATATCCAAAAACTGAAAAACTTAATTGGAAGATCATAAAGAAGTTGAAAACCCATCTTTCAATGGGACTTGACCCTTCTTTCCCGCAACAAAAGAGGTTGTGTTATCAACTAAAGAAACTGATAGAGTCTTCTCAAAATTGTTGAATAACTTTGACCCCACTATAAACTTGAGGAATTTCATCAGAATCATGTCTTATAGGATGAAAATCACAAATATATCATCCCAACATGCAGTAAGTATACAAAAAATAGAAGCATAAAATGATGATAACCCTCCAAAAACGTTTTCGATGCACAAATACAATGACTGTGTAGTACAATCATCCATGAAAATCCTTGGAGAGAAAATAAGCACTCCAACACGACTCATATGAAAGCCTTAGATGCATCAGAGAAGCAAAAACCATAAGAATACATCACACTAAACAAATACTGGGGAAAATAAGCAGAGTCATTTCAATGGAATATCATTGAAATTGAAATTTGGATCTTTTTTAAACTCTTATACAACCTTGATAAACATTCTTTTTTCCAGAGGTCAAGATAAGTATTAGCAGTCATATATCCATTCTTGTACTGTCTAAAGGCAGTTGTGTTATTCACTTCCATCCAAGAATCAAGCTCTTTTAAAAAGTCCAATTTCTATGGAATTTGGTAAGCATCTCCAATTGTGGTTTCATTATCATCATCCTCACTAGAGGAAGTTTATGAATTAGATGAGTCACATGAGTCAGAGGATTTAGATAATTTTTCGGAAGGCACAGGCTATGGCGGTATAATGTTTTTTTTTCACTCATATTGGTAGCTAGGAATCGTGTTACAATTGTTCTTTTAGTTTTAGATAGCTCCCTTCTCTTACAATTTTTCCTTTCACTCAGAGTAATAAAACCAGCCAAGTCCACTATTTATTTCTTTCCTTTTCTAGACCTTGATTTAAATAATTCTTCCTCAAGTTGCGAATATTTGTCTAGATCATATCAAATAGGATCTTCCAATTCTGATTGAACCACCTCTTTCTCACCATGATCACAATTTATGGTCTCTAAATCAGGGGGCTCGGTTCTAGGAGTCAAAACTTTAACTTCCTTAGAATTTTGTTCACATTGGTCATCCCCAACTAAGGAGGGAAAATAAGATGTGGAAGCACCCAAAGGGAATATATTGTCATTATTAACCATAGGTTTTCCTGACTGAGTAATTTTTGAGGCTTCCTTTTCTACCCAAACTGACTTGATCCCCACAGCCACCTATATGGTGTCCAATTTGAGAGAATTTTTTATAGTAGGCAGACACATTCTCAAAAACAACCTCCTGGAATAAGTTATTAGAACCATTTTGAAGCCAAAATAGAGTGGGGATCTCTTGTGATATGTCAATTTCAGTGACAACACGAGCTACTAAAAGTTGGGAAAGATTAATAGTGCCATAATCTAGATTAATAGGATGGCCAAATAAACTAGAAATAGAGAATAGAGATTTCAGTTTGAAGAGATGCAAAGTGAGTCCTGGAATGCCTAACCATAAAGGAACAATAGACGACTCTAAATCAACGCAAAAATCCGGTGACCATTTAGTTATAATTATCTATGAGATTACTTCATTGATATTATCCATAGATTCATTTTTATGCTCAAGTTCTTGATAAAATGTAATTTTTTTAGTTATTTACCTTACCATATTTATTAACACTTTTTTACTCATGATAGCTTCCACTTTATATAACCCCTACTGAGTATCTGAGTTGAAATTTTATTTTTTTCCTTTACACAGGATATGAAGAAGGATATTATGAATAATGTCAAAGATGAAATAATGATTCTTATGATATGTATTTTATATTTCAAATGTAATATGGCAATCATATATTTCTTTGGTCTTTCAAGATCGCTAAAATGATTAATAATGTATGGTGAAATCCCTTGTATCTTGTACCAATGTAATAAAAAAGACACTGGATATGATTTATTGGAGTTTGGGTTTCTAAAGTTGGTACAAGAGAAATTTTAGTAGACACCTTGGGGATTATATTTTAAATGAGAATAGCTAACATGAGAACTATGATAATCTGTTATAATATTTGAAAATTTTTACCATTATAAGGTTTTTTATTTTATAGATCAATATTCAGGGTTATTATGATCTAAATCTACATGTTACATTATTTAGTGATGTATCCTAATAGAATAAATGGAATCAAAACCCATAAATAATGTATGGATTTCCCTATTGAGTAATCCAATACTGCTGGTGTTGTAAATGACCAGATCATAGCCATATTAGGGTAGCTAACTCATGTTTTGATAAAAAAATAACCCATATAGAGTAACCTATTATTATACAATGTGATTCACCTATGTTGGATCACTTCATATGATATAATACTCTATATTTTAATATAATTACTAGTCCATTGGTAGATGAACAATGGGTTTAGTCTCTAAAAATAATATTCCTTTCTTTATGATGTAATGAAAGTAAAAAAGGTTATTTTGTTAGTGTATTATTTTAGAGGAGATTCTGATCAATAGTGTTCAATGATCCATAAATCTAAAGAGGTTTAAAAAATAAGAAGATTAGAATGGATAAATTTTAAACTAATATTCTTCAAGAAATACTCCCCTTGTGAATAATTAGATGAAATAGAGAGGAAGTTCCTCGCTTTAAAGAAGAAGGAAAAAGAAAGTGTGGTATAGTATGATGATAACTTCACAAGATTATCCATGAATTATTCTGACTAAATATGTAATCCAATAATTAATATTGAAAATTTCTTTGATGGGATTAAGCCAAGTATCTTAAGGGTACTATTTTCCCAAACATTTTTATCATATCATGATATACTATCATGTTCCATTAATATGGAGAAGAAATTTTCTATATCCTATGTCTTTAAGATAAATAAAGAGAATAAGAGGTTGACTGAGCACTAAGAAAAGGGGAACACATCAAAGATGAAGAACAGAACAAAGTAATTTCCATTATGTAAAAATTATGGAAAAAAAATAAAGGAAAATGATTTTAGAGAATGAGATATTGTTAAAAGTGTGGAGATAAGGGTCATCTAGGTGATGAATGTAAGGAAAACAAAGAAAACATTATTATCTAGTGATTTAAAAATAAAGATATAGGGAATTATTCAAACTAGTTTTCCAAGTATCAAGGGAACATACCATATAAGAATCCAAAGGGAGAAGGCCTAGTATATAGAATTACTACAACTGAAGTCAAAGTTCCTAGTGATTTGGTGAAAGGAAGACTTATAATCCACTCTAGAAGTGTAATTTTTTTATTTTATTTAGGTTTTACCCAATCTTTTATATCTAAATAATTTTCTAGGGATATTAAATCCCCACCTCAATGATTATATGAAGATTTAGAAATGAAAACTTTTAATGGTAGGGTGATCACATCTAAAGTTTATAGCTCCTCTTTGATAGAAGTTTGTGGGAGTTTGTTTACTTTAAATCTTGTTATTCTACATCTAGTTGAATTCGCTGTAATTTAGGGAATGGATTGGATCTATCAGTATAGTTCTAAAAAAAATTCATGGAAGATAATTTTTATTTGATATTTCAAATCAACCTACAATAGTATTTCAGTGTGAGGATGAACCTGAACTCCCAATGAAAACTTCTTCCATCATATGGGTTTTATTACATATTCATGAGGGATATATATCTCATATAGTTGGAGAGGAACTCATAATTGAAGATATACCTATTGTAAAAGAGTTTTTATGTCTTTCTAGACGATTTTCCTAGTCTTTCCCCAAATATTGAAGTTGAATTTTCAATAGAACCCATACGAGGTGGTACACCTATTTCAAATAATCCATATAAAATAGCCCCGATTGAGTTTTTGGAATTAAAGAAGTAACTCTATGGGAATACAGATAAGGGATTCATTTTTCTTAGTGATTCACCATGGGGTGAACTAGTCCTTTTTGTTAAGAAGAAAGATGGGTCAATGCATCTTTTCATTGATTATTGGGAACTTTAAAAAAACACTATTAAGAACAAGTATCCTCTACCCCATATCGATTATCTATTTGATCAATTATGAAAAGATCAATAATTTTCCAATATTTATATTTTATCTGGATATTATCAACTAAGGTTTAAGGAGGATATACCCAAGTCATCCTTTCATATGATGTATAATCATTATAAATTTATACAATGCCTTTTGGACTTACCGATGATCCTTATATCTTCATGGATTTAATGAATAGAGTCTTTAGAGAGTAAATTTATCAATTTGTTGTAGTATTTATGTATGATATTATTATATATTCAAAGGGTAAGGAAGATAATGAAGAATATTTGAGAAATCTACTGAAGACCCATATGAAGGAAAATTTGTATGCTAAATTTACCAAGTGTAAATTTTGGATTTAGAAAGTTTTATTATTGGGTCATATAATCTCAAGTTAGGGTATATCATGGATCCTTATAAGATGAATGTAATTAAGAAACAGTCTAGAACAACCATGGAAACTGATATCGATATCATTCTTGGGTTGTATAGATATTACTGATTCTTTGTGAGATATTTCTCATGACTATCTATGTAACATCCCAAGGTTTTCTAAAAATAAATTGAAAATGCTTGAAATTTTGTTTAAGGTATATATTTATAAGTATCCTTTAAACATAATTTTATTTCTTCTATGTTTTGAATTTCAAGAAACTATCATCTACAATTGTGTTCAGTATGTTATTTCGAGTCTGATGGAACAAACTTGTTTTTTTGGTGAATAGTAACATGACCTTATGAATAGTAATATGACCTCATGAATAGTAAATAATATTATTATTTTATTTTCCCATGGCAATAGGATAATGGGATCTTAATTAATTTTCCAATGTCACATAAAACTAATTGCACTTCAATTTTGTTATTTTTCGAATTAATTGTGACCTTATTTTAAAATTAAATTAATAATATTTAGAAAATTATTTTTGAAAAATGGAGTTCATTTTTGAATTCTACACGTCGAAAAATGGTTGGGGTAAATTTTTGGTATTTTTCTGAAACTCTTGAATTTTCGGTGAATAGTAAAATACGGTAAAATACCGTATAATCAATTTATCAGTAAAAATGCACTATTTATGACATCATAAGTGATGCAAGGCCACTTGCTTCGAAATCACATGATATTTTCACTAATTAAGGCCACTTGATTTGAGATTATTCATAGTCTTGATAAAAATATTATAATAATAATTAAAATAATCTAAAATACCTCCCCTCCTCCACTATAAATACCACCCTCACTCCCCTCTTCCTCCCACACCTCTCAAGCCTTGAGCATTGTCTAATTTCTGCCAAATTCCCTCCTCAATCTTCTTCCCCACGTCCTAGAGCTGCTGGTCTCACCAAAAGACCAAAATCAAAGCCCTTAAGAAGGATCTCAAGGAGAAGAGATCAAGAGGTAAACATCCTCTTTCATTTTCATTCTTTCCATCCATTTTATGTTATTCCCTTCCTTTCCCTTTGTCTTTTGTTGGGATATTTCATTAAATATTTTCCCTTACAGTCCAAATTTTGTATGATTGATGAGATATTCCATTCCTCTCATCAATCTTGTTTTTATGAAATTTTTAGAGGCGCCGTTAGGCTGCCGAATTTTTTGTAAGAAATTTCTCATGTTTTCTTTATTTCATGATTCCTTCCACTTCTTTCTTCACCCCCTCTTATCCAAGAGGCATGAAATCTCCAGAATCATGTATATTCTGGATGTTTTCATGTTTATGGAAAATTACAAATCATTATTCCTCTCCTCTCTCACTTATTTAAAGAATCAAGAAACATTGTCCATTTGTGTCGAATTACCGATATCGTGGACGATGTATTTTCAATTTCCATTAATTATTTCAAGTCTGGTCATGAAACCATTTATATGGTTGAACCAGGTTATAATATATGTTTTATGAATCATATAAGGTTCTGTAATTCTTTTGTACTCATGATTCAAACTTATAAGACTAAATGAAATTGTAATTATCAAAGAACCACTTAAATTATCTAAACGAACATAATTAATGTTTTAACTTATAAATCATCATCATATAAAGCACCAAAGTGATGAATGGTATAATTTATGGTACTGGAGTTATGTAACTAATACTCCATTCCAATTCTGGAGTTTCACTTCCAATCAACAAGAACGATTCATCATGAACCGATCGTGAAAATCACAAAAGACCTCACCCAAAATAATGCAAGGAACAAAATACTAACAAATAAGGGGTGAAATGAGGTTATGAAATGACCATATAAGATTTTATAAACATGAACACGTTTCTTTAAAATCCTATTAACACTCCTTTAACCATTATACAGGAGGTTCAAACAATTTTGAAGTAGGACAAGCCTAAGGTAAGGGAATTCTTAACCCGATTTCCATTCTTTGGGTTAACCTTCTACTTTATAATTTATGTGCTATTTAAATTGTTTGTGTGATGGGTTCTGTTTATATTATGTTTAATTATGTGTATTTACAGAGTATATACATATTCCATCCACTCAATTAAGTATCACTTCAAGTATATGATGTTTATAAGGGACTTTTCTTCTAAAATCCTTTTTTTAAAATTCTGTTTTATAAGATTCAAAGGCAATGTTTTTATGCTATTATTTATGTTGAATGATTATGTTTTGGCTATTGGGAATTGTTTATGATGAAGGGTGGGACCTATATTTCCCTCCAATGCATTGGGTATGAGTAAGTTGGAGGTCGGCCGTATGGTTACTCCAAGTGTAACTGTGATGGTTACACAAAGTAAGGTAGCCGTGAGGGTTACAAATTTTAAGGTAGCCAAGATGGTTACAAGATTATGTAAGTAATGCCCCAATATACCTTTATGATTATAATTATGTTTGTATGGATCTTATGTAAATCTCATGTTACGCTAAGTAAGATTTTATGGGTGTAAATCATGTATTTTGAAAATGTTTCCATATGTCTTGTGTATTCATGGACTAATGAGATTTTTTTTCCTTCTTTTTCATACCTTACTGAGCTTTTGTGCTCATCCCAAGTTTTTAAATGATTTTTCACAGGTTAATGGATGAATAATACAAGGAAGGAAGACATGTTAAATGTTGAAGAATTGTCAAGGAGTCTTGTTTTATGATTTAATGTTTTATATTCTGAGGAAAATGGAAACTGATTTTATGGTATCCACTATGTAACAATGTGTAATGTTATGAATATTTTGTCTTAATTCTATAAAGCTCTAAACTTGAAAAGATCCTCAATGTAAAATGAAGTGTTTTCTTGAATAAATTCAAGATTATGTATGAAATAAGTGCGGGTCCTTATAGTTGGTATCAAAGGATGGTTTAGATAACTTTAGGGGTTAAGGTGATGCTAATAGAATACCATAACTAATTCTCACCCTATGTTTAATTTGTTATAGCATTTAAAGATTACCATGTTGCTTCATCTAAGAAATGTTTGTTTAGAATGGTTGTCCGCAGAAGGAACATGGATGCTGAAGAGGATAGGCACCGACAGAATGACATCCTTCCTGATCAACAGCCCGGAATGGTAGGGATTGGAACCGAGCAGTTTGTGACAGTAATGGCTCAGCTAACACAGGCAATAAATGGTGGTGGCATCCATGCAAGAGGACAAATAGATGTACCCCAACGGAACATGACAGTGGTGGAACATTTTATGAGACAACATCCTCCTGCATTCAGTGGATCTTCTGACCTAGTGGCAGCAGAAGGATGGATTAAGACCCTTGAAAAGATATTTGATGTTATGGGATGTTCAGACAATCAAAAGGTAAGTCTTGCCATTTATCGTTTTGAAGGGGAAGCTGATCAGTGGTGGTCAATGGTAAGGAATATCAGGGGTAGAGAGGATTTTGATGCCTTAGTATGGGATGAATTTAAAAGTCTTTTTCTTGAAAAATATTTTCCTAAGGTGGTGCGACTTAGAATGGAGAAACAATTCCTTGAACTGAAACAAAAGGAGGAAGATTCAGTGGCTATGTATGAGGCGAACTTCACCCGACTGGCGAGGTATGCTCCGAATCTTATTATGGATCTCGATAGCAAAATCAACCGCTTTTACTCAGGATTGAATCCAAGGTATCGAAGGGCGTTGGCCTCCCGTGAATTCAAAAGTTATGAGAAACTTGTCCGATGTGCTGAGAGGGTAGAGATGGAGTTTGCTGACGATCACATGCAATTTGGAAACAAAGAGAAGAAGAGGTCAAATTGGAAAGCAATGGGTAAGAATCAACCAATGAAATCTGATGGTAAGAAAATACAGTTTCCAGTTTGTGAAAAGTGTGGCAAGAAGCACCCTGGGGAATGTCTTATCAAAACTGGGAAGTGTTTTAAATGTGGTAAGTTTGGACATATGGCCCGAGATTGCAATGAAAATGATCCAAAGACTAATCCTGATAAGCAAACTATAAAGTGTTTTAAATGTGGTGAGATGGGTCACTATGCAAATGCCTGTCCAAAGAGGGATCCAAATGATGCAAAGAAGCCAGACTACAAGCAGAAAGGTGTAGTAAGATCCTTTGCGACTACGTCAGCAGATGTTGGGCCATCCAATGAAGTTGTATCAGGTACTTTGTTTGTTCACTCAGATTTTGCTAAAGTTTTGTTTGATACGGGGTCTACACATTCCTTCATCTCTGAGAAATTTTCTAGTAAATTGGAAATATCACCTCAACAAATGATACCCGAACTTGTTGTTAAAACACCAGGGGGAAATGTTATAGCAAAGAGGAATTATAAGAATATTTATATTGTGGTATGTGGAAAGACTTTACCTGCAAACCTTGTTGTTTTACCCTTAGTCGAGTTTGAAGTTATTCTGGGGATGGACTGGCTTTCTGGTTATCATGCTAAGATTGACTGTAGAGCTAAAGAAGTTGTTTTTCAGAAAGAGTTTCAGTTTGTATACAAGAATGAACCCATACAATTGATAACATATCAAGAAGCTGAGAAACTACTGAAAGATGGAAATGAAAGTTATCTGGCTCATCTTGTTGAAAACAAGGGAACTATTCAAATCAATGATGTGCCAGTGGTAAATGAATACCTTGATGTTTTTCCTGAGGAGTTACCCAGTGTCATACCTAAACGAGAATTTGAATTCACAATTGACTTAGTTCCTGATGCTAAGCCAATTTCAAAACCCCCATATCGTATGGCTCCAATAGAACTTCTTGAATTGAAAAATCAGTTGCAGGATTTGCTTGTCAAAGGCTTCATTCGTCCCAGTACTTCACCATGGAGAGCCCCTGTTTTGTTTGTTAAAAAGAAAGATGGTTACATGAGACTTTGCATTGATTATAGAGCTTTGAATAACATCACTGTTAAAAACAAGTATCCTTTTCCTCATATTGATGACTTGTTTGATCATCTCCAGGGAGCTCAGTACTTTTCCAAGATTGACTTGAGATCCGGATACCATCAGCTGAAGGTGAAGGAGGATGACATCCCGAAAACAGCCTTTCGTACTAGATATGGGCATTATGAATTTGTTGTTATGCCATTTGGGTTAACAAATGCACCTGCTGTATTCATGAATCTTATGAATAGAGTATTTCATGAGTTCTTGGATAAGTTTGTGGTGGTATTTATTGATGACATTCTGGTTTTTTCTAAAAATAAAGAGGAGCATGAAAAACATCTAAGGGTTGTTTTACAAACTTTAAAAGAAAAGAAACTATATGGAAAATTCAGCAAGTGTGATTTTTGGTTGCAACAGATTTCTTTTCTTGGGCACATTGTAAATAAGGATGGAATAACAGTTGATCCTGCCAAAACAAAAGTAGTTGATGAATGGCCAAGACCCACAAATGTTACATAGATTCGTAGTTTTCTGGGCTTAGCAAGTTATTACCGACGCTTTGTTAAGAACTTTGCACGGTTATCTAGCCCAATAACTATGTTAACACGGAAAGGGGTTAAATTTGTTTGGACAGAGGAATGTGATGTTTGTTTTCAGGAACTAAAGAAGAGATTGGTGAATGCTCCAGTTTTGGCCTTACCTTCCCGGAATGGTGAGTTTGTCATCTATAGTGATGCTTCTTTGAAGGGACTTGGTTGTGTTTTGATGCAGAATGATCAGGTAATTGCCTATGCCTCGAGACAACTTAAAACTCATGAGCTGAATTATCCCACACATGATTTGGAATTGGCAGCTGTGGTTTTTGCTTTGAAAATATGGAGGCATCATCTATATGGAACCAAATGCCAAATATATACTGACCATAAAAGTCTTAAGTATATATTCACTCAGAAGGAATTAAACATGAGGCAGAGAAGATGGATAGAACTGATAAAGGATTATGACTGCACGATTAATTACCATCCTGGAAAAGCAAACAAAGTAGCGGATGCCTTAAGTCGGAAAAATCATGCATCATTAACCATGCTACGTTTGGAACGTGATCCCTTGATTAATGATTTGATAAATTTTGGCTTGGAAGTTGTTGGTGCAGGGAATATATCTGTTTTGTTTCAGGTTTCAGTGCGGTCTTCGTTGTCAGACAGAATTATGAAAGCGCAGAGGGAAGACTGTGAGCTACAGAAAAAGGTAGAATTGGTTAAAATGGGTAAGTTTCCAGAATTTAATCTTGATAAAGATTGTGTTTTAAGGTTTGGAAAAAGGTTGTGTGTGCCTTGTGATTCCCAGTTGAAGAAATAATTGTTGTGTGAAGCTCATAGTTCTCCATTTTCTGTTCATCCTGGAAGTACTAACATGCACAGAGACCTTCGAGAGTATTACTGGTGGAATGGGATGAAAAGAGATATTGCTGATTTTACAATGAAATGTTTGACATGTCAGCAGGTTAAAGCAGAGCGACAGTTACCGAAGGGGATGCTTCAGCCTTTGCCGGTGCCAGAATGGAAATGGGAGAATATATCCATGGATTTTGTGGTGGGACTACCAAAGACTTCTCGAGGTAACAATGCGATATGGGTTATTGTTGATCGGCTAACAAAGTCTGCTCATTTTCTTTCTATTCGAGATACAATGACATTAGATCAGCTTTCTCGATTGTACCTCAAAGAGATTGTCAGGTTACATGGAGTTCCTCTTTCCATTGTGTCTGACCGAGATCCCAGGTTCACTTCTAAATTTTGGAAGGGACTTCAGAAGTCTTTGGGCACAGAGTTGAATTTCAGTACAGCTTTTCATCCTCAATCAGATGGGCAGCCAGAGCGAACGATTCAAACTTTGGAGGATATGCTTCGAGCTTGTTCAATGGACTATCAGGGAAGTTGGGATCAGCATCTTTCATTAGTTGAGTTTTCTTATAATAACAGTTTCCATTCCAGTATTCAGATGGCACCTTTTGAGGCCTTGTATGGAAAGCGGTGTCGGACTCCTGCGTTTTGGGATGAAGTCGGTGAAAGAAAGTTGATGGGGCCATAATTAGTAGAAGAAGTAGCTGAGAAAGTGAAGATGATCCAGCAACACATGAGGATAGCTCAAAGCAGGCAGAAAAGTTATGCAGATAACAGAAGGAAAGACTTCTCTTTCAAGGTAGGTGACCATGTTTTCCTTAAAATAGCTCCTTGGAAAAGTGTGATGCGTTTCGGTAAGAAAGGGAAACTAAGTCCACGGTTCATCGGTCCTTTTGAAATCTTGGATAAAGTTGGAACAGTTGCGTACCGCGTAGCTTTGCCTCCGAGCTTGTTTCAGGTACACAATGTTTTTCATGTTTCGATGTTGAGAAAGTATGTTCCAGATTCATCACATGTCTTGAGGCCGGAAGAAGTTCAGCTAGCAGAGAACCTTTCTTATGAAGAAAAACCGGTTCAGATTCTTGATCGAAGAGAACAGGTATTGCGGAATAAGGTAATCCACCAGGTAAAGGTTTTGTGGAGAAACCACATGGTTGAAGAAGCAACATGGGAGTCTGAAAATGCTATGAGGGAAAAATACCCTCAGTTGTTTAATAAGTAAATAAAATTGCGAGGACACAATTTCAAGAAGGTGGGGATAATGTAACATCCCAAGGTTTTCTAAAAATAAATTGAAAATGCTTGAAATTTTGTTTAAGGTATATATTTATAAGTATCCTTTAAACATAATTTTATTTCTTCTATGTTTTGAATTTCAAGAAACTATCATCTACAATTGTGTTCAGTATGTTATTTCGAGTCTGATGGAACAAACTTGTTTTTTTGGTGAATAGTAACATGCCCTTATGAATAGTAATATGAATAGTAATATGAATAGTAATATGACCTCATGAATAGTAAATAATATTATTATTTTATTTTCCCATGGCAATAGGATAATGGGATCTTAATTAATTTTCCAATGTCACATAAAACTAATTGCACTTCAATTTTGTTATTTTTCGAATTAACTGTGACCTTATTTTAAAATTAAATTAATAATATTTAGAAAATTATTTTTGAAAAATGGAGTTCATTTTTGAATTCTACACGTCGAAAAATGGTTGGGGTAAATTTTTGGTATTTTTCTGAAACTCTTGAATTTTCGGTGAATAGTGAAATACGGTAAAATACCGTATAATCAATTTATCAGTAAAAATGCACTATTTATGACATCATAAGTGATGCAAGGCCACTTGATTCGAAATCACATGATATTTTCACTAATTAAGGCCACTTGATTTGAGATTATTCAAAGTCTTGATAAAAATATTATAATAATAATTAAAATAATCTAAAATACCTCCCCTCCTCCACTATAAATACCACCCTCACTCCCCTCTTCCTCCCACACCTCTCAAGCCTTGAGCATTGTCTAATTTCTGCCAAATTCCCTCCTCAATCTTCTTCCCCACGTCCTAGAGCTGCTGGTCTCACCAAAAGACCAAAATCAAAGCCCTTAAGAAGGATCTCAAGGAGAAGAGATCAAGAGGTAAACATCCTCTTTCATTTTCATTCTTTCCATCCATTTTATGTTATTCTCTTCCTTTCCCTTTGTCTTTTGTTGGGATATTTCATTAAATATTTTCCCTTACAGTCCAAATTTTGTATGATTGATGAGATATTCCATTCCTCTCATCAATCTTGTTTTTATGAAATTTTTAGAGGCGCCGTTAGGCTGCCGAATTTTTTGTAAGAAATTTCTCATGTTTTCTTTATTTCATGATTCCTTCCACTTCTTTCTTCACCCCCTCTTATCCAAGAGGCATGAAATCTCCAGAATCATGTATATTCTGGATGTTTTCATGTTTATGGAAAATTACAAATCATTATTACTCTCTTCTCTCACTTATTTAAAGAATCAAGAAACATTGTCCATTTGTGTCGAATTACCGATATCGTGGACGATGTATTTTCAATTTCCATTAATTATTTCAAGTCTGGTCATGAAACCATTTATATGGTTGAAACAGGTTATAATATATGTTTTATGAATCATATAAGGTTCTGTAATTCTTTTGTACTCATGATTCAAACTTATAAGACTAAATGAAATTGTAATTATCAAAGAACCACTTAAATTATCTAAACGAACATAATTAATGTTTTAACTTATAAATCATCATCATATAAATCACCAAAGTGATGAATGATATAATTTATGGTACTGGAGTTATGTAACTAATACTCCATTCCAATTCTGGAGTTTCACTTCCAATCAACAAGAACGATTCATCATGAACCGATCGTGAAAATCACAAAAGACCTCACCCAAAATAATGCAAGGAACAAAATACTAACAAATAAGGGGTGAAATGAGGTTATGAAATGACCATATAAGATGTTATAAACATGAACACGTTTCTTTAAAATCCTATAAACACTCCTTTAACCATTATACAGGAGGTTCAAACAATTTTGAAGTAGGACAAGCCTAAGGTAAGGGAATTCTTAACCCGATTTCCATTCTTTGGGTTAACCTTCTACTTTATAATTTATGTGCTATTTAAATTGTTTGTGTGATGGGTTCTGTTTATATTATGTTTAATTATGTGTATTTACAGAGTATATACATATTAAATCCACTCAATTAAGTATCACTTCAAGTATATGATGTTTATAAGGGACTTTTCTTCTAAAATCCTTTTTTTAAAATTCTGTTTTATAAGATTCAAAGGCAATGTTTTTATGCTATTATTTATGTTGAATGATTATGTTTTGGCTATTGGGCATTGTTTATGATGAAGGGTGGGACCTATATTTCCCTCCAATGCATTGGGTATGAGTAAGTTGGAGGTCGGCCGTATGGTTACTCCAAGTGTAACTGTGATGGTTACACAAAGTAAGGTAGCCGTGAGGGTTACAAATTTTAAGGTAGCCAAGATGGTTACAAGATTATGTAAGTAATGCCCCAATATACCTTTATGATTATAATTATGTTTGTATGGATCTTGTGTAAATCTCATGTTACGCTAAGTAAGATTTTATGGGTGTAAATCATGTATTTTGAAAATGTTTCCATATGTCTTGTGTATTCATGGACTAATGATATTTTTTTTCCTTCTTTTTCATACCTTACTGAGCTTTTGTGCTCATCCCAAGTTTTTAAATGATTTTTCACAGGTTAATGGATGAATAATACAAGGAAGGAAGACATGTTAAATGTTGAAGAATTGTCAAGGAGTCTTGTTTTATGATTTAATGTTTTATATTCTGAGGAAAATGGAAACTGATTTTATGGTATCCACTATGTAACAATGTGTAATGTTATGAATATTTTGTCTTAATTCTCTAAAGCTCTAAACTTGAAAAGATCCTCAATGTAAAATGAAGTGTTTTCTTGAATAAATTCAAGATTATGTATGAAATAAGTGCGGGTCCTTATAATCTAATCAACTTACCAAGTAGACTCAAAAGGGGGTTAATTTCATATGGATAAATGAATGTGAATAAAATTTAAAAGAATTGAAATAAAGATTGTTTAGATCACCTATTATTATATTATTCTATAATATAGAAGGGTTTTTTACATATAGTTATACATAAAATAAGGTACTAAGATACATCCTCATGAAAAATGATGTGGTGATATCTTATTCCTCCTACAAAATAAAAATTCATGATTAGGAATTAATCAAATCATGATTTGGAGTTTGAAGTGGTAATTTTTTCGTTGACGCAATGGAGACATTATTTTTATAGTGAAATGTGTGATATATATAATTATAATAAAACTTTGAAGTATATATTTACATAAAAACAATTGCATATATGCCATAGAAGATGTTTGGAGTTGATCAAATATTATGAATGTTCAATAAATTTTCACCCTAGGAAGGAGAACAAGGTGGATGATGCTTTGATTTATAAATACCATGCTATTTTTTCTATGATGAGGATTAAGAAAGATACAATATTTTTAGATTTGAAGAATTTGGATCTTGAAATCTTAAGAAAATGGGATGAGTCTTATCTATATCTGATGAAAATTGAACCATACATCCATGAGAGGATTAAGATGAAATAAAAGGAAAATATGGTATTATAGTAGAAGGTGGGAATGTTCTTGAGTCCAACCATGATTACACTAGAAAGATAAGGTCCAATAACTGATTATGTGTCCTATAAATACCATATCTAAAGAAGGAGTTGTTGGATGAAGCTCATAGTTCATCACTCTTTATTCATCTTAGAAGTACAAACATATATAAAAATTTAAAATAATATTTTTAGTAAGATAACATGAAAAGGAATATTTCTGGGTATATATACCAATTCTTCATGTGTCTACAAGTTAAGGCTGAGAGATAGAAGTTTAAGGGGATGCTATAAATATTACCCATACTAGAATTGAAATTGAAAAACATTACCATGGATTTCATCATCATAATCTCCTAAAAATATATAGGTAACAAATCTATGTGGGTTATAGTCGATATAATTATGAAATAATCACATTTTATCTCTATTAGATAAGACTTCTCTCTCGATCAAGTTACTCGATTTTACATTAGGGAGGTTGTGATATTTCAGGGAGTACCGCTATTAATCATATCTGATTGGGATTTAAGGTTTACCTTAATGTTTTGGAGAAAAATTCCATAATATTTGGATATAAAGTTGAGTTTCAATACTTATTATCAAACTTTTACAGATGGTTAGTTTGAGAGGGCCATTCAAATTCTTGAAGACATTTTGAGAGCTTGCTCTATGGATTTCAAATGTGGTTGGGATCAACACCTTCCTTTAGTTGAATTTTTTTTTAAAAATAACTTTCAATCATTCATTCAGATGACTCTTAATGAATCCCCATATAGAAGTAAGTGAATAACTCCAATGTTCTTGGATGATGTTGGATAAGGAATTCTATTAAGACATGGTATATCTAAGGAAACAATAGATAATGTTAAATCCATTAAAAAACACATAAAGGAAAATCAAAGTTGATAAAAGAGTTATTCTATAAACCATCAGAGAGATCTAGAGTTTTAATTTTGTGAATTGTTTTTCCTTAGAATATCACCTTAGAATAAGATTTTTATTTTTGGAAATAAGTGAAAGTTGATCCCTAGATATGTTATTCCCTTCAAAATTTCTAATTATATCGATATAGTAGCTTATCGCTAGGTGATTCCACTGAATCTCTCTCAATTTCCTGATGTATTTAATGTATATTTACCAAGTAAGTACATACCTGATCCTTAAAATGTATTGAAATCATAGTAAATACCATTGGATTAATATTTTTCTTATGAGAAATAATCAGTAGAGATTCTCGATCATAGAGAGAAAGTGCTAAGAAACAAGACCATTCATCTGGTCAATTTTTTGTACAGAAATATTTAAATTAATGAAGCTATGTGGGAACTTGAGGATGCGATGAGTTATAAAAATCCTCATTTTTTTGTATCAAAGTGACAAAATTTTGAGGGTGAAATTATTTTAAGGGGATAGAATGTAATACACCAAGATTTTATATTTATTTTTAAATAAATTTAATTTCTTCGATAGATTGAGATAAACACAAGATAAAGTTTAAATAAAACATGAAAATCTATTGAAATTTTATTATGCAATATTTTTTTTGTTTTTTAAATCATCATTCCAATATTATATTAATTTTATTATTTTTATTTTTCTAAAAAAGATTTATTTTCCCATGAATAGTGAAAATTACTAATTTTTTTGTAAAACTGTATTTTCATTCATTTAAATAAATTAATTTAAAACTAAAATTATATTTTTTTTATTTAGTAAAAAAGTGATATAATATCAATTTTATTTAAAATAATTTAATTAATTCCATTATAATATGTATTTTATATAATTTTTATAAAAGTCAATTTTTAGGCTTATAAATACTATTTTCTAGAAAAACGTTTTTCATTACATTTTGCGGTTCTATTTTTAAATTAATTTCTGAAACAAATATTAATTGAATTTGATAAAATATATTACATATTTTTAATAAGATGATTTAGATTTTTTAAATAGTACCCTTTTATTTTTAAACATTTTGAATTATAATAGTGGTAAAATTTATCACCTCTATAAAGGGTAAATTATGTAAATAAGGTTAAAAAATAATGTGATAATGATTAAAATTAATTAAAAACATGACCATAATCATAAATTTTTTGAAAATATTACCTTTTTTCATTTAAATTTGGTTTTGACCTTTATAATATTTAAGTGGAAGATAAATTCAAAAAATGTCACTTTCTTACTTTGAATATCTATAATATTTTGTTACTGAGAAAAAAAATTATATTTAGTTATAAATGGTTATTTTAAATATGAATGATTTTTTATCATTATAATTTATTTTTAATTTTTATAGATAAAATAATTACCTTAAATGATTACACAATGCTGCCACAATGCATGTGCAAAGAGGGGTAAAATCCTGTATACAAATTTTAAAACTCTTTAAGTACTATTTTTTGTGCAATTTATAGCTGAATACTAGTTTTATAGATAAATAACATATATTAGAAATGTTTTAAATCTTTATATTCAAATTACATATTTTTCTTAATGTGTTTAAAGTCAAATTAAATGAATAGCGTCATTCATGACATTAATGATATTTTATGAAAATGATATTTTATTAAATTATTTTAAAATTATATAGATATTGAAATAAGAAGAGGGGTATAATATATGGTCTAAAATAACATCCCTTTTTTATATGATCCAATTTTCATCTTATAAGTAAAATTATAACCCTTTAATGTTGAAATAGTTGTTACCACATTTAAGGTTAAAGATGGTTAACAAATGGGTTAATCAAAAAATAAGGTTTAAAATGATATATAAACCTATATAAATTTAATTTTATGATTATATTAGAACCTTATAATCCTTATATTCTAATATATATCATTTGTAACCACTTTTCCATGAATGTGACTTTATTATATTTTGATATTTTGAACAATTACAAGAGTTCCTCTCCCTTTACTTATAAAAGAACACCCCTTCTCTTTTTTTTACACCACATTGAGAAATATAACTCAAAAAAACCCTACCAAATTCTATTATACACTTACCTATACATGAATTATATGTTTTATACCTCTTAAAAGTCCTTTAAAATGGTATTTAAGAAGGAATCTAAATGAAATATACTAAAGAAGAGGTAATTGTTTTTACCGACTCTTTCAAGTTTATTTCTTATTTTACTTCCTCTAAATATTTTGTAACCATATTAAAATAGTAAATAAAGTATCATAAATATTCTAATGTTTTATTATGATTATGGTATAACCATCTTCTACCTTTTTTCCATTCTATAGAAAGTGAAAACATTGCTCGTCCGTACATATGACTTACCATCTCCACGTGGTGGTGTAATTCATTTTTCACCACCACTTTATTTGGATGGTTATAAATATGGAACTATGGAATATACATGATATTTATGAAATAATTATTATTTGCTAATTATAATATCATATCTACCTTTTTTACTTTCTAATCCACTGGAAAAAGATAAAGTCATTCATGTGTATGTGTGGACTACCACCTCCACAAAGCGATGTGATCCATTTTTCATTTCCTATTTACATGGATGTTAATAAGGATAAATTTAATGAATATATATGATATATATGATATAATAATGATTTTATAAATGTTAATTATTATTTATATTTCTTTCATTCCATCTGTCAAAAAGTGATAAAAATGTTCATACGTACATACGACCTACCGTCTCCAAGAATGGTGTAATTTATTTTTATATCTATACATTTTATGGATAAATAGAAATATATATAAAAATTATATATGATATTTATATCATGATTAAAAATTATAGATATGATGGGACCATATTCATATTACAAGTACCATAATTACTAAACCAAAATTCTCTTGAAAAACAAAGTAGTTAACACCCAAAACAATGATAATAATAAAATATTATTAACAAACAGGTGATAATATTCTATAAATTGGTTATATATAATATTATATATAGTTATATGGTTATATTATGTTATTATAATAAAAATAAATTTATTATATAGGTGTTTAAAAGAACTTGTAAGGAAAATCGAACTTGAGGTAAGGGATTTCATCTCAATTTCCACAACATTGAGACAAATTTTGTATTATGCACCCATTTATTTATATAAGGTGTATATAATTCCCCTTTTATGTATTTAACATGAATATATATTTATTCATGATGATTGGTGTTTCAATTCTAGTTTATTATTTCAATGGGTTAAAATTTGAAAGTTACCAAATAGGTAAGAAGTTTTTTTAGAATCTAAATTTTTTGGGATTTCACTTATTTTAGATAAAAGAATATTATAATCTTTCACTAATTACATATATTTTATTATCCTATATACATTTAAGGAGTTCACATATTTTCTTACAAATCTTCATCTCTTAGGAACTTGATTCAATCAAATAAATTTTTAAAATATTATCCAACCTTATTTCTCTTGTTGATATGGTATATTTTTCTTCCATGTACATATTTTTCAAAGTTATTTTTATTTAATCAAATGATTTATAAAGGAAATTTTATTTTATCCTTTAATTTCTACAGGATTTTCAAGGAATATTTCTAAAGTTTTTTAAAATTGTCATTTTCAACTTTACAAAAATTCAAAAGGAATGATTATTAATGTATATGAGAGTAGTATATTTTCCTAAGGCCATAACTATATTATGATATTTATCATATTATATTATTTTTCAATGGTTTTACAAAGTAAACCCTTTAATTAATGATTACTTTAATGTTTCTATTTCATTTTATTTGTTTCTCCAAAGTATATGATTTTATTACAAAACCTACATTTATGATGAATTAAGGGACATATTTTTTCTCTTATTAATTTTGTGGTAATTAAATTTATCTTAAAGCATTCAATTTATTATGATCATTGGAAATTAATTTATATTAAATATCCATATTATTTGTATCATAGATATGATTATTTCCTAAACTATATACCATTTCTATATACAGTGTTTGAATTTGATTTTTTTGATTGATTAGAGAAATATTAATATTCTTTATTAATGACTTAATCTAGAAATTTATTGATAATTTATATTCATTATTAATTAAATTTATCATTAAATATATAAGGAATGAATTATACATGCATTTATGGGTGGGGATCTATTATAGATATCCCCTCGATGCATCGACATGTATCATGAGACAAACTAGTTTTCTAGCCTTATTAAATGGGGTTTTTGTGTATACCTACCCATAAATTAAACTATCTTGAAATAATTATTTAATGGTAAAGATATCATGATTTCTAAGATAATGAATTTCAATATTAATCATTTCCTTCATTGAGAATTGAGTTATTATTACCCATGAGATTACTATATTGAAATTATCCATGGATTCATTTTCATGCTCTAGTTATTAATTAAATGGAATGTGTTTTTAGTTATTTACATTTACATATTAATTATGTATGATTTAATCATGATGGTTTACACTGTACATAAACATTATTAATAATCATATATTACCATTTATTTCCTTTCCTTTACCAAGATATGAATAAGGATATTATGAATAATTTCAAGGATATAAGAAGGTTTCTTGTGATATGAATTTTATATTTATAGTGTAATATGAAAATAATTTATGTATTTTTTTCTTCAAGAATTATAAAATAATAAATCTTTTATGGTGATATTACTTGTGTCTTGTACCAATTTAATAAATAAGACACCGACTATGGGTTACTGGTTTTTGGGTTTTTACAATCCCTGAAGTGCCCTTGGAACTGTTGAATAAGTTTTATTTATTTTCAAAATTGATATTAGAAGTTTGAGAATATTGATAAAGTGTTTTTGAGTTGTATTGGAAATAATATATGTTTAATTGGTCACTTATATGTATTTTCAAATAAAGCATATTTTTTTTCTAAGTATGATTTTTATGAGTCATTTCAGTACCAGGGAAAATGAGAAAGTGAAAAAGTCTCAACCCGCATACGAGTCACTCCACCAACATATGAGTCATTCTAACCCAACATATTAGTCACTATAACCCAACATATGAGTCATTTTAGGTCATAATAAGCATAATATTAAGACTATATACAAGTCATTTAGACTGTATATATGTTTATTGGAGTAGTGTATAAGTCAATAAGGAATTTTTGTGAGTGTTTTTTACTCTGCCTAAGTATCATTTCTAGGATTGTGTATGCATAATTCATCACATATATTTGAGTGATTTTAAGCCACATACAAGTACTTTAAATCCATATATTAATCACTTAAAAACACCATATCTATCATTCAGAGTAAAACACTTAATTTTTTTTTAGAGATTTTAGAATAAATTATTATGAAGAAAGAGATAAAATCCATACAATTATCAAGAACTGATCTTTATGATATAGATTTCAAAATAACATTAAAATTATTTTGATTTAAGTTGAGAGTGAAGAATGAATAGTTAATGAAGATTTTGGAGTATGAGATGTGTTCCATGATGTAATACCATGATTCTATAATTTACATCATGAGTTCATGCACACATGAAGTAAATTAAGAAGAATTAAGTGCAACAAATTTTGTGGATAAAGGAATATTTAATTAATTTTGAATATTGCATGAAGTAGGAAAGATCGAGTCTTAAAAAAATAAAAAGGAGGACATTGACTCAAATTTTAATGAGAATTTAAATAAGAGTTATCATGATGAGATTTATGAGATATTTATATTAATTATAGAAATATTTTTTACAAATTAACATGAATTTAAAATTGAGAAAATAAGAAGTAAAATGTGTTCAATTTTTGATAAGAAAATCTAATACTTTGATCCATTGAAAAATTTCTCTATTGAAGAGTGAGGAGAAGAATAAGATCATCGACTTACACTAAAACTAATAATTTCTATTGGGTAGATGAAGTTGTTTCTTATTTGTGATCATTCAATCACATGTTGATGAGAGGGAGGAAGACCATCCCATGTATTAATGATCTCATGTATCTGATGATTATTTTGAATATCTGAGATGGAAGTATGACTTGCTTCTACTTATTGATATTTTTCTCATAGTTACTATCCTTTTAAAATAATATCCTATTATTTATGTTAGAGAATTCACTATTCCACTAAGGATATTATTCAAAACCAAGGGGAAAAGACAATTTGAAGGCTGGTGGTATAAGGATAAACAATGACCAATATTATTGTTGCTGTTATACAAGTTCAAGAATGAATTATGAACTTAATTTTTATAGTCCATATATATATTAGAAAGAGTGAATGATATATATTTCACATATATTATAATAAATATTATATCATTTATAATACAAGTCTTTGGACCCAACCCGAACCTATAAAAAAGTTGTCTCTCATATTGAGGCTGAATCTTATAAAATTTTTATGTGCTATTCATTTACTTTATATTTATGTTGAAATTTAGGAGAGAGAGATAATGCAATGATATGATCAAAACTTTAATCAATAAACATAGGTTTAATTTAAAACAATTTTTAAAAATCATATAACATTGAATCACTCCCCACTAAATGGTATTCCAATAAACCTATTAATTTTGAAGTTTTATTATAAAAAACCAGGTTCTCTATGAGATAATTCATTAATAATTAATGAAGAGAATGAATTTAGATAATCTAAGAGGATTCCCCATATTTGATGGTACGAACATTCATAGGTGGAATAACCAAATGATTCTATATTTTATTTCATATGTATTGGAGGTTAGTGATGTTGTTACTATGAGTTTTCCACCTATTGAGAGGAATTCTCATATTAACTTTGAATACAAGATGAATTTGGAGGTAGATGGGAAGTCCAAAAATTCAATTCTATCATCCCTATTATAAAAAGTTTAGTAAAAAGTGATGGGGGATATTGAAAACTAAAGAAATGTGGGAAAAAATTGAAAACATGTATGAGGGGAATATCATGATCAAATAATTTAAGGTACTAATTTGGAGGAAAAAATTTAAACATATCAGGGTGACTAAAGATGAAACCGTGGATAACTATTTCACCTGGGAAAATGAAATAGTTAGACACTTTATAGGCTTTGGTGATTATCCAAAAGATTCCAAAATTGTTAAAAATAAATGATAAATTTTCTAAACATACTCAACCCAAATGTTTCACCCCTAGAACATAGGGAAGATATTTCACTTGATAAACTTCACAATACTCTTATCAATTGTGAAATTATAAAAGCAACAGTTTGTAAGAATAAAGATAAATGATAAATAACATTAAAAGATATGAATAAGTATATGACCAAGGAGGTGGAATTTGATTCCTCTAATGATTCATATGAATTTGATAAAAGTGATGAAATATATAGGAGAATTATTATTTTTATATCAAAAAATATGAAACTAACTAAAAGAAAGTATAAAGAAAAGATCCCACTCAAATGATTTAAGTGTGTGGGCATATGAAAGTTTCTTATATATTTCCTTATATGAAATAAGATTGTGGATTTGGATGAATAATTGGATGAAGTGAATCCTTAGAGGAGGTTAATAAGTAGATATGTCAAAGAATATAAGAGGTTATATGGAGGTATAAAGTGCAACAACTTGAGATTTTGGATCCTTTAAATTAATAATATATTTGTTATATTACTCAAAATGAAACAAAAAAATAAAATGAGATGTGGAATATTTAGGAAAATATTAAAATATTAAAATATCTAGAAGATTATTTTTTTTATCAGTTATAATATAAATACAAAATATTATTAGAGAAACATAATGTTTTCAAAAGGTATTTTTCTATAGGTTTAGTTTTTCTTTATATGTATTGATTTTTAATTTATAAGTTAAATTTATAAATTTTTGAATTTTAATTTTCAAAAATGAACTTAATTTTTTAATTCCATATGAAAAATTAGTTCAGGGTGGATTTTTGAGATTTTTATAAAATAGTTGATCATTAGGTGAATAGTAAAAAAACATCGATTTTTCTAATACCATCACTTTATGACATTATTATAATAAAATAATGAATTAAAAGTTTTTTAAACCTATTATTTATAAAAATATATATTTATAAAGTAAAATAAATCATTTAAAAAAAATACTATGTTGAATTTATTAAACCTATGTGAAACATTTTAGAAACTTAAGCAATATTTTACTCTAAAAAATAAATTTATTATCTTACATTAAAAATCAGTTTTAATAATTTATAGAAATTAAATATATAAAACTAAATTTCATATTTTATATTAACATCATTATATTATTTAATAACTTAAATTTCATTTTTTTGGAAAAAAAGTATGATTACCAAGATTAAAGTTAATGACCATGATAATGGTAAAACTTTTATTTTCAATGAATTTTTTATTAATATTGTGTAATTTTTATATAATCAAAGAAAATTATATGCTATAAAAAATTAATTTAATATAAATTTCAAACCTATATATAAAAATATTACCACTCATTCATTAGGTAGTCAATACTAAATAATATTAGGAACACTAAATGTTAAAAACATGTTTCTACAAAATAATTTTTCTATATATTAAATGTTTTAATTTAAAGGTTAATTTTATATTATTTTAAAAAAATCATTAATTTATGGTTAAATTTAGGTTTAATATACCCAAATTTGGTTAGAGTGGTTATTTTATATTTTTAGTAAAATTAATATTATGTATTAAAAAACTAGGTACCTAGGTAAAAATGAAAATGGTAAAATGGAAAAACCTAATGGAAAATGACTTAAAACATGTTTAAAACATTCCTTAAAATGATATTTAGAATATTTAATGAACTTATCCCAACACAAAATCCATTATTTATCAATTTTTGAGTCTTTAACCCTTGAATAATGTCATTCCATTATTGAAAAATAATGAGTGTTCACAGAAGCACCTTTTTATTTACTATAAATAAGGAACACTTATACCACTTACTACCACCCCTATAACTTCAAGTTTATTCCTAAAACTATGAACTTTTATCCTCCTAAAAAACTTATAAAATTTATAATCCTCTATTTTAAATTATTTATCATTATCCATTCATTTCCAGTGAGACTCTGAAGAGAAATTTCATGGTCTCGATGAGCTTTGAGTTGATTTAACTAAGCAGGGAAACAAAGTAAGAGTTTCTATGTATCATTTTAAAATTAATTATTCATGTTTGATATTTCACACCATAATTTATTTTATATAGATTATTCACTTATAAATTTCCTTCAATTACAATGAATATATTTCATTTCATGATATTTGAGTTTTCATTTCATGGTTTCCCTCTTATGTTATTTTATTCTTAAATTACCATTACTGTAAGGGTTTTTGTTAACTCAAATCCCTTTATTAAGTTATAATGAAAATTATTGACCTTATTTATTAAAATATTGGTTTCTTCTACTCTATTATTTTATTTCATTGTACCTTTTATTTCTATCTAGGTAAATGACACTTTTGATTCAAATCTCCACCCTCTATAAATTTCTCCCCCATAAAAAATATATCATTATTGAGAATAATTACCATCCTCTTTAATGCTGGTTTACCCTCCTTAACCATATTTTCAATTCATAAAAATTTTCCCCTTTATATTTGGAAATCCAATTATGTTTTATCTCATGTGACCTTCATATTTCTCTTCCGTACTTTTTAAAAGGATGTTTTAGTACTCTTTTTATGATGTGTGTTATTAACAAAGTTATTTAAAAATATTAAAATGGTTTTACATGCATTAAAAATAATTTTTTTATTTTCCACTCTAAACTTTATGTCTTTTCAAAGAACTATTATTGAAGATTATTTTTAAAATTAAAAGTTTTCAAAGTGTTTTCACTTCACCTCTTTGAAACCTTTATGTATATTTCATGGATACACTATTGAATGTTTCTTTTAAAATAAAATATTTTTTTAAAGGTTTTAAATTATTTCTTTTAAAATTGACTACTTCAAAATAATTTTAACTTCATATTTTATGCAAAATATAAGAGTTTTCTAAAAACTCTTTTATGATTTTTCTACAACTTTCCTCTTTATCAATAAAGGATTTATTTCCTTGGAAATTATTTTTCATGAATCAAATTATAAATTTTATTATAATATAATATTTTAGAGTGATTGAATTTTTGGTATCAGCTATTTAAAATATTGAGATCAATTTTATTAATACAATCTAGAAATGTTGCAAAACCCATTTTTCCTTCAACGGGTTATTTATGATATAATTAATGATTGATTTTAAGTGATACTCATATGAATGTATTATTAATAATTGGGGTAATATATCATCCCTAAATGTATTAGAAAATTATTTATATCTTTTGATACGAGGATTTCAAGAATGTCCATTTTTTTATTCACAACACAAAGCATGAGAATTTTGTTTTCTCACAATAGGAAGGGTAGACATTTTATTTGTTCAAAATAAGAAGAATGGACATTTTTTTGTTCACAATGTGAAGTGTGGAAATTTTTTTCTATAATTTTATAATTTACATATTATAATGTAATGTCCCAAATTTTCCTTTTATTATTTTAAGTATTATATGGATTAAATTTGAGACCAGGTTTTGAGACGACATGAGATTCCAAAGCCCGATGTGCCGAATTTTCTTTAAAAAAAATAAATTATTAAATATCACACATGCGTGGTTTTCCTAAAAAATTAGAATAAATTCTAAATGGTTTCCTAGGTTAGAAATATGAGGAAATCGTTACATTCAAAACAACGTCTTTACCCTAGGTGTGACCTAAAATTGGTTGGAACAGGTCAATTTTAGAAAGTCATCAGATGCATTTTAAATGAATAAAATAAATTGATAAAAAAATTATTTTATTTTTATTTCATTGATTCAATGTTATAGCGAAAAGTTTATTTTAAATAAATCATTTGACATAGATATATTGTTAGGAACATAACCATGGAATCCTCTCGAGGCCCTAGAGAGAGAGATCTAGATAATTCTCTCGACATGCGATGAAATAACTTAGGATCAGAGATCGACGAACATAGTTCTTGGTAGATGTTTCTAATGTTGATGACATAGCTACCGATATTCATCAAAATGTGATCCAAAAATCTAGGTGAGATGCCTTATTTTTATTCTTCTTTCCTGTTCTTGATTCCTATGATGAACATTGACTAATCCAAAAACAGATTAGCCTACAGATCGATCTTACTTTTGGGATGGGATGATATTTGTGAGGCTTATTAGAATTTGGTTCTAGAGATTTGTGTTTTATTAACTCATAATTATTACAATAATGAATATAGGCCAGAATGAAGAATGACTGAGGTTTGTTCCTCAGGATTGTTCATTGTGCCTTTTCTTCCCTGACTTCTTATGTTCCTGACGTGCATTCTTAGTTATTACAAAAACTTTGAACAATTGATCATTATGAATTCTATTATTATTGAAACTATCCAAAAATAGAGATATGGCATTAGGAAAACTCAATGGAGTTGTGATGATGACGATGACAGATGGATCAAATCGATTCGAAAGAACCTGTTCTTCGGGCGAGTTGCGTCGGGATGGATTAAATTGAATTTCCGAATGGATTGAAGGCCCTAAACCCATAAATTTGGTGTTAGGGTGTTAAAAGGACCTTAGATATTAAGTTTCAAGGTGAAAAGAACATTGGAACAGGATTTAGAAGATCAACCAAGGCATGTGGAGGAAGAAGATGAGTTTCTGGAAAACCCGATACACACGACATACAGTCCCAACTACATGATGTGTGTTCATAATTTAAAAAATATTTATGTACATGGAAATGGGGTGGAGTAAATGGGTTTTATACATGGTCTGTACTCCCCCATATGGCATGGCCTGGACCGATTACATGAGCTACCCCGTGTGCTGATACATGACCAGGATACATGAGATGCTGTCATATACTAGCACACAACCAGAGCACATGGACAAACCCGAGATAGAAGGAAATGGCATGTGACTCCTACACTCCATGTACCCATCATCTATATGACATATTCTAAAGACACAAGCTGATGTACATGGGTAGTACCCGGGGTCAAGGGACACGATGTGTGACCATACTACATGCTAGGTAACCATTCCAAATGGATTGATTATCTTGTACTCCATATCATGGAAAAGTTTCATTAGGGTTAATTTCCCTTATCCATTCCCTAAACATAGGTATAGTATCATTTCCTACTCCTAGGAATATGATTGCTTCAGCAAAAATTCCTGGATAGAGTTGTTGGAATCCCATGAGAGTCTCAGAGGAGGATCCTCTATTCATTCTTCATTCACTATTTGGAGTTCTCGGTATTGACGTGACCAACACTACATGGGTTCCAATCCTATAATTAGAAGGTTAATCTAGATTGAGTTGTTGGAATCACTCCATGGCCCTGGATATGATCCTCATCTATTGTATCATATATCTCTTTAGATCGGTCAGTGTATCTCTCTCTTGGTGAGACCTGATGAGTAGTACCTCTTGGACAGACATCATCACTGCTATCAGACTCAGGAGCATGTTCTTCCGAATTAATGCTTTGTGGAATCTTCAAGTTAAATTCCAATTGTTAGTATGAATTGGTTATGATTTACCTCTAGACTGTGTGTCTTGGTTGAGTATATCTAGATATTCTTGTTATATGTTCTATAGAGATATAACTATATAGAGTTAACTGTCCTTTCCTTTGTTATATTGCTTTGTGTTTTTAGGGTGTCATACTGAGTATTATTATACTCACCCCTACATAAGATTTTACTGCTTGTGTTGTGTCTTTTTTAGATGATTGACCTTTTTATCGAGTCCTAAGCGGACCGAAACCAGATGGTGCTTTGTGAGATCAGGCCTGCCGAGGTGTTCCTATGGCTACAGACAGCTGTGCGAATACCTTTTCTTATTGGTTGGACTTGTGGATACATAATATTTTTAGTGGGATTTTATTATATACATTTTTAATTTACTTTACTTTTCTATCATACTATAGTTGGGATATAGTGGAATGCATGCACTTGGTTCTTAGTGATTTTTACATTTCAACATTTTGTGAGTTTGTAAATTTGTGTGCGTGTACATGTACATAAGAAATGTCTACCATGTCAGTGATATGACTACTTTCTACTAGTCACTATCCCCTAGCCTATTTTAGGCATGGTTGGGGTGTCATGACATAGGCCCCACTAGGATGGGTCATGACAGAGTTGTATCAAATGGAGGTGTCAATCCTCTGACCTGTGGGTATTGGTATGTAAACTTTCGAGTCTTTGTACGGGAGACCCTACATGTAACCAGTTTGCTAGAATGAGCTAGGAGAGTCCGTACTTATGGGCCCATAGTTGGTGTGAGCTACTACAGAGAAGGTGAATATCATCCAGGAGTGGATGAAGACTGCACAGAGCTATCATAAGACTTATGTTGGCAGGAAAAAAATGCCTTTGGAGTTTGAGGAAGGAGACCATGTGTTCCTATGGGTTTCACCTCGATGCAGATTACATATATTTGTCCGGGGGTGACAATTAACTCCAAGTATTATTGGACCTTTTTAGATACTGAATTAAGTTTGTGAGGTGGTGTAACGCTTAGCTCTACCTCTATAGTTAGACTGGGTACATGATGTCTTCCACGTGTCTCTGCTGAGGAGGTATATGCATAACCCATCACACATCATCAACTAGGGAGAGCTGGACATCGAGGATATAGACTATTTCTGAGTACCCAATAGAGATCAAGGATCGATAGGAGAGGATCCTTCATGGATGATCTATTTCTTTAGTGCATGTCTGGTGGCAGCACGAGAATCTCTAGGAAAGCACTTGGGAGCAAGATGCTCAGATTCATTCTCATTTCCCACATCTTTTTGAGTAGCCTTTGTTTTAGATTTTTAGGGATGTAAATCTCCAAGGTGAGGATAATGTAATATCCCTAATATTCTATATATTATTTTTAAATATTATATGGATTGAATTTAAGACTAGGCACTGAGACAACGTGCGATTCTGAGGCCCGGTGTGCTAGAAACAATTTTTTTAAAATATATAAAAGTATTAAATAGCACATGCGTGAAGTTTTTATGAAAAAGTGAAATAACTTATAAAAGGTTTACTGAATTATAAATATGAGGAAATCATTGCATTCGTAATAATGAATTTACTTTATGCGCGACCTAACATTGGTCAGCATGGGTTAATTGTGGAAAGTCATCACGAGCATTTTAAATTAATAAAATAATTTTTTTATTTCATCAACGCAGTGATGTAATGAAAAGATTATTTTAAATAAAACCCTTGGTAGAGATCCAGGGTTAGGCTCAGAAACCTGGAATCCTCTAGAAACCCTAATGAGAGAGATCTAAGGGATCCTCTCAGTAGGTGATGGCATACATTCAGATCAGAGATTGACGAAGGCCGTTTTTGGTATATCTGACCAAAAATGATGACCCAAAGATCGATCTACTTTAGTGAGCGATCCAAAAATATAGGTATGATGCATTATTTTGATTATTCTTTCCCATATTTGATTCCTATAATAAAATTGGACTAATACACAAATATATTAGCCCATGGATCAATTATACTTTCGGGATGTGATGATATTTGAGGGTTTTATCAGGATTTGGTTCTAGAGATTTTTTTTTTGATTTATTCATCATTCTTATGGGAATGGATTGAGTTAGAAACAAACAATGATTGAGGTTTGTTCCTAGGTATTGTTCCTTGTGTGTTTTCTCCCATGATTTCTTGTGTTCTTGATGCATGTTCTTCATTCATCCCCAAAATTTGAACAATCGATCATTGCACCTTCAATTCTTAACACAAAGATCCAAAACTGGAGATTTGAATTTTGGACGACTCGATAGAGGTGAAATGAAGGTGACGAAAGACAAATCTAAGTGATTTAGAAGAAGCCATTCTTTGGGTGAGTTGTATTAGGATGGATTAAATCGAATTTTCAAGACAATTAATGGCAAAAAACCCATCAATTTGGTGTTATAGTGGTGAAAAAACCTTATATATGGATGTTCAAGGTGAATTGACCACTAGAATGAGATCTGAAAGATTGGAAGAGGTGTGTAGAGTATGAATATGGGTTTTTGGAAAGCTCGATACATATATAACATAGTCTCGACTACCTGGCGTGTGTTCATCGTTGGAAAAATCGGTGTGTACATGGGAATTACTTGAACATGAGGTGGATTAGATGAGTTTCCTACATGGAATGTACTCCCCCACAGGGCATGGTCTGGACTGAGTACACGGGCTACCCCATATACTGATGTACAAGTAGGATACATGAGATGATGCTGTGTTCTGGTACGCAGACATAGCACACTGGTGAACCCCGGATGGATGGACATGGCGTGTGACTCCTTCTACAAGCCATGTACCCATATTCTACATGAAATGTTCTAAAGACACATGCCATTATACATGGGAAGTACTTGGGGTCATGTTACACGGCGTGTGACCCCACTACATGCCATGTACCCCTTCCTACATGGCCTAATTCTCTTTTCCTTCGTATCATGGACAAGTTTCGTTTGGGTTTTTTCCCCTTATCCGTTCCCTAAAGGTAGGTATGTTATCATTTCCTACTCTTAAGACTACGATCCATTCAGTAGGACTTCCTTGATAGAGTTTTTGGAATATTCTGAGAGGCTTGGTGTAGGATCTTCTATTCATTCTCTGTTCCCTAGTTGGAGTTCTCGGTATCAACATGACCAACACTATGTGGGTGCCAATCCTCTACTTAGCGGGTTAATCTAGATTGATTTCTTTGGCATCACACCATGGCCCTGGCTATGATCTGCATATATTGTATCATATATCTATTCAGATCTATCAACATATCTCTCTCATGGATAGACCTAATGAGAAGTACCTCGCGAACGAATGTCATCAGTGTAATCAGACTCAGGAGTGCATTCTCTCAGATGAGTGATTCATGGAATATTCAAGCTAAATGCATAGGGTTGGTATGCAGTGGTTGTGACTTACCTCTAGACTGTGTGTATTGGTTGAGTATATCTTTATATTATTGTTATATGTTCTGTAGACATATACTTGTGTAGATTTTACTTTAATTTACTTTTTTATATTTCTTTGTGGTTTCAGGGTGTCCTACTAAGTATTGCCATACTCACCCCTAAACAGGATTTTCCCACACATGTCATATCTTGTGCAAATGGTCGACCTTTTAACAGAGTTCAAGGTGAACTAGGACCAGACAAAGATTTGTGAGATCAAGCAGGCTGACGTGTTCCTATGTTTACAAATAGTATCCCCAATACCTTTTCTTACAGGTTGGACTTGTGGTTACAAACTCTTTTTGGTGGGGTTGTATTTTGGCCCTGATTACTTTACTTTACTTTCCAGCAGTACTCTATTTGGGATATAGTGGTATGCATGCACTTAGTTCTTAGTGGTTTTTACATTTCATAATTTTGTGAGTTTGGAGATGTGTGCATGTTTATAGGTATATAAGAAATTCCTCCCATGTCCGTGATATGCCTACTCGGTGCTAGTCAACAACCCCTGGCCTACTGGAGGTGGGCTTGGGGAGTCACAGAATGAGCCCCACTAGGACGGGTCGTGATAGATAATGACAATACTAAATTTATTCTTATGGTATATTTTAAAGTTTTGGTTTATTTCCATGTTACATGACTATGATTATGCCCCATGGGCCATGATTATCATCTAATGATTACACACTATTTTGACATGGTATATTTTTTTCCTTTAAAATTACACATCCTTATATCAATATTTATAAACAAATCTTATTATTCCATGTTTTTTAATAATAATTTTATCCCATTCCCATGTTTTCTCATATGCTTATGATTTTTACCCTTGATGACATATTGATGAGGTTTTCCCTTTATTGATCATTTTAGATTACCCTTTATTATGTTTCTTTCCTAAAGTTATTAAGATGAGATTATCCTATGAGATGTTTAGAAGGAAGTATAGTATGATTTGATTATATAGAAAGGTTCACAAGTTCTATAAAATATGTTTCCTTATGGTCCTCAAAGACACTAAACCAAAAGGTTATATGAGTTGTGTGATATTTTTGTGAGTTTTAATACTAATGTGATTTTTTTTCAATTTTATTTTTTATCATCTCCCATGGTATCAAAGTCAATTTTCAAAAGTAAATGTTTTTATCACCTAACCTAGAAGTGTGGGTATACGGTGCCTTAGGAAGATAATATAGAGAAGAAATAAAAATAGTATGCTTAGTTAGGAGGAAAAAATAATCTTCCTAAAGTAGTGATTCTAAAAAAGAGTGTTCTAGGAGTGATTCCAATTTCATGACATGTGTTGAAAAAAATATAGATTACTCAAGCAGTGTAGAAAAGGAAGAATGAGATGTGACTTATATGGTGCACATGTTGGAAATTAAACTTGAAGTATATCTTAAAATAAATAATCAACTTAATAAAGAAGTAAAATAATTGAAGTATGTGAGTAGTAGAAATAAATATGAACATATGGCTTTTGTTAGATAAAATGATTAAATTGAGGTGATAAAACTTCTCAAAGTGAAAGTGTCTGAACATGGTAAAATCATAAAATAGTTTGAAAATAAGATTATTAATCAATAATAAATGCTTAATTAGGATAAATTAAGGTTTCTTAAGGATAAAAATACTATTTTAAAAATTATGCGTGACTTTGATAAATATTTTGAAGTGAAAGTTCGGTCATCAAAGAGTTTTGATAAATCCTATGAATCAGCCTAGTTAAAATCTACACTAGCTGTATCTAAAAGCATCATATATGTTTAAGCTAAATGTATAGGTTCAAAATGACAATATTGGAAAACCTAAGTTTGAGAAATACCCTCAGAATATAACCACTATAACTAAGGTAGGAGATAATGGCCAAAAGAATCAAGTTAACCCTAAATATATGTATACTAAGGGTGATGCTTCACTAAGATAGAAAGAGGATTTTCAAAGATAGACTAAGTAGTTCCATAAAAAAATTCTAGGGGATACTAATGGTTTTGGGGTACTTATGGGCATAAATCCTGTAACACCCCAAGCTTCCACGGTACGTTTCCCTTCGAATAATGCGATAGCGTGTGTTGTACGCAACCTCGAGTTCTAACACACACCACAACTAATTAAACTAGCCGTTGTGAATAGTAATAACTACTTTTTGAAATAATATATATTTTATATTTCAAAATGGACTTCATTTTTGGATTCGGAATATTGAAATTAGCCTAGGGTGAAATTTTGGTACTTTTCAGATAACTTTTATATTTTGATGAATAGTGAAAATTACTAAATTTTAATTAAAATCAACTTTTTTAATCAAAATAATTAATATTGATAAATTATGAATTTAAGTGGTTTTAAATTATATTTAGAATATATTTTTACCATTTAATTTAATGTTTATCATTGTACATAATTTCACAATTAAACCAGACATAAACAAGTGTCAATCTTTTGATAGTTATTATCTCTTAAAAACACGCTTTTTATTTTTACAACGGGAATTAATTTTAAATTAATTTCTGCCACTTCTGTGTTTTGAATTTGAAAAAATGGATTACATATTTGGAATCAGGATTTCCAAATTATGTAAATAGGTAACTTTTATTTTTACACATTTTGAATAATTACTGCGGTAAATATTTTATTTACCATGGTTAAAGGGTAAATCCGGTAAATAAGGGTTAAAAAATAATATTATAATAATACAAAATTACCCTAAAACGTGTCCTAACCTTATTGGTGGACACATACCCGACCATGGGCATCCTTGGGTCGATTTGGGGACCCCTTAGAGCCACTTGTATGTGGTAGGAACACATTATATTAATAAAGTTAAAATAAAAATAAAAATGGAATAAGCTTACATCTTTTAGAAGAACAATTTTTACATAGGGTTATACATGTTGGATTTTCGATTATAAATATTCATTAGAAATTTAAAAAGATTTACTACATAATGATATTTTATTTATAATTTTTAGACATCAAATAATTTAAATTATTTATGACACAATAATGATGCAATGTTTACCTCATTAATAAATCATTTAAATAAATAAGATTATAATGATTAAAATATTATCTAAAACCTGTCCAATTCTTATTGGTTGATGTTATTTAGAATATTAGTCATCTTATCTTCGACCTAAATGATTTTTTGGACCATTATAAACCGAATATAATTATATTATAAAGTAATACTTTCACTCTTTCCTAAAGAGCCCCTCCTCTCTCTTATAAAAGGAGACCACTTCTACTCATTCCTCACACCTCTCAGGCCACTTGGCTCGTCCAAACCCTGCCCAAATACTCTCCCAACTTCCCTCACTACAACCTAGAGGCCTTAGTTTGATTAGAAAGCCAACCTAAGGATCCCTTTTGATCAAATCAAAAGGAAGAACCCGAAGAAGAGGTAATGTTTTCACCACCCCTTTTCAAGTTCCTTTCTTCTTCCACTTCTTCTTTCTTTGTTCTTACCATTCTAAAATAATAACTCCAGTATCTCACATATAATGTGATGTTATTATAAATATGGTACAACCATATTCAGTATTCTATCCACCCTTTGAATAACATGTCACCATACGTGCGTACGTACGGCTTACCATCTCCACGTCGTGGTGTAATTGTTATTCAATATATTATTATTTGGATGGGTATAATAATGATGTGAAACTCATGTAAATAATAAATATAACATGTTAATTATTCTGTATATATGATATAACATCCATTTATATATTATTTTAATATCAAAAGAATGATATTGTCGCTCGTGCGTACGTACGGACTACCGTCTCCACGAATGCGATGAGATTCATTCTCCATCGTATCCATTCAAGTATAATTATCATTTTATGATTTAAAAATGATGTTTAAAGACTTGATATCATTATGGATATGAATAATATATAACCTATCCATTACAAACATGGCTTACGTAACAAAACATATAAAATAAAACAAGTAAGTTAACACCCGAAACAACGATAATACTAAGATATTATTATCAAATCAATATTAAAAGATCATATATGATATAATATTAATGTATATGATTCTTTTATAATTTAATAACAATTATTTCACCATTATATAGGAGGTTAACCTACCCCAACCAAGGAAAAGTACAAGGTAAGGGTTTATTTCGCAATCTCTTCATTATCCGAGGTTGTTTATACATAATTATCTACTGGGACCTCGTTATCATCCACGTCCATGTTTCTTCCAAATTTATTTCAAAACATTTTTAATATTTAAAAGAATATGGGTTAAAGTCATTTATACCCTTTTTTGACTTTTATAAGAGGTTTATAAGGGAATCTTTCCGTCGTTTTCCAAACAAGGTGCTTTTTAACCTTTTCGACAGAATTAAGATAAGAATGTTTTTTAACTTATACGGCGGGTGCGGTTATTTTCCGCCGTTATAAAATCGTCAAAGATTCCCTTACAAGCTTATAAGAATATTTTCAAAGAAAATGTTTTATTTTATAAATATATGTCTCTTAAATTATTTCAAAATAGAAAGAGAAATTTCTTTAAAAAGAGTTTTGATTTCATCTATGTCAACATCCTTTAATGGATTTTACGCTTATTAGAGGATGATATATTATGATACAAAACTTTTATATTGTATTGAAGGTTTTGTGATATGTTTGACTGTGGATGTGCTATTTTTTTATATACCATTCATGGTTTATGGTGAAAGTATTGACATTTCGTATGCTAGTTTTAATACGAATGTTTATGTTATGTTTAAACCTTTTCATATCGGAATGCATTGGACTTAATATGTGATGGGTGGAGCCCGCTATAGCTCCTCGATGCATCGGTAGGTCTCATGAGACGAACTAGTGTCTTGGCACAAGGCCTTGGCAAAATCTTATTTGTAGTCTTGGCACGAGGCCTTGGCTATGTGGTTATGATAGTCTGGCATTATGCATTCCATCATTATGAAAGTGGTTATTGATATTGCATGTGATTATTCGATTAGTAGAATATCCATGTGAATAAGTAAATGGAATTATTTCATTTTATTTATGCCATACTATGTTGAAGTTAAAGTTTAAAAGGCTTTTGTTTTAGTTATACATTGCCTTAAATGTTTATTCTTATTTATGAAAGTTTCCGCTATATTGTTATCCTTACTGGGCATTTGAGCTCACCCCTTTTCTATGTTTTATTTTTCCCAGGAAGTGAAGAATTAAATTATGAATGACCTGTAGGGATATTATGAGGGGTTAATAGTGTGGACTATGGAGACAATATGTTGCTGTAGTAGTTTTTTTTTATTTTGATGATGTAATGTAAAACTTATGAATATATCTAGTGTTTCCAAGGCTACTAAACCAATCGGTCTTTCAAAATTTGATCTTTCTTGTGATCATGCCAATGTTATGTAATTAATGCACCGACTCTGGGTAACTAGGGTCGGGGCGTTACAGTTGGTATCAGAGGAAGTTTAGTACAAACCTTGGAAGCTAGATTTAGATAAACTCTGATTAGAGCACGTAGACCTAAGATGAACTTTGAGGATTAGTATAGAAGAACTTCCTAGAATTTTGGTATTGTAGAGATTTTGTGAGTTTTCCGAGCAATACATCCCTGTCTGGATACGAGCAGGTAGAGGCGGCTCTGGCACAGATGTACCTAGGGGTAAAACCCGAAAACACCGCTTTGAGCTAGACTCGAACGGGAACTGGTGCACGACAACGGGCCTTGCTGCACTCTTGGTTACGACACTCCCGGGGGATATGCTTAGGATAACTCTCATTTTCTTTACAAATCATTATGAAGGGTTTATGAGCATATAATTCCTCAAAGAAAACATATTTATGATTATGGATTATATCCATAAATAGTTCAATTTATGTTAAGTGTTTTATAAGTATGGGATTATGTATTTTGATTCATAAACTGATCTAGTTTATGCCATTGTTTAGAAATGGCGCCTAGTGGAAGAAATGGAAACCGTATTAATGCACGCACTCCATGTAGGGATTTCCCTCCTACTCAAGATAATTATAGTGGGGCTGGTGATGCAACTGGTGCCGATCAGCTAATCACCATACTGGGACAACTTACTCAGGTTATGAATAATAACCTTACCCGTATGGAGCACCCTGATCCGCAGCGTGGAGGATAAATGTTAGATCGATTCATGAGGCAACAACCACCAATGTTCAATGGGAGTACAAATCCCTTAGTAGCTGAGCAATGGATAAATTCCCTAGAGAAAATATTTCAGGCTTTGGGGAGCAGTGAAAGGGAAAAAGTTATCATGGCAGTTTACCGCCTCACTGGAGATGCTGATCAATGGTGGTCATTGATTCAAAACATGAAGGAAGATGATGAAGTATCAAATATGAAATGGAGGGAGTTCAAAGATCTGTTTTTAGAAAAATACTTTCCTCGCGACCATCGAGCAGATATGGAAAGGCAATTTCTGAGTCTGAGACAAAAGGAGGATGAGAATGTCACAAAGTATGAGGCTAACTTTACAAGGTTAGCGAGGTATGCTGGAGATTATATTCGAAACCCAAGAAGTAATATTGATCGTTTATTTGATGGGTTAAAACCATTTCTCCGTCGAGCATTAGTCTCACAATCCTTTTCATCGTACGAAGACATTGTCTCATGTGCTATCAAGACCGAAAAGGAATTCTCTAAGTCTTATGACTTTAAAGCAAAGCAAGAAAAGAAGAGACCTGCTGATCAATCTGGGAATGGAAATAAGGGGAAGAAGGGAAAGGTTGAATATCCATCTTGTGGTAAATGCGGGAAGAAACATCCTGGTACTTGCTTGAAGGGAATGGGAGTCTGTTACAAGTGTGGTGAAAAAGGCCACCAAGCTCGTGATTGCAAGGGGAAGAAGGAAGCTACCAACGTTCAGTGCTACAATTGCAGGGAGATGGGGCATTATGAAAATGAATGTCCTAAGCGTCGGGAGAACTTACCTCAGAAAAGGCCAAGGGATCAAGGCCAGGCTTATGCTATCACTACTGCTGAGGTAGAAGCTCCGAAAGACGTGGTGGCAGGTAATTTAATGGTTTCCTCAAGTTTAGCGAATGCATTATTTGATTCTGGATCATCGCATTGTTTCATATCTTCCCAGTTTGCTAAGAAAATTAGATATTTCCAATTTGATTTAATAAGGGAGTTGTCAGTTAAAACTCCTAAGGGAAGTATCATTGCAACAAAGTTTTGTGAATCAGTCCCCATTAGAGCACATAAATTTTCTTTATCTGCTAATCTCATCGTCATACCTATGATTGAGTTTGATATAATCCTCGGTATGGACTGGCTTTTGGACTATGATGCGAAGATTTATTGTAAGAAGAAAGAGGTTACGATTCTTGATGATAATGATAAGGAACACCTTATTTTTAGAGCAGAATCGTCACCACCTAATTCTTATTTAGATCCACCCCCAGTAGCTCAACTTAATTCAATTATTGGGGAGGAAGAGAATGAAATAACTGTCGGTGAGGAAAGGAATGTTCAAATAGAGGATGTACCTGTTGTGAAAGAATTTGTAGATGTAATTCCGGAAGATTTACCTGGACATCCTCCAGAACGAGAAGTTGAGTTTTCCATTGATTTG
Organism: Viscum album; assembly: GCA_963277665.1. Classification (NCBI taxonomy): domain Eukaryota; kingdom Viridiplantae; phylum Streptophyta; class Magnoliopsida; order Santalales; family Viscaceae; genus Viscum; species Viscum album. Next base: position 878,606,240 of record OY728137.1, on the reverse strand, counting down.
ATTCCTGGATCAAGGCCTATATCGAAGACCCCTTATAGAATGGCCACTGTAGAGTTAGTCAAACTAAAGAAACAACTAGAGGAATTGAGTAATAATGGATTTATTCGCCCTAGTGTTTCTCCATGGGGAGCCCCTGTTCTTTTTGTTAAAAAGAAAGATGGATCTATGAGGTTATGTATCGACTACAGGGAGATCAATGCTATAACGATAAAGAACAAGTATCCCCTACCTCGCATTGATGATTTATTTGACCAACTGCATGGAGCTCAATACTTTTCAAAGATTGACCTTCGATCTGGATACCATCAGTTGTGTGTGAAGAAGGAAGACATTCCGAAGACAACATTTCGAACCAGGTACGGGCATTACGAGTTTACCGTAATGCCGTTTGGATTGACTAATGCACCCTCTGTATTCATGGATATGATGAATAGAGTTTTCAAGGAGTATCTCGATGAATTTGTGGTGGTATTTATTGATGATATCTTGGTATACTCCAAAACCTACGAAGATCATGAAAATCACTTGCGCATTATCTTGAAGACTCTGAGGAGGCATGGATTATATGGGAAGTTTAGCAAGTGTGAATTCTGGATTCAGGATATTTCTTTTCTTGGCCATATTGTCTCTAAAGATGGAATCTCCGTTGATCCTTCTAAGACCAAGGCAATCCAAGAATGGCCAGCACCTACGAGTATAACTGAGGTACGTAGTTTTATTGGTTTGGCAGGTTATTATCGATGTTTCGTCCAGAATTTTGCCTGATTGGCTAACCCATTAACGAAGCTCACACGTAAAGGGGTTAAATTTGTTTGGGCAAAAGAGTGTGAAGAATGTTTTGAAGAACTGAAGAAAAGATTAGTCAATGCTCCTATATTGACTCTACCATCGGGGAATGATGGGTTCGTTATTTATAGTGATGCATCAAAGAAAGGACTTGGTTGTGTCCTTATGCAGAATGATAGAGTTATTGCCTATGCATCACGATAGTTGAAAATTCATGAACAAAACTATCCTACTCATGATCTCGAGTTAGCAGCTATGATCTTTGCTTTGAAGATATGGAGGCACTACCTCTATGGTGAAAAATGTGAGATTTATACTGATCACAAGAGTTTGAAGTATATTTTCTCACAAAAAGAACTCAACATGAGGCAAAGGAGATGGCTTGAATTACTCAAGGATTATGATTGCACGATACACTACCACCCGGGGAAAGCAAACAAGGTGGTAGATGCTTTGAGTAGAAAAGACCATGGAGTTTTGAACATGATGAGAATTGAAAGGGATCCAATTTTCATGGATCTAGTGAAGATGAACATGGGAATAACCAGGGAAGGTGAAACATCAATGCTTTTTCAAATGGTTGCTAAACCATATTTACTAGAAAGGATTAAGAGTTCTCAGACCGATGATGAAGAATTTCAGAAGAAGATTAAAGCTGTGAATGATGGGAGATTGAGAGACTTTGTGTATGAAGATGGAATTTTGAAATTTGGGAAGAGACTTTGTGTTCCCGATTTACCTGATCTAAAAAGGGAATTGCTGGATGATGCTCATAGTTCCAATTTCTCTATACACCCTGGGAGCACAAAAATGTATAGAGATTTGAAGGAACATTTTTGGTGGGATAACATGAAGAGGGAGATTGCTGATTTTGTGTCAAGATGTATGGTTTTTCAACAAGTGAAAGCTGGAAGGCAACAGCCTGGAGGAGTCATGCAACCTCTTCCCATACCGGAGTGGAAATGGGACAATATTACGATGGACTTTGTCATGGGGCTACCAAAGACTCCTAGAAGGAACGGTGCAATATGGGTTATTGTTGATCGTCTTACCAAGTCAGCACATTTTCTTGCTATAAGAGAAGATCTACCCCTGGAACGTCTAGCAAGACTATACATTAATGAAGTTGTGAGACTTCATGGATTACCCCTATCGATTGTTTCTGATCGTGATCCCCGTTTTACTTCAAGATTTTGGAAAAGTCTTCAGAAATCTCTGGATACTGAACTTCATTTGAGAACTGCTTACCACCCTCAGACAGATGGACAATCAGAACGGACTATTCAAACCCTAGAAGACATGTTGAGATCTTGCTCACTTGACTTTCAGGGTATGTGGGATCAATATTTACCACTGGTAGAATTTTCCTATAACAATAGCTTCCATTCGAGTATTCAGATGGCACCATATGAAGCATTATACAGAAAGAGATGTCGTACACCAACCTGTTGGGATGAGGTTGGTGAAAGAAAACTTGTAGGCCCAGAACTAGTGGAGGAAACGGTGGAAAAGGTGAAGGTAATCCAAAATCACATCAAAGCAGCTCAAAGTAGGCAGAAGAGCTATGCCGATAATCGAAGGAAGGATTTGGAATTTCATGTCGGTGATCATGTTTTTCTGAAGGTATCTCCATGGAAGGGAGTCATACGTTTTGGTAAGAAAGGTAAATTGAGTCCCAGGTACATCGGACCTTTCGAAATTCTAGAATGAATTGGGGCTGTAGCTTACCGATTGGCAATGCCGCCAAGTCTCTCCAAAGTTCACGATGTGTTCCACGTATCTCTGTTGAGAAAATACATGCCTGACCCAACGCATGTACTCACCTATGAGGAATTAGAACTGGAACCCGATCTTTCCTATTCTAAAGAGCCTGTCAGGATTCTTGATACAATAGAACAAGTACTGAGAAACCGGACGACGCGTCTGGTAAAAGTTTTGTGGAGAAATCATAAGATGGAAGAGGCAACGTGGGAACCCGAGGAACTTATGATGAAGAACCACCAGAGTCTTTTTATGCAGTAATACCCTAGAAATTGCGAGGACGCAATTATTTGAAGGAGGGGAGAATGTAACACCCCAAGCTTCCACGGTACGTTTCCCTTCGAATAATGCGATAGCGTGTGTTGTACGCAACCTCGAGTTCTAACACACACCACAACTAATTAAACTAGCCGTTGTGAATAGTAATACCTACTTTTTGAAATCATATATATTTTATATTTCAAAATGGACTTCATTTTTGGATTCGGAATATTGAAATTAGCCTAGGGTGAAATTTTGGTACTTTTCGGATAACTTTTATATTTTGATGAATAGTGAAAATTACTAAATTTTAATTAAAATCAACTTTTTTAATCAAAATAATTAATATTGATAAATTATGAATTTAAGTGGTTTTAAAGTATATTTAGAATATATTTTTACCATTTAATTTAATGTTTGTCATTGGACATAATTTCACAATTAAACCAGACATAAACAAGTGTCAATCTTTTGATAGTTATTATCTCTTAAAACACGCTTTTTATTTTAACAACGGGAATTAATTTTAAATTAATTTCTGCCACTTCTATGTTTTGAATTAGGAAAAATGGATTACATATTTGGAATCAGGATGTCCAAATTATGTAAATAGGTAACTTTTATTTTTACACATTTGGAATAATTACTGCGGTAAATATTTTATTTACCATGGTTAAAGGGTAAATCCGGTAAATAAGGGTTACAAAATAATATTATAATAATACAAAATTACCCTAAAACGTGTCCTAACCTTATTGGTGTACACATACCCGACCATGGGAATCCTTGGGTCGATTTGGGGACCCCTTAGAGCCACTTGTATGTGGTAGGGACACATTATATTAATAAAGTTAAAATAAAAATAAAAATGGCATAAACTTACATCTTTTAGAAGAACAATTTTTACATAGGGTTATACATGTTGGATTTTCGATTATAAATATTAATTAGAAATATAAAAATATTTCCTACATAATTATATTTTATTTATAATTTTTATACATCAAATAATTTAAATTATTAATGACACAATAATGATGCAATGTTTACCTCATTAATAAATCATTTAAATAAATAAGATTATAATGATTAAAATATTATCTAAAACCTGTACAATTCTTATTGGTTGATGTTATTTAGAATATGAGTCATCTTATCTTCGACCTAAATGATTTTTTGGACCATTATAAACCGAATATAATTATATTATAAAGTAATACTTTCACTCTTTCCTAAAGAGCCCCTCCTCTCCCTTATAAAAGGAGACCACTTCTACTCATTCCTCACACCTCTAAAGCCACTTGGCTCGTCCAAACCCTGCCCAAATACTCTCCCAACTTCCCTCACTACAACCTAGAGGCCTTAGTTTGATCAGAAAGCCAACCTAATGAGCCCTTTTGATCAAATCAAAAGGAAGAACCCGAAGAAGAGGTAATGTTTTCACCACCCCTTTTCAAGTTCCTTTCTTCTTCCACTTCTTCTTTCTTTGTTCTTACCATTCTAAAATAATAACTCCAGTATCTCACATATACTGTGATGTTATTATAAATATGGTACAACCATATTCAGTTTTCTATCCACCCTTTGAATAACATGTCACCATACGTGCGTACGTACGGCTTACCGTCTCCACGTCGTGGTGTAATTGTTATTCAATATATTATTATTTGGATGGGTATAATAATGATGTCAACTCATGTAAATAATAAATATAACATGTTAATTATTCTGTATATATTATATAACATCCATTTATATATTATTTTAATATCAAAAGAATGATATTGTCGCTCGTGCGTACGTACGGACTACTGTCTCCACGAATGCGATGAGATTCATTCTCCATCGTATCCATTCAAGTATAATTATCATTTGATGATTTAAAAATGATGTTTAAAGACTTGATATCATTCTGGATATGAATAATATACAACCTATCCATTACAAACATGGCTTACGTAACAAAACATATAAAATAAAACAAGTAAGTTAACACCCGAAACAACGATAATACTAAGATATTATTATCAAATCAATATTAAAAGATCATATATGATATCATATTAATGTATATGATTCTTTTATAATTTAATAACAATTATTTCACCATTATACAGGAGGTTAACCTACCCCAACCAAGGAAAAGTACAAGGTAAGGGTTTATTTCGCAATCTCTTCATTATCCGAGGTTGTTTATACATAATTATCTACTGAGACCTCGTTATCATCCACGTCCATGTTTCTTCAAAATGTATTTCAAAACATTTTTAATATTTAAAAGAATATGGGTTAAAGTCATTTATACCCTTGTTTGACTTTTATAAGAGGTTTATAAGGGAATCTTTCCGTCGTTTTCCAAACAAGGTGCTTTTTAATCTTTTCGACAGAATTAAGATAAGAATATTTTTTAACTTATACGGCGGGTGCGGTTATTTTCCGCCGTTATAAAATCATCAAAGCTTCCCTTACAAGCTTATAAGAATATTTTCAAAGAAAATGTTTTATTTTATAAATATATGTCTCTTAAATGATTTCAAAATAGAAAGAGATATTTCTTTAAAAAGAGTTTTGATTTCATCTATGTCAACATCCTTTAATGGATTTTAGGCTTATTAGAGGATGATATATTATGATACAAAACTTTTATATTGTATTGAAGGTTTTGTGATATGTTTGACTGTGGATGTGCTATTTTTTTATATACCATTCATGGTTTATGGTGAAAGTATTGACATTTCGTATGCTAGTTTTAATACGAATGTTTATGTTATGTTTAAACCTTTTCATATGGGAATGCATTGGACTTAATATGTGACGGGTGGAGCCCGCTATAGCTCCTCGATGCATCGGTAGGTCTCATGAGACGAACTAGTGTCTTGGCACAAGGCCTTGGAAAAATCTTATTTGTAGTCTTGGCACGAGGCCTTGGCTATGTGGTTATGATAGTCTGGCATTATGCATTCCAGCATTATGAAAGTGGTTATTGATATTGCATGTGATTATTCGATCAGTAGAATATCCATGTGAATAAGTAAATGGAATTATTTCATTTTATTTATGCCATACTATGTTGAAGTTAAAGTTTAAAAGGCTTTTGTTTTAGTTATACATTGCCTTAAATGTTTATTCTTATTTATGAAAGTTTCCGCTATATTGTTATCCTTACTGGGCATTTGAGCTCACCCCTTTTATATGTTTTATTTTTCTCAGGAAGTGAAGAAGTAAATTATGAATGACCTGCAGGGATATTATGAGGGGTTAATAGTGTGGACTATGGAGAAAATATGTTGCTGTAGTAGTTTTTTTTATTTTGATGATGTAATGTAAAACTTATGAATATATCTAGTATTTCCAAGGCTACTAAACCAATCGGTCTTTCGAGATTTGATCTTTCTTGTGATCATGCCAATGTTATGTAATTAATGCACCGACTCTGGGTAACTGGGGTCGGGGCGTTACAAATCCTATGTTTTTTAGTATAACATGCCTTTCCCTTAGAATTATATAAGCATTAATTTAGGCGGAGATATTAAAATAATAGATGAAACATACCTATTCAAAGACATATAGTGGATGGAGACTCATATGTGATGCCTATCTGAAATAGATTTGACTATCTTGAAAATATTTATAGTAGATTCCAACAACAAGGTAACTATACAGAGGAGTGTGTGACAATGATCCTATGTCAAAAACAAAATATTTCTAAAGGAAATCATATTCAATGGAAAACTAATGTTGAGAATTCCTTTATTATTGAGGTGGGTCTCAGGGAAAGAAAAAGGAGCAAGCCATGATTTCTTCATAGTGGTAGATCATTACACATGGATAATTATTTTTTATTGAATAAATCTCTCTTGCATTTATTTTTCTTGAAATAGAGAGAGGAGGAGTCAAGAGTGAATTCGTTGTGAACAACGATTATCACTTTTCAATTTTTGGATTATTTACACTATAGCCATAACCGTTTATTTATAGAGATAGGGTTTAGGTTAAAATAATTATTTAACTACATATTGGAACTTAAGTTATATTATAACCTCTAATGAAACCCGATGAAAAATAATAGTAATAATAATATTTTTTGGTTTGTTCCAACTTGCAGAAATTGATAAATAATATTTACTGGCTTGTAAAAAATTATTTTTCACTAGACACAGTCTTGGTACTTTCAAACTCTATAATATTTATTGAATACATAAATAAATATTTAATTCATAAATATATATTTCATTCACATACAACTGAATAAATATTGATTAAATATTCAACAAAATAAATAAATATATTTTTATTCACATGACGGTGAACAAATATTTATTTAATTTATGAAATCAATATTACTTGAAAAAAAATATTCCTCGATCTTGAGAATAATATTTATTCCATTAATTAAATTTAAATAGAATTTAATTTAGATCAATAAAAACACTTAGTGTGTGAATCTCTAGGATTCTTTCTTATTGGAATTAGGCGGGCTTGCCTAAATTCCAAGATTATCTTCTAGAAATGGGTCAAGTAACCGAATAGAAAGAACTTAATGTCACAATGTCAACAAATACATATGAATGATCACTATTTAATATAATCCATTTATTACAATATCTCATCAAAAAGGTTGCATGATGGTGTGATCAACCTATATGCTCAATACTTCTTTCTTTGTCTATCTGAAATACACATGTCAATAAACCATGACTATGGAATTTAGGTGATAGTTATATTAAAATCAAAGGGTCAAGATATCAACTCCCATAAGGATAGAAGGGACAAATACTTCCTCAAATTATCCATTAATGAAATTTCAATCTTATCATACCCAACATACTCTACTCCCCACCAACATATTGCGTGATAGTTTTGGTGAGTAAATACAAGTGCATGATTCATGAAAGGCATCAATAATAATATTAAATTATAAGGACCATTACACCTACTCACACATAGTAATAACCAATGACACGAAAACATATATAATTTCTACTGGTAGGTATGTTCTCTAAATCTCCCATCTTAGATTTTACCAAGTGAAAAATTCATGATACGAAGCCTATTTCGATTATGTATACTCACACCTGATGGTGTAAATACTATGTGTCCCATCATAGTACATTATACAACCACATAACTTTATTAATAATATTTTTATATCACTTCATAGTTCACATCATAGTGGGGAACTTTTATGACCATATTAATGTGACAAATAATCTAGGACATTATTACATTAAATACATGAAAAACAATGAACAATATGTTATAAGATGTTTAATTAATGTTCAATATATTGAATATGCATGTAATCAAAGTACAATCATTTGGTCCTAAGATACCAACTCCAAAAAACTCCCACTTAGACTAAAGCCAATTACCTATGACTTTAAGTCCTCTAGACCTCACATGATAATCATGTTTTTTTAGTCAAGGCTTTAGTAAAGGGTTCAATCACATTTTCTTCCATGGAAATATTGCTCACTACAACCTTACCTCTCTAAGAAAACACCTTAAGAGATGATACTTCTGAAGTATGTTATCCATCCACTGATGTGACCTTGGCTCTTTTGTGAGACCCACCACTACAGTATTATCATAATAGAGTGTGAGAAAATCTTTTATTCTAGGAACCACATCAAGATCTTGGATAAAGTTATTCATCCATACTAATTCCTTAGCTACCTCAAAATATGCAATATACTCAGACTCTACTATAAAATCTGTGACAATAGCCTACTTTTATATGTTCCATCTCACAACACACCCATTCAAAGTGAATAATTATGCCATTTGTGACTTCATGTCATCTAGATCAGTTTGGAAACTAGAATCTGCATATCATCTGATGAATAATTCCTTATCCACTCCATAGAACCAGAACATATCCTTAGTACACCCAGATACTTAAGGATAGTCTTGAATACCATCCAATATCAGTCACCCGGATCATCTTGATATCTTACCACCACACTCAATACATAGGAAACATCTAGCCCAGTACATAGTATAACATACATGACTGACCCAATCACCGACGTATATGAATTTCTTTCCATTATAATTATTTCCTAATGTGTCTAAGGGAACATTTTACTAGAAAGATAAATTCCATGTGATGCTAGAAATATTCCCCTCTTGAATTATTCCATACTGAATCTCTATAATATCTTGTCAATGTATATAATTTTACTTAGGCTAATCAGTCTCTTGGATCCATCACCATGGATATTGATCCCAAGAATATATACTGCCTAGCCTAAGTCCTTCATAGAGAAGCATTTATTAAACCATGTCTTAACAAACTATAAGATGGGTATTTCATTTCCTATGAGTAATATGTCATCAACATATACTATTAAGAAAATTATTACACTCCCACTAAACTGTTTATATAAACAAGGATCACATTAATTATTTATGAAAAAAAATTTGATTATGGACTCATAAAAATGAATGTTCTATGACTTAAATTTTTTATTTAATTTATAAATGGATCTTTACAACTTTCATAACTTTTTTGAATCCATTGGAGTCACAAAAACTTCGAGTTGTTTCATATAGAAATATTCCTAAAGGTTCCCATTAAGGAAGGTGATTTTAACATCCATTTTCCAAATATTTTAATCATGTAAATCCATAATGGAAAGTATAATTCTGATAGATTTCAAAATTGAAACTGGAAAAAAGCTTTCATCATATTCAATGCATTGAAACTGTTTAAACCCTTTTGCATCCAGTCACATCTTATAGGTACTTGTCCTTATATGTCCATTTTTTTATTGAACACCCATTTGAAACTAGTGGGATTTACATAAACTTAAGGGTCTACAAAAACTAGACGTGGTTTTGGAACATGGAATCCATATCATAATTCATGGCTTCTTTCCATTTGGAAACATCTGTTCCACTTAACACTTCCTTATTGGTTAGAGGATCATTATTATCTACTAATAATGATTCACTATCCTCAATGACCTGAAAACCATACCATTCTAGTTCTTTAACCTCTCAATTACTTCTATACAATAATTGTGTCTCCAAAATAGTTTCTTCTTCCATGGGGTTTTATGGAATCTATTCCTCTACCAAATCTTGTGTACCTTGAGACTTGACTTCATCAAAGTCTATCTTGCTCCCAATATCACTTTTATATATGTGATCCCTCTCAAGTAACATGGAATGTATTTCCACTATAACCTTTTTTTATGATGGTTCATATATGTAATATCCCCTTGTTTCCTTATGGTATCCTATAAAGGTACACTTTCTTTCCCGGGGTGCAATTTTGTTACCTGATGAGGCCTTAACAAATGATTCACTTCCACACACATGTAAATTTGATAACATGGTTTTTATTACACTCCAAAATTTATATATAATAACATTTATTAATTTAGTTGGTACTTGTTTTAGTATGTGTGTAGTTGTTTACAACACATATCCCCAAAAGGATAATAGAAGAATCACATGACTCATCATTGATATCACTATGTCTAATAAGGTATGGTTCCTCCTTTTTCTTTCACTGTTACACTGAGGAATGTAAGGAGAAGTGAGTTAGGATATGATCCCAAACTCCCATAAGTAATTAATGAAGTATTGATTAAGATATTATCCACCACATCCTGATTAAAGTTTCTTAATATTTTTACCAAGATAGTTCTCAACTTTATTCTTATATTCCTTAAATTTTTCAAAGGAATATAACTTATACCTTATTAAGTTGACATATCCATATTTACTAAAATCATTAGAAAAAGTTATAAAGTATGGGTACCCACCCCTTACTTCAATAGAAAATGGGCCACACAATCGATATGAACTAATTCAAGAATCGATTTATCCCTTTCACCTTTCCCACCGAAAGAGGATTTGGTCATTTTTCCAGGTAAACATGCGTGACATAAACTTGGTTGTTTTAGCTCAAAATAATATAAATATCCATCTGGATTTAATTTTTTCAATCACTTTTAATTTACACGACCTATCCAGTGATACCAAAGTTGGGTGTGGTATGAGTCATGTGAAGTAACTTCATTATCAATTTCCATTACTGGGTTCATGTAATCCAAAAAATAAAGACAATTATTTAATTGTTACTTATCATGGAAAATTCTATATTTATAAAATAAGCAACATTTATTTCCAAATTTAAAAAAAAATACATCAATTTCAAGTCTAGATAATGAAATAATGTTTTTGGTAATAGATGGAACATAATAAAAACCATGGAACATAATAAAAACCTTTCAAAACCAAGATAATTCCTATAGGAAACATGAGGTGGTAGTCCCTGATAGCTACAACAACAAGTTTATCTCTATTGTCTTCTAGTAGATCTACCTACCCATGGATAATCTTTCTAAATATACCCAGTTCTTATATTTGAATACATATGTGAGAATCAAAAGATACATCTAATACCAAATTTATAGAAATAGATAAATTTTACTTGATAAAAAATGCACCAAAATCTTCCCCTTTCTTATTTGGTTGGGTAAAATTTTTCTTCTAGTGGCCCTTCTTACCACTTGAAAAGTAGGCAACATCATGTTACCTTGCTTCCCCCTTAATATTCCTCTTCTTAAAAGGGAGTAAAGAAAATTTGGGATTAGATATATTTTCTTTCCCTTTTCATTTGTTCACTATAAGGATAAAATGATTTTTATACTTTATAACCTTATCTACTTAGAAAAGTAGAGTAAGAAGATCTGGCAGAAACTTCTCAATATTGTTCATATTAAAATTCACATCAAATCTATAGAGCCTATGAGGAAGTGATGGTAGAATGAGATTAGTTTCTAGTTCTTAAAAGAGTTTAAACCCTAGAACATATAGGTTCTTAATGTATCTAATGAGATTTACTATGTGAGGCATAGTTAGGGAACCCTCTCCAATCTTTCTCAAAAATAGCACCCTGGAAATCTCAAATAGTTCCTATTGGAATCTCTCCTGGTAAGGACTACAAAGGTTATCAAGAATGATATACATATCCTTATTTTCATGATACTTACTGAGTTCACTAGACATAAACAAAAGAATAAAACATGGAACATCATTCAAATCATTCATACATTCCTCATAGATGAGGAAATCTTCATCTCTCGCCTCTTTAGCTAGTTGATCAGGAAATGAGGATTCTAGAATTTGTGATTTCTATTCATGGAATAGAATGTCACACCCCAAGGTTTTATAAATAAATTGAAATTCATGAAACTTTTTTTAATTATATATTTATAACTAGCCTTCAAACATAATTTTTCCACTTCTATGATTTGAATTTCAAAAAACAGCCATCTACAGTTGTGATCAGTAAGTTATTTAGAGTCTGATAGAACCAACTTGATTTTTGGTGAATAGTAAAATACCCTTATTAATATTAATATGAACATAATTAATAGTAAATTATATTATTATTTTATTTTCTTAATACTTTAAGATAATTACATCTTGATTAATTTTTAAAGGTGATATAAAATTAGTTATAGTTTTAAAATTGTTAATTTTTGAATAAAGTATGATTTTATTTAAAACTTAAATTAATAATATTTAAAAAATTATTTTCAAAAAATGGAGTTCATATTTAATTTCTACATGTTGAAAAATGTTTATGGTAAAATTTTGGTAGTTTTATGAAATACTTGAATTTTTGGTGAATAGTGAAATATGGTAAAATACCGTATATATAAATTATCAGTTAAATACACTATTTTTGACATCATGACTGATTTAAACACACTTATTTTGAACTCACATGATCTATTTACAATTTTGATCACAATAATGAATACTATTCATAGTCTTGGACAAAAATATTAAAATAATTATTAAAATAATGTAAAACCACTCCTCTCCTCCACTATAAATACCACCCTCATTCCCCTCTTATTATGACACCTCTCAAGACTTGATAATTGTCTAGGTTATACCAAATCTTCTCAAAAAGTCTATTCCCCACATTTAAGACCTGATATTCTCACTAAAAGGCAAAATCCAAGGGCCTTAAGGAGGATCTCAATGAGAAGAGATCAAGAGGTAAGAATCCATTTTCATTTTCATGTGGTTTTTAAATCTTTTCTTTTCCTATAATATATTCCTATCCCCTTATACATGAGTTATTAAATCTATATAATATTATATATTATTTATGTTATCATGTTCATGTAAAAAATTCATCATCTTTCTTCCTCCCATCTTCCTCTTATTCTAAAAAAAAAATAAAAACACCATTTGTGATGTGTCGTTTACCAAAATTGTGGATGATATGCTTTGAATTTACATTAATTCATTAAATGATAATCATAAAACAATTTTAATGGTTTAAAAAAAATTTAAATTGTATTATTTAACCTATTTTGTGTCTTTTAATAAACTTCTATGCATGAAATTAAATTATATAATTCAACAAGTTCATGATTATCGAGGAACCACCAAAAATGATCTAAACAAATATCATTAATGTTGTATCTAATGATTCATCATAATATATGATAAAAAAATGATTTATGGTATCATTATATATTCTTAAAACATATTAATACCATTTCATTCCACTTATACAATTTTATTTCCATATGAGAGGAAAATCAAATACAAACCGGCCATAAAAATCATGTAAAGAACTCACCTGAAACAATGTAAAGAACAAAATATTATTAATTAATGGATGGAATGATGTTATAAAATGATCATATAAGATGTTATAAACATTAATATATTTATTTAATATCTTAATAAAACTATTTTAACCATTATACACGAGTTTTAAACAAGTTTTATGTAAGATAAACCCAAGGTAAGAGAATTCTTAACCCGATTTCTATTTTCTGGGTTATCCTTCTACATCATTATTTATGTGGTATTAAAATTGTTTGTGTGATGGGTTTTGTTTATATTTTGTTGAATTATGTTTATTCACATTGTATATACATATTATATCCACTCTATTAAGTCTCACTTCAAATATATGATATTAGTAAGGGGATTTTATTTTTAAAATCCTCTTAAATATTCTATTTCAAAAAATTCAAAAGCAATGTATATATGCATTTATTTATGTTTTATGATTATGTTATGGTTCTTGGGAATTTTTTATGATTAATTTTGGGACCTATATATCCCTCCAATTCATTGGTTACATTTATTTTGGTGGTCAGACGTATGATTACTCCATGTATAGCTGCTATAGTTACACCATAAGGTAGTCGTGAGGGTTACATTGTAAGGTAGTTGTGAGGGTTACAAATCATAAGGTAGCCACGATGGTTACAAAACTAAGTAATTAATTCCTCAAGATACCTTTATGGTTCTATTTATTTTATATCTATTTTTTGGAAATCTCGTGGAAATCTCATGTTTCACAACGTAAGTATATATGGGTGACAAGTATGTCTTTTTTAAAATGATTTCAAACCTTTACAAGTATTCATGGACTAATGTTTTATTTTTTCTGTTTTTATATCCCTTAATGAGATTTTTGTGCTCATCAAAAGTTTTTAAATTATTTTCACAGGTTATAAGGATGTGTAAGACAAATAAGGAAGCCAAGTTAAATGTTATGAATATTTTTCAAAGAAATATTGTTTTATTTGAAATGTTTTATATTTTAGAAGAAATGGATACTATTTTTGTGGTATATAATCTATATAAATGAATAATTTTATGTATGTATTATACCCCAAATATCTAAAACTTTAAACTTGATAAGATCCCCAATATTAAAGGAAGTGAGTTCTCAACTAAAATTCAAGATTATTGAACGTAATAAGGCCGAATCCTTGTACAAAACAACCCAAAGGTGTATGAACCATTAATGGAAGTAAATGATGGTTAAGAGGTTGTTGTTATCCAATGTTGATAGTAGGGATAAAGTGGATGAAAATATTTCCATTTTATTCTACAATTATAAGATAATAATATTAGTACTTTTATTGATCACAAATTATGTGAGATATAATAAGTTAATTGTTTTATTAATTATTAAATCTTCTAATATTTTAACAAGTCCAAATAACCCTCCCCATTGAACTTGATATGTCTAGTTTCTAATAAATTATAGTGGTAAGGATCCATATTATCCTTTTAATAACCCCCAAAAGTGTTGTTAAAGTTATTTGAAGATATTTAGGTAGGCAGGTCTCTTCCTGTTGCGGACTTGTAGCTCCTTGATCCGTTGAGAGGATTCCCCTATCCTAAAATCTTGACTCGGATTTCCTCAGTACTTTCCTCCAAATTACACCAAGTCTAGAAATGGATAATTCTGTTGATATAAAATGATTAATTATACCCAAAAATTTCATAAGAACTCCCACTATAAAAGTTAGTTTCCCAATAATGTTTGGTCAAACACTTATTTCTATTGAGTTTTATTCCTATTAAAGTGATGGAAGGATAAGTCTGAATTAATATTTTTTAGGTATTTTAATTTATTATGCATAAATTTTATCTTATTTTATTTTTTATATGTATTTTTAATATTATTTGTATGTTAATTAATTAATTAACCATGTTGGATAAAACATTTATTCATAATCCATTTATATAATTTCCATCATTTCACATAAATTAATTTATTTATGATATCGCGGTCTTATGTACATAATATAAATAATGCATAGATAGAAATAAATAAATAAATTAAATGACTTTATCATGAGATTATCTAATGGTTTTTTAATGATTGGACATTAAATCAAATTATGACCTAGAGGAATAACTCTATTTTATAGTCCTAGTATGAGTTACAATATCCCACTTGTAAACCTATGTATCACTGATTTGGAATCATCATGGTTCCGTATTGAACTGTATCCATGAACCTTGGGATGCTCCATTAATTACAAATAATTATTACTCCCATGAAAGTGAGGGGAACCAAAGTATTAGTTAAAAGTGGATTACATAAATATTCTTATACATCAAGGTCCTACATAATAATGAAGGGAGGGATGACTCCCAATACATCATTTAATTTAATATAAAATAATTTCAAAACAATGCAATAAATTAAAATAAAACATACAAAACATACATAAGTCTTGGTCAAGAACATGAATGGTCATGCATGTAAAAAATATGCAAAATTAACTGACTATAATTCATTTATTTTTTTGTTATTTATTATTAAGATATATACACTTGCATTAATTAGTTAATTCCATTTCATATTAATGATCATCTGAACTTAATTGGAGACACCCATAATTTATGGAATTCATGGAAAATAAATAGTGGAACCAATAATGAAATATTTATTACAATAAATTGATTTACCATCGAAAATTTATTAAAACAATTATTAAATTTTCCAACACACAATGTTGTACCAATCAATAAAATATGTTTTTAATGTTGAAATTTTTAAATTTAATGTAATTTTAATTTTTTCTATTAATGGAAGACTACACAACGTGTACATACAGCTACACATTGTGTATCTCAGTTTTCGTGTATCCAAGGTAAATTCCTAGGTCTGCGGCATGTACCTCATCTAGACTACATGGAATGTATAGACCATCTATATATTATGTGCTCTTATTATTATGTGTCTAGGTTTCTCATCGAGTCGCATGACATGTTCTTTAGATGTGTGATTGTCAAAATAAATATCGTGTACACCACATACATGTCATGTATATCATAAATTCACCAAGTTTTCAATCTCACATGGTTTTGACCGTGTATTATGAACACAAAAAATTACACATTTTACATTTCTAACCCGTATAGACTACACGACATGTACACCAATTCAAATTGTGTAATCTGATAAACCATTTGCCACCCTGGCAGGGAAACATGTGGAATACACCACATTTAATTACTACATAATGCACCATGTACCCCTCAATGCATCTAAATGTAGTGTACTTTGGTACATGATGTGTACTTTCAAGTACACACCATGTAACCCTATCTTACCAGCCAAAAATCTAGAAGTTCCCGATGAAATCTCCAATCAGTCATTATCTATTCTTATAACTTTAAGAAAATGAAACACTAAACAAATATGATTAATATTCTAAAGAATTTTAATTGAAATTTAATTAAATAATGAATAATATGAAATGAAAAATCTAAATATCATTGCACATAGATCAAAAATCAAATAAATAATTATAAATTTAAATGTGAACCCAATTGTAAGATCCTAGACTTCTTGGAGGTATGTACTAGTTTAAATTTTGGTTTAAATCTCTTATTTTTGGTTAATTAAATGTTTTTGAAGAGTATGAGGGTCCTCATATGCGTTCTAGGGGTTCAGGACATGAAAGGAAGGAAAACTTGGCCAACCTATACAAGGTGAACGGTTGGCACATGGTCAAGTAAACCATGTGTACTTCCCAAGAAAACCATGAAACCTTAAATATAGGCATTATGCATGGTTGGCACACATTTTTACAAAATATGTGGGGATCACCAGGTAACCATGTGGATCATTTCCTTATGGCCAATGGCCAGTGCAAGATTAGGGAAACCGTGCGGCCAAACTGTGCGCCTCATTAAAAGTGAGAATTTCCAAGTCTTACCCCACGAGATTTTAAGGTGTTTACCTAATTTTCTACCCAATTTCCTCCCTTGAAACCATAGTGATTAAATAAAGTGACCCAATATCCCCAAGGGTGGTTCTCTTATGATTCTTGGCCTTTTGGAGTGTTTTTGGTTGCAGATCAAAGCCCCAAGTACGTCTAATCCTCCCCTTGCTTCCTTTTTCGAGATAAGGGATTGTAGTTCCTCCCATATTATTCCAAATCCCTAAAACCCTATTTTTCTGGTGGAATCTAGGTTAAGGCTTCAAGGGGTGTTTGAATCCAGATCTAGGGCTACGATTAGGAGTGCCTTCATCAATAGATCCATGGTAGGTGGTCTATAAGTTATATTCCATAGTCGTTGGGTTCATTTTTGAATGTTTGATTGCGTTATTGGTTATATCTTAATGTGTATTTGATCCCATTAGTAATATTTGAAAAAATAGGTGTCTAAATGATTAATTTAACCCCTCATGATCCCCGTGGGATGCATCGAGGTTGAATAAAACATTTTAGGACCACCCATGGGGTGCACCGACATTATTGTACTTAGGAATTAGTAAAATAAAGTGTGAAATTAATGTTTATAGATGTAGATCCCTTGTTGAACATATTAATAAGATTATTTTAAATTAAAATGGAATATTTTTATTTGTTTCTAGTTTTGATAATGGATTATGGGGTTGTTTGGCATGGAATGAAAATGGGTTAATTAGGTTTAAGTGGGGATGTGTCAAATGGATTATGAAATATGTCTAAGTTCCTAGAAAGGCTAGTACATATGAAATAACGAATATAGTAAATTGTTAATCTATTGTGAATTGAGAAATATGTTAAATGGGTTTCCATAAAGTAATTGATAAATATGTTAAAAAGGTTGATAAGGGAGTATTGGATTTTGCTAATGGGTTGGGGCATGAAAA
Organism: Viscum album; assembly: GCA_963277665.1. Classification (NCBI taxonomy): domain Eukaryota; kingdom Viridiplantae; phylum Streptophyta; class Magnoliopsida; order Santalales; family Viscaceae; genus Viscum; species Viscum album. Next base: position 878,587,987 of record OY728137.1, on the reverse strand, counting down.
TGAGAATTGGTCCAAATGGAAAATGTAATTAAAATGGTGAATGTGTTAATGGGTTATGGAATAATATTAATTTCCATGTTGATTATTATGTATTTTTATTGTCTTGTGTGTTGGTTGTTAATGGATTTTTATGGTATGTGTGATGAATGGATATATAAGCATGTGAACATGGATTGGTAGTGTGGGGTATTGACTGAGATTTTATGCCTTTGGGTCAAGTTAGACTAAGGCTCTAAACTCCACCCCAAAATGCATGGGTTAGGGAAGGGGATAAAGCTCTATTACCCTAATGGTTTCATTCCAGTTGGACTGAGGATTCGAGGTGAGGATAATGCGTTTTTTGTGATATGTTTATCCCTAGTGATATAGGGACTTGAATCATTATCTTATTCATAGTGATGAATTCCATAAACCCTTGCGTGAATGATGTAAATTCCTAACCCATGGAATACATATTGACTATTAATTAAGGAAGAGTTTGAAAATGATGAAAATGGCGATAAAGTTAAAAATGGTCAAAGTAAAGATTTTTGAGTAATGTTACTCTAGTTGTATTTTGTTTATTTTTCATATATTTAGTATTTCCATACACTATCTATTTAGACTGGTGACTGAGCCGTTCAATGTTGATATTGTTTTTCCTTCAGTCAAATTAAATTCTGTAACTTGGATTAGTATAGTAGGCAAGTACGGGGTCAGTCCATAAGGAAACGAAGTTGGTGTTTATGTTTAATTAATCAGAGTTATTCGGTGAAGATGCTCAATTTAAATACATTTGGTTGGTGGTTCATGATTCAGATATTAAAAACAATGACTTGTTACTAAAACTTATCTAATTCACTATTGATTACTTTAAAACTGAAATTGTTTAAAAACAAATTTTACTGAATGATGATAAAAATGTGTCGGGGCTGGATATTCATGTGGGACTAGAACCTTAATCCCTATCATGTTGTATTGTTCATAATAACCCAAATTTCTTGGTTTCATATGTGTCGAAACTTCCTTGGTCCGACAAGTTCTGATCAAGTTAGTAGAAATCAATTCCTTGGTCCGATAATTGATTTATACTAACTTTTTGTTAAGAGAAACCCTCTAGAAACAAAAATAATATCCAATGGTCATGGATATTCTCGTCGTATTTCTCCCAAAGATCCCTGGAAACTCCATTCTTGGTCCGACATAGAGGTTTCCAGTGAAATAGAAAATAGAAATGTTGGATGAATTAGATGAGAGGTTACAAACAAATACAATGATAAGGGGAAGGATTCTAGTGAACCTGCATTTCTCCCAGCCCCAACACAAAAGGGGGGGAGGGTTAGCTACTCATAATCAAATAAGTAGAAAACTTACTATTAAACTTAAAGGAGTTTATTACCATAAAACTGAACAAGAAACAAAATAATAAAACTTACTAGAACTAAAAACAAGTTTCCAGAACTAAAACTCTCTTCTTCCCTCCAATATCTCTCCTCTAGCAAATCCTCCTTATTTCCTTAAGTCTCCAGGATCTTCTAGGTCAAAAAGGACCTTTTTCCATTTTTCTAAAGGTAAGTCCGAAAGGAAAATCCGAGTCAAGGAGTTGGTGGAAATGGGGAAAGCAAAAAGTAAAAGTTGAAGTGGGGTGCATGGTTTAGGCGCACGGTTTGGTAAACCGTGCGCAAACCGTGTGGAGGCTACTACCTTGGATTCTTCAGCCGCACCATTTGGGCACATGGTTTGGAAAACTGTGGACAAACCATGCCATAGCTACTGTCCAGAATTGTTTGAGCTTCACGGTTTAGTCTGCATGGCCTACACCATTTGTAAACCGTGTGGAAATCGTGCGGACCATTATGTAAGGGTAATCTTCTCCCACACAGTTTGCACACGGTTTGGGTAAACCATGCGGCAACCATGTGGTTCTTCTTGGCCTTTAAAATTCCTTTGTTCTCCATCCTTCACATCAAGTATTTGATCCGAAAAGCTCCCATCCAGCATCATCAGAGGGAAAGGGGCCCTTACGCCTCCAATTCCCTTCTAAATCTTCAATCTTCAAAGATTCCATGCTTTATCCTTTAATGACTGAAGAACCTATCAAGATACATTATCTTTGTGAAAATAAAATAAAAACCATCAATAAAACCAATTTATTGATGTTAAACCAGGTGGAAATGCCTTATGCACAGCAGTTCATCAAACTCCCCCACACTTGATCAGTTGTTTGTCCTCAAACAAAAGCATAACAATCATAACCAAGGTGTCACTAATGAGATAGGTAGAAATATCAAAGATTATACCATTTAGGTGAATAAAAATTTTGAAATAATTATCGATAAAAATTACAACATTCATACTTCATGGATTCCGAAGTCTATGAAGTTAGCCAACAAATTAATCTTTATCCAAAACAGTTAATCATTCATTCATAAACCAATTTTTGCTTAAAAGTGACTTTGCCCTTATTTATTCAAAGAGACTACCTACCCCCATTTTTATCTATTTATACACTCAGATTAGCTAAATCTAGGTTTTTTCATCGCTAATTGGAGGGCTATTACTTTTATAGGTCACACGCCCTCATTGACTTGCATTTTGGAACATGATGTAAGGTTATCAAAAGTATTGGGCATGCCTTTGCATATCTCAAAATATATTTTTCTGTAAAGGTGTGAGATACTAGCATCAAATTTTTCCCAATATGCTCATGTCAATACATGATGAATTTGTTTGAGCAAGTCAAGTGTTCATGGAATTAAGACCGCGCAATAGCCACTAGTGCGGCAACAACAATTCCGAAAACCTCACCTCTCTTTATGCACAATTTGACTTCCATTTTAAGGGGTTTCTCAATTTGAATTACTCCATCACAAAAATCATCTTTAAACAGATTGTTTTGCTAAATGATTGGATAAATTCTCCTTTTCAATATTATAGGGTTTATTCCCATCACAAACTAGGTTCAAAAGTCCGTACATATGATCCATTTTCAAAGATAATTGTCAGAACTCAGTTTTAACTAAGTGGTATAAACACATGATATCTATAACAACCCTTTAGAAACACCTAATAAAATATGCTACCCTAGTGTAATTGGGCAATCAATCAATCAACATGGGGTGCTAATTAAGGGCGCCCTCCCCCATACTTAAAACTGAGCACGGTCCCCCATGAAGGTAATAATGTAGAGAAGGGTGGGCATGTGGCAGCATGACAAGGGAGGGCAGAGAAAAATGGAAAAGTTGAAAAGTGAAAAACTCCCCTGAATCATGTGACGTGTGAAAAGAAGATGATGTGCGAGAGCCCGATGAACGGAAAAATGGCTGGCATGGAACAAATGAAACAACTGCTGGAAGAAAGAACCATACAAGTGAAGATAGAAAACAAAACAGTACCAACAATAGGAAAGAAATCACAACACATTATCACACCATAAAATTTTGGGTGTTAAGTGACTGTACGGTTTGGGTGCACAGTTTGCCAAACTGTGCGCCAAACGTGCAGAGGCCACTATCTATGAGAGCTTAATGGGCATGGTTAGCGCACAGTTTGGTAAACTGTGCCCCAACCGTGCGGTTGGTTCTGTGTGAATCACTTTCCCCATTTGAAAATGAAAACACACCCTTTTCAGTACAATTTTGTGCCCCTTTTTATTAGAAAAGATATGTTGAGATTTTCCATTGAATGAGTAAGACTTGCATTGACATAATTTATATGACACTCTGACTTGGAGTGATAATTCTATCTATAAAATGCAAGAAAAGAAAATCACACTATCATGCTATCCTAAGCACACTCTAACAATCAAGAAATTGGGATAGATTTTTTTTTGAAAATGTCGGGTTACCTCCCGGTCAGTGCTACATTTTAAGTCTCGAGCTCGAATTACCTGGGCCTTGAGCTACCCAAATTGCATGGTGGAAATGATGCCCACCATGTCATCCATGCTGTAGTTTTTTTTGAGGCACTTTCGATTCACTTTAAATGATCTCCCATCTGCGTCCACCACTTCCACCACTCCATGGTGGAAGACCGTAAGCAACGTGTAGGGTCCTGACCATCAGGACTTTAACTTTCCTGTAAACAATTTAAGATGGGAGTTAAAAATTAGTTCCTTATCGCCTGGATGGAAACTCTTCCAGGAGATCATGCAGTCATGGACCACCTTTGTCTTTTCTTTATATAAGGTTGCATTCTCATAGGCCTCCCGCCTAATCTCGTCTAGTTCTGTCAGTTGAACTTTTCTCCTTTCCTCAGCTTCCTTGAGATCAAAATTGAGGGCCTTGACTACCCAATATTCCTTATGATCCATATCTAGGGGTAGGTGGTAGGGTTTTCCATAGATTAGTTGAAACGGGGACATGCCCAGGGGTGTCTTGAACTCTGTTCGGTAAGCCCATAAAGCATCGTCCAACTTCTTGGACCAATCTTTTTTTGAGGCGCATACCGTCCTCTCAAGTATGTGTTTTATCTCACGATTGGGAACTTCCACCTGACCACTAGATTGAGGGTGGTAGGGAGTCCTTTGATTATACTTGACTCCATACTTTGCAAGCACTTTCCTCATAAGTGTGTTATTGAAGTGAGTACTGCAATCACTGATCAACACTCGCGATGTCCCAAACCAACTGAATATATTATTTTTCAGAAAAGAAACAACCACCTGAGCTGTATTTTGAGTAGTTTCCACCAATTACACCCACTTAGATACATAATCAACACATACCAGGATGTATGTGTGCCCAAAGGATGGGGGAAACAGACCCATGAAGTCGATCCCCCATACATTGAAAATTTCCACTTCAAGGATCAGGTGTTGCGGCATCTCAGCTCGACAGCCGACATTCCATGTCCTCTGGCATCGATCACAGCATGAAATGAAATGATGTGTATCCCTATGCATGGTCGTCCAGAAGAAACCAGATTGTAAAACTTTGGCAACTATGCGATCCGGTCCGTGATGCCCTCCCGTAGGAGAAGAGTGACAGAACTCTAAGACACTTTGAATTTCTTCCTCCGAGATGCAACGACAGATGATGCCATCACCACATGAGTGGAATAGCAGGGGGTCTTCCCAAAAAAAGTGTTTCATATCCGACAGAAATTGTTTCTTTTGTTGAAATGAGAAGTCCGGGTGGACGACTCCTATCGCTAGGTAGTTGGAAAAATCGGCGAACCATGGCCAAGGTGGGACTTCAACAGAAAATAACTGCTCATCGGGAAAATCCTCATTTATGTCCCAGTCTTCTTCCCTTTCCAAGTGTGGTAGATCTATCCAGGAGAGGTGGTCAGCCACCACATTCTCACTTCCCTTCTTGTCTTTTATTTCCAAGTCAAATTCCTGCAAGAGAAGCACCCAACAAATGAGCCGTGGTTTATCATCCTTCTTGTTCAATAAATACTTAAAAGTGGAATTATCCGTGTAAACCACTACTTTGGAAAGAACCAAGTAGAAGAGGAATCTGTCAAAATCAAAGATGACAGCTAACATCTCCTTCTCTGCGGTGGTATAGTTCAGTTGTGCTTCATTTAATGCACGACTGGCATAATAGATCGGTCTAAAAATGCAATACATCCACTGTCCCAGGACTGTTCCCACATCATAATCACTTGCGTCACACATCAACTCAAACTTCTCCTCCCAATTCAAAGCTATCATGATGGGAGCAACAATCAATTTCTCCTTCAAAATTTGGAAGGACTCGATGCATTTACCATCAAATTCAAATATTGCATCTTTAGAAAGTAGATTGGTCAAAGGATGAGCAATACTGCAAAAATACTGGAAAAATCTTTGGTAGAAACCCGCGTGCCCCAAAAAGCTCCAAATTGCTCAGACTGATGTAGGAATGGGCAATTGTGAGATCACTTCTATTTTGGCCGAATCTATTTGAATTCTTTGCACCGAAATCCGATGGACTAACACAATGCCATGTTGTAACATAAAATGGCACTTCTCCCAATTTAAGACCAAATTCGTGTGCTCACACCGCTCAAGAACCATCTCCAGATTTTTCAGACAAGTAGTAAATGACTTCCCATATACCGAGAAGTCATCCATGAAAACCTCAAGAATCTGTTCTGCCAGATCGTAGAAGATTGATAGCATAAAACTCTTAAAGGTGGATGGAGCATTGCACATCCCAAATGACATGCGGCGGTATGCGAATGTTTAATATGGACACGTGAAGGTGCTCTTTTCCTGATCTTTCAAAGTAATTGAAATCTGGTTATAACCTGAATAACCATCTAAGAAGCAATAGAATTCATGCCCCACCAATCGTTCAAGCATCTAATCCATAAATGGGAGGGGGAAATGGTCTTTTCTTGTTGCGTCATTTAACTTCCGATATTCAACACATACCCTCCATCCCGTGACTGTCCGGGTTGGGATGAGCTCATTGTTCTCATTTGTGACCACCATGATGTCGCCTTTCTTGGGAACCACTTGGAGAGGACTCACCCATGGGCTGTCAGAAATTGGGTAAATTATACCAACATCAAGCAGTTTTATTACTTCCTTTTTAACCACTTATTTCATCGGGTGGTTCAGTCTCCTCTGTGGTTGGCGAGATTATTTTTCCCCTTCTTCTATAATCACTTTGTGAGTACAAATAGTTGGGCTTATACCCTTGAGATCAAAAACTGTCCAGCTGATGTCCTGCTTCCACCTTCTGAGGACTTGCAAAAGAGCATCCTCTTGATCTTGTGAGAGTGATGAGTTGAGGATCACCGATAGGGTATGTTTCTCTCCCAAATAACCATACTTCAGGGAGGAAGGGAGAGGTTTTAACTCGAGTTGGGGAGCCTTGAGAATAGATGGTATAATAGGTTCAACCTCTACTCGCTTTAAAAAATCGAGGACAATTTCCCTTCGCCAATAGTGGTCGCCTTTGCCTTCAATCAAGCTTACTTCCTCCCGGGTCTCTTCAAGGTTGTCATCCTCTAGAACACATTATTTACTGTATGGAAAATATTGCATATCACTATCTTCTAGGCCGAAATGCTCAGTCATTATTGTCAGAGCACAAAAATATTCATGCTCCATTAGTGAAACTTGCTTGACCCCCTTTAGGACATTATAGGATACCTTTTCATCACCAACACGGAAGATTAACTCCCCTTGGTGGACAACAATTAAAACCTTCCCAGTAGCGAGAAAAGGTCTTCCCATAATTAAGGATGCCTCTGGGCCTTCTTCCATATCCAAGATGATAAGATCAGCCAGTAGAATCAACTTCCCCACTTTGACCAACACATCTTCCAACAACCCCTTGGGGTATTTAATAGAACGATCGAAAAGTTGAAGTGCCACTCAGGTTGGCTTTAGATCGTTCAATCCTAACTTCTTAAATACCCCAAAGGTCATTTGATTGACACTTACACCCAAATCGCAAAGAGCTTTACCAAACTCGCAAGGACCAATAGTATAAGTGATAGTGAAACTTCTAGGGTCTTGGAGCTTTGGAGGAAGATTATGTTGTACAATATTCGAACATTCCTTAGTAAGGGGAATGGTTCCCAAATCTTCCATTTTCCTTTTTTTGGAGAGAATTTCTTTCATAAACTTCGCATAAGTGGGCATTTGACTTAAGGCCTCGGTAAAGGGAATATTAATGTGGAGTTTCCAAAAGATCTCCATGAATTTAGTGAACTTCTGGTCCAACTTCCTTTGCTTCATTCTTACTCGTAATGGCAAGGGTGGTTCGTATGCTTTGATCTCATCTTTACCCTTGCCTTGTGGGACTGCTGGTTCTTCAGCTTTCTCATTTGTAGAGGAAGGTTCCTTAGCTGCAACTTCTTCATTTGAGGACATGGACTGCTTCAGTGTTGGGGAAACCTTGCTCATTGTAACATTTTGCATCAGTTATTTTCCGCTTCGTAGAGTAACTGCATTTTCCTCCTCCCTCAGATTTCTTTCTGTGTTGCCCAGTAGTTTGTCGGGCTGCCTTTGGGACAACTAATTGGCCATCTACCCAATATGATTCTCGAGGCCTCGGATTGATGCCTCTTGATTCTGAAACTTTGTCTCAGCAGTTGTTATGAACTTAGACATCATCTCCTCCAGCCTTGAAGGAGGTTCCTGCTGAGGTTGTTGGTTGAGTTGTGGTGGAGGTGGCTGTCTAAATTGTGGAGCAGGACGAGGGTTTTGATACCCTTGCTGCTGATACGTTCCCTGCTGCTGCCTCGGGTACTGATTTTGATATTACTGTTGCCCATAACCAGGTGGTCTTTGTGCCCGGGGTTGAAGATTTTGTTGTTGCTTCCCGCAACCTTGATTATTATTTTCCTACACCCCTGGTTCTGATATTGAGGGTAGATACTTTGTCCTCTATTCTGAGCAACATAATTTACCTCACTTGTTGAGGCTCCTGCATTGGCACCTGGGCACTCGCCCATTGCATGGTTATCTCCACAATCACCACATGCTGGTGAACTGATGGATTGAACTGGAGAAGGATGATTTAGATTCAAACATCAATATTCTTGGAGACAGCATCAAGTTGAGCCGCGAGCATGGTGGTGGAATCTATATTGTGCATTCCCCTTTTCTGTGTACCACTTTTCGAGTGCCACTGAAAACTGTTAGCTGACATATCCTCTAATAATTCAAACAATTCTTCTGATGACTTTCTCATAACTGTTCCCCCATCCACTGTGTCAACCATGGACTTGGTGTTTGTGGTGAGACCACCATATAAAGTTTGGACTTGCATTCACAAGGGCAGTCCGTGGTGTGGGCACTTCCAGAGCATCTCCTTAAATCGCTCCCATGACTCGTACAATGATTCTAAATCGTTCTGGTTGAAATTATGGATTTCATTTCTCAATGTGACTGTCTTTGATGGAGGGAAATATTTGGATAGAAAGGACTGAGCCAATGCCTCCCATGTTAAAATGGATCGTTGAGTCAATCCCTTAATCCAATCCTTCTCCTAGTCCCTTAAAGAAAATGGAAACATCCTTAAGCGGATGGCATCTTTGGAAACCCCGTGATATCGAAAGGTGTCACAGATCTCCAAGAAGTTAGAGAGGTGATCATTGAGGTCTTCACTTGGTAAACCACCAAATTGAACTGTGTTCTGAATTAATTGAATGATGGCTGGATTTATTTTAAAATGTAGAGATTGCACCGGTGGTATGACTATTCCTATGTCTTCTCCCTGAATGGAGGGCAGACCATACTCCATGAGAGTTTAGCGCGGAGGCACTGTTTTCTAAGGTGCCCGGGGAGCATACTGTTGTTGACCTTGTAGGTAATATGCCTGCTGATTCAGAGGCAAAAATGGGGGTTGGTCTCATTGAATGTACTGCCTCAGCGGTGGCTGATCGAATCCCGACACAAATTGGGCCGATGGCCTCTGCTTATTTCTTGGCCGGTACTCTATATAGAATCCTGTTGGGTTCAACTGCTGCTCTTCATCTCCACCCCTGGGCGAATTCTCTTCAATTGCAAATGGCTGTCCAACATCTTGGGAAACCCCTGGTTCGTCCTCCTGATGCGTCGTGGGATCGTCTGCGTTGTGATCACCCATTATTGAACGACGTCGCCTAGACAACGTTCGTTTGATTTCCGGGTCTATTGGGTGTAACTCCGATGACTCAGAAACCTGGGATTGGGTGACTGGACTGCTCATGTACTATGGCCTGCACACATGCAAACAAAATACCCAGCATAAAATGGAAAAAAAAGATGAAAAACAGAAATAAGATGAAGAAAAGAATTTTAGGAGATTTTTAATTTTTATTTTCACAGAATAGTTTCAATTCAATTAACATAAACAACCATCACGTTCCCCGGAAATGGTGCCAAAATTTAACTAAGCCATCCAGTGTTGATATTGTTTTTCCTTCAGTCAAATTAAATTCCCTAACTTGGAATAGTATAGTAGGCAAGTATGGGGTCGGTCCACAGGGAAACGAAGTTGGTGTTTATGTTTAATGAATCTGAGTTATTTGGTGAAGATGCTCAATTTAAATACATTTGGTTGGTGGTTCATGATTTAGATATTAAAATCAATGACTTGTTACTGAAACTTATCTATTTCACTATTGATTACTTTAAAACTAAAATTATTTAAAACCAAATTTTACTAAATGATGATAAAAATGTGTCGGGGCTGGATATTCATGTGGGACTAGAACCTTAATCCCTATCATGTTGTATTGTTCATAATAACCCAAATTTCTTGGTTTCATATGTGTTGGAACTTCCTTGGTCCGGAAAGTTCTGATCAAGTCGGTAGAAATCAATTCCTTGGTCCAACAATTGATTTCTACTAACTTTTCGTTAAGAGCAACCCTCTAGAAATGAAAAGAATATCCAATGGTCATGGATATTCTCGTCATATTTCTCCCAATGATCCCTGGAAACTCCATTCTTGGTCCGATATGGAGGTTTCCAGAGAAATAGAAAATAGAAATGTTGGAATAATTAGATGAGAGGTTACGAACAAATACAATGATGAGGGGAAGGATTCTAGCGAACCTGCATTTCTCCCAGCCCCAACACAAAGGAGGGGGGGGGGGGGGTTTAGCTACTCATAATCAAAGAAGTAGAAAACTTACTATTAAACTTTAAGGAGTTCATTACCATAAAACTGAACAAGAAATAGTAGAATAAAACTTACCAGAACTAAAACTCTCTTCTTCCCTCCAATCTCTCTCCTCTAGCAAATCCTCCTTGTTTCCTTAAGTCTCCAGGATCTTCCAGGTCAAAAAGGACCTTTTTCCAGTTGTCTAAAGGTAAGTATCAAAGGAAAACCCGAGTCAAGGAGTTGGTGGAAATGGGAAAGAAAAAATCAAAAGTTGAAGTGGGGTGCACGGTTTAGGCGCACAGTTTGGTAAACCGTGCACAAATCGTGTGGAGGCTACTGCCTTGGATTCTTCAGCCGCACCATTTGGGTGCATGGTTTGTCAAACCGTACGCAAACCGTGTTGTAGCTACTATCCAGAATTGTTTGAGCTGCACGGTTTAGTCTACAGGGCTTGCACCATTTTTAAACTGTGTGGAAATCGTGAGGACCCTTTTATAAGTGTAATCACCTCCCACACGGTTTGAACATGGTTTGGGTAAACCGTGCAGCAACCATGTGGGTCTTCTTGGCCTTTGAAATTCCTTTGTTCTCCATCCTTCACGTCAAGTATTTGATTCGAAAAGCTCCCATCCAGCATCATTAGAGGGAAAAGGGTCCTTACACCTCCAATTAATTTCTGAATCTCCACACTTCAAAGATTCTGTGCTTTATCCTTTAATGACCGAAGAACCTATCAAGATATATTCTCTTTGTGAAAATAAAATAAAAACCATCCACAAAAGCAATTTATAGATGTTAAAACAGGTGAAAATGCCTTATTCACAACAGTGCATCAACTGGATATTTTGTAGAAACTATTGGTGGTAGCCTACTGATTTGTACTCACACCCTACTCAGGTTTCGTTGGGAACCCAAGAAGATTTCATGATTATGTGTTTGGATAAAGGAAAATGCCATATTATTGGGAGTTGAGTCAGGGTTGGGATGTGCATGGATGAGGTTTTGGACTTGGAGTCAGAACCATTTTGTGGATTCCAATGTTTGTCTTTATTTTGGGTTTTGTTCACTTTACACTATTTAGACTGACACAACATATTTATTATTAGTTTTAGTTTATACCCATTTTGGGAGATGTTTATTATGCATGTTTATTGGTTATTGCTTATTTTTTTCTCTATTTATTTTGTTTTGTACTATGGATTACTCTAGTAATGAGGGAATAATATCCCCATGTGATCAATTAGACCCTCACCACTAGTAAAAAACCTTTTGCATATGGGGAGGCGTGAATGAGGTCATGTGGTGATCCAAATGGGGGCACCAGTTAAGTTATTCCTGGGTTGGGGACTTTACAAAGTGGTATTAGAGTGGTTCTTTTCCATGATATTATTATTTGTGATGGTAGAAAGGAGAATAGGATGTGTTGGGCCTTGGAAATGAGATTTTTCTTGGGATTATCTAACCCATGTACGAGGGAAAACCCAAGTTCCCTCGGTTGGAATTGTTTTTTTGATGTGTGTTGTTATATTTGATGATATTTCACCCTTGGGTGATACACTTGTTGTGTGACAGAACGATTTTATGATATTTATATTGTGACCATAATGGAACTGGATTGCACATTCAATCATAATTATAGGAACCTTAGTATATAAGTGACATGCATCATGATAGGCACACACATGATGAGTGTGTTGGGTATTAAAAGTAGAATGCATCTTGCTTTCTTGAAAAACTAAAATAAAATCGTGCTTAAAAAATGATGAAAATGGGTTAAAAGGGGGAAAATGTTAAATAAAGGTTAAATAATTGTGATTAAAAGGGGGGGGGGGACCTAAATGAGTTTAAAATTGTAACACCCTGATATTTTATGAGAAATATATTATTTTATGTCTTATGTTATACACAACATCAAAGGAATCTTTCACTACACACAACACTATCTTGGCTTGATTTACACGCATTCGCAACCTTCCACGATAACGTGTGTTGTACGCAATACCGAGTTTCACTAAACAATGATATGCTATTAAAATATTATATAAACTAGCCGTTATGAATAGTAATACCCACTTTTTGAAATTTTATAAATTTTATCTTCCAAAATGGACTTCATTTTTGGATTTGGAATATCGAAATTATCCTAGGGTAAAATTTTGGTATTTTTCTGAAAACTTTTATATTTTGATGAATAGTGAAAATTTCTAAATTTTAATTAAAAACAACCTTTTTAATCAAAATAATTAGTAGTGATAAATTATGAATTTGAGTGGTTTTAAAGTATATTTAGAATATATTTTTATCATTTAATATAATGTTGGTCATTGGACATAATTTCACAATTAAACAGAACATAGGCAACTGTCAATCTTTTGATAGTTATTATCTCTTAAAAACACACTTTTTGTTTTAACAATGAGAATTAATTTTAAATTAATTTCTGCCACTTCTGTGTTTTGAATTTGAAAAAATGGATTCCATATTTGGAATAAGGATTTCCAAATTGTGTAAATAGGTAACTTTTATTTTTAGACATTTTGAATAATTACTTCGGTAAATATTTTATTTACCATGGTTAAAGGGTAAATCCGGTAAATAAGGGTAAAAAATAATATTATAATAATAATAAATTACCCTAAAACGTGTCCTAACCTTATTTTATGAGTATTTTCCAACCATGGACATCCTTGAGTCGATTTTGGGACCCCTTTGAGCCACTTGGTAGTGATAATGACAATTTGGATTAATTAATTTAATGTAAAGACAAAATTGACATTAACAAAAAGCTTTTAGTAATTAATTTTTATATGGGGTTATATAAATTATATTTTCAACTATAAATATTAATTATAAAGAAAAAAATATTTTATACATCATGGTATTTTTTTTATAATTTTTAGACATCAAAAAAATTAAATTATTTATGACACAATAATGATGCCGTATTTACCTCATTAATAAATGATTTAAATAAATAAGATTATAATGATTAAAATATTATCCAAAACATGTCCAATTATGATTAGATGATTTTATTTCGACCATGAGTCATATTATATTCATCTGTAATGATTTTTGGACCTTCTGAAACTGAAGATAAGTTTATAATAAAATAATATTTTCACACTTTCCAAAGGAGCCCCTCCTCCCCCTTATAAAAGGAGACCACTTATATCCAATTCCTCACACCCCTCAAGACATTTGGATCGTCCAACCTCTTCCTAATTAAGCTCCCTACATCCCTATCCTCCCCCTAGAAGCCTTACCTTAGGCATAAGGCACTCTAAGAAGTCCTTTTGGGTCAAACCAAAGAAAGTTACCCAAATTAAAGGTAACAATTTCTCTTAAATTGTTTTCATTTATTCTACTTCTCCAACCCCTAAACTCTTTTTAATCATTTATTTTGTAAAAAAAATAGTATCCTAAATATACTAGGATGTTTTTATGATAAGGATTATAACTAAACTTACACACACCTCCATCTAATGGATGAAGAACATAATGTTTCTATGGATGGAAAACTAACGCCTCACGAAACGATGATTGTTCGATTATCTCCTACCACATATCATGGTTGAAATTATGATAGAACTATATTTATATATGATATATATTATGTTTATTATTTATTTTTTCTTCTGTACTTCCCAATTATATCAAGCCTTTATGGTTTCCATAGTGGGTAAATACGATAATCTCATTTGAGGAAGTGTGGACTACCGCCCCCTTAAAGTGATGTAACTCGTTAATGCCTTTTGTAGGATGTATAAAGGATAGAGTTAATGATATTACATATTATATTATAATGGAATTATTATATAACTATGTATCATTATGTTTTATTTCCTTTAAAATAAGAAATAGAAATGAAAGTAGCGTTCATGCGTACGTACGACTTACCGTCTCCATGAACGGTACATTTCATTTCTTACCTCCAAATGTTATGTACTATTATAAATACATGTATATTCTAGATATATATTATATATATGATATCTAAATCATGAATATAATTCTGGATATAATGGACTATTGAACGCATGAACAACATGTAATTATAAGAAGTCCATTTTTGACTCAAGTACCAAATATCGTTAAAACGAATGTTATTAACTTAAATAATTACATAATGTTTATAACATGGTAATAAGTGATATAAAAGGAATAATAAACTTGAAAAATGTTCTTAAGAAAGTATAAATTAACTTTAGTTTATTATTCAGGAGATTAAAGGACGATCGAGTCAAGTCGGACATGAGGTAAGGGAACTTCTTAACCCAATTTCTGTTCTTTGGGTTGATCTTCTCTTTCTGTTTATGTCGTTCTTTGATTATGTAAGAAATGAATTTTTATATCATATCATGTTTTTATGCTTTGTTTATGTGACTTTATAGTGAATACACATAAGTGATCTATTTTATTTACAAAAAGATCTTTGTAAGGGTTTATATCACAATCTCCTCATTATCCGAGGTTGTTTATACGTAATTATCTAATGGGACCTCTTTATCACCAACATCCATGTTTCTTAAAAATGTATTTCAAAACATTATTACTATTTTACAGAATATGGGTTAAATTCATTTATACCCTTGTTTTACTTTTTATAATAAGTTTATAAAGGAATCTTTACGTCCTTTTCCAAACAAGGACCTTTTTAACCTTTTCGATAAATTAAGGTAATAATGTCTTTTTTTAAACTTATACGGCATGAATGGATTTTTATGATTTCATAGAACATTATTTCCATGAAGATTCCTTTACAATTTTTCAGGTTTATTTTTAATTAACTTCTTTTAGTTTAAAATTGTATGACATGATAAGAAAGATAAAATGTTTTTGAAGTAGAAAGGATATTTTCCTCAAGAATGGAGTTTAAGTGTTTTATAAAAATTATTTTCCATCTAAGATAATATAGGGTTCTATTTCTATCCCTATTATTACATTGATTTGATTATGTTGTGATGGAATTATTTTTATGAATTGTTTTATCTTATATGAATTGTTTTATGATGTCACGATGTTTAAGAATCCCATTTTTTATTACATGGGTTATGCTATGATGTATGATTTATGATTTTGTGGAACACATAAGAATGGTTTCATTATGAGATGGGTGGGACCTATATCTCTCTCCAATTAATTGGGTGAAGATTTATATCTCATGAGATAGACATGGCTGGAACAACAGGTTAATCTGGTTCAGTGATACAGGACTGAAACGAGGAGTAAACTCGGTTCAGAAATGGACTTTGTCCGCTAGGATAGTCTTGGCAACGAGTATTGACTAATAAGAAATTATTCTCTATTATTATGTGTTTATTCCAAAAAGTTTCATGTTTTATGTTATGATTATTGGGATTACATTTTACTACTATGATTTATCCCATGTTATGATATTATGATCTCTTTTGTAGGTTAAGGTTTTCAAAATGTTATGTTCTTATGAATATGATATGATTGATATTTCTTTTTTTACCCTTAGTGAGAATTTGAGCTCACCCTTTAGTATGTTTTATTTTACCTAGGTCAGGAAGAAGGGTATTAAATAGGATATCCCAAAAAGGGACTCGAAATATGATGAAATAAATGGGAGACAATGTAGATGCTTTATGAACCAGTTGTTTATGCTTCCCAGTTTCTAAAGACACTATACCTATACAGTCCTTTCATGGTTTTGTTATATGTTGTAATAATTATGATTTAATTATTAAGTAATAACAATGTATGTAATGTATGGTTCGTTATAAAAATGTTACCCGTAATAAGTTTTGAAATGGTAAATGTGCCTAGGAGGAACGATATTCATTGTAAGTGTAGAAATAGTTTTGTTTTGGTTTCTAATGTAGGTCTTGTAATCGTGTAAGTTAATTTACCCCCATGTCATACATAAACCATGGTAGAGTTGGTCAAGGATAGTGTTTGGGATGTGATGATGTCCTTTGGGGTAGTTTATGTGAATGAGTTGTCTATGGACAATATAGAGCCTTTTTTATATGAGCTGTGTAAGCTTGATGGTAAGTATTCTAAAGCTCGGGTTTAGAATTGTAGAGAAATTCCACCCCGAAGACATGTGATGGTAAGGTGACAAGAGTATGTTGCTGAGAATTATCCCTTAGTAGTGGAACTAGAGGACCTGGTGATTCAGGGTAATAGGGAAGTGCAGTTTTGTGAGAAATTTTTGAGTTTCATGCAGATAATGGAACAAGGCCCAAGGCGGATTGTACTGAGTGTGTTCAAGATGAATAGAGAGTTTTAGCTATATCATCCTAAAAGTTTTACCAAATAGGGTGGCCTAGAGGTAGTCGAGTTCTGGATAGAATCCATCCAGACGATTCTTGATCATCTCGAGACTCCTTCCAAGAAGTGATTCAAGTTAGAAGCATATATGTTATGAGGTTAGGAAAAGTTTTGGTGGGAAATACTGGTTTAGAATGAACAATAAAAAGGAATTATATGGAAATAGTTATAGGGAAAGTTTCTAGATCAATTATATCTATAAACATTGAGGTAGGATAAGGCTACGAATTTTATGAGTTTGACCCAAGGGGATATGTTAGTGATGGATTATGCTAGCCATTTCACTGACTTGCGCCACTTCATTCCAACATTCAAAGGAGATGAGGTAGCTACGGGAAAAAATTTCTAGTATGGGATTAGACATGAGATATAATACTAGGTGAACATCTTCCATTTGAAGAAGTAGTGGACTAGGCCCTTATCTCGTAAGGGAACCTGAAGGGGGCTTTAGGTAGTGGACTAGTGGTGCTAGATGGGCAGACGAGTGGTTTAACTTTTGTGGATAAGAAGCTTCATTTTAGGAGTTTCCAACAGGATAAAAGTGAATAGAGTAGTTATAAGAGAGGGCTATCATCTTATGGTGCTAAACATGTGTTCTGTTACTAGTGTGGCAGGCCGAGACACATTCACGGTTAGTGTCCCTGACTACCAATTGAGTGCCAGTAGTGTAGAATCTTGGAACATATACAAAGGTTCTATAAGAAACCTCAATATCTAGGCATGGATGAAGGTCAGAGGTAGGTGTCGAGTTCAAGTTGGGGGTCAGTTACCCCGTATTATATAGGTAGTCGGAGTTCAATAGTACACACCAGTATAGGTGGTGGATGTGGTACTCCGGGATGAGATCATCCATATCAGTAGGGTAGTGCAGTGCTAGGTACTCAAGATAGGGCTCAGGGTCATAGGGTAGGTCACCTTCATGCAGTTCAGTCTACACCTAGAGGTGGTGAGGCTGGACCATCTACAGTTTGAGGTATGATTCTTATAACTTATATTCTCATTAGTGTTCTATTTGATATAGGCGTCACACATTCTTTTATCTCTACCCAGTTAGTAGATGCATTAGTCCTAGTAGTGGAACATGTGTGTGGGATTATGTCAATTTACACACCTCTAGGGGTGTGAGTAGAAAGTATCAAGAAATGTATGGGTTGTGCTATGGAGATTAGTGGGTGCCACTTTTAGTGGGACATTTTTTTCCTTGAGATGTCAGGTTTTGACCTGATTTTGGGTATGGATTGGATGGTATTGTACCAGGACCATATCGACTGTTACTAGCGTCAGGTAACATTCACATCTATTGGTGGATACGCTTATGTTCAACAAGGCAAGTGAGATATCCAAGAAGGGTGTATTGGGATAGTTTTCTAGTATTTTGGAGAACTCAAAACCCAAGTGGATTTTCTTGTTCTTGATGAGGGAGTAATAGAGAAACCAATCTTACCTCCCATTATAGATCGAATTCAGGATTTGTTTCCTGAGGAATTCTTGAGGCTATCAATTAAGAGAGATGTTGAGTTTATAATAGGATTTCTACTGGGATAAGAACCTATTTGAATTCTGATATATATAATGACATCGACATAAATACAGGAACTTAAAACTTAGTTAGAGGAATTTGAGAATAAAGGGTTTATTATTCCTAGTATGTCATCTCGGGGATCTCTAGTGTTGTTTTCCAAGAAGATAAATGAGGAATTATAGTTATTTTTTGACTATAGAAAGTTTAATTAGATGATGGCTAAGAACTGATACCCTCTTCCTAGAATCTATGTCCTATTTGACTAGTTTAGAGGTGGTTCAATGTTCTCCAATATTGATTTGAGATTGGGATATTATTAATTGAGGGTGAAAACTTTTGACGTACCATAAAAACCTTTTAGGAGTAGGTATGGGCTGTATGAGTTTGTGGTGATGCTATTTGGGTTGACCAATGTGCCGGAAGTGTTCATGGATTTGATGAATTGAATCTTTCACCATTATCTATATTAGTTCATAGTTATTTTTTTCAATGACATATTGGTGTACTCAAAGAATCGTGGAGATCCTGAAAAACATCTTGAAATCATCTTAAGTACACTAAGAGAGCTTAGGATATACACTAAGCTATCCAAATGTCATTTATGGATGGATATGATTTATTTCTTGGGTTACATTATTTCCAAGTAAGATGTTTCTATGGACCAAGAGAAAGTGTAGGTAGTTGTGTATTGGGAGTATCCCAAGAATGTTTTTGATGTCTAGAGTTTTTTTAGTTTAGTAGGCTACTATTGAAGGTTTATCAACGATTTCTTCTATTTAGAAGCGCCAATTTTAGGTTTAACCAAGAAAGGAATCTGGTTTGAGTGGACCGAGGCATGTTAGAATGATTTTTAGGAGCTTAAGAAGTAGTTGACAACCGTTTCAATTCGGATATTTCTTGATCCAGGTAAGGAGTATACATTATTTTGTGATTCATCTAGTGTTTAGTTGGGATAAGTGTTGACGCAGGATGATTAGGTTGTAGCGTATTGGTCCTGAAAGTTGAGGACTCATGAAAAAATTACCCAAATCATTCTCTCATGTTTTCCACGGTGGTGGATTATTTGATGTGTTGGAGGCACTATTTTTTGGGAGAGTGGTTCACAGTGTATACCAATCATAAAAGTATTAAGTAAATTTTCTCTCAGTGTGATCTGAATATCCAACAGTGAAGATGGGTTGAGTGCATACCGTATTTTGAATTTAAACTAGTGTATACACCGAGAAAGGTAAATAGTGTTGTAGATGACCTGAGTTAGAAAACTCAAAGTCATGAAGTTCAAGAGTCTAGCTCTGAGTGGAAGATGATGGGTTTGTTTGCTGATATGAATCTAGAGGTACAAGATAGGAAAGGGAAGATGCCCCTTTTTTCCATATCACTTGATTATGTGCTTTTGAGTTGGGTCAAGAAGATTCACCTTTAGGATCTAGAGTGTTCAACTTTGAGGGAAATCATTAAAGGTGATGAGTCACTTTTTATTTGGTTTGTTGGGGTTGACAGAATCATGTACATTCCTAGCCATGTTGTAGTGTGAATGATTATGTGAGAAGAGTTGATTCTTGAGTCTCATGAATCTAGGTGGTCCATTCTCCCTAGTTTGACTAAGATGTATCATGATCTTCATAGGTAATATTGGTGTCCGAAAATGAAGAAATAGGTTTTAGGATTTTTGGTGTGATGTTTAACTTTTCAGTAGGCAAAGGTCAAGCATCAGTTCCTTGGTGGTTTATTACAGTCATTTTACATTTTTGGAATGGAAATGAGATGATTTAATGATGGATTTTGTAGTGGGTATTCTAAGGACGCCTCATAAGAATGATCCAATCTAGGTTTTTTTGGATCGATAGACTAATGTGGTTCATTTATTAATTATTCAAGATACTTCACTCTTGATCACTCGGGTGAGGTATATTTTCAGAAGATAGTGCGGTTTCATGGAGTAACACGGAAAATAGTTTCGGATATTGATCCATGTTTTAGATCACGCTTCTAGAAGAAATTATAGAAGGTTCTTGGTTCCCATGTGTTTTTGAGTATGAATTTTTACCCACAGACGAATGGGTAGTCAAAGCGTACAATTTAGGTTCTAGAAAACATGTTGAGGGAATGTGTCCTAGATTTTGGTGGATTATGGAAAAAGCAGTTTTCTCCTATTGAGTTTAACTACAATAATAATTTCCAAGATATAATCTAGATGGAACCATTTAAGTAACTCTATGGGAGGCCATTTAGTTCTCCATCATGTTGGCTAGAAGTTGAGGAATCACGGTTTTTGGGATCGAGTCTCATGCATGAGATATTATAAATGGTTTAGTTAGTTCAGAAACATATGATAATTGCTCAGGGAAGGCATAATTCATATACAAATCAACATTATATACCTCTTGAGTTCATGGGGGGGGGGGGGGTGATAGTGTGTTTCTTTGGCTATCTCAAAGGTTGGGTCATCATCAAATTCAGAAGCAGGGCAAGTTTGTGCCCAGGTACATGGGGCCGTTTGAGATGGTGGAGAGGATTAGACTAGTGTCATAATGATTGGATTTTACATAGAGGCATAGTGGTATGCAAGATGTTTTTCATGTTTCACAAAATTGGTAGTATGAACCTGACCCATTTCATGTGGATAATGTTGAGGATGTTGAGCTTGAGGCTAATGCATCATTCGAGGAGCATCTGATTTGTGTTTTGGACCATAGAGAAAATGTATTACAGGGCAAGGTTGTGCCTTTAGTTTATATTCTGTGGTAGAATGGTCATGTTTAGGAGGAAACTTGGAAGAAGGAATCTAATATACAGGCCCAATGTCCTGATCTATTTCTTTTAGAAGCTCAGCGATGCTTGGAAATATGGCTTGAGGACGAACCATTATAAGGTGGGGAGGTTGTAAGATCCCAAAATTCATTGATTTATTTCCTTCTTTAAATTTTGATTTCAACCTCTTATTTTTTGGTTAATGAAATTTTTCTTGGGTGTATGACGGGCCTCGATTGGTTTTTTGGGATTCAAGACACAAAATTAAGGAAAACTAATCCAACCTAGGTAAGGTGCATAGTTGGCGCACAATTAAGTAAACCGTATAAAATTCCTAGTAAAACCATGGAACCATAAATAGAGGCATTTCACATGGTTGGAGAATGATTTTCCAAATAATGAGGGGCTCCCTAGGTAACTGTGAGACTCATTTACTTAGGGATAGTGGTTGGTGCATAGTTTTCACATGATTTGAAAAAATGTGTGGTCAATTAGTGAACCTCATTAAAAGTGTGAATTTTCAAGTTCCCCCTTTCAAATATTAAGGTGTTCACCCAATTATCTTCCCCATTTCCCCCATTTCAACCCTAGTACTGAACTCAAGAAAACCAATCTTCCTAAGTGTGGTTATCTATCACTATTTTCCGTTTTGAACACTGTTGGTTTCAGATCAAATCACCTGGTAAGTCTAATACTACTCTTCCTTACTTTCTCTAGATTAGGGATAATAGTTCCTCCCATGTTATTCTAAATACCTAAAACCATATCTTTCGGGTGTAATATAGGTTTAGTCTTCAAGGGGTGTTTGAATCCATATCAATGGCTATGATTAAGAGTGAGTTCATCAATGGATCTGAGGAAGGTGCTCTATAGGTTATATACCATAGTCCTTGTGTTTATCTGTGCCTGTTTGGTTGCATTATTGGTTATATCTTGATGTATGTTTGACAAATTTAATGAGATTTGGTAAAATGTGTGTCTAAATGATGAATTTAACCCCTCAAGAGCCACATGGGAAGTGTTGAGGTTGAAGAGAACATTTTAGGGTCACCCATGGGGTGCACCAACATTCCTAAACCTAAGAATTGGTAAATTCAAGTGTGGAATTTATGTGTGATAACATATAAACCTTTTTGAACTTGTTAATATGATTAGTTGAAATGAAAATAGAATATAATTAGTTGTGCCTAGTTTTGATAATGGATTAAGGGGCTATTTGGCGTGACATGACAATGGGTTAAATCAGTTTAAGTGGGGATGTGTCAAATGAATTATGAAATATATTGAAGTGACTATGAAGGCTAGTCTATATGAAAGGATGAATAAGGTAAATTTGTAATGGATTGTGAATTTATAAATATGTTTAAAGGATTTCCATAAAAGAATTGATGAATATGTTAAAAGGGTTGATAAGGGAGTATTGGATTTACCTAATGGGTTGGGGAATGAAAATAAGAATTGGGCCAAATGGACTATGTAATGTAAATGGTGAATGTGTTAAAGGGTTATGGAATAATATTAATTTACATATTGATTGTTATGGATTGTGATTATTATGTGTGTTGTTTGTGAATGGTTTGTGTTTTGGTATATATAATGAATGGATATATAAGCATGTGCACATGGCTTGGTAGTGTGGGGTATTGAATGGGGATTTATGTTTATGGGTCAAGTTATACTGGGGCTCTAAACTCCACCCCACAATGCATGGGTTAGGGAAGTGGACATAGCTTTATTCCCCTAACAGTTTCATTCCACCCAGACTGAGGCTTCACGGTGAGGATAATGTGTTTGTTGTGATATGTTTATCCCTAGTTAGATAGGGACTTGACTTATTCCCTTATGTATATTGATGAATTCCTTAAACCCTTGTGTGAATGATGTAAATTCCCAACCCATAGAACATATGTTGATAATGAATTAAGTAAGTAAGAGGTTGAAAATGATTAATATGTTGCTAAAGTTATAAATGGTTAAAGTAAATATTATTGACTAATGGTACTCAAGTTTTCTTTTGTTTATTTTTCATCTGTTTAGTATTTTCATGTACTATATGTTTAGATTTTATATTTTGTAGATACAGTTGGGGGTGGCCTACTGAGTTGTAGTCATACCCTTCTCAGGTTCCATTGGGTACCTGTGTATATTTCATGCTTGTAGGTTAGGATAAGGGAAAATATCATATTCTAGGGAGTTGAGTTAGGACCGATATGTGCATGGATGGGGTTCCGTACTTGGAGTTAGGAATGTTTTGGGGATTCCTCTGTTTGTCTTTATTTTGGGTTCTGTTCACTTGAAACTATTTAACTTGACATGGCATATTTATTGTTGGTTTTTGGTTTGTAACCAGTTTTGGGAGATGTTGATTATGCAAGTTCATGGGTTATTTCTTATTATTTCTACGATTTCTTATGTTTTCTGCTTTTTCTTACTCTAGTAATAAAGGTATAGTCTCCACATATGATCAATTAGACACTCACTACTAGTCAAAGACCTCTAGAATATGAGGAGGCATAATTGTTGCTATGTGGTGACCTGGATCGGGGCACCAATTAAGTGGCTTATAGGTCGGGGATGTTACACCTATGATACCACGTGTTTGTTCTGGGTGAAACAGAAGCATGTAGTGGTGGGAGATATATAAAAATTTATTTTAATTATCATTGTCTGAAACCATGAGAGATGATATTACACATTAAATTTATAATTAATTTACTTAATATATGAAGAAATGAATATATGGGATTAGGAACTATCTTCTCTGATGAATATTGATCATCTAAAAAACCCTTCTGAATTTCCTTTACTATGCTATGGGGATCTAAGGATAAAATCCTTGTAGTAGTGATCGACACATGCTCCTATGATCTCCAAGAAACACCACTCGATCTTTGGGAACTAGCATAGTGAATCAAATGTATTGTGTTGTTCGTTATTTATTGACCATTCTTTAATATTTATGAAATCTCTCTTGTGTTTCCATTCTTGAGAGGGATAGGGAATGAGGAGTCAATATATAATTCATTGTGAAAAAAATTCTTATTTTTTATTTTTGGATGATTTAATAAATAAATATAATTGTATATTTATAGAGCTAGGGCTTAGGTTATAATAATTATTTAATTGCATTATGACCATTAAATAGTATTATAATATTTAATAAAACCCCATGATTCATAATAATAATAATATTATTATTTTGTGTCATGTGATAAATTGATGAAATTGATAAATAATATTTACTGGCTTGTAAATAATTATTTATCACCGGATGCAGTGTTAGTCCATTCTAACTCCTCAGTACTTATTGAATACCAAAATAAAATATTTATTCATAAATAAATATTTTATTCACCTACTAGTGAATAAATATTTATTAAATATTCAATAAAATAAATAAATATATTTTTATTAACATTTCAAAGAATAGATATTTATTTAATTCATTCAATCATTATAACTTAAATAAAATTATTCCTTGGTCTTGAGAATAATATTTATTCCATTAATTAAATTCGAATATAATTTAATCAAGATCAGGGAAAATAATTATTGTGTGACCCAATAGGATCCTTTCCCATTAGAATTAGTATGTATTTAATAAAGTCTAATATTAATGTCTATCAAAAGTTAAAGTCATCCAAAATAAATAACTTAATGTCACAACTTTCAAAAACACAAACAAACACTCACTGTGTAATATAATACCTTTTTCATAATATCTCATCAAGCAGGTTTCACGATGGTGTCATCCACATATATAATCGATATGTTTTTCTTTGACTATATGAAATAAAAAAATTCATACACCATGACCTTGGAATTTAGGCGTGGATTATATTCCAATCAAAGGGATGAAATATAAACTCCTATAAAGATGGAAGGGAAAAATACTTCCTTAAATTATCCATTAATGTCATATCAACTGTGCTGCATCCAACATACCCTATTTCCTACCAATATTTTATATGATGGGTTTGGTCAGTAAATATAAGTGCATGAGTCATGAATTTCATCAATGATAATATTAAATCATAAAGACCCTTAAACATGCTCACAGATAGGAATATATGATGACACAAAAACATGCATAATTTCTATAGTCAGGTCTGTTCTCTTAATCTCCCATCTTAGAGATTTCCAAGTGCAAGCATAATGAGAAGAAGCCTCATCCTCTTATGAGTGATCACATATTAAGGTGTAAATACTATGTGTCCCATCATGGTATATTATCCAATAACAACACTATATTAAGAATATTGTCATAACACTACAGGGTTGTCATCATAACAAAGAGCTTCTATGACCTTATTAATGGGACAAATACTATATGATTATTACATAAATCCATGAAGAAAAATGTATAATATGTAATAATAGGTTTATTTAATATTCAATATATAGAACATACATGTAATAAAAGTACAATAAGTTGGTCCTAGGACACTAACTTCAATAGATACTAGAGTGCCAAATAAAATTAAAGAACATGATGGAGGTACAATAAATTATGATGATGAAAGCACTCTGAAAATTTAAGGTATAATAAAAAATGATTTTGAAGCCTAAAAACTAAAATAAAAGAGTTTTTTTATTTTTTTATAGTCTTAAACATAATTTTTTGTGTGTGAGCCACTTGTGTGATTATGGTAATGGGGTTATCTTTAGAATAAACACTTATCTCATCAAGTTAATTATTTATGTAAAGATAATAAATACATGTGAGAGAACCAATAATTAATTATTTAAGATTGGAGACACAAATAACTCATGCTACTTGAGTTAAAAAGATGAGAAAAAATTATGGCATAGAAGGTTGGGTCATCTTTTTCAATGAATTTTGAGAAAAATTTCCACTGAGATGTTATGAGAGAGTTTCCTCATCTCAAAAGAGAAAGGGAAGAAATATAGGATACATGAAAAAATGGTAAATTCACTCAAATATATTATAAAAGGGTAGAAATTCATACCATTAAGCCCCTTGGGTTGATACATTCATATTTTGGAAAACCCATGAGACACAAGTCTACTCAATGTGATCTTTACTTCATCACATTTACAAATGATTATACTGAAATGAATAATTTGATGTTTATAAAACAAAATTATGTGTCGATGGATATCTATAAACCGAGGTCTCATACACATTTTATTATATGAATTTTAATATGAAGTTCCATAAAATATAACAAACAAATATAAAGTTATAGTGTATTTGAGAGATTGTATACAAGATACATTAACCTCAAAATAAGCTACTACATAATTATTTAAATATATATAATGTGATATTAATTCCCATTTATATTATATTACTATACTGGGTAACATGAGGAAATACATAAAGGAAAATGGTGAGCTATAAATTCTTTTAATGGAATAATCAGAGTGAAGCATGATGGTGAAGTAATAGGTAAAAGTCAATAGAAATATCCTGACATCACAATGAAAAGGATCGTAATCATAAGATAATGGAATAATAAAAATAATATCATAAAATTATAGACTTATAAATATGTTTCCAAAAATTAAAACATGACATCATAAGCATAAGTAAAGGCTCACTTCCAAGATATCATAACATATTTTTTTGGGCTTATTGCTCGTGAACTATATATGATATTTCATCAGATGAAAACATTAGAAAATGCATTAGGGGGATATATAATTCTAGACACACCCATCACATCATAATATGTACATGCATGTGTGTTCTTCATATGGAAATTATACATAAGGAATAAACATAAGATAAAACCATGAAATGAAAATGGGATACATATTCTTGTCTCAAATTATAACAAAATGATGTATCATAGATATACCTAAGAGAAGAAGGAATTAATAAATTTTTATGTTCATATTTGGATAAATAATAACAAGTCTGAAATATGTATTTGAAAATACGAAAATTCATAATAAAGAATTTTAGAAGTAGGTATAAAAGGAACCTCATAAACATCATTTTAAGAAAAGGGTAACCAATATTTAAATAAGGTAAGAATATTGTGTTTTAATTAAGAAAAAAAATTAAACTATAATAGTTTTGAATAAAATAATGAGTTTTTAGAGAACATTGAAAATTAAAAACTTTTTATAGAGTGAAACATAATATTAAATAAGAAATAGGGAAGTTCACTTTTTATAATGTTTTCTTAAAAGAATCAATTGAGAAGGGAACCTTAAAATATTGTATATCCCTAGAAAATAATGGTATGTTAAACTAGATATACATGTGAGGAAAACATATATAATATAAAATAAATAAATGAGAATAATATAGGGATATAATGTGAGATTTATAGTGAGAAAGAATGGCATGAAATAGAAGAGGGTGGTGGTTCAAAAGTTCCCTTACCTTAAGTCCCAAATCGCTTAGTACGTGTGTCAAAATTTCTAAGTAATAAAATTAATAAAATTAAATACTTTATTTATAATTTTTGGCCTATATTTAATTTTTTATGTTTCAGTTATTATTACATGTCATTAATTTATTACATTGTTTTTTTATCAAATTGGCCACTCGGGGTTGTTTGGTAAGCTTCTCTAAAACTGATTCTATATTTTGATCATAGTCAAAGGAATTTTCCAATATTTTCATAATATTCATATTTATATAGTTATATATTATTTATAATTTAATTAGAAGAAAATTTATATAGTTTTATGGGTTTTAATAAATATATTCAAACTAAGAAAGGTATCTCAGTATGCTTATTTTGGATGGTAAAAATTATTATGGCCATTAGTCATTATTATCCTTAATATAAAACCCAATTTTTATTTATATAATCTTAATAATTTTATAGATACTTTATTTATTTAGTTAATAAAATTTTAAATCTATTCATGTAAGTCATTAATGGGAAATTAAACACATCATCCATGGAGGCGGGGAATCTTCCATAATATGGGCTATGATTTAATTTTAGAATTAGAGGGAGAGAGTAGGATAATTAATATTCCATTGATATACTATAATTTTAGTATACATATTATATTTATTCCAATATATCAATATGTATTGAAAATATTTATATGATGTATACAAAGAATGAAACTTGAAAGAACTTAGTTAAGAAAATTACCTATTCCTTGGATATCCACCTTTAGATCAAACATCAATCCATATTTGATTGGAATTTTAGTTAGATAAAAACCTTTAAAACATGGGAATGAGGGTTAGGGAGAGATTTTGGTAGAGTTTGGGTGAGATAATAGACTTATAATGTATAAATAAATGGGATGGTGAAGGGTGGTATTTATAATGGAAGGAGAGAGGTGTTTTAGAATAAAATATTATAACTTCAAATAGCGACCCAACATGTGATTCAATAGCACATAGCTTGTGAATAAACATTTAATGGGATAATAAAATATTCAAATAAATTTTATAAACCTTATAATTTTGTTCATATAAAATATTGAAAAATATGGTACTAATAATTTACTTATACAATATTTCACTATTCACCTCTGTTTTTATTTTTTATAAAAAGAGAAAAAACTCCACCTTAAACATTTTTCAATGTTCTAATTAAAAAAAATAAATTCATTTTATAAAAATAATTTTTCAAATATGATAAATTTAGTTTTTAAATAAAATAATTATTTATAGAAAAATATTAATTTTTACAACATCATCAATTTTTTGAATATTTGAAAAATTAATTATGGTTTTATAAAATTATGTTATAATTTTAATAAATATATATGTGGTTTATTGAAACTAGTTTATGAAATTTTATTTAAATTTATCATAAAAAAATATTTTAATAACGCAATCACATATATATATTTTACGAAAATTATAATTTTTTATTCTTTATGTCAAAAATTTATTTTATCATAATTTAAACTTTAATATTAGTTATTTATTTATTTATTTATCAATATAAATAAATATTATTTTACAATTTCTACCCAAAAATACCAAATTTCACCCTTAGCTAATGTTGACCTCTTAATTCCAAATAAAAAATCAAATTTATTTACAAATTAATTTTTTTTGAAATTAGGGTAAACAATATTTCATTTCTAAAAGAATTTACACTTTAATACTACCTATCCACTATATACATAACCCCTTATCAACTAGTATAATCTCTTAATATATGATGTGTAATGGTGGTACTTTCATGGGGTGGTTCAACCAACATTGATCTAGTTGTGATTTCCACTAACTTGAACTTCTGCAATAGATAATTCCACTCAAGACTCAATTATCAATGTTTTTCTTGAGATTGGACTAGGACAAACACAAGTTATGTTTACTCCCTCCAAATCCCTGATAAATGAGTTTTAAAAGGAATAATACTAATATTTAAGGCCATTGTCTCTCCCTTATACATTAATGGTCTCTTTTCATTATCCTTAATATACACTAACTCTAACATTAACTTTATAACTACTACATTACCAATGGTCATAATGCTTAATGGTCAAAATAACCACTGATTATATCATGACCATATTTATTTTCTAAATGTAATTATCTAAATTAATAATAAAGTGTTTTTGGTTGATATTATATAGTGAAAGTATTTTATAGTATATTATATTACTAGATATGATACACACATGTTTATTTAGAATATAATTTCCATATATATAAAGTTATGGTAGTTATAGGATATGTTGAAAATATTCAGAAAAGCGGTTGAAAAATAATAGTGGATAAGAACCAAGAAATTATAATCTAATAATGGGAAGGAGTTAATAAGAAGATAATTTTAGTTTTATCATAAAAAATGGTATTAAAAATCAATATAGCAATCCTTACACTCCTAAAAAAATATAGTAACTTCGAGGAATAATAGGATTTTGGTAGAAATGATAGGGAGTAAGTTGATAGAGAAAACCCTCTCAAAATTTTATTAGAGTTAAGCTATGTGCATAATTGTCCATATTCAAAATATATTTATATTATGGAATAATTCTAACATGACTTCCTATGAATTTTGGTATAAGAAAAAACCCATGGTGGACTACATCATGGTGTTTGGTAGTCCCTATATTATAAAGATTAAAAGTCTAAATCTTGTTAAATTTGATAAGAAAGTTGAGGTTGGTATCTTCTTAGGATACCTTTATAGTGGAAATGGCCACCAATTAAAGGGAGAAAGGATTCTTAAATTGTAATATTATTATGATGTAAAAATCGCTAAATGTAAACCTAAAAATAATGATCTTGATAAAGTAGTTTTTTAGGAATTTATTTAAGATAATAGAAAAAATTTCAAGGAAAATTGAGAAGAATAGAATGATATTGAACCATACGTAGTAAATTTTGGCGCTAATCAGACCAGTGATGATGAGTATGCTAATTAAAGTGAAAAATAGAATTATTAGAAAATAAATAAGCTTGTGGAGATTTAAAATATCATTGGAAATTAGAATTATTTTATTCAAAATAGAAGATGATTGAGGTATGAATACCAAACTACTCTAGTATCTCAAGTTTAGAAACATTCAGTAGATGAAGCTATCAAGAATAAAGAATGGATTGAGGGTATGAATTAAGAACTAGAAAAAATTTAGAAGAATGAAACATGGGATCCTATTCCCAGACCAATTGAAAAAAATGTTATTAGTAACAAGTTGGTGTTTAAAAAATAAATTGAATGAAAAGGGATTAGTCACAAAGAACAAGGTATAAATTGTATGAAAAGGGTGCTCCCAAGTTGAAGAAGTTTATCTCAAAGTGACCTTTGTTCTACTTAAAATGATGGAAGCCATCAGAAATTTCCTTACATTGGCTATTTATAGGTAGTATAAAATATATCATATAGATGTGAAATTTTCCTTCTTAAATGGTGATATGGAAAAATGTGTATGTTAAGAATCCTAATGGGTTCGTTCTTGATAATAATAGTTATAGTGTATGAAAAAAATGAAGAATTCTTTTATGAGTTAAAATAGGTCCAAAGGTCCTACAATTCAAAGCTGGAAAACTGCTTAAAATACATGAAACTCTCAAAAGTAATGAAATTTTTTATAAAAGATCAAGAGATTACATTCAATGAATTATCTAATAAAATAAATAACTACTTTAATATATCTATGATAGGGGAACTAGGATACTTCTTTAGATTATAAGTTATGTAAAAAGAGAATTTTATCTTCATATACCAATATTAGTATGAAAAAAATTGATAAATAAGTTTGGGATGGTAGAATATAATCTAGTCTATAAAACTATTCAAAAGGATCTGAAATTTTAAAAGGATATTGGTGGTGAGATTTTAAATCCAATAGAATTTTGGAAATTAATTATAATATTTTTATATCTCACTATATCTAAACTAGATATTGTCTATGTTTTGAGTTTATGATCTAGATATTAGAGTGATCCAAAGGGTTCAAATTTATAGAAATAAAAAAGTTCTTAAATATATCAAAGGGACTATAATTAATGGTCTATTATACACCAATAAGAAGAAATTATATCTATATAGATTTACTGATGCATATTGGGTATGATATTTTGATGATAAATGGTCCACTTATATTGAAATTGTCATCTTGGGAGATGAATGTGTGATCTGGAATTGTAAAAATAAAAATTCTATGACATTGATCACCATAGAAGATGAGTATGTGGCTATTACTAGATTCTATAAAAAATCATAAAGGTTCTCTTTTATCTTAATCATTTTTTATAGGATCTTGACTTAAATTTGAATTATAATTTAAATGAGAATTATCTTACCAATATTTATTATTGATTTCTATAATTCAATATGGAAATATTTTTCAAAAATTAATGTGAATATAAAAGTTAGAAATTAATAAGATTTTCTTTTCAATTATTGAAAAAAATATAATACTTTAATCCATTGTAAAATTGATTCATCAGAGTGAGGAAAATAAGAAAACCATATACTTAGAGTAAAATTGATAATTATGTTAGGGACTAGGAAAGTTATTGTTGTTTCTAATCATTCAATCACTTTTTAGTGATAAGAAAAAATATTATCCTATCCATGAATTCTCTCATGTATGAGATGATTATTTTGAATAACTAAAAAGGAAGTCTGACTTACTATTACTCATTGATATTTGTTTGGAAGTATAAGTCCTTTTAAAAGATTATCCTATTACTTATGTCAAATCATTTGGATTTCCACAGATTTTCTTGTTCACAACCAAGTGAAATGAGATAATATGAAGGTTGTTGGTAACTAGATAAACTACACCAAATATTATTTCTATCACAATACAAGTTCAAGGATGAATTATACAATTAATTTATGAATGAAATTAACAACGTAACAAAATTAAAGGATTTACACTGCCCTTATCTTGTAATCATAATTATATTAGTGATAATATAGGTCTTAAAACTCTACCCGAACCTAGTAAGGATTAGGCTCTCATATTGAGGTTGAACCTTGTAAAATCCTTGTGTGCATTGAATTTTCTTTATATTTATGCTACACTATAGGTGGCAGTGAGTTTATGATAGGAGTATAACAACTTTACTTATCCACAAAGGTTTAATTTAAAGGATTTTTTTTAAAGAATACCACTAATTAATGTACCCTATTAGTGGTATTGCAACCAACCTAGTCATTTCAATCCCATTTGAAGTAGGAAGATATTGTTTGTTTCTTTGGTGACCCTATTCTAATGTACTCCATTGAAGGTTGAAGATAGATCTTACAAAATTGTTTTAAGAATACCCATACCCATGTATTCCTTTGTTTTATAATAAGTTTTTATCTATTTAAGATAGATCAAGTTTATATGGGTTTATTTCTTCTACCAATGATCATTATATGATCTCCTTAAATTGAGTAACAGAAGGTAGGGGTGCCTAATAGGTTAGACCAAGGTAGAGGAAGCCTAGTTTTCATAGATTGGGATAAAAAATTCTTGGTCTATTTAAGACTGAATTTTACATAGGCCCCCAAAAATAAGTTTTTTTATAATTTCTTTCTACCAATATGCTATTACTATGTGGTTCTCGAACCAGGGTAGTTATCATTAGACCTCAAGCACACCTCCCCATCACCAGAGGCTATTGAATAGTAGCAGGGGTCTTTGGTAGTACCATGGGGACACTGTACCCCAAATCAAAGTGTTAAATAACATATAAAAATAAACCAAATACCGTACAAAACATAAAACATCATCAAAGTATGTGGAATTAGTAAAAAAGAATCATCAATAATAATAAATTAATTTAGAAGCAAACAGACTGTTATAAAGTCACACTAGATTCCCACTAGCCTGACTGCAGATAAAAAGTAAATAAAAGAAATTAAAAAAATTTACAAGATGATCTACTACTATCCATGTGCCTCACCTCATCTTAGTATCCAATATCATCTTATCTATCCTTCTTGATCAAATTAATCCATACCTTTTATCAATTTGAACTAACAATCAATGAGGTCTTCTCGAGTACCCTATTTCCATAGACGTTCGAGTAGGGTGTGAGTTAACATAGTGGGGAAACACTAATACAACCCCATACATACTCAATAAATGTATCTTATACATGTGATATTCATAGATAAATAAATAAATAAACCATGAAATCATAAATAAATAATCACTGTGAATACTCAGGTCCTACGTAACACTCGATATTGACCCAAACCAACTTCTTCCAGTTCTAGAGTTTCTTTGAACATGTTAGATAATCTTGAAAACAAATTTTAAGACCAATTTTCATATAGTAGTAGGCATAAATTCCAAATCCTTGGAAATTTCCAAAGGAATACCCACAATATAAAACATAACTTCTAGATACATGGAGCTTGTCTAAGGCATCCCATAGTAGCATGCTGCATACCAATCCCTTGGAGGTGATCCTAGGTGATAAATAGTCATTAGTATCTAAGACTATTCCTAGGGATATGAACCTAGGTGATCATAATATTATCCTCAACATTCAATTCCTAGTGGGATAAACTTAGAAAATATAGTAGTATTAGCCATAAAAGTCGATTATTAGGGGGATGACCCTAGGTAATCTAGTAATAGTATTAGGATCCACAGCTGATTAATAAGGGGATGACCCTAGGAAATCATATTTTCATGATTAATGGACACATCCCAACATCCCAGGAATCCAATATCATCTGAAAACTTAGGGGAGTTCCCTATCAATAAAACAAGTCACATGGTATTAGGCTCAAAGATGAACCCTAGGTGATACCCTGGGTGATTCATTGTCATCAAGGAAAAACACTAAACCCAAAAATGTACTCTTGAGCATTCCATAATTATCAAGCACAAAATCTAGATCCAAGGATAATTTATATAGAATCCCATATATGTAAATACATATTGGAGTACATTACTTCCTCCTGAAACATCTCACTAGGGATGGTTATCTACCCAAGTCTATCTCATATAAAAAAGTTTTCACTCTAAAGTGAACTACCTATAATCTTTACATCCTTAATAGATCTATATATTGTTTCGAGTTCTAATTTGACACCCAAAACCATCAATACCCATTTCCCATATACACCCTCTCACTAGATTCAAAATATCATTAGGGTACCTACCAAGGCCCCTTAAGTCTCATAATAGTTATTATTCCCTTCCCGGGTCCTCTTATCTCCCTTACATCTCTTAGATCAACACCCATCACTTAGAGGTCCTACAATCCCTAAACATAAAAAAAGTATCATAGAGGCCCCACTAGGCTCCCAAGAAAGTATTATAAGGAAAATGGCCTCTAACCCATTCCCTTCTCAAGTCACTTTAGGTTAATCCTCACACCCAACCTATCTATCAATCACCCCAGGTTCTACCTACCTAGATAATAACATCTCAAGGTTGCCACATGGCCTATTTGGGATTTTTTTTGAATTCATCATCCCCTCCTCCCAGAGGTCACTAATAGAACCTAACACTAGGTACTTTACATATCACCTAATTAATTCAACATAACACCCCTCGAGGTATATATGTCTCATGGCATACTATAATATTCTAGACCTCAACCATTAGTGGTAGAGGTAATCTAGATAGAGAACAAGGGTCTATCAGGGCCCTTGAAACTTAGTTCAAATCAGGCATTTAATTTATATTTAAAAAATTATTTCATTAAAATTTATAATAACCCATAGTGGAAAGACAAAACATATCACATTAAGGCATGAAAAAATGCATAAATACCATAGGGGTATGTACAAGGGACCACCTACCTCAATTCAAGCTAATCCATTTTTAAAACATAGCTTGAAAAATCTCATCCAAGCTTTCCCAATTCCTATATAGGTCCAACTGACCATCATCCATTCACTTGAGGCCTTACCTCGTACTAATAATCATGAAAACATTTATTATAAAATTTTATAATCAATTAAAAAAATAAACAAAATAGGGATAATTCCTAAATTCTTATCCAGCACACCCACCTCATCGAAACCACAAGCAAACACTCACTAACACCTCATGACGTACCACTAACCTCATCCTGGAAAAAATCCCTAACATGAAACATCAATTTCATGGTCACATTCCAAAAATCCAAAATAAATTCACAACACAACATGCCTCAACCAAAATGGAATGTGACGATAAGAAGACATCATCTTGAGTCCTAATCTATGAAAGCTAAGAAAAACCCCATCCACATCAATAGATTCCTCCATGCTCTTATAGAATCAGAATTGAAACCCTAAATTGAGAAAACCAAATCCTGAGAAAATTGAGACGAACCAAGAATGGAGAGAATAAGAGAAAGAATCTTACCTTTGGCACTGGTAACCTCGATTAGAGGTTGAATGAGAGAAGAAGAGTGAGGATGTGAAACAATTATAAATTAAGCCTCCTAATCCTTCTACTAATATAAAAAAGGGATATCAACTATTAAAAAATATGGTCTTTACCCCATTTAAAAAAACTCCCAACACAATTTCATTTCATAAACATTGTGTTTACACAAAATTCTTTTAGGAAGTTCCCCTTTCACCTATCCTACTCCCTTTAATGGCCTACGATCATCCCACAAAACCCTTTATTTGTGTGATTGGCCCTTTAATTCCATGAAAGGCCATCTATTGTAATTTTTAGTAGCCTGGGCACCCAACCACTTCTCCACCATTCACTCAAATCCTTAGAATGACCATAAAACCTTAAACCATGTCCAAAAAAAAAACTTTAATGGATGTTATAACACTCAAAACCTCATTTTATGTCTCGGTTCATAGAATAAACCATACACCAAAATAAAAATTCAAATTCCTCTTGATTTTTGTAACCTGTTTGGGAATTAGATAATATAATCTCCTCACCACAAAACGTCCTTCCCCTAATAAATCTCATCAATAATGTAACAAAAAACCCCAAACTACACGGGTTTATAATTCATAATCAACTCACCACATTCAATATATGAGAACCAAAAAATATCAAATTATAATACTCCAAATAGGAGGCACACTATCCATTAAAAGTTGATCCACCACTCAATTTCATCACTAAAAGATTAAGATGACCCTTACCCACACCCGTTTATCCCGGTAAACCATAGTGGTGTCTATAAAATCATTATTTGGATTATGGTGATCCCCACTATATGCCTTCAATCATAATGGATGATCCCAATCTACAAGGATCCCCTCCATTGGAGCTTTATACTAAAACACATATTAGTGGTCCGATGATCCACTTAGTGTAGTTTCTATCTCTCAACACCCAAATAAGCATGAAAATAATCATAAAAATTGGTATTAAATCTCATATCCAATTAAAAATGAATCATATGAGTGTCCAAAACCCATGTACATGTATTTTATACCCCGAACATTCCTTGAAAGGTCGTGACCAAACCTTAGAGTACTCCTATCCTAAAAAATATGACATACCTGATGAAATCCACATTTTCCACATCCAATGTCATGTAAAAACACCATAAATATATTTCACAACATGATTCACCTCCTAAATCAGATGAAAAAATGGGTTCACCCCCTAAACTATATCATGAATCACTGGTTCACCCCCTTAACCACGTGACAAAACTAGTTCACCCCATAAACCATGTCACAAACTAGGTTTCACCTCATGAATCACCTTTATATCATAAATCAAATACTTATGATCCCGATTAAAATACATCAAATCCATCAAATATCAAATCCAAATATAAAATCAAGTATCTGACATAGAACCAAATAATTTAGATTAATCCTCCCATCAATATCCTAGAACCACCCTGACCATCTAATGACCATTCTCACCACACCAATGACCCTTATAATATGAGGGTCATGCCTCCACAACTCATGCTTCCTACATTACCACACATAATGACTGGACATCACTGCCTCATTCATAACTAAGTTCTATCATGAAATATTAATCACCACCCATTACTGTATTGTGGGAATGCTATGCACAACATACACTGAAATTTAAATCATAATGAGGGTAACATCATCAAATAGCCAGTGGTACACTGCCCACCATATGGTTACCCATATACCACTACTTGAGTGAATCCTATATGTATTCCATCATCCTTCATGCGTTTCTCCTTCTGATCCACACTCATCACATATATGGAAACACCTATCTCAGATCGACTCTGGATCAACCATGTCATAGTAGGGTAATTTCTCAAAGAAAACCCAATAAAACCCTGATAATAGGGTAATGTCTCATTTTATCAAATCTCAAGAGCCCAACACTGAAATTATGTCACCAACTCCATAAATTATCAACTCACACATGGCCAGTCACCAATACTTGATTCAATGAGCACCACACATAACCAACACATGCTACCTCAATATCATCCAAACCCAATGGGTGTATGATTTTGAACCTACTAACCACACAAACCAGCTCACACTCCCATGAGTTGAATCTATTTACACCTATGATAATGTTCCTAAAGCATTAAATATGATCCTCTTACATGTTGATATTATCCATACCAAATAAACCTCAGTAATTCTATTCAAAATTTATCATTTAATCATGCCTACTTATATCACATGATCACTCTCTATTGATGAATCTCTATAAAACCGCAAGAATCCATACATCCTCCCACCATGCTTTAGAAAGTGCATCCAGAACCAACAGATTGTCAGACACTCAACTAGTCCAACCCTCAAGACTGAACAATGATATCAAATCATTATCAATCAAGGTGCTTCCCCCATAAAAATATAATTCATAATCATGCCTACACCATATATAGCAGCACCCCATATGAACTGATATCAATAAAGGAAACCTACCCATGCCTTAAATGTTCACAATATCTAATTCATCCCCATGCATACATCTAATATTTGATAAAACATATTGTACATCAATATAAAACCTGAAGTATCTACCCATGATTCCCTTTCTAAGGCACTCAAAATACCTGGCTAACCCCCCTCTCTCTCAGGTTACCCTTATATAGAATAACTCATCCACAATACCCATATCACCAATATATTGATCCCTATCTCAAACCACTTAGCTCTCTTGCCTAACCCATAGGTTACATCCCACATAAGTCATAGCTCATGGGAAACACTTCCCTGTTCCCATATCAAGAATCACACATTGAATCATATTACCATCTACACACTCTAGGGTATTATATACATATCCATATCCAGTATCACATGGAAAACCATTACCTAATAGGTTAATTATTTCCACCATGAACTCATATATGAAACTACCCCTTGAGAATCACAAACTCAGTCCTCAACGTGCCTCCGTATATGGGATCCAGCCCTTGAGGATCACAATATCATATTTCAGCCTATAAAAATATAACAAAATTTCAATACCATGATCCATGATGAGTATTCCTTAGTCATATGGTTCAGTTAAGTATAATTTTATCACCATGATATATGGGAAAACACCATATAGGTTTTTATTGAAACATTAAATAAAGGAACCTATTTTCTTCCAAAATGAGTACCTTAATCACCCACTAGGGGTCTAACTCTAAGGAATATAATTCTCAAATGAACATGATAGGGTTACTGCACATCCCTTACATTGAGGGATTACATATCTATCATCATCGAACATATTTCTATATACCCACATGAATTGTCATCAGAATAAAAATATATTGTGGTTCAGTTGAGTATAATTATGTTACAAGTTATATAGGAAAAACAATATAAGTTATTACTGAAATTTTGAACAACTGAACCCTCATAATTAGTGATATCAATCACACACATGAATACAAATTTCATTTTAATACTATGTGATGAATATGATGCATGAACACTGGACTCTTACTAATTGGTTAAATCCAAGAATCCAATAACTCATTATTCATAAATCTAAAAAAAAACTAGGTTCTTCATACTAGGTGAAATCATCCAACCATAAAATCAGAAACCAACAATAGTCATCCCATATCCATAGTAACTTGAGCTTTATATTAGAAATTTTTTTACAGATGAACTATTACAATATCCATTACAAGTCCTAACACATCCTCATGTCACACATCCACCATCTCTTGAAATATTAATATAATACAAATACCTAATAAACCTATGATATCGACTACCCAGAAGCTTGGATACCTCTTTATAACATCTTTCCCCCACTCTATATCCATTGAACTATGCCCAAACTGAGGTATTCATCACTAGATATCAGGTGTGCCACCCTGTATGCCAGAGGTTACCTACAAGCATCAACATTCTAGGATGGTATTATGGGGAGACTATACCCCCATATCAAAATTCATAGTAAAAGGTAAAAATAAACCAAACATAATACATAAAATAAACCATAATCATAATATATATAAGCATAATACATGAATCATCTATAATAAAAAATGAATATAGAAGCGTACATGTAGTCATACAGACTCCCCATCAACCTAATGGGTCAAATGTATAAAAAATAAATAAAATAATGAAATACATGCATAAGAGTCTCTACTAAAATCCCCAAGCATCACCTCATCCCAGTTTCCAATCCCATAAGAGAAATCCTACATGATAAAACTATACTGGGCCTCTACCCAATGTAAACCCATAATCAGTGAGGTTTTCTTGGGTACCCAAGTGATATGGCCATCTGAGTAGGGTGTGAGTATAACTCGGTAGGGTAAAACAAATGTGGTCCCATACATAACCAGTAAATGTGCATATTCATGTGATATTATCTTCTCAATAAATATATAAACCATAGAATTATAAAT
Source organism: Viscum album (assembly GCA_963277665.1). Taxonomy (NCBI): domain Eukaryota; kingdom Viridiplantae; phylum Streptophyta; class Magnoliopsida; order Santalales; family Viscaceae; genus Viscum; species Viscum album. The sequence goes on along the minus strand of OY728137.1, from coordinate 878,547,741 downwards.
AAATAAACACCTTCAATCCTCAGATCCTAAGTTACACCCAGGGTTGACCCAAGCCTACTTTATCCAATTCCATAGTCTCTCAGATCATGTCATATAATCATGACACTAATATCAACCCCAATTTCCATATAGTAGTGTATGTAAACACTAAATAATTATAATTATCCAAAGTATTCCCTATATTATTTTCAATAACTACCGGATCCAAGGAGCTTGTCAAAGGCATCCTATAGTAGTAGGATAAAAGTCTATCCCTAGAGGGGGATCTTAGGTGATAAATTCTCATTATAATCCAAGATGATTCTTTGGGATATGACCCTAGGAAATAATAATATCAGTATAAATAACTAATTCCTTAGTGGATGGACTTAAGAAATTTAATAGTATTAGGATCAAAAGCTGATTCCTTGGTGGATGACCCTTGGAAATTGAGTAATAGCATAAGGCTCCACAAATGATTATTAGGTGGATAACCCTAGGAAATCATAGTATCAGGATCAATGGAAAAATCCTATCATCTTGGGAATATAATATTATATGGTAACTCAAGGGATTTTCTAATATATAAAATAAGATACATAGTAGTAGGATCGAAGATGAACCCTGGGTGACACCCTATGAGTTCCATAGTCATGTGAAAAAAATACCAAAACCTATGTGGTACTCCTAAAAATTCCATAATCACCAGGAATGATGGATGGATCCAAGGAGAAAATCCAAGGCATCAGGTGTATAGAAATCCAAACTTTCCATACTTAGATATCACATCTTAATAGATGAATATTCATTACATAACATAATGATCCATGCCAAAATCATATAGGTATAATATTTTTAGAAACTTTCATATATAAAAAACTGGTTCATAAGTGAACTAAATCATCTCCCACTAAATTATTCATAATTATAACCCATTTTTATAAATTTTATACATAATACATTTCTTCATGACCCAGGGAAAGGAAATATAAGAAAGGATGAGATCATATTCTCAATAAGGGTAAATCAGGTAGATATTAATATAAAATGAGCATAAGGGTATGAGAATATGTGAATAAAATTTTAAAACCACACCATGCATACACTACCACGAAAATGGGTTTCCATAGTGCCACCATTTAACATCACTAAAAACAATCATAGATAAAGGGGGTTCGTTTATCAGCGCTAATAAAATCACTGATAAATGGTACGTTTAACAGTGCTAAAAAATCACTGTTAAAAGTTACCCTTTATCAGTGCTTTTTTAGCACTGTTAAAGGGGCCCCCTTTATCAACATTTTTTTAGTAGCATTGATAAAGGGGGGGATTTATCAACACCTTTTCCCAAGCGCTGATAAAGTGTATATTTCAAAAACAAATTATATTTCATAAAAGATAACATATTGATATATAAATATAATATTTTTTAAAATATGTTTTAGATAAATATAAATAAACATTTGCACTTAATATATAAGATATGTAGTGAAAATGAAATATATAATATCTTAAAAAATAATTAATTAATAATTTTATAATTATCATCGACGAATAATAATTTAATAACAATTTGAAGATAGAAAAATTAAAAAAATAAACAAAATATCTAAAATAATATGCATGTGTGCGTGTATATATATATATATTTGTGTGCATGTGTATTGAAAAACTGATATATATTATCTATATATTCTAAACATATCTATATATATGTTAATATATAATATTTGTAAATATATATAAATATTTATAATTATACTTAAAAATACACATTATATAAATATATATCTGTGTGTGTGTTGTATATATATATTTATTTATTTATAAACTCACACAAAAAGAATATTTTATAAACCCATTTAAAATTGATCTTATAAATATATATTAATATATAAATAAATATATTAATCTTTAAATATAACTATATATGTATATATATTAATATACGGATATATATATATATTAATTTAACTAAATATATTTATATTAATATAAATATATATATGTTAAAATTAATATATATTAATATATAAGTAAATATAACTAAATATATATATATAAATAAATAGATATATTATTAAATGGATAGAAAAGCAATATGGTGGAGTGGTAAAGGATTAGGCTCGCATGAAAGAGGTTACGGGTTCAAATCTAGGGGGAGGTAGAGCACTCCCACATGTGGAAATGGCGCTAAGCACTACTAATGGCTGGGGGTGGGGGGTGGCTGCTGGGGTGTGCGAGTTGGGGTGGGTGGGTGGGGGGGGGTTGTTGAAGGTGGATTCAAGTGCTGTTGAATCCCCTCCCCAAGTTGCAGAAATATTTGTTTAATTTTTTTTTAATGTTTTTTAACTTTTATCAGTTCTTTTAAAAAAGAGATGATAAAAGGTGTCTTTTATCCGCACTAAAAAAATCACTGATAAAGGACCAATTTATCAATGCTTTGTTAGAATTTATAAAAGACCCCTTTTATTAGCACCTCAATTTATAGAACTTTTTTTAGCTTTGTAAATAGACTTTTCTAGAACTGATAAAGGCCATATTTGTAGTAGTGATATCATAGATCATGGACTTGAGTGATGGAATAAATCTTGGTAGTTCATAAGACGTGAATCATAAAGGAATCAAAGAGTATAATCCATGAGATCATAACATTGGTATAAGACCTAGGTTTGTGGCATACAAATAAGCATGGAAAATAATTTCCTTAGTAGTTAGGAATCATTTCCAAGACTATCATAGAGGAATGAGTTCACTCCCCACACCATCATAGTAGTCAAGGTTCACTCCTAAGACTATCATTGTGGATAGAGTCCCTTAATAAAATGGGTCACTCCTCATTCCAGTCCTATTTATCACATGATATATCCATCATTACCCAATGCACTAGAGGGTTATATAATTTTGGACCCACCCATCACATAATGAAAATCATACAGATGTGTGACACATGATCATAAAACATTCATTATATCAAAACCCATAAATAGAAATGATTTTCATAAATAGTTCATCATAGCATCACCCATGGGAAAAGGAATGGGTTTTATAAATATTTTATTAATTTATCATAGAATAGACCATGGAAAAGTAATGGGTTTCATAAAAATTTGTAATGTGACATCCCCTGATCTGGAAATCTTTCATAAGGCCGAAAAAGGGTTGATCATGATACCTCAAGCACACCCCCCTGTACACCAGAGGCTTCCGAATGATAGTGGGGGTGTGAAATTTATAGCGAGGAGACTATAACCCCTAGTATGAAGTGTCATGGAAGTTTAAAAAAACAATAATAAATGTAAATAATCAAAGTATGTACATAATATAAGACAAAAATAAAATCCAAAAAATTAATCCAATAAATAATAAAGGAATAATGTGGTTATGTGTTTGAATATAACTAAATTTCATGCTAGAATATATACAATAAAAATACTAGCATACCCAAATAAGACTCAAAAGTCCCTGGTCCTGAACCCCACGTCATTCTTATCTCCAAACTCCAGCCCATCTGAAAACAAGAACTCAATTGCAAGGTCCTTTTCTCTTATCCAAAAATACATCCACTTAATTTTCTTGGGAACCCAACAACAATGCAAATAGGGTGTGAGTACAACTCAATAGGCTAACACCACTATGTATAAACAAACTAGTTTGATAATAAGTGTATGAAATAATGTGATAAACATATGTATTCATTAATTCAACAACTAATAAAATAAAAAAACAACCTAATTTGGATATTTTCAGGAATATATCTAACCAAGTATTACGAACATGACAACCACAACTATATAACCAAGGTAAAATAATCTGATTCGGTTCCATGCTGAAATATATCTGATCATGTTTTATGACAATGCCTACCAAAACCATATAACCATGGTATAGTCATAATAATTCTTTTAAAATACCCATAACCATTACAACATTCGAGTCAAATATTTATATCCATTACAACATGGGAATGGGTATAACCCACTCTCTATAAGCATTACAACATGGGAATGGACCGAGATCACTTGATATCAACATTAGAAAATATAAGTGTGCAAGTGTTTGGGACGAGCATAATATAAAACCATTACATCATGGAACACAATTCCTATCATAGAAAATGGATATCATAATATCACATCACAATTCTTAATGGTTAATTATGATAATTATCATTTTTATTTCATATGAAACTTTCAATTATATCAAAATTGATTAATAGTTATATCAAGAAGCAATCAACCACAATTTAGGGATTCTATATCAAGCAATCAAATAAGGTCTCATGTTATGCCAAAAACACTTTAAGCCATTATCCAATTCAATTATATTTATGGTTATCTCTTACAATGAGTATCTATAAGTCATTTCAGAATTAAATTTAAACCAAATGACTTCAAAGATTAATCTCGTTTGTTATTTAATTGATTCAGGAACACATTATATTGGTGAAATCATAGGATTTCATAAACTTTGGAAGTTATCAAACCGTAGGGTTAAGATTTAGACCCTTACCTTTAACAAATGATCCACCAATTCTCTAAATGGAAAAAATCCAATGAGAAGAAGGTTCAAATGATTTCAAGGAGGTCCTTAGAACAAAATAATTTTATTTCACAAAATAGGACATCTATAAGGGAGGTTGGCACCCCAAAATCACCTAGATAATTCTCTTGGGTCGAGAGGTGAAGATCTATAGTAAAAAAGAGAATTTATCCACACAACATGTTTAAAAAAGTAATTTAAAAAATTACATTGTGCGTAATGTAGTTACACATTGTGTAAATATTTTTAATGGAATACATCAAAAAAAATCATCACCTCAGATTTATTTTATTAAAACCCTCAAAGAATTACATGACATGTAATCCCTTTACACGACATGTAAATGTTCTATAGATAGTTTTTAATACCATTTTACCATTAACACTTTAAACCTATTTTAGGGATCACCAACTTATCATGAACCTGTGAAATAATTTAACCCATTTATACCTTGACTCCATTACCTGAAACAAGACTATATCCCCAAACGTTAAGTAATTTTTCCTAAAAAAGCTATCCATGTAGATACACTCTGTTTTTACAAAGTTTCACTGCAACCCAATACTACATTTATTCCAATGACAAACTTTCATGATGAAAAAAATGAAAGAAAAAGTTAACAAAAACATAGAGACATACATACTTAGAAAAAATACAGGATCTTACAACCTCCTCACCTTATAAAAGATTGTCCCAAAGCTATTCCAAGCATCACTATGAGGTCTTAGAAAACATGTTCAGAAACTGTGTTTTCATATCAAACTTCCTCTTCCCGTTTTAATCTTGAACTCTCCCATGCCACTAATGCACTCAAACCAACAATATAGTCTGACCTTGAAGATTTTGTCACTACGATCCACAACCTATATAAGACGCTCATCAAAGAACACATGAGTCCAAATCTTGATGTTTACTACTTCTATCATATGGTAAGGGTTTTTATTATATATTTGTTGCTATGAAATGTGGAATATGTCGTGCATGGAAAAATAGTTTTTTGGAAGGGATAAACGGTATGCCATTGGAGAGACCATTGCCACTATTTAAAATAGTCTGAAAAACCAAGGCTCTAGCTTTACCTATTTCCTGATATGGTGTTTCCCTAATCTAGAAGACACTCGAAGGAAAACATGATGACTAACAATGAATTCTACAGGTCATCTATGATGTTTAGTATAATATTTTTGTCTTCTATGTGCGATCGCCAATCACTATTTGATCAACTGAACCTAATCATATGTATCATGTATGAGACTAGGCCCAATAAGTGCTGACTCACCTTCCTCCAGCCAAAAAAGAATAAAAAATATGAAATTCCAGAAAAGACTCAAAAGGTTCAATTTAGATCGATTCTTGGAAGCTATTATTATATGAAAAAGGCACAAGTGATATATGTTTCTCCCATAAACCACCAAAATCCAAAACAAAAGATCATAACTATCCTCTAGAACTTGATTAGTCAATTTAGATTGACCATCAGTCTACATATGATAGGGTATGCTCAAAATAACTCTTGATCCAAAATCCTTATAAATGCCCTCCCATAAATGCGATGTGAAATGAGGATATATATCTAAAATGACACTCCTTGGAAAAATATGCAACCAAACCACCTCACACATGTGAAGAATGCCCAGATCATCAACTATTAATGTTTCCCTAAAAGTTAATAAGTGGGATAACTAAGTCATTAGATCCATAATTACCCATAAAACATCATTCTTATGGGTTGTTTTGGGTAATACTATTGTAAAATCCATCGTGACATCATCCCATTTCCACTTAGGAATGTGTAAAGGCTACAAAAGCCTAGCTAGCCTATAATGTTCGGCTTTCACTTGTTGAAAAGTGAATCATCTAGACATGAATCTTGACACATCCTTATTCATCCTTGGCCACTAGTACTATCTACAAAGATCAAGATACCTATTTTTCAAACTAGGATACACTGCCCATATTGAAGCATGAAACTCCCTCATCATCTCCTCATGAAAGTATATAAAAACCCATACTCGACCAAAGAAAAGACGAAAATTTCCACTTTTGAGAGACCATCATGATGGTGTATCTCCACAAAATAATTTTTCTCTCATAATTGATTAATTTGGATTAGAAAACTTATCAGTAATAATTTGGTGCAAAAGAACCGGTATAACAGATTTTGAAGTTAGATTCATTCATCCCTGAGACTCCAGAATATCTAGATGAATGTCTACAAAAGGGACATTATCTGAAAATCATCACAAGACTCCTATAATACCTCTACCTATGTATTTCAGCTCAATGTTTCATAAATGATGTTTCTCTTTCATTATGAATAATCCAATTCAAAGTCAAAAGACCACCGATACCCGACCCACCTCCATTACTGAAGGTTCAGGACCCACTGAGAAAAGGTATACCTGAGGAACTTTTGAATCATTTATACCAATAAATTCTCAAAAAATAAAGAGCATCTCCAATATCTTAGGGAATGTACCACTACTGCTAACTCTATATATGGAGTAGGATAATTCCTCTCATGCGGTCTCAGCTACCTACAACCATAAGAAACCACTCGATCCTTCTACATTAGAATTACTCAAAGTCCAAATCTAGATACATCAAAGTTCATGGTATATTATTTACCCAACATAGGTAAAGTTAGGATATGTGTTAAGTTTAGACTACCTCTCTACTCAAAAAAATATCTTTAACAAAAATCAGACCAAACAAACTTCACCCATTTCTTGTTCATCCTAGACATTGGTGCTATCAAATATGAGAAATATTGGATAAAACACCGGTAATAATGTACTAAACCCAGAAATAATTGAATTTAAAATATGTTCTTAGGATGTTTGCAAGATATCAGGGATGTAACTTTCTATAGGTTTAATGAATCTCCTTCCTTTGAGATTACATATCCGAAAAAGTACACTTTATTTATCTAGAAACTGCATTTGGTTAGCTTAACATAAATCCGAAGCTCTTTTAATATACTAAGGATAATTTCAAGATGTTTGAAATGATCGTCTTCTGACTGGGAGTAAACTAAGACATATTTTAAGAAAACCACCACAAACTAATCAAGAAATAGATGAAAGATCTTATTGATTAAGTCCATGAATACCACTAGTGCATTGGTTAACCCAAACAAAATGACTAAAAATTCATACAATCCATAATTTTTACTAAAAGCAGTACAAGGTATGTTAGACGATCTCAATATTAATTAGTGGTAACCTAATCTTAAGTAAATCTTGGATAACTTCTTAGATCCTCTCAACTAATCTAAAATTTCCACAATTCATGGAAGATGATACCAATTCTCTACCGTCATCTGGTTCAACCTCTAAAAATCCACACATAAGCACAAATACCCATAAACCTTTTTGGAAAATAGAACTGGAGAAACACAAAGAGATATACTAGTCCATTTAAAAACTTTATATTCTAGATCTTCCAACTTTACTTTCAACTCCTAAATCTTCATTGTTGTCATTCTGTAAGGATGGATAAAATCTGCCTCTGCTCCCAATAATAACTCGATCATGAACCCGATATCTCACTCAAGAAGTAAGACATAGAACCATTAGGGAAAACATAATAAAAATGGTCTACAACTGGGCTAAAATAATCCTATTTTATTTCAACATTATATAGAGAAGGACCAGTTATATGAGCCGTGATACAATACAATCTGCACTGAATTGGTCCCGTGTGACCAGCCTGAAGATCCCACTCACCCTGGTGAGAATAGTTGCATCCTTTCGGGGATAGGAAATTAATTGTCCCCATGTAATAGTCAATATGATACTAGTATATAACTAACCTATCCATACTAAGAATCAATTCAAAGCCTGTAATTTCTATCATTAATGGTTCACAATAAAAATAATAACCACCAATCTCTAGAGAACACTCCTTATAACATTTGATATTTTCTGACCGCACTCCCAATGGTGTGTTTGTGGTTAAAATTCCATATAATATATTCAAATCTAAGGCCAAACCATTTAAAAAAACGAGTAGATATAAAATATAGAAAATCTCCTATATCAAACAAAACCCAAGATAAGGTAGATGGTAGTAAAATCATACCTCTAATGGTAGACATTCTTGCATCCACATTAGCCAGAGAAGTATATATAACATGAAACTAACTTGTACCTCTACCCTAGGATCTAGTATGACTACCCTAAGATATTTACCTTTCTTGGTACTGCTACTGATGCACTAGGCTACCACGTCCCCGACCTTGACCTGAACGGCCTATAGAACTCCAGCTACCAGCCTGCTAAGGAATAACTAAGTCCCTTCCTGAATATGGTGATTGTCTTGATTATCTACCACTATTATGCTATGGAAATTTTGAACAAAACCACTGAAGATGACCCAATCCTCCACAGATATGACACTCAATTATAGGGTAAGGAAACTCGGGTGCTTTTGAACAAACTTTCCACAGTGATAACATTGAAATGGAACATAGTATTGATATGGTTTTCCAATACCCTAACTACTATTTCCACTAATTTCATAGTGGAAAATTTTATAATGACACTTATTACCACTTGAAGATTAACACCCAGATTTCCCTACTAAAAAAATCCTAACCGCTGCTTAGGGCCTCTCTTAGATTCCTTTCTGTGATCAGTGCCTGGTTCATCACATCCTCAATTCTGCTTAAATGAAAAATGATTACATATAACCTGATCTAACAGTGAAGATAATTCTAAAAATTTATCACCCTAGAGATCTCATAATCTTCCAAAGATGGTGAAAAGTGATGTAGGTCAGTAAAAATTCCAACATACTCTAGCACTGGCAAGACCTACTTTGTCAAATTCAGAAGATCATAATCTTTTTCATACCTCAAGGTCTTAGGGTAGAAATAGATCGGGAAATTATTCTCAAATTCCTTCCAAGATAACTCATACTACTACCTAGATTATTCCAAAATATCCCACCAATGCTTGGAAGGTCCACAAATCATATATGCAACAAGGTTCACCCTCCTATCCATGGGAATCTGAAGATTCTTGAAGATTTTCTGGATTGAATCAATCCAGAACTCAGATACCTGGGGTCCTAATTTTATATAAAAATTGGCATATATTGAAGCCGAAACTCTATTTTCATCCCAGACATCGAAGGACCAGTATGAATAGTATCCCTTTCCATGGATCACATGACCCTCAGGAAGTTGTAATGAAGTTGAACATCCATATACTCCTTAAAAACTATAGAAAGTTCCAGTTCATCTACATTAGGAGAGTGATTATTTCCATTATCTTGAAGCTCAAGTTAAAGATGATGAGGATACATTTTCTTTATAAGACAAACACACACCTTAGATAACTAGATAGAAACAAGGTCAAACCCAATAGGTAACTGCAATAGATAACCACTAACTCCTGGTCTCTCTAGACCCATCTTACTAGTTTTTTAACATGACATGATACCTCATTTCATTTATCTAGTGAAATATATATGGAATTTCACAGTTCAACAAGAAAGTATATATTATATTTAATAAAATAGATATGTTTATATCATGAAAAATGCATGTCAATATATCCTTATGTTCTTATAATGATGGATGTATTATAATCTCCTGCCATACCAAGCCATGAGTAAAAATATAACAAATAATAACGTCATGAAATGGTAACCTCACATAATGTGTAAATAAACCAAGGAGAAATAACATCAACAATAACATGTACACATCAAAAGAAGAAATTCTCATCCCTAGGAACTCAGATTTTTCCCCATACACAGGTTAGATACCCCCTTTCACAAGATCATTACCAAGTTCCAACACATCCTAGTATCCTTTATACCTTTCCCAAATAGTAAAGTATAAGAAAAGAATGCCTTCTCCTTTGATACCACTTTCTGACATCCCCTGATCTGGAACTCTCTCATGTGGCCATAAAAGGTTGATCATGAGACCTCCAACACACCTCCCTGTATTCCATATGCTATCAACTAGTAGTGGGGGTGTGAAAAGTATAGTAGGGAGACTTTACCCCCTAGTATTAAGTGTCATAGTAGTATAAAAAACCATAATTAATGGAAATTATCAAAGTATAGACATAGATGAATACAAAAATAAAATCCAACTAATTAATCCAATAAATAATAAAGGAATAATGCAATGATGTGATGGAATGTAACTAAAGGTCATTCTAGAAACAATAGAAGAAAAAGACTAGTAGAATCAAAGAACAATCAAAAGTCTCTAGTCCCATACCCCACATCATTCCCATCTCCAAACTCCAGCCCATCAATAGACAAAAAAATCAACTACAAGGCCCCTTTCCCTTGACAAAAACCTGGAAACAAATAATCCACTAGGGTACCAAATGGCAACCCAAATAGGGTATGAGTATAACTCAGTAGTTCAACACCATTATGTTTAAAAAACTAGTCTGATAAAAAGTGTATGTAATAAAGTGATAAACATGTGAATTAATTAATTCAAAAATTAATAAAATACAACAACAAGCTATTTTTAATATATTCCAAAATATATCTGATCATGTCTTATGATCATTACAACAACAATAAAATAACCATGGTAAAATGACTTTCTTCTACACCATTCCAGAATTTCTCTGTGCATGTCCTATGACCATGACAAAAAAAACCACATAACCTTGGTATAGTTACGAAAATATGGTTCAACACCATATAAGAATTATAAAATCTGGGTCAAATCACCATAAGAATTACATTATGTGACTAGGCATAACACACTTTTAATAAGAATTACTACATGAGACTGGGTCGAGACCACCCAATATTTTCATTACAACACATAAGTGTGAATGTTCCAGGGTCGATCCCAATTTATAATAATTACAACATGGAACATAATTCATGTTATTTAACATGGATATCACAATATCACATCATAATTCTAAATAGTTAATTATGAGAATTACCATTTTTATTTCATATTTAACTTGAAATTATATAACAATTGATTAATAGTTATATTAAGAAGTAATAAGCCACAATTTAGGGATTTTATATCAAGTAATCACCTAAGGTATCAAGTCATGAAAAACAATCTTTAATCTATTATCCAATTCAATTATATTTATGATTTTCTCATCCAATGGGTAGCTATAAATCATGTTGAAATCCAATTAAAACCAAATGAATTTAAGGAATAATCTTATTTGTTATTTTATTTTTTTAGACACACATTATGTTGGTTCAATCATATTATTTTGTAAATTTTGGAAATTATCAAACCATAGGGTTAATATTTAGACCCCATACATTTAACCGATGAACAAACAATGCTCCTAATGGAAAAAAACAATGAGGAAGAAGGTGAAGATGATTGAAATGAGGTTCCTAGATCAAAACATGGATTTTTAAATGAATGATACATACAGAAGGGTGGTTTTTACCCCAAAATTGTAACTTCTCAATCTGGGATCCACTTAATCCATGTCCTGAGTTGGTGGGTCACATGGCCTCAAGGGACCCTCCCCATACACCAAAGGTTACTGATTATAATTGATGCTGTAAGGGTGGTATAGTGTGGAGACTATAACCTCATGTTAAAGAAGAACGACAGATACAAATAGATGCTATAAAAAATGGAATCCTAATAGAAATAGAAAGAATCAATGAACTTCAGAAGTGTAAATAGATAACCAAATAAACAAGTAAATAGTTGAAAATAATAAACAACTAAAAACTTATAATAATATAAAATCCTTTAAGGAAGTTTCTAATACCTGATGAATGGAATGATATAATAAAAAAATTAAATAGGTAGATACATGAATTCTATAAAAACTATAGAAATAAAAAATGACAAAATAGATATAATGATCTCTATCCTATGCCAGATATTCTTCTCCTGATCTCCTTCTAGGTAATAAAATTAATAAAATAGAGCATAAACTTTTCCCTTATCAATACCTATAGGAAGATGGTATTATTGGATACCAGAGGTAGCCTGAGTAGGGTATGAGATACAAATTATAGTAGGACACCACCAATGGTGTTTATGTGTAATCCAAGTATTGCTCAAAACTAAACAATGTTCAGGTATAAGAAGAAAAGTAAAACAATGTAGAGATAAATAACCAGCCCACTTAGGTTCCTAAGGGAATCTTGGAAGGTCTACCTACTTCAGATCATGGCTGGAAAGTGATAGATCATTTCATTATATATATAATATTAATTATAATAATATATATAGTCTATTTCTATATTTGATCCACCTATATAAACCAAGTGTGTGAGGATGCCTAATGGTCATATACCTAGAATACTAGTGTTGGACTGGACTAGGGTGTAACTAAGGCATTCATAACCAGTCTAATGAGCCTAAAAGATAATAAAATAGAGTACATGACCTACATCCCAAGAAGAGTGAGAAATGTCATGAAACAACACTTGAGATGGAAAGTGAATCACCATGGTAACACCCTATCATGCGTTGTAGTGCATAAATCCCATAACCTATATAATATCACTAGTTTGAGATGCCCTGAACTCAAAAACCGATGTAAGAGATTGTGATTTACCTCCGGGATCAACACCCCTTACCATATAATTATAACCTCTATAAAAGAACATTATATTTATAATTTTCAAGCGTTGTTACCTCCTATCCATTTCATTTACCATGCCAACACATATATAAGAGAGTCATATCCATTTATAAATCAATACATAACATAAGGAATTTTTATTAATTTCAACTGATCATTATCAATGGATTGGTCATATATATACATATAATTCAATACATATGAAAAATAACTCTCATTCATGTCATTATTCAAGTAAAATTCAATTCTATTTAAAACTATTTAAATTCATATGAAGAAACCATCTTGTATTATCCATTTCACCTGATCAATTCCATTTAACTAATTCAATTAATTTAATGAAAGGAACCCATTATGACTTTTCCATCCTACAATGACAAGACCATTTTACATAACCAACCCATCTAGTTTATTAAGACAAGGAAAATCCATTTCTAAAGATTAAGTGTCAAGGGAAGGTGACAAATCTAATAAGGCAATTGCCTACTTGAGAAATTCCCAGTCTAAGAGGGAAAAGCACCTAAGAAGTGCCTTGGGTCATATGTAATACTCATATAGAAAAATAAACTTCAATTAAAAACTAATCTAGGAAATAGAAGGAATTTTGATCCCTTGAACCAATTGTCCAAAATGTCCATTTCTACTTAGCACACCCATGGGGTGACCATAAGTGGTATGTGAAAAATCTAAACCACTTAAAAAGACTTAATAAAAATTTATCTAGGTGAAATGATGTATTAGAAATGAAGGTATAATTATAATTGTGATGCTCTGCAAAGATCGATATATGGTATGATGTCATAATTAAGAAATGACCAAAACTAAAAGGGAAAACAACATGACCACCTACTAAAAGGTCTTAGATGACTGTTCCCTCAATATCAGCCTCATATTTGAAGTAAGTTGTAAGATATCTAAGAAAAAGTACAAATCCATGAAAATAGGGGAAATGATCCTACATCTAAATAGTTTAAAGGATGAAAATTTTAAATTTTATAGAAGTTTATAGACTAGGGGAGCATACCAATATAGATTCATAGCTTCCAACATATCAAGGATCGGACACTAGAGGAGGATGTCCCATGGATACCTAGCTTTAGGTATCTTTGAGATCAAAAGGAAGAGAATCCCAAGGATATCTGATGGAGGAATAGAGGAGAAATGAAAAATAACTTAAGAGGTTAAATGAAGGAAAAAAATGGAATTTTCACCCAAAATACCAAAGCACACAATTTACAAACTGTGTGCCAACTGTTAATGGTTGTTTGTAGTGAAGGGGAACCCCTCATAGTTTGACTAACCACACAAAAACTATGTAAATGGGATCTATTCCATTTCTCCAACCGAATTCATGGTCGTGCGCCCTGGGTCACATGGTTATAGACAAATCATGAATCCCAATTTGTTTTTCCCTTTTCGGAACTTCAAACCCCAAATGATCCCCATATGATCCTGTGACCTCTTTAGACTGATTAAACATAATTATTTAGGCCATTTAAGGTATTAAAATTGAAAAACTAATGATATGTACCTTCATTGAAAAATTGGACATTACAACCTCTCTTCATTAAAGCAACTCATCCCTGAGTTGGCATTTTGAGGGTAAAAAGGTATTGTCAGCAAAGTGTTCTGACTATTGAGAAGGTATATCCTCTTCCCACTCCTATATCTCATCTTGTACTTCTCTGTGATTTCATAGATCCCATACTAATGGAACATACCTTCTCCAGAGTTTCTTCAAGCTCCAATCCACTATACACACCAGATACTCCTCGAAGGAAGCATCCGTATTCAATTCAACCTCATCAGGATGAATGATTTCTAACTGGTCTTGATAGTATTAGAAAATATGAGATATATGAAATATATCATGCATATACCAGTATCTCTGAAAAAGTTCCAACTATTAAGCCACTAGTCTAATCCGTTTCACAACCTAAGAGGGTTCAATGAACCTTAGTGATATCTTACCCAAATTCCAGATATGTTTATTCCCTAACCTTGGCGAGACTCACAAGGAAACCTGGTCTCTGACCTCGAACTCAAGAGGCTTCCAACATCTATAGGCTACTACTATCTAGACTGAGCTATCAACATGCACTTCATAATTATATGGACATGCTCTATAGTCTCTTGGATGAGACGTGGTCCAAGCATAGCTACTTCACCTACCTCTAGTCAGCACATATATGAGAGGAAAAACCTACTATAAAAGGATTCATAAGGATCCCTCTCGATGGCAGACTGAAAGTTATTATTATAAGAAAACTCAACATGAGGAATGTGTTTCTCCTAAGAACCCCCATAGCCGAGAACACATGCACTAAGAATATCCTCTAGAACCTGAATCATACACTCCATCTTTCCATCAATATATGGGTGATATGCCATGCTTAGATGTACCTGCGTACTCAAGGCCTTCTGCATCCCATTCCAAAACCGTTATGTGAAATGAGTGTATCTATCAAAATTATAGAACAAGGATCTCTATGAAGATGTATAATCTCTTTGACATCCAACCTTTCTAGCCCATCTCTTGAGAAGGTATCTCGCACTAGTAATAAGTGTTAAACCTTTCTCAGTTGGTCAACAAAAACCCTCACTCTATCATTGCCTCAACATGATCTGGGTAGAATAATAATGAATTCCATTGAAATAATGTCCCATTTTCACATGGGAATGGAAAACATCTATAGGAGTCCTTATGGTCACTGATGCTCCACCTTCAACTAATAACAAGTGGAACATTGAGTGATGAAGCAGAAAATGTCATGTTTCATACTCAGACACCAATACCGGCATCATAAATCTCAATACATTTTAGTGAAACTGGGGAGAAATGACCATGTGGAGGCATGTAATTACCAAATAAACTCCTCTTTGATGTCACCTGATACCCATACACTCCCATGGAACCATAATATATCATCCCCATCCATGATCCAACCTAAATATGTATCATCATATGAAATGATTTCCCTTAGGAAAATGTATTCAAGATCAAATAACTGCCTCATTCGTACTTATTACCAAAGAGTAGAAGTAACTGATAATGCTGAGAGGATAGTATAAGCATGGTCTTCTTGAACCGCAACATGCATCTATAAGAATACGTCCATAATCTTCCATTCACCACTAGATTCTTGAACTGCATGTGTTCAAGTTTTACAACTCAGATAATCAGCCATATAATTTTCTTTAATAGGTCTGTAGGAAAGTTTGAAATCCAACGACTGTAGGTACTCAACCCACATATGTTTTCTAAGATTCAGCTACTACTGTGTGAATATTTATTTAATTATTTTTTGATCTATGAATTCCATAAAAGGCTCACCAAGTAAATAGTGTCTCCAATATAGTTAGTCAAGAACTATAGTAGTGAGATCGAGATCATGCATCAGGTAATTCCACTCGTGAGGCCTAAACTATTGAGACCCATACACAATGACTCACTCATCGTGTAACAGAATAAATACAAGACTAATCCATGATGCATCACAATATATAGAATAGATATTACTTGGATTTAGAATAATCAATATCATCACTGAATTCAATATTCCCTTCAACTCTTAAAAGAATGGTTCACAAGATTCTGACTATAATAATTTCACACCCTTCTTTTTCAAGATTGTAAGCAGTGCTGGATGGCATGAGAAATCCAGGATGAAGTGTCTATAATATCCATCAATCCCAAAGAAACTCCTTTTCATGACCCATCCCCCAGGGCTCGTGCCGTGACTACCCCATTCCCACCTTCCATAGGCCAGGGGTTGGTGACTAGCACCAGAAAGGTATATCCCTAAAACATGAAGACATTGCCTTTAAACCTATACAAACACACAATCCAAGAACACAACAAGATGAAACCACAGAGAAAAAATATAGTAATAAATTTGTGTACTAAAAGTAAAGGGGCCGGAATATAATCCCAACTGAAAGGTACAACTACAATTGAAAAACAAAAAACAGCTCCTGGAATCATCCACCAAGGATCCTACCTGAAAGGTAGGTACAACTCGTTTCCCCTGCTCTCCACATCAACCAGTCACCTCTATGTACCACCTGGTCCTGGATCCTAAAGTCCCAGATGAGCCACTCTTCGTCTACATAAGACACAAAAAGGTGTGGGCGAAGCCCGTGCAGGGGTGAGTATAACAATACCCAGTAGGGACCTCGAGACCCAAAAAGTTCTCTCAGAATTCCACAAAGGAAAACCAAAAAGCATGATCTCAATCAAAAAGAACAAATACATATACATAGATCAAACTAGGTATAAGTAAATAATAAAAGTATAAATGATTAGTCAAGAAGCTAGATCATCTTATTTTATTGAGAGGCGCAACTGCTGACCATACGGATTCTGACCCACATATGATGGATAGGTACTAACCCCCAATGAACCAAAAAGGATATAACCCAACTAGGATCGATAGGTACTAACCCTAACTGACCCACACAGGATTTGACCCACACAGGATCAGTATGGACTAACCCACACAGGATCGCTGAGCGCTGACCCACATAGGATCTGACCTAGATAGGATCGGTATGCACTGACCCACACATGATTGCTGAGCACTAACCCACATAGGATCTGACCCACACAGGATCAGTATTAACTAAACTAAACTGGATCTCTAAGCACTGACCCACACATGATCGGTGTTTATCCCCATAGGATCGCAAGGTATTAACCTCTGTATGATCTATCTCCAACCTCCGCCTCACTGCCAGCCACTGGATTCCCGCTCATGGAACACTTGATTCTGGGAGAACCACTCCTCATTCCATTAGTTGTATTTAAACTAGAACAAAGTATCATGAAGAATTAACCTTATGATCCTTCACGTCATAAGGGTTCCAACGCAACAGACGACGCATCAACCGGACGCCCGGTCTGTAAGTTATTATCATTTTAGTACCGAGGGCCGATTGGATTCGGAGTCGATCCAACCCAGCCGTACTCCAACTTTATACAAAATTCTCTTGGAGTAACTCAAAAGTACCATCTCCCTACAAGGATCCCAGTGCCGCAAACAGTTCCTCAAGACATTTGTTTCACAAGTTACGACCTTTTAAGCATTTTTGGGCCCGAGAGGGGTCCGGGTACGACCTGACCCAACCCGATCTGAATATGACCCAGCCCAGTTGGGTTGGGCCATGGTGGGACTGGTCTATTGGGCCATGGACCAGCCCAGCCTACCAGCTGGGCATGGTCCAGCAGGAAATGCGGTCTGGCCTACCGAGCGACACGGTTCAACCCGCTGTCGCGCCCCG
This sequence comes from Viscum album, assembly GCA_963277665.1. Lineage (NCBI taxonomy): Eukaryota > Viridiplantae > Streptophyta > Magnoliopsida > Santalales > Viscaceae > Viscum > Viscum album. The sequence goes on along the minus strand of OY728137.1, from coordinate 878,529,370 downwards.
CGTGGGGCACACGGTCTGCCTGCCGAACGACTCAATGGATCCATTCACCCCCCTTTAATCAGAGACACCACATGGTACATGGTAATCATTGGATGTGGAGCCCCCTTTCCTTCACTGCATATTTAAGCCACAACTTCCTTCAACATGGTGCACAATGGCGCGCCGCCTCCGCCGCCGACCGAGGGCCGACTGCTTTCTATAGCCGCCATGACATGATGTCACAACTTCCTTCCATGGCGCACACCGATAGGTCTTATGTAGGGCTCTAGTGACCCTATGGAGCTATATTTTAACTCTTTTTTATGCCTACAGGTCTCCCGGTATGCCGCCATCATAGCGTGACCCACTGTTTCACGTTGCCGTCAAATTGAGGAAACTCGTCCCGAATAATGCATAATGAACGAAGTGGCAGAGGGTCTAGGCCTTGTTTGTTTGTCCCACTCCCTCTACATTAACATGAAAAAATGGAAGATAAGAATTCACCAAAGATAAAATTTATTAAAAATAAAGCCCCTACCTTGAGATCTATTGGAGGAGTCACAATTGCGGTGGGAGGAGAGTCCACGTTAGATGGAGTCGTCGACGTTCATCAATCCCAGATCATTGTTTCCCAAGCTTCCGTCCTCTGTCGATGGATGTTTCCGCATGACTTCACTTGATTTTATTATCTTGAAGAATCTGTGCCAAAACCCCACCTTGAGCTCCATTTAAATAGGAGGGGGAAAGGTGAGTAACAAATTAAGGAATTAATTAGGTTCATTAAATTAATTAATGAACCTCTTTTAATTCACAACGGGGGAGTTACACAATTGATTATTCAATCCATTAAATGGATTGAAAATTCATCGAACTTGCCACTGACACTCATCCGTTGGAGAAAATAAAAATAAAATAACAATTACATGTTATTTTACTTTTCTTTTAAAAGTCCAAATACTAAATTTTTCTCCCGAGATACTACGGTCGAAGTGAAGCCTCCCTTAAGCGAATCCTAGCACTGTAGATTCAACGGTGTCCTTAGATTTTTAATCTGAGCATCGGTTCAAAATATAGAAAACACCGCCCACACATTTACTGAACGTACCTTAAAAAAGTTAAAAAAATTCATTCTGGGCACACCGGGCCTCAGAATCAAGCACCTTCAATTTTAACAGACTGGTAATAATTCAAAATAATTTTAAAAAAATTACATGGAATTTTCAGGTGTTTACACTCCTGATGTCAAATTCATTCCTGGGATACTCCCAAAAAACTACAACTCTCACTTTCTCTGGGTCTATTAAAACTCATGAATCTAAGATAATATGGTCTAATAAGTGGACTTTGTTAAACCAAAAGTGGTATTTATTGAGATTAACATAGTTCTGATGCTCTTTTAGTGTATTCATCATGATCTCAAGATGGGTTTCATGGTCGTGTACGGAGTGTGAATACACCAATATATCATAAAAAAAACTACCACCAATGAATTCAAATATGGGTGGAAAACCTGATTCATAAGAGCCATGAAAACTACAAGTGCGTGTGTGAGTTCGAACGACATAACCAAGTGCTCGTAGAGACCATACGTAATGCTGAAAGATATGAGAGGTATGTATAAAGTCGTGAAATGTAACTAATGATATAACAACCTCAAATATATCTTTTAAAACACCTTTTCTCCTTGGATATGATCAGATAAGTCATCTATTTTAGGAAGTGGATACCGATTCTTTATAGTAAGCTGATTCAAGTGACAGTAATCCACCCAGAGCCTAAGGTTACCATATTCCTTTTTGGAAAATAGAACTAGTTAACCCCATGGATAAGTTTTTGGGGGTGTATAAAACCTTTAACTTACATATCCTCTAGTTGCTTCTTGAGCACTAGAATCCCCTTAGGTGTCATCCTATAAGGAAGAATGGTCATTGGTGCTGCTCTTGGAACAATACTAATAGTAAACTACACCTCTTAAATTGAACGTAGAAAAGATAATTCATCAAGAAATACATCTATGAAACAATACACTATAGGAGGAAAGACAGTGGGGCATAAGCCCTGGTCATCGAGGAAAAGACTGGAGATCTGCACTGTCACATTACCCATCATCTGCTACTTTGGTCTTGATCATAAAGGTTGCACACCCCATTCAACCTTATCCACATTCCTACCAACCACTAGTGATGTAAATGTCTCCCTCCAATGATATCAGTCAATTTGGGGTCTATAGGGAACTAACCAGTCCATCCCAATGATTATGTCAAATCCCATTATGTCAAGGATGTAAAGATTCCATATGAAAAGGTTACCGCCTATCTCAATGGTACAATTCCAACAATGGATAACACCATATGAAAGGATACCTAATGGTGTATCTAGCATCAAGATTTCATGGAAGTTCTCAATCTCAAGGACCAAACTTTCCATTATAGTTTCAAATATGAATGAGTGAGACACACCTATGTCAAATAAAGTATACAATAAAGTGAAGGTAATTAGAATAGTACCCCAAATTGTATAAGGTTTAGCTCTCTGCTCATATGGTGTAGGATGTAATTCATGTAACTGGCCTCTATTTCGACCCTAAGTTACTGCCTGACTACCTCGAGGAAGGTCACTCTAATGGTGCAGAGAATCATAAGTCTTACTACCTCTACCTCAACCACAACCTTTCTCTGATCAACTGGTTGTATTTAAGTTTCCTTCCTGTTGTGATCTTGTTGGACCTTCCCCTGACTAAAGAGTAGGTGTAGATCCCTACTCACTAGGCACTAGAGGGAACGTCCTACAGAAGTGATGAATGTGCACCATCCTTCCACATCATCTGCAGTCTACTGGATCCTAGGTATACTGAGACTTGATGTGTCCTAGCTTCCCACATTGGTGGAAGATAAGAAAACTCTTTTCATGAGGAGCCTGACTATTTGTACCTCCATGATTAGTCTCAAAATTCCTCTTTCACCTAGAAGAAGAACCAATATAAGCTCCTGGTGATGAAACACCCTGACTTAGACCTTCAACATCTATCTATTTATACTCTATAATAAGGTCTTGGTTGATGATTTTTGAAATGGTAGTCAACCTGGACACTTTGACCGGTGACTGAATGACATAAACCATCCCATCCTCAAATTGCCTACCGACCATAAAATCATCAGCAACTAGAGAAGAAGTGAACCACTGTAGCTCTATTAAATAGGTAGAGTATTCCATAACTGATATACTACCGTGATGCAAGTTCATAAACTCTCTATATCAATCATCCCTTAGAGTCTAGGGATATAAGTAGTCATAAATGATTATCTATAGGTCATCCTAGACTATATTATAATGTCAATCTACTTGGGTTATGACATCACACCACCACTTGGATGAATCACGAAGCATATACGTGGATAGATTTACCCTCCTCTATAGAGGCATCTCTAGATGATCAAATATAGATAAAATATATTTGAGGTAAGACACCACAAAATGAGGTCCACCATCCCCCAAAAAGGTGGGAGGATGCTGCCACTAAAACTCAAGAGTAAACTCTGTCATATTAGGGGCACATCAAACTACACCTTGGATAGATCGAATCATACTCAGAAAACCCTCATAGAACTAGGAATCAATGTTTATATCTGGAATATGAATAGGATCCATAGGTGGATCTACAGGAGGAATCACTAGTGGCTCATGACCTTCCACCTCAGGTACGTAGTCTTCACTTCTTTTTAGGCGTACGACTATATGATTTCATAGAATCATAATTCTAAAATACTAAAGAGACACCTAATAAGTTATTAAAGAAAGTATAACAACTATATATAGGAAACTATGATAGGTATAATGACTTCTTATAGAAAAAAGATGCCTCTCTCCTTGCTTCAAAATCAAGGTTTAGTTGGTAAAAAAGAGACCATAACATGCCATAAGAGTAAAAGAGATACCCACCACCCACTACTAAGGATGGTTTTAGGTACAACTCTCTATTAGATATATATAATATGGTTGTTTCAAACTAGAAAATCATATCTATTTAAGTTTGTGATTTTAAAATTTTCAATAAATTTAGATGGTTGAATTAAATGGTTTTCGATTTCCAATCCATAAGGTCCCATACTCCTTATGAACCAAATATGGAATCCAATTAACCCAGACCATAACATGTTTCAGATCATATGACTGATGGTCCATATCTCAACATGCCATAATTGACTACTTAAGGTGTATCCTTTAACCTATTCAGGAAACACTGTTAGGTTAAGGAATGAACTTTAAGTATCAATTATGTTCTCCATTACCTACAAGAAGTATCAACACAATTCAATATATATCAAGGCTCAATCAATATGAAACAAACAAATTCACATTGAAAGAAAATGTGGCATGAAAAAAATGCATGTCTTATTAATCATAGTGTGCCTATTGTGATTCATGCAATGCATTTCCCTCATTTAATTGGGTCATAGTAAAGAAATAATAATTTCAATAAAATTAATATCAATAATTTAATAAACCAAGTGTGTCACCAAATAGTCAAATGGTATCAACAGTAAAAAGAAAAAATGGAACAACCATTATAATTTAGGCAACTTGGATTTTACCCTGCGCATGGGTTCGTGACACCCAAGCATGGATTATAACCAAGTTCATAGCATTCCCAATATCCCATCTATTTTCTACAAATAGTAAATAAAGAAAGGAATCGATCTAGTACCAATTTTCAATGACTTGACCTAGGATCCACATAAATCATGTCCTGAGCTGAGGGGTCAAATGGATTCAAGCGTACCTCCCTGTATGCCAGAGACTGCCGACCATCAGCGAGGGTGTTAGGGTGGTATAGTGGGGAGACTATAACCTCATACCAGAGTAAAACAACACAGATAGATGTAATCAAAAGAAGATTTATAATATAAATATATAGAATTAATGAACCGTAGAAGTGTAAACAAATAACCAAATAAATAAGTAAGTATCAGAAAATAATAAACAATTGAGAAATTAATATTAATAAAAAAAATACTCCAAGGTAGTTTAAAATACATGATGCATGAAATGTGGTAATAAAAAAAGAAATAGGAAGATACACAAATTCTATATAGACTACAAAAATAAAGAAAGGAAAAAATAGATCCAAGAGTCTCAAGCCTATTTCTGATCCTCTTCTCTTGAACTCCAACTAGGTAAGAAAATAAAAAACATGTAGCAGGGCCTTTGCTTTTATCAATACCTTCAAAGATATAGTCTTCTCAGGTACCAGATGCTTCCTGAGTAGGGTGTGAGATAAAAATCTCATTAGGCCACCACCAATGGTGTCTATTTTTAATCTGAGTAGTGCTCGTAAATAAATAATGTATATGTATAAGCAAAAAATTAAAACAATACTAAAATAAATAACCAGCCCAATCAGGTTCCCACAGGACACCTGACAGGTCTACCAACTTCAGCTAATAGTTTGAAAGTGTCAGATCATATCACAATATATAATATTAATTATAATAATATATATTAGTTTGTTCTATATTTCATCCACATATATGAATAGAGTGCGTGTGGACGACTAATGGACATATACATGGAATACTAGTGCTGGACTGGATAATGGCATAACTCAGGCATCCATAACCAGTTTAATACGCCTAAAAGATCATGCAATAGGGTACATTCCCCACATCTCAAGAAGAGTGAGAGACGTCATGAAACAACACTTAGGATGGTGAGTGAACCAGCATAGAAACACTCTATCACAGAATATGGTGCATAAATCCCTTCACCCATATAATATCACTAATGTGGGATACCATGAACTCAACAATTAATGTAAGGGAGTGTGATTTCCTTCCTGGCTCAACAACCCGTACCATCTCATCACAACCTCTATAAAGGTGAATTATAATTATAAATATATTAGGGATTTACCTCCCATCCATTTCATTTACCAAGCCCACATATATATAAGAGAGGCATATCCATTTATAAATCAATACACAAAGAAAATAATTATTATTCATTCAATTAATCATTATCAATGGAATGATCACACATATATATATAATTCTATACATGAGGAAAGGACCTATCATGATTGTCATTATTAAAATAAAATTAAATTCCATTTATAACTATTATAATTTATATGAAGCATCCATATTGGAATAACCATTTCACTTGATCAGTTCCATTTAACTCATTCAAATCATTTAATGAGAGTTACCCATCATGAATTTTCCAACCTACATAGTCAAGACTATTGAACATAAACTACCCATATAGTTCACTAAAATAATTAAAAATCATTTCTAAAGTTTAATTGTGAAGGGAATATGACATAGCCAATAAAGAAATTGCCTACTTGGGAAATTCCAAGTCAAAGAGGTCCAAGCACATAAGAGGTGACTTAGGTCATATGTAATACTCATATAGTAAGGGAAACTTCAATTAAAAACTATTTCGGATAATAGGAAGAATTCTGAACCCTTAAACCAATTGTCCAAAATGGATATTTCTACTTGGCACACCCATAGGGTGACCATAAGTGGTATTTATAGACTCTAAACCACCTAAAAAGACTCAATAAACATGTATCTAAGTGAAATGATCAGTTAGACATAAAGGAATAAATATAATTGGGATGCCCCCAAATGGATGAAATATGGCATGATGAAATAATTACAAAATGACCAAAAATAAAATGGGAAAAAATGTGACCACTTACCTTAAGGCCGTAGATGAATTCTCGCTCAATATCAACCTTAGAATTGAAGAAACATAGAAGAGATATGAAAAAAATTCCAATGAACTAAAAATATATAAAATGAGCCTACATATAAATAACATAAAGTATGGAAATATTAACTTTGATAGGATTTGATATACTAGGGGATATTACCAAGATAGATTTGTAGCATCTGATGAATCAAAGATCAGACATCGGAGGAGGAAGTTAAATGTATTCCTAGCTTTAGGTTTCTTTAAGATATACGGGTTGAGAAACCCATGGATATACCTTGGAGGAAGAGGGGAGAAAGGAAAAATAATATAGAAGTTCAAATGTAGGAAAAAATGGACATTTCACCCAAAATATTAAAGCTCCCCATTTAAGAACATAGTTTCGAAAACGTGTTCTAACTGTGCATAGTTGTCTATAGGGAAGGGGAACCCCACATATTTTGGCTCACAATTTTACTAACCATGTGCATACCATGTAAATGAGCTATGTCTCATGTCTACAACCGACTGCATGGACATGTACCCTATGTCTCTTGGTTGCAAATAAACAATTTCCATTTTGGAACCCTGGGCTCTGAACAAGCCCCAGACGCTCCTGTGACCTCCTTTTCTTTATAAAAAATCATTTTAGGCTATTTAAGGAATTAAAATAAAAAATAATAATCCATAACTTCGTTTTAAAAAGTGGGTAATTAAAAAAGTAACATGGATAATTCCCTAGGGTTGAGAGGAGAAGATATAAAACCAAGAACGAAAGAGAATTTAGCTACAAAACATGTTTAGAATAGAAGGTTAGGTAATTACATGGTGTATAAAGTAGTTACACATGGTGTATATCTTTTTAATGGAATATGACAAAAAACCCGTCACCTTAGATTTATTTTATTAAAACCCTTGAATAATTAGACAATGTGTAATCCCTTTATATGTCATGAAAATGTTCTACAAATGGTTTTTAACCCATTTTCCCTTTAACACTCCATACATTCATGAAAGCTCCTCAAAATACTAAGAACCTGTGAAACACTTTAACCCATTTATACCCAGATTCCATTAAATAAAAAAACCATACATCCCCAAACTTTATGTCATTTTTCCCAATGAATCTCTCCATTTAGATTCACTTCCATTTTCCAAAGTTTCCTCCTAACTGATGACAATTTTTATTCAAACGATAAACTTTCATATTGAAAACAAAACTGAAAGAAAAGGTTAACAAAAAACCCAGAGAGTGACATACCTGGAAAAAGTTGGAATCTTACATGTAATAATAATCATAAACCATCTAGATAAAGAATATGGATAGTATCATTAGATCATAACCCTAGTAAATCTTAAGAAACATCTAAGGTTATTATTGTAAATGAATAGAAATACCATAAAATATTGTTAAAACATTCATGAGGAAAATATCCTTTCCATTTTTAAATTACCACTTTAAAATATAAAATTTTCCAAAATATTAAAGAAATTATTTTATTTGAAAATAAATTTGGACACTTATAAGGAATGTTTTAAATCATCGATTGGTTATGATGGCAGAAAATACCATTCATTCTATACAGATTAAAATAGAAAATTCCTTTCACATTTTCGATAAAAATTCAAAAGTAACTCATTCAGAAAATGAAAAGATGATTCATTTTAAAACCTTATTTAAAAATTAAAACAAGGGTAACAATTACTTTAAAAAATTATTAGATAATATTAAAAAAATTATTTAGAATATGTTTAGAAAACATGGACATAGAAGAGAAAATATTTTTGATCGAAGAAAGAAATAAAGTAGGTTTTCCCTAAAAACATTAACTTTTACTTTTGAGTACATAAAGAGATAAAAATGCAAATAAATTAGGTAATTTATAGAAATAAAAAGAGGATAATAAAATTACTTAGTTTCATGAGAGATATATCATAAGATTTTATCGTTAGAAACTTAACCATAAACAACCCCGATAAACAATGAGATTGTAATATAAAACCCTTATCACTTTGGTAAAATTTGAATCAAAATAACCATGAAATAAAGAAAATTATATGGATATTTATATCACATAATTTTTATGCAAGGATCATAAAATAAATTCTTTGTTAATATATACACCACAAAAAATAAACAAGTGGTGAATATGAAATTTTTCCCTTTGAAATAAAAGTGAGACGAAAATCCCTTACATCAAGTCTCGAATTCCTTCACACATGTTTAGAAATAATGTATAATAAATATAGTTTTATTATATATTTATATATTAAGGAAAAACACTTATATATATCAAACCATATGTGATTTTATTATAATCTTTTATCATCCACTCATTAACAATTCTTTATAAAAATCACTATTCTGAGTAAAAATTGCTTTGTTTTTCATGTATGTTTGGATTCTGTTGTTTTGGTCCTTGTACATTGATCATTTTTTCATCTTATAAATAATTTTAATCTTGATTTAAATATCATATAAATTCATTATATACATATTTATATTCATCTATAAGATCTAGAGATAGAAAAATAAATTACATTGTTCATGGAGATGGTAAGTCATGCGTACGCATGAATGCTATTTCTGTTTTCTTGAAGGATGGAATGAAACAAAGGTATATAATAATTCACATATAAATCATTATTTTTATATGATATATATGATATATATTCATCAAATCTATCCTTATTACAATCCAATTCAAAATAAAATGAAAGCGTACACTACTACAAAACGGCCTTTAAAATCGCTAGAATATGCCTTCATTAGTGATAAAACAATGAAGATAATCTGAGCATGGTTAAAGGACCAAATATTTTATTATCCATTTTTTAGCACTTTTAAAGTTCCCCTTTAACGTTGCTAAAAAATCGCTATTAAAAGGGTCATTTAACAATGGCTTTTTTAGCACTGTTAAAGGCCCTACTTATAAAGAGTATATTTTTTTTCCACACCCCACCCAACCCCCTTAATCAGCACTTCCCACAACCCACACCATTATCAGCTCTTCCCCAACCACTTTATTAGTTATTTGGATAAACCCACCCTCCCACATGCACCTCTGTCTCTAGCAAGTTTTGAACCCCAGACATCCAACATATACATCATAGCCTTTTCCGCTCCCCTATACTATTTTGTTTAATATTTTATGATATATATTTATAGATTTATATATATTTAATTACATTTTTATCCATTTATTTATATATTAAAAAATATATTTTATATGTAAATCTGTTTATTTATTTATTTATAATATTCAATTATTATGTGTGAATATATAAAATATATATATATATTGTCTTATATGTGATTATAAATAATAGTACATTATGAAAAATGATAAAATTTCAAAACCATAATAATAATATGAATGTAATACCAAGGAATAAATTCATTCCCCACCAAAAATGGGTATTAATACCCCCATAAATGATTCTGAAAATCCATCGAATGTTAAAAAATCTGGGTATGCGAAATAAAAACTTAGTTTTAGAGGACTTATTGGACTTTTTATTCCTTGAAAAATGTGACCTAGATTTTCCTTTATCATTGAGGATGTAGAGATGGTAATAGTATTCAATTTTATATGTGGTAGAGCTCAAAATAACACCTGGATAAAAAGTTAGGACCATTTGACATTTGAGTTACATTTTTAACTTTTTTTTGATATTTTATTAAATTTTTGATTTTCTGTGTCTACAAATTGTTTTTAAATGATTATTACTCGATAATAATTAGAAAATTATAAATTATAAATTTATTTATTTTTTAATTATTCTATATGTTATTTCTACTAAATATCTTATATATTAAGTGTAAATTCCAATGAACCTTATCTAAAACATATTTTAAAAAATATATATTATATTTATATCAATATAAATATAAATATATATAAATATATTATTGTTAATGAAATATTTTATTTTTAAGGTATAATTTTATCTGTTCTTGTAAAAAAATCACTGATAAAAGACTTCATTTATCAGAACTTTTTTAAAGAAATTGATAAATTCCCCCTTTAACAATGCTTTTTTCAGCATTGTTAAAGAACCCATTTAACAGTGCTAAAAAGTTTTGTTAAAGACCTCCTTTAATAGAAATGTTTTATCACTGAAAAAGGGGTCTTTAATAGAATTTTTAACTATTACTATTAAATACCCAGCACCAGATAAACCTAGTTTTCTAGTAGTGGTATCACATTGCTTCTTGGAGGTATAAATTCACACATACGCATGAGAAACATTATCCCTTTCCAATTGATTAGAAGGTAACAAGGTATATGTGAAATTATAATTATATAAGAATAATTAAGCCATAAATATTATATATATACTTAAAATATATTATTTATCATTCCATGAGAGGCGGTGATGGAAAACGAATTAAATCGGTTCACAAAGCGATAGTACACCATACACACGATCAACGGTTTCATTTCCCATTTGATGTAGGTGGAGATGGATATAGGTTATTCCATTAAAATAACAACTTTTAAGTATATGTGAAATATTTATGTTTTTATATTATCATATTTGAATTATATTTGGAGGAGGTGTAAGAAGAAGTAAAACAAAAATGCTTGGTTAAAAATGATACCTCTTCTTTAGATAACCACTTTACATGTGCACAAAAAGCTTTCTTAGAATGAGTTTATAAAGAAACTAAGGCCTATAAGACATGGGGTAGGAATTAATGAATGGATTTGGGTAGGTACTGGATGAAATAAAAGGCTTTGTAAGAGTTAATATCAGAGGATATGGGGTTTCCTTTTATAAGTGGGGGAGAGGGCCCACTTGGAAACCACTTGGAAATTTCCCAAAAGAATACAAAATGAGGAAGTTATTCTAAATAAAAATGATTCCAAATGACCATATATTGTAATTTTGGACAGTATAAGGTTTAAATATTTCCATTAAATAGTAATTGGATATGTTTTTATGTTATTATAACCCTTACCCTTTAATTTTAACTCCCTCGTAAACCCATTTTAACCTTAACCGTTGTAAGTAATTTTTTATTTTTTTTCTATTCATTGTGACCAAAAAATAATTTGACCTTATTGTATAATATTAATTTTTATTATTAATAAATATTTAATACAATTTTATAAATTAAATTCATATAATTGGAAGAATTTATTTTATAATTAAACTCACAGACGCGACGAAAAAACAATTTTGCAAAGAAATTTTTTTCATTAGTATTAAAAAAATTTATATCATAGTTTAACATAAAAATAGCTCCAATGAAGTAAATTAGATTAATAATAATATAATTTAACTAATTTAAATTTTAAAACTATATTAATAAAAAATTGAACTTGTAAATCCTTTAATCAAAAATAAAATTTCTAATAAAAATATTTATTTTCACTATTCATCAAAAAATTAATCTTTTTAGAAAATTCCCAAAACTCTAAGATAATTATGACATGTTTACTACACAAAAAAGTTAATTTTTTCAATTTTTTTTCTAATTTTTGAAAATAATAAATTTTATTTTTTGTTTACAAAAATAATAAAAATTAGTTTTTAAGAAAAAATGTATTTTTAAAGCATATAAAGTCTTTAATAAAAATTAATTAATTATTTATCAATATATTTACTTAATATAAAAATATTATACTTAAATATGAAAATGTATTAATCCCTTCATACTATTAGGTTTAATGAGAAGGTTATAATGGCCATTTTTAAGTAATAATATTAATAGAATATCTTGGTTCGTTTAAACTCGGTGATGTGTGTAACACAAGCTATCAAATAAATTAAATTTATTTGAAAAAAGATATTTCTTAATATTTCAAGGGTTACATTATACCATCAATAAAATGAATTTCTCTCTCAAAATTTTGTTACTATGATAAAAATAACTAAGGATACTTCTGCCTTGCCATATCAACAGTTTCCCATGTAGCTTTCTCAAATTAGTGGTTTCGCCACAAAACTTTGACTAGGTGAGTGATCTTTTTAATAGAACTTTATCTCTATAATAAAAAATCTCCACATGTTTTTAATCATAGGAAAGATCATGATAGAGTGGTATGAACTCTATGTTTAGTACATGTGAAGAATCAAGTATGTACTTTCTTAGAAGAGATACATGGAACACATCGTGGAGTTGAGAAAGGTTCGCTGGAAGTGCCAATAGATAAGCAGCCGTACCTAATTGATCAAAAACATATAAGTTAACAATATACCAAGGGATCAACCTTCCTTTATTACTAAATCTCATAACCTTATTTTATTAATAAATTTGTAGAAAAATCTTCTCACCAACTTCAATCTCCAGATCACAGTGAAAATTATAAATATAATATTTTAGTTGACTCTGATCTTCCTTGATGTGATATTGTATGACTTTTAATTTATATACCATTTCATAAACTAGATTAGGTACCAATATATTTTTTCTAAAACTTTATCCAAATACATTAGTGTTCTTCACTTCTTTATATAAAGGATTTCATAAGGATTCATCTAAATGCTCGAGTGAAATCAATTGTTGTAAAAAAAATTTACTAGAGGAAGGTGTTGATATCAACCACCTTTTAAATACATATAATGAGATATCAACATATATTATAGGTTTTTAATGGTTATCTCATAGTAAAATTTTTTATGAGGATGATACATAGTACTAAATCTCAACTCTGTATTAGGGGCTTACTGAAGGATTCACTAGAACTTTGAGGTAAACCTAATATCCAGATAAGATACAACAGAATATGGAATTACATGAATCCTTATTACTTCTTTATTGTATATCTTGGAAATATTATATATAAAAAAACTTCTCTAATAGTAATTAAGTGTTCTAACTTCGTAAGGTTATTGACTAAAACTCATATAACATTTTTCCCTTTACATGTTTTGGGTAGTCCAGTGACAAAATCCAAGGTGATTTTCCCCATTTACATTATGGTATGTGTAATAGTTATAACATCCCTTTAGAATTTTTTCTCCCATCCTTAACTTGATAAAATAACAAGAAATGATATACATAGTTTGAAATATCAATCTTCATGTTGTCACACCAGAAATACTCTTTCAAATATCTATACATCTTTGCACTTCTAGAGTGAACAGAGAATGAAGAGCTATGAGCCTTATCCAAAATATCATTCTTCAAATATGATATATATGGAACATATAGTGACCCAGGCTTAACATACATAGAAATTACATCATTTTTTTGAAATATTTATTAAATTACAAAAACACATGTCTAAGGACCATAATAGTTTATTGTACTTGAAATCTTGGAAATATAAACAGTATTCCATGGGTGAGATACATAATCTCCCACTACATTCTTCACAACGGGAACCTTTCTTATACATATCATACATAATACATATATTCACAACTCGGGGAAAGGAAACATAATAAAGGGGGAGATCATATTCTCAGTAATGGTAAACAAGTAAGATATATAATTATTACATGAGCATAATGTTATGAGAACATGAGAATAACAACTAAAAAGCATACCTTGCATTCAAATGTGATAATATCAAACCATGGAATAAAGATTAGTAATTCATAAGACATGAATAATTATGGAAATAAAAGAAAAATATCCATGAGATCATAAAATTTTTATAAGGTATGGAATTATTGTAATATGAATAAGCATAGAAAATCAATTCATATTAGTCAAGGATCACCACCAAAACAATTATAGCAGATAAATTCCATTAGTGAACAAAGTTCACTCCCCATTACAACCTTATCTTGTTGAACTGAATTCACTTCCTGTTATATATTTGTATTATTGAACTGAGTTTACTTCCAATTCTATCAATTTCTATCTCATGATACATTTAATTCTTTACCCAATGAATTGGAGGAATATATAGGTCCTACGCATAACATAATAAAATGTATGTTTATATGTGCCATAATATCAAAAACATTTATCATATCATAACCCATGAAATGAAATAGGCATCATAAAATTTTCTTTATATCTTAACATATAGAAAAGAGATAAGTTTCATAATAATTTAATCATATCATAACCCATGAAAATAAGCGGGTTTCATAAGAATATAACCCATGGAAGAGAAACAGGTTTCATAAACATCATTCCATTTAAAAAACCATTATGAGAAAGAATATGAATGGTATCCTAGTATAATTCCACCATTAAGGCATGTGTAACACCAACATATACCATATTATATGGAAAATAATTTTGAAAGATCATTTAAATCATTTCTTGAGGAAAATATCATTTCTGATTAGATTTTTTTTAAAACATAAAACATTTTTAATTTTTTTTTAAAAAAAATATATAAAAATAGATTTATATAAGGTTATGGAAATTTTTTATTTAAAAATAACCTTTTAAAAATTCCAATTAATCGTAAAATAAATTATATTCATGATGATGGGTAAATATGTACATGCCTTACATGTTAAATGAATATTCCATTTACACTATTAAGAGTTTAGAAAAGTTCCATGATCAAAAAACGATTAGATGATTAATTTTAAAACATTTTTATTTTAAAATTAATAAAATGGATAAAATGTGTAAAATTAATTTAATATATCATTTTTAAAATGTTAAAAACACTTTTTAATTTTTTTAGAAATCAGGATTTTGGAAGAAAACAAAGTTCTGACTGAAGGAAAAAATAATGTCAGATTTTATGATTTTTTTTCTTAATTATTTTATGGAAAAAGAGTGAAAAATGGTAATATCACTTGAAAATACCATTAATAACAAGATTATAATAAAATCCATGATAATTCATGATATATGGATGATAATATTTCATCAATGAAATAATAATGATAAACAATCCTGATAAATGATGAGATTGTAGCAATAAAATCTTACCACTTTAGTAAATTTGAATTGTAAACCCCATGAAGAAGAGTTCCTAAAATCAATATTTAAATTACAATTATTCTAATTAAAATATTCAAAAAATAAATCCATGGTCATTATACAGACCACATATAATAAATTAGTGGTGAACATGGATTGTGTCTCACAGGAACTAAACGTGAGATGAAAATCTCTTACCTTAAGTCTTGAATTTTGTTTTAATCATTAAATCCTTTTATATAATAAATATAAATCGATTATACATATATTATGTAACCATATTAATTTATATCACACCATATATAAGTTTATTATGACCTTTTATTACTCTTTTATTAATAATTCCATGTTAAAGTTATGTTTCAGGTAATAATCACCTTGTTTTTCATATAAGTTTTAATTTATTATATTTTTTATCTTATTACTTTGATCATGATTTAATCATATAAAAAATTATAACCATTATATAAATATAATATATATTTATTATATATGTATTTATGGTGGTTCATAAAAGTTATAGGTAAAAAATAAAATACATTGTTCATGGAGATGGTTGGTTATACGTACATATGAGCGTTGTTTCCATTTTCCTATCATAATGAAAGAAGGAAGAACAAATTACACACACACACACACATATTATAATTTAAGTATATATTTTTTCATCATATATATACATATATAATATTTTTATTAAACCTATCCTTAATACATTCTATGTAAAGCGTGATGAATCACATCGCTTCGCGAGGTAGTAGTCCACCGTACACACGATCAATGTTATCATATTCCCACAAAATAGAAATCTTAAAGGTATATGTTATATAATAATTAAAGAAGAATAAATAAATCATAAATATCCTAAATATAATATATAAAGAGTATGTTCATCATTATTCCCAACATTGAGAGGTGGTAATGAAAAAGCAAACGACATTAATTGGAGAGGCAGTAGTCTGCCATATTCAAGAATAGTGATTTCGTAACCCATTTGATAGAAGTGTGCGTGGTTGTAGATATTACCCTTGAAATAAAAAATCTTTGTATATTGGATATAATCATGTTATTATATAGTCATGAAATAAAAATAATTAAAGGGGTTCAAGAAAGAAATGAAACAAAAATGTTTGTTGATGAACGCCACCTCTTCTTCAAGTATCTTCTTTTGGTTTTCACCAAAGGACTTCATTGATGGGATTTATAGAAAAATTAAGGATTATATGATTAAGGGAGTAAATTTGAGAATATATTTGGATATTTATTTTCCAATACAAATGGATTTAGAGGTGTGAATATAGGGTAGAGGTGATGACATTTTATAAGTTAGGGTGAGGACACACTTGGTATTTTTAAAAATAAAGTTATGTACACCCATGTTTCTACCTAAAAAAGGTTTTGAATAATGAAAAAAATATAAAGACTAATGGTTAAGGTATTAATATGTATATAAAATGGATGTTTTATAAGTTTATAGTCCATTTTACCCTTAAATTGAATATTTAGTCCCTTGGTAAAATCATTTTTCTTTTAATCATCGTGATTAATTTTAATTGCTTTCACTAATATTTTTAGAAAAAAATTAAGTTAAAAATATTATAAATTATAAATTATTATGATTCAAAATATTTAATCTATTTTTACAAATTATATTCAAATAATTGGCAAAAATTAATTTAAAATTAATCCCACAGACAGGACGAGAAATCGAGTTTTCAAGTGAAAATGTTCAAAAGTTACTAAGTTTTTATATGTAAATTTAATATTAAAATAATTAAAATGACCTAATATATATTAATTTATTTAAAAATTAAATAATTTTAATTTAAAACCAATTAAAAATATAATTTAACATTATAAATTTTTTACATGAAAATTCAGTTTTTAATTAAAATTCAGTATTTTCACTATTCATCAAAAAATGAAATTTCCCAGAAAAATACCAAAAATTTAAAAAAATATAATTTTTTTGTTACTATTTCAAAAATAAAGTTTAATATTTTAAATATATATTTTAAAAGTTTTAAAATTTAGCTTTAAAATAAGTGCTCCATTAAAAGGCGACAATTTTTTTTGAAAGATACATATTTTTTTATTTAAAATGGGATTTATTCTTGTATCTTGTCTAGAAAACACATGGGATGAAAGTTAAATAATTTATTGAGTATATAATATATATATTTCATTAAAATGTTTCCTTTTTTTTGTTTAATTTATTGAGGTAAAATATATTTTTTCATAGAAAAAAATGTTTTTTAGAAAATGAATTTATTTATTTTCAAATAGTTCTTTCTATCATTTATAATTAATCAGTAACTAAAGAATTAATTTTATATACATGTTTAAACATTGTTTTCATAATTTACTTAATATTATTCATAACTGTCATTCCAAAACTAGGTGATAACTATAATAATATATTAATATTAATAATAATAGTATATTTTAGTTTTGTGAAACTCGGTTTTGTGTGTAACACAGTCTATCAAAAGAATGTGGTATACTACGTAAAAAAATAAAAAATTAGTGTTGTGTATATAAAAATATTAACTTATATTCATGTATAAAGAAAACATAACTTTCTATAACATTAAACATAAGAAATTAAGTTTTTTTTAATTTATTTAAAAATAATAATTCATAAAAACTTGGGGTTTACATTCTATCCCCTTAATTTGAATTTCACCCTCAAAATTATTCACCTTGATAAAAAATGATAATAATTATGCCTCATAAAATCCTCAAGTTCATATGTATATTATTCAAATTGTTTTTTTCACCACAAAAATTTGACCATGTGAGTGGTCTTGTTTTGTAGAACTTTCTCTGTATGATCCAAAATCTCTACCGGTTGTTCCTCATAGGAAGGAGTTTTCTCCAGTGATATGACCTATAAGTTCAGTACATGAGAAGGGTTAGGTATGTACTTCCTTAATATGGATATATGGAACACATCATGGACTTGAGAGAGGATTAGTGGAATTTTCAAGAGATAGTTCACCATCCTAATACAATCAGAAAATTTCAAAGGGACCGATATACCTAGGTATTGGTTTCCATTTCTTTCTGAATCTCATAACCTTATTCCATTGAGAAATTAATAGTAACACATTGTAACCTAATTCAAATTATATATCACATTGGTGATTATTAGTATAACTTTTCTTCCAACTTTGATCTTCCTCGATATGCTACTAAATGGCTCTAACCTTCTCTACCATTTCTTCAGCTATCTCAAGTCCCAATAGCTTTCTTTCACCAACTTCATTCTAGAACATTAGAGATCTATATTTCTTACATTATAGGGATTAATAAGGATACATATGAATTCTTGAGTGAAATATATTGTTGTAAGAAAAATCAACAAGAGGATGGTGTTGATCCCAACCACCTCCGAGATCCAAAGAAAAAGATCTCAATATATCCTATAGGGTTTGAATTATTCTTTCAGATTGACCATCTATCTGAGGATGATACAAAATGGTGAAGCTCAACTATTTATGAAGATATTGATTAAGAATTTTCTAGAACTTTTTGGTAAACCATGGATCCTGATAAGATACAATGGAATGTGGTACTCCATGAAACCTTACCACTTAATGTATATCTTATCAAGCTGATCCAAAGAAAAGTATTCTCTGATAGTGATGAACTATGCTGACTAGTAAGGTGATTTACTACAACCCACATAGAATTATTCCCTTTTGAGGGTTTTTGGAGTCCAAAAACAAAATTAATAGTGATTTAATTTCATTTCCATTTTGTCATGGGTAATGGATGTAACATCCCCTTATAATTTTATCTTTTAGTCTTAACTTCATGGAAAACTAAGCACTGAGATATAAAATTTGTAATACCTCTCTTCATTCAATCCCACTAAAATTATTATTTAAAATATTTATACATATTCATACTTCTAGAATGAATAGAGAAATAATAACTATGAGACTCATGTAATAAATCCTTCTTCAAATATTGCATGGATAAAACACATACATGGTTCCTGAATCTTATCATTCCATCATGATCAAGGTTAAACTTAGGTATATTTATAACCTTCATTTTCAACTCTACATCTTCCTTCTACACTTTTTTAATTTTTACATGGATATATGGTTGAACATTCAATTGAAAAGGATAATATTTTCCTCCATCCTTTAGGATTTCCAAGTCTACACTTCTAAAATCCATAAATATTGGATCTTTTGTGATCCTCATCCTGGATAGGCTAGCATGATTATTTTGACTCAAAGCATTGGAAAGATTGTTTGCTTTCCCAGAGCGGTAATGTATTGAGAAGTCATAACCCTTAATCAGCTCTAACTGTCTTCTCCATAAAATGTTCAAATACTTTTGTGTGAATATATACTTCAAACTTTTATGATTGGTATATATATCACACTTTTCTCCATAGAGATAATTTGTTTATATCTTTAATGAAAAAATTATTACAGCTGACTCCAAAGAATGAGTTGGATAACTTTTATCATGAATCGTCAGTTTTCATGAGGCATAAGATATAAAAATATCATTATTTATAAGAAAAAATATCAATCCATTCTCGGATGCATACCTATAGATTACAAACCCTTATCCACTATAGGGTAATGTAAGCATAGGTGCACTGACTAATATTTTCCTCAATTCCATGAAATTTCCCTCACATTCATCTATCCATAGGAACTTAGATACCTTCTGAGTTAACTTAGTGAATGTATTAGATATTCAGGAGAAATTACCCACAAATGGTTGATAATATCTAGTTAAAACAAGAAAACTACTGATCTTATCCACTATGGTTGGTATAGTTAAATATTCAACAACCTCTGTCTTTGAGGGATCTATAGATATACCCTCTCTTGAGATTATATGACCAAAAAATAAAACCTTTTATATCGAAAATACACACTTTTTAAATTTTTCATATAATTTTTTCTTAGGGTCTCCAGTAAAATTATCAAGTGGTATTCATGATCTTCTTTTATCTTTGAATAGATAATAATATAATATATAAATAATGACCAAAATTAAACAAATTAATCTCTATAGAATATATTCAATAAATCCATGAATATAGATGGAGTATTTATAATACTGAACTAAATTACTATATATTCATAGTATCCATACCTTATATGGAATTTCGTCTTGTGTATATCCTATTTATTGACCCTCAATTGATGATATCCAGAATGAAGGTAAATCTTGGAAAGGTATTGATCTCTGTAAAGTTAATAAAACAAGTTATTAATATGGGGAATAGGGTACTTATTATTGATTGTGATTTTTTTCCATCTCACAATGATAAATAGAGAGTTGCACCAATCTATCTATCTTTTTAGAAAAGAGAACATGTGCACCCCAAGGTGACACACTTGTCCAAATGAATCCCTTTTCAAGGTTTTCTTGGAGTTTATTATTTAATTCGTATAACTCAATCAGGGAAATTCTATAGGGAGTCTTTGGAATTGATGTGACAAAAGGTATGGGTCCTATTGATAACTCAACTTCATGTTTTGGTGGAAGACTATGAAACTCCTCCAGAAATACATTAAAAATTCTTGAAAAATAGCCATATAATTGATGTTGAGTTTCAACCTAACCATCTAAGATAAACACCCCTTATGAATTGAAATTAATACCCATACACTAGATTTATTATCTATAGGAAGTTCATACTTATCATCACATTGATAGATGATCATAGGTTAGTTTGAAATATCAAAATTGACTTACCTTTTTTGAAAAATGATTTGATATTTATGAATAGAAAGACAATCCATGCCTAAGATGACATCAAATTCCACCATAGGATGAATGAAAAGATTTCTGGGAAGCACATTCCCACCAACATCAACAAGATATGAATCATAGACTTGATATGCGATTGTCATACCCTTATGTGTTCTCACTGGTAATTCCACAAAAAATCATTTGGGTTGCATATTTATACCCTTATAAAAGTCTTTAGATATGAAATAGTGGATAGATCTAGATTCAAATAATATATTAGCAGTTATAGATTAGATGGTATGTGTACCTTTAACCGCTTCATTATTGAACCCCTCATAAAAAATGGTGATCTCATGAGATTTCCCTTTGTCCCTTTGATTGATAGGTTAATGAATTTGATCATCATCATTAACCCTCAGGTTTGGGAACTGGTTGGCATAATTCCCATTTTTCTTACCCTTGAATCACTAAAGTGGGGGAGGCGTATTCTATGAAGCTTTCTCTCTATTCTCATCATTAGCCAAATTATTTCCATCACTTCAGTAATAAATTTCCTAATATAATTCCCTTATAAGCTTAAAACATTTAATATACCCTAAGTAAATTTCCTCCATGCTTCCTCCCACATCATGAGCACAAAGAAAAACTCATCTTTTCCTATACATTTTTTTAGATTTTCCTTTGAACTACATATTACTTTTCTTGTCAAAACCATGAGATTGATACATTAAGCTAACCTCTATTTACACCTTGACATGAAATTGAATAATATCTTCATATCTACTAAAGTCTCTTATTTATAATTCTTTTCAGAGACATGGATTTTATCCAATAATAAATCAATCAACTATACTTTCAAGTTGGATGATAATACTAGAAGAGTACCTCAAAAATATTGTAAAAGTAGCCTCATAGGTACCAAAAGATTCATCATCCTTTTGCTCTAATTCAAGGAACTGCTTCTCTATATTTGTTTGAAGAGCATGAGGAAAGTACTTATTAAAAAAATAAGTTCTTGAACTCCTCCCAATCCATCGATTCAATTTCATTATATTGCCTCATATTCTTGATAAGAGTCCACCATTGATCTGATTCACCTTCCAAATCCTAGAAAACCAAAATGTCTTTCTCATGTTCTGAACAACGGAAAATGAAAAATATCTTTTTAGTTATACTGATATGTATTCATATAATAGTGGATCATAAGATCCTATAAAATAAGGTGGAAATTGCCTCATGAAGGACTCAATATAATATCATTCCCTCCTTTGTTTGTTTGGAAGTCCAACATGATTCAGATCTTTGGAAAGTAGTGTGAGAATATCTACAATATTTTTCATTCCATTTCTCATAACATTTCTATTCTCAGGAGGAAAATAATTTCATTTTATATCTCACATGGAATTAAGAAAATTCCTTTGGGTTCTATCCATGGAATAAAATAAAAATGTATAGAGTAAGAAATTGTAATCATAGTGGGGAACCAAATAATAATAAAAATAACTTATAGAGTCATGCCACCTTCTTCATTAATATATGAAACATTAGGTTTATACTATATTATTCATAGTCATATTCTATTTAAATACTTCATGATGGTTCATAAAGGGTTTTTGAATTTCTAAATCATATCCCTTGGGAGTGCGAAACCAGGTGTGTAACAAGGCCTATTGTCGTGTATCTTTTTCCAAACAAGACTAAATAAATACGATGTTTTATGGATTATTAACCCTCTGTAAATCTATTAAATATCCACATAGACTTGTATTATCCATACATGGATGTATTTCTAGGACACTACTCACTCCATCCTTTACCAAAATTCAAGGACATCTTCTTATAATTTGAACCATCATTAAAATTATACTTAAAATGTCCTTAGGGATCTCACTATAGTTTTATCATCCTAGTTTCCAAATATTAACTAAACATATCCTCAAATACCAGGTATATCAACCCAAGATTAACATAAATAGACATTACATCATTTTTCAAAATATTTATTACATTGCACAAACACACGCCTAATGAACATAATATTTTAGTGTCTTTGGAAACTTTGAAACATAAAAATTGTTCCATAGGTGAGCTAATTCATATCCCATTCCATTATTTACAACTAGAAACTTTCTTATTCAAATCATATATAATACATATCTTTATAACTGGAATAAATGAAACATAAGATAAGGTGACTTGAGATTCTCAGTAAGGGTAAACAAGGGGGACACATAAACAAAAAATGAGTATAATGGTATGAGAACATAATAATTATTACTGAAAAGAATACCCTAAATATAAAATATCATAATATTGATTCATGGAATAAATATTTTTAGTTCATAAGACATGAATCATAATGAAATCATAGAACATGTGCCATGAGATCATGACATTGGCACAAGACATGGAATTTTTAACATACACATAAGCATAGAAAATCATTTCATATTATTAAAGTATCACTACCAAAACCATCATAGTGGACGAAGTCATTTTTTGAAGAAATTTTACTCCCTATTTTATCCATTTATTACTAAACCAAGTTCACTTATCAGTCCATCCCTGTATTACTAAACATATTTCACTTCCCGTTCAATCCATTTATATTTCACGAGATATATAATTCTTTACCCAATGCATTTGAGGGAGATATAGGCCCCCAATATCATAATTAAAACCATATTTTTCATCCCTAAAGACCATAAATATTCATCATATCATAACCCATGAAATAGAATGGGAATCATAAACATTTCATAATATCTTAACCTGTGAAAAATAGATAGGTTTCATAATCATTTAACCATAGTATAACCCATGAAAAGAGTGGGTTTCATAAGCATATAACACATGGAAGAGAAATAGGTTTTATAAAAATCATGCCAACAAAACACAAACTATTTAAAGAAATAATATAAATAGTAACCTTTGATTATATCCCCATTAAGGAATGAGTAACAACAAAATATTTAATATTAGATAGAAAAAAATGTTTAAAGATCATTTAAAACCTTTATTGAAAAAAATATCCTCTCCACTTTGAAAAACATTTTTTAAAACATAGTTTTTTTGAAGCCTTTTTATTTGAATACCAATTTAAAAAAATTAATTTCCCAAATATAAGAAAAAAAATTACTTAAAGATAACCTTTTAAAAATTAAAAAGATGCTCAAAATAATTAATGTTCATGAAGGAAGGTAAATCTGTACATGTTGTACATGTTAAACGAATATTTCTTTTGCACTAATTTTTTTTAGAAAATTCCTTAATCAGAAAATGAAAAGAAGATTACTTTAATAAAAATTCATTCCCAAAAAGATAAGATGGGTAATAATTTATTTAATATATCATTTTTAAAAGGTTAAAAACACTTTTGAATGTGGTTTTTGGGTTTCTACAATGACTTCTTGCTGTTGAAACCCTTGGTCATTCAATACCCTACCCTAACCACTTATTCCTATATGAATCTTCAAGTCAAACATGGAATGGTGGAAAAATATTGGTTTTGGGATTTTTGGTTGAAGGTCGATGGGTTTAAAGTCACTACCTGATTTGGTTATTGCCTCCCCATTGATTTCGTTGCTCGGAGCCCACGATTGCTCATCCTTGCTCCAACCTCCCATTCCTTGGATACTCTCCAAGTCAGATCCAGAACGATGGTAAAAATGAAGTTCTAGGTTGTGAGTTTTAGTGTACATTCGTGTTATAGGTGCATTATCTTTAATAGTGGTGATGTTTAGGGTTGGAAATTACTTATCTATTGTTAAGTTTATGAGGTATATTTGAGTCTGTTTTTGGGTATGTTCATTTCTGGTTTTGGTGGTGGCCATCAATGTTTTATAATGGTGAAATGATAATTTTGGTTATTTTTTTTCAATTATGGATTTTATTTGATGGAATTTTCATGTTTCAGTGGGTCATTGGTCATTGGGATCTCATAAATGATGTAGTGGTGATGGATGGGGTTGACATTTTTTTTGGAAATAGTGGTTTGTGCTGCGTCTCTGGCTCCGGTGAGGTTGGGTGTCGTGGATGACATCAATGGTTGGAGAAAATTTGTAGATTTCATGGTGGTGATGATAAAATTATGATAATTATTTGATAATGTTAGTGACAATGTGGAAGATAAAGTAGAATTGATGACGATAGTAGATGACTCAGTACTCAATTCAGGATTTCTTGAGTGGCTGTGATATTTATGGGATCTTCGATGATGCGTCAGTTCCCACAATGAGATTTTGGAAATTGAACTTTGTAGTTGTGGAATTATTTTTAATTTTAACTATTTTCCTTTTGTTGGGTGCAATTTTATCATGCACGGTTCCCACTTTACTCTCAAATTGGTTTTTATGAAATTAAAAAATGATTTGGAGAGAAATAATGTCAAATTTTAATAAAAACAATTTCTTAACTATCTTAAGTACAAAAGAGTGAAAAATGATACTATCACTTGAAGATATAATTAATAACCATATGAGAATACAATTAATAATAATTATTAAGAGATGGATCATAATATTTTATCAATGGAAGCATAATCATAAACAATATCAATAAGCAATAAAATTGTAACAATAAACTCTTACCACTTTGATAACTTTGAATCATAAATACAATGAAATAGAGATACTAAAATGGGTATATAAATCCCAATGATTCTAAGTATAATAACCATAAAATAATTCCATGGTTAGTATACATTCCACATTCAATAAATAGGCGGTGAACATTTCTTGTGTCTCATAAAAAATAAAAGTGAGATGAAAATACCTTAACTTAAGTCTTAAAATCCATAGTACTCATTCAATAATCCAATATAATAAATATTATTTGATTATAAATCTATTAAAGAAACATATTCATTTATATCACACTATATATGATTTTATTCTGACATTTTATTACCCGTTTATTAACAATTCCATGTTAAAGTTACATTTTAGGCAATAACCACTTTGTTTTTCATATAAGTTTTAATTTTTTTATATTATTGGTCCTCTTACTTTTATAAGGATTTAATCATATAAAAAATTATAACCATGATAGAAATTTGATATATATTCATTATATATGTATTTATGGTGATTTAAAAAAGTTATAGGTAGAAAATAAAATACACCATTCATGGAGACGGTATGTCGTACGTACGCATGAACATTATTTCCATTTTCTCATCATATTGAATGAAGGAAAAGTAAATGAATTATATTTATATTATAATTCAATTATTTTTTCCTCATATATATAACATATTTTTATTAAACCCATCCTTAATACATTCCATGTAAATCGTGAATGAATCACATTGCTTTGCAAGGCTGTAGTCCATTGTACACACGAACGACGTTATCGTATTTACACAATTTGGAAATCATGACAGTATATGTTATATAATAATTAAAGAAGAAAAAATAAAAAATAAAAAATAAAAATCATATATAAATAGTATTTACATCATTATTCTCAACCTTTATAGGTGGTAATGGAAAAATGAATGACATCTGTTCGTGAGGTGTTAGTCCGCCATACATATGAATATTGATTTTGTAACGCATTTGATGAAATTGTGTGTGGTTGTAGGTATTAAAGTTAAAATAAAAAAAATAATATTTATGATACGATGGTTATTATATAATCATAAAATAAAAATATTAAAAGTGGGTTTAGGAAGAAATAAAACAAAAACACTTCTTGATGAACAACACATCGGCTTTAGGTATCTGTTTTTGGTTTGCACTAAAAACCTTTTTTGGTTGGATTTATACAAAAATTAAAGCTGTTAAGATGAATTAATTGAATTTAGGAAGATATTTTTATAGTTATTGGATTACCCAAAGGGATTTATATGTGTGAAGATAGGGGCAGAGTTGGTGTCATTTTATAAGTGAGGGAGATGACACACTTAGTATTTTTGAAAAGAATGTTAGGTATATGAAATTTTTTACCCAAAAAAGTCTTAAATAATTCCAAAAATTATATCCATGGAGGTTTAAGGTTGAAATATGTCAATAAAATAGCTTCTGAACAAGTTTCTTTGTTATTTTACCCTTAAGTTTAAAGTTTATTCTCTTGGTAAACTTGTTTTTCTCTTAATCGCCATGATTAATTTTAGATATTTTAACTAATAATTTTGGTAAAAACTATGTTGGGCTTAATAAAAATTATAAATTATTATTATTATTAATATTTAATCCAATTTTCCAAATTTCTTTCACATAAGTGGCAAAAATTAATTTAAGAATAATCCCGCAGACATGATAAGAAAGTGAGTTTTTAAAGTAAAAATGTCTTAAAGTATACTATGTTTTTATATGTAAATTTAATATAAAAATGAATCCAATTAAATTAATTGGATTAATAGATTTAAAATTTAACTAATATTACTTTAAAAAAAATTCAAAATATAATTTATCATTAAAAATTATTTAGATGAACATTCATTTTTTAATTAAAATTCTGTATTTTCACTATTCATCAAAAAATAAAAATTCATAAAAAATTACAAATATTAACCCTTAGATAAATTTAAAACCAATTTTTCAAAAATTAAGTTTATTTTGAAAAATATAAATTATAATAGTTTCAAAATTTAGTTTTAATACAATTTTCCATTAAAAGGCGGAAGCACTTCCTTTATAAAAATATATATTTATTTACATAAAATTGTATTTATTCTAATTTCTTATCTAGAAAAAAAATTACATGAATGATAAATATTTTATTGAATATATAATATATATATTTTATTAAAATCATTCACAATTTTTTTAATTTATGATATAAAACATGTTTGTACATAGAAAAAATAGTTTTTTCGGAAAAATGAATTTATTTGTTTTCAAATAGTTCATATTCTAATTTATAATTAATTTGTAACCAAAGAATTCATTTTATATAGATTTTTAATCCATATTTTCATAATTTAGTTACTATTATTCATAATTTTTTTCCCAGCAGATAGGTGAAAAATATAATAATATTTTAATTATAAAATTAATAGTTTATTGTATTTCGGAAAAACTCAGTTTTGCATGTAATGTAAGATATCCAAGGAACTTGGGATTGTTTGTAACACAAGACAAACTTTTTATAGCATGTAAATAAGATTTATTTGATGGTTCATATAAAAAACTTAACTTTCTATAGAGTACAATTTAAGCCATCAAGTAATTTTAATTAATTTGAAAAAAAAATAATTCATAAAAACTTAGGGTTTTATAGAACACATACACTATTATTAAACCTTATAGTTCCATAAAAATCAAGGTTAAACTCATAAAAATTTCTCAACTTATTATATAGCTCTATGTATTCCTTTCATACCTCTATTGTCTTTAATTTTATATATTGTTGAACACTTATGTAAGAAAGAGAATATTTCTCCGTTTCCTTTAGTGTTTCTAGATCCATCTTTCGAAAAGAAAAAAATAATGGATCTTTTGTGATCCTGATCATAGATAAACTAGCATAGTCCTTTCAAATCAAATCATTGGCCACCTTTTTCACTTTCCCTGGGTGGTAATGTATTGAGCAATCATAATCATTAATCAATTCTCACCATCTTCTCAGGTGCATAATCAACTCTTTCTATGTGAATATATATTTTAAAATTTTATGATCAGTATATATATCACAAATTTCATTGTCAATATCATTCCTCCATATATTTCGTGCAAAAATTATCTTAGCTAACTCCCAAAAATTAGTTGAGTAATTTTTCTCATGAACCTAAAATTATTGAAATAAAAATATATCACCATACCATTTTACATGAGAATCCATCCTAGTATCTTATTCAATGCATCATTATAGAATAAAAACATTTCTTGAATATATGGTAATGTAAGAAAAGGTTCCCTGAAAAACCTTATCTTCATTTCCTTGAAATTTTACTCACATTATCTTTCCATATGAACTTATCTTCTATTTTAGTTAACATGGTGTGTGTATTATATATCCATGATAAATTCTATAAAAACCATCAATAACATTCATCAAAACTAAGAATAAATAAAATCTAAATCTTAGTGGGTTGTTTAGGTCAATATTCAATAACTTTGGACTTTCATTAATCCCTAGTTATACCATCTCTTGAGATTATTTGACTGAAAAATAAAACTTTTTATATCCAAAATTGAAGATTTTTAAATTTAACATATACATCATCATTCAATGGGATCTTCAGTACAATATTCAAGTGGTCATCATGCTCCTACTTACAATTTGAATACATAATAATATCTTCTATAAAGACTATCACAAACTAATCAAGTTAATCTATAAATACCCTATTAATTATATCCATGAAGATAGAGGGGGAATTAGTATGACCAAATAACATTACTATATATTCATAGTGTTCATAAATTTTACAGATTTCTATCTTGGGTATATCTACAATCATGACCCTCAATTAATGATACAAAAAATAAGTTTAAATCTTATAAAAGTATTGAGTTCTATGTAGTTGATCAAAAAATTCATCAATATATGGAAGAGGATACATGTTCTTGATTGTAATCTTATTTAATTTTAAATAATAAATGAAGAATCACATCAACCTATCTTTATTCTTAACAAAAAGAATAGGTGCACCCAAATGTGACACACTTAGATGAATGAATACTTTACCATGATTCACATAGAGTAACTTCTTTAATTCCAATAACTCAATTAGGTACATTATTTAGGGTGTCTTTGAAATAGGTTTAGAACCAAGTACGAGTTATAAGTAAAACTCAAATTCATGATTCAGTTGAAGACATGGAAAATATTTCATAAATACATCCAAAACCCCCCACACAGTAGGCATATCTTCAGTGTTGATTTTATCCCAACCATCTGTGATAAACACCCTTTTTTAATAGAAATCATGGCCCATACAATGGATTTGATTTACATCAGAAATTCATATTTATGGTTACAATGATAGATGATCATAGTTTAGTTCAAAATATCAAATGTGGCTTCCCTTCCTCAGAAATTGATGTGGTATTTATACAGATAAATATAATACATACCTAAGATAACATAAAATTCAGCCAGATATAGGATAACAATATTTTTAGGAATCACATTCCAATTAACTTAAACAAGATAAGAACCATGGACTTGAGTTGTGATCATTGTTCCGTTAAGGGGTTTTACTATTGATTCAACATTTAATCATTGAGGTGACATTGTGATACACTTAACAAGTTATTCAAATATAAAAGAGTTGGTATATCTTGAGTAAAATAAGTCATTAAAATATTTATAGTGTATGGTAAGTGTACCTTTCACTATGTCGTTATCATACACCTTATCATAAATGGTGATCACATAAGATTTCCTTTTTCATATTAGATTAAGAGGTTATTGATGAATATCATCATCATTATCTTTTGTATTTGATCAATGGTTAGAATAATTTACATACTCCTTGCATTTGAATGATTTTAGTATGGGTGGTGAATTCTATTGAGATTTCTCTATATTTAAATCATTAGATTACTTCTTCCCATCTCTTAGGCGTTCGATTGGAAAATGACCTTACTTTCCACACTTAAAACATTTTCCAGTCACCTAAAGAAAATTTCCTTCTTATTTCCTTTCACATTTCAAGTATAAAATAAAGTTCATATTTTCTTATCAGTGATAATTATAATTTCAATTAAAATTTATCATTATTTTCTTATAAAAAACCATGAGATTAATGGGAAATACAATATACGTTTCCACCTTGATATAACATTAAATGATTTATTCATATCCACAATATTCCCTTATGGATAAGGCCCTTAATAGATTTTGTTTTATTCCACCACAGAATCAATCAGCCTTAATTTTAGCTTTCATGATAATACCATATGCATACCACAAAAGTCTTGTAAAATTTTACTCATAGGTATCAATGGATTCATCATCCTTATACTTTAGATTAAGGAATTACTTCTTTATTATCATACAAAGAATCTGAGAAAATAAATTATTAAATAATAATATCTTAAACTCATCCCACTATACAATCAATTTCTTATAGTTACCTCATATTCATGATAATATTCCAACATTGACCCACTTCACTTTCCAAATAATAGACAACCAAAATGAAATTTTCATGCTCCAAAAACTGGAGGATAAATAATATGTTTACAATGTCACCAATCCATTACTAAAAAACCAGTGGATTATCAGAACCACTAAAATAAAGTGGATGTTGCCTCATGAAGGACTCAATAGAACATTGTCCCCTCCATTACTCATTTAAATTTGGGTGATCTCGAGGAAAACCATTGAATTTTCCATCACATTTAGCATTAACATAGTTCCTTTGGGTTCTATACATTGACTAAAAACAACAATAATATTGTGATCAACAATAATCATAGTGGGGAACTACATAATCATGAAAATTCATTTATAGTATGTCTAAATAACAACACCTTCTTTTAAATCTATGAAACCTTAGGTTTAACCTAGGTTGTTAATGGTTATCATCTATTCAAATCCTTCATGATGGTTTGTAAAGTGTTTTTTAATTTAAAAAACTTGTCCCCTAGGAGTGTCAAAATTGGTGTGCAACAAGGCCTGTTGTCATGAACCAGGTGATGATCAAGTCAAATTATAACTCACCCTTTTTAGATTTATTACCCCTAGGTATAACTTTACCAAATACAAATAAACTTATAGAAAATTCTTAGAAACTACATTCTCTATCCTTAAACAAAATTCTAGCACATTTTCCCATACTTTGTCTTATCCATGATGTTATCAATATAATTTTATCATCATAGTTTATAAAGTTTAACCAAACCTTTCTCTGATAGAAACTATAGTTTTCCATACCTTAAATACATATATATAACATCTTAATAGATTAATATTCATTAAAAAACAAAAATATCCACACTAGAATTATAGAGGTCGAGTATCTTTGGAAACTTGGATACAAAAACAATTGGTTCATAAGTGAACTATATAAATTTCAACTAATTTATTCATAACTAGCATCCTTTTTTGGAATATAATATAGAATATCTTTCTTCATTACCTGGGTAAAGAAAACATAATAAAGGGTGTGCTCGAATTCCCAATAATTGTAAACCAAGGAGATAGCAATATAAAATGAGAATAATGGTATAAGAGAAAAAGAATAAAATTTGAAAACTATATTCTTAATACCATAGATAAAAAACATGATTCATGACATAAATCAGGGTAGTTTATAAGACATGAATCATAAAATAATCAAATAACATATTCCATGAGATCATTACATAGGAATAAGACATAAGTTTTTGGCATATAAATAAGCATGGAAAATAATTTCCTTAGTAGTTAAGATTCATTTCCAAGAATATCATAATGGGATGTGTTCAATCTTTAAAACATATTATTAGTCAAGGTTCACTCTCTATACTATCATAGTGGACAGATTCCCTTGCTGAACTAGGTTCACTCCCCATTCTAGTTCTATTTATCACATGAGATATCCATTATTTACCAATAAATTAGAGGGAAATATAATTCTTGAACTGCCCATAACATAATTAAAATATTACATATTTTTTCCACAATATCATAAAAAAATCACCATATCAGAAACCATGAAAAGAAATGAGTTTCATAAAAAATTCATCCTAATATTACCCATGGAAAAAGGAACATTTTTCGTAAACATTTTTTCATTTCATCATGGAATAAATCATGAACAAGGAATAGGTTTCAGAAACATTTTTCCTTATAATCATAAACTATATAGAGAAAGGATAAGGACAGAATCATTAGATTATATCCCTAGTAAATCATAAGAAACATCCAAGGTTATTTTCATTTAGTAATGGAAATACCATAAAAACGTCATTAAAACATTGTTGAGGAAAAAATCCTTTACATTTTGAAATAAGTTATTTTATGTATAAAAAATTTCCAAGTACTAATGAAATAATTTTCTTAAAAAATAACTGTTGAAAAATTTTCATGAAGTTTTAAATCATTGAGTGATCACAATGGTAGAAAATTCTATTCATACTATACACGTTAAAACAAAGATTCATTTCACATTTTCATTAAAATGTCAAAAATACAATATTCCGAAAGAAATAAAAAGAGTACTTTTAAAAACATTTTTAAAAATTAAAACAAGGTAAAAATTAATTTAAAAATCATTGTAGAATATAAAAATATTATTTAAAACATTTTTAGAAAACATGAACATGAAAGATAAAGGATTTTTGACTGAATAGAGAAATAAAGTTTATTTTCCTTAAAAACAATCTTTTCGACTATTGAGTAAAGAAATAGAGGGAAATTAAAGAAAAAGTGATAAATTATAGAAATAAATAAAGGTGAATAAAAATCAGGAGTTTCTTGAGAGATATATCATAATATTTCATTATCGAAATCATAACAGTAAACAACTTTGATAAACAAATGGATTGTAACATAAACCCATATCCAATTTGGTAACTTTTGAATCATAATACCCATGAAAGAAAAAAACATAGATGGATATTTATATCCCATAATTTTCATTATAAGGATCACAAAATTAATTAATGGTTAGTGTATACACGACAAAAAGGAAATAATTGGTGGATATGTCATGTGTCCCATGGAAATAAAAGTAAGATGAAAATCCCTTACCTCAAGTATTGAATTCCTTCATACACATTCAAACATCATGTATAATAAATATAGGTTTATTATATATCTATTCAAGAAAAATACCCATATATATCATAAACAATTTGATTTACTTATAACTTTTTATCACATGTTTGTTAACAATTATTTATTAAAATCACTATTCTGATTGGTAATTGCTTCGTTCTTCATGTGTATTTTGGTTAGGTAGTTTCTGTCTTTGTACTTTGATAATGGTCCCATAATATATAAAATTATAATCATGATATAAATATAATATAAATTCATTATATTCATATTTAGAGTCATCTATAATAGTTAGATATAGAAAAATGAATTACACTGTTCATAGAGATGGTAGACCGCACGTACACGTGAAATCTATTTCCATTTTCTTAATAGTTGGAATGAAATAAAGGTATAAAATAATTCAACTTTTAATAATCGTTTTTACATAATATATATCATATAAATTCATTAAATCTATCCTTATTATTATCCATGTAAAAATAAAATGAAAACGTATCACGTCGCTTCGTGGAGGAGGTTGTCCACACATACGAATGAGAGACGTTATCGTTTTTCAATGGATTGGAATTTAATAAGGTATATGTAATATTATAATTATATAAGTATAATTATGTCATAAATATCATATATATACTTTTAATACATCATTATATACACCCATCAGAGGTGGTGATTGAAAATAATTGCATCCGTTTGTGAGGCAGTAGTCCACCGTACACACGATTGATAGTTTTAGTTTTCATTTGATAGAGCATGAGATATATATAGGTTATTCCATTAAAATAATAAAATTTAAGTATAAGGGAGATAATTTTGTTTTTATATGCTTATATTTGAATAATATTTTAGGAGTTATAAGAAGAAATAAAACAAAAACGCTCGATTAAGAATGGTACCTCTTCTTTAGAAAACCTCTTTAGGTTCTCAAAAAAATACTTCTTAAGAGGGTTTCCTAACAAAAATAAGTCATCTAGGACACGGGGAGGTAAATAATTAATGGGGTTTGGTAGGTATTTTCTAAAATAAAATTCTTTGGAAGAGTGAATAGGAGAGGAGTGGGGGTGTTCTCCTATAAGTGGGGAGATGTCCCACTTGGAAACCGCATTGAAATTTACCAAAATAATAAAAAACGATAAAGTAAATACCAATAAAAATGACTTAAAATGAACATATATTCAAAATAGATATAGGATAAGGTTGAAATATATCCATCCAATAGGAATTGGACATGTTTCTAGGTCATTTTAACCCTTATATTTTTAGTTAAACCCCCTGATAAACTCATTCTAACACTAACCATGTTAATTAATTTTTAATTGTTTTACTATTATTTATAAAAAAAATAATTATAACTTTTTATAGTATATTAATTATGATTATTAGTATTATTTAATCCATTTTAACAAGTTTAATGTATATAATTTATAAGATCGCAGGTTTTCCTATGAGGTACGGATCCCTTTAATTTCACTTTAGATGATTATTTATAGAATAATGTGTGTATCCAATGAAATAATGGGAGTTGGGGGGGGGGTGTTTGAGGCTTGTTCGGAGCCTAGAACCTGAATCTTGGAGAAAAAAAGTTTGGACACATGGTTTGATGGAACTATGCGGGGTTGGATAGAGGGATCCATGAGCTGCAAAATTTGAGGAATGTGTGCAGGGGGTGCACAACCATGAAAAAAACTGTAGAGTTATGATAGTGGACTTTGGATAGTTTGAGCATGTTTAGAAAGAATGTGTTCCATAACTGCGAGACTTAGTTTTTCAAGGAAAAAATGAATATTTTTCCCTTAAAATGTTATAAAACTTAAATCTTATTATTTTCTTGCTTCGTTGGTCAGACATGAGGTTGGGAGAGATCCTTTTAAACTCATAGCATAGGTTTTCCACCATATTTTAATTTTATATTGGAATAGAGATTTGTTCATCTCATTTGGTCCATGTTGGTGAGTACTCCTTTCCTCTTGATCCATTATTCATTTGAATTGGTATCAACTATGCTATTAGGGTGTAAGATAGTATTCCATATTTTTAGATTATTCACCAGTTATTCATTTTTATTCTAATCTGGATCGAGTTATAAGTTGATACTCGATGAGTACTCTTCTACATTCTTAAGGTAGGTGGTTTATACCTTTAGTGTGAGGTTTGGTACTTTATATTCTTAGTTGTCATTGTTCCACATGCCGTAATTTCTGATAGTGCCCTAATAATTAATTGAATAATTAAATTGAATGTAGTAAAACATAATAGGGATGACCTTTAGTTCCTTTGAGTTATTTAGAGGTTATTTCCCCATCGTAGGCCACCTAGGAGGTGTGCCCTTGACTTTTCTTAATGTTGAACCACCCAATGTGTGTTTGTATGAGATTTCTTATTTAGAGGAAGACCAGTTATAATTAAATTGAGTTGAATTGTTTTTTAGAATATGGGTTGCCTCCTTTTCCATGTTATACATGATATGAATTGTTATATATGTGGGTAAAATCATGTAATTTAATTGAATAGGAATTTTTATATGAGTTGGAAGAACTCCTGAAATGTGATGGTATTAAATGATAAATGAATTGATTGCACAAGACTCTCTGTGTGTACTACACAATGGGTTATGATAGCGGCAAAAGAATGCATTAGATCTATATGATACTTAGATTTTGAATCCATGGGATTACTTAGTACTTACTACCCCTTGGATATGGTTTTTTTCGACTAACAATGGACATATATTATTGACATTCTCCTTAGACCCGAAATCAAGCCTAATCGAGTATCTATCGAGATGATCTTGGGACTCAAAGCAGATTCCTTGGTTCACTATACCTTGGATCCATCCTTGCGGGGTATGAAAATTATGAAGATAAGGATCATCCATGGAAAATGTGACACCTATTATTATATGGATCGACTGTGGTTGATATGAGATACAAGTTATATGGCATGGATGTGGATGATATGTGGTATTGTGTATATGGCATAGTCATGATGTTTAATTCTATTTAATTTATTTATTCCTTGTTATAGGATCTTGAACCTTGTTTTATATGGATACAAGTTGGGCTAGTACTGTCACTTTACTTGTATCATATATTCCATGGGAACTTGATTCATTTATAATATATCTGTGATATAAATTGCACACTACTTAGCTAATATTGAACAACCTGGACTTTTTATAGACACCATTGGTGGTGGAATAATGAGATTTTATCTTAAACCTTATCTTAGGACACCATTGGGTACCCGGAAAGATTATATGGATATTGGTAGAGATTGGGGAAATCACCCATAGTTTGATGTTTGACTTTGTGCTATGCTTATGAGCAGGGGAGCAAAGGACTGAGATGAGATTTGTGATGCTAGTTGGGATAAATCTTTTGGTATTTTTGTTATTTTAATACATGTATTTTACTTAATAATGTATACTTTATTTGGATGATATGTAGAGACATGAAATGTATCATGATCGTTTTGTATATGTCTATGTTTCCATCTTTTCAGTGTTATTATCAGTTTCTTGAGTTTTTATCGATTATAGTTACTACATATGCTATTGAGTATTACTTATATATTATAAATAATCACTATGATACACTATAGTAATGAGAGCATAGTCTCTCTAGGGAAACACCCTAGGACCCCGCTTCTAGTTGGTAGCCTTTGGCATTTGGGGAGATGCATATGAGGCCATGTGACCCATTGGCTTGGGGCATTGGATAGTGGCTTCTAAGTTGCGACGTTACATAGTGTTATCATAAGTATTATTTTCTTTCATTAATATTTTGTGAAAATAAAAGCGGATTAATATGGTATTGAAATTTGGAAATGTGTTGAGACTAGGTGTAGCTAACCCACTTATAAGAAAAATACAAATTGCAGAAAATGAAAATTGTTGTTTTCTAAATTTTGACTATTATAGTTGATTTGATTCCAAAATTGGGTGATTCACTTGAATTGTACTTTTATTATTGAGATTATTATGGGTTTTATTTTTCTATTACCTAACTAGATGAGGGTATGCATCTCATGCATCATTTTAGGCCCCTACTATATTTCACATGACATGCATTATTCCATACCACATTGGATTAATTGCTTGAATGGATGAATTTTTCATATGTGCCTTATGGGGTATATCTGCTATTGTGATAGATGATTTGTATAGGGTAACTAAGAAAACATGGTTGGCACTTAGAGTTCCTACCATTACAGAAATAGTGTTTTCCTGATTTGGCTACAATAGACACCTTAAGTGGTCAACTGTGGCACGTTGAGTCTTGGACCGTTGGTCGTATGGACTTGAATGTGAAATGGTGTGAATTAAGTGGGAACCATATTTTTTTCATAAGGTGTATGATCCCTTATGGATCGGGACAGATGCACCATTTTGTTCAAGCATTTAAAGAAGAAATTTTAAAATGAATATGAATTTAAAATGGAAATTGATCTTGTGAAACTGAGAACGTGACCTAAACCTGACTACTGATTGGGATAAAGGTTGTGTATCTAGTAAATTTTAGGAATATTTATTATTACTAGTCCTGGATTTAGGATCTGGCTATGTGGTATGACCTGTTTATAGGAATGTTTTTTCCTTTCCTATGATTTTGAGTTGTGAACTTTGTTATCGGTCTTTTTTGAGGCACCTGTTTAGTATTGTAGAGACATGCCACCATGACGACCTCAGATCGTACGCTAGGAGGGTGGTGATGACCGTGCTCTAAAGGTGGTGGGACATGGTTTTTAGGTGGATCCCCCTTAGTGATAACTAATGAAATAGTATTAGTACCATAGATATGTGTTCCGACAAAGTTTTGTGAGTTATTTTTATGATTTATGCAGATTTTGGGGAGCACTGCAGCCTGCCTTGTCTATGGATGAGCTAATGTGCCTGTTCCAACTACAACATCCTCCCCCGTTTTTAGGGGATGGAGGTTAATAGGCCATTGATCTATGGATTGAGACTACTCTGTAGGTATTTGAGCATCTTGAGAAACCTCTTAATATGAGAGTGAAGTTGAAGAATAATACTCTATGTGGAGTGGAGAAGCATTGGTGGGATGTTTTGAATTAGCATGATAGGATAAGAGATATGGTTTGGGATGATTTCCAAACCAGGTTCTACAGCTAGTATTACCTTGAGAGTCTTAGAGTGGAGTGGGTAAGTGAATTCATGCATCTGGAGTATGGAACTATGATAATTATGGAGTATTCAACATTCTTTATAGAGCTGCTATGTTTTTCACCGACATACATTACTGATGAGTTATCGATGGAGAGATGATTTGAGGTAGGTATTTGACATAAAATTCAATCTATGGTCAATGTTTTCTAGTTGAAGACTGTTATTTAGATCGTAAATTAGGCACTAATTATAGAGATGAACCTAAGGGAAGATGGGGGGTCCAAAGTAGAGCATTATAATCTCTTGACCCAATAGTTAGACATCTAGTGGAAGGAAGCGATGTTTTGAGGTTTTCCATGAGATGTGTAACAACCATGATGTGAGTACTGGTAGATCAAATTTCTATCATCAGTGTGGAAGATGGTTACATGTTAGGAATCAATGTGATCATAACCCAGTCGAGTTCTAATCTTGTGACAGGATGGGCCACAAGAAACGTTTCTACAGGACCATCCCTCTAATAGTTAGTGGAAGGGGTTAGCTCCTACTTTAGGATTGGGAGAAGTTTTCATAGCACCACATCATGTAGGGAGATGGAGTAGTACCAGTAATTCAAGATTAGGTGGTGGTGGTAATTTCTAAGGAATCCAGACACCAGTTGTACCAAGACATCAGAGTGGGCCTACTCCAGGTAGTGAGGTTGTGTCGTAAGGGCACAGTTCGAGAAAAATATATTCTGTATAGGCCACACATGGGGAGCAGAGTTCTGAGCCATCTACGATGAGAGGTATGATCTTAATATCCTCTAATATTAAATCTGATTTTTTTGATATAGGTACATCACATAGTTTCATGTATACTCCTATGGTGGAAATCCTTGGGCTATTTGTATAATTTTCTGAGGGCATCATGACACTTGATACTCCATTGGGGATTATAATGGAGAGTGTACGCTAGTGTAGGGAGTTCCCCCTTGATATTGGTGGGTGTCACTTTGTTTGGGATATTTTTTTCCTCGAGATGAACTGGTATGCCATCATACTCAGATTGTAATGGATAGATATGTATCAATCCTATGTTGATTGATATAATTGGATAGCGATGTTAACATCACCATAGGTTAGAGTTTATGTTCACAGGGTTGAATAATATTTCTAGGAAATACAATATGGACTAGAGCTTTGTGGGATGTTTGGGATGATATCCCAGATTGCTAGTTCATATCTGGATGAATAGGGAATGCATTAGAAAGATTTACCTCAGGTGGTTGATCATTTCATGAACGTTTTATCAGATTAATTTTCTAGTTTACCTCTGAGAGAGATGTGAACTTCTCCATAGATCTAGTTTCAAAAGTTTCATCAGTATATATTCCTCCGTATAGGATGGATACCGTGGAGTTGTGAGATCTTAAGAGGTATCTAGAGGACTTGGTCGTAAAATGGTTGATTCGACCCAGTATTTCTATGTAGGGTTCAACATTCATTTTGGAAAAAAAATTGGATGGTACCCCTAGGGTATGTGAGGAGTATCAAAAACTGAACTAGTTGATGGTTTAGTATCAATATCTATTTCCACATATATACAAACTTTTGGATCATATTTGAGGATCTTAGGTGTTCTTGAAAATTGATTTGAGATTTAGATATCATCAGGTTCATTTTCAACCTATAGACATACCTCATACAACTTTTCGTATAAGGTATTGTCTATATGAGTATTTGGTTATGCCGTTCTCTCTCATGTAGCACCAACCGTTTTCATGGAGATGATGAACCAAGTTTTCAATCCTTATCTGGATTCATTTTTTTTGGTTTTCATAGAAGATATCTTGGTGTATTCTCACAACTAACATGAACATTCCAAATATATTTAGATCATTTTGAATACACATATAGAAAATTAATTATTTGATAATGTCACAATGTTAAACTTCTATATAGATAAGATTTACTTTGTGGGTCATATTATATCAGGGATAGGAGCATAAGTTAACCCAGATAAGGTTAGAGCTATAGTTTCCTGGGATCATCCCAAGAACGTATTTTACATATGGAGTTTCTTGGGGAGTTATGGATAATAAATGTGATTCATACAAGAATTATTATTCTTAGAAGCAACATTGATGGGATTGAATATAAAGTGTGTGAAGTTTATATGGCCATATACCTATGAGACAACCTTTTAGAAGATGAAAGGGAGATTGAATTTAGAACCAATCCTCATTCTTCTAGAGCCATATAAGAGAAAGGATATATATTATGACACATCACGTATTGTGCTAGGAG
Source organism: Viscum album (assembly GCA_963277665.1). Lineage (NCBI taxonomy): Eukaryota > Viridiplantae > Streptophyta > Magnoliopsida > Santalales > Viscaceae > Viscum > Viscum album. The sequence goes on along the minus strand of OY728137.1, from coordinate 878,488,035 downwards.
AAGTTATTATGTAGGGGGTAGAGTCCTGGAATATTGGTCTCGTCAACTGAGTCCACACGAGATGAATTACCAAATGCACAATCTTGAGTTGGATTCATTTGTACATGATTTACGTTGTTGGAGGCACTATTTACTTAGAGAGTGTTTTGTGGTGTACACAGACCAAAAAATCCTAAAGTATATATTTATATAGCATGATCTGAATTTGTGGAAACAAAGTTGAGTTGAATATCTATAGTATTTTGAATTCGAACTTGCATGTATTCCTAGAAAGGGTAATGTAGTGGCCAATACACTGATTAGGAGGACTCAGATACAAGTTGTTCAATAGGCCAGTGGTTAGTGATAGCTTATGGACTTATTCTATGAGATGAACTTAGAGGAGAAATATAGTAAGTATAAGACTTTTATTTCATCCATATGTATGACATATACCCTTCTGGATGGAGTGAGGATGAGCTAGCTATCAAATTCAGAGGGCCTAGTCCTATAGAGGAGTGTGGTAGGTGAGGAACCACCTTCTTCTTGTACGATATGTGAGGATGAGACCCTTTGTATCATTGTTCATGTTCGGATTCGAGTGGATATACATGAGGATTTGATGTTGGAGTTTCATGCCTTATGAGCAGTGAAACCCGGTGTTCCTAAGATGCACCGTGACTTATGACATCCGTACTGGTGGCCATGTATAAAGCAAGATATAGATGTTTTTGTCAAGAGGTTTTACTTATATTAGTAGGTGAAGGTGTAACATCAGATAAAAATCAGAATTTTATACGAACTAACCATTCGTTAGTTGAAATGGGAAGATGTTATGATGGATTTCATGATCAGTTTTTTGAGTTATCCTTGAGGTAATGATGTTGTGTGGGTTGTTTTTGACAAGAACCTAAAAGGTTTCTCATTTCATACTGATGTAGGATACCTTTAGTGGGGATGATCTTGGGAGGTTGTATATTCACTAGATAGTATGACTTTATAGGTTCCCCCATTCTATCATTTTAGATAGGGACACCCAGTTTATGTCTCATTTCTAGAAGAGTTTCCAGAGGGAATTGAGTGAACAAGCACTTCTTAGCTCAACATACCACCCCCAGACTAATATCCAGTTAGAGCGTATGATATAGGAGCTTGATGACATGGTGTGATCATGCGTCCTAGATTTTGGGGGTTCTCGAGTGAGGCTTATTATCCTAGTTTATGTTTCCTACAATAATAGTTAATTGGTGACTATATAGATGGAATGTTATGAGGATTTGTATATTAGTCCATTTAAATCAACCTTATTATAGTTCGAGGTTGGTGAGGAAACTTTACTGGGACCGAATCTCATGCACGATACTTCTGATTAGGTCCAATAGATCAGAAAGTAGATGGATAAAACATAGTCTCAACAGAAATCTTATTCCGATTTCCACATATGAACTCTTGAGTTCGAAGTTAGGGATTGAGTCTTTTTATGTGTCTCATCAAGTCTGGTACATAGATAAATTAGGAGAAAAGGTAATCCTTTACCACGATATGCTGGGTTGTTCGAGATTATGGATAGAGTTAGGATGGTAGCCTATCAGTTTCAGTTACCTCTGAGTTTTCAAGCCATGCTTGATGTCTTTCATGTTTCTTAGTTGAACTATTATCATTTGGATTTGTCTCATGATTTTAATCCAAAGGAGGTTGAGTTACATTCAAATATGCCCTTTGATGATTATCCCATTCATATCATTTACAGGATCACAATGGCTCTTTGAGGCTGTTTAGTTCTTCTAGTACAAGTGTTATGGAAACAAGGAGGTTGACTTACATGCTCATAGGAAAAAATAATTCCCAGATGCTTCTTGACAACCCTTGAGAGGGAAATTCAAGGATGAATTGTATTAAGGGGGACATATTGCAAGATACTGTGTGTTACACTCTATTAATGAGGGCATAGTCTTTCCACAGACACACCTGAGGCCCTTGCTGCTAGTCGAAAGCCTCTAGAATTCAGAGATATGCCCCTGAGGTCATGTGACCCACCATCTTGGGGCACTGGATTATGGCTTCTGGTTTAGGACATTACAAAATTTATATAATTTAATTTAAAATTAAACCTATAGAAGTAGATATAAATGGTTTTCAAAATATTTTTTTCATAAGTATAAAAAGTTTTTATACCAGGGTTTAATATAAAAATGATTCCAATGAGCTAAATTGGATTATTAATAATATATTTAAACTAATGTGACATTTAAAACTATATTAAAAGAAACTGAAAATTGTAAATTCTTTAAATGAAAAGAATTTTTTTAATAAAAATATATATTTTCACTATTCATTTAAAACTAATTCTTTTCAAAAAATTAAAAAAAAAATTATTCTAAGATAATTTTTTAATATTGATTTTAAAAAATAAATTTAATTTTTTTTCCCAAAATTGGGAAAAAAATTTAATATTTTTTTTTAAAAACTATTTTTTGTGTGGAGAAATGTAAATTTGAAGCATATGAAGATTTATATTAAAAATTGAGTACTTATTTGTTAATATATTTTATTTATATAAAACCATTATACTGAATTTTAAAAATCTGTTTATTAATATTCATACCTCTAAGTTTAACTACTTGGATATAACAACCGCGTTTCAATAATAATATTAATAGTATATCATGATTCGTTTAAACTCGGTTATAACTGTAACACATTCTATTGGAAAAAATATTTTTATTTGAACAAAAATATATTAAATAAAATATCATGGTGTTAAAAAATTTATATAAATACATCTTAGAGGGAAACACTTCATCTTGTAACATCTCACCAGGGTTTTCTATCTTCCAAAGAGCATATTACATAGACAAGGCCAACTTCTCAAGTGTATGACCTGTAATCATCACAACCTTAAGGACTCAAAAAGTTAATTCAGGTTTTATGGTGATACCCACAATAATTTATACCCATTAACCACATAAAACCTCTATCTAGGGACAATATCCCCTCAGGGTTATGTAGAACCAAAATTCTATCAATGAAATTTCCCTTCTTATATTTATTTCATATAGTATAAATCACATAAAATCAATTAGATAACACAATACAAACATTATAAAGGAATAATGAATTAAATAATTAAAAGTTAAAGAACTTATACCGATGAAACAATAATATGACCTTAGGAATAGTATATGAGCCTTATGAGTAATAAATCAACCAAATAAATAGTAACCTCACCCATGAAAATATAAAAAAAATTAGGCATCTTATAAATGAATATATGATATAATTATATCATACTATAAGTGTAAAGACTCTAAAATTCCAAATATATATATTTTTTAAATTATTTGGGATTGTTATGTGACTGCAAAAATTGACGGCGCATGATTCTAAGGCCCGGCGTGCCCAGAATGGAATTTTGAACTTTTTTAAGGTACATACTATAAATGCGTTGGTGATGTTTTCTCTCTTTTGAACCAGTGCTCAGATTAAAAAACTGAAGGCACTGTTGATTCTACTGTACCAGGATTCACTTAAGGGAGGCTTAACTTCGACTGTTGTAAGTCAGGTGAAAAATTTAGTTTTGTGGACTTTTAAAAGAATAATAAAATATCATAAAATTGTTATTTTATTATTCTACCAATGGTTGAGAAGCGGTGGCGAGACTGCTGAGTTGTCAAGACATTTAATGGACTGAATCTTTGTTTTTGTAACCACACTGTTGTGAGATTAAGAGGTTCATTCATTAATGAACCTCATTAATCTCTCATTGCGTTAATCACCTTTCTCCCTCTATTTAAACAAGGCTCTAGCTAGGTTTATTGACACGGAAGTGAGGAACCTCTGGTGAAGTACCGCAACATCTTCCACCAATGAAGAATGGAGGCTCAGATGGCAACGTTGGAGGAATCAATCTGGGATCGATGAACACTGGGGACTTCATCAAGTGTGGATTCTTCTTCCACAACCATGAGGTAACCTTCGATTCTGAGGTAGGGGTTTTGTTTAAATTCAAGTGAATTGTTTCTTTTTTCCTTATTCTTTAAAAGAATGATGAATCATATAAGTTTTGAACTAGTTATAGTTTATCTATGATGAATTAATTTATGCCCTCCTGTTATGATGCTAATGCGGAGGGTGCAAGCCAAATGAACAAGGGACATGCCCTCTGCCTCTTTGGTTTTTGTAACATTCTTCATGGAAAAAGTTATAACTTGACAGAAACTTGAATCTGAAAGCCACACAGTGACGAAGTCATCCCAAGAGACCTGTAGGAACGTTTAGAAGAAAAAAATACCACCAGATCTCACCTGGAAGCCAGCATCGGCTGGTCGTACTGGTAGTAGGTGGCGCGCTGTCGCGCACCACAGAGGAAAGCAGTGACATCGAGCTGTGACTCTCAGCAAGGGCTACCAACTGCAAAGGTGGAAGGTAGTGCACCATCGCGCGCCGCTGTGAGGAGGCCATGAATTCAAAGCTACGATGAAGGGGACCCATGACCCACAGGTCTCATTGACAGGAGGGCGGTGCCACGTGGTGCTTCCGGTTAAAGAGCCTGGACAAATTTTTTGTTCAGGAAGGTGGTTCACGTCCCAACTAGTGGACCCCACCTAGCACCCGAGCTAGGCCGATCCGTGGCCCAGCGGGCCGAGCCCAGCTCACTCGGGCCGACGCATCCAGTTTGGGCTGGACCAGGTCGGGTTGATCCAAACTGGGTCGGGTCAGCCCAGGACGGGGCGGGTTGGGTCGGTCTTACAGGGTCGGACCGGACCCAGACCCTTTTTGGCCCAGATACGCTTAAAAGGTCGTATCTCACAAACTAGACATTTGTTTGAAGAACCATCTGTGACAGAAGAATCCTTGGAACAAGAATTTCATTTTTAGATATGCCACCTGTGTTTTGGATAAGTTTGGAGTGTGTCCATGTTGGATTGAACATTAATCATATTGGCCCCTCAGCACTAAAAAGCCTATAACTAATAGATCGGGCAACAGATTGACGCACCATCTATCGTGTTGGGACCCTTAAGAAATGGGGGAACTTTGGGTTACTACTTTGTGGAACATATTGGAAGTTGAGGCACACACGATATCTTGAGGAGAATATATTTCAAAAATCAAGCGCAATGGGTGTGGGGAATCCGGTGGTTGGATGTCAATTGAAGAGAAACCCTGTGTGGATCGGCATCAGAGCAACCCTGTGTGGATCAGCATCAGAGAAACCCTCTGTGGATCAGTATCATAGTTACTCTATATGGATCAGCAACATAGATACCCTATGTGGATCAACATCATGGTGACCCTGTGTGGATCATCATTATAGCGACCTTGTGTGGATCAACATTATAGCAACCCAATGTGGATCGGCAGTGCACGACCCAACAAGGACCAGCCTTAGAGTGTCCCATCATGGGTCAATGACAGACAACCCTATGTGGATTGAAAATGGAACAAATTTTTCATGGTTCAATTGTGGAGACATCCTAACAGAATAAATGATATAGCTTATAACTAATCATCTTTATTCCTGATCTCTGAGTTGTATACCTAATTTCAGTTGAGTCTTTTTCTTTGTGATTTTTGATTGAGATCATGCTTTGTGATTTTCCTTTTTGGAATTCAGAGTGACCTTTGAGGGGTATCGGGGTCCTTACTAGGTATTTTTATACTCAACCCTGCATGAGATTTGCCCGCACCTTGTTGTGTATTGTGAAGACGACGAGCAGTTTGGCTTAGAATTTTGGGAGCCAGGACCAAGCGGTACACGGAGGTGAATGGTAGACGTGGAGAGTTGAGGAGACGAGCTATACCTACCCTTTAGGTAGGAACCCTGGTGGATGATCTCAGGAGCTATTTCTATTTTTCTATTGTATTATATCTTTTAGTTGGGCTTGTATTCCGGCCACCATTACATTTAGTACACACTTTAACTATGTGGTTTTCATATTTTCGTGTTCTTGGTTTGTGAGTTTGTAGGTTCAAAGGCAATTCCATATTGTTTTAGGGATACACCTTTTCGGTGCTAGCCTCCAACCCCTAGCCTATGGAAGGCGGGCTTGGGGTAGTCATGACACAGGCACCATGGGATGGGTCGTGAAAAAGTGGTATCATAGGAGTCAGTTCTACTGAAGAACTAAGACTATGATCTTTCCAATAAAGCCATAATGTTATGTGTTTGAGTGTGTTTTCTTGTTTGGGGAGTCCATTGTTGGTGTGGAGATCGACGTATCCATACACTAGGATCCAGAATTCTAATTTCTGACTCGGTGCACAAAAACACTAATTGTGTGTGTTTTGGAAATGTTTTTACTTTTGATCTCTTTTGAGTTAGCTCACCAGGTATAACTTTTTGACCGTGGTGCACCTGTTTCTTTTCAGGATTCCACCATTTATAAAAACATCCAGAAATCTCGAGAGAGTTCACGGTGATGGCCCACCGAGCGATGAGGATTTAGGGAAGGGACCTTTTACATCGATAGCACCTTCAGGCGGTGCCCCAGTAGCAGCACCACCCATCGGGAAGCAGTTTACACCAGCCCCACTAGTAGATGGTGCACACTTATTGAGCATGTTTCATGAGTTATAATAGTAGAGGCCTCGAAGGTTTCTAGGCGAGACAGATGCCTAGAAAACTGAGGACTGGTTGGAGGCTGTGGCTAGAATTTTCTGCCTAGTTGGTACACTAGAAGATCAGATGGTGATCCTAGATACTAGCCTATTCCAGGGTAAAATAGGGAGATGGTGGAGCTTGATGATCTAGTTACATGACAGGGCGGCCCTAACCTATATGAACTTTGAGAGCGTCTCGAGGGAAAAGTTTGTTCCAACGATACTATGCTCTATGCATATTCAGGAGCTTCTACACTTACAATAGGGTAGCCTGACAGTATCCCAATACTTGGAGAGATTCATTGACCTCTCACGATACTCCACCGATATGGTATGAGACCCTTTCTTCAGGGCTCAGAACTTTGAATAGGGACTTCAGCGGGAGATCAAAGCATCGATGATATTTCTCAATATCCCAAAACTGGCTGGAGTGCTTGAGCGAGCGTTATTAGTGGAGATCTTCTTAGATGAGTAGGCACTGATGGTGATAGCCACCACCAGATGATAAGTATCTATGTCATATTCAGAAATCAATAGGAAGATGATGTAGAGGTCCTAGCAGGACATACCTTCTAGAAGACAACCCCAGGATGTAGGGTCCGAGGTGTGGAGCTCACGAGGTAGAGCATGCCAATAAAAGAGTAGTCTGTTCTTCATGTGTGGTGAGTAGGGCCACACGACTCATGACTTCCCGAGGCATCGTACTGATGGTCATAATACTGTTGAGGGACCACCAAGGTAGAGGTAGAGATTCAAGTGAGGATGACTGTAGGGCGGCATACATGGATGAGGAGCAGGCTGTGTGGCAGGTGGTGGGCATCGATTTGAGGTTATACCGCCACCACCTCTAGGTGGTTCACCCCGACCTTAGGGAGGAGGCGGACAGAGATGAGCACAACTTTAGGCAGTTGAGGGATATGACCACAGTGCTCCAGAGATGATTTGAGGTAGATCTGTGTCAACTCTACCCTAGATTCAATACTTATAGACACAAGTTCCAGTCACTCTTTCATTGACATAGCTCTCGTTCAGAGCTCAGAGATTCTGGTAGAGCCATTTTCTCGATTCTTAAAACTAGAGACACCTATGGGAGAAAATTCTATGATTACATACTAGTGATGGTAGTGTGATATTACTCTAGGAGGTGAGGGATTTGGCTAGGATCTCTTAGTAGAAGCGTCGAGGACTTATTGTGTCATCTAGGTTATGTAATGGTTAACCACTGTCAATGCTCTGATCGACTATTTTAGGTGCAAAGTACGGTGTGTCTGAAAAGGTGGGAATATGTTTTCCTTCACCGATGAGAAGGGATCCTTTGCAGAATAGGATAGACTTACATAGAGGAGGGTGTATCTGATCACACATCAGTTGGTCAGCCTTACCCTTGGAGTAGTTGGCGTAAGAGTCCTAGTTATCCTGTAGTGGGGGATCAGTATGCTGATGTCTTTCCTGATGATGTTTCGAGACTACCACATCATAGAGAGGTAGACTTCTACATAGAACTATACCCCAGGACGACACCAATATCTACACCATCATATCGAATGGCTCCTGCGAAGCTTCGTGAGTTTTGGGTACAATTGGAGGAATTGTAGAGGAAGGGGTTCATAAGGCCCAGTGTTTTTCAATGGGCATTTTAGTTTTGTTTTCCAAGAAGGAATATGGGAGTCTAAGGCTTTGAGTGGACTATCAAAACCTGAACCAGGTGACCATGAAGAAAAAGTATCCACTCTTGAGTATTGATGATATCTTCAACTAGTTGAATGGAGCACAGTGGTTTTCGAAGATAGACCTCAGATTAAGCTATCATCAGCTTAGGTTACGGGATGAGGACGTACTGAAGACAACCTTCAGATGTCGATATGGCCATTATGATTTCTTTTTGATGCCCTTTAGTGTAACCAACAACCTGGAAGTGTTCATGGGGATCATGAACATGATCTTCCATCCCCACCTCGATTGCTTCGTGGTAGTCTTCATTGATGACATTTTGATATACATGGCATCAGAGGAGGAGCAGGCCACACACCTACAGATAGTTCTGGATACACTCCAAAAGCACCAGTTTTTTTGGAAATCTCTCAAAGTGCTAGTTCTGGATTTGGAAAGTCCACTACCTAGGGAATGTTATCTCGGAGGCTGGAGTTATAGTGGATCTGGAAAAGATAGAGGCAATGCTTTCTGGGGAGCCACATAGGAGTGTGACAAAGGTGCGGTGTTTCCGGGGATTGGATAGGTACTACCAAAGATTCATACCCAACTTTTCTAGATTTGTGACACCCTTGTCAGTTTTGAAAAAGAATGGAAATCCCTTCATGGGGATAGAGAGATGCCAGCCGAGTTTTCAAGAGCTGAGGTAGAGACTGACGAGTGCCCCCATCTTGAGGCTACTAGAAGAGGGCATTGGGTATGTAGTTTACTGTGATGTATAAGGTACTATACTAGGTTGTTTACTAATGTAGAAGTGAGTGGTGCTTAGATATAACTCACGGTAGCTGAGAAAACATGAGAAGAACTATGCTACCCATGACCTAGAGTTAGCAGCAATGGTCTTTTCATTGAAGATATAGCAACACTACTTGATGGGTGAATGGTTTACTGTTTACTCCGATCAAAAGATTCTCAGGTATATATTCTAACAGATGAAACTGAACCTGGGATAGCAGGGATGGCTAGAGTTTCTCTAGGCCTATGACTTTGTGATAGTCTACACTACACTCCTGGGAAGGGGAACGTAGTAGCAAACACACATAGCCAGAGGTTTGGTCTACAGTTGCCGAGTGAGGTGACAGAGTAGCTAGCCGTGTTGCAGATATCCTTTGTGGATTATGATGGAGCAGCTTATCTCCAATCTATGATAGTTACTCCCCCACTCCTTCAACTATTCAGGGAGGCACATCTTAGAGATGTAGACTGAAAGGCCTAACATGCTTAGATATCTTCAAGACAGGATCCTAATGGATTTTATGAAGGCGGGTAGAAAATAATCCTTTTCAGAGGATGCACTATGGTACTAGTGATGCTATAAGATGAGGTATTGAGGGAATTACACACATCCCATTGGGCAACACATCCTGAAGTGGAAAATATGTATCAAGACCTTCAGCATCAGTACTGGTGGCCAGGGATGAAGAAAGCGGTGGCATAGTTTGTATCGCGATTCTTTAGTTGTTAGTAAGTGGAGGTCAAGCATCAGGTTCCAGCAGGCTTAGCTCAGCCACTTGAGGTACCTGGTAGTGCGATGATATATCCATGGACTTCATGATAGGGCTACCATGTACGTCCAGCAGCCACTATTCCATCTGGGTGGTCATTGATCGACTCACCAAGTCAGCCCACTTCCTACACATCTTAGAGCAGTGATCAGTAGAGAGATTGTGACATATCTACATACAAGAGACTGTATGGCTTCATGGGGAGACGACGAAGATCGTCTCAGATCACGATTATCATTTTCATCCCACATGTGGATGGTATTACAGGAGACCTTTAGGACTCAACTACACTTGAGAACCACCTTTCATCCTCAGATAGATAGTCAAATAGAGTGGACTATTTAGACACTTGAGGACATGCTTCATGCCTGTGTCCTTGATTTTGGTCGTAGTTGGTGGGACCACGTGCCACTAGTGGAGTTTTCTTACAACAATAGTTATCACTAAACCATTGGCATGGCTCCATTTGAGGCCCTGTATGGGCGACCTTGTAGGTCACCACTATGCTGGACAGACCCATGGGAGTCATCAGTTATGGGTCTAGAGTTGGTATAGTCTTCCACAGAGAAGTTTCAAATCATCCAAGAGAGAATGAAGACTAAAAATAGCAGGCAAAAGTATTATGCTGACAGAAGATGGAGACCCTTGGATTTTGAGGAAGGAGACCATGTCTTCTTATGGGTCTCACCCCGACAAGGATTGCATAGGTTTGGTCAAGGTAGCAAGTTATCTACGAGGTTTATCAGACCTTTCCAAATCATCATTAGATTATGTGAGGTGGCATACCATCTATCTCTTCCCTCACAGATGCACCAGGTGCATAATGTTTTCCATGTGTCGTTGATGAGGAGGTACATGCATGATCCATCACACGTTATCGACTGGGGAGAGCTAGAAATCGATGATGGGGAAACATTTGCAGAGTTCCCAGTGGAGATAGAGGATTAACAGGAGCGGGTACTTCATGGGAAGTTGATTCCTCTGGTGCGAGTTCATTGGTAGCATAGGAATCTCCAGGAGATCACCTGGGAGCGGGAGGCTGATATACGTGCTCAGTGCCCCCATTTGTTCCCCTATTTTTGTTTTAGCTTTCAGGGATGAAAATACCTAAGTTGGGGAGAATGTAAAGACTCAAAAATTCTATATATAAATTTTTAAATTAGTTGGGATTATTAAAAGTCTGTGAAAATTGATGGTGCTTGATTCCAAGCCCCAGTGTGATTAGAATGAAATTTTGATATTTTTTAAGGTACATTTAGTAAATGTGCCAGTGGAATTTTATATATTTTGAACCGGAGCTCGGATTAAAAATATGAGGGAACCATTGAATCTGTAGCACTGGGATTCGCTTAAGGGAGCCTTAACTTGGACCATAGAAGGTTGGGTGAAATTTTTTGTTTTCTGGACTTTTATAAGAATAATAAAATAAAATAAAATTTCTATTTTATTATTCTACCAATGGTTGAGTAGCGATGGCGGGACCACTAAGTTGTCAAACCATTTAATGGATTGAATCTTTGTTTTTGTAACGACACCATTGAGAAATTAAGAAGTTCATTCATTAATGAACCTCATTAATCTCTCGTTGCGTTAATCACCTTTCACCATCTATTTAAATGAGGATTGGGCTTGGGTTATTGAAACAGAAGTGAGGAACCTCTAGCGAAGTACCATGAAATCTTCCACCAATGAAGAATGGAGGCTCAGATAAAAAATTTGGAGGAATAAATCCAGGATTGATGAATTCCAGTGGCTTCATCAAACTTGGATTCTTCTTCCACAACTGCAACGTCACCTTCAATTTTGAGGTAGAGGTTTCATTTAAATTCAAGGGAATTGTTTGTTTTTTATTGTTCTTGAAATGAATGAAAAATCAAGGAAGTTTCGAACCAAATGTAGTTTATCTATGATTAATTAATTGGTGCCCACTTGTTATGATGATAATTTGGATGGAGCGGGACAAACGAACAAGGCTCGAACCCTCCACCACTTCATTTTTTGTCACGTTCTTAGTGGGAGAAGTTAGAACTCAACAGAAACTTGAATTCGAAAGCCACCAAGTGATGTCATCATACAAAGTGGATGATAGGCGTGATCTGAAGAACAAATGGACCACCGTAGCTCCCCATATGGCCCACATAATTTCTACCAGCGTGGCGATGATTGACGTCGGCGGGCGACGGTGGCGGCCATCATCGACTGGCCATGGTGGCAGCAGGTGGCGCGACTTCACACGTTGTGGATGAAATCTGCGGTGGTCAGGAAGGGCGGCCAGCCCTCGGCCTGCCGCGATGGAGGTAGGCGGTGCGTCGTCGCATGCCACTATAAGGAGGTCATGGCTTCAAAGCCATGGTGAGGAGGCCGCGATGAAGGGGACCCATGCCCTGCGGGTCCCGCTGATAGGAGGGAAACGCCACGTGGAGCCGCTAGTTGAAGAGCCCGAATGGGTTTTCTGTTTGGGAAGGTGGTTTTCCACTCGGCTGGATGACTGTGCCAGCCACCTGGGCTGGGATAGTTTGCGACCTAGCGGGATGAGACCGTAGCCCATCCCACTCGGGCTAGACCAGCCAGTTTGGGCTAGACTGGGTTAGACCTGGACTGGGTTAGGTTGACCCAAACTGTTTTGGGTCAGCCTAGGATGAGGCGGGTCAGGTCGATCTGACCAGGTCAGACTGGACCCGATCCCTTCTCGGCCAAGATACTCTTAAAAGACTGTATCTCACTAACCAGATGTCTGTTTGACGAACCATCTGTGGGGCTGGAATCCTTGGAATCAGGAGGTCCTTTTTAAAACTCCACCTACTTTTTGGAGAAATTTGGAATATGGACAGGTTGGATTGAACTCGAATCCAATCAGGCCCTCAGTACTGAAATGCCTAAAACTCACACATCGAGCATCCCATTTAATCACCATCTATCACATTGAGACCCTTAAAACATGGAATAACTTTGGGTTTCTACTTTGTGGAATGTCGTGGTAGTTGAGGAATGACCGATATCTTAAGGAGCATATATTTTGAAACTCAAGCGCACCGGGTGCGGGGAATCATATGGTTGGCTGTCAATTAAAGAGAGACCCTGTGTGGATCAGCATCAGAGTGAACCTATGTGGATCAACATTAGAGTGACCATTTATGGATCAGCATCATAGAGACCCTATGTGGATCATAAATATAGATACCCCGTGTAGATTAACACCATAGTGTCCCTATGTGGATCTAAATTATAGAAACACTATGTGGAGCAGAATTCTAGCGACCATGTGTGGATCAGCAGTGCACGACACGACAAGGACCATCCATTGAGTAGCCTGTCAAGGACCAGTGACATACGACCCTGTGTGGATCAAAAATGGAACAACTTCTTTGTGGTTTAGTTGTGGAGACATTCTAACAGAACAAAATGATATAGATTATGACTAATAATCTTTATTCCTGATCTCTGAGTTGTATACCTAGTTTGAGATGAGTCTTTTTCTTTGGGCTTTTTGATTGAGATCATACTTTGTGGTTTTTATTTTTGGAATTCTAAGGGACCTTGGGGGGGGGGGGTATCGGCGTCCCTACTGGGTATTGTTATAATCACCCCTACACAGGATTAGGCCACACCTTGTTGTGTTTTGTGTAGACGATGAGTAGCTTGACTGAGACTTTAGGGAGCTAGGACAAAGAGGTACATGAAGGTGACTGGTTGACGTGGAGAGATGAGAATACGATATGTACCTACCCTTCAGGTAGGAAACCTGGTGGACGATCACATGAGTTGTTTCTATTTTTTTGTTGTATTGTATCTTTCATTTGGGCTTATATTCCGGCCCCCTTTACTTTCAGTACACACTTTTACTACTACAGTTTTACTATGTGGCTTGCATCTTGTTGTGTCTTGGTCTGTGTGTTTGCAGGTTCAAAGACAATGTCTTCCCGTTTTAGGGATATGAGTTTTTGGTGCTAGTCTCCAACCCCTGGCCTATGGAAGGCAGGCTTGGGGTAGTCATGACATGGGCTTCGGGGGACAAGTCATGATAATAAGCAAATGAATATATTAAAAATTATTAATTAAGTGTTGGTATTTATTTGTGTCATAAATATTTAATTACAATTTTATAATTAATAAAATGATTTTTTTCATAAAATTTATTCATAATTAGTATTTTATTATTATTATTTTAGGATAATTTAATGAGACCTTTGTAAATTTTTTAGAGTGTTAAAAAATATGTTATAATTTTAAAAATTTTGTTTTTCAAGTAAATGATGATTCTAATTAAAAATTAAATTTATCATATTTAGGAAATTAATTTTATAAAATGGAGTTCATTTTTGAATTCTACACATCAAAAAAAATTTAGGGATATTTTTTGGGATTTTCAATAATATTTGAAATTTTTTTGAACAATAAAATTTAATAATTTACAGTATAAATACATTATAAGTTAAATAATACATTCATTGAGTCATAAATGATTTAAGTAACATAATCTTGAACTTCCAATAATTACTTTAATATATTTTATTATAATTCTCATACTATGTATATTCTTGATCCAAAATAATAAACAAGTAAATAACATATTTAAAAAATGCCACTCTCCTCCACTATAAATACCACCCCTCACCACCCCTTATCATCACTCCTTAAAAGATTTGAGAATTGTCAAATTTCTACCCAATCCTCTTCCCAATCCCCTACCCCACGTCCATGAGCTCTTGGTGTCAAAAAAAGACCAAAACCATTCCCTTAAGGAGGTTCTCAAGGAGGAGAATTCAAGAGGTAAAACCCTCTTCCTTTTCCTTTTATTTTATTTTCAGGTTCTTTTCTTTTATTATTATCTTCTCACCTCCCATCATCTAAATGGGTTGATAACTCCAGTACTTTACATATACTATAATTTTATTATTCTAATGGAATAATCCATTATCAAACCACTTCCTCTCTCTATTTTATTCAAAAAATGGAAACATCGTCCTTGAGGTGTTGTTTTATCGCCTTCAAGGATGAAAAGTTTTCATTTTCCTTCACCACATTCAATGATGTTCATAAAAAAACTTTACTGGTTGAAAAATATTTTAAAATTTATATTAATAATATTTATATGTTCTATAATTAACATATTTACATAATACTAAATGATAAAACAAAACTAGTGCATTGTGATCTTAAACCTCTTAAATTAATCTAAGAGAATATCATTAACATGTTATCTAATGATTCATCATCATATCTGGAAAAAAATATATAAAACCAATTAGACTTCTGGATTATTCATTAATAAAATATAATATTAATTCTAGAGAATTACACCCATTTTACAAAAACTCCATTACTTATAAACAAGCAAACCAATCATGAAAACCAAGAAAATGAATGCTCCCAAATGATGAAATTAAACTCTATAACTCATGAATAAGAAAATAAATGGACATAATAAAAATATAATGAATCTAATAAATTCATATAAGGTTATTAATTAATTAATTAAAGGATTTAATTTAATTATCTAGGATATTAAGGTCAAGTGCAGAGCACATTCAGACATAAGGTAAGGGATTCTACCCAAACCATCATTTTTATTTCGGCTTATTCTTTCACCACCTTTAGTCCAATGTAATGCTTATTTCTTTTTGTTAACTTCTTATATATTCTATTTATATTTTCCAAAATCATATATTCAGATCAGTTCATCTTTCATTTATGGGGAAATACATGTTTTAAAAGGTTCCCTTTACAATTCTTCCCGATACGCAAGCTTAATTAAAGGGAACGTCTCAATTTCTTACCCATTTTCAAGTACCATACATAATCTATTTTACAACAACATTATTTTTCTAAAATCAAAAATTTTGTCCTGAATGACTTTATTTTTTCATTAATGGTTTTATAAATACAATAATGATTAATAAAAATGATTTTTCCAAAAGAATCATTCTTTACAAAGTAAATGGGGTATTTCTATCAAGAAATCCTTGATGATTTTATTAGTGTATTTTTATCTATTTTAATAAATTTGTTTAATTTTATTCTTTATTGAGATTGATCTCTTATGATTATCATCTACCATATTTTATTAAAATGGTTTATGATCAGTTTAGATGTGGATGTTCTATCTTGATACCATTTACCATACTACACAAAATGGATGTTGATTATGTTTACAAATTAAGGATTTTTTTTACATTTCATATATATATATATATGTATATGTTGTTTATGTTTAAACCAATTAATAAGAGGAGTGAATTGGGCTTAGTAAGTGATGGTTGGGGCTCGCTATATCCCCTAAATTTATTGGTAGGTCTCATGAGGAAAACTAGATTGAGTTTTTACCCATTATATATGGTGTCTTGGCCGAGGCCTTGATGGTATGTTTATGATATTTGAAATTATTCATTGCATCACTATGAAACCAGTAATTGATATTCCATCTGATTATTCTACTAGTATAATATCCCTGTTTTTTATAATATAATTATTTAATCATCTTTTATTCTTTCCATTTTATACTCAATATCATGTATAATGACATGTGTTTTTAGTTATTCACCATGACTTAATATTTATGTTTATAATATCTTATAATATATTTATTACCATTAATTATCATCTAAGATCACACCTTTATTATGTATTATTTTTTCCCAGGATGTGAGGTTATATATTATGAATTTCTTATAGGGATAATCTAGGACTTATGGGAGTTTCCAATGGATTTTCTATATTGTTTTTCCCTTTCAGTTTCAATGTAAAGTTCATATATGCAATCTTGTTTCCAAATCTACTAAACTGATAAATACCTTGGTATTTGTGTATTGTTTCTATGATAGTGTATTAATATAAGGCACCGACTCTTGGATACTAGGGTTAGGGTCTTAAGAGTTTTTATCAGATCAAGTTTAGTAAAAACCTTAGAAACAAGATTTACAAAACATAGATTAGGGAACATAACCCTAAAATAGACTTTGAAGATAAGGGTTGAATAAAATACTATAATTTTGGTAAGGTAGATATTTTTTGGATCTTCTAAGAAATATATACATATCTGGATACCACATTAGGACGTGGTTATGAAACTGATGTACCTAGGGGTAATAACTTCAACATGGTGCCCTGGGCCTGACTTAAGGTAACCTGGTACAAAATAACAGGACTTAATGCACATCTGGTTTGACATTTCTGGTAAATATTCTTAGGAAAAGTCAAATTTTATTTAAAAACCATTATGAAGGATCTAAAAGTAAATATCCCCCCTAAAGAAACCATGTTTATGATTTTGAGATTAACTATGCATAAAATTTCAATTTATGTTAAGCGTATTTATAGTTTCATCTTATAAAATACGATTAAAAACCTAATATTGTGTATTCCATTTTTTATAAATGGATCCTAGCGGAAGGAATGAAAACCATATCGACACATGTATCCCATGTAGGGATTTACCTCCTATACAAGATGTTGATGTCAGTATTGGAGCTACGGTTGGTGCTGAGAAACTTATAACTATACCAGGACAATTGAATAAGGTTTTGAATAATAACCTTACCCATATGGAGTATCCTGATTCACAATAGTGAGAAGAAATATTAGACCGCTTTATGCAAAAACAGTCTCTATCATTCAATGGGACTAAAAACCCATTTATAGGAGAGTAGTAGATAAGTTCCTTAGAGAATATATTTCTCGCTTTTGGAAGTAATGAAAGGGAGAAGGCTATCATAGAAGTTTATTGTCTCTTAGGATATACAAATCAGTGGTGGTAATTAATTCAAAACAAAATAGAGGAGGAATGATTTAAAAATATTGAATCAAATGATTTAAAAAAAATCATGGAAAAATATTTCCCTCAAGAACAATAGAAAAATATGGAGAGGCAATTCTTGAGTTTAAGACAAAAAAAGGATGAAAACGTTTTCAAATATGAAGAAAAATTTATAGTGGTACTAAGGCATGATTAAGACTATATATGTAATCTAAGGAGCAATATTTATCGATTTTTTGATGGTTTAAAACCATTCCTCCAAATGGAATTGGTCTCCCAAAATTTCTCATCATATGAAGATATAGCCTCATGAGTTATCAAGAAAAAAAATAATTCTATAATTCTTATGACTTTAAAGGAAATAAAGATAAGAAGGGGGATGTTGAATATTATAGAAAAAGAGATAAGGAAAAGGGGAAGAAGGGAAGAGTTAAATTTATATCCTATAATAATTTTGGCAAGAAACACCCCGGTACTTGTCTGAAGGGAATGAGGGTTTTTTACAAGTGTGGAGAAAGAGGAAACCAAGACTGTGATTCGAAGGTAAAGAAAGAAGCTAAGAATGTTCAATGTTTCAATTGAAATGATATGAGACTTTATACAAATGATTGCCTTAAGTGTCAAGGAAACATTCCCTAAATAAGGCCAAGGGAGAAAGACCAAGTTTATGCGGTAAATTTTTTTCAGGTTTATGTTCCTAATGATGTGGTGGTAGGTAATTTAATGATTTCCTCAAACATAGCTAATGATTTATTTTATCATTGTATTCATTTATATATTCATAGTTTTCTAAGAAAATTAAATATCTACCTTATGATTTATTAAATGTTTTGTTAGTAAAACATCCTAAAGGAAGTATCATTACAACAAAGATATGTTATTCGGTCCCCTTTTTGACACATAAACATGATTTAATTGCTGACCTTATCATCATACATATGATTGAATTTGACATAATCCTATGTATGGACCGAGTTTAAAAATATTATGCTAAAATATATTACTAGAAGAATGAAATTATGATTTGTGAGGAAGATGTAGAATACCTTATCTTTAGAGTAGAAACCACATCATCTCACTCATATCTGGATCAACATTCCTTAGATATTTAAAATGAAATTATTGGGTAGGAAGAGTAAACATCATCTATGGTTGAGTAAAGAAATAGTCAAATTGAATATGTATCAATTATAAAAGAATATATTGATGTATTTCCAGAGGATTTACTTGGACATCCTCTAGAGTGAGAAATTGAGTTATATATTGATTTAAGTCCTAGTGTAAGACCTATATCAAAGAATCCTCATAGAATGACCATTGTGGAATAAGTAGAACTAAGGAAACAACTAGTTAAATTGAGTGATAAAGGATTTATTCTCCCCAGTGTTTCTCCATGGGGAGCCCCTATTCTCTTTGTAAAGAAGAATGATGGACCCATGAGGTTGTGCATTGATTATAGATAAATAAATTCTATTACAATAAAGAAAAAGTATCCCCTACCTCACATTGATGACTTATTTGATAAACTACATGGAGCTTACTAATTTTCAAAGATTGACCTTCGATATGGATATCATCAGTTGTGTGTGAGGAAGGAAGATATTCTAAAGATAGCATTTCGAAATAGGTATGGACATTATGAGTTTACAATGATTCCTTTTGGACTGACTAATTCAACCTATGTTTTCATGGATATAATGAATATAGTTTTCAAGGAATATCTTGAAGAATTTTTGTGGTATTTATTGATGATATCTTAGTATACTACAAAATCTATGAATACAATGAAAATAACTTGAGTTATCAGTTGTAATATCTTCTCTAAATATATAGAGACACTATCTCTAGGGATAAATATATGAGATATATACAAATCATAAGAGATTGAAATATATCTTCTTAGAGAAAGAACTCAACATGATGCAAAGTAAATGGCTCTAAATACTCAAGAATTATGATTGTTTAATACAATACCACATATAGAAGGAAAATAAGGTGGATAATGCATTGAGTAGGAAGGATCCTGGTGTTTTTAACAAAATGAGGATTGACAAGGACCCTGTTTACATGGATCTAGAAATTATGGATATGGGAATTATCAAGGAAGGTGAAACAAAATTACCTTTTCAGTTGGTTTCAAAACCATATTTGTTGGAAAGTATTAAAAGTTCTCAGTATGATGATGAGAATATTCAAAATAAAATTAAAACTATAATTGATGGGAAGTTGGTAGATTTTGTGTATAAGGATGGAATTATGAAATTTGAGAAGAGAATTTGTGTTCCCTCTATACTTGATCTAAAACTGGAGTTATTGGATGATTCCTATAGTTTGAATTTATAAATACACCATAGTAGCACTAAGATATATAGATATTTGAAGGAACATTTTTGGTGGGATAACATGAAGTGGGAAATTGATAATTATATATCACGATTCTTACTCTTTTAATAAGTGAAGAATGAAATACAATATCCTAGACGAGTCATGTAGCCTCTACCTATTCTTATATAGATATGGGATGACATCACCATGGATTGTTCCATTGGATTACTAAAAAATCCATGAAAATGATGAAATAAAGGTAATTATTGATCGAATTACCAAATCTGTACATTTCCTCACTATAAGAGAGGATTTCCCTTTGGATCACCTTGAATTACTCTATATTAATGAATTCTTAAGACTTCATGGATACACTTTTTAAATTTTGTTTTATTTTGATCCAAAATTTACATCTAAATCCTGGAAAATTCTTCTAAAATATTTGGATATTGAGCTTTATTTTATTACTTCTTATCACCCTCAAACTGACGGTCAGTCTGAAAGGACCTTTCAAATGTTGGAATAAATGTTGAGGTCATGATAAATTTAATTTCAAGGAATGTAGGATCATTATTTACCTTTGGTAGAGTTTTCCTATAATAATAGTTCCCATTCAAGTATTCAAATGGCAACATATAAAGCATTTTATGGAAAGAGATGCTGTTCACAAACTTTTGGTATGAAGTTGGTGAAGGGAAGCTTATAGGAAAAAATCTTATAGAGGAAATAACATAAATTGTAAATACTATTCAAATAAATATCAAATTATCTATATTTAGGAAAAATAGATATACTGCTAATCGAAGGAAGGATTTTGAATTCCATGCAAGAGATCATGTTTCCGTGAAAGTATCCCCATTGAAGGGTGTTATAATATTTGAGAAGAAAGGGAAACTAATCCACAGGTACGTTGGTCCTTCTGAAATTCTAGAGAGAATTGGAGTTATGGATTATCTTTTAAAGAAGACCCAAAGCCTCTCTGAATTACACAATTTGTTCCACATCTATTTGTTAAGGAACTACATGCCATACCCAACACATGTATTCACTTCTAAAGGAATAGATTTGAAACCTAATATATCTTACTGTGAAGAGCCTATCCAGACTCTGGATAGTAAAGATAATGTGTTGAGGAATCATATCACTAGGTTGGTAAATGTACATTAGAAAAATCATATAATTAAATAGGTGATGTGGGAGATTAAGTAACTTATGACGAAGAGCTACCCAAATATTTTTATGAGGTGACATTTTGGAAATTTTGAGGATGAAATTTTAGTAGGAGGGGAAAATGTAGCCACCCAAAATTCTATCAATGAGATTTTCCTTATTACATTTCTTTTATAAAGTATAAATAACATTAAATAACTTAGATAACACAATAAAAATTTTATAAATGAATAATGAATGAAATAAGAGGAATTTCTAGAAGTTAAGGAACCTATATCGATGAAATAGTTACATGACCTTAAGAATAGTATATGACCCTTATGAATAGTAAAACTCAAAAATAAATAGTAACCTCACACATGAAAATATAAATACAATTTAGGCATATTTTAAATGAAAGTATGATATAACTGTATCATAGTATAAGTAAATTAATATTTTAAAAATTACTAATTAAGTGTTGGTATTTTTGTGATTTATAAATATTTAATTATAATTTTATAATCAATAAAATTATTTAAAATAAAATGAATTTTCATAAAATTTATTCATATATAAATATTTTTCTGTCTTATGATTTTAGGATAATTTAATGAGACCTTAGTTAAATTTTCATAGTGTTATAAGATCAGTTATAATTTTAAAAAATATAATTTTTGAGTGAATGATGATTTTAAATAAAAATTAAATTTCTCATATTTAGAAAATTATTTTCAAAATATGGTGTACATTTTGGAATTCTACACATTTAAAAATAGTTAGGTTAATTTTTGGGATTTTTATAAAATAATTGAATTTTTGGTGAATAGTAAAATATAGTAATTTATGGTATAAATAATTTATAAGTTAAATAATATGTTCCTTGAGTCATGGATGATGTAAACACCATAATATTGAAATTACATTCAATATTTCAATATATTTCATTATAAAACTCAAACTATTCATATTATTTTTCCCAAATAATAAAAAATGGATAAAATATTCAAAAAACACCCCTCTCCTCCTCTATAAATACCATCCCTCACCACCCCTTCTCCTCAAACCTTCCAAGATTTTTGCCTTGTATAATTTATGAAAAATACTCTTCCCAATACCATCCATAATTCCTAGGAGATCTTGGTCTCAGAACAATACAATAACCTTTCCCCTTAAAGAGGTTCCCAAGGAGGATAATTCAAGAGGTAAAAATTTTCTTCCTCTTCCTTTTATTTTCTTTCCAAGTTCTTTTATTTTATTATTATCTCCTCACCTCTCATAATATAAATGGATTGATAAATACATAACCTTATATATACTTTAATGTTATTATTCTAATGGAATAATCCATTTTTAAACACCTTTATCTCTCTCTCTCTCTTTTATTCTAAAAATGGAAACATCGTTTGTGAGGTGTTGTTTTATCACCTTCAAGGATAAAATGATTTAATTTTCCTTAAACACCTTCAAGTATGTTCATAAAACCATTTAAATGGTTAAAATAGATTTTAGAATTTATTTTAAAAACCTTTTTATGTATTTTAATTAACATATTTTCATTATAATAAATGATAAACAAAACGAGTTTGTTGTGATCTAAAACCGCTTAAATTAATCAAAATGAATATCATTAACATGTTATCTGCTGATTCATCCTTATATACAGGGAAAAATAAACATATAAAACCAATTAAAATTATAGATGATTTATTAATAAATAATAATTCCAATTATTTAGAATTATACCCATTTACATGAACTCCATTATTTATAAAAAAGTGAACCGATCATGAAAACCAAGAAAACGAATGCTTCTGAACGATGAAATTAAACTCTATAACTCATTAATAAAGAAATAAATGAACTTAATAAAACTAGGATGAATCAAATAAATGTAGATAAGGTTCTAATTTAATTAATTAATGGATTTAATTTTATTATCCTTGATATTAAGGTCAAGTGCAGAACAAATTCCTACACAAGGTAAGGGATTCTACCCGAACCGTCATTTTTATTACAGGTCATTCTTTCAGTACCTTTACACCAATGTAATTATTATTTCCTTTTTTTTAATTCTTATATATTCTATTCACATGTTAAAAAATCATATATCTATATCATTTTCTTGTTTATGTGGAAATACATGTTTTACCATGTTCCCTTCTCAATTCTTCCCGATATGCATGCCAGATTAATGGGAACATCTTGATTTCTTAACAATTTTCAAGTATCATAAATAATCCATTTTAAGACACTATTATTTTTTAAAAATAACTAATTTTTTTATGAAAAAATTTATCTATTCATTGTTGGTTTTATATAAATAAATTTTTCCAATAAAAATTATTTTTCCAAAAAAATATTCTTTGTAATGTAAAAGTGGTATTTCTCTTAAGAATTCCTTGATGATTTTATTCAAGTATTTTTAGATAGTTCAACACATCTGTTTAATTTTATTCTTTATTGAGACTTATATATTATTTTTATCATCTATTAAATTTTATTAAATGGTTTATGATCAGTTTTATTGTGGATATGTTATCTTGATACAATTAACCATACTACTCAGAATAGTTATCGATTATGTTTACGAATTGGGGGTAGATATTTACATTTCATATGTATATGTTATTTTTATTTAACCCTATTCATATGAATAATTCATTGAACTTAGTAAGTGATGGGTGAGGCCAATTATATTCCCTCAATAGATTAGCAGGTCTCATGAGACAAACTATAATGGGTTTTTACCCATTATGTATAGTTTCTTGGATGATGCCTTGATGGTATATTTATGTTGTATGGTATAAGGAATTTCCTCATTATGAAAATAGTAATTGTTAGTACTTTTTATTATTAAATTAGTAGAATTTCCATGGTTAAGTTTTATTATGGAATTATTTAATCATCTTTTATTACTGCCATTTGATGCTCAAGATAAAGTTTTAATGACCTGTGTTTTTAGTTATTCACCATGAATTATTATTTAAATTTATGATATCTTCTTCTGTATTTATTAACCTTACTAAGAATCTGATGTCACCCCTTTATTATGTTTTATATTTCCCCAAGATGTGAATATTTATAATATGAATGAATTATAGAGATAATATTGGAGTTATGGAGGTTTCTAATGGATATTCTATGTTGTTTTTCCTTTCAAGTTGAAATATAAAGTTTATGTATGTAATTTGGTTTCCAAAACTTCTAAAATGATCAATCCCTTTGTTTTTTTTGTATCTATGCTGATGTATTAATACATGACACTGAATTAGGTCTAATTGGGTTGGGGTATTTATATGGTTACCCACTAGTGTTCCCTATATCTCATCATAGTCAAGAAACTCTTAATGGGTTCTCTTATCTCACTCACATCTCTTGATGGGTATAACATCCATCAATATTTATAAATTATCACTAAGGCCTTGTAGGCCCCCTAGGAAAGTTTCAAAAGGGAAAAAAACTCATTATCATCCCATTCCAAATTCAATTTTGGTAGTTCCTCAAACCTAACCTATCCATCATTCACCCTAGGGTATACCCACTAGGGTAATCATATCTCAATGTTCTCACATGGGATACTCAAGCCAAATGATCTCAATTAATCATACCCTCTACCTAGAGGTCACTAAGGGAACCTAAGACTAGGGTATAAAAATATTAATTAATTAATTTAATTTAACACCACTTAGGGGTCTATATGTCTCATGGATTATACCTATAATCAAATCCCCAAAAATCAACAACCGAGGAAATAAATCTAGTGCAAAAGGGTCCATCGCATCCCTTGAAACTTTGTTCAAATTGGGAAATTCATTTAAACTAAACAATTTATTTAATTAAAAGGTTCGATCACCCATAGTTTCAAGATTGTAAATATCACATGAAGGCATCAAAACAATTCATAAATACCATATGGTTATGTAAAAGGCACCACCAACCTCAATCTAGAGCCATTCCCTTTTAAAACAAAGCCCCAAAAATATCATCTGAGCTTTCCCAAGTCCCATCTAGGTCCAACCATGCATTTTAAAATCACCCTAGACCCTATATCGCACTAATAATCACCAAAATATTAATTATAACATTTTATTATTAATTAAAAAATTTATAAATAATATGAATAACATTTAAATTCTTTCCCAACACTCTCAACCACCAAAACTGCAACCAAACAATTTCCAGCACCCCAAGACATACCTCCAACCTCAAATCGGAAAAAATTCCAATCACAAAATATAAATTAAATGGTCATATTAATTTAATTTAGGATAAAAACCAAAATAAATCCATAGTAAAACATAACTCAACCAAAACGGTGTGTCATGGCGTGTATACATTGTTTGGTGTTCTCCTCCACATAATCTAGGAAAAAACCCCTTTAAATCGATCAATTCCACCATGATCTAGTAGAATCCTAACTAAAACCATTGAATATAAAAACTTAATGAGGAGAAAATTAATATGAAAAATAAAATAGAAAATATTATAAATAATTTTACCTTTTATAATTTGGAATCGACACCCAAAATACCCTGATAAGAGGGGAAATTAGAAAGTAAGAGGGGGGTGGATTTCCGACCAAAAATGGTGCCTCCCAACCCCTATACTCATAAAAATAAGGGGGGATTGAACTTGGAAAAATATGGTATTTTCCTTATATAAAAAAACTCATAATACTATGTCACAACTTGAACATCGTATTTACACCATGAATTTTCAGCCTATGTCTCTTTCATTTAGTCAACCCCCTTTCATGGTCTATATTCTTCCCATGAAACCCTTTCACTATGTGAATGGGATTTCACACCCTGAAAGGCCTGCTAATGGAATTTTTAGGATTCTGGGACCCTAAATAATTATTCAAAATTCACATAAACCCCCATAATGTCTGATGAACCTTATACAATTTCAAAATCACACTTTATAGATGTTTTAATGCTCAGAACCTCTTTCTGAGGATCCGTTTTCAACAAAACCCATCCAAAAATTAAAATTCTTCTTGAGTTTTGCAACTCATTTAGACATTATATATTAAATCATTCTGATCTATATTTTATGTAGTTCAGTTTATGGTATATCTCATATTTTTAATTAAGATTATTTTTAAAAAATGATAAAAAAATTCTTATTAAAGATTATTAGGTATTAAACACACAATACTTATAACATAAATTTTAATTTATATATATATTCATAAAATAATTAAAACATATATATGTTTTACCATTAAAAAGTATCATATGAAATTGATATAATAATAAAATAAACAAGGTATAAATATTTTAAGCTTTTATATATTGAGGTTGGTCAATTTATACTCACATGATTTTTTTCCCAGTCCATTTAAAATGAGAACCATTTTTTTTAGTCCTACCCAAAACATATAGGTGGGCAGAAAGGCCTATCTAATGGGTTCAGGGCTCGTTAATCTCCCTTAGTAGAAGGAAAACTATACAAGTAATATTCAATGAAGAGGCCTTCAGGATAAAAAATTGGTAGGGCATTATGCCTTTGAAAAATTATAAGGGGAAACTACAAAGTGGGTCAAACCTTTAAGGTAGGTTGAAGTTAATCCTAGCCAAGACCTTGGGTGTATGTGTAATATCCTGAAAATGTATATATTTTAATTAAGTAACTCTTTCCTCTCATTAATTTTTTGTTATTTTTTATAATATAAGCACATAGAAAGACTTTTAAATTTCATTATAACTTTACAAATAATGCATTGATATGGAATAATACAGTGAGGAATGATAAAGATATATACACATCTAAGAGTAATAAATTCATTAAAATAATCTAAATTGGTTTTTAATCCCACAAGAATATCTATCCTTCCATAGAAATTATTAAAATAAATAGAAGCATTAGGAAAACAATTGAAATTATCAAATGATTTTTAAGAAACTTCATATGTAAATTAGTCTATGATAAATACATAATGATGAAGAATTTAGAGAGAAATATGACTGTTAGGAATGAGAAATTTATACCAACATGGATTATGGGCATTATTACCATTAATCAATATCATAGTTGGTCATTATTATTGTTATTGGTGCAATAAAGTGACAATTTTTGATTATTTTATAATTGTTATTTTGGAAACTATATAAATAATTTAATTTACATTAGAATTATTTTTTAAGATAAATATATAAGTTCTAAAAGATTATTTTTCTGAAATTTTCTTATAAATAACATTTAGATGATAATATAAATTACTGAAGTCCTAAGTGATTTTTATTGTAGATAAAAATTTCTTTATTTAATAAAAACTGTTAATATTCAATAAATAAGAATTTTTATTTAAAATAAAATTTTATCATATTTATAATATTATTTTGATAAAATAAATTTCATTTTTTATTTAGAACATCAGAATTACCTTAGGGACAATTTAAGGTAATTTTCTAAAAAAATAGATTTTTGAGCTAAAAGGTGAAAATACTATTCTTATGAAATACCATAAATCTTATGGAATAATAATTATATGATAATGATTTCAAAATAAATAACCGTTATTCTTGATTAAAATTTATTTAATTAATGAAATAATATATAAGGTGTTACACTTAGAGACCCATGTTTAGCATTTTGAAAATCAGGATTTTAACTTTTCTAAAAAAACAATTTTTATGAGTTGTAAGCGTACCATATTATAATTGTTTTTTAAATGTTTCATATATTTAATTAGGTTAAATGGATTTAATATTTTGATTTATATGGTCTAAATTAGGTAGTAACATAATTTTCATTTTTAGGCACAAAAAAGTTACCGTGGTAAAAAAAGAGTTACCATAGTATAAGTAAAATAGTGTAACAAGTTAAAGTTAAATGGTAAAATTATAAAATACCTAAAAAATAAAACATTAAATGGGGTTTTAATGTATTGTAATAACATAAAAATATTTTACCACATTAACTATCAACCAATTTTTTTGAATTAATTCCAGACAATAATGGTTTTCCTTAAATACAAAATATTCATTATTTTATCACTTAAAGCCACACCTTCTCAATTATAAATATCCCATTACCACAATAAATATCCACTCCAAATCTATAAATAAATAATTTTTTTTCATTTAACCTCCAAAAGAGTCACTCCATGGTTCCCTCATGGTCTCAAGGTTCCATCCTCAAATTTTAGGTATCAAATTTTCAAGGTAATGGAATTATCCTCTTCTCCTTTTTCATCCAAGTTCCCCTTTTATGTATACCTTATAAATGATAATCCAATTTATTATCTTACACTTTTGATATTATTTTTGATAAAAAATTTATTTTTTATCAATTTTATACCTTAGTTCCCTTCTATTATTCTGTTTTGATAAGCTACAATGTATACCGTTATCTTGAAGAATTCATTTCTTGAATTTATCTTTTCTACATGAGAAATTATCATATTATGAATACAGAAAACCTCTTATATTTCCTTGGGTATTCACCTATACTTAATTTAGACATATGAAGGGAACACCCGAATATCTCTCCAATTAATTGTTTAAATAATCGATCTCTAAAGATTACATGCTCATTATACCTTAGAATCATTCCTTGGTAATGTTTTATAATATCTTGGTGAAAAACCTTGGTAATATGAAGGGTGAGCCATGATATTTCTTCAGTTCATTGGGTAAAAATACCTTGGAAAAAACCATTTTTAATATGTTTTATGATACCCTAATGATGAGATATTATGATATGTTTATGATTTCCTCATTTTTATGTTTTATCCACATTTCAATATTTGGATTCACAGTCTTACTGTCGTGATATGCTTCATGTTCATAAGATCATGAATTATTTTTATCCATATTTTTCCCATACTTGGTATCTCCTTTTATTATTCCCTTATAGGGATTTATGCTGACCCCTTTCTTTAATGTATGTCCCCAAGATATGATACACCATAAAATTCACTCATGATGAACCTATGATGATGTATTTAAAGTGGATTAAAAGAATGTTTATGTTTTTTACGTATTATATTCCAATTTCCAAGACACTAAAACCCAAAAGATCCTTTGTATTATTAAATGTTTTACCATGTAATAAAGGTTTTATAAAATAAAAAGGCGAGTTTCCATTGTTGGTATCAAATGATGGTTTTGTTATTTATAAAAATTAGGATTAGAAAACTTTTGTAAAAACACTTGGTATTATCCTAAATATTAGAAAACATACTGGTATTTTTGTGTTGCGTAGAGTAAAAAGTTTCCAAGAAAATACATCCATGTACGGAAACTATAAGTGTGTGTGGATCTATCACATATGTACCTAGGGGTAACAACCTACAAAACACCTTATTGAGCTACACTCAATCTGGAACTAGTATATGAAAATAATACTTACTACACACCTAGTTTGACACTCATGGGGGATATGCTTTCGTTAATCACATACATGCACAGACCATTATGAAGAATATATAGATAATTTTTTTTATTAAGATTGAAGTATATCTTCCTAGAATCATGATATTAGAAAATTTTATGATTAATATTTCCTTTAGAATTGTTATCATAATATTCCCAATAATTAACAAAAAATATAAAGACACAACATGGGAACTAGAGGAAATAATGATAACTGATAATATGAGTTTAAATTTCAAGGATGAAATTATTTTAAGGGTGAATAATGTAATGACTTGAAAAATTTTCTTCTTTTAATCAAGTAACTCTTTCTTATCATTGATTTTTTATTATTTTTTACAATATAATCACATTGAAAGTATTTCAAATTTCATAAGAACATTAGATATCATGTGTTGATATGGTATAATACAATGAGTAACACAAATGTATATAAAAATGGAAGAATAATAAATTAATTAAAAAATATATTTGTTTGAAATCTCCTAAGAACATTTCCCCTGCCATAAAAATTGAAAAACTAAAGAGAACCGTCAGGAAAATAATTGATAATATCAAATGATTTGTAAGAACATTCATAAGAAAAGTAATCCATGATAAAGAGATAAATATGGATTATTTATAAGGAAATATGTATTTTAGGCATGATGAACATTGTCAAATATGTTTGATGGTCGTTATGACCATTAATCAATAATACATATGGTTATTATTATTTTTGTTGGTGAAGTAAAGTGGATATTAGGATTATTTTATAATTTTGTTTTTGGAAACTACATAAAAACATTAATTTCTATTAAAAGTATGTTTTATAATAAATATATAATCTAAAAAAATATTTTCATGAAATTATCTTATAAAATACTTTTATACGATAATATAAATTAGCTAAGTCCTAAGTAATATTTATAATAGTTAAAAAGTTCTTCATGTCATAAAAACTATTCACATTAAATAAATAAGTATTTGTATTAAAAATTAAAAATTATCATATTTAGAGTTTTATTTTGATAAAATATATTTATTTTTTGATTCATCACATCTTACTTAGCTTAGATTTAATTTTCGATAATTTTCTAAAATAATTGATTTTTGTGGTAAAAAGTGAAAAATACAGTTCTTACAAACTACCATAAATATTATAGAGTAATAATTATATGATAATGATTTAAAATTTATTAACCTTAAATATTGATCAAAATTTATTTAAGGAATGAAATAATACATAAGGTTTTACACTTAGAAACACATGCTTAGTATTTTGAAAACCACTTTTTTATATTTTCTAAAAAATATGTTTTATGAGTTTTACATATATTATATTATAATTGATTTATAAAAATTTTATTAATTGAATCATGTAAAATGGATAAAATATTTTAAATTAAAATTTCTAAATTAGGTAATAAGTAAATTTTCACTATTATTCATAAAAAGTTACCATGGTAAAAAAAGAGTTACCATAGTATAAGTAAAAAAATCTAAAGGGTTAGTGTTAAATGGTAAAAGATTAAAATAACTAAAAATAAAACATTAAATAGGTGTTTTCTGAATTATAAAACCTTAAAAATACATTTAAACATTAATTTTCAACTAATTTTTTTCGAATTAATTCCACCCAATAGTGGTTTTCTTTAAATAAAAAATAATAATTATTTAATCACATAAATCCACCCATCCTCAAGTATAAATACCCCTTTACAACCACAAATCTCTAATAAAAATAACTTAAAAATTATTTTATGGTAATTCAACCTTCCATATATTCCCTAAAAGTTTCCCTCAAGGTCTCAAGGTTCTATCCTCATTTTTTGAGAGGAAAATCTTCAAGGTAAGGGAATTATCTTCTTCTCCCTTTTCATCTAAGTTTCCCTTTTTGTATACCTTATAAATGTTAATAAAATTTTTTATATTAAACATTTGATAATACCCTTACTTTAGAAATAATTTTTTATCAGTGGGAGAACTTAGTTCCCTCCCATTATTACCTTTTCATAAGACACAATGTATGCAACCATGCTGTCGAATTCATTTATTGAATTTCTCTTTTCTATATAAGAAATTATCATATTAGGAAAACCAAAACCTCTTCTAATTCCCTGGGTATTCACCAAAATTTACACATGTATTATTGATTTTGGTATTTATATATATGAAAACCATATTCCCTTTTTATGGGTTAGAAATGATGAAATGTTCAAGTCGTTAAGAATTAATATACTCAATGAATTTTTATGAAACCCATTCTCTATTTTCCATGAGTTATTAATGAAATGCTCTATATGGTAAACATGAATTTATAAATATGAAGCATTCACCCTGATATTGCTCTAATGAATTGTGTAAAGAATCAATCTCTTGACATGATATGTTCTTGATACCTTGGAATCATTCCTTGGTAATTTTTTACGATACCCTGTCAATATGAATGGTGCACCATAATATCTCTCCAGTTCATTGTGTAGAGATACCTTGGCCAAAACTTTTGGTAATATATTTTATGACACCCTAGCGATGAGATAAAGTGATATGTTTATAAATGCCTTATTTTTATGTTGTATCCACATTTCCATTTTAGGATTCATGTTATTTCTATTATGTTATGGATCATGTTCTTAAGATCATGCCTTATTTTTATGCCTCATTGTTTCATACTAAGTATCTCCTATGATTATTACCTTACTTGGATTTATACTCACCCCTTTATTTGATGTATGACCCCAAGATATGAGATGTAGTAAAAGTAACTTAGGATAAACCTATGAAGATGTATTTCTAGTGGATTAAAATAATTTTATGTTTTTATGTATTATGTTCCTATTTATAATACTGACTGACAATTAATTTTTTTTATTAAGGAAACACTTTTGTGGAGAAATTGAGAAACCAAAAGGTCCAACAAGACATCCTAACAAACCCAGACAGAAAACTAGAAAGAGTAGGAACTACCACATACAAGCAACAACAACAACCACCATCCCTGAGCTGGACACTCGGCGATCCCATGCAAGCATAGTTCCTCCCGATGTTGCCATCCCTCAAAATCAGCCATATCCCAAATGACCTGCAAAGGAAATAGTAGAGTGCTCTAGCCCAATGAGGAAGTCTAGACTGCACTTCCCAAATCAGACCAAGGGCAAAGCCTCATAAGAAAAGGAAATGTTACCAAAACACAGCCTTAACCTATTATTGCTTTCTTCCCTATAGAGATTCCAATGCATTATCCATACCTTAGCCTCATGATCTTCTACAATAAGGTCTTCCAAACGGTTCTACATTTTGTCCCAAGTGCGGATATATTCTTCTTTTCTGATTTTCTTGTCGTTGAAGCCTCTCATTAAGATCAGATCTTTCTTTTCAATCCACTTTGCTTGTTCATGGTTTACCTCCACTCTTACAGCTCTTCCCATCATATCAACCTCTTCCTGTGGAATGTCAACATACAAAAATTCCTCGACCATATCCTCCTCGGAACAAAGGATAGGTTCATTTCTTGTCATTAACTTCCCAGTAGAACTACCCATTTCATTGACATTTCCCTTGGTTAATGCCTGGTGATCCTCTTTCACCACATTGGGCAGTCACACCAGTAGTTTCTTCCTAGAGCGGGTCTCCAAAGGAGGGGGAAGCAAGGAGTAATCTTTTTTCCCCTTCCTCTTTTTACAACTCACACTGTTCTTCTGAGTTGGAACCTCCTCAGTCACCTGATCCAATGCAACCATGTTGACCCCCTCCGGGTCCACGTCACCACTACCCAGCTGTCCAACAATCATTCTATTTGAATAACCACAGTTTGGAATATCACCTTAATTTTGTTGATGGAAAGTGGTTTGTTAATCTTCCCCCACCTGGGCCACTCTTCCATCTGAACATTCCAGTACAGCAAATCAGTTTGGGGAAAATGGTATAGCATCATCCACCCTAACCTCAGTCAGACTGGTTGGAGTATTCTGGACTGCAATCACAGGTTCACCATAGTCCTGCTAGTGCCCAAGTCCCCTGCCCATATACTGGAGATTACAGGCCCCATCCTTGTCTCGGTCATGGCTATTTATTGCAGCATCAAGAAGCAGTCCATTCGATTCACCATTCTCCCAGTTGGCCGTTTCAGAATCCTCTGGAGGGGTAGCCACCAAAGTTCCAGACATGTTCTCCTTCCTCCTAACCTCATTAACTTCCACCTGTACTCCTAAGTCTGTACACTGCTTGACAGAATTCTGTCTCTTGTATTCCAGATCAGTAGTTGAAAAAGGATCATATACCTCCCCTGAAGGAAACCCCTGAACCAGTAGATCATTGTCCCCAACTGATTTTGAGTGAGCATGACAATCTTAAGGCAGGCCTGCAGGCGAATCGCTGTCTTGTTCAGCACTAATGGTGACCACACCTCCTCTCGAGGGAACATCCGCTGGCACAACTGGAATATCAGAGCCTCGGCCACCCCTAGACCTCCTTCGGCAACCATGTTCATCATGACCCTGCCTATGACATAATGAACAGAATGGAGTCCAAGATTCGTAGACTATCGATTGAGCATACTTGTACTCTTCTTCAACTACAATCCAGACAAGCTCCAGCGGCAATCTTGAGAGATCCATTTCCACACAAATTCTCACCGAGAATGGATGAGACAGAGAAGCTGTTCTTTGATCACTGTATATAAAGCGCCCTATCGAGTTTCCGATTGAACTCAGCAACCCAATATTCTGAAATGGCAGAGGAAGTCCAGGCAATTGAATCCAAATTTCCATGAAAGGAGAGTCACGGTTCATGTGCGCCTCAAAAGACCAGCGAAGTAAGTGGAAAGGCATGCCATAGATGGGTTTCCTCTTCCTCAACCAAGCCCTACCCAAATCTTCTTCGTCGGAAAACAAAATGAGGAATTGACGCGGACCCAGTATACTTACAAGCGCACGGTTCTTCAAACCCCAATCTGTATTGAACGCTTTGTCGAAGTGCTCCATAAGAGGTCGCCTCCTCGTAAACCTAACGATCAACGCCGAGGAGAGTAACGCTGAAGCTTAATAGAATTCATTCACCGAAACCGGGACAATAGGTTGACCTGAAATGCAACCAGGTACCTTCGGAGAAACTTCAATTTTGGGGAGGAAGAAACCCGCATCTGGCGAGGATCCAAAGCAATCCCTGGCTCTTGGTTCCGCATCTCCTTAAGCATGAGTTGGGGGAAAAGACCCCTCCCCCCCGATGGGGGAAGGGGTCGCGGTGGCCGCCATCGCCGTAGGGTTAGCAGAGCATCGCCCTCGCTGCGGTCGCCCTCGCTACGGTCGGTCCTATTTATAATACACTAAGCCCCAAAATATCCTCTATATTTTTAAATATTGTACCATGTAATGATGGGTTTATGAAATAAAATAATGTGTCACCATAAGATTATGATCATTTGTATTTTATTATAACCCTTCAATGCCTAATGATGATGATGATTAATAATAATAATAATAATAGTATTATTCCTCACTAGGCACAACCTAGTTTTTGTTCATCTTTGGGGTGATGGTGAGGTCTAGGATTCTACATTTCTCAAGTGCACATATTACTATGTATATGACCATTCCCCCAAATATAGTAGTTATAGTATTAGTAATAATAATGATATTATTATTATTATTATTATTATATTTTAAATTATAAATATAAATATATAAAAAACATAAATAATAATAGGAACATTATTCTTTTTTCCTTTTTATCATTAACTGGTTTTCCCTTTATATATTATAACTATTGTTGTTGTTATTTTTTATTGTTGTTGTTTTTCTTGTTATTATTACTATTATTATATTTTAGTTAGCATATAAAGAAATAAATTAAAGAAAAAATGATGGTAGGACACATGAATAAAAATATATAATAAATTAATTTATATGGTTTCTATAATCATATATAAATTAAAATTTTAAAATTATAATTAGAATGATAATATTGATAGGAAATGTTTAGCTAAGCCATATATGAGTTTTTTCATCTAGATAAATAGTGATATTTTCTTTGAAACTGATGTGAGTAGACAAGTTTCAATGAACACTATTCTTGTAACTCTCTTTTCACAAAATGGTTACTATGTGTGTGTGTGTGTGATTACAATAGTTTGATATTTTTTGGACTCTAATGATATAAATGAAAGTGATATATATTTCACACAACCTTAAATTATTTAAAAATTAAATATCACAACATAAATTGTAGTAACCAAGAGATTGGTTTCATACGTAATCATTCAATATTTAGACAGTGTATGAGTCAAGTGTGAAACATTTAAGGAGTTATAAGGTTGATTTATATAATTTTGTATAAATTATTTTGGTGTTTTTTACCTAGTGCATGTAAAAATCATACAATAATTTTGTCTAAATTTGAGGTTAGTTATTTTAATGATAACTAAGACAAATCTTATTAATCAAAATCTATAATTTTCAAACCCTAATTCTTATAATACCCACATGATTTAAGGATGGAATAAATCTAAATTTTATTTAATTAATAAATTTGAATTGTATGAATCGTTTACGTAAGAAATTTGTATCATAGTTTTTTGGTTCAAGTCCAAAAATTCTAACCCAATATAATTTGACCAATTTGAATAAATATGACTTTAGGTCCATTGTGATGAGATTTAAATGTGCTTTATTTTTGGTTTATTACCTTTAAAAATTGAATTTCTATGAGTGTGTTTGTGAATAATTGGTTCCCCAACCAAGGGTTTTAGCTCAAATATCCCCTTATATTTCATAAAATTAAGATATTATATATTTTTACTAGTTATCAAATCATTTTTTTACATTTTTAGTTTATCTTGAAAATCAATGTCACCATATTTCATTGATATAAGAGAAGAAAATTAAATATTTCACGAAAAATATTGATTTAATCTAGTCAAATAGAAATACCTTCACAAAAATAACATCAAAATAATAATGTTGATAGTAAAATAAAACTTCCTACAAAAAATATCAGTTGACTCCTACAGAATAAACAAGCTTTCATTGGAATACATTTCAAGTTCATGGGCACATGCTAACCTAAAATGTTTTTCCAACTAATAGCCACAATTTTTTTCAATTAACTCATTTTCATCAGACCAACCAAATTCATTGGAGATTTTCTCTAAAGCATAGATAGTAAAAAAACCCCACAATTATTCGATTTGTAACACAATTTTTGGAACTAAGACATGTTTAGTGAATTTATAAGAATTTTTTTTTTCATTTTAAAGTCTTTTTTAATAAATTTTTTGGTGACATTATGATTTAACCAATGAAATACATAAAAAAATATAATTTTGATTGTATTTAATCCATTTATAATTTTTTACTTGGAACATTGACTCAAAAATTCGTTAGTGGTCAAATTTTGATAGTTTAGATTAATATTAGTCAACATAAATACAAATATTTGTGAATATTTTTTAACCACACTCTATTTTTATAATTATAACATATGTAAAGTCATAAAAAATAATCTATTGAATGGATATCAATTATGCATTTGGAAGAGTTCATATTCATTCCATTACTCTCTAGTTTAATACTTTTTTGGAGGATTAACATTATTTTTTGAGGTATAAGTAACTATATATGATTGACCCAACCAGACCCATTAAGTCCCCTTCTGGGAGAGCAATAAATTGAGTGTATGACCCTAATCCTACTTATAATAAGCTTGGGGTTAGAGAATATATGTACGAAAGAATAAATATAAAAGGGAAGACATATCCTATAATAATATGAAAATGAAATGAAACCCCAATACACAATATAAATATCCCTAAACCAACAATTATGTATAAATAAATAGATTAAATCTATGATAAATCAAGAATGAGATAACAACTTGATGATATAAGACCCATTGGGAAACCCCAACAATATACAAGGGAAACAATTACCAATAAATAAACACACATAAAATTGGAAAAAACCTCCTCATGGTAAGTGATCTTGGGAAGATCCAACCAACATCAATTTCCACCAGTATGAACCATTAAGCACCACCAATCATCATCCAAGAAAAGTTAAAAAAAATCTACATCAACAAGGTCAATATTTTAACTATATGTTGTTTGTAAAAACACAATACGTGTGGGAATTAAAACTATATAACGGTGATTATAAACATACTTAGTAAGTCACCTCAAAAACATAATGGAAAAGTAAAGAAAAAATAATCTCAAAATAGAAAAAATAGAGGATCTAGAATGAAGTAAGGAAACCAAATATTCTATACTGTTATAATCCCCAAGGACGTGGGGATGTCCTAGTATTAGATCCACAAAGGTTCACATCTCAAAACTAACCATGTATTCACAAAATATTTAAAGTACCATAAATTATAAATTCAACAGTTTGACTATAAGTTTCATATTAAAGGAAACCAAGAATTATTAAGGTTACAAAAGACCCAACTCATCTGAAATACTCAGCCATTCTATGTTACCACTATAAAGTTGAGTGGGGGACCCATTCATCACTATGGTATAATATTCAATGGAGGGTATAAAAAATCATATCTTCCATAAGTACCCAATTATAGAAAATACCCATGACACCTTACAGATTCTATAATAAGGGACCCACACCTCACCAAGGTATAAGTGAGTTAGCCGAGGGAGTACTGAACCCATTGGAGGACCCAAACCTTATTGATCAAAGCTAATAAAATCTGGGAGTATATAAATATATATATAAAGGACCCAAACTATCATTATGGGAGAGTTCTTGACTATATTAGTTATATAGGGGACCCACACCTTTCCTTATATAAGGGAGTAAATGACCCATGCTTGAATTTGGAGGATCCATGCTCTATCACTATTAGATAGTTATGAGAGTACCAATTTCCCATGCACTCTTTGATCACCATTACCAAACCCTATCATCATCTTTTTAGAGTTTAAATATAAAATTTCTTAAATGTTTATGAAATAGAACCTAAATGTGCAAATATATCACATAATCATTTTTATATAGAAAACACTTATGATTGGTTATTTGCATTCTCAAAACCAATATACAGAGAAGAGTCTGAAAAACACCACATAGGTAAAAAAATAGGCCACATAGTGGCCTCTATCCCCACTATATGGTATGGTTAGGAAGTGGGAGTGGACACTATAAAAGGAAAATAAGACACACACTAACAAAAAACCTAAAAATTGGTTAGGTTGGACCTAACCTGGATGCCACCCCACCTGAACCAAACCTCTAGTGTTTCTTGGGGCACCTTTGGGTTGGCCACGTATGAATCCATCTCATGCTACCTTACCCAAGAAGAGATGGGTTTACTAATATATCATGATTAGTGGGGTGAGATCACTAGGCCTACAATTCATGATGCACCACATGAGGAGTATTTTTCATTCTATCTTGGCTGATTGGATGATCAAGGGCAAAAATATTTCTTCCATATACCTCTCATCTATGCAATACAACAACCCTGTCTAAACCACTAGCACAACCCAAAGACCACTTATTTTGAATTTCAGACCATTTCTTAATACTTTTTCCACCATTCATATTCACACACTATCACCATTTTCATTCACTCACCGCATCTTCCTATTTCACTATATAGAAATTCACCTTGGCCCACCTCCCACTGTGGCCATCTATAATGCAATCCATTTCAGGGGAAAATAATATTTCTCCCATGTGAAAGAGAGAGAGAGAGAGTTAGAGGTAGAGGGTGGGAAGTTGGAAGTTGATGTCTTTAGTCATACACATATTATACTACAAGTCACATCCAATGTCTTGAAGCCATTTCATGAGAGGAAATAGATCTCATCTTAGAGGGAAGGGGGAAAATAGAATCATGTCTCAACCAAACAACACTACCTTTAATCATCATCAATCCACCTTCAATTATCACACACATCAGAAAAAATGTTAGGGAATAAAATTTTTAAAAAAAATTCCTGGGTACAAGGATCAATAACCAATTAACGAACTTAAATTCAATTCCCCTAAACTGTAAATAAGATTATATTCAATAGAGTGAATGAAACGCAACACCAAGCATGTATGGGAATGAAATATCCTGAGACTTTATAATATATTTAATATGTTAAAAAAAATTAATCAATGATATTGATTGAAATTAATATGATATAGAGTTATCATGAATCACCCATAACAACAAGTTCATTCCATAAATTAGGTTACTTGCAAGACTAAGTTTTACCAAACCACAATATACTAATAAAAGTTTATTATTTAATATAATAAGATAGAACCTAGACATTAAATTAATAGTTATAAAGAGTATTAAATAACTTATGAAAATATATGGTTTATGAAAAAATAAAACTAATTCATTGGATAAAAATTAATTAGAAGTGAATATATTAACTGACTGAAAATAAAAAAATATTTTTATAGAAAACAATTGTTAAGATCACAAAGTTGTTTTATCCTAATAAATTAAATTAATTAATTATTAATTATATATGTTATATATTAAATAAAATATTTTTTACATTTATACAATATATTCAATAGACATAAGATAAGAACAAACCCAATATTACACATAAAAACCTATATTTTTATAAAGGCAATTTTTTCGCCTTTTAATGGAGAACCTATTATAAATACAAATTTTGGTGCATTTTAAAATCTTATATGTTA
Source organism: Viscum album (assembly GCA_963277665.1). Taxonomy (NCBI): domain Eukaryota; kingdom Viridiplantae; phylum Streptophyta; class Magnoliopsida; order Santalales; family Viscaceae; genus Viscum; species Viscum album. The sequence goes on along the minus strand of OY728137.1, from coordinate 878,447,984 downwards.
AGATGAAATTAATATTTTAAATAAGAACTTAAAAAATAGGTTAGAGTTACTTTCGATATTTTTCTATGAAGTTTCATTTTTTGATAAATTGTGAAAAATACCGAATTTTAACTCAAAATTGATTTTTCATCTAATTTATTTATAAGGATAAAATTTATTTTTATTGGTTTTATAGATTAATTAGATATATTTTATATAATTTAATAAAATTTATGTCATTTTAATAAATTTCACTTTGAAACTGGATATAAAAACTTAGCAAACCTTTGAACATTTTTACTTTAAAACCCTATAATGTTGTCCCGTATGTGGGATTAAATTTAAATTAATTTATGAAAAATCTGTGATTGGAATTTGGAAAAATGGATTCTGTATTTTCAATGAAAACAATTTATAATTTATAATAATGTCAACTTAGTTTTTGACCAAAAATATTTGTTAACGTAATTAAAATTAATTATAATGATTAAGAGGAAAATTAGCTCAACAAAGGAATAAACCTTAAACCTAAGGTCAAAAATGATATAGAAACTTGTAAAAAATCCATTTTATATCCATATTTAGAACCTATACTCCCTTTTATCTAATTTGGACCATTATTTTATCCACTTTACATGATAAAAAAGGGGGTGGAATTATGTTTCCAGAAATTTACAAGGGTACCACTCCTCTACTATAAAAAGGCACTCACCCCTCCCACTTCCTCATACCTTTCAAGAAACTATAGCTCAAAAAATATCTGAAAAAATAGATCTTCAAAATCCTTACACTCATCATATAATTATCCCTTTTTTAGTAATCCATCCATGTAATCCCTTTGGTGCAATCCCAAAGGAGTTACCCAAATAAGAGGTGACATCTTTCCTCAAGCTCTTTAGTTTTATTTCCATTCTCCACCCACAAAAATCTTATTATTCAATGATTATATAAAAAAAATATCCTAAATATATTTATATATTTTTATGTTATGGTTTCTACCTAAATTTACACAAAATTATATCTAATGGGTAACAAAACTACCGTTTATATGTACAATTAACTACCGCCTTGTGAAACAATGATTATTCGTTCATCCTTTACCACCTATCATGGTGGGAATTGTTATAGACACACAATTTATATATGATATATATGATATTTATAATATCATTATTCTTATTTATTTTTTATATATAACATACCTTAATGCTTTCCATTTTTTATAAATACAACAACATCCTTTGTGGAACTATGGACTACCGCCTCCTAAAAGCGATGTGATTCGTTCACACTATACATTGAATGTTTAAATGATGGGTTTAAATAAAAATATGTGACATAAAAAACATATTTAATATATTAATTAAATAATTACCTTTTTTCAATATAATATATATCATTTTATTTATTATAGTTTCACACACTTAAAAAGTGACAAAGTTGTTCGTGGATGTGTGGACTACCGCCCCTCAACATGATGTGATTAATTTTACTTCACAATAATTATATATATACATATATGATTAAATAATATGTCATTTATTATATAATTATCATTCTAGAAAGATTAGTTTTACTTACATTCTTTCATAACGATCATTGAAAAATGGAAACATTACTCATGTATACATACAACCTATCATCTCCAGGATTGTAACGTTTGTTCATTTTTCATAACCATATTTACTTATTGATTTTAAAAGTATTTTTTGTTGTATAAATATGATAAATATGTCATTATTATTATTCTAGATATGTTATATAATGACCCCTTAGACCATAGTTCACCTACCAAAGTTGTTTTTGAAACATAAACTGATTTTTTCAGAACACCCAATGCAAACATAATTATTTTAGTAGTTATATACAACATGATAATAAGTGAAATAAAAGTAATAATAAATATTAAAAATGTTATAAATAAATTAAATAATTAACATATTTTTATTATTTAGGAATATAAATACACACAAGATAATTCAAACTCAAGTTGAGGGATTTTTATCTAACTTTTTAAAATCAATGAGATAAATTTAATTTTTACCACTTACTTCTTTGTGAGGTGTATCTAATGCCACTTTTTATATATTTTATAATAAATTATTTTATCTTCATGGTATGAAATATTTTATTTTGATGTTATTACTTCATGATTCTATGATTAAAATGTTTCAAAGTGGAATGGGAAACTTTGGAATGTTTAAACATTATTTTCCTCAATAAATATTTAAGTGATACTTCGATAGTATTTCCATTATTTGAGACATAATTTGTTGGAGTGAACCTAATTTCTTATATATGGTGTGAATAATGAAACTTTGACATATAATATCATGATTCCTTCATTATCAATGATATTTTGAGTTTTAATTTCAATTTTTTCATCTAAGGGGATTTGAATTAAGGGTTACCCAGTAGAAACGAATTTCATAACCTAATTTCTTTATTTGGGTTATATTACTTCCTCATTGTCTTTAAAATTATATGATTATGTGTGTAATCACATTTTAGTATTTTTTTGTATTTCTAGTAATTTTATGTTGATTTACATTTTACACACATAATCTATTCACTGGTTGAGTCTAGCTTCAACATTATGGTCTTTTTATGGGTTTAATTCACTATCTCTTCTTATTTGAGATTATTTATACTTGAATTTCCATTCGAGAAAATTATTTTGTAATTGTCTACAAAACCCTTTCATTTTCTTCTCCTCTACTTATTCCTAATTTGTTTTAGGTAATAATACCATTTTCCTATCTTTGGTACTCAAAATGTTTTGACACATATCTTTCAGAAAACCCAACTTTATTTCTCTCTTTTGTTAGGGAACATGTTTTCTTCTAAAAGACCTATTTTCAAAAACGGTTTTCAAATTTTTCTTAAACATTAAAAAAGTATTTATTAAATTAATTTTTACCTTTTTCTTTATTTTTCCAATGTTTTAAAAGGAATCTTCTTGTCGGTTTCCTAACAAGGCATTTTTAACCTATTTATCATAAAAAATGAATTTTCTTTATTACATCATATTACATGTACAAATTTAACCATCGTCATTTATTCAAAGTTTCCTTCGCAAGTTTAAATGGTTTATTTTTAAAGATTTTTTTAAAAAAGTGGGTTTCAATGAAAAGGTGTTTCAATTTTTTTTCAAAATAAAAAGGATATTTTCTTTAATAATGTTTTAAAAATATATTTTACGGTATTTATATTCATAAATGAGAACAAACCATTATTTTTACTAAACATGGGATATGTTTTATTGATACCATCCTTATTTTTTCCTTTAGATGGTTTATGATTGATTTGGATAAGGATAGTATTCACATTCTCTTCCTTGATTCCTTTTTTAATCCCCTTGAAGTAGTCTATTTCCTATGATCATTAGACATTGAATTTAACCTAATTATCTATATTTTTTTTATCATTCATATGTTTGTTTCCTAAACCATATATCATTTTACATATGGTATTTAATATGAAAGCTATTTTATTATCTGAGGAAATATTGATAAATATGTATTCTTTATTCCATACAACTATTTGATAAGGCATATTGTTCATTAATTAAATCAATTTTTCGATATGAGGAATTATTTGAATAGGTAGTGACGAGTGGGGTCCATAATTTATATATCCCCTTAATACATTGACAGGTTCTCAAGAGACAAATAAGGTGAAAAAATTAAACGGGGTTTTATCTAAGGTTTTAAAACTCCTTAAAAATGGTCTTAATGATATAGGTTTTCATGTGCTTTATACATGAAACCCAGAAATTAAGAAGTACCTTCATTTTGATCAAGTTGTTATTTATATATGATATTTTTTATAGACATATCTTTGGATGAATTTCATTCTCAGTTCATTGATTAAATGGAAAGAGTTTTAGTTTCTTACCTTTCCATATTGATTTTTCCTTATATAGTTATTTAAATGTCATGTGTCTCTAGTTATTTACATTTCTATATTGTTTATACCATTCATTATCAATTTATTGATTACATGATATGTGTGATCAGTTATTTACCATGCCATAATTATTATTCTCATTGATTCATTATTTATTTCACTATACTTTACCCTTATTGATCATTTGATATCACCCTTATTTTGTTTCCTTCCCCCTAAAATCCAAGAAGTGTACTATGAAAGATACATAGGGATATAATAAATGGAATAATGTTATCCTCAAAATAATTTTTTGTTTTCGTAATTAGTGTATTCAATTATAATACAAGAATAGTATATGTATCTGGTTTACCAATACAACTAAACTCTTTGGCCCTTCAATATTTGATTCCTTATAATCATTCCAATGTAGTGGTAGTGGAAACTAGCTCCAGGATTTATGAGGCCGGGTCTCTATAATTGGTATCAAAAGAATTTTAGTAGAAATATTGGGAACTAGATTTAGGAAAACATAAATTAGAGAAAATATTTATATGGTAGAATGTGTGGATAAGTATAGAAGTATATCCTAGAATTTTGGTAAGATAGAGATTATGTGGGTTTTCCTAGAAATACATCCCTATATGAATACTAGAAGTAGGTGTAGTTCTAGAACAGATGTAACTAGGAGAAACAACTCTGAAAAGTAACGTTGGGCCTGACTCGACATAACCTGGTACATAAAAATGGGCCTTACTGCATACCTGGTTTGATACTCATGGGTGATACACTTAGGATAATTCCTCTTTTTTTTACAAACCATTATGAAATATTTTGACAATGAATAACCTAGGTTCAACCTAAGGTGTTTTAGATTGAAGATAAGGTGTCATGATTTAGATATCATATAAATGATTATACATTTTTCTATGAATATTATTACTCACTGTATAATTTCTAGTTTTAGTCAATGTATCGTACCCAAAGGATTCAAGTTAACGTTAAACATGAAGGAAAAGTTGGTGATAATGAGTAACCAAATGAGGTGTTAATAGAAGTGAAAGATATCATGTTTTTTCATAATAAGTTTTCCCAAAATATTATTGACATCATATACTTGAACAGACTCTTGAACTCACCAAATAAGAGAAGGATGAACTTTTTTAAGAGCTAAAGTGGTAGAGACCATGGAGAGATGACTTATTGATTTCCCTCATGAAATAAACATGGAAAGAGATTCATAAGAAAGTGTGTCAATTCCATGGGAAACTAATTTATGTGTGAGAACGGAGGACATAAAATAATGAATTGGTGAGCATAAATGAAGAGTAAGATAAAAAGAAATAAAACTCATCCTAAGAATCCTTTCGCAGTTTATTAACATAAATGTGGAGAACCTAGACATTACCTGAGTCAATTCCCTCTTCTAGAGGAAGAACTCTAGAAAAAGGAAGGATCTATTTGGAAATATGTGGATGATGTAGTTATGTAGTGGGGATGTATTGAAAACTTTATATAAAAGGCTACTTATTGATTATCCTTATTTTAAAGATTTCCATCATATTTATTTTAGAAATTATATTAACATGGTTTTAGAAAAAGAAAACCTATATGTTGGGTGACAACCCATCAAATCCAACAAGGCCATGGGACTTGAACCATGACTGAAGGATGAAGAGATTTTTACTCTAACAACTAACCTAACTAATGTCTTGGTTAATATTTCAATGTTTTTAGTTGAAAATTTAGATGAATAAATATTAAATATGAACTGGTAGTGTAAATTTTTATGTTTTGAGATTAATTTCATAACCATATTGGATTTAGAGAATAGTTAGAGAAAAATGAAACGAATTTTCACTCTTTAATAGGACTTGAAATATATTAAATGTTTATTTGATTGGTTGAGGAATCAAAATTAATTTTTGGATATTCATTTCTTGAAGTAAGTAATGAATTAGAATTTGATCATACCAGAACCAAAACATGGAATTGTTCACATGAAATTAAAACATAGTATATAAGTAAATTTCATTATATTCTCAGGTAGTAAAATAATTATTTAACATTAGGAAAATGATCAGAAACAATTTTTTCTCCAATACCTTAATTTTTTTTAAACCAATGGTCTTATAAATAATCATAGATTTAGGGATTTTAGGCCTTCAACAGTCCATTGATCATTCACTTGTTTGTGATTGAGGACCTCAATTACACCCTATAAATAATTATGCTTTTCCTCCATATAATTATCTATATATTCCACTAATAATCTATTAGTTAGAGACCTAGTTATATGTTAGTCCACGTAATATGGGTAATTCCCATTATATCTTTTCTAGAGGATGTTTTAAAAACCCTTCTAATGATGTGGTATTTTAACATAGGTAATATCAAATAATATATTAACAAGATTGATTTTAATTTATGGGGATGAAATTTATTTAAGGTGGGTAGAATGTAATTCCATATAATTCTAAGGTAAGAACATTGTATTTGATAGAACGTATGACACACAACACCAAGCACATAAGGGAATAAAATATCATGATACTTCATAATATATATAATATTTTAAATAAAAATTATCCATGATATTTCTTTCAATTCATGTGATACTGAGTTATCATTTATTTCATGCAATAATGAGTTTCTTTGATAACTTATAGTACACATAAGACCATGTTTAACCGAAAAGCAATATATTAATAAAACAATATTATTTAATATAATAATATATAAATAGGCAATTAAATTAGTGGTTATGAATAGTATTAACTTTATTATTAAAATATATTATTTAAAAAAATATAAAAATAATTAATTGGTTACAAATTAATTATAAATTAATATAAGATCCAATTGAAAATAATGAGAATATTTTTATAGAATACTATTCTTATGCTCAGAAAGTTTTTTTATCATAATAAATTAAATCAATTAAAATTAGTGAATGATATTAATGAAATATATATTTTATATATTCAATATTTTTTTTACATTTATACAATATATTTTATAGACATTAGATAAGAACAAACATAATATTACACATAAAAACCTATATTTTTATAAAGGCACTTTTACTGCCTTTTATTAAATAATTTATTTTGTATTAACTTTTTGAAGATTTTATAAATATTATATGTAAAAATAACCATAATATTTAAAATTTTAACATAAAAATAATGTTATGGTGAGTTTTTGGAATTTTTATATGATGTTTCATTTTTTGATGAATTGTGAAAAAATACTGAATTTTAAATCAAAACTTCTTTTTCTTCTTATTTATTTATAAACTTAAAATATATATTTATTTATTTTAAATTTTAATTAAATAAATTTTATATAATTTAATACAATTTAGGTCATTGGAATCAATTTAACTTTGAAATTGGTTACAAAAACTTAGCAAACTTTTGAACATTTTTATTTTAAAAACCCATATTTTCGTCCCATCTATAGAGATTAAATTTAAATTAATTTCTTCAAATTATGCGATTTTAATTTAAAAAATGGATTAAATATTTGGAATAAACTTAATTTAAAATTTATAATAAGTTAAAATAAGTTTTTTAACCAAAATATTAGTGAAAGAAATTTAAATTAATTTCAATAATTAAGAGAAAAATTATCTTATCAAAGGACTAAACCTTAAACTTAAGGGAAAAATGGCCTAGAAACTTGTAAAAAATCACTTTCTTGGATATATTTCAACCCTATAATATCTTGGATTTAATTTTTACTATTATTGGATCCACTTGATTAGGAAAAATCGTGGGTGGAATTCCCTTTCCCTGAATTTACAAGAGTGCCACTCATCCTCCACTATAAAAGGCACTCACCCATCACACTTCTTCAGACCTCTCAAGACACTTTTTCTTGACCAAGATATTACCAAATAGATCCTAAAAATACATAACCTTATCTTATATTCCTAAATTTGGGTAGTAATCTATCTCATTAATCCCTTTAGTGCAAACCAAAAGGAGCTACACAAAGAAGAGGTGACATCTTTTATCAATCTCTTTAGTTTTATTTACATTCTAAACCCAATAAACTCAATTTATTACATGATTATATAAAAAAACTAGTATCCTAAATATAATTAAATTTTTTCATAGTAAGGTTTCATTCTACACTTACACAAACTTCTATATAATTGTTAACAAAATTATCATTTATGCATACGACTGACTGCTACCTCTCGAAATGATGATTGTTTTTCTTTATTTACCACCTCTCATGGTGGGAATTATGATGGAAACACTATCTATATATGATATAAATTATATTTTTAATGCCTTTATTGTTATTTAATTTTTATATATAACATAACTATATTCATTTAATCTTATGTAAATAAGATAACATCTTTTGTGGAAGTGTTGACTACCACCTCCTAAAAGCGACATGATTCATTCACATGATACATGGAATGTTTTAAGGATGGTTTTATTTGAAAATATGTGAAATAATAAAATATATATGATATTAATGACATAATTAACTTTCTAGAAATATAATATATATCATTTTATTTATCAACCTTTCACACACTTAAAATGTGATAACACCGTTCGTGGATGTTTGAACTACCACCTCCTCAACAGGATGTGATTACTTTTATATCAAAAGAATTATATATATATAAGTATTTATGATAAAATAAATTATTATTTCTGATATAATTATCATTATTTAATGATTAATTTTAATTACATTTTTTTCATAATGATAATTTAAAAATGGGAACTTTACTCATGCGTATGTATGGCCTATCGTCTCCGTGATTGTAACGTTGGTTCATTTTTCATAACCATATTTAATGAATAATTTTAAAAGTATAATTTATATATAAATATGATAATTATTTCATTATTTTCATTGTGGATATGTTATATAATGACCCATTTGATCATTGTTGACCCACCAAAGCTGTTTTTAACACATAAACCGAATTTGGTCAAAACACCCAACATAAAATTAATTATTTAAGTAATTGTGTAAAACATGGTAATAAGTGAAGTAAAAATAATTATAAACATAAAAAATGTTCTGAATAAAGTATTTAAATATAATAAACTTATTATTTAGGAATATAAAGACACACGTGACATGTTTGACTCAAGGTAATGGATTTTCATTTCACTTTTTTCATCTATGAGATAAATGTCATTTTCACTACTTACTTCTTTATGTGGTGTATCTACTACCCATTTTGATATATTATATAATAAAATATTTTATCTTCATGGTATTTAAAACTTTCATTTAATGTTATTCCTTCATTAATATTATGATTCAAATGTTTCAATGTGGCATGGGACACTTTGTAATGTTTAAAGAATATTTTAATAAAGAATAATTTTAGTGATCTTGCAATAGAATTCCCATTATTTGAGAAATATTTATTTTTGAGCACTTAATTTCCCATATATGGTGTAAACAATACCAATTTGATATAAAATATCATTACTCATTAATTATATATGATATTTTGAGTTTCAATTTGAATTATTTCCTCTAAGGGGATTTGAAATAAGCATTACCAAGTGGAAAAGAATTTTATAACCCAATTTCTATATTTGGGTTATATGGCTTCATTATTTTCAGTAATATATTCATTGGTTGAGTATAAAATCAATGTTATGGTCTTTTCAAGGGTTTAATTCACAATCACATTTTATTCGAGACTATTTACACTTGAATTTCCATTAAAGAAAATTATTTTATCATTGTATATAAATACCTTTCATTTTCTTCTTTTATTTTTATTTATGGCCCTTTTCAAGTAATAGTACCATTTTTCACTCTTCGGTATTCAAAATGTTTTAGAAAATGTTTTTCATAAAACCCAAATTTATTTCCCTCTTTAGTTGAAGAACCCGTTTTCTTATAAAAAACCTATTTTCTAAAAAGGTTTTCAAAAATATTTTTAACCATTAAAAAATAATTTATTAAATTTATTTGTACCCTTTTGTCTTTTACCAATGTTTTCAAAGAATATTCAAGTTTATTTTCGAACAAATCATTTTTTCTAACCGTTTTACCACACAAAAGTAATGTTTGTGTTACCTCTTATGACATTTGTATAATTACCCACTAATATTTCTTTGATGTTTCCTCTGTAAGTTTAAAAGGATAATTTTTAATGATTTTTTTAAAAAGAGATTTTCAAAGAAAAGGATTTTCAATTTTTTTCAAAATAAAAAGGATATTTTCCTCAATAATGTTTTTAAAATATATTTTATAGTATTTATATTAATCAATGAAAAAAACCCTTAATAATCTACTTGGTATATGTTATACTAATATCATCCTTATTCTTCTTCTCGATGGTTTATGATTGATTTGGCTAAGGATAATATTCACATTCACTTCCTTGATTCATTTGTCCGCCCACTTGAAATATTCTATTTTATATGATCATTAGACATTGAATTTACCCTAATTATAAATACAATTTATCATGAATATTATTATTTCCTAAACTCTATATCATTTTACATATGGTGTTTACTTATGAATTTATATTATTATCTGGGAAAATATTAATAAATTAGTATTCTTTTTTCAATACATATATTTGATAAGGCATGTTATATATTAGGGGTTTGGGGGTAAAATTACATTAAACAAACACACACCACACAAATAGGCCAGAAAGGGAGGACATAACCCCCCAAGAGATAACCCACTCATCAAGACTTATTTATTCAATACGTGTCCTGAAGGCCCAGTGGGAATGAATCCCAATACATATCCCAAAGGCCTATTATAGTTTCATTCATGCATCATACTTCCTACATCACTGAGTCTATGTCATGAAAACTTAACTGCGTGCCTGTGTCATGCATCATGCCTACATCAACACCTTCTTGTGGAAATTAACTCCCCCTCAGATTTGAGCCTCAGTTTGATGCATGATTATGGGGAGCCTTAAACACTCGCGTAAGCCCCTAACTACATTTTATAAGGAATATTGTTTATTTATCAAATTGATTGTTTGATATGAGAAATTATTTGGACAGGTAGTGATGGGTGGGGACCAGAATTTATATAACCCCTTGATGCATCAATAAGTTTTTATGAGACAAATATGTTGCACAAATTAAATGGGTTCCTACCTATAGTTTTAAACCATCTTGTGACAATTCTTGATGGTATTGGTTTTCATGCACCTTATAAATGACCTCCAATAAATAATCATTGCGTTCATTTTTATTTAATTATTATTTATTCATGATATTTTTTATTGACATATATATGGATGAATTTCATTCTCATTTCATTAATTAAATGGAATGAATTTCAGTTCCTAACCTTTCCATATTGATTTTTCCTTATCTATTTATTTGAATGGAATGTGTTTCTAGTTATTTACCTTTACATATTTTTTATTCACTTATTTATATAATTATTGATTACGTGGTATATACGTTTGGTTATTTACCATTCCACAGTTATTATTCTCATTTATTCAATATTTCTTCCTCTATAATTTACCCCTGTCGATCATTTGAGATAAACCTTATTTTGTTTCCTTTCCCCCGGAATCCAATAAGAATACTATGAGAGTTATACATGGATATAGTAGATATAATAATGTTATCCTTAAAAGAAAAGAAATTATGTTGTAATAAGTATATTCATTTGTAATACAAGACTCATGTATGTATCTGGTTTACCAATACTACTTAAATCTTAGGTCCTTTTGGAGTTAATTCCTTGTAATAATTGAAATGTAATGGAAGTGGAAATAGGCTCCAGGATATTTTAGGAGAGGGTGCTACATTAAATATCAATATTTTAAAACAAAAATCACAAATAATGTTGTAAGAAAAAAAATAACAAGCACTACCATGTGATTTTATCCTTGACATTGGACTCTACACTCACACTAGGCTCCATCAATAACTACTTTAAGAATATATAAATTGATACAATTTTCCCAAGTTATCTCCTTAATTTATGATTTTTTTAAATGGATAACCCTAATTAGAGTGATAAGTATAGTTATTTAGAAGATTTATAGGGTTTTTTTTGTTTTAATTAAAACTCATGAGATGGGCCTAGTATAAGGGCCTAGAACCCATACATGAATTATATCTACCATAGGGTAAAAGACAATGGTATAAAACTTTTTGAGTAATTATGTTTCATGTTTGGGGTATTTGAGGCGTCAATAGGATACTAGATAAACATAGGTAATATTTGATCTGAGATTTCAATTCAGATAGGTAGGTCATGATGTGGCCATGTGGGTTACATTAAGAAAGGCTGGATGCGGTAACAGGTGTATCTATAGGTGATTAGTCATAGCACAATATAAGGTTTCATGATTTGAATGGTTTAAAGAGAAATTGAAAATGTAAGGACTCTTATGATATATGAGTAATGAATTTTAAAACATTTTTATGACCCTTATAATGTTTCATTTATTGATTTTTGGGTCACGATGTGAGAGGTTTAATACTGATGTAAAGTGTTTTGGGAGGTTTGCGATATTTTTAATAAATGGTCATCATGGTGTGTCCCTATATTCCATGGTATAGATAATGATAGGTTTTTCAAAGGCTATACCAGTTGGTTGGTTGTGTCATGCCCTCATCTATCATGGAATGAGAACCTAGAGGCTGATTTTGGTGGTTTTTCATTGGGAGTTATCACACTAGGATACATCGATCATGAAAGGACCCTTCCTAGATATAACACCCCAATAATTTACAAAATTGTTATTTTTAAATAAATTTAATATATTTTATAGCTTTTAATTCATGAAATATAGAGTTATTTCGTGTCACACACAAGAGAGACTTTCATTGATAGCTTGCATGACACGCAAGAGCCAGTTTTTCCAAAAAAATATATTATTAAAATATAATTTAATATAATAAGATATAACCTAGAAATTAAGTTGGATGTTATCAATAATGTTAACTAAATTATTAAAATAAATAGTTAAATTCACTGGTTACAAATTAATTAGAAATGAAAAATGTTTTTATAAAGAATTATTTTTATGCTCACAATGTCATTTTATCAAAATAAATTAAATTAATTACTATTAGTGAATGATATTAATGAAATATATATTTTATATATTCAATAAAATATTTTTTATATTCATACAATAGATTTTAATACCATAAGATAAGAATAACCCCAATTTTATGCGTAAAAACCTATATTTTTCTAAAAATAATTTTACCACCTTTTAATGGAGGACCTATTTTAAATAAAATGTTTAACACTTTTATATATTCTATTTGAAAAAATAAACTTCTTCTTTTAAATCAGAACATAAAAATTTACTTTGTTATAATTTTTAGTATTTTCCTGATAAGTTTCTTGTTTTGATGAATAGTGAAAAATACTAATTTTAAATTAAAAACATATTTTTTCATCGAAATAATTTATAGTGATACTTATAATTATGATTGGTTTTAAAATATAATTATATATTTTTTTTCATTTATTACAATGTAGTTTATTGAAAACAATTCTATCTTGAAATTAGATATAAAAATGTTTCAATCTTTTGCATGTTTAAACTTTAATAACCCATTTTCTCACCCCATCAATGAGATTAATTTTAAATTAATTACTAAAATTTATGTGTTTTGAATTTTTAAAAATGAATTCAACATTTGGAATAAGTGGGTTAAAATTATGTAAATAATTTTCTTTTATTTATGTTTATATTAATAGTAACTTTAGTTAATTTTTATTTAGCATGGTTAATGGAAAATCAGGTAATTAAACGTAAAAATAATATTATAATATTCTAAAACTACCTTAAAACACGCCCTAATTCAATTGTATAAGTGTATTTAGACCAAAATAACCCTTAAGTAGAAATTATGAACCATTTTAAGCCAATTGTGTAAGATTATGACTTTTATTATATTTCATTTAAAGAAGAGTTAAAGATTTCATAGGAAAATTGTAATAACTCTACAATTTTTAATGTAGTGTTATACATAAGATAAATTAGAATATAAATATTTATTTTAAATATAATAAACTAATTTTAATCATTATAATTTATTTTTAATTTTTATAACATAAATAATTTAATTAATGGCTTTCATTATAATGATATAGTAATTGTTTAATAAATGGGAATATCAAATAAACGATATTAAAAATATCAAATAAATATAATTTGTCACAATTAAATATTTAAAAAAGTTTATATATAACTTATACATATTATATATGTATTATAAGTGTTGGTTCAATGTTTTCAGGTTGTTATGATATTTTTAAAAAGTCAAATAATTAATAGTATCAAAATTGACATAAATGCTACTTTAACATAAAAAATATTTTAATAAATGGTATAAAATATTTAAAATATAAAATTATAAAAAATAACTATAATAAGGCCATATATGTAATCATTGATCCATTGTGGGTTAGTTTTTCACTTTATAGTAACTATATTAACCCTTAATTAGTAAAAACAAATGTTTCACTATAAGAGTTAAAGAGATTAAATAAGGGTTAAAACAAAAATATACGGGTTATTATGAGACCTAAACATGTCAAAAAATCATTGTTTTGTACGATTTAGACCCATAATCATATAATATTATAAATAAATCACTTTTTAGCTATTTATATTTTGAAATCAATTTATATTAATTTAATATTTTAATGGATTCCAAGAGTGTCCCTCCCCTCTCTTATAAAAAGAAACCTCCTCCCCAACATCCTCACCCCACTTTGAGAATTATTTCTTGAAAAAAACCTAAACATTTACCATAAAAACTTCCCTATACACATTATATAGTTTTTTTTATTCTCAAAACACCAACCCCAATGTCTCTAAGAGGAGATGCAAAGGAGGTCCGCTAAAGAAGAGGTAATTGTCTTTATCGACTCATTCCAAATTATTTATTCTACTACTTCCTATTCACATTATTTTTCCATTATAAAATAATAAATCTAGTATCATATATATTATAATATTTTATTATGATTATGGGAAAATAATATTCATCCTTTTATCCATCCCAATAAAAACAATATCACCATGCGTGCATATATACGACTTATCGCCTCCATGCTGTTGTGTATTTTTTTTTCATAACCATGTTATTTGGATGGGTATAGTGATGAATATAATGTAAATAAATATTAAATTTTTCATGATATTTATTCATTATAATTAATACACCAAATAATTACTTACCACTTTACCATTAATGGAATGATACCGTCGCTCGTGCTTATGTAAGGCCTACCGTCTCCATGACGCAACATGATTCATTCTCCACATTAACCTTTCAAGAATGAGTATATAAATGTATATAATGGTTGAATATAATATTTACGAACTTAATATCATTATGGATATAAATAAAATATATTCTATTCATAATAAACATGACTTAAATTGAAAAATAGACATAAGAAAATGATGCAATTAACACCAGAAACAATGATAATAATGAAATATTATTAGAATAAAATAAAATAGGATTATATATGATATCATAAATACGGATATAGTTGTGGTATAATTTTATAAAATTCTTCATCCATTATATAGGAGGTTAACGTACCCTCAACTAATTGAAAGTACAAGCTAAAGGTTAGTTTCACAATATCATTTTTATTTAGGAATGTTTAATGGTAAGTATCTATCAAAGAATATTTATCATCCATGTTAATGTTTCTTAAAAATGTATTTAAAAATATTCTTACTGTTATTATACAATTTTTTAATGTATTTTGTCCCATGTTTTACTTTTTATAGAATATTTTTATATGAATATTTTATCATTTTTTGAATGAGGTACTTTATGACTTTCTCAACGAAAGGGATATTTTTTTAAATTAGGGGGCATGTGCATATTTTTCTTCCATCATGGCATATTAACAATATGAAACTTATTTTATAACATTATAAGGTTATTTTGAAAGTAAATGTTATCTTTTATAATTTTACAACATTAAAATTATTTCAAAGTAAAAAAGGAAATTTCTCTCAATAAAATTTTGATGATATTATAAAATTATTTTCGTCTATATCAACATGATTTGTTGGATTTGATGATTATTTGAGGTTGATTTATTATGATACAATCTACCATATTTTATTGAAGAGTTTGTGATATTTTGGACTCTATATGTGCAATTTTGATATCATTTAGGATTTATGGTTAAAGTATTGACATTTCATATGCTAGTTTTAATACGAATTTCTAAGTTGGTTATGTTTTACCCTTTTTCATATGAAGAATGAATTGGATTTAGTAAGTGATGAGTGGGGACCAATATATCCTCTCAATGCCTCATTATGTAACATGCGACAAACTTGTTTGGGTTTTTAACCATATGTTGTCTTGGATGAAGCCTTGACTGTATGATTATGATGCTCGAAATTATGAATTCCCTCATTATGAGATTAATTATTGATAAGAAATTTGATTATTTGAATAATAGAATATCTATGTGAATGTTTATATGGAATTATTTGGTTTATTATTTCCATATTATGATCAAGATTATATTTAAAATAATTTTGTTTCAGTTATATACCTCTCTTTAAAATTTTATTTTTATTTATGATATATTTCGTTGTATTATTTACCCTTACCAAGAATCAGATCTCACCCATTTCTTATGTTTAATTTTTACCTGGATGTGAAGATATATATTATAACTAATATGTAGGTTTAAACTAGGAGAATCATGATTTTCAATGAAATATCTATTTTTTAGTTTTTATTTTGAATTATAATGTAAGGATTATGCATGTAATTTATTTTCAAAAACTGCTAACCTGATGAGTACTTTGGGATTCGACACTTGTATCTATACAAAAGTAATAAAGTAAGGCCCTGGGTCAGGGATACTAGGATCATGGTTCTTATAGTTGGTATCATATCATGTTTATTAGAAAACTTGAAAAATTAGATTTAGAAAACATGGATTAGGAGACATAACCCAAAGATAGACTTTGAGGATAAGTATAGAAGAACGAACTAGAATTTTGGAATGGTAGAGATTATGTGTGTATTCATAGAAATACATACCTGTATTGATACTACAAGTGTACATAGTTCTGGAAGAGATTTAACTAGGGGTGAAAAATCTATCATGGTGTCTCGGGCCTGACTCGGGTTAACTTGGTATATGACAAAGAGTCTTACTTCCCACCTGGTTTGACACCCCTGGAGGAGATGCTTAAGATAATTCACATTTTATTTGAAAAACATTATAAAGGATTTGAAAGTAAATATCAACCCAAATAAATCATTTTAATGATTTTGATATTAGATATTCGTATTTGTTTAAAATTAATGTTAAATATTTTTCTAGTTTGAAAATATGAATTATGATTCATAACCTAGTCTAGTGTATTCTATTGTTTAGAAATGGAACCTTGTGGAATGAAAAAAACTGTATCAATGCACATAATCTATGTAGGGATTTATCTCATATACATGATAGTGATGTTGGATTTTGACCTAAAACTGGTGTTGAACTACATATCACTATACTGGTATAACTAACTCAGGTTATGAGAAATAACCTTATCCGTATAGAGAAACCTAATCCACAACATGGATGGAAAATGTTAGATCTTTTCATGAGACAACAATCCCCATTATTCAATGGGACTACAAATCCATTTGTAGCTGAGAAAAAGATAAGTACCATATAAATGATATTTCTTACGTTGGGAAGTAATGAAAGGAAGAAGGTTTTCATGGAAATTTATAATCTCTCAGAAGATTCAGATCAATGATGGTCATTAATTAAAAACACAAAGGAAAATGGAGAAATAGAAAACATAGAATTTAAATAATTTAAATAAATTTTCTTAGAAAAATATTTTCCTCATGAACAATGATAATATATGGAGAGGCAATTTTTGAGTTTGAGGAGAAATTAGGAAGAGATTTTTGTGAAGTATGAGGCCAACCTTACAAGGTTAGAAAATAATTCTATAGACTGCAAATGTAACCTAAGGAGTAAGATTGATCATTTATATTACAGGTTAAATCCATTCCTAAGAAATGATTTGGTATCCCAAACATTCTCATCATACGATGATATAATCTAATATTCTATCAAGACATAGAAAGAATTCTCTATCTCTTATGGATTTAATGGAAATAAATAGAATAAGAAAATGGTGGATGAAGATATAGATAAAAGGGGAAAAAATATTTTCCCACATGTTATAATTGTGGAAAGAAACACCTTGTTATATGTCTGAATGGATTGAGAGTATATTATAGGTGTGGAGTGAAAGGACAATAGGAAAAAGAATGAAAAGAGAAGAAGTAAAATGCATCTATTTAGTTTTAATACTTAAAGGAGATGGGGAACTATGAAAAAAAGTTCCCCAAGTGTCAAAGAAATATACCTAAGAGAAAACTGAGGGATCAACATCAAGAATATGTTATGGACAAAACCAAAGTGGAATGAGTAATGTGCTTATATATTTGGATCTAGGTAATATTTTGTAAAAATATTTTATTAATGGTGGTATCATCATATGAATTATGAAATATATTAAGATTGTACTGCAATAATATTTCACTAAGGATTTGATATTTTATGTTGAATGGTACTGATGACCTAAAAAAGTGAATCAGTGTCAATTTAAACTTTTTGGAAAAAATATGGTTAAGGGAAAGATAACACTTAATATATTCCTAACACATAGATAAATATTTTAAAATAAATATATGATTTATTTTTATAGAGTAAATTGGATAGTAATGGATACCTTGGAAATAATTAATGGTTTGTTTAGAAAGTGGTTTATACCATCACTGATAGAGTTTACAATATTTTTGGATTTAAGGAGTATATACAATAATCTATGTTCTATTAAAGGAATAAGGAAGTTTTCATGATTTTAATAAATTTCTACGGTAATTACCATTTTTTAAGATAATACATGAATGTGACCAATAATAGCTGCTACATGTTGTGGAAAGATTAATGATAAGTTCATTTTTGGATAACTTAACCATTTATGAAATAGTTTAAGTTGGTCTTTAGAAAAGGTTTTAGAGGTTAATTTATTACTTCACTCAATGGTTTTTCCCATGAAATGAACTAGAAATAGTTCAAGGAAGAACCAAATGATAAGATTCTATTTATAAAAATGTATCAAGTAATTATATTTCCTTACATTCTTATATATTGAAAAAATTCCAAAACTCTAGGAAAAAGATATAAAAACAAAAAAATGTTAATTTTTATGAACTGATGGTATTTTAAATCATCATATATTTATGTCTTTGAGTCCCTCAATTTTCCATTGATCATTCACTTGTTTGTGATTGATTACCTCAATCACTCCCTACAAATATTTACGATTTTCCTCTAAGTACCCATCTTTACTTTCCACTAATGTTATCCTATTAGAGATACTATTTTTGAGTTGATATTATCATTTAAATTTCCTAAATATTAATAATATGTGTTATTAACCCAATTTACTATGTGGGTTCTTCAATAATAATATTTTTAAATATCAAACTCTTGATTACTGAGAACAAATTTAAATTTTGAGGATGAAATTTAATTAAGGTGTGTAGAATGCAATACCCCAAGAATATTGAATATTTTTATTTTTATATAAATTTAGAATATTTTATAGGTTGTAATGCATGAAACACTAAGTTATCTTGTGTTACACACAAGATAAAATTTCTTCGATGGCTTGCATTACATGCAAGACCGAGTTTTATTAAACTATAATATATTATTAAAATATTATTATTTAACTTAATAAGATATAAACTGACATTAAGTTGGAAGTTATGAAAAAATTTTACTAAATTTTGAAAATAAATGGTTTAATTCATTGGTTACAAATTAATTATAAATTAATATAGGAACCGACTGAATATATAGGAAATGTAATTATGATGAACTATTTTTATGCTCACAAAGTCGTTTTATCCTAATAAATTAAATTAAATAAAATTAGTGTATTATGTTAATGAAATATATATGTTATATATTCAAAAAAATATTATTTATATTTATCCAATACATTTTATAAGCATAAGGTAAGAAGAAACCCGATTTTATGCATAAAAGCCTATATTTTTCTAAAGGCAGTTTTACAGCCTTTTAATAGAGAACCTATTTTAATTCAAAATTTTGAAGAATTTATATATTATATTTTAAAAAATAATATTATTATTTTAAATATAAATTTAAAAATTTACTTTGATTGATTTTTTTATTTTTCTAATAAGTTTCATGTTTTGGTGAAGAGTGAAAAATACTAATTTTTTAATTGAAAACTACTTTTTCATAAAAACAATTTATAGTGTTAAATTATAATTATGATTGGTTTTAATGTATAAATATATTATTTTTTTATCATTTTATCTAATTTTTTTCATTTAAATTAACTTTATATTCAAATTATATATAAAATTTTTTCAATGTTTTTCATATTTAAACATTAATAACCTGTTTCCCCACCCTATCAACGAGATTAATTTTAAATTAATTACTAAATTTTTTGTGTTTTGAATTCTGAAAAATGGATTAAATATTTGGAATAAGTGGGTCTAAATTATGTTTATAAGTTTCTTTTTATTTTTTTGTTATATGCATAGTAACATTAGTAAATATTTATTTACCATAGTTAAGGGAAAATTAGGAAATTAATAGTAAATATAATGTCATTATATTATAAAATTACCCTAAAACTTGTACTAATTGCATTGTATAAGTTGGTTTCGACCAAAATAAATCTTAGGATAAAATTATGACCCTTTTAAGAAACTTTTTTCTATATTAGGACATTTATTATATTTTATTTAAAGAAGAGTTAAATATGTCATACTCAAATTTTAATAAATACACCATTTTTAATATAGGGTTATACAAACGATAAATTATAATATAAATATTTATTCGAAAAATAATAAACTTATATTAATAATGATTATTTATTTTTAATGTTTATAGAAGAGATACTTTAATTAATGAATTGCGTAATAATGATCCAATAATTATTTTATTAATGGAAATATCAAATAAATGATATTAAAAATATAAATATAAGTATAATTCGACATAATTAAATACATACAAGAATTTTATAGATAAATTATACATACTAGTGATATATTATAAGTTTTGGTTAGAAGTTATCATGTTGTTATGATATTTTTAAAAAGTCAAATAATGAATAGTATCAAAATTGATATAAAAGATACTTTAAAATAAATAATATTTTAATAAATGATATAAAATTCATAAAAAATATGAAATTAGTGCAAATAAATTTAATAATGTTACCTATTTCATAATTTATATATTTGGAGTTTTTTTTCATTTTATAGTAACTATATTAACCCTTAAGTAGTAAAAACACATGCTTCACAGTAAGAGTTAAAAAGATTTAATCAGGGTTAAAGAAAGAAGATAAGGGTAAGTATGTGACATAAACTTGTAAAAAAAATATTTTTATAGGATTTAGATGCATCCTCATATAATATTATAAATAACTCACTTTTAATAAATTTTTAATTCAAAATAAATTTATATTAATTTAATACGTTAAAGGATTCCAAGAGCACCCCTCCCCTCACTTATAAAAAGGATCCTCCTCTCTCATATACTCACACAAGTTTGAGCCTTCTTTCTCAACAAAAATACTACCATTTACCTTATAAAATTACCTAGATATGTCCTATCAGTTTTTTCTTCTCAAAATACTAACCTTAGTCTCCCTAAGAGGATCTCTAATTGAGGTTCGCTAAAGAAGTGGTAATCGTCTTTACCGACCCCTTCAAAATTATCTCTTTTTTCACTTACTATTCAAATGT
The DNA here is from genome assembly GCA_963277665.1 of Viscum album. Classification (NCBI taxonomy): domain Eukaryota; kingdom Viridiplantae; phylum Streptophyta; class Magnoliopsida; order Santalales; family Viscaceae; genus Viscum; species Viscum album. The sequence continues at coordinate 878,426,283 of OY728137.1, read as the reverse complement.
TTTTTCCATTATAAAATAATAAATATAGTATCATATTTATGATGAGATGTTATTATTATTTTTTACAACCATATTCCTCCTTTTATTCATCCTACAAAAAAACAATATCACCATGCGTGCATACGTACGACTTACCGTCTCCACGTTGTTGTGTATTTTTTTTCATCACCACATTATTTGGATGGATATAATGATAAATATAATGGATTTAAATAATAAATATGACATGATATTCATTATTTATAATTATTATACCATCCAATTTCTTATAACGTTACCATTAAGGGAATCATATTATCGCTCGTGCGCATGTAAGGCCTACCATATCCACGACACGATGAGATTAATTATCCACCTTAAAAATTAAAAAATGATTATAAAAATGTATATAATGGGTGAATATAATATTTATAAACTTAATATCGTTATTTATATAAATAAAATATATCTTATTCATATGAAACAAGAATTAAACAGCAAAATAAACATAAGATAATGAATCTGTTAACAACGAAAATAATGGTAATAATGTAATATTATTAACTAAATGATGAAAGAGGATCACATATGATATCATAAATACGGATATAATTCTGTTATAATTTACTAAAATAATTTAATAATTTTTAATGAGGTTAAAGTACCCTAAACTAAATGAAATTACTAGTTAAGGGTTAGTTTCACAATCTCATTTTTATTCGGGATTATTTATACATAAGTATCTATTGGGGAATATTTATCTTCCTTGTCCATATTTCTTAAAATTGAATTTAAAATTGTTTGTAATATTATTCAAAAGTTTTTTAATTTATTTTTAAACCCATTTTTTACTTTTTATAAAATGGTTTGAAAAGAATCTTTTGTTATTTTCCAAACAAGGTACTTTATGACTTTTTCGACAGAAGGGATGTTTTTTAACATACACGGAGTGAATGGATTTTTCTGTCATCTTAAGGACTTAACATTTTAAAGCTTAACTTATAAGATTACAAGTTTATATTCAAATGAAATGTTTTATTTTATAATTTCATATCTTTTAAATGATTTCAACGTAAAAATGGGAATTTATCTCAAGAAAAGTTTGATTATTTTATAAGATTATTTTCATTGATGTTAATATATTTTATTGGATTTGATGCTTATTAGAGGTTTATTTCTTATGATACAATCTACCATATTTTATTATAGTGTTTATGATATTTTTGATTGTGGATGTTCTATTATTATTCCATTCGTGGTTTATGGTTTATGTATTAACTTTTCATATGCTAGTTTTAATATGAATGTTATTGTTGGTTATATTTCACCATTTTTTAGGAATTAATTAGACTTAGTAAGTGATAGGTGGGGCATTCTATACCCCTAGATGTATCTATAGGTCTCATGAGACAAACTATTTTAGGTTATTACTCATACGGTGCCTTGGCTAAAGCCTTTCTGATATGATTATGATGTAGGGAATTATGCATTCCCTCATTATGAGATTAGTTATTGATAATATATGTGTTTATTCGACTAGTAGAATATCCATGTGAATGTTTATATGGAATTATTTGATTTATTTTTTCATATTATGCTAAAGATTATATGCATCAAAGCTCACCCCTTTCTTTTGATTAATTTTTCCCAAGATGCTAAGATTTATATTATAATTGATATTCAAGGTTAATATAATAGAATCATGATGTTTAATAGATTCTCAATGTTTTAGTTTAGATTTTGAAATGTAATGTAAGTATCATGTATGTAATCAATTTTCCAAAACTACTAAACTGATTGGTCCTTTGGGATTGAGAACTTGTATCTATGGCAAAGTAATAAACCAAGGCACCCGATCTAGGCTAATAGGTTCGGGGTCATTACAATCAATCATATCAAAATTTTAAGGTTAACATAGTTTAGTAGGGGAGGGATATAAGGGGTTATATGGTGTGATTTTTAGAGGGTAGATTGATATATCCCTATCATAGTGTGATGACTGAATGGTGCACCATGATGTAGTTTTTTTATCCCATGTATAAATTATAGAACATATCAAAATTCAAGTATTATAATATTACTTCTCTTAAAAATGGAAAACATTAAGTGAATTTTTGAGTCCTTATAGTACTATTTTTCTCACCCTTGATCCTTGGATCAGTAGATTCCTTGACCATGACCAAACATGAGTTACTCTTTCTTTATTTTTGGTTAACTTTATATTATTATATCCACTGAATGTTGCATAGTGGGTTTTCTTGGGTATGTTGATTTTGGGATGAGTGATTTATGTAGATTACTGTGTTCTAGTTTGATTGGGGTTCCCCCCTCATGGTATTGTACCATGGTGATCTATTTCTTCTTGATTTTATAAAAAAACTATTCAAGGATTTTATTGAGGTAGGGGATTTGACAAATCTTCTTATTTATGGGTGAAATTTAAAAGCGGCATGCCCTTTCTTTCATTCAGTTGGAATCAATTGATTATCTTAATAAAAATAATAAAATGAACTAACGAAATAAATGGGAATGGGGTGAATTATATGTTGTTATGAGTTTCCATGTCTTTCTTATGTGGTTAATAAGTGTCTTTATTACGGTTGTGAATCCTTACAATTGTGATATGTATTTTCTTTACTAGTATAATTTTAACTAATGATATCACCTATTTATAAAAGGATAAACATGTAAATGAGGTAATAAAATTGTTTTATAGAGTTTTAAAATTGAAGAGACAATGCTTCTAAAAGAGAAAAGAAGACATTGTAAAAGTCTACTCTAAAAAGGGAAATGTGAAGATGTTTTAAGTTTAGTTTGGGTATTGTTTGTTGTTTAATTAACTTATTATTATGATTTTATTGTGTGGAATTAGTTCTCAACTTTATTTAAATTGTTTGGGTTATTTTTAGATATTATTGCAGCAGACATTATGACTGTCGTGTCTTAGCTAACAAGAGAAGGTGAGGCAGTTTCTATGTTGTGCGGTGGTGTGTGTGGCTTGTTTTTATGGTTGGAATTGGACATTTTTAGGGATATTTTATTTTTATTAGTTTTTATTGAATTTTATTGTTAATTGAAAAATATTTAATGGGAATAGTATATAATTTAATGAATTGTGACCATTAAATAAATTGAAAAAGCTTGAAATGGATGGGTATGGGCTGAAATTTAACCTGAGTAGTGTCTAAGAATAATTTTACATTAAATATGGAATTGAATATTATAATTAATTTAATATAAATAATTTTTGGGTTCGAAATATGTTCTAGGAGAATTGTTTAGAAATACATGGTCAGTTCTGATCAAATCCAAGCCAAAATGAACCAAAAACCCCTTTAAGGGTAAGCGTCATGAAGTACCACCTCTTCGCGAATGGAAGAAACTTGTGGAGTAACCTAGAATGAAATCCCCTTTTATAATGTGTAAAGTTATGATAGTGTCTCTCCATGAGTTTGACGGTGCTTCATGACCATGTGAAGGATTGATAGGGTCCTTTATGAGTCTGATAGAGCTGTGCCCAATCACAAAGCCCATAATTTCTTCACGAACCACTTAAAATCTTCAGAAAACCCATTTCCTATAAATACCCTACTCATTCCGATATTTTAGGGATGGTTACCAAAACACTCATTTTTAAAATTACTCCCAATTTTGAACCTCCTGAGTTTCACGATCCATAATAAAATATGGAACATCCAAGGAACCTAGGATTGAAAAAACCTTATTTTATGTGTTCTTGAAAGCCTCCACCCCAAGTGGTCACAAAGGCCTACTCACTTCACAAAGGAAGAAGGCCCTACAGGGCACTTAGTTCTTCATGAATTCTTTAGCCTTTATGAAGTACTCCTTTCCTAATCTAGGACTTCATCCCAAGGAAGGGTTACATATATTCACAAAGCCTACTACTTCATGAAGACCTTGATCAATGTGAAGAACCTAAACTTTGTGAAGAAAATATCTATGAGGACCTAAGATTCAAAAAACCTATCTCCTATGACTCTCTCTTCTACCTACCTTATCCCAACACCTATTCGCAAAGGTTGAGTGCCCAAATCCCCAATACCCATCCAGGACTTGTCCAGATGCACTTTAAGTCCCTATGTGACATGTACCACCTATTCTCAAGGCCCACTCTACTTGAAGTGAATCCTGATACTCCCACCTACCATTTTATTTTCAAAATTGGTACACTAATGCCTGTTGATTCACATCATAGGCATGTTAACATGGAGCTCATGATTAACAACTCATCTCCATCATTAAAACCTGGCATTACAAAATACATGCCCCTCCCAAAGGATCATGAGTGATGGTCATTTAAGACTAAGAGGTAAGCAGTTAGTCTCTTATGTCTGAGCTGCATGAAGTATAACTTCCTACTCCCCATGACCTAAGCACATGACCTAAAACTATAGCCTTACCCAATGTGATAAAAAGAGTATTCCCCATGTATGATCATCATATGATGACACCTGCTCACTCACTTCCAAGTGATCCTATTTCATTAGGAAACTTCTATACATAATCCCCAAATACCCTATGCTTTATGTATATAATGCTCCATGTATGACCCACATGGAATGACATCCTCCTTGGGAATCTCAATGTGTAATCCACAAAACACCTCTCGTTGATACTTTATTCATGAAAAAAGTTTCAAATATATTGCTTTGTCTTATTTATCACACCGATCATGACTCACGTGGTATTAGAGGTTAGTGGTGATCATGACATCCACCCAACCTCTACTTCAATGGAATTCCAATATGGTGAAATCCCTAGTCTCCACTTTAATGGGACTCTTCCTTAGGTATAAGACCCAACTCATTTGGAACTGTGTAGGATTAGATTCCCAAATAATTGGGATATATAGGAATCCTCTTTGAGGTCCAAACCCAAAATCTGCATCCATCTTGATTTTATATGGTCCAAATCCCTGGTAAGATCATGCCACTTACTTGGGAGACCACATCTCCTTCAGGTCTCTCGAAAAGATCATGCTTAATACCCACACCATCTAAAAATCAGAGAAATACTCTTATGAAGGAGAGATTTAAAATGTAACCCCCACAACATACCTCACCAAAAATCCCTTTAGGATACAAGCATCCTTACCGCATGAAGTTAAATGAAATGGATCGGTACTCTCACAGAACCTTAAATTTCAGCTTTAAACTACATGTATTTTGATATTTTCCTTCAAGAAAGGTTATATTGGATGCCTCTATGAGGTTCAATCCTAACCAATGTTAAAATTTGGTGCTCCATCCTAGGGATATACCTCTATGATTCACCCCCAGGTGTTTTCCGATCAACCTTCACGATGGAATATTTCCCTTGTGAGATACACCTCCTAGATCCACCATCACATACCATTATAATCCTTACATCAGTAAACTTACAAGTGCTAAATCCTAACTCCTAGGGACAAAACACAATGATCCATCTACATGGGGAGTTTAGGTCAATAAACTTCATCTGCACAAGATGTTAAAATCATGACCTCATCCATCTCTATAAGATGTTCTGATCAGCCTTTATAAGATTTTAAACTCAAGACTTGTATTATAATGCTGCCTCATGAAAAACATCAGATGCCTGAGTTGAAATCCTAGGAAGATATGTGACCACGAGGTTAACTACCTCACCAAAACATGAGATTCCTAAGGTGAATGGATTGGAAGATATAAGCCTTCATCTTTATCTACACCATGATCAACACAAGATGACTTTAGTTTCATGCCTAAGATTCCTCCATGAGATTCCCTACCAAGAGGAAGAATATAGGTGACCAGTGTTCTAAATGTATATATATTCTAGGGATCCCCAAAAAAACTAATCTCATAACTGATGATTTCCACCTTATCAATACCCACTATAATTTCTAGATAAAAGTACTGTAATTAACCGGAATCCCAAAAGTGATGGCACTGTAAATGAGTTCCATGAACATGACTTAACTCTATGAGGGAGACCTGGACTAGGCAACAAGTTCCCTGGAGGAATACAATTAAAAAGGATACAACATCCTATAATCCAATTTTGATCATGGAGAGTATATCATTGATGAAAGTGATGAAAGCCACCCACCTTTGGAAATCAGAAATGTGGGGTAAAAAAACTCCATTAGAAATTAAACCACAGATGGAACACCCTAGTGAAAGCATCGAAAATAGAAATGATGAACTCGATGATAAAATGTTCTTCTCAACATGGAGACTAGTATCATTCAAGGCATTGATATATTATCATGTCACTAGATCCAGTTAATCAGTGCCAGTGCCCACCAAGAAAATAGTTGGTCTCACTTGGAATCAGAAATTGGTCCAGTAAATGCTAGGCATTCTTGGTCTATGACATTGTCAGAATGGATCTCTCTCTCTCTCTATTAAAGGATTATTAGAATATAATGGGAAATTGGTAATTTATTTCCTTGAATCAGTACAGATAGATAAATCCACCTTCATTGTAGGATATAATCTATAGTAAATCAACAACCCAACTAATACAGATATAGGGGTAGGTGAAATCTTAATGCAATAATTTTGCATGACACCCCCTCCGCCATGACTTCCATCACAACATTAGTTATTGAACACCGACACCCCATCTTACAAATGAAGTTTATATAATGTAGG